>OY804518.1:3128016-5818849 GCA_963680855.1 Lepeophtheirus nordmannii | reverse complement strand
TTAATGGTTATTATTATTCTTGTTGTTTTTTAGATATACTTTATTTTTGGATTAAATGTTAAGCATTCTTGAATAAGCACATAGATACATAAATGTTGAATCAAAATATGGATGCACTCATGGAATGTGGGAAATGTCAATGAGATTTCCTCTGTTGATTTGTTTATTCTGTTTGAGGCCAAAAGTAATAGACATATGTATGTTCATACCATGAATTTGTTTGAATATGTCTTATAAAACTACCCTAAAAATTCTTTATTCTTCTGTTTTGTAAAATTTTGACAAATTTCGAAAATTGATGGTTTTTTGTTTTATTTAATTTGAGTGATTATTTTTACATGGTATGATAAAGAGTTTTTGATATCTTTAGTAGTAATTTTTTTTTAATGTACGATTAGAGATTATAACTAAAAATGAAGTCGGAAAAATAAAAACTTTAATTGATTATGAGCGTAATCCATGTCACAAAACTATTCATAAACTAAAATTGACTCAAAGATTTCACATCAAATATTATAATCAACGATTATATAATATGTATATTAGTCAGAAAAAAGCTTATTGGATAAGTATTTATAGTCTAAAACAAAAGTTATAGGATTCAGCTGACTTTCCTCCAGTTATAAATCTCAAATCAGACTTGCAAGTTATATTGTTAAATCCTCACATCATATCAAGTCAACTGACACAAATCACCAGTCTGACTTTAGGATAACTTAAAATCCTGTGACTCAAGTAACTCTTATTAGCAATAATTTTGACCTTATTGGAGTGGATAAACTAAGGCCTTATGTATCAATATAAGGCATCCATATATTGTTTTCCAATTGTAAACTGTTTTTCCAAAAACACACACAAACAAAGTGAAAATATCAATCTGTAATATTAATTAGTTATGCATCAAATAATTCATACTATATCAATCAATTATACGTAAGATGGAACCCAAATGATCTCGTTCCTTACTATTCATTATCGTCCCTCTCAATGTTTTATTTTAGATCAATAATAAATAAGATTTAAAAATCTGTCTACATCTTTTCATTTTAAGTTATTCCATTTAAATAGTCATCAATGATACATCTTAATGATTGATATAAGGAATAAAAATCTCGTTGGTAGTTATAGTCTTGGAATAAGACATGTCGTTGCTTTGTTCCTGAATCAATGGAAATAACCAAAGAAAAAAAAAAAAAGAAAGATGAAATGTGATTTTAATTTTAAATATTTTAATTAATGTAACTTTTTTCATTCGTTGTTGGAGATGTACTTATAAGTACATATAAGTCATACTTCTTTTTTTTAGTATTTAAGCATGACTTTCCTTTATAAAATCTACTACACTAATGTTTGGTCAGTAAAAGTGTGCATTTAGTCAACGTTCAGGTGTGTAAATTTATTCATTACATCCCCATTTGATCAATTGCAATTGGCTCCACTGGAGATAACAATACTTTTATTGGATAGTATGAATATTTATCGGATTTTATGAGGTTCAGTTACATTTATGCAGTTGATAAGACAACAAAATGAATACCTTTGTATGATATCACTTCAATGTAACAATTTACGACAGTGGAACAGTATTTATGGAACTATTTCCGCCATATATATGCCAACATGCATATATATGTGGTACATACGTCATACAAAACAATGATTACTCATTTTCTGTACGACACACACAAAAAAAGAAAAAAATATATGGAAAATACATCATAATATGTAGATCTTTGTACTATAATGAGACATGTCTTCTTCTTCTCAAGGTTCATTGACGTATGTATAACTATATACATATACAACCTATAAGTTTGCATAGAAAGATGCATTTTTATGAGAAATACTAGATCAATTAACAATATCAACGACATTACGTAATGGATAAAGAGATTGCAATGAACCTTTTGTCTTTTTCAAAAAAAAGAAACAAAACCTAAACTAAATTATAGATAAGCATGTGTGTGTTTTATTCAAGATGGATCATGATCATTGAATCTCTATACCTCCATAAATATATACATATAATCAGTACTAACATAAAACCTTTTTGAATCATTATTATGAAACTATTTCAAGTCGTGTCTTTTATTTTATTGTGTGTGTGGAGGCATTACCAAAACTGTATTATAATTTGAAATTAAATAGATATCAATAATTTTCATCATAAATGTCAAAAGATGTCTGAGGGGATTTTCTATAGGTATTCTTTCTACTTGTATTATTATGTATTGTTGTTATTATTATTCCTAAATACATACAATGAATCAAATTAATATCTCCTTAAATGTGTAGGCTCACTCCTATAGACTCTGTTTACTAATAAATTATTATTTTCATTATATAAAGGTGAATAAAAATATAATTAAATCTTCTTCTTCTTCTAAATAAAAAAAGTATGATAAATGAGCTTAAATTAATTTGAACTTGTAGGAGAGGAAAACACGGCCTTAAAAACAAAACCCTTGTTACTGTACATGGTCACAAAACTGAACAAACTTTACCCAATAAATAGATTTTATTGTTTAATCCTCAATAATAAGTAGCTCTTCTCCTTCCCATCATCTATTGCTCAAAAGACTTGATAGGTTAGTTCATTTAATGTTACACTAACTTTTGTTAAATATATCTATGAAGATGAGAGGTATAATAACTGGACTATCCCTTCTTGGTTTGTATGTAGATAAAAAAAATAATGATATGAATGTTTTTAAAACGTACCACACTAAATTTTAGGGTGTGTTGGAATCTTTTTTTTTTTTTTTTTTTTTTGTATTCTGATTCTTGTTTGTGTTTATAGCCATGTATTTTTTTATTATTTGTCTTTTTGAGATGAGTATTTATTGTAAAATAAATGTACGTTGTATACATTTCAAAGGATGCGGAGACAAAGAAATTAATTGACTAATTTGTCTTTAACTATAACTATGTCTTTGTCTATAACTACACAATGCCATTAAGAAAAAGTTTATAAAATTGATAGAGTGTTGAAAGCTCTCAACATATTGAAGAAAAAAACAACGTATGAACGGCCTAAATAGGTAGTTTGAAAATTAACTCATAATTTAAAATTAATACAAACAAAATAAGACATTGATATAGAGTGCAACTTATTGTGTAAATTACCATATTTGTGATCTTTCATAGTGACGGCATTCACCTTCTTCAATTTAAGTGAAATGCTTTGTTATTAATCAACTAAAATCTTTGATATCAGTATAGATAATTATGTAAAACAATTAGCTTTGATATTTGTATCAATAGTGTATGAGGATAAATTAATACATTTACTTATCTATTAATTGATTAAGACTAGTTAATTTATCAATTTATACCTAATGTGTTGAATAACATATTTAAACAACACACCTTTGAAATTTAATTTTTGTTTGTAAGTAATTATTTTTATAACTGTTAATTAATTATTATTATGAATCCTTATTTGTATATATTTACTCCCTATAAAACATATAAAAATATCTTATTTAATTTTGTGAATTTTCCATCTTTTTTGTTTATTAATAAAGGTAATTTCCTATTCTTGGATTTTATCATTTTTTTTTAGCTTAAATACATAAATTATAGAAATTGTGTACAAATTAGAATTTTTTTCAAGTTATAACCTGCACTTACAGATTGATCAAGTTCACATAACGCATTATTTAATTAGATATAAAATTAATTAATTATCAACTATTAATTGGTGCCTTCATTTTACTTAGACTAATTAATATTACACATTTATAGAGTATTTAGAAGTGTGAGCCTTTTAATTATCCAATGTGCTACGAAATACTTTGAATTCATTAGTAATTTTCATTTAAAAAAGTTAAAATGACACCCTTAGTCTAACAAATTGATATTCTAACGTTGTATCTATAAAAAGTACACTTAAGTCCTAATTTAAAATTGTTCTAGATGATTGGTCAAGTTATGACTTGTACAACATTCACACTTGCACACAACATATATATATATATATTTATTTAAGTAATATATATATTTTGTTGATCAATATCAAGTTATTTAATATTAAATTAACTTTTCGATTCACAATATCTTCTGAAATTTGACAAGTAATCGTCATATCTCATTATGTAGTATAGGGGCCTACAAAAGTGCTTGTATGTAAATGTCTCTGTACATTTATAGATTTTAATTGGCTTGAAGCTCAATATCTTAAAGTCATAAACATTGAATTTCGGAAGACATTCGATAATAGGATAAACTTTGATCATGGGTGATACAAAGGTTGCCACATCATAGGTTACTTGGAGTATATTCATCTAACATCTAAAAATTAGGGACTACTTCGAGTCCTTAGCTTATAATTATTAACCCACTAAGAACATACTTATATGTTCTAAGCACCTCAGGGTAATACCAATTATGTTTATTTTGCATGAAATGGCAACTGACTTAAAATGTACATATGTGCTCTTTTTATATGTAGACCAAAGACATTTTGTCACACTCTGTGAGTGGATATATGTATATGAATATCATCCATAAAAAACCCCCAAAAAATCCCAGCAAAACAAAGATGAGACATCAATAGCCTTGAACCTTTAATATAAAGTATCATCTCTATGAATTAATCATGAATTTGAACCTAAATAATAATAAATTATAACCTTCAAAAACAAACATACGCACTCACAAAAAAAAAATCATCTTCAGATTTTGAAGGAAATTCCGTTAATGCCAATGAACTTGAAACAATATTACAATTTATTATGTATGTATGTAAGTATATTTGATTCGAAATAAAACGATTTCGTCTCATACTATATCTCTAATAAATTAAATATTAACATTCTGACATTATCCAGGATAATATTCAACCTATGTATATATGTTGTAAATCAATTAGAAATTATTGTTAGGTATTCGTCATTTCTATTCCTTTTTACAATACCTACAATTGTGCAGTACAAGTCGGGTTAAAGGTTATATCCATGACAGAAAAACGTTAAATGATGGCTTAATTAGGTTATGGATTTGTTTGACTGTAGGTGAATCGTTTGCCAATTGCTTGCTTTCATATTTATCAAATTTGAAATCTTTTAATTAACTTTGAGTTAATTTGAATTGGATTACTTGGAACTGTATATTTATGTATTTATTTAGGACAGTCAGTCGACTGCATTGCAAAATGACAGTCTACTAGTTTTGAATTTATGCGTACTTATATGTACATAATACCAGTGGTATGTCTGTAAAATATTTATTGAAGCCTACGCCTATTTGACTTATTTTATTTTAAAGTAGAGTATTAGGCAAAAAGATTAGGCAATATGCGTTCCAATGCTCTTCAAAAATTACAATATTGTAATAGCTTATTCATAACAAGTGTAACGAGGATGTATATGTACTTTAGTCCAAAATTCTCATCCTTATTTGTTATCTTATACCCAACAATTAATTGTGGCTATACTTGGTTTTGGGACAAAAGTCTCATATAGGAAAAAACCCCTCAAATAAATTTAATTTTTAAGAAGTACAAAGAAACCCCCGGGATAAATTATTTTAAAAGTAGTATTGTATATCACATGGGAATTTAATAATAAATTTTGTCTTATATTAGAGATCTATATAATATATATATATATATTATATAGTGCAAGTCCCATTGCTCGTTCGTTTGTTTGACAGAGCATCACGGTTAACCAGGTTGAACTAAAATTACATGATCCCCCCCCCAAAAAAAAGGACATAGCTATTATGTTTCGTTGGCATTTGAGGTTGTCTAAGGTCGCTGGAGGCTGATTTTAAAAACAGAATGCAATTTGACGACTTAAGAGAATTAACTTGAGGTTGGCTATGAAGTTTCAGAATATGATCAACTTAGGAGGCTTGAAATAGATCAAATGACCTCCAGTATATAATCCAAGGTTGTTAAAGGCTGTTTTGATTGATATGTTAATGGGTTTAAATCATTATACAAGCATGTTGCAGGCCGTCGTTTTAAGTCTAGTTAATTTATAATTATTGTTAAAAATTATTTATGGATGATTTATTTATTTACAAGGGGTTAAGGAAGTTAGATGAACAAAATATTGAACTATTGAAGGCTTAAACACTAAATAAATAGACTGAATAGAAACTAGCAAGCTAGTCTATTTTATTCAGTGTCCTTATATATATAATATTTCGCTTTTCATCTCTTTTTTTAGTATCTTTGAAGTTCTATTTAAAGTTTTTTATAGAAAAGAAAATTATTGACAAGTTATAGGTAGTTACAACCTTGGGTTTTAGTGATCCTACTGAATTGCCACCCGACTTGGTGAATCTAAACCTGAATTAATCATCATAAATGATTTATTAAAAAAAAAGTCTAAACTAAAATTTTAAGAGTTCATCGAAGGATTGAGCAAACATCTTAGGGATTTAACATATGTGAGAAGTTTAGATTTAAAAGCTATTATACCTATTGCAACTTAATTCCTTGCGTCTTGGATAATATTTTGTCCATTGAGTTTTAGTGAGGACTTTTTGTCCTCACACTATTTTACTCACCCTTTCGGATTTAAATTGCTAACAAAATTGGTATATTTAAACCAATCTTTTTAAATGGCAAAATTATCATTTGAATTGAAATAATTTATGTGTATGTAATGAGCAATAAGGAAGTTATACAAGGAGTTACAGGGAATCCAAAAGGAGACTCCACGAATAAATACTATAAGTATACATATATAGTATTTATATTTTTTCAATAGCATGAATCATGTGCGCTTTTTTTTGTTTGTAGATGTCAAAATCTATTTAGATTTTTAACTTGAATGCCATAAAGTTTTTTATTAGGAATATTGCCCTATGATAACCTATGTTTGTTACTCACTCTTGAGTGGGGAAAAAATCATAAATAAACTGCATTTACATAGTATAAGTAAAGTATATGTATATCTCCGGAAATACCAGATATTAGGTTTTTAGTCTATATACAATAGTGTAAAAGTATGTAATGATGTATACAAAAATGTCAGATGGATTCATCTCAGAATAAAATACACTTTTCTTTTAAAAAAATAACATCAACTAAAAATAGGTAGGTGCTATCGACATAGGTATTAAGGATAAATGTATTAAGGAACATGGAAAATGTCTTGAGGCAAATTGTATTTTGTGTTTTATAATTTTCTCATTTTATATTCCAAGAATTATGTACATATATGTGTGTATATATTCTTCAATGAAAACAAAAAACGATAGAAGGAGACTAATTTGTTGACAGATACCTGTCATGTAATACTCCATAAGTATTGTTTTTTTTTTTATTTTGAAAGGAAAAAATGAGTTTTTGGATCCATGATGGATGACTATTTCCTTATACAAAAGCATCAAGGCCAGTAATTATGAGTAATTTTTTGAAAAGAAATATATATACATATTTATCGAGTATGATTAGCTGGATTTTGTGAATGTTTTGAAGAATGCTCCGTAAGAGAAGGTATAGGACTCTTTAATTTTAATATTTTTTTATTAAAATATTTACTGCGTCAATTTTGTAACTATGATGCAAAATCATAATACACGAATACGATCACAAAATGGAAAGGCTGATTAACATACCATGATATAACAATAAAGACAAATATATAATTGTACAAAATTCATATTAGTATAAGTACAATAATTACCATTTAACTGAAAAAATGGTTCTTTTTTCTTACCACAAAAGGTTGTGTGACTTAGTGAAATAGTATTCATGCTATTTTATTTTTTTTAAATAATTGTAAATTAATCAGAAGAGCTCTTTGCATAATACACAAACCTTATTATTGAATTTAGAGTATTAAACAATAAAAAACTCCTAAAGTTATGAATTAAGTCACTTCATACAAAAAGATATATGATCTCAGAGCACATTTATACAAACTTAAATATAACTAATTCAGCTTTTTCATTCTAGAAATTTTAACTACTAAATTGTAGTAAATTTTGAAATCTTACAAACTCGGGCAAATTTGATATACACACATTTATCAGTCAAAGATATTAAATTTGGTTGAGGTCATATAAAATGAAATAAATAATTATTGATTTTTTTTTGAAAAACATACACTTAAGTTTACATAGATAATACTTAAGAAGTAACGTTTGTAATATATTTTAATTTTAATGAAGTTTTAATTTAAAAGAACAACTTTAAACAAGTCAAGCAAATAGAATTATATAGGACAGAAGTCCTGGAACAACTACAGCAGTAAAACACATCAAAGCAATTTATTCTGAAAGGATAATTAATATGTTGATGTAAAATAAGAAGCCAGAAATTATTATTCACTTGATTTACCCGTTATTAGATTATGTAAAAAACAACACAAGTCTTTATGTAATTCTACAGATGAGTTATAAGTATGTACATTTCATTTTCTTCAACGACCACAATAATTTTCTAGTTGACTGATTCATTATACAATATTATTCATGGCAGAGACTCTTCACAAAAAAACTTCTTTGTTCTAGAATCCCTTTTTAGTTGAATATATGTAAGTATATTTCACTATTTTTGACCATGTGAAGTCTCCCTTAATTAGCTTTTATTTTAAAATTATATAAAATTTAAAGTAGCTTACGAACGAGTGAGACAGAATAATATATAAAACCATCATTGTACATATATGCAAATAGTTTAGTTTATTAGATATAAACACATATTCATAGATGGGTAATTAATTAAGTAACTATCCTTGATTGAAAAGTAGAATAAAAATAATATATAATTTGTTGAGTACATTATATTTTTCCAACATTTCAGCATAGTTTAGTTTCAAACACTTTACCTTAAAATCGATTACACAGGTCAACAAATTTAGAACGTCAAAAATCCTAAGGGGAGTAAGTATAATAAAAAATATTCAGTTATGCACGTTGATTTCAAATCTTTAAACTTGTTTTTTTTCGAGAGCCTTAAGATTTTCAAAAAATCGGACCCTACTTTTTTTAGCTTTTTTGGCTTAAACTTTAACAAACTTTAACTTCAATTTAAGCCTAGAAAGATACCCATTTTCTACATTAAGAAATAATGATCTGCTAGTGTAAACTTCAATTTCAGTCTTTGTTTTGACCTAAAGGGACTCCTAGGGGCATAGAGGACGGGAGTAAGCTACAAGTTGGCCAAATCCTTTGTACTTAAATAACTCCTTGAATATTACATGAAATGGATTTATAAGGAATGCATTAAAGAGCTGAGACCCACAGCTTTCAGACAAGATATCAAGCGCCCGATAAAAAACTTAAATTAAAGAGAATTTGTCTATCTAAATGTGTAAATTTTCATTCAATTTCGATCAGAAATTCGCTAGAAGTCAATGACTCACGGTAAGGCTACTAAAAAACAACTGCAATAGACTGAAGAAGTAGCATCCTGAAGGATTTCATCTGATTTCTTAATCCTTCTGCGCGCTATTACTTTTGTAGATCTACCGTGAGTCTTAGATTTTTAGCAAGCGTTTGCATTTTAAGTCTTGAGATTGAACAGATATTACAAGAGAGTTAAGTTAGAGCATAATTATAAAAAATTAACTCTTTCTACAAGTTTCGTTCTATTGTTTATGCACTTGCTAACTGACAATAAAAACTTTCTGACCTTCCAATTAATGGCATTCTGTAATCTACGGTATAATGAGGTATGATAAATGTACTTCAGAGTGTACATGGATGGTTTTAAAATAAACCTTCTTATACTGAAGGCAATCAAAACAAGAAGCCATATATGGAATCTTTCCAATCTCTCAAATCCTTTCTAGTAAGGTATTGTAATTATTTTGAATTTATAATGACTGTAATTTGCAACAACAAAAATATGAAGTAGTTGTACATTTTTTTGTTTTTTTTAAATTTAAGATATTAAAGATACGCTTCAAGTAAGTGTTTTCTTCTTGACTCAATAAAAACAACACTAATTTGATGAATATGCAAAAAGACAAAAAACAACAACAACAAAGCAATAAAAAAATGTTATTCTGCATCAATTTAACCAACATGTAATTTGAGAGCTTTTCAAAGCTCTTATCTACATTTCCAAAGAAACTATGACTCATGGTCGGTTTTTTTTCTTCATAATTAGAGTTCATTGAACATTTAGACTACCTACAACATTTGACTCATTGTTTGTAAATTTAAAACGGTACAATGTCTTTAAAAATAGTCCATTTTGTTAATCCTTATTTTATGCTAAAAGCTTTACAAATATCATTTTTGTACAATAATTGTCTCTACGAGACATTTTGTTCATGGAGACTTTAAAAAAATAAGCAACAGAGTTACTTTAATATATGTATGTTTATTAGAAGGATCAAGTTTTTTTTAAGTGTGCGTGTGTTTTTTTTGTTACACCATGATACTTCTTATTTAAAAATAAAAAATAAAATTTTATTTTTATTGAAAATTGTTCTTATATAGACGTATTGTACTTTACCTATTTTAAAGCAGTGGGTCGAATGTTGCTGTTTTATAAATCTGTACCCACCTAATTAAAAAACACTACTGCATACATTCTCTTTTAAAAATTAATATTGTTTACAAGTTTCTTCAAATGTTCATTTTCAAATCAGTAGTGCCCCTCAAATATATTTTTCAGATTATTTCTCTCTTTTATTTTGTTTAAATAAAAGGATCCATTATTCATGGATCAAGGGCCCATTAATAAAACTTAAAAAAAAAAGAAAACTGAAGCATTATTTACACGCAAAAAAAGTATTTATAAATAATTCTGGACTTTTTACCTTAACAATACTTTTCTCAGGATTAGTTTATTTTGTATTTGATTTAAATCTTTATTTGGAATTTATATTATATTTTAAATACGATAAACGTATTTTTAGATTAGCAGATTAAATTAAACACTATATATTTACGTAGGTAACCACATCAGATGATTAGCTGTTGATATTTTCTTTATTTATTTTTTTGTATAAAAGGTGCAAATGTTGTATAGAGATCTTTTAATTTTCTTGTTGGCAGTCATATATAAATTGAGTAGAGAATGTTTATTTTTTAAAAAAAAAAAACCTATCCAGATAATAAGCAATGTGAACCCAATTTATTTTCACAACATGAGTGTTGAATTTATCTCCTATGTCAATCTTTTTTCATATTTTTTGAGAAACTTTCATAAAGAATTAACATAAGTTTATAAACGCTTGTTTAAATTCATGTCAATTCACGTTCTTACATATATATTTTATATTCCTTTTAAATTATAATAAATGAGATTGATTGATAAATGCTTTTTAAATGGATCTCATCTGGAGCGTGGGAGACTAGATTATGGCGTAATAAATACATACACATTCAATAAATATATTAGAATAACCCTAACTTGAAAAATTTCTGTCAATTTTGATAGAGATATGAAATATATATTTTTTTCCTTTTGATTAAATACTTTTTTTTTTGTTTTAATTTGTTCATTGCAGGAATTTAGGCCTTTCTTTAAAAAAAAAATTTAAACACATGATTTACATCGTTCATGGCATTTAGTGTTTCGACAAAAATGGATGGATAAAGTTAAACCCATATTTATAGGACGAAAATAATACGTGTTTTCAAATAAACAATTGCTCATGGTTCTTAATTGCCTGAACATTTTTAGACTGACAAAAAAAATAAAAATCCTTGGATGTCTTTAAAGTCAGTTACAACTCTTTGTTGTTTAATATACAAAGTTTGATGTCAAAAGTAGAAATTGTTTTAATGTATTCAGCAATGTTCAAATCGACTTTTCAGTCATCGAAAGGTGTTTTGCCGATTTTAGCAAATCATTTTTATTTTTGTAAGTTATTTATATATATTGAATTTGGAAGATCGGCTTAAAATAAACGACTAAATTGTGAACATCAAATTTATTCTAAAGCGTTTTTCAGAGTACATACAAAAGAATTTGCAACCGGAAGTTAAAGAACGCAACCTCAGTCATCCATGCATTAAATAAGCAAAGAAATATAAAGATTGCTGACTGTTGACAATCTATTCGAGTTCTACTTAAGAAAAATCAAAATCAAAATAAGTGAGGATTTTTTTTTACCGCCATTCCCCATAAAGGAAGGGCTCTTAGATTCGAGACTCCGACTTCCACTCTATGCTGTAGGTATGTATGTTTATGCGGATAGGTGTAAAGTAAGTGTTGATTTAATTGTTCCTTAAACGTAGATTGAGCTCATTATCTGTCAATAAATTTATTGGAATGATATTTTTGAACTCTTAACCTTTCAATTGATTAGCTGTTCAATGAACTATGCTTATATAGTAGTTACACCTATGTAAAAAATCCTTAGGTTACAAAAATCTACACTCATTTCACAGCATACATAGAAAAATTTGAAGCCATTTCATTTTTTTATGGATGCATGTAAATTTATTTTTTATTCACATGTTTTATATTTAGTTGAGAAATCCGGAAAATAAACTAAATCAATGATGGAGTCCTTTGATTACTGCAATTTCTCTAAAGAAAGAAAATAAATAAATAAAAACTGTGCAAAAAAAGAAATCTAATCATTTTTTTATACCCTTATTTTAATCAAATATGCATGAGTTAAAAAACTTTGAAGAGAGAAAAAAAGTTACAAAAACAAGGAATGATAGACATTTATAAATACATAGATGTACCAGACTCAACATAACTAGTCACTCCCCCCACCTCACCCTCTCTTTTCAAGAAAAAAAGTAAAGAAACCAATGTACAAATAGTGATTTAAATCAAGATGTGGACAGATATAACTGGCCCCTTTTTTCGAACATAAAAAAAGGCCGGGAAATTCACACCACCGTTGTATAATTATATTTAACTATTACCAAATAAATCAGGTATCTTTGAGACAATGAATAAAAACTGATTTAAAGGGGTAAAAAAATGTTATTGGGATTTTTTTATAAAAAGAACAAAAAAAAAAAAAAACAGTTTTAGTAAATTGAATTTTAAGAGAAAAAAGAGACCCTCTAAAATAAATAAGAATTTATAATTTATTTAGAATCCCTTACTAATTAATAGTTCATACTGTTTCCCCGCATTTACAAGAATCATTTCTGATATTTCATTATGAATAGAAGGAAAAGTTTTGAGAAATTATAAAATTTCGATGGAGTTTATTGTACTGAAAAATGAAAATTAATTAACGTAAGAGTAATTATACTTCCATTAATGACAATCACGGAAATATTAGGAATTTAATCTTTCAAATTATAGACTACAAAAATCCTTTTAATGTTTTTTGTGTTACTCTAATTAATTATTATACTTTATATACTCCGTGATGTTGTTTATATAAAACATTATTATTTTATTAATTACGTGAAAATTAATTATAATTATAAATAATTAGTAGACTTACTTCACAATGAGCCTTGTAGAAATAATAAATAATAATAATAATAGCTTGATTTTGCTAAAAAGATACTTTTTTGTGCTTCAAAAACACACTATCTAATAAAATCGTGAACTTGAGTATAGGAAAGCTGCAGGGTTTTGTTTATCATAAGTTATTTTTCCTAGAGTCATTCCACTTAAAAATCACACCTAAATAAATACAGTTAATAAACCTAGAATGTAGCAATATTCTGTTTGATTCAGATTTTGTAATTTTATACATTTAATCTTTAGAAGACCAATTAAAGCCTAGAATCATCAACATTTTTTGTCTTCGTGGACGGCCATAGGAATCCATCATTAACCTCTAAAAATTAAAAGTTCATATTCAAATTGCTTTTGACATTATATAAGAAAATTTTACAATAAATATGAGTCCCAATAGTATTTGCATTCTGACCAATTCTGATTTATTTTTACTCTTTTGGTCAATCAAAAAGAACTGAAAAAACAAATAATAACATTATTTTAAATAATAATAAAAAAACTTTTAGGATAAATAAAATGTTGTTCGTGTTATGGAGAGTCTTAAACAGTTTGGATGCAAAAAGTCCAGTATATCTGTGCAACCTGTTATCCAAACTGTTTGGGGTAATGTTTGAATTGGTTGAACCGACATATATAATGATAATAATTATCATTCGAATGATATCAAAGTAGTATAGAAGAACAAGTAAACGTTCCTTAATATTCATTTGGGTGAGTCACATTATACTTAATAGTAATTAAATGATGTTAACTTAAATACTTTGAATGATATTCAAATATAGTATTTAATTATAAGCAAAGAAAAAAATTCAATGTCCAAAAAATTATTATTTTTTTATTGAAAAAATGATTAAAGAATATACAAAAAAGGGAAAATTTTTTTAAACAAATATTGGACTTGATAAAAACTCTTTGATGACTATAAAATAACTAGTTTAGAATCTGCGTTAATCAATTTAAATTAATAACACATATTAACTGTCAATTTTTATCAAAACTGTGTGGGAGACACAATTTATAACCTCCGTATCACCTAAACTATTGATTTAATCTGTTTAAATATAAGATATAAGTTAAATATGTATGTACATAGTTGTAAAAAGCAGAAACGTTGAGTCTTATTTTCAATTCAATTAATTCTTTCACAAAAAGATTTGTGTCAATCCATAATTATTTTTTAAAAGAATTAATATGATCTTTAATGTGTATATATTCTGGGCAAACTTATCATGTTGATAATAGAAATTCAATATCTATGCATATAAATATCTTAGCTACAAAATTAAATTATTTGTAAAGGATATTTCCTCATTGTCTAAGAAGAAATGCAAATTGAAGTTGTCAAATTCAACAACAAACAAAAAAAAAAAAAAAAGAAGCAAACCTTTAAATATCAATATGTAGTCAAGCATGTTCAGTTCCATGATCTATTGTCTTCTTTTTTTTATGTCAATGGGTAAAAAAAATGAAAAATTTGATTTTTGATAGGTAAAAGTTCATGCATAATATATTCAATTTCATCACAATCTGAGTGAATAGTTTTTAAAGTGTTTAATGCGGTGGAATAAGATTGAAGCAACTAATATTTGCTTAATATTAATATTTTCTACCTACCCCAAAAAAAAAAAAAAAAAAAAATACAAAACCATCTTAAACCTTCTTCTTACATCCAAAGGAATTCCACTCATACTAAATATGTATCCATGTTCATTCATCATTGTTATACAGATTATAACGGTTGTCGTCGGATGTTTGTTGCTAAAAGCGATCAAAAGAGTCGTTACCTCAGTCATAATAACTGAATAATTACACGCCTTAAGATACCATGAATATGTATCTAATTGAAAATTAATTCGGCGTCATGGGCCCACTGCGAATATCCGTCCATCAATTACAATCATTTTTGAAATGAAGGAGGATTATGTATGTAGGTATATATTACATTAAAAACTATAGTAAGTGTAAGTATGAATATACAAAAATACGTTTGTAAATAAATACATTTTAATCAACATTATTTTTACCTCCAAATATAATACAATCCATGCAAATCATTAAAAATAATTTATCTGTAAGCTTTTATTTTTTGGTTATGAAAAGAAATAACCTTAAAATGTTTTAATCAAATCAAATAAGGTGTTATTTGTAAGGAGTGATCATGGTAGACTCGGAACAGTAGTGCTTCTAGTCATTTTTTTTTTGTCAGAAATGAGATCTTGATTTCACATTATTCACATAATTATCTAGCTACATATTTTTGACAAATATATTTAATATATTTTGTTAAATCTAAGTTACAAAAATGACGCATGCAGACTTGGAATCAATTATTTGGAGCATTTGAGCCTTAAAAGGTAATCATCATCATATTTTGATCTCTCAAGCCATTTGTAGTTTAAAAAAATCACCTCTTTGAAAGAAAATTATCTGTTTTCAATGGATCTGAATTTTAAAGTAATCAAGCTCACAAATATCTTCTGAATTACCTTTAAGAGTTTTGCTACCACTTGTAGATTAGCTTGTAGTCCCAAAGCTATAAGTATATGTCCTTTATCATCTATTACCATTTTTTTTTTTTTTTGATAGATGAGATCTCAATTTATATCCCTGATATCTTTCCCTAATGTAAGTGTATGACACTTGTTGTCTCTATGCTCAGGCCCACAGTAAATATTCAATTTTTTCACCAAAACAACTTTTGTACCATATTTAAAAATCAAAAAAATCACTATCTTAAAAAACATCAAATGATATTTCCCTCACATGAAATGGAGCTGTTTTGAAAGATAAGATAAACTTTTCAGGTATGTTTGCTTTATAGAAATACAATTGTAATAAAAACCATACGTTTATAAGAAAACAATAATGTCCCATCAAATGTTAAATGACTTAGTTGTAGGTATGGATAAAGTCTAAAATTAGAGTCTTTTGGGATTGGTTAATATAAAGACATAAAGTTTGATGGGGGTCAAAATCATTCTTGTTAACTTCAATGAGTTAGTGTTGAGTTGACTTCAAAACATCTTTGAGTTTTTACTAAAATATTATTTATACGCATACTCTTCTGCATTAAATACTAAGTCAAGCATATTGTACAAGTTGAAATTAAAACAATTGATTAGCATTAGCAATAAAGCAATCGTAAATCAAGAAACGAAGACACTCTCAATTTATATTTGAGTTGAGATACATATGGATTCAATCCCCAATATTTCAGGAACTAACTTCAATCAATTATGGACTTGATACTCAAATTTGTGGGTGGACTGAGATACCCAATATTATGCGTTTTAGTTACGAGCCTTGAATAGAATGGTGTGTCGTTATTTGTCTCTTATATGCCCTTTCAAATATAATCGATAAAATTCATTTTTATCTAGGGCTTGGGGTTTTTATGACCTATAAGTGTAATTTGCGGCGCCTACGAAAGATTAATCTAGGTAATTTAGTAATACAAATGAAAGGTAATAAACTAATGTATTGACATATCACAATGGCCAACTTTTAATTGAAGTTATTACAAAGTGACATAATTATACGAGTGATGAAACTATTGGTATTTGATTTGTATAATGAGTTATAAAATGCTTATTAATTAGTAATTTTTCTGTACAAGTCAATAATTAATATGTATATCAAATCTTCGCTATGACTTTCAGTCATTGTATAATATATATTACATCAACCGTAGACAAATTAATTATTATTCATTTAAAATCCTCGTACACACAACTTATATTCAACACATGTAGTTTCTTTGTGGAATATTACTGATTGCTAATCTATGTTAGGTATATGTACATAGGAATATATGCTTGACGATCCCAAAGTGCTCCTCACAAAACAAAGAATCATAATCATATTTAAGAATAGGTTAATATATAATTAAAAAAAATGTTGAGGTGAGTTATGATTCAAAATGCATTTATGTATGTACATACAAAAAAATAATTGAATTATTGAACATTTTTTCAAAACGTAGAAAAATACAACAAAACACATTAAAATTTATTTAACAAAAAAGTAATTATAAGGTCCATGCAAATTATAAAATATCTTTGTTCTGAGAAGTAATTATATCAAATATCTGTGAGAAATGTAGGGATGGCTTTATCAATAATAATAATTAACTGTTCATACTATTTCCCCAAATGTCCACCATGTATAAAACTCTGATTAATTATGTCATGATTCAAGTTACATTCATGTTCTAAAAATACTTTCATAGATGCTTCTTGGCATTCATTTCAAAATATTCCCCATTTCATCATGTAATAATATCACTCATGCAGCTATTTTGTGTCATGTTGAATTGCGTACATATTATAAAAAGTGCACTTATAAAAAGTTAACTCATTTAATGGCTTTAGCGTGGTGGATTTTTTTTATACCGTGATTGTATTGTACATTCTTATTACGATGTATAGAAGATTTCAAAACATTTTGATGTACATTAAGGATCTCATTTGACTTTTATTCCTTCATACATCATTAATGCAATCAATAAAGTCAATTTGATTAAAGTTTGGTTTTTATTTAAAAATAAACTTTATAGTATTGCAGTTATTTTATATCAGTATATAAATAAATATTTTATTATTATATTAATGAATAGGTCAATAATTTGGATTTCTAAAAAATTCCCCATCGATGCATTCATAAGTAGGGTTATGTTGCATGTCTCTTTGTTCCTTCGTATGTTTAAATGAGCATATATGTGTCAAGTCAAGAAGAAAACAAGTTTGTTTTCAAATATAGAAAATAAGAAAATTCACTTGCAAGTTTTTTTACTTCATAAATATAACGGTCTAATCTTTCAGTCATTTTAAGACCTTTTTGCTTAAATATCACTTTATATCGAGAAACAACCAAAGATTGTTTTCTATCTAATAGAACAGTCGGATAAATGTGTTGACGGCACATGGAGCTGATATGGTCCCTGTAGTCTATAACTCAAAACCTAATTGTTATAATTAGCTAAAAAAAAGGTTTCTTATAACTCAAAATATGATGATCTTCAAACCTTTTAACCTTTTCTTGCAAAAAGAAAAACAACTGTTCCAAAATCAGTTTGTAATCAGCCAATTCTTCTCAACTATTTTTTATTGATAGTTGCGATTTTTTCACGGTTTTACAAAAACTAATTCAATAATAATAACTATTCAGAACACTAATAAGTGTAAAAATTTACTACTTGGCAAAAAGCAGAGTATCAATTATATTTGGTTGGATACATAAACTTCGATAAATATAGTATTTACTTACATTTTGTACAAAATGTGTTGATAATAATCCAAGTCTACAAAAGTTTACTTTTTTGAAAATCGGATGATTTCTATAGCTAATTATAGTAGCACTTAACGTGTCAATCACGTATCTGTAATAAATGTTTTTGTATCAAATCTGGTTTTCGAGAAATTTGAGCATGAAAAAATCTATAATCTACTTGAAAGAAAACATATTCTTTGCAAAATATAATGTTAATTCCATGTATGTATAAGATTATATTTGATGTGAAATGATCAAATCACGAGAAAATCAGTGTACCTAAATGCCGAAAATCTTCATTTTGAAAGGGTTTCCCTCGAAATTGAATAATACCTCATATTTTGATTGTTTATTAAAAAAATGATTTGATTTAAAGCGTAAGCAATTGTTCAATCATTCACAAAATGATACTTGCTTCTAAAGGGTCTGTTTGTTTCCAATTTTATTGCTGTAAATATCCCTCGATGCTAAGAGCTGAAATTTATAAAATTCCCTGATAATGGATAATATATTATAATAAAGAAAATGAATAAATATACATAAATTGGTTGATAATGACATTATTACAATGTATTACAGGAATCTCGAGTACAAATAATCCCCGAAAACAAGATTTCATAGGAAAAAACTAATTTGTAATCAAGGTGTCAAGTACTACCATAAATATGAGTTAAATAATATGGAACCTATTTGTTGTTGTGGACGTGTGGTTGATTTTAAAGTTGAAGCTTAGGGCCTTTTTTAGGGATTTGGATGTTTGTGGAATAACATGAATATATGTGTTGATTTGATCTTTTTTAATTTATTGTGAAAAAATATTTTTATTCAAGATGGCACTGGCTTTTTTTCATCATATGCCTATAAAAAAAAATGAACGTACTATCTAATATATAAATGTATGAACATATTGATAATATTATCTTTTGGCAAATGCAATGGCAAGTGAGGTTCATAGTTGAATAAATCTCTATAAATAATCTCCTCTCAATCCCTATTTTGCAGATTTCTTATGGATTATATTACAATATATATCTACTTATAACATATATAATAACAAGACAGTAAAGGCTGACAGTAAAATAAACATGTTTTCATCAGCCATAAACAAAAATATGATACGTCCTTCGCGAACTTTTTTGTTCTGATTTGTTTGTTTTTTGAGCCATTATTGATTAGAAAAAATCGATATTTAAAATTCTTTTTAAAAGAAAAATAAGCTTGATTCCTTCAAAAATATTATCCAATGCAAATTATCTCATGCAAAAATAACAAGGATAGTTATGTGAATTGATGTTTTTTATAGCTATCTATATATACATATTCCTTTGGAATTGGTGAAAAGATAAATATTTTTTTGGCCTCAATCCATGGTAGCCGTTCTGACAAGTACATTTTCTATCGTATAGACTTACACAAATACATAGCTGTAATATAATTAGTCATGTGGCATGGTTGCAACATTTCAAAAATAAAGCCTTTTCCTATCCATTGTAAACAATTTATTTTTCCATTTATTGCATTGACCTAATACAGTATAGGAAAGCAAAAATGAGTTTGAATTAAGTTAAGGTGAGTTTACAAATTGACATAAGGAGAGGAGTCGCATCACAAAGCTTCATTAGAGTTCTTCAGGCTAACTTACGTAAGGAAATAATTATGTTTACGTCCACTGGACTCCTTGAGCTATTATAATTTTCTTCTATACAATTGTACTGTTAATGATGCATAGTACAAAGGTTTATTAAAGGTTGACCCTCTCTTTTACTTGCTTAAATTATAAACCTGACGACGTTTGTAGAAGCTTATCTTGATGATGTTTCGCGACGCGAAGCCTCTTCTTACGTCGTATTTCAAACCCAACTTTAATTTTTAACTAACTATACAGTGTTATCTGCTTTATTGGGTCAAATTTTGAAAAACAGAATCAAATTTGCATATCCATTTAGAATGACAAAGAAGGAAGTCCTCTTATTGCTATACCTGCATTTTTAGAATTTGGCAGTGTACAAATAGTTTAAAAAGGCAACAAATGAAAATTGTAAAATATCTCAATTAATTGTAATTGATTTTTGGTTCTAATGAGAGTGTCATGAAAAAACTTTTATAAAATATTATCGTTGATTGTTATCGTTCTTCAGATAGTTGAGCCTGTCACTATTTGGATCAAAATATCGCTGCTCTATATTTGTCTCATGAAGTATAATCAACTTTTTCATGTTCCATTTTGATCAATAAATTAGTCCTTGGAGAGGCTGGAAATGGTAATTAAAGTTACCTAGCTACAATTAATGAAAAAATAGAATATAATCCATTTGAAGGGCCATACTGAACCAAATAAAGTCCTATAAAGACTGCAGACTGTGTCTAACAGTTCTGAGTATTTGAGTTCACTCCAGAAATTTGAATGTCTATAAATTGAGGAATGTGAAGAAAGAGTCCTTTCTAGCAAGCGTCGATCACTCCAAAGCCGTCTTAGTTGGCAAGCTGCATATATTTTCTGAAGCTATCATCGTTCTTTCTCATTTCTCATAGAAGACACATATCTCTTATTGTAACCATATTATTTAGAACGTCAAATTAGACGTAATTTGTAGTATCACAATTTCAATCTCCGTCCATAGTTAACCGAAAATTAAATTGAAAATCGGGAATTTCTCATTCCCTTGATCATTGTTCAAGATTGATTTTTTGTTGACACTCTACATATGGACACAATGTATAAAATGCTACTAGGAGCGTTAAACGAGATTCAGCTTGATTTTTAGAAAAAATTAATTTCTTATATGAAAGAATGAAGCTAAAAGCGCTCTACACTTTGTATTTGGAGAAATTTTGATTAAGTGTCTCAATTTTGTGCATTTTTTCTATTATAAATTATAAATAGAGACATTACTGATGATAACATTGAATTATTATTAATAGTGATATTTTATTTTAGAGAAAACCCTTGAGGGTAAAAATTTAAAAAGACTCTTCTCAATGTTCTTGTGACTTAAAGAAACATAGGACAATTATAATCATTTTTTAGTAATGTGAAAATTTGATTGATGCTCGCCCTACTACGAAATTTTTTATATTGAAAAAAATATTTGTTTTTTTTATGAAGCAAAAAATGACTTATTCTCTTGAGGTTAAACCCATTTCATAATGCTATATCACAGTTATCTACATTATAAATATAAAATTACATATTAAATGAATTGCGATTTAAGCATGACACGTCACATAAATGTAAATTACTCATTGCCCTTGACTGAGAAACAGGCATCATTTAATTGATATGACTTACTGTATCCATTTTTTTATACGTAGATCTTCATTTAATTGTCAAAGGCGTCAATTTTCATTTTGAACCATTTTTAATTTGTTAGATCGAATGAATGACACCTACAGTTCAACCATCAGGATTCTATGGTACTAAGGTAAACAATTACATATTTAAAAAGTTGAAATGTTGGTTGAGTCTAGTACATAGTACGTTTACTTAATTTTTTCTTGAAAAAAGCCAAAAAGATTACTCATACATATATGGACCAAAAAGGAAATTCTTAGAAGGCCATGGAACTTTTTTTTGTGTGTGTCTTGTCTATTTTTATTTATGTAGAGTTATATTTATTTTAATTCAGTTTTTTCTTCACCTCCTACAGTTCATTAATTTTCATAAAGAGACGAAATAATATACAGTCAAGTCTCTACTAATATATATTTATAGACGAGCCTTGAAAAAGTCAATGAAACTGTTTTATTCATTCAAATTCTGCATTGTGTTCTCATGTTGACATTCATCACTTTTGTGTGTCTTGCATTGAATTTTTTTTTATTTTGGAGTTCAGATTTAGAGTTTTTATTTCAGATTTGATTGAGACAAGTTAAGGATTAATTAAATTAATTCGACTCGAGTTGCATCGAATGGCTATGTTTTGTGATAATTTCACATATATGTAATCTCTGTAGAGCGTTTTATGAGTGAATCATTATTCTGAAAATCGGTCATCATGTGAGTTAGCCTATTATTAGTCCCTTTGTTACCAACAGCTGTTTTTTTGTTTTTGAGTGAAAAAAAATAATGACTCTACACACAGAAAGTGAATGATACTTTATTGAAGTTTGAAGAAATTTTTAAAATATTATTTGCTCTTAAGCAAATAAGATAAAACGTGTCAAAATAAAATTTAAAATAAACCTGTTTGGAACGAGAACATATCTATACAGAGTATGTATCTTGACTCCGAAAAACTTAAATATTTCGCATGTCAAAAATGGAGATTAAATGGACAATAGAGTAAAAACGAATAAGTTATTAAAAAAACCAGGTATGACTTCATAAGATTGAATAATATGCACCGTTACAAAAATTTTGCTTTAGCAAATATGATATTTGAAAGTGTAAATATATTGATATCATGACGATAAGTAATTATTTACTCCAGGTAAAGATCATAGTTGTATTATATTTAATTGTCAGTAAATCATTTAATAATAATATAAACTTGTGTATCTATATATTCATCTATTTTAAAAACGAGTTTAAGAAGTGATTTGGTAGGTACTATAAATCAACATAAAAACCTTTTTTTACAATTACAACATAAATATATAGAATAACTCATACATACATTAAAAAAAGTTGTAATTTGCAAATATTTACATAAATATGCATACATCGTAGATTTGTTCATGTTTTTTATTTGCAAAAAAATAACAACAACAATAGGGGTAAAAACATCTGCTTAACGATAGTATAAAAGATTTAGTCTACGTCAATGAAGTTAGTATTTATGACAAGGAAATACTTAATTATTCTTAATACTTAACTCTGATTTATTTTCCAATTATTTTAAATATTATCTTTCCCTCGAACTATTCAGAAATCAGTTTGACAATTATAGCAAAGTTGATTAATGTCCATAATTCATGAATATATTTTGCAACAAGACATGTTCCTTCATTTTGTGTACTATTCTCATGAAGTATGTTTGAACTATCTATGTATAAAGTGGTCAAGCAGAGTGTAATTTGAAAAAAAAGGATCCTCTTATCTCTCTAAATAACAATATTCTCTCTCACAAGTTGTCTCCTGGAATTCGGAACGTTGGGGGTACACTTCCAAAAAATTTAATACAGTTATAAAAAAGTTAAGGATTTCAACTATTAGGAGTGTTTTTCATAGAAGAAACCAGACTGCATTTATTAGGTAGCATTGTCACTTAGGTTTTTTGAATGATTTGTTCATTGATACTTTGAGTCAATTTTCAATTTTCCTGCCTTCCATTTGTTCTTCATTTGGTACAATCAAAGTAGCTGATGTTTAACAAGTGTACACATGATATATATGTATATATATATATATATCATTGAAAAGTTTAGACTCTAGATTGTTAGTTGTATAAATAACGTATAGAAAAAATATCTCTAAGAACACAACGACTCAAGAGAGAGTTTTGCTAAAACCAATATTTTTTAACATTATTGTTTTACGGGACTCTTCGTAGTATTATTGGAGTATTCAAATAGAAATAACTAAATATGATGTAAGAAAAAAATGTGACGTCATCCATTGAACATCAAACTACTTTTGTTATATGAAGCATAAGTCTTCTTTCTCTATGAGGTGACCATTTTAATTAAAGTATTTTTTATATTTTTTGAACAAAGAAATTATAAATCTAATTAAATATACATTTGGTGTGTATGTGTTGTTTATTTAAGCTCTAAAGTTACTTAGTTATGGCAACTTAGTGGGCTATAAATTTAAACATATATCACAAATAATATCTATTGATATGGATTATATTCAAATATGATCTATGAGCTTATTTATAAGAATTGATGAGGTTAAAAGATCTAATCAAATTGAATGTAAGGAAGAAGAAAAAAAATCATAAATCAATGTTTCTATCAATGCATTCTAAGAAATTCCACATCAATTGCACTAAGGTTTTTTTATCAATGTATTGTATCTTAGATTTGCATATTATCTAACAAATAAGGATTTGATTAATTAGTGATTTAATTCATCTTAATGACAATGACTTCCACTAATTAACCATGTATAAGTCATATTAATGAATAAAATGACCCATTTAAATCCTATCAAGTCTTATACGTCTAATACATTGATTTTAACTCGTTCAGAGGCTACATGGATTTTTGGGTGATAATTCAAATAGGAGTCGCTATTGGCAAAGCTTTCATGTCTCTAAGGCATAGTTTGTCCACCCTTTTTAAATTACAATCCCTCAGAGTAGGCTCATTACAGCGTATACATATATTGTAATCCCCTCATTTTTATAAAACCATCCCATTATTTTTTAAAATACTTTAGTCAAATTTTAGTATAAAAATATAACATTGGAGTAAAGTTAATATCCTAAACGGCAATTATTTGAGATTAGCATGGAAATGAAATAAATATTGGCGTGTACATATTTTGAGTAATCTTTATTTCATGAAAATTTTGAATAGCGACGTTTGAAATCAACTACTTTTAACAATTTTTTTGAAAATTCTAGGGCCCAAAATTATTTTCTTTCCATATTGAAACATTCAAGACATGGATAAAATATTTCTCTAGCAAGATTTCTCAATTCATTGGACTTAAATCCAAGTCAATTCTTAAGGCATTGTTATCAAAGTTCAAGTTTTCATCAACAATTAGACACGTAAAATCATCTCATTTACAACTAGATATGGATAAATTCACATGACTCTCGAGTGTGCAACTCTACAACTTGCAAAGAGAATGTAATAACATGCTCAAGCGTAGACTATACTTATTATTTTATGAAATGAAAGTCACTTCGGCCACTCAAAGGAGAAACTAACAATTCTATGTATGAATTCATTTTCGCCTTTGGACTTTACTTTAAAATGAATAAAAGTGAGTCTATATATTATATAAAGTGTTTATACATTAATGAATAATTACTTTTGATATCATAGGTAAATGTTCATTTAATAATAATTTAATCATTTCAAGAAGATCATAATAGAAATTTATTTACAATATTTTGAGTGTTGTATGAACAAAAAAAATGCATTGATGATGGAAGAGGAAAAAAGAAAAGAAAAGAAAACCCATTAAATTTTCATCCATCTTTAAACTGATAGTAAATACATGGTCATCTAAATTAAAAATATCAATTCATCATGATTATCAGTTGAAATCAAGCAACAGAGGTCATTCATGTACATAACGCATACAATTATTGTTAAAGGTAATATCGATATTCATCTTTTGTAGTAATGGAAATTAAATTTAAATTCTTTTGAAATGTCAAACTCTAAAGTTTTTTGATGTAATACTTAACGTCTTTAAAATTATTCATATTATATAGTATATAGTTATTATATTTTACAATTGAAACATTTACATCTGTACTTTTATTTAATTAACTTATTACTTAAAGGTGATAAAACATCAGAGTTCCGCTGTTTAAGAAGATTTATTGATGTGTATACTCTATACAACATTTTTACTTATTATACTCTATAACCCCTCATTTCCTCATTGCTTTTATTACTCGTGTGAGGTATGAATGTGTAGATAGATACTCAAGTATGTATGTGCCTCACATTTATATTTGATAATTTAAAATAATATACCTATATGATAATATTTATTATGTGGTGAAGGAAAAAAGTCATTTTGTTTTAAACATGTATGTAGAGTTTTTTTTCTCAAAAGAGTTTACCATATATAAAAATGGGACCAAATCAGAAGTACAATGACCAAAATTACACAGTCTCTGATACACAGCTATTACACAAGATATAATTTGATATTTTTTTAATTTATTCTTCTAGGAGCTATTTTGAAAAACACTCACAAAAAAAAACCATCTGCTCTTTAACTCCAGCAAATGTGAATCGAACTTGAAACATAATGAAAAATTCTGAATGGTTTTAAAATCTTTAATTAGAAGGCTTCAAATTCAATATTCATCATTTATCTTTATCTAGAAAACAAAGTATAAAAAAAAAAAAGCCTTGACCCCTTATAAATACTTAAAAATGCTAAAAAAATAAATAAAATATGGTATTTGCTTGAAGAATCCGAGACTGATGAAGAAAAGCAAAGGCCTTATTTGGAATCAAGGGATATTTTGGTTGACTGGTGTTATCATACTAATTACAACTGTGTTTTTGAATCGCTAGTGATCGTCAAATAGTCAAATAGGCGAATTAAAAACGCATATAATTACAAAAACATTAATAATAATTGGTTATTGTTTATTTGACAATGACATCAGATGTGAAGGGTACCGTAAAGATTTCTATTTAAAAATAATTCCATCACATGTATGCATAACTAGGGAGGACGGATTTATATCGTAGGTAATGATCACACTTTATATAATAGAGTATTAATTATAAGTCATCATCAGAGCTCAAGTTATTAATACTATTGTAATTATGATCCATTTTTAAAGTTATTTGAATCCAAATGAATTAGATTTGTATTATGACATAAATTTAAACAGTAATGTGATTAGTTAATCCATCAACTTGATTAGTTAACTCAAATATTCAACATTATGACGTGGTTGAGCATGTCAATACCATGTAAAAAACATTTCCCATTTGACAGATCGTAAAAACCATTATTCCTAGATTAAAAAAGAAACAAATTAACTTTAGTCAACACGTGACCTCAATATGGCGTATCAATTTTGTTCAAAACACTTACATATATGTATAGATTTTTTTTATCGAGTTCCTTTTTCACATTATTTATAATATGAAATAAAATTATTTTTCAATATTTTAAATATAATATAATTCAAATCAAATAATATTTTGCTCGTAAAGTATGTATTTGTTTCTTTTTTCTATTTATTTATTTACTTACTTCAAGTTGTAACATATGTATACTACAAATTATACAAGATGTAGTTTGTACGTTTAATTACTAGATGATATTAAAACTATGTATTAACCTTGTTTGCTTCATCTAGCAATTACTTGATAAGCCATTCATTGAGTATAATCGTATTTATTGGACCATACTTCACAAAGAAAAAATATAAATGAAGAGGGTTACAACCGAAACCATTATGTTGCAAAATTCATGTTGTGCTTATTCTATTTACTGGATTAGTACTAATTTCACATTTATACAATATTTCAATACTTATAATATAAAGATAATAAACAGTGAAATACTTAACAAAGTGCTTCTAACTGTTATTAAGGTCGTATATACATATATATACATAAAATATGTGTACATATATACCAGGTCTATATGTATCTATGAAATGAGACTTTATTTTTCAATTTATAACGTTTATTGTGATAAAATGGTGACAAATTTAATCTTCAAAATAATAATAGTCATAGGTAGCGAAACATTTTTACCATCTTTTAGGCAAACTGTGGATGTCGACCCACAAAAAAATTGGCCGTTCATAGCTGCAAACCAATCATCGAGCCATTTTTTGGCTTTTGCGTAACCCATCGGTGCGAACAAGTACTAATCTGATGGCACCAAGTCTAGTGGTGAGTAAGCCACATGCACCAACGGTTCGCCAATTTCCAGGTCGCTCTTGTTCGATATAGCGGAGCATTGTCATCAACAAAAAAAAATTTGGTGACGCCGATCGGAATATTCTGGGCGTTTTTGGTGTTCTACGCTGTTCAAATCGGCCAATTGTCGTTGGTAGCGTGCACCGCCAACTGTTTCAACGGGTTTTAACACCTCAAACCAAATCATACCACCTTGATCTCAGAAAACATACAGCATTGCCTTGCAGTCGAAGCAATCTGGTTTGCCCGATGTTTTTGGATTGTGGCCGGGCGGACTACATTATACTCTGCTTAGAACATGTCCAACTTAAGCTTCTACAAGCATTTGATGTGCTTCAGAAGCGTTCTTCCTCAAATGATAACAAAAAATCAAGGAAGTCCACAAATCGTAGTTTGAAGGCACAAAATTCGACATTTTTAAGGACGAACAAAAATACGTTGTTGTATCAAACTTAAGTTCAATCAAAGAACTGAATATTTTTGCCAGATGACAGACAACAAAAATAAGACATTTAAAATGATTTAAAAGTACTCCTAGTGACATTTGCTGCCTAACAGATGAAAGTATCCTAAAATGTATCTCTTGGACATCAATGATGATTAAGAACTCCAATCAATTTTTTTAGAAAAATCCTGGACCCACCTCCATGCTTGGTTTCAGCAATTTACCTTGCAGTTGTTGTCATAGATTTGAAAATTACACCTTGTTCAGGATATTTAAAGTATGACTTCATCATACAACTACCCATATTCCAAGATCAAAGTCATTCCAAAAGATAATATAAAGACATCTTAACACTATTTCGTTCAATAGTCGAGACTGTCTCACTCAAGGTCCTAACATTATAATAATTATGGAAATATGGATTCAAGAATATATCCATTTCATTGTTTATCATTTTTGATCTTTAAATGTGTATATACATATTGAGAAAATATTGAAGACATTTTTATCAAATATTTTGTAAAAAAAATAAAAACTATATTAAGATTTTAAAATATAAATCCTGCGATAAATTTTACTCAATAAAAATGCTTATTCTATTCAAATTTAACAAATCAGATTAGTTATTATCTCTTTTATTGCTCAATTCTAAAATTTTTGCTTGAATGTTCATTCGATACCTTGAATTTCGATATTCTCTTGGTCGCATGGTCCAACGACAAACTAATGCAAAGTTACCCAATTATATCTTATCAAAGACTGAGTAATACTTGATGGAGTGATTTCTTTGATATTTTGTAAATATTTACTTGACAAATTGTACTCTAATATTATCATTTTGATTATATACTATCAAATAAGGTGATGATACTTTTTGTACATATTTGTTATTTTATCAGAACATTTTAATAGGCGTAATTTTCTAAATTTACTTTTTATAAATCGACCTAAAGTTAATTAAAATCCAGAAATTCCCTGAAAGATTACTTTTAAACATATAATCTATTACTATTTAGTACATAATCAGAGTATTGTCATAAAGAAAATTCGAGTAGTAAATCTTTTAAAAACAGCTGATTTTAGTGTTGGACTCAAGCATTAAAAAAAATAAAAAATGAGATTTGATAAGACTTAGTAGATAAATGGATTGTCGAATGGCCTTTGAATGCCCGTCAAATATGCTTACATATATTATATTAAATATCACAAAAGCTCAAAATTTCCTAAGTATATGCTGAAACTCCTGATAAGAACCGTGCCAAGTGAAAAATATCCAAAAATAGTAAATTTTGTTATACAGTTTATAACTGTACACATAATAAAAATGGTTTAAGGTGTTGTTCTTTTTTTTTAAATTAATGGAATCAAATTGTACGAAGGAATAAAATTGAATAGGATTCGATTGTGAATGGAACGGATTTGGAATACAAACAACCTACTGAAATCAATTAAACTCGTAAACCTGGATATTCACTTATTTATTACCATTTTAGAGTATGATGCTACTTTATGCAAAACGATCACTTTATTTCTTATTTTCATACAAAGTGTGTTCAAAAGTCACAATAATACTATTATTGCATCGGTCATTATTTTAATATTCTGATTTCGTCGTGTTTTATTTTGTCGTTTTGGTAAACATATCTAGAAGACATAAGTTGACATTGTTTTGTGATATCAAATGCATTGCTTGTCATCAAATTTGTTGAAGATTTGATGGATAATTATTTATGCTGTCAGAATTTAAAGATTTATCAGTAAATCGTTTATCAATTTGTATAAAAAAATGTTATCAAGGTGTGGACAAAACTGAGTCATTCGGCTTAACTGACAAAAGAGATATGAAGTGTTCAATAGATAAAGTCACAGTTATCTTTGAATCTTATTAAATTATTTAAATTTGAATGTTCCAACACTTTCTACTGTACGTAAAATTAGAAATAAAATAACACAATAAAACTCTAACTATGTGGGAACCATATTGTCAATTATACTAAAATGATCTTAAAATGAAAAACTGTACTCTATCTATTCGAATAAGGACTGAAAGAAGTATACAACTATATATACTGCCTTTTTTTCCGGAGATCAATTTATGGAAGGAACATAAGTTTTTAGTTTTATTGTGATTACATATGGAAATTCTCTATCTTATAATATAGACGTAATTACTGCGTATATGGTATCAAATAACGTAGTTATTTAGTAGATACGAATTCTTATATTTAAACATTTGATTTAAGAAAATGAGTAATGAAATTGGTTAAAAAAATTGACTTTGAATTTTATTTTGGCGATTGTACTAAAAATATATATATTATCATATTAGAAAAATATATATACATCTATTAAATAGATTGTTTTGCATTACGTGATATTATTTCACCCATAACAGGAGCGGGCAATTATTCAAAAATATTTAATGGGTAAAATCGCCAAAACAAAATATATTTAATATATTTTAGATAAAAGCAAAACGAAATACTTATGAAAATATTAATTATGACTATTTTTGAAACTTCACATACATCACATCCATAACGGTTTATAACAGATGTTTTTTGGAGAATTGCATGTGGTCTGAAGTTTGCAACACCCCCTGAATCCATGCATAGGCTTAAGCACTTCTTCCTTCAATATTTTTTTTTTAAATAAAATTAAACCCTTTGATACAGTCATATCCTATATTCCATTGTAGTACAATAAACTTGGGCATGTATGGAAATGCACTCAATCTTTGGGAGATATTTTGACCATGGGCATGTTGCGTTGTACTTCTACATGGGTTGTAGTCATTGTAATTGGTATCCCATATGATACAACTGAAAAGAATTCAATTGAATTCAGTGCACATTGGTAGATATGGAAATTAATTAATTACACTGGTCAAGAGTCAAAAATCCTAAGGGGTATAAGGATAATAAAAGTTATTCAGTTTTGCACACTGATTTCAAATCTGTAAAAAAATTTCGAGAGTCCGACGACGGTTTTTGAGAAATCGAACTCTACTTTTTGAGCTAATTTGGCCCATTTTCCAACTTCAACTTCAATTTAAGCCTACAAAATACTCATTTTGTTCATTAAAAAATGATGATTCGCTAGTGTATTTAATGCAAATTCCATTTCCAGTCTTTGTTTTGACCTAAGGGGGATCCTAGGGGTCTAGGGTGCGGAAGTAGGCCCAAAAGTCGGCCAAAACGTTTGTACTTAAATAATTCCTTGAATATTACATGAATAATAAATAATGCATTAAAAAGATGAGACCCCCAGCTTTCAAACGAGATGTCAAGCGCCCGATAAGAATGGAAAAATCATCCATTTAAATATGTAAATTTTTATTCAATTTACACCAAAAACCCACTAGAAATCAAAGACTCACGGTAGAGCTACTAAAGTGGTAGTACGCAGAAGGATTACAAAATCAGCTGAAACTTTTATGCACACAACTACTGCATTGAAATTTGTTGACCTGTGTTATCATTTGAAAAATCAAGCAGAAACATAATTTTAAAAACTGTTTGATCACTCCCAGATGCTATGGTCCACTAATGCTATTGTATACGAGTTGAACATTGAACTATCTTAATGAGTCTGAATGCTCTGATCATCCGTTCTCCTACTATCAATATCATGTTGCATAAAAGACAAAACTACTTAGTACTTGTTCTAAACCTTAAAACAAATTGACTTAATATTTAAATTTCACACAGTTGGGAATATATATTAATAAACTACCTATTTACTGCCATATACAAAAATATGAATAATACATCACTCTGTTGTTGTTAGCGTTTAAGTGATTACGAATGTTTTGAATAGCAATTATATATTCATAAGAGAGAATTAATTCTAAACACCATTTCTCGTTAATTTTTATTGATATACCAACATATAAGGAACGATTTATCTCCATATATGTATGAGTCCTTCCAAAAAAAAATACATATAATAATAAGTTTCACCCAATGCCATGTATTTGATTAAAATTTTCAGAATAACTACTTATAAATATACGTATCTCATTAAGCAGATGTTCAATTTGCTCTCAAACATAATTTATGAGACTTTGAAACACTGTTCTCATTTGTTACCAAATATCCGCCTATAATCATGTTCCCATTATGTTGAGGCTCATTCCAAAAGTCATTTGCTAAAGAAATGAAAATGCTTAGAGCAACGGTCTTTACAAGTCTAAAAAGTACAATTAAAAGGTACATTAGCATAGAAATTACAATAACTCCATGATGGTAATATTTTTACCAGAAGTTTATATCATCGTTTTAATATAAGTGATAAATGACTAATCAATATTATTTCAATGTTTCTCACATTGCTTAAATAATTGGGAGAGGTAGAATATGTTTGTTTTAAAAAAATATTGCCAACATCAAAATGGTGTAGTATAGTATGGTATAGTCTTTAAATTTTTTTTCTGAATGATCACGATCAGCTTTTTTGGAAAAACAAAAATACAATGAATTCTGTCTTCGCCTGATTTTATTTTCAGTTGATTCATCACTCATTTAAAGCAATTTAGGCATAAGAGTATTAAATTTATGCCTAATATGCAGTCCTTCACTTGTTCAAGGGTACCATAGTATGAAAGAAAGAAAACTATACGTAGCTACTATATGTTGTTGTCAAATTTTGTCGTTTCTTTATGAAAGTAGGGGCTGCGAGTAAATAAAAAAGCTAGTTGTAGGTAATATTATCAATAGATTTTCTAATTATTAATGCTTCGAAGCCCTTTTAGCATTAATAATCCAACCTGCTGGGGTGAAATAGACTATTAAAAATAGAAATGTTTATCAGTAGTCTAACATTAATTTTGTACAATTATTCAACTCATATACATATGTAGTTTGCATCTAGCAACCTTTTCTCCAGAAATAAGAAGAAAAAAGGCTCAAAATTAGACGTTAGTTAACTATTTGAATCACTCCAACAATTGGACTATTCTTTATTTACCAGTAAGAATATTCACATCTTAAAATTATTTAGTTTAAAGTTCAATAAATCAACTTTCAGTGCAATAAAAGGCACGACGAGCTTTTTTGTTCACTAGCAATCTCGACTCTCAAAAGGAAAAATAAAAATTTGGAAAAACAACTGGTAGCTGCTACCCTTCTGTATTTTCCTTGTATATCAAAATCAAAAAAAATAATAATAATACCCTTTACGAGTTCTTAACACTAATTCTACAATAACTCAGCTGCTTTAAATCAGAAGAGACAACTGATAACAAACAGCTGAAGGGAGTGAATCCATATAATTTTTGTACATGCCAAAAAGCTCGTTATGAAGGAGCGAGAGTATACAAATCGACAGCTAACAAAAAAATACAAACAAATTATTAATGTTTGAAGAAAATCATATTATGTTGTCTTAATATAACAATACCACTGGGTATCAACCTTTTCATTTGAAATATGGAAATATTTGAAATATTGTTTTATATGATAGTTAAAGTATTTTAATAAATTTAAAATATGTTCTCCCCTAGCACTTTGAGAACCCCTGTCTTAATCAATGCAAAAAATTTAAATATATACACATAGATCTAGCAATTCAATGACAGAGTATAAATATATACTATAAGTAGACTTTACGTATAGATTTGCTCAGAGATGAGGTAACCCTTATAAATATATAGCATATAATTTTTTTTTCAATATTAACAATTGTTAAAAAACAAATATTGCAGTCTATTTTACATATATTATTGATAGTTATTACTCCATATACATAAATAATTAGTTTTTATAAACATGCAACGTTTTGTAAAGGTTAAAAATATTAATAGTCAATATCACAATTCCAATTTGAAGGCTTACTATTCAACTCTACTTTTTTTGAAGAAAAAATCAGTCAAGATATATATTGTGATTTTATCGAGAAGCAAAATTAAAAAAAAGTTCTTTATTGTGTTGTTTAAATACGAGAAAAGTTTAATCTTGCTGGTTTGATCTAGGGATTGACACCGACACCATGACCTTGAAGGAGTCGAGACCAAGACTTTTAGGACTGAGACCCTGACCTTAAAAAATTGGCCTCAAGACTCATCTCGAGCCAAGACCAATCTCGAATACCACATCTCTACTTCTTATATTAATTTTTTGGGTAGTTTGATTAGCTACACTTATTGTTGCTTCACATCAAATGTAAGCACCTATGACATGTACGTAGGTGCATGTCTCCTCCCACCCTGTATCCCTCAAATTGCATAAACGCTGATTTAAAATTTTGATAGACTGTAAATATATCCACTGAATTATTTATCAAAGTTTATCAGTTAGGAAAACAACGTAATTGGCTAAACATTATGGTTTCTGACCTTTTTTCATAATAAATGTACAATGATTTGCAAACATTTTTGTATTCCATTAGACACATCTAACCCTGCGTCAGTTATAATAAAAAAATAAAATAATTAATTAATCATTCAAGTAATGTTTTTATTCTACGCTTGAAAATAAGAAAAAAATACAAAATGCCATCCATCTTCAAAGGAAATTCTTCAAAAAGACATAGGGATATTTTAGTTTCCTTTCTTCGGAATCGTCTGATTCTGCATACAATTTAATTCCATATTTGAGATAAGCTTTTATTTAAAATAAATATATATATACATATATAAATGCCAAATTACTCAATATATAAAAATCCATTTTTCTCTCAGACCTGATGGAATGAAATTACTTATGCATCTTTTTCTAGGTCATCAAAAGCCTAAAACTATTAGTTGACATACATATTTGTCAAAATTATTTATTTTTGATGAGATATTTTCACTATTATATTGGTAGTTAAACCCTTGATGATGAATTACTATCAAGAAATTCTTATAGAATATAGGTCAATAGAATATACAAATCAAATGTATAAAATTAGCATTAAAACAAAATCCAAATGCTTACAAATTCCAAAACAAAAAAAGTAAAGTCTCAACCTAGATGTAATTTTTATGTTATTTGGATACAGCGAACTATTCTTAAACTGGAAGTCATGGTCAATTGCAATCAAGAAATACAAAATTTAATATTACTACGTTGGTGATCCTGACTACTTCTGGATTATGGAAATATTAATATTGATTACTAAGGAAGTGATTTTTCCGGAATTGTTCGCCTTTCGGACCTGGAATTTCATTACATGAATCTATCTAATATTTACAAAGCTTTCCTCTGCTTCTCTAATATTTTCACTACAAGGGATACTTAAAAAGGCCAGATATCACGAATTTATCATTGATTATACGTATGTTAGCTCAAACGAATATTCATTCTAATTGCGGAACTTTTATTTACTATAACAAAACCTCATGTATTTCCAAGCTTAAAGATTTAAATAAACACTCACCTAAATATGGCATATTAACATAATAAGTATGCAATTTCTATTAAATGTTATTGAAAATGATTATTCGAAATTTAAATACAAAATACTTCAGTATACTAATGTCGATTCACTCATTTAAAAAATAATAAAGCAATTCGAAAATTGGTATATGAGAGATATTTAAACCATATATTATATTTTATCCTTATTCAAATACTTTTTTTTTCATTTTACTCAAATTCTGATTCAATTAACATTATATATATATATATATACACTTGGCTAATCCATTATGTCTTATATTTGCTTTTGAACAAAATACTATCAGTAGTAAAAACTAGAATAATTAATTGGATCATTTGTAACTTAACTTGCCAAAATATCCTCCTATTTAAAGTTTAATTTCACATATCAAAAAAGAGTTATTTAATGTTCTTGACCTCTCAAATTTTTTGTTTATCTTTTTATCTTAATCCCCCAAAGTCTTGCACTTATATTAATCTTTTCTCCCTAGTGTCATGGATGAGATAGTTTTGAATGCAACACCAGCTTTTGTTACATACTTACAACAAAATGAGACTTAATTTTTTTCTGCCAAATAAAGAATCTTATAGCTATATACGGGGAACAAATAGAGTCCCTTGCACCTCAAAAGCTAGAAACTTCATACCTTATTATAAAAATAGTCAATTTTTACTGTAAATCTATTTGTTATTTTGTGGAATTGACTTATAATTATAATTAACTGACTATTGACATAAATATATTGTAAATCTAATATTAAAACATCATGATTGAGTTACATTTGAATCATTTTTTTAATGCTCAATATACTTTGTATATTAATTTGTTCAAATTTACTTGCCATTTGGTACCTAATATTGAATTATATGAATTGAAAATATAAAGAGATATAATTAGTAGATATGCTTTTAATACTTTCTTGACCAAGAGAATATAATTTAAATTTTTAGTATCAACTTCTTAATTTTAGAGACTTATTTTTTTAGCCTTTGTAGTATATATTTCAAAACAAATATTCACTCAACAAAATGTACATATATTAAAATCCCTCTGTTGTATGATATGCTTAAAAGTATTAGCAAGGAGTAATATGATACAGTATTTATTGAACAAATATATTCGTTTATAAATGTCTTTCGGAAATGTTTATCAATAACTGTGATAATTTATCAATAGGAATAGGACTGTTCTTCATTTAAATTAAAATGTACTGTGAGACATAATCCTGATAAAATAATTGCCAACCAAATGTTGCAATTCAAGATGTGAGTCCAGTATTGCCTAGTCATATCAAATTCTATACATATATTTATTGTAAGTAAGAGCATATTAATGTAATTAAACAAAGTTTACCTATGAATCATTATTTTTTGTTTTTTAAGGAACGTTTTCAAGATGAACTTATGTCAAGGTTTTCGATATATTTATAAGGAAAGGCTTTTGACTTGTATTCTCCTTTTAGTAATTTTATACCTTGTAATTCAGAAACATATTCAAAAAGACACGGATAAAGTCTCGTTAAATTATATCATTAGTGGTAAAAATACTACAGATAGGCTATTTGAAGCTAAAATTAATCAAATTAAGGCTATTTGTGGAGATGTTTGTGATACATCCTTGCCCATGGGGGATTCTCTACAAAAAGGACGTATATACTTTCTATCAAAGTCATTTGACTGTAAAAGAATGTTTAAAGCCGAAGGATTAGACTCGAAAATTTTAGTTACTCCTCCTTCAAAAATTCCACCTTCTCTCTATTCCTATTTTACCTATCAGGTAATTTAAAACAAAATTCAAAACCTCCATGTAAATTGTGTGTACAAATAATATATTTCATAGCTTATTTCTAGATTTTTGCTCAGTTAAGAAAACATGAACCAATTCTAATTTTGATAACAAATATATTTCAAGAGTAGTAGACTAAAGTTATTCTAAATTTTGTATAAATAAGAATCATTTACTTACAGAATCAAATAACTATCCGAAATTATTATTTAAACAATGCTTGGCAGTCTGCAAATAATCGAGTTACAACTTGGTCTAAAACACACATTGATAAACTAGTAAATAATTATAAAAAATTTGGTGTGGGTCCATTTTTTTCTGGAAGTTATGGAATAGACGAAACAAGAAAATTAGATTATGCACTTAAAACTCAAATCAATATTACAGGAAAAAGTGTTTTGGTGGTTGGGTCAATGAGTCCATGGGTTGAAGCCATGGCTTTAGGTAATGGAGCATCAATGGTTACAACGTTAGAGTATGGAAAAATTATTAGTCAACATGAAAAGGTAAAGTGTTATAATATATTTTTATTATAAAACGTAAAATTGAATAACAGCTATCAATTATGTGGTTTAACATTACATGAATTCATTTTAACATATAGCTAAGAACACTTCTTCCGTCTGAATATGAAAAGTTATTTTTAGAAGACAAACTCAAGCCATTTGATATAGTCATGTCCTATAGTTCATTGGAGCATAGCGGACTTGGACGATATGGAGATTCTCTCAATCCTTGGGGAGATATTATAGCCATGGCTAAACTTCATTGTACTTCAACAAGGGATGCAATTGCTGTTATTGGTATTCCATATGATACAACTGGAAAGGATTCAATTGAATTCAATGCACATAGGTAGATGATAAACAAATCAATTATCCTTCGGAAAAATAAAAACATTTTTTAAAAACTTTTTTCTCAACTCCAGGTGTTATGGTCCAGTAATGCTATCGCATTTATTCACGAATTGGAAATTAAGATGGTTTATCGAGCCAAAATATACGGATCATCCGTGCTCATACCATAAACATCATGGTGTCTATGTTGTACAAAAGGCATAACCTATGTACGGACATAATATAGATTATCTTTATTTATGGCATAGGCTATTTTCCTATGAAATGTATATTTCTTTGAGTAAAACTATTAACTTTAAAGCTTCAAAAGAGAATTTTTTATTCATAAAAATAAAACCAACCTTTTTAAATAAATATGGCGCAGATATGGCTGAGATATTAATTGTCCCCAAATTAAGTATCAAGTAAATTGAAACGAGGTTGAGAGTGTGAATGAAATGTTGCGTTAATTTAATTTTATATAGAAAACTATTTGAAAATTTAATATTACTTAAAGATAGAAATTCTTTAAAACTATTTGAAAATAATATTTTTTTTTAATCCACATACAAATTAATAAAGATATGATTTATTCGACCATCAAATTGGTTGTGTTTTATTGTATTGGTATTTAATTAGTTGATCAAAACACGATTTCTCTCTTTATATCATTGATTCATTAAATTCACGAGTTAGTTGTTAATATTAATATTTTTTTATTACATACTTATGTAAAAATAATTGTTGTGATGTAATTTCATAATTTAAATACATAAATTTATATATATGTATATATATATACATATATCTCTTTTCATACATATAATAAATTATTCTGATGATGTCTCAATTCAACTTTCTTTTTTAACCCTTTTCGTTCAATTTTCCAAAGTTCTTCTGTCCTAATAAGCCTCCTATTCATTTTTATTCAACAACAGTTCAATTCAGGATTTTATTATTATAACGACTGATTAATTAGTTATTTAAGGAAACTCAAGAAACTCCTTCATTCCAGTTACTTATTATGAGTAAAATACAAATATGATTTTCCTTTATTTGACATACCATACTCATTGTTGCTGTAAAAGAACCTTAAGTGTTGACGCGTGTATTTTATCATCCCAATTCATTTATTACTTTTTTTTTAATGGCGTCATTAGATTTGTAATGAAATATAAACTGCGATGGAATACAAAACTACTTCTATACGTGATTAATAAAATAAATAATTTTGTGATAACAAAGTTCCATATTGTAGTTGAAATATATAACATTATCCAAGTTGTTCACAAGTTGTGACTTGTACAAAGAGATTTTACAAGTTCTAACCATATTTTTAAATCAAAAATACATATACACTACACCATTAATGATTATGTATGATAAAGATAATTACATTACTGAATTGTCTTTGGATCTTTCATGTATTAAAGCCCAAAATAGTTATATTTTTTTTTTTACAATTATGAATTTGTGTTATATATATATTTTTTTATAATCTAAAAAAGTATACATGGTGGAAGGAGTAGTTTAAATATAAGGGGTTGAATTCATAGTCTGTGTATACTTCCCCTAAATGTAACAAAACTTATCTGAAGGTACATTCGCTAACAAAATTGCGGTGACAAGAGATTTAGATTTGACAAGTGTGTGCACAAAATGAGGTAAAGGTCATTCAGCATCCATCACGTATGTAGGATTGCACTTTTTTTTCTGTCAAACAGGGGGAAAATGGTTTTTCTATATTTTAAACCATGGATTTTTTATTTTTCTATATTTTGTTTAAAACTTTATTGATGATTCAGTGACGTAGCACTGTAAGGTTTTATGTAAAATTCCGGTCTCGTTTCGAGGACAAAAAATTGAATTATAATTTTTTATTTAATATAAATAATATATAGACTTAGATATTGTAATATATGATGTTATATGATCACGGATTATTTTTGGCCCCAATTGGATAATATGGACTTAAATGAAAAGTAGTTTCAACAAGACTTGCCACACAGCAAACAATACAATCGATTTATTGAAGAGCAAATTTGGTGAACGTGTTATTTACAGAAATAGACCAGTTAATTGGCTGACTTTCTAATGCGATTTGACGCCTTTGGACTATTTTGTATGAGCCCACGTTAAGTCATTGGTCAACACCAAGAATTCAGCAAGAGAAGCTCAAATCAAATATTGAACACAAAATTCCTGCAATTTCAGTCGATTTATGTGAAAAAGTGGTATAAAACTGGGTTCAACGATTGGACTTCTCCAAACAAGCCCGTGGAGGTCATGCAAAAGAAATTGAATTTCATACTTAATTGTAATTGAATGTATTTCGACACTAAAAAATAAATTATAAAACTATAATGTAAGAATATTTGATAAATATTCAATAGCTTCCAATGTCGCATATTTTCATTTCTTTGATAAATTGTAGATACAAAACAATACAATTAATACGCAATATGACTGTGTTTTTTTTCTTTAATTCACTGAAAAATAAACATTTTCTACATATGTAATTCAAATATCAGAAAAACACACATCATTTCTCAAAATCTCGTAATCATAAAAAGTGGCTCAAATAATATACATCTCTAGAATGTAGATTTCAATTTGATGCACTAAAAATCTTATAATTTTTTTTGTACATTATAGAATGATAACACTTTCAATTTTAATGTCATTTTTCTGTAAATTTTTTTTATACAATCTTCAACATTTTGCTCTACAGCTAAAAAAATTCTATTATGTACATTTGAAATAAAAAAAAACTTTTCTCCCAATACACACAAAGCTAAAAATATATAATTAAAGCCTCAAACGGTAGGAAAAAACAAATAACAAGTTTCATTTTTTTTCAACGTTACTAAAAATACTTTTTGTTTTAATCAGAATTACTTAAATATGTATCTATACTAAACATTTCTTCGTATCACAGGAAATTACATAGTATTACAGGGGGAAAATTTTGTTAATATTTTTCCCTAAATGCATTTATAAATTTATTCAAATTAAATATTTAACCATAATTCAATATCCGACCAAAATATTTAATAATGTGAACTATTTTATACATATATTTAAAGTTTACATATTAACTACAGTTTTACCTCAAATAGCGATCATTTGAGGTACTTAGCTTCTTTTGGTTTTGAAAGGGTATGTAGTTTCAAATCAAATATGCAAAACTGTTAATAAGCCTACCACAAATGAAGTAAAAAATAATTAAATGATAATTGAGTATGATACATCATAACTGTACGCATGAAAATGTGCACCCTCCACGTGAATTATGATTTGTTGAAAATAAATATAATATAGAGTTAGTAAAACACACATTGGATAGAGTAATAAATAAATTTTTATAAAATTAAAGGTCCATAAATGACTGCTATTATGATGTTGTCATAGATGGGGCCAGGGACCAAAATGTGTAAGCTATCGGGAGTTTTTAATAGAACTATCACTCTTGATTAAACAGCAGAAAATGTTTTGCAGCTGAATAATAGCCAATTGGAATTAAACCCATCAATGTTCAATACACTAATGAGTGTAAAACAAATTTTGAAAAAAATAACAGCTGTCAACAAGTACAATGTATATTTTTATATTAGTGAACTAAAACCATGTCTTATAGACAAAACTATCTATAAAACGACGAATACACGATTAGATTTGTGTCCAAATTAACTTGGTTATAAGGTCCCTTTTTTGTCTCCTAGGGGACGCTGAGGATGCTATGAACTATATCTCTATAAAATAAACAGAAAGCTTCCAAGAACTTACTTGATAAATTCATAAAAATAAGGTAAATTCTGCAAATGGGAAAACTTGTAAACGATAAGTAACTTGATAGGGTATAAGCCTAATAACCTGACGATAAAGTATATTTCAATATTAAGTCTGTCTCTTGATTCGTCTTGCCTTTTTTTTTCATTTATCACCATCTCCTCTGTTCTTAATTTAATGAAACATTTCATTTCAAATAAAGCCTATTACGTATATGTATGATTGTATGTGTTTTTTTTTAATTGAGTATAGTAAAAGCCTACATGTAAATTAGATTTACTTTCCCTCAGGAATCAAAAGAAAAAGACTCTATAGATTTGTAAATCTTGTTTGAAAATTAATAAGTTGTTTTAATGCATTTGATATTCACCAAATGTTTATGACAGCCTTCTGACCTTCGATGTCTATAATTAATTAGAGATGTAAAAAAGATCTACTCTTGAGACCTACAAAGACAACTCCTATGATGTCGTCAAAAAATAAGTCATATCAAATGAAGAGGCTGTTATTTTATGATGTTTTTATAATGACAACTTTGAAAAAAAAATCCAAGATATATTACAGCTTGTCTGTAATTTAGGAGTGCTCGTCGTACAGCGAGAAGAGCTCATTTTTCAAATTTCTAGGGAGAATTAAAATGTAATTTTAATAAGAAGATATACTTTAATCAAATTTTCTCGCATACTTCCTTCAATTCGCATTCCTTTGAGGGTTTTGAGCTACCTTTGACTTGATAAAAAATTTTAAAACTCATGTATGCAAATTAAATTTTGAAAATACACCTCCAACCATCTTTGAACATTCAGTCTTTTTTGGAAAATTGAAGATCTCTAAAAGCTGTCGGTATAGAGTATAGTCAGAACGAAAAGAGTATGACAAATGTATTCACAAACAAGTGAAGAAACTCAGTGATGTAAAAATTTCTGGTTTCCTAGTGAGTATAAAAACCATAAATGTGGTCATATAAAATATGACAAAATGAGAGACAACATTTTTTCCGAGCTTCTCAAACGAGGTTTGAATCTTCAATGTAGAAAGAAATTTTTTAGTAAAAATACTCTTGATATAAATTTTCACATCGTTCTAAACCATTGGTATGCCTTGTTTGATATCGTATTGAGATCGAAAAATATCCAATAGAGTTGATTAATTTTTGCTTTTAAAAACAATGTATACTTCAAGTTCAGATCGTGAATTTCTCTCTGCCTCTGCCAAATATTGATTGATGACCGTTATATAAGTGTTAAGTGCAATTAAAAGAAAAAAATATTGCAGAATACTTTCATCAAACATATATTTTATCTTTAAATTAAAGAATATTATAAAAAAATTAACACAAAAGTATTTATTAAATTTCCTATTGTAGTGTGAAAATTTCATATGGTGACATTTGTTATTTAACATCCGTTGCCTAGACACGTTAATACTAATACCTTCATTATTAAAAATCAAAATGTGAGCCTGTTTTCACATTCAAACACTTTTTTGAGACGAATTAAGCTTCTAATCTAAGTTGTTGCCCTGTAAAATCAACTCTTTAACATCTAACTTGATTTGTAATACATAATGGGTACAACAAATAGGTATCTAATTTATAGATGTATGCAGAAGTTTGATTACTCATTTGAGTATCATTAATTATGTCTCTGATTGATTATAAAATAATTTATAAACTAAAACGTATTTGTAAATCAATTTAGTCAATAAATCAAGCTTGAATGTATTATTTCTTCCTTCCTTCTTTTTATTTTAGCATGGATTTATCTTGATATATTTTAAAAGTGTCTAAAGAAGTTTTTCTCAAATATTGACATCCCAGAAACACGCTTTCGTACCATAATAGAATAAAGTGCTATACTATATTTTATCTGTAAATGATTCTTTTCTTAAATTGACTCAATTACTTATAAATCTTTATAAATATTATTATCATTTACAATATTTTTACTCTAAGATAAAAAAATAATAATTTCGCAATATTTTACCAACTTTTTGATTAAATTATGATTTAAATATATATTGATTTTTAAATTATGCCAAAGGGTAAGTTACAAGGATAATTAGATTTTTATAATATACACCATTACAATATAATTATAAAAGAGTTCATGTACTGCACGTCTTCTATTACTTCAATTATGTTGCTCAAGTTATTGTTAAAACCTTCTCAAAATCATTTTACCCTGTTGGTTACTTTTCCTATCTTTAGAGAAGGTACACATTATATATGAAGTGTCATGAGAAAACAAAATAATGGCCTGCTTAAATGATTAATGATTTATTTTGGATGCGGGTGGTTTTACTTGATGATACAATTAAAGGTTCATATGTATATGAAGGAAAAAATTAGGCCCAAGTTTCTGAGCTTTGACAAGAACGTTTATAGAAAAAGAGACTGATGAGAGCTTCTTCTGAAACAAGTATATCTAATAAATATATTTAGAAAGTAAAATTAGCTAAATCAAGGTGAAGGTACACATATCTCTCAGGTCACAGACAAACACTTTTTATTTTTCACTTATAAGATTGAAATGTGTGGAAGACAACTTTATAAAGAAAAATATTGATTTTTTTAATTAAGTAGGGATTTTCAACGTGCATGTCTCACACAAATTTTCACTATCATCTTTATTCTTCTGTGCATTTTTAAATACAATAGCTCCTTAAACAAAATTGACAGTACTTTAAATGTAAAAAAGTAGAATATATACGTGAGATGTACACACATCAATGAACCCACCAGCAGATAATCTTGACACCTCAGTTGCAAATTACTTCAACAATGCAGAATTGATTGACAAGGAATACATATACAGTCAGTTGTTTGATGAGTTCTCTCTTCAGCTGTTTTCATTAGTTAATTCTTCATTGATCTAAAGGAGCTCACTCTACGTAATATAAATTTATAAGGACCTTAAACCTGCTTCATTTACCAAAGAGTGCCATAACAGCATCATAAAATTATACAAAGTAAAACTTCTTTTTTTTTTTTTGAAAATCGAGTTTGTTGAGGTGACACAAAATCTTCTCGTGCTAGACTTATACACTATAAACTTTTCAGCTGATTATAAGTTGAGAAAAATAATAAAATAAATTGGATTTACTTTTAGTTGACAATTTGTTGATTCAAACAACAAAAATATGAATATTTTTATTATAATTAGGAACATGCAACAGAGAGTCTCCACGCTAATATAGTGGACTTTTAAAACTAAAAAATGTTACAAAAACCAAATATTTGTTTTATACATGCAACAACTACTTAGGTGCATGCCAAATCCCTTCTTATTCATGATATTATTCCCTAAATAAGAAGTATTTGCATTCTTATTAACATTTATGTTTGAGAACTCTATAAAAATGTATGCTAATTCTAATAAGCTCCCTCAACATATGTACATAAAGAAAAACGAACCTTTTGAGAGTCTTTCGTTAAAATATGAACATATATTTCTTAACAATTTTCATTAAAAAAATGTATATATTTGAATATTTAGATAGTATCTATAGCCTCTTAGCTTAGGTATACTGAAGCAACCAGTTTTTACTTTACTGAAAACTACTTTGCAGATCAAATATGCATATGTAGGTATGTAGACTTATATGCATAGTTATTTGATTATAACCTTATAATTAATATTTTATAGGTTACCATTTTTATTGCAACTTCTATGAAACTTCATATTAAAAGAAAGAAAAAATGTCTGCAATTGGTCGATTTATGCGCCATTTTTTTATTAATTCTTAATGGTTGACGCTTCTAATCAAATTTTGTAATATGAGACTACTACAGTGAGAAATCCTCACATAGTTCTAGTCAAAATATTTAATAAATTAGAACCACAATATATTATAATTGTAGATACTATGATGGTATACCACAGTTTAAGTTACAAGCAATTTTATAGCCTTATCGACTTAAAACAGCCCAATATACAATTTTATATTTATCACATATAAAGACCCAAAAACAATATTTATAAATAAAAATTATTCTCGAATAGACAAAGATAATTAATTGAATTATGAAACTTTTATTTCGAAAATACAAGCATAAAAATTAAAAAAAACATTTTTTTTTACAATAAAATCTTGCTCATCAACACATCAGTTGCTCCTTATGCTATGAACTTCATTTTATTATAAATTGATCAAAATTAATTTAACTGATAATTATTTTTTTTGCACTGGTGATTTTACAAATGATTTTATCCAGAATTAGTCCTAAAAAACTAATTGATGTTAATCAAACAAAGACTCAAAAAACAAAGCCAAGTTTTTCAGCTGCACGTTCCATGGGCCTTGTCATGTCTCAACTTTCATTGATTATCCTATAAAGAAAATAGATACTGGGCTACAGCATAAAAAATAAGATTTCAAATTGGTCGCTCGTAAGAAATTATCTGAATTTTCAAAGATTAGCCAATTTAAAAACTTTTAATCTTATCGTTTTTTTTTAAATTTTACTAATTTTGTTTCTTATTTTTTTGCTTTTCTTATAAGGTAATTAATATTTGGGATAATTGACAAACTTATTAAATATCAGTAAGACTCAAGTATTTGCTTATCATTAACTCAAAAAAATTTCAAATCCCCTGTCATAGAATAGTTTCCAAATCTCCCTAGTTTGAAAATGTAGTATTAATTCAATTTATTATATGTCTAATATTCAATCATATTTTTATGTCATTTTTCTGTTTGATCAATAAAAAAATGACTCATGAGTTGCACATCTTTTATCAATACCAAAACAAAACTTTTTATCAAAAAATTTATGATTTTTATAAATATATTATATATCGTTACAATACAGCCTAAACTTTTTCTCATGCTTTTTTGACTTCGATATATAACTTTAAAATAAACAATGGTCATTAAAAAATGGATCCATAACTTTTTACCTCTCACGGTCAATTTTACTTGTCAATTTTTTTTTTTTTTTTTTTTAATTTAGTTCTATGCATGTAGATCCTTACAAAGAGTCAAATTTAATGTACTTATTATTGCTCAAGGGGTTTAAATCTTTTAAGAAAGTGCATAGTCATTTAAGAATTAAAAATAGTAACATACTACACAGCTTGGAATAACTAAAAAAATTCGAATCGTTTAAGCACTGTTTGTTTGTTAATCCCGACGAGCTTTTTGGAAATAACAAAAACACTATGTCTTCTTCCTTCATTTGTTTTTCATCAGTTGATTCTTTTGATTTAAAGCAGCTGACTCTACGTGTTATGAACTCAAAGAAGTTATTATTATTATTTATGGTTTTGATATATATAAAATATATTAAATCAAGAATCAAGCGCCCTTTTTTTTTGAATTTTTGAATACTATACATAGGAATGGAAAAAATATGCAAGATTTTGTGAAGTTGGCATTTTTAACAGTACTTTTTGTACTCCAATGCTGATATCATTTTTCCTTTATTACTGAGGGGAGTTCATCTACAATAGCAAATACAATGCTAGAAAAGGGCTCATGTTCTCGTTGTAATTGTTAGTTTACAACTTGTAAGCTAAAGATATATAACTTTCTGACATTAATTTGAGTTAATTTTCTGCCTCTCATCTATGGTATACATAATGTTATTATTTATTATTGATGTCTTCATTCTGCTTCCCTCTTAACATTCATCAAATTGTCAGAGTTATCAAGTTGATTTTCTCTTTCTTTTTATTTTATACACCCTATTTGCATATTTTTTACATTCCTAACTATACATGTATTAACGATTGATTTGTTTTTTGAATGAATTTATCAATGTATAGATTATCTAAATAATAACTCTGCACAAATTTAACAAGTTGGCAACAAGGAAAATAGAGAAGGGTGGCAGCTACCAGATTATTTTTCCTAATTTTTCCTTTTTTTGTCTGTTAAACAATCTGGGACATTAGTGAAAACGTTCCACAATAAAGGGAATACTCTAGCATTTATTATTAGATATTTTTACGGATTTCTTTAAGTACAGTTCTAAGATTAAAAATAAAAATTTCTTTTGAATTTTGATCACTCAAAGAGAGTCTTTCACTATGATACAAAGCAGTGAAAAAATAGCAACTAACTATCAACAAAATGGACATTTTTTGTGTACTTCTCTATGTACGAGGATATAAAAACACAGAAAATAAAAGGCTTTTATCGATATTTAATTCGTGTTTTCTAGAACAAAACCTTACATTAATTTCATGCCACAGTGATCTTGATGAAAATAAGAAAACGTCTATGGAACTAATATATACATACATATATCTTTTTAAGGAGCATTTTTGTATGAATGAGAAATACGAAGATATAGGTTGAACTATATATTTACATATTTTCTTCAATTTCTTAACGTAAAATACAAATAGAAACAAAGAAAAAAAAGCGAATGAGTCCACTTAAAGATATCTCATTGATTAATGGTATTAAAACTTGAATTAAAGGAGATACAAGAGCTGTTTCTAGATATGCTACTGAGATCCACTCCAACTTTTTTTGTATCCCCTCCCCCCTAAGTTGAAACAAAAAAAAATATATTAAAACGTCTTATTGACAGAAACCTTCAAAAATAGGCAGAACTTAATGATATTTCGAATGTACATGTAAACAAATGAAACGATCACACTTTTTATTTTTAGTAATACACTACTTTTTTTAAAAGAGTAGATTCTCAATATACGGTCACTATTTCTTCCCCAATATGGGTCAACTTATAATAAACTTTGAGATAAAGTAGAATTTTTGTTATGGATGATAGATATATATATATATATGTTCAACAGTGGGATCTTACAAAAAAGGAATAATTGTTTTTCCCCATTATTTTTGCCTTTTATTTGAATATTTTTTAATGTATCTTGACGAATGTATACAGAGAGACATGTTTTTGTGCAAGTAATAACATTAAAATTCTACAAAAAGTTGCACAAAAATCATTTCGTTCAGGACTTGTCATTTTTTTTAAATACCCCAATTTTATGATAAGTAAAAATGCAAAATATGAAGAATTATCAACACAATTATCTAGCAAAATTGATGAAAGAGAGGAAAACGTGGCATTGGCTCATCCTTAGATAAAAATGCAGATTCAAAGAAGAACGATACTTGAAAGACATAGATACTTTGTGCCAAAATGATCACCTGTTGCTATTTGTTCTTGTATGACAAAAAATTTAGCCCTTCAACCGTTGATATACTGAGTATCCAATGGAATTTCAATCGATAATTATCTCTATTATAAGTCCTGAAAAGTATTCCTTTGTTACATTTGCCACTTCTGTACAAAACATGTTTTCAAGATAATTACACTCTACATATGTGTCAAGTCAACAAGAAAGCAAGTATGTTTTCAAATATTGAAAAGGAGAAAATCCACTTTTAAGTTTTTTTACTTCATAAATAAAACGGCCAAATATTTAAGAGTCATTTTAAGATCTATTCCGCTCAGTTTTTGCTAAAATGTCATTTCATATCGAGAAACCACCAAGGCTTGTTATCTACCCAATAGAGCAATCGGATAAATGAAGCGTATATGGCCCCTAAAAGAACGTCCATCTTCTTCATAGCCCCCGAGATTTATTTAGTTGGCGTTGTCTTGATTGTGGCCGGTATTTTATTTTTATAATAGAGTTGCAATTATTGGAGTAATTATTTAATTAATCAAAATATACTTTCTATTAATACAAAGGAAAGATAATGTCTTCACGAATATGATAGCAGTTCTAACTCATTTTTGAAATATTTCAGATAAACTTGGTTTCTTGTTGACTTGACAAATATCAATATAAAAATGATGTCAGATCAATTTCATTGTGCCCTTTATCACAGTAATAAGAGTGTTTAAAAATATGATCCATGTTTTTATATCATACTATTAGATACATATATCAAACTATTTTCAACAATTAATTATTATTAACTTTTTTTGAAGTTTTTCTAGTTTCACATTATTTTGGCATTTATTATTTTAGTTTGTTAAGGTTTATTGGGAATTAACAAAACAATCAACTCCTTTCGTGCGTGAATAACTTAACTTTAATAAGGATAGTAAAATGAAATCTCTTCTGCAAAATTGACCTCATTGCAATTTTCTTTAAATTTGAAAATATTTATGGTTGAGTTCCAATATCCAAATAGTTTCATAGCTTAGCAATTTGTACATGTTTTTTGGCACTCTTCCCTTTTCAATATCCTATGATTCATTATTATTACATTTCTTATTTGTAAAAAAGAAATTGGGGCCTTTTGGACCCAAAGAAAATATTGATACTTTCTTCTAGATATTTTCATTTGTATAATAATTTAATTATCGCAGAGTACAAAATTATTCTACAATGCACGTTGCATGTTATTTGAAGGATAATAAATATTGACTACAATGAGACATGCATCTTTGGAGATAAACAAATTTTAATCATTGACTATCCTGATATCAAAATTAAGAACCTTGGCATGTACTTTTATACGTAATAACAAAAAACTCGTAAGCTTCTTCGCATATTGAAAATATGAATCACAGACGGACTTTACTTGGTTTTTCATAACATTCAGTACAATACATGTCTTGAATCTCTCCTGCTTTCTTACAAAACCTATTGTTAAGAATAAATAGCTTTTAGATACTTAAACCCAAGAAAATAACAGAATATGATAAGTTTAATGATGAGGTAGGGCCTAAAATACATATATTCATAAACGTTTCTTCTGATATTCAGCTCAACCCTCAATATTAAAAGTTAATGTTTCTTCTAGAGCAAACACGTCAGATTTAATCAAATTATTTCTATTAATTTCACCAGACACATTGAAGCTTTAATCATTATTACAAAACAGTATAGAAAATATGTATGAGAAGAAAACAAAGGTGACTCCTTGATACAGGAAGACTCAACCTTGAGCCCTCGGTTCCCAGTCAAGCTCATACTTCTATGATGCCTACTATTTACCCAAATAATAATTCTATATTGGTATAAATCATTTACATCATGTATGGGCAACCTACGGCCCGCAGGCCAAATCTGGCTCGTGGAAGCTTTTCATCCGGCCCGCGGAGACCTTTGAAATCTATAATTATCATTTAATTTAAAAAAATTATTATAAAATAAGTATAACTATGTATACGTACATATTTTGCAAATATATAATTAGGACTCTTGACCCGCAGTCAGTCCTGGAAAACAAAATTTGGTACATAAGCGAACAAAGGTTGCACATCCATGATTTACATTAATAAACTATGATGTTAAAAAATGATTTTATGTTTGTATAGTAATTTCTCAAATTTGTTTGAGAATGTAAAAGTTACATCACGAGTTTCCTTGTGCACTCACAACCTCAACTCTCAAGAGGGAAAATTTGGAAAAACAACTAGTAACTACCCATCTGTACTTTCTTTGTTGCCAACTTTTTAATACTAAACAGAGTTATTATTTAGATTACTATACATTGATCAATTCTACCAATATACAAATCAATCGTTAATACTTGCATAGTATTCAAAAATTCAAAAAAAGGGAGCGCAATCCTTGATTAAATATATATTTTTTATATATCATAAATAATGATAATACCTTTTTGAGATCATAACACGTAGAGTCAGCTGCTTCAAATCAAAAGAGTCAACTGATAAAATTCAGGTGAAGGGAGAATACATAGTATTTTTGTTTATTCCAAAAATCTCGTCGTGTTACGGAATAACATTTTCTTCTTCTTTTTTTTTTTTTTTTGCATGTAAATTTTATGAAAAAGATCTTCATATGAAAAACATTTACAATAGTAAACTCTGACTAAAACGGGGTATTGTTGTATATTAATTTCCAAAATTTTAGTGGTCTCTATTATGAACTCTTAACCATCTTGACACGGTGAATATCTATAAATTCATAATTTGGTCCATTATGAAAAAAGGTTCAATATCCCTTGACTTTATTAGAAGCAATCATTGAATTTAAATAATAAGAATTTGATTTCTGTTATTAAAAAATGTTTTAATATTTCGCTAAAACAACACCCTTCAACAGGAATTTACGTTCTGTTATGTCTTAAATGAAATTTTAAAATACAGATTTTGAATTTGAACTTGACTTGAATAACATGATAAGAGCAGGTTTTCTTGAAAATTTAAAATTTTGAATGACGTAATACATAACAAAGTGTTTATCATTCAACCAAGGTCATTCATTTATATTACTCCTATATTTAATTACTCTAATGTATATAACTTTTTTGATTTACTTGATATTATAGTAAAGAAATATTATTTTATTAATAGTCTAAGTGCTCTAATAATAATTTGTTTTGTGAAGTTAATAGGATTCAATTAATACCATTAAAAAATGTTATCTTCGAAATATAAATATGTAAAAGAATAGTGAGATATTGTAATGTCTTTATGATAAACCTATCTTTGGATATTGAAAAATAGTCCTAAGTCTACAAGTCTATTTCAAATACAGCAGAGCCATCTAAAAATATAATATTACCTTAATCCAGTCGTATCCAAAAGTAGAATCTATTGCTATATCATCCTAAAATATTTCAGATTAACTCTGTATACCTATTAAAATTATATATCGGAATAAATTGCCGTACATATAATGCACGAAACCTCATATCTCTATTGCCTATTCATATTTATGATGGCTTCCTTTATCTACTTTATTAAATTTAGAATATTATCATCATACATCAAAAAGGAATGATATTACACACAACATATTATCTATTAATTTGTCACCTGTTTTTCACTAATTATTTGTCTTAATTTGAATTTTGAAATTTGATCCGACAAATACATTTATGCTACTTTTAAATATCTCCGACTATAAAACTAAAAAATACTTCAATATTGTAATTTGATTTTTACCATGTAATTTCGATGCTTATTTATTATTTGTTTTTTATTAGCAGGAAAGGTTGAGTGATGCATTGAAATATCGACTCTCATGAAATGATTGAAGTTAAAATGAATGCTGCATAGTATGTTATCATGTACATTATCAAAAGTCTTCTATTAAAAATATAGCTTATTAGATAAAATATGCGTAGTTGAAATTTTGAGTATTTGCAAAATAATTAATTATTAATGATGTATTATAAACAAATTGTTATCATTCGTACTGTATAAACCCGAGTCATGGACAAACATCTTATTATAGGCAACCTGTGCTGAGAAATATATCATCTTATTAATACATTAATTTGGAATAATGATATATCTATCACGCTTTTTTCTCGTTAAGCATTCATTCATATTTAATAATTCTTTGTGGATTCCCATTCCCATCTGATGTTATCACTGGGATTACTGAGGCATTGATTTCGACTTAATATTGCTGAATATATTGAAACAATGTAATCATCGTGAAAAATCAAGAAATGGAAATTAGTAGACTGAGGGAGGCTTACATACATTTTAAATCAAAGGGAGCTTTTTGATTGGAATCACCAGGGGGCATGCTAATGGAAAAAGTCACTCCATCTCCAATTTTTTTGTTAGAAAATGATATTTAAAATTATTTGTTATACTTAAATTAAATTCAAAATATAAATGGAGTTAGTAGCAAAATTACTTTTTCCATCAAGGATTTCATATTAAATAAGGAAAATTTCTATATAGACTCCATAGTTATCCTAGAATTTAAAAAAAAACACTTATTTCTCTGCTCTTAGTGCATCATTCTTTAAATATTGTTACCCACAATTAGCAATTTCCTTTGCATCAGTATCGAACAACTAATGTTCTTAAATTAACCGGCTTCAAAATACTAATAGTTAATTGCATGGTATGCAAATTTGTTTACTGGCTAAAGAGGTTAAACTTTAAAGGTATATGATGATGACGTCAAGGTATAGTCATGAGCGTATCACTTTACTAATAAAAAGTCTTGTAGTACAAAAATTGAAAAAGTACAGAGGAATGCTTGTCCAAGGGTTTTAGAGTCAAAAGGGAAATTACTCACCCTCCACACTTCGTTTAATCGCAAGAGAGAAAATAATAAGTTAACCCCCCCATAAGTAGGAATGTAAATAATATGTAAATCGGGCTTGTAAGAATCAAAGAAAGAGAAAATCAATCTAGTAACTCTGACAATTTGATGAATGTTGAGAGGGAAGCAGCTTGAGCTGTCATGACGTCTTACTGAGCTACAAGCAGCTATTCTCCTTTATTTACATATACAAATGAATACATCAATAATAAATAATAACAATGTGTATGTATACCATAGATGAGAGGAAAATACAGAAGGCTAGCAATTATATTGTATTTCAAATTTTTCCCTTTGCTTTTTGATAGTCGAGGTTGCGAGTGCATATAGAGATATATCTAGTTTTTATGTATCTAATGCCCTATTTAACAAACGCTAAAAGAATTGAAACGGTTAAGTTAATTGCTAAAGAAAAAATTGGTTAATTTAACTATTTATTGGTAATTTAACTATTTAGTTCCCAAGGTCCAACCTTTCTTCTTAGAAGAGAAAAATAAATCAAAAGGCAATACTTAGCTACTCTACCTAACAACATGACTCTAGGTTTATTTCGTAATAGTACTATCCTTACAACTTAAAGTTTGTATAGCTTAATTTCATCCAATTAACATTCAGAACACTACGATGAGGCAATGGTAGACGTGATCCAAGATTATAAAAGTATTTGGTGCATTAATTACGGATCTTATCAAATTAGATTCTTTGGCAACATATTTTAATTTTATTCTTAACTTATTTTAACACTTTCTGTAGGCTGAAAGATCCCAATTTTTTAGGCTAATAAACTCAGAAATACACTTAATTTTGATCATTTCACTTCAAAAATGATTTGTTCAAGTATCTACTTTAACAACGGCAATGTATGAAGACCAATTAGATTGTACTTAAGCAAAATGGGCCTAATTATTTACTGGTGAACGGATAATTGATTTTAAAGTGAAGTACTCGAAACGAAATGCCCTTTAAATGTTGTTTGAAAGACTTATTTTTTATTCCAATGATTTTATTTTGGGGCTGAATAATGCCTTTGTTTTTATATCTTGTCAAAGATACATTAAATTTTTGTTTTGTCTTTAAAATAAACATTTATCGATGAATATTCCTGCAAATATTTATGCATAATCTACTCATTACAAAATGCTAAAATTTTGTAATTGTATTGTAAACTGTATGTATGTATTCATGAGTCACATGTTATTCATCTCCTTTAAACGTAAACTTACAAATGTACATATGTAATTCAAAATGTATTGTTACATATTAATCTGTACTTAAGTATTATCAATAATATCTTTTCAAGTTAGCTCTTGACTATTTTGAAGTTTTGGATAATCCTCGATTCTAAAACAACCTTCAATCTTGTCTCCCCAATCAAATAAATATTATATTAAATTGATAAATTTCTTCTAAGTGCATCTTTTGAAGAAAAAAAAAAGGAATTTTAAGGGCATTTTCTCTTTATGATACTTAGATTGAGTCAACTTTTGAGCAAGAAAAAAAACGATAGTCCACATAAAAGTTAATTTAATTCCTGTAATATTTTATGGTAACTCCAAATATGAGTATATGTTTTATGATAAATAATCCAATTTTGAGAAAATGTATTGTAAAAATAAAAGAACAACTGTTTGTTTTTTTGGTCAATCTTTAACAAAATAGTATTTGCTTATAAATGACCCAATTTAGCAGCTATATTAATTTGTTTTAAACTTTTTATTAGAACAAAGATCGCTAAAGTTTAATAAAGTAATAATTTATAAAAGTTTCATTGTTTTTGTCCGAAGACATAAGAAGACAAATGCTTTAGCTTCATATTTTAAACATTGTATTATTATACATTTTACGTTTCTATTTTAAACTTTTTAATTTCTTAGCATTTTTTATTTCTTAAAAGTTTTTTTATGATTCTGTATTCCTATTTTATTATTATTTTATTCTCTGATTTATTATTATTATTTGTGACGTTTTTTCTTTTTTAATTTCCTGAATTTTCGATTAATGTTTTAGTAAAAAATATCCTATCCCTGACAAGCTTTTTTGTACACTTGCAACCTTGACTTTCAAAAGAAGAAAGGAATAATTTGAAAAATACAACTGGTAGCTACCCTTCTGTATTTTCCTTGTTGCCAACTTTTTAATTTTAGGCAAAGTTATTATTTAGATATTCTATACATTGATAAATTCTACCAACATACAAATCAATCGTTACTACTTATAAAATATTCAAAAATTTAAAAAAGGGCGTGCAAATCTTGATTTAATATATTTTTTATTTATCATAAATAATACTAATACCTTTTCGAGATCACAACACGTAGAGTCAGTTGCTTCAAATCAAAAGAGTCAACTGATGAAAATTAGCTGAGAAGGGAATACATAACATTTTTGTTTATTTCAAAATGTTTGTCGTAATGGCAACGTGGATAATGCTAGTGGAATGGATGTTTAGGAACTGGATATAATAACATCAAAGAACAATCAATTGTGAGGTTTAGGATGGAAAATTCAAATATAAAGTTTATCTATGTGTGTAAAGATATTTCATATTTAGTAATTTAAATTAATGAATAAATACCTCAAATAGATATAAAATAATATATACGAATGCATATGATCTATTCAAATAATTTTGGAATTATTTACATATAAATTTTAAATATTTTGAAAAAAAAAAACACAAAGGGGTTTTCTTATACTTTCCCTTGTCATGTAAAAAAAATACTTTCTTTTTTGGGTATGAACCAAAATTATTTCTTTTTTCTATATGCTTTGTTTTGAGTACATCCTCTAAAAAAATTTTTTTTTTCCAAACAAAAATCCTTGTTCACATACATACAATATATTTTTTCATTTATTAATTAAATCCTTCAAATAAACTTTTTTCCAATTTTAAGTTTTAAATACATAAAATATCAACTGTTATAAAAATAAGTAAGTACGACTCTATACAAAACTCGTAATGGGGAAAGACAAAACGTTTTGAGAGAGACAGGATTTCAAATTTGTATACTTTATAAATATCAATTGCAAACTCTTTTCGTGAATTTAATCTCTTTTAAACAAAAAAGTCCATATATTTCGATAAAACATTAAAAATTAGTTTGAGCCTATGCCAACTTGGAGTAATCAATTAATCTAGCTTATTTTGAATTTTTTCTATGAATTAAAGTGGTGCAATGGCCATTACGAAACCCTTTTCGTAAATGCAATGTAATTTATATTATAACCCATTTTTATCAGTATTTTAATACAATCAGAGGCTATATTCCAATAAATGGATGTCAACAATTGCTGTTTATGTGAGTATAAAAGATTATAAATGAGAATCATTATACAAAAAGCACTTTTCTTGTCATTTAAAGAAAGTTCATTAGATATACTCTTCTATTGTAAACTCGTATGCTGCTACAGTTGATAATTTTGTCTTTTATATCTATAGCAATCATAATAAGTATTTTTAAATTAGAAAGGAAATCTTACAGTCTCTTAATCAATAATTCCTTTCCTCATTAATTAAATCAGGCACATTTCTGTCAATAAAAATAATTAATATCACCAAATAAAAAGTGTCCCAGATCGGACCCTGTTTGCAAACAATAATGTCAATTACTACTTAATTTTTTTAAAAAATACGAAATTCAAATGAACAAAATGATATCTATCTTTCTAAATAAGACTTCGAATGAATATTTTTTCGTTATGTATTATTCGATGGCAAACTAAATTGATCCATTTTTTGGTGGCTAAATATTTTTTTCAAAATTATATAAAATTAGTTATTAAAGGTTTCACATCCATTGGTAACAAAAACGAGTCATTTTCTATTTTCACAGTTTCTGTTAGAGGTGTTCTGTGTTAGAATATTTTTTTCATTCTTAGTCGTGCCAAGTCCTTTTCATCATATACAACCATTTGAAAAGCTGAATTAGTTGACCCTTGTGTTCATTATTACAGCAATGAAAATAAAAATAAATAACAATTGTTTAAAGTCCAATAAACAATTGATGACATTATTCTTTCTTTAAATTTGTAGTCATTGTCTAGTACAAATGTCGAGACACAGATCTTTTATAAGTTGGTCTTTTATATTTATTTTTATACCGGTTCAAAACCTGAGATGTTTGATTGATTCATTTGTAACCTACATTACAAAAATATCACGATCAATCTAATGTAACTTTATAAAGAACTTTAAACACAAATTTGATCATTTTATTACCAAATTATTAACTTTTGCACTGAAAAACTCATTTTCTGAATAATTTCTACATTTTGAATGACAAATATTGTATCATTTTTTATAGGTACTAAAATGAATAAAATATGGTATTTGTAGGTGAATTTTTTAATTCAACTAGTATACTAATTAATGTTTAAATACATTTAGAATTAAAACTTTTATCTAAATTTGTTTTTTCTTCTAATAAACTAATTTTTATTTTCATTATGGAGATATGTCGGGTTGAATGATGTTATTAAATCATTTTTAGTTTTGTCTGACATAAACAGATATGAGATAAAAAAAATATTAAAAACAAAAAAACGCAAATTATTTTCTTGGTTTTTAAACATTAAAATGAGTTATTATCAAGACAAGTATTTTTTTTTTTAACTAAATTAATTTTGTGTGAAACCAGTAAGTATATTGCCAGTTTTCTAGTTTAGTTCATGTTTTTGATTTTACGTGTTGACTTCACCTATCAAATTTTTGTGTATGGAGAAGTTTAGAAAAAAAAAGTTACATAATAAAATTCCCTATTTTTTAGTTTTATACCAACTGTACTTACATCATGTCAAGAGGTATTTGATTGAAAAAAAATGATGACTTGATATGTAGGTTTTAATTCATTTAACGCTTGTTTGAAATTCCAGACTCATCTCTACACACTTATCAACACTATCTAAAAATTCTTTAGATGCTAGTATACGGGTGAAATATTTATCTACTAAAGACAATATTCAACATATAGCAAAATCTAACATTTCGACCGGTTATTTATGTAAATATTATATTTAGAGTACAAATATATAAATTTTAAAAGTCAAAGTTATCTAATTAATGTATAACATAAATCCCAAGTGTCACACAGATAGATATATAAAATAGACTGACAAAATATATAATATACTTTTTTGAGATACTTTCAAAAACAAAACACACTCCTCTGTCACTGTTTCAGGCTGAGCTCAATAATTGGTCCGTGGACTCTATGATTACTGACTACATTGAGACTTTAAAATAGTTGAATTGAGACTTTAATTGAATTTGAGCCTTTGGACTTGATAAAATTTGCACGTAAAATGAATTCAAGTTCTTAAATATATGTATATTTACAATATGAATGAAAAATAATTTTTGTTCAATTTTTTTTGAAATATACAAACATATGAGAACTACGTCACAAGAAGGAATTTATATAATCAAGTTATTTATTCAAGGTATATGAAGTTTCTCGACCTCTTTAATAATTTTTCATCATGTCAAATTTTATCAAAATGAAGGTAAAAACATCTTCAAAATGTCCTCAAGTTGTAGAACAATCCATTTAAGAAAATAAAAATTATGACCCCTTTATAATTGTTATCTGAATTAGAAGAGCAAGCGCTCATCCTTACATTTATTTAAAAATGTCATTTAAATTATTTTGATAGCAATATTTTACACATGATTAGAACCTAAGACCCATATTATTTGAGATAAAGTATATAAAATTTATGACTTGTTTTTATTGCCATGGTACTTAACTTAAATTTGAGAATTAAAACCTATATAATTAAACCAATCACAACTATGAAATCATTTTTGTATTAATCAGTAAGATAGTTTGAAATATTCACTATTCAACTTTTATTCTTTATTAGCAAAAACAAGGTTAAAAAATGACTGGTTTTATGGAGTATCTAGTTGCATTTCAGATTGATTAACCTTAAGTAATTAAATTGTAGTATAAGTATCTACTTTAAAAAAATTAATTTATAGATGTATTTTGAATAAGGGAGAAATCCATTGTGTTGTAAGCTAGGATCCGTTTTCCTTATCCAAGTTTGACTTAATTCCGCTCGATATGTAAGGATTTTTTTATTTTATTTTATTCAAATATCTAGATATTTTGTATAGAGATAATTTTTATTCTTAAAATCCATTTCCCAACATATTTATATATTTAAATATTCTTTAGTCATTTGCATATGACTGTTTAAAGTCCATGGTTTTTGAACAGATTTTTGCTTCTTATATTTATAAGATTTTATATAATTTAAATTCAAAATTCCTCAAGAATGTTTAAATATATGTGATTATAAAGAACATATTTAGGCTGTTCATTTGCACTTATATTATATTTAAAAGAAATGTATTTAAAAGATGAGGATATTTAATATATTCATGAATTATCACACTAAGAGAAAAATGTGTTGTGAGAGAAAAAAATATACGACGTTTTTTCAAAAACGTCTGCCACGGTAAAATATGTATAAACTATCTGCGGGGGTGGTTACCATATACATATATGTACATGTATTGAATACTTCTCTTTCTCCAAGTCAAATGTACATCTCTCTCTCTCTCTCTCTCTTTCCTTCCTTCCTCCTTCTTTTTTCTCTCTCTATGACGGTTCGAAATATCCTTTTTAACATTTATAAGTTTTATCATGCGTGATTTTTTTTTCAAATGCAGACTTAGTTTACTTCTCACCGCCATTGGGAGAAGGCTTGTTTAATTTATTTTCATAAGGAGTCGGGTAGGAAGCAGCAGCACGCGTTTATTTTAGTGTTACTGTTTTACAATGTTTGATGGTGGTTGCTGTAATTCATAGCTCATTATTAGACAAGACATGAAGTGATTAAAAAAAAAAAAATTAAAATGAGTTTTTCACGACGGATTTGTAAAGGTTCAAGACGATTTTTGGATCGTTTACGACGACGAAAACGTAAGGATTTTGCAATGGAAGAAGAGGATGATGATGAGGAAAAAGACTCTGGGATTAAAGAGGATGAACCTATTTTGAGTGTACAGGATCATAGGGAATTAAATGCACTCCTTAAAGAAAACATTTCAATGGATTTTATTCTGGAAATGAAGGAAGCCTTTCAGCTCTTTGATAAGGTAGGAGAACTTGATTCTTTTCCTTAACTTACATATGTGCATATATATTCATATTCTTATCTACTATATATGTACAAATAAATTGACATATCAGTATAAAATATGTGTCCTGTATTAGATAGATAGATTTGTCAATTAACCTATTCTGGGCTCACATGATTAAGATTCATAATACTAAATATAACATCCCAATAAATCATTATTTTATATTTTCGCCACATTAAAGACACAATAATTTTTTTTTTTTCAATGATTGATTTAAAAAAAAATAGGAATAAAAATTTAAAAACTCCAAAAGTTTGTTTTTCTTCATTCACGCTTTTAATTTCGTGTACGTCAGTATAACATATATGTATAATTTATGCTTCACAGATATCAGATCAATATATTAAAACAAGTGTCAATTGAAAAGGGAGCTAACCCAATCAGACTATTTAGACAACTAGTGTTCAAATCAAAAACACTCATGATGACATAATATTCAATTTATAACACATGAATCCACTTAGTACTTACTTACATAGTAACAGCATTGCTGTATTTATTTTAAACGATAAAGATTTGACACTCGTGTGAATCCTCTTCCCATGTTTATATGATTTAAAAGCATGTTCATGCCATTTAAGGCTGTTTTAATTAAAAAATATTCATTCAATTTTGAATTGTTTGCTCCTAGATACAAGGGGTCACACATATGTATGATAAATAAAACAACACTCAATATTCCTTCAACTATGCGGTCAACATCGTATCATGTTTTTATTATTCTAGGAATCAAGATTTTTTTTTTTTGTGAATTTTATTTATGACCTTTTATTATTCTCATTGCATTTTCTTTTCCGTATAAAAGAACTGATTAAATGCCAAGATTGCAAGAATGTGTCAAAGGATTATTGTGGATGATCCTTTGACATTTTAATTAGTAGCAGTTTTTGAATCCTTTCGGTGACTAAAAAAAAAAACACCCATCTTCACAGTAATGTATAAGAATGTTATAGCTATAAAACTTCGCCAAGTGTCTATATACAAAATCAAAATGGAAAGGCGTGTGCAATGGGGATACGAAATTTCTTCTTCTTTTTTTTCCAAGGAGTTAAATATTTAAATCATTTATTGATTAAAAAATCCCTAATTCCTTACATATTTCCCTGTTAACAACTTGGAGAATAAGTAAATAAATAAACCTCCGAATTCTTGTTCGTAGCATATTTTACAAAATATATACGTATATGCATGATATATTATATGAGTAAAATAGTTGATCTCACATAAGATATAATTCGTATCATGGTATTAATAAGATAAATTACATTTATTTATTGTCAGATTATTTTTTTTAATAAATTTATAATGTCCTGGAAATATAGGTATATATGTGTCAAATCAACAAAAAATCAAGTTTATCTGAAATATTTCAAAAATGAGTGTGAACTGCACTCATATTTTGGAAGTCATTCATGATTCCAATAATTGCAACTGTATTATAGGAAAAAAATACCAGCCACAATCAAGAATAAAAAACATCTGGTATTTGTGACTACTTATTTACTATTACTATGATTCATGGGATTAAGTTAATTCTTACTAGTTCTTAAACAGATTAATATATGGTTTTAACCAATTGTAACTAAATAAATCTCTGGGGCTATGAAAAAGATGGACTTCCTTTCAGACACATTGTCGACACATTTATCCAATTGCTCTATTTGATAGACAACAATCCTTGGTTGTTTCTCGATTAAAAGTGACATTTTAGCAAAAAAAAAATAGGTCTTAAAATGACTTTTAAATATTTGGCCGTTATAATTATGAAGTAAAAAAAACTTAAAAGTGGATTTTCTCCTTTTCAATATTTGAAAAAAAAACTTGCTCTCTTGTTGACTTGACACATATATATATTTGCATACACGGATAGTTGTAACTAACTGTTGATTACATAGTGTTCAAATTGCTACGCCCAGCATGCCTCCTCCTGATACTATAAACTTTTAATCATACGAAGTAATCATAAATTATTGTTTGGATAATTGAGCATAGAGTATTGTAAATTAAGTCAACTGTGAGCTTTGCATAATTATTTTTGTTCGAAGATATAATAAAGTTATTAGTTATTAAAATAAATAGAGCAAAAGTTGTGATTCATCTCATGTTTCAAAGGTAACCAAATGATTTATAAATATATGTTATATGTGTATATTTTTTTAAAGAATGATTATGATTCAATGCGTTGTCATAGAGAGGACTTTTCATAATATAACACCATTATCTAAGAATAATTGGAAAATATGAATCTTATCAATACTGTTCAATCTCATTTATTGTATGTACTGCTCTAATACAAATCTAATGACCATGCCAATCATTTATTTATTTCCCAATTAAATTATTTTCCTTTCAGACCAAAAATAAAGAATTAAAATTCTTTTTCTTTTTCTTTTTTTTTTTTCACAAGACGACTATAAAAATAAAATATGTAACAGAGTTGAACTTAATCAAAGGAAAAGGAAAGAAATGCAGTGACCTGAGGAATAAAATATCAAGTATTATTATAATAAAAAAGTCAAAAAGAAATGCATAGCTCCTATATATAAATGCTATATACTTATGTACTTATATGCATTTACTTTCCAATCTACATACCTCTCTCTCTATATATACAGTATACCATTTGTAATTTTGTCATTCAATCTTTAAATCGTACTTCAAATTTAGCTATAAATAGAGTCAAAGTGCAACTTACAGCACTGGGCAAAACTAAGAGGAGGGATTAGGTCCAAACATACTTGATGATTTGTGCACTTAGCTAAATGCATATTATTTTAAATGTATACATATATACTTAGACAGAATATCCCTTAGGCCTTAATGCATATCAGGGCCATACATATGTACGTATATGATCCATCTTTTGTTTGTTTATTCTGTGAGGAGGCTGGAACAAATTATGCAATTCACCGTGTTTGTTTGTTGTTGTTTTGCACTTTGTAGCCTGGTTAATTCGTGGTATATATTTATGCATATAAATAAATTACTAAACATGCATCCTGCTTTTTACTCACTCTTATATTATAATCATTAGTATTTCATTTCATTATAGGGTCCGTTCTCTTACAAACTAAAACTGCAAAAGATTGAGTTTCTTAGAAGTTACATACCATATATACATATTTGAAGTTATATATATATATATATAAAAGTTAATTGATTTTAAATTTATTTTTGCTTCTTGACTCAAAGTAATTTATTCGAGATAGAATTGAAATTGAAAAAATCTTTTTCAATATTTTCGGTGCTTATTGACAAATGCACTCACAAAAAGTGAATGCAGAATACACCCAACAGTCTGGGTAATTGGCTACTTAGTTATACATATTTATTAAACTATTTAAAACTGTCAGTGCTTTAAGCTAACATTTTAAATGTGGATTTGATGCTAACTAATCAAATTCAAACTAAACGATGTAATAGTTGTTGTTGTTGTTTTTTTAATTTTTCAATATTTATATAAATTTAATATTCAATAGATATAATCAAAAATATATTTTTTGATAATTCACAAGAAATTTAAGTAGGGCACTCTTGTCACGAAAGGAAAGGTCACCAAAAGAAATTTCACTCTCAATAAAAATAATTACAGTGAGGAGAAATAACATTTCATTAATTTGGATTTTTTTAAAATATGATATCTAAATATTTTTAATTTATTTTTTAGTATGAAAATCTAAACTTATTCTTTCTATTGATTCAAAAAATAAATAATTATATTAAGTTCTTTATGGAATTTTATTCGACTATTTTGAAATCAGTAACAATATACAAACTTAGATAACTCCATTCCATCAATAACTTTCATTAGACATATATTTTAACAAAGGGTTAGTCTTGTTAAACATGGAATTTAATGTGAATATTCCTCAATTTTGTCAACTCTTTAGTCTATTAGTTAAGATTTGATTTTTCTGTTAATATAATTTTAATTCATTTTTAGTAAGTTTTATCACTTTATCATGAGAATAAAAAAAAGTTATGATATTTTATAAAAATAAATGAAATTAGAAATTGAGTCCCAAATAGTTTTAAATTTAAAATGACAAAAAAACACAATGACTTTACTTCTAAAATCAAATTTATCTCGGTGAACTTTCCGTCCAAACTATAAAAGATGCTATATCATTCAAATCAAAATAGCCAACAACTCATACTGTGCATTTAAAATGTTGATTCATAATTAGATGGAAAATAGATTTTAACATATTCTTTCAATATTGGTATTAAAACAAATGCTGAACTTCTGACAACAAAGTATGTAAATTTTGTAATAAATTTGATGACTGTGTATGTAATTATCATAATTAAAATCAAAATTACATGTCAAGTCAGAATTTCATTATTCAATCAGATACTTTGGTTACCTTGAAAAATCATTTTAACCACAATGTTAAGTATTTTTCTGATGTATATGTTTAATTATTTAATTTATCAAGTATGAATCAATCAGTTAGATTTATATAAATATAAATTTTCTTGCCATTTTTTTGATAAATAAGTATATCTTTAAATGTCAGGATATAACTAAGTACACAATTAATTTACTCACTCAAAAAGATGACTTCACATAAAACGAAGCAACAAAGATAGTCATAGCATTGTGCTAAATACATACATCACAAGTTTATTTATTTTTTATTTTTGAATAACGTGGGAATGGAAAGGCACAGAAACTGAATACTTTATAAATACAACATTTACGGATGGTATCAAAATACTTGTCTTTATAAGTAATATTAATTATTCATAATTGTCATGGAACTTTCCACAATAACTAGTTAATGTCGTTTACAAATGTATTAGCACTTAAGGGGTATTTTAGAAGTTTATGAATGTATAGAAATACACTTTGGTAAATATTTTAATACATTATTCTTCATCGACAAAAATAAGCATTACTCAATTAAGGCTGCGACAAAAAAGTTATTTCTTCTCGAAATATAAAACCGGTTTGCAATATGTAATTTAAATCAAATAATAAAATAAATATTATATTTTGGAAAAAGTTTTCAATTATATACATAAAATCATATATGGTACCTCTATGCTATGATTTATCACTCTAAAATTATTATTACACTTTGTCTCTACGTATATACAGTCATAAAAAATTAATTCATTGAGTATGCATTATTCAATTTCAATTACGTCAGGGCCTAAAAGAAGTTCGTATTCTAGCGTGGATTTTGTGTACCGTTCCTGTCCTAATATTTATTGTGTTTTATTCATCGATTTCATGTATTTATTTTTTTGGTTTAAAAACTGGCATGTCATTATTGAGTAGATATATGGATATTGTTACATAATCATCATTTAATGCATTTATGTCTTTAAAGAAATGAAATAATATTTCAATTCATTTACATTTTGATATCTTTATGTGTATAGCTTGAAATATGCTATCCTATTCACATTATATGCTATTTGTTTACATACTTATCTATACTTATAGATATGTACATACAACAATGTGCTTTACTTAATATTCCTTTGGAGTATTTGATTTGATGATAAAGAAGTTTATTTTACTTTATGGAGATTTACAGTAAAATTTTTAGACTGAGTCAAATCTGGATTTGAGCAAGTCGCGCGGAAGCAAAATATGGATATGAAAAAAAAAACTATTTTTTTTACTTCATACACATAAGAGCATTTTATGACTAATAATACTTATCAAGAATATCTACATACAAGGTCAATTCATCAACATATCATCCTTGTAGTTCGCTAACCTTCATAAAAAACCAAGTAATGTATTTACAAATATGAGTTTCATAACTTCACCTTTAGGTGCAATGGGAAGAGTTTTTTTGCTTTGTTTTTTACACTAAAATCTTATATTCTTTGTTAATAAAAACAACAATATCGGGCAGATTTTATTGACTAACTATGTCTAAAATTTAATTATAAACTAAATAATATCTATCTACAATATGATGATGACTAATTTTGTATTCGTGCAAAACCTTTTAGAATTGAGAAACATTTATGTGAAACATAAAAATATTAATTGCATTTTTGCAATAAAAAAAATTCCTCTCCCACATTTATAATATAAAAAGAATCAAAATTTGGAAATGTATTTCCTGTATTTGTGATCTAATAACTAAATTTCAAAATTGAGTAAAAGCTCTAAATTAAATTGGATAGTTGTTATGTTATGAAAACCTATTTTCTAACATGGCAAAATTTAAGGAAATAAGAATGTTCATTGTACAATCTTTGTTCCTTTGTTGTTGTTGTTGTTTTTTCAAAAAAGATGAATAATCAAATTTTGCATGCATTTCGAAGATGAGCAATATTTTTGTTGAAACTGAGGCTTTGCATACAATTCGGATTTGATACTATTTTCTTCAAATTTAAATAAATATAATATAGGCTTCATTTGAGATCCCAAAGCTTTTGAAATCATTTTAATACTCCCTATAATATAGATTTTACATTTTCCAGATGAACAACTTTATTTGCTGTACAGTTTTAGAGAAAATTAGGATTTTATCGTGATCCACACAGAATAGTTACATTTGATCATTGTTTCACTAACGAATGGTTTTTTTATAGTTCAATTTATGTAATTATCTGTATGTAGACTCCGTATCCTTTTCCGAGAGGTAATGTAAACTTATGGATAAGGGTCTCTACTTCCACGTAAATTTATTATATTTTTGGTTTTAACAGACTACATTCACTGGGAAAGGATTGTATTAAAATACATAAATTTATAGAAATGTATCTAGATATTTGTTTACATAGAGCAATCCTAAGTACAACTGTATACTTAAGTGTGCCACTAAAATATGTACGAGGTTATGAACTTCTATATATATATACATAAATGTACATTCCTTGTATTGTACATAGGTATGAATGTGTCCTATTAGTAGCAAGATAAGTAACATGATATTTACCTTACCTTATTGAGCACCACGCCTATGTTTAATTACCTACAAATTAGAACTGTTTTTATTACTATTATTCACTCTCTATTTTTTTATTCATTCTTCACATTTTTTTTTCACTAATAGCAATGTAACAAATTGACTTTGTGTGTACATATAAACTTCAGTACATGGGTAAATACTATATTCTTAGTATTATTGTCTTTTATTATTTCAATTCAATGTCTTTTTTTTTATGCACCATTCATTCAAAAGAAGAATAGAAACACATTTAGAATATATCCATTTAATTTATACAATGTAGTCGTACAACTAATTGCTAAATTAAATTAAAGTAGTCTTGAATTAACCATTTAACCGATTGGCTCATGTGGTATTAAATGGTAAAAATTTATGCATGTATGTAGAATTAAATACAACAGATACGAGATATCCTAAGGGAGATCCTAAGGGTGTAGATGACGGGAGTAGGTCCAAAATTCGGCCAAAGCGTTTGTACTTAAATAACTCCTTGAATATTACATTAAATGGATTAATAAGGAATACATTAAAGAGCTGAGACACACAGATATCAAGTGCCCAATAAGTATCCTTAACTAAGAAGAAATTGTTCATCTACATGAGTAAATTTTTATTCAATTTCAATTAAAGATGTCAGCTGATTTCGTAATCCTTCTGCGTGCTACTACCTTAGAAGACTTAAATTGAAGTTGGAAAATGGGCCAAATTAGCTCAAAAAGTGGGGGTCCGATTTTTCAAAAAACCATCGGACTCTCTCTCTCTAAAAAAAAAAAATATTACAGATTTGAAATCAGTGTGCAAAATTGAATAACTTTTATTATACATATTTCTCTTATGATTTTTGACTGTGGACTAATGTGATTAATCCATTTTCTTCATATCAATGGGTTCTATAAATACATATGAAACATTCTCCTTGGATCTTAAGGAGGTTAAAAGGCATAGATAATAACTATAATGCAAATTAAATTACAGTACACCATTATTTAAAAGACTCATTCATTACTTTAAGCAAAGACTTTGAATGCATTTCTAAAGGAATGAATTTGAATATCATTGTACATTGTTGAATTTAAAATATTTTTTTATTGTAGTAATTAGAAATAAATAAAAAAACTCCCTTTTGTATTTATTTTAAAGACTTCTGAGAAACTTTATATATATATAGATAGATATTTAGCTGAAATGTACTTTATATAATGATTAAATGAATAGAAAGTTTCGTAGTATTTAGATAATTTCTGTGATTCAAATAAAGCTTTGCAAAATACGTAAGTAAAACAATCACCTTTATTCCTTAATCAAAACGACTAAGAAAGACACAAAACCATATACATATATATATATATATATATATATATCCTCTATCAATATATCATTTTTGACATTATAATGAGATAAGGAAAGAACAAAGATTATTCTCTCTAAAACCATGTTATTACACTCTGTGATTTTTTTTATTTAGGTAATCATCTAATTTTTTCCCATTTTTCATTTTTGATTGATCTAAGTTTTGCTTAATGTTAGTTATTTTTGGATTGTATGTTCATAGATATGACTACTAGAACAAGTATGTATATAATTAGTAATAATCATTCATTACGTTGGTGTTATGTAATAACTATGATTTGAATTCTTATACCAACAGTTATACAACTGTAGATACAAGACAACAATTTAAACCAATGTCTTGTTGCACACATAGATCTTACTGCAACATGTAAAAATAGGAAAATCAATATAACAATTGATATTTTCTGGATTTTTTTTAAAAAAAGATCAGTGAGTCAATGTGTCACTTTTTGATTGTTTTTGTTTAGGGTCCCAGAGTATGCCATTCTACACTTTTTATAAATAAATTTATTAGTAAGTACTGTACCTATTTGATCATTTATTTCTATTGCAAGAGACGATTGTGTTTTTCCGTATGTTTCACTAATTAATAAATACTTGAATAACAGATAGATCATCAATAATTTCACCAACATGGATATACATAATTCTAGTTAAGGCAATATGAATTTGAGAGTTTGTAGTTTGTTCTTAAATTAGGTTAGAAATTGAGTAACCCTCTAATTCTATATTACAATCTAAAATTCTTGATTCAGATTTTCTCAAATATTAAAAAAATTTAAATGCTTCGTTTTAATTCATGTAAAAAAAAAATACAGTCAAGCATGTTTGAAATAGACAGAGGAGCACACATGTTCTCAAAGTGCTATATATGGAGCTCCACGAGTCATTTTTTTTTTATTTATTTTTCACTTACTGAAATATTAAATGTATGTATGTAATTTATATAATATTTTAGATATTACCACAAAATGGAAAGAATGATAAAAATATCACGTATTGTAACTATTACTGGTGACAGTCACAATGAGATTTTTAGGATAAATAGAAATATTACTATGTATTCTTCTTTCAGCTGGTTTTCATCAGTTGCCTCTTTTGATTTAAAGCAGCAGACTCGACGTGCTATGAGCTCAGAAAGGGTATTATTATTATTATTTATGATTCTATAGTGTGAAAAATATATTAAATAAAGGATTGCGCGTCCTTTTTTGAACTTTGGAATATTATATGAGCACTAACGATTGATTTGTATATTGGTAAAATGTATTAATGACTAGTACATATAAATTATAACTCCGTCCAATATTAAAAAGTTGGCAACAAGGAAAATACAAAAGACTAGCCACCAAATGTTTTAAAAAAAATTACTTTCCCTTGTGCACAAAAAGCTCGTCGTGAGTATCAATGACAAAATTATTATAAATGTATAATTGTACATTATATGCACAAAATACATATTTTATTCATCTATAATAATTTATCATTAAAAATGAGGGTTTTTCACTACAACAGGCCGTATGATCCAGAGCATCAAGAGTTTGAGAACTCCAGTTCCACTGATTTTGTATAATATCTTTACATATAACTAAAAAGGAAGTGAAGAGAAAAACTCTCGAAACATTCCGATCATTGACAAATGATAATTTCAAAGTTTTTTTTTATTGAAGGAAATGGAATAAAGGTTTATGTGCATATTGTGAACATATGTTAGACAAAAGTGATAAATAATTGAGGCTACGTCACTCAGAACCCTATTTCAGCTGTGTCCAGCCAAACGAAAAAACTCCTTGGGAAAATACTTGATTCTCTACCCTTTTTGTATATTTTAACAGAAATATGAACTTTTCATACAATTAATGGACAATGAAAGGGGCTATCAAATTAATTAGCAAATCCATTAAGTTAATTAAAAGAATAAATAAGTTGTTGATCAATCAATATATATATTTGTGAACATGGATAAAAAGTCACATTAAAATTTGTTTTTTCAACATTTACAAATATGAAGATATTAAACGAACTCTCATTAACAAAATGATTTCCTACCTTTGACGAACAAGGTCAAATCATTCATACAATTTTCAATTTTATTAAATAATTGATCTGGCAAAGTTGTGTCTAATAAAATTAAAATTGAATAATTTTTAAAAAGGCCAACTCAATTCTAAAAAAAAAATCACTCTCCTATCCTTTGAAGGGTTATTTTTTTAATTTTTTTGGGGGTATTCATCTTTTTATATTTTGGTTACGTATCTACATACATATATACATACCCATGTTTGTATAGAAACATAAATATCCATGTGGGGTTTAAAATACCATAGTAACATATATATAATATTTCTGAGGTCGTAAAGTTTTTTTAAAAAAATGTAATACACATCTCTTCATTTTATTCCAAATATGAAATAATGAAATATGTATATGTACATATATATATGGTATTTCAAATGATGGAACTTTGTTCATACATTTTCATAAATAATAAAAAAAACTTCAGTCCCTAATATATGTATACCGATGTATCTACAGATTTAAGATTATTCCTTGAATAAAGTAGTAAAATTTAATAAATCAATATATATCGTGGGTTATACGTTCTATACGTTTGTAGAAAGTGTTTTTACTAACATTAGATATTGTATTACCAATTGAAGGGACACACTGTTAGGATAATTGATGTATTCCAAAAAAAAAACCGTAAGAAAAGACTATATTTTATCAATTTAATTTGATAATGCATTCCTTATTTATCCATTTTATGTAATATTCAAGGAGTTATTTAAGTACAAAGGTTTTGGCCAACTTTTGGGCCTACTTCTAGATTTTACACTCTTAAGAGTCCCTTTAGATCTAAACAAAGACTGAAAATTGAATTTGCATTAAAAACACTAGCGAATCATTATTTTTAATGCACAAAATGAGTATACTTCTAGGTTCAAATTGAAGTTGAAGTTGGAAAATGGGCCAAATTAGCTCAAAAACCGTCGGAATCTTGAAAAAGAATTTTTCAGTTTTGAAATCAGCGTGCAAAACTGAATAACTTTTATTTTACATATATATACATATACTCCTTAGAATTTTTGACATTTCAAGTTTGTTGACCTGTGTAAATGGAGAACAATATCTGATCCTTGGAAAAGTAGTAGTTAATTTATTGGCTGCACACTGTATGTAAGTACACCAATTATTAGGGTCAGAAAATAAAATTTATTTGTTAGTCCTATCCCCATTTTCATATTTATGAAATAGGATTGAATACTCACCAAGATTACCAACTTCGGTAATGATGATATTCGCATGAAAATCTCTATCTATGTTTGTATGCTGTGTACAAATCGTGATCCCAAAGAAATAAAATGAACTATATTAAAATAAATAGTTGTTAGCATAGCTCAAGTGACCATCATCAATTAATACCTAATTACGACGTAGTAAACGATTGAAATGAAATTAATGTGTCAATTAAAATGTTAATAGTTGGTAATTGAAGGGACAGACCGTGCTGTGATAACTTTACCAGGTCAAAAGATATTACTACCTATGGTACACACAAACAATTAGTAACTATAACTAAAGTACAAAAAGTTTCTACGTCTACATAACACCCATATATATGTACATACTATGTATATAAGTTCTATATTTACAACTAATCTACAAAGCACTCAAAGGAATTTGGCACTCAAATACCCAAGGGTTTTATAGGACATTTGTGTATACATACTAATGTTAATCAATTATTATATTGCATACAGTACATATGTATTTGTTCTATTAAGCATTCGTTTTAACTCGACTATATTTCATACATAGGTGCTTAAGTACGTTAAAACTTAATTCATTTGAAATGAGGCGCTTTGAGTATTCATTTATTTTAAACCGAGTCAATTGAAACATGAAACTCTTTGATTCATATCAAACCAATTTATATGTATATCTACATATACTCATTTATTTAGTTTAACCATTTTGGGTATATGTATATCAGGAGAGACTGTGTAAACTATTCGAGTAGTACACAGTAATAGTGCTTCAAAGTAGGTAATTATTTTAACAAAATGTTAAATATGTAACGTCAATGTATGTATGTAATTGGAAACTCCTCCTTTAACAAAAAAAAAAAAGCCTTTTTTTTTGAAATTATGAAAAAGTATTATCCCCCATTAAGGAAGTATTTAACATCCATGTTTCGATAAGGGCGTTGCATCAACCAGCCTAAACAAACACAACAACAACAGCCCAGCACATTGACATTTTTCATAAGGAACATACTACATACATGGTTATGTATGTATATACAATCCATTCTTACTTAAGATGACTATTAGAAATAAATATTCCATACGGAACAGTCGTGATAAGAGAGTAAAAAAACCAATATTTCCTTTACTTTATATGTGTAGTAGGTACTTTGTGCCTATAGAATCATATATGTATATACTTATATATTATGTATGCTTAAAATACCTTTGTATTATCTCATAAATACACACACACACACACACAAAATAAAGGAACCCTCACAGAGAGAGAGAGAGAGAGTTGGAATAATGTTTTTTTTTTACACAGGGTTAGCTTAATGAAACGATTTTAAGTTGGAACGAAGACAAAAAAAACAATAATAATAATAAACAGAGTGAGTGAGTGAATAAATAAGTACAAAAATTGCTATTCAAGGAGCAACACAAAAGATCTTGAAATATTCATTAAAATCCAACCTATGGTTAATTGTACTTATTATTATTATTATATAAGTTGGATTGAATATGATTATGTAATATTGAAGATAAACTAAGAAACATAATAAATGAGCTGACAAGCTTTTCTGAGATAATGTTGGCTCTGGCTCTCATGTCTACACATTTATGTAGAATCATACATGTATTATAAATATAATAAAGTTTTTGTTTTTACTATCTCTCTTATGTGTGTTTGTCTTCAATTAACCTACAACGAGTCTTCAAAAAGTTACACATGAGAGAAGGAATATAAATGAGATGAGGTCTAAGGCTCATATATATATATATATAGATCATGGATAATAAAGCATATGGTGACATATAAAATATATACATATAGGCTCAATCAGGTTGCTACAAAACATGTGTATGAACGTATCTACATCATGGCTTGAAAATTGCCCACACTATGTAATGTGTAGAATCGTTTAAAAATACGTTTGGAGAGAGATTTTAAATTAACATTTTATGTGGGTAGAGGGGAAATTATTATTAAAAAAACATAAAATAGCGAAGACTTACTCTACCTTAACTCACCACACCTCTTAAAAAAAATGACCTAAAGGAACAACACATAGATAAAACAAGGAATTCCTCCTCCTAGTATAATGAACGCTATACTGTTTATTTTACTCAGAGTCATTATTGTCTCAAAAATGTTGAGATAAAATCGTTTCATAAATCATTATTCTGTTGAATCAAATGAGTATTAAATTTATGATCTCTATATTGAGATTCTTAATGACGATCTAATTATGTATTCCGTATGATTACTTGACATGTGACCTTACTATTATTATCATGATCAACGACCGAGAGGGCTACAAGGGGGAAAACATAATTAAAAAATGTATACTATATCAAGAAATTGAAGTGTACATATAGTATCAAATTCAAATACCTTGAGTTTAATGATTGGTAATTATTACCTATATCGTCGTTAATGAAGTATCATGACTCTAATAAATCCTGAAGATCATTAAGCATATATTCCATTTCTTTAAAAAAAATCATGATCAAAAGGTATTTATTAAGGATCGACGCATATATTCACAAGCTTATAAAAGGCAGTTTAAATGTTTCCCCCTTAATGAATCTGTTTTAAGGCATGCAACATCACTTTTAAGTACTTTAATTTTTGGATTTTTTAAACATTATTGAATCAGTTATTGTCTAAGAAAAGTAAAAACTTGTATAAATCCCTGGCATGATTACATCTCATAAATTAAAACGCCTTTGAGCTCTTCGGTACATGGCAACATTTTTAAACATTCCCATTTATGAAAAGTTCGAGAATGTTTCATAAGTTCTATTTGCATTAAAAAGCATATGATATATAAAATAAAGTTTATTAATGTCCTTATTTTGAATAGCATTTACAAAATATGTAAGTCCAATATCTTAGTATTTGGATCTTTTATTGGAAAAAGATGAAATATAATATGTAGTTTATTTCATTTAAGAGATTTATCTCAATTTTTTGAATCTACGTAAGTAACTGAATCCATTAAAGAGGTACTCAATACTGAAAGAACGAAATAAAAAATATAAAAGATTTATGAAGGTTACATTAGACACTGAGTATATAATCCTTTATTTGCATATATTTTACATTGAAATCACGATCATTAAAATTTGCATACAAAGTAATAACGATTTTACGCCGTATTTCACATTAGTTTTTTTTTCTTTTTTGTGTCCTCTCAGCTTTTTATTATATGTTATCTTTATTTAATAAAGATAAATTTTTTTAATGCTTTAATTTAAAACAAGAAGAAGAAGATAAAACCCAATTTATAGATTGATTTGAAGTCCCTTTTATATATATATATATATATATACCATCATCTATGAAGAAAAGAAAAAACAATCAATAAAGATATTTGGGACATCGTTTATATAAGTCGAGGCAATCTATCTTACGGCTATTATAGGCTCAATTTGTGAATCAATCAATTATCTATCTTTTTATAGAGTGAGATTATAACATTAGTTTGTGGCTATTAGACAGAAGACAAAGTACACACAATTCCATTTATATAAGATTTGTTTTCCTGATAGATCATGGCATTCTGAGATATGTACACACCTTATAGCATGACGTAGAATATTTTCTTTTGTGTTGAGTACTTTAACTTGACTACTTTAACAGAGGGATATGGTCACTTTTGATTCAAACACTGGTTAAATAACTTTAGTTGATATGCACAGATATGGATTTTTTGGAGCGCCTACTTATTATATGGGGGAAATTTTTTAATTGATGACCGATTATTCTTAATGATAAAATAATTAATTGTCCTCTTGAATCAGCTCACCAATAACTTAATCAATGGATCGAGTCCTCATCAGTAAAAAATATTTGTTTTAAAAACAAGTTAAATAATAATTCAAAAATATCCGTCAACTTGAAGGTTTGACGGATCTCCTTTAGGTAATTTAACCTTATACTGACGCATAACTAAAGAACTTATCTTAACGCATATATTTATAATATAATGATTACAATACACTTTCATTAGTTTTGTGTAAGGCAAGCACATTTTTGAGTTGTTTCTTTTTGATTGGTATTACAGCAGGATACTTTTGTGTTATAGACTTCTTCGTCTAGGCAGATGTCACTCATCCTATATAAAAAATACGCTCTTTTTTTTTTAACTGTACCTACGCATTGACTCAAGATTTAAAAAAATCACTTTGATTATAAATTGTAAAGAAACACTTACTACTGTACAATATTTGAAAGAGGAAGAAAAAGACATTACTCCAAAAATACACTGAAAATATACTTTTTTTGCATTAAAAAAAATATCTACTCAAAAATTAAATAATTAGCTAAATTACATAAATAGGATTTGTTTTGTTTTTTTAGGTAAATACAAAAAAACACATAGATACTTACAATAAAAAAACCGAATAGAGGAACGTGGGGGTAATGACTCAATTCTTTTTAATGTATATTTAATAAGTTCATTTTCGACCTTAAAAAAAATATTAATTATACATAATTGAATGAGTGCTAACACAAATGGCAATTATGCGGTTAAATTTTACACCGACATTTGTATAATTACTATATATGTATATGTATGCACACATATTATTCTTTTAGGCTGTTTATTTATGTTTATGCAAAAAATATATGTATAATAAATATTTTAAATATATTTGCATAATTTGTAAAAAATATATATTTATTTAGTAATTTTATATAATCTATTCATAAGCCTAAGAGATATCAGAGAAGCTCATAAAATACATTTCTAACTTTTTTGAAGAGTACAAAAAGTTATTACGATAAAAATTTGCATCGAAGTTCTATAGTATAATGATAACTATTTTAAAAGAAAATAATCAAACATTTGTATGTATAAAAATATTCTCAGTTTTTACATTCTTTGTTCCGGTATCATTTAAACTATTGACTATTTTGCTTTCAAATGATATAATCTATTAAAGCTCAGTCATTGAGGAGTAATTTGAGATAATGTAAAGCTCAGTTTCCTGAAAGTTTTTGCAATTGTACAAGTATCGTTTCTACCTATAGACTATAATGTGCTATTAAACTTTCATGAGTATTATTCAGTAGGGACCTGAAGAGGGCTATTACCTTAATTGAAGTGAATGTTTCCAATCAAAAATAATGATCCAGATATCTAACTATTTATAATATAAATTATATTTTTCACGTGGAAAATGAGTGCTGAAAAAGATTTTCATTTATATTTGATCACTTGAGCACAAATTTTCAAAAATATGAAGGAATGAACGAAAAAAGTCTAAGAGGGTTCAACAAGACTGAATAATGAATGGAAAATAAATTATTTAACTTTCCCAAAAGCCCTACTCAATTTTTTAAAATTCTGGCTTAAATTTGATTCCTTTTAACTTTTGCAACTCACCCCGGTCTCTCCAAAATTATATATACTTTTGTGATTAATTGGTATTTTAAGATTATTATTTTATTTAAGCATTTTGTCCCTTATTTCTATGTATATATAAATTTATTCATAATTAGCTTCAAAGAGCTGTTGTAACTTTATCACTTAGTCACAGCGGGAAAAAATGATTTTAATAATATATTCTGTAAATATACATATAGAAAGTATTTTATGTAATTATGGTATTAATACAAAATATATCAATTAAGTCATTAAGACCACAAGTTTTTTTTTTAAAAAAAAATCTATTTTGGTTTAAGTGTTATTCTGCATGTATGTACATATATGTTTAAATGATTTAAATAGAGAGATATTTTTTTAAATAATGAAGTGATTTAAGAATGAATATGTATGTACATACGAAGATGTCCTTGAGTGTCAATCTTTCTCTCAATAAACAGCTGTTAAGTATATGTATTCAACATCATTTTATCTGTACACAAATTGATTATTTTGATATTGTACCTAGATATTTATGCACGTAGACAAACAGTGTGTATGGAATAATGATATGTATATTTACATATTCATTCAATGGATTTCCAAAATACATAGAATAATACACATCCAATTTTGTGCAAAGCAACGTTTTGTTATATAAATATTTAGAACTTATTTTTATGCTTAGTATAAGAGAAAATATTTTGGTAATCCATTTAACACATTTGTTCTAGTATGGGTTTATGGTGATGATTATTATTGAGCATTAAAAGTTTTTTTATGCATGGTTAAATATGATAATATTAGAGATATGAGATTGGACATTTATGTATTTTCCAAGTTTTTGTTTTATTTGTTTTAAAAAGAGATGTTTACACTACATATTCTTTGGGTTTTTTTTATTCACTCTGAACGAAATATCAATGTCCTTTTGATGAATAAATATATGCTAAGTTAAAAATATATAAATATGAGAATCTAAAATGTATAATTATAATTAAATATGACCATCTTCTAATAAAAAAGATACACACTACGTACTTATTTTTAAGTACGTGTTATTTTTTCTTCATTTGAAGAGATTTTTCCGACATTTTAAAACATATTTTAGAAAAACATCTATGTAATTTTTGTTAATGATATTGACTTTATGAAGGATGTCAATGAAACATTGTATGAATAAAATAATGAATCACAGAGGAATAAACAATGTTCATCAACAATACTAATTGTTTTTGTTTTTTTGGTTTTTTGTGAGTGTACAAAAATATTAAGTTAAGTTGAAATCATGTTGATTCCGTGGCAGACTTTCTATAATAATCATTTAACCTTTAGAAATAAAAGAGGAAAGCTTCAAATAAGTTCATTTTGCTTATTTGCAAATACTAACAAAAAACTGTTGGTGTCATTTATTCTAAATTAAAATCTTACAAAAATAAAATTTTTGGTTTGTCATATATTTTTATTGCTAAAGCATGTATTAGGTCTATTGTTTTATGTTTTTAAAACAACTTCTTCAAGATTTGATAGCTCATACAATGTTTTTAAATATAGGTCTATTTATGTTATTGTATTTTACACATTCAGAAATTTAAACGTATTGTTTTTTAAATTTACTACAAATATAAAGGATTTTTTAATAAGGATGACGCATTTTTATTTCAATATTCATTACAGCGAACTAAGTAATATTTTTTGTTTTTCTTTGCTTACATTTCTATTCACAAATAGCTCACAAATCATCATGGAACAGTACAACCTTGAGCAGCGCTTGCAAATTATCCAAATTTATTTTTAAAATTCACATTCGGTTGTGACAATTTTAAGAAGCTTTCTGCAAATTTATTTTTTGGCTCAATGATTTTGTTAATAAGCAAAATATACCTTGTTGGTCAGGTAAAAACACACAACTGCTTTATGAGACACCATTGCATCCCGAAAAACTTACTATTTGGTGTGGATTTCATGTCGGTGGTGTTATTAAGCCATACTTTTTTGTTGATAATAATAATCGCTTTAGATAATTGTGAATGGAAATCAATATCGAGCAATAATAGCGGATTATTTTTGGCCCCACAATCGGATGGTATGGACTTAAATAACATGTAGTTTCAACAAGACAGCTAACTATATAACTGATTTATTGAAGAGCAATAAAAGTGTCATTTCCAGAAATGGACTAGTCAATTAGCCGCCTACCTCATGCAATTTGGCAACGTAAAGTCACTGGTCTACAACAACAAGATAGCAACACTAAAAGAGCTCAAAGCAAATATTGAACGCAAAATTCCTGCAATTTTGGTCGACTTAAGCGAAAAATGGTAGAAAACTGGGTTCTACGATTGGACTTCTACAAACATGTCCGTGGTGATCATGCTAAAGAAATTGAATTCCATACTTAGTTATAATTGAATGTACTTCAACACTAAAAAAGAAATTTGTTTATATCTTAAAGCCTTTTAACTTTATTTAAAAAAGAAAATGTGTCGCTCTTATTTTAGAGCTTTTGATATAGATTTATTAATAGTGTGTTTATGTATTTTATCTTTCTTCAAAAATGGTCAATAACTTATAAATATTAAAAAAAAAAAACTGACATCGCAAATACTCAATAATCTAACTTGATTCATTCTTAGCAAAAAATTACATATTATTCGTATTAGTGCATCAAACAATGGTTCAATCAAGTAGCAAACCATTAAACACACTTTTGTTGAGTTCTAAATATATAACTGATAAATAATATACTTTTTGATGAGGAAGCTGCAACCTATCAATAGCTCTTTTAATGTAAAACACGGGAAAAGGTGATTTAATAAAAATGTGATATAATTGAATATTATGTACTTTACATACTTAAATGAATCTAATGTACATTCTTATATAAGAGATAACAAGAAGATATTTCAATATCCTCTCTATTTTAATATTTAGAACGTGTTCAATAGAATGGATTGATGATATTTTTTCTTCTTCAATAAAAAGGCGTGCAACAAATTCATTAATCCACATAGTGCTGTAACTTTTTTATGTGTTTTTTTTTTTTACAAAATATCTTTTAAGAGTAAGGAGACAATTGAAGCGACAAAAAGAAGTGTTTGTTGTATACATGTGTTAGAACAAGCATTTTGTGGCTACTATTAGAATAAGGAGAGAGAGTGACAAGCAAAATGATTAATGATTATTACATTTGCAACTCTTTCTATTATATTATTAACATCATAAAAATGTCTTGAAGGCATTATAATTATCTAAGTTTAATTGTTTCTGTTCAGGGTTTTCCCATCAATTAATATATATATATATATATATATATGCTTATTATTTAAATGTTAAATACCTTGATTTCCTTTTCAGAATGGAGATGGCTACATCAGTGCCAAAGAATTGGGTGTGCTTATGCGTACTATGGGTCGTAATCCTACGGAGGATGAAATTCTACATATGATGAATGAAATAGACATAGATCATAATGGGAAATTAGATTTTGCTGAATTCACTGTCATGATGCATGAAAGACTCCGGGGGGATGATATGGAGCAAGAAATCAAACAGGCATTTAGGTAAGAAGTAATCGTGTTGTTACTATATTTCTGCTTTGTTTTTCACTCCATGAGCAAAGAATAAACATGTTTTGTACTTGACTCGGCATCCATTTTTATTACGGTTCACTCTTAGTTAGATAGTTAACTACTTTGAAACACATATTTTCTGCAGAAAATGAGTTTTAAACCACCATGGATCGAAATGTACATAATAATTGTTCTCAAACTGTTATTCAATGAGTCTCAAACATTGGGTATAAAATTTAAAAGAATGAATGCAAAATTTACATTCATAAAAGCACTTCTCATTTGAAAACAATAAATGACGTAATCAACAGTTTATTCAAATATCAAGGAGTATAATCAATTTTTTTCTTTTTTATGAGATCTCTAGAGACAAAATGGTATAAAGGGAAATTTCAAATTATATCGTTTAAAAAAGTAATACATGTACATAAAACATGGTTAAAAATCTAAACTCTGAAGCTTTTAAGATATTAGGTATTGGATAGGATTGCAGTTTTTATGAGTGTAGTCTAAATTCTAATAATAAATTGTCTTTCCACTATCCTCTTCATTCTTGTCGTCGTTTCGCATCTCTTTTTTCTCAAATGATATTTAGCATATAAGTGCATTTGATTATCAATGAACACGTATATATTTATATGTATATATAGAGGCTTGGAATGCTTGGTATGTGAATATACATAAAATCCAATATATTAGGTAAGGAAAAAATAAAAAAAAGAGAAGGGCAGAAATTCTTCACAATAAAGTAATGATAGTTACTAAAAAAATAATAAAAACAACTACAAAGGAATGAAATATTTTTGTTTGCTTGTATAAATGTATTTAAAATATGTATTAAAACATACAATGCAATGCAATTCAAGGTCAAAGCATAATATTCATACATAAATTTACACAAGTGTGTTTCCTCTTTTATGTATGCATGTAAGTAAATACTTATAAGGGCATTTAATATACGTATAATTGATTGCATATGTTGAACATTTATTGACTCTCTCAACCTTTTATTGAAAAGGAGAAAAAAGGCCTCAAATTCAGTTGGTATAGAAAGCTAGCCAACTCTTCCCAACTGGGAAGCCATTCTTCATTATTTAATAGATCATTCTTCATACCCAAACAAACGCTCATTTGAGTTGACCACATCAAAATTCAATACACTAATATAAGAGCCGTATTTTTTACATTATAAGTCGCAATTTTTTTTTTTTTCATAGTTTGGCAGAGGATGTGACTTATGTGTGAAATTATTAACACATTATTATATCATATCACATGTTATTTTTACACTAAACCGCAAATCGCCAAAAATGCGACTTGTATGTATATGTTTTTTTCCTCTTAATTATGCATTTTTTAGCCGGTGCAGCTTATAATCCGGAGCGACATATAGTCTAAAAAAATACATTAGTAGAAAAATCAACAGCTGACAACAAAATGCGTATATTTAGTAGTATGTTGATATAATGTCTACTGGATCCTATATTCTGTCTACGTTGATAAATAAATAAAATATTAGTGAGCCTTATTCAATGAAAGCCCTGATTAAAATACCCCCATCATTAACAAATACATTTCTTTCATATTGCTATTAGTTTATTGAGGATCTGATAACATGTATAAAAGATATTCATTCAAAATGAAGAAAAGAAATAAATCGGACTCGAAAACATAATTATTTCTCCTATTCATAAATTGTAATCAGATTTTATTTTTCCTTTGAATTTACTGCTCAATAAAGATTAAACACAGTGATTGAAATGCGGACTATGGCATTCGTTTATTTTTAACTACATATATATATGGCTCTACTTGATAATTATCATACTTTTTAAAAAAAACATATACCTATTTATGTATGTTATTATTATTAGGGCGTGTCAAAAAAGTTATTAATGGGAAATACAATGTAAAAAAAACAAAAGTTTTTTTCTCTTTTTGACTCAACTTACATGTTCATATATGTATGGATACATCAAAATGTCGTTGTTGTTTTTGTCCTTTTGTAAAAGCACACAAAAAGTATTGATTTATTGTACAGTTATACTTTACAAAAAAAAAAAAAAAAAAATACAGCTCGGCAAATTATTCATTCGAAAAATTTATATATGTGATTTTTTTTTCACGGTCTACATTGCAAAAAAGTAAGAATTTGTCTACTATTAAAAGTAATACGTAGAATTTTTTATAGAATAATAAATTCTAAGTTGTACTTTAAGGAGATTATACAAGTTGCAATCAAAAGCAGAGATGAAGTATTCTAAATGATTGAAATTTTGTAGATTTAATGGATGATAATAATTAATTAAAATGCCTGGTGTTATACGTAAATTACAAATAACAATTTGTACAAAAAACCTAACCTGTACACAACATATATACATATAATTCACTTAGTTATAACTACACGGGTCAACAAACTTGAAAAGTCAAAAATCCTAAGGGGTATAAGCATAATAAAAGCTACTCAGTTTTGCATGTTGATTTCAAATCTGTCAATTTTTTTTCCAAGAGTCTGATAAAATGAGTATTCTTCTAGCTAAAATTGAAGTCAAAGTTCGAAAATGGGATAAACTAGCTCTAAATGTAGGATTTCTCAAAAACCGTCGGATTTTTGAAAAAAAAAATTACAGATTTGAAATCAGCGTGCAAAACTGAGTGACTTTCATTATACTTATACAACTTGGTATTTTTGACTATTGACCAGTATTATTATTAACTAAAAAATTATTAAAACGTATTACTTTAGATATTTATAAAACTTTTCTTATAAAATATCTTATTTCATTTTTTGACAAAACGTGATTGATGAGCCTAGAAGGAAAATATTCCTCTTTGAAAAATTCCTCCTTGTTTAAATATCGAATGTTTTTTCTACGTTCATATATGTACGTGGGTAGTAAATAGAGCAATTATAGGTACTTGAAGCCAAGTAAAAGTCATAGGTATGGAAATAGTTTGAATATTTACATTTCTGATATGCAACTCATAAGGTTTACTCATAAGGTCGTACGTATGTACGTAATATTATACAAATGACCAGAGATTATGTTTCTATCACATTCAATTATAACATAATTATGTCTTAATATTTTATTCTTTTACCGACATTTTCTTTTCTCCAAACATTCATAGTCTGTCTACTAACTATCAAATATAATTTGCTTAGTCCTTTTTAATGTATATTTTATGTTCAATAAAAGTCGTAGAAGTCATATTTGAGAGAAATAGTCAATTTGATTGCTGGATATCAAAAAATGATAAAAAATTATCAGTTTCCAACTTTGTCATTGACTTTTACATTTCTTAGTACATATACATATGTGACCTGCTATACTGTTATATGAGTTTAAGGTTACAAGAAAGAAAAACAAGAAAGACTAATTTGTCTTTCTTTATTACTTCATAAAAAAACAGATGGATTTTTATATAATTAAAAAAATGACATACATTACATAGAAGGATATCTAATGAAAAAAGCCTTCTTAAATTTGTGCCGCCAAGGATTTTCAAAATATATATATATATATATGTAAACAATAATGAATTTATAATTTAAAATAAAAAAAATATGCGAAATTACGATAATGAATTAAAATTTATCGTTAAACAAATTGTAGAGTGTATTTTTCAGGTTCATCCATTTTATATTGAAAATAAATAGACTTTGGTTTGGTTTGAAAAGGTTAAATTACGTAGTTATCTAGACAAATAAGTGCTTACTTTTCAATCATATCTTTAATACATTGGGATATTTATTTATAAATTAGTAATGCAGCTTTAATTTAAATACTTGTCTTAAATTAAAATCAATAATCTTTGGCTAAACAAAACCATCTGGTTCTGATTTATATTTGAAAATAATAGAAGACAAATATTAAGTTCTACTCGAATTTGAAGAAACAATTGTAGATAGTTGTGGATGTTTTACAGCTATGTGGGAAGGAGCACGGCATTTTACATAGGTTATAGACTTTCGACTTATACTCGAATGACTCTTACAACCATAATAACCTTTGTTCCTGTGAATTTATTTATGAATATATTATATAATATATATAATACAGCTCTGGACAATCAAATAAGGCTATTATATTTTTATGAGCTCTGAAAAACACACATCTTACATAATATATATTAACAACAAATATTAAATACTAATAATTCATTAGCAATGTAAATAATAAACTATCTACTTCAAACTCTTGCAAAAGTCCATTCAGCAATTCCCCCTCTTAATATTTAGCCTTTAATTATTATTAAAAGTAAGCAGTTACTTACTGTTAGTTTTATATTGACTCGACTAAAATTATGAGTCGATTTTGATATTTGATAAGCCCTGAGTCGTTTGTATGTTTTTTAGGGGCTGGTTAAATATTTAATCACTCAACTATAATTTTTCCTCCAAATCCTATCCAAAATTAATTGATTGATACTTTTATAGGCCATATGATATTAAGATCAGAGGCCATTTCTTTTCCTTTAATTTATTACAAAGTTTGTAATAATAACAAGGTATAAGAATATACATACAATCCCGAGAGCCTAGCTCTCCAAAAATGAAAGCATAGTTTCTATGAGTATTCGGTATTAAGGAACAGGGTTAGTTGTATTCCGATAATATACAAAATTGATATTGAAATCAGTTACATACTTGCAGCACATTTCCGTCATGATTTTTTTTTGGCCCACTGATGACGAAATTAAAAAACTAATTATGTCATATTTATAAACATCCATGTAAGTGTGCATCTAAACTGCCCCTAACGACACTTTTTCATTATAATTTTGAGTCGGGAGATTATCGAAATATTAATACCAACTTTGGTGCCTGGACTGGTATGCAAATATTCATATCGTGACAACTAGGATTATTTCAGTCTTTTATTGAGGATACAAAATCCGTCCCTTTTATCATTCCTTGAATGCGTTACAAATTTATATGTTTGCATATATGCTTTTAAATATTAAAAGCAAAGGGTTAAAAATACTTAATAATCTATACCTTTTCAAGTTCAATATGGGAATAAGCAAGTTTAAGTTCAGTGAATTTATTCCCATATTGAACTTCCTTAGCTTCACATTGAACTTGAAAGGGTATAGATTATTCATGGTTTTAATATACAGGGCCCTTCTTGTGTTCTCATATATGAATTCATTATATAATGTAATTTTATAGTTTCAAATCAAGATTATATTCAATTTTTTTTTTTCGTTTTTAATGGATAATTATTTACATAATTCGTTAATTAATTTAACTTGTATACTTAATAAGTTGTATAGAACGATAAATGAAGACTAACATGGACGATAATATGATGAAAGGACTCGCTTTAGGGAGAGAAGAGTGACTTTACAATATATTGTAATTATCATAATAATATATTTGGGCGATTAATAAATGATTTCTTGATTACACATGATATAAATTCAATAGTTTGACTCTTTATACCTGCTTTAATCTATATAAAAAAAAGAATTTATCTTCTTTATGTTATATGAGTGAACCCTTTACTATGAAATGTCTCAAAATTGATGGAGCGAAAAAACTCTTGTACAGACTAAATATTGTTTTCAAACTATTTAATTGGCAAGGGAAATGGATCGACTCTGGTAAATCGACTTGAGTCAACACAGCACTACTCCAGGTTGTCAAATAATTTGATAAATGATTATTATGTATGCGTAAAGGAAACAAAGTCAGATGGTCATATTATATTCATTGGTGTAGGAGGATTAATAGTCTCTCATTTATTTTCATAATTCATTTGCACTTTGTGATAAATATTACATTTATGTAAATAGTAGATACATGCATTATTTAAAAGTTGCTTTTTGATGAGGGGTTATTTCGGAGTTCATGCCTCTACATTAAAAAAATATGTATGTATATTAAGAAATACGTACAAATGGGGAAGACCGGAGTCAGTTAATATAAATTTTATTTTTGGCTCAATTAATGAGAGCAGATAAATGTACCAAAATAGGTATTGAGCACAACATATTTCCATCTGTTTGTTATCTATTGAAAATATTTATAGAATATACCAGTTAGTAGTCTTTTCCATAAATTGCATTTGAATGCAATCCGTAATATGTATCAACTCAATAGAAGCAGTAGAGTTTTAAAAAAATGTTTGTTTTCGGTTATAAGTTAAGAAAAACAGATTAAACAATATTTTTTGAAGATTAAATTATTAACCTTTTATAAGCTTTTAACTTATTATTACACTTTAAGATTTAATAAGATTTATACACTATAGATCACTGGTCAAAGTGATTCACTTCAATAGCCCTCTTCAGAGCAATGCCACCCCTGCTATACAGTATTATAATGAATCGTAAATACAAAATGATATAAGGACTATCAAAGATAGTACAGAGATTATTTCAACACTTATTGCTATATGTCCTTTATTTATACCGACCCTTGCAATATCCCAAATTTCTCCTTATTGAGTATGTTTTGAATTTTGATAATCAAAAACAATTCAATCGTTCAAATGATTTACGTAGCAAGAAAAATCATGGAGAACTAACAACATTATCACAAAAAATATACTTCCTTTAATTGACATCATTTACCCCCATCAAATCAGCAGTCAACAATTTTCTTCAATAATCGTCATCATTTATACAAATGTGAATATTAATTTTCTGACAATAGCTTTTGGATGTTCAAGAAAAAGGGCCTGTTGCAACTTTCCTTAGTTTCCCCTATATATTATAATTATTAAAATTTCAAGAAAAATCGAGAAAGAACAAGGATCGGTACTTCATTAAAAGACTTATATCAAGCATCAATACATAGATAAAAAAATAAGATGAAAGCGGACAAAAAAAGGGTTGAGAGTCGAGTAAATATCCAATGCAAGGATCTGTGTACATACATAGGAAATGAAGTCCATTATGGTATCATAGATCAATTGGTAGTGGTTTATCGGACGGACAGCTAACACTTTTTATACAAAAAAACCTGCTACCCTAAATTATAAATATTTCATATATCACAAATATAGTTAATATTTGTGAATAATTTACAAATGGAATTATTCAAAAATAAGTTGTTTTTATTTTATTTTAGAAAAAAATGATTTTAATAATTGAGTCATCTGTAGTTATTTTATTCATTGTTTTTTACTCTTCTGTTTGTAAAGTATGTAAATAGTGAGTTTTTGAATAGGTAACAATCAAACTTTGTCTCTTGTTTTTTTTTGTCTTCATTTGAGTGGACTTAACAAATCATCTACGAAAATTAACACAAAACTGTCAAATAAATATTTGAGCTAAGTAAACATTTCAAAAAGTGTACATACAAATATAAATTGAGTCCATAATATAATATAATTAATAGCATTAAAAGGGATAAATAATTATTGAGTTCTTATGCAACAATGAGTTGCAAATATTTTTTTTTTTTTGTATTGTTTCAATATCAAACAAGGTACATACATAGAAGAATGATTTGATTTTTTATATTAAAAGTATAGAGTAAGTAAAAGCAAATAATAACTTGCCAAAAGGATAAAAAAAAAGTTAAATTGAGTAACTGTTGAAACTAGGTTAAGTTCATTACCATGTGTACATATGCTTTGTCAATAAAACTTGATTTGTAATGAATGAAAGTCTACATATAATAGGAGAAAAACTCAAATTTATTTGTACCTCTGATTACTTTTATTTATTTAATTTTTTGGAGTAAAAAGTTTTTTGTTGTGTTTTTTTTATAAGAAAAATTATAGATAAATTGATTAAACTTTGTTGAGAATCTTTTTTTTTGTATGCATAGTCATATTGGTTAATATTGTTTTACTTGCGAACCCAAAACCATTTTCCTCACATATTTTGTGTACAAAAATGTCATAAAGAATTTTCCATGTTCTATTTTTATTTTGATTATTATACTTATAGAGTTATTTATATCTCTCTATCACAAAATAATAGGACTAAAATTAAAGCCTAGAGTATTCTTCATGATGAATACTTTTGGCCTTTTTTTTCTCAGAATATTCATGTTAATTGTGCTTCTGCTTAGAGATGTATTTTACCGGTTTTTTTATCTTTAAAGTATTTATGATAATTACGTAAGTAAGGTACTTTTTCTCTTGTTTTAGAAATAGGCTTAAACTTTGATCCCCTCCTCTTTGCAAGAATGTAAGCAATTAAGACAATTCAAATAATCCTCTTTCAAGATATACAAAGATTATATATCATGATTATTTTATAAATACAAGTATATATTTTATAGAACATTGACTGACTCTCTGTTTATACGTTCAAATACACGTTTTTAACAAATTTTGAAATCCTTTTATTACTGAGACTTCTGAAACTAAACTCAAAATTATACATCAAAAAAAAAAAAAAGATTCATTCAACCATTTATAACCTATGTATGTTAAAATATATGACGTCGGATATGTAAAAATACTTTGGATACTTTGGTACAGTATTTATAAATTTGCAGATGCAAATATTAATAAATACAGATCATCCTTGGATGCAAATAAATTATCATTATCACATCATTTCAGCTGGATAATCCAAGTGGCACTGAGGAATAGATTTCTCCACCCACGTTGCACGCCCCTTTATACCTTTTTTGTCTTTTAATGGATGCTCTAAGTTCATATATGTAGACAACAACAAAAAAGATACCTGAATTTTCAAAACTCAAATACAAAGTAACAAAGTTAATGCAAATATTTCATACATTGACAAAGGGGGTGTGAATATTTATAAAGTACAGATAGTTTGGAGATGCAAATATTCGATATATCACTAATGTGCATTTCAGTAAATTAGCACTTGTAAAGACTAATATGAGGAATAGATCAAGTCTCAATTTGCTTTCCTTACAAAGCAAAGTAGAACTCTCATGAGGAAAGGTAATTTGCATTATAAATATCGAACCCCAACTTTATTTTTAAACTAATGAACTAATGCCCTGCTTTAAGTTGTGTACACACAGATGGCGTGCTATATTCCTAAGTACAGCTCTGACAATATTTTGATTTGGAAACACAGGGTGTGAACGTACATAGTACGTTGTGTAACTGGGCTTTTAATCTATGCACCATGAGTAGTCATAATTAATATATGTAAGTACTACATATTTTAAATGTAAACGCTGTACATTTGAAGAAAGAGTTTTTTGTTTGATCAATAAAAAAGTTACCATGTACATACATAAGCGCCATACAAAATTCGTGTACAGTACACACAAATTATGTAAGTGGAGTGCAAATAACTTATTTCAACATTATGAGCACCAAACTCTTAACGTATAAAAGGAACCGCTTTATATTAATTTACTTACATATATGTATCATTAGATATTTTGAAATTAAATTCCATTTCCATAAATAAATTTAAAAATACCATCATTGCATAGTTAGGAAGAAATAATCTTAATGCTCACATTAATCAATAGCGTTTTATAAAAAACCAATTTAAAAACAATAAGAGATTCACAAACATATTTTTCATTTTCATCATAAAATACGTGAGGAATTTGATAATAAAAGTAATAAAAATAATTCAAAGGGTTTTAATATGTTGCCTCGTTAAATGTACTAATATATGGTTGAGATTGAAGGGAAGGAGCAGTTCTTTTATTTAACTATACATAGTTTTGACACTCTTCATATAACGTAAGGTAATTTTTCAAAGATGTACAAATCTATGTATGTGTGTATTCTTCCCCCCCCCCCCTCCATTTAAATAAAGGGACTGTTGACCTTCAACTCTTGTAAAATACTGCCTAATTGACAAGTTTTTTTTTTAGTTTTTATTCACCTCTTTGTTTGAAGAATGGACCTCTTTAAATCATTGGGAGGCTTGTTTACAAAAAGTTTATTAATGTTAGAAAAAGAAGCCATAGATTAAAAGTGATCCTAGAAGTGCCGTTATTAGTGAGGCACTGGTTCTTATGATTTGAAAGATAGCCTTCACATTTTTCATTGACTGGGCCCTACAAATTCTGAAAGAATCCCTGGTTGAGAAAGCTGTTTTTTTAAGTATTTTGATGAATTAGGACTTGAATATCCAAACAAAATTAATTAACTAAAATAATTGGAACTATAATCACATATTAATATTCTGTGCATCCCTTAATCTAAAAAAAATACCTGGTAGTCAGCCAATTACGTCACACACTTGTTCTTTGAATAGTAAGTAAAAGTTCCCTGCTTTACAAGACTTGATCAGAATTTTTTGAATCAACGGATTAGAATACAATGTAAGGAGAGGCGTCGTGTTGAAAGACTTCATCAAGTGAAGCTTTTGCACATGTTGTCAATCTTAAAGTTGATGCACATAATGCAAATCACCTTTATGTCTACTATTTTGATATATACTTCTAGATACTATCTTTTTAGCTAAAAGAAGATGCAACCATTTTTATTTATTCGTGTTCTTTCTTTGTAGAAAATAGTTGGAGGTATCAGCCAAGGTTTTTGGCGTAAATATATTTAAAGTATGTACAAAATTTATAGTTAGAAAAATTATCACAGATTTGTGACATTTGAGCATCAATTGAGTCATAGTTATAGCCTTAAATCCTAAGCGATATGTAAATAACGTGCAATATTTTTTGTAGTCTTGTACAGAAAGTTATATTTTCCATAGCTATTATAATTATTCCTTTATCCTTGAGGGAAGAACATGTAGCACTAAGTACGTATCTACAATTAATAGATAATAATAAAATTCCTTATCTACTTAATTTATTCTCCCTAGCTGTTTTTCATCAGTTGCCTCTTCTGAATTAAAGCAACTGACTCTACGCGCTATGAACTCATAATGGGTATTATTATTATTTATGATTTTGATATATACAAAATAAATATATGAAATCAAGGATTGCGCGCCCTTTTTTTGAATATAATACAAGTATTAACGATTGATTTGTATATTGGTAGAATTTATAAATGTATAGTATATCTAAATAATAACTCTGCCCAAATTTAAAAAGTTGGCAACAAGGAAAATATAAAAGGGTAGCTATCAGTTGTTGTTTTCAAATTTTTCCTTTTCCTTTTGAGAGTCGAGGTTGTGAGAGCAAAAAAAGCTTTCGTGGTGACACCTCTTCTTTCGTCATATTATTAACCCATCTTACAATTCTTTAGCAGAGAGACCAACAGCAGACAAAAAAGACTCTAGAGATGGTTGATGTTGTGTGGATACCATTTTGTGATATGCACAAATAAAACTATTCAAAATATCGCTATAGTTATTGAAATAACAAACTATCCAATGAATAAAGGATTGAACCTTTATAGGTCAATAAGAAATAATTTTTCGTAAAAGAAACTTATTTATGGTGATAATAGATCTAATGAAAAGGATCATTGAATATAAACATTTGGAACATTTCACTTGCTAAAGATTGCATAAACAAATTTCCTCTATATAACCATTTTTGCAAAACTTTTGTGAATATAAAACATTCATTTTTGTTACTCATCTTTCCCATATTTTCAATTCCAATTTTTCACACATTTTTTTTTTCTCCTACTATTTTTAGAGTATTTGATCGAAACGGTGATGGCTTTATAAGTAAGTCTGAGTTCAAACATTGTATGATGCATTTTGGAGAGCGCTTTACGGACGATGAAGTTGAAGAAATGATTTCCGAGGCAGACTCCAACAATGACGGTAAAATTGACTATACAGAGTTTTCACAAATGATTTTGAAAGAACTCAACATGGATAATGCTAGTAATAGCGTTTCTTCAACGTCGAGAGGACTGAAAAAACATTCCATTTAATATATATAAGATGTGTTTGTAATTTTTATTTTTTTGTGTGTGTTTGTTTGTTAATATATATACTGTTTACTTTTATTGTTATTTATGTGATGTCAAGAGCTGTATATGAAACAAAAACAAAAAATCACAAGGATTTCGTTTAATTTGAGAGCTTTTGTTGGATATGAAATAGAGTTTTGGATTTTTTTTATTAATAACTTACGAGGTTTTTTTTTTTTTTTTGGTTTTTTTTCCCCAAATCTTCTTTTTATTCATTTTGCTTAAATATTTATAAAAATATTTTCAATATACATACAATAACCATAAAACTGTGTATAAGTAAAGTTAAATTGTGCTTAAAGGCCTTGTTTTTGCAAATTGTGTTTTTTTTAGTGTCTGATGAATGAGATATATATATATATATATATATATATATATATATATATTTGACTTCAACAAGTCGTCCTAAAACGTTTCTAGTCAATTGGAATAGTGAAATTTTAATCTCTTAATCTATTGCCGCCTTTTTTTAAAAATTAAATACAAAAATTTGCTAATAAACTACTAAAATGATGAGGTCTTCCGGTAACAAACACAAGACTCTTCCTAAGCTATCATCTATTATTATTCTTCAAAGTATTAAAACTCTGATTTTGATATTTTTTTTCTCTTTCATCAAGACTAAAAAAAAAGCATCGAATTATATTTTATTTTTGATGTATGGTATTGAATTTTACAGGGTTTTTTTTCCTTGGTGCTACTTGCCTGTTTTGTCTTTATTTTTGTACATTTTATTGATTGCATGTTCATGTAAAGATCTGAAATACTTTCATATATAATCATGAACATTGAACCTGTTGTAAATTTTGCATATAATTGTAGTTTGTGCTAAAATAATTATTCATTGTACGATTAAAAGCTTTAAATGAACATTTTGAAAATATTATAATTGATTTATTATTTAGTTGTGTTTTATTTTTAAAACAAAAAAACAATCTGTCATGAGCTATTTACTTATAATATCATAAAATCTATGAATTTTTCTTAACAAATCTATATATGTTAGCTCAATACAACTTTTATTGAAAAAGTCCATTCAACTATAGGATTAATATCTAAATTTCTCGTATGGGTTGAGATGTCCAATAATCTTAGCTAAACTCTAGAAAAGGGATTTCCAATCTTTTTGCACGTACATACAATTTGCCAAATTAAATATTAAAGTGAACTCCCTGGGACAATATGGTTTTTACATATCAACTTTTGAAATTCAATAGGAAATTAACAAAATTTACCTATAGTGAGAAATATGTTTACAGAACAATTTCGTTTAGTGCAAATTCGATAAGTACAGTCCACTTTTATGAAAAAATAATAAAATATTATTTTGTAGAAGGTACAGTTTTGAACAGTCCTGTATATGATCAGCATCAAATATCCAGACTCTTCGAGGTATAACCGTGACACCCAACAAAATATAATATTTTTTTCAACAAAGTCTATTACTTTAATTGAACTTTTCATTTGAAATAACGATGGGTCACATAGAAAGTACCAAATTAAATGCAATGCATTCTGTGTGTCTCAAGTTGGACCTTCATTTGATTTATGGTACTTTGTTTGGCTTCAATTTGGCCATTCAAATCGTGTACGGAAAGTTCACTACACTCTTTTCAAAGTTGAAAAGGTCATTGGAAGAAACTTCTCCGTAAGGAATTTTCATCTTGAAAAAACTATTGTTAATTAGTAACATTTAAAAAATACTTCTATCTCCTGCTAGTTCATCAATAATAAAACCTCTAATATTGACTCCTTTTTGAGTTATCGACAAATCAAAATTAAAATGAATGAATAGTAAATTTTATATATATATTGTTTAAATTATTCCTTATTTAAACAAATTCTACAAGTAATAACGTTTAAAAAATGTAACTAAATATTGTTAAAACATAAAATTTGAATTATATATGTATAAATTTTCTCAAAAATTTAATTAACCCTTTGAAAAAAAAAAGTAATTTACTTGCAAAAAAAGAGTTCTCTTTTTTTGCAAGTATATTACTTTTTTACTTAAAAAATGAGTAGTTTATTTAAGAATCAGAATAATTAATTATAAAATACTAATCTTCATACTGGTAAACTCTCCTCATCTTAAATGATTTAGAGAAAAATTGTTATTGTGGCTTACATTTTTGTTTTTACAAATAATCATAAAACTTTATATATATTTTCAAGAAGAAAAAAAAAGTTGAATGTAATCAAAACATGTTGAATACAAGTTGGATTGTTGTACAAATAGTTACTTATACAAATTGTACTTGTATATTCTGTTCGATAATGTCGTATTTAACTATATTAATTATGTTAGCTAGCAACGTGGAGGTGTGAAAGATACATTTAGAGTGAGTTGAATATTGTTCAGAGCTCTAACTAGAGCAGTTAAATGGTCAAACTACTAAATGAGTACAATTTACATACATCAAAGAAACAATAAATCCATTCTCTTTTAGTAGAAAAGTATCCACTATAAACGAAGTTTGAATGTTTTGTAGGTCTTTACTATGTACATCTGCAGATGAGGAATGAAATTAAGAGTATCTTTGAAACAGAATGATCTTCTGAGAAGTTGAGAATCGTATGCAGCTCATAGCAACATCACAGCCCTTAAAGGCCCCTATCAACAACAAAAAAAGAATCAAAAATAATTCTACAGATGTTGTGAAAGCCTACAAAGCATTTAAGTCTCGTTTGGAAAAGATAATTGATGCTGTGAGAGAAGTCGTGGATGGATTTATTCTAATAAATTGATGTAAATTGTATTCATTTAATAAATGATTCCTTAAAATTGTTCTATGGCTTTTGAAAAACAATGAAAACACGCTGAATTAATCTGCCAGGTCTTGTACAATACACATTTCATTCTGACCTCTTAAATTTACCTATTTACTTTGTATTTACGAGTGTTTTTATCACAAGTTCTGTACAGTTTTCAATTCATTTTTGAGTCGCAATATGAACATATGTTAGTATAGATTACAATTTGTACGTGATAAACTAACAACGTAATCACAATATATGTGTTCTATGTGTTGTTCTTGAGTATATACTACTCACCTTTTCATTTTAAACTTCCTTCTGGTACACTCTATTCAAAATTTGTTCTAAATATTAAAACATCTGATCACTTTTCAACAATATTAATAAAATGTTGACCACATGTTGTTATCCTGAGAAAATGAATATTAACTTTTATTTGTATGTACATACATTAATTCAACATCTGGGTTAAAATGGATATGAATTAATCTAAGTATGTACATATTAACATATATGAAAATAAAAAACAAGAACAAAATATCTTTAAACGTTTGTTTATATGTTTTTTGATACAAACGTGGTTGAAAATTAGCAAAACTTTATTTTTCTGTATTATTATTTCGTCAAAAAATAAGTTTAGAAGTAACTTATATAGTTTTATCTAAGGAAAAACATTTATTACATAATAAAGTAGGAGGCTGCAGATATTTGCACTGCTTTTCCTTAAAACAAACTTTATTTCAATGTTACTTTTAAAGTTTGGCAGAATCATCAGTTTGAGTGATTATTTGAAAGATATTTTTTTGATTAAAGACAAATAATCAGATTATGCGATTGAATTTGTCACTTAATCTAAATATTTTTAGCATATTATTATGATTACTAAGGTATAATTTTAATATGCAAAGGTTATAATTAGTCTTTATTTGTAATAGGATAAATATTCAAAACAGAACAGTTTACATGTCTGTTTTTATGGGTCTGAGTATAATTTGGAGCCTTAAAAGAGAAGTTTGAATCAAACGTTATATTTTTGATTCGATTTTCAATCAATTTGGATGTCTTTGAACACAAATTGTAGTCAAGTGGCAAAGATGTGAATCCATTAATTCATCAGCAGCAACAAAAAATTCTCAAATATATATTTAGAGAGGCAATAATTGCGTCGAAAGTTTTATTTTATCAAATTGGATGAAAAATTATTTCTTATTTATGTCATCATCAAACTTAAAATTCAAACACATAATAAAGATAAATGGTGCTTAAATAAAAATAATAATTTGAAACATAGGGTATTTGTGTGTCTCAGGCCTCAAGTTTGACTCGAATATTAATCTTTTGAAGTCAAATCCTATTCAAGTTGCGAATTTTTTTACTTCGAGTCCGTGTTGAGTTTTAAGTGACAATTTAATGAGACTTAATTTTGACTCAAATCCGATTCCCCATCTCTGATTTAAAAGTTCAAGAGTAGAGCTCAAGTGAGTTGAACTTTTTTATGAAAAACAAAACAAAAATACCAGTATCCATATTTTTTGGTCGATTTTTTAAACATAATAATGATTTTTCTACCAATTTTAAAAATTGTCATGACTTCTTTTATGAAATAATTCAATATAAACTTTTCATATTTCAAATACCTTTATATCGATATAAATGGGCAAAGAATGCCGATTACCAATTATTTTTAAAAAACCAACCATTGGTTGAGCTCTATACTGGATTAGTCAGTATTTGATTAACATACTCCTTGTAGTATAAATTGAAATATACGATTCATTTTTTTACAAACCAGGTACTCAAGTTCGATTGGATTCTTTTGAGTTGGATCCTAATTTTTGCTTATACGTATTCTTCATATCAAAATTTTTTAGCCATCACTTACGAAACGTAGTAATGTGTTATTTAGAAATGTTTAAATTTTTTCAAGTCAGAGAAAGGACAAAAATTGTGAATATAACGCTAAGATTTATCAAAACAAATAAATTTTAAAAATTTGACAGAAATGTTATTCAATTTGTAAATTTTAAAGACAGTTCTGTATCAATATTCATAATTTTGAAACATTTTTTGTCAAAAGGACATAAAATACAATAGTTTTAAAACAATGACAAGTTATTTTCTCCTAAATCAATTTTTCTTACTCTATTGAAAAGTTTAATCTTTAAATGGACTACTTCAATAATATCATTTTTACTTTTCTAAATTTGAATATTTATAAACAATGATGTGAAGAATAAGTTGCTATTTGTTTGCTATTCCATACCAAAACAGCTATCAATTAATCCATTTGAGCTACAAAAACGAAGAAAAAAGCTATGGTTCAATAAAAATGTGTGTTTTACAAAAGCACCTTTTCATTGCAAAAAAAAAAAAAGATTTAGATATTTGTTATGTCAAAACTGGTCATTTTAGTAGATATCTCCTCGATGAAAATTAAGAAATAAGGATGATAACTTTTAAAAAAAGCGGAACAACATACCAACGGAAATGATCTTGGAGTGAGTAAAACTCGTCGGCAAGAGCTCTTTTTCACATCTCTCTCTTTATATATATACAAAACTATTTTTAAAAAGTTTTGAAATTTCGATAAACACTGAATTAATGTGTAAATGACTTAATTTTTTGGAAAAATTTACTCATTATGATAGTATATATAAAATTACAGCCATACGTAAAGAAACTTGATCGAGCAGTTGGTATGGACCTATTATTAAACGATAGATTTGACCTGTTGATAGGTGTATACATGAACTATATAGTAAGTTTTATAAGTCAAATAAAGGTAAATCCACAAGGCCCATCAGATCTTTAAAAATCTTGTAAAAATATTTTTGTTTCTTCAAATATATCGTTTATACGCTATAAAATGTTGCAACAAGCAATTTTTTAAAATTGCTTTTGTATAACTCATTAATTAAAGCATAACTGTCGCATACATTCAAATAGTTCATTAAATCCAAGCATAAACATATTTATGTGCATGGATTTTTGTTTGTTAGTTCTACATAAGTTTGACTCGTAAACAAAGTAGTTATAAAAAATATAAAAAAAGCTCCCTCAATATTTATAAATGAGTAATAAGTAATTCAAAAAACTGAATTTAATACGTTTATATAAAAACATCCTGATATTTAATGTTAACGTGTCAAAATATTTCCTTAAGTTGTTACTTTTATAAAATTTCTTATAGGTATATGAGTTTATGAAATCTCATTTCATTCATAAATAGATCACAAGATTATTTCCATAGCATTCATTTAGTTTCAAAACTGTTGACCGTTACATATTGAGAAAGGAAATTAAAATATAGAATTGATAACGAAATAGGTTTGAGTTGTTAATGGTGACTATTTATTATTAAATGAACATTAACGAACTAATGGCATAAATATTTTAAAACTTTATGTTGAATGTACAGTTGTAAGGATCACAGGTTCTACCATAGGAGTCCTATAGTAATATTGGCTGTTTTTTTGTTTTTTTACAAATACAAACAAAGTTTATTTGTGTTTATAATCTAAAAACAAGGACATTGAATTAATATTAGTGGGTTTTTTATCAGCTATGTTAGATGGTGGATCCTTAAATGTTGAAGTTGTAATCTGAAGAGAGGACCTTATCCGTCGTACATGGACTCAAATCAATACTCATATATTTCTGTTTGTAGAATATTTCATATGTAGACATTTGAATAACTATTATATACACTCCACTACAAAACATGAAATTAATTATTGGATTGAGTACAGAGTTCTTCGATGGTTAGGCTTGAAAAATGAGGTTGTCCTATGTTTAGAAGATTGATATGGTCCCTTAAATTCATATTTATTAAATTTCATGATTATAACTAATATAAATGTCATTTATCGATAAGAATTTTTCAAATGTGTTATTTGTGTAGAACTTATCAATTTGTCAGCCTCCTAGAGAGTAAAAAAATGGTTATTTTTTAAATGAAAACATTGTACTACATGGAAGAAACAAACTCATTTTGAAGTTTAGTATGCATTCTTTATAGCATACGTAAAATAAAATTGGGATAACTTGAACTAAAGTGAATCAGTTCATATTGTTGGGAGTACAAAAAGTTTAAAAAAAATAGGAATTCAATATTTTATTCATTTTTTAGGTACTTTGAATAATATAGTAATAAATTTTGAGATTTTTTATATGCCAAAAATTAACAATACTGACTTGCCCCATACCATACTATACCATAAAAAAAATAACCCAGAGTTTTTAAAAACAGCAAACTATCTAGAATATTGAAGTTTTTTTGCTATATTGTTGTTCATTTTAATTGTACATCACATCCAATGGCTTTTATCGTATAGTTTCTGCGAAAAAGAGTAACATTGTATTATAAATAATCGAATCAATATGCTCTGACGGTCTTCAGTTGTTGTTTTTTTCAAATTATTAATCAAATTGCATCAATCATGTATAATATTTATAGCAAAATCTTTAGAGTAGATATTGAGAGTAATATTCATTCATAATATAAGAAGCAAAAAAGTTCAATTTTTCTACCAAAATTATTTTTAAGGCTGAAAACTGTACGAAATTCTTAAATGAACACACTTTATAACTCTAATATAAAGGACACCCAATTCAAAGTATGTATATTTCACTTGGCCACATATATTTTTCTCTCTAAAAAAAGAAAGAAAAGTTCATTTGCAGACAATATTCCAACAATACTACAATTGTATAAAGCGCTTAAATTTAATCAAATATTTATAGCTCAGATTTCAATTTATATTCTGTTGAAGTGAATGAGTAAATGTTTGTATGTATGTAGGTAGGGCTATAATTGAATAAAAGAAAAGATGGTGAACAATGAAAAGACTGCTTGACGTTAATAAAGTTGAATTTTTTTATCATGCTCATAGTAGTCAAATCTCTTTTGTATGTTTTTTATGCTTTATTTTTGTGACTACACCTAGTACAATTAAACTAATGTCTTTTAAAAAAAGAAAGACCTAAAATATTCACACCCTTTTTGTTCTAACTTACACATATGGTATAAAGAAACGAAACGAAAATAAGAGAAAGCCAAAAGCTAAATTCATTTTTTTATACGAATACTGTATATATACAGCCAGGAAAAAAAGTCACCGGATTCTTATTAAAATGATACATTTTTGGTGAAAATTATTCTATGACAGTTGGGTCAATTTAGTATTGAAACATATATTAGAAAACATTATGTAAATACAGTCAAACCTGGTCTAACGGTCTTCTGCTTTAAGCGTGTTGCTGCACTAAGTAGTCATATCCAGTTCCCACACAGGAAATTTATAACAACAATGCACTATATTAAGACTGCAATCCCCGGATCACACAAAATAATACATATCAATACATATGAACCGGTTTCAACGGTCACTTTTTTTAGCGTTTCTGATTGTTAAATACAAAACTTCAGAAGCTGTGCGCTTTAAATAGAAAAATTAATTATTCCAGATAATAAGTTCTAATCCTGGTCAATCAGAGATTGTCTACTTGAGTACTTACACTTAATATTTTTATACAAGTTTGATGGTGTATAATTTAGATACATGTATCCATATGCAATAAATAAAATATGTATGGATGTACATAGATGGCTGCTTTTCCCCATATTTCTTTTTCTGTCTCTAACTTTATCTATCAGAGATTGAATATGACAATTTTAACAAAGCCAGTAGTGCATAATCAAAATTTAGCCAGTATGTAGTCGATGGAAGAAGTGTTTAGTATGCTAAATACTCTCATTTAATTAGAATCACAGACGACGCATATTTACGGAAATTTCAGACTTTTTTAAGTAATGCTTCTGAAAATTATTATTCATTTTGTTATATTAATGTATATTGATACATATTATAGCTAATGTTAATTTTATTCTAATTTTGGTTATATTTTATAAAAAAAAGTTATACTTACCTACTACTATATTATTTGATAAAGTGTATTTTGAAGTTCATGAATTCTTCTATGTCCCATGTTCTACATCATAGTTTTAAAAAAAAAACTTAGTTTAAGTGGTTACCTGGGCTAAGCGGTCACTTTTTCAGTTTCTCTTCCGTGGCTCCTCAATACAGATTTGAGTGTAATTAATATAATTTAATTATAACTATTATATATATTTTTTTTTAATTTGAAAATTTAAAAAAATCTTTTGTATTGTCAATATCCGTTTTGTTCATAACAATTTTACAGTCACTTTTTAGTTGAATTCCTTTTTTTAACTCGATGGATCTTAGACATGGAAAAATAAAAACTACATGAAGGCTATTTTAGTCATAGGCAATTATATTGGTGTATTAACTATTTATACTAAAAAGTGTATATTTCAATTTTTCAATAATATTGGATTCATAAACATTAAGAAACAATTTTAACGAGTGGAACTCTCGGTTCCTACAGGTAAATATTAAGAAGGATATTATAATTTATTTTATGAAATTAAACTATTTTTCATAGTCTCTTTGTTAAATAATTTGTTAATGTTAACAAAAATATTATCATAAGTTAACTTTTCTTATTAATTTAAAAATTCAAAAAATGATAATTTCAATGTAACTAATACTCCTGAAGATTTGAAATATTGACCTGGTACAATTATCATGAACAATGTTGAGCTTTCTTGATAAACCACTCCATATTCATATATAAAAACACACTACTTATCTAAAATGAAACAATGATTTTATACTCGACTCTATTTGTGGTTGGAAAAAATCATAAAACTGACTCGAAGTAAAAAAAATTGAGTTATGTTTTCACTACTATAAAATGTTCATGATTCGTTAATGACATTGAATAAAAGGATAACAACTTTATGAAAATAAACCTTTCTACACATCAATTGAATTCATATTCTATTGCAAAAAAAAAAGTTTCTTAAATATTGGTTGATTTATTTTATGCAAATTTAGTCTCTAAAGTCATAACTCTTTTATTTACATGTTTGTATTTTTATGAAAGTCAACAGTAAAATTCATATTTCTTGGATAATTTTTTAAGCAACAAAATAAAATAATATTGTTTAATGATTAACTTTTGATTTGATTTCTTTAAAAGATATAAAATTTACATTTATAAAAAAAATGTAAGGATAGTTTTATTTTGTTTATACTTGTATCAAATAAATTTAAATTTTGTAACTATAATAAATCCTTTCTGAGGGCATTGATCTCACTTTATACATAAATATCAAAAATTTCATTTCAATATGTATGTATATAAAAACAAACAAAGACAAGTCTACTTAAAATTATGATAAGACGGTTGATATATCAATAAAAAAACGTGGATATTATTTATTATTGTTATCTTATTATTTTTTAAATATAAATTTCAAAATTCCAATGATTATTATTTCAATTAGTGCTAAAACTCAAAATAAACTTATCTTATCAAAAAATGTTGACTCCATGTAAACAAAATTTAAGTTATTTTGTATAATTTATTTTGAAAAGGGATTTTGATAATTTTCCCATTGATATTTTATTATTGATTCCTAATATTAAAATGAAATGAACAAACTTTAAGTAATTTTGTATGTGTTTTTGTTGATTTATACTACACTTAAAATATTTGCATATAAAGGTATATCAATATGGGGTTAAACATTTATTTTAAATACTTTTAATCCCTAAGTTTTTTTTTGGGTCGTAATTTATGTGTATGAATATTTTGTAGCTTCAGCTGTTCAAGGTTATATATGTATATATGATTAGTTAATAACTTTTTTAAGTAATGGTCTTATAATAAAAGTATTCATTAGAGAATATAGCGAATGTATATATAATAATATGATTTCCAATATTATTATTCACATATATGTATATTTTAAATTGTTTAAAAAAATGTTTCTTCTTTGAAGCCATTTCTGACTTAATATTTATATATTTTTAGTTGATTGTTATTTTTGAATATGTACCAGTGGTGTTAAATTTGCCACCACTTAAGACAATCGGGATTTTTTTTAAACAAGAAAAAGAATTAAATCTACTTGTTTTGATCTTGGTGTTAAGACTTTAAAAAGGCTCGAGATGGAAAATGATTTTAAGAACATGAACAATTCGTTTACTCCAATCTTCAAGTGTTTAAGTTTGATTTAACATATCTTTGAAAAATTAATTTAAAACTCAAATTTATAAACATAAAGTATATATAGGTATTTGTCATGATTAAAAATTATGTTACTTAATGCACAATTTGTATTGTTGATTGTCAATTATTATTTTTTCAAAAAAACAACAACACAGGCATATGTTAATTTTTCCTATTCACGTTTTTTTCTAGTTTTTTTTAAAAAAAGAAAAATTTTATTTATTGTGGATAGTAAAACCTCGATATCAGTAATTATTTTGATGAAAGGAACTAAACATTAAAAATATTAAGTTTGAAATTAAAATATTAAAGAATATTTTTGAAAATATACAAAAGTTTATAAGAATTTATAAACGACTTTAGGACATTGATTAAAAAAAAATTAAAAACAATGGAACTCTTATGACTTTGATACTAAAAAAACGTTTAGCTTTTCAAATGTCAATATTTAAAGGTTTTTAGTGAGTCTTCTTTTAAAAATCAATTTATCAATCAGTTTTCTTTAGAAAAGTGTGGTTTTTTATGTATCTGACTATACTAAATTTTGAAACATGAATTAACTCAATAATATTTTATTATTATTCCACTAATCAGCAAAAATAAGATTTTTTTTCTCCTTAACAATAATTACAATCACTTTTTTTATGTTAAATGACATTTTTTTAATAATATACACTATGATTTAAATTAATGTATCTACTGTTTTTATTCAATTCAAATTTTATTACAAATCTTTGGAATCAAAATTGTTTTATTCTCTTTTTTCAAGGTTATAAAAGTAATCAATTTTTGTGCAATAAAATTATATAAAATTATAAAAATTATAAAAATGTTATTATATTCAATCAAAAGATATTTTTTTTAAAAACTTAGAAAATCAATAATTAACAATTTTTTTTAAAAAAAAAGAAGATATGGAACGCATTTCAGTTTAAATCTCATTTTTGATTGCATTTAGAGCAAATTACATAATTTTTTAATGTTGGCAAATAATCTTAATAAATATCTACATAATAATTACTTTCATGAATTTAGTAAAATGATGCTATAAACTATTAAATGTAACTACATATCTGTAACAATAGATTATTACGTGTTTTCATACAACTTATTTGTGTAAATATACCACAATTTATTAACAAATAACGCTGTAGTATATAACAAATAATGATTGTTAATGAATCAAGAATCTCAGCAGGACTCAGTATGTCTTTTCCAAAAAAAATAAGAGGAAAAAACCCATTTCCTTTTCTATGCAATTAAAATAATAGTTATCACGCCATGTTGAGACTATAATTTATTCTGTACTTTTTCTACTCCATTAGATTTTTCACATTTAACTACTCCATTTCCAGAAAAAGAAAAAGTCTCTGTTTAATATGTGCTTTGATAAAGACATTAAACTTAATGTCTTTGTACATATGTATAAATAAAAAAAAAGGTTCATTATTTAATTACACAATTTTATGGATAAATGAAGATAATTGAGCCAAAGTGTTCTTAATCTTCTTAATAGAAAAAGAGCAAAACTAGATAATTAGACAAGTTTCTTCATAAAAGATTTACTACGTTGCTATGGTTAGATAGTTAAGGTGTATCAATCAATATAATTTCTAATTAAAAATATGTATATCTGACACTAATGATGTGTGAAATGTATCAGGGTTTCTAAACTCGCACTTCATTTTCAAAATACATGCTTTTATTGGTCGGTTATCTATGAAGAATATCTGAAGAAAATTCGCCATAAGGAAAGCTCGCAGAAAGGTCTTCAAAATAAATGCATGTGTTTAAGTGTCTTATTATTGAGAAATATCTTGATATGCTAATGTTTGGGATCAGCCATATTTTTCTTCATAAATGATTTACTATGTCGCTTTGATTGGATAACATAAGGATACCAAATTTGAAATGTCAAATATTCTAAGGGTTATAAGTACAATAAAAATTATTCTGTTTTACACGCTAATTTCATATCTGTAATTTTTTTTTTTTTGGAGAGTTAAATGGTTTTTGAAAAATCCGACTCTACTTTTTGAGCTAATTTGGCCAATTTTTCAAATTCAACTTCAATTTAAGCCTAGAAGAATACTCATTTTGTGTATTAATAGTACATTAATGATAGTGCTATTAATGGCCTTAAGGGACTCCTGGGGGCATATCAGGCGGGAATAGACCCAAAAGTCGTCAAAATTGTTTGTATTTAAATAACTCTTTGAATATTATACGAAATGGATTAATAAGGAATGTATTCAAGAGCTGAGACCCACAGCTTTCAAATGAGGTGCCAAGCGTTCGATATGAAGAAATCGTCCATCTAAATGTGTAAATTTTCATCCAATTTCGAAATAATTTTTTCTAGAAATCAAAGACTTATGGTAGAGATGCTAAAGTATTGGCGCCCAGAAGGATTACGAAATTAGCTTAAATCCTTCAGCACGCTACTCCTTCGGTGTATTGATTTTTTTTTCTGTATCTCTATGCATGATGTGTTCATGCTGGTATATATTTTCCAATCCAAACGTTGGAAACCTGTATTATTCAATCATAACTTTTATTTTTGAGAAAGCTAATACTTTCAAAAGTATTATTTAGATCCAGTATATATAAGCATATCAAAATATTCAAATCAAGAAACAGTAATATAATCTTGAATTGCTCCGTCATAAGTCCTTCAAACAGTCAAACGAAAAAACGAAAACTAAAGGACTTCTCGGTGTATTTCTATATATATTCGGGAAATTTTTTTTGGGTGCAATTTAGTTACATCAGACCCAAAATCAGATGTATCTAAGTTGTCATTGATAATATGCTAATTGAATTTATCCATATTTATCTTGTGACATCAGTACTTTGTATGTATCATGGTTTAAAATAAATTCTTTAAAGTAATCATGAAATGACAAAAGCAGAAAGTCATCACACTGGCATCATTGTCGAAATTAAAAACTCTTCAATAAGGAAAATGTAATGAAAAAAATTAAACTTATTTTCTTATTTTATTACAAAGCAGTTTTTAATTAATCTATTTGAGTACATCATAAAAAAAAACAAAGACGAGAACCATTTCCATTAAATGAATTATATTTTGTGTATTTTCATTGCAAGTGGTATGATTTATGCATTTTAATATACTATGTCAAAAAATGTTTATTTAATATATCTATTATCTACGAGAATTAACAAAGAACGATCTCAGCTTTAAAAACAAAACAAATATATTTATATAACAACTTGCCGATTGAGTCGATTTTGGAGTGAATAATGCTCATTGGTTGGACTCTCATGAGTAGGGATAGAAATGGTTTTTTGTATCACTCATGCGTTCGTAATTTAATTAATCATTAAGATTAGATTATATGTTTCTACATTATGATCTAATCTCATGGTACATCAATGCATGTACTGAATGACCAATAAAATCCTAGGTGTACCATAATCTACCATAAGTAGCTGACACATCTATTGTGTTTTTTTTAATAAGAAGAAGTGTAATTTATAGTGTTAAGTTTGAGTGTTACTGAAACTAAAAAAAAGAAAAATCAACATTACTGAGGGCAAGAAAAAATTATCTAAATTCATTCTAAATATAATTTTTAGAAGTGATCAATATAACCCATACTTTTTATTCAGGTTTTGAGGATTCAAGTTTCTAATAGTTTCTTTTCTTATCAAATGAAATGTGCAAATCATTATTTGATGAGAACATTACAAATTTGCAGAAATCAATATTAAAAAAAATAATTTATCAATTTCAGTTACACAAAAGTGTATTCTCTGCTGTTTGGGGAAATCATATCCAAGAGAATAAGCAAAATTGGTTGGACTAAACTAATACGTACAAAATACTTACAAATAGATCTCATTACAAGTTAAATTTAAATGTCTCCATTTGACATTATTAAATTCGACTACAAACTATAGTTCTATTTATGAGACCCTTTGGTATAATGGCCTTATCTATAATTGACAGAACTTAGTACATGTAAACATGAGTTCTAACGAACTCTAAACTTTCATATAACTTGAGTCTAACAAGTTTAATTTGTTTTTAATTAAATTATTATTATCCAAGAGATCACTCCAAAAAAAAATGGTAACATTTTCTTTAAAAAGAAATTAGAAACAAACTTTACAGTCAAATTAAATTTCAAATAATTGAAAAAAAAATATATACTAAGTGTGTATACTTTTGGTCACAAAATAAATAGGATTTGACTTCAAAGTTGAATCATCCAGCTAGTGAAAAATAACTGTAATTTAATTTGTAATAAATAATTGTCCACAGCCTTTACTATAATAAAAACTAACATATATATATATCATTGTTGTGTAACATAGGCAAACCAATTATTTTAAAATTTTGGGATTGAATACTTGATTTTACGCTTGAATATATCCTATATTAAAATTTCAATCATAATATCCAAAAAAACTACTTTAAAATAGCAATTTTCATTCATAATCGTTGTCCAAGGTAAATAGACGAACTGATCAGTATGAAATTTGGCAGGTAAATCCTGATTGTTTGCTTCAGGACCTTGGATTATAAAATTGCTTTTTTTTAAATTGCACTAAACTCCTAAAATAGCAATTTCCTTATAATAAATAAATGAAAGATCAGTTTTTATTATTATTCATCTCTTTATGTATTTATCACGCTGCTATCTATAGTGTATCTTGTAATCTTTCTTTCCAACACAAAAAGAGAGAGAAAAGACCCAAAATTAGTAGACAGTCAGTCAATTTTTTTTTAATTTCGAAATTATTATATATTGATAGTGGGAAACTGTTCAGAGTGGTAAAACAGCTGTTTCGAATCAACATTCAGAACACTTATAGAGAAAAGAAAAGTAGAAAAATGAACTACAAACATAGAAATATATTGTTAATTGTTATGAATTTATAGTGGTGTAACGCCCATGTTAGTTGACAAATATTCACTTTGCTTCTTCTTCACACCTGCTCCAGGCCTACTATAGTAATCGTTTGTATCCCTACGAAATAGAATGTGCGAGCCCATTGTAGAAAAAACTGCGCCATTGCTCCTTGAAACGGAGTAACCTTATGAAAAAAGTGGTGTATCTTGTCATAGAAGCAATAAAAATCTTTCTAAGCGAATCAATGTCAATGCGACTACCAGAAGTGAGGCAGCTAGCGGCGTATACTTTAGTGCTAACTAAAGAAAATTGCAATGCCCTAGTTTCTAGCGATACATTTATATGTTAGGAGGAAGTCCAAAAAGGATGAGTGCATATAAGTACTTGGAGTCGTAGTCAGTCAGACTCAAAAGAACCACACTCAATCTGAAGATATATCGAAGTGCAGATAGCACTAGACATACAGCATGAGCTAAAAATATTTGCACAGTCCTTTATTTATTGTAATAATATTACTGAATTTATTATTCGAGTTTATTGATTCTATTGAGCATTGCAGGTTACGTGATATGTTTATCTCAAATATTACTTTTAATAATATTACGATACATTTTCCCAAAATAATTCATATATTTTGCAACTTTTTATCAAAGTTTGGTAAATATAATTTATTTGTTCCTTCACTCATGTACTTACGCAAGTACGTCTCACAGATTTCTTCCCTCTTTTTTCATTTTTATTGATAAGGCAATATAAAATGCAATAGTTCCTTCTATGTGCCGAGGACTTTTTAACAAAATATTTTCTTTTTCACTAGTTTCTTGCATTTTGCCTTGATTTATCTTCTTTTGATCAAAAATATAGGGGAAAAAGTATGAAAATCTGAAGAAGACTCAAAATGGGTTTAAAATTCGAATCCAACCTTCGTTATTTTTTATCTTACTTATCTTTTGTCCTTATCATTACCTCTCGGATTTCTCTTGTTTATCTTCAATGTGAGGCGTAGGTATTGCTTTTAATTTAATATAAGCATCTATTTAATTTATTACTTGCAAACTCATCAAAAGTGATGAATACTTGTTTGAGTCCCAAAATTTCTTTAAAGTAATGAATACTTCATATAATTTTGTATCAAAAATAAAAATTTAATGTTTTAACTATGATTATAACAAATTATACAATAATGTGTTACTATTTTATCTAAGCTTTGAATTAATACAAGTACTTTAGTACATTTATTGATATTAACGTATGTAAAATGAATGAAATACTTTAAAATGTTTCCCAATATTTAAATAGAATAATTACTAGGGTCATTCAACACTGTCTCATGTTTTCAATATAAAAGATCAGAAGTTAGAGATTCGAAGGCGATCCCTCCCTAGTTCTAATCATAAAGGATGCGTGCTAGCGATCCACAGTTGTTTATTTTTACGACTTTGTGGGAAGCTTCTGAAAAACTCCAAGCTTTTTGGTTCCGAGGTAAGTATGGTTGCAAAGCTAAAACATAAAGAAACTGATGGGTGGGCACCATGGCTCAATGGTTTTACTTCTACCTATTATTAACCGTGAAAACACTCTATTCCAAGTTTAATTGAAGTTTCAAGTCTTGAAGGATCAAATTTGTTTCTTATTATTATATTTTTTTTTTTTTTTTTTTTTGGGGGGGGGGGGGAATCACTTTTTGACTCAGCTCACTAATCACATTAAAAAATGAAATTTCACATACAGAGTGATAATGATAGAAAAATCAGTCCAATTTTCTTTTGACAGAAAATGTTCCTTTTTTAAATATTTTTAATAAAAAATATTTTTTCTATCCAAAAAGGTAATTAAAAAGTCATGAGATGGATTCAAAACAGCATTAATCAATACACAAACTTACTAGGAAACATATTTTTTCTCATCAGTGTTAAACCTTCCTAGTATTAAAGTCATTATTAAACTTCTTGGCAAGAAAATATATATATATATATTTATAAAAACTTTTTCATTCTTCTATCATTAGTTACAATTCTAAATATTTGTGACTCATTTATATATGTATCTTTCTAAAGAAATTTACATACTATCAACTAAATGCTCTGTATTTAGTTTTATTATTTATTTTTAGAATGGAACCTATGTTATTTTCCCTTGGGATACCTCCTAAGATAGCTCCTATAAAACATTTTCAAATTATATATTTGGGATATAACCTTTTTTAAAGACGTCAAATATTGTTCAAAAAGAAAGAAAAGATGTACAAATCTATTCAAACTCTAAGTTTGAATCGCAAAAAATATAAAAACTTTATGACAAGTAACTACTGATATTTTAAATGTAAGAATGGATACATGAATTAAAGGAACTATAAAACATTACTTTGATGAAATCAAAAAATAAATATAAAAAAAAAGTATACATACATAAAACTTTTTATGATGTTATTTTATGAAGATTAATAATGTTCTTTATATATAATTATATCAATTTAGAGCCCTTGAGTTCACCTTATTTTCATCAGGTCTTTAGTATTTTGATTTATACTTATTTATTTTTAGCATATCTGCTATATACGTTTGTCTATGTATATAGTACACAAGGAGGTTTTTGAACTAAACAAAAACACCATAATATTTTCCCCTCATCTGTTTTTCATCAATTGACTCTTCTGATTTAATGCAGCTGACTCTACGTGTTGTGAACTCCAAAAGGGTATTGTTGTTATTTATGATTTTGATATATATAAAATACATTATATTAAATCAAGGGTTGCGCGCCCTTTTTTGAATATTATACAAGTGTTAACGATTGATTTATATGTATATTGATTGAATTTATTAGTTTATATATAAATAACAACTCGGCCCAATATCAAAAACTTGGCAAAAAGGAAAGTATTGAAAGGTAACTACCAGTTGTTTTCCAAAGTTTTACCTCCCTCTTTTTATAGTTGAGGTTGCAAGTGCACAAAAAAGCTCGTTGTGTAATTTCCCCTTCAGTGTCTCAAATAAATAGACCGAAAGTGAATGAAAAGTAGTGGTATTGAGATAGTATAAAGTGTGTTTCTGGTTTAGAGCCAATCCAGAATAAAAATACAAAAGCACAGTTAATCAACAAAAGGATGTGAAGGGGTGCAGCTTTTCATTTCTTATCTGAGGGACCAGGATTCCTTACTCCGATCTATGAACACCTCTGAATTACAAAGGAATTCTTCAAATGGTGAAGGTAATTGGTTCCATTCTTTGAATGTGTGCTGTTCGACACGGAGTACAACTGTAGATGCATTTATTCTGTCATACGTATATGTAGATGCATGTAAGTAACGAATGAGTTCAAGTTATTTCTAAAGAAATTAATGAAACATATCTACCTAAACAAAATCACTCTCATAAATGGAAAGAATTATTTATTCTTTTGCAAAATTTGTAGTCTTTTGTTAATGTGCTCATAATGCGAATTGAATTGACTTTTTCCCTGGTCATCTATTAAAATGGTTTATTTTTACTACGACATTTAACCTTTCATACACAAAAGTTTGAGCAACTAATTTTAAATCTGAATTTAACCAAATCTTAGTAGTCATCATGGCATAAAATAGAGTGTTGAATTAAGGAGCTTATATTATTTCCATGTATTCTGGAAGTTCGAAGATGTGGCATGGAACAAAAAAATTCACTATTAAAATAGAAGAAATGAAAGTTAATGTTGTTAAATATAAGAAGTGAATTTTGAAGCAATTTGCAGTTTGAACCAACACAAAAGCAACCTTAAACAAAAATTAATCAAATGATAAATTTACATTTTATTTAATTTCTTCATAGATATGAACCGTCCAATATTTCTTTGACTTATTTCGGTCAATTATTGTTTTTACATTAAAATTTCTGAAATAGATTTTAATACTTAATAATACTAGATTAAAGGTTCCATTTGATTTATGATACTTTGTTTTGCTCGAATTTGACCTTTTAGATAAAAACATAATCTTTTTTGTTGCTTAATTGTTAAAAGATATTTTCAGAACCTTTTAGTGCAATTTTCAGTGACTTTAATAGATTAATCAGAATAATTTATCAATAGAAATGAAATTAGGTTGAAGTATACAAAAAGTTTTCTGATCCACTTTTGTGGAAAATTCTACAAGCTTGCTTTTTTTATTATCATACCACATCTGCATGAATTCTTTTATAAAATTTACAGGAATTCCAAATTATACTAGGAATTAAATCTTTTTGTTCCTTCAATTTTCGTCTTTTTCAAGAAAAAGTTTCATACAGTGAAGATTTTTCAACAAAAATATATTTTGTAATCGATAAAACTTAATCAATAACATCAATTAATTCGTTGTCATTGACTATAAATGTTTTCTTTTTTTTTTATCATTGGGGACTGATACAAAGCGGATCCATATTTCATAACATAAAAATGACTCATTGTATTACGTAAAAAAATTAAAAAAATAAAAATATGTACAATTTAATTCCCAATGGATGATTCCAGCAATGAAGCAAACAAAGAGAAGTTTACTGTATACCTTGCAAATTATATATACATAGTTACACTAAATTAATTTATGAAACGTTAGTCTAGCTGTTGTTTAAACAATAGCAGTTTGTTTTAATATCCATTAGAATTAATTGTTTATTATTAATATAAAGTAGTAATGAATAATTGTTCTTTGTACTTTTTTTACCTTTGTTGATGGATCATGTGTCTCTTTCCAGATTATTGAATTCAATACTTTACCTTACTTATATTAATATCTTCTATTCTGTAAAGCCTATTCATAACTTATCAATAATAAATTCATTTTTTAAAGTTCTAATTGAGTAAGACACCTTTTTTGTGAAAGAGGGTTCGATCATCATTTGTGCCTAAAATCATTGGCGGAAGAAGTAATGAAGAATAAAATAGTAATTTAAAAGGTTTGGTTATGTCTATGTAATAATGAAGTCATTGTTCTTGTTGTTCTGACAGTCGGCTATTCAAATATATTTATGCATATTTCCTTCTTTGAATACAATGTCATTCCTATGCATAGGACCAGAATGATATCGTATAACGATTTATATAATATAAGTTATAATTTTTACATAAAATGAGTTATTTTTCTCTCTCTTGTGAAGATGAAAAATCAGATGTAATATGAATGTACATTTCAAAATAATCCGTAGAAAAAGTCAACTTATACACAAGAACATTTTTTTTTCTTCAAAGAATTAGACAAGTCATTAAAAATACAGATCCATTTACATTAATTATATACCAAAAAGTCACTTTATTTTGATTTGTATGCCTTTAATTCCATTTTCTCAATTACTGTTTAATACAGTTAAAAAGTAACTTAATTTTTTTTAATGATTCTATAGAATCATTGATATAAAATATTGAGAACAAAATAGGTATCAATTTATACAAATATCACTCTCAATATGCATATACAATTAATATACATATATGTATACATAGCTTTGTAGGTACATATATATATATAAACCTCTGTTAAACTCTTGAAATTTACTTTTCGTAAATAAAGTTTGAATTATAGAATCAAAAAAGTATCTACTCTATGATTAAATCAAAGATAACTCTTCAAAAATGAAAACTTACCTATGATGAAACTATAAGTTTATAAGTATAGTAGGTATGTGCTTACGTTGATTTTTTGAAGAAGTCATACCATATCAGGTCACAATAGCTTAAAAATAAACTCTGTCATGAGAAAATCAATTGACTAAACCGTTGACACGTGGAATAATTAATTATTACAAATATCATTAATTTGACAATGTTTGACATATAATTTCAATTGTCAACAGAAATCATTTGGATTGTTTACTTCCTTGTGTTTCACAAAAAATATTTGTTGTTAAGATATAGTATACACAGACTATATTTTATCAAATAAGGTTTGATTATTAAAATACTCTCAAAATGATATTCATATTTATTGAATTACCAATATTTGATTCAATAAGTTGTAATATCTATTACGTGGGCGGATAAACGATACTGCCTATATATAGATATATGCATATTTTTATTCAATTGAAAATGTTATTTTGATGAAAGTTGTTTATACTCATTTAGCTTAGTTTATAGATCTATTAAGAAGCAATATAATATTTTTCTCCTTAAATATATATATGAGTGTTCTTTCACAGAGTAATATTCTAATTATATTAGACTCTAGTGGACAGTTATCTTGATCAGAATCCAATTGCTCTTATTTTGGTACTCAAACTGTATACATACATATTATATATAAAAGGACTGGGACAGAATCCAAAATTCAAGGTAAGATACGAATATTAGTTTGGTCCAAACAGCTTACAGTTCGGTATACAAGAAAACAAATTTGGAAGGGGGGAGTATCAGAAATTTGGGATATCTTTTTATTATAAAAATTAATTTTAGAAATATGGAACTTGAGCCGAACAGAACGTACTGTACGCTACACAAGCCTGCTCTATCGTTTTACATTCTGATACTGTATATCATAAACAGATTTATATTCCAGGAGGGGCATTCCATTTCCTTGGAGGGGGAGAGGGAATTCAATTAAACAAAATTAATTATGTGTACATAATCGTTAGGGCAAAAGACCCTTCTAGTGTGTATGTATTATGGTAAACTACTAAACAATCCTTCCACACAAGCCAAAAAATGTATAGAGTGAACCCTCGTTTATTGCGGGGGATACGTTCCAAAGATAACCCGCGATAGGTGAAATCCGCGATGTAGTAAGCATTATTTTGTATTGTTATTTTACAATGCAATACTGTACTGCATAATGAAACAAAAAACACAAAAACTTCTTTTCAGGCCTGCACCTCTTTGTCCTGACTCCACTGCGCTGTAGTGTTGATCTAATGAAAAGCCAATATCAACTATTTTCACTTCTAGACAACAGTAACGCCTCTGAGTCAATCAGGATTCACTGTATAAAAGCACTGTAAAAAATTCCAAGCAAGCGAAGCCGCGATAGGTGAAGCGCGATATAACGAAAGATCACTGTACTACCATGACGAGCTTTTTTGTACACTCACTACCTCGACTTTCAAAAGGGGGAGAAAATTTTTTGTAAAAACAACTGGTAGCTACCCTTCTGTACATATTTTCCTTGTTGCCAACTTTTTAATATTGGGCAGAGTTATTATTTAGATATACTATACATTGATAAATTTTACTCATATAAAAATCAATCGCTAATGCTTGCTTAATATTCAAAAATTCGAGAAAAGGGTCCACAATCCTTGATTCAATATATTATATACATCTCAGAATCATAAATAATAATAATACCTCTTTTGAGTTCATAATACGTAGAGTCAGCTGCTTTAAATTAGAAAAGTCAATAGATAAAAAACAGCTCAAGGGAGAGTACATCAAATTTCTGTTTATACCAAAAAGTTTGTCGTGTCAGTCCCTGAATTTGAAATATTGTAACACCATACAGATCAACTGAAAAAGTGTCACATAGCCTCTCTATGTATTAAGATTGTTTTAATAAAATTTATTTGCTTTTAAATGACATACAATAATAATAGAGGTTTCGGGTTATGAAGTGGTTTTTGTTTTTATAAAGAAGTCTACATGCATAAGTAATAACTTTTCCACAGCTAGGAAAAAACTAATAAAATTCGTAGCTAAAGTTTTTACTGTATGATTATTTGAGTAGTTTTCTTCTTCCTTTTTTTTGACATCCATGAGGACACACATAAAGTACAACTATAAATTCCAAATGTATTTATGAATTTACCTTGAATACATTCATGCATATTTAATGATGTAGATACATATGAAATTATTTACGATAGTTGTCAACAAGTATCTAAGTGATTGAATGGAGGTATCTATAAATAAATAACTCATGCACTTAGGTATATGTACATATGCGTCAAGTCAACACGTAACCAAGTTTATCTGAAAGATTTCAAAAATGAGTGTGAACTACACTCATATTCTTGAAGACATCCTCTTTCGTTTGTATTAATAGTATATGTCGATTAATTAAATAATTGCAACTCAATTATATGAAAAAAATACTGGCCACGATCAAGAATAAAAGACATCTGGTATTTCTGACTGTGTAGTTACTATAACGTAAGGGATTCTTATTAGATCTTAAACAGATGAACTGGTTTTAGCTAACTGCAACTAAATAAATCTCTTGGGTATGAAAAAGATGAATGTTCTTTCAGGGACCATATCGGCTTTAAATGCAGTCGTAACATTTATAAGATTGTTCTATTGGATAGACAATAATCCTTTGTCTTCTCGATTAAAGGTGAAATTGTAGCAAAACCGTGCGGTATAGGTTTTAATATGACTCCAAAACAATTTGGTCGTTATATTTATGAAGTAAAAAAACATAAAAATGGATTTTCTCCTTTTCAATATTTGAAAACAAACTTGCTTTCTTGTTGACTTGACACATATAAGCCATTCAAGTGTGTACATATAATGAGTAAAAATTCATTATGATCCTATTTTTTTCATTTTTTTCAAATGAGGAACTTATCAATAATAAAGAGAATCAAATATAAGAAATAATTTGATATTGGGGAAAAGGTGGATGCGAGCATATATACATATACTTAATGAGAAGTAATTTGATGAAGGGAGGCATTTCATTTCTTCAAACTATAGATGAATTCATATTTACATTTTATTTTTGCGCATAAATTGCAGCTCTTGGGGATCTCTCTTTTTGAGCAAAATGCATTTGATGTGAATAAAAAGAAGTTTTACTAAATTGTTTGTATCAATTAGTTTTCCAATGTATGTATATACAAATATTTATATTTAATAAGCCTTTTCTTGGAAAAGTAAATACATTTTATTTATTAAAAGAACAGAGCACTCATAGTAAATTTCAAGGATGCATTTCAAGATTTTGAAACGGTGTGTGCGTATATATTGTTCATACCTCACTTACTCAAGGAATCAAATGCATTTCTATATTATATTAATGTGACTGTATGTCACCTATCTATGTACTCATGTTATGTTAGAAGAGTCTAGAGTCTTTAAAAAAAGCAACTGAAAAAATCATTTAACGGGTTTTTTATCTTTAGATAAATATTCAAATAAAACGGGAAATAACCGATTCCAACTCAGTTTAAAGGAGCAGGATGTCTTTAATTATTTCTAAATACGGGTAAAAGTTAGTGTAGAATATTTATATAAATGATATTAATATCATTTATATGAGAGTTTAACCCATGGAAATTTTTTGAGGCCGATATCGTTAGCGAATAATTAAGAGTTAAAAATCAATAATCAAGTAAGTAACTCAAATTAACTTACTTAACAACTTAGTAAAAATAACTTTATAAGGTCAAATACATCTTAAACTAGATTGATTTTCAATGTTCAAAATATTAATTAAGGGTGACGGAAATGGTTGTACTGACAACATTTAGTTTTTCAATGGTTCAGTAATTATCAAAATCATCGAAAAAATTGATAATTTTGATTTTATTTAAAAAAAAACGAAACTTCTATATATGTTAGGAAAAATAGAATATAAGTACCTATCTGAAATTTCAGCTGATTACCAATAAATTTAAAACTGCCTTAATTCAGTCATTATAATCAGCTCACTAATATATTTGTTATGCTTTAATTTATGTTAAATTACTTTCGAAGTCGATTAGTAAATAGTATATATGTAATATGAATATTCAAATAATTTAATTATTTTTTATAACTTTTAAATAGTTTAATTTATGTCATTTATTTTTGTTATAAAAATATCTACGCTGGATTACTTAGAACAACAGTTGAGTCATATTAATTTAAATACAGAGATTTTAAGTGTACACTGTATTTTTTCATATATGTATGTATATAATAAATTCAGTGCTTTTACAATAAATCTTTTTTTTACATGGCTTCAAAAGAGCGATCCTTTATCCTTATAATACACATATAAAGACTTGCACAATTGTCAGAAATACAATTGATTATACAATAGAAACAAAATGTATTCCCCCCTCCCGCTTCTTTAATCTACTATTGAGTAAAGAAATTGAGGGTAAATCTATGCAAGAAGAAAATATTTGGGTTCTACATACATCCATAGATTTCATTATGTACCAAAATATATTTATTTCTGGTATTAAAATGAAATCCATTCTCTCTTTTAATGTATTAATGTTTGGCTTGATATACATACAAATATGTACGTTTGATGCATAAAAATTTGCCCATAAATAAAGTACGTATGTATTTGATTATACGTTGATTATTGTAATGTTTTTTGCAGACATTATATCATGAATGATCTATTCAATGAATAAAAAATGAGTGGAACAATCCATTTTGTCAAATATCAATCCATTGTGCACAACCATTGAACTGTGTAATAATGCTTGGCATATGACAAGAGATAATCATTTTGTTGAGGTGAGAGTGTGTGTCTGCAATTATTATCTGGCACACCTGTATTGTATCTTCTGATTGATATTAATAAAAAAACTACTTTCAAACCCAAGGGGGCACTTATGTCCCAAAAAACTTAGACTTGAATTATTTATAATGTATGCCGTAGAACTTATATATATTTTAAACTTATAATTTTTTTTAGTATATATTAACAAATATTTGATTAATAAATAATTTCCTTGAAAAACGAAAAAGTTATTTTGGTTTAAACATGATTTTTTTGAATGTGTAAAAATCGTAATGTTCAGTACCTTTAAAAATATACAAATCAAATTTTTTTATGACTAACTATGAAATATGAATAATAACTTGACATCTTAGCTATCAAACAAAAGAAAGAAATCAAAATCGATTTACAATGGAGCGTATTAGGGCATTTTGAATTTATGGGACACCGGTGTCCTCGAGTTTGAAAGGATTAAACTTAACACTATCTTAACATTTTGCCTTTGCTTACAAAAGTAGTCCTTATATGAGTTATAAGGATTTTCCTTCATTTATAGCTGTTGATCTTCCCACTTTTGCTTCTTATTAGCTCACTAAAAGGGAGAAGTCAATTATTTTACCTCTTTAATTAAGTTTAACTTTTCAATTTGAATACCAAATTAATTTATTAATTACTGTTTATATATTTACTTAATTAATTATTATCAAACATACAGGATACTAAAGAATATTGTGCTTGGAACTTACATTGCTTCAGTTTATAAATGTGATTGTGAATATATTTTATTCTATAATATACATTTATATGACCTCCAGAAAAATAAATGGAGATATAATCAGAATTTCAGGCTAGAGGTAGCATCTGGTGCAACTTTAATGGGTAAAATGATCTGAATCTTGTTATATTGACCGCTTTAATGTGTAATTGAAGGGCTACACGCGTAGGGCTTCTATAAATGACACTAATAGATTTCAAAATTTTGTTTATATCAACCATTGAATGATATGGTTATTCATTTGAAAGATTAATCAAATAAATTAATTAAGTTTCTTTGTAGATTTCATTCCTTTTCTTTTAGTACTCTAGATATTTTTTTAATTAAATAATAATTGTTATTCCAAGATTTTCTAATTTCTAATAAAATGATCTGTTTTTGATACTTTAACATACATATATGTAATATATTTAAAATATAAAACAATTTTTTTCAAAAACAAAAAAATATCGAGTTATATATATATATATATATATATATTTATTAGGGTGCATCAAACGGGCGTATAAACGTACCTTATAAAAGATGCAAATAAACCAACCAAACTGAAGATGATTATTTTGAATCAATTATAATTAAATAAGTAATATTTTACAACTTTTTTAATTTAATAAAAACCCATCTATTCTTTTTTTTATCTGTTAGTTAGATAGCAAAAAAAAAATCCAAATATTAAACTTTATTTTAATTGGTAAAATCTCATTTTTTTGGATGCATCATTTATAATCATCCAAGTTTAACTTCCCATAAAAAAAGATTTATTAAACTTTTAATTTATAACTTTTCATACTTTTATGATACAAATCATTTATTACGAAAAGCCACCACAAACGAGTATTGCGTTTCAAGTTGATCAAAAAGAAAACATATCTTTGTAAATATATGTTGTATGTATATTTATGTCATATACCAAGAATTTCAAAATATGATTTTGAAAGCTTTCTTTTTAGTTATAAAAAATGTACAAACTGTCAGATATCAAGTATGTTGAAATGCACCAAGTTTTTAAAAACCTGACAACAAGCTTAAAAAAGATTACTTTGTTTGAGATATATTAAATGTTTCTTCTTCAGGCTGAAATGCCTAATATTAGAAATAAAAATGATTAAATGTTAACGAGTTTTGTATTTTTTAACTTTTCTTTTAAAAATAATATTTTTTGATAGGAAGAACTCAAAGTAAGTAAAAGTTAATATAACTTTATAATCTGTGTTTTTCCGTTATTAGTTTCTTGAAAATATATTGATTGGCCTTTAATTAGCTGTAGTTTAGCTTGTAACAGTTTTCTAGCTTGAAATGAAGAAAGTTCTACAGTTTGGAAGAATTAACTAACCACCAACTAATTAATTCTGGGATTGTTTTTATTTCTTCTGAGAAGAAAGGTTGCGAGGTACAATAAAGATAACGACGTGATATTAGTGTGTATCTGATTATATTTTGTGAAAGAAAAACATGTCTGTGAATTGTGTTGACAAAAAAGGATTATTAAACGCTTTATGCTGTAAGTTGGAAACAAGGAATATATTACGCAACGTCATATTTATATAAAATACATGAGTTTGTGCTTCACTGTTGATAGTTGATTACACACTATTTAAAAATATTTTTTTGTATGGAGAAAAAATATATCTAATTATATAATTAGTACGTTCATAAAATAGTACAAACAAAAATATTTGATGCATCAGGCATGTAATTAAATTATATGCAAAAAAAAATTGCAAAAATTGCCAATTCTGAAAATACTTACATTTTTTTGTATTATGAAATAAGTCGAGATTTATCCGAAAAATAATAAGATGTCTCAAATTAAAATATAACTCAATTAAAAAAATAACTGAGTCCTGAAAAACTATCCCTAGTTCTCTACGATCTTTAATTTATTCATTTGTAATCGATAATCGTTTTTTTTTACTGATTTGACATTTGATTAGATAATGGAATCTCAAAATAATAGTAAGGACTTGCAAATACAATCCAACTACCACATCATCAGTCAAAACATTCCAATTTTATTATCTTTTACATTTTATTAAAAAAATGTAAAAATGTAAAAAGGTGCTAATAAAAATAATCGCACTAAAAACATTGCTCATTTAATAAAATATTTGGGTAGAATAAACACGATAAATCTTTCCATTTTAGTTTATACCATTTGATGCTTTATAAATTAAAGATAACAGAGGTACATAAATTTGAAATGTCAAAAATCTTAATGGGTGTAAATATAATAAAAGTTATTCAGTTTAGATAGCTAATTTTAAATTTGTAATTTTTTTTTCGAGAGTCCGATGGTTTTTGAAAAATGGAAATACACTTTTTGAGCTTTTTTGGCCCATTTTCCAACTTCAACTTCAATTTAAGCCTAGAAATAATAAACTCATATTGTGAAATAAAAAAATAATGATCTGCTAGTGTTTTTGATGATAATTTCCAGTCTTTGTTTTGACTTGTTTTGTTTGTAAGTCAGACATCTTGAAAAAGCCTTAAACAAATACATTTTTAAAAACCCTAACTCTGTAGAAGAGTTTGATTGTTGCTGTTTTGACGTTGCTGGATGACGTTTCATTAAGATATTTGAGGAAATTTTTTTCAATAATGTTTAGTAGAAAGAGACCTCTGGAAAAAAGAACAAGATCCCAGAAAATCATTTTTAGTGTTCAGAGATAGAATTTAAATTAATGGTAATAAGTCTATTAACTAACTGCCATGAAGAATTTTTTTTAACATGCCTATGTGACGAATTAAGTCAAATAGTTTTTTTTTTTTTTTTCAAATAAGGGGTGAACTTACCTTTACATTATACAAAGTAATATTGATTTTTGAAGTATAATCAAATTTCTTTCTTTTGTTATTTTGTAGGTAAATATATGTACTTGTGTAAACCTCAAAGTTAGGCATGTATGTAAACATTAAGTTATATAATAATAAAAACTTTTTATATTTGTCTGAAAGGGATTTTATTTGTGTGTGCTGATTATGAGTTCGTGATCAAACCAATCAATCTCTCAGGCTGTTATTCATTTTATTGTAGATGGATATACAATTATCATTTATACAATATTGGTAGACTTTTCCAATTGATGGCAAAATTATGACAAATACCTTAAGTAAAGTAAGAGGGTTATTTAGAGAAAATGCATATTTATTGTCTATACCCGAAGAACACATAATTGTAAAATGTCTAGGATGTAAAAATTTGAATTACTTATAATATATATCAAAACATGACTTTGATTCGTAGATCTTTAAACTAAGTTAGCTAAACCATATATGAATTTTATTAGTTAGTTCTATTAAATAAGACCTATGCACTATTGGTTACATTAATAGTTGATGAACAAATGCAATAGATTGAAAAAAACTGAAATATTTCTTCCTGTAAGATATTTGACAAAAAATTTTATTCAATCAGAAAATCCATATTTGGTTACGAAGAATGATGAGTCATTAGATATGGAATATCACTTTGACAAAAGGGTCCATATTTTAAAAAGTACATAATTTTCCCACAGTATGCAAATATTAAAAGGATTTTTAGAAGATCAAATGACAAAAGCAAATGGCTCAAGAATATGCTTTTCTATAAATCCTATGACGGTACGACATAAGAAATTTGAACTTAGTTAAAAATAGATCAAAGTTTTAATTTATATTTTGTGTCAAATATAACTTTTATTTTTGCAATAAACAAAAAACCAAAAAAACTATAAAGATCGAGTAACTCAGTTAATCCTATTAAATTTGTAAAACTTTAACAAGGATTAAAAAGTATATCAATGTATGTTTTTTAAGTATCAAAACATACCCAATGAACATTTTTTTCCTATGAATGATCACATTATAAGAGCCAATCAAGCAGACCCTTCATCATCAATAAAGCAATAAACCTATTTAAACAAAAAGTAATAATATCTACTCAAACAACCAAAAGTATGCTTCTTTCTATCTGTGTAATTTATTTTCTCTCTAAGTAGAAACTCCAAAGCTCTTGGTCAATAAAATTGAATTAATACTAAAGTTTTATGAGACTAGATAGATGTGTTATAAAAAAACACACATTATATGTTTGTTTTTTCTTTTGTGTATGTGAATCATAAACTTTTTTATTTCTAATATGTTGAGTTAATAAAAATATACAAAGTTAATAAAATATACAGAGAGCTTTTATTTTGAAGTGAAAACATTTTTATTGAGTTGATGCAATCAGGATAGAGCAAAATATTTTTATGATTTTCGCAACTGGTTGTAAAGATATACATACATACATACATTAAAGAACATTACTAAATATCCAATGCACTGTATGTATGTATGTACATATTAAATAATCATCTTTAAGATGTTAAATTCTTGATGACGTATAAATAATAAAATTATTTTAAAGTACCAGTGGTCAAAACAAAAACAAAATATCAAGTAATGGCTACATTATTGAGTCATAATCAAATCAAATTTAGTATTTTAGATTTTGTCAAAGTTAGGATACAGAGAAAATTTTAAAGGTCAATATTTTTATAATCAATTGTCGACTCTAAGGTAAAAAATAATCTTTTTTTGATCAGTAAAAATATATTTTAAAAAAAAGACTCATTTGTTAATTACACGGGACAACAAATTTGAAATGTTAAAAATCCTAAGGGGTATAAGAATAATAAAAGTTATTTAGTTTTGCTCACTGATTTCAGATCGGTAATTTTTTTTCCGGGTGTCAGACTGTTTTTGAGAAATTGAATCTACTTTTTGAGCTATTTTGGCACATATTCCAACTTCAACTTCAATCTAAGCCTAGAAGAATACTCATTTTGTGCATTAAAAAATAATGAACCGTTAATGTATTTAATGCAAATTCCATTTACAGTATTTGTTTTGACCTAGGGGGATCCTAGGAGTGTAGGGGACTGGAGTAGGCCCAAAAGTTGGCCAAAGCCTAAGTACTTAAATAACTTCTTGAATATTACATAAAGTAGATTTATAAGAAATGCATTCAAAAGATGAGCCTCTCAGCTTTTAAACGAGATGTCAAGGCCTTATAGGACTCCTTAACCAAAAAGTCAACCTTTTAAATGTGTAAATTTTCATTCAATTTCGATCAAAAATTCGCTAGAAATCAAAGACTCACGGTAGAGTTACTAAAAAATAACAGCAATAGACTGAAGTAGTTTTGTGCAGAAGGATTTTAGCTGATTTCGTAATCCTTCTGCGTGCTACTATTTTGTAGTTCCACCCTGAGTCTTTGATTCCAGCAAATTTTTGCTCAAAATTGAATGAAAATGTACACATTACAAAAAATAGATACAGAGCTAAAAATTGAATATACTTTGAGTGCGGTAAAATTTGTTCCACAAAATCAAAATTAAAGTCAAATGTCGTATAGTATAAGGTCCCAACTAGAGTTTTGATGTATACAAATATATATATATATATATATATATATAAGTAAAGTAATTTAAAAAAAGTTGTAGACAATTGTACATTAAATGGTAAGTACTTACTTTCTTTACTTAGATTTAAGCATTGAATAAAAAGGAAACGGATAAAAAAAATTGATTTTCACTTTATGTCTGATTCAAATAAGATAGAAACATATAGTTACTTTATATTTCAGTACCAATCCTCAGATTGTAAAAAATGAGTAATGAGGTGAATAATTGTGTATGGTTTTTATATGGGAAGAAATGGTTTAACATGGAACGACCCATTCCAATCTTCGTTGCATTGGAAATGTAAAACATTCTTATAATATTGGTTAGCTTTTTATTAAAATTAATATTTTATGAACTGTGTTATATTTGTAGTATATGCTTAGTTTAAAACAAGGCCGACTGTCATACTAAGTTGCATAATACCTTGATTTTCTATAAACCGTTATATATATATATATATTTATAAATATATGTATGATTTATATATCACAATAAGTGCATAATTTGGCTTCATTTGAACTATAATTAAACGTGATAAGTTTTTATTTAATTTAAAGGCATTTATTTTGTATTTAAGCTAGGCACGCACATACAACAACATACAAATTTCATGTCTAATATTATATATAGATACACAAGAGACTCTCAATTTTGTTTTTTTACCGATTTTTTTGTTTTGTTTTTTGAATTAACCCTTAAAATATTAGTAGTCATTGTCTAAATGGTCACTCCAACAAATGTATAATTCATTTTATGACCATATAGAAGTTGGCCCATATAGCAAGTTTTTGAGGAATTACATTCTACAATTTTGTATATTGTCGATTCATTGGTATAAAGAAAACATACGTATTTTATTTAATTGATGACACGCCATGTCTTAGATTTTGTGAAACCTTTTAAATACTTAGACAATAAATGATCAAGTAATGTTTAAAAAAACATGAAAAGTATGATTTTTAAAATGACTACACATGTCTTCACTTAGACTGATTATCAGTTTAAATATATTTAAAAAAAGGTTAAAGGAGAAGAGGTAACTCAAAAATTCCTTTACAACTTTTAGTTTCCTCTTTTATTTATCAAAAATATTTGAGTTTGTTTCTTAACGGATCAAAATATTGCTAACAATCGACTCACCGATATATATATCAATCAAGTATAATAATAAATACATTGGCCATTTAATAGTATAAATATTTTTTGTTTGTCCTGGAGCCTTGCACAAAAGCTTACTGCGGAGAGTCAGATCCTCAAACGAAAATTGTTATTCTTTTGATTTATATAGTCACATTAATAATATTTATGTACATGAATATTTTTAATTTTGATTTGCAATCAAAACTATAGTCTTTCCTGTAAAAAAAAAGTCATTAACCAAGGGAGAGTAGATTCAAACCCCCTGTCGTTCTTTCTAGATCCATAAATTTTTTACTTCCAAGGCGTGATATCTCCTAAATTTTATTGTGGATCATAAAATATACATAATTTGTTTGTATATACCAGTATAAATTAAGGTTATGACTTTTTGATTCATTTAAAAATAATTATAATTTCCTGTACCATAAATCGATTAATGCTGCTTCAAAAACTAATTAAAACAGGTTTAATTATTATTATTCTTGAACTAAAATAATAAGGTGACTCTCATATCAAAATTGTATATTTGTATTATTTAAATATATGTTGATGATAAATGCATGGATTTAAATTAATGATTAACCCTACGTGAGTGGACAAAGCTTTTCTGGGCTCCATATTTTATTAAACTGCTTCTTATTACATTTCATCGCTTGTTCTTATTAGCATGCTTCTAAAAACATCCAGTCAAAATGAATGCAATTCTTTTAATATCGTGATAATGTCTTTTTAATGAATTATTATTATATTTTACAATTTTTTATAGAGATTTAATTATTTATTATTTTAATTATTTGTTGGGTTGCAAGCCACTCATTTCCATTGTTCTTAGCGACTTCTTCATTTTCTACACCTCAGTGTGAGGTGTAAGTGTGGCTATTTATGTAATATAAGCTATCATTACACATTATTATTGCGCATTGCGTAATATTACGCATTAAATTCATTTTATCTTTTAGGCTTATTTTTACCCCATTCACTATCGACGTTAAAAAAATAATTTTTTTTGGAATGTAGTCACGAAAATACAAATTTATATACGGGATTAACTGAGCACATAGCTAAATGCTCTAATCATTTGACACACAAAATATGAAATATGTTTCATTCTCATAAGAAGGAGAGACCTATCTGTGCTCAAATAGCTTTAATTTCAATAATTCAAGGTTATTTATTGGAAAAAGTAAATGTAATATGTAAATATATTCAATAAGTAATTATTTTTTATATTGAAGGTTGGGAAAGATCGATCCAGGATATCACTCTGGTTATATTTTCTATGACTATGACCATGCATGTACTTACTCTTTTATTAAACCTGGAGATAATTTTTTTATGTCTTATCTACCAATCGTAAGATTAAATTAGGATGCATTTGGATATAATAGTCTAAATTTTCAGTTCATTTTTAATTTCAAATTTGACAATCTACCCTAGTCATGGCCTTGGTTGTCACTGACACACAAGAAGGTTGCCTTACTATTATGTTTAAGTAGTAGAAAATGATATGCCTATTGATAATTGTTTGTATGTACCATAAATATATCTACTGTTCATCTTGAGATTTAAGAAAATCCTCCATATTGGTAAAGTTTGATTTTTATGTTTATTTAAAAATTAATACTTTGAACTATTTAAGGAGTTTTAGTCTTTAAATAAAATTGATGGAGTGTGTCACCTTATCCTTACACATATTCCGAGAAGAAGAATTAAAAAAAAACGTGCCCCTTCCATATTAAGTCAGATTTCCTCATCAAAATTTGGAAAATATTGTCTATTTTGCAATTTTGAGGGGAGGGAAATTTGTAGATTTTGAAAATCCTAGACATTTATTTATTTCATGTGATATCATCTTTTTGGAAGTCGGCCAAGTTGGAAAATAAATAAACAACCAAATTTTATAAGAACAAAAACCGTGACATTTTATGTTTTTTTTATTTCTTTTAAGAACCATTGGATCAAGTTTCCTTATGTTTTTCCAGATAATATCTTAATAATTGTTTAATAACTAAATGCATTTACTTATTAACAACTACGTCTTCAACATGACGTTACTTTTTCTTTATGATCCAATATATGACGCCAGTCAAAATGATCTATAATGAGTTCATTTCCTTAAAAGAGCGTGACATCCTCCTTTGATCTTCCCAAACAAAACGTTTGTACTTAATTCCATAGCAATAAAAAGAGACAAGTTCCTTTACAAAACAAGAGATCTCATTAAGCTGCATTTTCTTGTTCAACTTCTGACAACTTCATTTAGGAGGAAACGCCCAAAATTGATCCATTATGATAATGGATATGATAATTGCCTATGAATCAGATAGTTTATATTCAATTCATTATTGTCTTATCAGACTGTTGGAAAGTTAAAATATATACATAAATATGTACATAAGTTATTCATCAGTTAATGATGTATTTTATGTACTTATACATACATTATAGTGGTGATGATTAAATATGTAGAGGGTATTTATAAGGGAGATTGATATAGGGGATGACAATTACATTTAAAATATACATACATATAAAAACTGTCATGACACCTACGTAACTCCAAGTAATACCTTTTCCAGCTTTTTATTGTACTTAAGTGAAACGTTTAGTTTTTCTAATCAATATATTTATTCACACCTTGATTATAATGCAAAAAATACTTTCAAAAATTCCAAAGTTTAGCAAAAAAATAGACTTTTTATCTTTTTCTCATGTCGTCCTTTGATTTTTTTTGTACATATTGATTATATCTACATATTTGTAACTTAGTTATCTACACTCTAAATTTATCTAACATCTTATTCAAATCAAATAATATTTATACAATCAATGTTATTAAAAGTGTTTTAGAAGTAAGTCTTTGTGTGAATCTTTTCTTTAGGGGATATGAAAACACATTATAAAAACTATGCAATAACTTCTTGAAAATAGTTTTATATATATTAAAGAAAAAGAAAAATTTCTTAATTTCTCATTTATAAAAGAATATATTGCTTTTCCTATAAAAAATAAATTTATAGCATATGATCTAGTTGATGTTTATTGTACTTTAATAAAATTTAAATTAACTGTGGAGTATAAATACTTAAGCCCATAAAAAGTTGAGTTTTTTTAGGGTGGAACTCAATAGTTTGTCTTTGAATTTGAACACAAACTTAACTTATGAGAGAGTTTTGTAGTTATTTTATAGATCATTTTTTACAAATACGCTTTAATGGTCCCTAAGAAAGAAAAAATACGCTGAAATGTACAGTTTTTCTTCGATAAAGGCGAAAACACAGATCAGTTGGCAGAAAGTAAGAATAATGTTTATGTTTATGTTAATTTATAAAACATCCAAGTATCATTTTTATTTCGTCGATTCTACTTCAGTAATTTTTTGTCTAGGATTATACACTGTAGAATGTCAATTGTTGAAAATTTGATAAAATAACGGAAATCGTCGAGTCCAACCTTTATATTAGTACTGTTTTGATTTCTCAAGTGCTAAAAATTGTATGAAAACCGCTTGGAATCACTCAAAAAATTCTGGATAGATAAAAAGTTCGAAGTGGGGTGACTCACGAGTTAATACAAAAAAAATCTGTCTGTAGAGACCGAATTTTCAGCTTTTGAATCGTAACAAAATCAACCCATTCCTGCAGCTAGTAGTGACTTTGGATGAAAAGGTAGACTATCTTTCTACAATGCAATATAACATTCTTTTAAGGGCTAGAATAAATAACTTATTTTTGCGAGTCTAAATAATCAAACTTTTCAATATCCAAACAATTCTTATTATTGAGACTTTACTACATGGCCACAGTTGAGAAGGGATCACATTTTCCCCACCCCCTGATTTAGTTTTAGAGCAGCAATGCGATTTCAATTTTTATCTATAAAAAAAGTTGAAATTTATTTGTACAAATATGAAACTGCTTTTTTTGTCAAGTTTAAAAATCTTATCAGATTTTCTGTGAAATCAAACTTACGAGTCTCAAGAAAATCAAATACTTGTAACTAAATCAAGATATCCAGATGATGAATTCATAAGCTTTTTATTAAGTCTGTTTTGTGCCTACAGAGCTTTAAACATCAAATCTAGAAAAATAATTAATGATTTTGGGCAGAATTATCATTAAAAGATAAAAAGAATAAAAGTCTTTTCCCGCATGCTTTTTTAATATAAAGGTCAATATTGCAGAAAAAAAGAGGATATATGGAACATATTTAATCATACGACAGAAGATTGATCTTTTTATTTAATTAATAAATGATGGACTATTAATAGATTACTTATATCTATATATGAAAATAAATTGCCAATAAACTCACAGTACAAAAAAGAATTGATGATGAAAATAATCTGTATTTGCCCTTTTTTGTCCTAAAATAATCAAAACCCTGTAGTTAGCAATGTGTAGAAAGTATTGTTATTTAGAACTTCATAAATATAATATTATATATGTATTTGTTGGGATTTTTGACTTTGCATTAGGATGTATGATACATTCAATGTTTACTAAATATTGAACTAAATTATGATACATTGAAATGTATCATAACTCTTTTGTATTCAATTTAGAGATGTAGAAAAAGAGGGATTCCCGGCAGTGAAAGGAAATTTCAAAAATGATAGGCAGTATCATGGATAAATAAAATTATGTTTATCATCAAAAATGATGCCCCTATGCAAATAAATGACCGTTACTGATGTATAATTTTAAGTTTAGGAATTCCATAAGACTCATCTCTGACTGCCTCTTATACCGTAAGAACATTTTAATTTCCTTTGAGAATAGTAAAACTTTTAACTTAGTGGTAGATTTAAATCCAGAAAGGTCTGGATTCAATTTCAATTTGTTTTATTAGTAATTACTTTTGCTATGAGGCTACAGCGTTACTTTTTTATCAAAGTAACGTGTAATTTATAATTTTTTTCAAGACACGTGCACTAATATTATAATAATGCTCCATATCATTATCATCCCCACTGCCAGTAGTTTCATTTTTATTTATTTTTACAAAAAGTCATTTTTAAAACAGTATGAAGCAAATCATCACGACACATAAAAAGTGTCAATTTAAAAAAAAAAGATTTACATGGATGAAACAATATCATGAATGCTATTCTTTACATAACTAATGTAACCAACTTATCTAAATGCTAAGCATACATTCATACAAGAGCATATGTTGAGGTTTTTTAAAATCTAATCGACTTTGTCACGGAAATATTGTAGATCGAAGATTGATAACATAATTAATCAAATTAATGTTTATTTTGTAAAGATAAATAAAATAAGTATATTTATTGTACATAGAAGCTTGTGTATTCTACTAATTTACTATTAATAAAAGGGATTTAAAAGAAATATAAAAACTGCTTTGTGGACGCTCATTCATCACCTAGATATGTAATAAAACTTCTCATTTAATATGTATTTACAATAAACGTTTTCTCTATCAACTGTTTCATATATAAATATTTATATCATGCCTACATACAATGTAATGTGATTTCAGAAGTTTTTGTTTTTCCTTTAAAAAGGTTCTTTTTCAATTGATTGATGCATTGCACAATTTGTTCGTATCATATATGTATTGGTTATCCTGGGACACCCAAATATAAATATATATATATATATTTATATATAGTGTGAACACCAATAACACTGGTCAACAGACTAAAATCCTAAGAGGCACTTTAGTAGCTCTACCATGAGTCATTGATTTTTATCTAACTTTTGCTCCAAATTGAATGAAAGTTTACACATTGAGATGGAAGATTTCTTCCTTAATGTTAAGGATTCTTTTCGAGCGCTAGACATCTCGTTTGATTGCTGTAGGTATCAACTCTTGAATGTAATCCTTATTAATCCATTTTATGTAATATTCAAGGAGTTATTTTAGTACAAACGTTTTGGTCGACTTTTTGACCTACTCCCACCGCCTATGCCCCCAAGAGTCAAAACAAAGACTGACATTGGAATTAGTTTTATTATTTTTTAATGCAAAAAATGAGTATCCTTTTACGCTTAAATTGAAGTTGAAATTGGAAAATGGGCCAAATTAGCTCAAAAAGTAGGGTTCGATTTCTCAAGAACCGTCAGACTCTCGAAAAAAAATACAGATTTGAAATGAGCGTGCAAAGCTGAATAACTTTTTTTATACTTATACCCCTTAGGTTTTTTGATATTTCAAATTTGTTGACCTGTGTAATTAGCTTCGATACTTTTGGTTCAAAAATGGTTGCACAAAAAACGTTACGTCACAACTTTCAAATAATCATATAAAAAAATAAAAGGTATTCATCTTAAATTTTGGAAATCTTGTACAAGGTAGTTAAATGCATATTCTGAAAATCTGATAATTTCCTCCACTTTAAAGATGTTTCTGGTTCTCGGTGTTCTTATGGTAAAAATTAGTCAAGTGAAAATCACATCAAGACATTCAGAAATACATTTCAGTCTATTTCGTGAACAGTTGGAGGTTTAAAACCTTGCTCCATCTCGCTGTAACGAGACATTTCTCACTAGGTACTACATTTAAATAATTTTTAAAAGTACCTTATTTTTGAAGGTATTTTATACAATGAATAATCTTCCTTGCGTATTTTTCAGTTGATTTAAATTTGTTTTTGCACCAATAATTATATCACTTGGGATTTTTTTTCTTGAATATTTGAAAGTTTAATTTTTTACATAGATAAACGATCCGCAATATGGAAGACAAGGGCAACCTGCAGTCCCTTAAAAAGACTTTTTGTACGGTCCTTGGAAAAACTTTTTAAATAGAAAAAAATATATACGCATATGTCATTCCTTAAATTTCTAATAAAATGTGAACCCTAGTTGGTACAAGGTTGCCAAATTCTGATTTATAGAATGCCCTATTTAAATATCTATTAACTGCTTTGTCATGCCATTTAATAAACATTTTTAACGAATTTATTATTGACATAAACAACATTGTATATGTGTCAAGTCAACAAGAAAGCAAGTTTATTTTCAAATAATGAAAAGGAAAGAATCTACTTGTATGTTTTTTAGTTCATAAATATAACGGCCAAATATTTCAGAGTCATTTTAAGACCTATCGAGCTAGAATTTTGCTAAATTCTCACTTTTAATTGAGAAAAAAATAAGGAAGATTGTTGTCTATTTAATACGACTGCACATGGAGCGTATATGGTCTCTGAAAGAACGTCCATCTTTTTCATAACCTCATAGTTTTATTTAGTTGCAGTTGGCTAAAATCATATATTAATCTGTTTACGAACTATTAAGAATCATTTACATCCGGTATTTTTTTTCTATAATACAGTTGCAATTATTGGAGTCATGAATGACTTCCAGAATATGAAGGCAGTTCTAACTCATTTTTGAAATATTTCAGATAAACTTGGTTTCTTGTTGACTTGACACATGTAAAAAAGATCAAACTTATAAAAGTTAATTGAAACAAATTGTTTAAAGTCTTCTTTACTATGCATTTCAAAACCCGTTTATATAATATTATTGTATTAGCAATTTATTTTATTAGGTCGTACTTTGGCATAAATTCTATGACATAATCAATCATTAAAAAAAAAGTATTTAAGTTAAGAGCAGGCTCTGAAACTCATTACTTATCCTTATTTGGTGCAATATCCGCTCGTCAGCTCTAATATATATACTTATATAGAAACGATATACAAAATATTATCATTTTACTTATTTAGAACGGTTATAATATATATATTTTTAAAAGCCATTTTCTCTCTCTTTCAAATAGTGACGTCATAGAGAGGCGTTCAATTCATTCAATTGCAATATGATTATTATTATTATATACGTCCGTCGTACGAAGTAAGTCTCAATTATGATGAAGAAAATTTATATTAATTCCTATATAGACATGCGTATATTTATCCTTTTTGATATAATACATTCGTTTGATTGCTTCACACGAGGTTGAGAAAAAGTCTTAATAATAAATTTATTGTATATATTATATGAGTTTGAATACAATTCATTACCTTTTTTAATAAATGAAGTTTCCTATGAATGGGTTTCTTTTTTATAAAAAAAAACAACCTGTCAATTTTGAACATATATATTTATTTCTAAAGAAGATTTCTTTTGTACTAAAAATGACAACGACAATGAGGTTTGAGGAAAAATGGTATATAACTTAAATAGAATAGAGAATGTAAATTTAGAGTAATAATTATATATCTATATATATAACTAATTCATCCTTCATAATTTTCTCAATTTTGTTTTAGAAAGTAATAATGTAAGCTATGCACTAAATACGAAGACATTAAATCACAATATGATCCTTTATGTATCTGTCCACCTTTCTTCGTAAAAGAAAAAAAATAAAGCCCTTATCTATCAACACAACGAGTTTTTTTTCTACACATACAACCTCGACTCTCAAATTGGAAAAACAACTGGTAGCTACCCTTCTGTATTTTCCTTGTTGCCAATTTTTGTAATATTTGGCAGAGTTATTATTTAGATAATCTATACATTGATAGATAAACTCTACCAATCACAAACTAATCGTTAATACTTGTATAATATTCAAAAAAAAAAAGGGCGTGCAATCCTTGATTTAATATATTTTGTATCTATCAAAATTATAAATAATAATAATACCCTTTTTGAGATAATAACACGTAGAGTCAACAGATGAAAATCAGCTAAAGGTAGAATAAATAGTACTTTTGTTTATCTCAAAAAGCTCGTTGTGCAACTGATAGCTAGTTAGCCAAGAATGTAATTTCTCTTGAAATATAGTAGAATCCGGTTAAGACGTACGCTTTGTACAGATATTTGGCTATAGTGTACATTATTAAAAGTTAAGAATTAGATGTTGAATCAAGTATGTTAATTGGATTGGTCAGACTGCTCATACGGCAGACATATTTTTTTCGGTCCCTTGAGATACGACTTAAGAGGGTTCTATCTATTGGGAGTACAAACTAGTTTGGTTCGTTGTCGTGGTTTTTGCTTGTGATTAATATCCATGGATTTTAGTCGTACGGAAACAGCTTGTTGCGTAACTTTCATTGATTTTGTAAGCTCTTCCTGCGTTTAACTTAAACCTTTATCGAATAATGTCTCCAATTCTTTGTCTTTGATTGTTTTTGGCTGTTCAGAGCCGTGGCTTGTCTCCAACACTAAAATCAGTTTTTGAAACGTTGAAACTGTTCTTTACATAATTTGTCAATATGTTTCTGCTGCACTTTTCTTCCAATTAAAGCAGAAACATAAAACCTCCCTCAAACGCTGCCTAGTATCCAAAAAAAATCCACTTCACAAATGATAATGATGTCTTGTAATTAATTTAAGTTCTATAATTTTTGCCTGTAACATTTTATAATCTGATCCTTTATAAAACATTTTATATTAAGATTAGACACTAATTCTTTTGTGAATAAAGTATTGTATTGTTAAAAATACCCCCATTTGCTCAAACAAGTTAGCCTTAATCGATAGATATTACTGTCTGTAAGTGTAAATATGTATGTATGAGTTGATACAACGAAGTTATCGTTTAGAAAATTAGACCTTTTAAATTCAATTTTGATTCTTTATGACGTCATTTTTCTACCTTCATTAAATTTCAGAATTTCATACGCACATTTCTTAGGAAAAGAGAGTGGATTTTATTTACTCTATTTCTGCTTTTAAAGTTAATGGGATCTCTTGTGTTAATAAAAATCGTTTTTCTACTACACAATCAATGTCACCGTTTATTTTAAACATATCCATGTACCAATGGATTAGCTTTTTCAGTTTGATTCTGTCGTATTTTACTTAAATTTTGTAATGAAGATAGACGTATGATCAAATGGACCCACCATGGACAGTGAAGGTACCTTCAATTTTATTCCTTGGAGTTTGGAAGGAATATTCGAGTATGGAATTATATAAAATTCAATGACAATTAAAATACCTTCTTCTATCCGTAGAGCATTGAAGAATACGAAAGGTTGGGTGTTGTTCATTTGACTATGTAACCAATTACAAATATAGATACGATGAAAATGATATTTATAACTATTTTAATGTTTAGATGTCAATGTCAAGTCCATTTTCATAAAATCCACCATTGTATGTAAAATGATTAGTTTAGAGCAATGATAAGAGTCGAGCATATCTGGGAAATCAACTTATTTGACTGTTTAGTCTACGCTCATACCAACTTTTAAATATATGTATTGCATTTAGAACAAAAAGAAGTCTTATACATATGTAAATTTGAATAGAATTAAGCATAACAGTGAGTAAATGAACACTATTGTATTTCTATTTAGTAGTAATTAAAACCATTATTATTAATATCCCTTAAAAGAATATTAAAAACCATTGAATAAATTTAAGACTTCTGTGCGTACATATATATATATATATATATATATATATATGTATCTATGTTTCACATCCGTAGATTAAACATTAAAGAAGAAAATTATGCATTCAAATTTTATTTTTATTCAAATATTAGCAACAATTTTTTTGATTATTTTCTCAATTACGCAGTGGGAATATAATTTGATAATAATTACATGTATATATATAGCAAGCTAGGATGATTAATTATTATTCTATAAGTCTGGATTACATTTGTATTCTTAAACTAATTAATATTATCGTTCATTGCTATTAATAAATTAATCTGATTAATCCTTATAGAAAGTCACGAATCTCTCTCTTAAGACTTGTAAAACATGATAAGTTATAATTGAAAGACCTTATCGAAGCTAAATAAAGTACCATTAATAAAATAAAGGCTCTAATAAATAAATAAAAGTCCAGGGCATCATTCATTTATCTCACATATTTGTATGTTAAGTCCATAATTGACCGAAATATTTTTTTTTTTCATAATTGCTTTAGTGTTAATGCACGCCACATTTTTAAAGTGTAATAAAAAATTCACTTATTGCCACCACACCCTCTTAAGGTATATTTTAATGGATGCATCTATACTTAATGTGCCTTCATGCCTTTAGTCCGATATTTCAAAGTGTGAATTCGTCATTATTCAAGAAATATTACAAGTTATGGTTTGGATTAGGGTTCGACTGATATATCGTGAAGCCAATCAAATATACAGATTTTAAGCAGTTTTAACCACTTAATTCATGAAATTAATTAGTTAGTTCGATCAAGATACGATCGAATATGATGTACTAAATGAAAAATATTTTCACTTCTCACAGATGCTATACATGGACATGGTTGCTAGTCAATTATGTCATTGTTTGCAACTTTTGCACGACTATACTTTGTTTATTAGAATAGACATCATATTCACCCCTGGTCATAAAATAATTTTAGCTCAATCAACAGATAAAGATAAATATACCAGGTCTATATATATGAAATGAGACTTTATTTTTCAATTTCCAACGTTTATTGTGAAAAAATAGTAACAAATTTAATTTTCAAAATAATAACCAGAGCTAGCGACATATTTTTTCCATCTCTCAGGTAATTTGTGGATGCTGGTTTAAAAAAATTGGCCGTCTTTGGCCGCAAACTAATCATCGAGCCATTTTTTGACTTTTGCGTGAGAATTGAAGCGCTGTTCTTTTAATGTATGACCCATTGATGTGAAGAAGTGATAATCTGATGGTGCCAAATTTGTTGTGGTGCATTGTCATCAATAATAATTACTTGGTGACACCGATTGGAATATTCTGGTCGTTTTTGGTGTATAACACTGTTGAAATCGGCCAATTGTCGTTGGTAACATGCACTTTCAACTGTTTCACCGGGTTTTAGCAACTCATGCCAAATCAGCCTTGCGGCCGAAGAGATCTGGTTCGGTCAAAATTTTTGGGATGCAAAAGTGCTTGAAGCATTGTGCTCTGCTTGGAACAATCCCATTGTAAGCTTCTACAAACATTTGATGTGCTTCAGAAGTATTTTTTTTCTCAAATGATAACAGAAAATCAAGGAAGTTCGCAAATCGTAGTTAGAAGGTACGAAATTCGTCATTTTTATGAACGAACAAAAATATGTTGTTGCATGAAACGTCACAAACAATGAACAGAATATTGTTGCCAGATGACAGACAAAAAAAAGAAGACATTTGGGATGGTTTAAAAATACTCTTAGCGACAACTGTTGCCTAATAGCTGAAAGTCTCACTTCATAGGTATATACCTAATATGTATACACATAAGTTCACGTTTGTGGGATAATTTTCCATTCTTCTTTATTTCAGGTATTTGACAAACTTTCATTAGCAATATAGAAATTTTATAGAATCTCCATTTATAAATATGATGTCTCATTTACTATTGTTAAATCTTTAAAAATAACATCTTTACAGAAAATAAAATTTCACATGCAACTACATACATTTAGAATATAGAGGAAGGCATTTACTCCTATAGTACAATTTGCTATACCCCAATAACCCATCAACAAATATATATGATAATGTCTTATAAGGTAATAGGATCAAAATATTCATATATATTTCAAGTATATTTTATAATGATAAGTAACAAGAGATTTAATGTCAAAAAATCACGTACATAATTAAACTCAAGAACTGACTATTGTATACATGAATCAAAGTAACATAACTGTCTTATTAGAACGGTATTTATTAATTGACATCAGAAGCTATGAATTATATAACTCCTTATGAATTGGTTACAAAAACAAAAATCCAAACATATAATTAATATTTAATTAAATATCTTATGTTATTAAGTGTCGATAAATAGCTATATCAGAGCAATCTATTTATAAAAACTGATGGTACCATTAGGAACAGGAAAAATGAACCAGATGGAAGTGTGCCAAATTATTTAATATGCATTTATGTATGTATGTTAAATAATGCAACCTTTTTTTTTGCAAATTATTTACTATTTTTTAAAGATAAGGATCCATTAAATTTGTACCTATACATATAAGCACTTTAATTCAGGATTACATCCGTGCATCCAATACAAATCACTTGAAAAATTAATTTATTACAATTTTAAAGAAGGATATTTCTTATAAATGATGTATTTTTTATGACTTATTGTTTCCAAATATATAATTATTTGTCGATGTTGTGTCTTACTTTTATTTCAAACTATGAAGCAATAAAACTATTCACATATTATTTACTTAATAACTTATAAATGATACGTTTGCAGTCATTATTCAGATGCTGAAGAAGTAAATATTTCTTATTATTTTGTATACATATTACATATATGTAGAATCCATCAATACTATCTACAAAGGCGAGACTCCATCTTAGTGGCTTCTAATACATACATAAAGCATTTCGAAATAAATGGATTACTTTGGCTCCATTAAGATAAAGGAAAAGAAAAGAGTGATTGCTTACAATATGTTATTTGGCATTAATACAAATGTCTTCTTCTATAGGTACTACTATGCTAATGTAATATATGTCTTCCCTTTAACAAAAAATCAGTTTATATGTTTATTTGCCAATTCTCTCGGAATATTTCTTAATATCTATGCAGATATCACACACTCAATTGGAATTATAACTTATTTCAGATTTATATTTGTTAGCTAGGTATAAGAATGACGTGTATGTCCAATTGTCATATGGTATTTCTACCTATAATATACATATATATGGTATTTATATATCTTATTTCGACATGGTAAATGTAATAGTTCTTTTTTAATTTTGAAGGATTTATATAGACATATGCCGTAAAGGCTCGTGAATGGTGGAACTACGGAACTGAAACACCCATAAATATTTATATTCGATGGTTGAAAATAAGAATACATTAGTTCATTAATTACTTTAGTAATGATTATAAATACATATATATTACTATGAGGAAAAAATACCGGGAAATTTGAATTTAGTATTTTCTGAGATTCCGATTGGGATAAATGTTTTTGTTTTTTCAGTTGACACTACTGTCACTGAAGTTGTTGCCAAATATCACGTCAAAATGTTCATTATTGTTTAAGATATGTGTTCTTTTGTAAACAGCACAAATCGAATGTTTCCTTTTTTTAAAATGCCTGAATGATAATGACTCAAATGCAAATTAAAGAAATATTGTTGCAAACACCAAAAAAGTTATGATGAATATTCTTTTAAATTTTTGAGAATATCCATTGTTTATTTCTATAGATTGATAACCTTTTACGCTAGATAAACGAACATCCTATTTTGAAATTTAAATTGTATATCTAAACTCAGCAGTTTTTGCCACGTAATTATTGACTTAATAAATAAACTTTTTATAACTGTTTTGAAAATTTGAATCAACATTGACACATGTGCGTTACTTTTTTTTTGGGGGGGGGGGGAGGGGGGCAGAGACTACTTTTGAGGGAAAAGAAATGAATTTTGATGATTTGATGAAGGTTTTTTGATTCCCGATATTTTTGCTCATAGTAACATATAACAATACAGTAGAACCTTAGAACTCGATGCTAATTCGTTCTAGAGGGAGGGTCGAGAAGCAACGCAGTCTATATAGTTTTCAACTTCCTATCCCCATAAGAAATAACAAAATACTAATTAATTCTTTCTACAATGTCTCTTTTTGATACCCATGTATTTTGTATAAAGCAGTACATAAAATTACAAAAAACACCAAAAATACTTTAAAAACTTTTTACACCGCCTAAAAATGGTTTAACACCCACAAAACAACAACCGCAGCTACCAACAGGTAACCGAAGCACGATTTTTAATATTCTTTTTTACAAAAGTCAATAGAGTCCAACATTTTCTTCAAACACAGGGACTAAGATATTATTTTACATCAAATTATTGAAATATGTAATTGATCTATGAAAGATTTTCAAAAAATATACATTTTTTAAAAGCTTTTAAAGCCCAGGAGACAAGATTTCCAAAGGCTTTAAGCCCCTCCCCCCCCCCCAAAAAAAAAATACTTCGTGAATATATAAACGTACTTTTATTAAAAGGATTTTTTAATGGTGGATTTTACATTTTTACAAAAGAAAAAAACACCAACCTGCTTTGAACTGTGTATCCATTTCAAAACTTGCTCTCTTTATTATACTTTTTTAATAATACACATTTAATAAAAAGTTATATTAAATATATGTTCAAAACGCAAAAATAAGTATTCCAAATTGGTCTTCTCTTAAAAATATTTGTGTTTTAATTATAGTATATGTACAGTTGCTTACTACACGGATACATTTTAGGTTCGTGATTTTTTTTTTTTTTGTTATTTACAAAGTATTTCATTGTATTTTGAAGGGTTGTAATTGAATGGATTAAAATAAAACGATGTTTATTTTTATGCACATATTGAAATAATGATATGTTAAAAGCAAACTTACTCAAAAGGAATATGCAAATAACTTAAAAGTGTTCTATTTATAGATATAATGCTATACTTTTAAAGTGGATTCAAAAATATTTATTAACTTTTTTTATTTTCCCTCATTTACTAATATTAACCTACCTTTGTATGATTCCTATTATTTGCATATTAAAAGAATTGAGAATACAAAAAATTTATGGACAAAAGAAAGAATAATATTTTATACACTACAAAGAAGTAATTCCGTTTGCTTATTAGAAACACAGATTAATATTTTTTTCAGAAAATAAATAAATAAATAGGAAATCCTTTGACAGTATAAAACAAATATTTCTTTGACTTTTTTGCAATTTAAGTTTCAATTGTTGTCATTTATTTTATATGAAGCTAAAGGTCAACTTGTTTGTTTGAACATATCTTTATTAGAGCTTACTTCATTAATCTTATCCCTTACTAAAATGGTCACTAAGGGAACATACATAGGTCAAAGTTGATAATGAATTTGCAAAAGGATTTGTACTCTGTATTGGCCATACATTATTATTATTTAAAAGAATGTTTTGTCATTATCAAGTAAACAAACTTCCTATGGCATAACGTTTCTGACCTATGCAATCCTTAGTAATTGTTTATTAGTAGATAGAGTGGTCCTTTTAGGAGGTAAAATATTTCTTGATTGCCTTGTAATTTATTCTACTAGGAAGCATTCAAAATCCCCTCATGTCATTTTTTGGACATTGTACTAGCACATTAAATATGAAAAAAAAGAGAACCTTTTGGTGTCAAAGTTCCTTATTCCACATTCTTCAATTTAGAGCATTTAAAACAATGCACATTTCAACAATCTAAGATGTCTGAGATACGATCCAATTATTGGTGAGTAAACTCAGGAAGTGATTGACTCGTTTTAATACAACTTGAGTTGTATTGATTTTTTCTACTAAACTCAAATTTCGAGCCGATTTTGAAATAAATATAAAAATCAAAACAATTCAATATGTTTTTAAGTTTGTTCAATTTTTAATCCCTCTTCTTATAAGTCATAAGGTTTATACTTCAAAGTTCTATCAATAGTTGAGTATCTAATTCTGAATGAACCAATTAACTAATTAAGATCAATTTCTTTAATGGATATTGTGAACATTTAATCGTTAAATTTTTTTGCCATCAATTATTTTTGTTTTTTATTTAACAAAATGTATTATGTGATAAATGATAATACTTGTAGCAGGAATTGAAGAACAACACTGTCAAGATTTATTCATTGATATCATCCCTAGGATGTTTTAATACTTTTTTCCGACTCTTCAACATTTTCAAGTGTGTTTTAACAAACAGCATTCTTTTAAATAAAATCAAAGGACCACACACACTCTGTAAATATTTAAATTATTTTCAAACTATTGAATTGATTTTTGATCCTTAATAAATACTTTTTACCTCTTAAGTTAGAACTGTGAATATTTTATCATTTATTTTTATTTTTCTATTCATTAAAATGTAGAATGTCATTAATGATAAGATGTATGCATTTGCATATACCTCTTTCAAGAGAATGTTCATATTATCATAACCCAAGTAAGCTAAAATATATTTTATTTTATAGCTTTTAAATTATGAATCTGAAATCAAAATACATCCGAAATATTTATATTAGCTTTTTAAATATTAAATGGGCAGCGTGACTACTTTTAATATTTTTCATTACTTTTTTATTTTCGTAGTTTATCTATATTTAAATATCTGATAGCACTCAAGTCCACTCACTAAGAGTTCAAATTACTTATTGCTTGAAATAACATTAAATATGATATTTTCTTATGTTTTTATCTCTTCAATATTTTTATCAAATGAAATGGTTTCGTTTGGCTTGAACGAAAGAAAGAGATAAACTATATATTTAGTTATGTAAGATCCGTAGATCTTTGAAGACGAAACGCATCATTGATATTATAAGATCATTACAAATAATGATGTAGTCAAATTTTCCATTGCAAATATATTTTAGAAACCACTGTTTGACGTTTATAGACGTTTATAGTTTACCTTGATATGTATTATACATTGCGTGACTATATAAGCCGCTCTGATGACGGTAAAAATATAAATGAACAAACCATAAAAAGGTATTAGTTGTTTGGAATTGTCAAAATTAGGATTGTGCATTTGTTTTAAAAAAAGATAATATCATTTCAATATAACAATTGAATGAATTTTTGTACAGAAACTCTTATTTATAAAAAAGAACTATATCACACTCAAATCCGCTGTTTGTGATATTAAGGCACTCTATTCAAGTCTCAAATTTCTACGTACACATAAAAACAATTCGTTCTTCAAGTCCTATACAACAAATCACTTTCAAACCATTGGTTATATGACTTTAAAATGACTTACTGTTACATCCTTGCTTCAAATGATTGGATAAAAACACTTTATCCCCAAAAATATACAAAAAACATTGAATTAAAGATGCGTCAAGTACCACTTATAATAAGTTATATAACTATTTTAAATTTATTTTTGTTGATTAAAACTTTTTTTTTAATTTTTGTGAAAATTAGAACTCTACAAAGGATGTAATAAAAGAAAGAACGCCAGAGGAATCGGAAACAAATTTCCCAATTCAATAGTATTTGTGTTCTATTTACATTATGATACATAAATATAAATTAATTTTATGATAAAATATAATTCTTAAAATGAATACATTCAAAAAAGAAAAGATTTTGGCAAGGAGTCTCCCATATACATAAACTCAATAAAAAATAGAGAGTCATAAATTAAAGGGGGAAATATAACTTTTATAATATTTAAACTATCCATGTTCTTAAAATTATTCCCCCCCCCCCTCCTCCTCTCTTCTATGACAACTTTGACAAGAAAAAGTTATAATTACCGCATACACATCTATATATAAGTGTACCTCTATAAATAATTTATTTTTTAAGTATGTAATTATACCTTTTTGCCGCATTTTCCATACTTTTTTAACATATATGTATATAATATGTACATTTAGGTACAAAAAAAAACACGACTCAAAATCAACATTCATTCTCTTAGCTTCATGCTATTTTATTCTAATAGTCGTGAGATATACATCATAAAAGTAGTCATTAAATGTATATTATGAGATTTTGATTACTCTTTATAGGAACCCATATAATATCTATTAATAAATGAGTCATTTTTGGATACCTCCTTAGCATTTGTTAATTTGTAAAAGGTAATTTTCTAAGTAACGAAATGAAATCAATTTATAAATTGATACTTATTAATATATGTATATATAAGTATCAAAAGTACACAAAACCACCACTCTACATAAAAGCAAACTTATATCATGATCTTTCTATTAAAAAATTGTGTGGGGATATCATTTATGTTCTTCAATTAATTATTTTCTATTGTTACATAACATAAGTAAATAAAATGAAGGCTCTAAATCAAGCATTGGCAATCTTTTAGGATGAGAGGGCCAAATTATTTCTTTGTTGTCTCTCATGGAGGACTATTTGATTAAATATGATACAACCATAGGTACAGATAATTTGTCTTCCCACTCAATTCGCCTTCCTCAAAAATGCCCATCACTTTATTTTAAAAGGCTTAATGAAGGATAAGGAATTCACTTATTGTAAAAAAAAAAAAAAATGATATATAGTTGAAGGGCGGGAGAAAAAATTTCTTTCTCTCCGGCTAGAGAATGCGATCACAGCAGTTCTAAATTATTATTTATATATATTTTTGACCGAAAAAATGTGTGAATGAATTATTTGGGCGTTTATGAAGGTAAAATAAATAGTTTGGAAATTTATCATTCTTTTCATTTATATTCATGATTGCTTTTGGGTAGATGCACCACTCATATTTATACTATATATTTATAAGAAATAAGCACATAAATTGATGAACGTACCTTTTTGAAAATATCTTTGTAGTTCTACATATATTTTAAACAATTAATCACTCTACATTTTAAGTATACTCATATAATAATTGGGCCTTTCAATAATAATCAATTCAAATTACACACATACGTACCAGATGCATTTTTATGTACATCCTTCACTATTTGTGTAAGGGCTGTTCAACTCATACACAAATCCAATTAATACCATAACTTAGTACAGCCATATTGTACTTACTATGTAGTTATATCAAAATAATTAACAAGAAAAAGTGGTATAGACTTATATAATTTTTGTTTCTTTCCCGATGACATGACATTAATGACACGGGACAAGTCTCTTCCAGACTACACATACAAAACCAATCATCAAAATCCTGAACAGAAACGATGAAAAGTGCGAAATTATTAGGCAACAAAGTGAAATTGTATCTGGCCATTTTTCACTCTGTGATAATAAATAACATGTACCACAAATTGCAAGACAATTGGTTTTGGGAGATTTTTTTTAACTTCATAATGTATGTGCGGACCCTTGATCTCTTGGACTCAAATTATATTTTACTAAACTCTGAACATCACTACAATGAAATAATGACTATATTTTAATATACATATATGATTCAGTATTTGGAATGAATGACGCAAATGGCTAGGGATTCATTTTCTTTTTTTTAGAAAGAAAGTTTCAGTGATACAATGAAGATCACTATTCGCAAATGAAACTTTAGATCTACCATTTTGGTACGAAAAAATAAAAAGTTTATATTTAATAAAATGTAGTATAAATTGTAAAATAAATTTACTGCAAGTTTCTTAAAGTTTCCATGACCGAACGTGAATTATGATAATACATTTGGATGATTTGCAAAGGCTGCTCAGAGCTGTTCTGCTTCATGATGATCTGAAAGCTATTTATGAGTAGAAGTGTAAACAAAACAAAACAAAAATATGGCGTAGTTTGCCGTCCTTAATGAAATAAAAAATGCGCTGTTCCTTATGTTTTTTACAAAATGACTCTAAAGCTATAATTTCATGCATGTAAAGCACTGTTTTCGAGTCAAGTGAGCCAAATTAGGTAGATATATTCATAATAATAATAATACGATTGTAATATATGTTCCAGAGAAAAAGAACAATACGTATCAAACACAATGAAACATCAATCATCTAATTGAACATGGTCTTTGAAAATCCAAGTGTATGCGTGTTTAAGCACATACATGGACCTTGTAGTGTTCTATGTACATATTATACCTATGTTTATGTGTGTATATATCAATATACATATATCAGTATATACTTCCAATATTTTCCCTCAATCATCAATAATACAAAAGACATGAGAAGTCTAAAAGACAAACCCTGATGCCAAATCAGTTTAGTCAATTATAATTGTATAGTAAACAATGTATGTATCCAATTATTTTTCATTATTATCTATAATGCATCGATATTGTTTTTATGTATGTAGAATTTTTATTTTTTGAGAATATTTATTATCATTGTATATATATATATATTACATATATTGACAATTTATGTGTTTATATATACTTTTTTAATATTAGTGTATTGTCTCTGCCAAGAACTAAAATTTGAATAATTAATGTATTTTACCATCATGATTATTATGCTTAACAACACAAATTTGATATAAAATTTATTGTATATACACACTCTAAATATAATATAAAAATACAATATTTTTTTATGTCAATGAAGTGTTGTTGTAAGCCAAAAAAAAGTATAAGGATACATAAAAAGCATATATAAACAAAATACATATATTATCGTGAAAGGGTACGGCACGACCAGAAACAAAATAATACATATAAAAAGATAAAACTCAGTGAGTTACAGGGGATATATGAGAAACGACATTTTTCTTGTTATTGGTAGAAGACTAAACCAGTTGGAACATAGGATATAACGACAAGGTTAAAGGCTGTGTAAATATTAAAGGCTAGAAAGAATAGAAAAATAAGGAGCTTATACATTGAACATTGTCGTAAAAATATCGGGAAGGAATAAATTAAACCTTAATTATTCATATTTAAGATATCTTAATTATGTTTTCTCTCTATTTATTTTTCTGTTCCAGCTGGCTCTCTTTTCTGATCACACAAGAGATGGACTCTATCAGTACAGGCTCCATTATCCTATGAAACAAATGATTGTTAGGATAAGTTCCGTCTAACTGGATCATGGAAACAGTTATATTTAAGCCCAAATTACTAACTGCTGAGAGTATTTTGATCTACAGAATATAAAAATACATATTTTGAATGATAAATATGCCATAGTACATTAAGTTCTAAGATGCATACATCACACGGTCAAATCCAACCAACATGAAGAATTACACAGTATTTTTCTATCATCTGTTAATTTGTAAACTTTTTTCCTCCTTTTATTGTTGGTTGATTGGTTGACCTCAAGTTAGCTCTTGTTAAGCAATGAACCCCATATTAGATGAAGAATTATTCCAACTAAATTAAGGCCTTTTTTTCTGTTTCTATATGGGGAAAAAGGTTGTTATATAGAAATAGAAATAACGACGTAGATTGGATTTTACACGCATCTAATCTATATTTAAGGGAATCTCATAAGACTTTACTTTTAGAAAAAAAAAAGAAAAAAAATTGATGAGCTCTAAATATAAAAAATTACATATCAAAGTATGTGTCAAAAGGGGATTTGTACCCTAGCATCCAACTTCTTTATTTAATTCTCATAAACACTTATTCATTTATTATATTCTTCGTATATTTTGCAAAAATGAATACAAAGCAAATGAAATTACATACTTGGAGTAGAGGGGATAAATTGATTTATTTTCGTTGTGTGTGTATCTAGATATGTACTCAAGAAAATTAACATAAACTCAATTACGTTTTACTTTAATTAAGCATGGCTTTATTCATTGGTCACACCAGCTCATCAAAGAGCATTCTAAGCAATCAAAGAAAACGTATAAATGAACTAACTACAGTATTCTCTATTGTAGTCTAATACGTACCATCTTAATCAAATCGAATTAGAAATAACTGAAAATGTATCTAGGAAATGTATCTATGTATGTGTGTAGTCGTCCTAATCAATTAGGACACAATTTGTTCCCTACCAACTTTTTCCCCCTGAGTACTTTTCTTCAATTATGCTTAAGAATTTTTGAGACATTTAAAAGTTAATATGTGGCACCTTTCAAGTATTGATTATAAAAAATTAAGAGTCATAGAAATGTAAAATAATTAGTTAAATAATAAATACAAACGTAATTCAGACTCATTTTTGATAAAAATCGGTTTTGGTTGCTTTTGTGTTGGGCACGCTACTAGGAAAAAACTAAGTAATAAATTACTCGTTACTAGTAACTTAGCCAAAAATGTAACGCCATTGTTTAAGAACAAAAGTAATTAGTTACTCGTGTTAACAACGTTACTTTAGTTAAGGTTATTTTATATTGGGCTCAATCAAAAATATAATTAAATAGAAAAAAGAATTTGAATATGGACTTTTGTAATTTCATTTACACTAAATAAAAAGTTTTAGTAGTACTCTAAGAACAAAGCTTGACAATGAATTCATGCAGAAATGAAACTGAAAGATTATTTAAAATGAGTGGTTTTTATAAGTAATGGAGAAATGATTATTTATTACATAACAGTACTCAAACGGAAGGAAATGTGAGAAAGTGTGTTAATTCCCCTATGACTACTAGTAGCTGAGTGTTGTTTTTGTTATTCTGTATTTGTATTTTTAAAAAAAGCCACAAAGGTTATAGAGTGTAAAGTGTAGCATTTGTGTCTGTCTGTCAGTTTTAATTATGATTAAATGAATTAATTTTTGTTCGTTACCTCCTCATTTAGTTTGAAATGGTTTTTGATAACAACATGGATTTTTATAAGTCATGCATTATGAAGGATCATCAAGGGTGAAGGTCAAGCAAATACATATGTACACATTTCCTCGTAAAGTTCCTTCTTACTACCTATGTACATGTGTAGGTATGTTATTGTATGTACATAGGTATTCATTCACCTTAATAAAAAAGTATTTATTAATGCAGTTTTAATTTTAGCATCATGACTATAAACAAGATGAGAGTCTCCTAATGAAAGATACTTTAAAACTGGTTATGAATTCTGCAGTATAAAAATATGAAGGAGTTACGATTGAATGGAATAAATTATGTATTAAAAAAAATATCTACAGTGGTACTTTGGTACACGAGCGTCTTATTTTACGACAATTTACAATTATATACATAAATAATTTCTATATACGAGCAAAAATATATATTCATTTTACGAGTACTATAATAATAAACAGTATTATAAGTCATTAATTATTATGAATGTGCATCTGTTTGTATGTAAATTGGAAAAAGTTTTATATTTGAGGTTGGTGGGGAGGATGTTGAAGGTTTTAATATTAGGATTTATTAGTTTAAAACAATTTGACTTTATTGCAAAGAAATAATTAATTAATATACGAATCAAATATCACCAATACAAAATGCGATAAAAAATTATTTAATGAAAACTAGTTAATTGAATAAAATATTAAATTAACTGTATTATAATTTAAAATATAAAAATAAAAAACTGGGATCTATAGATTTTTTAGAAAAAATAAGAAATTATTTATGTGTTCAAATGTAGGAATTTTGAAATAAATGAATGATTTTCCTACTGTTTGAATCTAAAGGTTTTAAAGTCCTCTTCTGACTCTTTCTGAAAATGTTTTGTTGGGTTTTCTGAAGGAGAATACAAAAATGTGTAAATCTGTTTGAATTATGGAGAAAAAGAACCAAGGAATCTTCAAATGTTGTATTGTGGCTACCCCAATCCTATCTATCAAATAGTTTGGGATGAGGTAGAGAGGAACATTGGTAAGAAAATTGGTTATAAAAGACGTTGTCATAATCACCACAAAGATAAAGGGGAAGCAACACGCAGTCAAGGTCCAATATTGTATATATAGAGATGGACATTTTTTACATTGCATTTTTGGTTATACAGTAACATAGTAAGTCTTAAATGAAAGATAAAAATCATTTAAATGACATTTTTGTAACGTTTTCATGTACTGAATTTAATATAATATATCGAATGAAATAAATAAGAAAAAATAATTTAAGAGAAAATTAGTAAAAGTACTTTTTAAAGATTATTTTTTTAACTAAAAAAAGTTAAAATGTAACAAACACTATATCTCAATGTACTTGTATGGTAAGGAAACATAAAGATGGAAATTTCAAAAAAAAAATCCTTAATTTTCTTAACTTTGAAGGCGATATCTATATATTAAAATTTTTAAACTTTACAATTATCGCATTTATTTACAGAACAAAATGAATTTTTTAAATTTTTTGCTCGATATGAGTTGACACATAAAAGAATGTACAACATATGACTTCATTTTAAACACAGCTCAAAGTTATATAGTCATTTTAATAGATAATACAATTTCACTTTTTGTTTTCTTATTATTTAATTTCATTGGATATGTTATGAACCTACCATAAATTATAATCAATATATTTTGACAAGTTTTTTGATGAATAATAAAATTTTATTGAGTTATTCATCATTGATGGAACTCAGATGGTTTTTATGAAGGAGTCAACTAACTCTATAATTTATTATCCCTCACAGCAACAAAAAAATAACAATTTAAAAGAATTGTTCAAACATACATACATAGATATCACTAAGCCAAATGAAAGCTACTTCTTCCTATGTTTGTACATACATTTTCTATACTCAAAGGATTTCTATTGTACATACAATATTCATTGGTGTATAAATTCGCATATATGTATGTTGAATGAAATATTAGTGACACATTCTTGAAAATACATAACTTCTTAGACCTTTTTTACCCTTTTTAAACGATACATTTAAAGCTTCAAGATATGCAATTCAATTACAAAAATAAATTCAAATAAAACAAAATAATTTTCATCAAATAATATATTTTTTAAATAACATTCATAGAAAATAACACAGATCAATAAATTTGAAACGTCAAAAATCCTAAGGGCTACATGTATAAAAAAAATTATTTAGTTTTGCACGCTGATTTCAAAACTGTAAATTTTTTTTTCAAGAGTCCGACGGTTTTTGAGAAATTGGAACCTACATTGGAGCTAATTTGGCCAAGTTTTCCAAACTCAACTTCAATTTAAGCCTAAAGAGATACTCATTTTGTGCATTAAAAAATAATGATCCACTAGTGTTTTTAATGTAAATTCCATTTCCAGTCTTTGAAAGGGAGATCTTAGGGGCCCAAAAGTCGGGCAAAATGTTTGTACTTAAATAACTCCTTGAATATGGATTAATAAGGAATGCATACAAGAGCTGAGACTCAAAGCCTTCAAATGAGATGTCCAGCGACTGATAAGAATCCTTAACTAAGAAGAAATCGTTCATCTAAATTTATAGATTTTTATTCAATTTCGACCAAAAATCCACAAGAAATCAAAGACTCATGGTAAAGCTACATAACTAGTAGCGAGCAGAAGGATTCCATCTGATTGCGCAATCCTTCTGCTTGTTTTACTTAAGTAGCTTTACCGTGAATCTTTTATTTCTTGCGAATGTTTGTTCGAAATTGAGTGAAAATTTACATGTTAACTGAATAACTTTTATTTTACTTATACCCCTTATAATTTTTGACTCTTAACCAGTGTAATTATTCATTTCAAGTAAATAAATTATTTCTCAAGCCTTATGAAATAATTTCAACACGATGTGAATAAATTTTGATCTTTTTAAGTGTTCAAAATTTATTCACATCGTAACTCCAAACCCTTCAAGTCAAAGATAGGATTCTTACACTAAGGTAAGATTATGTGGGTTTTTATTTTCTTGGTGTTTTTTTTAAAGGTTGAATCTTGTTTCTTTTTATAAAAACTTTTTTTTTTAAATTATGATTATTAATTTTTTTATTTTGAAACTTTTTTCTTCTTGTTTACTTATGTATGTATATCACAAAGTTATCCCCCTAAAAATAAAAATTTATACTGTGAATAATCTACTATTAAATGAAGAATAGTTCCATTTGTTAGAAAGAGTTTGTCTAAGTTATCAAATGTTTTTTGGCCTTTTTTATTTTTTGTTTCGTTCTGTTTTCGTTTTGTTAGCGAACAAAAAAGTCAATGTTGAGCTATATTTTCCTTCCCAATTAATGAGCTATGCATTTTATGATCAACAGTTTAACAAAAACAAAGTCGAGTCTGAGCTATAAAACTTACTTTTCAGCATGGAGATATCCCCTTGTCTTTGCGACAAAAAAATTTTCACGAGATGTCGACTTTGAAGTGTGTATATATATTTATTTTCCCTTCGCAGAATTTATTTTGTTTTAATTGAATTAACCAGGATAAATCTTGGAGGTAACGTAGTAAGTTACGGAGTAATTAAACGACCCCTAGCGAACAAAAAAGTCAAAGAAGTGAATTTATACAAAAAAATGATGACGTAGTCATTTTTTTCCCTACTTTGTTTCATAGCTTTGATTCGAGTTCAATCAATCAATGTTCAAAAGGGCAAGATATATCAAAAATTTGACAGAAGAAATAAAGTAGAGTGCTTGAGGTTTTAAAATGTCATTGTGTGGAGGTGTTTAATACTGAATAATTATATCAAATATTGTTCATCTCTCCTTTGTTGCTCAATTATCAGATGAATGTGACTTTACACCAACATACTATTTGACAATATTTAATAAACCTACAATATCGATTTATTGATAAAAATTTTATTACAATCCATAATTTCTCAAATATTTTTAACATAATATATTATCTATATAATTATTTATCGATTTTAGCACTCGTAAATTAATTTATACCTATATTTGTATATATATATATATAAATGGATTTGAAGCTGATTATTTTGTAGATTAGCAAAGACAGTCGTTATTTGGACGGTTTGTAATAACCGACAGTGTTTTAATACATGTTCAGAAGTTATTTGACTTGTCCTAATTGATTTTATATGACTCTTTTATTAGTCTCTTTGAACATTTTGATTTTGACTAGTGATGTGACAAAAACGTAAGATTTTTATTGATCATTGTCGACAATAATCAAATAACGAAACTACTTAAAGCTTACAGACTTGTTTTAAATTTTGAAATCATGCTAGGGGTATCTTTATATTTGGATACTTAAAATCCGACATTTCTTCATTTCAATAAATGGGAGGTTTTGAAACAATATAAATTAATTGTTCCTGGAAAAAAATGATAGAATAAATACATTTTATAAATACGTCAATGACTGATGCACATTCCAATTTATTTTTTTCTGAAAAAAATTAATTATCTCTTAGTTTATTGAAACTGCCTATTTTTTGGACGAAAGAATTTGTCAGATCACAATACTGAGAATCTCATTATGTCCCTAGGATAGTTTCAAAAAATGGTGCTGACATAAGTAACAACGAGCCTTTATATGTATTTTAGTTAGACAAGTTGATAATAACATGGAATAGGTTATTCATTTAAAAATCTATTTAAGCTTAAGGGAAAGTAGGATGTTAATTATTTCTTTGTCTTGTTTTACATCTTAATGACTAAAATTCTTCTTAAATATATATTAAAAATATATGCAATACACTATTCTACACACAAAAGACCCTCAATTTTACAAAAAAAATATTAATTAAGATTATCTAATTTTAGGTAAAATATATGTTAGTTATCCTAAGCTTTTGTTATCAATAGGTAAATAATGCGTTATGACCCTTAAAACTTAAACTTTAAAGGAAGTTAATAGATAAATAAATGTTTTAGGCGCGATATACGCGGTACATTTTTTTCCTTTCAGTATTTTTATTTCCATTTTTAGAGATGATATATTTATTTTTGCGGATCATTTATAAAACATTTTTTGTAGATATTATTCTATTACACTTTATTGTATAAAAAATAATTTGAGTTTGTTTTTTGATTTCTTATATAAAACATACTTCTTTGGCAACACTTTTCAATTTTCCCTCAGGGGATGTCACAAAATTTATTGTCAATTTTTTGATTTTCAATATTTCTCAATAAAACTTTAATTTTTGAGTAGCTAAGATATGTATCTATCATATTGTTAGAATAAAATAAGCTGTAAAGTCCCTATTTCATACCTTTATTCATCCTTGAACTTTTTCTTAACGTTCGCAAAAAAACACGATGGATCAAGATAAAACCTTGATTTCCTCAAAAACTATATATTAAAAAAAGTTGCCCATCTGGAAACGTAAAATATAGACTATAGGGAATATGAAAAGGGTTTCAAAAGTTTAGGGACCTCAAATGAAACCTATATCCCAGTTTTTACCGTGTACATATACCAATATACATACATAAAATAATATCTGACACCTTCAAATTGTCAAAGGGATATTTCTTTTATTATTTCATGCCAGTCACGTAGAGCATTTCAAAAGTCGTTGGATATGACTTTTTCTTACATATAACTATACATATTTCCTCTTACCGTATATATGTATGTTGTAACATACTTCAATATATATTAGGAGGAGAAGCAATACATATACCTTAACATTTTTTGATACAACATTTAAATATGTAATGTTCCTCATGAATATATATATTACCCCCCCCCCCCCCCCATGAGTCGCACAGAGTCTGATTTTAAATTATTATTATTATTATTATCATTTGAAGGAGAAAAATTACATACTATGTACAATTATTTATGATCCTTTATTTTTGAATTGTACATATATTTACATATGTATGTATGCAATATCGATATCAACACTTGGAAAAATATGTATGTATATCTACTTAATAGGGGGATTTCTTAAACTATGTAATTACAATTTGACATATAAGAATACGCATCAAAGAAGTCAAAACCTGTATTTATTTAACATACCTTTTCGTTTGTCATTGTGTACGTATGGTAATGAATCATCATCTATTAATGCTCTGGTACATCAATATATTATTCAATATAATGAGTATGCACCTACATATGTGGAATTATTCCTTTGGGTATTTGACTCAAGGGGCTCTCTTGGTGTGTGTGTGTGTGATATTAACTGTTCATAAGATCTACAATTAACTCAGTGTGTACATACATTTATACATGGATATGATGAGATATGTACAAGATTGATAATAATGATAATACAAATACTCTGCGCGTTAATGATCATCTACGAGCTGAAATAAACTTTTCCTGCCTTGACTATCTACGTGCATACATCATTATCTTTTCATCTCTAATCATCATTCTTTAAAATGCTTGCTTAACAATTAATATACTTATTATTATTATGAGCAAGTGTAGATGTTGTATACTTCCAAGAAAGAGATCGCATAGGTGCATAGGTATATAAAATGTACGACTCTACTCAAAAATAATGGTGTTTTAATAACAATAATTATTTGTGCAGAGTGGCCGCTTATGGAGAATTACATACATTTGCTTGAATGAATATGGAGAGAGAATATGTAGTATGTGTGTGCTTTTTGCTGCCATTGTATAAGGATGTGCAAAAAAATAAATAAAAATAGTACTATAATGAATATCAGGATTGTACATACATACATACATATACACATATATATATAATTAAAAAATAGAATTGCTATCAAAAAATAACTCTTTTCCTATCCATCATTCATATCTTTTTCCTTGTTCAAAATATGTACTGCGTATTAAGTGCATTCTTGTTTTGTGGATCCTAAACACAATGTTTTTATTCCTCATCTAACACCAATATATATATATATATATATATAGATATTTTATGTGTGTGTTTTTGATATTTTGTTATCTTTTATCCCACTTTTATAAGTGCTCTAAACACATTGAGGACTGGAAGTTCAATTATACATATATCTTGTTCAGGAATGAACAAACTTTTACCACAAATTGAAGAATAATTCCACCTTTGGCAAGAAAAATTGGCCAAGTGTATCCATTGATTTTGTGTCCTTCCCCCCCCCCCCTCTTCTCTGATTTTTTTTTTTTTTTTTTTTGGAGAAGAAAAGTTTGCAAGATGCAAAAAAGATACGGTCATGATAAAGGATATGTATTTGGAAAATAATAAATAACTTTAATGTATAATGTAATTTCTTTAAGGTTGATCAAGTTAAAAGTGATAAGAAGATAATGATATTGGAAGGAGGTATAAAGATATATAATATGATTTTTAAACTCTTAAACATGCGTTATTAAATCATATTGTCAGTACTTTTGCACTACATTGCATAAAGCTGTAAAGGAATAAAATTGTAGTTTTTATTTGTTTAATTACATTATTCATTGATTACACAAGCAGATGTTTCTGATTACATCCATCAAGTTTTTGAGCTACAAAAAATGTCAAATTACTCGAATCAAGGATTTAGTCCAGTTGAACTTAAAATGGAAAAACACCGTTCATAGATCTTACAAAATCATGTTGCTCTTAATATGGTTAGGAAAAGATGTCTTTTACTTAAATTAATGTCGAAAGTTAAATGTTCATGTACAGCGTTTACACTGACGTCACAGATTACATAATGAATTATAAGTGAAGCCATTGTTGATAAATGTCTTATTATTTATTAATAAAAAAATTGACAAATTTTCAAAAAAACTCTTAAGGCAAATTCCATCTATTGGTTTTAAATATAAAAAATAAACTTAATTTTGTGATAAAGCAAGGTTTATTGTTTTTATAAAATTTGCCTGTTTATGCTCAAAAGATGACCAATTCACAGAATGAGTGTATAGCATGAAAACGCTCTATTTATTGTATAGCCACCCGCTTTTACAGAAAAATTACTGAAAATTATCGATTTTGAATTTATATTAAACTAAACAAGTCTGGACTCAAATATATTTCTTTATTGAAGATGGTTCTTTGTTTTTATTGAACAAGGAAAAAAATAACATTTATTAGAGTAACAGATCTGTTACTTTATAGACTAACTAATTTGTCATTCCCCCCCCCCTCCAAGTAACATGTCCAATTTGTTACATAATCTATAAATTTATTTTTTGTTTGATTAGAAAAACAAATAGTACGTTAAAAACAAAGACAAAAAACTTCATTGTACATAATTTGCATGCAATTTAAGTTTTCTTTTCTTAGAAACAAAAAAATCAAACCACAGTAGCTTTAACTAAAACATTTTAGGACAATAATTTGTAACGAAACAAAATGAGGTAGAAAGCAAACGTGCAATTTTAATCAGTAATAATAAATGTAACTGTATTTATTTAAGAATTAAACAGAAGCAAAAAAAAGTTACCTTAATCTTTTAAGCCTTTTTACTCAATTATTGCATTAAAATAAAATAAAATGTACTGCCTTTCATACAATCAAAATCAACGTTGAAATATTTTTTGTATATACCAAAACTATGTTTATGTACGTACATATATATATAGTATTATCAAAACCCTAACGTGGTTACAAAATTAATTTTATTATATAACCAGAATTTATGTTCTCATTATGCTGTTAAGGTGTGATGCAATAAGTAAGTATTTTATTACATACCATAAAAAATTAAGTCAAAGAGGATTTATAGAGGAGCTTCATCACATGACGTCATCATTGCAAAAGTTGCCATCATGGGGGGGGGGGGTATAAACAGGCAAACTTTATAAGAATACACATTTATAAAAAAACCTGGTTTTTTTTATTACCCTACACTTGGATGTCACAATGAGGCTGACACATAAAATGACATAAATATTTACAGTCCATCAAAAATTAATCTCTTTTTAGTATACCTCATAGCCTTATGTATTGATATTAAAAATGATGTTATGACATCATTTACTTGGTGAAGCCAATAACTTAGTTATTACTTGTACAATGTTAAATTATTATCTTACTTTGACGGTTTCTATTCTAGCCGTTTCATATGGCTTTTCAGTATATATATATATATATATATAATATATTAGGCAATTTAATTTAACTCAAATATCACTGTTTTTTTTTTGGCATCAAGTTGTATTCAATGGAGTTGTTTAGTGTTTTTTTTCATTTTTAAAGCCATTTAATGAAGTTTCCTTAAGATTTCTTAATGTAAATGTGTTCATTTTAATTAATTAATTATAATTAATAAGTAAGTTAAAATCTTAGTGAGTGGACTTGAGGACTGTCAGATATTTAAATATAGATAAATTACAAAAATACAAATAAAAAAGTAATGAAAAATAAAAAAAGTAGTCACGCTGCCAATATAATATTTTAAAACCAATATAAACATTTCGGATGTATTTTGATTTCAGATTCATAATTTAAAAGCTATAAAATAAAATATATTTTAGCTTACTTGAGTTATGATAATATGAACATTCTCTTGAATCAGGTATTTGCAAATACATACATCTTATCATTTATGACATTCTGCATTTTAATGAATAGAAAAATAAAAATAAATGATAAAATATTCACAGTTCTAACATAAAAGGTATAAAGTATTTATTACGGGTCAGAAACAAAATATTGGTAGGATTTTGAAGCCAATATATTATAATAAAAGTTTATAATATTTTATAATTATTATATGCTGAGGTTGATTAATTAAACAATTAAACTGGTACAAAAAAAGAGTCGACTCAAGTTTTATTTTTGATTTTAATTGAAATCATATTTCCTCATAACACTCAAAAATGCTTTGTAATAGTCGGAGTGTTCTTCGTATACCTAAACATCATTATTAGGTAGACAAAAATATATGAACATTTTTACTCCAAAATTGTCACAGTGGGCAAGTTGTATTATATATTCGTTTTTTTTAATAGGTGGCATCATTTTTTCTCAACTCTTGTAGGGAACACATCAATTAAGAATGAGTTAAAAATAAATAAACCATACCCTTGGCTTGGCAATGTAGGAGTTGACAGCATAACAGTTAACATAATGTCTCTCCACGACGAGATTTTTGGGATAAACAAAAATACTATGTATTCTCCCATCAGCTCTATTTCATCAGTTGACTTTTCTGATTTGGAGCAGCTGACTATACATGTTATGAACTCAAAAGGGGTATTAGTATTAGTATTATTTATGATTATGATATATAAAAATATATTAAATCAAGGATTGTGCGCCCTTTTATTGATTTTTTGAATATTATACTGGCATTAATGATTGATTTGTATATATGCAAAATTTATCAATGTATTATATTTAAATATTAACCCTGCCCAATATTTAAAAGTTGGCAACAAGGGAAATACAGAAGGGTAGCTACCAGTTGTTTTTCAGATTTTTCTTTTCCCTTTTTAAAGCTGAGGTTGCGGTTGCACAAAAAAGCTCGTCGTGCTCTGTGTTACCATATTTATGTGACGTCATCGTTGACATGATTTTTACACTCACAAGAATTAGCTCTTTTTTACATATAGTCGATCATTACTTATCTTTTTTCTTATTCTATTATCTCATGAAAAACTAAGTGACCGTTTCACTACAAATATCCATGAAACCTTCTCTTTTTTGGTGCTAGAAGGGAAATTTAATTGGGCTTTGTCTAGGAAGCTGTAGTTTGCTCATCAGCTTCCTAGACAATGAGTGATGATTTTTGTTAGTTTGTTGCAAATTTCATTTTATTCAAGAGACTTTGTAGATTATCTAAGCTATTTCAAGTCAACATTAACTGAGTAGATAATTTCTCAAGTAGATACAGCGCAAGAGTCTATTTTGAAATGAGTGGAAATGTTTTCCGTTCGACATATGAACATGGTAATTTAAACACCTAAAAGATTTTGATAGATGGTCCTTTCTAAAAGGTTTATTTTTTCCATCCGTTCCTTCCTTTTCATACGGAAAAACTATGTTTAGAACTGTAAATCCTAAGCATTTTTTTGCGTGCTATGTTTTTAATGGTTGGCAATATCTACATAACTTTTTATTTACCAAATATGTAATCATTATTCTTTTCTTTTTGGAGGAAGAACAGGTACGGATGAAGATCTAGTACACGCCGTCTACAAATACTAATTAATCAATAAAATACCTAATCGAATGAACTTAGAATCCTTCATATAATATAATCTATATCAGTTGATTTACTGCCTCCCCCTTTCAAAGAACATCAATCCCTTCCCCACGAATAAAATAGCTGATATAGTAAAACGTCATGACATGACTCTGCTCTCCTCCCAAACAATTGTCAGGGTTTACCAGGAAAAATTTCCCATATCTTTTTATTTTACATACAGGCAAAGCTTCGGATTTAGAGCTCTAACTACACAGGTCAACAAATTTAAAATGTCAAAAATTCTAGGTTTTACTTTTGTTTGAATGCTGTGGTTCTCAGCTCTTTAATGAATTCCTTATTAATACATTTCATGAAATATTCAAGGAGTTATTTAAGTACAAACGTTTTGGCTGACTTTTGGGCCTACTCCTGCCCCCTAGGATCCCTCTTCGATCAAAACAAAGACTGAAAACGAAATTTGCATTAAATGCTAAAGTGGATCAGTATTTTTAAAAGCAGAAAATGAGTGCCCTTAGGCTTAAATTGAAGTTGAACTTGAAAAATGGGCCAAATTAGCTCACAAGTAGGAAAAAAGTCGGACTCCCGAAAAAAAAAATAACAGAATTAAAATCAGTGTGCAAAGCTAAATAACTTTTATAATACTAAGACCCCCTTAGAATTTTTGACTGTTGACTAGTGCGATGTCAAACAGAAGGAAGGATTTTAACCTATTTTGAAATAAGACTACACCATTATCACCAGTAACTTCTTCATTATGATCTCTGCCTGCTATTTAAATATGGATATGTAGTTTTAAAGATAAAGGATAAAATTTTATGTAACGTGAGCAAAGTAATCAAAAATAAAATGTCTTATTTTGGAGGTTTAAGACAATATGCACACAGAATAATTCATGGAACAGCACAAAGTGAATAATGTCATCGTTACATAGAAACACATTTTTCACAAACTTTTTTCTACTTATAGCTATTTTTAGTCTATTTTGTGATACATATTAGCATATATGTAAACTATGACCATGCTGGCCTGAGTGCAAATTAAATTTTGACTGTAAGGATAATAATTGTTCATAGAGCTCATATAGTAGTTGAAATGGTAGTTGAATAGATGCGTACGTTCAAGTGTGTTAAATGGTGCGTATCAGCTTCAAAAAATGAATAATATAGTATATGTTTAATAAATATTTGATAATTTCTTTATCAAACTCTTCAACGTGATTAAGAATGAAAATAAATCAAATAATATCATCATAAAAAAAAATTGAAAAAGTTTTATTTTTAGACAGTAGAGTCCTTTTAAGATGTGTAAATGATCTCAAAGAAAATTCACCTCAAGGGCATTAATATATATATATATATATGTATGTATCCTAAGAATTTCATAATTATTGAGCATTTCTTAATAATGTAGCTCTCTCTATCTTAAAATGTGAATATTTGGGATCTGCGCAAATTATTTTTTATCGGAATGAACAAATTTTTACACTCTGGTTGATAAATAATAATTTTGAACCTATTAACTACTTTCAATATACAATAAAATACACTTGGTAATTATATGTTTTGTACTTATGGATTAGAAACTTACCAACTTCATCATCAAATTCCACAAATTAGCAAAGTAAGATATTTTAATCAAGGAATTGCACTATGATTAAGAAATACTTAATGGTAAGGTCCTGAAGATACTTTCCTCACACGCCGTACTCGAGTATAAATGTTGAAATAATTAATTAGTAACAAACATAAATACTTTTCTTGAAACTACTTCTAATTGTTGAAAAATTATATTTTTGTGTGTATTTATTAGTGGTGTACATGTTCATTTTTATACAGCAAAATCAGAACCAAAATATTAGGTAAAGGATTTTAAATACTGATTTGACATTACTTGTGATAACTATAAGGTAATTATTGGAATTCAATTGGATATAGGATGTATTAAGGTTGTACTAATAATTTGATTTTTCTGATAAATGTGTTTAATTTGTAATTCATAGATATTATGCGGGTTAATAAAAATCTCAAGTGAACAAAGTTACTTTGACTCATTAATATATAATAATTGTGTAGTCATATATAATATATATATTCGATCAAATTATAATGATAGCATCAATTAAGAGTTGTTAAAAAGGATGGCTGATGTTAGTATTAAATGCAACATTCTAGAGCATACATACAAACTGTAACTTGTACAAATTACAACATGAATATAAAATATACACAATGTATATAGAAGCTAAAATATATTGAATGAAACAAAAAATGTGGTAAAATTTACATAATTTATATAATCACAGTCTTAATGACCATGGTGTGATTTCCATATAAATATTTTATACTCATTATATTCATTTATTCATTGTTAACATATACATATCAATAATTCAATTCTTATACACCTTACATGGTGTGGTGTTGATTTTTAAAGACATATACGTCATCATTTTATTCAATATTCCAAAAGGAATAACCAAAACACAAGATATAGAAAAAAAATTCTATACCTCAGGGTTATACGGAGGAATTTTGAAAACTACATTTCAATTGATCGACATTACGTTCATACTGAGTTTTGATCCTGAAAGCAATGGTCTTTCATGATATTAAACTTGCAACCATATGGATATAATGCCTCCATCAATGTTTTGTCAATCTACAAAAGGAACAAGAAGAACAATTAAATTACAAAGAACAAGTCTTCTCAAATATTTTTAAACTTAATGGGTACATTTAATCAGACACGTTCCAAATCTCACCTTTTCCTCATAGAATACCCAATTCCGAATCACTTAATACGATCTTCATTTTATTAGATTATAATACAATGAGAAAGAGGAGCCCTAGTCCACATATTGCCGTTAGAATTGTACAAGACCAACCTTTTAAGGTGTTAGACTTTTGGACAAAGTCCTCTTCTTCAAGAATGTTTGTTATCATTTTCAAAAAACAGTAAAATGCGTATTGAATGACTCTGAATTCGTTGCTTTATGAAAAAAAAGACAATATTTGGAATACGTTCAGTTTTGAATCTTCCCCTTATCATCGTCCATTAAACCACTATGCTTCATATGTTCATTTTTTTTCCACTCCAAGATAGAGGTAAATATTAAAAAACTGGATAAAATAATATTAGTCATCTTAATGGTGAGATAAATAATAATATTTATATTTTCATATAACATTAATTATTGTTAAAATGTATTTTGTATAGAACATATTAGTATTTCAATCCACACCTCAGAAACAATTGTTGTACATACATAAATACTTCGGTCCAAATGTCAATAAATTAATGTATCCTATGATAAATTAGTTTTTTTTATTATATCCAGATTAGCGCATAGTCAGTTCCAATCATGCAATAATCCTCCCATAATTTTTCATAATACATGAAATGAACTAACCAATTTACTAACAAGCTGGGCTTTAGGCACATGTATTGAATGAATTTACTGAAGAGCAAACATATCCTTGATTCAATCTCGAATAGGTGTGAACACGGAAACTTTGATTAATGTTAAAATTTCGTTTAATGATATTTACATATAAATGAAAACCCGTTTTTTATTTTTTGAAAATAAAAATATACTGAATCATTTGTAATGCCTCTTATTTAGCTACATATATATGAAAGTGATTAATTGACATATATACCCAAGGTATGTATCATGCATATATGGACTTGACTATCTCATGGTTACAGTAGTTTGCATCTACACAGACAAATTCGTCATAGGAAAAGGCTGCTTCAATTTTTTGCAACATGATTTAGTTTGTAGATTCAAAATACAAGGTATAAGGTCATATAAATATGCAAAGATATGAACTTAAATAAGTCATGAAAAGACTCCTTTTTTTAATTATTAGGACATAGTACAAGGATCTAATTGATTCTATTATTGTTCATTAAATTTATGGTTAAATAGCTTATGATTAGTCTAAAGGATTAAAATGAAGTCGAACAATCGATTTACATAACGCGGATATTATATATGTGTTGCATAAATGAGATTTATAAACCGTTCCATATCGACTCAAATGTTCAGTATTGGACGCTTACATGGATTCCCGGTAAGCACACAATGACTCTTAGCTTAAAGGTAGAGTTGTGTATTTCACAATTATAAAAAACATACAGCTCCATCAAAAATTAGTCCCACATCATTTACTATTTAAGTTTTATTTTGTTGCAAAGCTTTTAATAAATACAAGTCCCTAAGACTCCTTGCTTACATTTTAATTTGATATATATCAAAAGCTAAAACGAATCCATATTTAATTGCTACTCAACTTTCAAGAGGATGAAACATAAACTAATTTTGGATCTTTAATATTATTACTTCTTCAAATATAAAAATAAATACTTAGATTTTAAATTATGTATTGATTACTATCAGGATCCCGAATTTCTTAGAATCCCAAAATTTGAAAAATTGATTTCTCAGAATCCCACTCAACCTCTATTTCCTAGTTGGAAATAGTTGCTATCTTATAGAATGAATTTGTTGTTAGCTTTAAACAATATTATCTCTTTATGTATTTCAAAGTTGAAAAGCCATCAAAGTACATGATCTTACCCATGGTTCCCACATCACGATTTCATTGAGAGCAGTATTAGAACATAGTTGGCCCAGCTAAAAAAAAGATTTGTGGAACTTTTTAATTTGTTCAATTATCAATTTCAATACAGAATCGGATTTTAGCCTCGTCGCTTATACAAATAAACTAAACTTTTAGAACTTTATAATAAATTGAGAAATTATGTAGAATGAACATATAATATGGAAGTAATGACAGGTCCTCAAGATTTTTTTTTTGTTTCACACAGAAAAAGAATAACAATAATAAAATTAAAGAAACTCTACGTTTACATTATTTATAAAGTCTCTATGAACCAAAGGTCATTTGAAGAAGAAGAAGAAATAAAGTTGTTGTTTTTTTGTCTTTTTTCTTCCATTATCCCTATTTGTTTGTTTTCAAGCAACTTTTCAAATGAATAATAAAATAAGGCCACAAAATTAAAAGTTATATGCCTGTGTTTGTTGTATCTTCAACTCCAAATAAACTAATAGGATGAGATATTTATTAAAACTTTTGCGAAATTTTGTTAAATGGATCTGCGAGTGTATTCGTTAAGTCATTTTTCTTTTTTTGAGAATCGAATGACTCTGGAAAAATATTTTTATTACATTAAGAAAAAGATGTAATAGCCATTAGTTTTAATCAAAAAAACTATGAGGGATTTACGAGTAACTTAATAAGGATATTTCCTTACTTTTGTCAATAAAAAAAAACCAACAAAAAACGCACGACTTGTTTTGTCACTCAACACATTCATCATTAATTTATAGAGTTATTTGTCATGGAATGTTCTTAATTTTTTGTAAGGAGCTTAATAACTACACAGACAAAGAATTGGCGGCATTATTCGAAGAAGATCCAAGTCAAACGCAAGAGGAACTTGAAGAATCATTGGGAGTTACACAACAAGCTGTAATCTTATGATCGAAATCCATCAGTACTATTCACAAGCAAAATACTAAAAAAAGAGTACTAACTTGTACATCAAATATATCACTTTGTTAGATCGTCGAGGAGTCAACATCTCCCTCAAAAATTAGAATGAAATAATTCTAGACTACATTTGATCTAGATTTTGTTAAAAATGCATAGTCATATTATTGTCAATATATTATATAATTATAATGCTACTTTGGGCAGCAATACTAATAACCCATTTTTGTGCCCTCCATCATCACATTACATGCAGCTAAGGTTAACAAGGGTGACAACAACTGATTCAATATTAGCATAAGTCCCTCTCCTGCCTTCTCATCGCACTCTACAAAAGTCACACCACAAATTATGTCCCCTTACCCAGCTATAATCGTAGTGCAGACATAAGACTTTAAATTTATTATTGTCTAATTATGCAGCATTGCCTCTGCAAATCCCTCTGAGATTACATCCATAGGCAGCTTCATATCAATCTAGTTTTTTTTTTTTTTTTAATAAAAAAACCATATATATATGTTAAATCCATCTTATTTTTATTTTAAATAATTATTTCTCAGATTCAATAGTAAACTTTCTTTACAGCTTTAAAAGTTGTGAGTCGTTGGATTTTAATATATACATAGATAAATATATCATGTTTGACTTTGTTATTTGTTATTCACATATATATATATATAAATATATAGGTATTTATTTATTTACTATAATCTGGATAGAAAATACAATATACATGTTTGCATCGGATAAATGTATGTACATATGTGTGATCAGTGACATTAAAGACTTAATATTTGAAGAATAAAGTTTCATTGACATAGTATGTAACTAAATTTAATATATACAAATTTATACTGTAGAAAGTTGAGCTTAATAAATCTTTATAACAAAAAATATGTAGACAAATAACGAAATTAATCCAGATTTGTAATTCAACAGCTTAGGCCTTCATAATTTTTATTTTTTAAATTATAAACAACTTCATGAATTGTGATTTAAGCAATTAAAAAAAAGTAAAAAACCAGGCGTGTGTTTATCTACTTGAGTAAAAATTAAAATTTGAAGAAAGAAATATTTAGTGATGCAGTGCACAAAGGATACTTTTATATTTGTTATTTTTGATATTAGGATTAATTTTAACGTTTTCCAAAAATATTTAACAAAAATATGATTCAAGACAATAAAAGTGTTTACTGATAGACTTATTCATTGTATAAAATACAATGTTTTGACTCATATGTATTCAAATTTGACGATCAAGTATTATTCAAATTTACTTGTATAAGAAATAACGTTTTGATCCGCTAGAGGGTGGCAAGTAACATTCTATACTAATCATATAACCGTATAACTTTTCAGTTCTATTAAATCAAGGTGAATTCTGCAAAAAGGAAGAAAAAGATAATGTACTTCAGAAGCGACATCTTGTGTGCATTGGCTAAGAAAATATTTCTATACTCAAAGCTTTTCTTTAACTTTCTATGCTACTATCTACAAGAAGTGGGAAAAGTCTCTGTATTGCAAATTGAGACCTTTCTAAAGTAGATCCAAGTAGAATCTTAAGTATTTTTGTTTCGAGTCTCAAGTCTTTGCTCACAATTCCTTAAATATTTGTTATTGAGTTCAGTTCGAGTCCTTAGATAGATTTCACCACAAGCTGAATTCTTTCAAATCTTTCTCTGACTGTAAATAATATATAATTCTAAATCTATGGTCTGAACAGTAAAAGACTCAAGTCAAATGAATCTGTATATTTTAATGGAACTTTGCTCCAATAAAAGTTAGACTTTGAAGAGTCATAAATTGAAATTGTTGTGAGGAAATGTGTTAAATAATAAAGGTCTCAACTTGAGTCCAGTCTTTGATGTTTATGTCCAAATACGGGCTTGAGTTCAGGACTCCATCTCTACTATCTACACCTACTACATAGTATCATAAAGTTATATCATACTTCATTCAAAGTAAAGATATTTTTTTCTTACTTTGCAATACAAGGAGCTCATCTCATGGGAGATCATGAGAATAACTCAAATAAATACAATGTTATTTGTTGCAAGGAATTATTTTATATCATGACATAGTTGTTTTTTTTGTTTTTTTTTTTGCATTCAAAACTTTTTTCTATGAAAAGTGTATATAAATAGCAACAATAGCTGAACAAATTTACTTCCTAATTTAAATGGATGCATCATCCTATAGGATGTCATGTTCTCATTATTCAATTTGTTTCGAAAAACAAAACAAAATTTTAGCCCAAATGATAGATTTTATCCTAGGTACATATGTATATAGTACCACGTATTCAATTTATATTCATGGTAAAATAAAGATTGATCGAGCATAACCAAGGAGATAACAGGTTTTTTTTTTTTTTTTTTGCTTTATTACTCTAAGATTGATTACAAGGAAAGGAAAGACTGAAAAATATTTGTTCCTAGAGTTGATAAAATTCAATGCTCAAAAGAATAATACTTATACGACGTACGTATATGTATGTACATGTGTGCGTTTTTTATACATCTCCCTAAAGATGGTTTTTCAATAAAATTTATCACTAATTCTTATACTCTACATAGAGTAAGGATATTATTCATATTTATCATCATATTAACACTAAAAAGACGAAGCCGTTCTTTTCGACGTTTCATATCAAATTATATTAAATAAACTACCAAAAAAGTTTTTTTCTACACCTGTATCTTCACTGTATTAGATTGATATTTTAAGTCAAGTTTTCACTTTTCGATATTGATAAATATAATATATAGCATATTATGTATATTTGGTTATCCAAAAGTGGTTGGACATCAGAGGCGTCAATTTAGTCAAAACTAGGGTATGACAAGTTCTAGGAATGTAGCTAAAGTGTATACGTTATCCATGAATTTAATCTATTTGTATTCTTTCTGGAGGTCAAAGTATGGCAGCTGTTAAATTTTATCATAGCCAATTGACACCATTGCTGAGCAGTCTAAAATGACGACTTTGACTTTACTAAATACATTGAAAGAATTAATTATAAATGAATCATTGTGCTAAAAAAGCAATAAGGATATAAGTATGGACTTATGATGACGGAAGAAAAGTTAAACTAACGAGTGCCTATCATTTGAAGTCTCGGAAGGAAACGTACATATTGAAAAAGTTGACTCACACTACTAATATTTGCTAAGCCTTTATTAAAACTTGTTGTTATTACTAAAAAAGATTTGTAACAATTAACATAAATTCAATATAATTATTTTTCACGTCATATATGTACATATATTCACCCTTAAAATTAGATGATTAATTGCACACGTAATACCATCTGGGTCCAAATGGATATATGCATACATATATGATGAAGCTTTGGTGATTATATAACCATTGGTTTTATATACAATTACAAAGGTCCATAAAATAAGATAGTGTTACTTGGAATTTACGATACATTCTTTTCCTCGTAGAAGACACGCTGACAACTTTTCATAATTCTTAATACCCATGTATAGTTCCATTTGTTTAAATGTCAAGATATACGATATTATGATTGCAACTGTTCATGTACGTATGCTTGATGTTTAGAGTATTGATTTTTAATAAATATAATTTATATTTTATATTTTTATATTTCTTTGCCACGTTACACTCTGACATAAATGTGATGAATTATTATTAATTGTCAATATTTTTCAACTAAATTTTAACAATTAAATAGACTAAGATCTATATCTATTATATTAATTGTAATGTCCCTATTTCATACCGTAATTCATCTTAGAACGTTTTTTTAACGTTAAAAAAATGGATCAAGACAAAACCCTAATTTTCTCAAAAACTGTACATTAAAAAAGTTGCTCCACTGGAAATGTAATATCATCTAAACTATGGGGAGTATGATAATGATTTCATTTATTTATTAAATATTTAAATAAATTTGTTAAAAGACGTATTTTACTCTATCAAATAGTTATAATATAAAATATATAATATAAAAATGGTTATGAGGTCACAAATGTTACTCGTATTGAATTCTCATTATATGGAACCTATAATAAGATTTTAAGTTGTTTTGCATATTTCCAAACAAATTTTAGGTTGTTTTTTATATAAGATCAATATATTTTCCCTTCATTTCCTTTTCGAAGGTTTTGTTTGAGGATGAATTAAATGTAACGTTGGATAATAAATATATTTGTCATAGCTTTCAAATGAGATGTCAAACGCTCAATAAGAATCCTTAATCATGAAGAAATCGTCCATTTATATGTGTAAACTTTCATTAAATTTCGATCAAAAATCTACTGGAAATTAAATACTCACGGTAGTGCTAGTAAAGTAGTAGCGCGCAGAAGGATCAACTGAAATTCTTCTGCGTATTTCTACATCAGTCTATAGTACATCTCTCAAAAACCGTCAGACTTTCGAAAACAAAAAAATTACTGATGTGAAATCAGTATGATTTTTTGACTTTTAAGATGAATTTCAACAAGTCAAATACAAAAGTGAGTATTTGAAAAATCGACAGCTAACAAAAAATATAAATAAAGTATATATTTTAATGTTGATGGGATAAGATGGTCAATATTTAGACATTGAATGCATGCTTATTTAACCTGTTTAAAGTTGCATTTAAATGTCATTTATTTCCAAAAAATTATATACATACATATTTTATGATTTGAACACTAAACTTCGAATAACTTTTTATAATATATAATATTTTTCTTAATATTCTTAAAATGTTTGAACATAGTTAAAAAAAAACATCAAAAAGAGTAGTGTAGCTGTTTCGATTTAAATAATATTTGTTTTTTGGTTGATGCTATTAAAAGTGATTTTTTTTATTTTGTATAGTTCTCTACAATACCTATGTATGCAATGTTCGACATCAAATACATACCATGGTCAATTATATTTTAACTGTAATATCAATTTTAATGTTGGCAATTTTTTTAACCAACATGCCTCATCGATAATTTTCAACAACATACTTATATGAATTTCATTTACGACTCTTTACTCAGTGCTCACCACGATAGTTCATTAAAAAAAAGAAAGAATATCTTACATGCCTCTTAGCAATTCTTTCACTTGAAGCACAAATACATCACTGAACAGATATTTGATTAACAGTGTTTAACTTTTAAATGGACCAGAAATAAATGTAAAAGTAAGCCTGAAAGATTGAATTTCAGAAAAAAAATTAATAAGCACATTTTTTTGCACAACACGTTGAAAATAGGAAATTGAAGTTTGCCCGCTGATGGACAAGCCCCTCTGTCTCCTAGTCTATAAAAGGTCAATGATGACATAACTATAGCTGTGAGGATTTTGCAGTAAATATTTAACAAATGAAGGAGTGATTTTTGGTTCCTTCCATTCTCCTTTCAACACTTTATATATTTGTACATTTAAAATTTATTTCTAAAGGTATATTTATGTGTAGTTATGCTTAAATTTAAGTTATGTTCCATGTCCAATTAAATATGTATATATTAAAAATTTTATGAGACAAATGTTCAAATACATATATATATTTGCTTGAGTTTCTGGCAAATTTTGAAGGAAGAAAAAAGTACACATGGAAACGTTCAGATATATGTATGTAACTGTACAATTATTATCAGAAAAAGACATTTTCCTCCAAGGAAATCTTTATTGTTCCGTTTTTTACAAAAAAAAAGTTTATGTAAAACCAATGTTCTTCGTCTATATACCATATATATAATATAAAAATACTATCAAGCCCTTAGGGAAAATAAAATAGACAACAATTAGATAAAAAAGCCTAATATATTATTATGTAAGTATGTCATTATTTTATATTTATACGAAGCAATGTACCATGTTCAAATATCAATGTAGCATCATAATTATAACTTAATAGGTACGTAAGTAGAATTTGATGAGTTTCTCCATCCATTTTTATTTTTTAAATCACAAAAATATGGAACTTGTAAAAACGTATTGATGTATAGTTGAATAAAGCAACAAAGTCTTGAAGCAATTACCAGTTTCCATAAAGTCCTTTAAGAAAACAATTATATTTGATCTTTTTAAGTAAAATGTCCTTTAAAAGTATTTATTACATATAATATTTTGGCATCAATGAAAAAAAATATTTTTTTATGCGGGCACTTTATGAAAAACTTTCTTCACAAAATAAAATATAAACTACAAAGCTCTGTTTTTTTGTTGTTTTTTTTTTTTTTTCAAATTTTGTTCTTAAGCCCTTGATATTAAAATATATAAGAAATCTCTTGAGATGTGCATTTCATTATTTTTATATGTAAAACGTGTTTGGCATACCTAATAAAACTAATTGGTCTCTAGGTATGGCTTTGTAAAGTATAATTTTAACTTAAATTGAAGATTAAGTATTTTATTTTCTCAGTCAATATTTCATAACAATTATTTTTTGTTTTTTAGGTGTGATGAGATATACATTGGAGATATTTGTTTCTTTAGGAGTAGAATGAAAACATGATGTAACAAAGAAAGTTTTAACACTTAAAAAAACAACAACTTATATTTATCACAAATTTGAAATACGTAATTAATTATTAAAAGTGTTTAAGCAATACAAAGCTATAAAAGTTGTAAATAGTATCAGTCAAATTTGTTTTTGTGCTGATGGGTTGTGTATCAAAAATAAAAACTTTGTTCTGATACACCAAAATTTAATGTCGAAACATTTTTGAGGAATGGATTGTAAATAATTAATTGATTACTTATATATATATATATATACATAATTATGAAAGAGTGAAAAAGATAGTTTAGTCAAAATTTTATTGAAATAGGAAGAGTTTCCATGGAGATTATTACAGCGAATTTTGAGCCAATTTTGAGTTGAATTTTAAATCAATATCATTATCATAAATCTCCTTGCTTTAAATTCAAATCCACTCTCATAATAAAAAGTGTGTGACTAATTTTTTTTTCTTTATTTGTATTGTTCAATTACCATATACCAAGCAACCAGAATAAAAACAAGTTAAAAAGAAATGCATTTATGAAAAACATAATAGTTTAAAATTAAATTTCCTAAGCCCAATCTAACATCAATACAGTCTATATAAAAAATTCGACTCAGTACAAATATTATCAAATAATAAATAAGAAGTTCATACCAATCAAGCTACATATTTCGACCCATTAAGGAAGCCTTCATATTGTCTCTCAAGTTGTTTACATCTTTTGGCATTTTGATCGAGAGAGTTGCATATCTTATAGTTGACTGCCTCACAACTGGCTATTTTAAAATGAATGAGATGCTAAGCGTACTAAAAAGCTAAATGTATTGCTCTATTATGACAAGATTTATTATTATTTCTTCAAAAACAGTAGTAGCAATATTAAAAGTGCATTAGCTAAATAATATATTCTCCTTTAATAAAACATTTTTCTATGACAAATCTTAGGGTATTTCCCATGGATTTTCTTTTATGAAAAAATGCATTTATGCTTATGAAAAGTTCATTTATTTAATATCCACAGACTTAGCTTCTTTATGAGATAAATAATGAATTGTTGCATATTCATTATTGATTGCGAATATATCGATTGGCTTAGTATGTAAGTAGAATATCAATAAATTTATCGATTTTTGCTTGGATATTTCTATATTTATAATTACCAATATAATGAGTGCATAGAATTTGAGTTAATTAACCAATTTTGTTCATCATTTTTGAGTTTGTAACGACATTCATGTGTGGCTGAGATTGTAAGCTACATGTATGTAATCTGTTTTATATATTAAAAAAACCAAGACAATAAAAACATGAAAAGGTTGGTGTGAAAAGTGATACTATACAGTATGTTTCAATTTGTACAAGACTATTTTACACTTGAGTTATTACATAATGTAAATTTTCTTTGTTGTAATACAGATATCAAATTATTATTTTAGGAATATACAGACTTTTTACTTTCAAAAAAAAAATAGTAATAATAATATGAAAAGTTGTAATCCTTTAAATTTTGTTCGTATAAATATTTATACTGAACCTCATTTGCTCTTATTTGGAGTTGAATGAAATTTAAAACAATGCACTCATGACTAAATTATTATAATGACCTTTGAACATTAAATTAAACTGATTTGGGCAGCCTTATCACAATTGTTACCTCAACAAAAATAGAAGCTTGTTACAAGAGAAAATAGTTTCTTAATTCAAGTCTTTTTTAATGATGTTGTTGTACTGCATTTTTAGAATTTTCGATTGATTGATTCATTTTCTTTGTTCATTTATAAGATGAATTTTGTTTGTGAATTTTGGCAATTTTTAATATGTATTCATGTACAATTACAAAATATTATAATATATTATAACAAAATATTGAAAATTCAACTTCAATTCAATCCTAAAAGAATACTCATTTTTTGTATTAAAAAATATTAATTCGCTAGTGTATTTAATGCAAATTTTATTTCCAGTCTTTGTTTTGACCTAAAGGGACTCTTGGAGGCACAGGCGGTGAGAGTAGGCCCCAAAGTCGGCAAAATTCTTTGAAATTAAACATTTTCTTTAATATTACATAAAATGGATTAATAAGGAATGCATTAAAGAGCTGAAACCTACAGCTTTTAAACAAGATGTCAAGAGCTTGATAAGAATATTTAATCAATAAGAAGTCGACCATCTAAATGTGTAAATTTTTATTCTGTTTTGAACAAAAATCTACTAGAAACCATTTATGTAGTAGCTTACAGAAGCATTAAGAAACCAACTGAAATTCTTCTGCGTGCTATCACTTATTATGAGTCCTTGATTTCTAGCGAATTTTTGCTCAAAACAGAATAAAAATTTACACATTTAGATGGACAATTTCTTCTTAACTATGGATTCTTATCGGATGTAAAAAAGTAGGGTCCGATATTTCAAAAATCGTCGGACTCTCGAAAAAAAAATACAGAATTGATATTAATGTGCGAAACTGAATAACTTTTGTTATACTTATACTCTTTCGGATTTCTGAAAGTTCAAATTTGTTAACCTGAGTTATTAGGACTGTTTTAATTATTAATGATTTAAGTACTCGTAAAATTAACGAAGTATTTGTTATATTGAAAACATTCTACCAAAAGTAGGTATTCCCAAATTTGTAAAAAAAAAAATGTTCAAACTAAGTCTTAAATGCCATGTTCCAATTTATTTATCTAAATATTACTATTATGTATATTATAAGATCCATAGACATTAAAGGGTATAAAAACCCAGAATGAATAAAACTCAATAGAGGCTATGATTTTGTTGGATTTTTTTAAAGGGATATACTATAAGGGTAAAGAAAGTAAAAAAAAAAAAATATTATATATTTTGATCCCTATATTTAAAGACTTTCTACTTTTCTGATATACAGTATATAAAAATGTAGAATATATGTAACATAAATATACCCTTAAGTGGTCCTTAAGTGTCCAAAACATGAAAGAGGCAAAAAAAAAATCCATTAAATATATTGTTGACTACTTGTAAATGTTTTAATGGAACAAATTTTACCAGAAGCATAAATATCAGAGTATTTTTGTATATACTAATATTTATATAAATATATTTTTTTATTTCTTAGTTAGATACAATTAAGAAGCAAAACATAAATTATTATGAAGAATGTGAAGAAGGAAAAATGATGCACGTATGTTTCTATAAATTGTAAGAATCAAATTAATCATATTTAAAACTTGGGAAACTCAATGGCAAACCTGGTCTAACGGTCACCTGCACTGAATTAAGCGTGCCCTTGCCATCTCCAGCCAGCAGTCACTCTAAATAATGCATTCCAATGTACATAGATTAATCTGCTCCAACGGTCACTTTTTTTGGCCTTTACTGATTTTTAAATACAAAACTTCAGAAGCTGTGTATTTCAAATAGAACATTTAGTTATTCCAGATAAAAAGTTCTCGGAGATGATCTGATGAGTACTTACTATTCATATTTTTATACAAGTCCGATAGTGTTTAATTCATATTCTGCAGATACGTGTATCCATATTCAATAAATGTACTGCTTTTCCCCACATTTATTTCTCTCCATCTGAGAATGAATATGACAATTTTAACAAAGTCAGTAAAGCATATTCAAAATTTAACCAGTGTAGTCGATAGAAGAAGTATTTCTTATTCTAAATACTCTCATTTAATTAGAATCACAGATGACTCATATTTACGGAAATTTTAGACTTTTTTAAGTAATGTTATTGAAAATTATTATTTATTTCGTTATATTAATGTATATTGATACATATTATAAATAAAGTTAATTTTATTCTAATTTTGGTTATACAATATTAAAAAAGTTATATATATTTGATACAGTTTTTAAAAAAATCTAGTTTAAGCAATTACCTGCACTAAGCAGTTACTGTCTCAGTTTCTCTTGCCTAGTTGCTTAATACAGGCTTGGTTGTACATATATACAGATGTTCAAAGTCATTTTTAATATCTAAATAAAAACAAAGTATGTAAATAACCAGAAATTAAGTTTTTTTTGTTTGTTTGTTGTTTTTTAAATGTATTTTTGACAAATGGATTAAAAAAATGATATTTATTCTCATTTAAGGAAATCATGTTTTTCCCATTAGCCTCAGGACTTGCTCTGAGACTATACATACATACATACATATAATTTGAGATTATCTAGTCTCTACATATCATAACTATGTACAATATAAGACCACACTTGAAATTGATAAAATACGTTTAGCAATGAATGATTAATGCTTCATTCACATGAACAAATTTCATATTTACCCTTGAAAAGTGAGTCCAGTGCAAAAAAATGACGTCCATTTGAGCCCATATTGTACTTTTATGGAATAAAATAAAAGCAAATTCTGATTTACAAGGCGTTTGTTGTGAGAAGGTTACAATAGCAAGAAATGGTCATGAGAGTAATATATTGTATTCAAGCACTCAAAACATGACTTGGAAAAGTGCTTTAATATATATACATGTATTTATTTGAATGAATATACACTTTTTTAACCAATGAATGACGCTTTGTCCCTATAATATTAACAAATATAATAATACTACTTCTTTATAGTCATGTTGAATTTTGTTTTGTAGAATATTTTTACTCATTGGAAATAAGTGAAAATGTTTCTTAACCAATTATCTGAAAAATGATTGTTTTTTTTGTTTTTTTTGTAGGGGATGAAGAATTGAAAATAGGTAGATATTGGAAAGCTTGATAATAGTAACTCGGTTTTCTTAAAAACAAACACTCAAAACGTAAGAACTGCATTTAAAATTGATGGATTTTGTTCAGATATGACAGCATTGGTAACAGTATTGATTTTGCAGGCAAATAACTAATTATTGACATTTTTTAATAATAAAAGTAACACAGAGTCTTTCATTATAAATATATATTTCTCTAAATGAATTTGACGAGCATTTGAGCTTATTTACTATATAAAAAATACATAAAAAGGCATTATCTAAATTGATTATGTCACATGCAGTGATCGATAACTATTGGACAGCAGGCTAAATCTGGCCTATGAGAAATTTTCATATATTTATTGCAATATATTAAATAACATGACCTCCACATAAAGTTACATAAATGTTAACCCGGAAGGTCGAACGAACTCTTGAGATTGATTGGGTTTATTTTTATTGATCGTCAAATTTGAACTTAGTTGTGTGATGTAAAACATGGACCAACAATATTTGAAAGGAGTTGAAGGCTGGGTTTTTATTTTATTCCTACTTAGGAGTTCAAGCAAATATGTCTAAATGTTTTTGTGCACTTTTGCTTTTCTAATAAGTTAGAGGATATTCTTGGTTATTAAGAACATGATTATCCATAAACGTATCCATATATTACTGAATAACACAATTTGCAACTTTTTTAAATTGTATAATTAATGATAATTTGTAAAGAGTAGATGTTTAAAATCCAAAAAGTGTTTAGTTTCAAACAATTCACTTCAAAATCGATAATTGAATTGAGTACAATCTAACTGGATTAATACTTTGATAGTGTACATATACTGAAAATAAACGATTTTGAAGTGAAGTGTTTTTAATTAAATGCCGTTCAGAGTTCAAGTATTTACTCCTTATGGGACACACTAACTAATCAATGAGAAAAATGAATGTTGCGATAAGAATGTACACTTTGTTATATGAAGATAAATAAGGTTACTATTGATTATTTGCAAATGCAAAATAAATTTATTTGATGCATGAATAACTGATCTTTCGATAGATATTAAAAAAAAGGATGCCTACAATCTTAGAATTATAGATTGAATTATAAGAAATAATTACTGTAGATTCCAAAAGCTATATATTTAAGTAGGTACGTAATTATACTTAGAACAACGTATTACTTAATTTTCATCTCTATTTTATTTTGTATCAATGACATATAATTATTTTTTAATGGTTTAATCTATGCTTTAAAGAGTCGTATAAAATATTTCAATTTACACAAAATCAATTCACTTATCGTACCGCAAAGATGTATCAAATACTAACTCAACTGCCTGTTCTTCCCTAAAAACTATAAAGAAAGATATTGAAGAATTAAAATCAATGGATTCAGAAAAACGGCATTAAAAGTAAAAATATTTTTATCAACATTTTTAACAAGAAGAAGGAATGTAGGCACTTCTTAAAGTCCAGAACATTTGTTAATTGATTTTTAATATTGTAGAATGATAGATAGAAGAAATTTTGAGAGATATAGTTTACCAATAAATTAATATCAAAGTTGAAAACTCCAATCCAGTGTTTCTCAAGCTTTATTTCTTACTTACTCCCTACCAAAATTATAACATAATATGACAAAATACAGTTGTTACAAGAGGAGATTTTATTGGCTATGAAACTACATTTCTCCCCCCCCCCGCAAGATGTCGCTTTTGAAGTGTACAATATTGTTACATATATTTTTCTTCTTTTCCAAAAATTCCCTTCTTTTGATTGAATTAACTAGGTGAAATAATACATTTGAATTTTAGACCCTTTTGTATTGCAAGAAAAATTCAATTAAAGTTTTAAATAATGAAATAAATTATAGAATTTTTAATGTAAATATAAACTAATTGTAATAGTTTATAATAATAAAGAAAATACTTACCAAAACACTTAAAATATAAATTGCATCACATTGAGAATCATAGATAACAAGAATAATAGTACTCGAATTTGGACTCGTGTCATTTCTTATACAAACTTAAGAGCTTAGAGCTTGTGGACTCGTAATCTATTCATTACACATTTTGGCTACAAAATGAACTAAAAAAAAGGTAAATTTTGTGATTCAATGAATTTTTTTTTTGATGTTTGTCGTTCGGTTGGATTTATAGTTATGTACAATAATTAATCCAAAGATGAAAATTTTGTAAGGAAGTTATCAATGTACTACTATCACAAAAATTGGCTCAATCCATGATCTCAGACCAAAGGTTGCAATTTAAAAGAAATTAAAGAAAACAATACTCATCTTCACCCACGAGTACTCAGATCTGACTCGTATGTATTCATACATTTTCATTTCCTTTGAGTTTAGGCGAATTACTTTCAATTCAACAAATGTACAAATAAAGATCTTTTAAAGCAGATACATTGGGATAAATGCCGATTGTCTCTAATTCTGTACCTTCCAAAAGGACGCATTGAATTATATTTTTTGATAAGTTATAGTGATCTGTCTAATGACTAATCGTTTATATGTAGAGTGGTTAAAGTTTATAATTATATAGTAATACAAACTTAAGTTCTAAACTGAAGTACTTGAGTCCTAAACACGAACTTGAATCTTTTTGATGGACTTGCAAAGAAGCTCTGTTTGTATTTGAAGAGATCTGAGCCAAAATCAAAAGAAACTTCATTATATTAAAAAAAAAACTTGAGCAGGATATTCCGACGAACGATAAATACTTTTGTTCAGTAGTTTGGTGAATACAATGGGTTATCTTGTATCTTAAGTGAATCCAGGATTCCAGGGATTACAGTAGTTGTAAGTTATTTAAAATAATTGAAAGTACTATAACAAAAAGTAGATACATTTTTTTTTCTGTCGTAGTAGTGACAAAAGGATTAAGAAACTAGCTGAAATCCTTCTGCGCAGTACTACTTACATAAGTTGCTCTTCCGTGAGTCTTAGATTTCTAGCGAATTTTTGCTTGAAATTGAATGAAAACTTACACATTTAGATGGATAATTTCTTCTTAGTAAAGGATTTTTATCGAGCGCTTGACATCTTGTTTGAAAGCTGTGGGTCTCAACTCTTTAATACATTCCTTATTAATTTATTTTATATAATATTCAAGAAATTATTTATATAAAAACGTTTTGGCCGACTTTTGGGCCGTCCCCTGCGCCCCCAAAAGTCCTTTTAGGTCAAAACAATGACTGGAAATGGAATTTACATTTAATACACTGGTGGAATATTATTTTTTAATGCACAAATAGAGTTGAAAGTTCTAGGTTGAAATTTAAGGTGAAGTTGGAAAATGGACCAAATTAGCTCAAAAAGGTAGGGTCCAATTTTTCAGAAACCATCAAATTCTGAAAAAAAAGAAAAAAAGATTTACAAATTTGAAATCAAGGTACAATACGGAATAATTTTTATTATGCTTATACCCCTTAGGATTTTTGACTGTTGACTAGTGTTATTATTAAGAAATAAATTAGATACAAAAGTAGATGTTTTTTTTTCAATTTATGTGGGATTAAAAGTTATTTACATAACGCCTTGAACTCCCTTTGACCTGTAAAAGCCCTAATTATTTGAAATCAAAGCAACTGACAGCTACAATATGAACCATATTTTTGAATTGGATTAGATGGATCCTTCGTATAGGAACACAATGGGTAGATGCTTTTAAAGTTATTAGCTCTAAAGAGCATTAAATATGCTATTTGTAGATAGAGTCACATCAATGTAGCCATACATTTATTTGTTGTGTTATTTTCTTTTTTATATATTATTACTTAAGATAAGTAATTCATTATGTGAGAGAGCTTCTTTGCTTGTAGAATCCTAATGATTTATGTATTTTTGCTAAGTTATTAGTCCTTGAGGAAAAATAATCCTTTTATTTACAATGTTGGAAATAAAGATATTATGTATATATATATATATATATATATTTGCTATGCCCTACTTATATAGTCATGAGGAGGTCTTCTTTTTTTTTCCCAAAGAATTGACTTACATGAGGGCAAAGATACAAAGTATTCAATTACTTTATTTTTTCGTATTGTTTCTATACTTTTAATTATGTAGACAAGTGTGTCTAACAAGATTTATATGAGTATGATTTATGACTACAACTAATAATCCTTGTTTTAAATGAAAAACAGGGCTATATAATATAATATATATATATATAATACTTAACGTATAAGCTAGTCCTTATACCTTGATGATAATATAGACATTATAATTAAATATCTACATACTTTCAAATATTATCTTCAAAAGGTGTTAATTATAATTATTGTTATTAAAAGTTATATTCATACGTTTGTTACCCTCACCCATCCTTGTAAATAAATAATAGAAAAAGGATGGGCCTTATGCACACACTCTTGCACGTTCTTCCTATTTTCTAATGTTGCATCATTTTACATATTATGTACATAATAGTTACTCATAAGCGACCATGAAGCACATTTATCTCGAGTTTAAACATTTATTCGTTTTTATTATATTGTTACGTGATGTATGTATGTGTTCCAGATAAATTAAAGGCCTATGTATAGTGTGCCTCCTTCTACGGCTTGATCCTACATCACTTACATACACAATATACGTATAATTATATAGGTATAACAAAAGGAAAAGTGTGAGAGATGAGTTACTTCTTTGTACATTATGCGGAATTAATCATTTTATTTCCATCCATCCATTACAAAAGTTAAAATGGAGGGTAATGTACCTAAATGTACAGTATATGACACTTTGTATATTTCAACTTAAGGAGTTCTATCTATGACGTCACCGTTTATTTAAATAAATAAAGTAAAGAAATTGTCGGAAGGGAGCTTCAAAAGACTCTTTGTTTGACAAATTACATTATTAATAAATGATTAAATACGTTTTTGGTAATACCTAGGTCTTGATGAGATAAATGAGGTTTAAAAGTGTTATGAATCCGTAATTTAGACAGATTAGGCGGGAGATATAATTATTAAAATATTACTTCTCGAAAAAAGAAAAAATTCCTTTCTAGAACTACTGTAGCCGTCATTTTGATAGCTTATAATTTGATACCTATTGTGAAGCAATAGATCTTATCACTTGATTTCACTTTTATATTTGGACAATTGCTAGGTTTTGTAATTGTTTGATGACTTTTATCACATTTAAATATCATTTTCAGTAAAAATACAAAAATACAGATTATGCCAAAATATTTGTCTTTACAAGATAATTTCTTTATGGTTATGTCTTTTCTATTAATTCTTTTGATTTACCAGAATGTATTAATTTTTAAACACTCATTGCATTGTGTAAAAAAATAAACGATGTGTCAATCTCAAGTATAATTATAGACCTAATTAAGGCATATGAATCAAAGCTGTGAAAATGGTGTTGCAGCCTTATAATGATGTAGGAAATTTTATTAAGCTATAATTTAAAAGTGAAAAAAAAAAAAAGGTTAAGGAAATGCCATTACAAGAATGTAATTAGCAAGTATATTTTAAGAACCATGAGAAAGAGTGTAGTTTTAGCGTCAAGTATTCATCAATTTTTCGGTCCATTCACGATTGTTAATTTTTTTCTAAAAAAAGAAATTGATCATCTTTCTTTTTTTTTTTAATTTATAACAATTGATTGTATTCAAACAAATAATTAAAGGCTCAACCCTCAAAGATTTATTTCAAAGTCCTTATGATTTATTTTTCTTCTTTTGTTTATTTTTAAAGCATGGAAATCAATAGCTGTATTAGGACTACCTATTAAGGTATATACACCTAAATATAATTTTATACTTAAATTACATATTTATATTGCCATTTACTTCAGGTATTTAGGTTATAATCCTTCTTTACGAGTACTTTCACTATTGAATTTGTGTGTTGAAACAACTTTTATTTCAAAAATATGTGGGTAGTCTATTTAAGGGAACAATTATACAGCTTGAAAAAAAAGAGGAGAATTGGATACGTGATAAATATAGATTAAGTGGTTTATTTATTTATTTTTCTTTCTTAAAGGTTTTTTTTTAATTATTGTGTGTGTGTTTGTTGATAATAGTTATAAATTTCTCCACACGTATAGGTAAACATAATTGGACTAAACCCCACGTATCATTGTCGGGTTTTAATACAAATAATTTACGCATTATTACACATTATGTTATTTATTTGAATAATTAAGTATTTGATTGAAAAGGACTGAATTAGACAATGAATACGTTAAATACATTATAACTGAATGTAAATTAGAAATTCTGATCAATTGGGCGTATTTTTCCTTTACAAAGGTTAATTTTTTCCGACAAAGTTAATCGCTAAGCTAACATCATACTATATATCTAACATGGTTTTGAGAATGGTTTCTAAAAGAAAAAAAGACTGATTCCCTTTTCTCAACTCCTTTGAACGCTGCAAGTAGTTACACTGTTTACGCAGACAAGAGAGTCTTAAATAATTTACGAAACATCTTAAAGACATCAGGTACATTAATTAGGACAAGTTCTAACATACAAAATCTGAAACAAGTTATAGAGAAAGATCCCTAGCATATACTTGTCAAACCATGCAGAAACCATGAAATTGAATTAAATTGTCAGAGCAGGTACTTAAAAACTCTTTTGACTGAACGTATGAAGAAATGGAAACTTGAAAAATCTCTTTTGCATAACCTTGGCCCAGAAGATCATTTCTTTCATCTCATGAAGATAATCAGATTGACTCTCAAATACATACATAATAAAACCCTTCATAGCTAAATTATGATAAAACAAAGTCAAGATTTGGTTGTGAACGAGGAGTAAAGGGAAAATGTGTAGGGTTAAGACTCAATAGGAAGGATTCTTGACTCTTTCAATGCATGGTTCTAGATTGCTTGTGGTCATGTGACTAAACCATTAGTAGGTGGGTATTTCAACCAGATGAGGCTCCTCCCAAGACCACTCAAAAATGTTAAAGTATATATTTTGTTCTGAAGACCCAAAAACTTAAGTTTTTCAGAATGTATATCTTTAGACATACATTAATATAGTGGATTCATTTGAGAAAAATGTCTCCTTAGAAAGATGCCAAAATGTGAAAGTTTTTTTTTTTTTTAACATAAGAAGTAGATGGCACATTATTTGCTTCAGAAAACTGTCATAATAACCTACTTAAATCATTCTGAATAAATTTTTACGCTACATATAATTATATAATCAATAAACATTACTAACAAAGTTTGTAAGACAAATTCTTATTTAAGTTTTATATATTCAAGAATGTTTCAAAAATAAATAAGTTAAACTTGTTAAAGTCTCAAGTTTCAGGAATGTCTTGAATAAAGTTTCAATCAATAGATTTAGCCCCATGTATATTTGTAGAGGCTAAAAATTATACATATACTGAATATAATTATACAGTTTGTATATCATAAGTGATCACATGTTTATTGGGTTCTTGCGTGTGTGTGTGTGTGTGTGTGTGTGTATTGGAGGAAACATTGTAAAGATTTTCCGGGTTCAGAATATTGATATTTTAATCAATAATATAATAATATGTAATAACCATACATGGCTATAACAACATGGTGTTAACATAAGGACAGGAGCAAATATTTTTTTTCTCCGATAAGTAAATGTTGTTGTCATATTATATGTACATAGATACAACTATAAACTTTGTTTGACCTCAAAATGTTTCTTAAAATACAATAGAACTTTAGTTAGCGAATTACTTGGTGTATATATATTAATATATTAGTGAATGATTTATTTGGTTTACAAACATAGAAAAAGAAACATATTATGTGTCCTTTAAGGAAACTTGTCCTACAATCATTTTTATGAAAGAAAATGTGATTGCTTTTTTATTTACAAAAGCTTGGGATCCAACCAAAGCTACAAACGAATTTAATTCATTCAACCAAAGTTTTACAACTGTAAGAAAGAATAAAACATCCTGAAACAATGAATGAATTAATGTTAATGTTTTTATGATAAGCAAAAAGTTCAATACACGAATGTAAGTATATTTTTAAAGTTATAGAATTATATATCAATTTTTTTAAGTGTGTGTAATTAATGGAACTTTTTGCCTATTAATCATTCATTTATATATAAATACAAATATATATATTTATAATGAAACACGTATAACAATTGTAAAATAATCGTCAATGAATGATAAAAAAAAATTAGTGACACTATAGAAATACATATTTCTCACTGTTTAGCACAAGTTTTGAAAACTTTTTCTGAATAATTGAGTTTGAATGTATTCAAAATTTATTTTTGTATCAATCATTTGGATTACTTTATTCATTAATGTAAATAATAATTAAATATAATTCACTGTCATTAGTATCTCAAAGAAAAATATACATAGTCTCGAAAAGGTAACATATGTTCAAAAAAAACCTTTTTTTTTTTTTTAAATTAACTTAGAAGAACTTAACATTAATGAATAGCAATTGTTTAGTTAATGGTTATTGTCATGATATATAATTTATTTTTAATACATATTTCAATTCCATAAAATAATAGAATATCAAAGATTATAAAAACCAGGTCAAAAAATTTGGAACAAAGACATTTTTTGCCATGAATAATAAAATAGGAATTGAATAAGACAGAAAAGACACTCACATTTTGAAACTTTGTCTAAATAACAAGGAGAAGATTTGAGTTAAATGATTCATAATTTAATACGACGTACTCATTTGTCAGTTATTGATTATACAGGACCGTAGTTTTATATACAAATTGCATTTGAATATGATCCATCAAATTTTGAAAAAGTTACAAAAATCGAGTTCATGTTAGAAATTAAGAATATTAGACTAAATAATATTTCTTGAGTAATGAATACCTGACGTATTCCAGGTGTTTGAATTAATTATTATTAATGTTCTATGTATTATTATAGCGAATTAAAATCTTGTAAGTTTTTTGGTTTTTTCAAAAGATCACTGATCAGTGCTATAGCACTGATTTAGATATAAAATAATCTGGAATAAAAGTAATCAATATGTGCACAATTGTAACACTTGTTTCAATTAACCCTTTTGTACCAAACTTACACATTCTCAAATATTTCCTCAAGGAGTGAGCTTTAAATTTTAATAAATGACATCAAGTGATTGTAAAATAGTCAATAATTTAAACTATATAAGTTACAGTGAAGACAATTATAAATTGACTCCAATTTGACAAAAATATTGTTCCTTCAAAAAATTACTTTTAGCCACCTCAAAATCAATTGATAAATTAACAATAATGTTTACAAAGGGATAGCTTATGTAAACAAATGAGCGAGTTATCTATGAATAATAGTAGTTAACTTCAGGAGATGGGTAGGTGACCTTTTATCCTTATTTAAGCCGTAGATTGCTGATTAAAAATGTAAATTAATGTCAATTTCTATCTCTGATGCAATACTGAAAGATAAATATATTTAAAACTTTTGTTTCAAGAGAAAGAAGTAAAAAAAAAATTGAAGACTCACACAATTTACTAAAAATCAGACTTAATAAGTTTTGTTGTTGAGTGATACCACTTGGCATCAAAAGTTTCAGATATCAGAAACTCAACAAAGGTGTACCCATTACTAAATCAAAATCTTTATATTTGCTTGACTTGAAAAACAATAAAAATGGACTGGAGTTTGATCCTTGGGTGTATGTCAAAGTCGAGCCCCTAAAGTATAGAACATAAGCTCAGATCAAAGTTCAAATTATTTTACATTTCCTAACCCATAACAATCACAACTTGTTGAATGTATGCAAAAGTTTAGTTTAAGAGACGATCCAGCTGACTTAATTCAAGTCAGCAATGTTGTCTTTATAAAGATAACGTCTTGATAAAAGGCCACTAAAAGGGTAGATCCTAGTTACTATGTATAATATATGTTATTATTATAATAGAGTGAGTTGCATATTTTATAATCTTTAACAAAAAGTCTTCTATATCCTCATTAAGATATCTAAGCCTGCTAAATCACTAAAATTATATTCCTTTTCATAATATGTATTCAGGTGTAATTGAATGTGTGCGAAAAATGTATAATTATACTATTGTATGTTAGTTAAGCTTCATATATTCTATACGACATATAAAGGCACACAATGAATAATCTGTGAAGAAACATTACTGATCTTTAGACTAAACAAATTAAATCATTTTAGTACAATATTTCTTATGCAATATATACATATACCCAAATGATTTAACCATGAAATATTTGGAAGTAAAAATACATCTATTGGGAATGTCTTATTTTCTTCATAATGTGTTATTCCTTTACATATCCACATCAAAGGTTGATTATTCCGAATCAAATAGTGACATTGAAATTCATTCTACGTAACTATAATGAAGCAAATATACTGTTTTTTTTTTTTGTTTTTGTTTTTGGGAGGGGGCCTTTATTTCCATCTAATATACATCCCTTTTCTACTTAAATTAAAATCATTTCCCATGTATTAGAAAATATGTTCAATTAAAAGAATATCAATTCAATCGAATTCAAAGAATAAAATACAAAAGTCTAACATTATCATATACCTTAATAATTATTAGGCTATTCTTCATAATTTGTACGCTTTATTTGATTTTTTTCTAGCTATATTTTTTTTAAAAGACCATAAGTATAATAAAGATATATGCTGGTTCCATGAAAATTTGTAAGTGGGGAAAACACACTGCAAGGATTCTGAAATAAATACTTGGATTTTATAAACTTTATAATCAAATTACTGTTCCTTAATTTGAATATCTTTAATACGCCAAATAATATTTTTATTTGTGCAATAGCTGATCCGATACACGACCTACTATTTAGTTTACTACAAACCTCGACTCTCAAACAGAAATGGAAAGATTTAGCATAAACATAATGTAGCTATGTGTAGCTTTGACAAGCTCTCTTGTACAAGAGAAGAAGTACAAATGTACTTATAAATTTATAATATGCAGAGTCAGCTGCTTTAAATCAGTCAAGAGTCAACTCATGACAACAGTTAAAGAGAGATTACGTATCATGTTTGATTACCCCCAAAACGTTAGTCATGACAATTTAGAGAGTTAGTGACCATTCAGTACTATTTATCTGGTTTGCTTCCTGACTCACACCCTAGATGGCGTAAAATCTATTTGCTACAATTATTGTTAGTTAGTGATGCTGGTTATTGATGATTGATGAAGAGAAGGATAATGAAACCTTTCTCATAATTGTAGGAAATAAAATTGTAGTTCTCGTGATATAATTTTTTTAAATTTACCTTAAGAAACGAAAATTAATATAATTTTTTTTTCCAAATAGATTAAGTATCCATACCAACAGAAATTGTTCATTTATATTTGAACATTTTAATTAATTTAGTCCAGATTCTATATTTAAAATAACTTTAAACTTTTTTCTAATTAAAAGATCCCATCGGAAACAGGTTTCTAACTTCTGGGCTGGAAAGTTGATGCTAGCACTCTCATATCATCTCTCTTCTTGGATAAAAATATGTTTACTAGTGTTATTCTAACATCTAGGAAGTATTTCTCTGAGATACCAAATATTAGCATGTCCAGAGATTCAAATCCTGAAATAGTAATATGATCAAAAAACGCTCAATACTAAGGTTTTTAAAATACGTGTATTTATTTTAAAATATTTGTAGCGAGTTATCTAGACAAATTCTCTCATAAATATATAACCATATATGAGTTATACATGTTATTTTAAAACAAATAAAAAAGTATTACTTTTGCTAATACTATAAAGCATGTATTTATATGTATTTGTTCATATATCGTCCGTTTTTGGGGAGAGATTAAAAACAAAACAAGACAAAAAACCTTGCTTCAAGCTCATAAATCAAAGGTAAATCCCATTGCTATATCCACGCCTATAAAAAACAACATGAAAAAATGGGAACCCTTGACTATAAAATGCTCATATTTTAAATAATTTGTATTCTAATGACGTATTATTATTCGTTGATAGCATTTTACAAAGTATTTTACAAAGTTTTAGTTGTCCATCATTTTACGTAAAAAATGAAAATGACATGATTTAAAAAAACCACAGAACTGCATATATTTCTTTTCTACAGGAGTATGTATGTATGGGTGGAACACATAGTATAATAAGTATAATATATATATATATACCTAGATCAAAAATCACAAATTTAATAATAATAAAAAACACATTTTAATAATTTGGGAAACAATTTCAAAGTGGACAAAGGACTTTTTGTGAAGTCCACATTTAATGATTAATAAGTATTAACTTATTTACTTATGCAATATATGTACATTATATAAATTGATCACGGCAAATTTCAAAATCATATGAATATATTTTGATCAGCTGTTGATTTTTCTAGTTTTCTACTCCTTATGAGTCCTCTAAAACCGTTTATTGATTGAACTCGAAGTAACTCTTGCTAGACTGACAACAATTTTTTTTTACTATTAAATGAAGAATTTTTCTAAAGTTGAGAAGAATTGAGTATCTGTCAACGATTTTTAGGCCTTTTGTCTTTTTCGGTTTGATTTTTGTTTGAAAGGTTTGGAAATACTATAAATGTATCTTTGTATTGTACTTGTTAAAAATATTAAAGAATAACATTTTCTATTAAATGTTGTAGATTTAAAAAATATTTTTACAAAAGTAGGCAAACGTTTTATTTTAAGGATTACATTTAGAAAATTTGCCATTTTTAAATGCCTTGGATTCAGAACAACGTATTTTTTAAACATATTTTAATTATTATTTATGAAAAAAATCAAAACTTTAACCAAAACAAATTTACAATTAACACAACATAAGAACTTTTTGTGAACGGTCTAAAAATATCTAACAGGACGCATGTAGCCCATTCCTGGATTAATGATTATTCTTTGGAAAATGATTAAATATTGGTTTGTACCCATATATTTAATATAGTGCCTTTCAAATGTTGAATAAAGAAAGGGCTAAATACAAATAATAGTATAAGTCGTAAAGGTCTGGACAAAAAAAAATAATTAATGAATTGAAAGCCACTCTTAAAGGTCCATATATTATTAGTTAGAAATAAGGAAATCTCTTTCATTCTTTTGAGCAAAATTAGATTTGGTATCTCGTCTTTTCCAATTCTTTATCCAATAAAAAAGGGTTTATGTATATATATATTTCTACAAAAAGTTAAAGTTTCTTGGAGCAAATATATAATAAGTTACAGTCATGAACTTGATATCAAAAAAAAGATTGATAATAATCAAATTAAGAATTTGATTTAGTTCTTGTATCTTATTTTAAAGTTTAATTTTTTCAACATAAACATCTCTTTAAAATATCTATAAATGTTTCATTACCTCAAAAGCATTTTACAAGAGCTTTAACTAATTTCCATAATCAGTGCCTCCAGATTACTCAAACACAGAAGTGCAAGAACAAAGTCTATAAGAACAAGAAAAGTAGACATAAAATGGACGTCTGAAACACAACCTCTAAACTTCCCTTAGAGTGGCAAAAAGACTAAATAGGGAACTAGTTTAAGAACATAAAAGAAAGAAAAAAAGCGAAATTGAATTTTAGTGATACTATTATTATGATGCAGTAATTGAATTATTGTATTCACAAATAGAATCGAGAGGAATGAAACTTTGGGAAGGTTCCTTTAGCCTTCTAAGTCTAAATTTGATATTTATAATAATCATTTTGTGTCCTGTTTTTTTTTTTTTTTTTTTGTGATATTTTCTGTCTGGTAATTAATTTTATAATTTATATCAATAATTACTTAAGATATAATCATAAAACAATTTTATGTCTTTACAAAATATGTTTTATTAGAGTAAAATACTAATGATAAGTCAATTAAAAAATACCAAAGCCAAAAGAAAAAAGAATCCGTTAGCTTCAATTTATCAAATTACTTAAATTGAGAATATGGTTGTTTTCATGCATGGTACTTTAAAATCTCTAATTTATGAATACTATATAATATAAGCCAATTACATATATGCCTTCTAAACTACATTTTTGAAGGATTCTGTGAATTAATACTATGCATAAATGCATGTCTATATATCAATAAGATTAGAGTCAGTGGTTGTGTGTTGAGTTATTATCCATTTAATCCATGATAAATTTATGGGTGATTTATTATTATAATTTATCTGACAACAAGTCATGAGTCTGACAAGTAAATGGCCCCTCTAACGAATAAATCCATTAATTAGTCAAATGGTAAATTTTACTAACTTTGAGATTTTATTCACAATATGCTAACTTAATAGCAATGTCCTCTGACACAAGTTGTAATTGCTCAGATTACACTCCAAATTGTTTGCACCTTTCACTTCATTCACTTTTATAAAAAAAAGAAACAGATAAAAATTATTCGAGGTAAAGACTTTAGTCATTATAAAAGTAAAGTGATAGGCTACAATTACATAATACGTAATTTTCTCCCAAAGATAAACTGCTCTACATGGTTGAAAATTTTGATTGATCAAATCGAATTAATCCTTGCCAAAAATATGTTTTTGCAATGTTAGCACCAATACTTATTTTTGATTTTATATTGACGTTATAAAACAACTAAATATAGAAATTAAAATTGCGAATAAGTGAATAAAATAAAATAATAGAATAGAAAGATCAGAACTCCAGTCATTTGAAAGATCCTTGACAACGAATAACCTCATAAAGACCAAGGATTAGAAAAAATATTTTGTTCTCTAGCTAGTCAAATCAATGTTGAAATAACAAAGTTATACTTGTAGTAGAAAAAGGTACTCGGTGTAACACGAGCATTCCGTCTCATTAATTAGAACAGCGCCTCTCAAACTTTGTTTACTTCCTTGCATTTGAGTATCTGACAAGGGAAATATTGAACTTTTTGAAAAAAAAAAATAGACTTGTTGAATATTTTTTCGAGCCCAGTCAGGAATTGCTCATTGTAGGACAATGCGTCCCACATTTTAAAAAAACCGTAAATTAGATATTAGTGACACCTTTTTACTTATCTAAACGTTTTTTAGGGATATTTTAGTACTATTTTTTAGATATACAGGGGTCTACAAAACAATTTTTAGCTGAGGAGAGCGCCACAATCTAAAAAAAATCATAATTTGAAAAAATAAAATTTAAAGTTTTCGATGTCATTTTCATTCACTTTTTTTTTTTGGTACGGATGCTCGCCTCATACAGGACCCCCTGTTGTTACAGCTCTGCTATAACTAAAGCAATACAGTTATTTCTTTAAAAAGAAGAGCAAAAGATAATTTAGTATGTAAAAAAACTGTCAAAAAATAAAAAGTTATTATAATAATCTATTTCCATTAACAGTTGTCCTTTGTTATCATATTTTTTTTATTCTATAATATCAAAACGTGATGCTTAAATATGTAGAGACGAGGCTTTAATGAGAAAATACCCGTATTTTTTATTCTGAATTAAAATTAATTGCTAGTTTTCAGAATGAGTGAATTATTTTATATAGGCCCATACGACAAATTTTCGTATTCCTATTAATTAGAACTTTTCTTTTTCTTACGTAATAAGCTCGAAACGAAGACAAGTCGAAATGTGACAAAAAAAAAGCTTTTTTAATGTGGACATCTTCATAATATATAAGTGAACAATATCAAATCCTGCTATCTTCAAGCAAAGTTTTGTATACCTATATATATATATATATATATAATTGTACGTGCCTTGTAGAGGTTATATTTTATACAGCAAATATTCAATTGTAAATATAAACTTTTATGATACTTTTGCTAGTGTTTTTCATTATGGTCTATTGAAGATCAAAATGTTGACCTTGTTAATTTTGCTTGTGTCAATTGGGTAATTGATTTATTGAAAATAGATATTTATTGTACAAAATAGGGCATTGAACAATAAATTGTTATTTATTATAAATGTCACTAAATATTTATTTATCACAATATATTGAAAAAACTTTTTGGATAAATATAAAAGGGACAAAATATTTGAAAGAAAAATTTTTAATATATAATGTCTTTATAGACAATGTTTGAGTCTACTAAATCTACGAATATATGTATGCTGTTGTATAAATATACTTTAATTCCAAATTATGAAATAAAATATTTTAATTTCTGGGAAATTTCACAATACTTATAGGTGATTTATCCGTTATTCCTTTTACTAATTCATTTCATTTATCAAATATTCAATCAAGTAGAGAGATATTTGTCATATCAAAAAAAATCTTGCTTTTTTTATTACTTTGGTCTATCAAACTGCAATTGTATCCTACATTACTACAATATAAAATAAAAAATATTTGTAAGCTGTTTTTTTTGTTTTTTTCTGGGGGGGGGGGGGGTATTTTGTACTAAAATACAACTTTATTCTTTAAAAACAACAAATCCATATATCACATATATATGTATATTAGTTGCAAAAAGCAAAATACACATTAAATAAAAGCAATCATAATTAAATAAAACAGTCAGTGAAAATTTTAACATTTTTCTCAATAATATTTTTGACATAAAAGTTAAAATTATTTAGTTTTGTGCTTCTGAATTTGTATAAAATTCTATGAATTTTTGAAACAAAACATTCTTAATTTTTAGGCAATCAAATAAAAAGTGAATTGATTTTTCTTCTGAGACTTTACAAAAAAAAACACATTTTATCATTCAGTACCTTCCAAAAATACCATCAAGAGGAATAATATTGGTTATTACTAGATGTTTAAACCAGCACTATGAAAAGTTGAAGTGCCTATCTTTTATACAATTCAAAATATCACTTTCTGAACATTTTAGTACCCCTCAGTCTATTTGACAAAAAAAAATGTTTCTTGTCGTTTTCTTTAACTGAAAGTCAGCGGAGTCGGCAGTTTCCTATCTTCTACAAATTGTTGGGAAAGCAATCTTTGGGTTCAAATTCCTTTTTTTTAAATAAACTATTACCTATAAAAAAATTTCATTTTCAAGTATTTTATTTTGAATAAAAAAACTGTTTTCATTAATAAATCCACGGGAAAAGTTTATTTTGTATCTTAATTAAACTAGAGGCAAAAAACGTCTGTCCATTTCATTTCAGCGAGAACTTTTTTTTTATATTAGAATTTTTATTCCAGATTTCACTGATGACCTTTTCAATCACTTTTCCGAGCCCTTTACTTTTAACATCAATATTGGTGAGTCCATATATTCATTGAGCAAGGAAGTTACAGGTAAATTAACCCAGAAATTCATCGTTATCCTACTTAAAAAGAGGCACTTGCTAATTTGAGGTATTATTGAAGTAGAATTTGTTTGCAAAGATTCAAAAATATATATATTTTTGAACACCTTTCTACTCTTTAGAAAAATAAAATTAAATCCACAACCATAAATGTATCTATTAAATTTCCAGGTAGTCGTAAATCAACGGATTTTAAATGTTTTCGCACTTTACCCATAACTATTTCAAGATATCTATAAATATTAACTCTTAGAATAATTTTCTACGAGTCTACATACTACCATTATATATGTAGAATGTATGTATTTTCAAAAGTCGCAATGATTTATTGAGGATCAATAGAAGTCTATGCATGAAATCACATGCTTATATGTGAATATACCTACAGGATTAAATATTTTTTATTTTTTTAAATATTTGCAGCTTGAAGTAGCATTATTAAAAATGTTGAATAGCAGAGGAAGCAAATAAATTGGTGTCTATCAATTTTATAGTACAGGTAGTTTGGGCTAGAAAATAGCAGAATGTCTCCCAATAACGCAGTAATTCACATCTAATTGGATCGTTTACAAATATATTCTAATTTAAATAGGAAGGGATGTCCATGTTGAATAACGATTTAGTAGTTTTGAGTCCTGTGTGATTACGGTATCAGATATAATCACCAATACTTTTATTGTTACCAACTGAATTGAAGTTTGAATCAAAATCAGCTAGAGTTAGAGAAATGAAATATGGACGACTTAAGTCGGATATTTTAAATGCAAATAGATAAAATTTGATATTCTAATTTTATTCATTTGTATCAGACGTATATCCAAACTCAATAACAGACATGTTATGCATCATAATGGTATCCCCTAGTAATTTAGTCTATTGTCTCAAGACAAACTTTTGATGGTCTCGGCTCTGTTTCGATCCCTCAAGGTCTTGATCATGTGATCAAGATGAAGACCAAAGCAGCTGGATTTATAATATTCCTTTTTCCAAACAAACCAAAACTAAAAAAACAAAAACAATAATAATAATTTTCCAGTCGTCAATTCTTGTATAAAGTTTGATGACTTATACCTCAGCTTAGAGTTATTAATAATAGAAACAACATTAAAATAATTCGGATTATAATGATAATACTCCAATTTTTTATTGAATGGACATTAAAAAAATTGCACTGATCAGGATCAAGGATTTGTGCGAAAAGGATCCTTGAAAAAATTCAAAGCTTAAAAGGATGATTAATAAAATTAATAGATATCTTACAAATAAACAGAGCCAAAATTTTAAATGATAATATATAATATATATATTAGGGGGAAAAAATCACAGCCTTACACCTTCTTAAAATACCCCTTTATGTATTAATTTATCTCCATTAAAGATAGATTTGTACAAATCAGAGGAGGGGGGGGGGAGGTAGTTTGAAGTCCCTAGGTCTCATAAAAACATAAAAAACGTATAGAATGTGAAAAGCTAATTATATCCCTCCCTCCCCCATGTCTTAAAACCTAATTAAGGTTACTACAAAGAACTACATTTGTTCTCTAATGAAGATTCTACTTGTATTTTGGTAGACGCTGAGTCACGTTTCTTTTCTACTCACTCTATCTAACAAAGAATGTCTCTCAAAAACATCAAGGTAAAAATATGACGAAAACGATTATATAAGCTGCCGCCTTAAAGATAGGGAAAATGTATAGCTTCCCATAGGCAATACTTTGAATAAAGCATATTGATTTTTTCACAACCCAAAATCGAGTTTAATTTCAACAAAAAACCGGAAACGAATTATTTATACCCTTTGGTATACATATATTTTGATGCAAAATATCCCTTGGATATTTGACTTAGTTCCACATATTTTAAGAATGTAAACGTCATATTGCCGTGTGTCGTATTAATATATGTATGTAGCATATGATATAATATAAGTATGTTACTATATGTATATGCAATTAAGGACTCTCAAGTATGTACGTATATCCTTTGTAACTCTAATGTATTTATGTCAAGAGCTTTTTGTTTAATTCTTTTATCACTATGTACATTTTAATATTTTCTCTGCATCATATGTAGTTGAAATGAACATATAATATCTTACAAATAGCCTTTCCTTTCCTCAATAAGAAAAAGAAAAAAGTACTGAAATTATTATTGTTTAAAACCCTTTTATAAAAAGTAGAAAATCGACAGAAAATACAAGCGTAGCATAGAAGTTGTCAATGTTTCAAAACCTCTGTTGTGCTTGTTGATAAACTTTTTCCAGTGCTCCCTCTCTTTGTCATGTTGCGTCAATTGTCATATCAATAGGAATGTAAATCATATGCAATTCGGGCGTGTGATAAAAAAGTGGAGTTGGCTCTTCAAACAGGTCTTTTTGTTTTCCGAAGCTGTTATCATTTTTCCAATATTACTGAGGGGAGAACATCTACCTGATAGTAAAGATGTCGCTTGAAGGAGTACATGCATTAAGTTTAATAAAGCAAATAAAATGTAAACAAAAAGGGCTCAAGTCCTCGTATAACTATTATTAGTTAAAAATATATAATTTCCTGACGTTAATTTCAGTTAATTTTCTGCCTCTCGTCTATGTTATTATTTATTGTTGTATATATAATGGAGAATGGCAGCTTGTAGCTTAGTAAAACGTCATGACAGCTCAAGCTGCTTCCCCCCTCGACATTCATTAAATTGTCAGGGTTGCCAGGTTGATTTTTTCTTTCTTTTTTTATAACATGCCCGAATTGCATATGATTTACATTCCTACATATCAATATATGTACAGCAGTTACATTCACGCTCTCTTTCCTTTTTATTATGATATTTCTTAATAATCTTATAACTTTCCTTACTTTTAAAGAACTACATATTATTATATCAAAAATCCTTCGGACAATAAATCATTCAAATTTTAAATATAATATATATACATCTATTTGTCCAACATACAATTAATCATGGGCTCATGAACACTTCAGCTCAATTCTTACAATGAATTAATACATTCATTTATCAATGCAACACATCATTTGTACATAGTATATAGGAATCAAAACTTTCATTACAAAAATACATTTTGATGTGAGGAATGAAAAATGAATTTGAACTCTTTTTTCTTTTTTCTTTCAAAGTCATAAACCATATTATTATGTCACAGACTTCTTCGAAGAAGAGCACAAAAAAATCATATTTATGTGTACATAGATCCATGCATACGTATAAATATAACATGAAAGAAGTCTATCCATCATTATTTTCATAGTTCGTTTTTTTTTTTTAAAAAAAAAAAGAAGTAATCTACTTACATACATATTAGTGATGCATCTAGTATTCCCATTTGCATTCGCAGATTATCCATATTTAGAAGTAACAGCATTCGCAAAGATTCTTAAAGAAATTCCCTCATTTGTGTCTGCAGTTTGAAAATGTATTTTATTTTACATCGAAATATTAGGTACAAAGCTTCTTAAACTCTGAGGCTACAGGGAGCGCAGATCAACTCTAGGGGAAGATGTGAGAAGGAGACACAAAGAGAGTTTCAAAGAGTAACTAAATTAAACATTTGAACATTTGCTTGAATGATAAATGTTATTTGAGAGGGAGTGCAAGGATTACAGTTTGAGAAGCATTGCACTAAACTATCATCTGAAGGTAAAGAAATAGGGAAGGTGATGTAGAAAAGTACATTTTTCTTACCAACCAGTAATGTATTCAGTATTTACTTCCTTGAACACAGATTTATAAAAGTTGATATTTACATTTGTAGATGGTTCTAGAAAAATTTAACATAGACAAACTTTACTGCAATGATTTTAAGATACATATTTTAAAAATACAGCTATTGTACATTTCTACATAGACCTTGTTATGTCAATCAGTTTTTAGATGCAGATTGCATAAGAGCAAAATCCAAACAAAAGCAGCATTTTTGTTTCAAGAAAAGGTCTGGATTTGATTATATTTATTTTAAAATCTATTGAAGAGTACTCCTTGTGGCAAGTATGCATTCCTGCAGTAGGTTTTTGAGAGTCATTTTAGATATTTGATACATCACTAATAGAGTCTATGTATGTATGTAAATATTTACAGGGTTGTTCATAAGTTTAATTAATTTAATTTACACGATAATAACCGCCGTTGTTATCCTTTACGTTCGATAAACGATTTTGGCATGCTTTTTGAATGTGTCTGCACGGAAGTTCCTCCCATGCTTCTTCGATGGCTTAAAAATTATGATAAAAATGAACACTAACCTTCGAATCCAGATAATTCTACACAAAATGATCAAGGGGGTTCATATCTGGACTTCAAAGGAGGCAATAACAATTTGTCGCAAAATTGAATTCTTTCATTCAACCATCCTTGAGATTTTCGACCATTATGAATTGGAGCTCCATCTTTCTGGAAAACGATTTTTACGTTCCTGGAGGAGTGTTTCTTAAATTAAAGACCGGCTAAAAGTTCAAAAATTTCCGAAATGTAGTTTTTTAGCACAAATCAAAGGAAGCATATCACTGGAATTCAAAACCCAGATCATCAAAGTCCATCTATTGGATAAATATGAGATCATTTCTTTGTCCAAGGGGACATTTTAATGAGTTTTAGCCTAGATTTGGTCATTTTAGTGATTCAAGTTTCGACCCAAACACCCCTTTTTTTTTTCGTCATTAAAGACAGTAGAGAGCTTCTCCATACAAATGTTTAACAATTTTTCGAATCTTTCCATTCCTTTGGTTAGTATAACCTCTATGATGTTTTTACCGAAACATAGCTTAAAGGGTTTCATCTTCAAGTCATTTCGTTACAACCTATGAATTAATGGTGGGGAAGCTCCGATTTCTTCCACCATTTTGAACATCAGTTGTTTCCAGTTTTGATAAATTTTAGGCTAGACTTTTGCATCTTCTCCGGGTTATTGTTGATCTTAGATAATCAATTCCTGGCTTCTCATTTCAGCTACCAGTCTTTCGATGGTTTTAAGGCTTCTTGGGTGGTATAAACTCCGGTGAGTTTGTGATGGCGTCTTTACGTCATTGTAAAGAGCTGACTTTCTTAAAGGGTGGATGATGACTGAATCTACATAATATTTTTTTGTTCATCCCTATTTATACCTTTTGACTCTATTAAACTGGAATTGAGCTTAAGCCAATTAGATTGTAAATTGATTGATTAAGCCCCAATTATGAAACCTTTAAAACTTATGACACACCCAGTACACACGAATGTATTTTTATAGAGATAGAGAAAGAAAAAGAAAAAGTACAGAGTGTCTGGTATGTATGTATGCTCATAATATGTAAGCTTTTGTTGTTTTATTTCCGTCAAAATAAATGAAAAAAAAAAATAGGAACTTGAGTTTTTTCCTCAGAGAAGAAATAAATAGAGAAAGGAAGACATATTTTGTTTCTTCTCATTTGTAGCTACAAGACACGAAAAAAAAATATCTCATGCTTACTTCTACGTGAAAGCTGTTATTACATGAAACACTGTTATGACATTGTGTTGTTGTTTATATGTTTGTATGTTTATGTATGGTTTTCTCCTGATTACTTTTATTATTTATACAAACATGCATCATGATATAATCAGTTTAGCTCTTTTTATTCAAAACATAATATTCCTTTACAACCATCAAGTAATAATAATGAAAGAGAGCTGAAAAATAAAAGGAATGAACGTACAAGGGGGCTTAGTTCTAGGATCCTTATGTTCATTTCTGCATAAATTACTCCGGTAAAAGTAGAAAGCTCATTCATCCTTGGTGTGATAAGGCAACAATGGGCAAACAAGAGAAAGTACAGAAATAATAATGAATAGCTTTTTTGATGCATTATACATACTTTGTAAGGATATTTATTTTTAATTTATAAGTACTACAGAGTTACCCTTGACATACAAGTTTAATCTTTTCCGTGACTGAGCTCAATTTTCCACCATTTATATTAATATATTAATTGCTATTAATCCCTCCTACATAGTCCTCAAAATAGACTCACCCAATTCTTTTTTAATTTTTTAATTTAAACAAGGCAATATACCTTAAATATTGTATAGTATAGATAACAAGATGATTGGTGCTCACGTATTTGCGGCTCTTCTACGGCTCGTAATTAAAGGCAAAAAAAAAGCAAATAAAAAGCATATTTACGACTAAAATGCTAGTTCACCTCTATATTATTGAAGTTCCATCCACCGTACCTTGGATTAAGAGCAAACTCCGTCTCAGAGGAGTATTTTTCATTTCAAAATTATCAATAATCACAAACTGACTATACCCTTTGTTATTGAACTGAGATTTTCTGGACCCCTAATTTTATTAAACTGCTTCTAATTCCATTTCATCGCCTGTATTTGGCTCCTAAAACGTACAGTTGGAATTAGTTCAATTCTTTTAAATGTATTGATTATGAAATATAAGTGTTGTTGTTTTTTTATGTTTTTTAAAACAGTCATCATTTTTTCTTAGTTATTGCAGTGGTCTCATCTATTAAATATATAAGTTTTGACATTACAAATGGTCTGAAAGTACTTTAATCATATCCTTTTTCAATAAAACATTTTATAGAGTATGACTTCTTACTTCGATGTCCATTTGCAATGTGTTGAAATGTTGAAATAAAACAGAAAAGTAACAACCCTCATTCCTCCCTTATTTCAAGAGCATATCAACAGACATGATATCTCTCAGTGTTACCATATTTTGATGACATTATCTTAGACGTATTTAGTACACTCACCACATCTTTCTTAATTGCAGAGTCCTTATATATTAGCTTCTAGAGGAATAAATACTATATACATATACGACATTTACGTTGATCTTTGTTAAAACGAACATTTAGAGTTAGAAAGTACTTAAGAGTACATAGATACATTGGTAAAAAAGTACTAATACTACTTTTGACCTTCCACTCTTTTTTTTCTTTTTTCAATAGTCAATTGACTGTGAATAAACTCTTTCAGTTCATAGTCTATAGAGTAAAGATACATCGTATTATGAGTATATGTTTATATGTATGTTAGAACCATTAAGTTCTAAAGCATGAATGTAAAAAAAAAGTATGTATAAGACGTATGGTCAGTTAGTAGTAGTAGTGAAAAAAAAGTTTCAACGTTTCCCTCATTGACGAAAACTTAACATTCATAATACGAATACAAGTACATTATGAATATAATATTTGAGTTGCTATAAGGTTCCTAGTTTTCATGTTGTTTAATGATGTTGTCTTTCATTTTGGATAATGTATAGAATGTACATAGGAAAAATATGTTGTTGTGTCAACAGCAATCTACAGAAACATAATGAGATGGTTTCTAATTAATAACCATGTACATACAAAATAAAAACAAGGATACTCACACTTCTAAAAAAAATCAATTGTTCCTGAGTGATGGGAAAACTATATCGTTTAAAAAAAGTACAAATAGAACAGTAGATCCTTAATCTGAACCATATACCACCAACATGAATACTGACTGTCTGTTATTTGTTTGTTTGTGCCAATTTTAATTTATCTTATCTTGTCTCTTATTAGTGTCTTTAAAAAATTGAATTATATCATACTAAGCAAAGATTATCCCTATTCTTAAATAGATAGGAGTGATATAATAGAGTGTGAGAGTTGTTTAATTATCATTATGAATGATTTGTGAATTTGCTAAATCCCATTGGCTATTGGGATTTACCATTAATAGTATTGTTTATTTTGTTTATGGTTTGTTTACTAAGGATTAGGATTTCTGAGCCATTTTGCTACCCTGAATGTCTTTTGAATTTGCTCAATTGGAAAATTACCATCGGATTTTGGATCTTTTTTTTAATTTCTACTTTGGAGGATAAGGTTCAGGGATTCATGAATTGACGATTTCATTCAATGAGTCTTAGGAATATATGACGTCAATGATTAATTTTGTTTGATAAAGTTATATTTTTCAAAACTTTTTTTGTTTTTTTTTTGATTCTGTAGAGTTTGTGGATTATACATGTCAAAAAAAAAAATTTATAATTAATATCTGATTTTAGTAGTGCTTCATAAACCCCTTATTTCCCCTCCTATTTCCATATTCGGAAATAAAAAACGTTTTAATTTTTCCTCATTTTTAAAAGCAAAGAAATTCATTTGAAGTGTGAGTAATTAATCTTATTTAAATGGTCTAGTTTAGTTGGAGTAATGATTTGACTGCAGTTATTTTGAGGCACAAATCACTGGAGATTAAATAGAGAAAACATAACAATTCCGTAAAATGAATAATACTAGGAGTTTGGAATTTAGAGCCTTTAATTGCAGCTGGCCAAAATTGTATATTTCTATTTAAATGGGTCTTATTTAATATTACTCTTATTGATCTGTATCTTACAACCTTAAATTTAAAATTTAGAGTATAAATTGGGATTTATCTCTATTTGAAGGTTGATTGGGTGAGCTCAAATATTCAGAATAAAAAAAATTCATACACTTATCATTATAAATTTCTCGGCTTCTCAAATGTCAATAAATACTAATTCGGTGGGTTTTTTTTTTTTTTTTTTACAAAAACCTTATATTGTGTTCTATTTGAACAAAATTAGAATGTATACTACTATATCTCCACATAATGTATTAATTTTGAGTATCATTCTTACATTAAGCAATTGTTTCCATACAACTATACAACTACAAAAATGAAAAAGTGTTTAAATAAAAATAAACAGGGTTGTTCATAAGTTGTAAAGGTTTCATAATGGGTGATAAAGTTTTTAGTACTTGATCAATCAATTTGCAATCTGATTGGTATAAACTTAATCCCTGTTCAATTTTGTCAAATTAAGAGGGATGAACAAATATATATACTGCGTTCAGCAAAATTTTGCTTCAATTCATTCTGGCCGCAAATTACGGAAATGGTTTAAAAAAAATAGCTTCATTATAATAATTCGTTATGCCTTCTTCAAATCCAAATCTGAATCCTCTTAATTATTTTGAATAGGGTTATTTAGAGTCGAAAATTATGATTTCTTCCAACTAGAATTTGGAATTTATCTCTCAAGTCATGGAAGAAACATGAAGGAACTTCCGAGCAAGCACATCTGTACGACATGAAACTGAATACAAAATTGTTTATCGAACGTAGTGGTTAATGTCAACGGTTATATTGAATAAGTCATCAAATAAACATAACCTTAGAAATATAAATTTAATTTTGTTGTATTAATTATCACGTAAATTTATACCTTTAGAAATTATGAATAACCTTAAAATAGAAGAAATACGTTATTTTTTATTGAAATTGAAGATATGTTCAACGCAAAAATCCAGCTATTGTTAAGTTACAATTACATTTGTCATTGTCAAGCAATCTACCAGATAATGATGCGGAAATGTTTACAAAGTTATACAAATTTCTTTCAAATCAAATTATATCAAGTTATATTAACCTATTTTCTACAAAGCTTTTGATGATAAAGATCTAACTGCGTAATATTCTGTTCGAAGTTAAAAAATTATACTATATATATATCATATTTCGTAATAAGAATGTTCCAAAAAAGTCCTCCAAATACTTTGTATGAAGAAATCTAAATGTTATTTTGAATTTTTTCATCTATAGTTCTGTATATGTCTTCATCTTATTGAATTAAATATTATTGCATTGACAGTGCACAGTTTAATAAATAAAAGCATTATTGGAATGAAAAATTATTCTATAAATATATTTTCTTATTTTTATAACATTACAAAATTGTTTCCATAATTGTGGGAAATTTAATTTTCTTTAATTCAAGCATAGCAAACTCAGGTATGACATTATTTTCTCAAATACGGAACGATTTCATCACTAAGGAACCACGCAACCTATATTACATCTCTTCACTCATATTTTTAACTCATGGTGAGTCAAGCTCGAAGAACTATGATATCCAAAACGTTTTTTTAACTCCTAAGACATCATGCTCTAGGACTTTTTATGTACGAAAAGGGGAATGTAAGAGTGAGTGAGGTCGTACAAAACTCGAAATTCAATGGTGTTACAGTTAAGGCGGTCGAAGAAATTGTACGTAGTGATACAAAGCAACGATATACACTCAATGAGAAAGACAATGCCTTTTATATCCGTGCAAATCAAGGACATTCCATTCAAGAATGTATTTGTTATGGGGAAAGGTTTAATGGAGTGTTGTTAGGAGAAAATGTTCCAATGTTTTTGTATTGTTTTAAATGGATTTATTCTGTAGGAGTATGGGCCTCACAGTCGTCACTCCAATCCATAATTTTGTTTAATATATTGATCCTAAGTAGGAAAATTGAATTATTTCTGATATATTAGTATTATTTACTATTTAATCATTTGAATTACCAACATTTAATTGCCTTGTGGGCGGGGTCTCATTTTACACCATTGATTAATGATCACTGAGTACATATATTGATATATATATTCCCAATTTAGAGACCCATTAAATGTTACTCTGCAACTTTGTAGAATAGTTACTTTCCATAATTCATATACAAAGTGTAAGCCATTTATTTAGGTAGTGAATTTGAGAGCAAGAAGTAGACTAAATTTGAATAAAATCACCTACGTAATAGAAATAAAATTATAAATCTTATGCATATTTAGCTGTCGTTCCCCGATCTTAAATTGATTAAAGATCCGAATAAATATCCAGTAATTGTGCATGGAACAAATTCATCCAAATTCTCCAAATTCCTAGAGTCTGAGATTTTCAATCGCATAAATAGAACACATTCATTTTGCGTCCACGGGCGATCATTCAAGAGTTGTTTTGGGAATGCTAAGAAACTGGAATGTAATTATTTATATTGATATCAGACAAGCTATAAAAGTTGGCTAAAACCAGTTCATCTGTTTAAGAACTATTGAGAATCAACTATATCCGCTATCATGCTCACCATGAATAATAGTAACTAATAGTAACTACATAGTCAGAAATACCAAATGTATTTTTTCCAATAATTAAGTTGCAATTATTGGAGTCATTATTTAATTACTCAAAATATACTTACTATTAATACAAACGAAAGAGAATGTCTTCAAGAATATGAAGGCAGTTCTAACTAACTTTTGAAACATTTCAGATAAATTTGGTTTCTTGTTGATTTGACACGCTCCTAAGTATCTACTAAAAAAATGTTTCCCATCTTTTTTTTATAATGTTAAATGTTAACATAAAAAGTTAGTTTAATTGAGTATTATGTAAGTTGAACAATGTTTACTTTTAATGTGATTATCATGGCTGAGGTATTGTAAATATTATTAATTATATTTCCATACGTTTATGTGCAATTATTAATATTATTTACTCAAAAACATTTGTTTGACGGGAAATTTCAAACATTTCAATGGAATATGTATATTATACGTATATTGCTCAGTATTTCATGGTCCATGATTCTTCTATGACAATTATGCATATATATTTTTTATTCTGATATAATCTAAACAATACATACACAGAGATTTACCACAAAGTCAGTACCTCAAAGGGTCTCTTAGAAACACGGTTTTTCTCTTCTTCAAAATAAGATTTTTTCTCAAACTGTTACCTCGACTCTTAAGAGGGAAAATAAAAATCAAAAAAGAAAAAACACCAACTGGTAGTTAGCCTTCTATATTTTTCTTGTTGCCAACTACATAATTTTGAGTAAAGTCATTTTTTAGATACATTTTTGGTAGATACGTTTTATGAATATAAAAGTCAATAATTAGTATTTCTACAATATTAAGAGATTCAAATGCTTGATTGAATGTATACATAGGTATATCAAAATCATATAAAATGCCATTTTTGAGTTTTTAATACGTAGAGTTAGCTGATTTAAATAAAATAAATTCAATGAAATCTATGTATTCGGTTTTTAATAATGATAGGCAATTAAAAAATCATAGAGGAAAATTAAGAGTTTTTAAGACGTGAATGCACAAGGATATCATTGGTTTTATATTTTTGAATAATTTTATTTTTATTTACTTATTAAATAAAAAAAACACAACTGTGGAAATAACGTCGTTGAAATACTTTAGTAGGCATTTTGTTAAAAATATATTTTGGAGTTTTTTAAGTGGAGTTAATGCATTTATCTACATAATATGTATGCATGTACATATATTTTTTGCTTTTATTTACAAGATTCGAATAAAATATCTATAAAGACTCCTTTATAGAATTCCCAAGAGAGTAATTAATGTATTTTCTTTCTATTTCTTAATATGTCGTCTTAAATATGTACATTCATGTATAGCAAATATTAAACATCGAAGAATTGAACAAGTTATTTTTCTCAAAATAGTCAGTAAACTATCCTATTCTATGAGAGCCACAGTTTTCAAACTTTTCAGATATTTAATGCATTTCTTATTAATCAATTTCATGTAATGTTCAAGGAATTATTTAAGTACAAATGTTTTGGTTGACTTTTGAGCATAATCCCACCGACTATGCCCCAGGAGCCCCTTTTGGTCAAAACAAAGACTGAAATCGGAATTTACATTAAAAGCACTTGCGGATCTTCTTTTTTTCCCTCTAGGCTTAAATTGAAGTTGAAATTGGAATATGAATCAAATTAGCTCAAAAAGTAGGGTCCGATTTTTCGAAAACCGGCGGACTCTTGAAAAAAAAATTACAAATTTGAAATCAGTGTGCAAAACTGAATAACTTTTATTATACTTATATCCCTTAGGATTTTTAACATTTCAAATTTGTTGACCTGTGTAATTTTTTGGGGATTTCAGTAGGGATAAATGCTTTTATTTCTAAGTTGTCACTACGTTTGTTGACATTTCTGCCAAATTACCCGTCAAAATATTAATTAGTGTTTGAGATACGCGTCGTCCTTTTGTAAACAGATAAAATCGGATTTTTCGATTTTTAAATTTTTTGGAAAATGATGACTAAAATGCAATTTAAAGAAATGTTATTGAAACCAAAAAATTTTAAATGAACAATCTAAAACACAGCACATAACCCATTTTAACTGCCTTTAGGAAATCGGTTATAAAATCTATGTCCAGATTTTTTACTGTTTTTTTAACTAGCCATAGATGCACAGCAATCAACCAGAATAATAGAGCCCTTAGATATATTTTTAGATTGACAAGGTTAAACGGAAATACTTTTTGGTATTAATTGCTTGCTCATTATCAAAGATTGTATTATTCATTGCATTCAACTTCAGTGTATTAGTTTCAACCTTCTTTAATCTCAAAATATTTTCTAAATCTTGAGCTTTCTAAATTGTCCTTTGATAAAAAGTGATCATAGCAGAGGGTCGTCGAAGGACAGCTCTTATCCATTGATTACTAATATATAGTATATTTACAAGAAAATGATGAACTTGAGTGGGATATTATGATTCAATGTAAGACCTACATGGCTCTTTAGAAAAATCAATAGAAACGACGCAACGAGGAAGAGTTATTGTCCGTAAGGAACACACTATTGAGGACAATAGTTATAATCTTACATTAACAGATTATGAACTGCATTTATAAGAATAAATAATGAGTTATATAGAGGAAATTATATTCAAGAGATATTAATACACTAATCCCTAACTGGAAGTCATGGAAAAAGTAATAATATTTTGAGTTTACTACTGCCGTATTTCTCTATAGTTTGGAATGTAGACTGATTTTACTCGAATCAGCTGTTCTTAAACAGTGAACACTTAACAACTTTTAATTGAAGAATTGTTCAAAAATTGATAAGAATGGATTAGCTACCAGTGAATTTCTACCCGTATTTCTTTTCAGATGAAAGGTTGAGAGATACAATTAAGATAGTACAAATTTGGGGACTATTTTTTCGACCATAATATTATTCAAGCTCTAACAATCAACGTTCAGAGAACGAATAAAGGATAATAGTAGTACAAAAATCGGCAGCTGATATGAAAATGGGAGTAAATGTTCATGCTAGTGGGACAATGCCGATAATTGTATATAGAAGATGATGTTGAGGGAAACGCCTCTGATCCTATAGATTAAACTCGAATTCATCTTTTTTTCTTGCTCTTTGTACTTGAATGAATCATATGTACTTGATTTAGATACATATATGCATGTGACTTATATGTAAATGGATAGCAATCGTACAGAGAATATGATAATTTATTGACTATAATGACAAAAACGACTTGTACAATCCTTTGGTGTTTAATCTTTGCTATACATGTATTAAGACGACATATTAAATCTTATATAAATCTTACATGAAGAAAAAGACTTTTAAGTACTATATCCCTTAATGTAATTATGACATTTATCCTGCTTATGAAAGTTTGTGGAGTTGTTTTTATCAGTTATCTTTTTTGGGAAATAAGGATTTTGATTGAAAATGCTGTGTACATACATAAATAAAGGAGCCCTTTGTGAGGAAAATGTATCAGGTTTATCTTTTGACGGGGTGGGGTGAATGGCTATCCTGAGGGTCAGACTCGGATAAGGAGCTACTAAAACAGAGCAATCTTCAATGTATTTCTCAGCCTTTTCTTCTCCAAAAAGACCGGATTTTAGTTTGTGGATAGCGAATGACGTCATTCTTTCCAAGCTATTGGACTAGTCGCTATTTAATTGTAGGAATAGTCATCATAGCTTGACGACATTTATTAGAGTTTTAACGAATCAATGAACTCAAGCCAATACTGCTGAATTAAACAAAGCCTGCAAATATTATGTACATATGATAGACATATCAAGATTTAATTTTTTTTTCAAAGTCCTTTGAGATGTAGAGTAGTAATCAGATGATGAAGTTGAACTTGCTTTTGTTTTGACTCAGTAGAATTATAGTTAGCTCTTTCATAGAGATTTTGAAATAAACACCTACAAACAATTCAGTCATCATGCATTTACAAATTCGAGTATCAAGATTATGAGTATATGTATTTTGGACTCTTATATGTGGATATATAAATTGCATGCTTTTTTGTTGGTTTTTTTGCCTTGAAATATTTGTAGCGATCACACACTTTCTTCACTTCATACATCATCTATGGATTGCCAATTGTGTAAAAGGGTGACGGACACATCATCAAGGAAAATGGAATGAATTTTCATGCTTTTAAATTAAATTTTTAGTCAGGTAATGCGGATTTTTTTTACTCTTTTCTCCTTCATCTAATTGTGACCAAGAGGCCTAAGAAAGTAAAAAAAATTTAAATACTGTTACTCTATTAAAAAGAAGAAAAATCTTAACCAACACTCAAATTATACGTTTAGAAAGTACGTATTTTCAATTTACAATTTGATGTTTATTGCTTCAAAATTATATTTATTGGAGACGATGAATACATAGTTAGAAAAAGTAAATTATTATGTTATTTTGAATTGCATTGAGTGATTGCAACAAGCAACTTTAATGGGCCCTCTTCATTATTTGATTGAAGTGCTAAGAACTAATATATCAATAAAAGTTATTAAATGATATACATTAGACATGCTAACTCTTTAGAGTGGGCTACGTAATATTTATTATCCTTCTTATCTTTTCCTAATAAATAATATTGAAGGAAACAAACCTGAATATTAATAAAAAGAAATCCCTCAAACTTTAATAATGGCATTGGCTATATGTATATGTATGTACTGAAAGAATTCATCATTTTCAGAAATCCAATACATCCTTCCATGCATTGATTTCAATGTATGTACATTATATATGGATGTCAAGATAAAAATAGTATATTATATGAAAGTATTTGTTAGTCTTGTATGTTTCATAGTTGTTATTAATGATTAAAAAGAGTTACATACAAGAATAATAGTTATGAAACCTTGAGTTTTCTTAGGGTTTACATAATTTATATTTATATGTATGTTAAAAAGAATCTTTTAGAATATTCTTGATCTAATTCTTGTAATACTTGAGACGTTAATTACAAAACTGTAATTTGTTTTTTTTCTTGGAAATTTAGTTTTTGAGAACTTTTGATTTGAATGTCACAAGCATTTTTTTTGTTTCTTTCTATATATATGTTTGAGCTATTTTTCGTATGTGAAAAAAATTCAAATGACAAAATATCAAGGACTCACATGTAGAGCTACTTAAATAGCAGCGCGCAGAAGGGTTAAGAAACCGGCTGAAATCCTTCTGCGCGCTACTACTTCTGCCTATTGCACTACTATTTTTGTAGCTCTACCGTGAGTCTTGTATTTCTTGTGAACTTTTCCTCGAATTTGGATGAAAATTTACACATTTAGATGGACGATTTTTTTTTTTAGTTCTTAGTTGTTGACCAGTGTTATCAGATAATATTAAAAAAATTCAGCCCATAATCAAAAAAAGACAATATTCTGACTGAACTAGACACTCTTCATCTAAACAATAAGCTCATCAAAAGTTTAATATATCCAATAAATTTAATCAAAAAAATCTTAGAATTATGATTTGATAGAAAAAAACAAACAATTACAGATACGTCAAATACCATTAAAAATTAGATACTTGACACCAAGATCCTACCCATCACATTGAAAATAATTTCTGAAATCTTGCCAAGAAGGGTCGTGACTCTCTTCATACTCTGTGTGTGAACTATTAATTCAATTACAGTTTCTGAGCAATCCTGCGTTTTGTCACAGAATGTAGCTACAAAAGAAGCTCTTGAGTTTGGGTTATTGAGTAGGCAGCAGTTCTTTTCTTGCTGTTTGCTGGATATGTAGCTGAGCAAACATTTAGCGTAGAAACAAGAGAAGAATGACATCATGAGAAGAGGAGCTGCCCTCCTCTTCTCATGATGTCAATAAACTTACTTAGGTCAACTTGTTTCTCATCAGACTCTGCTGCAAGCCTAATACCAGTGTCAATTGCAATTTCCACATCAACCAACACTTCCTTTATCCCTGACATATTTAAGCAGTTAAATTTCACAAGAGACTTTATTCTTATTTTATAATATATTATTTCAACCTTATATTGAAAAAGAATTTAGAAAAAATATTGATTTAATGCACGCATGCGCAGAGAGGTAGTACAGATTTAGCTACATTGCCGGAGAAGGAGAGTTTCAGCAGTTATTTAGATTACACCCCTAGCATCTACATACTTCTTATTTTTTAGGGTTACAGTCAAAATTGTATTGTTCAGTTCATTTTTTTATGCAGACTCGCAGTTCAAAGAATCAATCTTGATTTCGACTCGTAGGAAATGACTCGTACAATCATTATATAAAAAAGACTTTATATTTGCTCCACCGTATATCTGAAACAAGAAAATTATGTCAAATGATAATCAATATTTTAAAATAAGGGTAAGCAAAATATAAATAGATCTACAAAATGTATTATATATACTTGTTGTCTTGTACTGTATGAAAAAATATAGTTGATTTTGATTAAAATATTTACCTTAAATATATAAAAGGATGTGTCTTCCGAATTTGATAAAACCTTACAAGGTAGATATAATAAATATCTCACAAAAAAAAAAAGATTAATTAAAGATATGACATTTGCAACCTTTTTTTTTAAGGGGGCCTAAGATAAATTAGCTGGATCCAGAAAATTGAAAGATGCTGGCCTAACTAAATTACCAAAAAAATCCAATAAATGACATGGATATAAGGTTAAAAAACAATAGTAGACGATAAATAGAAGTAAGTTCAAACAACTCATTACTTTGATACTTCTGAGTCTTCAAATATTTTTCCTTAATTGCTCAGAGTACAGAGGGGATGTTCTTTATCTGAGCTTAATATTCAAAATATAACGTATTTTTATAATTATAAATGTTTCCATTAATATTTTGATAAGATCACAAATGCGAAATTTCCATTCACAGAGATAAGCATTCATACATATAAGTAAAAAAATCTAATTTATTAACTAAATGGGGCTTTTTTGATGCATCATCATGATACTTATATGCATATATTGTAAATCTAATTATACATGTAAGTAACCATTTGTCGTAGAAAAAAAAATCACTGAAGTCATAGATTACTTGATAAGCAAAAAGGATCAAAAACTATCAACTAGAATGAAAGAGCGGAGGAGACTCCTCCACGGAATTTGGCATTCTCAGAAGAAGATGATTTAGCAAATTAGATATCTGGGAAACTTACAGAACATTCAAGTGTCTAGAGTCTGAATAAATTATTATTTTATTAAATGTTTAGCTGGTCAGGTTACCTTCGCTAGTATTCTAGTAGGAAGGAATATGAAATTATATGAGCTTAAATTTATATGATATCCACTGTCGTTTGATGGAAATAATATCATGTAAGTAATTGTCATTGTCATTTGACTTTTTCCTAGTAGATTACTGATTTTTCTTTCACTCAAAAGTACACTTAAGCATTTAAAAAGGGCAAAAATGCTTTAGAAATTTCAGAAACCAGATTTAATCGAAAAAACTAGTTAGAAATTTATAATTGAAGAAAACATAGAATTAAATATGGAGCCTACGTAAAAGAATTTTGTTGTCGTTGACTTCTGTGTAAATTACGTTCCTAATCATATCTTTCAGTCTTTAATAAAAAGCTCAAACCCATAAAATAGCTAATTCTGTTTTTATTAATGAGTAATTTTTTCACTGACTTGGTGTATTAAGCATTGTTTTTTGTGATATCGTGTGTCATTTATTATTAATTACCTACGTAAAAGCTTATTCAAGAAAAAAATTTATGATAATGAATCTATAACTCTAGAACTTATAATAAGAGAATGTTATATAAGGTATAATAATGTAAAAAGAAAGTCCAGTAATATTCTGTAATATTACTGTTTTACCTCTTCAGGAGAAGGTTGATAGAAATTTTTCATGTCTAAGTAAATTTATATAAGCTCACCATTAATATTTTAGGAGAGGATCCACCTTGACATATTTATGATTTACGTCAAAACTTTCACGCAGGATTATAAAGCTCTAAACAATTTGTGGAGACCTGGAACAGTTGTAAGAGATCCTGTCTCTCAAATAACACTGGTCAACAGTCAAAAACCATGAGGGGTATAAATATAATATAATGAAAATTATTTAGTTTTGCTCACTGATTTCAAATCTGTAGAAAAAAAAAGTTCAAGAATCCGACGGTTTTCGAGCTAATTTGGCCCATTTTCCAACATCAACTTCAATTTAAGCCTAGAAAAATACTCATTTTGTGCATTAAAAGAAGAATGATTTCCGTGTGTGTTTAATGCAAATTCCATTTCCAGTCTTTGTTTGGACCTAAGGGATGGAAGTTGGCCCAAAAGTCGGCCAAATTTTTGTATTTAAATAACTCCTTGAATGTTACATGAAATGGATGAATGATGAATGCATATGTACTGGAGCTGAGCTCCACAGCTTTTAATCGAGATGTCAAGCGCCCGATAAGAATCCTTAACCAAAAATAAATCGTCCGTCTAAATATGCTCAATTTTACCCAATTTCGATCAAAAATCCACTAGAAATCAAAGCTCACGGTAGAGCTACTAAAGTAGTAGCGTGCAGAAGGATTACGAAATCAGCTGAAATTCTTCAGTCTATTGCACTTGTTTTTTAGTAGCTCTTCCCTGAGTCTTTGATTTCTAGCGAATTTTTGCTCAAAATTGGAATTAAATATATATGTACATTTAGATAACATAATATGAATTATTGCAAAAAAAAAAACTTCAACTTTTCTTTGAGATATTTGAATTAGGTTAATTGAATTAAAGTAGTTTTTTGGAAAAACAATATTTTTGTAATTCTTTAGTCCGTTTTTCATTGTTTTTATTGTGATTTTTGTATTTTTATTTCACTTAAATATATCTATATGTATGCATGTATATGCAGGGAAAGAAAGGTAGAGTTGATACACTCCCCCCCTCTTTCTACTTCGCTCCTATAAACGAATATTTTCAGGAAGGGATCCACTCATTAACAGAAGATTGTATATACTTCCATCGTGTAAGTGCTTTTGTTGATTTTGTCTTTGTTCTCACTGGAAAAAAAGAAAAAAAGACCGATGATTAATTCAGTCCTAGGACTAACCCAACACTAATCGTGCATCATATTGAGGAGGATAAAATGGAAAAAGTGCAAATTTTCTAGGAAAAGCTAAAGTCTGGGCCTCTAAAAAGGGCAAATCAATACGAGACAAGAATTTTCACTTTGGTTGAATTCCGAATTTCATAGAAACTTTTTATTCAACGAAAAAGCAAATGAAAAGAGCTAAAACTCTATAGAAATGCTTTAAATCATAAAATAACACGTACCTTTGTAAGCAAAGGAAATAAACACAAAGCCAAAGAAGGGAGATTTGATACAGGTACATTCTCTCTCTTATGCAATAAAACATTAACATGCTGCCTAGTCTACAAACGTGATGAACTTATGACACAAAAAGAGCAGTGACAAAAGAGGCAGAAGCAAAATCCAAAAGCGAAAGAGGCCCTTTTTATGTACGTAAGTAGAAAAATAAAGTATTTAATATTATTATATATGTTATAAAAAGATATAATTATATTAACAATTCATTTTGATTTTGAAATGGTCCCCTCCAGGAGGGAGAGTTGATACATTTGACCATTATTTTTTTTTGCTGTCTTAGACACTTTAATATTTAATGCAACATAGTATTAATATCGATTGTACAATTTGCAACAATTAACGAGTGAAACTGATGCATATTTTCGTAAAACAGAAAAGAGTGTATTAACTCTCCCTCTCTTCCCCAATAGTATTTTTCTGCAAAATGTCCTATGACACAATTATCTTCGACGAATTATCCTACATATTTCATTATCATCATTTTATACATATTTACATACACATGATGAGGATTTTTCTCGAGAGCTGAAGTGAACTTCTTGTGTCTCTAAATTCGGATAGCTTTTCATATGCAAGTCTTGGTTATAAGATATAAATAACACTTGTAAATCATCTTAATTTTGCTTGATGTTTATGAACTAGGTATATTCATGTTATGGGTACATTAATTAAATATGCATGTATATACATCATCTAGAGCAAAATTTGGAGAATAAATATAAGCGAATTATATTACAGTGTAACATGTAAACCAAATTATTTAGATCATTTTTTTGTAATCAAATCAATTTGCTTATGACGTGAATGAAATGATTACATACCGTTGTGACAAATTATAAACTTGATTAGGGTTTGTGGAGTTGACAATACTAATGAATGTTGATTAGAGAAACTTTAATTTAAGAGTATCTACTTTTTGGCATTGTTGTGTTCAAGACTAACTAACCTGACACACCAAAATAAGACCAATACTTTGAGGAATCGAAACTAAGTCAAAATCACGGGGGAAAAAATGTTTTTTTTTGTATAGAATATATAAGTTTAATGTTCTTGCTCTGATCTATGTTTTGTCAACGGGACCAAGACTTTTAAGGGTTGAAAAGGTACCAATATTTTGATGGATGAAGATGGGTCTGTCATCTAAGGGGAAGAAAAGGCCACCAGCTCCAAACAAAGTCCAAGTTCTTAACGTTTTAATCATTTATGGTTGTGTAGAAGAGTATAAAGTTCATGACTCGTGGACGTGAATTGGAATATGATGGGATGGAAGTGCTGTGTCCCCGGATGCTGAGAGGGCTACCAAGATACCCCAAAACACCTGGCGTAATCTTTTCCAGGCATCAATGTGCCCTCCCTCTCCCCCAAGCAAAAGCTCGATCAAAATAATAGAGGGTCCTTCCAAGATCAAAAGTTGATAAAATAAATTAAAGTGACCGTCTAGACAAGAATATGTAGCCTACATTTCATGGAGCATAAGAGACAAGGTATTGACCGACAACTCAACAGACATCTGGAGCTAAAGTAAGACACATTAAACTTATATCAATCATATTGAATATAAATCTAGACCCACCCAAGGTTCAAGAAGTATTTATAGACTCCAACTCGAAAATAAGCATCAAGAGGCCATGGAAGTTGATGTGTTCTTGGAAGAAGAGATTAAAACAGCACAAGACCTAAATGAGAAGTGGTCACAGAAGATACTACCATCTGAATTGATTCTTCTTAAGTCCCCCAAAATGTCGTCCATTGTGAAGCTTGAACTTACTGAGGACAAGGGCCTTGAAATCGAACACAATCTCACCTTCAAAGTTTTTCAAGGATATGACATGATCAGCAACAGTCAAGTCTCCCATTTTCTATGCACAAACTCACAGGATAAGACCAAAACAGAGACATAAGTAATTTATATAACTGCATATCCTGGATCGAAGGTGGAGTTGACCAAAGATGAATCGTATGACGTCAATATGAGTTTGTTATCCAGTCTACATTGTAGAATACCCAGACTTGGATCCAGCTCAATCATCAAGGCTATCTTTCATTATTGAACAGATGACACTACTTTTCAAGAGTCATAAAGCAATAGGATATTCAACTGTTGGTCACCAGTCTTCTCTCTGTTGGTCTCCTGTGGCAAAATGTGAGCACAGCCATTTACGAGTAAATCTTAAGGTCAAATGCTCCTACAGTTCCCTAACCCAAGCATTCCAGAGCTTTGACAACTGCAATAACTGTAGAAGCAGGACTGTCTGCTTCAAAAGTAAAATATTTTGAAGCTAGGATCAAAGACCTGAGCAGTAGGGAACATAATGTCACTCTCATGATTAAGTAGGTCTACTCAAAGCAAAGAGTTGAGTTTGTGATTATGAGAGCGACCAAACAACCAAAACGGTTCTCACATTCATGATCAAGTCAGCTGAAGGAAAGTACATGGATGTGGTGTCACTCATTCCAGTCGTCAAAATTAATCCACAATTTATCTACAGCCAATACACTCCAATAATACAACCTCTGTATCAAATTGGGTTCAGGGTTGTGGTCATTTCAATTAATCGCCTGAGCCAAAAGAAAATTGACTGAAAGCAAGACTTCCAGCTTTAGTCAAGAAAAATCATAATCCTCATAAGAAAATATTAGACATGAGCTTTCATTCTAATAGCTGTTAACATTTTCATAGTATTTGCATTCTTAAATCATCTATAATTGTCATACTCTCTGTAATATTTTCAATTATATCATAGTATAACATAGATACCAATAAAATTTATCTTTGTTGATGAAAAATACTGTTTAATTATAATATTTGCACATAGTACATTTATAGCTAGAAAGAAGAAATTGAGTTGATGTATGTATATCATTAATATATCTATTGTTTACTGCACTATTTACTTATCAACTGCTCGTTTTTAAGTCCATTGTCCATGCGAAGCATATGTACGTTTGATATGAGAAAATTGAATTCAAATCGATTCTGAAGGTAGTGAGTCTACTTTTAAGTGTTTCATCTTTTCTGTAAAGAATTGTAAATTAATAATTGTAAAAATAATTATTGATGTGAATGAAATGTTTTTGTAATAAATGTATATCTATACTTTTTATGTTAAATCATGTTCTACAAAGTAACAAAAATAATTATTTATGAGAATAGTAGTAATAATGAGAGCGGGTCTACGATAAGAAAATAACCATATAATTTAAGACTTTATTCAAATTAATTGACAAGTTTTGTTATATACCAAATTAATTGTACAAAGTCCGGTACTTACATGTCAAATTTCAGAGTGATCAGTTATGCTCCAGACGATGATACTTACATAAGGGTACAATTTTTGTAAATAATTTAGGTATTTTCATAGATGCTTGAACGATTCCTTTACGTTAAATACGCTATAACCTTGAAACAATATGAACATAGATTGGGTTGTCGTTTTTGGTGAATAATCTAACTCATTTCATTAAATTCCGTGTTGCTTCGTTTATTTATTAACAATGTTGGATATTTTACAAATATTTTACAATATTTAAAATACATTTACTTGAATAATATTTAGGTTATTAAAATTTTTTGTGTATGTATATTAAATCTGCATCATCGGATTTGTTCCGTTGACTTCCTCATCCATTTGACGGGTTGTGATTGAGCGTAGTTCCACAACAGCCTAGAAGGGAATCAATTGAACGACGAAGATTTTGACCTCATTTTTATCTTACATGATTATGACGATGATGGTGGTGGATAGAGGGCTGTTGCTGACGGTTTCGTAAGTTAAAAAAACCATAGACAATTGGATTCATACAGGAGTTTGTACAAGCAAACATAAACAAACTATTTTGAATCCTTTGATCTACCTCCATAAATGATTCTTTATCAGCTAAAAACCTAACAATAAAAGGTATTGATGTAATAAATCAGTATTTGTATTTAAATTAAAAGGTCTAATATTGCCAAGTCTTACCATACTGAAATGATGTAATAAGGTGTCCAACACAATATAAAAACGCAAACAATAACAACTGTCATTTTCAATGTTCGGGTCCTTGCACGATTTAGTACTCCAACACCGGATCTTCGAAGTCCAGTATTATTACGAGATTCTTTATTATGGAATGATGTATAGTTATTTTAATGAATGAATTGATATTAGTACACTGACAATCTCCATCAGTGAAAAAAATACAAATTATAAAAATAGGTTTAATAAAAGGTTTTGCAAGAAAATATAGGCAATATCTTTCAAAAAGATTTAATCATTAAAAGTACAAATTAGTTTAGTTTGTTTCATGTTGTTTTTTGCTTGTGATGGATACCCATGGATTTCAATCGTACAAAAACAGCTAATTTTGTAAGCTCTTCTTGCGTTTGATTCAGATCTTTATCAAGTAATGTCACCAATTCTTATTATGGAACATTTGCAACAGTCAGTTTCAACTTTTGAAAACAAAGTAATTTGTATTTGTTAATAATGAATATTTGTAGATATAAGTCAAACAGGGATGCAATGTTTTAGTGTCTATAAGAGCACAAATTATTATTAACTAATTTGTGAGAAATGAATTAATTAGAATAAAATTTTATTCTTTCTTATATAATATGTAAGTACGTAGATATATTATTGTATAAAAAAACTATTCGACTGAAATATTTTGCAATAAAAACAATACAAATTGTGATGTAACAATTTTTTTCTTCAAATATTCATTACATTGAAACAATGTAAAATGACTTTTTTATCTTACCATTTCTAGAGGCATTACTTTTCTTGAAGATGGTTGAGAGGATAATGGTATAGGTGACTATAATAACGATAAGCGGAAAAAGATACATCATTATCATTCCAAAGATTGTATAAGCAGTTTCATAGGCTTGACTCGGAAAGGAGTTAAATGTAACGCATTGTGTGTACCAAGGATACTTTGGATGACTCTCCACGTGAAAAATATACATCTATAATTATAAATAAAAAAAAAGATTAATGAATTATTTAGCTACAACATATCATATATAACAAAAACTATTCTATCAAACACTAAATGAATGAGAAGTGTCTACATACACATTATGAAGTTTCACAACTCTTAATTATATAATTTCTATAATATATACTTTTTTAAATGATGAATGATTCAATGTTTTTCTAAGGAAATGTTTACTTATTTGATGTTACTTCACATGAATAAAGAAACACGTCAAATCAACAATTCTTCAGTCACACAAAAATACATTCAGTGTATACTTTGTTTTCGTTTTGAAAACATGGAGGGCATTCATAAATCATTCCATGTTACTTTCCTGATTATATGTTTCTAAGCCTTTTGGAAGAAAATAAATTTCTCAAATATTTAAGCCATTCGTCATAATTATCCACAACGATTTTCAAATCAAAATAATCCTATATTCCCCATCTAACATGTAACTTTTTTCATACTATGTTATACAATTATTAAGAGCAGGGGTTTTCAAACAGGGCGAGGGGGGGGGGGGACTATCCATTGTTTAAGCAAGACATTTCAAAAACTAAAAAATCTCATGATTCTGTATCTAAATCTAAATTGATTATAATTGATAGGAATATCTAAGACAGTTGAAATAAGGCCCTTTTTTCTCCAATATAAACCAATCTACAGCCATAAAATTACAATTACAATTGTATTATAAAATGTTTGTACTGAAATTACTCCTTATATGTATATTACATGAAATGGATTAATAAGGAATGTGTTAATGAGCTGACACTCAGAGCTTCCAAATGAGATATCAAGCGCCCAATAAGAATTCTTAACTAAGAAGAAATAGTCAACTAAATGTGTAAACTTTCATTCAACTTCGATCAAAAATTCCCTAAACATCAAAGACTCACGGTAGAGCTACTAAAAAACAAGTGCAATAGACTGAAGTAGTAGCACACAGATGGATTTCAGCTGATTTCATTATCCTTCTGCGCGCTATATCAGAAAATTATAGATACATAACATACTATACTAAGCCTATATGAGCCTGTCTACATTTTCCATATATGTGTCAAAATTCAATTATAGATGTATATTTCTTAGATCATAAGTCTTAGAATTAAGGTTATTATTATATCTCTTGAGAAAACAGTACATATTGCCTGAGACATATGTTATTATCTGCAGTATTCTTTGTAACATACATATATATTCACCAGGGAGTAAGACGATGGGATGAATACGAGAGAAGGCTCTCATAATATTCTGTTCTTAAATATTTATATCTAGAGCCCAGAACAATTATACTCTTTAACCTTATTAATTTTACAATTTATTCCATTATTTATTTATAAACATATAAGATATTACTTTGACAAATACTTTCAACTTATAAAAGTATTTGTTGGAATAATAATTTGATACTATCTAAAATCGATTTTTTTGAAATCTAATATTGAAGCCTTCAATTTTTTTTATTTTTTTTTTTTGAATTTTAATTGATTAAATGAACATGTATTTATTTCAAATTCAATGAAGTTTATAATTTAAATTTACATGTATATATATATATATATATTCGGTCTATACCTATGAAGTGAGACTTCCAGCTATTAGGCAACAGATGTCGCTAGGTGTATTTTTAATACCATTCCAAATGTTTTATTTCATCTGTCATCTGGCAAAAAATATTTAGTTTATTGTTTGTGAAGTTTTTTACAACAAGGTATTTTTGTTCCTTCTTAAAAATATAGAACTTTGTGCCTTCAAACTTCGCTTTGCGGACTTCCTTGATTTTCTGTGTTTATTTGAAGAAAAAACGCTTATGAAGAAAATCAAATGCTTGTAGAAGCTTACTGTGGACATGCTTTAAGCAGAAAACAGTGTAGTTCGACCGGTCACAACCCAAAAACATCGGCCAAATCTGATTGCTTCAGCAACAAGGTAATGCTGTGTTTTTCTTGGAATCAGCGTGGTATGATTTGGTACGAGTTGCTAAAACCCAATGAAACGGTTGACGGTGCACGCTACCAACGACAATTGGCCAATTTGAACAACGCTATACGTCAAAAACGCCCAGAATATTCCGATCGGCATCACCAAGTAATTTTTCTTGATGACAATGAACCACCACATCAAACAGAGCGACCCAGGAGTTGATGAAGACGTACGATTGGGGAATCGTTGGTGCATGTGGCTTACACACCTGACTTGGCACCATCAAAATATTTCTTGTTCGCATTGATGGGTCACGCATAAAAAGAACAGCACTTCAATGCTTATGCAGAAGCTAAAAAATGTCTCGATGATTGGTTTGCGGCCAAAGATGGCTAATTTTTTTGGATCGGTATCCACAAATTGCCTGATAAATGGGAAAAATGTGTCGCTAGCTATGTCTAGTATTTTGAAAACTAAATTTATCACAATGTTTTCACAATAAACGTTAGACATTGAAAAAAAAAAGTTTCATTTCTTAGGTATAGGCCTGGTATATATATAATTAAATAGTATATATAATAATTCAATTATAAATTAAAGAAAAAAAAATTGAAATTCGGTTACCACAAAATGAAGTTAATTGAATATGTGTTTTGAAAAAAAAAATTTTTCTAGGTAAATATCAAAATTAGAGTAAATTGGAAAGAAACTCATAAAAATTAGTTGGCTTAATTTTTTGTAATTAAAAAAAAAAAATGCTGCCAACTTATTTACGCATTTGTTCATGTTATGATAAGTAAGTGGAAATTATTAAGATTATTTGATTAAATGAATTAATATATGACAAACGTAAAATTAAATATATTTTATGGTAGTCTTAATTACTTTTATTTACTTTGCATGTCAAAGTAAAAAAAAATCAACTATAAAAATAGCTCAAAACTTTATTAGTATAATAGTTATTATCTAACATAAGTTACATAATTTAGTTTTAATGGTCATTTCAAGAACAAATAAAGTCTAATAAATCATGGACAAATGTTTTAATCCTTATGTAAAACCTTGAAAAAACAATTAAGTTACGTTTTTTTAGAGAAAAGTACATTTTAGAATATTGCAGATGGTTATTTTAGAGGTAAAACTATTTCTCCACAAAGTCGTATGCTTACTTTGTTATAATCGTGTCGAATAATCTTATACGAAGTAATACAAATTAATTCGGTTTTTTTTTTTTTTGTTTTTTGCTTGTGATTGATATACCATGGATTTTAATCGAACAAAAACGGCTAACATTGTTATTTCTAGTAATTCTTCAACTTTCTCTTTCGTTTGGCTCAGATGTTTATCGAGTAATGTCTCACGTATTTTTTTGGCTGTTGAGAGCAAAGCTTGTTTTCAACGCTGAAATAATTATTTTTCTAACGTTTTTTTACATAATTTAGAATCATTGTCATCATACACTCTTACATGCATTTCATGGGATTTAGCTGCACTTTTCTTTTAATTAAAGCAGAAGCATAAAATCTCCCAAAAATGCTGCTTAGTTACCACAACATTTGACATATTCAAACAGAGTAAAAATAAAGGATTTGTGTTTGAAAGTCAAAGCAATATAAATTGAATATTATTGACAAATGTCTAATCTCTCAAAAATCACAGAGATAAGCTGTCATTATCAAACATTTAAAACAGTCAGAGTCATTTGTTGAAAACAAATCGAACTAATTTGTACTTCTTATATTTTTATTTACATACACTAGTGCATATAAAATACATTTTTTGAGGTTCTCTATATTGAGAAAAAATTAATTTCAACTAACTAACGTTATTTTGTAATTACGTACATAAAAGCTTTGTACATGCAGTTGTTGAACACTATTCTTACAAATTTTATTTTAAATGCTTCTTTAAAGTTGAAAATGCAAATATAAATCTAATTAGTTATATATATGAATTCATTATTCGTTAGTAGATACTTTTTATTTATTATAAGATAGTTTTTAAAATTAAAGATTAATATGTATTAAATATCATATGTAAGTATATACATCATATATCTGATCTCTAAGGGTTCACGTTAATAAATAAACAGACTGACAGACATATGAAACTAATTTTTAAATAGATTAATATTCTCTAACTTAAAAATAATAATATATGTTACTTTAATAAAATGATAAATGTCATTTTATTTTTGAGATTGACAAATAAAAAAATGTAATGTTTTTTTGTTTTTTTTCTTCAATAATTCCTTATAATCTTACCTGTGGACTAGCCGAGACAACTGCAATTATCCATGCCATTAATAATGATAGCCTCATGTTCCTAATTGCTTTCCCTGCCGCTAAAGGACATACAATTGCGTAAAATCTAAAAAAAAATAATAATAATTATAATTTTTATACATAAGCTTAATTGATCAAAATATGTAAATTCTAACGCCGTAACTAAAATTTTAACAACAACCTTTAATATGACTACAAAAGCTCTTAGAAGTATAAATTCATCCTTGGAACAAAAGTTGAACGATTTTTCATACTTTGATATTATATTAAAAAAATTCTTTCTTTACCTTTAAAAATAAGATAAATTATATTATTGTATATATATATATATATATATATATATGAAGTTATTCTCAATATAAAGAAGACAACTTTTAGAAACTAATTTATTTATTCTTGAAAGTTTTCCTCTTATTTTTTTACTTGAAAAAATTACTGATACTGTCAGTTAGAGAGTTTTAAATATAAATTATGTCCCTAAATTAGTTCTAAAAAGCTACAATTTATATGCAAAAGGATATTGTATAGGTGAAAATGACCCTTCATTACCAATATATGTATTATGAATGTTATGCTCAATTTATAAGATGTGCACAGTCTTGCAACTTTTTCCTTATAATTGCATAAATAATTCAAGTTAGGCCCTTGAATTTATTTTTCCAATAATAAAATAGGGTGAAAAATCTACCGATGAAAAGTTCATACTATAAAAATACCGGGATTTTTTTTTTTTTTAAATTCCAATAGGGATATTTGTTTTTTGTTTTTAAGAAGTTGGCACTACTGTCACTTATACTAGTGTCAAATTACACGTTAAAATATTCATTAGTGTTTGGTTTGAGATACGTGTCCTTTTGTGAAGAACTAAAATCAAATTTTTCGTATTATAAAAATGTCAGAATGAAAGGACCATCCTATTTGTAATTATAATAGCATATCTAAAACTTAGCAGTTGTTGTTCTTTAATTATTGTATTGACTTTATACAAAAATTTTAACTGTTTAGAAAATTAAAAAAAAAAAAAAACGGTTGGCACATGTGTATTACATCATGAAGGGGAACTACTTTTGAAGGAGATGAAATGAATTTTGATGATTAAATAATGATTGTTTTCCCAAGGTATATATACATATAAATACATAAAAGTGTATATTCACAGTTACACGAAGTGAACCCATGACGCAAATTTAAAAGAATCACGAGGACATTTTTGGACCCATTGATATTGGACCCAAAAAATATCCCAATACCCAAAAATTAATTATGAACCATACTTACTGTTACTTCAATATGGAGTCTCAGACAGGAAATAAAAACATTTTGGGGTCACCACTTACTGTGTTTTACATAATTTTACATAAATTAATCTTTGTTTACAAGATAGGTTTGTTCTTCCATATTCACAAACAAATTTATGGTCTATAAATAGTGGTGTAGTTAGGTTTCTAAAACCTGGGGTCTGGGTAATTACGAAATTCAAATAAATTACAAATTGTATAAATCGTATTTTTATAATTTGATTTTCAGAAAAGAGAACACTCATTTGATCTGTATCAATTTTAGGGAAGAGTGGGTTAATGTTTTGAAGAATAAAACATCAATAAATTTTGATTCTTTTGTTTTTTTAAAAAAGAATAAAGTTTTGAATTTTTATGTTTATTGAAAAAAACCAGGCATTTCATGAATTTATACAAATTTACCTAGATGTAAGTTAAAAAAAAGAGGACATGAACAATTTATGTCTATTACAGTTGATCATCCTGATAAAAATGCAATTTTTCTATATTTTTAAGACCCATAACATTGAAATCGGGCAGGTACAAAACTTGACAATAAAATCCTTTTATGAGGAAGAGAAAGAAAAATCAAACAAAAATAAGTACGAAAAAAAGATTTTAGAAGTAGGTATTGGTACTTAACAAGAACTTGGTTCTATATTCAAATTTTTGTTTGTTTGTAGTTATATTTATTGAAGGAAAACGTAAAATGAAATTAAGGAAAAAAGAAAAAGAATAGAATCAAAAGACGGCTCAATTTAAAAAAGAACTATTTACTAAATTATGTATTACTATATATAACATACATTGTCCCTCCTCGAACAATGTGATAAGATCTCTGTTCCTAAAGGATAATTTTTTTAAAAAACACAGTTTTTTATAGGCTTAAAAAAAAGTACTGAATATTTGAATTAGTATTAAAATATTTGTATTGAATTAGTATTTGGTTTTATTGAATTAAATTGGTCAAAAATTTATTTTCCACGACCACATACATGTAGAGTTATCAGAATCTGGGTATTTGTCGGACATTACAATTAAGTATTCTGAGTATATTTTAACTTAAAAACATAATTTAGGAGACTTAAGTAGTAATTCTCAAGCAATTAGTAATCAATCAGAAAACATTCAAACTAACCCTTTTTTTTGTAGAATTATATTTGTGTATGATATATTTGTGAATGATAATATCAAACCTTAATCTTTTTCAGTTTCAAAAATAAGTCACTATTCAAAACGTTAAGTTAAGCAAAAAGGTATGTATACCTGCTTTTTAATTTAGGGGCAAAAATAGAAAAATTCACGTATCAAAACACGTGAGACTCAGTAATTAAAATACTATCCTTGTTTATATGTTTATTATGTTATTTCTATTTATGATCTTTGATCATTGATTAGTTGGAAATTATTATCATAAATATAATTGCAGAATAATAGAAAATATTTGGCTTTGTCTGGAAATAATCGGTTTTTTTTTGGACCATTATTAAATAAAAACACAATCATAGAGCAGTTCCTAGAATTTCCTTCTTTGTATCATTATTATTTTATATTGACTTCTTATCATAATTAAAGATAAGAAGCAGCAATGTAATTGTAAGAACTATCGAAAGTCACCGTGAGGAACTTTCACTGTGAAAAGAATTAATATTAATAATGATTAATTATTTATTTTTGTGGGTACAAAAATTTGTTAAAATCCATAAGTTTTATTAAAAAAAAACTACATAAAACGAACTGAACAAATTTGTACATCTAATATATACAAAAGAAATTTCATTTAATTATCACATTTAAAAATAGTTAAATATGAACTGAGAATTGATATTTCTGAAATTTGTTACAAAATTAAATCAAGTTTTTATTTTGTTGATTGTTCCGTTTAGCACTGTTTTCTATCACAGAATGTTAAATTGTTAACTGGTATTTTTGTATGATGATGCATTTGTGACTCCCATTGAAGAGAAACAAATTAATATATTTCTTCCATTGTATGAAGTACATTAAAAAGCCTTAAAGGACAATGGCTAACAAAAGATATTCTGATAAACTTAATATAAATGTATTAGGAGTAAGACCTGATAAGATTTCATTTTCGTCATGTACAGAATATAAATGTGCATTTATTTCATAATAAATCTTTTTGTAGTATTATAAAATAAATAAAATTGCAATGGATGGATGGGGTAGGTCGAAAAACAAAGGTCAACAATTTGAACTGTCAAAAAATGTTTTTGAACATTTTTGGCCTATTTTCCAATACTTCAATTTAAGCCTAGAATTATACTCATTTTGTACATAAAAAAATAATAATTCGCTAGTGTATTTAATGTAAACTCCATTTCTAGTCTTTGGCTATAACTAAGATGGCTCCTAGGTGTGTAGGGTGCAGAAGTAGACCCAAAAGTCGACCAAATCCTTTGTATTTAAATTACTCCTTGAACATTACATGAAATGGATTAATAAGGAATGCATTCAAACGCTGAGACCCATAGCTTTCAAACGAGATGTCAAGCGCCCAATAAAAATCCTTAACTAAAAAGAAATCGTCCATCTAAATATGTAAATTTCCATCCAATTTCGATCAAAAATCCACTGGAAATCAAGGAATCGTGATTGAGCTACTAAAGAACAAATGCAATAGACTGACGTAGTAGCGCGCAGCCGGATTTGAGCTGATTTCGTAATTCTTCTGCGCGCTATTAGTATAGTAGCTCTACCGTGAGTCTTTGATTTTAACAGTTGAATACAGGAGTCATACAAAATTATAGATAAAACGTAATTTTTACATCTCGGATGAAACGGAAAAGAATGTCTAACAGAAACATAAGGAGACTAGATAACGAAAATGACCTGTGTTTGAACCATTAATTATGCTTAAAAGATACGCTTTGACATCATATCCATCTCATACTTTGTTCAACATTATTTATGTTCTTTGTATTATTGATATCGAGTTATACCTTGCTTACAAAATTTCTACTGATATCATAAGAAAAAATTAATTTTGAAGCAAACTATTTGAAAATTAGTGTGACCCGAATATTTTTCCACTAAGGCTTCTTTTTTTTTTGACATATCCTTTTAATTTACATGTTAATATATGAACATATTTACATTTAAATAAATTAGTTTTATTGATTTTTTTACAGTGTTATCAATCAAGGATTAAACACTAACAATTTTGTTTAGATGAACAAAAACAGTTGTTTTTCACATTACTTGTTTTCAAAAGAAACTCCTATATATTTTTTACGCAAATGACATCTTTTTTTTTTTTACTTGTTTTGACAAACAATAATATTCTACCAATAAAATTTTTGTTATAAACATTAAAGATGAAAATAACTTTAATATATATATGTAAAGACAAAAATGATTTTTTTCCAGTATAAAAAGAGTAACATTTTAAGTCAAGTTTCTGTCCAAATTTGAAATAAAAAAAAATATTGTTTATCAGAGTATATAATTATTCTGCATAGTGTAACATAACTTGTAGGAAGGTGTCCAGGGTTATTTTTTTATAATTACTGCCATTTGAACTTACAAAAGTATTTTGTACTATAGTTATTTTTTGTATACTTTAAAATATAATATTTAACATGAAATTTTCTTTTCAACTATTGATTTTTATAATGCCTTTGTACCTTATTAATGTTTTGAATGTTGATTGATTGAGCTCATTTTAGCTACTAATAAAGAAGTAATCCAAATATTTGAAAAGCATTGTCTACGTTCCAACTGATTTCAAGTCTTTTTTTTCCTCTGTTTCATTTTAGAGGGGAGAAAATATTTAAGTCATGAATGAAAAAAATCTGTTTACTCTTTCTAATTTGCATAGTTGATATTATGAGTATATTTGCAAACATAAAAAATAGCCTATTAATACATTTATTATGTTAAAAAATATATACAAAACTAATTTGATATAAGTGATAACCTACTCAATTGCCAATCCTTCATGGTAGTTGATGCGTTTAGCCCATTCTAGAGTTAAATTCAGTTGATTGTTAAATATGATGATATCTAATAACCAAACTGGTTTTTAATCTTTCAAACTCATATATGAGTGTATACGCTTCTGGTTTTTCTATATGATTTGAACAGAGGTGTGAAATATGCTTTAATTATAAAATAAAATGTACTCAATATTCTTATTTTGACTCCATATATGTACAATATATGCATATATATCTTTTAGTATTGGTTGAAACTAAATAAATTAAACATTCTAATCCAAAATTAGCATATTTATATTGAACTTCTTGAGAGGCCTTTGAAGACTCGTATGAACTAGTCATAGACTGATTGATTTTAATTTTTGAACTTGGTTGACAATAAAACCTTGACGCTTCTGGTGAAGAGTAGTAGCAATTCATTTTTTCAACAACCAGATAGACGAAATTAGAACTTCATTACAATTACAGGACTTGACATCGTTGTTACTGTTTAACCTATTCTACCATAAATTTAATATTAACAATAACACTTGCCAACAGTCGAAAATCTTAAGGGGTATAAATATAATAAACGTTTATTCAGTTTTGCACATTAATTTCAAATCTGTATTATTATTTTTTTCGAAAGGCCGACGGTTTTTGAAAAATCGAACCCTACTTTTTGAGCTTCTTTGGCCCATTTTCCAACTTCAACTTCAATTTAAGCCTAATAAGATACATATTTTGTTGATAAAAAATTATGATTCGCTAGTGTATTTAATGCAAATTCAATTTCCAGTCTTTGTTTTGACCAAAGAGGGCGTAGTGAGTAGGTTCAAATGTTGGCCAAAACTTTTGTACTTAAAAAAAATCCTTCAATGTTACAGGAAATGGGTTAATAAGGAATTACAGATTTGAAATCATAGTGCAAAACTGAATAACTTTTATTATACTTATACCCCTTTTATTATATTGTCAACTTTTACAGGCAATATTTCAAACAATAGGAGAAATCTATGTACAAATTATATCCATTCAACAATCATTTAATAAGATCCCACATGTATAAAGCAAATATCATATTAAGAGATCAATTTTTAATACTTTTTGTACTATTGAGGTCCAAAAAAAGTACACACTTCGGCTAATACATACTCAACAAACAATAATTTATATGCCTATTCCTAAAAAAATAGAATCTATAAATAAATAATGCATTTATGTACATACTGACAAAATAAAAAGATTTTTTAGACTTATCTGTTAAGTTGTGCGTTAGAAAAGGCATCATTGTCTGTGCATTTATTACTTAAGTAATTGATATATTTTTCTACTTGGTTACACGAATACAAATATCAATAATAATTAAAGCAAAATATCACAGTTAATTAATACTTTGGTTGCTTTAATTTAGTTTAAGACATCTTGAATTATAAGAAAACTGCTATATATAATTACACAGGTCAACAAATTTGAAATGTCAAAAATCCTAAGGGGTATAATTATAATGAACGTTATTCAGTTTGTATGCTGATTTCAAATCCGTATTTTTTTTTCTTTTTTTTGAGAATTTGACCCTACTTTTTGAGCTAATTTGTCCCATTTTCCAACTTCAACTTTAATTTAAGCCTAAAAAGATACTTATTTTGTTGATAAAAAATTATGATTGGCTAGTGTTTTTAATGCAAATTCCATTTTCAGCTACTTAAGTAGTAGCGTACAGAAGAATTAAGAAACCAGCTAAAATCCTTCTGCACACTACTATTTACAGAAGTAGTTCCTCCGTGAGTCTTAGATTTCTTGCAAATTTTTGCTCAAAATTGGATGAAAACTTACACACTTAGATGGACGATTTCTTCTTAATTAAAGATTATTATTGGACGCTTGACATTTTGTTTGGATGCATTTCTTATAAATCCATTTTATTTAATATTTAACAAGTTATTTAAATACGAACGTTTTGGACGACTTTTGGGCCTAATCCCACCGAATATGCCCCTAGAAACCCCTTTAGGTAAAAGCAATTACAGAAATTTGAATTTGCATTCAATTCACAAACGAATCATTATTTTTAATGCACAAAATGAGAATCCTTCTAGGCTCAAATTGATGTTGAAGTTGGAAAATGGGCCAAATTAGCTCAAAAAGTAGGGTCCAATTTTTCACAAACCATCGTACTCTTGAAAAAAAATACAGGTTTGAAATCAGCGTGCAAAACTGAATTACTTTTATGTTACTTATTCCCCTTTGAATTTTTCACTGTTGACTGTTTAAAAGTTATAACCTAAAAAAATTTCTCCAAGAAAATTGCTGTTTGATAAAATCAGTAGGTTAATTAAGTTACAAAAGTGACTTCATTTTACATAACAAAAGATTAAAAGAAAGTGCAGAATGCATATTTAAGTATATATATTTTCCCATTATTGACCTTTAATTAGGGCAAGTTATTTTTTTAACAAGATTTTTTATTTCATTTTATTTCATTTTTTATTTATACAACTTTTTTGTATAGTAATAATAATCAAAAATGTGATATTTTCATATAAAAATATATACAAAAAATAAAAAAAGAACCATGCAAATAGAATCATTTTTGCAAACATTTTTCCCTCATTTTCATCACTTTAATGCCTTTTAATCCTTTGTTTGTCACTCACTTTACTAATTAAAGGTAAAATAAAACATGATTTTTTTTTAAAAGATCAGTGTCGTAATCAACTTCTAAGAGCAAAAAATTGAGAGTAATCAATTTTTGTATAAAATTTATTAATTTTTTATGTCGAATAGAGATTAGAATATATTTTTTTTTAATGTAGTTGAGTCACGGTTGAAAATTAGTTTTTGAAAAAAAGTATGATTTTAGCACACTTTTTTGACGGCATAAGCGACATCAAACGATTTAAAGTAAGGAAATGAGTTATTTTTTATAAGTTATCACCCGATTACATAATTATAATTGTGCTCATGAGGTCTTTAATTTAAATTATATATAAAATTGCTTAAATTTAAGATTCAAAAGCTCATTTATCGACTTATCAGTACATTTGATAATAAAGAGTATGTTATGACTTGGGCAAAATGTTGAGATAGTGTTGAATTGAAGGAAGGAAGGAAAGATGTATATCAGTTGGGTTCACAGCCTTGATAATAATGAATATGAATTCAGTCTTCTCAATATTGTTGAGGTGAGAGCTTGCATCAACTATAAGTAGCTATTGTGTACTATTTAATATTGTCAAATAAAAATCAGCAGACATAGTATAGAGGTACCAGATTGTAGGTGCAGCCACCCTTTCTCACCTCAACAAAATGCCAATTTCTTAGTATTATCCTATTAGTTTGCCATATTATGACGAAAAAATAAAGTTATTCAATTTATTTGAGTACAATATTTGGTAGAATAATTTTGATTTTAAATATTTTGACAACTTTGTCATAGTTATCTGTTACGAACATGTGTCATCAAAAAAACTAGAGAGAGAAAGACAACTATTCACATCATACATAAGTACACATAAAATTGACTTTTTAATAAAAAATAAATAAAAGAAGGGAAATTACCTGTCTAAGGAGATGCAAATGAGTATGTTACTGGATAAAAAGAGCCCAAATATTCTAAAAAATGAAAGTATTCGACAAAGAAGATCTCCTGCTGTCCACATCACTGTTGCTGCCCACCCAATCTCCAATGGCATCATAAAAAACGTTACCTGAAAAATATATTTTGTTTAAGAATTATGAAATTATGAATTATTTTAATTTGGTATCATCATTGTATTTAGAAGTCAACCAACTTGAAAAAACATAGAAAATTAAATTTTAACCCAAAGAAACATTCTTGCTTCAATTCAAAAGTTTAGTTTTATTCATTTTTAATGTGAATAGATGCACATTTTCTCAAGACCTTTTTTCTTTTTGAAAATAACTCTGTTTTGCTTAATAACTACTATAGTAAATACTACTATGGGCAAAAAAATATCTGGAATCAAAAAATCTTTATTTAGTCATTAAAATTCATTTTTTCCGCTCAAAAGAGGTCCTCTTGTTTCAAATTTTCAAAACAGCTACAAAGTTTATATATAGTCAATAATTACAAAGCAATAACTGCTGAGTTGTTTAGATATACTATTAAAATTAAAAATAGGACTGTCCGTTCATTCAAATATTTTAATTTGAAGGTCATAACATGCAGAGTTCTTAGAAAAAAATTGTTCATTGTACAAAGACTTCATGTCTTGAACACGGTCGTCAGGTATCCAAATTCAGTATCTGATGCATGGGTTGTTATATTTTTACCTGCGTCATGAATGTATTAACCTACATTAAAAAGATATTTCTACTCACTCAATAGAAGCAACTGAATGGAAAAAAGGATCATATTTACTTATATTATTACGTATTTAAATCACGTCAGTAATAGCTACTTTTTAGAATGAGTATTCATTATTTTTTCATTTTTTTTCTAAGACAATTTATTCAACACCTATTAAAATGACATAACAATCGTTAACCCATATAAACATGTAAAAGTACGTAAGGATTAGTTATAAAATAATAGCATTATTTAGAAGAAGAGCGAGAGTAAAAATAGATAGTAAGAGCAAGAATACATAAAAAGGCCAACACGAATCAAGAAAGATCAGAACCAGGTTGATTCAATAACTTTTTGTTGACGAACAAAGTGTCGTTGTTGTTTTCCCCAAGATATACGCAATATTCGTTATTCCCCAAAAGTGGAAGTATCTGCCCTATGAGAGAGTCACATGATGAGCACATCTGTTTCCAGTATTGTCCATACTTTTGAACAATTCCAGAGATCCCAAATGTATTCTCTCATTAAAGACGTTTCCAGTTTTAGTAGAAAAATTCGTTTTTAATCCTAGGAGCCCAAAAGTCGTCGCTTTTTCTTAACCTTTTAAGCAACGAGAGGTTCAAAATTTTCCAAGTCACTTCGATATTGATGGATCCAAGACCCCATTTTAAAATTGGAGTATCTATCTGGTGTCTCACTATGTAGGGTCGAGCTTGACCCCACACAAAATCTTCTCTAATTTGATATATGTTCTCACATACTCTTTCAGAGTATGGTGTGGAAAACTTTTGGAAGAATATTTTTATCTCAAGCTAAAAGATGTTCATATCGGATAAGAGGCGTGTTTTTGTAAAATTGAACAGTTGTCTGTTTTTTTTCTAAAATTTGCAGTTCATTTTTTTCTGTTAAGTCCTTTCCACGCGTTGAAACAGTCAATCCTAAGAGTGATGTAGATTTAACGAATTCGGAGCAACTAAAATGTGTTTTTATGTCCTCTACAGAGTTGGTTAAAATCTGTGTTTTGCTTAAATTAATCGAAAGACCAGACATTTTGTCAAACTTTTTCACACTTTCCATGGCTACTCCTATGGACTTCAGTAGCTCTGCCTTAGATCCCTTGCAAAACAAGGTGAGGTCATCGACGTACATCATACATTTTTGAGGGACATTTTCAATTTTCGCCCCTCTAATTCTTGAATCTGCAGGAATTTTTTCGTATACACCATTCATCGCTATGATAAATAGGGATGGTGATAAAACGTCTCCTTGCCGTGTTCCTCGCTATACATAAAACTTGTTATAAGATCCAAGCATATCAATTTTGGACGATGAGACCCTTAAAATGGCTGAAACTTTCTCTATGAATTTCTCATACAGTCCGTATAAATATAGTTGTTCAATTAAAAATTTGTGTGAGACAGTATCGAAAGCATTCTCAAGGTCAATTAAAAGGGCGACAAAAATGTCATTCGAAGAGCAGTCGATGGCGTCTTGTATTGTTCGAGGGATATCTTCTAGGATGCGTGACTTCAAGAAACCTTTCTGATCCTTAGTAATAATATTTGGACAGATTCTTTGTACTCTTTTATTCAATATACCGGTCAGTATTTTGTACAACGTGTTTAGAAGAGAAATTGGACGATAATTTTTTATATCCAATTTTATATGGGTTTTTCTTTAAAATTCAAGACAAGGAACCAATACTCATGAAGTCTGGGACAAACCTCTATGAAATATATCATTGAATACTGCTTCAAGAATAGGAACAACATGTACGTCAAATGATTTATAATATTCAAACGGAAATCCTGAGAGGCCTGGAGCTTTAAATTTTTTATCATAACTGCATATGAAATTCAAGATTACATTGCATGTTATTGACGTATCTAGACCACGAAAGTCGTTGGACTTATAGCTTGGTAAAATAGTTTTTCTTTTTCTTTTCGGCATCCATGAGGAAAACAATGTTGACTTCCATCTAGAGGTGTCCTTAGTAAGTATCCAGTGGTACCAAAAGCCACAAAGCGAGTTAGATTGGCAGTCAGAGCATTTGTACAAGTTGGAATAAAAGTTGGAAGCCTCTTCAGCAACTTTTATAGGGTTGTTTGAAATTTCACCTTTTTATAATCTCAGGGATGATATTTTCGTTGTATGGTACGAGTCTTTTATGCATTTGAAAGAAGATCCCCCTTTGACATTTATTTTTAGTAAATCACTTTTACTTCGGACCAGAGTGCCTTTCTTTTTTTAGTCCAAAAGTTATTCTAGCATCAGCTTTGACTGAGGAGTGTTGTTGTTCAGCTCTTCGATTTGTTTAAATATTTTGTTTCGTTCCTTCGCTTTCTCGATTCCTTTTCGGATAAATATGCATTTAGACTTGGCCTCAATATTTTTCAATGCGTCCTACAAAGAAATATCCCCAGAGTCCATTTTGGATTTTATTTTTTCTATAAGTTTTATTATATCCTTACAAGTCTCCTCTGAGTCTAGCAGAGATATATTGAGCTTCCAGAATGACTTTGTAGGTTTATAAGGCGTCGCGAAGGTTGTTAGTAGTGGGTGATGGTCTGAAATGTATGGTGGCAGTATCTTAAAATCCTATACCAGTTGAGTAGTGCGTGCACATGCAAAAACATAATCTAATTTTCCCATAATTTCAGATCCATTTTTTGTCTTTCCATTATATGACATTTTTGGAGAGATATTGTCAAACAGGAGTCCCAAATCAAATAGGTTTAGATTGGCTATCACTTGTTCGAGGTCTTTGGCATTTTTGACATTGTTGGATCCTTTGTATCCGTGGGCGTCCCTTTTTGGGTTTTTTGTAATATTAAGATCGCCGGTCATTAAGTATTGATTTCCAATCAAAGGGGGAAATCTCACAACAATGTTGGAAAACTATGAAATAGAGTCAAAGTTTGGGCCATATATTGCGTATAACGTAGTCTTCATTTCTAAAATGTACCAACGTTTTTTCCAATTTTCTAAACAATTACAAAAATTTTATTAACTCAAAAGATAAAGAACAATAACTGTACATATTATTTATTAGGGTTAAGAAGCCGCGACCAGTTTTTATCTCGTTTTTATATGAAAGAAAAGAATCATTTACAGATGTTTAATTTTGACGAATCAAATAAAGTAAATGTCTCTGTTTGGAGGTTCAGAAACACAGTCTGGACATGCATACTTTATTTTTAGAGTAATGTTCTGTGATTTCACATATATAATATAATACAATATAAAATAAATTTATGATCACTATTTGTATACAAATCAAAGATAGGAAAATGAAATCCCGAAATGACTACTTATAAATATTGTACTTATTATTGTTAGTTTGATATTTGTGACCTTGACTGAAACTTGTAAGATGTGTAGCAATAAAGAACCCAAGAGTATCGGGTAAAGTGTTGATAAACATATTAATAATATGATTATTAACGAAATGTCAAAAATCCTAAGAGGTATAAGTATAATAAACGTTATCCAATTTTGAGCGCTGATTTCAAATATGTAATTTTTTTTGCTCGAAAGTCTGACAGTTTTTAAGAAATCAGACCCTACTTTTGAGCTAATTTGGGCCATTTTCCAACTTCAACTTCAATTTAAGCCTTGAAGAATACTCATTTTGTGCATTAAAAAATAATGATCTGCTAGTGTTTTAATGCAGATTCCATTTTCAGTCTTTGTTTTGACCTAGGGGGGATCGTAGGTGCATGGTCGGCGGGAGTAGGCCGGCCGAAAAGTCGGTTAAACTATTTGTGCTTAAATAACTTCTTGAATATTGGATAAAACGGATTAATGAGGAACGCATTAAAGAGCTGAGACCCACAGCTTTCAAACGAGATGTCAAGCGCCCGATAAAAATATTTAACTAAAAAGAAATCACCCATCTAAATATGTAAATTTTCATTCAATTCGGAGCAAAAACTCGCTAGAAATCAATGACTTACGGTAGAGCTACTAAAAAACAAGTGCAAGAGACTGAAGTAGTAGCACGCAGAAGAACTTCAGCTGATTTCGTAATCCTTTTGTGTGCAACCACTTTATAATAACATTTATTATACTTTTAACCCTTAGGATTTTTGACTGGTGACTAGTGTTATTAAAAAAGTTATAATCTGAATATCCAGGCAGGTAAACTTAAATTGTACTTTGCAAATATAAATTTATTTTACAATTAAACAGCAGTTGGATAATTGTATTTGTCTTTTCTGGTATCCATTTTTGATTTAATGCATTAATAAGTGTATTCCTTTATTTTGATGTTAAATTATCAGTTTACTCTCTAATGTATCATTTTTAATTCATATATAAGAAAGCAAATTATTTTGAGTCTTTTAGATTGATATAATTGATTTAATTTCAATCTCATGATGTAAAAATCAGTTGTAGTCAAAATTTAAAGAGTGAATTGAGCAGGTCTAAGGTTTTCAAAAGTAGTTTTGACTTTACTCTAAGTCTTTACAAAACTCATTAGGGTCATTAATAAGATTTTGTCTAATTTCAGGGTGAGATTACAATGATACATTTATTTTAATATTCCCTGAACAAATTCTTTTTGCAGAACAAACAATACCAAAATGTCATCAAAACAAATGGATAATTCAGCCTTTTTCAAAAAGAGAATCATATTTTTGAAAATGTCTAAAAAGAAGGAGGCAATTTGCGTGGATCGAAATCAAATTAAAACAAAATTAAATATCATTGGTTATTTGGTGATGTATCTGACCATTCAAAAAATACCCGAAGTTGCCTTCTCACACCCACATAGTAAAATAATATTACTCTACTTCAAAGAGTTTTACTTACATTTGAAATATTATAGACTGTTATTTGATGTAGAGAAGAAGATGGCTCAATAAGTTTGATTGAAGCATGTAGGGTAATCCATGTATTGCCAGAGCTCTCTAGCTTCAAAATATCAAAATCAAAAAGGAGAAGATGTAAAGTTGATTAAAAAGATATCAAATACATTCGACAATTTATTTGGTTGTTTCAAATGTCAACATTTTAAGGATGTAGGCAATTTTGAGAACATCAGTTCTGTTAATTGTATCTGTGAAGAGGATCAAAAGTTTTCAAATTCAAAATCCTTGAATTGATATTATACATTTAAATATGCACATAAAGTAATGAAATTTAATCAGTATTATAGCCAGACTATAGCCTCCAGAGACATATTACTTTTTTGAAAATGGAATATCAGAAACTCAATGATTTCATTTTCTACTTAAAGAAATGGAAAACCAAGGCAGTATTCAATTTTAAACAAAAACTTTAAAAATATGAATTTTTAACTTAACTTTTAACTTTTTGACTTTTTAAGTAGGAAGAGATAATTAAACATGAAATATAGATTCATGTTTTTACAAACAATACGAAAAATAATTTTTTTTTAAGTGTACTTTTGTATTAGTTTTTACTCAAGAATACATATTTAAGTAACAAAAAAGTAAAATAGTTCTATGAGTCATTTTCTACAAATATTTATTTAAAGTTGATTTCCTAAATGAGTTTTAAAAATAAGGATGAAGTATTTGCAAGACTAAGAATTGGTTTTTTTAAGCTTTTTAAAATCCATTTAATTATTATGAAAATATATATTGTATCAAAATTCGTCTATTGAAATTAAAGGTTGTTTAGTTTGATTGACGTTAAGAAATATGCACAACAACAACAAAAAATTATTGTTTTAATACCTAAGTAGTATTTTATAAGGAAGTTGATATCTATTGTATACTATTGCACCCAAAAATTTACAAAAAGCGTTTTATTTTAAGCTTTATAGCTGCTTGTAAGCCATGGAGAACCCTTTGCTTAGAGTTCACTCATCCAAACTTGAGAAAATTGAATGATAATGCAAAAAAAATATTTGAAAAATGATTCTAAATTCATGATATTCACTAAAAAACAAAACAAACAGTAGTAGAAATTGGCCAATTAATTGACTCGACAATTTAATTAGATGATTATTTCTCAGTCACCACTATTCTATGCCTATTATTGCCAATTTATTAAGGTATTTAAAATATGAAAAGTGGGAACTGAGTTAAATTATCTTTTACTAATAAAAGAATATTGTTACAAGAATTGCCTTTTTCAAAAATAAGTAATTAAAAAATTTGTCAATTGTTACAGTATGGTGTTTCAAAAATCAACTCAAGTGCAAATCGATGTTGATTCTCAGTAGAGTTCATAAATATCTTTGTAATAGTTGTATGTAATTTGTAACATTTAAAAATTTTCCGTTTACATAAATTAAAGGTCATTTAATACAAATGTCATACACTGAGAAAAATAAAGTCTCATATGTTTTTTTTAGTCTATAAGAAATTCTATAAACCCTATATTATATATATATATATAAGGGCCTCCTCATAAATAAGTTTTTCTAAAGAATAGCAATTAAATACATATATGAAAATGAATTTTAAGAATATCAAGAGACTCATTTGGATAATTAACTTGCATACTGAAAGCAAGGTATATTTGTTCAAAAGGACTTAGTTTCATGTGATTTATGACTTTTTTATACCTACTGTGTGCAGTATATTCACCTATTTACTAATTATACCATTCCTTTTTTTTTAATATATGTTTAATTACTTTTTAAATAGTTAAATAACAATTTCATTTGTTAGTGAAGTGGAATTTTACAGATCCCAAATTTGATTAATCTCATTCTAATTATAATGTAGTCGCATTTCATCGCATGTAATTTTTAGTCAAAATAAATGCAATCCTATTAATGTGGTGATAATGAGGTCTAGTAAAATTTATCGATATCAATTTATCGACGTTAATTCATCGATAGGTAAATTAATCGATCACCAATTCATCGATGGATGAGTTCATCGACCATCAACTCATCGATTTGTAAATTCATTGACGTTTTTCTCCCAATGAATACTTTCAATAGCTTAGAGTAAATTCGTGTATACCTATTGCTGTCTCTGGTTATATTGTTAACCACATGATGAACTAGCTTTTAACTATAACTTGTCGTTTCCAGCTCGAGTGCTTCTTTACATTGGTCAAGTTCATATCTATCGGTAATTATTTTAAATCTAATTGACTTTTATAAAAATAAACCCTATTCTAAGCCATTGTTTTTGCTCCGTTCAATTTGCAAGGAGAAGAGTTTATTAAATTAAAAGAGCCTCTGTTAACTTGGAATAATAGAAAACAACACCCTTCAAAATATTATTTAAAAATAAATCTAATTTACGGTTTTTGTAAGAGTTTCACAGTTGGTTGTCGTACATTTTTGGAAATATATGTCCTAAATATGTAATTAAAATGATAATTTTTGCTATTTTATGCACAAAACTTCTTTATGTAATCTTTATCTGGTCGGTGATCATGTGAAAAACCCTGGCAGTCAAATTTGCTCTAAGTTATTGAAAAGATACATTGGGAGAAAAAAGTCGATGAATTTAAAAATTAATGACTTGGTGGGGATGAATTTATCCATCGATGAAATGACGGTCGATGAATTTATCCATCGATGAAATGACGGTCGATGAATTAACTTCGATAAATTTACTGGACACCGATGATAATGTCTATATTAGGAATTTTTCGTATATTTTGAAATTATTTATCTAGGTTTCGTAATTATAATTTATTGGTTTTCATTTATGTCAGTATTTTCCTTTGTTCTAAGCATTATTCCTCGAATTCCGCGAACGCGGTGATACTGATTAATGTATTAAAGATACAAATTGGTTCGGTCCGTGTCTTTGTGGTTTTTTACTTATGAATAATACCAATGGATTTCAATTGTAAGGTAACATCTTGTTGTGTAACTTCTAAGGATTTTGCAAGCTCTTTTTGCGTCTGGTTCAGACTTTTATCAAGTAATCTCTCCAATTCTTAGTCTTTGAGCTTTTGTGGCTGTCCAGAACAAGAACTGTCTTTAACTAATAAATGTAGAAAAACTGTTATGACTTTTCAAAAATGTTGATTTTAGCGTTGAAGACAACCCTGTTCTGGACAGCCAAAGTAACTTAAAGAAAAACTCAATATATTTTATATCTTATCTATTGAAATCATGTTGAAACAGCGTTGGACAAATACAAAACTATCCGATATAATTTTTCTCATTGTTTTAAACTTGAGAGATATTTGTAAGGGTATTTATATATTATGTTAATTATATTTTGTATCTTTGGGAATAAGACTTTTTATAGTGGCATATACTAACATAAGTGCTTAATACATAAATATGGTTATAGATATATTCAATACTATTTCATATATTTTTGAAAGTAATTTCTTCTTTATATCTGCATTTTTATTTAATCACATAAAAATTATTGCAGTTTGAAAAAATACGGATAACATGAAGTAATTTTACTAATTATCTTTTCATGGCTTTTTTTTGAACTTTTTTCCTTGCATATAGAAAATACAAATACGATTTTTAAAAGATAGATCTGACTGTTAGAAATTTATCATAATGACATCTGGCTTTAGTAGTATCAGAAAGCTTAGACATTTGTCAATTATATTTAGTTTATATTACTTTGAATTTGTAACGAAATTATTTACTTTGTTAAATAAGTCAAATTTTGTGGTAACTAAGTAGCATTTGCGAGAAATTTAATGTTTTTGCTTTAATTGATAAAAAAGTGCAGTTGAATTGCCTTGAATGGTTGTAAAATTTTATGGTGACAATGTTCCAAATGATAAATTATGTAAGGAATGGTTTTTAACGTTTCAAGAATGGTGATTTCAGCGTTGAAGACAAGCATTGCTCTGGACAGCCAAAAAAGTTCAAAGACTGGAGTCAAACGCAAGAAAAGCTTGAATAATTATTCGGAACAAAAAAACTAGCGGTTTACGCACGATTGAAATCCATGGATATCAATCACAAGCAAAAAACCACAAAAAACGAACCGAACTAATTTGTACTTTCAATATAATAACAAATTACTTGGTCAAATCAATCAATAATGTTTTTGTTTTGTTTTTAAGAAAAAGTGAGTTGAATATAAATAACATTATATTTCAAACAACATCAACCACAAAGAATAAATAATCCTCTTTTAGTAAAATATTGAATAATATTGGAAATAATTTTATGAAATATTCAATAAAGTTGACATTCATAAATTGAAAGCTTTTCGAACTAAAACTCCTGCAGAAAAAAGGGGCATATTTACAAATATAATTAAAATAATAAATTCATTTAATTTATCACGTAATTGTATTTAATGATAAAGATACATTAAAATAAACTGCTTTATTTGATACAAATCCATCATTATTTGTTATTTCGAGAAATATTGTTGATATTTTCTATAATAAATTGTATCCTCATATTATGAAAAATCAGTTTTGACTTGAAATTTGAAGGATAATTTTTAATTAGCGCTAAGTTGAAAGGTTCCAAAACAAATTTAAAGGCTCTAATTACAAAAAAAATAATAATGACGAACCTATTTTGACTGAAAAACGTACTTAAAGCTCAACATATTTCCAAAAAGCTTCTCAAAAATTGATCAATTAAATAAAACTACACTCTGATAATTTAATTAAGCAAAAACTTAAATCATTATCAGATCCCTCACCTCATAATGACGAAGCTGAATATATGTATAATTAATTTGTCTATTAATAACTGCAAAGTAATTTGTTCTTTATGAAAAACGAGATTGAATATCCACCTGACGTAATTGTCAATCAATGATCGTACCTTAACCAAATGAAAAATACCAAAAATTTTCCATGTTTAGACAAATACTTCCAGCTCCATCCATCAACAACGTTGCACATTCGATTAGAAATAGAAGCAAAATAGGTATTACTCATTAACTCAACGATAGTCTCCCCGTTGAGATATTATACTATGTCTATAATAATTACACAGATGAAACTGTGTGTATTTGTAATATATGTAATCAAAATACGCTTATTTAATAATTTAATATTCACTACAATACTTTCAACCTTTATGCATGTATATGAAAAATTAATTAAAACTTGATAAGTATGACATGCTTTTACTCATCATTTCTCTTCAAAGACAAGTTAATTTAACTTATGTATAAATTTAGCTTTTGTATGTATATATTTGTTTGCTTGAAAGTTTATTCAAAGGATGCAAAAAATGAATGGAAAGATAGTTGTAAATATTTATATACAAAATAAGAAGGAGTATTTAGACTGAAGACATGTTCTACACATATCATTCTATCATTGTCAAGTGAGGATTTTTTTCATCATATTTGCATATAATTAATTTAATTCCATCAAGAAGAAATTAAATGACACAATATGTAATTTATCCAGAACTCAAAAACATTTTCAGAGTAAATAAGTTCTTATACATATGTAATATGTACTTAGATTCCTCCAGGAAATAATTCATTTATGTAGTACGAATATTGAACGACTCTGAAGTAATTTGTAGTGTTATGTTTCGAAGCATGCAACAAAGTAATTATATGATGATTACTTTTTTTTAAATGAATCATTTTTGAGTACTTGGGCATGCATTACATTACATCCTTTAGATTGTTTTTGCGTTGAGACTCTCTGTTTCCTTTACATGTTATGTTATTTGAATTCATTTTTAGATGTACTACTATGAGCAAATAATACTGGGACATTTGATTTTTTTTTTTTTTTTGAGAGGGGGAGTGAAATTCCGTTTTTTGTGTTGCCAATACTATCACTGATATTTCTGCCAAATTACACGTCAAAATATCCATTAGTGGTTTGAGATACGTGTCCCTTTGGTAAGAGCTAAAATCGAATTTTCGTTTTTTAAAACTTCTGAAAGATGATTAAGATGCAATTTAGATAAATTTCCTGAAATCACAATAGTTAGAATGATTATTCCAGAGTGTAGTCTTTTGAAATTATGAAAATCTGTAGCTTATTTCTCGAGATAGATAAATTTAATAGTATATCTAAACAACTTAGCAGTTGTTGTTCTGTACATTTTGAGTTAATACAATTTTTATAACCGTTTAGATAATTGGAAATAACGTTGGTAAATGTGCATTGTATCAAGATGGGGGGGGGGGGAATCACTTTAAAGGGGTATGAAATGAATTTTGATCATTAAATAATGTTTTTATGGTGTACTTAAATCACATTGAAGGTTGAATTCAATAATATGATTTTCTTTTTTATTCACTTGCTTCAAAAGATTGAGTAGAAATACCTTCTTAATGTAGGTTATCACATTTATAATGTAGGTAACAATATAATAACCCATGCATCAAATAATGAATTTGGATATCCGACGGCCGTGTTTAAGGCATGAAGTCATTTTAGAATGAACAGTATATTTCTAAGAACTCTGTATATTACGATCTTCAAATCACAAAATCAAAATGAAAAGCCTTATAATATATTAAGACAAACTTTTTTATTTGTTGGAGAGCAAAAACCACAAAGTATTAAATTAGAGCAATTACAAATTATCTACAAAGACGTGGGGAATTCATTGTTTAATAAAATGAAATAAAATACACATGATTACGATAAATGATTTAAAAACGCTCTCATTACAAATTATATGAAGGACAAAAAAAAATACTTTTGAAATCAATACATTGCTGAACTTGAATAAAAACAATTCACTCAACCAATGTGAAAAATAATGTTCCTGAAAGGTAACCCATTAACAAAAGCTAATGTATCTATGTTCTATGTACATAACTACATGGTTATTTTTAAATATTATAAATTTAAATATATTATGTAATAATTGTCAATGTAATGAAGTAAATGATTTGATAACCTGAATACATAAATAATTTACCTATTTAAAACAATTATATAAAATTGTCTAAATTTTAGTTATCTTTGAAAATAATAAGTTATTCATAACAAAACTCATATGGAACTCCTGAAATATCCTGAAATGTGCAAAGTTTTATGTAACTAACCTTAACTATCTTAGACCCAGATAAAATGAAGTTGTAAATGTACACTTGTGCTGTATAAATATTAGAAAATTACAAATATTTAATATTTTAGAAAGACATAGGAGTCTGTTGAGTTCTAAAGATCGGCTGACATATATAGACAATATTCATAAATGTATACATACATATATGTATGTATACATATATATATTCGGTCTATACCTACGAAGTGAGACTTTCAACTATTAGGCAACAAATCTTGCTAGGAGTATTTTTATACTATCCTAAATGTTTTTATTTTTTGTTTGTCATTAGGCAACAATATTCAGTTCATTGTTTGTGACGTTTCATGCAACAACGTATTTTTGTTCATTCTTAAAAATGTCGAATTTTGTGCCTTCAAACCACGATTTTAGGACTTCCTTGATTTTCTGTTATTGGAAACCGTGGGAACATGTGTCTTACTCTCTCAGACTTGGCGCCATCAGATTATCAATTGTTCATATCGATGGTTAAAGAACAGCGCTTCAATTCTCACGCAGAATCCAAAAATGGCTCGATGATTAGTTTGTGGGTCGACATCCACAAATTGCCAAAGAGATGGGAAAAATGTCTCGCTAGCTATGAGTACTATTTTGAATATTAAATTTGTCATCATTTTTTCATTAATAAACGTTAGAAATTGAAAAATAAAGTCTCATTTTATAATTGTAGGCCTGGTATATTCAAAGATACATCTTAGTTCAATTTTGTAATATTAAAAGTATTGACAAATAAATTAATTCTTATTTGCCTATCATATTATTTGTTTCAGAAATATATAGACATACGTTTATATACATTAAAATACATCCAAACACTTATTGTAATATTTTGAAGTGTATATTCCCTTCTCTCAGTACATAAGTTTTTTGCGGAACAACCGGACTTCGAGTTACAAAAAATAAGCCACTGCTTCAAAAATCAACTATAAAAGTGTCAAGTTAATTTTAGGTACAATCTTTGAATTATATTAATTGAAAAATGGCGGAAAACAACTTCTTGAATATATATTCTTTAAAATAACTTTTTAGTAAATAAATACTTTATCAAAAAAGGTTTGAGATTGAGCCTCATAATCCCTTGTAGTGATTGATTTGTCTCCACTTAGTAGATAATGCTTCCAAAATTATCATTACCCCTAGTCAGAAAAACAGAATAACTATCGTCTAATATAAAACTCTAATGTGTTATCTGCAGTCATTCATTGTCAGCTCAGAAATGGAAAATGATTAGATATAGTGGTAATAAAAAATTGAAATAGGTGGAGGAAAATAACATGATCTTTATCCAATCCTATTTGAAAACAACGACTGCGTCAAACTCTCTAAGATAAAAAAATAATTGACATCATTGTTTAATGTTAATACAATGTATTTTGGCAAACGGATATCAGATTATATAAAAACAGAGTTGTAAATTTTACACTAGTTTGATATGTAAAATTATTTCTAAATTAAATACTTGGAATCAAGAGATCAAGAATTTTAATGTGACTATATATGTGTATGTTATGATAATTTTTTAATTTATTTGACAAAACAATCAAAACCTTAATATATATTCAAGTATTTGCACATAGATATTAACAATTAATTTCCCTATTTGATGAAACAAACAAATTTGTTAAAACCTTCTTTACTTCTATAACAATAATTACTTTTCAGTTATCTTATTATGTTTGATAAACCCTTCACATCGAAATAAAATAATTAAGCAAAAGGCTATGTATAAATAATAAAATATTAAAAACTATTCAAATATCATTCTAGAAAGTTGCTTTCTAACTTGAAAAGAATGAAACAGCAACCAAAAAAAAAAGTTATAGTTTAGAAAAGAAATATAAATAAAAATGACCAAGATATGTGAAAAAAAGTCAACAAAGAAATACGGGAAATAAAAAGTAGAAAATATTTTGTCAACAAAAAATATGGGATGGTCTTTTTAAAGTTTTTATTCTTTACAACTTTTGATATATTGGTATTTAGATATCAATGTGGATTTTGAACCTGCTATTTTCTACTCTAGTTTTTTCTTTTTGTATGAGGCTCTTTAGAACTATCTTTTAGATATTTAAGTTAGACGAGGACTCTTTTACGAATTGTCCAAATATATAAAATTAGGATGCTAATCCATATGTAGTGGACACTAATTTTTTTTGTATCTTACTCCCTAATTTCTTTCATTTTGTCATGTAGGTATATGTATTAATTGAAAATTTTAACATGTTCAGAGTTAACGACGATTTTTTTTTTTTTTTTTTTTTTTTTTGAAAATTTCATTATTCATTATTCATATTTTCATCCAATTACATTGAAATATATGGTATTTTGTAATTAGTAGAAGATATGTTGGCAAAAGCATTTGAGAATAGTATTGGTTCCTTCAATAGACACCGAAAGGCTTATTAAAAGTTAAACTGGTCCTTTATTTGAAAAAAAAATTCCTAACTTGAAAAGTACAGCTAGCTGTGAATTTGGACTAGTGCCTCTATATTTGCACTTTTTTTGATACATTTGCACTATAAATTATCCTCTTGCGTCTTGCACTTTTTAGATGACTCATTATATAAAAGGCTTTTCAAAAAAAGTAACTACTATATAAATAAACCTTTTGTATATTGACACAAAAAAAAAGAAAAAAACATATTTCCTTTGTGTCTAATAATTCGAAGGTGCATATATTTAATATTTAATATTTTTTTTATTCTTATCTTCTGGTCTTTTCTTTTTAACACAACATTTAAGTTCAATATAAGGATGCCCAAGACAAGTTTCAAGTTGGGCTAGCACCAAAAGGCTTTGGAGGAAGGAGTTACCCTTATTCAAAGGATGGTTGAAGGAGAGTGAAAGTGGAAATGGCTTCTGCCAATTATGCCTACAGAAAATTAGGTTCTATAATGCAAATATTGAAATACAATGGAGAGGTTGAGAGAGTGTTTTCTCAAGTTAGGATTGTGAAAGATAAAAAAAAAAAAAAAAGAAACACAATAAAGACTGAGTTCTTAAAAAAAATTATAAATATCATATTTGGACTTAGAAGGCTAGAGGAAACCTTCCCAAAGTTTCATTCCTCCCGACTCTATTTGTAAATACAATGGTTCAATTTATACATAGTATTAACAGTATCACTAAAATCCTATTTCACTTTTTCTTTCTCTTTTATGCTCTGAAACTAGCTCCTATTTAGTCTTTTCGCCAATCAAAGGGAGGTAGAGAGGTTGTGTTTTTCTGACGCCCCTTTTATTTGCTCTTTTATACTTTCTTCTTTCTCTTTTGTATTTGAGTAATCTGGAGGCACTGATTTTGACCATCCTGCGAGTTTTGAGCAATCCAGCAGACTCCAAGGGTCAGGAGCTGTTTGGTGACATTCAAGGGATCCTTGAGCTTATAGGAAGCATTGTTAGAGAGTTTTTAGGATCTCCAGACCTAACAACAACCTGGTGAAACCTCAAAGATGGATTTAAGTGTATATTTGAAGGGGCCTCAGGCTATTCCATGGCCCCTTTCTTCCACTTCTTCATCTTTCCTCAGCTAGCATTCCTCGCTTGATATAGTTGCAATATCATAAATTACTTGCATCGTTTTTGTATTACAACGTGATAGCCCGCAATAAAATTGCTGTTCAACGTTTTTGTCTACAACGTTTTTACATGTAACCAATAAGTAATATGACAAATAGTCATGACTAAAAAGAAAGCTGCTTTAGAATGGCCTCATTAGAAAAAGTAAGAATACACGTAACACACAATTTGATTTACGCTAAAATAATAATCGTAAATAATGTAATATTCGACTTTCTATTTTATGGCTATGATTCTGTAATTGATTAAATAATATAAATGTGGGATACGTATATCTTCATAAATGTACATCTATTCAGGCCTATTAAGTGTGCATAATTATTATAAGTTATTCTTCATTTTGGCTTACGCAATGTATACTATTACACTTTTGTTTTCTCATTGACCTTTAGGGATGATATGAATGAATATAATCTATTAAAAAATTAATTTGGAAAAAAGGTTTTAATTATCATGATAGATCTTAATTTATTTGTTGTGTTTGTAAGAGGTCTAATTGTTGACATACTCATTTTGAAGATTGGAATTCATGTCTGAATAAATACATTTTGAAGCAATACATTAGCTGTGCCAGACATCTTGCCAATGCCAATGTCACATCCTTGTTCCAACTAAATTCTATTATCATCATAAGATAGTATAAAGTCCTTTGCAAGACCTCCACAAACTACTTTTGCCCAATTTTGAGTCCCTTTGGGAACTAGTGAGGAGGCATGGCTTTCCTGTCCGAAGCCACAACCCCCAACATGTTGATGCCTAGTGAATGTTTAATCCTATTAATTGGGAGGACTTGATAGATGTCTCAGCTAAGTGGCGGTCATTTTGAGCGTTCCTAGCCTGGTCAACAGTTCACAACTTCTTGTATAATAATCACTTGAGTATGGAGCAAATCAGACACTCTTTGCTTGTTCTCCTTCATGCTAACAACTGTTGATTCTTGAGAGTTTTTGTATACTGTTTATTGACCAAAATAGTCCCTACTTTTGATTATACAATCTAATATTCTAGAATATTCACCCTAAAGTGATCCAGATTAATTTAAAGTCAAGTCCACCTCACAAACTGCGTATACATATAACAATAACACGTCTAAATCACCCACGAATAAATTAAGTCCATCACGATAATACAAATAATTTTGAGAGTGTACCTTTTGAAAGAATTCTTTTTGTATGATGTAAGTCAATTTTCTTATTTGTATCTTAATTTTTGTTCAAATGAATTTTAATTATGACATACTAAATACGATAACGATTAGTTGGTTTGTTTTTTAATTAAAAATAAATATAACAACTTTTGTTTTACTGGTTACTATGTATATTTTATAGAAGAATAATCAAAGTACATTCCATCAAAATCTACTTTCATATGATAAAATATTATAATTCCACTATAACTATACTATTCCACTAATATAACAATTTTCTACGACTTTTCTATAATTTGCTCCTTTTTAGTGTTTTTAACGTTAAACTAGAATGTCCATACTATTTTTATACTATAAACCTACCAATGAATGAAGAATTACTCAAAAATATTTAGATAAAATTTGCTGATTTCTAGCCCTTTTCTCTTCTTCTTTTTAAAAAATAATAATAAGATGGAGTCATATGTAGTCAAAAAATAATACTCACCAAAAGATCCGCAATGGCTAAATGAATAAGTAGCAAATTAACCCGCGATTTTATTTTTTTATATCGTCTAACAAGGATTTTGAGGACAGTGAGATTTGCGAGAGCGGATATGATGAACAATGTAGAGTATCCCGTAATAGAGATTATATGTGCTGTGTTAAATGTCATATCACTTGGAAGTTTTTCTTCCTCATTTTCCGGTACGCCATTGATCCGTGAGTAAATCATGGACGAGGAATAGTCGGATGTTGTGTTCTGTATTGTATAGTTATTATCCTTCATTCTTTGATGATAATGATGTGTACAGAGAACTCCTGTAAAAACAAAAACAAACAAAAATCAATGGAGATACATTTCAAAATATGCAACATAGTTATATGTAGTTACATGGTGGTTTTGACTGAATCTAAATACTACATCTTTTAGCTTTCTGCCTAGAAATTATGAATGCCTTGCATATATCTAAATACATGTAAATATATATGGGTTTACAATGATAAACATAGAAGTAGACAAGTTCTTAAAATGAACCTATTGACTACAAAAATATAGCTTATACATATATGTATATGTAATAATTATAAAGGAATCATTAATTTACATCAATTCAAAGTTTTCAAACACTATTTATGCTAACTAAATGAAACTATAATGATTTATTTTACCATGCTCATGAGGATGTTTATTATTTTTCATTTTGTTGAAATGAGCAAATCACCAGGTTTAAATTTGGTTTTTTTATTTATAATATATAGAAAAATACATTTGGCAAAGTTTGAGTGAAATTAAGTGATGTTTAAATGTAGCTTAACGGCCCCAAAGTTATATAAATTCTCAAATTTTTTTTTAAAAAAGTGACTTCTTCACCAATTATCTTGAAAATGGTTCATAATTTACAGTTTTTTAATTTCTACAACTTTTTTGTAAAGAAATTTCATTTACTCTAACAAATATTTATGCTGTACTGCGAACAAAATATTATAAATGGGAATAAGAATATAAAATAGTTTTTAAACAAAAATATTACAGAGTGCGTATTGCTCGGAATATTTTTAACATTCCCCCCCCCCCTCTCCATATTCTCCAGCAAACCATGGCTGTTTAATAATACTACGCAATATTTTCCTAACAAGCTAACAATTTTTTCGAGATTTTGCTTGAAACTATCATATTTTTTATTTGCGTTAACTCATGTTAATGGTGAATTTTATTACTAAAAGAGTCTTGAAATACAAAAAAAAAGTTTGACTTAATTCATAATACATGATTGTAATTCAATATCTACTGATCTAAGGCAATATATTTTTTTTATTTTACAGCTATATAATAAGTTATAATTACAAGGTTGTTTTATATAATTTTGTATAAAGTAACAAAGCAAGTCTTAAATGAAAGATAAAAATCATTTTATTGACATTGTTACATTTTGTTACAATTAATGCCGAATTTCTTATATTTAATAAAATTAAGAAGAAGAAAAAAATACACAATACATTAGATTATTTTTCTTATTCTCTACTTCATTTATGTGACTAAATTTACATTTTCAAGAAATTTAATTTCAATACATTTTAAAGATTATTTATTCAATTATAAAAGTTATCAAATAACAAACATTATATTTCAAGGTATTGAGAAAATAATGAAAGAAGATGACATTTTCAAAAAAAAAAATTGTCAATTTTCTTAACATTGACCGTCCTCTAAATGTTAAAATTACATTAATTTAGACTACAAAATGAAAAAAAATAGAATTTAAATATATATATTTTAAAAACTCATTGAAGAACATTTTAATATCATGACTTTTCCATGGTTTGAATATCTTAATATGCCAATATATTTGTGATTTAATAAAAATATTTCCTATTAGGATAAAAGTAGTAACACAGAGTTTTGTAAGCATCCTAGCATATATTTTCTAACATAATAGTTGAAAATGTAACAGAACCTTTCGTTTTTAAGATAGTTAATTTTTCAAAATTATTATATATCTTACCACCAGGGTGAAAAATTCGTTTTCTAATGTCACTCACCTCGAAAATAATTGCCTCAGATCCCTAATATTTGTATATCAAGATAGTCAAATCAAGGGACCTAATCTAAAAATACTCGATAGTAAGTTTTTTAAAATACATGACTTTAATTTAAAGTCCTTTCTCATTACTCCATTCCTATTTCCGCAACCATCACGTCGATAGTAGGACTTGAGGACGCGGTCTTCCCTTACAAATAACCACATAGTTTGTGTGTTTGAGTACTTAATCAAACTGTACGGTTGGTTCGACTATGCTATTTATACGACCTATTTTTTTTTAGAGAGAGAGAGGGTTGGTTGAATATTGAGACTTTACTTTATCCTTCTATTCAACCATTCAAAATTTTGAGTGTACACATACTTATATTATTCCTGGGGGTATTGACATACAATAATGTTTATGTTATATTGGTTTATAAGATATTCATCAGTAGTAAATAACATATATTAACTCATATTGATAAATAGTTCTCTCGTCTTCAAATTTTACATCTTAATAAACTCTTTAGTACCAGTAAATAATATATGAATTATCCGATAATTTCAAATATATAATTAAATTGATTAATTTTCATTTGCTCAATGAAGATATTATAAAATAATACAGTTATCATTATCCCTCTTTACTAAATTAAATGTGCACTCCCTTCAAAACAGAATCAATAATTAACAAACTACTTTTTTTACTGAGCGTGAGTTTTATATTATACTCCATCAAAAGTTAACATTTTGAATATATAAGATTAATTATAAAATGGATATTATGCATAGATAATTCAGCATTTATTTTATTAATTGTAAAAATAGTTAATTAGTCAATGTCTTAGATGTTTTATATCTTAAAAGATCTTCAAAACTATTTAATTTTTCAAATCTATTTTTAATTATAATTCATTTCATATTGAAAAACGATTATCAAGAAAAGAGAGTGAAAAAAAAAAAGAGAAATTTTTATCGAGCTAATAGTCATTTAAAGACCTTTTTAGGTCCTAAAGTATAGTAAATAATCATTTGAAGTAGTCAAGAATAGAATATATATGTTCCCCTGGACAAAGTTAGACACTTAAACTTGAGACGGACTTAAATCTTATTAAACTACAATTTTAGACTCAAAATTGAACTTCAAATAAACGAAAAATACTTTCTACTTTAATAGGAATCGAAGTGTCACTTATCTTCTTAAAGGAGTAAATTTGATTAACTACACTCATAAACACTTAAAAATCCTAAGGGGTATAAGTATAACAAAAGTTACTCAGTTTTTTACATTAATTTCAAATCTGTAATTTTTTTTTTCGAAAGTCTGACGGTTTTCGAGAGATCAGACTCTACTTTTGAGCTAATTTGGCCCATTTTCCAACTTCAACTTCAATTTAAGCCTAACAGGATATTCTTTTTGTGCACTAAAAAATAATGATCTGCTAGTGTATTTAATATAAATTCCATTTCCAGTCTTTGTTTTGACCTGGGGGGGGGGCGATCCTAAAGGCATAGGTGGCGGGAGTAGACCCAAAAGTCGACCAAAATGTTTGTACTTAAATAATTCCTTGAGTATTACATGAGTGGATTAATAAGGAATGCATATAAGAGCTGAGACCCACAGATTCCAACTGAGATGTCAAGCTCTCGATAAGATTCCTTAACAAAGAAGAAATCGTCCATTGAGATGAGTAAATTATCATTCAATTTTGATCAAAAATTCGCTAGAAATCAAAGACTCACGGTAGAGCAACTAAAATAGAAGCGCGTAGAATGATTGAGACATCAGCTAAAGTCCTTCTGCGCGCTTGTCCTAGTCTATTGTACATTTTTTTTAATAGCTCTACCGTTAGCCGTCGTCATTTTTCTTTTTAAATGAGGGAATTTAATTAATTAATTATTATAAGTGATATATCCACTCTATACAAAGACTGAAGGACTTCTTTTCACATAGGTCATTGAATCGAATAAAATGTAAACAAAAAGGGCTCAAGTCCTCGTATAATTATTAGTTAAAAATAAGTAATTTCCTGACATTAATTTCAGTTAATTTTCTGCCTCTCATCTATGGTATACATAATGTTATTATTTATTATTGATGTCTTCATTTGTATAAATGAAGGAGAATAGCAGCTTGTAAAACGTCATGACAGCTCAAGCTGCTTCCCTCTCAACATTCATCAAATTGTCAGAGTTACCAGGTTGATTTTCTCTTTCTTTTTATTTTACACACCCCATTTGCATATTATTTACATTCTTATGTATTCCTTTGTTAGCTGTCTTCTTTTTATTCTTATTTCTTTTCTAAACGTTGATCCACAGAACAGGAATTGTGCTTATGGAGCTGTTTGATGGAAAATATCCCAATAGCTCCAGAGAATGACGCAATTGGTTAGCTATCAAATGATTTCGAGTCTTTTTTTATCTTTCTAGGAAAACAATCGATGAAATATACGTATATGATGAAATTTCTTCTTTTTTTTTGTGTGTGTATTTTTTTGTCGGTTTCTAAAGATAAAAAACCGAGAAGTATATTTTTTCAAGATGGAGGAAGTGATTTTATTGTACAATGTGCAAAAAATTTCGGGAATCAAAAAATCTTTATTGAATCATCAAAATCAAATTCATCCCACTCAAAAGTTACTTACCCCCCCCCCCACCCCCTGTTACCGTCCACATGTGCCAACGTGTTTTTTGAATTTTATAAATAGTTACAAATATTTTATTAAGTCAATAGTTACTGAACAATAACTGCTGAGTTTAGATATGCAATTAAAATTTAAATAGGATGGTGGGTTTTCTTAAATAATAGATTATGTATCTCAAGAAATAAACCACGTATATTCTCAAAATTTCAAAAGAATTCAGTTTGAAACATTCATTCTCACTTTTTTGGTTTTAACGAAATTTCTCTTCATTGCATATTAGACATAATATTTCAGACATTTTAGAAAATGAAACATGTGCAATGTCAATAAGAACTGAGCGTGAATCAAAAAACACGAAAAGGAGAAAAATCAATTTTTCTTTTTCTATCTATTTTCATTTCATTAAATAAAACAAGGCTATTCTTCTAACAAAAAAATTTGGTACTTTTTGTCAAAATTTCAAAAAATAAATAACATGGCATTATAGCCTAGAGTCTATAGTTTAAACTCATTTTGTTTTTTAGGCATAGGATGCTTCAGAAAATACACAAATGATGTCAAATGCATCGCAAATATTTTAAGGACTAAGCTTTAACTATATTAAGGAGTAAAATATTAGGTTGGTAGAATTAGATTATTAACTCGCTGATCCCAATTCACGCTCTTTATTTTATTTTGTTCTACGATGCCGTTGTTATTCTGTTGATAATCTCTCTATGTTTTCCTCTAAAAGATCCTCATTTGTGAAAAATATACCTGTTATCCAAACTACTGGGCATCCAGATATAATATTTTGTAATGTGGATGAAGAAAAAAGTTGATATTTGTTTAAAAGTGGTTGTTCCTGTTCTCTGGGACCCTCAGATAAATTTGGAGAACGAAGGTCTTGTTTTAAATGGTTTAGCCATAAAGAAGTTTTTTATCGACGATGTCATAACGTCGACATACTTACTTTTTATCATCTACTATTCTGCGTCTTCTATAGACTCCTTACGATATTGTGTAACATTTTTTTCACCATGGACTAATTTGAGAGGATATCTTCATTGAGGGTTCAATGAATAGGACTACCTTCTACACTTTTTATTATTACTAAACTTATTAAAATCGAAATAATTTGATTGTACATATAACCTATTAATATACAATCTATATTTTTAATAATCAAAGAATTGTTCAATTTATATTTTTATATATTTGGAATAATAATTACTCTTAAATATTTATCCTTGTGTCATTTGGTTATTATTAGTATTTATCCTGTATATCTCACTGTATCTAGATGTTGACCATAATAAAATGAAAAATGTATATACTAACAGTAATTTCTTCTTCATTTTTTAATTAACAAAAGGTTTTTTACTTTTAATGCGGGGATATACCTACAAAGAGAACTGAAAGAGTAGTAATATTGCTTACATATTTGTCTTGGTTAATTTAATTCTACCCAATAATCATTTAACAATTAAGTACAGGAACATAGCATCCTTATGTTGTACATTTTATAATACATTCATGAAAATTAAAACAACGTGCTATTATTCCCACAATTATGTATTAAAATTTGGGCTAATGTACTAAAAGACTAAGCTAAAAACAAAACGAGTCAAAATTGACAACAACTATTATCTTTTCAACCACATTTTTAGATAAGTTTATTGTAAAACCAAATGATTTTTAACGATAAATGAATTTCAATTTTGAAATGTACTCTTTTACTAAATTCAGGGCTGTTTGGGGATCCTTTGTCTAACTAAAACGAGTCAAACTGTTTACCTTACATTATTAAATTTTAATTACAACTATTACAAATTTTAAACATTCAGTAGAAGAATAATACTACTAGCTTATGAATGAGTATCAGAAGTTAAGAATATATTATATTAAGACATAAAATGGTAGATGACGGCATTTTATATCACTGACTTGGTGCCAGGAGTACAAGGCATTGTTTTTATCCAAAATCATAAGAGACTATAAGAAAAGTGATGGGCAAATATATATATATGTAGAGATCTCCAATATTGATACAAATTTTCGAATAAACAGTCATACTCACAGCGGAAGACAGCTGTTTATTAGATATATTCATTCTAAATAAGCAACAGGTAAACGAATTCAAGAAATCAAACGATGGATTTGGAGATTTTCAATAGTCCCCCCACTATACTCAAACTAAAAAGATTTTTTGTTATTACATTTCATATTTAAGGAAACGCTTACCACTAAATGTAGTATTGCCAATTGCTATGACTTAAATATTATTTAGCAGGATATTTTTATAATATTTAACCTCAATTTGCGTATTTTACAGAGGGTTAACGGAAACAATTTAGTAATAGAAATTGTAGAGTAGATAACGAAGAATAGTGCTATGTTATAAATTTTTTTTTTGACGAAATCTCTTCTACGCTCAGTTTTTATTGACACTAAACACATTCAATTTTAGCAATTCACATGGTTTTCAACCATTAATGAATATTTTGATGTCTAATCTGTCACAAATGCCAGTAGTAAAAGTATTGGCAACTTAAAAAAACAAAAATAATTATCCCAATCGGAATTACATCAAATTTAAATCTAAATTTCCCGGTATTTTTTCCTTATAGTAGTTTACTTTACAAATAATCAACTTAAAACTATATTCTGATAAATCTTTTTTTATAAAATACTAAATGTACTAATGGAATTTATTAACTGACAAATTGTTCACAATTACTTTTTAATTAGGTTAATTAAAACTAAAGAGTGCTTAACCACATCATCCAATCAAATATTAATGTTCTACAATCTTTGTCATTCAGATTAATCACAATAACGAACATTACTACAATTAAAAAATGGACACTAATTTCCTTAAATAAAATATCGAATGTCTAATTTAAATTGCCCAAGAGATTTTCTTTAACTTTTTTGACTAAAAAATTCACGAATGATTATATTCGCAATAAAAATTTCATTTTTCTTACTATGGTCCAATAGACTAGAATACTTTCTAATATAATATTTACACTTTTTAGCGGGAAACGAGTGTTTTTTGCAAAAAAGTAATAAAAAAAGTTTTTTTTAGGTTCAACAGGACAATGCAAAAAGCTTAGACAGCAAACGTGTTAATATATCATAACTATCAAAGTTATTCTTTAATGAAAGGATGTAGCAAAACCTTAACAACATAATATTATTTTTGTAAAAAGTTAATTATGTTTAAGAATAAAATATCTTTAGAGAGAAGGATCCTTTTATAGTTTTTATTTTATTTTATGCGAGTAGGGTCTCACAGATCCATATAAAGTAGTACAAACTTTATTTAAGATATTGAGAGCTCAAAAAAAAGAAGCGATTTATTAAATAGTTCCTTCAACAACTTTTTAATTAGTGCATCATCAGATTAGGGTATTAAGAGTATTATGTATATTATTTGCTCTACGTATTAAAAGGCTCTAATTACTTTTCTATAAATAACAAAAATGTATACGACTTAATTATTTATTGCTGTTTAATATTTGCTTTGAGCATTAACTGATCAACAATGAAATTTAGGGTATTACAATTGGATTTATTTTCATATGTGTGTTTTGATAAATGTATATGTATAAATTGAGTCTTACATACATGTGGATTTATAACTGAAGCCTCTTATACCTATGAAAGTATAATCCTATATCATATAATCTTGTTAAAAATAATTTATAATAACGTTTGAGTACTTCTAAAGAACTCGTTTATTTACATATCTATGTTGCTATATATCTAAGTACAATTATTAAAAAAGATATTCAGGGTATTTTTCCACATATTTGAGGAGCAACTCTGCAAGAAAACTATAACTTTGATGCCTGTTTTTTAGATCCTTACTCTTCAATATTATTAAATATTTTTAAATTTGTATTCGATACTTTTTTGGATTTATCTACTCCTAGTATCAATGTATTTGTTATTAAAAAAATTCCAATCAAAAAGGAATTAAAACATCTATTAATAGTCATATTTAAAGAAAAAATCTATACTTGGCAGACATTTAAGGCATTTAAGTTTAATATTTTTCAATTGTTTTTATTCGAATTTTAATAAAATATTATACAAATTTATTTTTCTTCTTAATAATTTCCTCTCTTTTTCTTTGTTCCTCTCATTTCTTCCAGTTTCATTAATACATACCTCAAAAGCAATTCATCAAATTATAACTTATGTGTGGATAAGGGCTCCTTGACGTCATGAAAGTAATAAATTATACAAATGTACGTATAGCTGACCATCAAAATGTCATTAATATGTATAATTAAAATTCCACAGAATGATTATATCATGCAGCTGTTGTACAAAAATTTGAAGAAAGTTATCAAATGGATAAATGTAACTCGAAAAGTATTTAATTATTGTAAAAGTATTTTCTGGGTTTCTTGATTTTTTTGAGCCCTAACTCAAAAAAGTTTAAGGGTTCATCACATACATAAAGTTTCTAATTAATTTAGAGGTATTATCTAGGTAAAAATTTAGTTGAATCAATGCAAGTAAAACTCAAGTTCTTGCCAAACGCATTATTTCCGTGTCTTCCAAACTTGTTTTTTTTCACACCTGTCTTTGTTTCAAAATTTATACATTTTAAATTTTAATTTGTTCTATAGAGTAGTGTGATTATTAGGAATGTAAATAATATGCAAATGGGGTGTGTGAAATAAAAAGAAAGAGAAAACCAAACTGGCCACTCTGACAATTTGATGAATGTTGAGAGGGAAGCAGCTTGAGCTGTTATGACGTCTTAATGAGCCACAAGCAGCTATTCTCCTTCACATATAGGAATGAAGACATCAATAATAAATAATAACATTATGTATGTATACCATAGATGAGAGGCAGAAAATTAACTGAAATTAATGTCAGGAAATTATATATTTTTAACTAATAATAATTATACGAGGACTTGAGCCCTTTTTGTTCACATTTTATTTGATTTATTAAACTTAATGCATGTATTCCTTCATGCGACATCTTTACTATTAGGTAGATGTTCTCCCCTCAATAATAAAGTAAAAATGATAACAGCTATGGAAAACAAAAAGAACTGTTCGAAGAGCCAACTATACAAAATCTCGCACGCTACATTTTGCATATTATTTACATTCCTAGTGATTATTAGAGATGTAAAAAACGGCGATTTTTAAGCGTGCCACTAGTTCTCAAAATGCCTGTGAGTTGAAACCCTATATAATAATATTATTTCATCATTCATAAATCATCAAGCTGTTTTCCTTTTCCTTTTGACATAATAATTCTTATTATATATTATAAAAGTTACGATAATACCACACAACCTTTCCTTCAAATTTGGTTGAAAACTTTCTTAATTCAAATATCTCTCGAAAAAGTAACTTTATGGAAAAAAATTGCTCGAACTAAAATATTTATACTTCTATCTTTTAAAATGTTTCATTTGCTGACATTTTTAATATGTTTTCAGCCCTTTTCTTGAGTTATAAAAAAGGTAAAATAGTTATAAATATCATTATTAAATCTTTAATCATTGTTTTTAAAATATACAAATATCCATATACTTGAAGATAATTATATATTCTGAGCATAGATTACTATTTATGTACTTATTTTTCTTAAAAATGAATACAAATAATGAAATTTTAACAAAAATGGCTATAAATCCAAAACTAATGTACCGATTTTGAAATTTTGAAAATTTCCTGTTTATTTAAAGTAATATCTACAACTTTGAAGTGAATAGTATCTTTCCAAAACATCAATTTAATTTAATTAATTACTATAAGTCCAAGAAGAGCTGTTTTGAGCCTGAAGCAAGACTGTCACATCTTCAGTCATAGTATTATAGCGACAGCAAATAAGCTGGCTTTCATAGGTACAATATCTTTTTTGACGTCATCAAGGGGAGGGGCTACTCGCATGCATAAAAATCGCCGTTTTTTTACATCACTGGTGATTATACACTCTCCTTGGATCCCCGGGTAAATGTGTGAAGCATTCCAGTTTGGTATACAGTGAGCCCTCGTTTATCACGTTCCAAAGACAACCCGCAATAGGTGAAATCAGCAAAGTAGTCAGCTTTGTTTTTTATTGTTATTTTACAATGCAATACTGTACTGCAGAATGAAACAAAAAACAAAACCTCTTTTCAGGCCTGTGCCTCTTCATCTTGACTCCGCTGCGCTGTAGCATTGATCTAATGGAAAACCAATATTAACTATTTTCACTTCTAGACAACAGTAACGCCTCTGAGCCAATCATGATTCACTGTAAAAAACTACACGAAGCCTCGATAGGTGAAGTACGATATAGCGAGGGATCACCGTACTCTGCTTTAAAGATACTATCTTATGTTATCACAAAAAACGTCACAATCTGAAGAATGATCAAAGACCATCAAATTATATTGAAGAAAGGAGCTTAGATAACGCTAATATAATATTCAAATACATTTAAACTTTCAATTATCCGTTTTAGAGCTTCCATTCATATTTTTGTGGTTTGGTGTATTGTTTGTGTATATTAGTGCTAAAAGTTGGCTGAAAAATATAGGGCCATAGTTGGGGACACATATGCTGTGTAAGCACCATATATACTGCTAAAATAACTTCCAGATATCTGAAATATTATTTAATTTACTTTCATCTATTACCTGTTTAATATTTAAAACAGTCATCATTTTTTCTTGACTCTCGTTGACACATTTGTAGTCAATTTTCAAACAAAGACAGACAAATGTCTCAAATTTATCCTGTGCAATGAAAAATGTATTAAAATTCACATTTTGTAGGGAATGGTTTCATAATGGATTAACGAACAGTAGAGTGGTGATATAAAATTCATTGATAAAAAAAATCCTTTTTCCCCACTCCCCTATTCAAGATTTACATGCAGATCTGAACTCAGAGTGCGTGCACACCTGGATGTGACAAGTTATTTTGCACTTGGGTACAAATTAAAGCTTTTTTGTGCACTTTTAGCCTCGATTCTCAAAAGGGAAGGGAAAAATTTGAAAAACAAACAAACTGGCGGCAGCATTCTGTATTTTTACTTGTGGCCAACTTTTTAATATTGGACAGAGTTATTATTTAGATATATTTTACAGGGCTCCTCAAACATCATCCATTAATATGCAGTCTCACTAGTATATATGGTTAACATGAAGGATCCCTGTTCACAATCTGCGTTATATTTGTATTTGTTAAACTACATATACTCCTTCCTTTTTTTAAACTCAAAATATCTCAGTTTATACAACACCTCTCAGGGTCACCATATTATGTATGTCACTAAAATGAGTGGGATTTTTTTAAACACTGAAAATCCTTTATCATCGAGAAAAAAGTAGACCAAGGCAAAATATCTCCAATAGGATCTCACCATTAATATTTTTTTTTATAATTGGCCTTATAGGGTCTATTTTTTTTATGGATCGCAACACAAAGTGCATACCTATATATGTATATATAGGCATATCAATTAAAAATGACTTTTGTTAATTACTATACCATCTGTATACTTTTTCTTTCTATATATTATTATAACCATATAAGGATTAAAAACTATAAAAATAATCTTTAAAAAAATAATTAATTAATTAATTAAAAGTATTCTAAATTTGTATGAATCTTTATGGATATCACCTGGATCTAATAAAAGATATTTAATTTCTTAAATTGTCATATTTAAATTTAATATCTACCATTTTTCCTTTTGAAATTGCATTATTGACTTCTTTTTTTTTTTTAATGAAGATGTGTGTTTTTTTTCTTCTTCAGTTGCATAATTTCTTAATCAATTAATAAATTACTATACTTATATAATTGGTATACAAAAAAAGGCATTATTTTTGCATAAAATTGAAGACTTAATTTAGCATAATTAGAATTATCCGATTTATATCAAATATGCACCCTTTTGTTTGATCACTTGGTTCCAGGTCAGCACTATAAGGTGGATGTATAGGAAAGTCCCAACGAAGCTCCCAGAGATTCTGGCGAGTCACCATCGATGTAACCAAGCACTGTTCTAATGAAACACAGTCCATTTCCTATTGGTTGGATGATATATTCCTTTCAAAAGGCCCATTTGTTGACAATAAAGGTCCGAATTAAGAGTTTGGCCGTAGGGGAGCAGCTCATAGTGGATTTTGTAATTAAAAACAAAGATTTTTAAGGATTATAATAAATTGTTTTTGATTAAAAAGTTTTTTTACTTTCGATCTATCCTTACTTATTAATGAACATTTTGAGCCACTTTACTCTTACTAACCCCCTCTCCATTAGTTGACTAATTATAAGGCAACTGTCCTAATAGGATGAAACATCGAATAAGTAATAGTTTTTCTTTCAATTCTTTGACAATTATCTTAGACATAAAGTGGCTATATTTTCAAGAATAATTCCCCTTTCTATGAGAGGTTTAGTTATCTATCCATCATATTGTCATACTAGTTATAAAGTACTAAAATCAAGTAGGAAGTGTGTTCGTGAAAAAAAAGACACCAAGAACTAATGGGTTCATTCTTTTAAAATTAACTTCGATAAAAAGTTAGTACATCACTTAATACCTCAATATTGAATTATTATAATTGATCCAAACATTATATATGTACTTTGGAAATGATAGTTTAGGTATTTTCATGAAAAAAAGAAGAAAAAGATTCGCCATTTTATATAATTTTTGGGGAACATATACCCCATTGTATTAATGTAGATTTAAATATTGGAAAAGATGAATCTGAATTGTATCAAATAAATAATATGCGCTATATAATAAATTTAGTCTTTTCAGAAGACTTTTTCATTTTGAAAAGATACAAACAATTAAACTTTATACGAATAAAAACTCTTCTTCATATAAAAAAGTTTAATTTTGTTGTATTTTTAAAGCCTTATACAGTTTTCATTATATTTTTTTTTTATTGGCAAACTCTCTATTTTGTTTCGTATAGCTATATATATCAAAAACAATACAAAGGTAACTTGTGATGTAGATGATAATGTTTTTTATATAAAATATTTTTGATCTACAAGATATAGAAGGTCTTAGGTGTACCACTAATATTTTTGTAATGTCCGATAGTTATTACGTACATATTAAATACCAACTTTGCAATATTTGAAGCTTCATATTAATAAGCTATACATAAATACACATTAATTATTTCTTCATAACAAATTATTTGATAGAATCAATTTGTAATTTTTACAAAAATATCTTACGTGATTGCACATGTATATATGTAACTTAGTACAACTCTACAATTACTTTTTAATTAGTAGTATAACAAACCGTATGTCAAAGAGTTTTAAAGTGCCTAATTCGAAAGCATTACTAATTTGAGGTTCTTTTTTTTTTCTTTTTTTAGATTAACAATGTTGTCTGTGAAATTACAAAATTAGATTCATTTTATAGAAATGGGTAATGCTGTTATATTGCAGTATAAATATCAATATCAAGATAAATATATGTATTTTCTTATCATGTATTAGCTATTTTATGAATTTTGAGTCATTTTGGAATTCAAAATTTATTATTATAATTTGAATATTTCTATTCAGCTAAATAGTCAAAATCAAGTCAATTTTTTGAAGAAAAAAGTTATTTATACTTTAAAGTAGTTCATTCATAAATTATTGTTAAAAGAGAAATCTGTTGATTATTAATCTGACAGGATTTATATTTCGTCAAATCTTTCTTCTTCTTTTTTTGACTTTTAGTCCCAACATAAATGTTTGAAATTTAATTAAATTTTGCTATAAAATTTATTTAATTGCATGCAGTTTTTGATTTTTGTTCCCTCTAAAATGGCCTTAACGTACTTAGAGCTTAAAATTAATAAAAAATTCCAAATTTAAAAGAGATTAATAATCTAACTTGAAGCAAAATAAAATTACTTTGTCATGTGGGAATAACTACTCGACTCAGACGTATAGCATATATTAAACTTACAAAAAATATGATCACAGAATTATCATTTGAGCCTTACTTTAAAATTTGAGTAAAAAGCGTCTGAAATGGTCAGTTTTGACTCAAAAATTTCATCATTTTTAAATGGTTAGTACCCTCATGTAAAAGATCCTAGAGTCTTATAAAACTTACTGAAAATAATTTGTATAGCCCCTTAAAAGTTGTTATAATAAAAAAAAACTTACTCAAAAATTGGGTAATTCTGTATACATGGATATAATTTTTTTTAACAATAGCATCCAAAAATAATGAAAGCAGTAAAAGTATCACAAAAAATCTAAATCCTTATATACTGCTAAATAATGGCGACTACATATATTGATTTATAAAGAAGAAGAATTTCAGTTCATGTTTGTTCAAAAAAATTTAAATTATATTTATGGTCTAAATATATCCATGGTGTTTTAATAATTTATACTCCAGGCAAAGTTAAGAAGGAAAAAAAAAAAAAAACTATGTATGTATGTTGTTTAATATTGAAACAGTATCTATGTAAAATTATATCTTCTCTACGTATATGTAAAGTCATGGATTACAAACTACAGTATTAAAAGTATCAGGAACAATAAAGGGAATAGATGTTTGTATGTACATTTTTATGAGATCCCAAGTGAGAGTGAAGAAATAGAATACGCACAAAGGTACAACATATGTATTTATTAAAAAAAGGTCCTTTTCTATAAAGAAAAGGAAAAAAAATATCTTACTTTTCACATTTATACACGTATAAACAATTGGTTGTCAACACTCATACTTTTAACAAAAATAAAATATGAGCAAGAAATTATTATAATATGTCGTAAATCTTTGAGAAAGTATTTCAAATTAAATGATTTAGAATATATTTTGAATAACACCATTTGATGCATTTTTAAATTTATCCCAAATTTTTGTGCGATTTCAATTTTTTTGATTACTTTTATAATAGTGATTAATATAAAAATCTGGTAGTAATTTGAGTAGTAATGTTGTAAAGGAAAACAGCTTCATTTTGAAAAAAAAAAGAAGGCTTATTTCGTTCAATGTGGGCTTATATTTTATGTGAGATTAGTCAAGTCTCTTTTTTAAAAGGTCTTTCTTTTTTTCATACAAAAAAAGGATTCAAATCATGAAGTTATTATGAAATTGCTCCTTCCTCATTTTCATCCCTCATCAAACTTTCTACTTTTTACTCTGACAAAGTCATTGGTCGTAATCCTTTATGTGGCTTAAATCACTCAATAATTATTATTTTGAGCATGTCTAATGAAAGCAATAAAGAGTTTTTAATTGAATGTGTCTTCATTTGTTGATTACTATGTACATATTTGATGTATGAGACAAATTTCACATGCAGAATGAATCTGTCATTTTATAAGCTAAATACTTCTTTTTCCATAAATTATCCTATCTCCACCATAGGCAAAGCATAAAATGGAGATATTTATATTAAAAATATTTACTTATGTTATAAATATATCTAGGATATGATGTTTATAAGTATATAGGCTATTAAAAGCCATTTATGAACACGTACTCTGTTTTTTTTATTCCTCGAATTTTGATTTAAAATTAAAATATTCCTAAAAGCTATTTAAGTAATTTGATAATAATTATTGTGGATCAAATATAACGTTTTTGTATCACCATGCATAATTAGTCTACCATATACTGACTGTGAGTGCAATTCTCATTTGTGGTAGCACAGTCTTATATATGTTCATCTATATGATATAATTATAATTGTGACCCAAATGTGAGTCATTGGAAGACTCGAATAATATTGTTAACTCATATGCTTTATACACCATATGTGGGACATAGATGTAAAGCATATTTAAATCAATATTCTTATATTAAAAATGTGTTATTTAAGAATATAATTCATTAAATATAGTCAGAACTTAGAAAATATGAACGTAGGGGCAATGGGAATTAAACACAAGCAACGCTGTGTTGGAGACAAAAGTGTTGATGTAGTTATTATTAAACAAAATTGGCAAAGTTGTAAAAAATCGATAGGTACGTGGTAGGTATTTCATAAGTACCAGTGTAATGTATGTAAATAAAAATATAAGAAGTACAAATTAGTTTGGTTTACTTTTAAAAGACGATACATGTTTCATAATGACAGCTAGTTTCAGTTGTTTCAAAGAAGTTAGACATTTATGCAAGAAGCTGTTACCCTTACAATTGAAGTCCATGGGTATTATTCACAAGCATAAAACCCAAAAAAACAAACCAAATTAATTTGTACCTCTAATACTTTATTTTAAGTATATGCATCTCCAAATAGAAACCGTCGTCAAAAACAAAATAATTGCCAATATTTTAATCCTTTGGTCTTGAAAATATTTACGAATGAATAGACCATTAATATAACTCAATTAAAAAGTATCAACTAATCAGTAGAAAACATTCTTGTCATGACTAACATATTTAGTTTATACAAACAACTATTGGAAAAGGCAATGAATTTATAAATAGCTGACATGCCAGTCATTGATTTATCTGCAAAAACAAACAATATATTGCTTTATCATAATATTTATATGTTTAAATAAAAAAATATGTCAAAAAAAGATTCTAATCACAATAAATAATGAATTTTTAACAGATCATGAGAATATAGGTAAGTAGGTTATTTTTAACGTCATTCCCTAGTAATTATCCTATCTATTCGGTAGTTGTGTGTTATTTTTAAAATTGTTATTAGACTTTAAGTTATTTTTTTTAACCTATTGTTAAAATATTATATATTCCTTAAATAAATCAAGTATTTTACTACAAACACCATTAGCAATATTAATGTTAGTTTTATATTAAAAGAAATGAAAAATAGAATTTTCAATTTGTATACTCAACTAATGAGTTTTTGAAAATTCATTATTGTTTGTTTAAACAAGATCAAAGGAAATGATATTGAAGGTTTATAAGATATCAATCAAATTTAAATATATATAATAATGTTTGTTTTTTAAATTAACTCCTCTTTCAAATTATCATTTGATATTGCTTTATAATCTTGCCTCCCTAATTGCCAAAACTAATGTTTTCATTTGGTCGTGAAAAAAATCAGTCTTTGCTTTTTAAATTTATTAAAATGACTTATTAAATATTTTATTCTATTATAACAATCAAATCAATTCAAACTACCCATAATTACATGAAAATGACACATCAGGAAAATGGCATGTTTAGCAAACTATTATTTTATAATATGTTACTATGTTTTTATCAAGATTCATAGTGATACATTTCAGTGTCCTACGTCATAGCAAAATAACAATAATAATTAACCCTTTGTAGAATGGCAAATCTTTCTAGATGGAAAAGAGAGGAACACTTTTTTTCTTTGAGTTAATAGTGACTATCAAAATTGTTAAGAATTTATTTCACTTTCCTTTTCACAAATATCAAAATATGGATCACTAAAATTATGTACGCACAAAAAAAAATATAAGGTAGTTAAAACTTAATATAAATCATTTCATATCTATTTCTTTAACTTTGATTTTAGATTACTTCATCACTAACTTCCTAACCTTTAATTTCAAACACGAATAAATATCTTTTAAAATACTGTATTACTTTCACAATAATGAAATTTCTCAAAAATTTAGGACTTTACGAATTTAGGACAAATTTCTTGATGAATTATGAGCATTTAGTTATTTTTATATTTAGTATGAATGGAGAAAAACTTGGCTTAAATAGTAAGTCATGCTTACTGCTACTTAGATAATTACCCTATAACTTTAATGTAACAACAAAAATCAAGCTTCTTATTGTACCTATTTAACCGACAATAATAATAAAAATAATGAAACTTCATGCCTGCATGATATATTACACTATCAACATTTTGTATGAGTTTTATTGTCACATTAACACGATAATGTCGTATATACCAGATTTACATATATACATACATAACCTTAATGCAGATAAAGTTTTCCAAAAATAATTATGAATACATTAATTATAAAGAAAGGCCATACTTTTTTTATGCCAAAATATATATCTATAAATATACAAATAATTTATTTACCGATGGATTTTAACAATTTTTTCATAGCTGAAAAAAAATATCTTAATTTAATCCATTTTTTTTAATTTTTATGGGCTTACATTAAGTGGTTTTTGTAATCATATAGGAAGTTATTTTGTTTTCAACAGATGAATTTGACTGTTATAAATGTTTCACAATGACGGTTAACTTTAGTTGTTTCAGAGTAGTTAGGTATTGTCAATAATATTCAGTTGATATAACTTTGAGTTTCAAACAAAAATCTTTCATTTTACACTGTTGAATATGTCAAATTCTGTGGTAACTAAGGAGCATTTGTGGAAAATTTTATATTTTTGCTTTAATTGGAAGAAACGTGGAGTCTAGATTGAATCAAATGCTTGTATAAGTTAACGATGACAATGCTCCAACTGATAAGTCATATCAAAATTTGAGCGTTGATACATGACTCGATAAAGATACAAATCAAACGCAAGAGGAGCTTGCAGAATCTTGAGAGTTACGCAACAAGCCGTTTTCGTACGAATGTAATCCCATGGGTATCATTCACAAGCAAAAAACCACGGATTAAAAATGAGTCCACGTCTCGTCTTTCATCCATTAATATACATCATATCAATTATATTATATGTATTATAATGTGTCAATATAAACGCAATTTTTAATAAATATCAAATGTATAAGACACATATTCAAATGTTATTCCTGCCAGTTATGGGCTTTATATTTACATTTCTTAGATAGATTGAAATACAATGGATTATTCTACTGTAGTGTAGAGTATTTATCTAATTAATGACACTTAATTAGACTTCAATAGTACCTTTAAAATAAAATCTACCATATGATTTATTTATATCTAATGGTAACAGGGATTTTTCTATCTTTAAATCCAATATGGAGCATTTGTGAATTATTTTGAGGAATACAACTGTAATGCAATCTGTTTTCTGTGTGTTCAAGGGCTATATATGCATTGTGCAAAATATTTGTAGACTAAAAAATAATGTAAAATTATTTATATTTAAATTATTTAAGTTTGAAATAATTTGAGTTAAAATAACTATGTATTCATGGATGATTATTCATGGACTCAGTAGGGTGTTAAAAGAACAAATATAAATTAGCACGTTTAAGTAGACGCAAAATTAATCAATGACGTACAATTTAAATAACATTCATCATTTTTATATCTGTACTCTCACATACATATATGATTGATCCTTAAAGTATATAATTACATATTATATATTTAATGTTATAAGTGGTGGAGAAAAATCTTTTCTCAAATTGCTTTGCAAATTCTTTTTTTTTTTTTTTATAAATTTTTTTTACAATTCGTATTTGCTATTTTTATATAAAAAAACTATTCCTTTCATTTGTAAAGTATTTATCAATAATAAATTTTAATTAGTCACCAAACAATTTAAAAAATGTGAAAATAATATTATATAAATATAATTAAAAAAAAATTTCTGTTGCTCCACAAAATCCTTTGAAATCCCTTCGTGGACCTCACTCAGATTTTTATTAAGTATCTATTTGTTTTTGCGTGTGAATATTTGACAATTGGTTCCTGAAATAATCATTGATGATTATTTTGTTGCTAAAAACACATTTTAAATGTTTGCATCTTCTGAATTAATTTTGATATTCTGTTACAATGTATACCATACTCAACGTTCTATTTTTAAGTATGTTATTATAATATTAATATTATATTATAAGTATAATATTATATATTATTGAGAATTATTCAACAAGCTGTTACCTTATGATCAGAGTCCATAGGAATTATTCAGAAGCAAAAATCACTAAATGTTCTCCCAATATATTCAATTAGAAGTAGGTAATTTTTTTTTTCATGAATAGTTTTAGTGTGCACTCACTGAAGTAGAGTGAATTTATCTAATCTAGAATACTGATCAGTGATATATAGTATAAATCTTAGATTATCTCAGTATGTAACAGTTAATTAAAAATTAATCATTATTTATTTCAACAACTTGAAAGGATAAATTATTTAATATATGCTGTCAAAACAAAAAATATAGTTTTGGTCAATTTTTTTAATTTCCTTTTTTCAAACTTGCAACATTTGATAGACTCTAGTTAAAGAGAATTCGTGAAAAAAAAATAATGACTCGGATAAACTATATATAAATAAATTTAATGGATATTAAATGAACATAAATATGTTAAATTTTGGTGAATCTAACTCAGACCTGCTTTCAGTAATTGAGTCAAACGCCAATAGTGTAACAACTATCCCCGATCTGTGAACAATAAACTTTATTGAATTTTAATAATATGGAGACGTGTTGGCAAAGTTATTGGTTTTTGATGGCGATTTAAAAGTATGAGGGAATTAATATTTTAAATAGTTTATCATCAATTTAACTCTATTAATATACATTTCAAATGAATTCCCCTAAAAGATACTTCTTTCAAAAACATAATATTTTTTTTAATATAGCCTAACAAAAACCTTGAATTAACATTGAAATCAGAATGTACATAAAAAAAGGAGCTCACAAAGGAAAATTAATATTTTTTTTTGTATGGTATAAAATATTATAAAAGAGTTCTGTAAAACTTTTTTTAATTTGTTGCTACCAACAATACTTGTTTATGCATATATTTGTTTTATAGAGCCGACTATGCTTTTCAATAGCATTTTCTATGTACATTCCATTTTAATTTTTGTTTGCTTTATAATGAATAATAAATAAAATAAATAAATGAGTTGAAGACTGTGACCTTTTCTATACAACTGATTCAAAGTCGACGATTCAACGACAATAGTAGATTCATTAAAAAATGAAATTAAATAATGTAGTTTCATCATGTAACAAATCATTGACTTTTAATTCATAAATTATTTAAATGATTGTAGAATACTATTTTTACCAAAATTATGGATATATTTATATAACTTAAGTAGTGCTTGTAGGTACTACAGCTGTTATAATTTTAAGTAGTATAAGAGGTGATAAAGACAGTTAAAACATGCCTTTTTTCTCAAATCATAGACCAATTAGAGTCATGTAAATTTACACTGAAGATGTTTTATTTTATGTTTATTCTTTTATATCAAATATGAAAGGTTGCAACTTTTTCTGTGTGATATTGGAGAAAAGGAATGTTTTGAAGGTATGACTTTTCAATGAGTATTTTTGACTACTGATGTATTCGATACCGAGAGTTTGAGGTCGAGGCCAGGATTGTTCCATTTATCTCTCTATTTGGTTTCTCATACATTCATTCCTGTAACTTGGCTGGCAGATGCTATCTGTTCTATCCTATCAGATGATTGTTCCTCATCCCACTAGGCTGAGTGTGTCTGTGAAATACAAATCTAAGTACTGTGTCTATGTATTTTATAGGGTCTTATAACTTCTAAGGTCTGGCCATAGCACTGCATTCATAAAAGTTTTACAAAGACTCGAGAACAAACACATTTGGTAAAACAATGGACCCAAACTTAGGACAAATTTCTATACCACTATGAGTAGAAAATACCCAGAAATTTGAATTTATCTTTTATGGAATCCCAATAGGGGTAAAGATTTTTTGTTTTTTAAGTTGGTACTACTGTCACTAACCTCTGTAACAAATAACACGTCAAAATGTTCATTAGTGTTTGATAATCGCGTCCGTTTGTGAACAGCTAAAATCGTACTTTTCATTTTTTTTAAATGTCTGAAAGATAACGACTAAAATGATATTTAGAGAAATGTTGTTGAATCCAAAAAAGTTTAAATGAATATTTCAGACTCTATTCTTTTAAAATTTTGAGAATTTTTGGGTTTTTTCTCGAGATATATAGTTTTAATAGAATTTCAAAACCCAAAAGTTATTCTTCTGTACCTTTTGAGTTAATACAAGTTTTGTAACTGTTTTGAAAATTGGAAAAAAAAACACAATGGCACATGAGCATTATATCAAGGGAGGGGGAAGGACTACTTTTGAGTGGGATAAAATGAATTTGGATGATTGAATAAAGATTTTTTTGATTCCCAATATCTTTTGTCTATAGTAGTAAATCTATAAATCAGTTCGCACTTACAGAAATTGCTAATTTTTCGAAAAAAATCTTACAATACAAATTAAAAGTTTTTGAACAAATAAAAGGAATTTAAACACGTACAATGATCATTCTTTTTCGATTTAAAAAAAAGAAACACTTTCAAATAAGTAACATTTTAAAATAAAATATTCTTTTGTGGTTTTGTTTTAATGTTTTTCATGATAAAAAAATTATCATTTTAACAACAAACATATTATTGTAGTCATGTAATTTTCTATTTTTTTTACTATCATGGAAAATATATTGACTTCTATGTTTTTTACCTTTTATCTTAATGTATTTATACAATATCATATTTTATATCCACAACTATACTTTAACAAATTTAACCTGTAACTTTATTCATTAAAATATCCTCCAAAATAGTTAAAAAGTATGTATTTTTAATTTTACTTTCTATTTATTCATTCCTTTTTTTGGAAAGTCCAATAATAAAAAGTCTGTGTCTTTGTTAATCTAATTTTGTAAATCCTTTTCGTCAAAATAGTGTATAGAAGTATTAATGAAATAATTAGAAAGTCACCGAATATTGAATGAAATTTGAAAGGCATGGAAATGAATTATTATATATTTTTTTATATTAATTTCATTCTTGATGAGTTAAATGTATTCGTACTTATTTATGCATATAAGGACATAATATGTTAAATTGATGTCAAAACTAAATTTACATGAAGAGCCATTGAGTCTTAAAATGAATACATTTTTTCTTCGAAAGAATAAAATTATATTGAACAGTTAGGAAATCATAACTTTTTGTTTTCAAATGTTTTTTATAATATATGCATATCTACATAAACATTTGTTCTATGACCCTATAGGTAGTATTGATCATTCTTATACTGACAACAGTACAAAATTATTTTAGTACTGATAGCAAATTACCACAAAAAAATAGTATTTCTATATATTATAAAAAACACGTATCACAAAAATATAATCATTATAATCAATTAGTATTACAAATCTATGAACGTTCCGGTCTTTTAAAGGAGCTATATTATCATTTATGCATAATTTACTTCATTTATAAATAGTAGAAAATATTTATGGATATATTTGGTTCATTAATTCTATCAAAAAAATAGTCATTTCTTGTTATAATAACGAATATTCATTCTTAATTTCCTTCGAATAATAAAATACACAAATATTTACGTAATTAAGCTTAAATGATAGTCTTGACGTGTTTTTTTCCTAGGGCCATATCATATTAAGGAAATCTTTATGGTGTTGAGTCAAGTCTTTTATCACTGAGGTCACTCTTAACCGTCAAGAACTTATGAAAAATCTATTAACGTACAAAAATAGAAGGAAATATTTATCAAAACATTAAACAAAAAACCTGTTTTTTATTTTGTTGAATAAGTCAAATTTTATGGTGATTTAATCAACATTTGCTGTATGTTTCTTCTCCTTTATTGGAAGAAACGTGCAGCTGAATCGTATCAAATGCTTGTAAATGTTGATAGTGGCATTGTTTCAATTGATAAATTATGTAAAAAAAAAACGTTTTTACATAATAGTGATTTCAGCGTTAAAGACAAGCCTTGTTCTGAACAGACAAAGAACTGATGACATTAATCGATAAAAATCCAAGTCAAACGCAAGAAAAACTTGCATAATAGTTGAAAGTTACACAAAAAGCCGCTTCCGTAGGATTTAAAGCCACGGGTATTATTCACATGCATAAAACCGAAACAAAACGAACCGAGCTAATATGTACTCCCAATATATCTGCCTTACTACCGCTTTTACAGCCCATGAGTGTTTTGTAGGGTTTTAATATTACAGAAATATATTTTAAAGAGAGTTATAAAGAAAATATATGCACACATTTATGTGAGATGCTGTATGAAAGTATGAATGAAATATCGTTATAAGTTTGTTGACTTCAAACTTTAATAACAAACCCATTATTTGAATGAAAGAGCCCTATAAACAAATATATGTGTATATATATGGAAAACATCAAATGAACATCTCAAAGCAAGGAATAGAAAATAGAAAAAAAAAATAGTTATGAAAATATAACTACCTTAATATATACATGAATATGCATGTATTATTAAAATTTTTGAGCTGTTTGAGTATAAATTTAGCACTTTTAAAATTACATTCTTTTAGATCTAAAAAGTATACATATACAGCCAAACATTGTCAAACAGTTACTTGCTTTAAGTGTGTCACTGTACTAAGCAGTTCATATCTAGTTTCCGTGTAGGAAATTTATAACATAAATGGACTGTATTAAGCGTGCCCCTGAAATCCCCGGTCAGCAGTCACTTAAAATAATGCATACCCATACAGAAAAACCCACTTCAACGGTCACTTTTTTTTTGCATTTACTGATTGTTCAATAGAAAACTTCTGTGCGATGGAAATAGAATAATTAAATATTCCAAATAATTAGTTTTAGCTCCGGTCACTCAGAGATAGTCTTATGAGTCTTTATATTGTTATACAAGTACGATCGTGTACAATTAAGATCTTTTAAGATACATGTATCCAATAAATAGAATATGTATTATTGTATGAATAACTATTATTGTTATCAGTTTTGAATCCCATCCAAGGATACCAAAACCTAGAGTTTGAGTCTGTATTTCACCAAAAAAAATGATGTGCCCATTTCATGCTCATCAAGAGATGAGAATAATGGACCATACTCATTATTGATACTTTTTTTTAGTAACCGAGTAATTTATTTCGTACTTTCATTTCTGGTATAAATCTGTTATTTAAAAGAAAACAAAAGAAATATTCTTACCTTAAAAAAAATAAAAACTTTAGATTTAAAATTTCAATCAATTTCATCTTTCATATATCATGAACAAATTAATTACATTACTTAGCTATGCTTAGAATGGTACAAGTTTTATTTTCATGTACCCATGTTAGATTAGAAGGGTCCAGATTTTATTTCTTCGTTTTTTACATTATTGATTATAATTAATGGATTTGTTACATGGACTAGTAACTAATTACTTTTGCTATTGGGTGTTATTAAACGGTGTTATTTTTTTATAACTTTTTTGCCAGTAATTTATTTACAACACTCGTAATGTCCATCTATAAGCAAATTAAAAAATCAAAGATATAAAGGTAAGATTGACATACAGGTCATATAGCTAGGGAACAACTTGAAAAGAAAAAGTTTTTCAAGTCTCCAGACAGTTATTACATTAATAAATAATATAAAAGCAAAACAAAAAGTTTTCTAATCTCATTTCCTGACAAGGGAAGCTCTAGTATAAAAATTGAGTTGTATTTATGTTACATAACAAAGAAAAAAATTTAGTCATTTGGCTTCTCAAACAAATAATTAATTATGAACGTAGTTAATATATGAAATTGTAACAAAATCTCTTTGCAGTGATTTTAATTCTGTTACTAAGACATTCACAGTCAATAAACGTAACCTTCTTATCCTTCTATGTATAATAAATTCAAATAATAAATAGGATTCATGCTCTGTTGTTAATTTTTCTACCTATAAAAATGATGCAGCAATTTATTAGTTATAAAAATAAAGGAAACTTTGATATAAATGCAGGAATTAATTGTTATATAGGAAGTACAATTTAGTTTAGTAATGATTTGACTTATGATCTGAAGTTAGTTTGATTTGAATTTGACATAGATCAAAAATTAATATTTTATTCTCCAATACATTAATTTCAAAATTAGTTCAGTTCGTTTTCAATAGATGGCTCTGACTGTTATAAATAATGTATCATACTAACAGCTGGTTTTGATCGCTTCAGATAGGTTAGATATTTGTAAATAATATTCGTTTCATATTGCTTTGAGCTTTATATGAAACTCAAAGCAATACTTTGTTAGACATGTCAAATTTTGTAGAAACCAAGCAACATCTGCGGGAGGTTTAATATATATGCTTTAATTGGAAGAAAAGTGCAGTTGAAGGGGATTGAATGATTATAGAAGTGTATGGTGAGAATGTAGAATCATTGGAAGTTATGCAACAAGCCATTTCCGTACAATTGAAATCCATGAGTATTTTGAAAGCATAAAACTGCACAATAAACGAAACTAACTCAGTTGTACTCCCATTATATATGTATTATTATAATTGATAGTGATACCTTGATTTGAGAGCAAAACTTTCTGTTTGGATATACGAACAAAATATCCTTTTTTGAATACAAACAGGTATTTCTTCTTACAATAAATATCCATGGTACTGTTATAAATTTGGAAAACAATTTGACTGATCGAATGGTTTTCCTGTCCTCTGTAACCTACGAGTAACTTTTTGAAACGTCGTACATTGAAATTTATACAATTTGTTTGTCAAATATTTTAAGCATCAATTTGAAATCAATAACAAATAACTATGTAGCAAAAATATTTCAATCATAATCAATTTATTTGAAAGGGTAATTATTTCTCTAATAATGAGAACATTTGTTTAAAAAATACATGAGTATTTTGTCAAAGGCTTGTAGTTTGTTTGTTTTTTCTAAAAAAAAAAAGAGTCTGAAGTACTTTTTGCAATTTTTTTTGTAATATTTATAGTTTTTAGTCAGTTATCTAATTTTTTTCAAATGCTTTGTATTTCGCAGAAAAATATCAGCAATATATTTCCTTAAACATGGAAAAATGATGCACATGTGCATAAATATTGTAGATTCATTTTTTTGTGATATGAGAGAATTTATGTCCATGTTTTTTTAAGCCTTTTACAAAGAAAATGTTCTTGCAAAAAAAAAAAAAAAACAATACAAATGAATAATTCCTTCTATTGCACCATAAATGTGCATGGACATTCGTACTGATTTATGAGTTGTTTTTTATATTTACTTTATTAAGAACATTAATATAGGGAATCCCGAATGGTCAGACCAAATGCCTTTATCGTTGATATTACTCTTTTAAGTGTGAATATGTATACATATATTAGTTGTTAAAACTTAGTCATTGCTTATAAAATTAAACCTTTTTAAATTCAATTTTGATTCTTTATGACGTCATTTTTCCACTTTCATTATATTTAGTCCATTGACGTCATACGCTCAATTTCTATGCTTAAGAGAGGGATTTTTATTCACCGTATTTTTCGGATTTTACGTTGCTTCAGATTATAACTGTCGGAATGTAAAAAAATATGCAAGATTTGCGAGATTTTGTGGAGTTGGCACTTTCAACATTACTTTTTGTTTTCCAAAGCTGTTATCATTTTTCCTTTATTACTGAGGGGAGAATATCTACCTCATAGTTAGGAATGTAAATCATATGCAATTCGGGCGTGTTATAAAAAAAGAAAGAGAAAATCAACCTGGCAACCTTGACAATTTAATGATTGTCGAGGGGGGAAGCAGCTTGAGCTGTTATGACGTTTTACTGAGCTACAAGCTGCTATTTTCCTTTATATATGTATACAAATGAAAACATCAAACAACAAACATTACAACACGTTACTCCAGATTCATTATTATATTCACAAATATCATTAACTCCATTCACCTCAATGAATGATAACCCTTTTTTAATTTTTCCTTTGTTGTTCCTCACCATGATATGTATAATCTTTGCAGACTGTTCTTTACTTGTAAAACATTATGTTGAGGTAAAGTTGATGCTACCTTCTTAAGGGAAAAAAAATAATGACAACAGCTTCGGAAAACAAAAAGACCTGTTTGAAGAGCCAACTCCACTTTTTTATCACACGCCCGAATTGCATATGATTTTCATTCCTACTCATAGTAAAGATCTTGCTTGATTTGTGTAACACGTGTAATATTCTGTTGAAAAACAATCAATTTTATCAAGAAAATGCCTATTGGAATGAATCGTCGAATATCTATGTGAACATATTTGCATTTACGACAGGGATTTCAATTATCTGTACATCAATGTGTTCGACGTTGCCTTTATGGACTACTCCAAATCCCTTGTTTCCTCCTATGAGTAGGCCATTATTCTAACAACGAAATCTCCGTCCATCAGAGTTGTCATTGACTCTAAGGACTTCTCCAATTCTATTTTCCTACGAAAAGTTGGCAAATGCTTTAATGGCCAACTTAAATCATAATAAGTATTAAATGTTAGAAATGAAAGCTATAATTTCATAATAAATATTAATTATAATAACTGTTGGATTTAAGATTTTTGGGATGTTTCCCTGGATTCCTTCGCTACTGAGATAATTTCAATATGGTCATTGTATATTTCCAATTTTGTTGTAGTCCAAGATCCATCTGATGATCATCGAATCCCTCATCCCCTTCAATGTATTGAGAACCTTCAAGGTGTCACAGTTTACGATAAGAATAATTATGTATTTAAAGAACTAGCTACCTTGGATTATGGATTCTGTTGACATTTTCTTCAATTATTTGTATCCCTTGTTCCTCTCAATCACATGCAGACATTTACTTTTGAGTGATTCAAGTGTGATAACATGACATGATGGTGGAAATATCCTTTCACTAAACTTATTTCTTAATCTTGGACAACACTTCTTTACTTTCAAATGCCGTAGTATGAAGGATCGGATTTTTCAGTATAGAACATTTAATTGACTAGAACGATGTTGAGTTGGACATTGTTAGTGATGAAATTAGAAATAGCAGAATGGTCTTCAATTACAATTTTAAACGTGTTGTATAATGTTTAGTTTTCTCAAACCTTCTGTCCCAAATTCATTTGGATGTAATTTCACTAACCTAAGATCTTCGTTATAACTTTAAAATTTTTCACCTCCATTATCAACGATCAAGGATTTTATGCTAACTCGATTAGATAATCTATTTACTCTTACTTTATGGATGAATTTATTAAATTGTTAATTGTTTATTATTTTTGTTGTGATTGCCATTAAACGTTTTCAATATATGTATATGATTTTTCCTAAGCTAATTAAATTATCACATACATGGCTCGACGTCTCTCACAACATTTACATTTGAGGCTTAATCTTACTTTGAGTTGAAATTATTTTGTTCTAATTTGAGTTTATATATATATATATATTATATTATATTATATTTATGTATAATTTCAGCATATATTTAGTATCGAATTCATTTAAAATCATATTCTATTTTATTGTTTCAATCTAGTGCTGAATAAAAAATATATACTGATTTAATGCGCTTATGCATACTGGGGTAATTTTATAGTCAAATTTAGCTACTACACCGGAGAAAAGGGCTCAAGAAGTTATTTGGATAGCAGTTCTTGCATATAATACCCACTCTTAAGGCTTCCAGTCAAAAAGAACACAAGCTTTAATATACCAAATACAATGTTCGAAAAGGGCTCAAGTTCTCGTAATAATTGTTAGTTTACGACTTGTAAGCTAAAGATATAAAAAATTTTGACATTAATTTGAGTTAATTTTCTGCCTCTCATCTATGGTGTTCATAATGTTATTATTATATTTATTATTGATGTCTTCATTTGTATATATAATGGAGAATAGCAGCTTGTAGCTCGGTAAAACGTCATGACAGTTCAAGTTGCTTCCCTCTCAATATTCATAAAATTGTGAGAGTTACCAGGTTGATTTTCTCTTTTTTTTTATTTTACACACCCCATTTGCATATTTTTTACACTCCTAATTATTAGTCGCACTAGCCAAAAAATGTATAATTAAGAAGGGAAAAACATATACATATAAGTCGCACATGAAATGAAATAATATAATAATGTGTTAATAATTTCATACATAAGTTGCACCAGAAAATAATTTGCATCCCTGGCCAAACTATGAAAAAAACTGCAACTTATAATCCGAAAAATACGGTACTTTATTTGCGCTTATAAATTTAAGCGAATCTCTTAGCATACAGATTGTTGTCTACTTTACAGTTAATGACAACGTCTCTTTTCAACATTTATAAATGTTCAAAAGAGACCAATTCCATTGGTAGTTGTAATTACAACTACCAATGGAATTGATTCTTGGGAGCATTTTTTGATTATGTATAGAGAAGGGGTACGCTCAAATTGGATTCCATGGAAATTGGATCGAATATCCGAGCACGGAATTCGATAGTATTCTGTCGTAAATATATGAATGTAGGAAGGATTTATGATTTCTTGCATGAATAAGGTACAACTATAAGAATCTAATGACAATTATGTTATCTTCTTCCATCTTCCTGGAGGATCGGAGGACACGAACTCCTTCCGTTCTATTTTGCATTCGTCCCTTAATTTTCATTACATTTTTATGCCTGAAGTCACCATTCACGACGAACTTTTTTGTCCACTTGCAACCTCGACTCTCAAAAGGGAAAGGAAATTTTTTTAAAAACAACTGGTAGCTAGCTTCTGTATTTACCTTGTTGCCATTTTTTTAATATTGGACATAATTTATTATTTACATATACTAGTTGTTGATAAATTCTACCAATATACAAATCAATCGTTAATACTTGTATATTATTCGGAAGTTCAAAAAAAGGGAGTGCCATCCTTGATTTAATATATTTTTTATACATCAAAATCCTGTATTATAATAATCAGTGATGTATAAAAAGGGTCCAGCTGAAAAGCGCGCAATTGACGATTGTTGGCAACATTTGTCTCTTCAAACTTCTTCTTCTTTTCACATTCATTTCTATTCAATTCATAAACAAGTGCCATTTTTAAATTAAGTTAAAAAATGCCTGAGGATTTGATTCAGAAACTTGGGTCGCCGACAAAAGAGGTAGTAACATTTTAAATTTGTCAAAGATACGAGTATGATGACATTCCGGCATTGCCATTTCTCAACTTCTTTTACGGAGAAATTTCCAATCATAAGACTTTCCAATCGCTGATGTCACAAGAGAAATCCAGATCCATTCAATAAACATGGTATTAGTAATGATGCAGGTACATCTGATTTTATGTCTGACCTAATGTAATTACTTGTATCATATAATATCCCACTTTCAGTCGGAGGACATCAAAATTTCATTCAATTTATGGAGAAATCCGTCTCTTCCTGTTTTCCCATTACCCAATCATTAGAGCTCTTAAGTTGGGTCAGAATTTTCAAAATAAAACGGGAAATTGACAAAAAGTATAGATATATGACAATGGACGAGACTAAGGACTTCAAGATGGGCATTTTCTTGTACGTTTTTGCCCCTTATTCATTCCCTTAACACCTGAACCTATTTTATACGTGATAAAAACAGTTTTTATATCATGTAGTTCTACTATTTCAATGGTGAAGAAGAAGAATTTAAATAGCTAAACTATTCATTGAATTATTGTTGATTCATCAGATTTTGCAATCAATACAAGCCTTAGAAGAAAGAATGCCACTACTTATTAGTGTAACAATAGTCGAAAAGGTATTCCACTTAAAACATTCAAAAGTGGATAGTAATAAGAATGACTGATACATCCAGTTGAAGAATATTGCTGCCGTGATAAGCATTGACTTGAATAATTTTTGCCTGTACTAAAATGCTCCAATCGTCAATTGTGATTCTGAGAGAGGGGATATTTTTGAGATAATCATTATGAAATTTCATCCTATTTTATTTTTGTATGGAAAAATTTATGTATAAAATATAAAATGTGTTACTTTTGACTGTTTGAAGTTATTATAGTTTTAAATGATAACTAAATTCTTGATTAAAAGAAAAGTAGCCACTACATGGTTTAATAAAATCATTTCATTTAATTATATATAATATGAATTATAGGATTTACTCAAGTGTAAAAGTGTAATAATTTTGAGGTGCAATTCTAGCAAAGACATATTGAGATTTATATTCTATTAGTATTGATTAAATAATAATTAATTTTCGAGTCAAGTCCGAGTTCATTCAAAAATGACTCAGGTCTTATGCTATGGCATTAATTGCTACAAATTTAGGATTCTATCCTTCACAAATTTTTATTGCCACTCAAAAATACTCAGTTCTTAAGTAAAACAAAATAATAATTTACATTCTGTCCCTTCAAATGTAATGGGCTAAAATTCTGCATTACTTCAAGGGTATCATATTTATTTATGATATCATCTCGGGTGTGCCTTGCAGCTGGACCCTTTTTATATTTCACTGATAATAATAGTATTTTTGAGTTCATTACACGTAGAGTCAGCTGTTTTAAATCAAAAGAGTCAACTGATGCAAATCAGCTGAAGGGAGAATAGTAGTATTTTTGTTTATTCCAAAATATTCGTCGTGATTCATTCACGTGCACCCTGACTCTTAGTATCTCACCATTGAATATATTCTTATTTATTTCATACGTTCATTTACCATCGTCCATCTAATTCCACATTTTTATTTAAATTTATATTTATAAATATTAAATTCTGCTAAATCTAATTCACCGTTTTTTTTTTTTGTTTTTTTTGGAAAATCACTCAAACTTTTTACTTTATACATATATACATAGCACTTACCTATTTGTGTATGACTTTAAGAATATTAAGACTTGAGGAAAAATAATTAATTTCAAAATAAATGGATGAAATAAGTTTTTATTCATTTTTAAAGTGGTAAACATAACTTTACAAGATTTTTCTAGGAATTTTTTTATTTTTTGAGGTCTTTTAAATGTTTTTTTTTTGTATACTGTCATGATATTTTCATTGCATTTGATAACTTAAAAAGTAATGAGTTCTGATTATTTCGGATTCAATCAATTTGGATCATACTAGAGTATTTATAGCTTGAACGAAAAATCCTACTTTTCAGAAGCTAAATACTTCTATATGATAGTGTTACCCCACTAACATTAAAAGTTAGTCAGCTCAAGGACAAAAAGTAACTTTAAAACATGTTTTTCTATATATTTTTTTACCTAATAAAAAGGAAATTAAAGCAAAGAAATACATTTGAATCTTGACCGTTCTATTAATTTAATACATTTACGCTATATTAAAAGTTATATCATTTAGAGTGAAGTCATGTAAATGAATAATGAGAGATAAAGCTGATAAAGTTATTAAAATGTAACTTTGTTAACGGAGTAACGGTGACTGTTTGTATAGAAATAAATAACCTTGTTTACTAGAATAAACAAGGCTTTTCTTTCCATCTCTTTTCATTAACCACACAGCTCAATAAAAAGTGGTCTTCTTATTTGATCCTATTAACATTTTATACGCCAATGATGAATCTGTGACTATGTTTTTTGTATTGAATTTAGTTTTCAAGCATTTTAAATTGGAGCTTGTGTGTATGTTTACACTTCTGAAAATTCTAACTCCACCCACAAATACACCTATTTCTACTAAAATTCTATGCAAATTTTTGTAAAATCAGTTTTTAAGGGTTTTATTTGGGTATGAATATAGTCGTAGTTAGTCCTCAGTGTAAGACCCAAGATAATTCATTACAAGCATGAATAACACTATTACTGACTTATCAAGTCAATGAGGTTTGGTGATTATAAACTCGTAATTTTGCAGTTAATAGACTAATGTTATGATAAATATCTTTTGAATGTTTGGACTTTGAATAGTGTACTGACACTTGAAATATTTTGTACTTACTTACCAGTAAATACCCTTAATTTCTGTTCTAATTGAGGTTTATTTTAGTTAAACATTAAATTGTTTCGTATATTGATCTATTTTTTTTCCTCTTTTTTCTAATATAAAATACTCAAAAGCATATATAAGTTATATATACATTATTTGTAAATATATTCTATTTCTTAAAACAGTTTTCTTTCTGATCGAACTACCTTACAATTATTCTCAAACAACTTTCAAGATAAAGTCAATAGCGCTGTCAGTCATTTTGCTTTTTTTTTGTGTTTTTTTTCATAGCTGTAATCAAACACATATAATCAATTGAGTACAAAATTTACACAATCTGATGTCTGGTTCTACCAATATAATTAACTATATAGCAGTATTTTATAAATAAAAATAATAATAATCAAATGAAGGGCATTTTAATTATACATATATCCCCAGATCCCTTCTACCAAAATACATTTCTAATAATAAAAAAAATATTAGATGACGACTATTTCCTTATTTTAATTTTACAAAAAATATCATTAAAAAGTTAGTTGATGCATTTCTCTGTATGCATTTTATATGACAAGGCTTTTCCCTCCCTTGTATGTTAGTTCAAGTTATGAGAGAAACAATGTGTCAATGTTTTGAGATTATATATACTTGAATATTTTATATTCATATTTACATCCGACATTGACGTGAAAAAAAGCTGCAATTTTGATACATCACGAAGAAAAATAAAAAAATCTTGTACAAGAATAAATATGAATATACACAATATTATGTAAAGTAATTTTCAAGTGGAAAAATTGCTAAAATTTCAAGTCTCATCTAGTAAAGGATCTATGCTTTTATGTACATATCAGAATAGTTTTCATATGAATAAATATTCATATATTTGTGGGCATTCATAATTTAATGCTTATTTGCCTTCTAACAAATGCATGAATTTATATAACATGTATGAAAAAAAGATTTCTTCAAAAGAAAACTAATGAATTTATGAATGCATTTCTAGTCAGTTCAATCGGTAATAGACCATAATTAATATATTTTATACCTCAAATAAAAAAAGATCCAATTTTTTTCTAAATAAAATATTATGAAAAGTTTTAAGTTACACAATCATTGAGAGTCCAAAGAATGGTTGATGCTGCACTTATTGAAGTAGAAATTGAAATAAACAGTAAGTTGTAAGGTAGTAAGCATAATTTCATTAAAAACAGACCAGGATTTTTGCAGGAGTACATCCATAAACATATGTAAAGGGTTCTTGAACAAGAGCGATGCATTTTCTTTTTTAAATAAAATTGAAAGTGTTTAAGATATAAACGAATTTCTTTTTTAGTGTTGAAGTACATTCAATTACAATTAAGTATGGAGTTCAATTTCTTTTGCATGACCACCACGGGCATATTTGCAGAAGTCGAATCGTTGAACCCAGTTTTCTACCACTTTTTCTACCGCTGCACCAAAACTGCAGGAATTTCGCGTTCAATATTTGCTTTGAGCTCCTCGTGTATTACTGGCTGGTTGGTGTATGAGTAGGAATGAAAATCATATGCAATTCGGGCGTGTGATAAAAAAGTGGAGTTGGCTCTTCAAACAAGTCTTTTTGTTTTCCGAAGCTGTTATCATTTTTCCAATATTACTGAGCGGAGAACATCTACCTGATAGTAAAGATGTCGCATGAAGGAATATATGCATTAAGTTTAATAAAGCAAATAAAATGTAAACAAAAAGGGCTCAAGTCCTCGTATAATTATTATTAGTTAAAAATATATATAATTTCCTGACATTAATTTCAATTAATTTTCTTCCTCTCATCTATGCTATTATTTATTGTTGTATATATAATGGAGAATAGCAGCTTGTAGCTCAGTAAAACGTCATGACAGCTCAAGCTGCTTCCCCCCTCGACATTCATTAAATTGTCAGGGTTGCCAGGTTGATTTTCTCTTTCTTTTTTTATTACAAGCCCGAATTGCATATGATTTACATTGCAATGTATGAGTTATTGTGGTCTCATAGAAAATAGTCCAAACGTATCAAATTGCTTGAGATTGGCGGTCAATTGACTGGTCCATTTCTGAAAACAACACGTTCACCGCTCTTCAATAAATCGATTATATTGTTTGTTGTCTTTTAAAACAACATGTTATTTAAGTCCATATTATCCAATTGGGGCCAAAAATAATCCGTTAGCATGGCTCCGTATCGATTTCCATTTAGAGAAATGGATTTTTCTCTTAGAGTTGCCACGATCGAACGTGAATTTTGGTAAACAATTTGAATAATTTGCAAACGTTGCTCAAGGTTATACTGCTCCATGATGATAATTTGTAAGCTATTTGTGAGTAGATATGTAAACAAAACAAAATAAAATATGACGTAGCACGTCTTCCCTGATGAAAAACACTTCAGACAATATGTACTCAAATAAACACACTTATTCCCATTATCATTAGAGATTCATTTTAAGCTTTAAAAAAAATTATAAAAACCGAGATACTTAAATATAAACTAAGTGATATTTAAAACATATTAATAACCAAATTATTACGCACATTGTGTCCTAAATAATATTGGGTTTACTTTTAAATTTATATTTAATTAGAAAATATGTATATGTCATTTGATGATAGAAATATATTATATCTACAAGAAATCTATTTCTTTTTTTATTTAATGTTATCAATTTTCTCTCATTCCACCCTTTGTCTCCATATCTTGTAAAAAACCAACAAACTTATAGAACAAAAAAATTAGGCTCATCTTTGATTAATTCATAATAAAGGTGCTACTGAAGAGATCAAATGTAAGGTAAATAATATGTTGTTGTCTTACAATCATTATCGTTCACCAAATTTTAAGAAACATCCGGATCAAATAGGCTTGAAAATATATCTATATCTAGGCTTCAAAGCGCATCTTCAAAATTCTGATTTATACTCCAGAATACTTCAACAGATTATAAATTCTTCATTCAGGTGTTTGGTGTCTAAACTTTAGATTTCGTACAAAAGGAACCGGTTTAAGGGCTTTCTATCTAAATTTTTATTTACAAAATCAGATATTTTCTTCTTAAAAAATTTGAGATAATTCTCAAAGGAAGAAATCAAATGAGATTCATTACCTCATAGTTCGTTAACAACCCTTAAATTGTCCATGTTCTATGAGAGAGGTAGTATGATTGCGTTTTGCTTCAATAAGTAGTTAAATTATTTACTTTTGAAGATTCCATTTACTTACATATTTTGTTGCTTTATTTAACTAATTTTATAATACTTAAATATGCGAATATTTAATTAAAAAATCATTGCTGAGTCTTATTTTCTTATTGTGTTATATATACAATATTCAATATATCAATGATCAAATTAATTAATTTATATCTAATATGTTATCTTTGAAACATAGAATTGATTCAATAAAAGTTTAGAAAAATATTATTTCAAAAATAAGTTTGATACCTTTAAATACACATTAGAACTGAGACGATTCAGTAATTAAAATCTCAGATTCCCCTTTTCTACTTTTTCTATGCACATACTCGTACTGAACCAAGTTCTGAACTATTAGTGCCAAACCCCACTTTGGCACTGTGTAACAGATCATTTTGCGTATCGTTCATTGGTACGCAAAATTAAACATATATATTGACATATTACACATTACTTAACTGGTATTTCATTTTTGAATCTTTAAAGGACTTGAAACGTCTATTATGTACATTCGAATAAGAAAATAGTTTTAATAAAGTATTAAATAAGTGATGATCTTTAATGCATTTTTTTATTATCAATGATAATTTGATAGTGTTAATAATATAATTAATTCGTTACAGTGAATAAGTTTCTTTGAATATTTTCTAATACATCTCTATCAATTAAAGCTTGTAAAGTCTTTTTGGTATTTCATTACTCTAAAGCAGGGTTCATCATCAAACTTATATTAAATGAATTCCAAGAATGGGTTGAATAATTAATTATTTGGTTTTAATTTTTGTTTATAAGTAAATATTTCATCTCAAAATGTTTGATAATAAACTTCATTCTGCTTTAAGACAATATATGTTGATTTGAGGACTGTAGAGTAACCTCTTATGTATGTCCTACACAAATTGCAACAATCAGATTACAAGAAAAAATTTGATGGAGTATTTTTAATTAATATACATTTCTATGTATTGATAAGAACAAATTCAATGATTTCAAATTCCATCAAATGATTGATAAGGCAGGAAGGACTTTTTGACTTCTTTTACGATAATTATATTATTAATTAATATGCTTATTATTACAAGCAACAAAACTCAAGGGCTCACAAAACTATTTCTTATAATTTAAAGATTCAAACATCCTCAAAAGAGATTTTGACTTCATTCCTTTGGCCATAACACACAAGTGATTGAAAGATTTCTCCTTTCTAAACTCATTTAAATGTCATTAATAATGCATAATTAAAAGGTATGAAAATATTTCTTACCAGTTGTTGTTCAGTGTAAAGAAAAAAATACTTGTTTATGATCAAATTGGACGAAATAAGAACACATAATTCCTTTAAATAGTTACACAATTCTTGCTCTATAGTAAATAAGGTAATGACGAAATTAAATAGTTTGTTTTATTGTTAATAGCATGAAATACGTAGTGGGAGGCTGATCCATCAGTTTCTTTACTGATGGACAAAATGAAGGAAGTCCCGTGAACAATCCATAGACTATAATTATGTAAGTTAACACTTATTTGTACATAATACGAGCAATTGGATCATTTTCTCACTTTTTCTTTTTTTTTACAAATTCAATCCATATAATTTTTTAGATGAATTTAAAAATGATAAAAAAAGATTACAAAAAAGTTTGAGGATATATTTATAAAGGAATATTCTTTAATAAGATCTTCGTACGGGCGCATAATTGTTGAAAAATAAAAATTAACTGGTACTTTTAGGTTTGATATATAATTTTATTAGTGTGAGATAACGCTTATTACGAATTTTAATTAGTTATTTTTTTCATATACTTTGGTATTTAAGTTTTTTCATACGTTTTTTATATTTGAGCTTTTTCAATAAAAATAAGGTAAATTTAAAATATATTTTTTTAGCATATTCAGACTTTGATTTATTTTTTTAAAGTCCCTAATTATGTATAAAAGGGATTTTAAATGAGGTTTTATTTATGTATTAATATAAAATTATATGTTGACCAATAAATTTTTTAGAAAAAACCACTCTAAAATCCTGTTTGTTAGCAAATTCTATTCAGTGTGTTCATTTTCTTTTAAATAGCTTTTTTTATTATTTTTTAACTCTCAAATAGTACACGTCTGGTAAATAAACATATTTTACAATATAAATGATTTTAAAAAATGTCAAAATTTCAATGCCACAAAATATATAAATTTAATGCTAAGGGTTTTCTTATTTAATTCGTTTTTGTGTGATGTAATAATAAAATGGGTCAAATATAAGATGATTTGAAATAAAGGAACAGACTAAGAGCTACTTTGTCAATTTAACTGAATTGATGTTTATTTATTTTCATGTATACATGACATCATCTCAGCTCTGATTTGTACACACAAATGACATTTTAATATTTAGATGCCTTTATATATATATACCAATATATGCATACTTTGATTGTATGTATATGAAATAAATTCTTTCCTTTATCAATGATGGGTAAGATTCACTGATTTACTACTATTTTTTTTTTTTTTAAGTTGACATTTGCGTCAAATTACACGTCAAAATATTCAATAGTGTTTGAAATACGCGTTTGTTTGTGAACAAGTAAAATCGAATTTTTCGTTTTTTTTAAAATGTCTTAAAGATGACGACTAAAATGTTATTTAGAGAAATGTTATTCAAACCAAAAAAAGTTAGAATTAATATTCTTTTAAATTTTTGAGTATATCTATGGTTTATTTCTATAGATACATAGTCTATTATTCAAGGAACAAATCACGAGATTTTGAATATTAATAGCATATATAAACAACTCAGCAGTTATTGTTCTGTAAGTATTGACTTAATAAAACTTTTGTAACTATTTTGAAAATTGGAAAAAACGTTGGCACATGTACATTGTATAGTGAGGGGGCTAATTTTGAGAGAAATGAAATTAAATTACATGATTGAATGAAGCTTTTTGATTCACGACATTTTTTGCCCATAGTAGCTTTTGTTGATAAAAGACAAAAAGAATTATTGATAGATATTTTTTAATGATTTTTCATCTTAATTTTTCATCATAAATATTGATATGAGAGCTTCCACGACTTCTTTGTGCATTAGTACAAACATAAAAAAAGCTACCTTTAGGAGGGGGGAGAGTTTCTTCTTTAAAACATATCATAGTATGTATTAATGATCCAAAATCATCAATCAGTCATTAAGTATTCAAATGATACTATTGTATAAGGTATGTACTTACTCTTGAATTAACATTCTCTTTTTAAAAATAAGTCTAAATAGAAATGTTCACAATTCATGAATTTTTTATTGTTTACTATTCGATATATTGAACTTTTTAAAGCACATCTTAAAAAAAAACAACAAATATTTGTCCGCAAGATATTAGGAAAATTTATTAAAGAAGTAGTCTATTTGTAATTTATTTCTATAAATACATTTTAATTAAGGCTCTGGTGATTAAAATCTTTCCAACATATATGTTCTTTTATAAATTAATTATTCATAAAATGTTTTTGAATGAAAAAGGATTTATTTAGATATTGTACTCCTTAAATAGTTTTTACAATTTTCATAAATGCAAAGAATGATACTGAGCAGTAGGTATGAATATGAATAATACTTTTTTGAGATAAATTAATGAAAATATCAAATTCATTCCAAGAGCTTAGTTCCCTGACAAATGAAGAATAGTTTGTTGTGTGTGTTCCATGTATATGATGAGTCATTATACATAGATGTTTCTAAGTTTAAGTTCTAACTGGTATTTGAATGCTGCAGTTTCTACCTTTTTAAAGTAAAAAAATATAGGACTTTTCTTAAAAGTTAAACATGGGAAATTATCATGGTCATACAGGAATTATGGAATGAACATCCTAAAGTCCAGTTATCGAATAGTTAAATACTCCTTCTATCATGAAGAATCAACACTTTTAATGAACATATTAGGTGTTTCAATTTCTGCATTTGAATTTTCAACAAGGAAGGCCCTGAAACATGGTTTGAAACAATGACTTTATGTTTAAAGAACTCAATTTACTGGATCGCTCTGGAGAAATTTATTTTCAACCTATATTCAACTTGAATCTAATAATATCCTTGAAATATTTAATCGTTTGATTTTATTACAAAAACCATGTGTTTTACTTTGCTGAACATGTCAAATTTTTTCGTAATGAAGCAGCATTTGAAGGATATTTTATATTTCTGCTTTAAACGGAAGAAAAGTGTGGCTGAAGCAGATAAAATGCTTGTAAAAGTTTATAGCGACTATGTTACAATTATGTTAATAATGTTTTTGACGTTTTGATTTCAGTGATTTCAATTCTAATGGAAGAGAAGTTTGCCAAATCGTTGGGACTTACACAACAAGCTGTTACCCTATGATCGAAATCAATAAGTATTATTAACCATAAAAAAATCACAAAAGTAAACCGAACTAATTTGTATTTTCAATATTTGTACTGAAATATTAAGTTATTCAAGATATTTATCAATAAATATAAAGATGAAATAAGGATTTAACAAAACCATTTAGTTTCAGCACTTGTACATACTTACATACACACATCAATACGTTTCTAACTAAGTATAAAATTATTTTATAGAAGAACAAATATGAATTCTCTATTTTTACATATTTTTCATTTCCTTTCGATAAAAATTTACATATTTGTATAAACATTTATTTCAATTTTAAACTCATTCAAAAACTTACATAATTCCATTCAAACCCTAAAGTGTCTAAATATATATTTTTTTCGGGTTTTTTTTAGTAAAAAAAATGTATCAATTAATTATCAAATATTTAAATAAAAATTATTTTCAACAATTAGTTAGTTTCTTAGAAGCTCCACTTTTTCAAGTTTATAAATGTGTATATGCCTATAAGTTTTTCTTAATTACAGTTCTATTATAATATATATATATACATATATATATATAAACATATTCATATTTTGCTCTGCTTTTCAAAATATAAAAGGCGTTTGATTCAACTTTTACAATAGGATATAAATACTAAAACGTGGTGTAGAAAATACAATTTCCTTACAAAAATGAATTTAATATGAAGAAATAATCCTCTTAGGTTCATCATTTTCATTGAAAGACATTTTTAGTTAAAATAAAAATTTTAAATTTACATAAATATCATGGTGAAAATCAGCTGCTTTTAAAATATTCTTTACAATAAATTTATATTTTTGGTTCGTACCGATTTTTTGTTTCATATTTTATTAAATTGTATTTAATATTAATATCTATTTCTTATTACAATAATATGTATGTATATATATATTTCTAGGCCAATATAGATTTTTTGAGATTCAGACTGGAAAAATAAATAATAATAATAAACAGGTTGCTTTGATCTTGACAATGAAATCAAAATTTTCAAGGATTTAGATCAAAACAATAAGGAAACTGTAATATAAGGACACTTAGAAAAGGAAATTTTAACTCATGTATTTGCTTTGATCGTGATCTTGAAAATAAGATAAGCACTTTTATGAATTTAGACACAAGTAGGACTTTTTGAGGGTCGAGAAGAGATATTTTACTTGATAAGATTCTGTACTTTGTGAAATGTGAACCCTCTTTAGTGTCTCTAAATATAATTGATGAAGTGGGGGAATATCTAAATACATACAGGTAACAAAAAACATCACAAACGAAGAAAAATATCTTTGATTTGAACTTGCCCTCTTTGGACATCTGTTTCTGTGTAAAGAAAGCCTGGAATCAAATATATGCATCCCTCAAACATCCATTTAATAGTAAATCCGGCTGTGCCAATTGTTATGTTTAGTCCTAGTTGAGATCCTCTGTGATGAGGAAAAACTTACAACAAAGTATTACCTCAAAAATCTGCACCCATCACATAGTTTTTATTATTTTAAAAAAGTGATCTTTTAATATAATTTTATAAAGTTTTACATTGAATGTGTTAACAAGATTGCTTAGATGATAACTTTTTTGGTTATATTTTATTTTATAAACTCCTATATTATTAAAGTATAAAAATTTAGAGTCTTCTCCAATAAAAAATTATCCATATGGATAAAAACAACAAATTGTGAAGCTATCTTTAAAAGACAAAAGAAATAAAATTTTAGATACAAAAATTACATAAACCAATAAAAAAATATAAAATAAAATAGTTACTTTCTTCAAAAACAAGTTGAAAATATTATACACCTATAAAATACATAGGTTGGGAGCATGGCTCCATTTTATTATATTTTTTTTATGGTTTGATATATGTATAAGTCTGTAGGTTGAATTGTTCAATTGAGAAAATAACTTCTGTTTATTCAACATAACAATTATTGTATAGATAGAATGCAATGCTAATATTTCCGTACCATTAATTGTAAATATGCAAATTAACATTTAGGAAATCCAATAAGCACGAGAGCTCACCATCTAATCGATTATGGGTTTGTTGTTTTTATTAATAATTACGAAACCGATGGGGTTTTTTTCCCTTTTAGTTTTTGATTGAATAATAAATTGGAAATATGTACAGACATAAGGATATGAATGTAATGTTTGTATACTCATTATAATCCTACATATATATATATAAAGGAGATCAAAACTCCATTATAGTTAGTCATATATTGTGGCAAAATATTTGTAAAATAATAACGATTGATAGAAGTCTCTTTTTACTCAATATATTCAAATTACTTTTGCGACTTGGGGATAAGTATGCCACTTATTGTAGTATATACGGGTATAAATACTACTCGGGTTTCATTAATACATCAGGGAAAGAAATCAATAGAACATATATTAGTATCATTTTTGAAAAAAATTTTACCCCTATTTTTCATTTTTCATAAATTTAAATCTATTACTTAAATTTTGAATTGGAAGTACAAAATTACTTCGGTTTGTTTTCAAATGATGGCTTTAACTGTTACAAATATTTCATAATGACAGCTTTTTTCAACAGTTTTAGAGAGATTACAAATATGTTAATGATATTCAGTTGATATTGCTTTGAATTTTAAATAATATCCCTGGTTTTTACTTTGTTGAATGTGTGAAATTTTGTGGTAACTTTGCAGTATTTGTGGGAGGTTTTATGTTTCTGGTTTAATTGAAAGAGCAGCTGAATCGCAACAAATTCTTGTAGAAGTTTATTGTAACAGTGCTTCAACTGATAAATTACTTTGAAATTGGTTTTAACGTTTCAAAAATGATGATTTCAGCGTTGAAGATAAATCTTGGTCTGGATAGACAAAGAATTGAAAACATTAATCAATGAAGATCCAAGTTTAACGGAAGAGGATCTTCGAAAATAATTGGAAGTTATGCAAAAAGCTGTTACCTTGTAGTTATATTCCATAGGTATTATTCACAAGTAAAAAAAAACACAATAAACGAACTGAACTAACTATATATACCAATATAACATATAATTAAAACCTCACAATGTAGCCTCAAGATACAAGTATTTGCAGCAGATATGAAGTAAATTTGTTTCTTAAATACATTGGGAAATTTTTTTACCTGAGCATGTAGGAGAAGAGGTAATTTGAAGACAAGATTCTTTGTAAATATTTGTATCTATGAACCAGGGCACAATTATTTAGATAGGTAGGTAATAAAAATTGTTCTATGTACAGATATTAGTTAGCATTGCAAAGACTTCCACAAATTGTCACAGAGTCAGATAACTTTTGAAGAAGCACGTAGGAGTCTAAGTTCCTTTTACTTAACTCCTTTACCAAAAGAGAATTTTTAAAGCGATAATGTAAATATAAGAGGGGGGGGGGATGTCTATAGTTGAGAAACGTCGACGGTATCCCCATTTTCATCTAGTAGAAAGCGTGCGCCACAATAAATATTTCTGCGGATATTTTACAGAGATACTTCTTACCTACGTACGATTAATATTAAATCCTATGATGAATTTACACAATTTTTTCATTCATCATTTCTTTTAACATTTAAAAAAAAGATTTGTTGGAAAAAAAAGGTTTCTTCAAATACAAAAATTATCTATACAACCTAATTCTGATAAATACATTATAAACCTAAGACCTTTAAGTAAAAAAAAAGACTACACATGGAATTTGTAATAAAAACACTAGTTGATCGTTATGTTTGAATGCACAATATAAGTATCCTTCTAGACACAAATTGAAGTTGAAGTTGGAAAATGGGCCAAATTGGCTCAAAAACCGTCGGACTTTCGAAAAAAAATTACAGTTTTGAAATCATTGGGAAAAATTGAATAACTTTAATTATACTTATACTTTTGAGGATTTTTGATTGTTGACATTAAAAAAATACAGAGGGCTAGCAGCTACCATATGTTTTTTCAAATTTTTCCTTTACATTTTGAGAGTCAAGGTTGCGATTGAACACAAAAGTTTGTCGTTACAAGAATTTAACTAACTTATTATTCTCAAACACACACATATATATAACTGAATACTTAATAGAGTAGCAACATTTAACTCTTAAATTAACAACAGATAATAAAATTAAGTTATTAGAAATACAAATTAGTTCAGTTCGTTTGTTGTGGTTTTTTGATAATAACCCGTGGATTTAAACTGTATAGAAACGGCTTATTGTGCAACTTTCAATGATTTTGCAAGCATAATGCAACACTAATATGTGTTTATTACACAAAACTTGCTAGAAAATTTAAGTGTATTCATTCAATTACAGGTCAACTAACCCCACTCTCGACTGCATCAATACATCCATACATAAATAGTTAATGTAACATTTCTATAAAAAAATGTTGTTTGCAAAGATACACAAGTACCCTATTCATTGTTTGTGGCCCAATATATTTTACTTGCCAAAATATAAATTTTTATATCAAAATAAATTATTTATAAAACTATTGGCACATACAACAAAATATATTAAACTACTTGTGAATGTCCACTTTTTCATGTAATAATTTTATATACATTTTAATCTATATAGTATCAGCAAATCTATGTCTTTAAGTTTATATTAAAATAGTGAATTTATTCAAATCCAGATATAGATTTTTAAAAAATTCCAAAGAACGTGTAGAGGAGACCGTGGGAAATATGCAACTCATTTTATATAAGTAAATACCCTAAGCAATATTTTGAGAGTTAAGAGCTCCTTCTTTGAACTATGAAAAGAGAAAAAAAATCGTTGAAAGGACTCCAACATCCTTATAAATATGGTAGCCTATGAGTCATAGACTTTTCAATAATTTGAAGAGTTTTTAATTTGGATTGAATTGGGCAACCCAGGTAGAGTGATAATTTATGAAAGTAACATCTAAAAGGGGTTTTATGATGCTGAGTATGTAAAGTACCCATGTGCTTATCTGGCTTAAATTTTGAAGAAATTAAGTCAATATTCTACAAGAAACACTTTTTTGGAGAAGCTTTCAATAAAGTTCTCAAATCTTTGAAAAATACTTGGGTTAGGAGATGTCTGTAAGGAAATGTATTTATCAGCTGGAGGTAAAAACTAAGGGATTGAACATTGCCGTTAACGCTGAAATGAGTTCAATTCTCTCTAATCATACTACATTTGGCCACTATTGCTTCATTTTCTATGAGGAGAGTACGATTCAGCAGCCTTCAGAATGACGTCAGTGCTTTTATTTATAAATTACTCTCAAATTCTAATGTAGAGTCCTTTTAAAGACTATCTAAAGTGGTAGATAATTAAAAGGAATATTTTTGAATGTGTCAATGATATTAATAATGTTTTTTTAATACCTTCAAAAAAATGGTTTTTTTTATAGAAAACTTACGGGAACTCTGACACTAAGATATAAATTTCATACATACAACTGAAATTTAGAAAGCACAGTCCATTTTTTCTAGTTAATTTTGGTATTAAGTGATGAAGATACAAAAATTATGATATGGCTAGCGAATATCTTCAGATGTTACATTGATATCGATCATTTTTTAACTATTTTGAATGGCACAAACAATGCGATGACTATCAGGATCATCATAGCAAAAACCCAGTATATCTTTTACACAATAAGAATATTATAAAAAAAGAAAACACTAAAGAAACAATAAATATAGTATAGCATTATATTCATGTTTTATTGAGCTTCAAACAGTATTTTTTTTATAGATAACTTTCAAGACTATTTTATACTCTAACATTAAAGCTTTTTTTTTTGTTTGGTATTTATTAGTCTTCTTATACTTGGCTGCAAATATCGTTTTAAATATATATAAATATATATTGTGCTCTGATGTATTTTTAAATGAATGACGTAAATAAAAGTTAGTAAATAATAATTATATAAGATGAGTTATTTAATTAAACTATTAATAGTAGTCTCTACTACTATGCATTATGCTACATAATAAATATGTGGATTGTTTTTGGAACTAATGCTTTGACATAAAGTTATGACAAATATATTCATGAAATTAGTTGAGATATTGTACTCAAAGTAAAAAAAATGAAAGAATTAACTTTATAATTTGTTTGACAAATTAAGTATGATGGATCAAAAGGCTAAATTTCGGAAATGCGAAATAAAAAAAAAGACCCATATACTACACAGAAAAAGAATTAATTAATAATAGTTATCATTTGATAACTAGGATAGAAAGGGATGTTATGACACCTCTGTGAGAGGTGTGTGCTAAGGAGAGACAAAATGATTTATCTATAACAATAATATTTCACAATCTACGCGAGGAGAGCTAATACAATAATTGTACAAATTTTGAAGACAATTTGCAATTTCAATGTAGTATAGAAATATAAAAAGTTCATTAGAATGGTAAAATCTACCAAAGTGAGATATATTACAATGCTAACAGTCAAGAGTAAAAATGTTAATTTGAAGAATATTTTGATTTCAATTTCAAATATTTGCTCGGTAAATAGGTAACCCACTGGTTTGATCGATGTCTCTTTTTTATTCTTTTATTTTATGCAAAAATGTAACAGAACTTAAATATATACTTAGATGTGTAAGGTCTATCATATGTTAATTTGAGTTAGTTCAAGTCAAGTCTGAAGTCTCATTATAATATTGCTCCAGAGCTTACAATCTACATCTCTAGGCAGAGTTCATAGGCGCTTAGTCAATGTATCCCATGTGCAAGAAGAGCAAAGACAATCAGAGTTTGCACCACATACTGGTATGGGTGGCTCGAGATACCCATACTTTAACATGCTCCTGGAGTCCATATTTTATACAAAAAAACACCTCTACTATACTTATTTTCTCAAACATTCAATTTATTTTTGAATTTTGACATAAGTATACCACAAGAAAAAGGTTATGTCATTCAAATTATAATTGACAAAGGTAAAAAAAAAAACTTTTCTAGCTCTTAATTTAAAGCATGGTTTGTGATTATTATTATTTTAATTAAATCAATTTTTAAAGTTAATTAAGCGTGAAAATTTGAAGTACACATTGTAAAAACGTTTGTCAAAGTTGTTGACTATACATATATGTATATATATACAGGGCTATTGTGTTTTAAAATTGAAAAAAGATTTTAAATATAGAAATAACTGGGGTGGCTATGAACGTAATGAACAAGCTCTGAGGATTTGTAGTTCGAAAAAAGATTAAAAATCATTTTGTAAATTAAATATTTTTTATACAGTCTAGAAAATAATCTTTTTCATTCAATTTAAGACAAATAAGTATATCTCTGAGAGGTTACAACAAAGCCTTACTGTCAGCATGTACTTATACTTAAATTGAGGATTGTTCTAAAAATAAAATAAAAAGCATAAGTATTTTCCATCGTACTAATAAATAGCATGAAACTATATGGTTATGTGCCCTTTTATGCCCACACACTCCGCGGACCTTTGAGAAAAAAGATTACACACATTTGCTCTAAGTGAACCAAGGACTATTATTACATTATATTAGGAGGAACCCTCATTACAGATTTTATTAGAGCTCCATATATCCCAAAAGACCTTCGTGTTTCCTACATGAGTATTTATATATATATATATATATATATATATATTAGTTACTAAATCATTTTTAGATCTAAGATCTATATTGATATAAAAAGTCACATTCATAAACTGTAAAAATGACAGAGTCTATTTTGTTTAAGAGGCTTTATAGTTAATATATGGCAGTAAAAGAAGAAAAAACGGAGAGATAGTTCTCTTAAAAAATAATTTTTAATGCATATATTGAATACAAAATATGCTTTTCAAAAAGTTTTTATTTAATTATTTTTGCGAAAGGAATCCAGACTTGACTTTTGAAATCTTAATTTATTATGCAAAATGTTTCACTAGCTATAATTTTTCAAATAAATATCCATAATAGATAATCATTTAGTAGTCACAGGTGTTGTATCATTATACTCTTGGGTATGCTAAAAACGTATTGCATCAATGAATTTTTAAGTATTATTACAAATATTACTAATATAATTTAAAATTTCAACTAAACAGACATTTAACAAATCCATACTATTAAATAAAGTCCATAAGGTACTCCCTTAGAGTACTAAATATTTTATTTTTATTAAAAATGTAGACCAGAGTTCTCAAACTCATTTCAGATCACAGGCCACATACAGCCCCTAAGTAGATCTCGTGGGCCGGACCATTAAAATTATAACATACTTAGCTATAAATAACCAAAATATCATCATGTGCTCCCTTTGTTTTGATATAAATAAGAACAAGGACATTGTTAAATTTCACTAAAAATTTATTGAACAACACTTTTACAAAGCATTTCACAAAATTGCACAAACTTTAAGTAACTAGAAAATCGAAAATTATGATAATGAACTTTACATGAAATTACAACATGAGACTTATAAAGAAAGACTAACATACGCCCCCTAGCGGATAATTCATGAATTACATTCAATTAAAAAATTTAATCCATGTCTTTTATGTATTTTTTTTTTTTGTTTGTCTTTCAAATTATCCTGCGGGCCTGATTGAATCTCCTTGCACGCCGGTTCCGGCCCACAAACCGTATGTTTGACATCCCTGATGTAGACCAATTAATCAATTATCTGTATAAATATGATCAAATATGTTCGAACTGAATTATTTAAATTAAATCAAAATGCGAAAGGAAATCAAAGTTACAATATTTTATTTTTTACAGAGCAAATGTATCTCTTAAAATAGAAAGATTAATTAATTAAGGTGTACGAATTCAATACCATTATTTTGCAATAGCCTTTTTTCCTTAACGGTATTTAAGTATACTTATTTACATATTTATTAATGCTAAAGGAGCTCTACTAGAAGGATACCTACGTTGCCTATAGATCTACGATTCAAATTGACCATAAGAATAGCTAACGGCTTCAATTTAAAAGTATCATGCTTTAGAATTTGAAAAAAACTCATTAAAAGCTGATAGAGCGTTTTGAAATAAAGTACAGCAGATTTGAATTAGAAACCTTAAATATAACAATAAAAACTTTATCAAGATGTGGATATAAAATTAACAAATAAGTTTATTTATTTTACAGTTTTTAAAAAAAAAGTTGGGGGCAGGGGTGTACATAGCAGAGCTGATATTATAAAAAAAGTTATGGTCACAGAGTTGACTCATATTTGAAACCCTATAGACTGGAAGTCATAACCATAAGGTAGAATTTCCATACAATTCTGTTTTCCTTACTTAAAAGGTACTTCCGTCGCATAATAAGTATTAAAAAAATTATATTAGCAACCAAAAGGTATGTAAATTAATTTTTGAGAATCCATGGATTGATTTGCTAAATGCATTTATCAACACATACATCAGGCATGGTTAACGAATTGTTATTCATAACATGGAATACAGAAAATACCCAATTCCATACATACATCAATTAAACTTTAGCTGTTTCTATGTATACTTTTTTTCTAAGAACTTATTCAAAAATCCATTAAGACAATTAATTGTAGAGTAATGTGACTTAAATATCTATTAATAAAAACTACAGATATTTATGTAATTTCTATAACTACGATTGGATCTGACATTATATATTGACTAGATCAAATCCTTTAAGGACAACAAATCCTGTCTGGAACAGTCCCATAAAAAAATGGATTCTGATCCGTCTAATTTAAAAACTTTTGTTAGGTCCCATATTTTATGAGCCGCTGATGACGTCATAAGTTTTTTGAGTAAACAGTTGATGTCATACGTAGCTTCAGCTCTAAATTATCATAATATAATGTTTAATCTAAGACTTCTTAGTTGTCCTTATTGTAGTTACTTTAAAATTTTCTGGACCATGGTCTGAGAAGGATATAACGAAATAACGATTCAGCCTTTAAAATGGTTAAAACTCGATCCAAAGTCAAAATTTGGTCTCAATACTACGCAAAAATTTCTGAATCTGAGAGAATTCAACTACATCTATAGTTATATTAATTGTATGGCATGAATCCAAAAAAGAATAAGGAATAAATTATTCAGTTGGTAAAATTTAGTGACTATAAAAATCAATATTTATTCATTTACACGGGCAACCCTATATTTTAACATTAAATATATTCCAACAAATGACATTAAATATTATAATTCGAAGTAACTTTTTCCTTATAAAAAAAGAAGGTAAATTATGTCAAAATGATTTTTAACTGAGCACGTAGAATACTAGTTATCTAAAAAAAATATACTGACCTCCTTAAGGGTAAATTTTCTTTATTCATGAATGAAAAGATAAGATACCAAGCAAGTTTTTGTAGATAATTTTTTATGCTGATTCAAGTGAAAGAAGAAAATTGTCTTATACATATGTACATACAATTATACATCAAGAACAGTATACGTGTGGATCAATAAATCTGATAATGTATCAATTTGTAAATGATATGAGTCTCGTGATATTTTTTGATGAGGTGGCTAAGAGACATTGGTTTGATTAGACATAGCAGGTCTGATTGATAATTGCTGTTGAGTATCTATTTAAAATATTTATTGCAACAATTTATAATAATACAAAAAGATATTTGACCAAATCAAAACCCATTATTTCAGATTTTGACGCATAAGAATATGATTTATTGAGAGTAACGGAAACGTGTCCTGACAATTTATTTAGAGCAATTTTACCCAATGACATTTTTCAAAAATGACAGAAAAAAACCACAAAGAAACACATCTATCAACATTTGATCATGGTTCATAAAAAATTACTCTCAATCGGACTCAACTATCTATTCAAACACAATGACTAGTCCATTTATTACCCATTTACATTGAAGCACATCATAAACCATTATTTATATTGGCATCAATTATACATATATTAAAATAAATGTTGATTGAAGAATATACTTATTTCTGAAAAGGGTTATTTTATGACCTAATAAAAATTCCTAAATAATAATTTAAAAAAATGAATGATTGACTTTGGGGTCTTAAATAGCTACAAATTAGAAAAATGAAATGTTAAGCTACACTTAGGAGCTTACATTTACTATTGAAGTATCCTCTATTATGAAATAAATCAATACAGAGCAACCCATAATCTCAATTTGTGGCAAATAAACCAAAAGAAATGATTGATAATCAATAATAATGTCCGATGAGTCATAATACAATTTATTTGTCTTTTCAGTAAATAGTTCACGGAATAAAAATAAAAATAGGCCAAATTGTCAACCAATAGCAAGGATTTTTGTGACCTTTTTTTATGTTAAGCTCAAATGGGCATTCCAAATACATAATTTGAAGGACTGCATTATTAATTTATATGCTATTATTTAAGGAGAACAAATAAGGCCGGTTGGTTTTTAAAAGATGGCTCTGACTGTTCTAAATCTTTCAGAATGACAGCTTGCTTTGGTGGTTTCAGAGAGGTTAGACATTTGTTAATAATATACAGTACATATCTATCGCTTTGGGCTTCAAACAAAGCCCCTGTTTTTTTAAACTGTTGAATATGTCAAATTTTGTGGTAACTAAGGAGCATATGTGGGAGGTTGTATGTTTCTGCTTTAATTGGAAGAAAAGTGCAGCTGATGCACATCGAATGCTTGTTAAAGTTTATGGTGACAATAATTTCCTGTGGGGAATAGTTTTGACGTGTCTAGAACGGTGATTTCAGCGTTGGAAATAAGCCTCGCTCTGGACAGCACAAAAATAAAAAGACAAAGAATGGAAGTCATTATTTGATAAAGATCCAAGTCAAACACAATAGGAGCTTCTAGAATCATTTGAAATTATGCAACAAGCTGTTACCTTATGACACAAATCCATAGGTATTATTCACAAACAAAAAAAACCACAAATATGTACACCCAAATATATACAAGCATATTCAAGGGTCACTGGTTAAAGAACCAAAGGTAAATAAGAAACTTTTAAATACAGAATCTAATACAAGAATATTCATAAGACACTTTGTAACTCTAATTTATCTCTCATGTCTTATACATTCAGAAATGATATTACTTTCTAGAAATTTGTAGAAATTATAAGAATATCATAGGTGTTTTTTGTAACACAACAATGATTATTAAAAGACGTATAATATGTACATATATGAAGAAGGATTTCTTATTATGTATGTATGTATTTATTACTATCTATTTTTTACTATACGTATACTCATAAAAAAAGGATGTATGAAGAGTTCAAAGGCTTTCTTTCTTTATTTTTTTTAGAATTTTAAAAAAAGATCTTTTTTCAAACCATCTTGTCCATTTTCAAAATACTTGAGGGATGTCAACTTTCAGGATATGTGACTCTAACTTAATTTGGATTTCAACTTTCTAAAAAAATTGTATTTTTTTTTTACTTTTGGGGTTCTGTCTTTAAGGGATTCGAGTATTGAGGCTCCGCTTCTGTAATTACACATGTAAAAACGTTAAAAACCATTCTAAATAACTAAGCTTCTCTTATAAATTTTTTTAATAATATAATGAGAGATAAAGAATGGCTATTTTTAGATATATAAGATACAGAAAATAATAGGAAAAATAAGTTCAATTCTCTATACTACACAAAACAAAGTTGCTGAGTTTGTTAAAATCAACAATATGCTATAGATGCTATTACAAAAAAGGCTTTGAACATCTAAAAATATCACAATCATAGAAAGTTTATATTTACAAATAGAGTAAATTAGCAAAGTTCCATTTTCCTTGTATTTAGTTTATTTCTGTATTAGTGTATTTAATATTTTGACTATTGCCACAGAAAGCCTTGATTATCATTTTTTAACGTAGTTTTGCTAAATTAAGTAAGTAAATAAATATAAAATATCATTGCTTGCTTGTTATAACATGTTCTTATTATCAAGACTGATGCATACAATTTTTGCATTTATTTATAGTCATACTATAAACAAATATGAATGTATTTATTCCTGTAATTTCGTTAAGTAAAAGATATGAAGAAAAAAAAAGAATTTGATATACATACATATGTACAAGGTACGTATGTATAAGGTTAGAAAGGTCAGAGTCGGGCTTATTACTTTCACTTATTTGAAGATGTAGTCATACATGAGTCTCTGTAAGAAGATAAGGTGATGCTAAATCAATCGTTAGGGAAACTGTCTCCAAGAGTGAATGCACTACTCATTGTCTTTGCTGTTGGTGGTGGTGATGGTGATGACCTGAAAGGGTGGAGGGAGGATCTTCTCAGCAAAATAACGTTGAAAAAAAGAATAGCAAAACTTCAATGAATTTTAAATTTCAATTCTAATTCGACGTGTCCACAATGTATGTTGACAATATCAGTCATTTGACATTTTTAGTTTGTCCCTGACAGAAAAAAAATATTAGACGTCTTTTGGTGTCCTCCACTATTTTCTACTATACGGAAAAATTGATCGAATAGAAATCGGCATAAAAAATGAAATAAAGTTTATCAGGATATTCAAATGTTGACTGTTGCATTTGACACAAATTCAATTGGGGTATAAACGCTTGCAAAATTGTTCCAAAGTTGTCAACAACTTTGACGAATAGTGCTCAGGAGCTGTTGAATGATGTCAACGACGATCCATATTCACTCAAAATGGTCATAAGTGGTGAAGAAACATAAGTTTATTGTTATGACTTAATTATGCCATTGGATGTAGAAAGTAGAACCAAGACCAAAAAAAAGCACATCAAGTTCGGTCGAATGTGAAAGCTTAACTCACTGTTTCCTGCAATTACAACGGTGTGATGGACCAAGTGTTACTAAAAATGTAAATAATATGCAAATGGGGTGTGTAAAATTAAAAAAAAGAGAAAATCAACCGGTAACTCTGACAATTTGATGAATGTTGAGAGGGAAGCAGCTTGAGCTGTCATGACGTTTTACTGAGCTACAAGCTGCTATTCTTCTTTATATATACAAATGAAGACATCAATAATAAATAAAAACATTATGTTTATCATAGATGAGAGGAAGAAAATTAACTAATATTAATGTCAGGAAACTATATATTTTTAACAAATAATTATACGAGGACTTGAGCCCTTTTTTGTATACATTTTATTTGTTTTATTAACCTTAGTGCATGAAATCCTTCATGCGAGATCTTTACTGTCAGGTAGAGGAAAAATGATAACAGCTCTGGAAAACAAAAAGTACTGTTCGAAGAGCCAACTCCACAAATTCTCGCACGCAGCATTTTGCATATTATTTACATTCCTAAGTATTACTGCCACTAAGTAATACAGTCAATAAGAATTATTAACTGTGATTGATGCACCGTATGCGTGAATCAGTAAGAAGAAATCGACTGGAATATTAAAAAAAAAAGTATTTACCAGATTCCCAAAGAAAAATGTTGGGATATGATTGACGAGATAAAGATTGACATCGTGGGAAGAACCGAAGACCATACCACAAAAAGCTGGCACAAGTCTGTAATAGTTAATAATATAAAATGAGCAAGACAAAATGAGATAAGTCATTTTGTATCACATTGGCACTGCTTTTTGTTAAGAAAAACTTATTTCAATAGATTAAGTATGCAACTGAAAGCATTTTGTACAATTCTAAACTTATTTACCTTATATATAACTTGATAAATTAACATCTTTATCGAGTCACTCCGAAGTATTATCATCACCTTTTTTTATTCTTATATAACCTACAAATTTGAAATTTTATTACTTGAAGAAAATAGCAGATATTTTTTTAACGATCCATTACTATAATTTGATTAATAACACTTTTTGAGAATTAATATGTATATTTTTGTCACCTAGTCTCAAAGGAAAAAGCAGAATTTAATGAGAATAGTGGAATAACTTAACAAATAAGGACAATAACTTAATTTTTTTGACAGCAAGATAAGATAAGAGATTATCTGAAAAAAAAGAGACAAAAATATGTATGGAATAAAAAAGGGATTAGTAGCTATTTTATTATTTAATGGTTAAGTTTACCCATGGGGAGTATTGAAGGATTAAGAATAAATTACAAAAGCGTTTCCTTTTTTAACCAACTTTCTATATAGCTTTTTTTCTGGCTTTGATTATGTATGGATGTTTGTTCTCTATTTTTTTATTTTTCTTCAAAGATTTTTTTTTCTAACCTTTTCAATACTGCCTTTGTGTTTTTTTTAATTAGTTTACAGATGTCTTTTGCGTTTGATATACGCTAAAAAGTTACCCATTCGTACCGAAATTGCCATTTCACATAATTAAGTTCCAAATTTTTTTGCATAACGAATTTTTACTTAAATCATATTTTAATTTTTTTTTTAAATATTGGTACTCTACTATGGGTCCCATGATTTGAAAAAAAAAAAGAAGGGATGTATCTTCATAGAGGGAGTGTTGAGCACTCGAAAATAATATAGAAAGAGACACCCTTGAGGAGAGAAGCAAAAATAAGTTCAGAGATTCACACCCGTCTCGAAAATAAATAGAGAGTAAATATTGCCATGAGATGATGCCGTCAATTTTGTGAATTCCTCCTTTGTCAGACTCACAATCCTGAGTTCCTCTCTCTGGATTCTAACTCAAGGCAAGGAGTCTCTCCGAGTCTGAGGGGCTCTAATTCAACGTGTCCGGGAATCATCAGCTATCCAATCATATCCTATGAATTTCTCTGGTTACATTCCATTCTTTCCCGAGACGGAGTAATAACATGGATGTGAATCCCCGGACTTATTTTCCCTTCTCCCTTCGAGAATTGTTTTTCTTTCTATCTTATTTGCGGCTGCTTGTTGTTCCTTTCAATGAAAAAGGGCAACTTTTTCTATTCAAAATCAAGTGACTCATCAACTACTAGATTGCTCAAATATTTACTGCACCCACGGGGAAAGATATATTTCATACGTGGGGATGCGACTTTTGTGAAGAAAAATAACCGTTTTATGATTAGAAAAAGAAAAACGGTTGGTACTTTTGTTCTTTTTTGAGTTTATGTTCATTTTTTGTTAGATCGTAGATCGTAAGTCAGTGAAGGGTATTAAAATATTTGCATAAATTAAGAAGGGAATAAAAGCTGTTTTCTTATAGATTGTGGATAAGGAATAATAGCGAATTAATTATTTTCACAAAAATACTTTGACAACGTTATAAAATTTATAATACAACATATCATTTTGATATAGAAAATAGTAATAAAAGAATAAACATTTACATATATTTTGATTCTATAAAATAGTCAAAACGTTAATATTTTTTTGATCTAAAATCTGATTTACTTCATTAAAGTTTATTTATAACAATTGAGTTCATTTTTTCTTAAAATCCATTTCTGTTTGAGAACTCTTGCTTCAAAATCATAACTTTGTTATTAATACTTTAATATGTTGTATAAATTATAAACTTCGCTATCTATGTTCAAATTGCCATAGGTTGGGTTTTTGTATCTGCTAGAATTTGATAGTTTTAAACAAGCTATTTGCTTTCACAAAGAATCCCTATTTTTAAAAATATATGTACCACAAAGGATTTTATACTGACGTACCACAAATAAAATAAAACATTTGGCTTTCATTACTAAGACTTTCAAATCTAAATATATATTTGAAGGTCACTCTCACCAAATCTAATCTAATCTTATCTAATCTAAATAAATTAAATTATACAAGAAACCATTAATTAAAATTTAGTCATTTTGTTTTTTTCAAAGTTTATCACCATATATTGTATGTATGTAGTAAAATTCTTTAAACACAGAGAAATATTAAATTTTACAAACTTAAAAACAGTGAATTGTGCATAATTAGTTTACATATATATGCAAAAATCTTTTAAACTTTTAAATTAATTAAATGGATTTTGAATACAAAAATAGAATGTGTATCAAATATAATCAAATGTGTTTACCATTATCAATATATGTATTCGTAAATATATTTTTCAAAAGAATACACGTGATAATTCTCCCCTCCCCCCCCCCTCCTCTTTTAAGTTATTATTTCAAAAGCATCATGATATCGGGCACACATTTTGATATAGTAACAAGATGATCCAGGAAATAGAAAAATAATTCAGAAACGCATCTGGTCATTTATATGTAAGAACATATGACCATGCCTTTTTTCGTGTACTCATGCATATACGCTGAGTAAATAAAGGGGGTAATATAGCCATTCTGATAGGTAATTCGGATTTACAACATGTAACATAAATGAATGCACTGTTTCAAACGTGACATTGCCTAATTTAATGGTGCATGAATATATTATTCTACTTTTAATTTTGTTTGCTAATCCATGATTATAAATGATGGAATAATGCTGACAATTCAAAATATGATTTTACGTGTTATTTCGAATCATGAATGGGTATGATGAGTAATTCGTTGTATAACTTTTTTTTCATTTGCTTGTAGATTTATCATTTGGATACTCTTACTTTTATGCTCGAAAAATGAAATTGGAAAGTTCAATTCATCATAGGAATGATGTGTTTCCAGAAAATTTTAACTCTTCAAATTGAAAGAATTCAAACAATTATGCTAGTATAAAACTATTTTTCAATTACCATATAAGTTGATTGAAGAATGTAGATAGATTGTAGAAAGATTTGAATCTCTTAGTAGATAGAGCAGAGCATATTAAAGCTGATTGGAGTCTAGATTCCAATTGCTTCTTTGTTCAAAATAAATGGACTTGAACTTTGCTTATCTAACAAAATTTCCAGCCTTGCTTTTTCTTGTTCGTTTGTTTCTGAGGAAGTTATAAATTTTTATTCTTTATCACTGAGATGTACATAGATATGTCAATTTTTTCTCTCGTTTCGCTAGCATGATTTCACAAAATTATTTTGGATATATGTATAGTCTTCATTACTCAAAATCTTTATATTGAGAATTCAATTAGTAAAAAATTTCAAGATCCTCTGAGAAAATATTAACTATGATGAGAATGGATACATATATGTGAAGTGATCCTTGACAGAAAAAGAAATGCCCAAGAATTTTATAGTTGCGAGTCAATATCTTCATTATCTTTAAATGTTGAATCCCTCTTAATTTAATACAAAAATGTTCATAGCTTAAAAACATTTAATTCAAATTTAATAAACAAGCATTCAGAATACTGTTAGGAGTAAGAGTACTCAATTTGACTGCTCATAAATAAGAAATACATAGGAGGTATTGATGTTATAAGGAAACTTTTGTTTAATTATTTTAAAAAATAGTAATTAAATATATACTTTTAACCTTATGCATAAATGAAATCATATGTTACTTCTATTAACTTTAGAAGCCAATTGTGGAACTTTAAAAACATTTAAGCAAATATATTATAAAACACGAAGCTTTATCCAGGAACATACGGAGATGTGATGTGTTTGTTGGGCTCAATATCTCATGTATTAATACTGTTTTTGTATCATATCCTACAATGTCTTGATATCGGTATCAAAAGTCCAAGACCAATGGTATAAGATTTTTTAAAAAAAAAACAAGAATCTTTTTTTTTCCTTGGTTTCAATCTCTCAAAGTATTGTCTTGATCTCGATTTCTAAATGCTTTGGTCTCAAAATATAAATATTACACCCTAAACATACATGTATATCTTATAGTTTTTGAAAAATATTATTTCTTAATTGGCCATCAAATCAGGTTTTTAAAAATCAAATACCTAAATATACACCAACTGTTTTTTATTTTATGATCGATTTGATTGACTTGTTCGTTTATACTCATCAAATATCTTTATATGTATAAATATATTGTGTTACAGCTTTCTTTAAATTAAGTTACACAGCTATCAAATCTATCCATGTTCTTAGTTATATAGTCCATATACATTATTTATTTAGATAGATATATTTACTTACAGCAGTAAGTAGATGATATTACCATAAGTAATTATGAGAAAACACTTGTTTAACAAAATTTATAAGTGCATGTGGTATTTATTTATACAGAAGTAAGCTAAATATAAATATGTAAAATAGGTGTATCCATTTGTGCAATGGTTTATTATAGTCCATTAAAGGTAATAACTATTTAGGACAGTTAAAAATAACTTTCGAAGGCATTATTTTTTTTACATATACATATTTATAGGAAGCAAATGAGATGATTAAGTTTAGAAAATAAATAAATTGAGCGTTCATCTGACCATGGAGCAGAATCAAGAAGGGTTCTGAGGAAACTATTCGTGGTAGAAGGAGATATTATAAAAAGATGCCAATGACAGTAGGGTATAAAACGATCCTTACGCCGAAAGATCCGTTTAAATTTAAAAAATGAGAATAAAGTGAATTAAAACCCCTCGCTTCAACTTACAAAATAAGCATATTACGCCAGCGGAATTAAAAGAATGAAGGTGGAAAGATGATGTCATAAAAGCCCAAATTTAAAGAGGCTTGATCTTTGAAGCAATGACTTCCTTTTATCAACTTCTATATACATAGTCATACTCAGGGGAGTAATATCTATAAAGTAAGGTCATGTTTTATGACCATGTGAGATTCCCTTTATCAAAGTTTGAAAAAAGTCGTGTTTAAAAATAAAATTTGTGATAAGTAAAACTGTGTTGCTGCTAGATGTATATTTAGCATGACTTCTTAAGGATCTTTTTTGCTCAAAATCGCACCTTGTAGAGGTGTAACTGAAAAATAATTATAATAAAAATTGTAGAGCAATTAATAAAGAATAGTCACCTACAAGAAGCTGCATTTTGCCAAAAAAATCCTATCATTGTTTTTATGTATCATCTCACATATATGAAAATAAAGTTATATTTTTTGAATTTGAAATATGTATATGAGTTAAAAATCACTTTCCGATTTAATTCATCATTTAAATTGTAAACTACTTAAACCACTAGAGCAAAAAATAAAGAATTGTCTATACTTTTCAATTCTAATCATCTTTTTCGCACATTATGATCAGTACAAGAGTAGAGACTATGCCAAGATTTGGAACCGGACTCTGATCTTCAGTCCTGTATTATGACTGACACAACTCTAATTAAAGGTGTAATTTAGTGAGTTGATAAAAACAAGAAATCAAACTTATTTCTATTTTTCTCAGAATTCGAATGAATGAAAATCCTAGAAGAGATAGAAGTAATTAATTTTTCGTATATGTCACCAGATGTTTTTTTTAAGACCTAGAGCTGACAAGTGTTTTTTTATGAAATATGTTCTATTTTCAGTAAGAAATTGTAATCTAAATTAACTTGATTGATATATATTTTGTGAAAGCTTCATGAATTATTTATTATTTAAACTGATACATTTTGTTTATTTATAAGCCCATCAACACTATTTTACAATACTAGTTTGAGCTGTTCATTGAAAGGATAAACATACAATAATGTACAGGTTAAAGGTTTGCATATCATTCATGGCTTTAATGTACATATCTGTATTGCATTAAAGATAAAAAAAACAATTTTTACTATCACGTAATATGAATTTTATTGTTTTGTCTTAGTTTTATTCAGTATTCTTATCATTCTTGTATTTACTGTAGATATGAGCTAATTTTTATAAGTAAAGAAACCTGGAAATTAATTTTAAATACCGTATATTTCGGTGTATAACAAGACCCTTAAAGTCAAAAAATAACCCTCAAAAATTGTGGGTCGTCTAATACAACCGATAGAAAAATCAGACCTTATACGGTATATGATGAATTCATAAAAATTTGGTCTAATTTTGTATCGCATCCAATCTGACGGTCGCCTGATATGCTAAAATATAAGCTGTGTAAACTTAGATTTAAAGAGGCTATTTATAAGCTTAATTTTCCAATATATCAGGTCTATATCTATAAAATGAGACTTTATTTTTCAATTTCTAACGTTTATTGTGAAAAAATGGAGACGAATTCCTCAATCTTCAAAATAGTAGCCATAGCTAGTGACACATTTTCCCATTTCTGAGGAAAAAAAAATACAAAAAAATTGAGCATCTTTGGCCGCAAACCAATCATCGAGCCATTTTTTGGCTTGACCGTAAGAATTGAAGCTCTTTTCTTTTAATGTGTGACCCATCCATGCGAACAAGTGATAATCTGGTGGCACCAAGTCTGATTAGTAAGCCGCATACATCAACGGTTCCCAATCCTACGTCTCCATCGATTCCTGGGTCACTCTTGTTTGATGGGGCGGTGCATTGTCATAAAGAAAAATTACTCGGTGACGCCGATTCGAATATTTTGGGTGTTTTTGGCGTATAGCGCTGTTCAAATCGGTCAATTGTCGTTTCCCAGGTTTTAACAACTCGTACCAAATCATGACACATGAATCCCAAAAAACTCAAAGCATTACCTTACTGTTGAAGCGATCTTTTTCGGCCGATGTTTTTAAGTTGTGACCGGTTGGACTACACTGTTATTTACTTAAAGTATGTCCACAGTAAGTTTCTACAAGTATTTAATGTGCTTCTGATGCGTTTTTCTTCAAATGATAATAGAAAATGAAGGAAGTCCGCAAATCGTAATTTGAGGGCATGAAATTCGACATTTTAAAGAACTAACAAAATTGTGTTGTTGTATGAAAATTCACAAACAATGAACTGAATATTATTGCCAAATGTCAGACAAAAAAAATTAGACATTTGAAGCATGTTTTGTTTCTTCTCAAGCCTTATTCAATACATTCACCAAATGACTCATTATTATGACTTGAATTAATCTATAGAGTATAAATGAAACATTGCAACTTTTCCAGTTAAATCCTACAAATATATATTAAATATTATATATTCAAGAAACTATGAATACTAATTTAATCATTAGGAAATAAGAATCAGATAATCTGGCTCAAGAAATATAACGGTAAATATATAATATTAAAAAAAATATCTCAAATTTTTTTTTCAAATTAAAAGAAAGTTTATATAAATAAATTAAATTAAATTACTCATAGTTATTTTTCATCTCTAAGACAATCTATACATATATGTAGTTAAGTTAAGTTCATCCTATTTGTACTTCAGATTGTCGATGAGGTAAAAAATGACTGAGTTACTTTAGAATCAAATAAATATGAACCTAGATTACTCAGAAACAAGACCTAGGAGAGATCTTTTTCAAGGATTTCTTAGTCAATGTCAACAAAATAGTGTTCCCCTCTTGTAATTTTTTGATTTATAAATTCTATTATATTCCTACAGAAGCTCAACCTCTGATAGGTGAGCTATGAATCACATATTAACTATAAAGCATATACCATAAATGTATAATATTTTCCAAAAAATTATCTCAAGAGTTTTTAATAAATATAATATGTATCATGAAAATACCAAACTATTTTTATCATCACTCAAAAAGATGAGTTAGATAGATACATATATTTTACTCCAACTCAAGAAAAAAATAATTTATTTCATGATGTGAATGTTTTCAAGTTTGATGTATCTTTTGGAGCGGAAATTTTCTAATAACATATAAATCATTCAGAAAATTAGTATTAACGAAACATGAAACTATTTGATGTGTCAAAGTTATAATTGAAGTACTGTATCCTTGTGGTCTGTTATATATCTGTATATATATATATGTATATTTGGCTATACCTATGAAATGGTACTTTCAGCTATAAGGCAATAGATGTCGCTAGGAGTACTTTAAAACCATCCCAAATATCTTATTTTATTGTTCCTTCCTTAAAATGTCGAATTTTGTATTTCAAACTACGATTTGCGGACTTCCTTGATTTTCTGTGTTCAGTTGAAAAAAACCCTTCTGAAGCACATCAAATGCTTGTAGAAGCTGTCGGTGAACATGCTCTAAACAGAGCACAATGTGGTCCATCCGACCACAACTCAATGCTGTTTGTTTTCTGGGATCAGCGTGGTATGATTTGGTACGAGTTATTAAAATAGCTGACGATGCACAATAGTTTTTAACTGTCTCTGAGATCAGTCAAATGAATAACTATTCTTATTTCCTTGATTATACATTAAATAGTTTTTAACTGTCTCTGAGATCAGTCAAATGAACAACTATTCTTATTTCCTTTATTATACATTAAATAGTTTTTAACTGTCTCTGAGATCAGTCAAATGAACAACTATTCTTATTTCCTTTATTATACATCATTCAATAAAACGTTTATCAGAAACCATCAAAAGTTCACAAAAGTTATTTGATACACTTACTATAAAATATATTTTACTTAATTACAGATTAATCATGAAATAGTTAGAAGTCAGCTTTGAGAGAATTAGAGCATATTCGAGATCATTCTTCATCTCAAAAATAATTGACCATAGGCTGTTGTTGTTGTTGTTGTTGTTTTTTTTTTTTTGGGGGGGGGGGGGGAGACTCCGAAGAAATAGTTATATCAGTTGATTTCTCTTGGTCTGGATTCTTCAAAGTCTTGAGTCTTGAACACAAACATCAGAATAGGTATTTACATATAAATTTGTTTCTTAAAAAGTGTTCCATTTTTACTAATTGAAAAAGTATATGAAAAGGATATTGAAGCTTTACCGAGTCATTTATCAAACTTGACAGTCGCAAATTGAGGCTTTATTGAGACTTGTATTTACATGACAAACTAATGATATTGGATCTATGATATTTAAAACAAAAAGGTTAGTACAATTATAAATAACCAGTCTACTTAAAACTCTTCTCTTAATTATAAATTTATAAATAATTATAAAAAATGATCAAATCCATATCTGATATTATATTAAATTAAATTTACTCAGTATTTCTTTTTGCTAAACTATTGTAGATAAACTTGTATAAAAATTAATTAAAAATTAAGATCGATATATTTTTTCTCATCATAAAACAATAATTACATAAGATTATTAAGGATAAAATTACCCGCAAGAAAATTTTTTCTTGCAGCAACATCATAGAAAACTAGAAAACTTTTGATGTCTTTATTTTTCACTCAATACAATTTTTCATAATAAATTTCCTTTTTATAGTCAATTATATGTGATTTAGAGTAATAGTTATATTCATAATATACTTGTAAATAATTTTCATTTACATAGTACATTAATTATATATATTTTTTGTAAAAAGTTTATGTAATATATATATAACAAATTCATTATTTTACAAAGAACCATAATTTTTCATGTGAAGGAAGTTCCTTATACCTAAAAAAAAAATTAAGAAACTTAACAAAAGCATATTCTTCCTTCTTCTTTTTAAACTAATTACAAAGGTCAACAAATTTGAAATGTCAAAAATCCTAAGTGGTATAAGTTTAATAAAATATATTCAGTTTTGCACGCTGATTTCTAATCTGTAATTTGTAATATTCGAGAGTCCGACAGCATTCAAAAAAATCTTTTTTGAATCATTTTCTAACTTTAATTTAAATTTAAGCATCGAAAAATACATTAAAAAATAATGATTGAATTGTGTTTTTAATGTAAACTCCATTTCCAGTCTTTGTTTTGACCTTAGGGGGATCCTAGGAGCATAGGGGGCGGGATTAGGGCTTAAAGTCGACCAAAGCGTTTTTACTTAAATAACTTCTTGAATATTAAATGAAATATATGGGATAAAATGGTATGGATTAATAAGGAATACATTCAAAAGCTTAGGCCCGCAACTTTTAAATGAGATGTCAAGCTCTCGATAAAAATCCTTAACAAAGAAGAAATCCTTTTTCTAAATGTATAAATTTTCATTCAATTTCGATGAAAAATCCACTAGAAATCAAAGACTCACGGTAGAGCTACTAAAGTAATAGCGCGCATAAGGATTGCAAAATTAGCTGACATTCTGATGTGCACAACTACTTCAGTCTATTGTACTTGTTTTTTACTAGCTCTACTTTTGAATAAGTTTTATTATACTTATACCCCTTAGGATTTTTGACTGTTGACCAGTGTTATTATAAAATGACAAACTTTTTTTAAAAAAAACAGATTTAATGACAGAATGGTAAGCATTGAACTTAAACTATTTCTAAAGTCGACAACACACAGTCTTGGGAGTCATTTTAATATTGGCCAAGAGTTTTGACACAAAAAAATAAGTACTCAAAAGCCATTTTTTGACTCATTTTAATAGTTTATCAGCTTGAATATCGCAGAGCTCCAAGAAATATTTTACAGGAAAATATTTTGTTAATTTATACCTTTTGATCAATTTGGATACAATAGATGAGTTTAAATTATAAATTTTGAGCAAAACCCCTTCTGCTCCTTAATTTTATTATGTAAAACAATAATTTAAGACACAGTTTCAACATTAAAATGAATATCTCTTATTTGAAGGCATAAACTAACATCCAGGATAATGGGAGACAATAATTTGAGCAATGTTTTTAGCTGTATCTTAGTCAATACTGTTACTCATCAAATTATTGAATTCAATTTGTTAGTTTCGATCGTACTTTGGAATATCAATATTATTAATTATAATCACTCTAAAGTTAGAATGTTAAGAAATCAAATTCTCGCTATAAAAATTTGATACAAAATAAATAAAAAAAATAGAGATCTTACAGTTTTTCGGATCTATTATAAAGTTCGATAGCGTAAAATTACGTGCAACCAATTTTTGTAAAATCCTATTTTTATAGTAATTATATTTTTTTACTGTAAGATAGTCTTATAAAATCTTAAAAAAATGGAACAGTATTTGCAAATATCATATGAAATGTATTTATTTTTGATAATTTAGAACTCAAAATACCTGCATATTTGTAATTATACTTTAATTTGATTACTTATGTTTGAATCCCCTCCTGGTGTAGTAATTAATTAATCATGTGTAAATTTTAAAATAAGATATTTTAAACAAAGTTTAATAATAAATTTGTGTTAATAACAGCCTTTTATAATTAATTTTTATTTTTTATTTTTGTTGGATCAAAAAATAAGTTTGAGCTAGAATAAGTCGACAACAACTCAATATTAGAGAAAAGTTAAAAGTGTAGAACTGTATTGTAACTTAATTACAATTTAATTTGTGTCCTTTCCATGCTCAAATTAGTTATTCTGGTCAAAAAGGTTATTTTTTTATGTACAATGAAGCGTGGTGGACATTGAATAAATAACTAAAAAAAAAAGGGGAAAAAAGTTGTGGAATTACTCCTAATCTTTCAAAAATATTGTCAAGGCTTGTGTTGATAAATAGCTCCTTCCAGTTAAACAAATATATATATATGAACTATGGATCAGATTTATGGATTTATAGTTTTAAATATAAATTTTGTTACATTGGTAATCATAGAAATTGCTTCAAATAATTTTGGATCGGTTTTGAAGCCTTATTTTCTTTTAGTTAGAATAGTGAGTTTGAATATTAGATAAGTGTTGAATTTTTTATTGAGAAATTTAAATATTTTGATGAATTGAATTGTACAAATTTTTTTATCCGCTTAATTCGAAGTGTTCATGTGATCCAAGTAATGAGACACTAAAGTACTGACAATGTTATGTATATATACCTTTTCAAGTTCAATATGGGAATAAGCAAGTTCAATATGGGAATAATAAGTTCAATATGGGAATAAGCAAGTTCAATATGAGAGTAAGCAAGTTCAATATGGGAATAATTAGTTCAATGTGGGAATAAATAATAAAGAACAATATTCATGAAATTTGATATAATAATAAATTGATTAGAATCTTATATCAACAAAATTAACCACATATATATACAAAACGATTCTGGATGCTAGAAATACAATTATTACAAATCATTGAGGTAATTTCATTTAGTTCTTCTGCAATTAATTGTTCCAGAGCTCTTGATCTTTGCTCCAAAATGCTTAAATCATTTCTTTCAGCATTTAAAATATTCTCAATTTTTCTAGCTAATCCTCTTTTCACAAAGGCTTTCAATATTGACCAAATATGATCAATTGGATTGAGCATAAGCCAAGGAGTCTCAACAATTTATAATTTGAGCTTATTTAGGGAGATCAGAAAGCCTGCTCTCAAGGATTTCAAAAGAAATGGACCTTCGAGTTTTAAGGAGTCACTTCCTAATTAAATTTCCATTTTCACCATTCAAGATACCATGGATGATGCATTCATAGAAGTTCACATATTGTATAATTGTATAACATAATACTTTAATGAATGATTAATAACACTGTTCAACAGTCAAAAATCATAAGGGGTATAAATATTATAAAAGTCTTTGAATTTTTGCTCGAAGTTGGATGAAAATTTACAAATTTAGATTGACGATTTCTTCTTAGTTAAGGATTCTTATCGGGCATTTGACATCTGGATTGAATGCTGTGAGTCTCAACTCTTGAATGCATTCCTTATTAATCCATTTCATGTAATATTCAACGAGTTTTTTAAGTACAAACTTTTTGGCCGACTTTTGTGTCTACTCCCGCCACCTACGCACCTAGGATCTCTCCTATGTCAAAACAAAGACTGGAAATAAAATTTGCATCAGATACAATAGCAAATCATGATGTTTTAAATCGCAAAATGAGTATTATTCTAAGCTTAAATTGAAGTTGAAGTTGGAAAATTGGCCAAATTAGCTCAAAAAGTAGAGTCCGATTGATCAAAAACCGTCAGACTCTCGAAAGAAAAATTACAGATTTGAAATCAGTGAGAAAATTGAACCATTTTCACTATGTTTATACTCTTTAGGATTTTGACACTTCAAAGTTATTGTTATGTGTAATTTATTTGATTAGAATCTTGTTGTCATTCTTAAAATGAAAGCCTTGTCAATTGAACATGGATTCCTGCAATGATTCTTTTTTTTCAAAAAGGAAATAATATTGTACTTATAAAAGAAGCAAGTACTCAGAAGCCCATATCTCTCTCATGTTAAAATTCTAAATTCTTATATTATGTTTATTTGTACCTGTGTCTGTTTTGAGATCCATGTTATTATTTTTTGTAGAATTAATAGATTCTCAAGAGAATATGATCGTATTCATCGCTTAACAACGTCTATTCTCATTTAAAGATAATTCCATGGGGGAATCCTAGCTTTCTCTTTAGATACATTCCTACGCATTTTTTATGTATTATAAAAACATCATTGAAAGCTTTTTATAAGGAGTCAAGAAAATTGCGTTTATCATCCAAATATATAAATACAAATAAGAAGTTTTTAAAAAGAATATATTTGTTATTCACTTGAGCAGAGGGGTTAAAAAATCATTCAATGTTACATAAAGCAAAAAAATACTGCATAGATTAGTGGTATAGTATATACATCTTCAACTAACACTCTGAGCTTTCATTTTGAAATGAACAAAGTCACTTAACTAAAGATAAACAACTACTTGTCATCATCTCTTGACAATATCAGCTGTGTTTGATTATGTTTTGTTTTTTTACATAATTTACCAAACTATGCGTTATGCTTTTGGCTTGTCATAATGATCGTTTTTTTTTTTTATTTGATAAAAACTAATAATTTATCAACCAACCAACCAAAGGTTCGTACCAACAATAAATTAAAAACCAATTATACACATATCTAGGGGATATGTCTATTTGCACAATATAAAATCGAAATTCTCGTATATTTTGGCATTTTTCATGCCAAAAGGGATATATATGAGATCCAAGAATAATTTATGTAATTTCTTATATCTGTTAGAAGTTTGAGATACTATCAATTCAAAAATAAATACTTACCCAGGTTGCCAAAAATACATAGAAAGTAGCTTTTTCAACCATCATTATTTTATTTTTAATTTATTTTTCTTTAAAATAACTAATAATCAAAAGATGTACCTCGTCAATTAATTATATTCAAGAGGGTTTTAAACTTCTTAATTAATGTATATACGTACATACCTTTATTTGAATAGAGAATAGTAGTTAGTTGGTACACACAAAAGTCAGTATTTGGTTTATTAGTTAGCTAGTAGATGGAATATTGACACATGAATTTTTGTATTACCAGATATCAAATCAATATGCAACTTTTGACATCAAATAAATACCCTAATTATTTGTATTTTAGCTGTTATATCAATTTTAATCTTGGCAATTTTTTTAATTAACTCGTCTATTCCATGAAGCAAATTGATCAGAGGAGACTATCGATAAGCAATAATACAAAATGATATACTTATCAGAATAATTGAAAGCAAAACTCTACATATATTCAATCCTTGCACTACTAATAAAATCAAGCACAACTAACACAGCCTTTTCCATAATGTTTGAAGATGTTTGATCCTCTTATAATTTATAACTATTTCAGCATTTAAGCTTTAGGTGCATCTCTTTACTGAGTAGGGGCAAGGGAGGGAGAGTTAATAGCTGTTTTTTTTGCTGCAAGTTGTAAATTAATCAATATATAATTTTGTTGGGATATGTGTGTGTTATAAGAAATTGTCAAATGCACAACCCTACCTACCAGGAGGGAGAGTTGATTCATTCCAATATGCAGTATTTTCAAAATCTAAATAAACGCGGAGTGTTTATAAAATAATATATTTGTATATTATATATATATATATATGTATATATATATATATTATTTGAATTTTGCTTCTGTCTCTTTTGTCTCTGCTCCCTTTGTCCAGCAAGATCATTGCATTTTTAAAATAGTGGCAAACTATGTACTGTTATCACCCAAAAAAATATTTAAAGTATTTTAGTCTTCTTCAAAAATATTTTTTATTGCCTAAAAGGGAGAGTTTTATGATTATTTTACGATTGGGAGGGCTTCTAGAGAATTTTACTTCTTTCAGAGTGTTTTTAAATAGAATCAAATGTTTCTATGAAATCCTAACAGTTTAATCAACATTAAAATTCTTACCTCTTTCTGATTTTTCACTTTCATTGTCCAAAATCAGTTTTTTTAAGAAAATTTGTACTTTTTTTTATTTCATTTTTCTTAATGCTATACACATTGATATTTTTGTAAAATAAAAAAATGTTTAAGAGTCTAAGCTAAAACTTGTAGCTCAAAAGAGAATATGGTGATAAAAGTTTTTTTTTCTATGCTTTTGAGTAGTGTTGATTTTATTTTTTTTTTTGTACATAAATTCCTTTCATATTTTTAAATTACATTTCAATCCAAGTCAAATGTAATTAGTTCTTATGAGAATGCTCTTTTAAAAAATATTTTTAAGGGTATATTTTTTTTGTTGATGTTTTGGTTTAGTTTAAATTATTTTTTGTCAAAATGTCACCTTAATTCTTTTTCTATATATATCATCAAATAAAAGCCATCGTTATCTGCTAAAAATATTAAAATGCATACATACTTAGCTGTCCAAACAAGGAATGTTTTTAAATTTATAAATGAGTAAGCCATTATTTTACAACAAATACATCGTCCTTTGATTAATTAATTACAAATATTTATGATGCCTCTTTGATTAACTATTTGCTTAAATTACTTGTTTTTTTATTCTTTTAAAGTTGATTGCTTGTTTGTTTTTATTCCTCTTTCTCTCTTCAAACTATGTTTGTTCATAGGTAAATAAACATACAACCTTAATTATTTGGACTTTTTCCATCTTTTTAAAACTTCTGCTGTATGCATATATACAGTCATACCTATATTAAGCGGCCAAGCAAGGTAAATTGTAAAAGTGACTGCTTGGAATAAAAAAAAATCATGAACCAAAAAATAAACTGTTTGAAATGGTATAATAGTAGTAGGTATTTAAAACTTTTTTTATAAAACATAACCAAAATAAAAACAAAATTAACATTAGTATTAATTGTATAATACATTTATATAACAAAGTGAAAAATTACTTTCAATAAAATTACTAAAAAAATCAAAATTTTCTCTTTGTTCAAACTGATTAGCAATGTAAATATGTGTCATCTTGGATTTTGTGAATAGTAAGTACTCATCAGATCATCTCCGAGAACTTTTTATCAGGAATAATTAATTCTTCAATTTCAAGCGCACAGCTTCTGAAGTTTTGTATTGAAAAATCAGTAGAAGTTTAAAAAAGTGAACGTTGAAGTAGGTTTATATGTATTGGCATGTATTATTTTGGGTAACGTCTGGCCAGGGATTATAAGGGTACGCTTAATACAGTGCATATATGTTATGAATAATAAATTTCCTCCGTGGGAGCTAGATATGATTTGATATGATGTTACAAGGACACTCATGCATGAATTTGGATTGGATTTGAAGAGGAATTTATGACTTGTATGTATATACTCCATATTTAAATATCATACGTACCTATACATATATATGATTAATTAATTTGATGTAGGACTATTTTACATTCTAGTGTTTTCTTGGTAAACATACTTACGAACCTATAAATATATCTACTTAGCCATCTTCTCAATAGAAAGCAATTGACATCAAAGCCAAAATAGTGAAAGAAAAGAGAATATTATGACAATATGTGTGTCTAACAAAGAGACATATAGTGTTAAACTATCACCCAATTGCTATCTAGAGGAACTTAATAAAGAATGATTGAAGTTGTATATAAAATTTATATATGTATATAAATACACACAACACTTCGAAAGTAGTCCTTTATTTATGAGCTTTCGTGACTCTATAAGCCACTTTGATGGCTTAAACATATTTGATATTACGAACATATGTATATAGTTTATATGAAGAATATAAGTGCAAGAGATCCAAGAACTTTGAGCAATAATAATAGAATAATGGAGTTCCGTTTAGTTAGATATTCTCTTATGTACCCTACCTCATTTTACGACTCTTTTAATGAATTAATTAAGGTACAAATCTAATATATCTACATGCCAAAAGTAATAAAATGCCAGTTCGTTGCACATGACACACCCTGCCTGCGTATCTAGGTCTCTGTTCTGTTGAGAGTATTAGTGTACATATAATACCAACATATGACCATATAAAATAGAAAAACAACTGTGCACGAAGAGTATTTGAAGGATGTTCAAGTAATGTTCCTCCTTGTAGCTGAGCAAATGGCTGTGTATGCTAATTCAACAAATTGAGATCGCCTGACCATAAAAGAAATGAATGTTTTTGTAATAGAAACTCTTGACTATGAAAAAAAAAAATAAAGACTGTCAGTTTATAGTGTTCAAATATCGGCTGTCCATGGCATCTCAACATTTTATTCATGCCTTTCTCAGACCCAAATTTCTAAGTATCTTCACGGACTTCCAGTAATGGTCGTTCTTACCTTTTTATCTATAATATGTGAGTAATTTCAAAGTCATTGGTGATACACAGTCTTTAATTATTATAGTATCCTATTATAAGTTTTATAAAAAAAATGGATTTAAATTATTCTTGGAATAGGTACTACGAAAGTTAAATTCCTTCTTTTTCATAATTATGTTGTCGCTAAATGAGCTATTTGTTTCAAACAATCCGTGTGAGCTCTCAAAGTTGAGCTATCACTAAAAAAGTTGGAAAGTTATACTAATTTAGGTACAATTTTTATAGACGAAACAATTAGACAAAATCTTAACAATGTAGGGTTATTTTAGCAGTCAAAAGTCTAAAACTATAAGGAACGTCTATATACTGTTTTTGTAAGCTGTATATTTGCCACTCTAAGATATACTAAATGAAAAGATATAAATAACAATAATAATCATAATTTTGATGAATATAAGAAAATGATAAGAAAAATCAGGCTTTCAGTCAATTTTATTATATGAACCAATATATATTTATTTAGAGAAAGACTTGAAAAAACCATTATAAATGGCTATACGTCAAAAAAAAACCCTCATATTTTTAATTTAAAACGTTACAACTGTTTAATCAATATGAAAGTGAGAGTTTTCTCAAACAAAAATGATCTCTGGGACATTATTTAGAAAGTTTGATTCGTCAGGTACCGTTCAAATATTTCAATGTTTACTCAAAAAAATTGTATATCTGAATAAAATGCTAAAAAACAAAAGGCTTACCTTAGACATTACATTCAGTTCTGTCTATGTAAAATAATGAAAATAAATTTAGGTCAAAACAAAGACTGGAAATGGAATTTTGATTTAAAACAAAAGCGGATTATTATTTTTTAATGCACAAAATGATTATCCTTCTAGGCTTGAATTGAAGTTGAAGTTGGAAAATGGGCTAAAATAGCTCAAAAAATAGGGTTTGATTTCTCAAAAATCGTCGGACTTTCGAAAAAAGAAAATTACAGAGTTGAAATGAATGTGCAAATCGGAAGAACTTTTATTATACCTATTCCCCTTAGGACTTTTGACTGTTGACCAATATAATTTTGTGAAAATGTATGTATCTTAAACTCAATCCATGTATGGTCTGCATACATGTGAAGTTACATAGAGTACATCTCAGACATGGATCTTAAATTTCAAAAGAAAGTGGTACCCTAAAATGGTTTTTTTTTTCTTCTCTAGAAATTTTTCAAAACAGTCTCAAAAGCAGGTTATAAAAATTCACTATATGTCATTTGGTACAAATGACAGTAAGGAATTCAGCAATGTATACATAGTACGTAGCTTTAAATAAGGAAATATTGGATGTTGTGAATTGAAATACTTAACAAATGACGTAACAATTACAAGGGAAGATAAGATTCCACCCATGTACATACATATATTAATATAAAATATTTTAATGGTTTAGACATTCAAAATTGCTACATACATGCTGTGAACAATTTGTGACTTTAGCAACCAAAAAAAAAAAATGAGACCATGCATTGTAAATAAAAAATTTAACTTACTTGTGATAAGTGCGCTGCAATTATTAAATCCTCCTTATAAGTAAGAAGACCTCAATTAATTTTAATTGATCAATTTTACAAAATAAAAAAAATAAAAAAAGAAGATAAATATTTGCTAAACTCCAATTAATTTGTAAGTTGTAAAAAAGTCACAACAAGAATTTCAATTTCTACAGTTTTTTTTTTTTTTTTTGGTCCTTTAAAGTTTCCACCGCTAAATCCCCATTTCTTCGTATAAAATCTTCAAATTTAATAAATAATACTTTCTTTTCGGCTTTAATGATACCTAATGTATGTATCAAATCATAATAAAAACATTAATGATTTAAATAATTTTAACCAATTAAATTGTAACCCTCTCGTTATAACAACTCATAGTTTTTTATTAATGTTTTTTATATTCATATAGGCCTTTTTGATAGTGGATATAGACTTTATATAAGCATAGTATTACAGCTCTTATTTCACTTATATACGTATTTTTATAAATTCAAGGTCAAATGTACTTAATTAAAAATCATACAGTTAAAAATAAATGAACGTGGGTTTTTTTTCATTTCTCAATGGATTAAAAGCTATTAAACAATTAGACTAATAAACGATATAAGAAATTGATTCACTTAACGTTGAAATGATTTTCAACAAGTATTTTATTTTCATAAAAAAATTTTTTTTTTCAGAATGAAGTGGGTGAAACTAAAAAAGTATTGAGAAACACTGTACTAGGTCTGTAATATCTACACACTTTTTTGCTTCAAAAAACTATATATTGAAAATGTAAAATAAAAAAGGATCTAGGAAAATTCACCGACATCAATTCATCGATTTGTAAATTTATGGACGTTTTTCTCCCAATGAATACTTTCAATAGCATAGAATAATTCGTGTTACACCTATTGTTGCCTCGGGTTGAATTGTTAAACATATGATGAACTAGCTTTTAATTGCAATGTGTTATTTCCTTTTTGAGTGCTTCTTTACATTCGTCAAGTTCAAATCGATCGGTAATTATTTTAAATCTAATTAACTTTAATAGAAATAAACCTTATTCTAAACCATTGTTTTTGTTTCGTTAAATTCTAAAATAATAAAATAAAATAACTTGACGAACGACATATTGAAATAGTTCAAACAAGAAAATAATAGCATATCATAAACATGATAAATTAAGGAAGTTCTAGATCAATGGTTTCTATCGTTGTGATCACTCATATGACACGTAGTTTGAGTACGTTATAAAAAATATTTTGATTTTTCAAATCAATATTTGTGTTTTTAAGACCTTCTTTATGTAATAAGAAATAATAGTCTGAGTGTAACTTTGACTGGAGCCGCCTTTAATGCAGATATTGACGGTAGTAGCAAATACTCTAAAGAGTATACTCCTCTCTGGTAAATATTATATTTGATTTTTATAAAAATAGATTTAGTGATCACATCTGGATAAGAACAACATTTCCCCATTAACAAATTTTGTGCTTCATAACGACATTGCATAAGATGATAAAATTAATATTTCAAGGAATTCATAATTAAATGTTAATTTATAATTTTTATTCTTTATGGGCTTTATGTATTAGTGAATAAATCTTCTTATATGTTTATGCACTAGCTGTTTTAATGACATTTGATCTCTTAAGTTTGAAATAAGAAGAGGGATTATAATTTATGGAAAGAAAAATAAATTAAAAAGAAAAATAGTCATACTATTAAAAATTATTTGCAAGATATATGTATTTTGGATTACTTTGTAAATATTGTTTTTTTAATAAAATAAAATAAAAACTTTAAAAAGTTGGAAAAAAAGAGGATAATACATTTAATTAAAGTGTCTTTTTAAGTTATCGATTTGTTTTAAACTGCATGATTAGTATAACTCTTCTACATCCTTTCAACAAGGGAATTGAAATATATAAACGTATTTTAGTGCTAAAATTTAACTTATTTAAATTAAGTTTGCTCTTTGTTTTTTGGCTATTTATTCAAATACAAATTTTAAAATCTTTGTTTGACCCATACTTTTTATTAAGATTCTTATCTTTCTTTCTCAAATTTTACTCGAAGTCGCAAAAAATGACTCCTCTGTTTCAAAGTGACCAATAAATACCCAATTCTAATTTTGAAAATACAATTTTCAGTCAATGGAAAAACTTTCTATGTACTTATAACGAGTACTAACGTCAATTTGTCTTCGGTTTAATCGACAAGGCTCCTCCCATCGTAATGTCTTCCTCTCTAGAAAAAACTCCCCACATAAATTTGTAAATACTTTTTTTCAAAGAAATGGGAGAGTTTAACAAAACCCCTGTTGACCCCTTGAGTTTGAGGCGTCTATTTATTTTATTTTTTTACTAAAAAACAACTGCAGTAGTAGCACCCCGAAGGATTTCAGCTGATTTCGTAATATCTCTGCGGGCTATTACTTTAGTAGCTCAACTGTGAGTCTTTGATTTATAGTGGATTTTTGCTCGAAATTGAATGAAAATTTAACACATTTAGATGGACGATTTCTTCTTAGTTAAGGATTATTATCGAGCTCTTGACATTGCGTTTGTAAACGTTACAATCGTTCTGGTCGACTCCTAAGACCCCCAATAGGTAAAAAAAAGAGACAGAAAATGGAATTTGCATTAAATACGCTAGCAGATCATTATTTTTTAATGTATAAAATGAGTACCCTTCTAGGCTTAAATTAAAGCTAAAGTTGGAAAATGTGCCAAAAAAGCTAAAAAAGCTGGGTTCGATTTCTCAAAAACTGTCAGACTTTCGAGCAAAAAAAATTGCAGATTTGAAATCAGCGTGCAAAATTAACTAACTTTTATTCTTCTTATACCCCTCAGGATTTTTGACTTTTGACCAGTGTTAATAAAACTGTTTTTTCTAAATATTGATTGTAGAATTCTTTAATTTAAAAATCTATGAACTTATTTTAAATTTGTTATTGAACTATGTTTTAATTAACTAAATTACCCTCAAAACTACTTTGAGCTTCGTGCTTCAATTAGAGTAATGAGGAAATATACCTCTATATCCACTTATTTCAACATAACATAAAAGAACAAAATGAATAGAATTTAAGAGAGAATAAGACATTTGGCCCTTAATACCCATTAAAAGAGTATTTTTTTGGGTGGGGAATGAGATATTTAATCTTCACTTACTGGAAGTATTATATAATAAATTAGAATGAATAACATGTATATTAATTATGGTTTAAATTACGATGTCAAGCACAGTTCTTTGAAGAAACCCACAATTAGATACCCACTCATATATTCAAACCATGCAGAAATAATTTATAGATAGTATATATTTATATGTAACTGTCAAGATTGCAAATGACAATTAGCCTCCATCTGTGTACAAGAATAACTACCATTGGTAATAAAAGACCATCTCGTGAAATTTTGACTCTGTTGGCAAATTTAATATATTAAAGATATGTCTAATGTTAAAAATAAGTTGTTAAATGAAGTCGTTATTTAAATTATTTTTCACTGTAATATAATCCGTAGAAGAGTGATCATCTGCTCCTTATTTTCTCCCTTTTTCAAGTTCTCGTTAAGTAATATTTTGATGAGAAGGAGTTAACTACCCAAGTTTTAAAATGAAAATCCATGATTTTTTCATCTCATTAGAAACAGCGTGCGTCGTAAGCAGTTCCTATTTTGTTAGTTTGGTAGTTTGTGAACGCTGTCTGAATCAAATGTACACATTGCATAGCAAATTTGATTAATTTTCCAATATAAAAATTATAGCTGATGCGTTGATGTTTAAAAACTCTTGCAATTGTTTTAAAAATGTGTTTCATTTTTTTTTCTCTGAGGGGAATAACAACCTTTACATTAAATATCCTGAAGGATATACCCTTAAAAGGTATTTCAATTGAGTAAAAAGTTAAATGAAATGAACTCTTGTGTATGTAGTATACTCATTTTAATTTTAATATTTAATTTGCAATCTATGTACGTATATGAATCAAATATGTAATTGTTTTTAAGAGGGATACGTTCACAATGAAAAATGAAAATCATATTTTAAACTAATGAAGCATTTGCTCATTCATGTAAGAAATTAAATGATTCAATAAAATTTAAAAAAATATATATGAGTTTAGTTTGAATAGCATTTTCATTTGATATCAAAGCCTGTGGGTTTTTCTTCTTTTTCTTCAAAAGACAGCACAAAATTGGACTTTACATAGGATTTTTACATATACTACATTTGATACTAATATTTAAGTCAAAAGATTAGCTATTCCTTTGATATCAAGACTAGCCTGCAACTCCAGCACGGGCTCTTTTGCTTCACAAACCAATTTCTTTGGAACTTCGCCTCAAGAATATGCTCGTACCCTTTCAAGCTAAGAATTCGGACTCTTTTCTCAAAAAAGAGCTTATTCTAAAAATGTTTAACTTTTAAGATATTTAGGAATATGTGGAAAGTAAAATACGTTTAAAATGAACACATTTATAGTACATCAAGGTTTGAAATTTATAAATTGATAACTCTGTGATAAAAAGATTAATATTATGCTAGGTAACCCTCGATTATATTCATTTTGTAGATTATAATGAGATCATTTTATAGTATTTATTATTATCAATGACACTTAGCCATATAGTATTTAGTATTCACTAACCAGTAAGTACCCTTAATTTCTGTTGTAATACTAGGTCTATATCCATGAAATGAGACTTTATTTTTCAATTTCTAACGTTTATTCTGAAAAAATGGTGTCAAATTTAATCTTTGAAATAATAGCCGTTGCTAGGAGCATGTTTTTCTCATCTCTCAGGCAATTTGTGGATGCCACACCAAAAAAATTGGCCTTCTTTGGCTTCAAACCAATCATCGAGCCATTCTTTGCCTTCTGCATGAGAAAAGAAGCGCTGTGCTGTTCTTTTAGTGCGTAAACGGATGCATATATATGTACATTAAGTAATTTTTGCGATAAATCGATTATGTTAGATATATTTCTGCTGTATTTGTTTTGATGAGTATAGTATAATGACACTTAACCTGATAGTATTTAGCATTCACTAATCAGTAAGTACACTTAATTTCTATTGTAATAGATCATAATTGTTTCATGAATTAAATATAAATTATACTAATTTATTGTTTGCTAAATCACTAATTTATGTATAATCACCAAACCTTTACAACTTGATGAATTACATAATCACCTACATTCTAAACCTATTTCATCTTCCACTAAATCCTATACATCTCAAAATATACATACACATTGATAAACTCACTTTCAAATTTCATATGGGCTTATTGTTTTGAGTTAGTTAACTCCCTTTTATTAATACTACTTCAAGTTAACAACAGATATATTTGTGAATTCCTAGAATATATGTACATATATATGTAAATAAGTTACATCTATCCTAAAAAATTAGAATATGCAAGAAAAAGATGTATCTACTCTCCCTTCCTTAATAAATAGACATTTAAAGATTTTTTTTGTTTGTTTATATTTTCTTTAGAGTGATTACATAATTTTTTAATTAAATGAAATAACTCTCTATCAACTTAATATATATTTATATACGATTAATAGCACGTATTTTTGATTTGTCATATTCATTTACTGTTAATTAATTAGTAATAAACGATAATAACCCAAATGAAACAAAAATCAAAACACATTTGTGATTCTCGTTCTGCGAGGATCCATAAGAGATCATGCCCGGTAAAGAAGTAGCCTTGTTCAATGTGTTATTCCCAATGCCTTCAGATACTTCAAATAACTCCTCATTAGCCCTTTCATTGTCCAAATAAGCAAAATCAAATGTTACTGAGGAATCAACTGGGTAACTTGTATTTGATTCTAAATTTGAGTCATAGAAGATACCAAGGGTTGTTCTATTCATTTCAATAGTAGTTGACATAAGGAAGGATTTTTGGGTAGAGGGTCCATCTGTCTTGTAGGCAAATGTTACGAAATAGGGCGGTAAAGTTGAGGTGGCATGAATAAATTCTGTGTTTCTGATACTGGAAGTACTTGAATCAATAAATTCTGTGGTTCTGATACTGGAAGTACTTGAACTGTCTTCTATATGACTTAATAAGGGCTCTACAATAAAAAGCTTCAAAGCATGGAAAATATCTTTCCATAGTGTACTATTATTGTTTTTCCATTGACAACGCAGTTGTTTTCCGTGATCACTTAGTCTAGGAAGAAGGCTTAAGTAGCTTACATAGTGTTTATTTTCAATTATCCCTTGTGAGGAGTTCCCTGCCAGCATCTGATTGTCCAAAGTCCAAATGAGTTCTGATGAAGGACTATTGCCTTCTAAGCTGGCTGAGCAAATAAAAACTACCTTCTGCCCTACTTCCAGAGGCATTTCATTGTTTGTAGTAATTTGTGGTGTACCTGGGGGATCTACGAATAAAAAATACATCTTTGAGACAAATACATATAGTTGAATCAAATGGTTATATTATAGAAAAATTGTCAAAAAAAGTTGATATAGTTTCTTTTCAATAGTGCACTTGAAGTAATTAATTATATGCATTTAAATGCATATTTATAAATACATGAATACATTATTATACTTAGCTTCTGATGCAATTTAAATGTATATATACATATATAAACGTACGAATGGAAAAAGAAATCAAAATACAAAATCGGCAAAACTTTATTTTCAGAAGTTGTATTGAGTTAATGTGTGTTCATTGTTCATTCAAACATGGTTGAAAGAGACATTTTTTGGAACTATTCACAAGAAAAGATTTTTGAGGACTCCCTATATCCCATGGGGATCTTATTTGTATCCCTCCACCTTTCTTTTAGTAAGAGAAAAACAAGATTATACTTTGTTAGTCAAGGTTTGGCGGTACTTAAAAAGGAGGAATAGAGGACTCATTAACATCTGACAAAAAATACATTTCAAATACTTATTTCAATGAGAAATTCTCTGATTTGCACTATTGAATTGATTGACAAAATAATTTGTCATTTTCAATGTAAAAAACTGAAGTTTAAATGAGAAAACTATAAGAAAATTAAGGAAATGCGTCGGTCACTCTTAATCTTCTTATATAAATATTTTTACTCTAAACTTTACTTTCGTAAAATTTTCATATTTTTAAAAGGGTCAAATAAATTTTACGAGTCAAATATCCTGTTCCTACAACTTTTTTATCCTGCATTTATGAGATAACTAAAACTACAGGGTGTACCATAGATTAATTTTGATATTTTACCATTGATCACGATGCTTCTTCAAGTTTTTTATCCTAGGGAGCGATTTTTGTTTTGTCATTTTACTAATAGAAATAATATAATTTAGTAACTTAATTTAGTTTATAATTCATATCATTCATTTTTTTACATACTTGAAAAAGCACTGGAATTAACTGCTTGAGAATCTCCGATTTTATATATAAAAAGACGGGGGGAAATGCATAAAATTCATTGGATGATTGGACGGGTATTTTACAAAATAAACTTTTGTGCTTTCTTTTAAACAATGAATCAACACTGCAATAATTATCAAAATAAAAATTATAGTACGTCTCAAAATCTTGATTAATGATGAACTGCTTCAGTACATTGAAAACTATATAGTGTGGCCATGCATCGACTTTTTGTACATATTTTGAATGGGTGTTTAATGGGTTCATTTAAAAAAAATTGAGTGACCAAATAATAAGCTATCGACTTTCTTCTTTTTTTTTATCTCAAAAATAAAAAAAAATAATTTCGGTCAAACATTAAGTCCAAACATAACATAACACAACTGACAAGGATTTTTCTGAACCAATATGGATGATTTGGAAGGAAAAAAACGATACCCTCCTGTCGAGCGATTTTTTTTTTTTTTTTTGGTACGTTAATTTTTTTTTTACAAATCAACTATTTACAAGTAAAATATCCGATAAATAAAAGGATGTCTGATGGGCTATGTCTTCTATTTTTTTTTAAAATGTCCCTCAAATAACTTCTTCTTTTTGTGTGTGTTTTATATACATACATTTTAAGAATTAAATGCAAAAAACTATGTATTTTGAAAACATTTATAAATAGATCAGTATGTACGCTTATAGAAAGAGATTCGAAATCTTTCAATAATATTCAGTTGATATTATTTGAATTTCAAACAAATTCCCATTTTTTTACTGTGTTGAATATGTCCAATTTTGTGGCAATTAGCAACATTTGTAGGAGGTTTTAGGCTTATGAATTAATTTGAAGAAAAGTGTAGCTGATGCTTGTAGAATTTTATGGTAAGAATGTTACAACTGATTAATTATGTAGGAAATTATAATAGTGTTTCAAAAATGACGATTTCAGCGTTGAAGTCAAGCCTTACTCTGGACAGCCAAAAAAATCAAGATCAAAGGATTGGGGATATTACTCAACAAAGATCTATGTAAAATTCAAGAACAGCTTGAAAAATCATTTAGAATTACGCAACAAGTTGTTTTTGTACGGTTGAAATCCATGGGTATTATTCACAAGCAAAAAACCACAAAAAACGAACCGAACTAATTTGTAATTTCAATATATGTTATTAATATTAAAACTATGCAATACTATTCCTTCATCAATCTTCACTCATATCAAAGTACGTATATATCGTTGCAGGGATTGGCAACTGGGCGTTCACGGCCCATTTGTAGTTTCTATAAAAAATAATGATATAACTATCATCCAACATTATGTAATAACATAGTGGTACATGGAGCTTAAATGTTGCTTTCGACCAATTTACCTGGAAATGAAGACTCAATTTTCTCTTTATTCATACATGGAAAATAATGTTTCTAAGGGGAATAAAAATTTCAAAATAAAATTTTATTTTTATGATCGTATTTTTATTTTCAAATATATTGGCAATTATCAGGAATATATTATGTATTATTGATTATTCTTTAAAAAAAACCAAACATCGATCAATCTCTAATTGCATAAGCATACATAAAACTGTTTCTAGGGAGAAAATCACACTGATTGTAGGTTTGACATCCAATTTAAAGTAATAAAAACATATATAAGCATTTAAATCTACTTCATGCAATATTCTAATATAAACTCTCAAAAAAACAGTTAAGAAAAAAATATTATTTGTTTTGATAGTTTTATACATACTTTTAAAAGGTTATGATAATGGCATAGCAACATCTTTGTTACCTTCTGATCTATATTTTATATATAAAACTTTTTAAAGATAGATTAATATATTTATTTGATTTTTTTTAAATGTATACTATGATATCGTTGGCCTACATATTTAAAAAGCTGTGTATATTGACACGGTTAACCGGGCCTCGTATTTTCTCTAGATTATTGACACGGTTAATATAGTAATGACGTAAGGTGAGAGAGGAAAGTATAGCGTGGTATGTTGACCAACAAGGTTGTCCCTTTCTTCATCGAGCCGAAATGAAATAAAACAAGGACATCTTTTCTTGAATGTAGTCAATTTTCTCTTCCCGTCCCACGATTTCTGTGTTTAAGAGCACCATGGATGCATGCAAACTTCACCTCGACGTAATGAAGAAGATTTGCTTTTTCTTCCCCAATCGACTTGGGCATACGGTTGCTTTCAATAGCACTAGATCCAGGAAATTTAATTCCCACATCCGCAAGAAAGTTATAAGTATCAGCTAACATAACTTTCTGCGAAAATTATCCCCACGTAGATTAATAAAGACAGAATGTAGAACCCATCCGTATAATGGATGATTAGAACTGTCGTAATCTCTCATCCTTCTATCAACCACGGTAATGTGAGTATGTGAGCGAGGGAGATGAGCAGTTATCTGGTTACACATTTCCGTCTCTATTGATTACTACTATTGTGACCGTGTCAATAACCTAGAGAAAATACAAACCCGGTTAACTGAGTCAATATCCACAGCCTATTTAAGAAATAGTTCCTTCAACATACAAACGTAAGATTATTACGATTCGATCTTGAAATTAAGAACTACTTTAAGACAATAATTGAATTCTATCATTGAACTGGACTTACTAAGAAAATCAGTCTGGATGAGTAACATCTAAAAATCGGTCTTGATAGGTCTCATTTTATACTGCAGTATAGACAAATATTTTTATGAACTGTGGATGACGTCAATTCTCTAATATATGCCAATATATGTAAGTAAGAGTGTTTATATAAAACTCTTATTTTCCACTAATATTTAATGTACCTTATAGTAAATGTGAGGTCTTTTTAGTTAATAAAAAATCTATAAAATAAATATAGAAATATGAATATGAAATCCACATCAAACAGTAATTTTTTCGGGATGCAATGGTGTCTCATGAAGCAGTTGTGTTTCATTGTCTGACCAATAATGCATGCTTTGCTTATCAACAAACTCATTGAGCCAAAAAATAAATTTGCCGTAAGCCTCTTAAAGTTGCCAGGACCAAACAAGAATTTTGGTAAACAATTTGAATAATTTCCATGCACGTCTCAAGATTGTACTGCTCCATGATGAACATTTGTAGGCTATTTGTTAGTAGAATTGTAAACAAAAACAAAACAAAATATGACGTAATTTGTCGTCCCTAATTAAATAAAAATGTGTCATTCCTATTGAAAAACCCTTCACATATTATTTTAACTTTTGCAGAAAAGTACTTTTCTGAATATGTTCAAATCAGAATATAATAAATATTTACTACTAAAGTATGTATAATTACACGAAATATTGACGAGGACTTGAGATGATAGTCCCTTGTTCTTGAGTGCTGGATGTTTCACAATGCATTTTATTAAAAATGAAGGACTCTGTTTAGACCCTTTCTGTTCAACTGGTCCTAAATGCAGATGGGATATATGATCATTCAGTTTGTTGTTTGACACATTATATTGAATTCCTTTTGGAACAGCCCAATATATTTTAGAAGCAGGCTTTGATTGACCAGCAAGGCAGGTGAGGAGAGTTCGTTCATTGTATTTAAGTAGAGTATTGCCAGATATGTGAACTTCTTTGGGAGCATCTAATAAAAAGTTTAGTATAAGAATAAAAGTCGTGAGAAAGAAACATACACGAAAAAGGAGTTAAAAATGAAAGCACATGAATTATACAAAAAAAATTCTACTTTACTTTGAAGCCCTCTTGAACTACTTTGATGCATATCCTAGTGCGGAATTAGGCTTTAAATGGGATTAATAGCTCAGCAATGGATAATTGAAAAGTGTGGCTAATAATGCTTTAAGGTTATTAGTTAAAGTACTTAATATTGAGGGGGGAAATAAATAATTTCTTGTGCATATATTTGTCCCACATAGATTAAAATAATTTAATTGGTTTTTTTTTTAACTTTTTAGTGAAATTAAAACTGAATTGAATCAAATCTTTTCATTCACTACATTTTATACAACTTTATTTGTGTCTTGAGAAGCTATGACAACAAATGGAAATATCTTTAACTATGTTTAAAAGTATATTAAATTTCAATATTCTAATTGGTTCTAAGAATTAAAATATAATATGTACTTTAATAGTAATTACAGAACGGATATTAAAGTTGTGTCATTACAATATTAGAAAATAATGGGGGAATATTTTTTTCTTCAATTACAGAAGCGTGATTAAAGGGAAGGAAATTAAAAAAAAAAGTCTCTAAGAAAAGGCCCTTACAAATTTTGACTAAAACAATTCCATCCATATTATTATTCCCATCCGTGCATTCAACTTTGATATTTGACTCAATGAAGGAAACATTTAGAGACAATAGACTCTGTGCTCGACTCCAATATGGCCGGGAAGATGAATGAGTCATATCATGAATGCCAATAATGGCTGAATCAAACTGTGTTTTCCATTTGAGATGAGTCGGGGGCTTACTCTCATCAGATAAACATTCTATTCTGATGAACGAAGGTTCATTGTCTCTCAGATATATCCTTTTTATTCCAGGCCTTGAATTCATTTGAACAGATACAAATTGGGATGAACCTATGTATAAAGACACGTAATTATTAGCATACGTGTGTTTAAATTGTTTTATTTTAAATCACCTGTGACGTTCAGCTTCATTCGTGCCACATTTTTTTCATCATTGCCAAAGGAGTTGGTAAAGGCATTGGAGGCTGAGCAGACATATGTAGTTTGATCATCGTCCTTTGTAATTTTTGGTAAAGGAAGAATCAGCTTGGAGGATTTATGTGCTTCCTTTATTAGACGTCCTTCCTTATATAAAGCCAAAGAAGGGGATTCAATATCAGTAGGAGAGGAGGACATACAAACAACTTTGATTCCAACGTCATTTACTTGAATATTAGATATTTGGACATTTTTGGAATTATTTAAATAAAGTCTTGGTCGTCCAGGAGATGCTGAAAGGAAATATTAATGAATATACGCATATGTTTTACCTACATATAAATTGAACTGTAAGAACAGATTTTATCCTTGAAGTAACTACATTTTTATAAGTAAAAATGTGAACATAAAATCATTTAGTATATAAATAGAATATATATTTTTGCCCCAAGCCATGGCATATTAAGAATACACAATCACAGACTTCTTACTTTTTTTTCAATCTGTGATTGCTCCAATCGGGTTATACTATAATGTATACTCAAGAGTCAGCTAAAATGTTTGTACTTAAATAATTCCTTGAATATTACATACAATGGATTAATAAGGAATGCATTCAGACGCTGAGACCCATAGCTTTCAAACGAGATGTCAAGCGCCCGATAAAAGATCCTTAACTAAAAATAAATCGTCCATCTAAATGTGTATATTTTCATCCAATTTCGAGCAAAAATCCACTAGAAATGAAAGACTCACGGTAGAGCTACTAACGTAGCAGCGTGCAGAAGTATTTCAAAATCAGCTGAAATCCTTGTCCACGATGCTACGTTAGTAGCTTTACTGTGAGTTTTTGATTTCTAGCGGATTTTTTATCAAAATTGGATGAATTTAGATGGACGATAATATTCAAGGAGTTATTAAGAATGAACAACCTATATTTTATGAAGGGATCTTAAATCGTGTTTAATATTACTATATCAAGAATCTCATTGTGATATTTTCGTACAATCAGTAACATTCCTTAAATTCTGATTGAGTTTTAAAAAAATTACTATGTCCCTTCAAAAATGTAATTCATACTTCATAGGTAAGTAAAAGATAGGTACATAACAAAAACTATCAAAAAAAAAAAATTAAAAGTTCGAACCGGAGTAAAGTATAAAATTGCACTTTATAACAGTCCAAATCGTGAGTACATACATGTGCAGCTACCCACGTTGAGCTTTTTTGTCCACTCGCAACCTTGACTCACAAAAGGGAAAGGAAAAATTTGGAAAAACATATGTTAGCTACCCTTCTGTATTTTCCTTGTTGCCAACTTGTTAATATTTAGCAGAATTTATTATTTAGATATATTATATATTTATAAATTCAACCAATCACAAACCAATAGTTACTACTTGTAATATATTCAAAATTCAAAAAAGGGCGTGCAATCCTTGATTTAATATATTTTTTATACATCAAAATCATAAATAATAATAATACTCTTTTTGAGCTCATAACACGTAGAGTCAGCTGCTTTAAATCAAAAGAGTCAAATAATGAAAATCAGCTGAAAGGAGAATACCGTGTGTTTTTGTTTATCCCAAAAAGCTCGTCGTGACCAGCTCTTATTTTGTCATCATTAATATCAAATTGAGTCGCGAGTTTTTGCGCTTCAAGCCCATGTTGAGTCTAAAAAGTCGTAGTTTAATGAGCCCTCTCAACACTAGAACCTTTAATACGACTATTTTGAAATTTGAAAATACATTAATGATTAATTATTTGATTAAACACAACAATAAATTGATGTTGTTCCTTGATTCTTTAATTAAAGTGTTAATTCTATTAGAATGTTTTTTTCAGTTAAATTGCACAAAAGGGAGTCTAAAATATACTCAATTTTATTTATTTTGAATAAGAATTTATCTCAAATACCTTCAAACTATGCTAAATTTTATTTTTCATAAGGATAAATTGAGTGTTTTGGATATTTATCGTTGTTTTATTTAACAGCAAAGGACTGATTATATAGCTATTTTGCTAATATAATAAAGTCAAAGGAGGCATGAGACTAATATTAGATATTAAAGCAAAATAGAAAAACAAAAGATGAAAGAGAATAAAAATAACACAAAATGAACGCTTTAATTTAAGTACAGTCACAATTTAATTGAAGCAATATACTACTATGTATATGTAGTCTCTACAAAAAACAATTTTTGGAGGGTAATATACAAGTCAAACGGACAAAAAAAACATCAAAAGATTTTAATAGACTCAGGTTAAACCTTTGGATGTAAGTGGACATATGTACATATAAAATGATATAATTTTCCATATCAAATAGTCCAAATATGAGACCCTACCTTGATTGTTAGAAAGAGATTTTTTTTTGTATCTGATAGTGCCTCTATACTACATACATAGGTATTATATAGTATAATATATAAACATGAGTCTCATTTTAAGTTTTAGAGCTGTGGGAGTTTGGCAATTTTTTTTTTCTTATATTATAGCCAATCAAGTCACGTCTATAACTTCAGTTCAAAAAATAAAAAAATGTTGAGTACAAAATATAATAAAATCTTTTCTAGTATCTAATTGAAAACAAAAAATTGATTTAATTTTCAATAACAAAAGTCCAACTTTGGGAGCTCACACTGATCGTTAGAACAAAAAATAGCCATTTTTTTTCTATACATTAATTTATTTTTGAATTTTAAGTCTATAAAAGTTTAGCATTTTTTTTATTGCTCTGTATTCAGGACAAAAAATAAAAATATTTTTTTTTACTCGTTTTTTATACATGATGAAATATTATTTTTTTTATCTTTATTAAAAATTTTAAAGCCTCTACTACCTTAAAGGTTTGAAAGTTGAAGCGGAAATAGTAACAACTTTCTAAGGGAGAGTACGTTTGCAACTTTCATAAATTTGTACTGAAGGAGGGCATGAATCATGTGTCTAAATATATCTCTTTAATGATTGATATTAATAAGTGCTAAAATTTTGCATTTTTATTTTCTTGATATTATTCACCTATGTACCAAAAATCATTCAATTCTCTCATGAATGGGGTAAGATCTATTTATCAATTTGACAAAGATATTTATATATTCATATAAATTATAATCATGTGTAACTACATCTAAAAATTGATGTATTAAACAATATTGATTTAGAATAGCATGTACGTATAATGAGTCTGTAGAAAAAAATGGTTATTTCTAGGTAAACATAATTAAAAATGAATATAAATTGTTTCTTTTTAAGCCAAAGTATGAGTAATTGATGCACAATTCATCACAAATCTAAAAAATAGTCTTTTTGTATCAAATATGTTTTTTCAGGATTTTATGAGGAGCTTTGACACTTTTTATGTGTTTGAGGCAACTTTTGACTCATAAAAGAATCAGTTTTTCTAAAAAAAAAAAAGCTAATTTCATTTACATGCTTACATTACAAGTATACCAAACAATCCTTTTCAGAGGAGAGGAAAGTCTGATATAGTAGTTAAAAAGAATTCTCCTTTCTTAAGGGTTTTTTATTCGAAGAGGAAAATGCCAATTTTTTTTAGTTTTTTTTAGATTTTCATTTCTTAATACGGAAAAAGGATTTAATTGAACCTTTAGAAGTCATATTATATCTTTCATCATCAAAAGAGTATGTTCATGTATGTAGAATAAAGGTTCTCTCAAAGTGATGGAGAGGGAGATACACATGAAATTCAATATTCCAAAACGTTCATTTGGCACATGTTTCACACTACTTTTAATACAATAACTTTGAGACACAAAGGAAGTATGTACCTATAAAATAACTCCCTACTCCTTGAAAATTAAAAAAATCCATGATTGTGTCAACATCTCATATTTCACTTCATTTGATGTGTGTACCAAAATGACAAAAGTTTGAAATTTGGTATCACAAAAATATTTTGTATTTCCATCACTTAAAAATAATGATTTGGTATATTAAATGCCCGAAATAAAAGTTACTAAATGGATGTGTTTTGATTTGAAAATCTGTAAAATAGGAATTTTTGATATTGTTCCTGTTGGCTAGACATTCTATTTACCAATCTCGTCTTCTAAAGATCGACACATATTTAAGATCACAACAATGTGGCATTGACAAATGATAATTGACAATGTGACAAACAACTATATTCAAGGACACGCACAAGTACAGGTACTCGTAACCATTTGTAACTATGTACTGCTTAGATATTGTTACTATATAAAATCCAAGAGGGAGAATAATAAAGTCAGATATAAACCAACCTTACTCTCATTTATTGTCGTATCCGTATCCAACAGTTCCCTTAAAATTATGGAGTTGAAACGAAATACAGGTTTTCTATAAAATTAGATGTTGTAGATTAGAAATATATCTGTCAACATTATTAGCACCATTTTATCGGATAAGACCCAAAAACTATAAAAGTTAATTTATATATTTTGGTACTGCGGATAACGCGCATATTTTTTTATATTTTTATCGATTTTCACGACTCCTTTCTATCTTTATATATCATGTGCATAATAAATTATAACTCAATTTACTTTCATCATTTATTGTAACCAAGTAATAAACTCTATCATGAAATTAATTATTTTCAAATGGGCGTCTTTCACCTTTTTTCCACCTAAATACGTCATCAGCCAATCGTCAAGTACCTGTGCCGACTTCATTTTCCTTTTTCCATTGGGAAGTTGTATGGTACTGTCCCTTGTCAACTGTATCTCAAGTGTCATCCTTTGAAGTTTGTCATGCTCTTTTAAGCATTTATTGCCAAGAAATTTAGCAACATCCCCACTATCAGTAAATGAACCACCTTAGGATTTGAGACTGTTCATCAACGTATGTAGTCTCTTTTTCTCCTTTTTCTTTGATCAATCCCACTCTCAAATTTAGCTTTCATGACTTTACTCCAATCGAATTCAATTTCCCTTTAGACTCTACCTAAAATCTTCTGAAGGACCAAACTTTTCCATTCCTTAGGGTAGTCCATTATCACCTTTGCCAAATTACCTTGCCACCCCAATATCGTCACTGTTTGTTCTTGTGCAAGGTGGATATGGTAGGTATCCTCGTCAATTCCATAGTCCTTTCTTTGTTTTGTGAGGACTAGCAGCTTGTGAGGGGATGCTTAATATCTATCAATTTATAAAATGCATTCAAGTGCTCTGCTCCCGCATCTGTCAAATGACCGTTGAAGCAGATTCATCTGTAAGAAGTATATGCATTATTTGGTGTGACTGCTGGCCAGGGACGCTTAGTACAGTCCATTAAGTTATAAGTTACCTACTTGTGAACTGTATATATGACCGCTCTGTTTTGTAATAAACTTAAAGAAGCAAGTTAGACTAGGTTTGACTGTACATATACCTAATTGTTTGTTAATACCTCTATTTTACAAATTACAAATATTTAAATACACAGGAATGCACTAAAATGGATCTAAAATGCGTTATTAATTAATGGCCTATTCAGAAAAATAAGTTAATAGTACTTGTTATCAATAACAAAAATAATAAAATTTAGAGAAAGACAAATATTGTACTGTATACTGCGTGGACTACTATGCGCCCTTTCCTTGATATAGCCTTCGAAGTTTAGTATTAACATGATAAAATCAATATGAAATATTATTCAAATGCGTTTCCCTTATTTTCAATTTATCCGTTCATCATTTATAATTTGATACCATTCCTACTCTACTCATTCAAAGAGCATGGGAAAAAGAGATTTCTTAGGACAGATCAAGCGTAAACATTTATTTGATGAGTCAATAAAATGTAATTAAACGATTTAAAAATGATTAGGCTTAACATTCTCTAGTATGTACTTACCAATGCATTTTGGAACTGTGTCATTCCAATTTTTTCCATTACAATAAATTGTTCGCGATCCTTGAAGACGAGTAGATCCTTCATCACATTGAAAAACATAGACTTCTCCACTGAGAAGTCGTTTGCTCTTACCGTTTGGGAATTCACCGAATACAGTTTCATCACAGCCTTTTCCTGTAAAAAATATTTTTGGCAATAAAATATGTAATATAATTAAACTTGGTGTGGACTAATGATATTTGTGGGATAAGACTTTTACCAAAGTAATTTACTTTTTGGCTTGTGCGTTGTATAGAACGGAAATATTGTCTTCCATTTCTTCATAAAACCTATGTTACTAGATATTTTACCTTTAAATCTACCTCCCATAGGGCTGATTACATAAAATGAGGGTTGAATTGACTTCCTTTCATTGTATATATATATATACATATATTGAATATGGGTATTATTGCTCCAAGATTTGTTATATGTAATTTCTAAAGAATATATTTTGAAAATTTATTTAGCAGAGGAAAAGAAACAACATTTTGAATAATTTGTTATTTTGGCTTTAAGTAAAAACAATAAAAATATTTATACATCAATAAATATTAAATTGGAGAATTTTCTAACTCAGAACTAACGACAAACACAGTCAAGTAAAAACTTGATTGTGTTTGTCGTTAGTTCATACATATACCAAATATTAGTCATGTGGTTTTCGATTGAGACCATTTTTTTTTGTCTTGTTCTCAAAGTCTTGGTCTCGACCCCTTTATAGTTTTGGTTTCGGCGTTGTACCAGGACCAAATCAACAAGATTAAAAATTTAATTTTCGAAAAAAAAATAATAATAACTTTTTCTCTTTATTTCGTTCAATCTTGGCTGAGGGTGTTGAACATGGCACCCATATGTAAATGCATTATCTTCACTACATTTATCAAGTTTGTATCTATGAAATGAGACTTTCAGCTATTACACAACAAATGTCGCTAGGAGTATTTTTAAACCATCCCAAGTGTCTTATTTTTTCGTCTGTCATCTGGCAACAATATTCAGTTCATTGTTTATGAAGTTTCATACGACAACGTATTTTTGTTCGTTTTTAAGAATGTCGAATTTCGTACTTTCAAACTACGATTTGCAAACTTACTTGATTTTCGCTTCTGAAGCACATCAAATCCTTGTAGAAACTTACGGTGGACATGCTCTAAGCAGAGTACAGTGTGGTTTGCCCGACCACAATTGAGATCCAGATCGCTTCGGCCGCATGGCAATGTTGTGTCCTTTCTGGAATCAGTGTGGTATGATTTGGTATGAGTTGTTAAAATCTGGTGAAACAGTTAACGGTGCACGCTACTAAATAGGCCGATTTGAACATCGCTCCCCTCCAAAACACCCAGAATATTCCTATCGGCGTCAACAATTAGTTTTTCTTGACGTACGATTGGGAACTGTTGTTGCATGCGGTATACTCACCAGACTTGTCGCCATCAAATTATCACTTGTTCACATCGATGGGTCACACATTAAAATAACAGATCTTTAATTTTCACACAGAAGCCAAAAATGACTCGATGGTTGGTTTGTAGCCAAATACAAACAATTTTTTGTGGGTCGACATCCACAAATTGCCTGAGTGATGGCAATAATGTTTCACTAGAAATGGCTATTATTTTGAAAATTAAATTTGTCAACATTTTTTCACAATCAGCGTTAGAAATTAAAAAGTAAAGTATCATTTCATAGGTATAGACCTGGTATTTTCGTACGTCGTTTTCTTTCTTTTCTACCACTTTCTGTTTTGATCCCATGCACAACTATCACATTTTTACTTTTATTAACTTTAATAGATTAGCTACTCCCTAACTCTAATTTGAAAATTAAATTATGAACACATTAAATTACTTTGTGTGTTTAATATGTCGATTTGTAAAATATAAATCAACATTTTTCTTGAAGTGGAGGGAAAGAAAAAGTAAGGAACCAAATGAAAAAAAAAACATGGTCAATCTAATTTGTAGACAAAAGTCCACATCATCTCTAGATGACCTCTAATATTTTATGTAGCATTATCCAAATTAAGTTGAATTCACTCGTTTCATAATCATTTTTGTAAATAAAAAAAATAATATTTTTCTTCAAACTTCAAATTCCGGAGAGTATGTATAAAAATGAATTATTTTAAAGTGCAGAAGCTATTAAATTTGTGTCAGGAAAACTCATTTCAAGAATTTTAAAATAAATACATTTACATATTTTTTTTAAAAAACCTTGGGGGGAAGTTGGGGCCATTTTTGTAAGTTTTTTTCGAACTCCCTCTATGCTCCAAAGTTAGTGTCTTATATGTTGAATAAAATATAGACTTGTCACAACTATTGCTAGTCATAAGCAATTAGGAAGAAAAAACAAAATTAAAAGCATTATCTTTCGACACAATTTGCCTCCCCCCCCCCTTTAATGGCATAAATTGTGCCACAATTAAAAAACAACTTTGTGTAATCAAGCATTTACTTTATTTGAAAACAATATATGTATGTGTAATAAATTATATTTTTTCACAACCAATATTAGAATATAATGAACTTAAAGCTTATAGGTATTATAAGTTTTTTAATAGGTTATATTAACCATTAAATGGTATTTTTAAAACTTTTTAATTGCTTTGTGCTTTTTTTCTGCCTCTCATGGCCTTCATATTTTTATTATTTTCATATCAGGAGTGTTGGTAACAAGGGCAAACATAATTTTGTGACAATTTGTTGATTAGAAAGAATTAGCCTTCGGTAGTGGCATGATGTACCTTTTAAAGAAATTACCCGCTTTGCGAACTTTGAATTTAAATGTAACAGTTATTGAAAAAAAATATTTGGTTAATTTTAAATATCAAATCCTTATTATATATTTTATTTTTAAGCATTCATTGTAAAAATACTCTCAAAGGACATGCAGTAAAATTACTGTAAAATAGTAAAATCAAAGTTATACATTTACCATGTGCCCTTACTAAAAGAAAAGGGCAAGGACATTGGTCCACAACCTTTTTCTTTCTGCAAACCGGGTAATTAAAATAATAATAATAACAATAAACGTGAATCCACTGTGTAAAAGTAAAAATCTGTCTCTGTTGACACCATATCACCAAGGGAAAAGGGTGTCTCATCCAAGTGCAAGATGACAGCTTTTTCTTCGGTCGATTTAAGCACTTTTTTGCTGCTATAACCCTCTTTTTGCAATCAATCGGCTTCAGGACTTGTGTCGGTGGCCTAGTGTAACTTTTAAGGCCAAGATGCTTCTGAACAAGCCTCCTTATGATGCTCCTATCTGTATTAAACTCGCAAGAGAGTCCCTCAATCGGGGGCTGGAGACCACTGGGCAAGATATATTATTTGTTGCTCACAAAAAGGTAATGAATTTCAATATCAACTCCTTTATACAAAAAAAACAACCAATAGTGCAATAGTGACCCCCCCCCCCCCAGCTTATCCTATTATTGAGTATTTCTAGATAATACAAACTGTTCCTCGTGTAAGAATTTAAAGTGTGATTCTAATGTGAAATAATTCACTCAGATCTTAAATATGAGTACATCCTTTAAAGCTTAGGAAATCAACGATTTTTTTTACCATCCAAATACGTTGAAGTATAATGACTGTTTATTAAAATATTTTTTTAGTTGAGCTGATAATCTTGAAAAATTATTTTTGCTAATGGTCTTTAAAAATTAATGACCATAACATGCTTTGAATTTACTTGGTCTAATAAAAGAAGGTAACTTTTTGTGTTGAATCCATCTCAGACACTTTAAATGATCAAAGACAAGGTTTTTCTTCTAAGTAAATTCAATGCTATGCAATGATAATATCACAATATTTGTCCTATAACTTTAAAATTGGGTGCTAGAAACGAATTAATGGTCATATATTATGTATATTATTTTAGTTACAGATGGCTTCAGAAAGCGCAGGGTCCAATCAAAGAAAGATATATTCTTATCATTAAAAATTTTCAATATTCAAAATTATGGCCATTTCTATAATTTTGATATTTGGGGTATTAAGTTCCAATAGTTTAGGCTAATCAGGAGGAAATTATTTAGGGATATTTTTTTGAATGGGCACAATGAATCTTTTTTGTTTTTTACAAGATAAAGCCATGTTATAACTCTTAATGTTACACTTTTTGTTATATTTTATAATCGAGTCTGTCAACAGTAAATCCCCCCCCCCTCCCACACGCATAAAGGATAATAACGATCCCCCAATGACCACTTTTCTCTCATTAAATCTTCATTTCAAACATACCTTTTTTGTGTAATTCACGAGATTACATTTGTCATAATGACACCAAAGGCCTCAACCGTTCAAAGGATTTGACATTTCATCTCTAAAAGAGGCCTAATACTCAAAATATTTAAAAAACTGGATCAAGAATTCAGCAAATATCTATTACAAAAACCCCGACAGTTAAGAGTTTATACGAAAAACTATCATATATATGCTAAACCATATATATATCCACTAGAGATTTACCTAAGTCTAGGATCGTATAGCCTGTAAAAGAAGCAAAGTAATGCATTCATCCTGAGTATTATATAATTTTATTTATAACTCTTTTTTTTTGTAATTATTTATTATCCAATGAGGTATAGCATTAATAAATTCAATTAATGGTACTCAAAAAGTTTACTATACATTGCACGTATGCTTAATGGAAGACTGATATACCTAGCCATACATTAAAGAGGAACATATTATTTCAAATTAAATAATATATATTTAGTAAGCATAAGAAACTTAATTATAGTTAATCATTTTCTAAGAAGTAAGACAGTAATCAGAAAGAGGAGATACAAGCTCAAGATAAATGATATTAATAATATTTATACATAAATACCCAAAGTTATTTTTAGCACTTTTGGCATGGGCATGCGCATATTTATAGATAAATATGCATTTTTTCTACACAATTAGTAAATAAATTTGAGTGGAAACACTTAATTTACAAGGCAAAGTCAAGTCCTTTTTCATCTAACACAAAAATAAAAGACACATAAATAATAATTAAACTTTATAATATATTTTGTCTGGGTTTTTTGATAAGTCCCTCTCGACTTAGAAGAGTAATGATTCAAAAAAATTGGGGGACCCAATTGGAAAAGTGGTACTCAATACTACATTAAAAATATTTATATTCTTGTTTTATTTTCGTATTAACTAACCTTGGTGATCAGAGACATCAGAAACCTAATATAAATGTGTTCTTAATACTTTTTTTTATTTAAGATTAACTCCACTTTTTGTAATACAAACGTTTGCTAGAACCCACTTCAATTATACAGAAAATCAATTCAAAAAGGTACTTAGAAATTTTACTTACGAACACAAACCGGTGGTCGATCTAAATTCCAATGTTCGTAGCTATCACAATGAACACGTCTCCTTCCATAGAGCTTGTACCCTTTGCCACATGTATATCTCACCACAGATCCCCTATACGACTTTATGGCTCTTCTACGTCCATTCTCAATTTCAGGTAATGAGGATATATCACACCCACTCAGATCTGTGATATATAATTCTTTTAATAAATCTTTGCACTCATCAAATATTTTTTTATTTGAGTAATGAATTATTTGAAATGCAGTAGTGTCTATCAAAACTTTTCTTTACATACAAAAAAAAACCTATTTACCTACAAAGACCTTTTAAACAAGTTATGTTGATTCTTAAGAACCCTATTCGCTTAGAAGCTAAAAGTTGTTTTTTTTTTCTTAATATGATAATAAGTAATACTTCATTTAAGTGAACTATAATTAAACGATCTATTATATATTTAGTAACTTTTTTTTTTTGCTTTCTAGCATCAATTACCTACTTATACCATGCTATAAATAAAATTTTTCATTTTGTGTTAAATTAGGGAAGCACATGATGCAATATCATAAAACTATACAAGAAAAATGTTAACATTTAAAGTTATGTAATATATTTTATTCCCCAAAATTACCATTTGTGTCAAGTCAGCAAGAAACCAAGTTTACCTGAAATATTTAAAAAATGAGTTAGAACAGATATCATATTCTTGAAGACATTCTCCTTCGTTTGTATTCATAGTATATTTCGATCAATTAAATGATTACTCCAATTATAATTGCAACTTAAATACCGGCCACAATCAAGAATAAAAATCATTTGGTATTTCTAACCACGTTGTTACTATTCCTATGCTGAGCATGATAGCGGATATAGTTGATTAATAATAGTTCTTAAACAAAGGAACTGGTTTTAGCTAAATGCAACTAAATAAATCTCTGGGGCTTTGAAAAATATGGGCATCCTTTCAGGGATCATATCGGCTCACTGTGCAGTCAAACCTTTAACAGATTACTTTATTGAATAGACAACAATCCTTGGTGGTTTCTCGATGAAAAAAAGTGACATTTTAGCAAATGACTCTGAAATATTTGGCTGTCACACATAATTATGAAGTAAAAAAGCATAAAAGTGAATTTTGTCCTTTTCAATATTTGAAAACAAACTTGCTCCTTTGTTGACTTGACACATTTGTTATAGTGAATAGTTTACGTAATGGATGCATGCATATACATAAAGAAGTTGTGACTCTGAAGGAAAAATGAATAAATCAAAATCATCATCATTTTGAAAATTATTTCAAAAAAAGTGTCGTTGTTATAAAAAAAGCTTGTTAAGAATATATGAAATAGTTACTTCTGTTTTCAATATTTTGGATCAAAACTGTCTATAAAAGTATTAATACATATTTGTGGATCAATTTTATTTCTTATAATCATTTTCAAAAGCTTAGTTTTATGTCGTAGTATCAATTCCATTTTTCAATTCCGAATTTCATTTATAGAACCATTTTGGAAGTTTATATATAATATTTTTTAAACAACCAATCAACAAAAACCCATCAGATTATTTCTTGGATCTTTTTCTCCTTCAAATGAGGGATTAGTTATTTTTTGCTATCTTTTTACCATCTAAATTTATGTGGCATTTTGACTTTACAACATACTATTAGTTAGAAGAAAAGTTATAATTACCAAATAAGATAATAATTCTTATTTTACCTTCTTTTTAAAGTTGTTTCCCCCTCCCAAAAAGTAATTATAAGAATAATTTGAAAAATCCTGTACAAATTGTTCCACGTTGTAATTTAAAATCAATTGTATTGTGTATGTGTGGATTTAAAAAGTTGATTCCTAATGTACATGATGTTTTAATCCCATATAGTTAAAAAAAATACTATGAACATTTTCAAAATAAATAATAGACAAAATTTTTAAAAGGATTTTTTATTTACTTTTATTAAATTGAATAATTGTTGTTTATAAATCAATTGTTTTTCTTTTGATAAGTAGCATTTAAATTGAGGGATATCTTATTATTTATTGTATTTTTAATGAATATACATTTTTGAATTGATAAAGTGTATTGTTTTATTTTTTTTAATTTTGAATTCGGGTATTTCAAATATTTCAACAAAAAGTTTTTAGAAAGCAAAAATCAGTACTAAGTATCATGCAACTTTTGTTCTTGAAACTTTGTATTGAGAATTTGTTTCTGAGAATAACCTTGTATATGCAAAATAAAATCATTTAATCTTAATGTGCTCTGATCTATGAAAAATAAAAGAATTGAACATAAAAAGTAATTTCTTGAGTGTTAGTGTTTCAGTCATTCTTGGGCTGAACTTTGACCATATAATTATTTATTTAATTAAATTCACAGAGATTGCAAGAGTCAAAAATAAGATAAATTGCTTCTTGATTAATTATAAATCTCAGAAATTTAAAAATATTTGTTCATCATATCAATTTTTATTTAATGATTATTTTACACTTATTATATCTAAGCAAATTTAAAATGGATCCCTTAAAAGTAAATGAATATTAGGGCAAAAATGCATTCTCACTTTTTGAAGGAAGTTTTTGTGGATATATGCCCCAGTGTTTTTAATTCAAGTATCATAGATCTAAACTTATGATAAATTACACAGTTTTTACAATTCTTATCCCAGGTCTCGAGTTGTGTATGAGTGTAGAGTCAAGTCTCTGCGCTCATGCTCTGGCCTATTTTCAAACTATCATAAAAACAAATGATATTACATTCAAGCAGTATTAAGTTATGAAATAATTATAGATCAAAACAGTGCCTTCATTTCACCCATTCATCTATTTATATATATGTAAATAGATGCAAACATATGCTTAAAATGTATACATATCAAAAAGTTAATTAAAAAAACAAATTAATTCAATTACGTAAATGATTTAATTTCATTTTTTTAAATAAATAATATTATTATAGAAGTACTTAAGTCGTAAATTGATAGCAACATAAATTTTAAATAATGGAAATTAGTTTTTACATTTTATTTTTAGAAATAAGAATATTGTTTATGTATGAAAGCAATTATTAAATTAAATGAGATTGTATTCTAGTTTATATTGGTTTCTTGAGAAAATATTACTTTATTTTTGGTGCAGCATTACCAATTAAACTTTGTTCCTAACCATTATTTTGTAGAATAGTTAGTATCAAATATTATATGACTGTATATTGTATTGTATATTATATTATGTATAATTTTAATTATATATAAATATAATATATATATAAATTAATATATATACTATATTATATTATGTATATAAATATTATATTGACTGTAGAGTCATTCCAAATAAGGGTGGGACGGTTAATTTTTTGCAATTTACATTTGAGTTTTTCAACTTTTCCCGACTTTCTTATATGTAATAAAAAAGTGTAATATAATACATATGTAATAAAAAAGTTTAATATAATACATATGTAATAAAAAAGTTTAATATAATACATTTTTTGAATCTCTTCATTCCAAATGATTGCCCCTGGTATTTTTCTCATACAAGTAGTCTAATTTGTAATATGATTCACAGAAAAGTTGACTTTTTTATTGTTTGGGCAGTACTGGCAATTTTGAATTTAACTATTTCAAATGGATCCACACTCCTTTTTTCAACAAGATTGGTTCATTACTTAAAAAAATATAGCTAAATATGTCTTCTTCTCAAAATCAGTTATGAAGGCTACACAACGAAAAAAGTGTAAATAGGACCCAAAAACTTCAAACCCTCATAACTTTTGAAGGACTTGTATCACTTACATTATTCAATTCTGCATATCTTGTATTTATAAACATTTCATTTCAAACTTAAGTTTTTGTCCCTCTTATGTATGAAATCATCCAGTTGTATCCATTGATATTGGAAGGAATACTCCAAGAATCTCTCTTCTCTACTAGGGATATATCAAATATTTGCATCTTCAATTTGAAAGTAATAGATTATATATTTTTTCTTATCGGATTCTTTATTATTGAACTAAGACATGGGGAGGCAAAAGAATAGAGAGAAATTTCTACATTTAGAAACGTTCATCTACTCCAGAAAACAACTGAAAAGTGATGCATGCAGGGTTCTTACAACAGGGAAGGGAATAAGTATTCTCCATGTATGTCCGTGTACTCCATCTAATTAAAATTTAATAGAAATTTGGAAATAGTTAACATAAATTTCTCAATTTTATCTCCAAGGCATCCTTGTTAACAGTTACTTTTCAGTTACGTGCCTCTCCGCTTTCAAACACAGTGCCACAGGTATAGCCCTACTTTAAAATATTTAATAACTCACTAAATTTGCTATATGACAATACTTATATTGAACCGTTATTATTTTTTTTTAATTATTATTATTCAGCTTTATTGCCATCTCAAATAATAGAATTTACTTTCTTTTTTATTTGTCCCAAATGCTCGTAAGTACGAATTAAGGCCATTTCTGAAGAAAAAAAATTAAGTGTACAAAGATTTATTACCATGACTCAAGGTACTTTCATATAAAAGCAATTATTTCTAAGGACCTTTGTGGGCATTATTCTTTATGACAGCCTTAGACTAAGTAAAGAATATAGGAGAGATATATAAGTTCACTTAATTTATTATTTCCAAAGAGTCATAACTCTCCCACAAGGGAACAGCTCAGGACTTTTTACATCCTCCCCCCTCCTTCACTTTAAATTTCCATTTTTTTACATAAATAGATTAGAGTGAGCATATTTTGATACACAAAACATTGGATTCGAACAGGTCTCGTTTTTGAGGCAACATTTTGAAATTAACATCCTTTAAGAAATAAATATTAACCTTTGAGTTATGTCAAATTTAAATCATAATAACTACATACAAGTCATTTGTCAAATCCTCATGAGTCAGCTATTTTCAAACTTCTTCTTTTTTTGATCAATTTACCGAGTCAACAAAGTACAAAAAATAAGCGTTTTGTATATAGTTTAAAAATACCAAATAAAATTGAATGAAAAGTTCTAGAGAAACGGATTGGATATGAAAAACTAATACGTGATCATTACGTAAATTATAAACTTAATAGAATTAGAAATGGAATCTAAAAGATTTTTGAAAAGGTAAATTTTGTTGATTTCCATGAATTATGGATATATATAGTTATTACGTTTGCATGGAATGATAAAGTCATTATTTTGAAAAATGATTGCATGAGTCATCTATATTTTATGTTTTTCTATGAACTGAACAGACAACTCAGAAAAATTTGGTACCATTTTACAAATGAGTAGATAAACATTGCGAGAAAGTACTCTACTAATTAATAACGTACGTATGAAGTACATATTCTTCCTATAATGAATTGGGTAAATATAGATCCTTACACGTAGTTTAACAGCCAACAAAAAAAAGAGTGAAAAGCTTTCCAAAATTATAACTATCTATGAAACATAGTTATATGTGTAAAGTCTTAAAATGTCAATACCCTATAATGTTTAGCTAAACAATTACAACCAAAAAATATTTTATGAAATGGACGTTTAGTCAAAAAAAAATTTGAATCTCTTTTCTTTTCTTTTCACATGAAACTGGACATTTCATAAATTTATAAAAAGTGCCTGGATGCCCCGGATAAAATGAAGGACACGTCCAGCATAAATAGGAAACTGGTCACCCTAAGTTGGATACTTGTATATTCATTAGTTGAAAATTATTTCGTAGCTTCTTTAGTGTTGAATCAAATTGTTTAATGCTCCCCTCCCCCTCCCGGCTCATCACAATTTGAGAAAACCTGTTTTAGAAAGAACCTTATCATGACTTTTTAAATTAACTGTGCTAACTATTCATTCCTATTGATAATCTCTGACTTATGAAAATATGTACCAAACAATTACATATGTATTAAAAATTTGGAAAAAAAAGTATCAAAGAATATAGAAAATTATTCAAGTGCTTTTTTTTGCCATCATTTCCATGAATTCATTTGTAGATCTTACTTGTACAAACTGGAATTTCTGAGCTCCAGATTCCGTTCATGCATTTAATGAGATTTTGTCCCACAAGAGCGTAAGGTGGATCACATCCCACAATTCCAACATATTTTCTACTATTTGAAGATACAACAGTGATTTCCCCATGTTTAATGTTTGGTGGAGCACAAAAGTTATCTGTAAAAAATGAAAGCAAACCCTGATAAGACTTATTAATGCTATTGTGAAATATATAAATCTATGTATATATTTGAATCTTTTAGTATGAAATATAATTTATTTTTATTAATTTTAAAAAATCTGCAGATGTTTGGTAATCTCTGCTAGTAATTAAAAAAACATTTATAAATGAGTAAAACGAATTCAGTCAGGGAGATATCTAAATACCCATTCAAGAAACAAAGGTTAACAGCAATATATACCCATTTAAGCGTCACAATATGCTTATGACCTTTTCAGCTGAAAAGTCTCAACAAAACTGTATTTGCAAAACTTCAGGTCCCTAATGCTATTTTTGACATGAATTTGGCACCTAAAATTGTGCAAATGCTGTTTTCTTGATGCTTTTCAGCAGAAAAGACCATAACACATTAAAAAAATGTAGCTGAAACACTCTAGTAGCCATTTAGTTAAGTACAAGCTTTTTCTTAATCTTTGAGTCCAAGTCAAGTGTATATTTTTTAAATTTGAGTACATGTAAAGTCTAAAGTCCCAGTTTAATTAGCTCCAAGTGCAACTAAAGGGAAATCATCTGGCTTTTCAGGGATTCTCATGGTTCGAAAACTTGCAAAGCCTTGAAGGTGTGTCTGTATATTCAAAACCAATTTATATACATACATGAATAAGAATAAATACAGAAAGTCTAGAAACAATAAAGAAATTTATTGACATAAAAAGTATGAAAAAAAATCCCTCCCTACCTTATCAATATATGTACACAAACTGCTTTCATTGATATAAGATGAATAAATTTTCAAAGTGTTCTATTCTTTATTTTTGTTTTGTTATATTCACACTGAAATGTACTAAATTAAATTTTAATTTTAAGAAGAGTGAAAAGGTATATATGTATTTCCATCTATAAATATTTTAAAACCATTTATGTTATTTGAAAAATGTATAGTGAGCACACAGTGACATATTTAACTTTCTTTTTTTTTCTTTTTTTTTTTTTGCTTCAAAATTTAAAGTCAAGTCCAATTTATTCAAAATTGAACTATATGTACTTGAAAGGATTTTTTCTACAATATTAATGGCTTAAAAGTATATTATTTCACTATCACTCTAACAATAGTTTTATGGATTAGACTTCTAGTGAAACAGTCTCGACTGTTAATTAACAATATGGGTCTTTATTTTTTAAAATTATATTTTAAATATGCAGTAGACATGAGGCATATATGTTTTGGTTATCGAGTATATAGTTATTCAATCATAAATTAAGTAATTTAATAAATTAAAACTCTGAATTATTAATATATTTTAACAGTGCTAATTAATTATGTATTGACCATAAATGAGAAAAGATACATTTTGGTATATACATCGATCTAATTATTAGTATTAGTTTGAATTAGAACATGTCCAATATATTGATGAGATGATTATAGCTAATTTTAGATTAATTGATAATAAATTATTAGCATTAGATTTCAACAGGGTACTACATGCACATGTCTAGACTTTCAAAGTCTAACAATTAATAAAATAATAAATATTGTTAGTAAAAATATCTACTTATAATATTTAAGCATTTAAAGATATGTATCTCGTCATTACTTATTCGTTCTATTTTATAGACATCGTTGTAGTAGGCTTATGGGAAGAGGGGCAGAAATATTTACAATTTGAGCGTAGTAACAGTATCTAAATTTGATTGTTCTTCAAAGTCAGTACAAGATTTTTTGTTTGCTAATATGAATTTATATTTTTTTTTTTTTGCCATTTTGATAGTTTATTTTACTTTTGACAAGTTCAGTTTTTGAATGTCAAACCAAGCTGAAGTCAGAACTTTAAATTAATGTTCTATTTTTTTTCTTTGGTAGTATTTCAGCTATCATTTGATTCAATTTTCATACTTGAGAATGGTCTTCTAGTGTATTTACTATTTGAATAAGATTTTTTCTAGATTATATATTACGAAACATATAAAAATATGTATTTGAAACGAAACACGAGCTTAAATACCCGTGTTTAATGTACATACTACTGAAAGTCTGCAAAATATTTTATCTTCGGAAAAATTGGAATAACTCTCTTTGTTTAGAAACTATGTATGCAAGTAATACAGGTATTATTTTTAGATTTTGAGGAGACAGTCTTAGAATTTTTTAAAATTTATGAGGCGTACCTTTACATGTAAGTCGCATAAATCGGAATTCCAGTTGTATAGAAGTGGTTTTTTTTAAAAAAAACAAAAAAACAATTCGTTGAATCGACGCTTTACTCAATGCAAAATAATATACAATTCATTTTTAATAACAAGGAAAATATGATGGTTCTTTTTTTACCTCATATATTATGTATATTTAAGTATATTTTTTATCCCTATAACAAAAAGAAAAAATCATTTGTCCCTATAATATAATTATATTCTTTTATAATCGAATAAGGCAATATTAGTACATGCTTTGTTCGGAAATTATAGATATTTCCCTTCAAAAGAGAATTATCTTTGAAGAACAGATGAAAGAATTAAAAGGCATTTAAGATGATGTCTAACCCCATTTACTTGTAACTACAATTATAGCTTGTTAAATAATAATAAAAAAAAATTATGTGGGTAAAAGAAAGCTAATGAAAACCGGTGTATTCAAATGAATGTATCTCTTTATATATATATAGATTAATTAAGAGTCTTTGAAACGTTTGATGCTAAGGAGAGGTGGGAAAGTAAATGTTTTGATACATAGCTATTTTTATTTTTTCTCGCAACCTTTCGTTCTAGTTTAGGGCTTTTTTGAGAATATTCAATTTCAATTTTATCGGATTATATATATGTATATATTTTAAAGTCATACAGAAAATTTATTATTAATGAATAAATTAAATAAAATAATGAATTTGTCAGCTTTTAATTTTTCTACACCTATTATTGATTAAATTCTAAAGGTTCATTTTTAAAATTATAGTGAAATTTATAGAGTATCCCAACTATAAATAGGGAAAGAGTTCAACAGCTCAAAAGGAATGATATACAAAATACGAGCTTTTTGTGATAAACTAAAACACACTGTACTCTCCCTTCGGCTGTTTTTCATCAGTTGGCTCTTACGATACAAAGCAGGTGACTCTACGTGTCATGAGCTCGTAGAGGGTATTATTATTAATTTTGATTTTGATATATAAAAATATATTAAATAAAGGATTGCGCGCCCTTTTTTTTTTATTGAATTTGTGAATATTATATAAGTATTAACGATTGATTTGTATATTGATAGAGTTGATCAATATGTAGTATATCTAAATAATAATATTAAAAAGTAAGCAACAAGGAAAAACCAGAAGGGTAGCAGCTACCAGTTGTTTTTCCAAAGTTTTCCTTTTCCTTTTGAGAGTTGAGGTTGTAAGAAAGCATACAAATTACTAGGTTGGGGTTTTTTTTTATTATTATTTCTTTTTGTGCAAAAGTTCAGAAATTAAATAAAGATGTATCTGTTAATGAAAAAGTTAAATTTAATAATTCTTAAAATCGAAAAAAAAAATGTGTAAACTGAATTCATTCTTACCTGACACTAAATGCCAGTATGAACTTCATACATTGCTTTATCTGATATTACTTTTGGTAATTTCATTACAATGATTGTTATTTTATCTCTTGTTGAAAGTTTGAGGTTATTTTTATAATATGAAATAAATCAAAAAGGCAACCGAAAATAAAATTTATTTCCAGCAAAGTTTGAAGACATTGATTTCAAATATACTTCGATGGTCAAAAAATATCGGGAATCAAAAAATCTTTATTCAATCATGTAAATTTACTTCATTCCCCTAAAAAGTAGTTCTACCCCCCCCCCTCTCCAATTCAATGCACATGTTCCAACGTTTATTCCAATTTTCAAAACAGTTACAAAATATTAAGTCAATCATAATAACAGAACAATAACTACTGAGTCTACATAGATATGCTATTAAAGTTCAAAATCGGATGGTCGATTTCTTGAGTAATAGGTGCTGTATCTTCAAAAATAAACCACGAATTCTTAAAATTTCATCATTTCTCAGACATTTAAAAAAAACGAAACATTCGATTTCAGCTGTTGATAAGAGGAGGCGTATCTCAAGCAATCTTAAATATTTTGACGTGTAATTTGGGCACAGACGTCAGTAGTAGGAGCGTCAAATTAAAAAACGAAAATATTTATTCCTATGGGAATTCTCCAAAAATTAAATTCAAATCTCCCAGTAATTTTTGCTCCTAATAGTAACATGTCTGTAGTTGAATCATATAAGAAACTTGTGGTAGTAAAAAAAAAAGTACAGGGTCACTCTAAAAAACCTTTTTTTGTACGGATTAAATTGTATGTTTATTTATCATTTTTCTACATATAAATGAGCTCATATGCAGTGTGTATAATTACTCTTTCATTTGAAGAAAGTTTGTTTTTAGCTGTATTTAGATAGTTCAAATGATATATTAACTTGATAATTTTCTTCAAAGAAAAAATTCCTCTGGGAAATTGAAATTTTTTAAAAACTCCCTGCGAACAATAAAAGTATTGTGAGTATATTAAAAGCTTTAGTAATTTTTATCTCAAAGATAATTATGTAAAAGCATACAAATATAAGTAGATATTTCCAAGGACAATTTACGATGAGCTGGAAGCAATTTTTCAGTATTAGTAATATTTCATATATTTATTTTATATACAAAGAGAGAGAGAGAGAGAGATTCGATACTTGACCATAATTCTTTTCAGACTATTTGTCTTGAAGCAAATAATATGAACAAATTGAGGAATTGTTTCTATTCAAAAGTTAGAATAGAAACAAATAGAAAATGCAAAGTGAATAATGTTCATACATTTTGCTCGACTTTAAGGACAGCTTCTACTCATATATTATATCAAATATCGAATGGCTCGATGAGTACCTGAATTGTATATTAAATATATAATATTTGGAACAAATATTCAATAGCTTTTATGTTTTATTTTTTATATTAGTACTCCAATACTAAAGAAACAACGATTATGAACCTACAAGGACGATGGTACTATTCACATAATAATGGTGTATTATATTACTCAAAGGTACATTTTCATATAGCATATGTTATAGTCATAACCCGATATTATCAAGTTTGTATTTTTCATGTTTTTTGATAGTAGAGCGGTGTTGTAGTAGGAACTTTTCAAAGGAATACAAATAGTGTTTAGTTTTAATATAATTTAATAATACAATGTTCATATATTATAATGATTTTATTTTTATAAATAGAAATATTAATTTATTAAGCATGTGTCTACATCTGGATTTATGTGAGTCTATAAGATTTTAAATACATATATCTAAAGCTCAAAACTGTATAGTTGAAATTGTTTTAATGTTTTTAGAAAGAGAATAAAAACTATGGATCATATTTGTTAATACAATTTACTCATAAGGAAATTATTGAAGTATACATACATTATGTAAACACACATATATAAAGGGTTTTATTTTTTTAAGGAAATGTGTTTTGAAAAACCAAAAAAAAAATAATAATAATAAGGAAGGAAAATGATTTGAGTAATCCTAAGTGGTAATAGCTACAAAACTAAACTTATATACGTCATTCTTTTATTGTAAAGTGTATTTATGCACCTAAATATACTTTTAATTTGAAGAAATTTAATTTTTTTTCGTGAAGGAAAAGGTCAATTAACAATGAAGTAAGTTGCTTACATATTTCCCATAGAATTAGGGACACAGAGTATTTAAACTTCTTTAAAAAATTGTCCAAAAAAGTAGATTATATCTAGAATGGGATTATATTTATAATATCTCACAACCTTTTCTCCAAAAAGGTTGCAAAGAAACAAGACCTAAATCAGTTTGAACATAGAATGTCAAATCTTTATTTTTGTTGTATATTATTTATTCTTTCATAGTAAGAAACTTTTAGCTGCTTCATCACAAGAGATAATTAAATTTCAATCAATCAACGTTGAGAACAAAATTAGTCAAATAGACAAAAATAAACTGCAAAAAAATGTTCAAAGAACAACCATAGTGTTAATTCTTATGAAGGTGGGATAAACCATGCGAAATATACAAATTTTCGCACTTTGAACACTCTGTCACAAGTGTATCCTGCTTTTTAAGCTTTTATTGCAAAAGTTTGTTTAAAAACCGATAGTAAAAACCTTTTTGATAAGTTTGTGTTTATCTTTTATTTTTTGCAAATATGTGTAAATGATTTGCATAATATTTGAAGAAGAGTTGTTTATATTGGTTGTACAAATTAGTTCGGTTGGTTTTTTGTGGTTTTTGATATGTGGATAATATCTATGGATTTCAATCGTACCAAAACGGCTTGTTGCATAATTCTCAATGATTTTGAAAACGGTTATGAATTTGACTTGGATATTTATTGAGTAATACCCTCAATTCTTTGTCTTTGATTTTTTTTTTTTTTTTTGGCTGTCCAAAGGAAGGCTTGACTTCAACGCTGAAATCACTATTTTTGAAAAACGTCAAAACCATTTCCTACATAATTTATCAGTTGGAACATTGTCAATATAAACTTTTACATGCATTTTGATGCAATTTAGCTGCACTTTTATTCCAATTAAAACAGAAATATAAAGCTTTCAGCAAATGCTGAATTTAATTACCACAAAATTGGACATACTGAACAAAGTAAAAAACAGGGGTTTTTTTTTGAAAGTCATAGCAATATCAAATGAATATTATTGACAAAAGTCTAACCTCTTTCAAAACAACCAAAACGAGCTCTTATTATGAAACATTTATAACAGTCTAAAAACAAATGTATTACCAGTTTTCATTAATTCTGTCTTATTTGAAAGTAAATATCAACAAATAAATATATTTACGCATGTAAGTATAGTGAAACCTTTGCTTAGTTATTCTAAATATACTTTTAGCTCAATCACTTTTCATGTATTATTACTTTTCTTTGCGTTGAATCCATCTTTATAGGTAAATAGAAAATATTATGCACTTACAGGTGGGAAATACTACATTAAGTTATTAAATAAAGATGAGTGCATTCAACTCCATATTTTTTTTACATATTATTACATATTGATTAACAAATCTTTAAAAAAGTCAGGATTGATACAGAAATTAAGAGGGCCTTTATAAAAGAATATCTTTTACCACTTGATGAATGGATGAGTAGTTAATGGGATGTAACTTATTGATAAAATATATATAAGAATTGAAAAATCGTCACACTAAAATAAACAAAAGGGGTTTTGTTTTGTTTTCATTTTATGGCTCTGGAAATGTTTTTATAGATTACTTTTTATTTTTTCCTTCCTTTCAAAAACGAGAAAGTAGAATGAGGGTCAGTCCGCATTTAAGGAAATCCCTCAGAGGTATCCATACGACGATTCATGGAGCTCATCAAATTTAAAAAGGAACTGACTCTTCTAAATATATATATTCTATACATAGAACACATTTTGAAAGGAAATACAAAAGATTTATCTGTACAATCAACTTTTTTTTTTTCTTTTTTTTTTAATCTCTCATGAACCAAATTTCACATTTTTAACAAACCCACATTAGTGTATATATATAAGAGTATATATTGATAGATTCTAAAATAACTCAATGGATAAGTCATCTTAAAAAAACTTTTTGCACAAAGTTAAACGTAAAGAGTATTATTTAAACTGATATTTGAAGTGGTTTAGGGCGAAGAATTGAAAAGATCGTACATACAAATTGTATTTGCTTTATAATACATATATTAAATAGATCTTAAAAAAGGAAAAAACATTATTAATTTTTTAGAAAGAAAAGTCAACAAAATCAATTTATTTATTTCTCTTATTTTATTGAACTTAATATTATAGAATATTAAGTCACGGAATGTCTTCTATATATATATTAAAATGATGAATCAGTAAAAAAGGGTATATAAATTCAAAATTATATAATCTTTATTTTGACAGCAACAACAAAAATATTTCTTCCATAAAAAAAATTCGAATTTTCATTTGAAAAAGATAAAAAAAAAAAAGAAAAAACAGAATCTTTATGGAATGTAATTTAATAAAAATGATTGCTCGAAGAAATCATCCATCTAAATTTGTAAATTTTCATGGACGATTTTTTCTTAGTTTAGGATTCTTATCGGGCTACACTTGACATCTTGTTTGAAAACTGTGGGTCTCAGCATTTGAATGTATTCCTTATTAATCCATTTCATATAATATTCAAGGAGTTATTTAAGTACAAAGGATTTGGCCGACTTTTAGGCCCATGCCCCCAGGAGTCTCTTTAGGTAAAAACAAAGACTGGAAATGGAATTTGCATTAAATACACTGGTGGATCATATATTCATTTGGTTTTAAGAGAGTACTAAAAAAAGTTTTAAATGCATATTATATGCTTCAATCTAACTCAGTGTCAACCAAGACTAAAAGAATTCAAACATACAGGAGGGAAAGAAAAATTAATGGCGTCATAATTAATAAAAGTGACTCCAGGGAAGCTGGACTTAAAATGAAAAAAGTGCTATGGACTTTCATTTTACACTGACAGAGCCTTAATCCTTCTAATGCTACTAGCTCTATAAATTTAAGCATACAAAGTAATATCAGTTATTTATGTTTGTTTTGTTCAGGTTTTAGCTATGTATATTTATCCTGTCTGTATTTAATTTCAGTTTCCTTCTTTCCACGTATTTCACTTTATAAACTATAATTTATATTTATGTAATCATTCCTTCCATCAATTTAAGGTATTGGTCCATCAAGTCAGACGCAAATGCACTTTAAAATGAAATATTTAATCCAAGGGATACAAATATGTCAAGGAACGGATTTAATAAAAAGAAAATAATAATATATGGTTACGTAATAAAAATTCATAATTAATTTGGATAACTTTTCGATTACTAACGCAACTTTGTAAATATGTTATAATTAGCCTATACGTAACAAAAAATACCATGTTTTAACTGTATATCCGTCTGTCCCGTTTTTGAGTTGACCCGTTATTTTGTCTGCACCAAAGGATCTTCTGCTGCTTATTCGTGAAAAAAAAGAAAAAATACTAGAGTTTTAACCTTCAAAATTTGAAGTTTAAAAATGGCTTTTTTTGAACGAAAATTAGCTGTTTAGAGGTCTGAAAGTTCAAGCAATCAGGTTCAAAAAGTTTCTGAACCTATTTTGAGATCTTTTTTTTTGTGTAATTTTGTTGTAACAAGCTGACAAAAGACCTCTTTTTATAGTTTCGGGCCTACATGTTGGTCTATGAGGTGCAAGAATGGGTTTTTCAGTTTTTCTTAAAAAGTTAACCTGAAACTTTCAGTATAATTTTTTATTTATTTTATAGCTACTTGTTTGAATAAATTACATTAACCCTTTTGGGTAAATTTCAAGTCAAAATTTGCATTGAATGAAATTTTATGGTACATTTTCCTGTTAATTTGATGCGTTTATTTAAAAGAAAATATTCTTTTATAATAATACAGACCTTAGTATTGACTCTTGATCAAAATATATAATTTAGCTTAGCAAGGTATTTAACTAAAATAGTAATAATAACTTTGTCTAAAATGATTCAGTGTCACTATAGAAGGAGAACTGCAAAATATCCTTAGATTTTTATAGTTATAACTTACTTATTATACACAAGATATTTAATATAAATATTTTTTGGAATAGTGCAGTGATATATTAATAAAATTTACATTTCTAGGGGACTCAAACGACGCCTGGGATCAGGATTCTTCACCAGAGTTAAAGGTGTTATATTAAATATCTCACATGAACTAATGTGCACTTTCTATTGTATAATTATCATTTAACCGTAAACCGATGTTTTTTATTGATATGTTTTAATATTGAATAACCTGTCAAAAAAAATGAAGTCTATTATTAACTTAAAAATGTAAAGAACTACATTAATTTGTATAGTGAATTTGATTGAGCAATGCTGAGATGCACACAATAACATTAGCACTGAGAAAATAACTGCAATTGATCGAAGATATAATATATATTTCATGAAAAACAACAATAGATTAAGAAAAAGTTAAACTACCAATTGGCACCATTATACTTTTGCATTTTATTTTAAAATACTTATATCTGCCCATCTTGAATGTTTTTTGAGGTTTTATTCTCTTCGACTACTTAATATTAACTCAATTAATTTACAAAATAATAAATATGCTGCAAAAAGTATATAGGGGTGACAACATTTGTATTCATATGTATCAAGTCAACAAGAAAGCAAGTTTATTTTCAAATATTGAAAAGGAGAAAATCCACTTTTAAGTTTTTTTTACTTAATAAATATATTGGTCAAATATTTAGGAGTCATTTTAAGACCTATACCACACACGGTTTTTGCTAAAATGTCTCTTTTAATCATCAAGAAACCAAGGATTGTTGTCTATGCAATATAGGAATCGGATAAACGTTACGACTGCACATGGAGCCGAGTTAGTCCCTGAAAGAACGTTCACCTCTTTCATAGTTCTAGAGATTTATTAAGTTGCGGTTGACTAATACTAGTTCAACTGTTTAAGAACTATTAAGAATCAAGCTCACCATGAATAATAGTAATAGTAACTACATAGTCAGAAATACCAAATGTATTTTTTCCAATAATTAAGTTGCAATTATTGGAGTCATTATTTAATGAATCGAAATATACTTACTATTAATACCAACGAAAGAGAATGTCTTCAAGAATATAAAGGCAGTTCTAACTCATTTTTTCAAACATTTCAGATAAACTTGGTTTCTTGTTGCCTTAACACATATTAAATTGCTTAAAATCAAAATGAACATTTATCGTATATTTTTTTTTTTTTTTTGGTCTAAATATTTTACATAACACATCCATAAATATTATGGAGAAATGGTTAGAAAAGTAAAAAGTAGTCTATGCAAATCTTAAATAGACTTTTAAAAAGATAAAAAAAAAACGTAGAAAGGAAGAAACTAAAAAAATATATACGTGAAAGGATTTGCTAAGTAAATAATATTTAAAATACCATTCAAATAGGCATTCACGAATGTCACTTTTAAATATGCATATTTATTTAGAATATTTGTCATTGTTTAAATATGCATATACACATCAATATAGCCTTCAATATGAATCTCTTCAAACTTTTTTCCAAAAAGGCTCAAAATCAACTGGTTATTTCTTCACGTGACTATATCTAGGTGACTAATCTTTATTTAAGAGTAGGGATATTCAGAGCTTAAACGAAACTCATTCGAGCTCATCAAACCAAAGTTAGGAATACAATTAAGAGATATGATGAAAAGTCAAATCCACAGTTTGTCAAGAAAGTACAAGGGAGTTTTGAATGTTTTGGAATGTTATTCACGACATTATATTTGGAATAAACAAAAATATTCTCTCATTAGGTGTTTTCATCAATTGACTTTGTTCTGATTAAAAGCAGCTGACTTTATTTATTATGAATTCAAAAGGGTCTTAATTATTACCATGTAATGTTATCATTCTACAAGAAGTCTGTTATCTTGAAATGAGGCATAAACAACCAATTTATTAGAAAAATAGCACTTCCTCTTTAGAAGCATTAGTTGAGATTTCCTTAAGATTTATTGGAAATTTGTTTACAATACATAATAACTACATATGTATGCAGATAAAACTACACCTCCAACATGGTGTCCCTTTTGGCTTAAGGTGCAATCTGTGACGAGATTGAAAACATCCTATAGATATTAGATAAATTACAAACCATATTTTATTTAGTGTTCATTGTGAGGAAATCCAAATTTGAAAATGGCTGAAAGCTTTAATAGAAAAGTTTATTTATTTGCTAATTATTTCAAAATAATGAGAGGCATAATGATTTCTAGGGCCTAAGCAAATATTTACATAAAAAATTTAAGAAGTTTTCCGTTAATTAATTAATTTAAGAAAAACTTACCCATGTACTCGACTAGCTTTTCAGGATGAACAAAAACACTATGTATCCTCCCTTTAGCTGATGTTCATTAGTTGACTTCTATGATTTAAAACAGCTGACTCTACGTGTTATGAACCCAAAAAGGGTATTATTATTTCATTTGGTTTTGATATATTATATAAAATATATTAAATAAAGAATTGCGCGCCCTATTTTTGAATTTGTGAATATTATACAAGTATTAACGATAGATTTGTATATAGGGATAATTTATCAATGTATTGGATATCTAAGTAATAACTCTGCCTAGTATTAAAAAGTTGGCAAAAAGGAAAGTATAGAAGGGTAGCTACCAGTTGTTGTTTTCCCAATTTTTTCCTTTCCCTCTTGAGAGTCGAGACTGCGAATGCACAAAAAAGCTCGTTCTGGTGGTATAAATATTCTCAAAATGAATCAAGAGTAAGACAAATATTCAATCATTTACGTTGAGCTTCAATGAGATTAATCTGAGGGAATTTTAAACGTTACCTATGAATTTAAATAGCAATTTTTTGAAGCTTGAATGCATTAAATCAGGAATGCAGTTATGAAGGGGATTATTCCTTTTCCATTGTTGGCTATGATTGGTTAAAAAAATGAGAACTATTGTAAAAGTGTTCGTTTTATGATTGTTGTTTAAATTTCATATAATTTCTAATTGTCAATTTTATCAATTTTCCGATTTATAAAGAAAAATTTACATTACTCACTTGACTCATCTCATTATTTCGTTTAATTTCAATTCATTTCTTCAATTAGTATGAAAGTGGGAACAAAGAAAAATCAACAATACAATTATTTCTGAAATGTATTTGGAGTCGATTGTGTCTTTGTCCCCACCGAAAAGAGAGAGTAGAAAAGAAGAAAAAAGACCAATGAGAAATTCAGTCCTAGGACTGATCCAACTCTACTGAGAAGTGCTTTGCATATAAAGTCATATAAAGGACATAAGAAGTGTCTAAAAAGTGCTACTTATGTCCCACAGAAAAGAAAACAAATTTCCTGTTTTTCCATTCGCCAGCGGAGTTCTAAAATCTACTTCTAACATCATGGACAACGAATTTAGATAAAAGCTTCAGTGATGTACTAAAGAGGGATATCAACTTCTTGATACTTACCTTCAATACTAAGGAACAGCTGTGATTTGAAAGACCCATTATTGCTAATGCTCTATCAAGGCCTAAAACTACATATCATGTGTGCTTCATTTTATTTAATATTTAAACATTTTTTTTCAATTTCCAAGAGTTTATTTAATATTTTTGAATGTACCATATTATACAATACTTAGTTTATACTTAATTATATTTTTTTGCATTTATATTTTTGTGATGTTGGTTAAACCACAATTTCAATTAACTGAAAAATAAACACTGGTTATGTGAGAAGAAATAAATATTTATTTGTTAATATTAAATATCAATAGAATCTAAGGTTTTTTCTATAATCAGGATTATTATGACCTAAAGAAGAGTTGATTTTTTTTAATTTTTTTAGAAATACTCTCTTTAATCTGTCAAGCCAATTTAATAGACAAGATTCAACTTGACAAATGTAGCCAAAGCATATTGAAAATGATGCGAAATATTAAAAAGAAATATTCAGAAAAAGATATTTTAAACCTTTATATCTTTAAAATTATATAAACAGTTTTTGAATAATGAGTAAGCAATTTTTTGATTTCTTGATTTAAAAAAAATCTTATTATCGTTTGTCATCAAAACAACCTTGAATAAATTAAATAAAAACATAAACAAAAACATTTTAATGCTGAGTAAATCATTTGCAGATCCTAAAAACACAGGTCAACAAATTTGAAATGTCAAAGATATTAAGGGGTATAAGTATAATAAAAGTTATTCAGTTTTGCACACTGATTTCAAATCTGTATTTATTAATTTATTTGAGAAATCAGATCTTACTTTTTGAGCTTTTTTGGCCCATTTTCCAATTTCAACTTCAATTCAAGCCTAGAAGAATACTCATTTTGTGCATCATAACAAAGACTCGTTAGTGTATATAATTCCATTTCTAGTCCTTGTTTTGACCTAAAGGGACTACTGGAAGCGTAGGGGACGGGAGTAGGCCCAAAAGTCGGCCAAATTCTTTGTACTTAAATATCTCCTTGAATATTAAATAAAATGGATTAACAAGGAATGCATTCAAAAACTGAGACCCACAACTTCCAAATGAGATGTCAAGTGCTCCGATAAGAATCCTTAAATAACAAGAAATCGTTCATCTAAATGTGTAAAATTTCATTCAATTTCGAGCAAAAATTCGCTAGAAATCAAAGACTCCCAGTAGAGTTACTTAAGTAGTAGCGTGCAGTAGGATTACAAAACTAGCGGAAGTTCTTCTGCATGCTACTACTTCAGTTATTATAGTTGTTTTTTAGTAGCTTTACCATGAGTATTTCTTTTTATTGATCAAAGTAACTTCCTTCTTTTCATGGTACTTAGGGATTTCTCCGTGAAACTAGTTGTTGTTGTTTTATAAAATATGCTTCAAAACTCTCAATTATAAATAAAACATTTGATTGCTTATATGAGTTGTATTTTTTTTTTTTTAAATTTACTTGAAAATAATCTACTAATGGTAATGACGTAATTTGTTTATATCCTTACATAAATGTTCGTCCCAATGATGGGTATCGAACATTTTTATTGATTCAATTTCATTTTAGAAACTGTTGTTATTATAATACTAATAAAGTTGAATAATAGCTTATAAAATTAAGAGGGAAGAGGTACTCAACAGCTATATCAGGGAGACACTAAAAGTTTTTAATATAATCAATTGAGTTTTTTATAATCAATGCATGTGTGAAAAAAAAGTGACAAACGTAATCATTCAATAACTTTTCGTGCAAGCAATGTTTTGTGCATGTTCTGTTCAATGTACAAAAATCCGCAATAAAGAGAATAATTTAATCAAATTTTTCTACAGATTGTTTCATATTACATCTAATTTCAACAATGAATCAAACTATAAAATATTTTAAAAAGTTCAAACTGTACTTTTAAAGTCCTAAGGGCCAAATTTTTGAAGTCTTATGATGAATTATTTAACTCTTTGGTCTATAAAATATGTAGATTGCTAAACAAAAGTGTTGCTTATACAGAGTAGGCCTATTTTATTATAAATATTGAAGGGTCAAAAAACATATTGTTTGTGAAGGTAAGGGTTAATTGACTATTGTTTTTTTTAAAAAGCAAAAAATAATTTTTTTTAAAATACACTCCTTGATTTCTTTCTGAGACAGTGACATATGTATGTGTGAGGTACGTGTGTGTGTGTGGATCATCTAGTTAATACCTATATGTAAATATATATATTCTTGTACATAATAGTAATAAAGTTAGTATTCACAAGAACTCTACATGGCGCAGTTGGTCTAAAGGACCAAAATTAAAAAGGATCCGAATACTCCACAAAAGCTCCAAGAAACGATGGAATCATCTACTACAAACGCGTCGTCTTCCAGACGCGTCTACGGAGGCTACAAAAGACAAGTGACACGTAATATCAATTCCGCCACATCCCTCATAGAAGGCCTCAGAGCCCAACATGCCGACTCATTACATTCTTCAGAGGTAGTGCTCATTAATCGAGCACAAGAAAAATTGGACACCTCTATAGATAAATTGGAGTGTCTTTCGTTAAAAATGTATGAGGGTTGGACACAGGAAGAGTTCGAAGAGGAAGCACATGAGATAGAGAAGATGGTAAAGGCAGTTCAGGAGATCAGTATGAAATTTGCTGGTATGAAGAAAAGCTTTTCCGAACAAGAAGAATATCCCTTTGAAGAAATCATGTCTAGATCTAACAAAACTCTAGATACTTGCTGCTCAGCCTTGGAAGCTCCTTCTTTAATCTCTCTTTCTAATCCCACATCTGTCAATACTCAAACCAAATCTAAAATCTCTATGCAAGATAATCAAGATAAATTCGAAGATCCAAATATTGATCCGTTTGCGATCAAATCTAAAATCTCTATGGGAGATGATCAAGATAAATTCGAAGATCCAAATATTGATCCATTTGCAACGAAATCTAAAATCTCTATGGGAGATGATCAAGATAAATTCGAAGATCCAAATATTGATCCTATTCACCTAAAAGATAGTGAAAATATCAATACTGAAGAGTGTCAAACAAGATGTGCAGAAGCACTAAATTTTGGTTCAAAAAAATAGGGGGTGAAATAATTTTGACAATGAGGTATAATCATTAACCTAAAAATTGACGTAGAAGGGTAGAAAAAACTCTTAAATGTGTCCTTGATCGGAGTGCAGATCATATTTATCTTCATTCCTAGCCCAGATTGGTCCCAAGGGTCATTAGTTGAAATCCCCAGATATAAAGTTATAAAGATTTTAGCCCTGGCACCAAATATGTATGTATTACTTGGCATTTATAATTTTCATTTGCAGGAATATACATGGATGAAATATTTTTTCCTTTCATAACTTAATACAAAATTATCAAAATTGATTTGTGACCAAAATAATTATTACTTTACAAATGGCAAAATAAACATTCATTAACTTTGTTTTAATACTTTTCCCACAAAAGAAAGTTTTAATATAGAGTAGAATGTAAATAATAATAAATTTCAGGGTAAAAAGTACACAAGCTTGTTAACATTAAATATATTTGGTCAGAAAATTTCTTCAGAAATAATAAAAACTATATTAAAGATCCAATATTGGAATTATTAACAACTTTTTTTTACAAAACAAGGGGGGGGGGGAATCGTATTGTATGCCTGTCAAACTCAGTCATATGGCAGACATAACATGCTGGTGATTATATTTTCCTCCTGCAGAAGATATATAATCACTACTTAGTTTTATTCTACCTTCAGCACTATAATTTACCTTATTCAAGGTTCAAAAGTGCTTTTTCCTTGTTGAAAGACTGGATTGTAAGGACGAAGAATAAGTGGAAAATATCATGAATAAGATACCACAAAATTCAAAAGTGTAGTCCCCCGAGTTATTGAATTTGAAAATTTAGGTTAACAAAAACAGATTCTATAAATCGATTATCTTCTAGCCCTGACAGAACTCATGATGAATGACTGCTACACTCGTCGAGAATCTTTCAATTTTTATTTGATCACGGGTATAATACTATGTTCATGAACCCTTTTATGCTGAAAAACACAAAAATTGAAAATTTAGCCTAATAATTTTATTATTGTGACCAGAGGATACATTCTTACTAAATCATGATTTTCGTCTGATAAAATCAATTCAAACTAAAATTTTAAGATAAGGAACCAAGTTGTTTTACACATGTATTAAAACTTATTGTGGATAAATTTTATAAAAAATAATGAGCATTTCCTCTTTTCATACTTGCGAAAATTCATATTGAATACTGAAAAATTAAATAAAAATCTCTTTAGAGCTTCATATCTTTTTCATTTTTGACGCTAAAAATAAATCATTTGTGGCTTATGAAAGAAAATTTGTATACTTGAAATAACTATAAAAGAACTTCTTTCAAAAAATACTTATTTGAAAAAAATATTTAAGATTTCTGTCTTTTTTACAGCTCTACAAGCTTAAATTAGAAGCTAACAAAGTAAAAAAAAATTGAATTAACAACTGATGGATAATGTTGATGGAAATCAAAAATAAGTTTGTTATTTATTACTCTATACATATGTTATATCGATAATATTGCAATATAAAAATACATTTAATATAAAACATACAAGTTTTTACATGTCATAAGTCATGTTATATAATGTTTTGTTTCTTTAAATATTATTTTCTATAATGTATTACTTAATATGTCTTCCCTATTTCATGAAGAAGTTTTGAAACATTGAACTTACAGGGCTTAGTGTTGAAATCTGCATACTTATTAATATGAGTTTTTTCCAAAACTGTTTTATGAAACGCTATGAAATTTTAACAGATAAAAGATACAGAAAAGGCACTTGAGGTACGTTGTACCGGAATCATAGGGGAACAAGAAGGTATCATGATTTAGTTATATAATAGCTTTAGTCATATGTAGATATACTTGAGACATCATAATTTTCTCTACAAACTGTAGAAATCGATTAAAATTTTGTATCACAGACCTTTCTGGCATCATCTTACTAAGTGTTGGGCTTCCTTTTAACAGAGGAATCGATGTCTGGTGTACTTAGACTTCAAAGTCTTTCTGTGGTCTTGAATTAACCTCATTGAAGACCTCAGGACTTTTGATATCCCTCGGTTTCTAAGCTCATATATTTTGCTATTCCCTAAAGCCATACTTATGGTGCGACGCTTCATTTCTTTATTGAAGAAATTGGAATTAAATAGACTATCATTATACATATGTGGCAGTTCAACATAATTTTGAATAAGAGAGAATTAAAATAAAAGACAAAAATTCGATTTATTGATTTCGAGTTATTTTACTTCTTTCATGTATTTTGGATATAAAATGTTATACTCCAGGATGTAAAGTTCCACATACAGAGGGACTATAAGTAAGTAGAGAAGGTTTTCATTCCGTAATATCAATTATCAAGCAGCTGGTGTCATCAAGACTATTCAACTTCTTTTTTATAGAAGGGCCTCATTCCTTCAGAATAATGCTAATAATTAATGAATCAAGGATGCAACTTTTGACGAGGAAAAATACAATTTTATGATTAGAAAAGAAAAAATGGTTTGTACTTATGGGTTTTTTTTATTAAATTTTGTTCATTTTTTGACAAACACTGACTGACAAAGGAAAAGAATCGACTTCTATTGGAGGAATTAAGGGATTATTGACAGCATTAGCTGTTTTATTTAATAGTATCATAACTCTCTCTTCCACCTTTTCAATGCACTCTCCAAAAATCCCATTCTTAGATATAAGTAGACTCCCCTCTACTTCTTTTACTCTACAAAATGCCTATCTAACGGTTCATGGCTGTAAAAGCAATAAGTACTAAAGAAGAGGGATCATGAAATTTGTTACTATATGTTGAAATAGTAAAATTTGCTAATTTCATACCCTTTTTTTTGTAAAAATGTGATATTACAAAATGTGAATCGTGTAATTTAATTATTTTGGTTGTTAAAAAATCTTAATCCTCAAAAATATGTTCTCATATTTAATATCATGTTGAACTACCATAATATGTAGTCTCTATGGCACCTATTTTGAAAAAAAAAAAATGCTTGTTGATATATAGTTTTTGCTATTTTTTCGCGAAAAAAAAACACTTTTTCAGTTTGTTGACGATAGAAATTTTATGTTTACGCCCTTCAAATGTTCAGAATAGTTGTAGCATAAATGTCTATTGATGAATACTTTGATGTTATGGGCATAGATCGTTATTATTTTTTACTTTTAATAAAATAAATAAGTATGTATTTAATACTGGATCAATGAATCACATAACTTTTTATTGTTCCCTTAACTAATACTCATTTTGAATGATATCGATATTGAAATGTTATATAAATATTTGAACATCCCTGGATTGTATATTGACACATAAATATATGCTTATAATCTAGGTTGAGTTTTAGAACAAAACGTGGAATCATCAAATATGGAAGGAAGTATTGAAATGGAAAGTCTATAAATGTTATTGACACTATGAACAAAGGTTCATGAAGGTTTTGATACAAAACAATGACAACGTAAACACTTGATCCTTTTAACTTTGCTGTAGTACATAATAATGAAATTTGGTGGGTTTTTTTCCATGAGGGGTTCCTAACTCAAAAAGTCATAAAAGCCCCTTTTCTAGAAGTTAGCTGTATTTGAGGTTTTGTTCCTACGTCCTCAATCCATATTAATCTATATAACTACATAGAAAAAATATAATTTTGAAGTTCGGAAATTTTGAAAGAAAGAAAGTTATGAAATCAAAGAAAATTATGACACAAAGTAATTTATAGAGCAACGAAACTTTTGAATATGTCAAATAATAATACATTTGGTGTACTCTTGGGTTTCATATTTTATGTACTAAACTGAATTTTACACGAATTACAGGGAATCTCTGCTTTAAAAATATCATCAAATATGGGGATACGTCCCAATCCGTTGGAAGTTTGAGTTAAATCCATTTTTATAAATTATGAAAACCCTAGGTACACTAAAACAATATTTGAATATTTTTGGAGTTTAAATTATCAATTTCATATTTTGTCTGTTCGATCTTTAATCCGTTTGACGTTTTGTCTGTGTCCCCATGTTTGTATATTGCACTAAAATTTAAAATGAATAAATAGGGGGCACCATATCTTCTCCTCAAAAAGGTACTAACTGAAGAAAATATTTAGGACAAAGGTACATTAAATATCTATCATTTTATTTTATTTATTTAATTATTTTAACAATTTATTCAAAGATATATTCATTCTTATTTTGCAATTAATTATTATCAAATAAATATTTGTGTTGTTTTTCTGTAACTATAAATCTTTAAAGCTTGTTTGAGTGTGGTAATATTCCGTTTAATTGACTTCTTTTGTCTACAAAATAATGAATTTTTTTTATAGTATAAAATATGATTTTTGGCAAATAATATGGAGCCTTCTGATTGCTAGCACACCTTTGTCAAATAGATAAAATAAAATTGCCCTTAAATATAAAAATATTAGATCTACTGATCAAAAATTGTTTACAAAACATTTTTGTAACCAATAATGTTTCATCGAGTTACCTAATCAAATTTACAAAAGTAAACAACAGAATTCTAATTTTGGTTGAATCATTCATTATTTTTTAAATTCGAACAAAAATGGATAATGGATATACTAGTATTTTTAAATTTGTGTACTTACATATCTAATTATATATTATGCCTATTTTATTTTATTTATTTGATAAAATAATATTGAGCAATCGATAAACTAATAAATCTCCATAAATTGATGTTGACTTAAAGCTGTCTTCTGAAAAAAACTATTCTGTAAATGAATTATTATGAAATAATAAAAGTCTTATTATTACTTTAGCTTCATAGCTGTAATAAATCATTAGATATTTATTTATATATATATCACTTATACATAATACGACACATAAATACGCACATTCTTAGGGAAATCTGTACAGTTTAGAATGATGCTATTTTTTTGTATAATTTTGAATGAAATAACATTTTATTTTTTAACAATTTTCCCAGTTTTTAATTGTTTATAGATCATTTGCTACAGTTTCTTACTTTCTATTCAATAACTATGTAATAATATTGAAGTAATGAAAGCAAAAAATGAAAAAGATATTTTTCATTTATCTAGAAAGGATTTATAATAGAAGTTTATTGTTCTTTTAGAATAAATTAATTAATATTTCAATATTAATACTCAACTCTAAATGAAAGTAAACAATATACATATACAGCTTATAGCAATGTATTTGGTTTTATATGAAGTATCCGAACATTTCATTTACGCATATTCAATGTATATGTATATATATATGGTTACGTACTTTGCGGTTCAACTAATGATGATTACTATTTGCAAGAATATGTTGCTTCTTAAATACTCGTAACCAATGGACCGCAGTGTATATATTTTTATTTTTATATACGTACATATACATATTTACACGTCAATGATGGTATTTGGCGTGTCAGCATAGAGGTAATCTTGAAATAGAATCAAAGAAAATGAGAAATTATTTTCCCAAAAATATGCATAGATCTCCAAATATTTCCATGAGATGTTTTAGTCATATAATGATGTGATGAGCATAGATTAAACTACTTAATTATGTTAACTATAGTTTAAAGCCTTTATTTGATCTACAAAACTCTAAATTTGACTTTGATATTGCCTATCCAATAGAATTGTATTATAAAAGAGGAACAAAAAAGTAAGTTTTGAAATCAACAAGTTTCTATCAAATTTGAAGAAAATGTTTTTTTGTACAAGATATGTAGATTTGAAGTTATGAGGATTTGAAGATTGATTTACAGTGTTTTTATTACGTGAACACAATAATGGATGTTTTTTTATGTCTGGTAAACTCACTTGTAGACAAGTTTTTACAACACAATATTAAAAATTACTTTTACTTTTAGTGTCTTGAATATTGGTTCGATGAACTCAAGTTAAAACTTGTAAAAATGTGAACATATTCATGTTACCTAACTGAAGATACTCAAGCAGTAAGAATGAAGAACGTACATGAAGGACTCACGTCTGGTCTTATATTTGAACAATATTATCTAGTAAATATAACTGAAATGTACGTGTGTGTGATATGAAATATATATTCACTCTTCTTGTGAAACCCTTAGAATACGGTTCTTACATACATATCATTTTAAGCCCTTTTTTTATTATTACTATTCGGAGGAAATTTCAAGTGATGCAATCTTTGATTGAAACTCATAAAAATTTGAGCTATTTTGAACGCATAGTTCTTGATGAATAAATATTTCATTGCTTTATCTTTAAAGATGGGAAACAATTGTGTTTAAATATATTGGAAGTACATTTTTTTTTGTTTGCTTGTAAATAATACCAAAGGATTTCAATGGTACCAAATCGACTTGTTGCATAATTATCAATGATTCTGCAAGCTTCTTTTATGTTTAGCTCAGATCTTCACTGATTAATGTCTTCAATTCTTATCTTCGAATTTTATTGTCCGTCTAGAGCGAGGCTTGTCTTCCACGCTGAAATCACCATTTTTGAAACGTCAAAACCATTTTCTACATAATTTATTAGTTGGAGCATTGTCACTATAAACTTGTACAAGCATTTGATGCAATTCAGCTGCACTTTTCTTCCAATTAAAGCAGAAACATGAAATTTCCTGCAAAATTTGACATATTCAATAAAGTAAAAACAGGATTTTTGTTTGAAACTCAATACGATTTAAACTGAATATTATTGAACGATGTCTAACCTCTCTGAAACTATCAAAACCAGCTGTCACTATCAAACATTCATATTAGTCAGTCATCATTTGAAAACGGATCGAACTAATTTGAGCTATCTATACACCCTTCAAAGTTTCCTGTTTTGATGCCTTTTCGTTCATAAAGGTAGCTTCAATTCCAACCTATAACTATTCAGTTGATAAAACACTAATTTAATGCACTTAAACTAAACATATAAAAATGAAGAAATACATAAAATAATTCGAAATATGTTCAAAAGATAACTACTCCTTTGGACAAGTAATTTGTAACCTTTTCAGACAACTTTTGTGCATTACGATCTGATTTGGGTTGTATAACTCAACTTCTCCCCTTAAAAGAGAGAGAGAGGGGGAGGAAGACCTAATATCAAGAACTATTAGTTATCCAAATGTCAAGCAGTTTTTCATTTATTTGTAGAGAATTCTTTAACCAAAATTAACCAATCAACGAATAATTAATGAGTAGAGAAAAATCAACAGATGACAAAGAAAACAGAGAACATGTCAAAGTACTGTACATAAAATACGTAAAAATATCTTTGATGTTGACATTCAATCTGTAGTTTCATATTCGAAAAATAAACTTTTTGTTTAATTTAAAATTCAGTTTTAAATAAGTATATAAGGGTATAAGTATAAGAAAAGTTATTCAGTTTTGCACATTGATTTCAAATCTAATAACAAAAATAATTAATAAATTTAACTTTTTTAATCAATAAGTAGATTTCTAACTTGGTAACACGAATATGTTTGATTGTGAAAAATAGATTTGATTTATGTAAGGATATATATATAAAGTTCAATTCATGGGATGTTTTTTTTTAATATTTGGCTTATACACATATATTTCACTAAACATATATATAAAAATGAAACTAATTTTGTAAAACAATACATTATAGTTTATATTTATGTAGTGCTCTAGGGTAGAATCTCAACAAATATGAACATAAATTAAGCTTTAAACAGAATAGAAAAACAAAATGAACAAAAAATAAACAAAAAACAATTAAAATAAATTTTTATTAAAGTTCCTCAAAATCATTTTTAAAATATTTATTTGCTCACGAGAAGTTGATTTAATTTCTTGTACATATAATTCCAAGACTTATCTCCTATTTTAGGAATTTTCATCATAAGAAAGATGATACTTTCCCAAATCAGTAGATAAGTAATAAGTTGGCTATCGATGAGGGCTATACAATCCAGGCCTTTATTCCTACAAAAGTTTCATTTTTTTTTCCTTGAAAATTTTGACAAATTTTATTTTTTCATTCGTCAACCCATTTAGTTTGATGGATGCGCAATATTTAAGGATGGACTTTGCAGGGCAGTTTACAAATGCATAAAGAGTGTCATTATATAGTTTTCCACAGTCCTTATGGTGCCATAGACATATCATTATATAAAATATTTTTTGTATTATTAAATTTAATAACTACACTGGTCAACAGTCAAACATCCTATAGCGTATAAGTATAATAAAAGTTATTCGGTTTTGCACATTGATTTCAAATCTATAAAAAAAAATTTGAGAGTCCGACGGTTTTTGAGAGATTGGATTATATTTTTTGAGCTAATTTGGCCCATTTTTTAACTTCAATTTAAGTCTTGAAGGATATTCATTTTGTAAATTAAAAAATGATGATTCGCTAGTGTAATTTAATGCAAATTCTATTTCAAGTCTTGGTTTTGACCTAAGGGGTATCCTAGGGGAGTAGGGTGCGGAAGTAGGCCCAAAAGTCGATCAAACCCTTTGTACTTAAATAGCTCTTTAACTACTACATGAAATGAATTAATATGGAATGCATTCAAGAGCTAAGACCCACAGCTTTCAAACAAGATGTCAAGGGATAAGAAAAAGAAGAAATTGTCCATCTATATGTGTAAATTTTCATTCAATTTCGAGCAAAATTCACCAGAAATCAAAGACTCGCATAAAAGCCACTAAAATACAAGTTCAAATAAACTAAAGTAGTAGCTCGAAGAAGGATTACAGTTGATTTTGCTATTCTTCTACGAGCTTCTACTTTAGTAACTCTACCGTGAGTCTTTGATTTTTAGCTTTTTTTTACTGGAATTGCATTAAGTACACTAGCAATTCAGCGTTTTTTAATGCACAAAATGGGTATCCTTCTAGGCTTAAATTGAAGTTGAAGATGAAAATGGACCATATTAGCCATCGGACTCTCGAAATTTTTTTTACAGATTTGAAATTAGTGTGCAAAATTGAATAACTTTGATTGTGCTTATACCCCTTAGGATTTTTAACATTTCGAATTTGTTGCCCTGTGTAATTATCTACAATGAAAGTACTGTGTGGAAAAAAAATTAATTTTGTGAAATTTATTATTTTAGAAAGAAACATGATTCATTTAAACGATTATGGATTCAAATGTATGATATCAAGTTTGTCAAGGACATCTAAATTTGCAGAATCAAATTAGTTTTTTTATGCTTGACGTACATGTTTGTGAATGTCATTTGGTATTTCTCATTATAATTATGTACCTTCCTAATTAATTGAAATAAAAAAATTAACTTCTAAATGATTTAATTTGTTAGCCCAATATCCATTTATTATAATTACTTACGTTACAGTATATACATATTGATATAAATACATTTAAAGTCCCATTTTCGTGACCTGAAATGATCTGTGTACAACTATCCGTGAGAAGCATTTAAAGAGATATTTAAGAATAAAACTATAGGTCACGACTAAAACGTACTATAATTGATAAAACTATATGACGGTAGGATTTTATAGTTAAATAATGATAATTTTTATTCCAGATTACTTGGTGTACCACAAAGTTTCCAAGCTTCACACATAGATAGCACTAACGACACATGTATTCGATATATGTGTCAAGTCAACAAAAAACCAAGTTTATCCGAAATACGTACTTCAAAAATGAGTTAAAACCGCCATCATAATCTTGAAGACATTCTCTTTCTTTTGAATTAATAATATATTTCGATTAATTAAATAATGACTCCAATAGTTGATGCAACTTAATTATAGGAAAAAACCAACTGCCACAAAATAAATCTCTGAGGCTAATAAAAAGATGGACGTTCTTTCAGGGACCATATATGCTCTATGTGCAGTCGACACATTTATCCGATTTCTTTATTGGATAAACTACAATCATCGATTAAAAGTGACATTTTAGCAAAAACCGTGCGGTATATGTAGGTCTTAAAATGACTCAAAAATATTTGGCCATTAAATTTATCAAGTAAAAAAACTTAGAAGTAGATTTTCTCCTTTTCAATATTTGAAAACAGACATGCTTTCTTGTTGACTTGACACATATTTGTGTGAAACTATGGGGTTTTTTTTAATACCTTGGATATCATTTAACGATATCCAGTCATAATATCTACAAATATTCTTAAGAAAAAATACGTTTTATAACACGAAGATAGAGAGTTTATTGTCCAGTAAAGAGCTTTTGTAGAAAGTTCTGTTTTTCCACTTTTAAAATTAAAAAGACTGCTGAAGCAGTTCGTTTGTTTGAAGAGGCTTACGTGAAACGAGATTCCCCACAACTTCCTTTGAAGATTGCTTTAAATGCTTCAGAAGCAGCAATTTTGACATATGTTGAGTATAAGAATCCAAAGCATAAAGACATAAAGCAATTGGGAATGTTGTAAGCATTATTTGTTAAAGATGATACAGTGTCACAAGGCAGTATTAAAAGTGACTCCAGAAAGTACTTTTAATTTTCCTAAATGCCCTGCACTGCTGATATGGAAGATCTTGATTCAACATTCCAATTTGGGGTTGTTTATCTTTGTACTCTTGTTGTCTTGTATTGAGCTGATTAAACAAAAGAAAGTGATTTTTTGGACAACTCATAAGTATGAAAGGGAATGTTTTTAGAGTGCAAGACTTAGGACGTCTACTGAATAATTAGTAGGAATGTGCATTTTGTTGAGGTGAGAAAGCATACTCGCAATAACTATCTGGTGCCTCTACATTTTATCTGCTGATTGTCATTTGACAATATTGAATAATACACAATAGCCTCTTATAATTGATGCAAGTTCTCACCTCAACGATATTGAGAGGACTGAATTCAAATTGATTATCAAGGTAGTGGATCCAACTGATATTTTTCTTTTCTTCCCTAAACTCAACTTTATCTCAATATTCTGTCCATGTCCAATAATAGCTGCCTTTGTTAACATCATTTGCCTGTTAAATGATTTTAAAGGAGGAAAATTATATCACAGCTGGTGGGAGAATAACTTTCAATAGTTTAAATAGGATGATTTCAAGGAAAAATATTACAATTATTTTATGCATTTTTAATAAAATTTTCAATGAAGGTATGTGTTTTGATTGAGCATATTTTCTACAAAAAATTGTATGTGATTGTATTTTAGATAAAGACTAATTTTCAATTATTTACTCTGTTCTTAAAAAAAGTATTTACAAATAAGAAGGGTGGGGCAAATTTGCGTAGGGTTTTTAAAAACCCCTTTGCTTTAACGGATAATATTTGTCATAAAAGAGAGACGGATGTACATGTCTCGCCTCATTTCAACCTCACGTAATTATCATATTATAATTTTAAAGGGTATTACATGGACTTGATGGATAGTCAGTGATGTTGGTCCATGTACGTGAGAGGAATTTTACTTATATTTCTACAAAGTATTATATTATGCACATATATGTAAAATTATTAATGACCTAATATTATACTTTTTAAGAGTGCTATAAATACTGGTTTTTGTTATTAATTATTATGAGAATGAAATTGATGGACTTAGTCAAAATATAATAAGTTCAAATTATAGGGTTTATTTTGGATAAACTTTTTTATTTAGAAAGTAACAAAGCAAGTCTTAAATGAAGGATCAGAATTGTTACTATGATTTTGTTATACACAGTACATTTATTGTTCCTTCTTTATTCATCTTTGCTTTATATCAAGAAAAAAAATACATTTTATAGAAACTACGTTTAAATATATTTGAAGATTTTCTATTTAACTAAGAAAAAGTGTAGTTAATTTACACAACAAAATAAAAAAAATTAGGAAGGGGGTTATATATAAATATAAATATACAATAATAAAAGTGTACCATTAGATTATTTTTAACTCAAAAATCAAGAAAATATTATTTTTAACAAAAAAAAACTCTGCTTTTGAGGCCTTGAGGCCTATTTTTCTAAAAAGTTATTATTTAACTGAGACATTTTTTATATCAAATCTTAATTTTTAGTTTTTTAACCTAAATATATATAATAGATTGTCAAATATCATCCTTCCACTTTTTTGCTCTTTATTCAATGCTTTATAAAAAGTGTTACAGGGATCGGATTTAGTTCAAATATGCGCCGTTTTGTTCGATAATCTGTTTCCGTCAAGAGGGCAATTTCATTTTATCCCCCTCGTAGAAGCTCCCCTCTTTATTTGCGAAGCCACATTTTACAAGCCTCTTTTGAGTTCAACTTTACACCACCAAGGGCGTTCGCCATGGACAGGAACAGGTGGTAATCACTTGGCGCTATGTCTGGGCTATATGGTGGATGCGATAAAAACCTCATATCCGAGCTCCCGTAACTTCTGCCGAGTCATCAACGAATTGTGTGGTCTGGCATTGTCCTGGTGGAACACTACACCCTTCCTGTTGGCCAACTCTGGACGGTTTTAAATGGTTTGGTGACTAACTCCCATCTCCTGGGCGATATCACAAGATGCCACATGCCGGTTTAACTCGATGTTTTCTATGATTTGATCGGTATTCGTCGTCACAGGTCTTCCATCGGCTGGCTTATCCATGGTGTCGTTTTCAGCGGCTCTGAATCGTCGAAACCATTCCTCCGCAGTTCGAAGTGATAGAGCACCATCCCCAAAACACCATTAATCTCTAGTGGATTTGCCTTTAACGAAGGAAAACTTTAAAATAGCGCGAATTTCGGCGTTAGTGAACTCCATGTTTACACGTCTATAACTGTTGAACGCAATATCCAAACTGATTATGCATAGCGTCGTTTTGTAGGTTATGTTAATACCTTTTAATTGATGTATAATATTGCCAGATACAAGCTCTGTAACACTTTGTACATAACTGCGAAATTCAAAAGACAAAAAGGCGGAAGGGAGATATTTGACAACCTTACATATATTCAAAAAATCAAGAACTGTATTTGCTATATCTATTTATTTGTCAAGTCAATTAGAAAACAAGTTTATCTGAAATGTTCCAAAAGTTAGTTAGAACTGCCTTCATATTCTTGAAGACATTCTCTTTCGTTTGTATTAATAGTATATTTCGATTAATTAAATAATTCCTCCAATAATTACAATTGTATTTTAGGGAAAAAACCCGTCCACAATCAAGAATAAAAAACATTTTAGACTACGTAGTTACTATTACTATGATTCATGGTAAGCATGATAGCGAATTAAGTATGCATGGACCACCAAATTTCCAGCACCTCTGCTATTTTTTTTTTTTTTTTTTTGTTCCTTCATTATTAGGATGGGCTTTAGTGAATATTATTTTTACCCTCAGTAGACCCCTGACACTTTAAAATTTGAAGTTAAAAAAAAGTCAAATTGGCACCTTCCTAAGTTTTCTGAAATTAATTCAACAGAGGAGAAAGGAGCACTCATATTTCCTACCAAGTTGCTATTATTTCTAAGGAATGAGTCTCTCCCCCCCCCCCCTATAGTGAAATATTTACAATGGTCGCTCTTTATTTTTCTGAAAAAAAAATACAAGACCATTTCTTTATTTTAAAAAAAAAATGAAAATTATAAAGAGGCAAAATTTTGTAAATCTAAAGTCTAGGGCCCCTATGAAAGTAGAGTATGGGCATCACTATATTTATCTTGAACAATCATTTTATGAATGTTAACAAATTATATTCATCACGGATACAAAATGAGTGTACATACAATACTTTGCAATTTGTTTTTGAATGGAAAAGTCAAATTGTATTTAAATTAAATTCCTTGATTGTATGTAGGATACTTATGTATGCTACAAAATCAATAGAATTTAAACGTTTAAAATTGTAGGGGCATAATTCAAATGTATGAGGGTTTTTTTTATATCCGTACATTGGTAACTTTAACATATATCTATTGATGATTATGTATTAATAATTATGAAAGAAGGAATGAATGGATGGAGTACGTCCCCTACAAGGCTTATATAATAAATAGAAACAAAAGAACTTCTTCAATGGTTATTTTACAAACAATAACCATTAAAAAAATTTATATCAGTATACAATTATAATGCTTTAATAATAAAAAGCTTTTTATTAATTCAACCATAGATGGGTATACATACATACATATATGTACAAAATAATAACTATGTTACTATTACTTAACTCATATGAGTACATAAATGGGGGGTCATTGATTCAAAATGAAGGATACACATTGACTATTAACTAACATTAACTATTTTTCATTTTAGTAATGATGTTTTAAGTAAAAAAAAAATATTTATTTGTCCAAAAGTTGTTGATTCAAGTTTGATATCGGCATATTAAATATTTGATTATATGAAGATTTATCCTAAGGAATGATGTTTCTGTGTCAAAGTAATTTAATTTGGTCCACAATTAAAAAATATTCAATTTTAAAGTACATACTACTATGACAAAATCAAATTTTTCGTTTTTTAAAATTTCTGTGAGATGATGACACAAATGACATTTGGAGAAATTTTGTTGCAACACCAAAAAAGTTATAATGAATATTTCAGACTGATTTCTTTTGAAATTTTGAGAATTTGTGGTTTATTTCTGAAGATATATAAACTATCACTCATGATAACCGACCATCCGATATTGATTTTTAATAGCATATCTAAACAACTCAGCAGTAATTATTGACTTAATACAATTTTTGTAACTCCTTTGAAAACTACCTACTTTTGTAGGGGTTTGGATATGAATTTTGATGATTAATTAATGATTTTTTAATTCTTGATATTTTTTTGCCCATTGTAGAAAATAGGGACAGGAGTCATCTTCCCCCCCCCCTCCCGATGCTATTCACATATATGTACCTGCATTTTTTTCAAAATTTCAAAATAATTAAAAACTATTGTTTTTGAAGAACAATAATATGTTGCAATTAGATATAGAAAGTCATCAATATGTGACCTCATTTTTATTAAATTGACTTCCTCCAGATTATGAATTGTTTCTTATGCCCCTGGATTTATATCATTTCATTAGCGAGGGGGGCGTTAAGAGGATTTTTTATTTATTTATTAGAATAACTTTCAGTTGGATAAAGTTCATTAAAAATAAAGTGTTTTTTAACATATATACAACAGCCGTATCCCCCAACTGAATTTCTGAAGTAGGATCCAATTTCTCTAAAGCCGTCGGACTCTCGAAAAAAGAATTACAGTTTTGAAATCAATATACAAAACTAAATAACTTTATTATACTTATACCCCTTAGGATTTTTTACATTTTAAATTTGTTGACCTTTGTAATTAATGAAAAAACAAAGTTGCTCTCAGTAAATTATCAATGCACAAATATTTTAAGATATCAAACTTACCCGAGTTGAATCCATTAATAAATATGCCCAATTTCTGTGTATATGTATGTATATTTTCTCAATACCCTGACTTATCCTTATATTTCCTTACATCTACTAAAGTGGTCTATTTAATACTCGTAATGAGATATATCTAATATTTAATTATATGAATATATTTTGAACATAGAACAGACCAAATTTGTTTTAATACAAAAATAAATTTAATCTCAATACTCTATAAAAGGCTTTTTAAGGAAATGAATAACTTTGTGCTTTCTTTTAAAAGAGGGGGAAAGTATACATTTAGCTACTTATTTTTATTATTTCTTAAATCTTTAGTAGACATTGCCAATAGCAAAAATCTATTTCAAACAGATATTAGGAGTAAAAAAAACAGCTTGATCCTGACTACTCTTTCAAATTGTAATATAACATATCAAACCTCTTAAAAGTAGATCCCTAATACTTTCCAAATGTGCCATCATGTTTTTCCAAATTTTAAAACATTTATAAAAATTGTATTAACTCAAAAGGGTCAGAACAATAGCTACTTAGTTGTTTAGATATGATATTAAAATTCAAAATCGGATGATCAGTTATCTTGAGTAGTAGGTTTTGTATCTTCAAAATAAACAACGAATTCTCAATATTTCAAAAGAAATCAGTCTGGAATATTCATTATAACTTTTTTGGTGTTGGCAACAACATTTCTCTAAATGTCATTTGTGTCATCATCTTTCAGACATTTTAAAAAACACAAAGTTCGATTTTATCTGTTCACAAAAGGACGACGCGTATCTCAAACACGAATGAATTATTTGACGTGTACTTTGGCACAGATATTAGTAACAAGAGTGTCAAGTTAAAAACAAAAACATTTATCCCTATCGGAATCCCCCCCCCCAAAAAAAAAAAATTAAATTCAAATCCCCCGGTATTTTTTGCTTCTCACAGTAGTATGTACTTTAAAATTGAATATTTTTTAAATATAATCTATAATAGAATGTAAAATTAATCAAAGTATTTGAAGCTGTTGAAATAGGGTAAATGAGTACTTGAATGAAGACTTTTGATTAAAGAACACAGACATTCAAACCAGAGTACAAGAATATTTGAGTACTTAATTCCTTAACGTCTTTGCTATTTGTTTGTAGTCCGTCAGAACATGAAGGAAGATTGGGGGAAGGGATATGTTGTCCGCCAGAGGTGCTACTAAAATTTTGTGTGAAGGATTATTTTCTATCAGTTTGAATGTATTTGAACCAAAAAGAAAAAAAGCTGGATAGTTACGTACTGAAGCTTCGCGACAAGAAGTTGATTTATTAAATATATGCCCATATTTTTCTATAAAAAATCGTGTAAGTGTCAATAGAGTCTTAATTTAGATAAAAAATACATAAATCTTTTGATTTTTACATATCTATGTATACATATATTATTTATGTATCTATCCTTATAGACATTTTTTACTTCGAGGCACAGTGGGTCTTGACATTTATTTCTTAATCTTTTTTTAATAGAAAATGTATACAAATTTTATAGATAATAATTATCATAATTCATATTGTAGTATAATGATTTGGTTTTTGAAGAAATCCTTCTTTTAGCATGGGAAGAAAACATCTGACTGTGCATGTATACAAAAACACAAAAGTTTGATTCTTAATATATTTGAATCTGCACCTGCTATGAATAAGATATTATGTTGTTTTTCCTTATACACTAAAATCTTGATAGGTTGCATACCTTATATTAGGAGGTAAACATATCAAAAATAGAATCGTAGAAATAAACCACAAAGTTTAAATGAGTAAATTGTATTGTACATACTTGTATAATTACTTTTTATATTATATTGATATACCATATGAACATATTTACATATCTGTCAAGTCAACAAGAAAGCAAGTCTGTTTTCAAATATTGAAAAAGAGAAAATCCACTTTAAAAGTTTTGTTACTTCATAAATATATTCATAACATAAAGGCCAAATATTTCGGAGTCATTTTAATACCTATACCGCACTCGGTTTTTGCTAAAATGTCACTTTTATACATCGAAAAACCAATGAAGATTGTTGAGTCTATTCAATAGGGCAATTGGATAAATGTTACGACTGCATATGGAGCCTGTAGAACGTCTATTTTATTCATAGACCCGGATATTTACTTAGTTGCAGTTGGCTAAAACCATCTGTTCATCTGTTTAAGAACTATTAAGAATCAACTTAATCCGCTATCATGCTCACCATGAATCACTACATATTCAAAAATACCATATGTTCTTTATTCTTGATTGTGGCCGGTATATTTCCTATATATAATACAGTTGCAATTGTTGAAGTCATTATTTAATTAATCGAAATAATCTATTGATACAAACGAAAGAGAATTGCCTGAAGAGTATGATGGCAGTTCTAACTCATTTTTGAAATACATATTTCGGATAAACTTGGTTTCTTGTTGACTTGACACATATATGCAAACACTTTGATTAATTTTTCCTTCAATAATTACATTTCAATCAATCGTTCTACAGAAATAATACATAGGCCTATTAGAAACGCATTAACATTTTATCAAAAAAGTGATTGTATTTTTTTTTTTGTTTAGCTATCAATTTAATTGTTACTATGAATGTAGAGATGAGACTTGTAGATTTTGTTACAAATACATAAAATATAAATAATTGTAGTCATTATATTTTTCCTGCACTAAATTCATTTTAAATGCAGAAGAATTGTAAAATATTTGTGTCAATTTTAAATTATGTATATAAGCAGCTGATTTTTAAAAAGGGCCTTTTGTCAATAGAACTACATATATGTCTCATCCTTATCACTGCTCTTTTAAAAAAAAAAATTATGTTCATTCTATGTTAGATCCTTGAAGGAGATGCATTGACCAACAAAGAAAGAATTAAAAGACTCTTGTCAACATTATTTGTAGATTTTATTACAGATATATGATTATTTATCATTATAGAGGGAGTACAAATTAGTTCGGTGCGTTTTCAAATGATGGCTTTGACTGTTATAAATAATGTTTCATAATGACTGCTCGTTTTGATACTTTCAGAGAGGTTCCACATATGTTAATAGTATTCAGTTGATATGTTATTGCTTTGAGTTTCAAACAAAACCCCTGTTTTTAGTTCGTTGAATATGTCAAATTTTGTGGTAACTAAGAAGCATTTGAAAGGTTTTATGTTTTAAGTGCAATAAAAGGACATTGAATGCTTGTAGAAGTTTATGGTGACAATCCTCCAACTAATAAGTTATGTAAAAAATGATTTTGACATTTCAAAAATGGTGATTTCAGCGTTGAAGACAAGTCTCGTTCCGGGCAGCCAAGAAAAAAAATTAAAGACAAAGAATGGGAGATATTACTCGATAAAGACCCAAGTTAAACCGATAATATGCCGACTCAGAAAGTGAGAGCATTGATAAATACTTCTGAAGGGTTGTATTCTTTTGCATTTCCATAAAATACAAAATATTATATTTAAACTGTAAACACTTTCTGAATGGAAATAAATAAATCATTCACTAAGAAGACATGAAAAATACAAACTACAAAAATATAAATTATATATACGTTTATTTCTCACATGGAAGCATATTCATAATGGAATGAATCATTTCAATTTGTTGTAAATAACTAAACATATACATATTTGTAGCAATATGAATGGGACTCATATTATGTATACAAAGTGAGTATTGCTCCCCGAACCATAATCAGAGCTTTCGGAAAATTTATTATATCGCTCAATCTTCCTTCCCAAAAGTAAAAGAAAAATTGATTTAAAAGTAGCTGCTACTTGGCCAATTCCTCTCAACAGCTGTGACACCATTCTAGAATAGCAGTAAGTAAATATTCACAGCTTAACAGAAACTAATTTATGTTCAAACGTCTATTTACGTTCAAAACGCTGATAAGTTATCACTGCATGAGTAGAAAATAGGAATGGAACTTTTGGGGAGGACAAAGAGAAAGTGGAACTTATGGTACTTTTATATTAATACTCTTGTTAATATCAAATGTCTGCAAATATAATTTTAGGGGGGAGGGAGTATATAGTCCTTGTTTTACTTCATTGTTATAAAAACTTCAACAATAAAATAATATCATTTAAGGAAGAATATATAACTATATGTATATTATATGTATATTGGAAGTACAAATTAGCTTGGTTTGTTTTTTGTGGTTTTTTGCTTGTGAATAATACCCCTGGATTTCCACTTGTACTTTCTGTACAACTGAAAATTAGTGAGGAATTCCTTTTTGCACAGATAGATGAAAAAAAATTCAATCAACACATATGAATTCATTGTGTTACAGAGTGAGTCCTATTACGAAGTAAATGATGTTATTTTAAAATAAATATTTTTTCAGGACGAAGAATGGAATAATGAAAGCTATCCAAATCTGGAGTTTCCTCTTAGCCCTGAAATTGCAGAGGCAACTTTTTAGCATACTGAAAAAGTAATTTAAATTATTAACAAGATTAATTTTGATGAAACAAGACAAATCAAAAATAAAAATGTTTATCCACCTTTAAAAATTTGACAATGTCTTTATCAAATTAATTTCAACTTGTTTTTTTTTGGAAGTTATGCAACGGTTAAACATTAGACTTTGATATAAATCGATATGAGTGATAAATATATTTCATTTATGCGTCATGTATTGCTTAAAAAAGCACATTACAAAATGGACATGTATCTAGATAGAAAAACTCATCTCTACATACATTTATCTACCTAAATACATGTCCATTTTGTAACAACAAAGGACAAAAATTAGCTCAAGATCATTTGTCTAAAATGTTTTTTTGTAACTACTTCTGTGAAAAGATATATAAGCACAAAAGTACTACAATGCCAGTAATGATATCAAGTATTGGATTAAATATTCCTCAATAACCCATTGAAAGTTTCAGAAATACTATTTATTTTTTTATAAATATTCTTTGTTGAAAAAAATAGGGCTTTTTGGAAAGTTTTTTGAACAAAATGTCAATAATTATTATCAATCCTTTAATTTAATTGATTATATAAATTGCTAATATTTTATGAAATTTATGATATTATTCACTTTTAGCCCAACTTTTCTTTTGCTTTTATGTTTTAAAAGCATTTTGAGTGATTTTTTTTTTTTTTTTGCAAATCCGTCTCAAAAGCACAATTAAGAGAATGCCTATCAATGCACCCACTACCAAATGGAATTTAAGAAAATTAACTTCCTCAAATGATATCACAATGCATGCCAGACTGTTAGTGACTTGTCCATATTTTGAAAGAATGGACCAAAAGTATGGATCGTGGTAAAGAATCACAGTACAAAGGTAAACAAAAGTGTTCTTTTCGGAATCCTAAAGCTAAATTATTCCAGGGTAACATATAAATTAATAATTGGGAACTCTGATTTTATAGTTTATGGTTAAAATCAGGTCTAAAAATATTTGTGGCACAATTGATAAATTGTTCAGTGATGTAACTGTGTTTATTTGTGGCCGTCACAGGAACTTACTTTACATCTTTCTTTAGCCTATTTCTCCCTCAATACACTAAAAGGTTAACAAATTCACGGTTAAACATTAGCACTGGATGGGCATGGTATAGAAGGGGATCTGTTCCTAACTCAAAAGCTACCATTTCTTCAATTCCAAAATTGTGACTTACTCCATCAGTGAGCTTAAATGTTATCTTTTCTTGAATATATATATATATATATATATATATATATATATATATATATATATATATATATATATATATATATATATATATATTCGTATATACTTACCATCGTTGACTATTGATAAAATATTAAGAATTATAAGTCTCAGCTGTGTCAGATTATCTCCAGTCTCAGATGAAACAACGAGAAGAAAACGAGCTAAGAAAAAAAGTTTGGATGTCAAAATGAAATTTAATGTGTTGCTATCAGCAGTTTTCTAACAAATTATTACTACATTAATTGCAGAATCGTCTATGACCCCCTAACCCACCGGTGCCGTGGACCATATGGTAAAATGACTTCTTGGTTTATGGAGTATATGAAGTTTAATCATATACAGTAATATTATAGTTTGGTTTATCTCAAAAAAAATAAAATATAAAATAGCAGTTAAATTTGATTAAAGGAGCATTTATAAGAAAAAATAATTTTCAGCGTAGGGGGGAAGGGGGTTTGACACCAAATTATTTTTTATTTTTTCTTGAGTGCTCTTGCGTTATAGTATTAGGGCTCAAGTTGAATTTGTTTTTAACATTCCTGCCTACTAATATTTTCGTTTCCCGTGCTAAAACACATTTTCTCCAACTAAAAAATGTTAAATAAGCCAAAATGCAAAACCATTTATTGACATAACGATATGTCTGTACTTATATAGATCTATTTAATTTACAATTAAAAAGGAATTAGCAGTTTCTCTGGAAGTCTAATTAATAGATATTGCACATAGAGGTACTTAAATGCAGTCAATATGTTACGAGAGACGAACAAATAAAAGGATTGTCAGACAAAAACTAATTTATGAAAGTAATCAGGTGTTTAAATATACAGTATATTAGATAAATACATATGTATTTTACATGTTATTTTGTGTCATGTATAATATATTATACGTAGGAGTCTAAATCACCTTGCATGAAAATGATGAGATATTAATTGAGGTTGATTAATTAATTGTATGTACTATTCTATTCATTGTGTAAGCAACGGAGAAAAAAACTCAAAAGCAATCACCTTCCAAAGTCATAATATTCAAATTTATGAAAAATATCTTCTGATACATATATGTATGTACAGGCGCCTCCCAAACGTCTTCGCACATATTCAAGACTGTTAGGCCTGTGAACCAACTTTTCATATGTATTATGTGTATACCTATGATGTGAGACCTTCAGCTATTAGACAGAAGATATCGCTAAGAGTATTTTTAAACCATTAAATGTCCTATTTTTTTCATCTGTCATCTCGCAACAATATTCAATTCATTGTTTGGTTTATCCCCAAAAGCTCGTCCTAGTTCTAATGATCTTCATCTTTTAGTATAGTTGCAACCATCAGCAGACATATATTTTTACAGAATTTGAATTATTAACCAAGTCGTTGATGTAGCTACATATATTAGAAATAGAGCTGAACTCAAAATTCGTTCATCCGGAGCTCCACTTGATGCTTTACATGCCCTTGGGTTTATCCAACCAATATAGGTCTATTGAAATTATACCGTTATGTAGCTTTCAAATCCTTTGTACCTACCTCCTTGAAGTACACCAGAGTACATCGTATTCTTCAGTAAAATATTTATATCACGAGAGTCGAAATCTTTGGTAGCGCCTAATCATATTCCTTATTTAAAACCATGTGACATCTTTTGAATGAATTTATATAACAATTTCAACATATATTGCTAAATTAGTAGCAATGTATGATTTTATTTAGTAATTGATTTCCCAAGGAATTGTTATGAACTTGCACCAGAATTTTTGAGGTGACGTTTAACAAATTTATCGATCGATAATTTCTTTAAAGACCAGTGTCATCTTTCAAATTTGCTACTTGTCTTGATTTAAAGGCCAAATTGATCATCACTGTAAGCGGTCTTCAAATTTCATCAAACATAAATCGTAATCCTTTATTATCTCGGCAACTATTTTATTTATTTTTTTATAAATTGCGTTATTTTTCTTACATTTAGTATTTCAAATTTTTTTAAATAATACAATTTCCACATCTCGTGTACTTTTTCACAATTCTTCGAAATACGTTTACAAATGTTATTTCTGGTATTGATACAAAAGTTATTAAATTCTTTCATGTAGCTCTGTTACTTTCATTATATTAAATTCTACCACTCTTGGATTGACTTTGAAGCTTTATTGAACAAATTTTACAGTCCACACAATTTTTTCAGGAAATTTAATTCAAAGTCATTCAACTTTATTTGAAGTTTGAGCATTTCAAGCTTATTTTCTCTTAACTTCAGAATTTCTCCTGTCATTCATGGACTGCTTCCTTCAGATTATTTTCTTAAATCTATTTAAGTGGAACTCCAGTATAGAATAAAATAAATTGGCAGCAGTTTACGTATCCTCTGAACACTTTATTTTCATCTTAGTGTTCACCGTCCAGTAATTCTTTAAATAGCTTTGGTTTTTTTATCTTTTTATGACTTAATGATGCTTAATTCTTAATTAATAAGGGAAAGAATAAATATACTCTTCCATCACTTTGATAATTTACCTCGAAGTTGTGCTTCTTTTACCATATGAAACTTTAAATACGTCAATGAGTATATTTTGAGACATTTTTTTCCTTGAAAAGCAATAATTTAAATATTATTTTACCTCATTTGTAATGGGAAAGCCTATATAGGCATTTACCAACCGTGTCCTTTAGGAGAATTTATTATTTATTTAAATTTATTTTTTGAAACGATAAAAAAATAACATTTCCATATGTTGCCACAGTCATTTTTTGAAACTATTTTAAAAATAAAAAATGTAGAATATGGAGGGGGTTTGTTATTCTGATACCGTAATTTATACTATATTGAAAACTCCTGAGTAACTAAAATAATAAATGTAACATTCAAGGATCGCAACCTTTTTGTAAAATAGAGAAAGAGTTAAATCAAACCTTGTAGTAGGAATGGATCTCATTGGAGTTATTAGTTTAACAATTAATTAACCTTTGGAATGGTTACAAAAGAAGATTAAAAAATTAGCTCAGGTACTATTATATAAAATAATTTGTAAATTCGTCTCTTATAGAATATCAGGGGGGATTAGAGCGAATCCTTGGACCAGGGAGGAGGACGACCTCTCATTATTTAACATACTACCTCTCTAACTTATATCAAAGATGAGTCACAATATCACCATTATGTACTAACAAGCATACCAATAACTTGTAGTGCAAGAATATTGGGGGAAACGGATTTTTCAGTATGTTTAATCCGTCTCTTTTACAATCCTCGCAAACCAAATCCACATTAACGAGAATAACAAAATGAACAAATTCAAAATATGAATTTTCTGCACTTTACAATTCCATTAACTTCATTTTTTTTATTGGAAATAAACGATTTATAGATATACAATTTAGAAAGCACCTGTCAGAAAAATTGATAGTAAATTATTAAAAGGATACTTATTTGAAGCAAACATTATAATAAATTAGCAATTTCAATGTATAATTTGATACACTTGTTGACAAATGAGTTGTATATAATTCATTAATCATCTTGTCCCACTTCAAAACTAATTAATTGCATTAATAAAGCTTTATTATATGTATGTACAATTTATGTACATATTAATTTGCAATAATTATATATACTTTGTACACAAAATTAGCGTGCATTTGTGCATACCTTTTGGTAACATCAATGCTCTAAAATCAACAAACACACTGCAAACGTTCTCAAAGGAGTTAATGTGACCAATTCAAAGGCATGTTGTTCAAGCCATAAATGTGGAAGAGAGGAAGGACAAGATAACAGTTTAAATTGACTGATGCTCGATGAGGGAAAGGCTCTAAGGGATAACTTGGATTTGAGTATTTATAAGAGAACACACAAATATGACATTGAGAGTGTTTGTCATAGCTACAAGGGGTAAAAAAAAAGTTTTAAACAAACTAAATAATAAAGAGAAGGAAATTTGGTATTAGGTCGACATCAAATAATTAATGGTCCTTGGAGCTCTTAATTTGACACAAATTTTGTTTTATCTACATATTCATCCAAATCCCTTGAATAAGTTTAATGATGGGCCATGCAAGAATGTTTGAGTTGATTTAAAGTCATTTTAAATGGTCTTATTAAATATAAAATGTATTGTATATATTACATTCTTTGATATTGGTTACGACCCTATCAATAACATACCAGTACCATTGTAGAAGAACTACATAAAGACTTCAAAATAAATAAATATATATATATATATATATATATATGGGGCTAATTTGGAACAACAATTGCCAGAGAAAGAATCTTTCTTTTAAGTAGGATTCATGAGCATTCAAGTGTATTTCCTGGCTATACACAAAATATTCATCCAAAAGTATATTTGTACATATATCAGGACTGAACTAATGCTTTCCTTCTTCCAAATCAAACGATGGTAGGCTTTGGTCCCATAGTGGTCGGCAACCCCAAATGTTTTTTGGTTTTTATTTAAATAGAAAAGAAAAATTGTAGACCTTCACAAAATATTAATATTGAATTCAGTTTAGATACTCCGTTTTCCACCCGCCCCGATATTACTTTGTAATATTTAAATGTAATGCATCATATTATATAACATACAACCATAATTTTCCTAAGTTTCCAATAAAAATGCACATTCGAATCATTTGAGTAAGGAAAAATGCAGTTGTAAAATATGTAGAAAGGTATTGTAAAGTATAAATTAGATTCCATTAAAGAAATTGAGCACAATATCATAATGAGGAACTTGTTAGTTTCTCTTTTGGATAAGTTTTATTACTTTTGTGTGTGTGTAGACATACTTCAAAAAAAGAGTTAATGATGATGATTATAACTACATAATATGTATACTAAAATTTATACAATTATGGAAGGGTACTACCATTCAATATAAAGATACAAATAATGGTAGCAATTACAAATCATAAGAAATGAATAAGAGAAATTGACGCATAAATAAAACATATGCTACATGAGTTTTTATAATAAGAAGAAATAAAATAATCTATTCTTTCTCCAAGGAAATAAAGTTGAAAAGGCACCAAAGATCAAATGAAATAATGTTACTTTTGTGGAGAAAAAATACAGTTTCATGAATGCATGGGAGAAAAAATTATCCATTTTTTTGAAATTTATATTAATTCTCTATCAGATCGTTTTGATTGAAACATCCTCCTTATAAAGGTAAGAAATGAAAGAAAAAAAATGTGGTGCTTTTCTTCTGAGCTCCAAGTTCTTTTGTCAATATATATTATCTATCATATGTCTGGAGTTGTGAAAATTACTGGAATCCTCCTTGGGTTTTTAAAATTGAAGGGTTTTTTTTTTGGCAGCCTCCAAAAAACTTGTGTATTTATTAATGTTTCTTTTCTGCTTATTTGAATTTATTTGAAAATGAGTAGCGTAGATAATAAAAACACTAATTTGAAGTGTAGATAGATATTAATTGATCTTTCATTTTCAATCATTTTTCATTTTAATTTTCCCTTTTCTTAGGATAGGATGAATGACCTAGTATCTGTATATATGAATCAATGTATATACGTCCTCCCAAGACTTTAAATCCGCACATCAGATTATGAAAAATACTTGGAATTGGTTCGATATTAGGCTATGTGGTGCTCTGAAACAGGTTAAAAACCTGTTTTTCGAGAACCATAAGATAAATCAAATATATTTATATAACAAGCATATGTACATATCTACATTCAAAATGCATAGTTTTTCATACAAAATTTGCCTAAGTGACTTTTAAAAGTCTGTATTAAGTTCATAATAGAAATGTGTCCACATCTGTTGTACAAATTAGGTCGGTTTGTTTTCAAAAGATGACTTTGACTACTATGAATGTTATATAGTGAAAGCTGGGTTCAGTGGTACCCAAGAGGTTAGACATCTGTCAATAATATTCAGTTTGTATGCCTTTCAAACAAAAATCTTGTTTTTTACTATGTTGAATATGTCAAACTTTTTGGTAAGTAAGCAGCATTTGGGGGAGGTTTTATGTTTCTACATTAATTGGAAGAAAAGTGCAGCTGAATCGCAAGCAAGTGTCTTTAGAAGTTTATAGTAACAGTGCTCCAACTGACAAAACTACTTTCCAAGAATCAAGGGCAACTTGGCAGGGGGCTGCATATTTTAGGGGGTGACAAATTGACAAGTTTCTGCATTGAAAAAGTTCATTAAAAACAAGACCAAAATTGAGCTTTTATATAAAAAAAAACATGATCCAAATTCATCTCTAAAAAAAAAAAGAGTAATGTCGAGGGTCAGCTAATTTTGTAGTAAATGTGCCACCTACGGGCGTATATATCTACATATGACCCCTGTGAAAGGTTGATCTAGAGCATCACTACCAAGAATTACTATTCAGATTTATACGTAATGGGTGATGATACACAAAATCCTATTTTGAAATTCCGACAATTGCTTTGTTCTGTTTAAGAGGCTCAAATGGAAGTATAATTATAGAAATAACATTTGGACCTTAGTTAATGTTCATTTAGTGGAAGATCCGAACATATGCATAAATATTCATAAATGCATTGACATATGTATATGCCTGTGAAGATTTTATTATTAGTATCACAAGTGATACCAGATGAAGTGACATTTAAACACCTTCATTTTTTTGTATCGTGTTGATATTAATATTCTAGTTTATTTAACAAAAATAAAATAATAATAATAATAATTTTATATCTATAATAGATTTTATTGTTAATAATTATCATGTTTTTGAACTAATATGCTCTCAGATCTATTCCATTGAGTAATAATAAATAAATAAAAGAATTATCCCATTTGTAGATGTCGACATTAATCCAAATTTATTTCAAGACATATTTTTGGCTTATTTATGTCAGAGAGAAAATGTGAAATATATAAATAAATTCAAGAGATTTCCTTGGCAAAAAAAAGTTAACAAATTAACGTTTTTTGATGTTTTATTTATCGCATCATTGAATGTGCTGCAGTAAGCACAAGTATAAAATATCAATCTATATTAGCATATAATTTTAGTTTATTTTAAAGTGATTTTTTTTTACTCAAAAAGTATCTCACACTTAAAAATAAGTGCCGAAATAATACTGTAAATCAAAAGCAAAAATTACACAGGTCCAAAAATCTTAAAGGGTATAAGTATGGTACAAATTATTCACTGAAAATCAAAGACTCACGGTAGAAAGTAATAGCACGCAGAAGGATTATGAAATCAGCGCTACTAATTTAGTCTACTGCAGTTGTCTTTTAGTAGCTCTACAGTGAATGGACGATTTCTTCTTAGTTAAGGATTCTTATCGGCCGCTTGATCGGGTATTTCATGTAATATTCAAGAAGTTATTTATGTACAAACAATTTGGCCGACTTTTGGATCAATGCCTATGCCCCCAAGAGTCCTTTTAGTTCAAAACAAAGACTGAAAAGGAAACTTACATTAAAACACTAGCGGATCAGTATTTTTTAGTACACAAAATGAATTGACCAGTATTATCAAGAATTTGATCTGATACGAAAAAGTTAATAACATATTTGTAATTAATAAATTATGTAAAACCAAAATATAGTATCAAACTAGAAAAACTTTTGAAAAACATTATTTTGTTGACTCGTGTGAACGGAGATTCTTTTCCTATTAAAAAAAGCATCTTTTGACCATAACGTACCAATATATTTTAACCTTTAACCAATATCTTTAAATGTGGCATGTCTTAATTTGTTACTTTAAAGAAGGCCATTCATATAAAAAAGACAGACATGAGTAATCATTCTTTTAATTTGACTTGAATCAATTATTCTATTTATGTATATTGTGTCTCTCGTGATTTGGCTTTAAGTGGATACTTCTTTATATTTTATTCATGAGCCAAATAGATTGGTGGATAATTATTATCATTGACAGTTAATAGATTTAATAAATATTTGATTCATACAAAGACATTAATGTTTAGCATTTAAATAATGCATTTTGCCATTAGGTATTTATCAATCAATCTCTTCTTATATTTGAATTAATTTATTTCTGTAGATAGCTTTTTATATACTATCAGCTAACTATGAATATTTATGTACTTATTATTAAATTTAAGTATCAGAATAGTCAATACAAATGTACTAATATTTCACTTTGTTCTACAATATATTATATGATATTTATTCAAATGAATTTTATAATAGGATGTAATATTTAAACAGACGTAAGGAAATTATTAACATTTACAAGAACATCTAAGAATATTTTTGTTTATTATTTATAAGAGGGGGGGGGGGGAAATTTTAAGCCCTTCATAAGTTAGAATTTAAATTTAAATTGAGTTTATGTTAATCCACTTTTAATTAATCAAAAATAACAATTTTTAGTATAATGGTCTAACTTTTTTTTCTAATGATTTAATGTATCCATATGTTACCGATTATATATATATATATATTTGTTATTAAATAAAATATATATATATAAGGTGATAAAAGTGCAGATTATAAGAGTCGGTTTGATTTAAAGCAGCCAATTCTACATGCGGATAGCTCCAAAAAGGGTATTATAGTTACACTAGTAAAAAAAACTTCAATTTTTTTTATTATGGGTTTTAATACAGGGATCATGATGTCTTTTATAGTCAAAAATACACAAATTGAAAAGCAACACCAAAAACGCTAATTAACCGTCTCTGGTACAAAATATTTTCATTTCTTTCAGTTATCCAAAATGGGGTCAGTATTGTATGGTTATTATTATTTTGCATGTTATTTATTATACCTCATAATATATTGAAAATAAATTAATAATAATCAATTCTTTCTAAGATTCTCCTTATTCAATATAATTTATCACCCTTTGTGGAAATTAAGTATACTAAAATCAAGAAAATCAAAATCTATGAAGGACTAGAATAACAATCTAAAGAGGACATGTGTCAAGTCAACAAGAAAGCAAGTTTGTTTTCAAATATTGAAAAGGAGAAAATCCACTTTTAAGTTTTTTTACTTCATAAATAAAACGGCCAAATATTTCGGAGTCATTTTAAGACCTATCCCGCACACGGTTTTTGCTAAAATATCTTTTTTAATCATCAAGAAACCAAGGATGGTTGTCTATCTAATAGAGGAACCGGATAAATGTTACGACTCACATAGCCTCAGTTATTTATTTAGTTGGAGTTGGCTAAAATCAGATCTTCTGTATAAGAACTATTTAGAATCAACTTAATCCGCTATCATGCTCACGATAAATCATAGTAAGAATTACAACATCGTCACGGAAACCAATTGTTTTTTATTCTTGATTGTGGCCAGGCTTTTTTCCTATAATACAGTTGCAATTATTGGAGTCATTATTTAATTAATCCAAATATACTACTATTAATACAAACGAAAGAGAATGTCTTCAAGAATATGAAGGCAGTTCTAACTCATTTTTTGAAATACATATTTCAGATAATCTTGGTTTCTTGTTGACTTGATAAATATGCAGTCAAACCTGGTTTAAGAGTCACTTGCTTTAAACTTTCACTGCACTAAGCGGTCATATCTGATATCCAGTTCCTACGCAGAAAATTTATGACTAAACATGGGTAAAATGTTGAAATTGTGTTGATTTTAAGGAAGAAAAGAAAAAAGTTAGCTGGTACTACTACCTTGATAATCATTTTCCTTCTATTGTTGAGGTGATAGCTTGCAAATAATATATTGTGTATTATTATTTATTAAATATTGTCAAGTAACAATCACCAGATAAAGTACAAAGGTACTAAATAGTAATATTGAGTTATATCTCAATAAAATACCCACCTCTATTTATTATAACTAGAGATGTGAAAAACAGTGCATTTTAAAGCGTGCAAGTAATTCTCAAAATGCCTATTGGTTGAAGCCCTATATAATATTCTTTGATCATTCATAAATCATCAAGCTGTTTTTCTTTTCCTTTTGACATAATAATTCTTGTTATATGTACATATATTATATTATCTATTATAAAGGTTACGATAATATCACACAACTTTGCCTTCAATTTTGGTTGAAAACATTTTTAATGTTAATATCTTTCGAAAAAGTGACTTTATGGGGGAAAAAATTGCTCAAAGTAAAATATTTATACTTTTATCCTATAAAATGTTTCATTTGCTGACATTTTTAATATGTTTTTATCCATTTCCTTGAGTAATAGAAAAGTTGGGATAATTATAAATATCTGTATTAAATATTTAATCATTGTTTTAAAAAAATGCTAATATTTAAAAGCCTAAAGCTTTATTTTGTTAATGAATGAATAATCATTATTTTCAAACTAAAAACTTGAAGATAATTATATATTCAGAGCAGAGATTAGTATTTATGTACTTATTTTTCTTAAAAATTAATACAAATAATAAAGTTTTGACAAAAATAGCAATAAATCCAAAACTAATGTACTGATTTGAATAGTATCTTCCTAAAACATCAACATAATTTAATTAATTACTATAAGTCCAAGAAGAGCTGTCTTGAGCCTGGAGCAAGGCTCACACAGCTACATTCATAGTATTATATCGACAACAAATAAGCTGGTTTCCATAATTACCATATCATTTTTCACGTCATCAAGGGAAGGGGCTTTTTACACGCCGGATGCGCCGCTTTTCACATCTTTTTTTATGAAATAAATGCACTGTATTAAGCATGTCCTTGCAATCCCCGGCCAGCAATTGCACAAAATAATACGTACTAATACGATGAACCTGCTTCAACAGGCACTCTTCAAAGTCGTTCAATACAAAACTTCAGAAGCTGTGGGCTTGAAGTAGAAGAATTAATTATTTCAGATAATAAGTTCTAATCCCGGTCACTCGGATATGGTCTGATGAGTATTTACTATTCATATTTTTATACAAGTCCGACCGTTTATAATTCAGATCTACATATATACAGTAAATAAAATATGAATTGATATACATAAATGTTAGTTGTTTTCCCAAATTTATTTATCTCTTTATCTTTCTGAGAATGAATATGAAAATTTTAACAAAGTTGGTAATGCATTATCAAAATTAAAAGAGTTTGTAATCGATGGAAAAAATATGAGTATGCTAAATACTGACAATAAACTAGAATCACACATGACACATATATATTTACATGGCTAATCAGTTTGAACAAACGGAAATTTCAGACTTTTTTAAGTAATGCTATTTAAAATTATTTTTCATTTTGTTATGTAAATGTAATTATAATTAAAGTTAGTTTTATTCTAATTTTGGATATATTTTATAAAAAAAGTTATAAATACATGTATATTATTTGATACAGTTTATTTTGCAGTTCATGCATTCTTTTATGCCCAATTTTCCACATCATAATTTAAACAATGAAACCTAGTTCAAGCAGTTACCTGCACTAAGCGGTCACTTTTCCGTTTCCCTTGCCATGCCGCTTAGTACGAGTTTGCTTGTTATTATTCATTCTAAGAGTTTTGAAAATTTATCCACATTAATTACCAAAATGGGATCATCTTTGAGTCTGTGAAATTTTCGATTAATAACTCAAAAATTAAAAATGTGAAAATATTCAATTTTTCAAGCAATTTTCAATAATAAGTTAAGATTTTTTATCTTTGCATAGAAAAGTAGTATCAAAGAAACTTACAAATATACAGTAACTTTTTTCTTTTGGTAACCAACTTTCGAATTTCGAAGAGTCGAAGTATATAACATCTCTAGATTCCCTATATGTATATCAATAACTGCAGCAAATTTAAAATGTAAATAGGTATTATTTTATTCATAGATTTCAAGATTCGATATTGAACTGTCCTAGACATCAGGCATCAGGATGTCAGGCAATCAAAGTAACTTTCTCTTATAGCAAATGAAATTATTTAACTTGACACATTTTCTTAAGCACCGCTTTTATATAAGTTAAAAACTTTGTTCTAAGGTAAATTTACATAATGGTTTAAAAATGTGTATTCCCATTTATTTAATGGATACACGTGTATGTAGTCATAAATATTTTGGGAGACATTGGTCGGTGTTTATACATGGGTTTAGTAAAATTAATCACCAGGTCACTATAATCCATCAGTTGCTGCTCCATGTTCGGAACAAAGAAAGAATGAAAATTTATACACTTATATGAACGATTTCATCTTGGTTAAGTATCTAGAGTAAAGGAAATCAAAAGTGTTCTTCATATTTCGTATTATTGAATAAAAAGTATTTTTTCATCTTACTCATCATGAGTAAGAGGGTAGTTACTTTTCGATACATTGAATTAAAAATCACGTTAAATACATGAATTTATATTCATTCCATATTCTTCGTAATATGTACAGTTTCCACAACAGTATTCAAGATTTAAGCCTATGAAGCTTACTTTCTCTAAGCCTTTATCCTTACATTTTTAAGAATATCCCTATTTTATGAAATGATCAAATATATTTTTGTCTCGGTGAGTGATTCTTTATGTTGTTACTTTTATTTCCTTTCTCTGTATTAGAGGGGTATGTAACACGTAATAGGCTTATCATGAAAATTTACATTGTATTTTTGTATTTGTTAGCTCTCAATTTGTCTAGTACTCAAATCAAATAAGTTCTTGGTAAGATGCAAACGATTTCCTCTGTATTGAAGATGAATAGTTCAATAGGAGGGAAAAAGTTATTTAAAAATTGGTAGCAAAGAACAAAAGTTGAACTTTTATATTGGGTGTACATATTAGTTCGGTTAGTTTTTTGGTGGATTTTTTTCTTGTGAATAATTACTCATGGATTTCAATTTTAAGAAAACAGTTTCTTGCGTAACTCCCAATGATTCTTCAAGCTCCTCTTACGTTTGGTTTGGATCTTTATTGAGTAATTCTTCCAATATTTTGTCTTTGATTTTTTTTTTTTTTTGGCTGTCCAGTGCTACGTTTGTCTTCAACGCTGAAATCACCATTTTTGAAACATCGAAACCATTTTCTACATAATTTATCAGTTGAAACAATGTCATCATAAACTTCTGCACATTAGTTGCACTTTTCTTCCAATTAAACCAGAAGCATAAAATCTTTCGCAAATGCTTCTTAGTTACCACAAAATGTGACATATTTAACAAAGTAAAAAATAAGGTTTATGTTTGAAAGTCAAAGCGATATAAACTAAATATTTTTGACAAATTTTTAACCTCTCTGAAACCACCGAGGCCAGCTTTTACTATATAACATTCATAATAGTCAAATTCATCTTTTGAAAACGAACCGAACTAATTTATATTCCCAACATATAAAAAAAGATTAAATTTGATCTTTTACAAATAAATACAAAAGACACCAATTCAGCTTTTATATAAAAATGAGAAATGGATATATACTTTCGTTCATAAAGTTCATAGATGCGTGTAAGCTTTCTATCATATCGTTATCCTTCATTAATATCTTCTTCATCGATCAATTAATTAGAAACTAACTTAATGATGACAAATTCTTCATTTGTATTTTCAATGTTCCCTTCATCATGGGAACCGCAGTTCTTGCTATATACATATATAGATGTCATGTCAACAAGAAACCAAGTTCATTTGAAATGTTTCAAAAATGAGTTAGAACTGCCTTCATATTCTTGAAGACATTAATAGTTTTTAAACAGTTGAACTAGATTTAGCCAACCGCAACTAAATAAATCTCTGGAGCTATGAAAAAGATGAACGTTCTTTCAGGGACCAACTCGGCTCCATGTGCAGTCGTAACGTTTATTTGATTTCTCTATTGGATGGACAACAATCCTTGGTTTCTCGATGATTAAAAGAGACATCTTATCACAGATGGAAATTCTATCCATTAGATTTTTATGAGTAAGTTCGTGAGGCACCCAAACATCTAGTTTTTTTTGTGTAACCAGCCGTTTAAAACTGTTTTATGGTCGATGAACTTTATGAACGAAAGTATATATCCATTTCTCATTTTTATATAAAAGCTGAATTGGTGTCTTTTGTATTTATTTGTAAAAGATCAAATTTAATCTTTTTTTATATGTTGGGAATATAAATTAGTTCGGTTCGTTTTCAAAAGATGAATTTGACTATTATGAATGTTATATAGTAAAAGCTGGCCTCGGTGGTTTCAGAGAGGTTAAAAATTTGTCAAAAATATTTAGTTTATATCGCTTTGACTTTCAAACATAAACCTTATTTTTTACTTTGTTAAATATGTCACATTTTGTGGTAACTAAGAAGCATTTGCGAAAGATTTTATGCTTCTGGTTTAATTGGAAGAAAAGTGCAACTAATGTGCAGAAGTTTATGATGACATTGTTTCAACTGATAAATTATGTAGAAAATGGTTTCGATGTTTCAAAAATGGTGATTTCAGCGTTGAAGACAAACGTAGCACTGGACAGCCAAAAAAAAAAAAAAATCAAAGACAAAATATTGGAAGAATTACTCAATAAAGATCCAAACCAAACGTAAGAGGAGCTTGAAGAATCATTGGGAGTTACGCAAGAAACTGTTTTCTTAAAATTGAAATCCATGAGTAATTATTCACAAGAAAAAAATCCACCAAAAAACTAACCGAACTAATATGTACACCCAATATAAAAGTTCAACTTTTGTTCTTTGCTACCAATTTTTAAATAACTTTTTCCCTCCTATTGAACTATTCATCTTCAATACAGAGGAAATCGTTTGCATCTTACCAAGAACTTATTTGATTTGAGTACTAGACAAATTGAGAGCTAACAAATACAAAAATACAATGTAAATTTTCATGATAAGCCTATTACGTGTTACATACCCCTCTAATACAGAGAAAGGAAATAAAAGTAACAACATAAAGAATCACTCACCGAGACAAAAATATATTTGATCATTTCATAAAATAGGGATATTCTTAAAAATGTAAGGATAAAGGCTTAGAGAAAGTAAGCTTCATAGGCTTAAATCTTGAATACTGTTGTGGAAACTGTACATATTACGAAGAATATGGAATGAATATAAATTCATGTATTTAACGTGATTTTTAATTCAATGTATCGAAAAGTAACTACCCTCTTACTCATGATGAGTAAGATGAAAAAATACTTTTTATTCAATAATACGAAATATGAAGAACACTTTTGATTTCCTTTACTCTAGATACTTAACCAAGATGAAATCGTTCATATAAGTGTATAAATTTTCATTCTTTCTTTGTTCCGAACATGGAGCAGCAACTGATGGATTATAGTGACCTGGTGATTAATTTTACTAAACCCATGTATAAACACCGACCAATGTCTCCCAAAATATTTATGACTACATACACGTGTATCCATTAAATAAATGGGAATACACATTTTTAAACCATTATGTAAATTTACCTTAGAACAAAGTTTTTAACTTATATAAAAGCGGTGCTTAAGAAAATGTGTCAAGTTAAATAATTTCATTTGCTATAAGAGAAAGTTACTTTGATTGCCTGACATCCTGATGCCTGATGTCTAGGACAGTTCAATATCGAATCTTGAAATCTATGAATAAAATAATACCTATTTACATTTTAAATTTGCTGCAGTTATTGATATACATATAGGGAATCTAGAGATGTTATATACTTCGACTCTTCGAAATTCGAAAGTTGGTTACCAAAAGAAAAAAGTTACTGTATATTTGTAAGTTTCTTTGATACTACTTTTCTATGCAAAGATAAAAAATCTTAACTTATTATTGAAAATTGCTTGAAAAATTGAATATTTTCACATTTTTAATTTTTGAGTTATTAATCGAAAATTTCACAGACTCAAAGATGATCCCATTTTGGTAATTAATGTGGATAAATTTTCAAAACTCTTAGAATGAATAATAACAAGCAAACTCGTACTAAGCGGCATGGCAAGGGAAACGGAAAAGTGACCGCTTAGTGCAGGTAACTGCTTGAACTAGGTTTCATTGTTTAAATTATGATGTGGAAAATTGGGCATAAAAGAATGCATGAACTGCAAAATAAACTGTATCAAATAATATACATGTATTTATAACTTTTTTTATAAAATATATCCAAAATTAGAATAAAACTAACTTTAATTATAATTACATTTACATAACAAAATGAAAAATAATTTTAAATAGCATTACTTAAAAAAGTCTGAAATTTCCGTTTGTTCAAACTGATTAGCCATGTAAATATATATGTGTCATGTGTGATTCTAGTTTATTGTCAGTATTTAGCATACTCATATTTTTTCCATCGATTACAAACTCTTTTAATTTTGATAATGCATTACCAACTTTGTTAAAATTTTCATATTCATTCTCAGAAAGATAAAGAGATAAATAAATTTGGGAAAACAACTAACATTTATGTATATCAATTCATATTTTATTTACTGTATATATGTAGATCTGAATTATAAACGGTCGGACTTGTATAAAAATATGAATAGTAAATACTCATCAGACCATATCCGAGTGACCGGGATTAGAACTTATTATCTGAAATAATTAATTCTTCTACTTCAAGCCCACAGCTTCTGAAGTTTTGTATTGAACGACTTTGAAGAGTGCCTGTTGAAGCAGGTTCATCGTATTAGTACGTATTATTTTGTGCAATTGCTGGCCGGGGATTGCAAGGACATGCTTAATACAGTGCATTTATTTCATAAAAAAAGGTGTGAAAAGCGGCGCATCCGGCGTGTAAAAAGCCCCTTCCCTTGATGACGTGAAAAATGATATGGTAATTATGGAAGCCAGCTTATTTGCTGTCGATATAATACTATGAATGTAGCTGTGTGAGCCTTGCTCCAGGCTCAAGACAGCTCTTCTTGGACTTATAGTAATTAATTAAATTATGTTGATGTTTTAGAAAGGCAGTTAATTTATTCATTGCTCCGAAGATTAATTTATAAATCTCTACGAGTTGATCATTTTATTTGATATTAAGTATATTTAACAAATATTTGTTTGCAAAATTGCTTATAAGAAACTACAAAATGCACTCTTTAAAATGTCTTCCAAATAATATTGCATTTTCACCACAGGAAGTGGTTCATAAGGATATAGATCTTCAAACAGAAAAAGATTGAGTAATTAATTTTGTTTACATATATGTATACGTATCAGCTGTTTTTAAGTGCAATTTTTGAAGAAAAGAAATGTAATTTGTTGCTTACATTATAAATACGATTAGAAAAGAGCATTATTCACATCATGTCATCATTTTATAAGTCAATCATCATGGAAAGAGATAAACAATATGTATAAAATAATTAGAGTCACTATGTATTCAACATTTTTATCTTTTTACTTTTTTTTTCCAAGTTCCCCTTTGATCTTTTTGGAAATTTGTACAATTGGTTTAATAATGACTACATTAATCAAGATAATCAAGTTTTTGGTTTATTATGCAATTTACAAACGTCAATTAAAGAACTGTATGATTCTCTCTAATATTTGTTTAACATTAATCATGGTTTTTTAAACATAAAAAAAAATTCTAGAACTTGAGAAAACCTTGCTATTTTTTTCTCATTAATAACATTGTTTATATTCAATTATATGTATGATATAATAAGTATAAAAAACTTTTTCTTATATATATTGGGTGTACATATTAGTTCGGTTCGTTTTTTGTGGGTTTTTTCCTTGTAACTAATACTCATGGATTTTATTTTTAATTTTACTCAAACGGCTTGATGTGTAACTCCCAATAATTCTTCAAGCTCCTCTTACGTTTAGCTTGGATCTTTATTGAGTAATATTTCCAATATTTTGTCTTCGATTTTTTTTGTCTTCAACCATTTTCTACATAATTTATCAGAACAACAATGTCATCATAGACTTCTGCAAGCATTCAATGCACATTAGCTGCATTTTTTTTCCAATTAAACCAGAAACATAAAACCTTTCGCAAATGCTTCTTAGTTACCACAAAATTTGACATATTCAACAATTTAAAAAAAAACAAGGTTTTTGTTTGAAAGTCAATGCTATATAAACTAAATATTTTTGACAAATTTTTAACGAATGTATATTCCCTATATATAAAAAATATGATTTAAACCGTAGAGCACATACATCTGTGACTACAAAACGTGTAATTAAATATGATTTAGATTAATTAAATGAATAGGGAAGAAGGTAATTGATACAACTATCCTACCTCCGAAACAAAGATATAATAAGGCTTGAAGAAGAATCACTTGATACATCCAGAGACACATTTTTAATCACTTTAATATCTAGCACGCCAATGTACGTATGTATACCTACATATGCAGATACAAACGAATGAGAAACTGGGGATTATTTTTTTTAAATGAGTGTAGTATGTTTGAACATCTATTCTCAAAGAGATGAAATGATTAATTAATCAGACTTTTTTAAAGGAAGAAACGCACAAACAAACTTACCCTCATTCCCTTAAAAAAAATGGACGCTAATTGTATTAGAGAAAAATTCTAGTTGGATAAGCTGCTCATGAATTCGATCATACATATAATATCAATTTTGGGCAAAAATCCATTAGAAATCAAAGTGCTAGAGTGCAGGAGGGTTATGAAATCAGCTGAAATTCTTTTGCGAACTTCTGTGTTAGTCCATTGAACATATTTTTAAGTAACTCTACCGTGAGTCATTGATTTATAGCGAATGTTTTTGCTCGAAATTGAATGAAAGTATACACATTTAGATGGACAATTTCTTCTTAGTTAAGGATTCTTATCGGGCGCTTTATATCTCGTCTGAAAGCTGTGAGTCTCAGCTCTTGTATGCATCCCTAATTAATCCATTTCTTGTAATATTTAAAGAGTTATTTAAATACCAACTTTTTGGCCGACTTTTTGGCCTACTCCCGCCGCCTAGACCCCTAGGATCCCCCTTGGGTTAAAACAAAGACTGGAAATGGAATTTGCATTAAATAGCGAATCATTATTTTTTAATGCACAAAATGAGTATCTTTTTAGGCTTAAATTGAAGTTGAAGTTGGAAAAGGGACCAAAAAAGCTAAAAAAGTAGGGTCCGATTTCTTGAAATCGTCAGACTCTCGATAAAAAAATTTACAGATTTGAAATCAGCGTGCAAAACTGAATAACTGTTATTATACTTATAACCCTTAGGATTTTTTACATTTCAAATTTGTTGACCTGTATAATTATAGTATCATTTACCAATCATCAGGAAATGTTTCCAGCCGATATTGTTATCGGCTCCATAGTGGCAAGTTATTCACAAGCGTTCTATTTGTGTGAACAGCCTTCAAAACCCCCTATTTAAACGGTTCATTTTCTGTTCAAGTACTTACACAATATTGCTGCAAACTTATCACTTAAATTAGTTATTATTATTCCATCTGTTACTTTACTTTTACTATAATTTAGTTAAATAAAGTATGTTGAGAAAAATGTTATCTCTATATATTCTCTAGTATTTCATAAATATATATTCTATTGCTCATCAAAGTTTCCATTTCAACTTTTCAAAAGTTTGTTTTTAGTATGGATATACTACGTACATGGGAGGTTCATCTAAACGTTCACTGCTAGAGAATAAAAAGTAAAATGTTGCTGCGACTTTATTTCTGAGCCTATTTTATTAAAATTTGCACATTACAACATAAATTTGATAATTATTTAGTAAAATTGCCGTTAGCTTGAACCACAAGTTCAAGACTTTCCCTGAAACGTACTACGGGGTAAATCCAAAATGTACTCCGGGCTCTCAGAGATCTCAGAGTGCTCTGAGAACCATATTTGGAAACCCGTTCAACATTACCCCAGACAAAATAGTTTGAAGGATCCAAGATAAGGGCGACATAACGGGATTCCCAATGCTTTCAACACCAAGAACCATAGCTTACTGTGGCTACTCGGCCTTCATGATCTTAGGGACATTATAAGGACTTTTTGCCAAGAGTGAGATTAGTACCGGACCAACCCCCCATTAGTGTTTGTGAGGGTTAAAATTGGTTTGATGGGGGGATGAAAGGAAACCAGAAAATAAGGTGGACGTTTTAAAGAACTGCCTTCTGAATACTGTTGTATTCCGAGGAATATAATTAAACTTATAATTTGACCCCTTTTAAAAAATGTTTCGGCACTTCTAGTAAAGTCTCCAGTGATGTGGTTCTCGATAATTTTTTTTTTTTTTGGAGATACTGGTCGTGTCTTGGTCTCCAGCTCTCAGAGTCTTGATCTTCGTCTTGGATGAATTGGTTTTGAACAAGGCACAAATAGCCTCTCTATTGTATTCATTACATTCATATATATAACTCGATAAACATTATATCAAATTATAGAAAGTACAAATTAGTTCGGTCTGTTTTCAAAAGATGGCTCTGACTGTTATAAATGATAATGGCAGCTGGTTTCATAGAGGTTACACATATGTTAATAATATTAAAATTATATTGCATTGAATTTCAAACCAAAACCCTGTTTTTTACTTTGTTGAATATCTCAAATTTTATGGTAACTGAGAAGCGTTTGCGGGAGGTTTTATGTTTCTACTTTAATTGGAAAAAAAGTGCAGCTAATGTGTATTGGATGCTTGCAGAAGTTTATGATGACATTCTTACAACTGATAAATTATGTAAAAAATGGTTTCGACGTTTCAAGAATAGTTATTCTTGACAAAAAAGGAGAAGACAAAGAATTGGAAGGTATTATCATTTGGAGTTACGTAACAAAGCGTTTCCGTACGATTGAAATACATGGGTATTATTCACAAGCAAAAAATCACAAAAAACAGTTTAAAATACTTTACTAAAATGTTACCAGAATAAAGTACTTTTCAGATATACAAGATATTTTTAAAATAAAAACTACTCCGACGATCATATGCATAACGAATTGATACGGATATTAGACAGTCATTGAGACTACAATTTTTGATATTTTGTTACAAATAAAATAGTTCTATCGGTTATTTTATAAGTCAATGTAACTAATGATAATGAATGACTAAGAAGAGCAGATATGCATGAGATATAAATAGATGTAAGACTAAGTAGTCTATAATAGTGATTAGTGTAGCTTAAACAAATAATGAATCATTTATTTTTATTGAAGATCAATACTCCATGAATGTACGTAGATCCTAGTTGATGAATCTTTTCTTCATGTCTCTTCTAAGACAACGGACTACTTGAAATACACAGTATAAATGATGTTGTACATATTCTTGTTCATGAGACGAAAGGAGGAGGATTTATGTATGTATGTATTTCGTTTTTAAATCTCAAACGATTAGTTTTTGAATAGGGGAGATGAAATTTTTCAAAAAAATATCCCCTAAATCTAAGCAAATATTTATCACTCACTATTCCAACTTATAGTGACCAAAAGAAAAATAATGTTTCGAGTTAATTTGAGGAGCTCATGAAGCAAATTAAGGATCCTTCATCAATCCCAACATTTATTGTCATGAGCTCAGACATAAATAATAATCAATTATAATTAATACATATATTTTACAATTTATTTATATTTTAGAAGATATGAACCCATCAGTTTCAGAAAAAGAGTGGACTTCTTATGTATGAGTTATGCACAGAGGAAGCTTCATGCCTATTTTGAAAATGAAAATAAATTAAATGTTATTTAATCTTTTTGTTGTCTTTTGAAAGAAAATCCAAAAAATGGCTCTAAAATACTATTATCACTTTGCAAAAAAATACAATCAATTATAATATGAATATATGTGAATACGTATTGTATCCATTTTCTATGAAGTGTTAATTTCAATGAATTAATTGATTTAACAAGTTTTTTACAATGTTACTTTAAATAATTGTGCATGTTTAAGTCATTATAATGTTAAAAAGATTTGATTCAAATGACAAAAAAGTGTTTATTTATGAATAAATATAAGTATGTATATGTACATGTTGTGGACAAGTGGAGGATTTTTGTACAACTTGTGATCAAAAAATAAGTAGAATAATTTCAATTAGGACTACACGAGAGTAGCCATGTTTATTTTTTCATAAAAGAGTTGTGTTTAGTTAATAATATACATATTTTGAAGTTAATACATAGATACATTTAAGAATAAAATCTGGGCTTTTTTAAGGGAAAGTCGATTTTTTTATTTTTATTTTTTGTAATTCAAAATTTTGCTTAATTTTTGTGTTATTTTATTTTATAGTGAGTTATATAAATGACAATAAATGATCATTTATTTTCGAAAAATCATGAAAATCATGCGAGTTAAAAGTAATGTAATTAATTACTTTAAATGTTAGATTCAAAAAGATTAATTAATTAAGGGTGTAAGAACATTCAAAAATGAGGGCACAACCAAGGTTTGTGTTTTATAATAGTTAAGTTATTTTTAACCTAAAACGGACTTCAATTGCCTTCCCAAAGATCTCTATGGCATTTATTGGAATTTGACTGTATCTTTCAACTATTACAGGAATGATATTGACTTCTATGATGTAAATTATTATTAATTTAAAAGTATTCAAGGGAGCATTAGATAATTAATAAATTACTACGAGGGTTCAAAGCTCTATCACATATAAAAACATAATAAATAAGTAATTTGAATGGATTCATTTGAGGTACCAAAACTTTTGAAACCATTTTCATATTTCCTATAGTCTAGATTTTATGTTTCCAAACGGGCAACTTTTTTTAATGTACAGTTTTTGAGAAAATTAGGGTTTCATCTTGATCCATCGTGTTTTTTTGCGAACATTAAGAAAAAGTTCAAGGATGAATAAAGGTTTTAAATAGGGACTTTACAATTTATTTCATTGTAACAACATGATAGATACACAATATTTCTAAAATGAGTTAGAACTACACTCATATTCTTGAAGACATCCTCTTTCGTTTGTATTAATAGTATATTTCGATTAATTAAAAATGATTCCAATAATTGCAACTTAATTATAGAAAAAAAATATCGGCCACAATCAAAAATAAAAACATCTGGTATTTCTGAATATGTAGTGATTCATGGTATTTCATAGGGATTCAAATAAATCTCTGGGGGGCTATGAAAAAGATGGACGTTCTTTCAGGGACCATATACGCTCCATGTACAGTCGTAACGTTTATTTGATTGCTCTATTGGATAGACGACAATCTTTATTGGTCATTTCTCGATTAAAAGTGACATTTTAGCAAAAATCATGTGCATAATAGGTTTTAAAATGAACCTATAAATATTTGGCCGTTATATTTATGAAGTAAAAAACCTTAAAAATGGGTTTTCTTCTTTTCAATATTTAAAAACAAAATTGCATATAATATTTACTTTTTGAGTATATGTAATTGTACGTCGTTCTTTGCCAAGTAATTGATTGATCACTAAAATTGCTGCATGCAGGTAAACGAAAATGAAACCATTCTTGACTTGTACGCTGCAGTTGTCCCTTAATCTATTATTTTATATTTTTATTATCTTTTAATGCTTATCATTATATTTTATCAATCCTTTATTGTTACTGAGTGTCTAGCCTCCAAGTCGTTCCTTATTTTAAACTATTGCATTACTACTTTTATTTGCTTTGCATCAATATCTTTTTGACTTGATTAATTCCAAAATTCATGTCGTTTCAGTATTTTTAGGAACGAGTTGATATTTTAATTTTATGATACCCTAATTCATATTTCATATTTTATAAAATCACTAACAACAGAATTAGAATGACACAAATTGGATAAGTAATTTTTTTTTTTTTGATACAAACTTCAGAAATGATAGAAAGTCCCTTATTTCAAGTTCAAGTCTTTGGTATCGAGCCTCAAGTCTTTGCTCACAAGTCCAAGTCACGTTGAAGTACTTAAATATTATTATCGAGTCTACTGAGGGTTTTTTTTTTTGATCCAGCAAACACTAAACATTTTCAAATTGTTCAGAAATCGTTTTCATTTGAATACATTGGAAATGAACTCTTGTTCTAATTCTAGATGATTTTAGATTATTATATGGCCTGAAAACGATTCCAAGTTTTGTTGAATTTTATTAAACTGCGGTTACCTGCAATTGAACATAGCCAGGAAACACCTAGGAAATGCTTAGTACATGGAATAACATCGACATATGGGAGAGTTCATTACTTATGTGTGGTTAATGTCAGTGTAAAATCTGAAATAAAATATAGAGAGATCATGACGTTATCTTTATTGTATCTCTTAAACAGAATAAAAGGCATCTAATCAGTTGGTTGTCAGCCAATTTATCCTAACTGTGGAATTATTCGTCATTTAATAGTAGATAATTAGTACAGGTCAACAAATTTGAAATGTCAAAAATCCTAAGGAGTATAAATATAATAAAAATGATTCAATTTTGTCACTGATATCAAATCTGTAATTTTTATTTCGAGAATCTGACGGGTTTAGAAAAATTGGACCCTACTTTTTGAGCTAATTTGGCCTATTCTCTAACTTCAACTTCAATTTAAGCCTAAAAAGATACTCATTTTGTGTATTAAAAAATAATAATCCGCTAGTGTTTTTAATGAAAATTGAATTTCTCGTCCTTGTTTTGACCAAAAGGGACTCCTGGGAGCATAGGCGGTTGGAGTAGGCCCAAATGTCGACCAAAACGTGTGTACATAAATAACTCTTTGAATGTTATACATATACCCATTAGGATTTTTGACTGTTGACCAGTGTTATTATTGTTTTCAGCATATCAAAATCTATTCGAGCACAACCAATCAATGTTTTGAACAATAATATAAGAAAGAAAAATAGAAAATCCACAGCTAACAAAAAGTATAGTGTACACTTTTATGTTAGAGTGATAACAAAATGAGTGGGCGTTTTGTTGAATAGAGAAAAATTATAATAAAACAACTCTATTCACTCAATTCTCTTGTTTGAATCTATGGATGTTTATTTACAGAGGAGGGTTGAAAAACAAAACCAAATATAGTTCTGATAACTATGATATGTACAAACTCCAGAAAGAAATATTTTAATCATAAAACGCCAAAAATAATCATATTTATCTCTTTAAGATATTATAGACTCTTCTTGTAATATGAAAGTGAAGATCTTCTTCTAACAAACATCCACTTCTGAACATGCTTTAGTAAATTTGATTTCCCAAGCATTTTTCAAATATTTAATTATTTACCCAAAAAACTGTGTAGGTATCTATAATAATTAGTAAAATACACAAGGCAATTAAGAATTTCACGCTTGGTAGGCACCATATCAAGTTATGTACACAAAATAATAGAATTAAAGTTTAGTAATTAAATTTGAAATAAATGATAAATTAATATGAATTTGACACGTTTCTTGCCTTTTTAAATTATGTTTATTTTTGTCTAAAAACTTATTATTATTTAGTATATAATTGGTTCTGACACATTAATGAATTTTAGAATATAGAAAAATATACCCTATACTAACAAAAGTCCTATGTTTGTTTGACTGAGCATCACAGTCAGTCAGGTAGTTGAGAATAAGTCAATGGAGGCTAATTTATAAGCCAAAATGTGATTCAAAAGCTTAGGAGGCTGAATTTGAGGTCACTAGAGGCTGTTTTGATTAATCTGTTACTTGGTTTTTTCTTCTAAATATTCTGAGACTAAATACTAGTATTAAAACATATGTGCCGCAGTCTGTTGTTTTAATACTACTATCTCCCAATCAAATAAATATTGAAAAGTGCTCATTTACTGCTAACTCATTCAAATGTCCAAGGTAACGATGTATATTATTTTTTGCATAGTGTGTTTTCACGTGACGACATTATTGTAGACGTCACTCATCTTGGAGGCATAAACGTCCCTAACTCTTAAGAGAATATAAGCCTTGCTTCTTTTTTATTAATAAAATGGTGAACTATTCGCGTGCATGATGTCACAATAGGAACAACAAATACAAAGACTTAAATCCTATCTCCCTATCAGATAATATATTTATAAATGTATTATATTATCTCAAATCCTTCAGTACCGGTCTCAGCTATGCATTGATGAGGGGGCGGTCAGAAATGTGAATTGGATCTATATGTGCAACTGAACTGCCCTTTGTCATTCTTCTTCCTTCAGACCTGTCCAACTTGCTTGTCACATCTTGTAATACTTTGGCCAAAAGTGCTGTTAAACATTTGTAAGAGAAGGCTATGGGCGAGTTAATATATGACTTTTAAAAAAAAAAAATAGTCAGTTTGTGAATAACTGTATAGATTGAAGGAATAAATAAGAAAGTTTATGAAAACCAATGTCCTCCCTTTGACAGAATGGCCTAATTCTACAACCATGTTAAGCTTGAAGTCCGATTCACATAGTCCAGGGATCAGCAATGCTCGACACACTTTTTATTCTATGTACCCTTATGAGTGAGAGTCAGGAATCTTGTCTTCCATATTTCTATAGTTTTTTTTTTTGCAATACTTACTAAATTGAAGTTAGCCTTATAATATATAATAATATATATAATTTTTAACTTTTTTATAAGACCAAATATATGTGGATATAGTAAAATATTTGTATATATATATATATATATTTATATATTTCTCCACTTCACCTTACATGAGCATTTTTCTTTTACCTTTTGCAAAACCTCTCAAAAATTCACTGGATTTGTCTTTCCCTTGTGCTACATGGACAACGATATGGGGTTAGAACTGGTGACAGCGTGGAGCAAGGAATTCTTTCAGGCAACTGACGATGCAATGCACTAATAGGGCTTTTATAAATAAATGTATATAATTTAGGAAAGGCTTCCTTGTGTTCCTACAGGCATTTACTCACAATGAACACATTTGTTTCGTTTGAAAATTTCTTTAGTAATATTTGCTTTGTGCTTTTTTGGCATTATCTGACCATTGTGTCAGTCAGCAGAGCCAGAGGGTAAGCTGAATAGAATCTTGGAATACGCTAGACTTAGGACTTGAAATAGATTACATTCCTGAAATGGCTCTGTCAAGGATGTTGAGCAAAGATATTTTCCCGACACTGATGGGACTTAAGAGTCAGTATGTCCCACAGTTGAGAACACAATACAGAGAGCAAGGTATATAGACATCGAAAATCATCTTCAGACGCCACCTCAGATAGCTCTGCCCACCAATCATATTCCTGAATGGTACTTAGGGACTACAGGTGCTTCTGAGAAAGAAATATATACTCAAATTCACAGACTGTGTCTGTCAAAATATAAATAAATAAAATTTACCAGTCTCAAAGAAGTGAACTTTTCTTCATTTGAAGTTGTAATCTTGATTCTTCAGGTACCAGGTCTACTGCAAAATTGTATCCTTTGTCATCCATCTCAGAAAGAATGAAAAGAACATGGTCTTGATTTTCAATAATGCATCTTGTCACCTCATGAGGGAACGAAAAGTCTTGCAAAATTGACTGATGATACTAAATTTACTCTCATAAAGGGAGAGTTTTTATGATTAGGGCTGTTAATGAATTCAAATTTTGATCATAGCAGATCATTATACATATGGTGCTAAATTATTAGGAAAAAACAATCTCCACATGATACAGATTGCAAGAGAGATTTGTAATTGCCCTTACAAATTCCCTGGAAGAGGAAATGCAGTTCTTGGACTTATCATCGGTGAATCTAAAGAAATGTTTTTACGGAATCAATAAGAATCCTAGGTTATAAATTTGTTATGGTCGAGCCCTATATTCCTTAATGTTACGATGACTAAACGAATAGCTAAATAGAGTCTTTTTGGATCTTCAAAACACTCAATACATTATTTGGTAATACAATATTACATCTGACATATTAGATACATACAAAAGAAATCAAATCATCTATACTCTCTAATATATATTGTTGAAATAGCCACTATCTATAAACTTGTATTCTCGACAAAAGAATAAAAATAAGATTCATTCTGATTAATAAATATTTACAGACCTATAAATACTAAATTAACATTGAATGTATGATATTAATGTAAGTACATAATATTACAAAATCCGTTTAGAAATGTGAATAACTTATACTGTATAAGTTATAAATATAATTAATAACCAACCTGTCTCGCTCTCCCCTAAGGATCTAGCTACTAGACCTAGCTTTGTTCGCTAATAGCTAGTTTATGATTTCATGACGTCATATGTAAATTGTTGTTTGTTGACCAAAATATTAAATAATATGTAAGTCGTGATCGAGGCCTTATATTGAACAGGATGAAAGTCGATTGCTATGATAAATCTTCCTCTGCTTCAATGAGGGATCACCATGGTAAGAAGTGTGGAAAATCCCGTTCCAGATCTCCTAGAAGCACCAAGCATCATTGTCATCATGACAGTGAGGAAGAGAGTCAATGTAGACATCGAGGATCTCGAAAAGAGGACGAAATGGAACCCAGAAGAACAAACTCTTTAAAAAAAAGGAAGAGCCTCCAAGGATGCAAAAGATAATAGGATGTATAAGGCGCATTGTTGCTTATCTACGTTTATTTTTTTGGTTATTTCAGAAAGTGCCCAGAAAGGAGCCGCTCTCTCAAAAGTCACATCTGTAAAAAAATTTAAACCAAATAACTCTCCATCCTGTCTTAGAATTATTTCAAACATCTGGCCTACTTTGAAAAAAGTTTGGTGATTCCTGGTCCAAACAATGGCAATTAATGCACTTCCTTACACATGTCATGTTCCATACATGCTAGGCAATGTTGTTTCTTCATTGATTTGCCTGTTTGGAAGTTGTACGTAGAAAAGAAAAATTTTACGAAGTAGACCAATATTACCCAGTCAGTAGCGCTGGAATTGATTTTGTTAATTAATATACATATAATCATGACGTCTATCTATGACTAAATCGGTTACAGGTGTGTTCGTTTAAGACGAGACACTCTGTTTTAGACTGGATAAAACGTATTAACTTGAAAAAGGCATTGTTACTTAATTTTGTATTTTAATTAAATATAACCTATATAGATAAAGACAGAAGATGTTCACTAGATGAAGCGCTGGTCCATGTTGGCTCAAGTGTCAACCATGGCGGCCTTCAACTTGTCCTTGCTCCTGAATTTGATGCCACTGAGACTACCCTTAAAACGCCTAAATATGGCGTAGTTTATTGGTACGGCATCAGGTCAGAAGGGAGGTCAACATTCCTTTGGGAAAAAGCCAGAATCTTCCTTCATCAACATCTCTTGCGTTACTTTGGAGGTGTGACAGGTGTTACCCTTCTGCTGCACCCACCAGTCCTCTTGGCCCAGGGTAAGATTTTCTTTTCTAAATCATTAATATAAGTGACTGAATTCAACCTCTTACCAGGTTCAAGGAAGTCGGATTCATGTTTCCCATGATAATAATCAGGATGAAATGCTTAATCACTCTGTGTATAAATATTTTCTAGATGTCAATGGATTCACTGATGGGCTGAGAAGACCCAATCGCAATGCTTCATCATTTTTATGGAAAATTTAAAAGTGTCTCGTCTTAAGTGAAGACACCTGTATGTAACTAGAACACATAACCTCATTTTTTTCCCCAAAAGGTGAGGAACCATTGGCCCCTATGGTGCCGACGCCACTGACCTTAGTACATTTTTAGCAGATAGTCGTAGGACATATCATACTGAATATACTTCTATAGCAAGCAGTAAGATCAATCTAGCATAATGATAAAGTACCCTTAAATTGGCTACTTCTCCAATAAAAGGTATAACATGAAAAAGGTTTTATCCTCTATGCTGGTAAATTTAAAAGTAGGGTACATCCAACTAGTATAGAGAAAAAGACCTTTTTTGTTGCACTGTTTTTTGCAGAAGTAGGCAACCAGATAGTAGCTTATTCCGTATCTGGAAGGGATACTTTAATTGCATTTCATTTTAGTAATAAATATGTATGTATACATATTTATTACATATTTGTACTTAATATGTATTTTGAATGATAAATTTTGAAAATATAAGCCAAATACTTCAATCTATACGAATTTATTACGTGGTCATGGAAAATAATATTTCTTCTGGACTTTAAACCCCGTCGAGATTTTAAATTCTCTCTCCAGTTTTTGTAATCTTATTAATATTTAGAACTCTAATAATGAATATGAGTGGAGGGATCAATAGCTGAAAAAATAATAAATAGTACATTTTTATGTAACGAAATGAGTCCCATAAGGTCAGTTCCTTATAATTAAATATAAGACAATCTTTAAAAGAAGCTAATTAATCCTATTGGATACATAACATCCATTCATTAATTAGTGATTATCAATCTCTTTGATAACACAATGTTAGTCCTACATATGTAGGTAATGCAAAGATATCAAAGCAAGTCTTCTTATGTGGATATCTACCTATGCATTTAACAAAGGAAAAACTTGTTTGCAATTCTGTACATTGCACTTTGGTTTTTGAACTGATTTAACTCCTTTAAGTCCTTCAAACTTCTGTTGAAGAGTCTTTTCTAATGAGTTGTATGGAAATTCTTGCCCATATAATAATATAGTTTCAAAGCAGTGTTCTTTCCTCGATTCATGGTCGGCATTTGTGATGCATGTAATGTATAAAAATATGGATTATTCGTGGATTATTTACTATAAGTATATCCCTTGTCTGCATGCACTTTTAATAAAGTTAAGAGTAGAGATATCATTAGAAAAACGACAAAATCTAGGACCTTGATGAGACTAACAAATCCCAATATTATGGCTTAAAGCAATAATATTGAGTACCTACCTATGGATGATCAAAGTGGGATTAAATGCATTGATATATTTATTAATACCTTATGAATATTTTCTCTTTATTTCAAACCTTTATTGTCGTGTACATATTTATATAAAAACGAATTAAGAATAATTTGGTTAACATGTCGCTATTCAAAATTGGTCTGCATATTGCAACCTCTCCTATTTCTTATCACGTAGAATATGAAAGATTAGAAAGGGAAGCCGTGTATGCACATATTTTAACCTTTTTAATCTTGCACTGTAAGTCTGTTTACAAAGACACCTTGCAAAAAAAATTAATGAGTAGATGACCTCTTAAAAAATGCCTCATACAATCATTCATTCATGAGGTAATGTGGACTTCATTCTCAAATTGTTCATGTAAAATATTTTTGGTAATGTCAGTCTTTACTACAGGCCCATAGCCAGTGCAAAAATGTAACTTGAAAATACGATTTAATCTCTTCCATCGACTTCATCGTCTGCACAACCACTCAAGATATTCTGTGCAGAAAACAATAAATACATAGTTCCTTTCTGTCACACAATTAATTAGTCCGTGCTTGTAGTACTGGTCGCTTCCCTGACATTACGTTCGCCCCATTATAAGATTGAAAAGCCACGCCTTTTAACCGTATTTGTTATTTGTCAAAGGTTTTTTTGGATAAATCCCAATATTCCTGCTGCGATCGATAAGCAATCGATGCGATCTTCTTCTCTTGGAAACACAAATATTGCATTACCAAACCCTGAAGCTCAATTTTATTTTTATCAATTGTCCCGTCAGCCATATTCTTTCCAAACAGAGTCACGAGATATGAATGAAGTTTTGGCCGTCGAGGAGAAATTTTGTTTTCAAAAGCGAATCGACAGAAGATTCGTCGAGAGGAAGTTGAGCTTTTGGTCCAAGTAATAGTTGACAGTCTTTTCAAAAAAATACTTCAAATGTTGCTTGGGGGCACTGGGTACTAGCGCAGTCAGCCCATAGCTGGAAAAAGCCTGATAGTAAACATAAACTACTTTATTCATTTTTTTTTTGTAGGGGGGTCAGGCAGAAAATAACGTTTTTAGGGGGTAATAGGTAAGAATGTAAATAATATGCAAAATGCCGCTTGCGAGATTTTGTGGAGTTGGCTCTTCGAACAGTACTTTTTGTTTTCCAAAGCTGTTATCATTTTTCCTGTATTACTGAGGGAGAACATCTACCTGATAGTAAAGATCTCGCATGAAGGAAGAATACATGCATTAAGGTTAATAAAGCAAATAAAATGTAAACAAAAAGGGCTCAAGTCCTCGTATAACTATTATTAGTTAAAAATATATAATTTCCTGACATTAATTTCCGTTAATTTTCTGCCTGTCATCTTCATTTGTATATATAAAGGAGAATAGCAGCTTGTAGCTCAGTAAAACGTCATGACAGCTCAAGCTGCTTTCCCCCTCGACATTCATTAAATTGTCAGGGTTGCCAGGTTGATTTTCTCTTTTTTTTTATTTTACACAACCTATTTGCATATTATTTACATTCCAAGTAATAGGGTGTCAGAATTAATTAAAAGATTTGTGCATGGTCCTACACTACATACTATTTATATGACTACCTACAAATTTTTATATAAAATATATTTTATTCTGTGACTAAATAAATTGCTGTAAATAGCTCAGGTAAAGGGGGTAAATTTAATTTGTACTTTGATCACACATTTGTGAGTCCAAAAATGGTAAAAGTAAAATTTTCATATAAAAAAATAATTAACCAATTATTATTTTTTCACATAACATAAATATGAATATCCCATGATCCATGAATGTGGCAGATTATTATTATTATTATCAGTTCTGACTTACTGACATTCCATGTTTTAAATGCAGTGTTATGATTTAAATGAAGCATAATGGATATATTTATTGTCACCTTAAAAAGTTGCATAAGTATTGCATTCCTAATATCTCATATCGAATTTGATAAGGTGACAGTTTGTAAGATTTATCAAAAAAAAAAGTATAGATATTTTTCATTTTAGAAATTTACAGTCTGTCTTAGAGTTTTGTATATTATTAGGAATGAAAATCATATGCAATTCGGGCGTGTGATAAAAAAGTGGAGTTGTCTCTTCAAACATGTCTTTTTGTTTTCCGAAGCTGTTATCATTTTTCCAATATTACTGAGGGGAGAACATCTACCTGATAGTAAAGATCTCGCATGAAGGAAGAATACATGCATTAAGGTTAATAAAGCAAATAAAATGTAAACAAAAAGGGCTCAAGTCCTCGTATAATTATTATTAGTTAAAAATATATAATTTCCTGATATTAATTTCGGTTAATTTTCTGCCTCTCATCTATATTATTTATTGTTGTATATATAATGGAGAATAGCAGCTTGTAGCTCAGTAAAACGTCATGACAGCTCAAGCTGCTTCCCCCCTCGACATTCATTAAATTGTCAGGGTTGCCAGGTTGATTTTCTCTTTCTTTTTTTATAACACGCCCGAATTGCATATGATTTACATTCCTATATATTATACTGTCTGGCAGAACCACGACGAGCTTTTTGAGATAAACAAAAATACTACTATGTATTTTCTCTTAATCTGTTTATCATCAGTTGACTCTTTTTATTTAAAGCAGCTGACTCTACGTGCTATGAACTCAAAAAGGGTATTATTATTATTTATGATATTGATATATAAAAAATATATTAAATCAAGGATTGCACGCCTTTTTTTGAATTATTGAATATATTACAAGTATTAATGATTGATTTATATGTATATTGGTTGAATTTATCAATGTATAGTCTATCTAAATAATAACTCAACCCAGTATTAAAAAGTTGGCAACAAGGAAAATACAGAAGACTAGCTACCAGTTGTTTTTCCAGATTTTTACCTCTCTTTTTTGAGAGTCGAGGTTGGGAGTGCACAGAAAAGCTCGTTGTGGCAAAGAGTATTTAGCTTCTTTTTTTCTACTCTTCCTCTCATTAGGAGTGCTCTGAGAATGCCATAGTTGGGAAAAATTGACTAACTACAATATCATTTTGAGCCTTTTTTTCTTTTTGGTTGAGATGTGTAATTAAGTTTTCTATATGAGGTCACTCAACTCCAGAGGTTCTCTATATTTGACCCTGTTGTAAATTTTAGAATTCTATGATTAACCATTCAGGATACATTTTCAAAATATGTTGTAGAATATTAAGAAATTGGTTAGAGCGATTGAGATACCATAGAAATAGATTTAATACGTAAACATAATAATTTATACATTAGTTTAAACAATTTTTAAAATTCAGTCGCATATATTTATATTTTCTACGATAAGTTATGTCATTAGGAGCATTAAAATTTATAGCTATTATCAAATCTTATTGTTATATTCAAATGTATGTATGACTCATAAATGCTATTTTTAGAAAGAAGAAAAACATTCAAGTAAATGCAAAATATTCTATTAAAATATAAATTTTTTTAATCCTTGATTTCCAAATAGATATATTAAAATCCAAAGATAAAAAACACATACCTATGTATTTGTTTGTTTAGTTCTATTGACACCAGCAAATATCTTCAAATTATGTTCCAATCTATGCATATTTGACTATGCTCTTAAAGTATGTAACTATTCTTTTAATAATAAAAAATTTGCAAACTCAAATGTATGTATGTCACATAAATCAACATCTGGTCAGGAACAGTTCATTAATTAAATGTATCTTTTGCGTTTTATATCATTTTACTATGAAAATGAGTCATTAATGAAGTTTTGCTTGCATAAATCTGTGATATTTGGTAGACTAAGACAGTTATTTATAGATATTTAAAAGTTGTCACATAAATTATAAATATATATATATATATATATATTACTTAATTTAGTTCTAAGAAATGTCTGAGAAGCTTTGTCTATTATTATTACATTATTAAATGCTCATGATTTGAGACAACAAGGCTATAGTATATATATATATATGTAAAAAAATATGCATTAGAGATTTAAACTCTTTATGAGTAGGGACAATTCAAATAGATAGTATAAGATATTTTTTATATAGGTAGAGTGAAACGCGTATTCTGTATATTTCACTGTATATAATAATAATTTATAGTTAGTCTGAAAAAAAGATTGTTTTTTAGCTAAAATAAATATTTTAAAAAGTCGTAAAAATATAGGAACAGTACATCACTCAACCTTTCTTCCATTATGAATGATTTTGAATGTTTCCATTGCATAGTTAAAAATACCTCTACATTTAATAATTAATTATTATTATTACCATTTATTCATTAATATTTGCCCCATTCTTGAGTTGCAAAAGTGACTTGTCACAGCAAATGATTATGACTTAATGCATAAACTGCTTTACCGTATAATTTTAATTCATCATAGTTGTTCATAATTACGACTTTAAAAAATAAAATATGTTTTATTGTTTTGTCATTCTAAAAGACATTGTTGAAACGACGAAAATTAAAATAGAGGATCAGACTCATGCATTCATTTACACAAATACCTACTTTTTTTGTGAGTCGTCGTTATTATATATTATCCTGGCCCTTATTAGAGATGATCATATCTACATTTGCCTGACCTATGATAACTTTTCAGAAGATACATGATCATGTAAATATAAGTAGATACTTTGAAGTATTTGGGCATAAACTTAGCTATTTACTACAAAATTACACATGCATACGTTGATGCGTAATTTTTCTCACAAAAAAATTCACATAAATCCATGTTTGTAGGGGTAAATGACTCAAGATATGAGACATATAAAAATCCCATTCCCTTTTCTAAATATTTATCTAAAAGTATGTATTTTGTAGTTTAGTAGTTGTTTTTTTAGTCATTACATTGGATCTAAGGAATAATTGATCAATTATAGGGATGTACAATACTATTTTTAATACAATCGCGATATTAATTGAGTACGTTAACTTCACAAATCGTCCATATTTTGTTGTGGGGAATCTTTATAAAAGACTTTTATTACGACTAAAACTTTTTGTTTATTCGCAACCTCAATTGTTAAAAAGAAAAGGAACAATTTGATAAAGACAATATGGTTGCTATGTATTATATTCTCATGTTATGGTACTTTCGGACTACTATAACTATTACCCTTGGAATATTACAAAATGCTACCATGTATTCTCCCTTTAAATGGTTTTCATCAGTTGACTCTTCTGACTTAAAGTAACGATTGATTTCTATGTTATATTGGTAGAACCTATCAGTGTATAGTATATCTAAATAATAACTCTGCCCTATATTAAAAAGTTAGCAATAAGGAAGATACAGAAGGGTCGCTACCAGTTGTTTTTCCAAAGTTTTGAGAGTCGAGGTTGGGAATGCACAAAAAGCTCATCGTGATACAATGTCAGCTGCTTTAAATCAATAAAGAGTCAACTGATGAAATGAAATATACACGTCGAGCTTTTTTGTCCACTCGCAACCTCGACTGACAAAAGGGAAAGGAAAAATTTGGAAAAACATATGGTAGCGACCCTTCTGTATTTTCCTTGTTGCCAACTTGTTAATATTTGGCAGAATTTATTATTTAGATATACAATATATATTTAATCACAAACCAATCGTGACTACTTGTAATATATTCAAAATTCAAAAAAAGGGCGCGCAATCCTTGATTTAATATATTTTTTATGCATCCAATTCAGAAATAATAATAATACCCTTTTTGAGTTCATATTATGCAGAATCAAAAGAGTCAAATGATGAAAATCAGCTGAAGGGAGAATACAGTGTGTTTTTGTTTATCCCAAAAAGCTCGTCGTGATATCTCTTCAACTACTTTCATCAGTAGACTTTGTATGTTATGTTTGTTTATCCCAAAAAGCTAGTCGAGTAGATGCGTGTATTAGCGTCACATATGTACAGTTTTGAAGTGTGATTGTAAGTCACTTATAAAGGAAGGTTTGATAAAGAAATTATTTATAACAGATCACAAACATTGGAGATTTTAAATGTGCATACTAGTGTTGTGGTTCTCAAGATCCGTCTTGGAATCCCCCTCCCCAAGTTCCGACGGCTTAGTATTGAATACAACGTTTCCAAGACTCTGAAATAGAGGGACCAAATTCAGAAGATACAAATAATGGTTTTTATAGGGACTTTGAATGATTTAAAATTGATTTAGAAGTATACTAGATTTTATCATATCTTTTTGCAGTATAAATAAAAGTATTTGAATTTAAGTGTTTAATCAAGTCGGTTGATCAATATTATAACACTTATATATATATATATATATATTTGGAGGGATCTTGAAGCAATTTTGAAAACAAATTTAACAAAGTATTGTTTATTTTTGTTGAGTTTGGAAAAAGTGTAATTTGATTTTGATTAAATTATGTACAAATATGTAAATTATTAGATCGATCTTCAAATATGTACATAATTGATGAGATGAATGCTTAAAATACAAATTACTCAATTACCATAAGTAAACCATTAGATAAATTAAGGACATTGAGCTAATTGAAGTTTGAATAATATATTTGTACATGCATGTATTGAATCATTACTCATCTACTAGGATTTTTTTTAAATGATTTGAGACCGTCATTAAAAAATGAACTCCCATGACAGATAAGTAAATAATATATGTATTACTGCATATTTTAACAAAATTAAAAAAAAAAAACATTTGTGTTTAAAAGGAAAAAAAGTGTTCTGGAAATGTTTCAAATCCACTAATCAATGTAGGGAATGTTATTGTGCATCAAAAAGAGGCAATCATTAAATAGATGTATACATTATTGCAGTCTTTGAAAGTCCGATAAAAATACATCGATGTATTTTTACTTTGTAAAATAGGTTGTGTGTGAAAATTGTTGGCTTATAACACTGGTCAACAATGAATTATGTAAATTTTCATCCAATTTCAAGGAAAAATTTGCTAGAAATCAAAGACTCACGGTAGAGCTACTAAACAAACCACAGCAATAGACTGAAGAAGTAGCGTGCAACAGGATTTCAACTGATTTCGTAATCCTACTGCGCGCTACTACTTTAATAGTTCTACCGTGTGTCTTTGATTGCCAGTGGATTTTTCCTCGAAGTTGAATGAAAATTTCCACATTTAGATGGGCGATTTCTTCTTAATTAGGGATTCTTATCGAGTGTTTGACATCTCATTTGGAAGCTCTAGGTCTCAACTCTTTAATGCGTTCCTTATTAGTCCATTTCATGTAATATTCAAGGAGGTATTTAAGTTTCGACGACTTTTGGGCCTACTCCCGTCGCTTATATCCCCAGAGGTCCCTTTAGGTCAAAACAAAGACTAGAAATGAAATTTGCATTAAAAAAAACTAGCGGATTATCATTTTTTAATGTCCATAATGAGTATCCATTTAGGCTTAAATTGAAGTTAAAGTTGGACAATGAGCCAAATTAGCTCAAAAAGTAGGATCCGATTTCTCGAAAACCCTCGGACTCTCGAAAAAAAAAACTTTACAAATTTGAAATTAGTGTGCAAAGCTGAATAACTTTTATTATAGTTATACCCCTTAGGATTTTTGAAAGTTCAAATTTGTTGACCTGTGTAATTAATTCTGGAAATCTAAATTATTCTACCAACCCGTAATTTTTTTTTCAAATATCAAAATAACTTTCTTGCACATCCTGCCGCTGTTATAGCTGATTATTACTCGTAAAAGTCATCCTGCCTAACTTTTCATTTTATAATAAATAACAATGATTTTGATGCATCAAAGTCATTAAGTAAATCATCTTGTATGCAATAACAGTAATCTCACTTTTTTTCCCTCATGTTTAAGGGTACCAACACTAGTCTCCATTAATGTAAAAACAAAAAACAAAAAAACGAAATTTATCATGTTCCATTGGGATTATTTTATTATTATTTTGTTGTAAACAGGAATACTGCAGTGTGTAGCATGGCAATCCCAATGCATTGAATTATCCTTGTCTTAAAAAGTTTCATTCAAGCTATTAAACTTATTAAACTTATACCCAAGCTTCATTTGAATTAGTATTTCCATATATTCAAATTAGGGTTGAAAAATACATCACTTCACTTTAACTTCAAATGATACCCAACTATTTGAAGAAAGCATTTTTAATGTTATTAGTGAAAGAGAGGAAGGTCATTGCTCTTAAAATGCCTGGCTAAGGATTAAATTATGCATAGAAATTCCTTTCATTACGATCAATATCTACGTTAGGGAAATGCTCAAAACTGACGGATGCTCTCTTAAAAGCGAATTAAATGTCATTTCATTGAAAATATTAAACAATTTACATGGTTGCATACACCCCTCAAGATTTTTTTTTCTCAGTGCTAACAGAGCCTAAATTATACTATGATAGTATTATATTTTTAGTTTCCTTTTTTTTAACCCTCAGCTGCATGATAATTGATAACTGCGTCACTAGATTATATAGATTTATATAGTTACTCGCAATCAAAGAGATTACTGTTTTGATAAATTCGTGTAAGCATGGTATTTCCGTTTGTATTTTATGTGTACAAGACCCAATATACGTATGTCTGCTATAAAACTGCATAAAACTGACTAGCTGCACGTGTTGACTAACGATATAAAATAATTTAATGAGTCATTTCATTCAGACGAGGCATTGTTAAATCATTTCATAAAGTTAATGTTAAAAGATTATAAAATAATCAAATATTTGAATATGCGTCGAGTAACATAATAGTCCTAGGAACAAGGGGGTGTATAAGGCAAGTGCCCCCACCCCTAAATTTTTTAATTTATTTTGAAGCTCTCCCACCCCCCAAGTCTAGATAAAATTACTTCCTTCTGCCCTGACTAATCTTTATAAACAAATAATCTTTCTTTTTCCTGACCAAATTTAATGATTCAGAAGATGTGATTCCTTCGATTAATCACGACGAGCTTTTTGGGATAAACAAAAACACACTGTACTCTCCCTTCAGCTGATTTTCATCATTTGACTCTTTTGATTTAAAGTAGCTGACTCTACGTGTTATGAACTCGTAAGGGGTATTATTATTATAATTTAACGATTCTGAATCAAGGATTGAGCGCCCTTTTTTTGAATTTGTGCATAATAAAAAAGTATTAACATTGATTTGTATATTGGTAGAATTTATCATTATATAGTATATCTAAATATTAACTCTGCCCAATATTAAAAAGTTGGCAACAAGGAAAATACAGAAGGGATGCTACCAGTTGTTGTTTTTTTCCAAATTCTTCCTTTCCCTTTTGAGAATCGAGGTTGAGAGTGAACAAAAAAGCTCGTCACGCATTTCAATCTGATTTCTAATCGACTGTATAGCTACTCTACCCACATATCATTTCTATTGTTACGACTTACGCATAAATACATTAATTTAATTTATGTCCAACTAATCACGTGTTAGTTTTTCGCCAATTATTCATTGATTAGTGTTTTGTATACTGACCATTGTACATACATAGAAAAGTCATGGCTATAGGGAAGGGGAGCATTACAAAACTTATTAGAGGAAAATGAATGCTCACATTATATCCCCAAGTGACTCTAATTATAGCATTTTGAATTAAAAACACCACTTTTTTAGCATGATTATTTATCTTTCTTTCATTATTTCTGTTGATATTAATTGCACATAGTTAATACATACATATATGCAATAAAATTACAAATCCTGAAATTGAAAAAAAAACAAAAACATTCACAAACATTTAAAACAAAACAGAGAGAAAATGCCTTCTATACAATTTATCACACAATGATTTAAAACTTACATAATACATATTATAATAATATATCTTTTTACATATTTTTTGTTTTTTTTAATAAAAACTAATTTATAAATTCATAGCTCGTCATTCTGTTGAATGAGAACTATTCTTAATTAATTATTGAAATACATACTTATGTTGGGGATGCTTTTAATAGCATGTGTATGAATTATTTACTTGAGAGAAAGAGAGAGAGAGGGGGGGGGGTTAAGTGGTTTGATGATATGACGAAAAATGCTTAAAGCTTCAGTGTTTGAAATTTAAAGTTATTAAATATATAAGAATATTATTTTAGTTCCATTTTTTTTTTTTTTTGTACTAAGCAAAATAATGCGAATTAGATAAATAATGTTGCAGTGCTTCCCTGCACATAATATTATGACTTGGATCATGAATTATGCCATAAACTATTTCAATAAGATAGTGTTCTAGTTAATAATAGTCTTTCATGTATAAGACAATTAGAGTCCAGGTCTAGTGACGTCATTAAAACGGCAGATACTTATGGCTAGGGCGTGGCGGCAAGGATAATTGAGCCAATCAACATAAAGCAAAAGTCAAGGGGGAAAATTTGATTCATTTATTTGTAAAAGTTTATTTTGTGTACAAATATATACATATATGAGCCAAACGTGCATTTTGTCTTTAAAAAAACTGTAGAATCATCGACTTTTGTTTGTTTTTTGTTGTTATGGGAGGGAGGGGGGGGGGGCAAATTATGTATATGTACATATAACTATTAGAGTAAATATAACATATATTAATATGTAATTGCTTGAAAATTTCTTTTTTTGTTTGTTTCGTTCATAATGGACAAAATGCAATAAATAACAAAAATAACTTAAGTAGGTATAAAGTGAATTATAATTTCTTTTGATTGTTTCATGGATATATAAATACATAAATATGTATATCGACAATCCAGGGTCAAATTCCTAAATAAAAAAATATGTTATTCATTGGTCAATTACAAAAGCATTTAAATGTATGTATGTATGTAGAAGTGGCTAGATAGAAAATATTGGAGGGTACCTAAAAATATTCCTTTAAATAAGGGAGGGAGGAAGGGGTATAATAATAACTCAAGTGTAGTTAGTTGGAGATACGAGAAAATTTAATCAGCTCTTAATTGTTTTGCCAGAAAAGCATAGACATCCAGAGTTATTTCGAGTTCTTTTTAAATTTTTGGGACTTTTGTCTCTCTCTTGTTCTGAGAGCATCCTTTGGTAGTTATCAAAGTCTTTGAGGTACCTATGAAATAATGGATCCATTAGTTTTGCATATTATAATACATATATGTTATACACAGCATGTATAACTTACCAAATCGGAGGCCATCTTCGAACATTGAGAGTGGCTTGATTCTCTGGATGCAAGTTCCGCAAAACCTTGGGATATTTTCTACAAATAAGGTTGTAGTTTTGGGCTAAATACGCCAAACACCATTCACTTAATTGGTCCGCATTATGAATCTGTAGATTATAAATAATAATACATACATGAGAATGTGTAAAGCAACTCAATGAGTTTTAAAAAAAAAATTTATACAATAATAACTGAAGAGCAAATGGAGTCAGTGGAACAGTGTTGATTGCTCTATAATTATACCTATTCGAGTTAATTATTTGCTTAAAGAACAATTTATTTCTCTATATACCTATATCCTTTCAAGCTAGACCGTAAGCATAAATTATAATGCTTCTCTTAACAAAGAGAAAACAATAAAGAGGATCTATGTATAGGGAGTCAATCCTATAAATTCCTGTACTATCTACATGGTCTACTTATAAATAATGTGTTGCCTTTGAAATGGAATAAGTAACTAATAAAACCCTCACCTGACAATGTTCTAAAATTTTAAGGGCGTCTTCCGTGACATCTCCACCCTTGTTAACCGTACTGCTTAGCTTCTCTACCACAGCAGTTTCAATCAGAGTTATAAGTCTCGGTAAACAAAGACGGTTCCCTAGTTCTAAAATTCCTAAACAGCTAGAAGCAGTCACACGGGGTGGAGTTCTATCCGTATATAAATAATAAAGGAGTTCCTGGAACGTAAAGCGAGAAACTCCTGGGAATTTAATGACTCGAGCAGATCTTTCAACAAAATCCTCATGAGAAAACATGGCACGCATCATATCACATCGTGCCATAAGCAAGGGTTTATGAGCAGAGCATGTTCCATCGTCTAAACTAAAAAATATATCGGCAAATAATCCTTGAAGAAAGCAAATCTCTTCAAGTCCTCGTTGAGCACACTGAAATATATGTAGATCATTAATGTGTATTATTAATAAAAAAACGTTCTAAAAGTAAGTTACCAGTAGATGTTGAATTCCATTTTCAGAGTTGTAATGGCTCGTTTTTGTATGGTAAATATAATTATACAAATCCGGAATGTCCAGAAATTCTGCAGCCTAAAGATTTGTCATAAAATGGTACCCACGAAAAAAAAGAAAAGAATGAATTACCTGTTTTAGCTCGTCCAATTTGTCAAAAGTTTTTTCAAGCGTACCAGTGTAAATAAACCTTAATGCTTGGCTCATAGCAAGAGGAGTAATTATTTTGGAGCAGGTAAGCACCGTCTGGAGAGAAGTAATAACCCTTCCAAATGCATTCAGGCTTTCACATTGCTGAACCTTAAGTGATGTAAAAGCTGGATGATTGAGTGAGCGAGATGTTTCGGGTGGCTTATAGGATGATGGATTTGACTGTTGAGGTGAGGATGATAAACAAGAATAAGGTATATTGAAGGATGAGGAACTCCTGTGCAGTACAGCGCTCAGTCGTCCACCGCAACCTCTGAGTCTAGGTGAATTTCCCAACAAAGAGAATTTAGAAGGGGTACTATGCTCAGATGGAGGGATGAGACATTCTGTTTCTTCGTCATAGAAATAATCACCTCCCGTGATCATCGGACTTGAGCTTAGACTACAACTAACCTGCAAGTAAAGAATAGGAATTAAAAAATCATACCACAGGTACAAGTTAATCCTACAAGACTAGTTTCACTACTACTCCGTGTAGGGGCAATGTCTGAAGTGCTTGAGGTTAAAGACTCAGTGGACAAAAGTCTTTGAAGAAGAGGACTAGATGCTGCAAGTATGAATTTATGAGCTGAGAAACCAACGTTTCCACAGAGGAATATTACATCTGTAAAATGCTGACCATCAAATAATTTAAGTCGATCGATACCATAGACGCTGGAAAGCGGTAGAACATCTGGGAGCTTAGGGCGTGGAGGACAGTGGGGTTCCTATAAGAGAACAAAATTTAGAACAATAATCCAGAGATTATAAAATGGTCTTACCTGTAGAGTTGGCCGTAAAACTCTTTTAAGGTTCGTCATCCAGAACCTTTGAGCTCTTTTAGCAGAGAGGGCAGCTCGTATAGCATTCTCAAATACTTCATTTACACCATAGTAGGTCAATACACTGGTTTCATAGTATGGTATTCCCAGCTCGTTGGCTACAGCCCGCCCTTGCTCCGGAAGGACGAGGTCTCTTTCCCTCACTTGTCTAAAGATCAAAGGGAAAATCAAATTATGTAGGTACTTGTATGCTATGTTTAATAATTACATACCTCACAAGAGGACTCCTTTCCTTACAATAATTGATGTACTGCTCGTCATGTAAAATGAAGCGAACATCGTTTTTACATCCAACAAGAATAACCGGGGTAGTGGGACAAAACTTTCGTATTTGCTGATACCACATCTCCCTACAATTTTCCAGAGAGCTCACGCGCCCAATATCAAAACACATAAGAACAACATCTGAACGCCCATATGCAAATCGACGATCCTTATGATGATCCCCAAATGTGTCCCATAGTCTTAAGGAGACATTAACACCATCAAGGACCATCCAGGAGTTCTCCAAGACCTGAAAGAAACTCCTTCATATTATTTTTAAATTGTAAAAAAAATCGGTCTTACATCCTTGTAGATGCGATACTGATCAATAGCCCAAACGGTGGGGACGTGAGTATTGAGGAGTTGAGAGAGGGAGACCTTTTGTTTGCAGGCTCTTGCACAAATAAGACGGGTTTTCCCCACGGCATTGTCCCCGACAAGAACGCATTTGACTAATTCTTGATGAGGTTGCTCGTCATCCATGTTAGGTGGAGAAAGATTCTAGTTAAAACGGTTGGTGCTTTTCTCCAGCTAAGGAGACGATGACGATTATGATGAATTTACAACAAAATTTGTCATAACATTGAAGAGTCTGGTCGGACTGGGACTTCCGGAGGGGAAAGGTAATAATAATTTCCTCTCATTTACCTAAAGAATCAATAAAACCTTTGTTAAAACTAAATAAAACTTTTGAGTATCTCTCCTAAATAAATAAAAACTAGATATAAAACGTGGGCCTATTGATTCTTTGTCTTATCTCACTCCTTGATTGTTATGTAATAGGACATAAATTTATAAGCAAACTGCATTTTTATTCCCTTTAGTGCATTTCTACCGGACAAAGTACCTTTGAATAGGTTTCGAGATTTTAAGAAGTACTACCGGCAAATTTTTAAGATAATAAGGACTATACTGAATATTACTTACTGTACACCCCTTTTCACATATCTTTTAGTTCATAGACTCTATACTAGAGTCCTTACAAAAAAAAGTAAGGACACTTCAATTGATTAGAATAAAGACAAAGGCACTATAAATATCAAAATAACGTCACAACTCGAAGGAACTAATAATATGTAATAACTGAAATAAAATAGCTAAAGTCTATTCCTATTCTGTCAAAAAAAATATAAACAAACGCATTAGAGAAGAGAGAAGAGGAATTCTCTTTCGACGTTCTATGTCGTTGTTGTTTTTCATATATTCGTCTTGATAATATACATAGTGTGTATATTTTTTAGAGGTCTGTTAATTTGCGTACGTAGATTTTTGCATTACGAATATTGATTTAGGAGGGAGAGAGAAGGGGGAAATAAGGAGTAAGTAGAAGAAGAAGTAGAAAAAATCCGACTACGCAGTTATTTTAGTGATTTTTTTAGCTATTGAATGTGTCACAAAGAAATCATTCAAATGCTTCATTTTAAAATAAAGTTATATAAATTGCGGCAAATATACGTTGTTATATAGTTATGTAATTTAAACGCGCTCAAGAATCCATATTTTGAGACTTGTGTAGACCCTTAATCCATGGGAGTTTTATTCATTTTGTTTTTTAAGGACTCAAGTTTTATTGTTTTATTGAATATAAGTTGTATAGGTACGAAAAAACATTACAAAGTACTTATAAATAATATGTCAAAATCGCAGACTAAGTCAAAGTAATTAGTTATCAGGATCATTTTCGACAATTCTTCAAATACCAGATCCTACATATATTACTCTACCAGTTTCAAAATCTGTTTGGCCTACTCAAAGAATGCAATGTGGGACTTTTTATTTTTGATTGGAACATACCTATTATATATTGGTGCGACTTACAATTATTAATCTTCTGAAGAATACAGGGAGCTTATTTTAAAACTTAAGGGTGGTGGGTCCAGGATAATTTTCGGTAGTGTCCCCTGATATAAGACTGTTTATAATTAATTATATTTCAACTTAAGTTCGGGGTTAATTATTCAATTTTAGAAAGAGTCATTCAAGGTCACAAATGGTTCGGACAGACCAGTCTTCACAAGGTTTTTGCTCCAGTGCATTGTCAGACGTAGATCAGTGCTAATTCAAATGATTAATTATATCTAGATTTGATTTCAAATGATCATTACATTCTACACGTGAATTGTATGAAAATTTAAACCAGAATTTCAGCCACATTGGTTGGAATAATAATAAGCTATTTGATAGATCATCGGTGTGTTTTAAAATTTCTTGTGTTGGTTCAAATTTAGTACAAATCCAAATTGATCTTGGCCCACTAAAATAAGAAAAAACGGTCCTTGATGAAGTCATTAATTGTATTTTTCCCTCATTTCAGTAAGGAGCTATTCAACTTGGATAGTAAAAGAGTTAAGTGTCTATCTTTATGACTGACAATCTATGGACCTGATAGACCCAGTCTTTTTTAAGGAATGGATCAGAATGAATACAAAAAAAATGAGACTGACGCAATACTAGTTTTGAATTGTGGAGAAGCAGTGAATGACTTTAAACTGTAATTTGAGCCGTTTGCCTCATAGCTTGATATATTTTGTTCTTTGTTGACAAATATAATAAAATATACATATATTTTATGGGAATTCCATTAAAAATTGAGCAGTTTTCTATACGCTTTATGGAAACTATGTTAATGTGAATATTGCTATGCTTGATTAATGAGTTATTCAATTTCCTTTCCTTTCGTGTCTTTTGGTGTGTGCCCATTATTTAAAGACTTTCATTTCATGCCGAGATAACTCCTCTCGAGTCATTTATTGTATATGTAAGTTGAATGTAATATTAAAAACAACATTTGTGCAAACGATACACAATCAACAACTTTAGACAAAGTATGTAAATGGTTGAAGATGAAGTCATCAATGGGTTAATTATAAGATTATATACATTATAAAATTATCAACCGAGAGCATAACCGCCTTCCAGGCTAATTGGATCGTTTTGCCTCTTTGTTTTATAGTTTTATCATCACCAATGGAGTTTTTAACCAAATGAGAACACAACATATTATGTTCTTTATCTATTATTATCATTATTGTTATTATCAAATAAATTCAAAGAAACCATTCATGAGAAAAATGTTTATTCATCTCATGCATAAAAGATTATAATACTCTTACTTTTAATAAAGTATGATTTTACATCAAATGAGGTGGGTTTTTTTAATTTCAGAAAACACTGGGCTGGAAATTTACTAAAGTTAAAATCCATGTATCAGGTTAGAAAGATATTCAAATATTAAATTCTAGATACTTTCGAAATTTGGTTGACTTATAATAAAAGGGGAAATTCTTAATTTTCAAGGAAGTCTACTGAGAAAAGAAAAGAAAAACTAACCAAACCTTTTTTACTTAGCAAAAAAATCTTTAGATATTTGTAATAAATATGCCTTAAAGTTAATAGAAAATTGTCTTATTTCATTATACAGATCATCAATGTACTTAAGTTATTAAAAACATGGAATTTTCTATGACCTTTGCTGAAACATATGAATTAGCTCTATTCTGGATTTGAATTGATACTCATAACAATCCCTTCTCATAAAATTATGTAGTACCCCTTTGCACTAACAGATAAATATTCAATATTTTCTCAACAATCAAACTTTGATTTCCTTGATTGGGCCATTTATTGTCCTCATATATGTCAAGTCAACAAGAAAGTAAGTTTTTTTTCAAATATTGAAAATGAGAAAATCCACTTTTAAGTTTTTTTACTTTATAAATATAACAGCCAAATGTTTTGGAGTCATTTTAAGACCTATCCGTCACGGTTTTTGTTAAAATGTCACTTTATATTGAGATACAGCCAATGATTGTTGTCTATCCAAAAGAGCAATCGGATGAATGTTAGGACTGCACATGGAGCCAATATGGTCCCTGAAAGAACGTCTATCTTTAGGAATGTAAATAATATGCAAATCGGGCTTGTAAGAGTCAAAGAAAGAGAAAATCAACTTGGTAACTCTGACAATTTAATGAATGTTGAGGGGGGAAGCAGCTTGAGCTGTCATGACGTTTTACTGAGCTACAAGCTGCTATTCTCAATTATATATACAACTATAAATAATAACATAGATGAGAGGCAGAACATTAACTGAAATTAATGTCAGGAAATTATATAATTTTCTGCCTCTCATCTACATATGGTATACATAATGTTATTATTTATTATTGATGTGTTTGTTTGTATATATAAAGGAGAATAGCAACTTGTAGCTCAGTAAAACGTCATGACAGCTCAAGCTGCTTCCCTCTCAACATTCATCAATTTGTCAGAGTTACCAGGTTAATTTTCTCTTTCTTTTTATTTTACACGCCCCATTTGCATATTATTTACATTCCTAGTAATAGTAACTACATAGTCAGAAATAACAGATGTTTTTTATTCTTGATTGTGGCCGGTATTTTTTTTTCCTATAATTAAGTCATTATTTAATTAATCGAAATATACTATTAATACAAACGAAAGAAAATTGCTTCAAGAATATGATAGCAGGTTTAACTCATTTTTGAAATATTTCAGATAAACTTCGTTTCTTCTTGACTTGACACATATGTTATTCGAGACAATTAGATACAAACTTCAACTCTGATTTTTTTTGAAGAGCTATACGTATTTTTAAAAAGAAATATATATTTTAACTATTTCATTTGTATTCATCAGAGCAATCATTTCTCTTGAGAGAGCAAGACTCATGGAGAGAAATCTGTCATCCCATTTTTAACTCACACTTCCAAAACGATAAGTAAAATAAGTACGGCGATAGTTACCTAATTCCCCATGAAATTAGGATTTACCGAAAATTATATAGTATTTATATCTATATTTGACATTTAAAAAAAAAAATATGATGATCTTTATGTAATTATTTAAAAATCAAGGAGAAGAGAGAGAACTCAAAGATGTGTATTACATAAAAAAAAGAGATTATCTTCCTTAGGATCCAATGTTATATTAATTATAATCAAAAAGTAGGTTGTTGTCTTTGAGTAATCATGAATCAAACGATGTTTATACTACGTCTTACGTGATCAATTACAATATCATCATATCCACAACATTTCCTTCAACATAATATGTATGTATATATAAGGAATCACGTCGAGAATATCAATGAGTCGCTGATGTTACATAATAATTAAATCTGTTTAAATATTATTATAAAACCTATTGAAGCAGAGTTTTGAAAGTAATAGTAATAATTTTGGCTCTATTCATTGGAGCAAAATATGTACATAGTTCTATCAAAAAATAACTTTTATGTTTATATTATATAAAGAACAAAATCTTTTACTATGGAACAAATGTTACAGTGTTGAGATGAATTCATTGTTAATTTCAAATAGCAATTGTAATTAATTATTTATGTTTGGAAATAATATTTTCTTTTTTTAATTGTAAACTGTGAATTTTAGATATTTTTTAAAAAAGGGCATGGGCTGCCATCTAGAGGCAGTATGATGAAGCATTATATAATTGCATACCCACAATGAGCTTTTGTGAATAAACAAAGATACTCTGTAATCTACCAGCAGCTGTTTGTCATCAGTTGAGTTTTCTGATTTAAAGCAACCACGTGTTATGAACTCAAAAAGGGTATTATTATCATTTATGATTTTGAAATATAAAAAATCTATTAACTCAAGGATATCTATGCCCAATATTAAAAAGTTGTCAACAAGGAAAATACAGAAGGGTAGTAGCTACCAGTTGTTTTTCCAAATTTTTATTTTTCCTTTTAAGAGTCGAGGTTAGGAGTTTACAAAAAAACTCGTCGGGATCAACGTTCAGAACACAAAACGAGGGTCAAGAGTATGTAGATAAATCGACAGTTCATAAAAAATACATAGACTAACATTCTAGGAGTATACAAAAAAAAAAAAAAAGATTATATATATCCCCATATCTCTAACAGAATTTAGCACCCAAATTCTGCCTCTATAATCAGCAATCAAATTAAAATAATTTTTTGTGTCCCCAAGTAATTTTTACCTTCTTTATTTATTTTGTATGAGTAGCAGACTCATGATGGCAATTATGAGTTCGTAAGCCCATTATTTATTTCCTCATATATCTGAGGAATTACATATTGTATGAGTTACAAAAGTTATTTACAATCCATGATGAGAAAAAATGAGAGCTGGGTAGATTGTCGGACTGGTACAGTGGGAGGTTGTCACAACTATTCTACCTCATGGAGTATAAAGTGGTTCTACATTAGCTACTCATTAATTCGTATTAGAAACGGATCTACAGATACTTACTTATTTTTAACTTGTTCATAAAATATATTAAAAACCTTCTAAATAGTTCAAACTAGGGTTGTATCGGTCCTTAATATAGGACTCGAAATCCCTTCAATTTCGTATCTTTTATCGGTCCTAAAAAAGTATCACATTTTAAAGTGTCTTTTACATTTCATTCTCATATACATTGGACATTTAAATCTACAATATTAATGATGATATCACCGGTGGATATCTATAATGGTGTCATTAAGAGAAGCTTGTTCCATAAAACAGCTTTAAAGTTCGATTCGGACGTGTCCTTAAATTTTTGAACTCGATGTCGAATGAATCTTATGAATCGACACATTAGATGGATTCACATTTAACTTTTATTATCGACATATAATATATATCAATTAGAGTGGTTTTCTCGGATTTTAAGTGTATTAATAAGTAAAAGTGAATTACAGATAAATTGATATTAATTCAGTTTATCAACTGACAAAATTCCTAGAATCAATCAAATTCTCATTACATTAGAAGGTGTGACAACCAACTCATCCTTGAAGCTACAAATTTTCACATTAAAAAAACAAACAAAAAAACTTAAAATGAACGCACCATGATTCAGCCGTTTGAAATGAAGCTGAGTAAGAACTGGAGGGGCTTCAAGAAGGGGGTAAAGGAAGAAAGTAAATATTACCATTAATTTTTTTATTATTATTATTTACGTCATTATAAATGAATCTTTTATGCAATTGTAGTTTTAGTAGTAAGTATAGCCATGAAGAAAGATATGTTCTATTTTTAGAAGGGCCAATGAAATAGTGTTATTATTCATTTATACAATATACATATGTTGTATGCATTTAAAGGAGATTAGTCTTGTATGTAGAAAATTATACAACATATAGCTATATAAAAGGAACATGAATGACTCATAATGGTTCACCCTGATTATGTTTTATAACCATAGTTAGGCCTCTTTGTCAGACATTATAACTTATGAATGAAGGAACCATAGAGGAATGAGATTGTACATAAAATAAATCCCTTTCTAAAAAGATCCTTGATTCATTTTTATTCAAAGCCAAAAACATCGTTGCCTTTGTTCCTAATGAAACGTATGTCATAAACATATTATGCACTTTTAATGAGACCCCATTATCAATTATGCACTTTTATCTTTAAAGTCATGTATGTAGGTAGGAAGCTCTTGATACAACCATTCCATGACGTACTCCTCACTATAATTGACATCATCATAGATTACAATTTACAGCCAATTCAATGCATGTCTATTTTTTTTTTTTTTATATATATCATTGTCTGATAGAAAATGATTGCAAACTTGAGTCATTTTCTCTCTTATCAAACACATGACTTTTCCTTTTCAGAAAAAAAAAAGAAATACTCAAAGAGCTCATGGAATTTGACACAAGTGACAAGTATCTGCAAGATACTGAAAATGAATACAAAAAATGAAAATCTCCCATTGTTTCTGATTTCAATTATGTATGCATATTTGCAATGAATCTTTTGTTTGTGCATCTCAGAGTCATACACAATGATTGTAAAACAATTGACTTTGAGTCTTAGCGATTTAATTTTGAAGGATCTTCCATACTCAGTGTTTGTTTGTTTAGTTATTTTTTTTATTATTCTTGACTTGGAGTCTCAATCAAAATATGAAGGTATTTTAATTATTCTATAAACAGGAAAAGTACAAAATATGCTCTATAACCAATCGATAAAAGTAACTATTTTAAGGGACTTGAATGTATGTACCTAGGAACAAGACAACCGGGAGGAGGCGTTACTGAATTAATAATTATCTCCTTGGTGTAGGTAATTACAATTTTAATTTATATTTAATTTTGTGAATGAAATGACTTGTATAAATCATTTCTTATCCAAACGTTAACTTAGTATTATTATGGAACAAATTCAAACACCCTCTTGAATATTGAATTTCTCTTCTTTGAAATCAAGTTTTTAGCAATAAAGTTATGTATAAATCCTCTGAGATTGTATTGCAAATAAATTGCTAGTTAGGATGTTTATAATAATTATTATTATTCGCAAAGTGTTGAGAGTTATTTCTGTAATTATTTATCTTTTTTAGTTGATTTATAGCTGGGCTTTAATACATTTTATTCTTTTCATTATGTAATGTACACGGCTGCGTAGAATTACCAACCTATAGTAGTACAAATAAACTGTGCTTTAATTTTACAAAAAAAAAGTATTTTCTGCACTTTTTGAAATAAGATTTTGTAAAAAATGGCTCGATGATTGATTTGCGGCCAAAGACAGCCAATTTTTATTTGCCGTGGCATTCACAAATTACCTGAGAGATGAAAAAAATGTGTCTCGGGCTATGACTATTATTTTAAAGATTCAATTTGTCACCATTTTTCACAATAAACGTTAGAAATTGAAAAATAAAGTCTCGTTTCAAAGGTATAGACCTGGTACATATACTATGTAAATTCTATTGTTTTATGAAATTTTCTCAAAGGATCTCCGAGACCAAATTCGTTCTTTGAGTTGTCTCCTTGATCTGAAATTTGATAGAAGGAGCTGAGAATGAATAAATAATGATGTTTCAATAAAATACGTATGTATTTATGAAGGGTAAGTCATTAAACAACTTTTGCTTTACCCTGAAGGTTGGAAAATGATTTTTATAATGTGTTAATTTTTCACACAGATACAATCTACGTGCATTTTCGTTCTTGAATTCGTCCTTCCGTCTTTATTTTGCAAGCTTGACAATTGCAAAAGTAATAAAAGTACTTATGTATAGCATATCTACTATGTACTTAATTTTGCGAAGCAATATAAAACTTTGACGGCCCAACTCATACAACAAAAAATAAAAAATATATACGATTATTAAAAGTATCTTATTTCCTTAGCAACACGGTGAGATCCTCAAATAACAACTTTCTCTCTAATCATCAAAGGTTATTAAAATATTTAATGAGGTTATTTATGGATCAACAATTTGAAACGAAGGAAATATCAACCAAACACTGAAATGTATGTACATTGTCTTTAGTTTGAATGCTTTATAACATTAAGTCAGGGGCAAACCCGACTCTTTGCACTAACCTCATTTCATGTGAAGAAGTAAGAACATACACTTATGGATGCAAACAAGGTAAATTATGCCTGGCCAGCATACATACCTATAATTAGAAGAATTATTTCTATTTGTAGACAAATATTGGCGTGTCGATTGATTTGAGAAGGGATTTTAAAGAACTTCCATGTGCAATAATTGCTGTGAATAGTCCCTCTCGGAAAACCTTTTCAAATTGACTATAATGATATACAGCATTCTACAAGCAGACAAACAACTTGATTCTGAATCCATCTAGGCATCAGTTATTGAGAAATATTTATTATATTAGTCATAGAGGATGTCTCGGACAATAGTCTCGGTCCAGTCCAACTAATGTGTGGTCTCAGAAAAAGAAAAGATGACGTCATAAATATACATATATATTTTCACATCTTCATCAAAGTATGATAAAATATCATTATTTAACTAAATCGAATCAACGAATTTATAAATCGTTTTTTTGTTTTTTTGCATTTGTTTATAGTCGAGGCAAAGCAATTCTTCAAAAATTATGCATGTTTTTTGCACTTATCACATTGTTATACATATATGTATGTATGTACTTAATTAACTTTGAGATCGTCTTAAAGAGATGGGATGAAGTCTCAGTTGCATTTATTCGGATGCATAAAATTACTATTTACTTCATCTAGTTGTTATGTCTTAAATCTTGTGTGGTGAGTTACGGATAGCTGGATATTTATACCCAGAGATTATTTTTTATTTAGGGTAGACCATTTTGCAAAACATACATGTAAAGAGAGTTTTTCATTGACGTCACAGATGATAAAATAAATCAAAAACAATGTCTTGTTTGGGGAATAGAGTTTCAAAATTCTGGGGCAGAAATTACAAAAGACATCAGTCTTGTATTGATTACAGCCTGATGTCAAAGAGAAACGATGATATTTGTACAAGTTCAAAGTATTAGGTACTAAAAATCCCAATAAAATGGCTAAATTTGTACAATTAATTTTGTTCCGGATGAATTAGGAACCAGTACAGTAACAGTTAATTTATTGGCTACACAGTATGAATATATAATTATGTAATAAGATATTTTTAATACATGACATTAAGGGTTTATTTATAATAGCAAGAGAGAAATTTGATGCACGACAAAGGCACTCATTATTCACCATTGCCCTTAATAAAAAAGAAACCAGAATTTGTACTCTTATAATATTTGATTGTTTATGTATCCAAAAACGCTATTGATACGTAGGTAGGTAATTTATAGATAATTTGGGGGATGGAGTAGACAAATTGGAGTTACAATAAATTTGATGAGGGATATTTTCCAACAAATCTCTTCGTCCCTTTTAGCAACTATCTTCGGTCATAATTATTATTAATATACCTATCAAAAAGTTAAATAATAATAATAAGTATCATCAATCTAAATTAATATAGTTTTAATCAAGGTCAGAGTAATGAATCAGTCCTTGGGCTCCGCGGTCTAACTAATTAATATAATTAGTAATTATATACACATACATAATATTTGATAAATGGTGACTAAGACTTAAATATTACGTAACAAATCACTACTTTTCTCTTTTTGATGTATGTAGGTATGTGGGAGTACCTATTAGTCAATTTACATAATCCATGGAGTCAGAAAGTGGTCGGATCTCTTGTCAGGATCCTTCTTCATTTGTCAATTAACAGTTTGGCAAAGAGGTCGACAAATTTGAATAATAATATGTACACATTATATGTTTTTTCTCTTTGAGATTGAATCAGATGAATAACAAATAATATTTCCTAGCATGAGCACACAGACTATACGGTACTATGACTAAATTTGTATCCATACAAATGAGTACCAGACTTCCTATCTCCCTCTTACAGATAAATATAGAACACACACAAAATATATTGACATTGATATATTTGGAAGTGGGTAATGAATATAATATGTATCCATCCAATTCATTATATTATTAACTCCTTTTTATAATACAAAACTACGTTTTATACGTATATACATATAGTACCCACAAGTTGCAACCAAAAAAAATGAGATGAAGAGTTGAAGGATTTTTTGTGATAAATAGCAGTGCAATAATTGAAATAGGATCGATGTAATAAAGCAGCAATTTCTGACTCATCACTGATTAAAACGTATTTTGAACTTCATTCAACGTTATGAACCGAAATGAAATGATAGTTCATCATTAAATAAGGTGCTATGAGAAGTATCTTTGACAACACATATTTTGTCAAAGATAAAAACGACTGAAATAGTAGTCAAATGAGCCAAAATGAGAGTGAATAAATAATCATCATCATTAGCACTGATGGAGATTTAAAATGTGTATTTCTATAGCTTTTGTACTGTTTTATGATGTGTAGTAACATTCTCTGAGAGATAGAGAGAAGTCATAAATCAAATCATAATCTTTTTTAAAAATCTTAGAGAATCAAAGCCAAAAAGTCTACATTATGTATTTGAAGCCCACACTTTTTCATAAGTTATTTTATTTTAAATTAGGTAGATATGTACATGGGCAGTTATTCCTTGAGCCCCATTCCTTGGGATTCAAAAAAAAAAAAAAAAAAAATCTTTCAAAAGCCATTGTTATTCATCATAATGAACTCCTGAGATTCTTACTTCATGGAGAATACTAAGATATTTGCTCAATTATATAGCTATGTATTATATATAAAAATAGCTTTTGATTGAAAAGATACGATTCTGAAAAAATAATGATGGATGGATGAAGTCACGAAAATGGCATTTTGTAGGAATATATATGTAGATTTATATATGCAATTTGGTAGTGAAAGAGAGGAGAAAACAGGTATTCTATTAATTAATAAAAGATGATTAAAGATGCAGACTGAAGTGAACATGCATCAATTTATATTTATTATATTTTTTTAAACGTCAATAAATTTAATTAATAATGGTAATATTAATGTTTGAGGATGTCTTATACAAATGCAGACCTCCACCTATGTATGTAAATGTAAATACACTGTCTATTTGCAAATAATAATAATACTTCAAAATGTATACAACCAGGAGCGTATAATTGGCTCTCTTTTTGCAAATGGGCGCCATATAATGCTCAATAAAATAGAGGTATATTTATATATATTTAAAAAGTATAATTATATCTTGGGAAAAGTATCATAGATGCAAAAGAAATAAAATATTACGAAGGAATCCCTGGGTTGTTTCTTGCTTTAAAAAGTTAATCCAGTTTAGAGGAGGGGGGCTCTAAATTATGACAAATGGCCAAAAGAGAGATGTACATATTTAGAAGCATATTTTCTGAGAAGTTTTTGAACCTACGAGTTATAATACGTAATAATAATAATGATAGTAATATATAAATAATATGTGTGAGTGTAATAACAGATAGTGCAGTTTTATATGTTATTTTCGTAGTTGATGAAGGCTCCATAAATGGAGTTTTGTGAGGAGGAGTAGAATGAATATCTATGATTTGTTGAATCAACTAATAATAATCAATTCGAGATGGTCACAGAGCTTTGAGAATGATCCACAATGCATATAATATGTATATACATAGTCTACATACATATTCTAAACATATGTAGATATGGTATCTATCTACATAGAGGTTATGGGAATCCATGAAAGACACAGCATGAATAGGGTTTATCCATGGGAATCTTAGGAGAGAGAAATAACCAACCACTCATCATCTCCTCCACAGCATCACAACTATTTATATGGAATTTAAACCCCCATGTTGATTATAAAATATAGGAGGGACCCCCGTGATGACGTCATTAATTGCTTATTGTTGCGGATTCTTCTTAGGTATATTATTATTATTATTATTATTATTGCTTCATCTGAGCCTCTACATACGTACACAATAGCTACTAGCTAGGTACACATATGTTTGATGAAGAATGGTTATTATTGCAAAACGCCTACTCTATTCAAATTACTTATTTCAGGGAGTCAAGTAATGGACCTATGGACGGATTTATACCTACTTCTCAATAACAACAATAACGTTTGTATACTACACACTTCATTCAAGTCTTTAAAATACCTTTTTATTCCTTATAATTCCGTTCATCCAGCTTCACACCCACTATTCCCCCCCCCCCATTTTTCTGAGTAGTAGTGGGTACCATTAACAAAAGGCAATAAATAGACAGAATTGACAATGGGTCATTCGTTACGCTTGCTTTTATCTTGATTAATCATATCCACTCTAGGTTTGGAGGAGGAAGAAAAAGTACTCCGAGCTACTAATTAATTATTAATTGCTATTATTCTTTAATTTGTACATAATTGAAGCTCCATTTCAATATTGGGATCCATTAGAGCAATTTTGTAGGTACTTTAAAGGGATTTAAAACTGAAATGAAGTAGAACAAACCCCAAATGTATGTATATGTAGTATGGCTGTACTTTGTAATACATACTTTGATAAAGGAATATCTAACATTGAGGAACAGCACTTCATAGTCCTTTGATATAAAACGTTTAGGAGAATTTTAATATTCCTTTGGCTTCTGTATATTCTATAGCCTTTCATGTCTCAATAAAGTGCTTTTCTTTTTAGAATGGAAGAAGGAGCTCCCACGGAGATATTGTTTTATGTGACTCACTCCTTGGGGGTGATCCTCATGTGCTTAATTTCTCTCTCACTACTTTTAATTTATATTAATTAAGATGTAGGTAGATTAATTTATAACATATGAGGGGGGGAAGGCTCTTACTTCACATAGGGTGTACCATTTAAATCCCCATTGACATTGGCTCAAGATTTGCCTTACAAAGGTAGGTATTAATATTACAAGAAATATACAAACCACTTAAATACAAACAAATATAATAGCCAAAAAGTCTTCTATATAATATATAAATTAAGATATGGACACCTTACAAAAGTACTACCATTCATAATAATTAATTAATTTGATAGCTACAAGGATCGATAAATAAATAATGATACTAATTTTTCTTAAATGGGAACCCCCTTCTCTACAAGAAATTCAAGCAATTACTATACCTATAATATATATGCATGTATATGTATAAACGTAGAACTCGATTAATCAGAGATTGGAAGAGTTAAAATTCCAAATAAATACTTGGGTACAAAGACGGCATCATTAAGGGTTTTATACAATGCAGCATAGAAATGATATGAGCCCACGCAGAAACAAATTGCTCTTCATTTCATCAGTTCTAACACGGTACATAACATACTAAGTGTAATATTGGACTCAACATCCCATTCATATTCGTAGTGTACTTCCCTGAGGACTTAAAACCTTTCACGTGATAATCAACAGGATGAAAACGTGTGGGAAGTCCTCCTTCCTTGTAAATATTTGAATATCATTCAAACAGATGGAGATTATCACGTCGAGCTTTTTTGTTCTCTCGCAACCTCAACCCACAAAAGGGAAAGGAAAAATTTGGAAAAACAACTGGTAGCTACCCTTCACTATTTTCCCTGTTGCCAACTTTTTAATATTGGGCATAGTTATTATTTAGATATACTATATATTGATAGGTTCTACTAATATACAAATCAATCGTTAATATTTGTAATATATTCACAAATTCAAAAAAAGGGCGCTCAATCCTTGATTTAATATATTTTTTATATATCAAAATCTTAAATAATAATAATACCCTTTTTGAGTTCATAGCACGTAGAGTCAGCTGCTTTAAATCAAAGGAGTCAAATGATGAAAATCAGCTGAAGGGAGAGTACAGTGTGTTTTGTTTATCCCAAAAAGCTCGTCGTGTATTATACCAGAACCTCGAGAAACAAACAGAGCTGACCACATAAATTTATTTTTGTTTAAATAAATAAGAAGTCCTTAATAAAAGCGTGAATGCATGGTAATTACATAAGCCTACATTCTAGTAGATACATTAACATATTATGTACATAATATATAACGTGTAGTACAAAGTCCATAAAAGTAATGCACGTGCATTAACTGTCACATAAGCAATAATTATAATAATTAAAGCCCTAATTCATGACCCATGAATCTCTCAAATAATTTCCATATCGGGCATACATTTAATATGATGTCGTAGGTATTATTATTGCAAGCATTCAGAGGAAATCATTTGGAAAAAGGTTTTAGTCAAGACATGCGTTGCACATAATATGTACATGGTAGATTCATAAGGCTGCCTGCCATTAATACATTATAATTTATAATTCACGTCATTGTGAAGAATGAATGAGTAATCAGTTGGGTTGAACGCGGGGGATGCTTCTACCTAGAACTTTAGGCATGTATTCTATCATCTAGATGTGTACATAGAGTGTTATACCTAGGAATGTAAATCCAAAGCTCCTTGTTGGAGAGAAATAGAGAGATTTGTAAGTTTGTAACCGTCTCTTTTTGCAGTTATTGTAAATAATAACGACATTTACATAAGATTTGTATTAAATTATTTCATTCTTAGGTATTCCACATTGAATATCTTTATTCATGATGAGAGTCGTCAACTCTTATACATATAATAAATATGTAAGCAGAAGTAAACCTTATAATAATAATTAATCCTATATACATAATATGTACATATACAACATATTTTATAGATAACAAAGGGATAGACGATAGTCCTCCTCGAATTCATACATGACACATATGTACAAACCACTGTCGTAATAATATTTAATAATAATAATAAATATCAAGCCTCATTAGGATGAAGATAAGGACGTGACTCATAATAAATGGTAGTACGGGTCCGAGATAAACGTGATAAGCATTATTGAAATGATTAATACTTTGATGGTTTTGTTCCTTCTCTCTTTTCCCTGGTGAAAGTCAGGTTTGAAGCGGAGCCATTCTCTACTTTTAGAGAAGCCACTGGATTTATATGAATGTTATAATATAATTATACGTTCATACAAGTTACTAATGGGAACAGAGAAGGTCAATGTACGAAAACCTTCATAGATAAATATAATGGCTATAAGCATGTTTGAATTTCTAGGGTTTCATGTCTTGAAGGAAAATGATTTGTTTAAAGGATCTTAACTTTAACTTTCAGACCTCTTTTTCGCTCAATTTTACATCTCATTACTTTGCTCTAGTGAGAAATATGTAGCTGACACGATGGATGGGACTCCAAGGAGTATCATTTTATTATTATTATATATATTATATGTACAAATAATTATTTGTTTGAGCCTTTGGATCGACTCTTGTAGTCGAGGGATTTAATGAAGGGTACTGCAAAATTATATATATATATGTATATATTAATAATGTCCTTTTGAAGAAACGCTACCATGTATTGGAAAAAACTGCAATTCTAAATGCGCAGTTTTTTTATTTCGTTTCATATGTTTAAACTATATATGTATAGCTGTAGAGAGAAATCCTAATAATATATTATGTATTATAAAAGTCATACATAAAACCTTGTTGGTATTTCTATGACGTCAATCTTTCTTTCTTTTTTTCATAACTAGATAGCTAGCTTGTAGCCTGTTTGAGTCCCTGCATAAGAAACAAATAAATAATAAAAAATGCCTTATAAAAAGTCATGATAGGAGAAGAGTCTTGCTACTTTTTTGAAATGTATGTATATAAAATTTAAGGGATCACTCCATAAAAAATCTTAGGCACACAATGGTTGTTTAAATAATTAATTATTATCAAATGTACGTATGTCCAATACCTCAAAAGTTTGTTCCATGAGTAGCTTATTATTATAGAGACACAAAATATGTACGTACTTTCATTTTAGATTAGTACAAGCTGTCCAGATGTTTGTGTATGAAAAATGATACATTGCATATTATGTTCTTTCCATGAGAGGAGGAACAAAAAAGATATTTTAGAACTGCTAATAAATCAATTTTTCCGGAAAAACACCGGTCAGATCCGTATTTTTAAGAGTATGACATCAATTACAATTGATGGAGAAAATTTTAATATTTTAAAGGACATTTTTGTTACCTATGATTTGTTGAAAAATAGTCTAGCTGGCAGTTGAAGAGAAGGGCCTGGTAATTGTCTTAAAACCACTAATTCATTTTGTATTTTTTTTCTTTTCTTTTCTTTTTATGGTGTAAAGGTGGTGGGAGATCGGTCAATAAATAATAAGGATTGCTAACTGATCCATTTTCTCCTTCCGTATCCCTTTTTCGAATAAATAAACTATTTAAAAAATTTTAATTGGTTATAAATAGATGATGAGAGGAAGAATTGGAATGAATTACTCTTCAATCACCTAAATGTACATATACAGTAATTTTTGAACTGATTAATGTATTGTTAGAGCGAACTTTGATAAGTGATGATATTGACGATATCGATGAGACACTTATTTGTTATGAAATCCATTCCTTTGTATTCAAAAATATTTGTATATTTTATATGAATAAGTTGATAAATCCTGGATCTTTGATGGATTATTATAACTAAATATAATAATGTATGTAGTTAGATGATACGAAGGATTACATATACCTTATTCCTAGTAGACATTTAAAAAAAAAAAGAATCTACATATTTAAACGATAAAAATGTATAAATACTTGGAATGAAGTCCAAATCTCTGTTTTTTTTCTTTGTTTTAGTTACTTAGGAACATGACAAACTCAGATGAATATCTATGGAACAATGCCTCGAAATAGTCATACTGAAACTCATGATATATGTATTATGTTTTATAATCTCTATTTTGGAAGTATGTACATAGGTTAAGAAACTACCAGAGGGTGAGTGAGAAAGTGATATTCCTACCACGTTCAAACAATTCGTCTTATATGTATGTTGTATAAAATAAATAAGTATGTACACTCTATGTACTTATTTTAAATAAGGCTCATATACACTAGAAAATACGACCGTACACTCCAAAAGAACAATATTATTCCATATACATACACGCATACATACCTAAATACCTACCAACATGGGCACCACACATTTAAAAACTAATTTTCTTCATAAATAGAATACATATATTATAATATAGACAATCGGTATATTGACAAACAAATTTATATACATATGTATTTTTTTCTTTAGTCCATATTTGAAAAGCATATTATTTATTAAAAATTGGCAAAATGAAATTTGTAACAGCAAAATATGAGTTGATTATGGACCAGATCAGTATTTTATGTACAAAGGAGGTATAATATTAGGTACAAAGAAAGCAGAATGAACGACATTATCAAAAAAGGTTAGACTATCTACAATACTTTATTATTTATTACTAAGTATTGTCTGCGCAGAAGATAGACACAAATATACAGATAGAGTTGTAATTAATATGGAGCCACATTTGATGCTTATCCCTTTATATTTAAAATAAAAAGGCTCAACTTCTATCCTATATAAGGAAAGAAAGAGGAAGCTTAGGTCTATATCACTTATAAGCATTAATTTTGTACGTATATCTAACATTATGTAGGTCAAATCTTTGAGAACGTGACTCCAGTCCTCTAAGAAACGAATTCATTCATAGTTTCATAAGTAACTTTTTTTTTCAACACTCTACTCTTCCAAGTACAATTATCTAGGTACTTTAGAGAAAAAATATAATGTCCATCTAACTGTAGTGAATCTAGGAACGATTACGTAAGGCATGACGTAATCAAATCCCTGTCAGTACTTGCATTCATTCTTTTCTTTGTATGATGTACAGTCACATACGATATTAATATTACTGATGTGTACTCTAACAAGGAGTGCGTTGTCTCCAGATGGTCTTTTGTTTCATTTTCTGGAGAGGATTGAGAGTACATAGAATGAGGAGGGGGGGGGGGGTGTCGTTGATATTACACTTTAACTATATAGCAAGTTATAAGTAGCTATGTGATAGAGTAGGCCCTTGTAAATGACCGTACTTATGAGGAACATGCATGGAATGGAGGAATATATCCCCATGGGGCGTCTCTTCCTATTGTGGAAGCAGCTTATTAAGTTTCATAAATGTTTAAAGTACGTGCATACTAATTTGTACAAAGAAAATCAAATGATCAAAGTCTTACCTTTATTAGCTATGAAGTAAAGTGTTTATAATAATATAAGGATGATTGAAGTTTTCATTCTAACTCTCCTTTGAATAGAGGGTAGATGAGTTAGTTGGGAAGGATTATTTGAGGAGTCGTCCGTGATTCCATAGCTACTTGTTTATAATGTTATATATTTTATTTTACTCAATTATCAGAAACGAAATAGAAGAAATACAAAGAACTGATTGAAGAATGTCTTTGTTAAGACTTTGTAAGTGAAATAAAATGTTAGTATGTATGTATGTGTATAAAAGAAGTTTAAGAAATAAAAAGGGGAGAAAAACCAAGTCACATACAAGGCATACTCTTGTATAACTCACTACAACAATGAACAACAGAGATTTACTTAGTTGTTCAATCCTACGTCATGAAGGGAAAGCAAGAAGCACGGCTTTTGCCGTTATGAAGAAGACGTTGAAGAGAGAGGAAAAGAAGTTTGCATACATCTAGGATACATTATGTAATTATTATTAATTGCTCTTCATCCTGATGGATGGTAGAGGTAAGAACTTGTGTCCAGACCCTAAAGAGGCGTCCTTATTTACTTCATATGTATTATTATAATAATAATAATAATAATAATACAAAAGACAGGGCAGTCTGTGTGAGCTCAATCAAAGACATTATGTACATAAATCAACTTATTTCAATCGTCAAATAAAAATTCCCTTTTAAGTTACTTTACAGGAAGTTTAACTTCCTTTTGTTTGTAAAGTGAGACATTGCCCCAAATATCATGTACATATAAGTAAGTAATACATAGGTACTACTCACAAAAAACCCTAAATGATTTCCTCATTTTTCATTTAGTTATTCGTCATGAAGCATCTCTTTGTTTTAGCAATTGTATATTTCCAGAGATTTGGTGTGGATGGGAATCTTCGTTGCTACTCTTGCGCTCCGTGCGATGAATTTGATTATTTTGCGGGAGATATTACTCGATTTCAAACGGACTGTCTCTTGGATCGTCACTGTTTAAAAGTGAGATGAATATATTTACCAATATATTATGACATAATCTATGTATGCAGATCAGTGGGACAACGCGGGACATGTATGGTTATGAACGCACCGTCTCTGTACGCGGATGTCCCTTCTCTGTTCTCTTTCCTAAATTGCAAGAAGGCTGTACCTCATCCACATTTTCTGGTGATTGTGTTTTTGTTTTGTTTTTAAATTGCAATTCGTAATATTTGTGTATCTTTTTTTTTTGAAGTGGCTGGATTTGGAGATATTATTGGGGATTTTTGCCTCTGCTCGGATCATTTGTGTAACTCCTCTCCGCGTTCTGTCAATGCAAAGACGCTCATGATTTTCTCGCTGTACATTCTTATTGTGATATTTTTGTGATAATTTTTTAAAAGTATAACAATATATTTTCTTACATACATGATAAAAATATTATAATTTATAAAAAAAATAAGCATCTATGGATCTCGGAGATCAGTAAGATTTCAATGGCGCAGGCTCTATGTATATATCTTCAACAAATAAAGGAACATATGAATATATATATATTATGATATCAATTTCAAGCCTTTAGTTGGGCAAGCATTTCTTCAATTTCTTTGTCTTCTTTTGTCGTGGTTTTGGTGGACTCGCCAATGGTATCCTTAGCAGCAGACGGAGCATGAATCATTTTGTCCGATATTTCAATTCCAATTTCATCCAGAACCTTATCAATGACTCCTTGTTCCTCTGCTTCATCATCAGACTCTCCCAAAATATCATCAAAGGCATCATTCACTAAGAAAAATATTAATATATAGGTAAAATTATAGTTTATTCAAAGACAATTGAATAAATTCAATGGAAACTACTCACTGACTTCCTCCGTCATGTTCATCTTATCATTAGCAACCGTAAAATCCCGCAAAGTTCCAGCCAACTTTTTGGGATCCATGACCTTATTCATTTGCCCCATTGTTCTTGAAGTCTCTCCCATAGCTTCAGCAATTTTAACATTAGAGGCCATTCCTTTGGCGGCGTAGCCTGCAGCAGATATTTGACTCGAGGCAACATAGGTACGCTTCTTTTGCTTCCTTAAATTCACGAGTTGTTTAGCAAGGAGAGTACAGACTTGTTTGTTCCCGGACTTGGCGGCTTTCTTTATTTCTTGTTCGAGCTTCTTTTCTTCCATTTCTAACTTTTTTCGATCCCTTTCGACATCACGATTTGCCTTTCGAAGATCACGATCATTGTCTTTTATTTGCTCTTTAGAGGGATTGAAAAGGGCATACATTAGAGGAAATTGAATAGTCAGGAATTAATTAATTATCATTTGATATTCACACTTTTACTCAAGTTCAGTTTTAAGTTGGAACTTAAATTTCACTCTGAAATTCATTAAATGTACCCGTAAAGAAAGTAAAACTAAGATTCACACATCATCGCCAATTTGTTGGAAGATATATCTGAGTCATCAATACATTCAAAGTAAGATTCAAATTGGGGAACTGGATTTAATAGGAGTTGTGTTATCAGAGTCAAAAACACATATTATTAAGAGAATTAATTAATTAATTTAACTCAGAATTACCCTTAAGAGTCTTTTTCCGTCCAAATAGACTGTCCATTGAAATGTTCTGTCAAGAGGAGACACAGGTTTGGAAAGAATAATTTAATAATTATAACTAATAAGGCACTGTATATATTTGATGTAGCTGTTTTAATCCACAAAATTTGCACTAGAATTCGCTGTGAGTTCTGTTTTGACTTTTGAGGATTTTTATCTCATTATCTCAATGCTATTGTGTAAGTCATAGGCAGGAACAGCTGCAGGCGAGCAAGAGCTTCAAAGGATTGAGCAATGTTTTGAAGTTTTTATGACATCATCAAACCACGTGATTTCATATCTACATCATCTTGCAAAACATAACATATGAGCTACGTCCCATTTTTTAAATTCAGTCTCTCTTTTATATTTTTATATAAGAAGTTGAATTAGTGTAAAGGTAACTAACTATTAGCTAATAAATTGGAATTGAGTATCGTCATGTTTCGACACACACTTATACGAAGCCTTTCAACAAGGGCGAAGGAGTTACAGCGTAAGGCAATGATTGATCGCTTTGTTCGCGTGGATCATGCGGGTGAATTTGGAGCCGATCGAATCTATGCGGGGCAGCACGCTGTTCTCGGCTCCGATCCAGAGACTGGACCCCTAATTAAGCACATGTGGGAACAGGAAAAACATCATTTGGCTGCATTTCATGAGCTCATGCATACGACTCGATCCCGACCCACGATTTTATTGCCTTTTTGGAACGTTGCGGGATTTGCTCTCGGAGCAGGGACAGCTCTCCTTGGTAGGTCCTTCATCTGTATTGAACATGGAGCCATTACTTAATAGATGCATGCTATATTTTTTAGGGAAGGAGGCTGCCATGGCATGCACTGTTGCCGTGGAATCCTCCATTACGGAGCATTACAATGATCAGATACGGAGTTTGATTGCAGATGATCCTGAGGTGCATAAGGAACTGATTGAGAAGATAACAAAGTTTCGGGATGAGGAGCAGGAGCATCATGATACAGGACTCGAGCATGATGCAGAGCAGGCTCCGTTTTACTCTGCTCTTTCCTCCGTGATCAAAGTGGGATGTAAAACCGCTATTTGGGTGTCGGAGCGGATTTAATAGAGATAACTCCATTCTGAACAAATATGGACCTTTGTATGTACATATTCATTCTTTTAAAAGTCGCCGTGTATTTGTTTATATTCAAGAACATCCTAGCTAGTGGTGTGCTCAAGAAACTCGTGAGAAACGAGGGGCTAGCATGGAGAAGAAAGGAAAACAAAGACACATTTTTTTTCCTCTCCTGCAATCTGGAATTTCCTTTTTACATATGTATACATTCAAAGCATGAGAAAATAATACCTACAAGGAGCTAAAAACGAAATAAAATGTTGTTCCCCCTCTCAGTTTAAATATCAAGACTTGTAAAAAAAATATTTAATCATAATAATATATTATGCATATACATAAACGACGTTTGTGGGGAAATAATAACAATAAGACTACGTATAGCAGGAGTATAAATAGACCTATTTACACCTCCTCAGCTGCTGCCCTCTAAATAAATGTAACGAGAGGGTAGCTAGGTAGATATTAATATTACTTAGTTGTAAGTTATCGTCGTAGCACATACAATCTAAATAACACTTTAGTAATAGTTATGTATGGAAATATCAAACAAAAGCTGTTAAGTGTCCGCTTTTTTTAACATAACATAAGTACCTAATTCATATTATTATGTACAAGAAAGATGTAATTCTTCTTTTCTTCCTCTTTAAAAAAAAAACGATTCTCCAATTAATTATTACTATATGTAGACTCATCACATTATTGTGTGTGAAGCAAACTCCCTTAACTAAATACATCCTAAGTATGTACGTTCATTGAATTACGCTTATATATATTTATATATTGATGGCATATGAAGGGGGGGGGGGGAAACCTTTTAAGTCGTCGCGTCAGCTTACAATAAACTCGTTTGCTTCCATCATTTTCCTAGAGGACATTGATCGCAAAGTCATACCTATCTCTGCTTTTAGCATATATATATATATATATATATATATTACAGAAAACGCACAAAAAGTATAAATAAATAAATTATTCATTTGATTCACAGAAATAATGACTTCATTCACCTTCAAAACTTAGCTCGAGATAGGTAGTACTCATGATATATATTTTTGTGTTAAATGTATGTATGTATCCAGTAGAATAATAAAGATGAATAGTGCAATAAATTTTCTTTTTTTTTTAAAGAACCTAGTAATAATAATTTCATGATTAAGAATCTCTTAACTCATCCCACACAAATAAGAAGGAAGAATAACATAATCTACATATTATGTACATACATTAGATTAAGAACTTGTCACAAGGTATTTTCAAGGATTTGAATTAGGAATCAGTCTATGTACTTGAATAACTTAGTCAGCTTCATGGAACAATAGTCAATAGTAGTAAACACAGTGCTGCAATAAGTCAGAGATATCCTCGCGTCACTATTCAGCCAGCAGCTACTAAAATCAATTCAAGATGTGAAGAAATAGATCAAAGAGCAATTAGGAACTTATTATTTTATTTCTAACCTTACACTAATTTGCAAAGATAAGACTCACAGTAGTAATATAGAAAAAAATGACTCAAATAGTTAATAAGGTAAAAATCATTAAGTAACAATATTTAATATAATATATATATATATATATACACCTATATGTATATAACTTAAGCAGCATTCTAAAATGAATACGACAGATATATGTATATGTAAAACAAATGCATTCAGGATAAAAGACAGGGAATGTAGATACTCTGATATATGATGGAGAGTGATAAAAAAGTGATCATATAGTATATAGAAGTAGTAGACATTCATATTATTTTTTTTCACGAATGAGAAAAGGACAAATCAGGTCTGCACAAGTTATATTCATTATGATATCTGTCCATTGTTTCCTCGTACAGAACTCGTACTCCTTGATCTTGAGCCACCCAATCCGTTTTCGGGTTTTCTAAAGTTGGAATTAACTCGGGGTATAGATGATTTCATTCCTTTCATTTCCTGAAATCAAGGGAAGGTGTTTTTATTATTAAAAAAAATTTATCTTCACTTTTAATGTTTATGTCTCTGTTTCAAACCTTTATATTAGTAACATCATTTTCGAGAGAATTTTGACGAGAAACACTTTGGGATCTACTACTATCACCACTGTTCTTTGCAGAAGAGCTGGATTGACTCATATCTTCACTTAACATCGTATTAGCCGAAATCTAATATAAAAAAAGTAGAAGCTCAATCTACATATATAAAAGTAATAATATAAAAACTTACAACAGAATCCACGTCGTCATCTGCTATATCAGCTATGTCCAAGTCTGCGGTGGGAACTGAAGATAAGTCTTTTCTCGACTCACGATGTCGCTGTAACCGTTGTTGGTTAGGAGTTCCTTTGATAATTTTTTGTGGGTAATTTCGAGGGGGCTTACGGACTGGAGTAAACGAGGTTGGTACGTCACGGACCAAGCCTTGGAAAATGAAATGACTTACACTTTGACCTGATTCACGTAGGTCCGCACTGTGTGATTTACCAAAAGCTTTGGTATTCTTGCAATGATTATTAATTGATTGCTGTAGCAATTCCGTATGCTTTTCATCTTCACTCCTATGAATCTCCAATCGTTCTTCAAGGACCCTTTGAGAATCCAAGGTTGAGGTTCTAACACTCTAAAGAAACATAATTATAAAAGGCGTTAAGATTTATATATATATATATCTGTTATATTTAACGAACCTGTGTTTTTTCATTGAGATGTTTAAGGTTATCTGCTGACTTATCAGATTTCTCTCTTAACCGACTCTCAAGCTCAGAATATTTCTTCTCTAAATCATCTTGAATTCTAGATACAAACTCCTTAGATTCACTAGATATAGCCTGCTCCGCAGGTAATATAATATCGAAGCCCTTGTTCATGGAGTCAAGTAAATAATCTTGTTTTTGTTTAGTGGCTGAAGATTCCTGTGAAACTTGATATAGAAGAGCTTCTGATCTTTGAAGAGATGTTTCAGTTAAGGCCTCTACTCCAGAAGCCATCTTTTCTCCTTCACTATTTATAGTTTCACGTATCTTGATATTTTCATTCACCCTCTTATGACCATCAGATGTATGAGTTTCCATTTTTTCTGAGAATGCTTCAAAAGCTTTCCGTAATTGGGAGTAATCCTTCTCTATAAGGCTGAATGAATCTTTTAGTCGATTATCATTTACGTCAATATCCTTGGAATGCTTTTCTCTGGAAATTCCAACCTCCTTTATTAATTCCAGAGATTCAATATTTAGTTTTCTTTGATCTTTCATGTGTGCTTCCCATTTATCTACTTGAGAATTGACCTAGAATAAATTAAAAGGTCATTGTCATTCAATGATCCAACACGTTAGTAGATAATGTATGTAGTTAATACTTACGAGAGAGTATATTTGAGCAGAGGTTTCCTGAATAACCGATTTTTGATCTGCTATAGCAGAGGATATACTCATTAATTGTGGTAGTATTTTATCAGTAAGATACACTTGTAATTTTTTTTGCTGTCCATCTGCAGCATTTCGAGCATGCTTCATATGAGAGTTAATCCAAGCTTGTTCGTCATACATATTGTCCGATACTGATTTCTCTATGTCAGAAATCAGATTAGCAATAGAGTCAATGGCAGTGGTGAATTCTTCGGAAGTTTGTACTTTATGACCGTTTCTCTTGTAGAGTAAATTGCTTAAAGTATCCCGTGTCTGTGCGCAAAATTGACTTTGTTCCATGATCTGACTTTCAAATGAATTTTCTATTCTATTGTACTTCGAGACAAATGAAGAATGAAAGTCTTTTGATGCTTGATCATTGCGAATTTCGACATCCCTGTGAAATAAATTACCATTGTTATTCTGAAAATGAGTTGCTCATCTTCTACTCTTACCTTAATCGATCGAGTTTATCGTGAACACCGTTCAGATCTTTGGTCGACTCATCAGAGACTGCAAGTAATATGTTAGCTTGTTTAGTAAGTTTGCACTCTGTTTCAGCTTGTCTTGCAACCAAGTACTCTTGTTCCTCTTTTTCAATTGAGGTCTGAGCTAATACTGAGCGTGTGCATTCTAGAGTATTTAATGTGGCATCGCGTTCTTTAATTGTTTCCTCAAGATGAAGCTTAGTTTGTGAGAACATTTCCTAAAAGTGCACAAAATTAAAAAAATATGATTTTACCATTGTGACTCACAACGACTCATATCCATCTTTGAGATATAAAAAAAAGGCCCATACACAGGCTGAAAATCATTTATTCAAGACAAAATCACCATAACATTATATAGAAAAAGTGATCTACTATTAAGTGTTTTTTTTTCTTTAAAGATACATGATGTGGGCGTTTTAATTTTTTTATATATAAATAAATACTACATAGGTGTAGTACACATATACATAATATATAAAAAGATTGAAATATGAATGTATGAAAGTGCCTACCTTGATTTTTTCACTCTCATCCTCAAAGAATTTAATTTTTTCAATGAGACTCGTAATTTCCTTTTCTTGAGACTCGTCTTTTTTGATCATGTCCACATAATTATCTTTGGTTAAGTAGACTCCACTTTTTTCTCGAGCGACTTGAAGCTCCGACTTGAGACGATCTATTTGATTGGTGTATTCCTGTGTGAAATAAAAGTAAATGACTAGAGTTGAAACTACAATCCCAAGGAACATCATCAAAATCGATAAGAGAGTTGAGGGAGATAAACATCGACATCTTTTGTAGTTAGATTCACTTGGGGTTGAGGCAGAAGTTAACCATATGAAAGATTGTGAAAGTCTATTCATATGATGATGACCAGCAGTCTTTATTTTTGAGGTCGATAAATAAATGGGTGGTTCTCTACGACGTCCCAATTGGAGACCCTCACGCCGAAGAACAGTTCCTCCCTCCTCAGGTGGCCTAGGTCTTTGTAGAGGGGTTTCCTCCTCCTTCCGAGGACGAAAACCATCATGATATAATAAATCGGGTGGGTCTTCATAGCAAACAGCTTTACGATGATCTATACTCATACTATAACACCCCCTTCACCCCTTTCCTACAACAAGTCACACATCACATCAATCTATCACAAGTGGTACAACAAATGTATTACAATCTATTAGAATGACTGAGAGTAAGCAAGTAACAATTCAGAAAAGGAAGTGGAACCACATCACGTCCACCACCAATATCAACAAATAGACCACCACCGATCTACTTTCATTCTCGACCGGTATGAAACTAAAAATTGAACTAAAACCTTATACTACTATAAATTCAAGACGCACGCTTAAATATACTTCATTTCATATGTTCGACCCACCGGTATTTGATTATTTTTGAGCACCTGCCCGTTTATATATGTACATACTAAAATTGACTGCATCGCGTATTATCTTATTTTTTTAAAAGAAAAGAATGAAAAGGAACATTTGGGAGGAGGAAATTCTTAAACATGCCGCAAGTGAATTTAAAACATTCCAAGACATACATACAAATGTGAAATGACATAATACTGCTACTAATCATTTTCAAAGCACTGAGGCTGATGCATGCCTACTTGGAACACCTAAAAAAATAATGTATGCCTATTCTTATTTTTTTAAGGCATCACATATTATTATAGAAAATTATCTCAACTACTCATCAGTTTTTATCATAAATAATAATAATAAAAAAATGATTATTGAGCATATGCTACTCGCTACATGCATGCTACTATTGTTCCCCCATTGTTTTGTTTTTTTCTTGTTTTTTTAAATACCGATTTTATTTATATTGCTTAGGTAGGAACTGCTACTTCAATAATTTAGAGATTTTAAACCCACCCACATATTTTACTGAGTAGATAGTAGAAACGAAAAATGATGATTCATCATTGCTGTTGTCATTGCTTTTGAAATCAAATATAATATTAAAGATAAACGATAGGTAGGTAGGGATACAGTGTCCATTTAACAATATGTGCTAAACAAACAGCCCTTACACATGCATAATCATTATATTTGTTACAGTCCGTTCTTGTTCATCAAAAAAAGAGGAAGTTAGAAATGATAAATTTTTCTCTTTAAAAATTAGACTCGAGTAGCACAAAAAATATGCATTTTTATACTAAAATTTCATTTGGAAAACCATTTAAAATTGATTTTCCTAAAAAAAATTTATGACCTGTTTTTTTTTTTTTTTTAAATATGAAAGAGAAAACCAACATATTTTTTAATATTTTTGAACTGCCTTTACACCTTAGATTTGATTCCTAAGTTGTCACCATTTGTTGAATCTGAATCAAGTAAAAAGTAGAATAAAGCAGTGTGAGGCGTGGAGCAGCCCCATGAGGATATTGAACAAATACTTATAATTAATTGACAGGAAAAAGCATTCTTCAGAATGAGAGAAAGGGGGTAGGAACGTACAAGTCAAAAGGACTAGTATAGAAACAAACTTACCAGTAATTTTTCATTCTTGCAAATCTTTTGATTAACTTCTGGTTTATTTGTAATACTCTTGGCTCTATGAGCATAGTCAAGTGTGGAGAGTGTCTCTTCCAAGTTAATCAGGGCTGGAGATACTGTTGCTATAATTGAGGTTTTTGTTCTTCCTCCGAGAGAGTCCTGGAGTAATCGAGTTAATTTTGATTCTCTATAATAAAAGTAATAATAATAATACAGATAACAAATGCCAAGAGTTGAGATGTTAAATTAATTAATTGCTATGTGATTACAATTGAAAGCATTCATCTTATAATAAGATATCATTGATATAAAAGTGAAAGTTTTGTTCAGTTCAAAGTACACGCCCTTTATATTATTATTTTCTTGAGAACACATAAATCAAGAAACCATAACATTTCATCAGAGTATTGATTTTTAAGCAGATTTTTATACAAGAATTTATATACATATAAATAAATATATATATACCAGGAGAGAGAGAAATAAAGAGAGCTACCAGAAAAAGCCCTCACCGATAATAATCGAAAGTTAGAAAAAGAAAGAAAGGGAGAAGAGAAAAGGGAGCACATACTGATACATACATACACAGACAGGGGAATATTAAATTTTGAATTACATATATTTCAACAGCAATCCCCAAGAGTGGAACAAGAGACAATACTCATACATCATGAACTAGTTCTTCATCCAAGACAAACATACTTGATGGATCATCATCAACAACCACGATAAGAATGAGAAAAAAGGGATGTCTAGTAGTGGGATACTATAAATAGTGTGCATAATCTATAAGAGAGGAAAATAGAACCCTCCGCCGCGCCTTTTAACTCTAATCCAATTAAAGATGCCTAGAGATAAAACCTCTACAAAAGGAGGAGTAACGAGCTCGTCTAACACTCGAACAAAAACTCAGCAACATTGTCGTCACTCATCCATGGATGAAATGCCTTTCCCGACAACCTCAATGTCCTCTCTCCCACCCACTCTCAGAATACGTCTCCACGAACTATTTGTTCAGATAGAGAAGGAATTCGAATTGCTCTATCAAGATAACCTAAGTTTACAGGAAAAGGTCGACATACTTACAGAGAGATCCAAAGCCAGTAATTGCAACAACTCTAATCGTGGAAACCACTCAGAGTTTGACAACAAATCATCATCCGCTCATTTTGTGTTGGGAAACATAGTACAACGTAATATACCTCCTCCCCCTTCATCCTCTATTTTTGGCAATAACAATGCTCTTCTCACCAGTGGAAATACAGCAGAGTACGATAGCGTTGATGGAAAGGCATCAAGCACATTAGGGTCTTCTCATACAGTAAATAACGCCAACAATAATACTCATCTAACAAGTAACACGAACGAGCCAAATAAAGGCCCTTCTCACTCCAAAGCTCCATATACTCAGAAATTAAGGTGTCAGACCAACAAACTAAGAGCTCAGACAACAAGGATTATGTCTAATTTGAAAAATCCTTCTTCACTCACTTGTACCCCAATTAGAAGATACATGGGTCACAAAGATGGAATATGGGAAGTTACTGTTTCAAGAATGGGTCTACCCATTATAGGCACCGCCTCAGCAGATCACACGGCAACCATTTGGGGAATGCATTCAGGACAAGCTCTACTTCACTACACTGGTCACTCTGGCTCAGTTAATTCGTTAAGGTTTCATCCCTCGAAAGAATTAGTTTTGACAGCAAGCGGAGACGGAACTGTCCATATTTGGCAGTGCGCTGTCCACCTTTACAATGAATCATCCTCGGGCCGTGTTGCCTCATCAGAAGATGAACTAGATCCTATAGAAAAAGAATACATGGCTGAGGAAGATAACAATCAATATACTGTCTTAAGAACTCCTTTGAGATCTCTAAATGGCCATAATGGTGGAGTTGTTATTGCAGCAGACTGGTTACCACCTTATGGCGAACAAGCTGTCACGGCAGGATGGGATAGACTTGCATGCATTTGGGATACTCAAACAGGGCAACTAATACAACAGTTAGCAGGTCATGACGGTGAACTGACTCATACTGCAACTCACCACAATTCCAGACTCGTTGTAACTTCAAGTAAAGACTCTACTTTTAGACTGTGGGACTTTAGAGAGTCCATTCACTCTGTAAGTGTCTTTCAAGGACATCAAGATACGGTGACCTCTGCAGTTTTTACCAAAGACGATCAAGTGGTATCCGGATCAGATGACAGATCTGTCAAAATTTGGGATCTACGCAACATGAGAACTCCAGTAGCAACAATACAATCAGATTCAGCCATTAACACCCTCGCTGTATCACCATCAGGGATCATTGCAATCCCACTTGACAATAGAAACGTACGTCTATATGACTTAAACGGACAAAGGGTTGCGAGACTTCCCAGAAACTCGAGACAAGGTCATTCCAGAATGGTGTGCTGCGCAGCATGGTCACAAGATAATTCGGGAAGACCCAACTTATTTACTTGCGGGTTTGATAGGGTCACACTGGGATGGAGCATTCAACCAAGAGAGATTAAGGATGGAGATGGAGGAATCAGTACTCAAATAGGGCATGGAGCTGTTAGTAATTCCAACACAGGGAATCAGGCCTCCGGACAGGGATCAAACAGTAAACAAAATCCACGCAATAAAGATCAATCATTACACTGAACTGTACAACTGATTATCATGAGGTGCTAAACTTCCACGTAACATCCCCACCCAGTCAAATATGAAATCAGTCACTTATTTTAGCTTAAATTATATTATTATATATATATCCAAAAATTATTCAAATCAAAGAAGAATATCTGAAAAATACCTATATAAATATATATTTAAAATTAATCTAATTTATAAATACTATAGAACACCAAAATGCATTTAGACTTTAATCGCATAACATTCCTTAGTCAAATAAAATGATCTAATTCAATAAATTATACATATACTTGAACGAGTTGACAAAAAAGCTTATGCACAATGAGACGATGTAATAATTAATAGTAATAACTCAGCTCAGTTATACTATAGGATGGATTCTACATCTATCAGTGTTTATCAACATCATGGTAATCGCACACCATGATGATAATAAATAAGGGAAACTAAATGATCAATAATAAAAAGTCACTAAAAGTATGGCCACTTTTCTAGTTTTAGAATACAAGGTTCAACTTGTTTTAAAACACAGACATTTGACCTAAGTACTGATTTGAGCGCTCTCTAGATCAGATAAAAAGCTTAAATCCACAACTCATTACATGGATATAGCCTTTGGCTATATCCATGTAATATAATCTGTGTAGGAAAGTGTATTACCTGTAGGGCACATGAGGGGCCCGTTCCACGAGACAAGAAATGACTCTACCCAGCGTGAGTAAACTCTGATTGATATTTCCAGCCTCCCTCGCTCTCTTGTCCATGGCTCCGGATCGTCCAACATTCTCCGAACCAGCCAAATCTACAAGATTCAACTTACCAATCTTTATCATTTCCTCACCTCCGACGCTGCTCTGATTGATCAAAACAGTAACGGTAAAGACTGTGTGTGATCTAGAGGAGTTTGCGTTCATGAGAGTGGCTGCAGTTTGTCTTTTGAGGGATCCTTTTTTGAGGATTTTGTAGACCTCTTCCTTGGTGTGGACTTGGAGCTCTTCGAGTCCTTGAATGATGACGGATCCCTTTTTGTTTGAATCCTCATAGAGGCGTAGTCGCGATGTATCATTCACGTCCGAGAGGAGATCGAAGATTTCCTCATTGTAGAGCTCTAAATAAGAGACTCTGACTGCAAAATCCTTGGCTCCCAGTATTCGGAGTCCATCAAAGATGTCATTTAAGGATCTGGGCACGATGCCAGCCCCCTGATGATCGTATCCTCGCTCCTCTTCGTGGCTCCCTTCCATGGTGAACGTCTTTCCCGTCCCCGTCTGCCCATAGGCGAACACGGTGCAATTGTAACCCTGCATCACCTGCTCAATCAGGGGCTTCACCACTTTGCAGTGCACGTCCTGCTGATCCGAGTCCGTTCCAAAGACGCCATTGAAGCTAAATGTCTTGGTGAGGGAAGAGCCGCTCTTCTCCTTGATCACCACCTTCTTCCCATCCGTGTCCACCACGGAGTAGGAACGGTTCGCCTTCTCAGACTTATTCAAAGGTCGAACACGGACAAATACCTGAATGTTCTGGGACCGCTCACTCCGAAGGGCCCTCTTGGTGGGAGTTCCCATACTCATCTTTGAAATAGACTCACTCTGATTCAATCAACCAACCACAATAGTAATCAACTTCGGCTACTGCTCACCTCAAACGACAACAATGTACTCAAACTCTATACTGGATTTGAATTAAAGGCGTACAAAAAATCAAACCAATCAACGCCTCTCTTTCCTCTCAGAGCCAATCCCTTTTAAATAGCTTCTCTCTTCTTCTTCTTTCTGCAACGGAATTTTTATGTAGCTACTCCGGATATATTTTCTTTCCTCTTTCTATAAAATTAAAAGAATCATCCCCCCATAATTTGTCGAAATAAATACACAATATATAAACATAGCATTGGATTCATTTCATTTGTCATCATTAAAATTAATGTTATATTAATAAATAATTAACCTTAAAGCTCTACTCTCAGTTCTTTCCCACTTACCAACTTGTGTTGAAAGTATAATCACTTACGTCACAAATGCTCATTTTCCCGCCATTTGCATTCTCTAAGTATATATTTTGAGTATTTACTATATTATGTTCATGGATGATCCTTGAAATGATTATTTTTTTCGTTAAGGGTATTATTTGACATTCATATTATATCTCTCTTAAAGTACAAAATTACCATTTATATCATAAGAAGAATAAATAAAGCCAAAATTCGGGTATGATTGACCATTAATGTTTCCACCTGGGCTCCTCCACTACTGAAATAGTATGAAAATGACTTTCTTCTCTTAAAACAATCCTTGTTTTAAGACAGACGAGGGCATTTCATCTTTTTTATTTGTAATAATAATATGTAAGTACGTAAATTAAAGGTATCCCAACACTTTCACCGCATCGTACACAATATGTGGTACACCCATCGTTTTTCACCTAAAGAGAGCTTTATTTGCAATGGTCGTATATGGCGCACGATTCATTAAAATTTTCACTACCCTCATTGTGTACCAGTACCACTTATGTGATTAGAAAGATTAGACCCTCGCTCAATGGAGATTGGAATAATATGTATTTCTGCGAGTTGCGTGTATGGCATATCACTCAGTTTTTGAGATGATATTCCCCTCAGGACAAACAACTTGGCATTAATAAATAGTGAATTGATAGATTTATAAGAATTATCAAGCTGATAAGCTTTTATTTTTCACCACCAGGTGAACAAATGAGGATAATAATAATAATTTTCATTCATCCTAATGCTATCATTAAAATCCAAACTGAAGTACTTTAATATCAAATTTAATATACCATTTGATCTATCATTAATTTGTTTCTAGTAAATGAAATGGCGAAAAAGTCTTTCACTGCTTTTGGTATCCATGTTGTACCACTTATGACGTCACTCAAACATGAGAAGCAAACAGCTGCAACAGGAGCTGTGAATCAAGAGATCCTATTGCTGCTGACACTTTCCCTACTACCTTCCTTCCCTTCAAGTGGTAGATAGATATCAAGAGTGCATTGAGAAGTAAGACTTGTGTTGGAACAACCACATTACATCATGGCCGCTTCATTCCGAATTTTTCAACGTTTTTCTGGTAATTATTCCTTTTTTAATGTGGATGGAGGGGAGAGAAATGTTGATGAAGTGGACTTGTATTGATTTCTTCCTCCAATGACATTGATAAATAATTAATTATAATGCAATGGAGGCCTTTGACTCGTTCCTTTCATGTCAAAACTCCCAAGTCATCAAGATTCTTATATGATAAATTTGGAACATGATTAGATTAGCTGTTAAATGTTGTCGTATTAGCCATTCAGATATAGTCCAGGTCATAATTATCAATATCTTATCGCCCCCAAATCCTCAATTTGTGAGGTGGTCATTGATTAGTGAGGAATGAGCTCTAAATTAAATGCCATGAATTTGAATAGTCTCCTATGAGTGATGATATAACATATCCACATATATGTATTTTAGCGTACACAGTTCAAGGCTAATGTGTGTACTCTTGCCAAAAAATGATATTTACTATGTCTAGTTTATACTAGCCTTAACTATTCTGAGGGAAATTCATTTTCTAATTAATGGATGTTTGAACATGTTTTTTGAGCAATGAAGACTCATGTCATCCATCCCTCTTCAAACCCATAAATGACAAGCACTAAATTTTTGAATTTCAGTTCCTGGAAGCATAAATGGAGTTCGTTCCTGCTACTCCAAAACCAATATTAATATGATGCTAACCAAAGATTCCAAGGTCATTTGCCAAGGTTTCACAGGAAAGCAAGGAACATTCCATTCACAACAAGCTATTGACTATGGTACAAATATGGTGGGAGGTGTCTCTCCCAAGAAGGCAGGTCAAACGCATTTGGGACTTCCTGTATTTGGATCTGTTAAAGAGGTTAGTTTCTTGAATTCGTCAACACTTTGTTCTACTCACTTCCATGGACTCCTGAGGAACTTTAGAAGCGAGTGGGAAGCTTAATAAAATTATAAATTTACTTATATATTGCTAAAAGTCTGGTGATTCGTAGTCTTTATTCTTGATTGTTGTAAGTACTTGATGAGTAATTAATATTTGAATTTAGGCAATGACTGAGGTTAAAGCTGATGCCACAGTTATTTATGTCCCTCCTCCGGGAGCGGCAGCAGCTATTATTGAAGCTATCGATGCCGAAGTTCCATTGATTGTTTGCATTACCGAAGGTGTACCTCAACATGATATGGTTAAAGTTATTCGAAAGCTCAAGAATCAAGACAAGTCTAAGCTCATTGGTCCCAACTGCCCTGGCATTATTGCTCCAAACAAGGTTTAGATAAGAGATGACAATCATATGACCCTTTATTTTATGATCCCCATTTATTTATTTTTAATGAGTGGACTTGCCTTTTTATTATCCTTTGTTTCATTCATTTGTGTGTTTATGAATAATTTATGAAGTGTGCACTAATATCCGCATGTTTTTTTCCTCCCCTTACACCTTATTAACAAATAGGCGGTGAATGAGACAAAAGCCGATGCAACTGTGATATATGTTCCTCCACCAGGGGCTGCTGCTGCGATTTTAGAAGCAGTTGAAGCAGAAATAGGCCTCATTGTCTGTATTACTGAAGGAATTCCACAACAGGACATGGTGAGAGTGAAGGATGCATTAAATCAACAAAGTAAATCCAGGTTGATTGGGCCAAACTGTCCTGGGATCATTGCACCCAACAAGGTATAAATATATTTTTCAATGAGAAATAGATAAGGAGTCGCATTTAATTGAATTCTAAGACTCGTTTCCGTCTATTGAGGCATATATTGCATTATAATATTTTGGAAACTATTCTAGGGGCATTATATTTTTTCCCCCGTTTTTTATGCAAAGCCAGCGGAGATTCCTTCCTTTCAAAATTTAGAATTTTTTTTGTAAACAAGAATTTAATGTAAAAGTATTGTTTGTTTTTCTCTTTTCATAAGTGATTATTCCTTGTTCCTTCCAAGGAATAATTCTATTTCTTGGAAGGTTTAATTTTGAAGATCAAAATCTTTAAAATCCTTAAGATTATGTATGTTCTCTGGATATTTCCTGAATTTGGTGCACAACATTAATGGATAGACACGAACATTAATATATTCTCTCAAATTCTTTTTACAAATGAAGGAAGAACATGCTTTTTTTTTTCTTTTTGTGTGTTTAAATATTAGAAAATAATCTGTTTTAATGACAACTCTGTATCATAATATATGTACATATATACCTCTGGTCTTTTTCGAGTTCTTGCCTTGTTTTTAACCTTTGATTTTTTCCTTCTATGCATTTCTTTTTTCATCACTTGTATTCACTAAAATAACTTTATTTATACATCTAGTGCAAAATTGGAATCATGCCTGGACACATTCATCAAGAGGGTTGCATTGGTGTTGTTTCAAGGTCTGGAACCTTAACTTATGAAGCAGTTCATCAAACGACTCAAGTGGGTTTGGGGCAAACTCTTTGTGTTGGAATTGGAGGGGATCCTTTTAATGGAACAAACTTCATTGACTGTCTTGACATTTTCCTCAAGGATCCCCATACTAAAGGAATTATCATGATTGGAGAAATTGGTGGTGCAGCCGAGGAAAAGGCCGCCGAGTATCTTCAAGAACATAACTCTGGTGATAATCAGAAGCCCGTTGTATCCTTTATTGCTGGAGTCACTGCTCCCCCTGGTAGAAGAATGGGGCATGCAGGTGCCATCATCTCTGGTGGTAAAGGAACGGCTCAAACTAAAATTGCTGCTTTAGAAGCTGTAAGTTGTTTAAGATTGATATTTATTGAAATTCGTCATTATTATTTATTATTTTCAATTGAATTTCTAGGCTGGTGTTGCTGTGACTTCATCTCCAGCTCAAATGGGAACCACTCTAGTTAAACTTATGAAGGATAAAGGTTTAGCATAAAATCTGTACCAAAATACATTCTTATTTTATATTTGTTGCTTTTGGACAATTATGTTTTTGATTAATGATGAAGTAAAAAACCCACGCGGAAAGTAATAATATATTTTCTAACTAAGCAATGCAGTTATTTATCTATTATCATTTTAGAAAGAGTTACTATATCAGAGATCCTCTTATTTCTTTTAAAAAAATATGGAAGAGCATCTATCGAAATATATTTAATCATCAATAATTATGTATGATTGTCTTAAATAGAATATACGTTCAACGCTCTTTAAGAATTATTATGAATGTTATTAGTGAATGCTTTAGTTTTGGCTCCAAGTACATTGAGTAATAAGAATAGACTTGTATTTTTATTTTCTTATGCACAAGAGATCGTTGGACTCATTTTCCCTATTTTTATTTATTCCAATCAAAGACTAGCTCCTATTTATTACATGGCTTGAAGTCAGGACTATGTACATAAAAATAGACAACCTTCCATGAATAATAAGGGGTTTGATGCCCACGCCTTCGGGAGGCCATCTATTTACGTATGTTTTCTGACGTATTCAAACGTATTCAAAATGGTCAAAATTTCATATCGTATATAGTTTAAAAAAAGGACGTTTATTTCATTATCACCTCATATTTTAGTGACAGTTTGTACGTCATGTAAATGCTATCATTTCATTACAACACTTTTTGTTCCAATGTCTATTGGAAAAGCCGCATGAACAATATTTATTCGGCTTTTAATTTTATTAAGTAAATGTCCATACAATTCTGTTATAGCATGATGCTTTTGACTACGTATTATCATTTAGTTCAAATCATAAATTGAATAGCTAAGGGAGTAGAAAATTATAATATAATATCCTGAATGATGATACATAGACATTAGTGTAAAATGATCACTTGCTAAGTGTCTGGGCTAATACCTTAACAATATTCTTTAAAATATTATGAAGATTGTGAAAAAGAATATTTAAAAAATGAGGTTCAGTGGATTCTGCTTAATTCACAGGAAAGCCAACTGCGGGCCGCATGTGGCCCTCGACTATTTTATGTGAGGCCTGCAGAAGCTTTTAGTAAATAATATTAAAAATTATTAAAATATTATAAAATCAGACTAATATCGATTATATTTAGTATGGATCAAGCAACGTAAATTTTAGATTGTTTTGATATAATTTACAACACTTATTTCCTGATGAAAGGAGTGAAAAAATTGCAAAATCCCCAGAATGAAAAACTCTTGAACATAAAGGAAGGTATCAAGTTCCCTCTCTTCTTTCTACTAAACTTTGTTATTAACATGTATTAAGAATAAATTCTAGAATAAGACAAGTTCAATTTATTTTAATATTCACAGGAGTAAATTTAATATTTTTTAGGCTTAGTTGGTTTTTATTATTTGTGAAACCAGGTAACAAGGTTTGGTTTGTATTTAACATTATTTTCTGTTGTTATATTTATTGGAATAGTTGGAGAATCAATAAAAAAATATTTAACTACACCATACGTGTGATAAAGTCTTGATCCCCCTTTTTTTTTAACTTTTGGATAAATTTACCCATAATGAGCAGTTTAAAACAATCTAAAAAGCAAAAAATTGAAAATAAATGTTGTGTATTCAACAAGGAATGGACAGATGAGCATTTTTTTACTGACATTGGAGTTAAAGCTATATCTTTGATTTGTTATAAAAGTGTTGTTGTGTTCAATAAATACAATTTGAAACGCCATCTTCAAAACAAGCATCCAAAATATGGCCACAATTTATCGAATAAAGTTCAAAAGGAAGCAACTGAACTTAAAAATTACTTAAAGTAACAGTAAGTGGTGTTTATCGAAACTTTGTCTTTACCACAGAGCTTGACAAATGCAAGTTTTGCATTAGCCAATAAAATTACAAAACACAACAAGCCATTTGCAGAAGCGAAATTTATTAAAGATTGTATGGTTAATGCTGTCCGTGTTGTGTGTCCTGAAGCTAAATTGAAAGTAGAAGATATATCTCTGTCAAGGAGAACTATTGTTCATCGTACAGATTAAATTACAATGAAGAACGAATATCAAAAGCTAGTGCTGATTTTCGCCGGAATTCTACTGCTTTAGGTGAAACTAATGATCTTCAGGATACTATTTAGTTACTCATATGTGTACATAAAAGAAATTGGCGAAAGCTTACATATAACAAAATAATTGCAACCAATGGAGATCCTCAAAGTCCCTACTACTGGAAAAGATTTATACAATAGTGTCATAAGCTGCTTAATGAGATCAGAATTAAGTTCGTATAAAGTGGGTTGTATTACAACTGATGATGGCCCTGCACTCATAGGTAAGTATCCTTGGCATATGAGATGATAAGATCAGAGAATATTTTACACAACACAATGTGTTGTCATTTCATTGCATCATACATCAAAAAACCTCTGTAAATCTTCATTGCAAATCAAACATGTTATGAATCTAGTGATACATGCAGTGAATTCAATAAGAGCACATGGACTGAAACACTGATGATATGAATGCGAATTTTACTGAAGTGCTTTACCACACAAATGTGTGGTTAACCAGTATTGGAAAAGTGCTAAAAAGAGCCTGGGAGATCAAAACAATAATTGTTATACATTTCAATACGGCTTATATTTCTTGTGATTTTTCAAGGGGAAATGAAGAATGAGAAATGTGCAGATAATTTTGCATTTGCTGTTGACATATTGCAAAAGATAAATGAAATAAACACAAAACTACAAGGTATTTGCTCATGAAATGTACCGGTAAGTGAAAGCTTTCCAAATGAAACTTAAACTTTTTGCCAAGCAATTGAAGGAGCAAACCTTTGTTCATTTCCCACTTTTGAAAACACAGACTACCATCACACAAGAATTGTCTGAGAGTTACAGTTCTCGGCTGTTAGCATTACATGATGAGTTTAACAGACGATTTTTTGATTTCAAAGGAATGGAAGATCAGTTCAATTTACTTAGCTCATCTTATGCCTGTGATGTTGAAACAACAAATGAAGAACTGCAGTTAGAACTGATTGATTTGTATACTGGTGACTCTTTGAATAAAATGAGTGAACACAAATAACTGATTGAATTTTATGCATCTCTGAACTCAGATAAATTTAAAAAACTCCAAAACTATTTAAGAAAAAGCCTTGTAATATTTGGATCAATGTACATTTGTGAGCAAACTTTGGTTAATGATTCTGACCAAATGCACAAATTTCACTAATATTCGTACTTCTGATACAGGTGAATTACTTGTTTTTTCTAATAAATACTTGAAACAAATATATTTTCTAATATTCTTTTACGTAAAATAAAACTATAGAGCAGACGTCAGATAGAATCTACTTCTGAATGTGGCCCTCGCCACTACTGGCTTAATTGGACCACTTAGTAATAGGTAAAAGTGAGGAATACATAATCAAACTAGTGTTTCTTTGTACATATTGATTGAGCCAATTCATAAGTGAGGTCAAATAGAGTTCTTTCTTTTAAACAGAATCTACTGTGTAAGTTCATATATTTAAAATGGCTAAAATCAGTGCCGTAACTACGGAAAATGACTTTTTTGTCCTCAACTTAAACAAGATGTGTATGGAAAATTTATACAACGAAAACACAAAATTATTGTGACAATATAATATTTCTAACCTTACTCTTAACAATCGTTTATTTTCTGTTGCGCCCCTCTTTGAATATAGGTCTGGTTATAAGACCATATAAATAAAAAGCAGTGCAAATTTTCTGTTTGCTCACGATGTAGAAACATTAATAAGAATTAATACGAAAAGTCTTCGCATATCCTACTGATTGATTGAATGTAAAAGTAAATTTATGATCTCTTGTGCTAAATGTTATTCACCATATATAAAACTCTTCCTATCAATGATGCCTTTTTTCTAAAATTCATAAATAATACAATTGTATTGTATGTATGCACATTAAGGCTCTAAAAAAATGGATTTGTTGATATTGAAGATTCATGTTTTTATAAATAGGTATGTTTAAGATTGAACTAACTATTTGTTGTAAGGCCTTTACTGAAAAATAATTTAAAACTATATAATACTTTTTTATATGTTTTTTATTAAACCCCATTGTTTCTTTTAATCGTTTATTATATTTTGTAATATTGGAGAATTATCTAGAAAGTATTCGTATATCGTCTATCGATGTGTACCTATGTGTATTTAAATATTATTTTATCAAATAAATAACAATATATGTTAGTATTTGATGGAGTCGTTGTTCATTGATACTAAGGATACTTCCATGAATATTATTATTTTTATTATTATTTAATTATTACTAATGGTGTAATGTGCAGTCCATTTTAGAACAGGAAATATGCCAAAGACCGAGGAATGGGGGAGAATCCCTTGAACCCGAGATCAAAATGTTTCAAAGTTTGATGGACAGGGTCCAAACTAATTAAAGTGAAATGGTAAAAAGTCGAGAAGTTAATCCATAAAGAAGAGGCAAGTACTCAACGAACAAAACACACTAAACCTCTCTTTAAAAAAGATGAAACTGAATAGCCCTGAGTCTCTGACTTTTACAGACTTTCGAAAATGAAAAAAAGATCATGCGAGGAGTAAGTGGAGATCTTTTCATTTGAAAAGTACTGATAAAGAATGGAGTTCTTCACGAGGCTATCTATAAGATGTGGTTCTAACTCTGGACGGCTACCGTTCTTTAAAAAATAAAGATGAATTATAATCAGCAAGGAACTGATCCTTTGAAATAATATTGGAATGTTGGAAACAGTTTATCTGTAGATGGTGGTGAAATCTTAGTTACATGGTATGAACTGAGTTGAATCCCATCCTCCCAAAAAATACAAGTTCCTATCAATTTACATGATGTTCATAAAGGGTGTGAAATAACGTTAAAAAGAGCTCAACAGTGTGTACTTTGGCCTAAAATTATCTGGAATATTGTAGTGTTTGTACTATCTATGAAACGAATCAACAAAAAGAGCCACTTATGCATGGCAAAATCCCAAACAAACCCGTAGAAGACATTGCACAAGCATACTTGTTCTTCTATTGGGGGGGGGGGGGAGGAAAATAGTTAGTGATCAATGGTAAATATAGTGGATTGTCTTGACGTCTTATTAGTTCAAGAGAACAGTTTGTACTGGTGATCTTATAATTGATATGCTAAAATAGTCTACAATTCTTGGAATTCCTAATCCATTAACATTGGAAAATAATACAGGTACAAATTCATCTGTGACAGACCTCGATCCTATAATTCTGTTAAAATAAAAAGCGTAACATCATTGTGTGTGTTTTATGTCACCAATATGATTAAATAAACCAGATTTGAGTCATATTTTAGCTTTTGGAAATTAATAAATAATTGTGGTGAGTATATTTGTAACGAAAACACAAATACCAGTTACGTATTTCAAGATACTTAACAATTTAATTACTTATCATGTGTAAAACAATTTAGATATATATTGAATTTGAAAGGCATCACAGTCAGTGCTTTTTTAAACATCATTTCATAAATTCTTTTGGCTAAAAAATGTGTGTACATGATCAGAGAATGATTAAGAAAGAATACGAAATTTGTATTTATTATTAATTACGTGAATATTGAGTTAACTAAGTTCAAATTATCCTTAAAACTACTGCCCAGTATCCCATAAACTCTTTTTGTATCCACTGAAAATATTTTTTACGAAGGGTTTTTTACTATGGCAAATGAATTTTTCAATATTTCTACATCTTAATATTCCAAATGACTAAACACAAATAAAAATACCCAACGGATCAGAATGTTTCTTTGAAGAATTCATGACTAATTTAACTAACTCCCTTAGTTGTACATCAATTGTCAGATACCCAAAAATATCTACATCTGGACAATAAATGAACATAAATAGTTCATCGACCTCTCAAGAAGCAATATTTAGTTATTCAAATAATTCCATAAATTTTAACGACGAACTTATGACATCTCAATAAAAATGAGCAAGAAATATGACGTTCAAATGATTTTTTTTAATTTTCAAAAGTCCTTGCCTCAATTGTCACTCAATTTTTCAATATATATGTGTATTCATAGAAGGTGTTCTGTTTATATTGTTAAAAGTTGATTAAACTTAGTAGTATGTATCAAAAAAGGTGGTTTAATTAAAATTAAGTAGGGTCTATAAAAATACACTTATCACAATTTCCTTCATTCTGATCTTATTGTATGTAGATACAGATATTGAAAATTAAATAAATGACAGTCGATTTTGTATAGATCCATAGAGTTGATTTTTTGGGGTGCATTCTAATTAAAAATAATTAAGGATTAAATTAATGGATCTAAGAGGTTTGGTGCCTCATTTTATTTGTCATTTTTCCCCCGATATTGAATAACCATTGCCTTTGAACTCTTCACTGAGATTAAACAAACTCATTTATATCGTTAGCAGTAAATTTTATGTATAATATGTACACGTATGACTTACATAAACCCCCCTTGGAGTACAAAAAATAGTATCATATATATGATTGACAAACAGGTGGAGCTGATTGTGGCAGGAAGGAACTCCTAGAGTTCAATCTATGATACGATTTATGACCTCTTTTTTGTGAAATGGAAGCACAATACAAAACACACTCCAAATGAGATAGGAGTCAAAATATATATATGAGTTAATCAATATTATTATTACTATATTTGATATGGATGTGGTAACTAAATATGTGTATATTATATACACTAATTGATATTCAATTATATGTCGTCTGACGTGAATGAGTAATCCACATCTGCCACTTTTCTCTCCTTATTAGTCTTACCTCCCTCGAATAAATAATAAATCAAATGTGTGTGTGTGTGTCTATATATGTTACATATTTATGCATTCAAAGTGTTGGTTTAAAAAAAAATAGTAATAGGAGCATCAATTTAGGTAGAGTCCGTATTCCAGAGTTATGAAAAAAGGCACTGAAGAAGGATTTCATGATGAGATTCGAGCAAGACAACGACACTGGTAATGCTTGTTTTTTTTGAATATGATCTACACTTGTGTATTTATATTCAAGGTTAGCAAAAAGTAGAGACTTCTGCTTCTCTCCAGTACCTGTTGCAATACTCAAATCTAATCATGTATGACTTGACGATGAGATGTTGAGATGAAGGAATCGAGGACGACATTGTAGTAGACGAGAGGATGGGGAAAAGTTTTTTGAACTTGATTGGTTGCTTTACTATTAGATATGTCTGTTTGTAGTAGTTTGCCTGTTGAATGTCCAAATCGTAATGATGAAAACTAGGAGAAGGGAATTGACAGGAAAGGAACCTTTTTGAAGGGTCCAGAAAAGCGTAGCTCTCTCTCACACTCACTCACATCTGCTTTTACATGCAGTGAGCAAATCACATATGAGAGTAGAGCCAGATGTGAATCCCCTCTTCATCACTCTCCTTGCTGTTACACAACCTCCAGACACGTGGCAAACATGTAAAAAGCCTCCTTTCTACATATAGGTAAAGTGCGACAGACAGGTGGTGGAGGATTCAAAACACTTTAGATAGTATGCACTATTTTCCACATCATTCCAAATTTAGAGAAAATTTATTCTCAAAACTCTCCCTTATGAAGACGTCTCTCAAACTGACTCAAAATTCATAACAATAATAATAATATGTATGCATTGACAATCAGCAAATTACAAACTATGTACATAGATAGGACCTCATTATCTTTAGGTGATAAATAGCTTTAAAAAGAAGAGAAACAGAAAAAAAAAAAAAAAAATAGAAAATATGTATTCTTCTTATCAGTGACTCTTCAAATGGCATTAGCTCAAAATGTATCAAATTGCTCGGAGTGTAACAACCACAGAGCCTCATTCAAAATCAAGAACGGAATAGAGTAAATGGGATTAGAATGTAAGCTACAATGTACAAACATATACCGGAGAAATACTCTATTTGATCAATTATCATTAATTAATTAACATATAGATTAATCCATAAGCAAATGTAAGTTTTACTAATAAAGTTCTTAATAGCTTATTTTGATAACTATCCGTGTTAACTATATGTAATCCTATGATAGAACGACGGGAAAGGTAAATTACACAAAAAAGGGCAATCATGTAAAACTCAAAATACTTATTAATCCCTAGACAAAGGGGGGGGGAATCCAAACTACATAATATATGCCAATGTAAAGACTCCACTCTCTCCATGGTCGATCCCGTAGTACCAAGTCTATTTAGAAATACATACAGTACAATATCGATATAATGCGCTAGTTAGGATCCAAAAAATTCGACCGCGTTGTATCTGATTGTACCTTATACCGATTTGATTGTAGAAACCCCCCCCCCCCCCCAAAAAAAAAAAAAAAAAAAAAAAAAAAATTGAGGCCTAAGACCCCATCGCGCCCAGCTGATTATCGCACTTCATCGATGTGTCTTATATCGATGCTTTACTGTAATTGGAAATTCCGTCTATTCGAGAACCATAAGTAGTTGTTCAGTCACATGCCAATATCTACAGGATTTTAGAGGGGAAAATTTTCATAAGAGACATTATTGATCTTCCCACAAATCATTCATATATTATTCTATTATGGTTGCGGAAAAGTTCTGTATGCATGTTTCCAATCAGGCTCTGCCAAAAAGTATAAGTATTTGTAGTTACCAATATATGTATGCAAATTTTTTAGGCTAGATCTACTACTAAAGGACTACTGTCTTACATTTATTCCATTCAAGGACGTTTTAAAGAGTGGGCCAGCCCATAGCAGAGCCGTTTTAATAGGGGCTTTTACCCCTCCAAAGATGCTAAAATGTTCTCTTTATAAAATTCTCTTCACCAATGTAATTTACCCTCCAAGTTTTTAGACCTTACAACTATCCCACATAATAAATACTCATTTGTTACTGAATTTCTATATAGTTCTAACTAAATCTTTAGTTTGTTGAAAATAAATTTAGAAATTCCTGGATCTATTATTAATGAACGTCATAGTTGATTATAATTCAACGTTTTGTCGTAGATTTTCATTTGAAAAACATTGAAATGGCCGGGTCTTATCCCACTAACATACAAATTCACCATGTATTTGTGTCCTGAACGTTGATTGGTTGGATTTGAATTAGTTCTTGTTAATACGACACTATACTTACAAATTATATTTCGCAATAAGAACCAAAATCAGTTGGTAGTTAGCCTATTCTTCCCAAATCTGGAATAATTCTTCATATAATAGTAGATAATTGTTCACAGCTGAGCAACAATTGATTTGAGTTAAACCAATCAACGTTCAGAACACTATTAATAAAGGACAAAGAAGTAAAAAAAATCTTCCAAAATTGCCAGTTGATAATAAAATACAGTGTAAAGTTTATGTTTTGATATAATGTCATGCCCATTTATCCAAGACGTAGGCTGAGGAATGGCTTTGACCCCCTGCAAAAATATAAGTTAATAATAACCATTATTTGGTTTATAATTAAATCTCAGAATATAAATTAAAAAAAAAAACACAACTTTTTCGAACCACAAATTAGCCCACTTAGACTTTTGTCCCAGTTACGCCACTGCCATAGAAATATACACTATATTTTATCCTCTTGTACAGTGAACGGTGATTGGTTTAATTCTTAATTAACTGTTGTTGAGCTGTGAAAAATTCCCTACTATTCAACGATGAATAATTTCCACAGAAAGGAAGAATTGGCTAACTACTACCAACTGATTTTGGGCCTCCCTTTCTCAATTTCTCAACCTGAAATCCACTCTATAATGCTATCACATGAATGAATTTAAACTGCATTTATATAAGAAGGGAAGTCATGACCTCTTAAAAAAAGATTCCTTAGACATGACACGTTTAACTTTTTATTAACGAATTCTTTATCTTGAAAAAATGAAAAGTAAATTAATATCATTACAATTGTATGTATGTAAACATATTTATGTTTACAGAAGTAGATAATAATATGTGGCTTCATTCCTTTATTGAGATTTTTATCTACATACATAATTTATTTCCATGATGCATATAATATGGACGAATAATCCTTTCTCAAATCTTTTAGAAAATGACTCTTCAATCTAACAACAAAGTAGGTATATGTACACAAATTAATCGACAATGTTGTATGATTGTAAATAGACATACGTCAAATTTCCTCCCTTTTCCAAATATGTATCAATATCCTCCTCTATCGAGAGGTGTTCCATTATTTATTATTGAAATATGTAATACACCTGTGTAGCAAACATCTGTAGACCCAAGTCAATAACGAACTCATCGTTTGGGATATATGTGTGTATGTTTTAGCATCATTTTACTATTGTTCAAATTTCACATATTATAGATGTATCTATCTACATCAAATTACAATTGTGTCCTTCTCTTTATTAGTATAAAAAAAAAAGTCATACATGCGGATCGAAAGAAAGGGTTTCTCAATTTGTATGTGTTAGCCCAGTAAATATCATAGTTTCTTATATATTATGTATTATGATAGGTTAAGCCCAATATTTACACCAATCACATTCATAAACGTCATCGATTTAAAAGCATTTTGTTGGTTCATCCTTTTTAAAATTATTTCCATTTGACATTCACATACTATATAGTTTTTTGAGCAATCATTTATAAATATCTAAGGGTTTTTTAGGATATATATATATATATATATATATATATATATACCTCATGACAAGAACTCATGACTCCCATGCCTGCATTCAATCTGTTATTCAGCTCAAGATGACTAAATCTCTATGATTCAAATCCTCTTATCTACATGCATATTTTGTTATAGAATACTGCATCATGGATAGAATCATATTTGGCATTTGAGCAATGACATTTAATAGTAAACAATATGTGAAAAGATAAGTTCGATATGTGTTCTCCTTGCCCTTAATTACCATGCAGCAAAGCCCAGTCATTTATAAAACTATGGATGCTTTCCATACCATTACATTTCAAAATTCCAAGGGTGCGTATAGTTGGGTAATACAATCCAATTTAAATAAATATAAAGTTTGATTAAAATAGATTAATATGCAAGAGAGTTACCAAGAGGATACGAAAGTTGAACATAGTATTATTAGACATTTTCCATATACATATGTAGTCCAGATTCGATAAAGTAGGGTTTTTCATTTTTCTTAATGAAATCCACCATTCAGATTCGAAAATAATAAAATGTTGGTTCTTGGCATGTTCATGAACGTTAATTCCGAATTCTAACAGTGCGGTATATTAACGAAACCAATGATCATTCAGGGTCTCTATAATTATTGTACATAGAGTGTGAAGTTGAGTATCATGTTGATTATATATCTATAAAATGTATTTATTTATACGTGTAAGACAAATTAATATTACTCGATTCCCTATTTCTGTTTTAAATCAGTTATTTTTCACCTATACTAATGATAATTATTTTTACATCCAAAATGTCAATATATTCTACACCGACATATCTGCAGATGTTTTCCAAAAGAACATCTCTTTTTTCTTTTCTATCACAAATTTGTATCTAAAAGAGAACATATTATTATTATATTGACTGATGTAATAGGTAGAGCTCCTTCTGTTCCAATCCTCGTTTCAAAACGTTTTCTAACTGAGGTTAATGTAATTATAATAATTTAATTTTTGAGTATGTATACTTGGGCACCCCCATGGCCTCAAAAAAGAGACAACTTTGAATTGTTCACATTCATCGATGGATACAATATATTATCAAATTTTGTTATTTCACACCTAATTCAAAACTTATACAAAAGTAGCAAAATATTAAGTGAAAATTCAAATAATAACAATGTATTTGACAAAAATGGACTTCTGAAAAACAAACAAACAGAGTTATCTCTCATATCTATAATGTGTACATAATGAAACTCCTATAATGAACTTTAAAATCTCTCTCTCTCTCTCCCCCGCTCCGTATCTTACTTTTTACATTTACATACATACTTTGAAGTCTTCTAAATATCTCTATGTACAAATACGACCCTTTACAAGGAACTACATAATCTATAAGCGCCATGAAGTCCATTGCCTATTTAATATCTTTACTGCATTTCTATCCTTGAAGAAGCCTACAGTCCATTGATTAGCTTTAATTACATTTATAATCATGTATGTTGTAGAGTCAAAAGACATTCTATTTCTTCACCAATTATTTGATTCTCTTTGACCAAGGGTAATTTTTTTTAAATGAAGGTTAAAAGCATCTCGTGGATTTATTTGAACATTCATAAAATGTGACTACAAAGGGATACTGAATTGAATGTCTTTGCTTATTTAAACCGTGTTATAAACCCAGTCACTACTTTTTTTTTCAGTACTCAATACATGATGATTTCAAATGTCAGAGGCTCTGCAAGAAAAAAAGAAAGAAAAAAAAGAGTTCAAAAGTTTTGTCAAAACATCGCCCAAACATGTTCACACTACAGTCATTTCTTAAAATTCCTTCACCCTAAGTTAAAAACTGTTGTTATTTAAAACTAGCAATAAATCAGACTATCAAAAAATAAAACTGAATTTCTTAATTCTCAAGAGAAAAATTTTATGATGCCATTTCTCAAATCTAGATGAGATGACTCATATATGTAATATGCTTTGCAACGGTAATGATAAAAATGATACAGTGGCTAAAATGGGCATATTCTGGCTTTTGTCATGTTATTTTTTTCTCAGATCATAAATGCTAACTTAAAAAATAAATTAGTACAGTTTGGGAGTTTTTTAACCTCCAAATACTGAGAATATGTCCAAAAATTTCCAAGTTGATACCAATGACATTTAGAAAGACAATAGCAATTATATAGAAATGAGTCATGAGTGAAATTAAGGAGTTTGATGGGATTAACACGATCCTAACCAAGGAGGTGATACCCAAAGGGGATTTTCTCAACGTATATGTATTGTGATTGGCCAATAGATCAGAAGGAGTGATCACTAGCCAATTCTCTTTGGACTGGTTGGTATGAATGTTTTCCACATGTACTATTAGTATCATTATTACTACGTGTAAAGATTATGGCGACTCGTCATCGCATGTCAATTTACAACACACACGTAAATATATGACTATAAATATTTTTGATCAAGTGTCACAAATTGAAAGTAATTTTACATAACGTTTATATACATAAATAGATAAAATAAGTTGAGTAAAGAAATTCGATTTGACTTTAACCATATGTATGTTCCTATGCATCGACTCTTAGTATGGACTAAGTGACTCAAATTTACAGATGGACATAGTGTTGTATTTGCTGTATATTATACAAAAAATACTTTGTCTTATAGGTCAACAGGGTTTATGAGTAAATATTTTCAATAGGTCAATGAATTTCTTTGGTCCAAAGCTTAATGTTTTTTTTTTTCAACATCTTTATTTTACTCAGGGAAGGATAAAATAGAATAGACAAATCAATCAAATCTACCATTCCTTGTCCAATAACAATCCACTTTCCTCTGATCCATCACAATTAGAGGTATGCTTCCTATATTTACAATGTACATATCCTATTCGAATCCTATTTCTTTATTAAGTTTAATCTCGGATGCATCATGATAGCTCTAATCATAGTCTCTAAAAAACAATATTTTATAAGTATAGGACCTTCACATGGATATGAATTCATATGACTTGGAGGCGAGGTATAATTAAACGCTCTTTTAAGAAAACGTATCAGTCGTGAAGGACATTGAACAAGTGTTCAAAGAATTTTTAAAGACAAAAAAACAAACATATCCAAAAAGAGTTGATGACACATTAGGTTCACATTATGGACATGAGGGATTTGTTCACAAATATTTAATGGAGCAAAATATAAACTCTAATTAGGGAAGTTATAAGTGACAATCAAACTCAATTTTCTGGCTTCATTTATTCTATTCATACGTCAGAATTGAGTTTCTTTAGAAAATTATAGACAATACTTTGCTGGAATGATTTATTTATTTGAATATCAACAGCTAAAAAGCTGTTGATATTCTAAAATTTTATGCATTAATTTTTATTTATTTTCATTCCGATTTTTAAATAAATAATGAGCTAAAATCTATGAGAATTTTACAGAATGATGATATCTCAATTGCATCTCTCAACTTTTCCTTAAAATAGAAAAATAAAAAAGAATCGTAATTATATTGTAGTAGTCAGTTATTCTCACCAACAGCTGAACTATTATTTATCTATTTCAGTAGGAGTATGTTTACTCTAATCATGACTTTATCTATATTGTAACTCACAACTTTTTCGCCAAAAAGACAAAATAAATAAAGACACAAAATCATTTTACGGTTAGCCAATTAAGCCCGTCTCTCAAACTGCTGGACTATCCCTTACTAATATAACACATTATTATGTAGGTAGTTAATATATGTATTGCTTAGTTAGATGTACATAATTTGAACTCAACTGATCAACGTTTAGAACACAAATATGCATTCCTAATTTCATTTTTTTATTTCTTTAAGAGACCTTAAAGAGATGAAATTATTTACGTCTCTTCTATGACCACTATCAAGAGCGTTAATGTATTCTCATTACGCTCAGTATAACGGTCACAAAAGTGAAATAAATATGAACGGTCGGATAGAAATGAACTCGTTAAGACTTCTCTATGGACTAGCAAAGAAGTAAGAAAAACAATAGCACACATTTGAATTTTCTATGTAAAACCCTGGGTCTTTGACATTCATACTACTGATGGATTCAATTGGATGCTGATACTCTCAAAAGATAGCGGACGATTAATTAAGGTTTTTATACTCCTTTAGTTAAGAGAAACACATCTGTTTGTGTGTTGAGCCAGTAGGGACGGTAATACTATTTATTAGTTATTTTTGGTGTTTAATTGTTTGACAACAAGCCCTCAAAATTGAATTGTCAACTGGGTTGTTATTAAATGACACCTACAAAAAAAGAGAGAGAGGGGGTAAAATCACACAACCTAGGATCCAACAATAAATCATAAAACCTTTTGACTATTGCCTTCATTATTGGAATCAGGTGTAACAATATGATTGTATATAAAAGTATTAAATATCATGAATCATAGCCCCACTGAAGTGTGTATGGTGACAGTTGTAAATATGTTCTTGACAATTTTAAAATTGAATGATTGACGTCGCAGCAAATTGAAACAACAGAGTTCAATAAAATACATATATTCACATACATAAAGTATATTTCTCCATTTTTAAATAGAGTTCAATTCACAAACAAATCTACGCTAATATGAAGTCGAGAGAAAATTTGCAAATGTTAAAGGGCTATTTTAAGTGTCTCATAATAATTATAATTATACCGTTTCAAATTTAAACTAAAGATAGTTCTTAAGAATTTTGACTCTTTTCAAATATAGTATTTAATTTCTTTTAAATATAAAAGCCTCTCTTGACACTCGATATGTCACTGTATGATGAACTTAAAGGTCAACCAACTTAGAATAGATTTAAGGGTGACCATGAGAAAAAAAGATTCTGAATCCCACTATAATAAAGTGATATGTTTAAAAGCGTTTCCATTCCTTTGTTGAAGATTATCCTGAAAGAAAAAGATGTCTTGGAATATTGCTTCCTTAAGTTCCTCTTGGATCAACACAACCCCAAATTTTATTATTATATTTATATGTATTTTTTTGAATATATTTTCACATAATATAATTTTTTTTTCGTTAAGAGTGTTTATTGAAAACCTCCAAAGAACAATGGGTTCATATACTCGTATGTATAATATAAGGATGTCAGCTGTAATTAGGATCAAAGTTCAACTCTGGTGAAATTCTCGGATCTCTTCTTACCCTCACATAGGAAATGAAATTTATATGGGTATAGAAAATATCATGTTCTATGATATTTTCTATGCTACCCACTTAAAATATTGAACAAAACTTAGTCCTTAGTTGATGCTCAATGACCAATGTGCTATTAATAGTCTCTCGATTATAAAGTCCATCTATTAAATATGTTATGTAATTTTTTGATTCAATTGTCAATGTTGCCACGATATAGACAAGGTCTGATGAGTCACATGTACCTACCTACTAGTCTGGATGTGCATTTATTGATTTAGTATGTTAATAAAATTAGCCAACATATTTCGAATACCTAAATCCCTGGGTTATATAACTTCAAATTGCCATATGCCGTGATTTATCATCAAATTAATTGTTGGACCTTCACTGTGTGTTTTTTGTTTGTTATTTTTCCTAAGATGGGAAAGTACAAAAATTCATATTTGTCGTTACTTTACTTGCAGGATATTCCGTGAGCTTACGAGCATATCTAAAATAAAGTTACATATGCTTATAAGTGGAAATATTTTTGATCCATTGCGTTAGTTTACTGAACGTTAATATTGCATCACATTTTGGCCTTGCTTCATTGATCAAGTTCATGAATTGACTAATCAAATTCTTGGTCTAATTTACGTTATAAGTAAATAATAGTGCTCAAATTTTTTAGCAGTACAGTTGATGCTGTTTTATATGATATGTTCAAGATAGCTCCAATAGAAATCAAGGTATTGTGATACAATGAACCTCAACCAATGCTCATTGGGCGACTCAACTGCAATATTTCAATATCGCAGTTATTTTTAGATAACTTTCAAGCACACTCCACTTATGACGTCAATAACATGCAGGGATGAGAAATACTTAATTTATATTTTGTATTAAATGAATGCAATAAATCAAAGAATTTAGCCCGAGATCGGAGGATCCATTACATCAAAAATCAAAGGTAATAATTTGCCTATTGAGATAGAAGTTTAACTTTATAAGTCTCACTACAATTTGAGATACGTGGATGCGATTGTATATAAATATAAAAACATTCAAAGACTCATTCACCAAAAATCTACAGTCCTAATTGATTTGCAACACTTTTTTCATAATTCTCTTACAAGTTAGAATACCACAAAAGGGCTATTGTTTCAATTAACAATACTCTTTAAGTATTTTACGCACTTTAGAGCAGTTAAATTTGATATTTTACTCTTCAAGAAACTTCTCTGAAATATCATTTCTAATATCATCAAGTCAAGGTTGTTATACTATTTGTGATTTTGAAGGATAAAAAAAAGAAGATTTCATAGGCAAATGTTTCCTAATACATATCTTAATTTGACAATCAAACATTTTCATTTTTCATTCATCCGGGTTTTTTTTGACAACTCAAATGCATTTATCAATTAATTTTGAAAAAAAACCTTGTCAAAATGCAATAAAATTCCGTTGGGGCTCATAAAAAAACGGAGAGTTGCATGGATGACCTTTTATTAAATATATATGCATGTATATAGTAAAAATGAATTTTTATCAATCCATTTCATTTTTGAACAAGGATGAATCAAATATATTTGTATAATACAAGAAATTACAAGATAAATATCTGATAAATCGGTTTATTAAATATAAATTATTAAATCTACTAAAGGAATGAAATTAAATTGTCAAATATTAAGTGTGAGTGTCTTCAATGCAAATCTGGGACGATTCTTTGGTTATATGAAAAATAACAAGCATGCCTGAAGATTAGAAGAACAAAGAAGGACCTTCAAATAATCGATTTTTTTTAAATAGCGATATAAATTATGTTCTACATACATAACACAACAAAAAAGAATTTGGAAATAAATAAATATTCATACTTAGTAAAAAGAGTGAAAATACGTGCTGTGTTAAAGGTTTCAAAAATGTGATTTTTTATTTGGGAAAAATAATCTATATTTTGATCCTTTTCAAGGACTTCAAAGAAAGACCTTATCTTACCTATTAAATGAAGCAATGAACCGCACATACACAAAAAAAGTAATGGATAAAAAATTATAAATAAACTGATTGAGAGGGAATCTCTTTTATTAATGGAATGAAATAATTACTAAAAAGTGCAAAATTCAATTAACATTGATCATTATTCAAATTTAAAATCCCACTTATGCGAATTCATTGATTACACTTGTCAACAATCAAAAATAAAAGTTATTCAGTTCTGCTCATTAATTTCAAATCTGTAATTTTTTTTCGAGAAATTGGACACTACTTTTTGAGCTAATTTAGCCCATTTTCCAACTTCAACTTCAATTAAAGCCTAGAAAGATATTCATTTTGCGTATTAAAAAACAATTATTCGCTAATGTATTTTAGGCAAATGTCATTTCCAGTCTTTGTTTTGATCTAAAGGGACTCCTGCGATCATAGGCGGTTGGAGTATGCCCAAAAGTCGACCAAAACTTTTGTACTTAAATAAATCCTTGAATATTGCATAAAATGGATTAATAATGAATGCATGAAAGAGCTGAAAACCACAGCTTTCAAACGAGATGTCAAGCGCTCAATAAGAATCCTTAACTAAGAAGAAATCGTCCATCTAAATAATATGTAAACTTTCATCCAATTTCGAGCAAAAATCTGCTAAAATAAAAGACTCACGGTAGAGCTACAGAAGTAGTCTTTGTTTTGATCTAAAGGGACTCCTGCGATTTTTATCCTATTTGGATCAAAAACCCGCTAAAAATCAAAGACTCACGGTAGAGCTACTAGAATAGTGGCGTATAGAAGGATTACGAAATCAGCTGAAATCCTTCTACTACTTCAGTCTATTGCACTTGTTCTTTAGTAGCTCTACCGTGAGTCTTTGATTTCTAGCGAATTTTTGGTCGAAATTGAATGAAAATTTACACATTAAGACAGACACATTAAATTTGTTGACCTGGTCAAAAACCAATAACCAATTCATTTGAGATCCCTCTAAAAATAATAAACAAATAATAATCCTAGAATAATCACTTCGGTAACTGCAAATCATGAGCCAAGATTTGGGTAAATTACATTCTAGAATTTTTGAATTTCAAATTTAAGTTATGTTTTATTAACAATCAATCAAAATATTTTATGCTATTTTTTTGTTTCTTATACTACATAAATTACGGTCAAAAGGTATGTGAATTCAATTGCATTGATTGCCTGATTCAAAAATATTAATGAAGGACGAAAGAACTGAATATCATTTTTTTTGGTACTAATAGCAGTTACTTTGATTCCAATATTTCAAGATAACATAGTCCAAGCAAAATCCTTGCAAGTCATAAATTACATTGGAGCACTTTGAAGTCGTTAATTATAACTAATTAATTATAATTAGTTAGTTATAATTTGGTCAACTAATAATTATTAGTTGACCAAATGACAGTCATAATCCTTTATAACCTCCGGAGTAGTACATGAATCAATGGAAATTATGAGTGACGCATCAGAATGTTATAAATAACTCCGTACTATTGATGATTCTAAACAGAATTCTATATGTTAATGACCTATTGTTACGCCGTTGTCGTTTTATTAAATCAGTTTTTAGCCATTTAATTCGTTTGTTAAGTCTTGAATTTATTTAATGATCAAATGCAAACTTTTATTTTCCTACACAAGCAATAAATTGCAGAAAAGTTGATGTTAAAAACATATAATATACATATTGAGTCACAAATATCTTCCAGGTGCCTTATTTATATATTTTCTTTTTGCTTTATTAAAGAACACGAATAATTATCATATAAATACATAATTATGTATCCATAATATCTAGTTGAAGGACTTATTACCATCAACCAATGACATGTTCATAATTACATAGTATAGTGAGAAAATTATTGCATTTTTCATTTACTTGATCTCAATGATACTGTGTCGAGCCGATTTTAAAGATTATATATCCCTTGGTGGAACTTATCACCTTTTTATTCATGTCTATAATTGTCAAAAGTCCCTTAAATGTATGAGAAAATTTTTGAGGTCTTCAATTTATTGTCATAATGAAGTTGTTGATGGAATTACTCCATGGTTTTTCATCATAAAATATAACAATATACATGGACGATAACATTAATAAATCATGGCTCGTCCAGCAGTTCAAATCCTTTATTGAACTTAACATAATTTGTGACTCCTCAAATCATTTATTAGTTTATTTTGTTCACAAATATTAAACAAGACAAACTTGAATTCAAACGACTATCACGTTATCAACTTTTGTCTAAATTGAGTTGCTTAACACGACAAGCTTTTTGGGATAAGCAAAAACACACTGTATTCACCCTTCAGCTGATTTTCATCATTTGATTCTTTTGATTTAAAGCAGCTGACTCTACGTATTATAAACTCGTAAAGGGTATTATTATTATTTATGATTTTGATATATAAAATATATAAAATTATGCACCCTTTTTTTGAATTTTTGATATATCAAAATTAACGATTGGTAAAATTTATAAATGTATAGTATATATAAATAATAACTCTGCCCAGTATTAAAAAGTTGGCAACAAGGAAAATACAGAAGAGTAGCTACCAGTTGTTTTTTCAAATTTTTCCTTTCCCTTTTGTGAGCCGAGGTTGCGAGTGGACAAAAAAGCTCGACGTGTAAAAAGGGATGACTTTTTGGGACACTAAGGGTGTCATGAATCACTCACTAACTAATCACGCAATTTCCATAAATTTACCATGTTACTTCATTTAAAACAAGTTGAATTATGTGAAGGAAACATAAATATCTATAAATTTATTAACTTCAAAAGTCACATTTTACGGAGGAAAAAGTTGTCTTGGAGTAAGGAAATCTCCCTTTTTTTGTTTTATTAATTATAGCTTCGGCTTTACCTACCTATTAAAATTCGATTCAAACATACGTGATACAAAGATAATAGTTAATTAATAGCATCATTATGACTCCCATATATGCAAACTCATTGGTTACTCAATCGTGTGCTTTCATTAGTACCGATTTGCTTAATTAATTCCGACCTTGTTGAATGCTAATTCATGTTTAGTTAATTTGTACATTTTCCATCGGTACACTCATTTCAATTTGTTTAATTTTTTTTTTAATATATAATAATTAGAATTTCATGCAAAATGCTTATAAAACTTGTCCGCTTAGCCAAACACCATACAAATCCAAAATGACTCACATGACTTCTGTAATGAAAATACAAAAGTTTTTACTTAGGTCATAGGTTGGTAATTGATGTTGATTCGGAATTATACTACATTATTTCTTTTTTACGCTCCTTCCACGAGTAATTAGGGTCAAGTTCCGGGATTCTACTGTTATTTAAGTGTAGAATAAATTAGAAGTGACTTAAAACCCGTATCGAATCATCAAAAAAGTTAGAATACATATTTAAAATGAGAAAATGGTTTTTCTTCCTATGAAATTGTTCAGTTTTTTGATTAATGTTTTTTATTTTTGTATGCCTTTCTTAGTCACTCATAATTATTTTCAATAAAAGTACATGTATGTATGAAAAATCCATGAAAACATCATGATAGACAAATGAATTTGTTTCATGTTGAAAACAATATTGATTTCATGGTATGAAATAAACTGTATAGAGAGAACAATTCAAATTGACATTTAAAAAACTGCAACATTGATGTAACCTTGAAATTACAATCTTATGGAAAATTTAATTTAAATTTCTTCCGTAGCTGATTTGTTTAAAAAAAAATATATATATTTTTAATTATTAATTAATTATTATTGGTAAAAAAAATAATGGATAATTTTAATAATTAATTTATTATTATTGATGGATTGAATACTAAGTCGTTTAGCGCTTGAAATAATTTTCTAGATAATAAGTATATAAACAATTAAAACATTTTTAATTATTTGATATTTGGACCGTAAATCCTTTTCGTGAATTGTTTTTGATAATGATTTTGCTATTATAATGTATGTATAATGAATGTATTGAAATGTCATTACAAGAATATGGGATGAAACGTAATATTTAGAATGTCATCACTAAACCTCGTCATTTTCATTAAATTACTTTCGATTGCATATTTTCCCTCAAAAAATATTCATTACCTTAAATATAATTTGATTAATCACATGGGGTGAATAATTAATTAATAATTTATATCTCTTTACACCTTCAAACAAAACCATCCTTGAAATCCTTACTTGTTTTACTCACTTAAATACCATTTTAGTAGCATTCTATGTTTTGTTGAGACTCTTAAGTATGTGTTGAAATCTCAACACGCGAAAAGCATATATTATGTTATGTAGATACATGCATACAACCGTGTAGGAATCAACGCTGGTTTGGAAATAAGGGCAAAGCGCACTCTTGGAAATACAAATTGACGTAAAAAATAAATAACAATGTTTTCAGTTTTATCTTGGATCCGTGGTTGATTAGGGGCATGCATTTATAAAGACTCTAAGGGATTGATCCTTCATTAAAATAATAATAATATGTTGTTCTCATTTGTTGAGTAAAAAAAAATTTGATACAACATACATTATATACTGAATATAGACGATTAATACGTGTACTCCAAATCGAGGTTTTCATCAAAGAATATGTATCGGATACTTGCTTTTAAGGTAATTGTATCCTTTTATAATAATTGTATGTGTACGAGGGATGTTAATTGATCGTGTCTTGATGTTGATCTATTAGCAACAATAAATAATAACTCATTATGAAATGATTTAGTAAAGAACTCCATGATTTATTAATTAATTATACTATCTACATATATTTGTAAAAATAAATGAATATTTGAAACCATCAAATGATAAACTGATTTATATTTTGGAAAGTTCAGACCTATTTGAAATATTATTCGGCAGTAAGCTTAATAGACACAGACTTGCTAACGAAAATAATGTTAAGATCCTGGCCGAAGTTACTTCTGAGTTTTAGTATTTTCATTCAGGCTGACAGTAAATTTAATTGATGTATTATCTCATGGAGAATTTTTCTCAATACATCATCAAAGGGTTTTTATTTATGACGTTTGAACAATCTGTTTCAAATCCCTGTTATACTGGGTTTTTGTTAGAATTGAGGATTTTAGAAATACTAATCGCCTTAAATGCTTTAAATGTTGCTCTGTTAATTTCATTTAAGTATATGATTATGATCCGCTTATTAGGCTTTATTCAAGTTACAGCTATATATATTTGAAGTTTTAGGATTGTTAGAAATACATATTATACAAATGGAAATACAGTTTTAACTCTGCTTCAATATTGAAAGATGCTATTCTTTATAACTAATTAACTAGTTTTTGCTTTGTTTTACAGGGATGTGTGATTCACTTGGTCATTTTAACAGCAGTCGTGTCAAAACGAGTGCATGAAGAGCAGGATCCCCATTTTTTAGTCAACAATGCCTTAACATGGACTCCAGATCCAAAATCTCTCTCAATCATCACTCCATACCCCCACACAACAACACAGCCCATCCCAAATCTGGAGCCGTCCTTGTCCACTACTCCAACAATAGGTAGAGCTCATCTTTCAAGCAGAGATAAAAAAGAGAGTTATGTTGAGCGAATCATGAAAATAAGAGCTCAGAAGGCACAGAAAGCAGCTCTCAACTATAAATTAAAAAAACATGTAGATGATATTTATTGGCTCACAAGACTCAAGCGTGGCTCTCGTAATTATCGAGAGGGTACACTTTATCGCAAGGATACAAGAAAAACGACACCTCCTCCGGAGCGTCGATATAACTCTGTTGTTTATAAGCCTACAACTCTACTTCCAGCTACAAGTAAGTGAGGCAAGAGAGTCATCATGTATGAAAGAATTGAATGTAGGTTGAAGCATGCCAAATTGTTAAATTAGTGTGGTTCATGAGAGGCTGGTTTTACTTTTTTGTAGAATCTCATTAAATTTAGTCTTTTCATTCTAATTTGAGAACTTTTGACTTTTCCTCTAAAGATGCTTTAATAAGATAACAGGTAATGATTAGAGGAATAATGAGCTATTTAATAAGACAATGTGCTACTATTTAATTAATTAATAATAATAATTTCATATATTCAACTTGAAATGGATATAAGAATCATAATAATCAAACATATTTAGGTATATGTATGGATCATACTCATCAGAATTCAAAATCATGGGTGATACTCTCATTTTACTACTCTTTAGAGAAAGGAAGCATTCGTTATAATGATAAATTTGTAATTTCTTGTCACATTTGTTCTATCACAAATCTTTAGAATGAAGTTATATTATTAACTTTTTCATTTTGACTCCATCTGTCTTTTAATGCTCTTTTGATCAATGATATATGCACTGTTATAAAAATAAGATTTATTGAAGTCATGAAGCAACAAAAGTGATTTTCTGAATAAAAAGGAAACAAAAGTGAAGTATAGACAAAATTTCAACTCACGATCCCCTTCTATTTTGCCTGTTTTTTTTCCTTCTCTTTATCTCTGTAGAGATTTTCACTTTTTGTTTCTTATAGAAATATTATAATCTAAGGAGGTATTATTATAGTACATATAATGCCATAGAGTAATTTAACCATAAAGACTCTCAGAACAATAATAGTCATAATTTATTTCATGACAACCCTTTTTTCTTTTCTTTTTTTACGTTACATAAAACAAATCAACTCTGCATGAATCTGGAATAAAAAAATAGGACTTTTATGCGGCTTGAATTATATTGAATGATTCTATTAAAAATCTGTCAACTACATACATACATAGTTGTTTTTCAAGGCTTTTTTTCAACACACACACACACACCTTATTATGTGTTCATTTCCATCTTTTAACTTTATCCAAATAACAATTAAATGTACATCAGTCCTTGACGCCGTTTAATGAAGTCAAAAAGTTGATTTACATACAATAACTGAGTTAATGAAGTTGTAATATGTATGATATTTATTTGTCGTCTATCAAATCCCATTATCTTTATTCCTACTGTTCATTTAACAATATATTTATAATTTTGTAAAATTGTGAGTTGTATTTAAGTAACGAATAATTTATATATGTACATACATACATTTAAATTGCTATAATTTTTCATATCTCAAGCCTTCTCGTCTTATCTATAGTGATTACAAGAGTTCATAGAACAATTATTTATACGGATATTAATTTAAACGTATTATTTAGCATTCTCACTTCATTAAAAACGCATTCATTTATAAACTAATTAGGTTTAAATTTCCATGCGACATACAAACTAATAAATATCATTTGATGTACAAATGAGCACTGGGGACAACACCCATTTATGCTCTACTCCATTTTAATTCTACACTAACGGCATGCTATTAAAAGTGCTTCAAGTCTCATTCATTATGCTTCTTTTTCCATTGTTCTAATATAACATATGTAATATCTATTTAATTTAGTGGTTATGTTGAGTGCCAATTATAAATGTTTTACGAGCTGTTTTTGCTTAAGTATTATATACCTGCATGTAATGTCTTTATATTCCATGATCCTTGGCTTCTAAGGCAAGAGGTAAATTTGATTCATTTACAACATGAATAGTCTATATATGTATCAAGTCAACAAGAAAGCATGTTTGTTTTCAAATTTTGAAAAGGGGAAAATCCACTTTTAAGTTTTTTTATTTCATAAATATAACAGCCAAATATTTAGAAGTCATTTTAAAATGTCACTTTTAATTGAGAAAAAACCAATGAGGATTGTTGTCTATCCAATAGAGCAATTGGATAAATGTTACAATTGCACAAGGAGCGTATATGATCCCTGAAAGAATGTCCATTTTTTTCATAGCCCCAGATATTTATTTAGTTGGAGTTGGCTAAAACTAGTTCATCTGTTTAAAAACTATTAAGAATCAGCTACATCCGCTATCATGCTCACCGTGAATCATAGTAATAGTAACTAAATAGTCCGAAATACCATATGTTTTTTATTCTTGATTGTGGCCGTTATTTTCTTCCAATAAGTAAGTTGCATCAATTATGAGAGTCATTATTTAATTAATCGAAATATACTATTAATAGCAAGAAAAGAGAATGTCTTTAAAAATATGATAGTTGTTCTTACTTATTTTTGAAATATTTCAGATAAACTTGGTTTCTTGTTGATATGACACATATATACATCTGTAGACATTATCAAATCTCACTACCATATTATCAGATGTGTTTTATTCAATAATTCCTTACAAAGAATCATTTTTCAAATCATGGACTTAAATAAAATGATATAAACTCCCATTTTTAAGTATATTAATTGTGTAAATTCATAGAGAGACAATTGAACGAGTTATTTTTTTATTTATCTATATAATATGTATAATGGCTTTTCAGAGTCTTGTCATAACCTTTGATTAAAATTTCAAAAACAATGGTTTTCAAAAAGCGCTGATCATAATTATTTATAAACTACAGTGTCATCATTTAATTTAGTAGGTATGTAATTAATTCATACATGACACAGTGTAATGTCCATAATTATATGTAATTATATATATCTTGAATTGAGTTTTTGTTTTTTAAATTGATACTGCATATTGATCGATCAAAAATGAAGTAAAACTGTTATCAACCGAGGATTTAAAGTTAGTGTGATATGAATCACATTGTTTTCTTTTGACTTGTCTAAAGTAAGTAGGTGGATAATGAATACCTTTGATTTTAAATATTATGTACGCATGACATAGTATATAAATCATTTTTGTGATTAACTATGTAAATAGTTTTAGTTTTTTGTTTTGTTTTTTTTTGCAAAAGAAACAAAAAAAACACTCGTAAATATTTATTTTTTTAACCTTGCTTCTTTAGAATATAGAAGACTCTGAAAAATATTTTGATTAACTTAATATTCAAATCAGTAAATAAACATTAAAAAAATAATAACGTCAAATAACATCCCATTTTTGAAGGACTTTACTGCCCGATTTTCCTTAATGTTTCACATCATTAGATTCAAACAAACATACATCTAATTACAATAGCATAATTATTTCTTTAAATAGTACATAGAAAGGACGAAATAATATTTGAAACATACATATATCTTGTACATATTACGCATTTTCTTGAATGCACCTCTCCCAGAGGGGAAAAACATTCACATGAATTAGTGTACCTACATAAATGTACAAAGCTACGTGATATTATTATAACTTATCATGAAAAATATTAATATAATTTAACTTCAAACCAAAGTGTTTTTTGTTCGGGTCTATTGTTGTACCACGTTTTTCGTCATTGTTTTTGGAAATATCATCCTGATATTAAACATATGTATTCAAAAATATATAACATATTTAAATTTTATGACAAAGATGGATTCGTTGATTCACTTCCTTCCTTGTTGGTGATTCAAGATGATGAGGTCGAATGTTTCTTATGAATAAGCAAATATCCAAATCGCCCATGGGAGTCAATTATGCGTTTATGAATTATATCAGCAGTGACATCAAATCAATCATAGGTTTTGATATTTTTAAATGATTACAAATATTAATTTGTTAGAACGTCGTACACAAATGTTCCAAATTTATCTTTTTCTACATAAATATTTGATAATCATAATTATACACATACATACATGATCTTGATTGCTTATAGGTCCGTTAAACATAAAATTTGAGTCCTTTTACCAAGTAAATCGAATTTAATGCAATAAATGAGATAGAAGGGACAAGATACATGAGTTATTTATGGTATGTTAAGACAAGCTATGATTTGTTTATTCATTTAAGGAATGACTTTATATTCATCCATTGAGTATTTGACAAAAATAAAATAAGAATATTAAATCCTTGCGATGAAAAAACTAATTAGAATTATCATCGATAAATAAAAGGATCAATTCCTCATCCTTGACCGACTTTGGTCCCTCCTTCCCAACGACATTTGCCAAAAGAAATAAAGAGACAATTTAGACATTTATTTCATTTCCTTTGATCCAAGGGATCATTTTATAACAAGGACAACGGAAAAGAGACACATCGAAAGGTTATTTATACACAATTATTAATAAGTATTCATGTATTTATATTTTTAAGGAAACAGAGTATCAACCGCAATCCATCTTTTAATAAATACATATAGACATATATATATATATATGTACATACATCCAAGCCAAAGCCACAAGAAGGCATAATAAATAAGCTCGATACTTCTATATTTAGAATAATGGTAGAGTAAAGGAATTGGGGACTCCTTCATGGGATGAAATAAGAACTCTAATCTGAAATAAATTACCTTTACATATATTATACATAAATGCTTAGCAAGGATTTTCAAAATATTCGAAAGATATTAAAATATGTACATTCCCATTATCTACATGCATGTACGTTTAACTACGTCCACGCCCATTACGTCTGAGGCCCTCTTCATGAATCCTAATAGTTTCTAAATAGAACAATAATAATTTCATGCAGACAAAACAGTAGAGATGCCATGGTCTGATATAAGCCAATTGACCTTTACAACAGATGTCATTTCATGATGTGAATATTAATTATTATTATTTTGTGAGACTCATTAAGCATTCAATACTTTTTTTAGCTACAAGTATAATGATGCAATTAGTATATACCTCTTGAATATATTTTTTTACTATTTGCATGATAATTATTTTGAATAGTACAATATATTTGTCAAAAAAAGAGTGACTTTTATAAAATTCGTTTGATAAATGAACTAATTGACACAAATGATTTAGAATTATTATTAATTTTGAAGATACTTACGATGATTAATGAATTAAATAATTCACAGAGCATACATATAATAATATTAATAATAGTCAATGACTAGGGTAAATAACATATGTAGATGGACTCCAAATAACATTTAATTTCAAACACAATGCCAAAATCAATTTTTTTTATTTTAGTTACCGTTAGACGGACAAAGTACATACAATCTAATCTAATGTTAGCACAAATATAAGTATGATATCGTCAAATACATAGCTAGTAGTTACTATGAACTTTCTCAAAAATAGCAAAAGGATTATGAAATGCCCAATCATTACTTTTAAGGAATAAAATGTCTCGGGGGTAAATATGAATGTCATAGAGGGTAGAATAATGTCAGAGAATAGCTGTTCCATTACTACATATACATATAAAGAGATATTTTAATAAGTACTTCCATAATCAAATAGAAATGTTAACATCTTTGATATCAAGGACGACAAAATTCATGTAATTGTATGTATGTACATATATATTCCTAAATAACTCCTAATGGTATTTTGAGAAAATGACCTTCCTCTCATAAATAAATCTGCACATAGATATGTATATTTACTCATTTTTATAATATTCAAGCTTTATTGAAAGCATATTGCAAAAAAAATATACATAAATAAATTACTATGAATTCATTTCAAATCTTGTGACACATCCCTTATTTAACATTCATTTTTTTTGTGATTGTCTACTAACCAGGAACAATTACTATGTATGTATATTAATTAAAACATAATAAATTACTTGGTTTGTGCATATACTCACATATTATTTTATAGACTCATTACTTTCAAGGATGATGTTTTATTGTTAGAAGTCAACAACTCAAGTGTTTTTATACATATACATACTTTTTTTTTCCTTCTTCTTCAAAAGTCAGGAAATGCTTTGATTTATGAATGCTGTATACAAAAGTATTAAATTATAATTTGACGATACATATTGTCTTGATTATTATATAGCCCTCAATTCAAGACATATTTATACATATTATAACCTCTCCTTGACTTCCCATATTGTGGTATGATGCTCCCAAATCCTAACCATCATAAGAGTCATGGTAATTACCATGGAGTTATTACATACGTATGACTAAATACCTAGCCGTATGTATGAACATACATACATTTAAAAGTATCATTGAAATCCAGTATGACTTGAATGCTTTTCAGCTCACAAGGATTTTTCTCATCCCTGAGAAAGACTCTCACATACTCATGCATGGAAAAATGTTTAAATATCTTTAGATTAAAATGCAGCGTCTTACTTTTGTATTTATTGAAAATATTTTTTAAAGGCTAATACTTCCTGAGAAAATCAGGTATTGAATGACTAATTAGTGTAAATATATATTAAGTGAACGAAGCTAAACATATATCTATTTGAATGAGCCTATAATATTTTTTAACATTTTTTCTGCAGATTTAATCCACTCTAAGTCTCTTAAAATCCCCCCTTTAAACATAATCTGTTAACTGAAAAACACGGATTCACCCTATTCATTTTTACTCTTTCCAGGTGTACATTCTAAGAAATCATCACGGCCTACTCAGTTCAAAAAACCCGATCCAACGAATTTAATATCTTCAGATCATAAACATATTCAACTCAACTTCATTTCCAATGATCTGGAGGACCTCCTACAACCCCTGAATGAACTAAACTCTGCTCAAGCCTCCAAAAAGGTGTATTCCTACATAATAACACCCTCCACGACGAGTACTCCGATTGCAGAAACAACGTTATCCTCCTATGTTCCTTCGACAACAACGACTACAGTCTCTGTAATTGGTACTTCCACGGAAACGTATCCCTCCACACAACCTCTCCCAACGACCACCTCCATACGAAATGTAATTCTGCCCACTCCAGCCTATGAACTTGTTACAGTCCCTAGGAGTGATAAGGAGGAGGAGAAGTACATTCAGATGAACTCCACTCCAACTTATAAAATCAACACCTATGACAGGAAGTCTCCAATTTACTATAAACCCTCTTATTATACTGACCCACAGTGGTACAAGGCGAGGCAGCCCAAGAGACATAAAGAAAAAGAAGAACAAAAATATGGACAACAAGGCTTATTTCTATCCGAAACAAAGCCCATTCGATTTCCAGACTTTTAAGACTTATACAACATATGTATGTACATATTATAACCATGTACACATAATCAACTCATCTCAATGAGGCTCCTAAGTCAGAGATATCCTCCTCCTTTTTCTCTCTACATATATGTATATAGTTTATTATAAATAGGTACATTTACAAATACATCTATTTTTCGTTAAATTGATTTATTAAAGTTTTCTGTAGGGTCTAAACCATTCATTTGTGACCTGAAAAGTTACAATTAACGTCGTTGTCATATGCCTCGTTAAAGGAGAAATCGTTTTTTTTTTACTAATAAAAAAAGAAACAGTAAATGATTAACAATGATTGTCGTCAAAGACATGCTCTTGTAATGGTTCATATCCGTTGTTCTTTCATAATAATTTGTTTCTATAGCACACTATATAGTATATGTACATGTCATGTTTCAAGAGAACTCGTGTAAGAATGGAACTTGGTAAGTAAGTAGTGCATCATCTTGGTATCAGGGAAATGCATCGTGGTAAAATAAGTCCTACAAGAGGAAGGATATATAATAATAATTAACGCTTTAATTTCATCATCATCATCATCCCTTTGTTCCTTTAATCAGCCATATTTTTACACTATAATCTATGTAACCTTTGTATGAAGGATCCTTGTATGATCTACTCGATCCACACTCTTTCGATACAAAAATTGAATTCATCGTGACTCTTTTTCCCCTAAAAAACCCCCATCCTGATTCAAATTTCATTGAAGATTCATTCATTCTGAAGAATATATTTTTTTATCCTTACCCTGAAAATGTAATGCACAACATTACATTTATTAGCTTCAACATGGGACTCTGGTTTTAGTTCCTTTCTTGCACGTCACGATTGCCATCAAATTACTCATTTTTTTATTTTTTGTAGGACTTCAAAGTCATCACTTTTTTGAGAAAAAAAAAGAAGAAGTTAATACGGAATCAAGGTTAAACATATGTAGTAGGCACATTCAAAACATGTCAATAAATTCTAAAATGTTTCTCCTTATGTGAAGGTATTTGGAAATACCATGTTTCTGATTATTCTTTAAAAAAGAAACGTTCCAACTATGTACATAATATATCCTGTTACAGATCACTCCTTTAAGTACAACAAAAATTGATTCAACCTTCCTTATAGACAATACGAATCCTTGATAAAGTTTAATCAATAATATAATGGATCCAAATAGGCCTAATTGCTACTTATAATTAGATTGGGAAAAACATACAACAATCGTCCAGGATTCATGCATTTTCTAAATTAATTTATTGATTTATTTAAATTGAGTTAGATTTGAACAAAGTGTAGAATTTCAATTGGTGAATAACAATTCGATAATTTCAAATTATAATTGCATTTTAACGTGATTAAAATGTACATACTTATGTGCAGTACATTTAAATACTCAGCATGTTGAATGGTTTAATTACATTAAGATCCTTCCTTTCAAGGACATAATATAAACTATTTGGTGAAATAAAAATTATGTATAAATAGTTATATAACTTAAACCTCTGAATTGCACTTTATTTTAGCAGAGCAAACCACCAATGTCATTCCTTTTAAAAACAACCACCCCAAAAGTTTATGACAAACAAACCAAACAAAAAACCATCGCATAAAGGGATCTAATTTAGAGCTATTGAATCATTTATATTAATAGGTATATAGCAAGTAATTAACCCACAATGATGAGCTCAATTTAGTCTTTAAACATCGTGATTTGCACAATATTTTTTGTATTTCATAGAGTAATTTTAAAACAAAAAAATTGAATATAGCTCAATTATAAGTTTTAAAATTACACATGATAAAAATACTTTATAAACTAATAATAAAGGTTAAAAGCTAATTATAATGAGTTCTAATCAGTGTAAAAGTCTTTGAGGCTTATTTTTCCTAGCTAAGGGAACATTATCGAATGAATATACATAAAAATGATCTCATGATTACGATACATTGAAAATTCCTTCTCTTGATCTCTTCAAGATTACGCACATCATCACATATTTGATCATATAATTTTTTTCTTTATGCATGAGATCCTAATTCACCTTCGATGCTCATTCACTTCATTTCTGAATATTCATTGACTTCATTATCTACTTTACGTTTTTTATTTATTTTTTAACAAGAATTCTAAGGTTGTGAAGAGAAAACACAAAGAGGTTCTTCTTTATCCCATTCGTGTTTTTAAAAAAATAGTATACTCTCCAAAGAAACTTTATATGTAAATATAACAGATAATATACATATCATCGATGTCATGGATTGAACAAATCTTTGAGTCTCACTATATTATTGACTTTTAAGTTATGTAACAACACTCAATTCTTAAGGGCTTATTGTAAATCTTAACGATATGTTGTGCATTTAACTATTTCTGTCCAGATTTCCATATTTATCACCAAAAAAAGAAAACTATTATTGCAAACTATTAAAAAATGTCAATACATCTAGATTATAAAATATCTTTGGGGAATACAGAAAGTGGAAACTGGTTTCTTGAGGAGGGAGTTGGGCTGGAGTTATAGAATGGGATGAATTAGAAGATAATGAACCAAATTTGATGAGAGGATACTTGTGTAGGAAAAATACATGGTTGAAAAGACGAGTAAAGGACTTTTCCCATAAAACCAAATATATGGCTAAGGAGAGGACAAGAAACCTTGTAACTCCATCTATCTCAACTGGCTTGGTGCTTGTTGAAAATATGAGAAAGATTGAAATTGAATGGAGGAAGGAGATTTTAAGAAGTACTCAAAGTCAAAGTGGGTAAACTATAGACTCATTACAAATTTGGAACCAACAAATCAATGATTAAAGAATGAAGGTAGAAGTACTCGTAGCCTGTTTGAGAAAAAGAGGAAGATAATATTCGCTTATTTACGAAGTGTTCTTATTCACAGAATAGCAGAATTAGACTTTGACAAATTTTGGGAATTGTTTATGATGGGGATGTTAGTGGGATGTCAGATTTAATAAGTGCTAATATCATACTGCTGAAATTTGTGTCAACCACTTATAGTCTCTTATAAGCTGACAAGAAATCAAGAGCTCAAGATGGAAGTTTTATTGACTACAAATGGTAGATACTAAATGATAAATCCACTTAAGATATGTAAATATTTTATTTCATCATATTAAAACTCGTGTTGTTTTAAATATCTGAATTTTAATTAATTTAAAGGCTATCGTCGTTGAATTCAAAGGGTAATTTTATTACTTTGAGGTTAATAAACCAACCGAAAACGGGACCAAGAAAAAAATAAAAGAAGCTATATAGGTAAAAATTCCTCAATCAATCTTGAAATAAAACTGTTGTTCCTGATTTAATTCTATTTAATTATCATTCTGATCTGAGTTATTAGAGCAAGTACTCATGATTAATATAATTTCAGGAGCTCACGTTACTCAAAATTATTTTTAGAATTAATTTAATCACTATACTTAAATAACTAAAGACATGGTTTTAGAAATTTATGAAATGTGATTTAAGACTTGGTTTATTGACTTGAGACCTTGAATTGGATTTGATCTTCAAAGACTTGAGACTGGACTCGGATTTAGAACTTGTAAACTAAACGAACGAATGTTGTTTCATATAGTAGGAACACACATGTACGTAGGACGTGGGTATATGTTGATAAGTCTGACACTATTAAAATTTAAGAGTCATAACAAAACAGTTTTACTTCAACTTGTTTCTAGAATGTTGCGTTTTCAAAATTTGTTATCAGTGATAATGAGATGTAAAAAACGGCTAATTTTAAGCGTGCGAGTAGCCCTCCCCTTGATGACGTAAAAAATTATATGGTAACTATGAAAGCCAGCTTATTTACATTGATATAATACTATGACCGTAGCTATGACAGCTTTGCTCCAGGCTCAAGACAGCTCTTCTTGTACTTATAATAATTAATCAAATTAAATTGATTTACAGTACGATGTAAGGAGAGGCGTCACGTCACGAAGCTTCATCAGACGTACTCAGGCTCACTTACGTGACTAAAAATAATGCTTACATTCATTAATAAAGTGGACGCGCTTATAGTTTTTTCCCCCTTTTCTCTTCAAACACATACATTTGTACATTCTATGACCAACTTTACCGATTAGTTCAATTCAATTGTGTAGTTGATACTATGTACAAATATTACAGGTTGACCCCCAGCTCCTTTACTTGCCTAAAATGTAAACCTGACGACATTTGCAACAGCTTATATTCATGAAGCTTCGCGACGCAACGCCTCTTCTTACGTCGTAACATGTAAACCCACCTTAATACAGATTTTAATAGTTGTTAAAATTGAGATCCGTAAGAGAGGTTGAAAGATTTGTCCTCAAAATCATGGTCAAACTTTGAAGCTTATACCATCTAGGTGAGGAGGGATCATTTTTATACACGATGAGTCATACAAAAAAAAATCTTGAGGATCAGGGGTCTGCCCCTCGTAGACTCCACCTATGGTTCAAATGTGAATGTTTATTGATATGAATATGTCAAAATCATAAAAACAAGTCAATTTATAAGGTAACAACACTCAATAATAACAGCGCAGCTCGACTCTCAAAAGGTATATATTATTATGTCCCTAAATTACAGATTAACGAAAGATTTTTTCAATTTATTGCCCCCTAAAATATTTAGCGAAGGAGCATCTTTGATATGAATTTACATTCAATGTATGTATATATTATGATGCTAGAGTCGAATCTATTCATATGATTTCTACAAAACTAGGATGAATGTTATTAAGATTTGTATTTTGAGGTCTTGTCAACTATTAGTTTGTGCTAGTTTTGGTGGGTCCCAAAATTATTGGTCCTGTCCTGACTAAAAAAAACACAAAACAATCCTATATCCGTCCTTAGAACTGTTAATACTAAGATCTCTTTGTGACTCTCTGGCACTAATTGATAAGGATATGCTAGTTATATTTATTATTATCAAAGATAAGTCTTATGATTAAATTCTTTCAAATATGGAATCGGTTAATTAATTTTTTATGGGTATACAAATTAATTAGCAGTTGAGAACCCATTTTGCAGGATAACAAATATTATCAGATGTTATCAAAAGTATTTTGTGAATCCTAATTAATGCCATGTATCCACGAGTATTAACTCATGCAAAATTCAAAAAATGATAATGATAATTGAGATTTATTTAAATAATGTATATATGTATATGTCTATATTTACAAAATATATCCATGTTTATTATATTTTGAATACAATAAGTAAGTAGGACGGAACTATACTGCAATCCTTGGCCATAAATTAAGATAAACAAAGCACTAATTTGAGCTCAATTTTAACCCTTCATAGAGTTCTTGTTATTTTAATACACAAAGCTCATGTTGGATAAATAATAATAATTGCAGATCCTATAAATGAGTATAACATTACTCCAATTCATAGATATATTTGAAGTTAAATATACTCTACAACGAAATCAGATGACTTTATTACATTATTAGTATTAACACAATTACAATTCAAACATTGGTATATATGTATATCAATTTATAATTAAGCGAAACAATTCTAATTATGTACAGTAATTTATATCAATTCACGAAATGTTACGTTCATTACTTAACTATAACAAAGGGCTCTTTTACGACTATTCATCATGATTTATACAAATTGAGATGAAATGTCCTTGATATTTTAAAATTTTACAGTCGAACATTAATTTATCTTACCTATTTAGTCCTAAAATTATAGAGAAAACCATTGGTTGATGAAATAATCCATGAATACACGTCTGCATAAATATATTTTAAAGTGGGCTATTGTGAATATAAGTTAGATATGAATTTAGGATTTCATGTAGAGGTAGCTTAAATCAGCAATTGACAACTGGTCTCCTCGGAGGAGCACTCGAGATCTGTATAAAACTTTGGACATAAAAACTTTGGATCATAATATTTAATATAATTCATGATACAAATAGTGGTCCATGAACCACTTCTAAAGGTTGCCGACCGCTGTACTGGTTTAAATAATATCAAATTAATGATGGACATGAATAAATGGAGGCATGACTAATTCAAAGTAAATACGCATAACGATAATTTTACCTCTTAAGGGCTTCATTTAAATCAAGAGTATTCAACAATGCATGAATAGCAATATAAGCAAGGTCGTAGTTAAATATAATTACAAATATGCATATATATATATATATATATATATATATATATATATATATTTAGGTACAAATATATGTTATATATTTGTACCTAAATACAAAATCCCTAAAAATGAATAAATGATAAACAACAAATAGCAGATGTTGTGAATGTTTGTATCCTATAGAGTAATAAGATATTTTAGAAAACTATGTAATCTTTCTTTGTCTACATAGTAAGGCTAGGTTAACATCAAAGGATCTTGCCATATATGAATGGGGGAGGGGGGGGGGGGATACTAGCTGTACGTACTCTGTAGTAACTAGTAAGTATATAAAAGAAGGTTCACAAAATTTCTATTTTTTTTAATAAATAAAAGAGGTTGTGTGACTATTATTTGAGTGTCAATAGTGTGACGTCACTGATTTTTTTCCCCTGAATTTATTCCTATTTGACATACCCTTGCGACAAGACTGAATACATTTATCAATTAATTTAATATTAAATTAAAAAGAATTACAACATCGTTGATTATCCAGGAGTGTTGGTAGGGAGGATGCTCGTAGTATAGAAAAGTTTTCTATGCTATGGTTTTGATTCCTTTGTGATGCTACATAATGATGAACCTAGAGTCTGGCGATCCAGGTGGTGGAGGAAGTCGGAAACGTCGATCTCCCGAAAGTTTCAACAACGAAGAGGAAGTGGACGTTCCTCTCTCCAAAAGGATTCATCGTCTCAATATACAGCCTCCACCTCCCCCTGTGACTACAGAATTTCAGGAAAATTACCCCTATCACCCAGAGTCTCATTATTACTCCGCCAATCACCTGCTCTTCAATTTGCATCTTGAGAGGACACAAAGACTGAAGCAGAGTGAGCCTCATCATCACCTAGTATAAGATATGATAATATGAATGATTGAGCTGCTTCACTACCTGCATTTAAATCATCCATTCTCCTCATGAATATATCTCAGACCTAAGTTATTATTATGCATTATTATCAAACCAATGGATGTGAGAATACAAAAATATTAATTATGTATAAATCAAGCTACAATTCAAAATAAGCATCTAAGGACGTGCTGCTCCAGAACGACGAAATAAATGCAATTATCCTCACTATGGGTTTCACCAGTTTTTCCCTTCCATATAAATATCATCGTACACAGCATGTACATATTTATAAATATTCCGGAACTGAATCAAAAGAAACATCCTCATTTGAGCACTGTACAAAATATGATGATTCTCTTATGCTGATCAAACATTTTTTTTATATTAATAATAATATGTACGTTGATTCTGTGGTCTTTAATTGATTTTGTGAACATTTGGATACCGAAATAAATCATTGATAAATGTTACTTACATCTCGAGGTCTTTTTTTTTTTTCATGTTATCTACGAACATAATATTTAAAATGAAAGCACTTGCAGGGAAGTTGTCATTGCACATGAATCATACCTGTGTGTTGTGAGAAAACTATCAAGGATATTGTAATCATGGTTCTCGAAACAATTTGGGATCTAGCAGTGGCTCAAAAGAATAAAAAAAAGAATGAAGATCATCAGGAACAAATAATTTTGCTCATTGGGAATCAGAGTGTTGGTAAATCCTCCATGATGTATAGATTTGTTGATCGTAGAGAGAGTCCTAAGCCAACTCTTGCTTTAGAGTATAGTTTTTGTCGAAAGAGCAATCAAAATCTCGTCAAAGTATGTAAGGAGTCGATCCATAAAGAGATATGCTATTGATACATATATACCTTTATTTTTTTCCAAGGATGTTTGTCACATTTGGGAACTTGGTGGAGGAACTTCGTATACAAATCTTTTGTCAACACCTTTGAGTCCTAAAAATTTAAAAAATATGAAAGTCATCGTTATGGTGGATTTATCTGATCCTAATAGAATTTGGTATACCGTCGAAACCCTTTTAGAAAAACTTAATATACTCATAAAGACTTCTCTTGCCTCTGAGGTGGCTAAAAAAATGGAAATGGACTATAATTCTCTGAAGAGTTTGAATACAACTAAAGAGTTACATGAACATTCAGATAGTTCAAAAATAGATCCACTGCCTATTCCCCTTGTCATCATTGGAGGAAAATATGATGAGTTTCAAAACTTTGAACCTGAGCAAAAGAAAATAATATGCCGAGCCCTCAGATATTTGGCCCATCACTATGGTGCATCCCTACAATTCTACAGGTTTGCTTCTCCTTAGCTAAATAATCATATTTGATACTCCCAACAATCGCAAGTGAGTACATAAACTCAATGAAACTATCTTTTAGTTCCCAAGATCCTGGTTTGGTAAAACGTGGACACGATCTTCTCAGTCATTTGGCATTTGGAACTAATCATTGGAAAGGCCTTTCTCAAGATTACAATAAGCCACTCTTTATTCCTTGTGGATCAGATTCACTATCCCAAATCGCTGGAACAAATCAAGATGGAGAAAGTGAATTTTTGGGAAGTTTTACGATGGATGCCTGGAAGCAACATTATACGACCTACTTTCCACAAAATGTAAGCTTCGTAAAATATTTAGACATACATGTAAAATAACTAACTCTGGTATATGATAGATATCGGAAAGAGGGGATTTGCCACCCAACCCCGCCAATGATTCCAATTTTCGAGAACCAATCATCGATCAAATAAGAGCAAGGAAAGATCAGGAATTGGAACGCTATAAAAAGGAAATTGAAATGCGAAGTGAATCATGGAAAGCCTTAGATTTGGATGATATTTAAAGAATTAGGATATCATTTGTGAGTTGTAATATAAATCAGATAATTTTATAATAGAACTATTAAAGTGTTATAATTACAGATAGATAAGTTTGGCCAATGGGCAACATAACAATTAATTATTACTCTAAATTAACAGCTTGAATATTAAACCTTTATGCATTAAAATAAAATCTACGCAACTTCGATAGCTAAATCTTCCGTGATGATTTTTCAAAAGCACTTATTTTTTAATTTATCTTTTTTAAGCTAATTAATATAATCCATTAGGAAGTACAATTAAATTATAGATGAAACAAATTATATCTACATATCTTACAATTTCACGTAAATTGACATGATAAATGTGATTGTGTTGGTCTCAAATTTACAATCATAATTATATTCATATTCTGTTGTTTAATTTGTACTCCATACAAATTCTAACAATAAATAAAAGAAAAGAAATTGTCCCCAATGCTAGAAATTTGGATGAAAATAGAATTAGTATTATATATATATATATTCAATTGGCTTATGTTATAAATTCTAAATTAAATTTGATCTACAAAAATAATAATAATTAATTATATGGAGCTAAAATTCAGCTCTGATTTTTTGCCCAACATTCACTTCAAAGAAAGTTATGATTTTTTCTGTACAAAGACTTTAATTCAAAGTTATTCCATAAAATCTAGTACAAATTAATTCATTTTATTTAAAATACTGAACAAATTATTGTCCCAATCCTCAATCCCTTTATTTAAACACATATAGCAGCGCACTTTGTTTCTTTGAGTGTATTAAACTACTGAATTTTTCTAAATAATACATATGAATATTATCTATAAAAATAAAGTAGCCAAATATTATTCAACGTTATGATATTTCTATATAAAGTAGTCAAATAAAACTTCACTTGAGACAACTTTTACAAATTCTTCTTTATTAAAAAGAGACGGATAACCTTTCGCCGTGTCCATTCAACCACGCATTTTTTGAAATATAAGCAATGACTAAGACATCTCAAAGCGCCATATTTTTACTTCAAGTTAGTATGAGAATTTACTCAAAATGAATCATATACATAAAATGATTCCTTATACCCAGGAACCAATTAAATTGCCTATAATGTATGACGTTTTTTAGTTTGATTGGTTCAAAATAATATTCATATTACTGCTCTTTAGGATTTGAATTCATGAATTTGTAACTCAATGAAACTTTCATATTCAAAATTACAAATGAAATTAACTTTCATTGGATTTAATAATCTACATGGGGTTTAATGTTACCTAGTTTTAATGTAAAAACACACAAGTTAAATCATCAAAGAATAAACATAATAATATAATACTTTCTACAGTACAAATTAGGACTATGACAATTGATTTCTGTTTTCTTCAATTTATGTCAATATTATAAGTCATAAAGAAGGACGACATTATCTTGCTTTCAGGGTTAAAAATGCTTTTTTTTTTTAAAAATATTGTTTATATATTATTAGGTCTTCATAATCTTTATTCTTGTTCTTTTTTTTACAAGGACAGCTTTCTGAGAAAGGAAATAAAAAATAAATTCGTGGGAGGATTTCTTTAAGTAATGTTCTTCAAACATTTTTCATATAATATTCTATGGAGGAAAATAAGGAATCGTTTTTTAAATGTTTATTGAGATTTATATCATAAAATATGATTCTTTATTGTCAGAAATCACGAAAAGATAGTTACAACTGGAAGATAAAAGATTGCTGTTAGTATGAATAAGCCTATATAAATATATCGTGTATGAGTTATTTGATAGATAATCTTTTGAACATTCTCAAAATATTAATTATACGCAACAATTTTGAATTTCACTAATAATATCACACAACCTCTTTAAGGATTTATGCATTATATACATCCAATCCTTTTATTGTAACTACCTCAAACCATTTTTTCGTTTTATGGGATCCCTTTGACAACAGATAAATTTTAATAGGTGTAAAAATATTTCCCCATACCATTATTATAAATAATCTGGGGTCATTACTGGGGGAAGGAACGTCATTTATGTGTATAGTGAAAATAAGGAATCCATTTTAAACATCTGGTGCCATGTTTGTACGTAGATAGAACGAAGGGATTCTTAAGAACTATCCACTTTTCCTACCCCCTCCTATCTCTATATGAACAGTTTGTACGTTTATATGTTGAATATGATATTAATAATATATTAGGTATATATTTGAACATATCTTTTTGAAATTATCTTCTGAATTGATTGGATCTTGATATCATTCTGTGAAGAGTTTTATCTAATATACAGTTTTAAATGTATTATGTACACATATTTACAAAAATACATTAATAAATTTCTTTCGTATACTTACATTATTCAATACGAGGAGAAGAACATATATTTAGGGAAATGAGATTATTAAAAATTTACCAAAGATTACAAATCTTATCATTTAAATTTTTAGCACAGAGCTCCGTTTTCCAACATACATTCATAAATATTTTCACTGCACTTTCAACTGATGTAGTAGCAAAATCGACAGCTAAAAGTGCCGACAGCTTGTTACACCACGGGTTTTTTTTGTGCACACGCAACTTTGACTCTCAAAAGGGAAAAGAAAAATTTGAAAAAACGTATAGTATTCCTTGTCACCAACTTTTTAATATTAGGCAGAGTTATTATTTAGATATACTTTACATAGATAAATTCTACCATTATACAAATCAATCGTTAATACTTGTATAATATTCAAAAATTATAAATGCATTGAATGGTGCAAAGGTCACAACGACACAATAGGTAATGAATTTGCAGACTATCTTGTGAAAAGTGGCATTGGGAGCCATAATCATAAGTGTGTTTGCGTGTCTCCCAGCTACATTAAGAAAACAATAAATTATTTATTTCATAAAAGATGGTGCAAGCAATTCACTGATTATAATCAACATATGAAACACACACATGTGATGCTAAAAGAACCTAGGCCAAAGCCTGTCAAAATTCGTCGTGAGGATATGAAATTACTTGTTCAAGCCTACACTGGTCATGGGCCATTTCTCGCTCACCTGAGTAAATGGAAGAACACAAATGTAACATGTGATGTATGTATAGAAGAGTCACAGAGTGCAGACCACCTCATTAACAGGTGCCCTGCTCTCTCGTATGAAAGATATGAAACCATGTAATAAGAAGAAGATGATGATCGAATTCTTAAGCTTATGAAATGTAAAAAGATAAAAAAAATTATTATAACCAATTTTAATATTTAAGTAGGAATTTAGTTTTTACTGTAGTAACATGGCTACCCCATTGTGTGGTTGTGTTCTTTACCTTAGTGTGTGTACATTTTTATTATTAATGTAGCTATTTTAAGCAGTAATAAAATTTTAGCTAACTAACTAACCCTCATCGAGTTCATAACACGTAAATTCAGCTGCTTTAAATCAGAAGAGTTAACTGATGAAAAACAGCTGAAAGTAAAATAAATAGTACTTTTGTTTATCTCAAAAAGCTCATCGTGTTAGTATCCTAAATGGTGATTAGTTGAACTCGAGTTATCTCTGGCTATGTTGTGAACAATTCTCTACTACATCGTTATCTTTAGAGTATCTCACGATGTTTAATTCCAAAAAGGGCCCCAAAAGACCCCAAATCATTTGTTACACGCCAGCCATTTTCCCCCAACTTTAAGATAATTCTTTATTAATTTAATAGTAGGAAATTGCTTAAAGCATAACTACCGCTATAATTCGAATAAACCCAATCAACATTCAGAACATTAATGAGGGAAAGAGAAGTAGACAAATCGAGTGCTGACAATAAATTCACTGAAAAATTGTATGGTAGTTGGGTAACAATGTTCTACGTCAATTAGACAAGAATAGTTATATAGTTAAACCAAATTGGTGTAATGCCCTCTTAATTTAGTCCTATTTTTATCTCTTTCTTTTTGTAGGAAAGGTTGAGAGATATTTTGTGATCCTATTGTGTTACAAAATAAGAGATATTATTCAATTTTCATATTTAACAATTTTTACCCTACATTATCATTTACTTACAAAGTGGAGGTTGATATTATTTACTAGAGGCGTAGATAGTGAGAGGATGGTGGGGTACATAACTCCCCTCCCCCTCAGGATTTGAACTGGGGGCATAGCAAATACTTTACTAAATTAACCGACCGTCCTCTTTTGTCCTCCTATATGGGGAGTCCAGGTAAGTTTATATTAATTCAGGAAATATCCGATTCTATGAGAAATAAATAGTCTGTGTTCAAGTTGATTGACGGTGTGCTTAGAAATCTTCCTCCTTTTGACGTTACCTCAACAGAGAGTCTGTTCAGGCACGATTCTAAGTTATGAAATCACACACCCCTGCCAAGAAAAAAAAAATGTTAAGAAATTGAGTAATTGATAGAAAACAAGAACCAAAATATCTTTTCTAAATAAACTTAAACTACCCAAAAAAGGTCCCACATATCTTTTTTTATAGATATGGCCTATTGAAGTGAGAGTCAATTTTGTACTGTCTGCTTCAGTTTGGTACTCTAAGAATGCTTGGCCACTAGTGGGTCACATCACAAACAGAAGTAATTAATATCTATGTTTACGATGTGACATACCCGTATTCATACTTGTGTTTGATTTTTTTAAAATTCACATCGTTCGACAAGCAGGGAGGCTCTGACCCACTGGTGACTTTGTAATTATAATGTCATGTTTTTCTGAGAGCCACACTAAGCGTATTGACTGGCAACATACAGCCGTAGGGCTGCAGGTAAAAGACCCCTGATATGCTAATTTAAACATAAATTGATTTTTATTTATTAAATCTAAACGTATTCCAATGATTTCATGGATTGTTTGCTACATAGCTCAAACTTCAATAAGTGAAGTCAGACATTTTTCTTTGATTAATTATGAATAATTTGTTTCAGGAAACCTGTCGTGGTAAGAGCTCAAAGAGCTCTTTATTTACTTTCCACAAAAACTTAAAAATGATTGACGCATTGTATGTACTCAGAGAGTAACAAAGTGTCTAAGTGGAGTTATAGGCTTGGATTTTTCTGATATACATACTTTAGTGTATGTATGTATTTTGTATGTGTATGTTTTTAAGGCCATTCTCTGTAAAAAGTCATAATCCTAAGTCTTCTACCACTCTTTTAGTAATTATTTATTCTTGTAAATTAAAGGTTTGTACAAGTTTAGGATTGGTGATCCTTTTAAATACATATATATGTACATAAAGTATTTAAAATAATGATTTAAATCGAAAGAATCCTTATATTTTAACACAATCAATTGGTCAATATGAAATCTTAAACTAAAATCTGTAGCCTTATTAATGAATCTATGTATGTATGTACATAATATATTCAAGTCCTTAAAATTAATCCGATTAATTAAGGAGCTAAAAAGGGACTATTTATAACAGTAAAAATATTACAAAGACATAATATTATATAATATTAAATATCCGTCTTCAAAAAATTGCATGTGTGACAAACAAACTAATAATAATTATGTTTAATTTATCCTATTTTGAATAAATTCATGGGAGTGACTTTAGCCGATCTCCATGTCTTAAATATTATACGTATCCTTCAGAATATACCATATACATATATAAGGTGAATTGTTAATGAACAAGTATCGTCAGTATTGAATGGATTAATGTTGCATACCTTATTGTTACTTTTAGGTAGGATTAGGTAGTGTTTCATAATAAGTAAATCTATCACGCAGTGTCCTCATTAATAGATGCTCCTTTCTGCTTCAATTATATTTACTTTGAAAACAATATCGATTAATTAAATTACAATTATTATTATGGGCTTGAGGCTTTTAGCAATGGTTAATTTGAAAGTTCCATGCATACTAAATAAAGAGAGTAGTTTTCTATCTGATTAATAGTATTTATGGTTAAATTAATGTGTGTCTGGAGGGCAGAGTCATGACATCTGAGGGGATGAGTAACTTAGAGACCTACTCATTGGTAGCCTTTGGCGTGTTACTTAAATATTAAAATAATACATTTCTTCTTTCTTGTTACATAGCCAAAAAAATTACGACATTAGTAACGCCGTTGTTCAAGAGCAAGTTAATAATTAATTATTTGCTGTTACTTGAATATATGGAACTTAATTTATTTTTTACATAGTAATAAACAAAGTATATAAAACAAAATGATACATTTGAACTTTAACCGTATCATTTAACATACAATACATTATTCAGTAGGCAAAGTTATTCGATTGAATTATTAAAATTAAAGTTGTTTTTTATTAGGTAAGAGAGTAACGGTCATTTTTTTTTGTCTAGTGAAAAAGGAAGTTGGTGATCAAACAAATTACCGAATTTTTAAAAAAGGAATGACATTTGCAACGCCGTTATTTCCATATTTTCTTCACATTCAATTCCTTGACGGAATGCAAAAGTCCAAATAATACGAACCATTTGCTAAACTCATGCACTTAAAAAAACAGCGCTCAATCAAAATCTAAAAAGAGGGATAATAACAATTGGAACTCTTAGTTTCTAGATTAGATTAGGATATTAAATACATATTTGAGGGCTCCAGGTACTATGGAAGACCAGATAAGATTCTTCCATAGGTGGAGTCCCTGGCCAATAATGTTGTTGTTCCGTACTGTTCCCCAATTTGATTTCTCTCATGTGGCTTTGAATCAAATAGCATGTTAGCTACTGGTTGTGGTTGAATTGCTGTGGAGCGTTTCATTATTTCATGCTTGTCCCTTTTAAGTATTTTGAGAGCTGAAGAGTGCCCATTATTATTATTATTCATTATAATATTTAAAAAAAATTTTGTGTACTATCATCTATGGATTGCAAATTTACTCTGAGTAAACAGTCTACCATTTCCTTTAAAGCAAAAGTTACTTATAAGGTAAAATAAATTAGATATCCTTCAAAGTTAAACAAACAGGAAATCAAATCCTGTTACAAGTTAGAAGTCATCAAAAAATATATATGATGTACATACAATACATAACATTCATACTTATTATACGTATGTACATAGTATTTCCTATTTATGAATCGTCACGTTTGGTTATTAATTATAGAATGTTCCTTAATTGAATAATCGTTATCATAATAATATCATTCTATGTACATACATACATATAGTACATAATTATTATCTTCACTCTTCTAAATGAATTAAGTTCATAATATTGTAAACAAATGTTCATAAATTTATAATGGGAAAAGTTTTGTCCGATCCAAGGCTTCTCTCTCTTTCTCTCTCTCCTCAATGCATGTAGGTTAAGGTGCTACTTGTCTTCTTTTTTTCTCAAAAAAAAAAAAAGGATGACCCAGATAACGATATATGTAATATGTGCATAGATATTTTCTTAACAAACAATTATGAATTGTATTGTTCAAATTTTGACTTTTTTTACACACATATTAGCCAATGGCTCAAGTATGTACATACATATGTAGAGTTCAGTAGTCAGAGAAGGTTCCATCTACTTATACTCTTTATAACCACGATAGTTGAGCAAATCATGAAGAAGGATTCTTTCTTTGTCACAAAAATGAAGGAAAGGCTTGGAAGGAAATCCATAGGCTTAAAAGTACATTTAAACTAAAATTCAATAACGTCTGAAAGATACATGTATTAAGTCAACAAGAAAGTAAGTTTCTTTTCAAATACATATACCTGAAAAGGAGAAAATCCACTCTTAAGTTTTTTTACTTCATAAATATTGCAGCCAAATATTTAAGAGTCATTTTAAGAGCTATACCGCAACCGGTTATTGCTAAAATGTCACTTTTAATCGAGAAACAACCTAGGATTGTTGTTCACCAAAAATGTGTTCCCCCGGCCTTTTCTCTATGAAAGGGTTGTCTTTTTGGAAAATTTCAAAGACCAGAAGACACAGGAGATCAAGACGGATCAGGTGCAAAAAAAGGCTGATCTGGCCTTTATTGACGAAGCTATCTCAATTTGAAAGAGGTGGTGTTACCCTCTTGCCATCCCCTGAATGAACGTCCATCTTTTTCATAGCACCAGAGATTTATTTATTTGCAGTTGGTTAAAACCAGTTCATCTGTTTAATAACTATTAAGAATCAACTACATCCGCAATCATGCTCACCATGAATCATAGTAATAGTTAAGAATGTAAAAAATATGCAAATGGGGTGTGTAAAATAAAAAAAAGAGAAAATCAACCTGGTAACTCTGACAATTTGATGAATTCGTGACGTTTTACTGAGCTACAAGCTGCTATTCTCTTTTATATATACAAATGAAGACATCAATAATAAATAATAACATTATGTATGTATACCATAGATGAGAGGCAGAAAATTAACTCAAATTAATGTCAGAAAATTATATATCTTTAGCTTACAAGTCGTAAACTAACAATTATTACGAGAACATGTGCCTTTTTCTAGCATTGCATTTGCTATTGTAGATGTTCTCTCCTCAGTAATAAAGGAAAAATGATTACAGCTTTGGAAAACAAAAGGTACTGTTAAAAGTGCAATATTCTTGATTGTGGCTAGTATTTTTCTCCTATAATAAAGTTGCAAGACATATATATTGGAGTCATTATTGAATTAATCGAAATAACCTCGTTATACAAACGAAAGAGAATGTCTTCAAGAATACCATATAAAGGTAGTTCTAACTCATTTTTGAAATATTTCAGATAAACTTGGCTTCTTGTTGACATAACACACATATTAACAACACTGAGAGAAAGGTTTTTAACCGATTATATAATTAATTAACCCTACAGATCCAATGCACATCTGACTCAATAGAGTTTTTGGAAAAATGAGGAATCAAAGAATGGGTAAAAAATCTTTTATTTATATACATATATTAATTATGTGAATTTCTATTGAAATTACGTAGAGGACCTAAGTTCTTATGAATAGAACTACTCATTAATAGCTTACAAATATCACCGTCAATAAATTATACTAAATTATCTATTTATACTTTTTACGTAGAGTACCGACTGTGAAAGTCTTTGAAGAGGCATAAAGAACCAACTTTTATATGAATACAAACCCTTGTTTCTTTAGAATGACGGAAAATAGTAAATTCATTTGGATGTCACAATGGGACCGACAAACAGGAGGACTTAATTACTGTCAATCAAATCTCTCTCTCTCTCTCTTTATTATACCTCAGGCCCAAATATATACATATTATTTAAAATATTTATTACATCACATTGGACATTTATATAGCCAATAAATAAACTATTACTTTTTCAAGAATACGATATTTCTCTCCAGCCATCCTCCTTTGCTGATCCCTGATCCATTCAGAACAAAATTATTTTTTTTTTAAATCTAGCCATTTCAATGGCACTATTTTTTGTTCATTTTGAAAGTCATTTGATCCCTAGTTTATTTAATTTTTTTTATTTATTCATTTAATAAATATACCCCCAACATGTATGTACACAATATATTATGACGTCAGTGAAAAAGCTCTATTTATACAAAAAAAAAAAAAAAAAAAAAAAACGATCCTTCGCTTCATGTCTTCTCCAAAATTTAAATTGAGGATCATCATTGAGCAAATCATTGTCATAGTCATTGAATTCATGCCAAATTTCAAGAGGAACTTTTCCTCCAATGTATGTTTTCCCCTGGTGGCCTCGTTCTTTATAAATGTATACATATATGTATCCTTTTTATAGTTTCATTCTTAAGTACATAATACACGTATTATGTTTGTGTATGTACAACTGTTACAAGAAGAGGGGGTAAGTCTGTTCGTAATAGTGAAGCATATTGTTGAAACATCATTTCACATAATCGAAGGTATGTGCCGTAGAGAAAGTTTCGTTTCAATATATGTATGTTGTATTATTTATATGTATCGAATTGCATAGGCTCTTATGGTTGATTTAAATCATATATAAATATAATCCTTGAGGGTTTTCTACTCTCTTTATATATTATATATTCCAAGTATTATAACCATTTGACTAATCTAATCTATAATAGTAATTATTCAATTTCTGCTCCATAAAGCATTTTTATAATTCATACACATAAATGAAACTTACAAATAAGTAATCAGAACATTAAATTTTTTTTTGTAAATACTATGCAGTTTAAAAAGTTTTCAAATTATAGTATGTAGTAATAATTTAAGAGGTAGGTAATAAAATGTCTACATACATACATATATATGTACATGTGCGTAGACATGCCTATAAAAACATACATACATTAAATCTATGATCCTTAAAGAACTACGGCCATATTTTTTTTTACTACTCATTTTGTAGGTACTATGTACCTATGTAAATGTGCTTCGATTAAAATGACTGACTTTAGATCAATAATTTTCGTCTTGACTCTACTTGCTGCCTCATGAATATATATAATATGCTTTACTGAGAAAAATTGATTGACTACAAAATATTGTATGATGAGGTAATCTCTTGAGGTAAGTAATTATTTCCTTTGATATCAATTAATGAATTGATGTGGAAAAGTAATTGACTGGTGGTTGTCGTTGCCACTAATGCAATTAAACCCGCTACAACATAATATACAATGTGTGTATCCATCTATGTACAATATTACACATTATATGCCCATCAATTAATTAATGATCATTATTTGAAGTAGAAGTTTAAAGACGGAGTGAGTACATACATTCATTTGTGAGCTGAGACTTTTGTGGATAAAATATGATTTTAAATAGATTTTTGTATCTATGTAGAATTTGATGAATAAATTGAACTGCAAGAACTAGAGGCCCAGAGCATTCAAAGTATAATACATATACTATTATAATTATGAAAGTCCTTACCTTCATTGTATCTCACAACCCTTCTTCCTTAAAGAAAGAAAAAAAAAAGAAAGAAAGAGAAAATAGGCTCAAAATCAGCTGTGAGTTGATTGTCAATTCTTCCCAACTCTGGAATTATTCTTCATTAAATAGTAGGAAATTGTTTGGAGTAGGAATATCCGCTGATTCGAATTGAACTTCTAAATGTTCAAACTATTAATAAGGGGTAAGTAACATTTTGGTTTGAGCTTGTCTACTCTCACAGCCTCAAAAAGTTTCCCTTGCTACTGCACATATTTTTGTTTGGATTCAATGAATTCAATCCTGAATCTCTACATTGAATGCATGTTCCATTAAAGACATGGACGGTTTAATTTAAATGCTTTTAAATATATAGGTTCTTAAGGAGAGAAGATTTATTATTGCATATTTATTGCAATTACATATTAATGGATATATTTAATTGATTGAATTGATACTTATACGCCACATTAACAATGGACTCGAGAATATGGCAACAGCTGTTTTTTCTCCTTTAATATGATATAAAAAAAGAAAAAAGTAGAAGTTTGCCATATTATAATGAAATAAATCAATAACCAATCCGTTCCACGTAGGCATCAAAACGTGACACCCATTTTGAATATTATTTTATATGGCTAATCTAAGTACAAATATTTTCACATCAAATTTCATTTTCAAGAATCGTTAGCAGAGTGTCTCTTTTTATCTCATAAATACATAGGATACCGTATGTTCATGTAAATATAATTTATATCTATTTTGCCATGTATTGAATTTGTCTTATGTTTCAGCGCCTCTCAAATAGGCCTCGATTGTCCTTGGCACTTTTATATTATAATTCGGAAACAAATAGCTATAAACATCAACATGATAAAGATTCAACTCCAAATAAGGAGTTTTACACACATACTTACATTAATGTGTAGAATTTGATAAATACTATGATCAAACTTTAATATTAATATTCGGTGATATAGAAAGATACAGGATTGTGGACTTGAGTCATTGATTTAAGGAGTTGAAGCCCGACTTGGACATCAATGATTTGAACTCGAGCACTCTGATTTGAAGAGAAAAGTAATTGACGTAAATTACTTTTTATTAGTATATTCTATAATACTTTTTGTTGACAATTTATTCAACAGTTTGATCTTGACTTTGAAAGACCATTACTAATATTATTGGTTCTTTTTGAAACTTCCTTCTAAATTGTCCTTGTTTTCATATCAGGACAATGACATTTTAGAATTGATTTCCTTATTCAAAGTTTACTCAAATTGTGTTGAAAGTGTATGATTAATAAAAACGACAAAACTATACTCAATAGCAACAGTCAAGTTTGTAAATGTATGCATTTTTTTAAAGATAAAAACCATTAATTATAATCCCAACAAACAAGGGTTGTTAAAAACCTGGATTTTTTCTTGTATTTTGTTCGGGTAAAATTAAAATATGATAATATTAGTTTACTATTAATTTAATTGCTATTGACCTGAGAACTCATTTATAATTTTCCTTGTAATATTGATATTATCAGTATAATGGATCTAGGCTAAAGGGACTTGTTTTAAAGACTATCTTAATATTTTTATATTATTGACACAAAATTATGTAAATAATGCAATATTTATTGACTAGTCATGATTTGTAATTTCCTCTTAACGTACTATTGAATAACCATCTGAAGAGCTGTTGATTAATTGATGTTTCTGAGTGTTGAAGGACCAGTATTTAATCTTTATTTTACAAAGAACAATGTAACTTACAAAGTCAAAGTTATTGTAACAAATATCAAAATTATATTTAAGTTATCGACGAAGGATCAATCAAAACAAAATATTTTTACTTTTTGGAAATACTTAATACACTCAGTTATTTATACTTTACTTTACAAACCAAGCAGTGGTTGCATGTGGTTAGAATAAATACAGTTGGTCATTGTAAATATGAATAATTAGGATATAAAAATAATAAATTTATTACGAATTTAAAAAAAACTTTGCTGAGTTTTTTTACTAACAAAAACCAGGTAAACTCCGGTTGGGGAGGAGGGGTAGTTACCCAAGTATTTATCGAGGAAAAACCCTATAACAAACACCTACACTCAAAAAAATGCCAGGAGTCTACGTTGCAAAAACACATTTTTCATATTACTCGCATTGAATTAAGGTAGAGCTCATATCATATCCTAGCACCACTGAACAGTGAGCCAAAAACTCAACCCATCAAACTTGCTATCTAAGCTCGACTCATCACATAAACTACTCGGGTTTTGAAAGAGAAAAGAAGTATAGAACAATTTCAAGGATAATTTATGTATAGGTCTGATCTGAAAATAATTTAGTAAAAAGTGAGTTGAACTCGGGTCTTTGACTTGGAGTCAAGAACTTGAGACTCATAAAGTATGTTCAGAAATCCGGAGATGGATGTTGCCACTCAAATAATAATAATAATAATAATAATATCTTCAACTATGAAATGAGATGTTCACTCTTTCTCAAATGTGTTTCTGTAGACTTTCTGTGCAATTTTTTTTACATATATTTTGTAGGATAGTTGAGTTAATATTTTTGTAAACAAAACAAAATAAAAAGACAGAAAATCTATTGCAATTATCTAAAATGATTATGAAGAATCATTAAAGAGAATCACCCAGATATTGTGTAGAAATGTAGCTACATATACATGTAATACATTTGTACATAGAAATAAAACATATTGCCTATTAACATAATATGTACATACATATAAATATGTCTGTTAGACCTACATACTTTGAATCACTTAATGACTCTATATAAGTAGAAAAGTTTATTTTTATTTTTATGTATACAATTATGTACAAACATACATACATACATACATACATACATACAAATGTAAGTAAAAAGTAATTTACTCTTGTATATATAAAGGAATAACGTCAAGAAATATGTATTCCTTTGAGAGGGCAGAAACGCTTCTATCGATAATAATAATAATAATAATAATCTATTAAAAATTACTTTTAGAATAGAGTTTGGTTCGATAAAAACCAAGCTCTATGTAGGGGAAACAGGGAACTGTTTTTCTCGTACATCAAACTAACTAGTGCTATGACCTTTCAGAGAACAATTATATGTATGAATATTCTGAGGATTCAATAGAATACAAGTTGATCAAATAATAGCCTGGGCAGGGTTCTGAAGTAGTGTTGGATTGGTCTACAAAAACTTTTTAAGACTGCAGTCCTTTCAATCCTATCCTGATTAATTTTATCAGTCCTCACGACAAGCTTTTTGGGTTAAACAAAAACACACTGTATTCTCCCTTCAGCTGTTTTTGATCAGTTGACTCTTTTAATTTAAAGCAGCTGACTCTATGCATTATGAAATCAAAAAGGGTATTATTATTATTTATGATTTCGATGTATAGAAAATATATTAAATTAAGGATTGTACGCCTCTTTTGAATAATAACCAAGTATTAAAGATTGAGTTGTATATATAGGTAAAATTTATCAATGAATAGTAAATATATGTAAATAGTTACTCTGTCCAATTTTAAAAAGTCGGCAACAAGGAAAATACAGAAGAGTAGCCACCCGTTTGTTTTTCCAAATTTTTCTTTTCCTTTTTGATGATGGAGGTTACAAGTGTACTAAAAAGCTCGTCGTACCTAGGACCGGTCTTGGTCGGTCTTACAGTATTACGTAGTTTCAGCTGTTGAAGTTTCTGTACCTTTTGTCCAGTAGTCTTTGTTTTTATTGTATTCTTCAGGACTGAAGGACTGACTAATCGGTCCTAGGACTGTTGAATGAGTGAAAAAGATTGGACACATTATTGGTTGGCATTCAGACTCAGTGTTCTTGGCTTGGGTGGAATTTGATTTTTTTAATATCAAATAAAAATTTGTTAATTTGAAGTGCACTCTTGAATTATATGTATACGTAATTATGTATTGACGTAATTAGATGTAGTATGTGTGTAGCAAGGGAAATACTTGAATATAAATCTATTACTTATTAGAGAATTATGAGTACTTTACCAACTAAAATGAAAGCTACTTTACATAGTATTACGAGTACCATCAATAATTGTTCTCAAAAATCAAATCAATACAATGTACTGCGTATCTTGTTATTAAAACAAATAAATCAATGTTTTACAAAAAAAATAGAATAAAATAATGATTCAATCAGTCTTTTCTAAGAGATTTTTCAGTATCAATTAGCTTCACTAATGAGATTTATCAGCAATCATTTCATTTGAATCATATAGAATATAACAATTAAACTCAAAATATATGTATAAAATTCGTCAAGTATAAATCTTCATGACTCTTTCAACCTTTGCTTAAAAAGAGGATAAAAAAAAAACTCATTCAAGTATTGATATCAATCATATAAATGATTTAACATTGAATAAAAAAACAAATTGACTGATTGCATATTCAAGGTCTGTTTATTCGAAGAAAAAATTAACTTTTAAATAAATATTTAGGATTAAAAAAATTTCTTATATATTTATAGCCCAACTATTGTTTTTCTGATTGGATATTTATCCAGGGACACTATAGTAATAAACATTGAAGTTTCAGTGAGCCTGAAGAATCCTTTTATCTTCTTTAAAGATCGTGGTGTGATTATAGAAAATTTCATATTTAGTCAAGACTACATTTGTTGCATGCGAATATTCACCCTTTTTAAGGCATTAATTGTTTAAAGTTGAGCGTTTATATATATATATATATATATATATATATATATATATATATATATATATATATATATATATATATATAAAGTCTATAGATATAAATCCCAAGTTTTTAAATAAGATTTAATATGGAGCACTCCATGTGAAGTGATAATTTTGGATTTATATATTTTATTATTTTGGTTTTTTTAGAAAGTAATGATGACTTAAGAGAACAGAGGTATGTCAAGCAAGGAGCTGATGAAACTTTGCAATTCCAAATTTACTTAATTTTTTTTCCTACTAGATTAAGAAGGCCTTATCTATCATTAACAAGATTCAAACTGCATCTTTCAATTACCAGCGACGTTTTACAAATAGTAATAACTAATTGGTATAAAACAGAATTATGCTTTCAATACTATTAATGAGCACATGCTTGACAGAAATCCAAGGAAAAATCACATTTTTGTATTCATCAAGGAGTTGGCATCAATTTATCCCAAGGGGGAGTCGATAATCTAAAATTGCACTCGGAATATGTGAGTAAGACCAATTGAAATTCCAAAGTAGTCTCATTCAGAAGATAATAATTACACTGGTCAGCAGACAAAAATTCTAAGGGGTATAAGTATAATACGTGTTTTACATAAGAATCCTTAACCAAGAAGAAATAGTTCATCTAAATATGTAAATTTTCATTCAACTTTGATCCAAAAATCCACTTCAAACCAAAGACTCACGCTAGAGTCACTAAAAAACAAGTGCAACAAAATGAAGGATTTCAGCTGATTTCACAATCCTTCTGCGCCCTTCTACTTCAGTAGCTCTACCGTGAAACTTTGATTCGGAAAACGTATTAAAAAATTGAATCTTATTTACGTCAAATAAATTTGATAAATTAAAAGTTGTATTCAATACATACTCACTTAATAGGAATGACATGATTACGTACTCATAATTTAAATCAAAAATAACAATAATTTATATTTTAATTGGCTAAAATGTTTGCAGGGGCCCTATTTCAAAAATATACCGAAATATAAAAAAGTGTATTTCATAAATTTCAATATTTTAGAATTATATTTAAGTAGATATTCCTTTCTTCTTTTCTTTTGCGCTCCTTTCATTCAGCAGACGTGTATATAGATCTTTATATGTAGGAATGTAAATCATATGCAATTCGGGCGTGTTATAAAAAAAGAAAGAGAAAATCAACCTGGCAACCCTGACAATTTAATGAATGCCGAGGGGGGAAACAGCTTGAGCTGTCATGACGTTTTACTGAGCTACAAGCTGCTATTCTCCATTATATATACAACAATAAATAATAACATAATGAGAGGCATAAAATTAACTGAAATTAATGTCAGGAAATTATATGTTTTTAACTAATAATAATTATACTAGGACTTGAGCCCTTTTTGTTTACATTTTATTTGCTTTATTAAACTTAATGCATGTATTCCTTCATGCGACATCTTTACTATCAGGTAGATGTTCTCCCCTCAGAAATAAAGGAAAAATGATAACAGCTTCGGAAAACAAAAAGACTTGTTTGAAGAGCCAACTCCACTTTTTTATCACACGCCCGAATTGCATATAATTTACATTCCTATTTATATGTATAAGATCATTAGGAATGTAAATCATATGCAATTCGGGCGTGTGATAAAAAAGTGGAGTTGGCTCTTCAAACAGGTCTTTTTGTTTTCCGAAGCTGTTATCATTTTTCCAATATTACTGAGGGGAGAACATCTACCTGATAGTAAAGATCTCTCATGATAGAATACATGCATTAAGTTTAATAAAGCAAATAAAATGTAAACAGAAAGGGCTCAAGTCCTCGTATAATTATTATTAGTTAAAAATATATAATTTCCTCACATTAATTTCAGTTAATTCTCTGCCTCTCATCTATGTTATTATTTATTGTTGTATATATAATGGAGAATAGCAGCTTGTAGCTCAGTAAAACGTCATTACAGCTCAAGCTGCTTCCCCCCTCGACATTCATTAAATTGTCAGGGTTGCCAGGTTGATTTTCTCTTTTTTTTTTTATAACACGCCCGAATTGCATATGATTTACATTCCTAAAGATCATTAATACCAGAAGAACACCTGTTTTTCGCACGTGAATTTGAGGTTGACAACTGAAGTTCTGGTTTTAAATTATGTTGCTTTTTTTTAAAGAAAAAAACACTTGAGTAGCTTTTTTAATGGAATGAAAAAGTAATGATTGATGACGTAGACTCGAGGCAGGAAGTCACATTGTTTCATTTTTATTAGGACTATTGTAATGCTCAAGGATACTTTATAAAGACATCTTATCATGTTTCCTGAAATAAAGTTATTAGCATATTCGTAGCTATGGCTGGACTCTCTCTTACAGTCTCTTGCAGTTTACTCACGAAAAGCTCACAACCTCGACTCACAAACAGGAAAGGAAAAATTTGGAAAAACAACTGGTAGCTACCCTTCTTGCATTTTCCTTCTTGCCAAGTTCTTAACATTCGATAGAGTTATTATTTAGATACATTGATAAATTCAGCCAATATAGAAATCAATAGTTGATACTTGTACATATATCAAAAATTCAAAAAAAGGGCTCGCAATTTAATGCATTTTGTATATATCAAAAGCATAAATAATAATAATACCCTTTTTGAGTTCATAACACGTAAAGTCAGTTGCTTTAAATTAGAGGAGTCAACTGATGAACATCAGCTAAAGGGAAAATACATAGTGTTTTTGTTATCCCAAAAAGCTCGTCGTGACTGTCAAAAATAAAATAAAAAAGGAAACTTCATAGGCTATAAAACTATTATTCTATACATTATTTGAGTCTACTCTTGATTCTTCTTCTCTTCTCTTCCCTTCCTTCCTTCCTTTTTATAATCATCTCTTCATGATTTAATGAATCAATTTATTTATCTAATATAACTCATACCACCCTAAATACATTTCTAAAATAATTATACACACTTTATTTAACTCAAAAAATATATACATATGTTACTCAAAGAAAGATTCCCTCCCCATGCAAGAGGTTTTAATTCAGGTTTTGAATGCAAAATTTACTATTGACTCTTTGGGCTTTTAAAACAAGGATACATAGTTAATGTTCAATTATAATCATTAGTAGATATTTCAACTAACCATATTTATTATTTTTGGACTTTGTCTATTTAAAGATGGACTTCTTAGCCTTGAAAGTTTAGACATCTTAGTTATTTGTGCATGTAAAACCATGCTAAAGGTATCATATGATTTGTTGTACAATGTTATATGTGTTATGATAATTATTTTACATTTTTTTTTTAAAGCTGATACAAAATACCAAAATCTGATCTGAGACTCCTTAAAAAAAAGGTAAACAAAAAATTTCTTCCTTTGGTTTTGGTTGACAGTTTAACAAAAGACAAAATTTGAAGCACATTTTGTTTCATACATTTTTTTTGTGGGATCGATCATATCGTCAGAAATTGAACACAAAAAGTGTATAAAATTGAGTTTAACCATTTTAATTTCGGGTATCTGAGAATTTCAAAAATGTATAGTACTTATATGTTTATTAGTAAAAGTTAAGAGGAGAATAGTATGGAAGTTTTTGGTCTACCGTTTTATACATATACATATATATTACACGCAACTCATTGAAGTACGTATTACTCCAATCTCGTTGAGTGTAGGTTTTAATTTTTTGTTGTTGTATTAATTAACTGAAAGTATGTACTATAACTTGATAAAATAAAAACCGTGCTACACCTGTGGTACAGAATGAGGTTAATGAAAATTTTAATCAGTTAGTTCATCGTGCGCCATAAATGGCCATTGCAAATAAAATTCCATTTAAGTGAAAAACGATGCTGCGTGTACCACATGTGGTGGATTTGGTGGGACATCGGTGTACCATATATGGTGTACAAGATGAGGTAAACACGTAAAACCAGCGATTTAAATTGTTCCTCTCCAATTCTTGTTCTTGCAAAATACCCGAAATGAGTTTGCAGGAGGTAAATTACATCATTTTATTCAATTATAATTGGACTGTTTTTTTATTTTTCTTAAAAAAAAATCCTTATTTGCTTCTGGTTTGATGGGCTTTTGGTTTTTCTTCTTTACGGTGCATTTTTTGGCTTCAAATACTTCACTCCTTAGCAAGAAATAGTTAGAGTCTAGCAACAAATCAAAGTTCAAGAAACTATTCATAGTGAAATCTTCGCCTCAAAAAAAGAAAAGATAAAAAGTTCCTTAATTTATAGGCAGTCTGCCAAATACGTAAGCCCTTTACAGTTTTTCGATTTTTCGCTATTCAATAGTAAATAATACGATGTCTATTTCTTAACAATATTTAATTCGAGTTGGACAAATCAAACTTGACACTAATATGACCTGTCTAGAGTAGACAAGTCGTCAGCTGAAAAAAAATAATACCTGGGACTTCTTGTTGCTGTGTTATATTGAATACTCGATGAATAGATACCAATCCTTTTTCATAACCTCGTAGCTAAACTTTTGAATCATACTTGCTTTATAGTAGAACATGGATGATTAAAGTTATGTTGTATGGTTAAATAACGTTACTTGCCTCTTTTTTGTACTTTCCTTAAGTTGTGTAAAGTTTTTCTGCTTTTTTTGTTTTGTTTTTGATACATTGCATGTCGACAAAACACTTTAAGGTTCTTCATTTGCTGTTAAAATTAGTTGTGCTCTCTTTTCAACTATGAAAAGAGAATTAATTAAGTCAAAGTGTTTGACTTTATTTACCTCTTTTCTTTCTTTGGTAAATAACTACGTCACCTAACAACAAACAAACACATTTTGTTGCTTTGTATGCATACCACTAATCCAAGCAGAAAGAATAATAACAACATTTCCTTTCATAAAAACCTAAACACCCCTTTTATGAAGACGATATACATAATATCTACATAAGTCATTTCAAAATGAGATTAAAAATATGTTAAAAAGCATGTTTCATTTTTAGAAAGTTGTATCTAGAAATAAATATTTATTTAAATGTGGATACCTTATCTAAACTCTTGACTCATTTTTCTTATCACAGTTTATTGAGTTAAACACACGAGTGAAAAGATTTATATTTAGGTACACACTACTTATATGTAAATATACAGAATTTGGAGTTTCTCTACTTTTTTAAATTAATTATTAAGCATATTTCATTTCACACAGAAGTATATTCAATATTTTTTACTTAATTAATAATTTAGTAGGGGTATTGACCTTCTATGAGATGGGCCTACATATTTATACATACATTGATCAGGAATAGTTAAGCTCTTAGAAAGGACAACTGTACATATGTACACTCTAAAGGTTAATTAAGTCAAGCAATTTGAAGCTTTGTGAGTCTCTGTATAACTTTTAGGAATCACATCTCATTCCATTCAACATCATCTTTTTTGCATCTATTAAATGTTCATTGATAGGTCATTGTAAAAAAATCTGAAATCAACTTGTAGTCAACCAACGACATCATTATTTGCAATTGTTGATTATTATTTATACATAAACATGACAAGCTTTTTTGTATACTAGCAAACTCTCAAAAGGGACATTTAAATGACATCTCTCAACCTCTATTCCAAAAAGAGGGGGAAAAAGGCCCAAAACTATATTAAATAATAATTAATTATTATTATTAGTCAATGACATCATTCTTCCCAACTGTTGCTGTGAAATATTTAACTGTAGAAATATGATCATTTCGTGGCAATATTTTATTGATTCTAGTTCAGTGTACAACCTAATTAAGGAAGTGAATTTATATGTATACCAAGAGCAAACAAACAAAAAAAAATGCATAGAGTAGTTTTTATTATTATCGAGATGACACTGCTTTAATAACTAGATTCTGGTACAATCCTCCACAATGTTGAAAAATTATCTAATATTGAATGGTTGAAATATAAGCAACGTATATAATTCAGTTCATAGATCAACGTTCAAAGCACGAAATAGTGTGAAAAAAAAAGGCTGAAAAGAAGTGCATAGCAAATTTCCATGTTTAAAAGGATACCCGTATAAAAAAATAATTGGGGTTAACATGTGTATGCATACATATGATGGAGGAAAATAGTAATTGCAACATATTGATCCATCAATTGTTTCCACATTTTCAAAAACAATGACCTCGCTTAATCGAGTTAAGAATGAACATTGGCGTCATAAATGGGTGACTCAGAACCATTTTATTATATATTAATTCCGACACAAAAGTAATTTTTGTCAGCTGTTGATTTGTCCTTTATGCTCCGTCCCTTATTACTGTCCTAAGCATTCATTTGTTGAACTCAAATGAATTCCTGATAAGCATTGTCTATACCCCTTCTACTTAAAAAGTAAATAATAATTATTCAAATGTTGGATAGAACAACGTAATAAGCAGTGATGGATAAAAAGGGTCCAGCTAACACGCACGCCCGAGATGATGTCATAAATGAATATGGTACCCTTGAAGCAAGGCAGAATTTCAGCCGATCACATTTGAAGGGGCGGAATGTAACTTATTTTGATGTTTTAATTAGGAATAGATTATTCTTATTTTTGAGTGACATTAAAAGTTTGTAAAGGATAAAACACTAAATTTGTAGCAACTAATGCCATAGCATGAGAACTGAGTCATTTTAGAATGGACTCGGACTTGACTCGAAAATTAATTATTATTTAATCAATACTAATATAGTATAAACCTCAATATGTCTTTGACGGAATTGCACCTCATAATTATAACACTTTTACACATAAGTGAATCCTATAATTCATATTACATATTTAAGAAACACATATGTACAATTAAATGAAATGATTTTATTTAACCATGTAGTGGCTACTTTTTTTTATTCAACAATTTAATTATTATTTAAAACTATTATAAAAACTTCATACAGTCAAAAGTAACACATTTTGTAATCACTTAAATTTTTCCATAAAAAAAATAAAATAAGATGAAATTTCATAATGATTATCTCAAATATATATATATATATAGTTATATAAGAAAAACTGAACATTGATTCGTAAAACCAATGTGACTCCAATTTAAGTTTTCATAAATAAACACAAAAAAATAGATTAAATTGATAATACGATGAAAATGTACGTCATAATTACAATTTTAAATTTTTCAAATATAATTAAAAAGAAAAAAGTAACAATTGTCAGGCAATTAATTACATTGAAATCGATACAGTGACTACTGTAACTAGTCACTGAATCTATTGCATATGTTCTCAAAAAATAAACATCAAAAAGAAATAAATAAAAAAATATTCCATAAAAATGGAATAATAAAGACCAATATACACGAGATGAGCCAAACTTTAATTATGACATTAGATAAAAGCACATCCCCTCATCATGCTAAAGCCTCTCTCAGAATCACAATTGACGATCGGAGTATTTTAGTACAAGCAAAAACTCTTCAAGTCAATGCTTATCACGGCAACAATATTCTTCAACTGGATGTATCAGGCATTCTTTATACTATCCACTTTTGAATGTTTCAAGTGGAATATCTTTCGACCATTGTCACACTTGAAGTCCTTAGTCTCGTCCATTGTTATAAATCTATAATTTTCGTCCGTTTCCCGTTTCATTTTGAAAATGCTGACACTACTTAAGAGCTCCAATGATTGGATTACGAGAAAACAAGAAGAGACGGATTTACCGGCGTATTTCTTCATATATTGGATGCAACTTTGATGTCCTCCGACTGAAAGTGGGATAATAGATGAAGCAATGAATTACGATAGTTCAGATGTGAAATCAAATGTACCTGAATCTTTACTAATACCATGTTTATTAAATGGATCCGGATTTCTCTTGTGACATCAGCGATTTGAAAGTCTCATGATCGGGAATTTCTTCAAGAAGTCGAGAAATAGCATGGCCGGAATGTCATCACACTCGTATCCTGGACAAATTTTTAAGCGTTGCTACCTTCATTGTCGGCGACTTAAGCTCCTGAGTCAAATCTTCAGGCATTTTTTAACTTAATTTAAAAATGACACTTGTTGTTTTTGAATGGAATAGAACTGAGTCATAAAGGAAGAAGAAGAAAGAAGAAGAAAGAAGTTTGAAAAGACAAATGTTGCCAACAACCGCGTATTTTTTGTATGTCAGCTGGACCCTTTTTATCCATCACTGGTAATAAGGTAACCATCAATTAATTTCTGGGCATTTTTATCTTCCTATACAGGGGGTGGTTAATACTAGAATCAATCCTTTAGGGAGAGAGGTTTAGATATTACAAACGCATGTATATATATGTATGCCCACGTCAATTAGAAAACAAGCTTATCTGAAATATTTCAAAAATGTGTTAGAACTGCCATCATATTCTTGAAGACATTCACTTTCGTTTGTATTGATAGATTTTTCGATTAATTAAATAATGACTCCAACAATTGCAACTGTATTATAAGGAAAAAACCCGGCCACAATCAAGAATAAAAAAACATCTGACTATGTAGTTACTATTACTATAATTCATGGTGAGCATGATAGCGGATTTTAGCCAATTGCAACTAAATAAATCTCTGGGGTTATGAAAAAGATGGACGTTCCTTCAGAAATCATATCAGCTCCATGTGCAGTCGACACATTTATCCGATTGCTCGTTTGGATAGACAACAAAAGTGACATTTTAGCAAAAAACGTGCGCGTTAGGTCTCAAAATGACTCCGAAATATTTAACCGTTATATTTATGAAGTAAAAAAACTTAAAAATGGATTTTCTCCTTTTCAATATTTGAAAACAAACTTGCTTTCTTGTTGACTTGACATATATATGATAATAATAAACAGATATGTGGAACAATGTTGTGAATATGATATTCAAAGAAAACATTCGTTCACATTTCATGAGGAAAATAAGCGGTCTTAAATTACATCTATGACCTTTTAAAGTTCTTAATTACTTCCTGCTTTCATTTATATAAATATATATATATATATACATATATAAGTATGTATCTATGTATGAGAAACTGCACTAAACAATTTTGTTTAATATCTAGTCGAGACGTCTTTATCTGCACTTAGTATATACTCTATAGCAAACTCTGTGAGGATATACATATATATATATATATGATAAACTTGGAGTACAAGGAGTGAATAAAATGTGTTTAGAGTTGGCATTAGATAGTGTTCATCGAATGAAAAGTCTATGTATGTACTAACATACACATGTCTACAATTCGTATGCATAAAAAAAAAGACACAGACGTACAGAGAGCAATGACCCATGTTTTACATGTTTGAATGCATATTACGTATGTATGTGTCTTAAAAAGGGATAATAATAATGATTTAAATCCGAGGGGATTATGATTCTGAGGACCATGGGTAAAGACACCCAAATGGAGGCTTACAGAATGGGCTTAGACAAACCAGGCGTGCAACAATATATTATCTACTTCCTACCTACATGGTTAATTAACTAATGATGAAGTGAATTTGTAGTCAAAGGACGATGCATATTTCATATACAATCAATATAAGTATAATAACATATATATATATATATATATATATTTTAAAAAGAGTTATAACTCATGTCAACTCCACATTTACGTAAATTTATCACTCATCGTTTCTGAAAAAAAAATGCAACACTCCATGATATAATATTTACATAATATTATTTCATTCATTGATAAGTTATCAGAGTATAATTACACCTCCATGGGGTACAATATCCTAGTCGTTCTAAAATCAATTTATGAATAATAATATATAATTAATATCAAAAGAGTTTTATAGAAATTCATTTTTAAATGTTCAAAAGTAACCGTAGATATATACATACAGAAGTAGTTGAATATTTTGTTCAAATAAGGATTCGTTCCTTGAATTGATATCATGAAGTTGAGTCCTTTTTTTGTCATGAAACATCGACCAAAGTTCTGTGTTTCCTCTCTAAAGGTAATCTGTATATTTATTTACAAGTATTGTCTCTTGGTTAAAAAAAAACATTCAATGTAATTATGCTTTTATTATGAATAAGAGAGTGTTAGAGACGACGTGACGAAGAAGCACAACAAGCATGGAACTATGAATACGCTTTTCTGAACAAACCCTCTGTATACTAAACACAATCAAAATTTAATAATTGTTTTTAGATATAAGAAGTCTGAAGAGTCGTTCCAAGAAACATCTTCAACAAATGACACTATATATATATATATATATATAATAGATATCCATCCTTTAGGAAATTTAATGTCGTTTAAGCCTTTGATTTCTACACAAAACTCCACAAAAAACCCAAAAAACCATCTCTTTTACAAATGGACATAAACGTAATTGATGTAAATACCTACCGCAAAAGATCTGAGAAAGACATATATGTATATACAATAGTATATAATAGACTTTTTAATGGTTTTAAAGCCGAATCGATAAAACATTGATTAAAACATAATATATTCAAAAGGGAGCCAAATTTATGGTTCATTCTCTCTCTCTCTCTCTCCCTCCCTACCTGATAGGAATATAAAAGTTATTTAATAAAGTACATACATAATATATAAAGTAATAAACCTTTAAATATATAGGTTAATACATCATTACTATTATAACACAGAGCATAGCGCTTTAGGAGGATAACTAAAGAGTGATTTATAACCTACTTATTTGCACACTTTAGGCTCTTTTTCTTTCTCCAAGAAAAAACATAAACCCTTTAAGCAAAGACCGTTTGGTTTTTTAACTTACCATTATTGATTATATCATTATATACATATATGTAACTATTAGACAAACAACTTTATCAAACTCATTAAAAACGTTGAGATAGTAGGAAAGCATTCCAACATGAAAAACCATATATTTTATATAATATGTTATACGTAAATACATTTATACTTAAATAGAGACATGTTGTATCATTTGAACATAAATACATAGATGATGATGATGATGATGGATATACAAATGATGTCAAGAAATACAGATGCTCCTAATGGACATGGATGGATAGAACAAAGGGGGTCAGGTGGGTATTTATTCATTTATTATGTAGGTTGCAAGACTTTGAGAGGGGTAAAAAGGAACAAAGAGTTTGTAGAGCCGTGTGGCGGTAAAAAGAGTTTGAAGACGAGTTGAAGGTTTTCTTCAAGGATATGATAATAATTATAATTAATTAATAATAGTCAATAGACATTGTTGCTCCTTGTTATGACGGAGCTTTGTAAGTATAACAGTTATTATTATCATAGTCGTATACACTTGTATATATTCATGATACATATCTAATGAAAGGTTTTTATGACTCTCAATCATGTATGAATGTAGTCAAATAATACAACAAAGACGAGCCATATATAACCATACTTTTTGGCTCCATTGACCTACATACATGTTCAACACACATCAATACATTCTTCATAGCAATGAATATACATATTTACATATTATCTACATACTTAAAACAGTTCAGAGCAAAGTCCCATTTACTTACTCATGTATGTAAGTGTTGAGAAAGATATTAAAGCCCTTTTGAACAAGGAGTCATTCTTTATCTGTATTAAAAAGGTCTGTGGCGCATAGATACCTGGAAGGAGGAAAATAATTATCTATTCAGATCCATCTTATGAATGCAGTTTCCAGACTTTGACTCCATTCTATCTCTAAATTGACCTATGAACATATAATATAGGAAGATATATAAATAACTACTAAATTTAAGAGTCTAAAGCAGACATATCCAAAGTTCAGTCCGGGGACCAAATGCAGCTGGTGGTCAATTGTCATCCGGCCTGCGTCATAAAATCAATAACATCTGGCCTGCATGTAGAATTAATACATTGGGCAATTACCTGGGTGTGCTAAGTGCTGCCATCTAGAGGCTCGATTAGGAACAGGAAATTAGTAACTGAGTAACTAGGACTTTGAGCTCTTCCCACGATGGATTTCCTGTATTTCCATTTATTAGGATTTCACATTATGAAATTTAAATTTGTATGTAAGAACAGATTCTAGGAACCTTAGATTTAGCACAGTTTTATAAATAAAAAGTAATGTTCAAAATATTTTGCTATTTTTGATTCTGAAGCCATGAAAAATGAGTCTATCTACCATATACATAACTACTCCAAATTTCATTAAATTACAATTGCCTGCAATTGAGCGTACCCATTGTTCATAGTTAGGGGACTGATTAATACATAGAAAACTCACTCTTTCAATCTCCAAAATAACCACTGCTGTGCTTATTCTCCTAATACCCCCACCCCATCCCCTGATGAATATTGAAAAACCTCACTTTACTGTTATTACATCACGTTACGGGTTTTTAATGTTATTTTATATTTATCTTTATTTTCAAAAACCAAAAATAGTCGTATTAAATTTTAAAAAATTGGATATACTTTTATAGTGCATATTAAATATTCAGAGTCACTTTTTTACCAAAAAAGGAAAAAATCCTTGAATGTAAATTATCGAATTAAATTTTTTATTTTCAAAATTGGTATGGCCATATTTTTGTTATCCTACTTTATATCAAATAAAATCCCTTACAAGTAAGTAAAAGGTAAGAAAAAATGACTTTTTTCCTTTTGAAACTTTTAAATTTCTCATTTTAGACGGTAGCAATAATTAAAGTTCAATTTCTTTTAAAATGTCTTAAATAATGCTTGTTTCAAATATCTGCATATCTTTAATGACTTAAATTTTTTTAATACATATACAAAATCTGCTCAAGAAAGGGACCATGATACCCTTTCAAAAACGGTGCACGGAGCCGGATTTAAAGCGTGTATGTTTCTGTTTTTCTATATAAGAGCAAACATAAAATAACTATTCATATCCAGGCACAATAATTTTGTTTCATAGTGCAATAGTTATATAAATATATATATACATATACATATTTGAGTTCCTATATGTATATATCAGAACATAAAATTCATAGAACTCTATAAGAAATGGCTCGGTAAATCACTAGACGGTTAATGAGTAGACACTTCCTTGGATTAGTCAAAATGTTGAAATAGTGTTGAGTTTAAGAAAGGAAAGAAAAATATCAGTTGGGTCTCTTAACTTGGTAGTCATTTTAATTCAGTCTTCTCTGTTTAGTTGAGGTGAAAACTTTCTACATTTCAAATATGTTCAATTTACGATTATTAAGAAATCATGGCGAGGAAAGTCTGTCCCTTCACCTGGATTTCTGGCAATTCAAATTCCCTTCAGTCCTCTCAGTATTTAATATTATTATAAGCTAACAATCAGCAGATGAAATGCAAGGGCACTGCTTATAATTTCGGGTACATTCACTCACCTCCAGTAAATTCCCGTTCCTAGGTATATAAATATTACATACGTATTATTCATCTTAGTAATCAACATATGTATAGCACTTGCTCTGTCTTGTTAACAACTAATTGAATTCCCAAAGGGTTATGCTATTTATTTAGGTCACGTAACGTACGAAAATATATTTATTATGTATTATAACATACAAGTAAACATCTACAATTCATAAAGAAACAACAATAAGAGCCTTCTTAATGATATTATATAGTATGCCTTTAAATGCATACTGCAGTGTCTGGAAAGAATAGTAGAATACATGAGATTTAGAAGACAGCTTAATGTCCCTCCAGGGACGCATTAAAGATATTATACATAATATCAAATCATTATTGAATAAAATTATGTGGAGTGTATTTTTAATTAGTATTATTATTTTGTTAAAGTTCTCTTTGTAAAAGTTTTATGCCATTGACATAAAGGCAAGCATTGTAAGTACAGTAAGTAATTGTGTTCTAAACTATTGGCACTCTTCTTTGTATCATATACATATATGTATGTAAACAACTTTGACTCAAATAAAAAAAATTTCCCTTGATAATAATAATAATTTATTAATGATGTACCGAATTATAGTCCACAGTTAGTATCATGACTGACTTGAGTTTATAGCTTATACTATTTTTGAATGTCAACATATTTTACCCAAAGGGTCTTTTTCTGATTTTCACTTTGCCTATAAAAACAATTGTTTGTCTTTCTTGTCAACCAAGTCCTGGTATTCATTTCCAATTTATCTGTGCAAAATTGTTATACACTTCAGATATTCAAAAATATCAATTATTAAAAATTGAATAAATGTTCACAAAGTAAAACTAATCAAATTACTTATATGTTTGTTTAGCTCCTAGATTAGCCCCACCTCACCGGAACTTAATCCGGTATCAGCCGGTTGTGAACTACCTAGGAGCTAACTTTATTTTCAAAAATTTCATTAAACGTACATAATAATTTATGTTTTTTATGTTTACCCTCATCATCAGGGAAAAAGGATTGAGTTTTTTGTATAGACTACTGCTGCTTATAATAGATAAAATGTTCTTTCCTTATTCTACTCTAATTGGAAATTACCAAAAAAAGGCGGAATCTCATCGTCTGTATTTGACAGCTATTAAAGGTAATAATAATCCTCTATATAACAAAGTTTCTCTGCTTTTTCACCTTAACACAAGGCTAATTCAACAGATGTTTGTGGGATTTGAAGGTCAAAAAGTATCTCTCTCTCTCACACACAAAAAAAGAAAATCCTTATAGAGTAATTTTTTTAAAACTTAAATGTGTAATATAAAATACAAATACTTTTATACAGTTCGTAACAGATCCTTAGGTTTTTCCAAAATTGAGATCCAAGTTTGCTTCTTATTCTCAATATGATTTACTCTTTTGAATTCTAACACCACGTCCATAACAAAACATCATTTCCCAAAATATAAAACCACCCCCACTAATAACAAAATGTACAATGTATTTTATTTTTTTCAGCTCTTGAATTTTCTACTTCTCTAGTTCCTTAGATGTGTTTTAAACCTGGATTGATTGAACACTTATTCGTATTGGTTCAACCTTGAACAATTTTCTACAATTAAATGAAGAGTAATATCATAGTTGGAAGGAATTGGGTAGTTACTACCAAGTGGTTATGGGGTCTTTTTTCCTTCCCTCTTTAATTTGAGAAGAAAGGTTGTGAAATATGATAAAAAAATTGTCAGAGCGTAGAGATATGTACATGCATAAAAGATCTTCAAAAGACAAAGAAAGAATGTAGGACACACAAAATATGAAATGATATCTAATGCATAAATGTTGAAAAAAAAAAAAAAAATGGTTAGAACGAACACATCTTATAAAGGACCTCCCCCCCCTCTCTCTCTCTCTCTCACTCTGTATGTGTAACTTTCCTTTCTGCTTCAAGGAATTCCATTTTTATTTTCTTTATCATCCTATATTAGAGACTCACAGCAATTTACATTTTTCTTTCTTTATTTTCACTGAATTTCTCTGGAACAAGGAAATAGACAATTTCCTATATCATTTATCACAGTTCATAAATATATATATTTATATACAAAAATAAAAAATTAGGATCCAAAAACTCAATTGAGCGAATAAAATCCTCCATGATGATATTAACTTTGACTATTTTGCACAATTATAAAGCATTTATGTTCTATATAAAGGAGGATGAAAGTCAATATTTAGAGACTCAATGCCCACATATATATATAAGAAGACACGTCATTTTCTTTCATTTGAATGATGATACGTTCATTAAGATAGTTACAAATTATATAGATTGTATATTTTGAATTGAACTAGATTCATAATATATTATATGTAGGTATAACATTCCACTGTTCCAATGATGATAAATGTATTCAATATGGGGTGAAATCCATTGGATAATTGCTCCATTGAATAGAATCCTTCAAATTCCTTTTTAAAATTCATTAAATAAAAATATATTTTGAACAAAAGTAGAACAACACTCCACTCTATTACAACTCATTGAAAAGATCATGTTTCTCCAGAGTAAATTCAATCAATTGACAAAGAATCACATTTTGAAACCCCCTTATTGAAACAATTTTGTACCCCCAACAATTTATATATGTAGAGTAAAAAAAAATTAATATGAGAAATATTAAAAAAAACAAAAAAGACACAGAGCACAATAAAGATATAATCGATAAATAAATGGACTTGGTTATGTTACAGTTATACAAACAAACAACCTTCTTTGAATATAAAAGATTCAAGCTACTACTACCAAAGGTAAGTAAACAAAAAAATCAAAATACTCTATATTCACGAGGTGATGCTTGATTGATGATAAGAAAAGATAACAATCTCTTCAAATACAAATTAAAAGGCTTTGCCATACATAAATAAATCCTAAGGAATCCGACATTCAGGGCACTCCCTATGTAATTTATGTATATTATCTAAAGAAGTTCTTTCTTTCACAAAGTGAGGGATAAAATAAGACACAGACTAATAGATGAGTATTTATTTAAAGGGTGCTTTAATCTCATATTCAAAATTAAATATGTAGATATATTATGTATTTTAAAAAAATGTGATTTAAATATTGAAAAATTAAATTATAATATAATTTGTAACATATGTTTTCCATAATGAGAACATTAAATTAAAATCTTTTGATATATCATTTTTGTATCCAAACGTGTCTCTTTTTTTAAAAAAGTGCACAATCAAATGAACACATTTTGAAAAAAAAAAAACCCAAAAAAACAACTATTTTATATCGACATTGAAGGGTTAGTTCTTTGACTCTTGATTGAGTATCTTAAAAATATAATCTAACTTCTTTATTCCATATTAGAAGAGCTTCGGTGTATTCAAAAACTCAAGTCTGATTTAATAATAAATATAGAACTTATATTGAGTACATGAACTTTATTTTGAAATCTAATCTACACTAGATCAGTTCCAAAAAGTGTTTTAATAAATGTTTAAAAGACCAATGCGATCCAAGAATCGTGTGGAACTTTATAGATGGTTGTTAATCAATTCCCAACACATCAGCAGTCAGGGTTGTATCTTAAGTGAGGAGCTAAAAAATTATTAGTCAAAGCAGTGATTCTCAAACCCCTAGGGGGTTTCTAAACACCTTCTCTGGAGTTATGTGAATAGACATTTCTGAGCAATTTCTATTCTATGTATATAATCATATAAAACCATTAAAATTTGACTTTCTCTGAAAGTTTTTCTGAACCATAAAAGGTTCTGAGTGTATCAAAAAAAAAAAAGTTTGTGAAACTCTAAGGCTTTTGAGTATTTATTGCGAAAAGACTTTATTGTACATTGACAAATGCTTTAGTTTTGTTAACACTCAAATAACACTCAAAAGTGCCTACTATTAGCATACTCTACTCCACGAAATATTTAAGTATGTACATACTTACAAATTCAATGGTAAATAGAAACAATTGTTTATATAATTATTTCTTTTCCTTTCAAAAGTCTTTAAAAAAATACAATTACTCTAAGTATCTTTAATGAAGTGGTGATTCTTGAATGAACTCTTCATTATATGTACATGTTTATTTATATAATATCTATGTACATTAAAAAAATGGATTTTGCTCTTAACCGCTTCAACATAAACATTTTATGACCACAAATATCAGAGGAGCAATATTAGTTGGGTCGAGTATTGAACCGTTGGAATATGAATCTAGTTTGATTTAAAAAATCTTATTATTAAATCAAGTCCGCGAGCTATTTAGGATATCCGAAGAGCTCTAAGGAAAGGTATTTGTCTTAGTTTTTCCGCACAAAACTTGGATTTATTGGTAGATATGTATGTACATACATTAGACTATTTATAAATTGCATGATTCAAATAAAATTTTCTTCTTGAGGTTACTTAAAATATGAAATTGTACTTTTACTTCATTAATATGATTGTATTAAGGTGTAAAGTTAAATACTGTTCACACAGGTCACGAGACAGTATACCTTTTTTTTATAAATTTCCATGGTAATTTAAATCTAATTAACGCCATTATTTAATGTAAATTAAAATTCTTATGTGTATACAAAATTGAATTTATTTTTCACAATAAAAACAAGTTAAAAGGAAAGAAACAATTATTTGACTCAGTCTAAATTATTCTAATTCCAAATACATATACATTTATTTAATTTTATCATTTATATTCTAAATACTTCAACAGTTATTTTTTCTTTAACATAAAAAGTTTTCCAAAATTCCTTTTATCCTTTTTGAATGCTAAGGAATGATAATAAATTAAAATTTAATTGCACATTCCAGAGTGGGCAAAGTAGCATATGTACATACATAGTTTACTAATAAAATTTGTAGAGTATAAAACTTTTCGGATATGCTTCTTTCTTCGTCGTGAAGATGAATTCAAAAAAGTTCTAATCAAAAAAAAAAAAAATCTTTCTACAGAGTGTCCAAAATTCGGAAGGGCACATTATTTAGAGGGATCTCCTTCTAAACATACAAAAGTTAACAAAGTGTCTACTCCAAATAGTACAATTTGTAAAACTCTATAGGAAATTATTCTTGTGATAATCTGTCAAATTCGATGACTCCTTTTGATTGTAGCTTGTTTATTTGTCTCGGCACAATCCTGTAACTCTGAAATGTTTTGGGAGTTGTCTCATGCCCTATTGACTATTAGAGTTTGACGTCTTGAACGTTGTGTATTGTGTTGTTTACTTACCACAACGAGCTTTTTGGGATAAACAAAAATACTATAAGGAGTATTCTTTCTTCAGCTGTTTTTCATCAGTTGACTCTTCTGATTTAAAGCAGCTGACTTTACGTGTTATGAACTCGTAAAGGGTATTATTATTATTATTTATGAGTCTGATATATTAAATCAAGGTATTAACGATTGATTTGTTTATTGGTTGAATGTCTCCATATTTAGTATATCAAAATAATAACTCTGTCCAATATTAAAAAGTTGGCAACAAGGAAAATACAGAAGGGTAGCAGCTACCAGTTGTTGTTTTTCCAAATTTTTCCTTTCCCTTTTGAGAATCGAGGTTGCAAGTGAACAAAAAAGCTATACTAAGACTCAAGGTTTTAGTACCATTATGATACTATGAATGCTTTCATAGTTTTTTCATGCTCTAATGGCTATGAGCCGTAACCACTTACTTTATTTTATTATTTGACTTTCATTTTTCTCGAAGTGAGTCTATTTCTTTAAATCTAAGAATTATTACTCATTTCTCTTTATGTACCTAGAATAACAACTTGTTACATCAACTTAATTTAAGAGTTATACATATATAAATATGTTATAGTCTTTAATGTCTTTCTCTGGCCTTGTTTTATTCTATTTAATATCATAATTTATAAAAAAACAAAACATTAATGCTATGACACTAATTTAGCATCAAAAGATGAGCTTGAAGTAGATTAATGGTCTTATTTATTTAGAGATTGTTAATTTTTATTTCTTGCTTTTTATAAGTAGTAGAAAAAACAAAACTAATGTTAATATGGTTTTTAATAGGGTTTACCAAGTGCCACACATTAACTTACACTTTTATTATACAAACCAATTTGTTTATGGTCTTAATGGTTTTGTATGGTAAGTATTTGATTGGATACAGTTACAAAGTGTTCCTCCTTTTGTAACCACTCAAAAAACCAGGATTGCTTGCTGAATACGTCCCAAAGTATAGATGGATCTTAGCTTGAACTCAAAAGATGGATGATTCCAAGACGTGTGTATCATAATAATAATATTGAAGTATGTAAGTCACATAGGAAATGTATCTTGCAACTTTTCCTTTAAAAAGGGAAAGAAAAAAGAGACAAAATTATCTGAGATTTGTACACGTCATATATGTATTTTTCCATTTGTGCAAATCACATCATAGAAGCTCACTTATGTAAGATTAAACTAGGTATTTTTTTTTTATTAGCTTTTAATTTCTCTCCTATTAAACCCTTAAACTTTCACATTTTACAATTTATCTGATTCCACATGGAAATCTAACCATGATCTTGTCCAGGATTTTTGTTTGAGTGGAGAGTTAGCTCAAAGCACTATTACCAAAGATAATTAATTAACCAATAACCCATATTTCATTCCATTGTTGGAAAATATATATTATGCAGTATCAAAATTAACAAACCTTATTCTAGATCATTCTCATTCTGATTTATTACCTATACATATATATCACATTTTGTTTTCTTATATATATAATCATAATAATAATTTCTTTCTTCTTTGTTTTTTTAATAAAAGATGAACTTCAATCTTGGCTTTCTGTTTCTTTGTTCTTTTAAATTATAAATTGAAATAAATTATTTTATGAAAGGGGGGAGGGGAATAAGCTTCGCCTCTACGTACACCCTTTGTCACAACTCTGACAAATTAATCCATATTTGAGATTATCATTTTTAGTTATTTTTTAATTAGTCACTGTCTAAATAGTCTAATGTTTGTTATGAATATTAATAAAAAGCACAAAAAAAAAAAAAAAAATTGACTCTTAATTAGTAAAATATACTTACAACTTTAAAGACTATTTATTGTTGACTTTTGAGAGAGATAATCTATTAAATCCGAATTTAAACTCTGTCTCATTTCCAAGAATCCAAATCCCCTCAGTCATATCTAGAACCAGCAATATATATATATATATATATATATATATAATAACCTTAAAACGGTGGCTTGTGGCACGGTATCTTAATAAATGAAGCATTGTGCCATAGTTGAGAAAGAAAACATTCAAACAGTCTTTAGAGATCTCGCATAATCTTACTTAAGCCCTCTAAATTGGACAATTCCTGACACTTTTGACAAGATATGCAACCTGAAATTCGGCTTCCTAAGCCTTCAAATCGCATTTTGTCGCCCTTAAAATCAGTCTATAGTGACCTTGTTTAACATTAAAAGCCGTTAAGGTGTTGGTTGTATTCTATTCTGGGTCAATTTGTTTTTTGTTCATCCTGTGCTCATGGTCCTTGTCTGACCGTGATGTCCGTTTAAACATACAAACGAACAAAGAGACCCACACCATATATGTATAATATATACGACAATTCAATGTATTTTAAAGTATTTAGCTACGTTAGCAATATCTAGGGATCGAGATAAGCTGATATATGTATATATATATATAATATATGTCCATAACTAAATGACTTATTGTAAAATAATTTCGTCATAAATTATGTGAGAGATATGGCACAAATCTATATATATTTGTATTACTTTTCACATTTTATTATACTTTTGTATGATCATAGAATATGACATTTATTTCAGTAGTATATACAAAGTCAATAAATAACAATACATATGCATATTTTTCATATTTATAAAAACGATCGAAGGTCATTCTAGGAATATATATACTTTTGTTAATAAACAACATTGTGTTTAGAAAATATGTACATAAATGTATGTTTCGTTTATTTAAACTTGGGGACAAGTTTTGAAAGTTTAATTTGTAATATTTTAAATGTCTTTTCTTAGCAAGTGTACTCTTAGGCCATGAAATCCCTCTGGTTAGCATGAATATCATTATTATTATTATTTTTTTTTTGAAGACTCATGTTTTTTTAAGCTATCGGTTTTGAAAATCCCATAGAAAGAGAATCTATTTTTTATACATCGTTTAAAAGATACTTTTATAGACAAGAAAGTTGATTTTTTTATTTAGAGACGTTCTTTTAGGATATACATATACTATATTATATGGTTTTCTTATAAAATTAATACCAGGTATTCCTTGACAGTAAAAATATCGATAAGACTCCATATTTACATATATCTATTAACATATTATATGAAGGTTAAAAATAATCTCCATGAGGTGAAACGTGAAGAGGAAGTCGAGGCTTTGTGTGTATATTTCCTATTAAAAAGTTCCGAATTACTTTAGATATTGTTGACTTTATGGATTTCACCTACTTCCTTATTCTCAGTTTTCAATTATTCTACTCTTGCTCCTAGATGTAAGTGTTTCTGAGCTTTTATCTATTGAATTTCAAATTAAATACTTGTGCAGCAGTGAATATCCCTACTATTCAATAAATAATAGTTTAGAAATTGGAGAGAGTGATCTAATTGGCTAGCTAACTATCAATGAATTTCAAGCCCTTTGTCTTTTTGAAGAAAAGGTCGAGAGGTAATATGAAGATTACAATTTGAACTCTCTATATACATAGATTCTTGAGTGAAACTGTCACTTTACAGAAAGTTCCTGCTTTAAAAATAAGTCATTTTTATCATTCTATATACTATCGCGTTTGAAAAGGCAATTAATATACCTATCTATGTATTTGTAGTATGTAAGTTGACTACTAATGTCTTATCTTACTTACTTACTTATAAAATTGTACATTAACCCTCAAAGAAAGTTGAAAAAATGAATTGCTACACTCTTTTAAAGAAAAGTTATTATATATATATATATATGTAGGTAGATGGAAATTATATTTAATTCACATTTGAAGAACAGCATTTTCCATTTCTTTTCTGGATATCAAGCTACATAGCTCCTAATAAGAAATAAACAATACGTACAACAGAATCAAAAATAAATGTATTTAGTTAACAAAGAGTTCACTCTTAAGGATGTTACATAATACTTCTTCTTTAAGACAGGATTCTTTTAAAAATAAGGATGCAACATACCTAATGCAAAGAATGTTTATGTATCAATACATATCGGTATACAACTTGACACACCTCCCACTCCTTGTACTATTAGCCTTATTTTAAAACAATGCAATGTATGAATAAATTGTATTGTGTAACCATTGCCCCATCAGCGTGTTTTATCTAATGAGCAATTATATATATTGAGTTAATTTGACAAAGATAATAATATGTACCACAAATATACAAATACTTCAAGCATCAAGGATTCAAAAATTGAAAGGACCCTACAGACTATTCCAAAATACATACATATATGTCCTCAACAAAAGATGCATTCTAGGGAAATGCAGAGTGATAATTACTTTAAGTGTTTGACTATATTTCTTGACTCACCTATAACCTTTTTATTAAAAAAAAATTACATTGTGTATAGATAATTACGTAAAGAAGGTTTTTTTTAGCAAACTTTTTTTCAAATTCAGAGTATTAAATCCACAAAAATAAAACTTCTACAACTTTACACCTCATTCATAAATACTGTGGAGGTACTTCTACAGTTCAGAGGACCTTAGAAATATTTGCTACACGGCATGTTACACGGTTCTATTGCAAAATTTTGATGGTTTCAATCCGGGTCGACGTTCCGATGCAATATTGGGAATGAAAGTACCCGGCTGTAAAATTGCCTTTTTAGTAGAAACAACCAGATGGAATTGTGTCAGGGTCTTCAAGCTACGTATAAATTTAAATACCTTAGTAAATACTGTAAATTATGAGGGAAGCCCATTAAAATTCTTGATCTTTTGAAAAAAGAATTCAATCAGTTCTACACCACTGAGTGGTAAATAATTCTTTGAATGTTTGAATTAAATATATTTTTTATAGATATATAACTGTTTAAAGCAACAATGGTAAAAACGTCTTAGTATTAAACCTAACCAAATGAATACTACGATGGTTGCTATTGATATACATTTCTGATCCAATAGTAAAAAAAAAAGAATAAATATTTAAAATCAAAATATACTTTTTTTTTCAAATGAATTTGTAACGCAATTTATTATACTTGTTAAGATTCTATCTCCTGTCAGATATCTATCAGTATATTAATGTACCTATATATACAAACTATGAATGTATTTATACTATACAATAACATACATATCTTTAATCATGTTTTGATTGAGTATTGATTAGATTAGAAATTGTTTTTTTGATTTAGTAGAAAAGCTTATGAATAGAAGATAAATTGTATTATTGTACATGTTTAATTACTTTAAAAATACTTTAAATGTGCTTCTTTATTTATGCCTTTACCAAAACAATTTTGAATTAATGAGGCACTGTTTTTTTTCCCCCATGTACAATGTATACAAACTATTTAATTAATTTTTTATATCCCCAAAGAAGTGGATTTAATTGAAAGGGATTAAAATCCCAATGAAGTGCATCGCCAACAATAAATCATAAATAAATAGTCATTTCTATTTTTCATTTGTTTTATGTGAATTATTGATTCACGAGTGATTAAATGCTCATATTAGAAAAGTATTTCTATCCAATGACTATTCATTACCACGTCGACAAGCTTTTTTGTGCACTCGCAACTTCGATTCTCAAAAGTAGCTAACTGGTGGCTACCCTTCTGTATTTTCTTTGTTGCCAACTTTTTAATATTGGGTAGAGTTATTATATTGATATACTATTCATTCATAAATTATATCAGTATACAAATCAATCCTTAATACTTGTTTATTATTCAATAATTCAAAAAAGGGCGCGCAATCTTTGATTTAATATATTTTTATATATCAAAAAAAGAATAATTAATAATACTACCCTTTTTGAGTTCATAAGACTTAGAGTCAGCTGCTTTGTATCAGAAGAATGATCTGATGAAAAACAGCTCAAGTGAAAATACAGTGTATTTTTGCTTATTCCAAAACTCGTCGTGTGTACCACTGTACTTAATGTTTACGACTTTATTCTCCCTTTTTAGTTCTGTTTAACTCTCAACTGATTTTGGGGATTTTGTCTAAGAGAAGATATTGGGGGATACAGCTACGTTAACGACGTGCTCAAATTAAATCTCCAATAATTTAACTGATTCTGCAGGTTTTCTTCTTTCTCTTTTTGGGAGCATCTTTTAGCTTTATCGTTATTTCATGACTGTATGAATATATGCATATGGTCATATCCACGTTATTTGTGATCAATACATCCTTTTGTTTGATAATTATTAAACAACCCTCAATCCATTTTTTATGTTTAATATTCTCATGGATTCAAAGCGCAGACCATTATTACATGTACGACATATTATGGCGATGTTTGTCTACAAAAAATAAAAAGAAGTGTTGGCGGTTGTATAACTATGACCATCCGTCAAGTGTATCATTATTTTCCACCCTCAGTATGAAGCTAAGCTATAAACAATCATGTATATGTACAAAAACTCAGCCCTGTTGTGTATGCACAAAATTTATTCTAAAAAAAAAACAAACAAACTACAATTGACTCCCCGCTCAGCAAACATTATTCAACCTACAATATTAATTATGGACCGAGTATGTATGTACTCTATGAACCATGAGAATGAATTGGACAAGGGTTTATTATACAATATATATATATATATATAATATATGAGTCATTTACCTTTGTAAGGATAACACTACTAGGAGGAAATTCATCATGAAATGGATTTACCCCCACCCCTGCGATAGTATCTTTCTCACATCAAGGTACACAATGAATGGTGTAAAAAAAACTACGTGAATGTCACGGGGTCCCTCCTAAGCATTGGGACACTTATCAATTATTATCAAATATTTAATAATATAATTTTAATCTTATATTTATTCAGGGAGAAGGAATCAATATGAAAATAAGTATGAAAAAATGCGTTTTTTAGGGGTTTTCCGTGAGATTCCTGCTTGATCATGCATATTAGCTCCGGATTTTGAGGTACATGACTGAATAGTGAGTCTGTTAGCTCTCAATTTGTCCCCTCATACCCCTATCGAGTGTCCTGAATGCTGATTTCCAAAACTTGAAACTATATGTTGCTATGAAATACATAAACATGTATCCCTACTATTAATTTAAGGAAAGTCCCAAAGTTGGGGAGAATAATGTAATTTGACGTCTACCATTTAATTTCAGACCCTTTTTTTTAGAGAGAGGAAGATAGAAAAGTTTGAAATATATTTACAATGAACATATGATTATGATCACTATAGTTGAATAAATGTCACAATGCTATCACCACAAAATCATACATTACAAGGGATGGGCCTTTTGTTGAGATGAGTGAGTGTGGCCGAAAAAAATCTATCTGGTGCCTTTGAATTTTATTCGTTGATTGTTATTTGAGAATATTAAATGTTTCTCAATAACTATTACAACTAAGAGGTCTGAAGAAAATATGAACAGTCAGAAATCTAGGAGAAGGACAAACTATCTTGCTAGGGGAACCAACTGCTATTTTTCTTTCCTTCCTTAAACTCAACACTGTTTCATCATTTTGTCCATATTTTGTCAGCCAAATATTTAAAAATATTCTACATGTTCATTTGCTGAACCTGCTCTTACTATTTGGCGAATGGATCTAAATTTATATAAAGAATAGTCGGTGAGAGTGACGTAATTGCCTTACACCTAAAATATAATTCATTGCTCTTTTTTAAAGGAAAGATTTAGATATCCAATGAAAATTTCTTTGTGATAAAATGGTAAAAGACCTATAAAAACTGAAACGGGATTTCATCACCATACATAAATAGCTGTCAATATTGTATGAAAATGACCTACTTCCTAAATTTTATGTGTTAATAGGCTTATAAATATGTCCTTCTAGTTCAATGTCTTGGAGTGCATAATCCTTTCAAAAGTCAAAACAGAATTATAATGGGTATTATAATATCAAATGTCATAAATTTTACAAAGGAAAAGATCATTGGTGTTAATTTCATATTATTACCCATAAAAACAGAAGAAATTTTCAACATCCATGTATCAACTTTGATTTTTATATAATGACTAATATTCCAAATAATAATGATAAATACAAAACTTATCTGCTATTTTACACTAATACAATTACAAACACATAATAAAAGCCTTTTTAAAAGATCAAAAATTGACTCAAATACATCAATACCATCCACATTAGTGGTGCCCAAATAGGTACCTAAATGATTCACCCATAGAGTGGTTAAAAGTTAACTGTATGATTTTTCAAATAGTTTTTATGTTTTTATAAGAGACGTTGACTTTACTCTAAAAGATAGTTTATGCAGTAACTTAAGTTTATCTTGGTAGTTGTTGTAGACTAGTTGGTATATTTGAATGTAAACTTTGGTTCAAAAAGATTGGACATATTTTATTTACATAATATAGCATTATACTTTGCCTTGAAGAACTTTAGAGCTTACAATGCCTTTTCGTTCGATTAAAAAAAAAGATAGAGAGACGATACAAACATTTTAAGAATTTGGACGGATATAGAATTTTACAAATTTTAGTCAATTCCAACTTGTTTCTGGTTTCGTTTTTTCTCTTTTTAAAGGCAATATGGAGAACTGTTATACCCTTTTTTCATTGGTTTATATTCATATTTAATGGGTCAACCAAACCTTTAAAAATACTTTGTTCTCCTTCAATAGAATGAGCTGTATTATGAAGGATATAAATAAAAAATAAAAAAATAAAAGCAAAACAAGCAATTAAATATATGTATTCATTTAGAAAATTTCTTCAACAATAATGATTAATTAAGACAATATACCTTCAAACACTTTATATCGGAATTATGTAGAGGAACGGCGTTACAATTGATTTTTTCAGTAAAGAAATTTTTCAATGACGGTGATATTTTGTTTAGAAAAATGAATTTTTTACCCTTGATTTTTTTTATTCTTTCCCACAAATTTGCAAATTTGATAAATTATATATTCACATTTGACAAAAGATGATTTGTCAAAATTTGAATATGAAATTAATGATTTTTTAAATCATTAATTTCATATTCAATGATTACAAAATTACCTACTTATCATTCTAACAAATTAAGTAATGATTTAAGTATTTTGAGGAATCAGTAAAAAAAAAAAAACAAAGTTCTAGAAAAATTCCTAGAAAATCTTTTTACCGACCTAAGATTCCACCACCAAAAGAATATTTCATATTATAATTTCATTTTATGTTTAAGCTATTATTATTTTGTCAAAATCCAAATATTTAATGAGGTGGTTCTCGTCTTAGTCTCGTCTAGGGTTTTGAGCCCTCAAATCTTCTCTTTGTCTCGAGTCAGACAAAGGCTTTACATCAAAACTGAAAGTATATATGTATATCAATAAATCAATTCAGCTCCACATACAATATAATTGTTCTTGCAACATGCGCATAAAAGGTGAAATATATTTATTAAGGAAATGTGTAAAAAATCATAGGATATACAGGGAAGTCGAATAAGGCGATGCACTTTTTTATTTTATTTTATGGGTACGTTTTTCTATTTATGTCAATTTAACATGATGATTTTGTAATAGTGCAAAGTATAGCCATTTAGTAATAAATAAAATAGTGGTCTTGTTTTTTCGCATTGTACCTTCTACTAAATCCTAAGAAATTGTTCATAGACAGAAAATCATATGATGGAAAATGTAGATACCTTGAAGGAACCAGTTAACAAAGGCAGGGGAAAGCGACGCTTCTTTACACAGTAAGAGAAAGGTTAAGAAGAAGAATGTAAGCCTGAAAGTCTTCATGTGAACTATTTATAAAATAAACTCCATTGTAATCGATATAATTAGAAAAGAAACTGAAATGTTTCTGGATGTATAGAAGGAGAAATTTTTATTCAGAGTTTGATACTCCACTTTTCCAGCCCTAGTATCTAACATGTGTATGTTGAACTCAGGACACAACAGAATATGTCTGAGCTGGACACAGAGCAAAATTTATTTATTTTTAAATTAGTAATTTGAAGTTGCAATCAAGGCTAGGGACTATTTTTTAATTAGATTACTTTTTATTGGGTTATGTTCAGCAAAAGGCATAACCAGATTTTATAGTCTTCATCGACTATCTCTTTATGCATATTCAAAACAATAGAAAATTTGAACATTCCTCATGAACTGCGTATTAAGTCTTGCCGTGCCTGAAAGAACTGACAACTTTTCAATTTATTTTTCTTAAATTTGGAGTTTTGTGGATAAAATATTCAGATAATTCTTTTTTCCTCTAGTAGGTGACTTAGTATGTCAGTACTTAGTTTTATATTACAATCAGATCTATCATTTACAGCATTCAGGATTTTCAAAAAAGTAGAGTATCGTAGGAGAATATGGAGAAATAAATAGACCCTGAATGAGGTCCAACTTGGTTAGCATGAGTATTTGGTAGGATTATTGCATTTGGAAACTTAAGTGCACTAAAATATGATCCATAAATCGTTATTACAGAATTCCTAACGAATAGTAATAATCATCACAAAGTAATACTCTATACTTTTGTTACCTTACAAACTCAGAAAATCTGAGTGAATTTAATGTCTGTACTTTACCCTTAAAAGTACTTTTTTGTATTTGGGTACAGTTGCGCTCAATTGCTTAGTCGTTGAAGGCCAAGATAAAAAAAAATCAAGGATAAATTTGAATAATTGTAGCAAAATCATTCCAATACGATTTTTCAAAATCGGGAAGAAAACTGATCAGTGAGACTGGCTGATTACAACATTTTCAATCACTTATATCTATGCCTAAAATTGCAAGAAACTTTGTACTTAGTAAGTTGTTGATACTCATAGAATTTTGTGTGGATTTTTATTTTCCTCATTGTCACACTTTAGGATCAGATACAGTTTCAAAAATTCGAAGATTGGGGCAAATGATGCACCCTAATGTAGATAAATATCGTCGGTTACTTTATTTTATCGATGCACCTGACCGGTGGCAGAAGGTACAGTCCTTTGAAAGCCTATAAATAAAATTAGAAATATGCATAGATTTGCAATCAAAGGCAGATAAGAGTCTATATAAACTTAAATTGGAGGCTGAATCATTTTAAAAGAGTTTTGATGTGGCAACAACTTCTTTTGCTCACGCCATTTCTATCAGAGTCAAGTCAGAACAAATATGTATCAAAAAATCTTTAAACCCTTGTGGGTGATACAACCAAATGATAATAAATTGTAGCTATACAATTTTTTCCTTAAGAAATCAGGAAACAAAATCTGTTTTTAACAGAAAATTTCCCTGACTCATTCGTGTGCTGTTACTTCCTTCACTGTCTTATACTCATTAAAGAACAATAAACAAGAGTTCACCCTTGTTAGTGTAATATTATATAATCAATTAATTAATTAATTAAGGTATGTTTTTGTAATAGGAAGAAGGCAAACTTTGTTATATATGTTTTTTGCCTCTCTTTTCAAGGTGTTTTAATTTTTAATGAATAGAACAAAACAATGGACTTGGGTTCTTTTCTTTCTTTTTCTTTTTTTAATTCAAAAGGTATATAATGATATTTTTAAATTATACTTCGGCGAATTTTAAAAAAATACAATACCAAATATATGTTATAAAGAATAATGCATTTATTCTAATAAGTATCAAAAGATATCAAAAAATACATTTTTTGCAAAAAGAGAAAAAGATCAGAAAATCAGTTGGTACATAGTCAAATATGTCACTCATACCAACTGTTGATCTATTTTTTATTTAGAAGTAGGGAGGGTCTCACATTTTAACAAAATTTACGAACTATTCAAGTGCAACCCGTGAACGTTCAAAACATAAGTAAATGACAAGAGTCAGAAACTATCAAATTCAATTGTGACTGATTAAGTCTCATAACAGTTTCTTGAACGCTGTATTCGAGCTAAATATGAGTCAGCTTGTCTCTACTATGAAATAAAGAGTAGGCGAATAGTAGGCGAGGATTTCGACTCTGGGGCCCCAAGAGCTTTTGTGCTAAGGAGAGTGATGTCAATTATAATCTATCATTCACTTACTATTATTAGACCTATTTTCTTCTTGATACGTTGATTCGTGTCATGGTTAATCGAGGAGTCAATTTTGTTTAATGAATTTAAATGTACATTTGATTTGTGCATTGGTGTGACACATTTCAAAAAATTGTAACTCGAGAATGGGACTTTAGTCTAAACTACCAAATAATCGGAAATTGGAATCGATTTTCAATTTTGAGCAGACTTTTAACACAAAACTTAAGCTTCAATTCCATTAGTCGAGACTATTTTAAATCTCTTTATTGATGCAACAATCAAATAAACGATGTAGGACTCTACGTTTATTATGTAAAACACCTCACTCCAACAAGTTTGTTTATATTAGGGCTTTTTAAACTGGAGAAATGTAAATCATATCAAACTTGAGGATTTTCTTTTCTTAGAATGAGATGCTCAAATGACTGGAATGGTACTTTATTCTGGAATCGGAATCCATTTCTATCTACTATGGTTATTGAAAGAGTATAGCAATTCCTCATTTTTTATTTCTGCAGATATTTTCATAACATAGGTTCACTTTTGTATAGTAATTTAGCAAATTATAGTTATAATTTATTGAAAGCACGTGATTCATTATTTATACATTTTGTATTGAGGATTAAAACATATGATTTAAAAGAATGAATCGAATTAAACAAATCCAGTGCCACACATCACATATTATGATCCATTCAGAAGGATTCACAGAACAATATATCTCCTTAATGTATCAAACCTTTTGAAGAGAATTAGATGGATTTAGAAATCCATTATAAATATATATATTTTATAGTTGAATGCTCCAATAATTTTATTTAGTTGTCGCTACTCCTACCGTGTTTTATCTTTCCGAGAGCTTTATGTCAATGAATTGATTTCTAAGGCTATATTTAGCCATGCTTAAATGATTGTCTTATATTTGTACATATTTGAAGTTAAATGTGTAACAATACAATTTTGTGACGCATTAACAGTGAACAAACCATTGAAAGGACACATATGTATTGAACCAATATTTAGAGACAAATGAAGTATTTCTCTTTAACTATACTTCAATTCTTTGTATGTAAATCATAAAAGAGTGAGTCACTTTACGATTCAATTCTCCATTATATCTTGAATATTATGGGAGTAATTTATTTGTACCTTTAACAAAATGATGCAATTTAATCTATTGGATTGCATTGAATGAAGACCAAGGAGTGGCCCTAATTATGAAGTTGATTTGACAGTATATTATGTACTATCTATCATCTCATATATTATATATTGGAACTCTCTTTGTTCGTTCGTTTGTTTGACAGAGCATCACGGTCGGGCCAGGAGGACTAGGGGCAAGAAAAAGCTCTAGAGACCGAATTTGAGGTAGCTTATAAAGTTAAAAGTTTCAGGAAATCCTCCATTTAAGGGATTTGGATGATATCAAATAATCTTCACAATATCATTTGAGACATTTTAAGGCTGTTTGGATCCTCCCAAGAATTCAGCATTAAAACGGCGTGCAACAGACCGTCATTGAAAGGCCTTTAATTGTAATAAAGCTTTTAGAGAATAACTACAACATATTTACTTAGTAATAAAATCAACCGGTGATCATTCTCACAATAGAAGGATATTAAATACATTTTGTCAGGGATTATGCGCAGAATATTCCGTTTAGAGTTGATTTATGGGTTTAAATATTCATATACATATACATATTATATATGAATGTATATCTATTGTACATATTATATTGAATATATGTAATATTCTCTATCTATCCCCCATAATGAAAACTATATTTTTTCTACATGGACGTGATATCTCATAAGTAATAGTCTGTATAGAGCATATACTACAAATACATACCCAGGTTATTATTGATGTTGTTCCACGCTCCTTATCAAAGGTTCACAATTAGGTAAATATTGAAAACTTTATCACTGAGCCCTTTGGGTGTACACTTCATTTTCTGAGAGTATATGTACATATAGGAACTTATAATATGCAAGCATACAAATTATGTATGGCTCTAACAAAAAATACATACATAGAACTTACCTTCTTATGTATGTATGTATTTATATATAAAGTCCCATGTTTAAGTAATTTGATATTTAAATGTTAACCTAAAATATGCTTTAGGGTAAACGTTCGTCATTCCGATGATGAAAGAATCATGTATGTATGTATATGTTTGTCCACAATTGAATTGAGTAATATGTAAAGATCCTTAGTTAAATTCATGCAGTCCTTTTAATAAGATGGATGAAGAGGATATTTTATCTTTCCCCAACGTCAAATTCCTACAAGGAAAATAATAATTAATTTGGAGCAAGTTGTCCTTTCATTTTTTTTTTTTTTTTCATAATAATTGAGTTCTTCACTATGAGACAAAAGACAAATTATATGTGTTTGAAATGAACTTTACATTTTGCAAAATAAAGTGTATTTCAAAGTAGTTTCCTGTGTATCGATCCTTTAAATCAATTTACAAATCGTCAAAAACAGGTATATAATTGAGTTCCTTTTTGGAAAAGTAGTATTAATTAATTATATCAAACTTATTATTTTATACTTATGCAGAGCCGTAAATGAGATTTTACATTACATGTTTGATATCAAAGATTATACATAATTATACTCCACGTAAAGTCATGAACATAAGCAAACTCTTTGAATTTAGTGAGTAATATGCATAATTCAACAACAACCAAGTCATCATATAGGCACATATTTTCTTCATTTTTTGTCACATCTACATTTAGTACAGGAAATAATTAATTATTAATAACCTATGCTACGATTGTCATTAATATTTTTTATAGCCGCTAGGCCTTCAAGACTCTTTCTAGACGCTTTTCTTTCAACTAACTTTATATACATATAGAATAATAATTATTATTATTTAATTTCTTTTAGAGATGTTCAATGGAAGGATCAAGGCTATTTCGTGGCCCATGACTGAAATTGATCATTTTATAATTAAAAATCCTCAACTATTTTTGTTTTATGAACTGTATCAAGTATATTCCATAAATATTTCACATTTATGAACACTCAGTTTTGCAGTTCCAAGTATAATGATGACCTATGCGTCGATGAGTTATTTGAGTGTCCTGACTCTGCTCTCACCCCCTTTAAAGTTTTCAAGATCAACGCAATAAGATTTAAAAAAATCCTTCTCGATCCTTCAAAGTCTTGTTATCATCTTGGTCTGCCGCCCCTCAAAGTAGGTAATATTGATTACAACACAAGTCATAACTGGTCATCATAAAAAATGGAATTGATTGATTCAAACATTTTCAATGATTCTCCTCAAAAGTATTTATTTATCTCCAAATACAATTTATTTTCTAGGAATTATTGCTCGCTCTATGATGCTGCATCCAGAATATTTTATGTATGTACATATAATAATATCATTATTTTGTGGATATCATGTGGAATTCAAGCCTGATATTGATATAAGAAAGGGCCGAAAGAAATTGTGCCTTATTAGCAAATAAATGAAGTAATTTGGCAACTCTATTCATTCTTTCATAACTCTTTTTCGAGAATTCATGATGCAATCTCTAATAAAACTATGTATTAACTTGAGTACTTTTTGCCTTTCTCCAATAATGTACATAGAATGTATGTACAGATATGAGGAGATTGGAATGGCATTAGAAAAGTATGTAGCCTGTGGCTATGTCTACTTGTGTGTACATAGAGGAAGGTTGAAGATTTTATTCCCTTTGAGAATACACAAAAATGATCACCAAAGGAGTCTCTCATTAATGACATTTAATTTAATTTAACATTTCTTTGATCCTTTGAAATGATATTAAAGATATATGTATGTACAATAATAAACCATGTTGGTCTATTTCTTTGGTGTCAGTTGTACGATCTTTCTAATGAGTTATACTCATAACAGGACACATATGCCTCAACAACCTACCTCCAAGGATATTCATCCTCGTCCTATTTACCTCAGAGACATTTACCTTAAAATACCTTAAAATAATAATTGGGCGTTTCAGTAATTTTTTGTTATTTTCAAAAAAAAAAAAAATCAGGTTGACTACTAATCATCTACTTGACAGTAGCATTGCTCTAATACTCTGAAAATGTCTAAATTTCTCTATTCCTATATTCTATGCTCTATCAGTAACCAACTTTTACTACTTTTTACTACATTTTTTGTGAATAATATTCAAAATGGGCATAGTATAAAGCATTTAGATCTTACTTACAAATACATACTCGAGCAAAGTATTAAGGTCGTACTTCGAAATCAAATTATATATTCTTATAAAATGTACGACAAGTGAATTGTTTAATCCATTCATTACTATAATATAATTATCTGTATACATATATCATTTTTCTCAATTAATATGTATATATCTAAATAGCATTTATAGTTTAACTACAAAGAATGTATCATTACTCATATGAGGGGATGTCGTAGGGGGACGAAATGTTGGGCAATTGTTCAGGAGTTAGGTACACCATGGTTATCCAAAAAGCATTCAAAACCCTATTTCGATTTAAAAAAATAAAGTATTATTCTTAATTTGACTTTTATTTTAAGTCAATTTTTAACTGTTTGCCCCACAAAAAAACTAGATATTTCATTTATATAAAAAAGTCTCTGAACAGAATATAAAAAAGGTCCCCTGGATTAAAATCCCATTTCTCTAAGCCAGACATGTCTAAAGTCCGACTCGGGGGCCAAATACAGCCCGTGGTCAATTTTCATCCGGCCCGCAGATTCCGTCATAGAATCAATAACTGGCCCGCATGTACATTAATAAATAATACATTGGGGAACAGGGATGTTACCTGCGTGTGCTAAGTGCTGCCATCTAGAGGCTCAGATACGAACATCAAATTAGTAACCGAGTAATTGTCTGAATGAGCCCCATTTTTTCTAAGAAGACGACAATTAACCAAAAGAGGAAAGTTGACTGCGACGTTCTATCTAAAGGAAGTCCACCTCTTGCATTTTTAACACACCAAATCTGGCCCCCTTTGCAAAAAGTTTGGACAAAAATAAGTATTACTGATTTTTTAAAGTATTCTATGTAAGTCAATATGCCGTAGCGTTAGAAAGTACCTAGAGAATTCAAGTTACTGCTCTACAATGACTGAGATACCACTGTATCACAAACCTATCACGGAACCTACATAATCTACCCCATAGATACAATATAATGAGCTCTTTTATACCATTTTAATTTGTATTACTTTCAACATGATCAAGATTGACTTTAATTTCACGCTTTCATATACATATATGTATCATAATGTATTTTATTATTCTTAATTAAAAGTAAATGTTCAGGCTTCAAAGCGTGAATAATTTATTTTTCTTTCTTTTTTCCCTCGATCATTTTTCATTGTATTATGTGTACTTAATGTATAACTTAGTTACTTATAAACTTTATATACATATAAGTATCAAAATGGTTTTCCTCCTCTTCTCTTCTCTTTTCTTTTTTTTTTTTTTTTCGACTCCCCCTGATTTTCCCTTCCTCTTTCTCTCTATTTTTCTTTACAACTACGTACAGAGTAGGATTACTAAATCAAGATGGCGTAATCTTTTTTGAATTGTCTATTTCTTTTTATTATTATTGTATAGATATCAAATTTATATTGTTTGTGGTTAAATCTTTTTGATTTTTTATTGCTTTACTCTATCCATGAATAACTTCAAGAGTAATTTATATTTCAATTTATGAATTACTTCATGATGCAGTGGGATGTAAAATTCGGAAATAGGGACAAGGTTTAGAGCAATAATTCTAAAAACCCAGGGAACAAAAAATAATTGGATATGAAAAACAAATCTACATAATATACAAAATTACTAACTTATAAACGTTTCTATGGTGCACAGTGATCTAAATTTTGTTCAATGGTCTCGTGGCATTCAACTTAATGTTCATTATAACAAACAGGAAAAAAAGATTCACTGCCTTTAGAGAATGTTTTGAATCCGGGATTTTCATTTTGCCGTCAATATAATTGCACATATATATTGGAACGTATACAATGGACTATTAAGAATTAAATTATTTCTTCGAATTGGATTTTGGAAGGGCCATTATTTGCCTTGGTCTCTCCCTTCAGTACGGTGTGAGGAGCAGAAATATCAGCCTATCGATCCTCTTTATATAAGATTTTTGAGAAAGAGGTGCCTGCTCCGAGGACATTGTGTGACGGGAAGTTTGACTAGGGCGGTACATCTGTCAAATGATAACACAGGTGTCCTAAAGCCAGCTCAGCGGTGTGTCATTGGGGCACTAATTAAGTCTTTGACCCTACATTATTTATAGTCTTCAATTTACTGACCAAATGACATAAATCCCTTCGTAAGTCGAGTGAAGGAGTTTTAAACTGCAATCTCAAAAAAAAAAAAAAAAAATACTAATTTTGAATATGATTTATAACTTATTTGAGGGTGGGGGACCAATACACTCAAATAAGAGCTACATAGCCCCTCTGGAACAGAAAGACGCAGCTATTTTCTTTTATTATTCATTTACTAATATCCTGAATGCATGCAAGAAGAAAAAGTATCACTTTGTTGTCGAAGCAAACAACATAAATCCGTCATCTCTTAGAGATTAAAAAGATGATAATATTGTCATCATAGATAAGCCTATGTATGTACATACTCATAAGATTGGATAATAATAATAATAAGTACTTACTTCCATACCTAGTAACATATTATTTAAAAGGAAAATAGTAAAGTTACATCTATTAATAATGGATTTTTTTTTATTTTTAAATCAAGTCATTGCACTATTGTACATAGAGTGATAATAATAATATACATACATACATATAATGGAATTGACATTTAAATAAATGCTCAGATAATAATTATTATTATTAAAGTCACAAAACTGACAAAATCTAGGTGTAACAAAATGTTGTGAATTATGTAGTTATATATGTATTGTGTCTATGTATATATAGACATATATATATTTATTCTGCCTGAACTTTGATGTTTGATGAAGTATAAAGTCATTTAAGGTATGAATCCCCTTTTTGAAGCGACTTATCTCATTGCCACTTCGTCTAAAGTTATCTACATAGTATTAAGTACCTTGATATCTCAGAACATGTTCTACTCACAAATCCAAGGGGTTTTTGAAGGAAAAGAGCTTTAACTACTTTAAAAGGCCCTTTCAATATGTACATCAATAATATTTTAGTGTCGAGGGCCCTTTAGTCTTGAAAAGAGTTAGTCTCAATAAAGGGGCAAGAAATTACAATCCAATTACGTATTTCATATAGTATTTAGCTATATGTGAGACAATACATTGCTTTTTCAGTATCATTCTACATTGAAAAGATGACTACAGTTCCTAAAAATATAGAAGCAGATACTAAATAATAATAATAAATTTATTTCCAGCAAACTTTTTTTGGTTCTCGACCTTACATTTCGAGTAGATCCGAGGTAGGTACAAGTATATATAATATACATATATTTAAAGACTCGGAACATTGATCAATCCCAACAAAAAATGTGCAAAGATTCACTCAGCACTCAACAGACTACATATTCTAAGATGAAATAAGTGATATTTTAAGTATGCAATGTACTTTATATGACCCTATAATTCTCAAATGCTATACATATAAGACCTATTAACAAGGAAAATGTGATGAAAACGAATTTAGATACATCGTATTTTAGGAATATAACTGCAAAGAAATAGAGGCTTTTTTCTTCTTCTTCTTTTTTTTGCATAAATGTGTCTTATCAACTCAGACACTATTAACCTATTTACTTATACTAAGCATAAATAAGTAGTATGATGTCTATCGTGAATAAATGGTAAGTATAATAATAATAATAATAGTAGTAATCTTTTAAAAGTAAAGAAAAGTGATGTTATATTGTCGTTAAATATTACAACTATCAAAAAATACCAAGACACAACAACATGTCTTTTCTGTTTTTTTTTTTCTTATTTTTTTAAAACTTCAAATAATTCATCATATGGCTCAACTAATTGAATGTTTATACAAATTGCATAGTTAGATAAATAAGTACGTATATTAAAAATTAAAATACAAAATGAGATGCAATTCTTTCAAGGATTTGTCTTATGGAAATGTTAATTCCTTTGGGAGTTCCTGGTGCTGAGAAAGCTCCCATTGGGATTGAATCTATGTATGTACAAATTTCTTCATATAACGTCATATAAGTTTTTGAATTCAGTTTGTACATATACATACATATATTCATACGTGCAAATGAATGGAGGCATTGCATATTATAAATAATAATGTACGAAGTAGAGGTAAAAACAGTTTGAAGATTTCCTTTTCACACGTACAAACTAATGTATTTAAATAGCATTTATGTATATTGTTTGAATTGAAACAATGAAGGGAGGGAGGATCCGTTACAAATTGACGCCAACCCTTAATTGTAAGTGCCACAATGATACGGAAGAGAAAGAGAGTTGATCCATTATGAAATTGCAGAGGAGTGACACATTTTCCTGGCAGATTTAAAGCAGAGAGTGCCTAACCATTTAATGAAATTTCAATCAAAAGGTTTTAATAGCCTAATAATTAATTATTAATTGATACACACAACACAACAATGCTAAGAGACCCTTTTTCACGTATTTAATAAGCAACTACATACATACATACATCCTTATTTGTGGATTGAGAAGGAACATAATAGCATAATTATATGAAATATGAGACTCTCATGAATCTGATTACTTCATGAATTATATAATTGGACACATCATGATCGACCTTTGACTGTTTATATATAAAGGCCATTGAATGTTTTAAAAACTTAAACATATTCATCCAATTAACTACTCAAATGTTTGGGTGCAAGGTAAAGAGAAATCAATAGGTTTATTTAGTATGTTTATGTATTTGTATTATTTATGAATTTCATTCCTTAGGGATTCCTGAATTTCAATTTGAATTAATCAACCTCATATTTATAGATAAAAGTTGGGCCCTTTTGATCTAAGTTTTGTTCACTCAACACATTGAACATAAAACGTCAAATGAAAGACATTTAGAATGACCTTCAGGAGTGTATTATCATTTATCATCACCACCACACTGAGAAATAACAATAATAATAATATACGGTCAGAATTTTATATATTATATATACATCTTATAGAAATAGTCACGCTAGGTGCTAAATAATATACCTACATATACAAACATTTCATAAACTACACACGTCTTGTGGAGTGATGAAATATAGCACTCAGAGTATTATCAAAGCCAGAGGGCTTCTCTTTCATATATAATAATAATAATAATAAGTACATGCATAGATAAAGGACATAGGCACATACATACATATAAAAAAGAAATCCTATTGAGACTTTAATAATAATCATAATTATATATTAATATTGAAAAAAAAAAGCAATTGCCCTTCTAGCAAAAGTTTCCATTTTGAAATGATGTAATCCAGAAATGAATTTATCATGTACATACATATGTAGGTATCTATGGTTTTTCAAAATCCTTTGTGTTGAGCCTTCTTTTTCTACTCATGGAACTACTAAGAGAGAAGAAATCCGGACTCATACGAAGAATATGCATCTACTTCTCTTAAAAATAATAACTGTTGATAATAGTGTCCAGCTGTGTACAACCAATGCTAGAAGAAGCAAATAGCTCTGAGCCTCTCCTCCCCTAATTATATAAAGTTTTGGTCTCAAAACCAATTTTTAAAGGTCCGATTTCGGCCTTGACCCCTCAAACTCTCGATGCCAATAGTGTCCAGGCCAAGGCCAAAGCCACTAGATAGGAAATCTCATTTTCTAAAAGAACAATAATTTTTTTTTTGTTTTTCTTGATCTCAATCCCTTAAAGTCTTGGTATGTCGATCTGAGTGTCGATTCCTCGAAAATAGTGTATACATAGAAAAAGAGGTTTAGAGCAATTTTCTTATTGCACCAAGTCCTTGACGATTGTCAATTTTCTACCCAATTTGTATGATAACTAGGAATTGATGGTGAATTACATTTCTTTGATTAATTATTAAATAACTGCTCTTCAGAATAGGTTAACACTCTATTCTCACCCCCTCAATGAGAAAAATCGACTGATTCAAGCTTTGATTGACACCAAACACCAAAGCATGAAAACAGAATCACGAAATCCCTCAGAGCTTTTTCAACTCACAAAACTACCCAACCCTAGTCATCCGAGTAAAGTAAAATGTTTTGTATCCTTTTTCAATTTAGATGATAGAGAGATATGGTTTGAGTGATTGATACTCATAATAATATGTAGTGTAAGATTCAGGGTTGTTATTTTGTCTATAAAAATCAAAGGCCAGGTGGGCTTGTAAATAAAAACCGGTTACTCTTAGGGTATTTGGTTCGGGTAAAATAAGAATATGGGAGTTAAAAATGTATCATTTCTTAAGTGTAGACCAAAATTAATTAAGTCACAGAAAAATAAGATTCCGAAATGAAATAGTCTGTATGTATACCTAAGTAAATGAATGACACGTTGTTCATTGATTGCTGCTACATACAATTTCACTCACAATTACTGAATCATCCAAGGGCTCCCCTCCCTCTTGGTATTTAAAAATAACTTCAACTTTTCTCCTCTCATTCCAACAAGGTTTGGATCACATCAACAGAGGAAGAAGTTACACAGACAAAAAAAGCACCCCTCATCTCACAGGGATTTAAGCAGATTGTGAGCTCTCATTACCATACATATTATATATATAAATATAAATATGAATATGTATGGAACAAAATCCATTCTAAAAAATGTATTATTTGTTACAAGCCTCTTTTTTCTTCTTTTTTTTTTTTTGTTCTCTCTCTTTCTCGACATACAGCACTTTGTTGTATGCATGCATGTACATACTAACAAACTACACTAATACACACAACACATACATACAAACTTTCCCTACGAAACTCCTTTCTGCAAATTCATGCTTGATTCTTCTTCTTCCTCCTACTTTTACAAAGTTAGTTAATAAGTAGAGTAAAAGAAACAGAGGAGTTTTCACTACGGTACATTTGTATATGTATGTATGTATGTTATACTTACTTATAGAGTATCTACTCAGTTCGAGTCCGTAGTAGTAGTCATCATAATACATCATGTAATTTATAGCACATTCAGGTCAATAAGAAAGAAAGAAAGAAAGAGCGAACGAGGCGCTGTTGATAAGCTCAATGGAATAAATTATAATTATTATCATTAAAGGGAAAAGAAAGAATATTAATATAATATTTAAATAAGATACTCTTTAGGAACAATATAAAGTACCGTTAAGTTTCATATGATGGAATCAAAGAAGGGGACACGTCTCTCCTCCATACTACAACAATACATAACATCCATGAGAGTAATTACCTACGTGTGATTTTTGAAAGTTGTTATTAAAACAAAGAAGATTAATCAAGGGGAAACAGAACCGCAAAGGGATGATGATCATCATACATGTGTTTAAGGACAAAATATGTACAAGTGTTTTTAAATGGATGCAGCAAGCCATTATGAACATACAAGGGGGGAGGGATGTGAAGAGGAGAAAATGTGGATTAGAAAATTGAGAGGGATTCAAATAACCTCCATATACATATATAATATGTCTTTGAGACAAGATCGAGTCGAATGGACGTAATATTGACGTAAGATACATATATTTTCCCATAAATAATTAATTTGACAATAAGAAATAATAATAATAATAATAATGGTATTGACAAGCACAAAAAAAAAAGAGATAAATTTGTTGTAGAGTATTAGAATGATATTGATAAACACACACACACACATGGATAAAAAATAGTGATAGATCGATAGATTTATCAAGTAATTATGTATGTATATATATATGTAGTAAAATGGAATGATTTAGCTAAATTTTTTGTTTTAATTAAAAAGAGGAGGTTTCTATTTTACTTTGTATACTATGTATATGGTTGTTGTGTAGTGGATATATAAACTGGTATAGCATATATCTTTGCAGCAAGAAGTTGAAAAGTATAAAAGAATGAATATGTATAGAGTAGATACTATAAAATAAATTATAATATGACTTATGTGTGTACTTTACTGAATAAAATCTAGGCAGTGTACAGTTAAGGTAGGCAATTTGGAGCTGTTATTGATAGAAAAGGCAGTGATGTGATGAGGAATGGACTCTAACTTAAAGACAGCGTCATCCACCCAGGGAGAATATAAATCCCTTCGACTATTAAACTTGGGAATGTTACTCATCTTTGGACTCCTTTGTTGATACTGACTTTTAATGGTGAGGGGTAGAAGGGTGGAGGGCTCGAGGATCTCCTGCTCTGACACAAGATCATCACTCTCTTCCTCCAAATTAAAGCATCTAAAAATACCTTCGCCATCCACTGTGGCAACGGCCCGAAACGTCGACATCCACGTAAAGGCAGTGACGGGAGAGCTTTCATGTCGAAGGAGACGGTGACAATTACCATTGTCCACGTTCCAGAGGCGAACTGTGCATCCTGAAGAGCTAAGAGCCCAAGGATATGCGAGTTGTACACCTGTTACAGGCCCTGAATGTCCAGTCATTGTCATGAGAGGCCTCTCAAAGAGATCATCTTCATTCTCACCCCCGTTGTTCCCCCCAGGTGGCTTACTCAAATTCCACAACTTGACTGAGCGATCATCCGAGCCAGAGATGGCTTTGTTCCCTTGGGCATCAACGGCTCTTATACGAGATACATGTCCATGTAATATTTTTGAGAGCACAAGAGATCCGTTGGGTAGAATGTTTGCGATCCCAATCGTCATGTCATCTGAGCAAGAGATGATTGCATTGTTCTCCGCAAAAAATAGAATTTTGTGAATAATTTTAATGTGATGCGCTAGGATTGCAATAAGTCGTAGACATTTAAACTGTTGCAGAGACTCATAGAGACGAATCTTTCCATCTCGACAGCCGAGTGCAACAAGTCGATGGCCTGCAGAGATGCAAGTTAATGAGCCGGGTAAAAAACCATTGTCGGTGAATCGATGTATCCATCGACTCCGTCCCTCTGTAAAGAGAGAACATGACATGACGTGAGTTCGACCAGTAATGACAGACATGGCGAGAGCAAAGATATTAAGATCATCGTCTACCGTGACGTCGATGATGGAAGTGCGATTCATATCCAAGGAAAAGGTCGTTGTTGTTTTCTTCCGTGTTCCTTCTTCAAAGACTGAATTTCTCACTCTTTGACGAAACCGTCGGTCCGAATATACGTTGCACAGACTCAATCTGATTCGTAAAAAAAGAAGGGGAAGTCATCATCACAGGAGCAAAAAAAATAAATTATACTGATAAAGAAATGAAGTCATGTTCTACTATTAAATGATGAAATATCCTGGGACTCTTTCCCCCGGCAACATTCCAAGTGCTGAGAGAAATTTTAAAATACTAATCGTAATGAAAAATAAATAAATAGAAAATAAATAAAAATATGAGGCAAATTAGAGCAAAGTTAAATATTTAGACGTTTTTTGCTTTTGCTTTTTTTTTGTCCGTGTGATGAGTCTTTCCTTTGCCAAAAAGTCGATACAAGTGAGGATGCAAGCAGAGATGGTGAATCAAGGAGTTTGAGGATCCTTACAACGATATGAAAGCATCCGGCCGAGGCTAAACTGCTTAGAATGTCAAGACGACCCAGATTTTCCGAGGGATGTGTTTTGTAGGGACTTTTATCATTGGAGCACAACCAAACGGAGGTCGCCATGATCGAGGAGGTGTATGGAGGATACTTGACGCTAAATTCACTGCTCACTCCACCTCCACCACCGTTTGCATGGAGTAAACTGCTTGTATTTGTACTTTTTTTAAAGTACAGGACTGAGGAAGACGAGGGATGAAAATATTTTTTATGCGGACAGCGCGCGAAATCCATTATTGCCAAGAAAGCAGCAGAAGCCGTCCTCCTCACTCGCCGGTATATGTTAACTATTATATGTATTACAACACTCGGAGTGCGCGGGTTATTTAATCTACTAAGTACCGTGCACGTATTATTAATATGATTACTATGAACTTCTTCTAACTCACAATTTTCTTTTAAATAATATAAAATAAAATTATTTTCTTCTCAGCAGATCCTCTCCTGTTTCTCCACCGGAAATCGTGACATTATGTATGTATGTATATATATATATTTATATATAAGATGCAGCTAGCTGGCATTCAGTTCGAGTCCTACTCCTCGACTAAAAATAAAAAACTATAAACCTCTTTTCTTTTGCGTGTGAATGAGGAGAAGACGATGATGTCCTCTTTCCTCCTCCTTCTCCTCCTCTTCCTACTAGACGAAGAGGAGCCCCTAACTACTACGACTACTGTCTATGTCTTGAACAAGATGAGGATACACTAAAGAGCATTTGAAAATGTGTGCATAGTTATATAAACGGCCGAAAAATCATCTCGCGCGCGTCACAAGCAAAACTTTCCTCTTCAATTTTGCTCCTCTATTTTTTTAAATAACATATTTGTTGTATCCAGTACTCTTGAGCTATAATGACTGAGAAGGGGGCGAGTATGCACGTCAATGATATGCGGTGGGGAGAAGGATTGCAAATGGACATTCATGTTCACATGAATGTCATAACTAAGTCAGTCAGTCCTCAGCTACTATGAAGTAATCACAATAGATTTCATAGCTAGTAGTTCTCTCATCAAAATTAAAATTAAACACTTCATTTTGACAAAATTCTATTGCACTTCTCTCCACGAACTATGTACATATTATAATTATAATTATAAGTAACATACTTATTAGCTAAAAAAACATGAAAAAAGAAAATGTCTGCGAATTATATTGATTGAGTCGACGGCAGGGAATTTTGTACACACATGCATAATGTATGTACTTAAATGTACATATATAGAGAATGGGAACTCTCCAAACTGCAGTTTTCTTTCTCTAATCATTGCAGTGACTTATTATTATTATTGTTATTTTACGCAAAAATAAACAAATAAATAAAGGTGAAAGACCTTTCTCATTTAGGTCTCTTCTCTTTTTGTATGGGTCACGACTGCTATTCCACACCAAGAATGAAAGAGTAAATAATAAATGGATTTCATAAACACATTGTACATACATATATATTATTATTTTTAACTTTTACTTTAATAACACTGATCAACAGTCAAAAATCTTAGGGGTTATAAGTATAATAAAAGTTATTCAGTTTTGAACGCTAATTCCAAATATGTAGCTTCTTTTTTTTTTCTCGAGAGTCCGGCGGTTTTAGAGAAATCGTCAAACCCTACTTTTTAAGCTAATTTGGCCCATTTTCCAACTTCAACTTCAATTTAAGCCTATTTAGGAGGATATTTAATTTGGATCATTACATAATAATGATCCGCAAGGGTATTTAATGTAGATACTATTTCCGGTCTTTGTTTTGACCTAAGGGACTCCTGGGGAAGTAAGCCCAAAAGGCAGTCAATCGTTTGTAATTAAATAACTCCTTGAATATTACATAAAATGGATTCATTAGGAATGCATTCAAAAGCTGAGACCCACAGCTTTCAAACGAGATGTCAAGAGCTCGATAAGAATCCTTAACTAAAAAGAAATCATTAATCTACTAAATGTGTAAATTTTCATCCGATTTTGAGCAAAAATTCGCTAGAAATCAAAGACTCATAATAGAGCTACTAAAAACAGCTGCAGCTGTGGGATTTTTGACATTTCAAATTTGTTGACCTGTGTAATTATTAATTTACATAGATATAATTATATCATTCATTATTATATTTAAGCTCAGTTGTACACTCATTTGCATTTCTTTTTCAGGCTCTCCAGAGTATAGTACACTAAATAAATATTAAATATCGATATCCTGATACTTCATAGAGTTAAAGAGGCTGTTCAGAAAATATCCAAGAGGATTTTTATTGTACATACATAACCACATAATATAATATAATATAATGTATTTATGTATGATCTATTAAAAAGACGGAAATACGGGATTAATTGTAAGTCATCCCTGCATGTTTATATATCTATATATATGTATATGTATATATATATACTTTATCTAGAGTGAGCTTTCGTTTTTAAATAAATTCATTTTAATTTGTGTATGTATATGTTCTTTAAGGAGACCAAAGGGGGGTTCTTGAGGCTGAAGAGGAAGTCAAGCGATGGTCTTTTATGAAATTTACAAAAGGACGTGTAGAAAAATTGGTTACAGCTCTCAAGTTTGTAAACTTTCCTTTGAGAAAAGGCAATAGAGCTATGAAAAAAAGGGGAAAGTGGAGTAGATATTGTAATAAGTAATTAATTAATTATAATTATTATTGATTAAATAATGATGTTTTGTGTACAAATGTATTTATATGTATTTTCTAATTATGTATAATTGGCATTTATACATATTCTATATAAGTATAATATCTTGTTCTCTCCTAGGAATATGTAGAAGCTAGGAATCAATATTCTCACTCCATGATATACATGCCATGTATATATATAGTCCTTGTAAACCCTCTATGTCTTAATATTGAAATAACAATGAAAACCCACATGTTATACATTTATAATTTATAAATTTTGAAATCTCGGTAATGGAACAGAAAAGTTTTATGGATAAAGTTGATTCCTTTCTTTTTCTTATAATATGTATGGATAAGTTTGTTTGTAATATAAACTAGGACAAACTTTTGATATCTATCTTCTTACAATGCTTTTACATTACAACCTTGCTACTAAAAATAAACATAATAAGAATAGTAATAATACTGATTTGATAAGAAACTCACTGTTTGTTTTTATACCAAATAGTCCTTATAAAAGCATTGTAATTCGAGTTATAAATGCATCATTAATTCTATGTATGTATGAAGACCCATTGCTTCGACATCTACAAAATCATACGGGTCCCTCAAAATCCTTTCAAATTTGAATTTAAGGGGAATTGATAATGATAATTATAAATTAACCTTAATTTGGAGCACAAACAGTAAAATATACGCTGTATGTACATATTTGTTGTCAGCCTTGGGCTTTTCTACTCCTCTTCTACTTATTAGTGTTCTAAACCTTGATCGATGGAACTCATATTAGCTCTTATTCAACTGGGAACAAATGGTATCCACTACACGTCAAAAAGGAAAGGAAAATTTTGCAAAAAAAACTGGTAGCTGGCCTTCTGTAATTTTTTTTGATGGCAACTTTTTAATTTTGGGTAAAAAGTTATTATTTTGATACATTTTACGTTGATAAATTTCATCAATATATAACTCAATAAATGGTACTTCTATAATATTCAAAAAAAGGGCGCACAATCCTTGATTTAATATTATATATATATATATATATATATCAAAATTATATACCCTTTTTGAGTTCATAGCACGTAGAGTCAGCTGCTTTAAATCAAAAGAGTCAACTGATGAAAAACAGCTGAGGGAGAATTTATTATTATGTAGTATTTTTGTTTATCCCATAAAGCTCGTCGTGCTGCAATTTAATGAAGAATAATTCAGCCGTTAGGACGAATTGCCTTACAACTCACCAGCTGAATTCGGGCCATTCTCTTTCTTTCTTTTTAGAGAAAAGGTTATGAGATACAATAAAGATGGAAAGAGTTGTAATTTATTTTACTTTTTATGACAAGTATTATGACATAATACTTCATTTCAATTTTCAGTTGATTAAATATTCGTTTCATTTTATAATTAATAGTCACACAGTCTTCTTTTTTTTTCTTCCATAAATCATTTCCTGGATCTTAAAAGTTTAAATATTAGCCATTTCATCCATTTTTGAATAATTTAGCCTCTGTGTCCAAATAACGTTATATTTACTATCCAAAATAACAAAATAAATATTTCTAATGTAGAAAAAAACAACTCCAGTTCCTAATTTCTGTACATTCAAAATCGAGGAAGATTGAATCCAGCTTTTTCTATCGAGACAAATGATTAAACTGACTATCAATTCTATTAGCAATCGGGGTATTTAATGCATACATTTAATTACTATTTTACAGCATCTTATCAAGTCATTGTATATGTACATATTTGCATGTGTGCCATTTTCCTTAAATAAATAGAAAATCCAAGAGACCAACAGGAATCATCAAATATCTGAATTTTTTTTTAGATCTGATCTGATTAATGAAATAAAAACATCAATATTGGAGTATAAATCTTCCCAATTTATTTTAAAGGATCTAAACCTTAGAATATATGATATTTTCTACCCCTTAAACTTTTCCTTTGACTTGGAGTTAAAAAAATCATAGATTCATATCCCCGGATCCAAAAGTCTTTGTTTTATTCAACAAATTATGCATAGAATGAAGAAACTATTTACACAGAGTATTACGGCTTTTCCCGTTTTTTCTCCAGTTGTGGGGCCTAAGGGAAGGATAAAATATGTGTATTTTCTTATTTATAAATTTATATTGATAGTTTTTTTATTGGTTAATAAATTTAAAACTTAATTTTCTCTTTATTAAAAAATATGAGGACACTGATTTTGGCATTTCATGAGACTCTTCTTTCATTGTCGCCGTTTACATAAAACCCGTTATATTCTTGGGACAGAAAGGATTCAATTAACCGGGCCCAATAACAAGACCATGAATGATAGTATTATATAAAATTCTTAATTAAATTGCAGATAAATATTCTGACTCTCCAATTTGAAAGGATTTACTCTGGAAGATATTATTGACAAGGTTTACAAACAGATTTCATTTATGTTATTTTGACAAATAAATTTTTACAAAGATGACTGACAAATGTATTTATGTATGCACATTTAAAAGGATGCAGGAGTAGGCTCAAATTATTAGGTCATAAAAAAAAACAATGTAAGGAAATTCGAATCTCAACCTAGAAGATATTTCCCAAGTCTTTTGTAATTCTCTAAAGGAAAAAGAAGTTCCTTCCTTTCTTCTTCTCTACCAGGAGCAGCTGCAACAGCAGCTCTCCACCATCCCCAGCCTCTCCTCTTCGTCTTCATTTTTTACTTATGAAAAGAGTATATTTTTTCTCTCAAATTACGATGATGTCTCCTGACACTTGTTCACCCCAAATTCATCTTTTTTCCTCTATCTATTATAATAACCCACGTAGGTACATTCATTTCTGCCACAACGCTATATGTATATTATTTTATATTCTTTAATTAGATCTTATTTATTCCTTTTCAACTTTTGTCATAATTACCTCATCATTATCTATTATTATTATTATTATTATTATACAGATAACATATACTATGTATGTATGTATGTATGAAGAAACGAAATGAGTGGAGTAAAGTAGTTAGAATAATTACACATACAATTCTTATTAAATAAGAAATGTTTACATAGTGAGAATGAGTTTGAATGGATTCATTTTTTGAAGGGTAAATAAATAAGTATTATTATTTTATATAAATAGAGAATAATGACTTAATTAACTTGTCAAGATGTATGCCTGTAAAATGTACAACCTTCCCTCTGTTGAAGCTGTCTTTTAACGAACTAAATGGGTTACTTATCAATGTATGTACTTTGAAATATGAACGCTTTTTGTTAAAAAAAAATGGGGGGAAGGTATAAAAGCGAATCGAAATTTCCTTAGGAAGGATGTTTCGTTTTTTTTAACATCATACTAGGATAATAACTCAGTGATACCTTGACCCACTACGAGTCTCTTAACTCTTACTTAAATCAAATTAGGTAAATGGCAGCGTGCAGACCTGGAGCAAAACAATATCGACCTTTGAATTAAAATATGGGTCTTTATTTTATCATGGAACAACAGTTGTACGGAGTAGTATTGCTAAATATGCATTCATATATTTTGTAAATCGTGGACAGATTGTAACCCGTCTGTTGAACCTAAAAACAAACATAGAAATTAAGAGCTATCAAATCATAATTGATGTCTAAAAAATGTGTTTTGACAAAGTATATCGAGCTCATTAGGAAAACGTCTACTTCGTTAACACATCACTATATATCACCTTCAGATTACATTTATAGCCCTATGAATTTAGAATAGCTATCTGAATTGTGGCTTCAGAAAGTAATATATGCAGATTTGATTCTAACTAGTAATTAAGGTTTGAAACCTTTTCGACCTAATTATTTATAAATGTATGTACATATATAATCTTGTCAAGTCTGGTTGCGTTTGCAGCCTTATTCGTGCTGAATCCTTGACTCGTGATTAAGAATAAACTCATCTTTTAAGACAAAAAATAAAAAAACAAAAAAATACCATAATGACGGCTCGTATGTCAAAAAACTCGTAATTTGTGTCGTTCATATGTCAAGATGACGCTGTACTAAAAAATAAGTTAAGTCAAATAATATTTAATTAAGTACATAATATATAAAAATACATACATATAACTACATATGATACCTTTGGACGAATAATTTTTAGTAGTAGGTACATCCAACAGCAATTTGGGTTTGCCCTATGTATACTAAAACTAAATAAAGGGCCATTAAGAATGTTATCCTACCCACCCAAAAAAAACAACAACTAATCAGTACATGTTTCTGATGGGTAATGTTCTCTCTAAGAATCAAAGTTAGTTTTTACAAGGTTTATAAATGTTGTTACATTGAATAATAATAGATTCAACTTTTCAGTCCTAATTTTTCAATAAGTAAAAACTCTCATGGACCTTATTCATGTGCTATTGAGTCTTAAACACCTACCTTGCTTGTTGCATAGTATAGTTTATTCAATCATAATTTGAATATTAAATATCAAAATGGCAGATGAGAAAATCTCACTGCCGAGTAAAAAACCCTTCCTTCTGACAGCCAACTACTTATTAAAGGATTGTTAGGACCTTTCTTGGACCCATCATCTAATCTTTTTCCAGTATGTGTGTTTCAAAAATACTTAAGTTATTAGAATATGGCCATTGGGAAACTATAATTCTCGAGATGGAAATGATTTCAACCAGCCTCTTTAAACAAACTCAGCCGTTACATATATTTGATTAATTGCATTTGTTCGACCAAGATGTGTATTATCAAGGGATTTAAATCGTTCTTGGTTTTATAAACTATTGTTCAATCAATATCATGGCTTTTGGAAATATTAATTGAGCATGACTCGAGAGTCGTGAGGTGAACACTTCCCGTCCATAAAGACAAATACAATACACATTGTTTTAATACATGTATGTATCTATCTAAAAACAATAAAATAAAAATGTAACGCTATTCAGTGAATTGTTCTATGAATCTGTCATGGGTATTCATAGGTACCTAAATGTGCGGCTAAGGTTGTCTACAAATATTACATTCAAAAGAAGTGGACGAGAGGTTCGTTACTTGCTAAAGCATTTTGAACTCACATTTATACATATTCCTTAATCATTTCATTTTCATTCTTAGGAATCTCACTTTAACATATTCTTATTTGATTTTTGAAATTATACATAATTATAATAGATCTAACATTTTTATGTTATATACAGATATTGTCCTCAAGATGGTGGTGTCTTAAGTCATGACGTCAACTTCATAGATGTATGTACACCACATAAACCTTTTATGTTTGTACATGAAAACAAAAACTATCTGATTTCAATATAAATATGGCTTTATTTATATTGCTTTGTAACTGTTGAAGAGCATAAAAGAAACTTCATTTCCTTAAAAACCTATTTCTTTTGCTTATGCATACAAATATTTGGATGTGAGATTTAGTATTTCTTTAATGGAAGTCATTGATTCTTTAAGAGCCCTAAACATCTCCCTATGTATGATGATAATTGTTACATAGTCCTTTTTACTACAAAAAGAAATAGTATTTAACTTGAGGCTATCATATTCTTCCCCTAAAGTATTTAACTTTAACAAAAACTTATTCCTGAGCCACGAATCAATACTCAAAATACCAAATAAAGTCAGAAAAAGTAGACATAGCCACATTTATGGATATCTACCATTATAATGAACACAACACGTACATATTTTGAATCATTTTCCCATTTCACAAATTTTAAAAAGAAATAATTCTTTGAAATAATAACTTATTAGGACTGCAGGTATCAAAAAAATAATGAAAGAAAGAAAGAAAAGAAAATGGAAGCCATTAACAAAAATAAGCTGATTTATATAGGTATACATATAATATATAAATTAAATACGAAACCCGTCAAACTTTGATGAAATAAAATGAAAATCTTGACAAATCATCTTGTAAAGTGGTAAATATTACAGGTATCTACACTCTACATACATAAGAAGATTAATGGTTCTAATCAAGTTATTAGTTTTGAATGTGTGTGTTTTTTTTTGCACTGTTGATAAAATGGTCCCATTTTTCTTACAGGATTGGAAACTACTGGCAATTGCTCTTATGTATACATATATCCACAGCAGTGTTGATACATATGTACATATATGTGGAAATCCTTTAAAAAAGAACACTTCAAAAAAGTTATAAAACGATTGCAAACTTTTGCACGTGAATATATGTATAATAACTACATAATACATATAATATACATATAAACAGACATGTGTATGTACAATCTGATTTAATTCATTCTGCTTCATAAAGTTTTAGTGTTTTGTGTGTCGGATTTTATTTTTAATGGCTTAGATACATAGTAATATACAAATGAGGGTCCCCCCCCCCCCAGAATATAATAAAAAGGAGCATCCCTTGGTAACAGAGTCATCCAAGACCCATTTTCTCTTTTCTTTTCCATAGAAGAATCAGGTAGCAACGACTTCCAAGTATTTAACTAGCTATTAGAGCTGGACTGGGTCGGTACACGAAATCCATGGTACGGTAAAATATATATTATATACATAATATAATTCGGGAACGGGAGTCTCTTAAGTTTTTATAATGACAATTCTTTATATAAATATAAAGCTCGGTGTAAACTGAGCGTCCCTTTCACTGCTATGTACTGTAGAGTCCCAGTAACTAGTATGTTGCAGCCTTCATTTTATTATTCATTTTCAAACTACACCAAAACACAGAATGAATTTGCCCCATATGCACCTTGTGAACAACATACATATTAATTCATTGTCCCTCTACCATGAAGCCATAAATCAAAGAGGTTCAAGAATCCGCAAAGGGTGGATCACTTCAATGACCGGAAATGTATGTATCGTTGCTCCCTGGGATTACGTATAAGGTAGCATATTAATATTATGTTACTATATGGTGAAGTATGTATATGGAAGTCTAACCCTTTCTTCTCGAAACCAAAAAGAAGGAGCGGCGTTGACATTTTGTGAGTAGATACATGGCACATGCGGAAGGAAATGACATTAATTATTGAAAATTTCCTTTCTGACATGGAAGGGAATTAAAAATGAATGGAAATTTGTGGAAGTCTGTGTATGAATGTAGATCAATAAACCAAATACATGTGTGACAACGAGGGAGGAAAGAATGATACCTTTATGATCCGTACACTACCTACGTACGTATTTTCAACCAAAAGCCAAGGTAAATGACGTATAAGTAAACGTTACGTTCTATTGATATATCACAATAGATTCTAATGACAAACAAATTCAATTGAAATTCATTTCCATGATAAGGGGATGCTTTGGCTGGAGGAACATAATAGTAGCATAATATAAGCTAAGGAAGGAATCCATTTTGAAATCATGACTAAATATCAACAACAGTAGCTCCCTCTAGCAAACGTTCTAATTAAATAGTCTTGTCCTAAAACAATCAATCCATCCAATACCTACATATGATCTAGCATATACATATACTTATTAATTATCATTATTAAATCGAGTTTGAATGAAAGGACAGGCAGGAAATATGCTTTAAAATATCCAATTTTACGATATCTATTAATGACTTTACTTATAAGTACCTGTATGTGTTATATTTATATTATTATCAATGAATAGGTGATGATTACATAATTGCAGTGTGTGTAATGTATATGGTTATACGCATATTAAGTGTGAATAATATATCCTTGCGAAAAAAAATAGAGAATTCAAAGAAAATTATGTAACAATAACGGATTATTTTCAATAGACTCAATTAGAATCTCGAAAACATATGAAATACTGGAAAAATTGGATTTTGAATTAATGTGTTATAAGTTTAAAGTGATTACATGGGTCTTTATTAATACCGTTAAACACAGGGTTGATAATTAATTAATTAATTATCATTCGAGATATTGAGATATTTACATATATTTTGTGTCAGTTCTTAATCTATGTAGCCTCTAATCCTTTGGACCCTAATCCTTAGCATACGGAACTCAAATTAAAGCTGTAAGTATTTTTGAGAGTACTGAATTGAGAATTTTGTGTAAATAGGTCAATCATTGAATGACGACATAACAAATGGGTAAACTACCATTTATTTTCGGGTCTTTGGTTATTTCTCTTTTCTGTAGGAAAGGTGTCTTGTGTTTTTTTTTTTAGTACTCAGCTGTTGCTTCACTATTTATGTACATACTATGTACCTACACGACTCTCTAAAGGGAAAGGAAAAATTTGGAAAAACAACTGGTAGCTATCCTTCTGTATTTTCCTTGTTGGCAACTTTTTAATATTGGGCAGAGTTATTATTTAGATTTACTAATTCTACCAATATATAAATCAATTGTAAATACTTGTATGATATTCAAAAAATCAAAAAAGAGCGCTCAATCCTTGATTTAATATATTCTTTATGCATCAAAATAATAAATAATAATAATACCCTTTTTGAGTTCATAACACGCAGAGTCAGCTGCTTTAAATCTGAAGAGTCAACTGATGAAAATCAGCTGAAGGGAGAATACATAGTGTTTTTGTTTATCCCAAGAAGCTCGTCGTGATACACAAATAATGATATTTTCGTTGTATCTATTAACCTTTCATCATGAAAGACCCAAAATTATTTGCTAGATGGCCAATTATGTGACTCTCCCATCCCCCAAATGTCGTATCTACCTTTACAGACCCGTTGGACCAATTATATTTACTTTATAATTTATTCTTCTCCATTTTGACCATTCTTCTCCGTGTGATCGTTTTATTTGAATTAATGTGTCTTATCGTCCATCTCTTTATCGAGGAGCGGAGATTACAAGAATCCTCCTCTTTAATTATAATTACTGAATTATTATTTATTCAATGGTGAGAATACTAACAAGGGGGAAAGTAGACAAATCAACAGCTGATAAATACACTCACATTAAATGAGTAAACAGTGAACATCTCACAATGCTCAAGATCCTCAGTCATACATGACTCATAATCTCTTAATGTTTTTAGCTTATTTTTTCCCCCATCCACTTTGAATCTACCAATGACTTCGAATTTCGACCTGCATGGCTCATCTCCTCACCATTCAGTCGTAGAAACTTGAGTGTATTTGTAAATGTCTACTAATATAATTACTAGCTATGCGATAATCAAATAATGACCAAGGAATGAAAAGACGCAGGTGGATATTTTCCATAAAATATTGTCTGACATTTAATAATTGAATAATGTGACATGGGATGAATGCCCTCAAAATGCTTAAGAAGGAGGACAACGTTCAGTTTACATCAGTTGATTTGTTGCTCATGGGGAAAAACCATTTCAATCCGGAACAACAAGGAACCACTTCCTTTACATACAATTGATTGTACTATATGTACGTATTGTCTTTATCGCTTTTTTGGTCTGGAAATATACTTCCATAAAACATATATAATTGCCATTATGGTTAAGCTGTAAATTAATGGTTAGAACCAAAGGAGTGAGGCTTCCCTAAGAATCATTAGAGACTATAATTTATGAACCTCACACTGATTAATTAAGTGTTCTCATGCCGTGTACTCAGCTTACATACACTATGTACATACATTTGTACTCCTGAAGAGAGGAGGGAAACCCAATAGTCTGTAGAATGTAGTATGAAGTCTTCCAAACGAGTGTTTATATATGTGCAATGTACATACAATTATTAAGTTTAAACATCCTTAAGTAGAGGATAAATATCGAGAGAGGAAAGTCTGCAAACAAACGGACAATAAGCCCTGTTAGGTATCATATTTAATATGTACAATGTCTTGTTTGGGGATCTTAGAATGTCCTAAATGACTACATATGTAAATAATTACGCTACCTCTATGAATTGACTCTGCTACTTCAATTTAAAACAATTTGAATTCTGAACAGGGTAGACACATGTTGATATTCTATCTATGCATATACACTTCAAAAGCGACGAAATAAGTTTCATAGACAATAAAATATCTTAAAGCTAACAGGGGCATTCTTATAGTTTTGGGTCTGTATAAGCTTCAAAAAATAGTCAATACACTCTGGATTTCTGTACTTATTGAAGACTGCAAATTATTTATGTTTTTTTTTGTACTCCCATTTTGTACGATTTATAAAGAATGAAACTAACTCATATGCATTTTCGACATACATTATCAAAGTGGAAGTGCATTTATGAATTTTATTTATAAGACAGCAATAAAGTACTGTCCTAAAGCCCAATTGGAAGACTTAGGTCACATATCTTGGTCCTTGACCAGTTTTCGTTCAATTTCGCAAAAAAACCTCGCCGGTAATATCTCTTTGTTCACATCTCTATCCACAATGAGATCTTAATTATATCTCTAACCAAATTTTTATCGAAAAAGAGTTTGTTAGTGAGCCAATTACGTCATTATCATCATTTGGTTTACTATTTTTCATTTAATTATACGGATATGCTCACTGGTCAGCAATATTTAATTCGAGTTTAATGAATCAACTTTCAGAACCTTAATAAGGGGTATGAGTAGTATAGAATTAACAGTTTATGCAAAAAGGAGGGAGCGGGGGAGAAGACAATACTTTATTGTTGAACAAGACATACATTTTTGTATTCTAAAATATTGTTCAACTTCAGAGAAATTTAAAATCAATTTTTTTAGTCGAATGACGAATTATTCAACTTCCTGTGAGTCAATGTCATGTTTGACGTTTGCTCTGGAACAAACTCCGTTGTAGTCGAACAAAATCGGTTGCTGTGCTAAAAAAAATGTTATGAATAAATACAAGATCGAAGTATCTTTTGGCATATTAGTGTGATAAACATCAAATGGATGATTATTTGGCCGTACAAAATAACTTTTCGCATTGTATCCCACGTTATCTGACAAAGGATTGTAAAGAAGACTCATAGTTACACTTACATATGTACATTGGTGCAAGGAATCGTTGACAATATATGTTACGTTCAGGATGGAGTGCCTTTAAGTAAACTCATCAAAAGGAAAATTCGCTGCTTGGATTTCAAAATAAATTTGTATGTATTCGAAGTTGTTGGGCATTTCTAAATGGTATTTCTTGATTTGAATATCCTGGTATGCTAGTATTTGGGATATGTATTAACAATTGTAACAATTCTGACTATATACAGAAATGATGATATCATACTGGCATTTATTTTGCAATCCAGATGTTGGAAACCTATTGAAACATTTTTTTAAAAGATAGTTCCAACCAGGATGCAAAAAATTGTAACCATTGTTGTTCTAATTGAAAATAGTTCACTCAGATCCTAATCATCAATAATCATATCAATAATCTAGAGTGGATCAATAATGTGGTTTTTAAAATACATATTTTTTAAAGTACATATTATTTATTTTAAAAACCATGATTATCTATCCGTTTTTAAAGTCAAAAGTTAATTTTGATGTTATTATAATGCCCTAGAATGCCCCTTTACTACTGCATTTTGACTCTACCTACAAAGTTTTAAATCTTCCGACTCTCTTGGTAAATTTAACATCAATGCAGGTGAACACTAATTCTATATGACTTATTAGTAATTAGTAGATAACTATGAGAGAGTAACAAAGGAATTCTTGACCGAAGGCATTATCAAAATAAAGTGTCACCCTCTGTATATGTACATAGATATGATTTGACACCCAATGAAGCACATCTAAAAGAAATTACGTGGTCATTATATTTTTGACATCCTAAAAAAAAGCATTAGATACATTCAAAAATGCATGCTTCAGACATTTTCTTATCTAAAGAACAACAAAACTCTTTCAAAAATTGATTCAAATGCATGCAAAAGTGTTTCAATATTTTGATTTTTTCTTGTTTTCATTATAAGGCTAAATTTGTTAAGAGTAGTAACCCTTCTATAGTTTTATTATTGGAACTGAAAAACATTTGGAATCTTTCGTTTGAGATAAATCTTTTTTGATTTTTATGTAAATGCATCATGATCAATATAATTTCCCTTTTAGGATATTTCGTTGAGTATTTTGAAGATTGATCATTTGTAGCACAAACACAGATCCATCCATCATGGATGAAAATTACAAAAATACATGCTAGTAAATAATATCATGAGCATTAAACCCACACTGTATCTACATAAGTATTTCTTCCCCTCACAATTTTTGTGAACAAGGGATTTATAAAGTCCAAAAGTTAATTATACATTTACCTAAAAAAAAGTGTGTACAACATAATTATGATAATTGTCGACTTATCTGATTCTCTTTGGACAAACCAAACAAGGTACATAGTAAGGAATACAAAGGTATCTAGGAAACATAATCAGGCACATTGATCTCTTTCACTTATTATGTACATTGGATCAGAAAAAACATTTAATTACGCAGCTTTTAATTAGAGAAGAGGCTCCTTGGCTACGTTTTGCTATTTCCTTTATTATCTCCTAATCAACACGAACTATGATTGTGAGATAATAAAGGAAAAGGGAACAGCCAAACATAGCCAAGGAGCCTCTGCATTAGTTAAATTTTAAACATATCTCCATTTTGCATTCTAAATACGTTGTGTCAAGTCAACGAGAAAGCAAGTTTGTTTTCAAATATTGAAAAGGAGAAAATCCACTTGTAAGTATTTTTACTTCATAAATATAAGGGCCAAATATTTTGGAGCCATTTTAAAACCTATTGCGTACGCTTTTTGCGAAAATGTCACTTATAATCATCAAGAAACAACCAATGATTGTTGTTGTCTATCTAATAAAGCAATCGGATAAATGTGTCAACTGCACAGGAAGCGCATATGGTCTCTTTTTCATAGCCCCAGAGATTTATTTAGTTGCAGTTGGTTTTTTCCTATCATTAAGTTCCAATTAATGGAGTCATTTTTTAATTAACCAAAATGACCTATTAATACAAACGAAAGAGAATGTCTTCAAGGATATGAAGGTAGTTCTAAATCATTTTCAAAATATTTCCGACAAACTTGGTTTCTTGTTGACTTGACGCATATGAGGGTAATACATCGATGGAAGCATACCAATGACGTACCTAGGTACATAGAAAAATAATTGAAGTGGTACGAATACAACAATTACATAGATGTCTAAATTATAAATAAGTTTCCAAACATCCTTTTTACTATATATTTTACTTTCAACAATATGTTAAATATACAACCATCTTTATTAAAAATTCTTTCATAACCATCTACGAAAATACATAAATAAAGACATCCGCCCCTCTTTTCTGGCTCCCTCTCTTTTTCTTTCATTTCACTCTCATCATAATATTTTCTTAAGAGAAAATTATTTTCCTCTTTTTTGAGGGTTTTTTATATGAATTAATATTTATGTATTTTTAATATATTTTTCGATAAAATATTGATGTTTCATTTTATCTCAGCATGTTGCGTTCTTATGAATATTTATATGTCTATTTTGTGCAGTCTATTGCAACTTCGGTATATATATATATATATATTAATTTCCTGCAAATATATACGGTTCCAAGGGTTGCCCATCTCAAAAGCATCATTATGGACCGCATAATCTAGTGGTGCAGTCAGTTTTACTGTTCATCAAAGCATTTTTCTTGTTATGTTGGTTTCATTTGAATTAATCTACATTTATGTTCCTCTATATACATCTATATATATATATATATATATATATATATATATCCCTAATGGCAACGCCACTAGCCACATGGACTCAATATTGCAATCTAAAATACCATAATTTTCACAAAGTTATTGGATTAGAAGGATTTATTCTCTAACCATGAATCGTAGCCATAAGCTTCCATAAGCCAAAAACTATTGCATCTTACACGTTACAAAAAACAACTTGCATCTGTAAAGATATTTGAGGTATAATACTATTTTGGCCATTACAAAAAGGCTAAACAAGGGGAGTTTTTTTTTTCCAGAGGGATGGACATTGATAGTAAATGGATGCATAGCTTTATTAGGGATCATCATTACAAAACTCACAGATGAAAAAAAAAAAAAAAAAAAAAGAAACAAACAAACAAACAAAAAAAAAACATCTTCGATGTCTTGAGAGAGTTTTTTAATGACATTTTAAAACTATTACGAGATTGTTTTTTTTTTTTTTTGTTTTTTTTTGAAATGTTACAATGATGATGCTCATTTATCTAATGAGTTTTTTTTTAAGGATGGGCCATGTGCACATAAAAAAAACCCGAAACGTTCCAACCCACCATGAAATGAAGGTGTCCTTCAGGAGTAACTGATACTTATAATCTATGTACATATATTTAAGGATGTTTTAATAATGATTTTGTCAGATGAAATCATCACAAATAACAAATCTCACCGTCCTCCCACTTTGGCTATAAATAATATCACTGAAATTGGCCCTACTGAGTATTAAGTGTAGTAAATGGTGTATTTGTCACTAGGGTGGTCATTTGAAGACTCCTTTATTCATTCGCAAGTTTAATGATATATTTGACTAATTAAATATTTTGGAAATGGAAAAAGGATTGCACTGGAATTCAAAAACTTTCATGGAATCTACGAATTACTTATATACAAATACGGACACGATATCCATTACCTATATCATACAAATAACTGAAAATCCAGATTTTGACTCAAAAATCAAATGCACTGCATCAGTGACATGTATTAATTGATGAAGAATGGTTTGAGCTCTGATACAAACAAGAGAAAAGTAACAAGTTATTGTAACGGATTCTTAGACTTAATTTATTATCATATACAAAGACGATTCTATTGGAATTTCTAAGTTTAATAGATCACTTGATCTTTGATACTTTCATTCTTGTATTTTGATTCCGCCTTTTGAAGCACATTGTAATTTATTTTTTGGCACCCAACTCTGACATATTTATAATTTTAATTTGTAGATATCTAGGTACAAATTTTAAGTTTATTTCTTCATGGTAGCTGATTTTAAATATTTCTCTCTAAGAGTTATATACGTAAATTTTTTCATCATGCGTAAAGCTATTTATTTATGTTCTTTGTATGTATGTGTTTTTTTAAATGGTCATTCTATTCAAAAGAAGTCAATCATTACGCAAAGAAGCATGTCATAATGGGTTGTCCACTTGAACAACATAAAATATGTACATATATCTAATTATGAGTAAACAATCTCATAGGAGCACCTTTATGTTAAATAATGTCCAGGAACAATGCAGTAATCATGCATTTACGTATGGATCTCATATCAAAAGGAATGTTTTCAAATCAGAGGAGTCTTTCTACAGTTTTGTACCCTACCTATATAGTCACTTTTAGGTTGATGATTAAGTACTTTTCATTAATTAATTAGCCATATATTTGAATAATAATCAAGAATTTTATCAGATGAATAACTTTTTTAACTATGCTCTTTGATATATAAATAAAAAATGTATAGAATAAATAATAATAACTAAACTAATTCTACATAGATTTGAAACAATCTTAAATATATCTATAAATCTGAAATAAAAACCAATTTATGCATTTTTCAATATTTATTAGAGAAAAACAGTGCAGAAGCAATGGTTAAGCTATGGTTCTGATTCGAAGAAATAAAGTTTATAGGCAGGAAAGTATTTCTAAATTTTGTATCAAGATTGTCTATTTAGTTCCTTCTGTCACAAAACAAGGCACATACAAATATCTAAAGGATTTTTATAAAGGTAAATTGACTTAAACTCATCCTTACACACTTCCAAAGTCTTTTCTAGTCTTTATCTTTTAAATAATTGCGTGTTGGAAAGTTGGAAAACCATGATCGTTTGATGAAAGGCATTTTAATCTATTTCTAAACAGATGTATTAAAGATTTATGTAAATGCAGAAAAATAAATGACGAATCAATGCTCCAATCTCTGTAAACGAATGCATTTTTCCCCCTTTTAAATTAATATTATCCATGCATTAATAAATAATTCAATTAGTTAAGTAATTATTATTCCATTCATTTGTGTACTATTGGAATATTAAAGCATTCTACAGTTAAATCTATGTGAAAACTTATTTTTATTACTTTTAAAATTAAGATAAGGGCCCAAATGAAAGGCCAAACCAAGGCACAAAGATTTAATTAAAGAATATTTTTATTGATTTAGAAGGTGGGGAAAGAAAAACTTTGAAGCGTTTAAAAATCCACACCCGTTCCTCAAGGTGCATTAAAATGAGAAATCATTGTACTTTTTGAATAATACTTATATGAGTATTTATATAGTCTACATTGTCTACCTTTGAGGAGGCACAGGTAGAAAGAAACTAAATCATCATCTATGTACCTATATGTGTATTTTTGAGATATAAATATATTCTCTTTGTGTGTAAATGTACTTCTTTTTTTTTTTTTTTTTTGAAAATAAAGGTGAAGGCAGAAATTATGTTAGTTACAAATAAAATACTGATTCAAATTTCACCCTTAACAAAATATGTATTTTCATTGTGTTTTCTCCTATATTGGAATCATTTGATGTAAGTACATGGAAGGAAGCTTTAATTAATTTACTAAGACAAATATATGTATAACTAAGCTAGTTATGATATAAGGTTGACAAATGAGTAGAGATATGTAAGTATTTTAATAAAAAATTTCAATATCTATTTGTGTGGGATCTTAATGGGGTCCCTGTAAGGGTTCAAACACGTTAATATTAATCCTAAGTTTGAGACATACAGGATTATAATGAAATCATACTTATAAATATATAACAGATTATATATTAAAAGTTTCAACAACTTTTTACAAAAAATATGTTTCAAACTTGTTGAAAATTTTAGTTAGTCCTTGAAAAATGATTATACTGAAAAATAAGTTATGATTAATTGGATCGACCTATTAAAGTGAAAAATATTATTTATCAAATATTGTAAAAGAAACCATTTAATTAATATTTTTTTTGAAACTTATATGTAGAGAACAATTTGTGATTCTTGGAGAACAATGTTGCGTATGTGCAGCATTAATAGATTTGTTTATTTCAATTCTTCATCTTCTGGCTTCACAACCTATTTGATTTGATATGAGATATATTTTTTTTGTAGTAAAAAGTAGTCCACGTGAATTTAATACTTCATTTAACAAAAAAAAAAAAAAAAACGAGAATAATTTGTTATTGAAGAATTTGAAAAGCTGCTATTAAAAAATATATCTTCAATTGGAATGTCATATACAGATTACTTATATGTTTATGTTCTGTATGTAAGCATACATTTTGCTAAATCATTCATATTTGCATATGTACTTCAGATGCAATATATACATATTTATATGTACAAGAGTACATTTAAAAATTGGATTAATTTGTCTGACAAGTGAACAAAATGGTGGTCAAATGTCAAATCAGTGGGGTGTAACTTTGAAAATGAGTTTGAATGAATAAATATGAACATATATTTAATTTTTTTTTCCAAATCAAGACATTTACATAACATTCCACAAAATAACTTCTTAATTCTTTAGATTGGCCAATGTTAGAACCGTTTGAAATTGAGTGTAATGAAATCATATCCAAATTAGTCAAATTTGCTACAAAAATGTTCAAATTGGAAGTAAATTATTGTACGGATGAAAAAATGTATTATTTGTTGTACTGTAGGGAGGAATCTATTTTGATAAGAAATGACATAGTTAATATACTGACTATATATTTGAATTCTATGTTGACTTATTAACACTTTAATAATTCATTTGCTTTAAAAGTACTGATATCATATCTCAGAGCGAAAAAAAAGTGCAGTTGTTGAAGGGAAAGTAAAATAAATCAGAGTTTCTATGTAATACTGTCCATGATTTTAAATTCAATTTGAATAAATATAATCTATCTGTGAATTAATTTTTCCACGCAATCCTCATCAAAAAAACAAAAAAAAAAAACAGATTACATAAATTTCCACATGAATAAATATTTAAAAAACAAAGGTAAAAAAATCCCTGTCAGATTAACAAAGTATATAGTATGTAAATATGTACATTTTTACAAATATGCTTAACCTCACATCTCTGGTGTATGTTTATCAGTATAGAAATATTCAATATATTTTCCTAGGGAACTCTATTGCTAATATTATGTATATTAAAGCTAGTGTCATTAGCCTCCAAATATTTGTGGACTATATATTGAACATATATTGTCAATTTAAAAAAAATTATTTCGGAAAATGATTTAGAAAAAAGAAAATTACATTCATAACTTCCAGCAGTTTCCAATTGGTTATTTTTTCATATTCAAAATGAGAATTGGAAACTATGAGAACATATAAGTTGTTTTTGAGATTGAGTCTCAATTTTTATTCCACAAAATCTTGGTTTTTCTTTTATTTTTGATCATCTTGAAACTTTTGATCTCGTTGCTGTTAAAATTAAAATAACTCAATTAAAACTTTCCTTTTCTAAAAAAATATACAACAATATCAATTGGTTTTTTTATATGCTCTCGTTTTCGTTTTAGAGAAAGGTTGCCTTGACCACAATAGACCCTACAAAACATATAAAAAACTCAAATCGACCTTAATACATTAGCTTATATCCAATGTATTAATATCAATACGTAACATAATAAAGAGCCACTGAATTAAATTGCTTTATGAAAAATTAATATCAAAATACATAATTTTATCAGGGAACCACATATTAATACTACTCTATGGACATGTACCATGAAATAACCATAAATGATAAAAAGCTTACTTAATATATTTTCTCTACCCCTTTTCTCCCCAAAAAAGTCGTAAATAAAATGTCCGTGACCTTATTTTTTCCGTCCTTGGTTTTAATATCTACACACAGCACAGTAGTTTTATATTTATACATACTGTGCAAAAAATTATATATATATATATATATATATATTAATGTGGTTTGTTCATCGTTGGTTATAAATGGTTCGTAGAGAGAATTGACACACATAGAAATAAATTTCAACGAAAATAATTAATCAGCTTAAAAAAGGTGGTAAATGGTTGCAAAAAAATAAATAATATATTTTTACTGATTTGTTTTAAAATACAATGATATTTGATTTTTTATTTCAACTGTTTGTTATCGAGTGTTGTATGACTTAATGTTAGAAATGGTTGGGAAGTACATCAGTTTTGTGGAACCAATATGGAAGTAATAGTTTTGTTATGATCACATATTTTTTTATAAGTAAAGGCAATATTAAAATGAACTAAAATCATTTTCATCGGGCATGCAATCCTAGTTTATATGCAACCATGGTAGTAATATCTAAGGAATTTTTTTGAGAAGCAATTGTCTGAATAGTGTTGGAATATGAATTTGAAAATCTTTTTAAAAAGCTATGTAGACATTTGCACACTGCTGCTAATAAACTTTGTTAAGCAAACATAAAAAAAATCAACTTCCCTTTTTGAAATGATGCATTTCCTTATTTAATATAAGATTTTTTTCTGAAATTGTTTTTTTTATTTTTAATAAAATGAGGCCTTTAAAATAATCATTAAAGGCCACTTTGTTCCATTTTTATCGAGGCTATAAAAATTAGTAAATATACTGGTTTTAAAGCGTTTGTTTCATCCCAAGATCTTCATCAACGCTTAAATACGATCTTTTTATTCCAACTAGGTCTATTTTGTAGAAAAAAAGTTGTTCATGGTTTAATTAATAGTGTTTAAAGTGGCAAGCATTTTATGTGAAAAAATCCCAAACGACTTTTTCTACTTGTGATGAAGTTTTCACATTACGTCATAGAATCTCTACTGTACCTATGCCGAGTGGTTGGTATATCAATTTAAACTTAGTTTCATGAATTAAGTGGTGTTTAAAGTATTATTTTACTTACTTTAGATTGTTAAGCCAAATTTGTTACATGAACTGCAGGTAATAATAACACTTCCAGATAATAATCCACTGAGCCTTTATTTTATACAAACACAAAAGAAAGGAAATTAACTACATTTAGTTGTATAAGTAATGGAACATATGTAGGTCATTTCATTTTTACTTTTTTTTAAAAAACACACTACAATATTATTAGTATTTTTTATTTATTTATTTTGTAAAAAACCTCGTTTTATTATGAATAAAAATGGACTGTGACACATACATCATATAGACCACAAATTCTTTTTCTTTTTTTTTAATCCATGAAAGGTTATATTTTATTTTAAAAGTTATTATTTAATTGATGTAGTTTTCACCCTTTTAAATTGACGGTTAGACAATTTCAAGGTTTTTCAATGGTTTTATATACGTATTGTATCAAAGTTCATTAAAACGTGAATTAATTTGAGTCGGAGGAGAACTTCCATAGTGCGCTTATATTTCATACACAGCTGATTTTAGTTAACCAAAGTTTGATTTATTTGTTTTTCTTTAACTTACCGGCAATGTTACTCAAGTATTAGCTACACGATTTGAGCTCCATGCTACTACGTTATAGTAAATATATCTAATTAAAATATTACTGCACAAAAGATCACTTGTTATTTCACCTACATAATATAACATATCCAAAAAAAATATTAAATTGCTCTTTTCGATATTATGAAGCAAAAAGAATATAAACTTTCTTAATTCGTCAAAATATCATTTTGAATAGCATATATCTTTATATCCGTAGTATTTCCCTACAATTCCGCATTTATTTTACAGAGTTACTTACTTATTAGTTAAAATGTACTTTACACATAATTCAAAGTGTGAATTTAATTGCTATTCTGAGTACTTTTATAGATATATGCACAAGTTAGAGCTTCTTCAGTTCTTTTTCCTTTGTTTCAACTCAAAAAATACATTCATAGTTAATAAATTATGTACATACACATTGCGTCACAAAGATTGTTTCTCTGACTTGGGACTAGGGGAAAAATACTCTAATCGTAGTGATTTTCCTACGCACATCTACCTATGGATGTACATAAATAAGTCATCCACTTCTAGGTGTGTGCATATTTACGTTTTTTGTACTTAGTCGTAGTTATTTTATGCTCTTAATTACGTCATGGCTTAAAAAGACAGACAAAGGTTCATCAATTAGGAGGGGAAAAGTATTTTGTATGTATGTTGATTGTAGGTATTTTTTAAAGCCTCATACCAAGAGACTACTATGTACATATATAAGCATGTAGTTATTTGAAATTTTATTATTATACTCTCTAAATGTGTATAATATTTATGAGCATAGAGTCACAACTATTGGAGAAAATATGTAAACACTTGAAAAAAAAAAACACACATGCTTTGTTATCCTTCAATTACAAACATCTACTCTTTTTTTCCCCAAGATTTTGAGGATTTCCTACTCAAGGTAGGAAAACATATATTATACAACAAAAGATTATAGAGGGATTATGTCTATTCGATTACGCCATTAAATACTTTGTTTTGAATGTCCTTCAATATCAATTAGAGGAAGATCCAGATAAAACAAAGAATTCAAAAGATATTGGGAAAAATAAAAACTTTCTTTACTTTCCTTCAATTCATGTCATTCCACACCAACCAATCACTTACTACTCAATGGTCCGCCCTCTTCTCAAAAAGTGATGAAATTTTGATATGAATATATGTACATACATATTATAGAATATAAGTAACTCAAAAATCAGTTGACGTCACAAATTCCGAATTCAACGACCTTCTGAACCAGTCTTCAACATGTTTGAACAAATATGTAAATATTTGTTTTTGCAAAGTTTAAATACGTATTCCCCCCCCCCCCCAATTATACACTCTTCTTTATTAAGACTAAGATTCGAACAATAGGAATTGTTTGGGGGAAGAACCTGATAATTAATTAGGAGGTTATTTGTTCATTTAAATTAATCTTTGCAAATTCATTAAAAATAACCATATTAAAGCCCAGCAACTGCCCAAGGTTTTAAGAAATTAAGTTATATCCTATAATTTTCTAGTCGTAGATTCATTTTTATTTTATAGATGACTAGAATGTGGGCACACAGATGATTTAAGGATAGTTTTTGGTTTTCTGTTTTTTAATACAATCAACGACAATTAAAAGGGATATCGAATTACCTTAAATTACCTGGACTATCATTTGTGTTGTCAATGTTTTAGTTATTAAAAAACTTTTAATCACAATTTCTTGGAATTTCATGCCGAAGATTTCGTTTTTATTTTAAAGAAATTAGCTTTTTAGGGAATTTAAATATTGGTAATGATCGGAAATATCCGATTTATTTAAAGGAAACCTAAATTGCGCCAATTTAATCGGTCAAACGGTCAAATTAAAACTTCTTTTTGGAGTTGAAGTCGTAGGTTGTGATATTGAATCCCACTTCTCACCAAGGCATGGCAATATTTTGGATATTGAAAAATGGATTCATATACTATATTAGCCATGGAGTTTTCGTACAATATACGTATAATATATCAATTTGATGAGTGTAAAACTTTTTCATTTTAAGTACAGATGAGCTCACATTTTAATAAATGACATTTTTTCACAGGAAGAGGGTCAAATTTACATACTCATACTTTTTGAGAAGTTACTTTTGTATTCTGCTTTTTTTTTCTTCGTTTCTTTAGGTAAGACACAAAAGTAAATGTTTAACTTTGTTCAGAGCATCTTAATTATCACTTATACCTACTAAGGTGAAATGATTTATAGACATAAAGGAAAATCATGTATCTTATCAACAAAAAAGTTACATTTGGGGGAAGGTGCTGTATGTATACTTACATATACGTACTGACATAATATTATGTTGTATAGTCTTTAAAAGAAATGTGGACGAGTATACCCACCTTAAAGACGTTGTGATAAGGATACAACAACTCAATAATAAGGTTGTATGTATATCGATCCAATTTCGTTCAAAAGTGTTTACTACTACTACTGATAAGCGTGAACAAATAAACAAACAAAATCAGATTACACTTCATTTGAAAGTAAATTAAATAATAATATTATTATTATTTCTGAAAAATTTTAAACCATTGAAAATGATACAGATAGAGTGCTTTTATTGTATAATGAACCGAAAGGAACGCCATGTCGGAGCCATAGGATGTTGATATCAATATTTAAGTTGATAAAATGAAGGGATTTCTATGTAAAATCCGCGTAGAATTTCATTTAAAAAACATATAAAACCTAAACTGTTGAACATATAGGGAGAGCAAGGGTTTTTGCCTTTCCAAGATGGCGTACTTCCAGAATGATGACGTCACTATATGAAAAGTATAAAGGACCCTTTTCCATCTTCATTGTGTGATCTTCTTCTCGTGAAGTCAGATACAAAAAGTGAGTGAATATGCACTAGGGACGCAGATTGGATCCCCGCATTCAAGGGCGTCTGGACATAAATGTAGTTGATCTGCTTTTTTGAGGGGGCATATTGGGGTTAAAAAAACTGGAGTTCTTCCCTTCTTCACCTCAAGCTGTGCACCTAGGGTATGTACTATCTGCAAAAAAGAAAAAGGCTCCGTAGATACATCTTTGCCCACTTACGGCAAAACTGACACTTGGGAGGGGGTGGGCGACTGTAATATGTCTACAGGCTCCTCAGAAAGTAGATAGTTGTGTTAAATATATTAAATCAAGGATTGTGTGCCTTTTTTTGAGCTATTGAATAATAAACAAGTATTAAAAAAAGTATAATAATTTTTAAGTACAATGTCAACAAAGGCATACTATTAAGGTCTATATTTTCCATTTGTATTGATTAGGTATTAGGTAATTTTGTTCACCAATAGGAAGAACAGTATTCCAATTCGTTTCCGAGTTCAAGCAAATATGACTCAGGACTTATGCATTGGCATTAGTAGCCATGGATTTATGGTTCTGTTAATAACAAAAATTTTATTACCACTATCAATATCAATAATAATCTGTTCCTTACGACGAGGTTTTTGGGATAAACAAAAATAATATATATTCTCTTTTCAGCTGTTTTTCATTAGTTGACTCTTTTGATTTAAAGCAGCTGATACTACACGTTATGAACTCAAAAAGGGTAGTATTATTATTTATGATTTTGATGCATAAAAAATATATTAAATTAAGGATTGAGCGCCCTTTTTTTGAATTTGTAAATCATAAACAAGTATTATCGATTGATTTGTATAGTGGTAGAATTTATCAATGTATATCCAAGTAATAGCTGGGTCCAATATTAAAAAGTTGGAAAATACAGAAGGCTAACCAGTTTTTTTTTTTTTTTTTCAAATGTCTCATTTTCCTTTGGAGAGTCGAGGTTGCGAGTGCACTAAAAAGCTCGTGGTGAATGTGTCTACAGGCTCCTCAGAAAATAGATCGTTGTGCTCTAATTTAGAGCCCTTCTTCTTTGCAAGAAACTATTACATTTGTCCCCTCTGTATCCTTACATGATGTACTTCTTGACGGCTTCCTTCTTGGGAAGTTTTTTTTTTTTTTGAAGAAAATAAGTACATAAAATAGCTGAGAGATCCAATTGAGTTTCCCCTCCTCTGTTGTTTTATAGTCAATTATTGTGATTGTTAAAAGTGAGAAAATGAAGTTTATTTTTGATGATATAATAAAGGGTCACGTTGAGGGGTCTCCCCATAGAAGGGAATTCAGTTGTGTTGTGTTCCTTTCCTTTCTTCAAAAAGAAAATAATTGAGTTAGAAGATTACTAATGAAAAAGAATTAAATACTTTGATACTATCACCCTGAGGACTTTTTTAGACATGGTTAACCAGACGTTTTTGTATTTAACTATACATATGTCGAGATAAGCTTATTGTAAGAGAGTTTGAATTAAGCAGAACTTATGATAAGGAAACAAATAAATAACATTTGTAAGTTGTTGTTCTTCTATGATTGGAAAGTGGGTCGTGCTGGATGGGATTTGTGACATTAATTCATTATTATTACCACAGTAAAAAAGAAGCTTTGTTTCTGGTAGACCCATGTTTGTTTATATTTTAAAGACAATGCTTTTTCAATTCTTTGTGAATGATTGAACAATGATCAAAATGGTGGATTATCATCGTTATAAAGGACTTTCAAACAAAAATCTACAATACCACTTTACATTCACTTACAGATGTTGTAAATTAAAGGTGATTAATCCATACATTATTAACTATTTATGCTATGGATTGACAATTTGATGGTAGGTTAGGAAGTCAAGGGGTGGATGACCACTTAATTATCACGTAAAGAGTAATTAGTAAATGAAAAGACATTGTCTAGAATAAAGGACCATGTCTACGAGTCTCTACCTAGTCTTTGAAGAGGAAAAATGTTTGTCATTACAATCTTACAATTTGATTATGTTGGGTATTGTATGTTTATTTAACAAATGTCTTAATACATGTCTTAATGGTAAATAAAAATATATTGCTCTAAATGACTACACTTTTAAGAAAAGTTTCTTGAATACACTTTTTTTTATTGTATATCAATATATGTTATATGTATATACAGGTTATTTAATCAACTTTATTTCTTGTTCACAAGAAATCAACAGGAAATGGCCTATTATATATATACATATATATATATACAATATATACATATATTTGTACATAAATAGATGATAACATTATGACAATATGGTTACACAAATCTTATCGAATTTCAATGTATGTACATATGTACAGATATTATTTGTAATCATGGAACAAACAATAACATCACCTGTGATTCTATATATGTATGTACATACGGGACTGCTATCTTTAAATTCCGATGAAACATGAATAAAAATAGTTGCTTGTCACTTTTTTCTTGTATCATATTAAAAATTAAAATCCATTTATGATGGCAGTTTATTGATAACGCAGATCAACAAATTTGAAATGTCAAAAATCCTAAGGGGTATAAGCATAATAAAAGTTATTCAGTTTTGCACCCTGATTTCAAATCTGTAAATTTTTTTTTTTTTTTTTTTGAGAGTGCAACGGTTTTTGAAAAATCGAATCCTACTTTTTGAGCATTTTTGGCCCATTTTCCAACGTTAACTTCAATTTAAGTCTAGAAAGATACCTATTTCGTGATTTAAAAAATAAATATTCGCTAGTGTATTTAATGCAAATTCCAATTTCAGTCTTTGTTTTGACCTAAGGGAGATTCTAAGGGCGTAGGGAGTGGGAGTAGGCCCAAAAGTTGGCCAAATTCTTTGTACTTAAATAACTCCTCGAGTATTAAAGGAACTGGATTAATAAGGAATGCATTCAAACGTAGAGATCCATAGCTTTCAAACGAGATGTCAAGTGCCCGATAAGACTCCTTAACTAAGAAGAAATCGTCTATCTAAATGTGTAAATTTTCATCCAATTTCGATCAAAAATCCAATTGAAATCAAAGACTCATGGTAGAGCTACTAAAGGATTACGAAGTCAGCTGAAATCCCTCAGCACGCTTCTACTTCAGTTAATTGCAGTTATTTTCTAAGAGCTATATCATATTAAAAATGGTGGTAGTTTATTAATAATTGAATTTTAGTTAAATAATGATTTTCTTTAATACTAATAAAGAGGACGGGGAAAAAATAATACTCATGACGTCATGAAGGGTTGATTTTTTTAATTTTTTAGTACTAACAAGTTAAAATGACCTTGATTTTAATCCTAAATTAAGACGGACACAACACTATGTCTACTTGATTTATTAAATTCCACAAAATCCTTTAATTTTAATTGCATAAATTAGCTGCCTTCACTGAAAGGAATATAATCTCAAAAATATAATTTTGCATTTATCAATGAACGACGTTTTCTCCTTTTGCAACTACGTTTAACTGTTTGTTCACATGTCAAATATAACCTTAGTTACAAGAATTTTTTTATTGCATATATACAACTTATATTGTACAATTTCCTTCTCTTTCCTCACTTGGTAACTTTTGTTATTGCTCATGAAGTAAAGGGTAAATAGCATTTGTGGAAAGGAACGAACGATCTATAGTATAATTACTCTGCATTAACTAAACAAACAAACTCAGCTCCAAGTAACAGTACCTTAGTAGACTGTTGATAGATCCATGTGCTCGTAAACACATCGTTAAATATCCTAATTATTCAAATTCCATTGCTTTTATTGGTCAGAAAACGATGCAGTTTTGACGTCATTTCATCAACTGTGGCCACTGTATGTATGTAGCTTAAGGTATTAAAACATGACTTTACTATAAATATTTTTTTTGCATACTTTTAAAAAGACCTTGATGAAGGGGAAATGAGTTGTTGATGGACTCAAAGTGAATCTGAGGGAGGGGCATGTTAAAGTCTCAAATGTATTTTCCCCTGAGTTTTTTTAACACCCTGGTAGGTACAATTTTATTCAAAATTTAGAGCAAAAATAGTCATAAGACACAAACTCTTGAATAAAACAATATTAAATAAATAAAACACACATTATATCTATCGAGGGGGCACCTGAGGAAGTGCGTTCTAATAAATAATTATTAGCTCACTTATTTAAACTATTCGGAATGTTTTATTACTAATCGTCTTAATAAAATGATTAAAAAAAACTCGGTCCAATTTCCCTTTGACGTACTTTAATCTTTTTAAAAATTCATGTCATCTTCATTTTCTAATCGCAGGTTAATTTGTTTTCTGTGTTGAATATCTTACCTGAATTTGCAGGGTTTTTTTTTACACCAATTAGTGTCTCTGATATACAACCTAACCCCTAGGTTAGTGTAGAGATTCTTGCCAATTCATTAATAACATTATTTTTTTTGCAGATGTGTGTTCTAGAGAACTGATGATACTCGTTTTTTTGAAAATACGTTAACCGAGCCCTAAGGCTTAGTCAATGTATCTTGCCAGGTCCATTCCCCATGATTTTTGTCATCTTTAATCATTATCCCAATGCTCTAAAAACCTTTTAAATCAGTGGCAAACATATACAAAAAAAATTCCCTTCAGATGAGCTATTCATTTTCAAGTAAAAATTTTCCATAAAAAAAGATTTTTTCTTGTAAAAAACATCTTTTGACAATAGATTTGACAAAGATATATTTCCTCTTTTTTTATGCCTTTTTTTAAATTAGAAAGTTTTTCTTTTCTTTTTTTTAACAGCTCTCGTCAAAAATTCTAACATTAAACAAAAATATATATGTATTATTTGTTATTTTTTTGATAAAGTAATAGAGCTATATTACTCGTTACCTGGTAAAGTAATAGGTATTAAAAAGTAACTTAGTTACTTATTGGTCAGCTGTTCATCTTTTTGCTCTTATTTATTTACCGATTGTTCATTAGCTGATCTTATAATCCGTACGACTAAGTAAATGAAGAATAGTCATTCGATTGAGTAAAGAAATGTATGTAATTTCAACTTTTTTTGTCTTTTTAAGTAAAGGTTGTGTGACTCATATGTGATAAGATATCCCCATGATACTAAAACTCTAAAATAAATTCACAAAACCCAGAATTGATACAATAATAAATAAATAAATCCTAGATGCAGTAATCAGGACTCTCAAAACAATTAGATTATTAAGTTAGGACCCTGAAATCCTCACAAAAATGAGTAATTTGGTTGTCTTTGGTCGTAAAATTCCCTTCTTCTATTTCGAATTTGACAAAAAGGGGGTTCAAAACAAAATTAACTTCATCTCACCCTTTATTTCTTCCCCTTTTAACATTAACGAAATATGCATTTCGTGACTTAAATTCAGTGCACTGAACCAAAACATATACTTATAAAACAGGACTTTTTTATAATACTTATTTGAATTAAAATATTGTAAAAAAGATGCTTAAAAAAATTAATTAAAACAAAAAAATCAAATTTGTTTCGTTATAAAAAAATGTACTCTAAGGTTTTTTGTGATATCTGATTATTTCCTCAGACTTTTATATACTCTACATAGATTTATTTAAAAGGGTATAACAATTAAGGTTTTTTAAAGAAACTTAAATATTAAAATATAATTAAATATTTCTCAATTAACTTACATAAATTATATTTATTCTAATTCAACATCATATCACTTTTATCAAAAGTATTTTGAAGTGCTTTGAATATATGTAGGTACAACCAAACACCTACAATAAATGTGAGGTCAATGATCCGTAAAGGCATTCTTTTATAAATATTGCTGCTGTTGTAGGCTATTTATAATGCTTCAGTAGCTAAAAAATACTGTGGAAAAGTTCACAATAGAGTTCAGACCCAGATACATTGATTGATATTTCTTCTTTTTTTTTTTCAATTTACAAAGTACAACATAATAAAATCAAAATAAACACCAGCAAAAATCAGTCTCTTGGTTTGTTTTACATAAAAATATGTTTTTTTATACGTAACACATACCTAATTGCATTTTTTTAATTACGCTTTTAAGCAATGACTACATTGAATATCTAAGGCAGAATTGTTTAACTTTTTTATTTATTCAGAAACTTTTTATGGAGTCTCAAATGCTGAATATTTTTGCTTATTCTCAATCCATAATTTAAAGTTTGAACTTAGTAAATGTTTTAATGGAATCCATTTGGAAACAACTGTTTTTAATTTTTTTTTACTTACGCCAAAGTTCAGTCAGTCAATAGCAGTCAACTAATTGTGTGAGAAATGAATAAAAGTTGTCTGCAAGATAGTTTTAGATAAATGTGATTTTATTGCTAATATTATTAAAGACGTCAATTTTAGTATCGAAAGTAAAATATAAATACAATTGACTGTCTTAGTTGTTATGACTGTTTGTTGGTAATCTTCAAAGTAAGCAATACTTAAATAAAGCTTGAGCACCACTGATCTATCCCTTTCTCCATTTTAACAGAATTTAGTTTATAATTTTAGGTTTTTTTTTTTTTTTTAGTAAAAATAACTTTTATAAATAGTTTTTGAAATTTAAGGGTCTTTTTATAAAAAGTACATCTTGAAAATCTTCTCACTTTCCAAAATTTGAGAAGCTACCTGTAATATGAAAATGATAGCTCATGTAGGAGTTTCTAGTACTATATGTTTAAGAAAAACTGATGAGAGATAGCTAATTTAGTCTCCGACCTTTATAGGAGAGGTATTCAATTCAACTATGTACATATATATATTTAAATTGGCATAAAATGATATATTTTGACCATTGATATATTAGTACATTTATAAATATATATATATTTTGCAAAATACATGAATAAAGGATTATTGAAAATTGCAAAAAAACAAAACAACAACAACATTACCACAGACAAACTGAAAACAATCTTTAAATTTATAAGGATTCATTTAAACTCGTTAGTCCTTAATGATATAAGTTTTTGGCTTGCGAAAAAATAATGAAGTAACTTAATGGAGTAATTAATTTTCTTACTTCATTGATGCAACCTTCCACAAAAAAAATGATAATTAATATAAGAGGATTCACAAAAAGAAGGATTAAGTCACAAGCCAACAACTCTGAATTAATTGTATAATAAAAATAATAATAATTATTATTATTTATTGTTGAAAAAAACAACAACAGATATATTTAAGAATATATTGTGCATATACCTAGAACATTTTTGAATCGCTTGACTTAGTCTTCTATAAGTACATATTTAGGCATAATTATTCCTAAAATGCTTTAACCTAAGTGAATATTAATATTATTATTTTAATAATAAGTATAATTGTTCAGTAGTTGTATACAACAGTTATAAGGTATTCTCAAAATATTGTTGCGATATTTTAATATTTATTTATTTATTTGTTAAATATTTCAAGTAAAGAAAATTTTTCATAATAAAAATAATTGATGGATACTATTGACAGAAATACATTCCTATTCATACTGTAAAAAGTATTATTTATTTATCAAATCATGCCATATACGTAAATAAATAACTATATAATTGCCTGAATAATTGTTCAAAGTGCTTCCCCATTTGTCACTCGAAATAAAGAGTTTGCTGTGACAAGCAATCTATATCTAGTAAGTTTCTATGACGTCATGCAAATACATACATAGATGTTTGCATGTATAATTTATTGAGTTGATTAATTATTATATACAATTTGCAAAGATTGTATTTAATTTATTTATTTGTTGAAAAAACAATTTTTGGTCCAATTAACATTATTGTTAATAATAATAATATAGAAAATTATTTGAGTAATTTTACGTTTTAATCTGCCCTTTACATAAAGATGATTCATTATTGTCTGTATGCAAGTTTGATTTATAGTATAGTATATATGTATAATATATTATTACTATGATACTGACTTGTCTGTCTGCATTTCTAATGACAAAGTATTGCATGTTTTATCAATAATGTAACATTAAAGTTGTATAATGCTAATATATAAATAAATATGGCTTTCAAATACAAATATGGATATCGATTGTTCTGCTTTATGGTCTTTCAAAGCTATATTTTCATTTTCTAATTCAATTTTTGATATATTTCTAAAGTCAAGATTAAAACTTCTCTGAAAAACGTTGGTTTTTTCAATGTTCTGTGATTTATCCACTATTGATTAGAACTTAATCATAATCCTAGACAGAAAACTCATTTTATTATGAGTTTACCATGTGCTTTTCGTCATCTCCCTGACTCGTAAAATGTCTTATTTATGTCTTGATCAGTTCAATTAAATTATTACATATATTGTTCGGCAGTAAATATCCCTATTGCTCAATAAAAAATAGCTCCACTTGAGATTTGTTGCTACACTCGGAGGAGATAGCAAGTTTGTGTCCATCACTCAGAGTTAACTCTAATCAAACCCTGAAAGATCATTTTTTAATCATCTTTAGTATCACAGAAAGGATCCTTCAGAAGCCTTCCCCAGGGGAGGCGAAAAGGTAGAGGCGAAGGGGGCTTCCACATCTTTTATTATTGTTAGAAGTTAATAGAAATTTGATGTGAGTTTATGAGGAAAGAATAGGTATGTTTTTCCTTTGTCAAAGCCACCCTAGACGATATTTTAAAGTTACTAGCCCCTCCACTTTAAAAAACGCGACATGTAAACATACCGGAAGGAAAAAAGAGGGTCCATTACACAAAGGAAGTCCATACTTTGTGACAATGATGTAATTATTTAACTACCAAGTTGTTGTTTTTCTTTCTGTAAGAAGGAAAGGTTGCGAGATGCGATGTATATTTCTTTGATCAGCTCTTGCTCCAACTTACTACTCTTATCAGTGTGTTGAACATTGATCTACGGATCTATAACCATATAAGTCTTGCTGTACTTTGAACAAATCTTAACTATCAAATAATGAATAGCTAACAGCAAAGTAGAATAAAGTGCCTAATTCACTCCTTTCATACTTATTTTCTTTTTTTAAAAGGGAAAGGTTGAGGAAATGCAGTGAATATCCATATGTTATACAAATGAATATAGATATTTGAAAAATAAAAAAAAAACCTATCTGTTATTCAGTTTGTCCCTTTTCTATTCATATTCACTCTACTAATTTAAGCTCCAAATTAGATATACATAATCCCAAATTCAAAATTATTCGATACATATCAGATGAAAATTAATTTTTACTAAACTAAATATACTGTAGTTTGAATATATCCATTGAAATTGTCAATATTTTATCCATAAACAATTCTAAAGTCGAATTATACATCATCTCGAATCTCAGTTCCTGTTCTTATTTAAATGGTTTGAGTTTATTGGCTATCAAAATGTATTGTTCTAGGGTTTTTGGTTAGGTGCTTTTAAATTTAATTATGTCAAAAAACTTTGAAACACATGGATTTATACATATTATATAATATATCTATGTCGCTTTTATGCAAAAATCGTGCAAATCCAAGGCAATGGGTGACACTTAAGCCGTGAAAAATAAAAATCCCTCTTGGGCACCATCAAATTTTGTGGAACTACTTAAATAAATTAATTTTTGTAGATACTTTTCTATTTTACGAGTATATACATACTGAATTGATCAACAAACAATCTCTGTACTAGAGCATTGACCGAGAGTCCTTGAACATCAAAACAATAATATTACAAGTAAAGTCAACAAAAAAAAAACTAGTTATTTTGACAAGATGACAAACTTTGAAAAGATATATGAAATTAATGGCAAATATGGCTTTCACTTTATATATGTATATATATTTAAATAAACGTCAAAGACAATGGAAACTTATATATATATATATATATATATATATATATATACTTAAGTGTCCGTCTGTTTTTTTTTTTTTTAATTTATTATTTGTGTAAATATTTTATTTTGTTTGAAAGTACCAAATAATAGTTATCATTAAAAGATTTGTCAAACTAACGAAAATCGGGCAAATTAGATTAACGGATTTTTTTAAAAGAATATCTTTAAAAGTAAATGATAAGTTTATCCCCGCATGCTGATCAAATTATATTCACAAATGAATGAAATTTTTTTTTAAAAAAACAAGAAGTTGTTTAAATAGGTTCAATGCACGAATATAGTAGATCTATTAAAATTATTTGTCGTCATTACTTAAATGCCAAAAATATTCGGCATTTAGACAAAATTTGTTTAAAAACTTGTCCATGTGTGCAAACTTTGTTGCTTGATAATAATTGATGAATTAATCCCTGGAGGTTCTTTTATCAAAGATCTGGAGAAAATACTATGTTATAAATGATATTTGTAGTTAAATCATGGGTTGTTTTTTTTGCAATTATTGCATGCTTAATAAATTTTTTCATCTATAAATTTGTCAATACCTACAATTTCAAAAGAATACAAGACCTTTTATTCTAGATAAAATATAAAATATATTATTAGAAGCACCCAGAGTGATGTTGATGCAAAGATAGGTAATATATGGGAAATATGTACTTACCTGATCAGTTAGTTTGGAATTTATTTATCTTTTAATAGCCTTTATTATGATATTGAAACATTAGGCTTAATGGATGTTCTCTATTATTTTTCCAACAGATTCAACTGGAATAAAAGAAAGTTTAACTCCTTGAAAAGAATCCTCACTTCTTGAATAGGATATTGAGGCAAGGAAATGTTGTTCATATTCCCCCAGATTATAGTTTGATAAATACAAAGCACTTGTTTCTACATACAGTAGAACCTTAGTTAACAAACATTCTGTTTTAGGAACATTTTGACTAAGCAAGCTACACTATATATACCTTGCGTGAACGATGTTTTACTTTACAAAAATGTAGAATATATATCCGTCTTATAAGATCGTTTTAGGATCCATGAGGTTGAGACTACGACGATACCTAGAGTTTAAGGGAGATCCAAAACCTTCAAAAATTAGTCCCCAAACAATAAATCAATCTTGATAGCCACCTCACTAGAAACTAGTGTACTGAGCAGCAGTGTAATGGTTTAGTTATAAGCTAAAAGCGTAAACGACTTACGTTTCCTATCAGTGGTTTAATTATTATGATTTAAAAAGATGTGCTTTTAACTCTCTGGACCTCGGTCCAATATAATATTTTCTAGAAACTGGACGAATAATAAAGAATAACTAGATTCCATTCAAAATACCGTGGAATTTGTTTTTGAATGGAATCAAGATTCAAAAAATTTGACGATTTTTAAAGGAAAAATGAAGCTCAAGGTTCTTTTATCGTGTTTCTGTGAGAAGAATACAATCAACTTACTAAAAAACATACCGCTTTTGCAAACTTTTTATTAATTGTCCATGAGTTATGATAAATTTTTCGATTACTCTCTCCATATTTTTTGATTAATTTAAAAATCATTAGACTTCTAGTACAAATGAAAATTATTTGATAAATCTTTTCAATTGGCTACGAATCTCAACGAGCCACATAGAAACATAGCCATTTAAACCATTTTATTGTATAAATAAATAAAATGTTACGTCCTTTATGTAATTAATGTAGAAAGCACTTATCAAGATTTATAATAATTTACCATTTTATTTTGAAATAATAATCAGAAGTAATAATAAAATTGCTTTGTCATTTAAGATAAGTAAACCATTTTAATCTAAACGTTGTTTTTTTTTTTTAATAAAAAAAATATCTGCATAATTTATTATTACAAAAAATATATGTGTTTATATAATTACCAAACCCACATAGGTAGTTTCACACAAAAAAAAATACAGGTAATCTTCATTTATACGATCTTTTGACATCCTTACATACATAATATTGTATGTATTTATATTAAAAAAATCCTACAAAGTTATAGTTGACTAAAAAAATATATTGACCTTTTTTTTTGTTCTTATTTGGAGCTCAACCTGTATGATTTCAGGTTGATAGGGCTATATATATATATATATATATATAAAAGAAACAGTTAAAACTTTCAACTACTATAAATAATATTTTCATGTGAGGCAGTTGTTTTTTATAGCTAGACATATACCCACTGTAGGTAGATAGGCATATATATATATATATAAAGCACTGCTCCCTACAATTTGTAATGAGATTGCAATTAGATATATATTGACTTTGGTTAAAACATATGTGTCACGTCCACAAGAAACCAAATTTATCTGAAATATTTCAAAAATGAGTTAGAACTGCCTTCGTATTCTTGAAGACATTCTCTTTCAATTGTATTAATAGTACATTTTGGTTAATTAAGTAATGAATCCAATAATTGCAACTGTATTATAGGAAAAAAATACCTGCCACAATCAAGAATAAAAACATCTGGTGTTTCTGTCTAAGTAGTGATTCATGGTGAGTGTGATAGCGGATGTAGTTGATTTCTTAATAGTTTTTAAACAGATGAACTGGTTTTAGCTAACTGCAACCTAATAAATATCTGGGGCCATGAACAAGATGGACGTTCTTTCAAAAATCATGTCGGCTTCTTGTGCAGTCGTAACATTTATCCGATCGCTCTATTAGATAGACAACAACCCTTGGTGGTTTCTTGATGATTAAAAGAGACATTTTAGCAAAACCCTGCATGATAGGTCTTAAAATGATTCCAAAAAATTAGGACGTTATATTTATGAAGTAAAAAAACTTAAAAAGTGAATTTTCTCCTTTAAATATTTGAAAACAAATTTGCTTTCTTGTTGACTTGACAGTAAATGATATGTACAGTAAAAAAATAATGAATTAAACTTTTAAAGGTTTCATGATAACTGTATTAGGTATTTTATGTGTGTCTAGGTTAAGTGATACATATCCCTTCTGGATAATATGTACATATTACTGCCCTTTTAGAGAAATGTACAATGTATGTAATTAAAAACTTTATAACATTATCTTAATAGATTATTATGACTACACATTATAAGGGATGAGTTGGTAATTTTGAAAAAAATAAAGTATCTTCATTTTTTTTTAATGATGATTTTTAATAGTCATTATTTAGGTGCTTTAAAGAACTACACATCTATGAAAAACATTCATATAAATATACTATGAAATAATAGCACATTTGGGGGGGGGGTGTAAGGTTAATGCAACAAATTATGTAATTTTCAAAAGTTGAAAAAAGTCAAGGTTGCAATCATTAAAAAAAAAAGCTCATTAAATTTATTATATATTAATTTTATTATGAGAGTCATAAAAACTCTGGTAAAAGCGACATTTTAACAAGAGATAATTTCATATTTTTAAGTAAATGAATAAAAAATAATTTATGTGTTCATTTTATGTTCTATGAATATTTATAATTGATGAAATTTTGACCTGACGCGCTTCTCGCATCAATATCCAATTTTTGTATTAATCAATGAGTAGCCTTATTGTCCATTTATTGAATACTAACTGTCGTATACTATGTTATATTTTATAGCAGTTGTATACTTATGAGATACTATATGATTGCCCTTGAGAAACATTGAAATATTCAATGTTTCAATATTGTCTCTCACGTAATTTATGTATGTATTTGTACGTATCTGAGTTATTTGATTCAAACTACAGATGGGATAATAGTTCAGACATTACCTACATAAATAAAACGAATTTTACAGATAATGGGATGATGGGTACACAAGGGGAGTTTGAAAGATTTTATCATAAAAAAGAAGGGGTCTTTTAAGGCCCTGTTTCCCGAGTATTTCTTTGATTTTTATTTATCGTCACGACAATACATTATTAAGGAACTTCTCAACCTTAAATTTAAAAAGTTATAATGACATTATTTTCTCAAGGGGTTTCGTATTTAAAATCACACTACAACTCAGAGACAACTGAAAGACGGTTCACTTCTAAATGAAACCCTTTACTTTTGTTTGGCTACTAGAGCAATAAAAAAATCACGGCCTAAAAGTAATGACAAAATGTGGATCTAGATCAGGGATTACCAAAATATGAGCCGTCTGCTAGGTTTGGCCAATTATAACAACTTATCTCACTCGTTTGTGTATTGAAATAAGATACACTGACGTTTTTGTACAGAATATAATTTGTATACACAATTTTCAGACATTTAATAAATATTCTTTACATTTTGTGCTTTAGATCCCAACGTACATTGGATGAGTATGTCACGAAACGATAGGATATTGAAGGAAAACATTTTTGATCCTTGTTTTATTATTATATACTTTTAAGATGACGAAAATGTTTTGTACACATTGGGATTTGGATAGAAGTTACACCAGTAATTTAATTACAAGAGATAGGACCGTGAATCCTTGAGCTTTCTTATTTATAAAATACTTATTAATTAGTAACACTGGTTACCAGTAAAAAAATTCTAAGAGGTATAAAGCTGTGAGTCTCATCTCTTGAATGCATTCCTTATTTATCCATTTTATGTAATATTCAAGGATTTATTTAAGTACAAGCGTTTTGGTCGACTTTTGTATCCACTCCCGCTCCCTACGGCCCCAGTATCCCCTTAGGTCAAAACAAAGACTTAAAATGAAATATGCATTAAAAAAACTAGCGGGTTATTATGCACAAAATGAGTATCTTTTTAGGCTTAAATTGAAGTTGAAGTTGGAAAATGGACCAAAAAAGGTGAAGAAGTAGGGTCCAATTTTTCTAAAACCGTCAGACTCTCGAAAAAAAAATAGAGACTTGAAGTCAGCGTGTAAGACTGAATAACTTTTATTTTACATATGTATACTCCTTAGGATTTTTGACACTTTAAATTTGTTGTTATTAATTATAATTCGTTAAAGAAGTCAAAAATTACTCGATTGAATTTTCGAATATTCGATGGAGTTTTAATTGTTCATTGCATTATTCTCATCACAAGAAATGTATATTCTTAATTCAAAACAGTCCATTCAATTGTTTCTTGCAATCTGTTTGTACAAGGTACAATTTGTATTATAGAGCAAACATAAACAATTACTTTACCCCAGAACGGATATTGTCTTAAAACTTGATAAAATTGATTGATCCCTGAGTTGATAGCTCTTGATCCAAAGGACTCAAAACACAGAATTGTATGTATATTCAATGTTCATGTCATTCATTATAATTTAGACGTACTTTTTCAAATTTATGTAAGTGAAATAAAGACTATTTAATTGCCTGTAATAGTTAATATGGAAGTATACAATTAACTGTCAATATTTTTAAAAATAATTCTATTCTTTAAAAAAAAAAAAAAGAATTTGTTTCTGTAAAATGATGTGTTGAAAGAAATTACTTAGAGCTAATATATTTATGTATGTACATATTATAAAGTATTATGTATATAAATACATCTATGTACAAACATACTGCGATGTAACACTAATTACGTTTGTAACCCACGTAGAATGGAAGGTGTTCTCCTCCTACATAGGTGGATGATACATCATAAGCCTGCTTCGTTATCCATACATTTTCTTTTAGAGTCGAAGACATAGAGTGACTCTACTCTGTAGCATTTACCTTTAGGAAAATCACAGCTTATACATAGGGAAATACAAAAGTATTTAAACTATTAAATGAGCTCTATTCCTGGAATTTCAAGAATTATTCAGAGTTAGGAGGAGTAAATTATATATTTATACATAATTGTACATATGTACATATAGTATGTATTTTTCTCTCATTCTGTCTTTCTATGTAAGTATGTAAATATGTATTTCCTTCTTTCTAAGGAGGTGGAAAAACTTTCTTACATATATCTGTGTATAGCTTGTATACATATAGTAGGGAACTCATTTTTTCTGACTCCACATATGTAATTTCTACATAATCTTATAATTGCATCATCCTCATAAGTCATTTTCTTACCTACTACCTATTTGACTTTGATAGGGTCTTGAGGTGGCATTAGTTTAGCTCATTATGAGCTATATTCATGATCTATGTACATATATTACTATGTACATATTATACAAAAATGTCAGCTGTCAACAACACCCATCCATCAATAATATTAATAATAATAATAATGAATTCATTGTATGTACATAGATATGCAGATATGAATATTTCCTCCAAGACTTATTCAAGGTAATTATATTTTAACTTGAATGAGTCCTTGAACTAACTATGCCTTGTTTGAAGTAGGTATTTGTTATTTTGTGTATGTTTCAAGAGGAGATTCTCTCTCTCTCTCTCTCTCTCTTAAACGTACGAATGAATTACATACTACTAATATTTTAAACCCATGAAAATATATTGTAGGTTTTGGAAATGAGTTATAGTTAAGACTCTACTACAAGTGTGGTGTAATTAAGATGATGAATGAATGAAGTACGAGGGCACGTTATATCTACACAAGAGCTATTCTTTTGACATAGTATTAGGCATGCATGCATGAATGTAATCACAACTTTTTTTATAATTATCATTAATATTTTGAGTGTTGAAAAGGAAATACATATATGTATTTACCTATAAATATATATATATATAACATATACATATATTTATAGACGTAATCATTGAAGCATAGAACTTAATAGAGTGACGCCACACTTTTGAAGCCCCATTGTCTCAGTCGTGGATGTTCACAATTGTACTTATGTATGTTGTTCTTCCAAAGCAACAACGTATCTTTAAGATATATATATATATATATATATATATATATACATATTCAAATACTAAAACAAAAGATTCCTACACATTTATTTTTCTTTCAATGAAACAATATTGTCATGAAAAGTCGTATTTGAAATAACCGTTCTATATATTTATATATATATATATGCAAATAACTGAACATTTATTGCAAATGTTCGTGATTCAAGAACTGGGCTAATGGACACCGCTTAGAGTGTTTGAAATTTCTTTTTTTATAGGCTATACTGAAACATTTATTCCACATCAAATGATCAAAGAGTACTAACTCCCTATTTGCATAATGTTTATGGCTCAAATATTCACTTATGGCCCATCTTGTACGCTTATAGAAGGAATTTTTTTCTTAAGAGAAAGTGTTGCTTATTAATGATCTTTTAAGGAATTTACATTCCTATTGGAAGATCTATTGGAGGTCAAAATCCAGGTAGTATGAAGAAATTTTCATCCAAAAAAAACCACCATGAACCCACCATCATGACGTTGAATGGTGAGCCCTTTATAAAAATTACATGCAATTATGAAGGAGTATAAGAAAATATTAGGTATCTTCATTTTCTAAGAAATGTGTATAAGGGGGAAGAGTACGTAGAGAACGTGACATCACTAAAGACATCGTGAGCACTTCTATCCATTATTTCAAAGATCTCACTATTGTATTATGGTTATAGTACATGTGTATCTTCATAAACTATCTATCTATGTACATAGATATTTGCTTACATCAAACCATAAAAGTAAACGTTTATTTGTTATATGTATGACTATAAGGAATGTTGAATGTTGAAAGAAAGTAAAAAAAATTGATTTTTTTAAAATCTCAATTACATGAGAAACAACCCAACATTGAATACCTGTACTCTGTATCCTTTGATTTTAGTCATTGAATTCCAAATAGGTATCAATTATAAATCTTTTTTGAAGCATATTATAATTGATTATTTTTCCTAAATAAACTACTTTTACTAAACTAACTTGATGACAACCTATGCCTAGTGTAAAGTACATTTGTGAGGCGTACAATACCTATGTACGAACAACTTTACTTCATATATTAACCAAAAATGATAGACAGAAATCTTAGTATTAATTAAGTGTCTCACACACAAAAAAAAATTGTCAGACAGGGTAAGAAATTTCATGCAACTTACATGCATAATAAAGTAGATACAGTTCAATCAAAGATTAGACATAAAACAAATATTCAATTAGTGCACTTTTATTAATGATATTGATTATGAATTTTGCACCTTGCAATAAATAATGTGTGGGTCATATAGTAATAATTATCTGAAATAATTTTGTATAGAAGAATTTGAGGAGAAAAAAAGATAGAACTAATATATGTAGGTAATTTTTATCTACGCATAAACATTATAAAAGTTTGCCAAATCTCTCTTTGAGTATAAGATATTATACATACATACATTTGCAAAAAAAAAAAAAAATACCCCCTAATGAACAAATAAAAAAGATGAGAATAATAATAATAAATACAACAACAAATATTGTGCAATTTGTGATGAGAAAATGAATGTGAGAAAAACAAAATTGTTATGAAAACGTAAATCTGAGGATTCAAACTAAATACATGCATATTATTAAGTCAAAATTTCCGTGTGAAAATCAAAGTGAGGATTTTTTCCTTGTCTGAGGATTGCCAATAGACCAGCAGCATGGGTAGGTATCATGTTCATGCTCAGTCATAAACATACATAAGTGAGAACAAAAAGGAGACAGACAATGTATATATGATGTGTTTGCCAGAATTAAAATGACCTTCAAATCGTTTGAAATCATTCCTTGACATCTAATGCACTCTAATATATTATAAATATATATTATTTAATTTGTACTAAAATGATAGTCATTTGATTAAAATGTGTGAGACAGATATTATGTAAATTTTACATCCTTGTAGATACAAATGATGTGATAATATAATAATAAAACAGGTCAACAAATTTAAAGTGTCAAAAATCACAGCAAGTGACTGAAGAAGTAGTGCGCAGAAGGATTTCAGCTGACTTCGCAATCCTTCTGCGCACTACTACTTTAGTAGCTCTACCGTGAGTCTTTGATTTTTAGTGGATTTTTGATCGAAATTGGATGAAAATTTACACATTTAGATGGACGATTTCTTCTTAGTTAAGGATTTTTAAATTTGAAAGCTGTGAGTCTCAACTTTTGAGTGCATTCCTTATTAATTCATTTCATGTAATATTTAAGAAATTAGTTATGTACAAACGTTTTGGCCGACTTTTGAGCCTACTCCTGCACCCTCCGTCCCTAGGAATCCCTTTAGGTCAAAACAAAGACTTGAATTGGAATTTGCATTAAATACAATAGCGGATCATTATTTTTTAATGTACAAAATGAAGCTTAAATTGAAGTTGAAGTTGGAAAATGGGGCAAAAAGCTCAAAAAGTAGGGTCCAGTTTCTCGAAAACCATCGGGCTCTTGGAAAAAAAAAAATACATATTTTAAATCAGTGTGCAAAACGGAATAACTTTTATTTTACATATGTATACTCCTTAGTATTTTTGACATTTCAAATTTGTTGACCTGTGTTATTAATACTACATCATATCATTTGTAGTATTGTGGATATTATTAGAAAGAGAGAAATTGCGTGATTTTTATTGTAGAGATAATTTTGTTTTTTACACGTTCTTCAAATTGAAAAAAGGCTATATGATTATTTTATATTTTGTTTTTACGCAGAGTTTCCTTACGTAATTCTATGTACAATCCCTTTCACATGAGATATGTATAATCGTGATCAATATTTTCAATAATTACCCAAAAAAAATCCCTTTGAAAATGAACACGACATCTATTGATCTTATTTAAAACTCCTTTCCACGCAATTTGACTCGTACCCATAGATTATTTTATCATATTTGAATGCTTATTATAGTTATTTTTAGCGATTAGTTTGCAGCAAATGGAAGAACCAATACTACACAAGGAGAGCTCATTGTATCACTCAACTTTTCGTCAAAAATCAGTTGATATGAAGCGCATCCTTACCAACTATGTATTGGACTTTGTACTCCATATCTTAATATGAGACAGAGACAACTTCAGAACTTGACAAAATCTATCTATAAATAATACGTTATTAATGTTAGTGATATATGGCAGGGATATCCCCGAGCACCTATGTCAAATATCCTTACAAAAGAAGTGTCTATATGTCGTATAGAATGTTGATTATTCTAAAATGTATACATGCTATGTAGATAAGTATAAAGTGTATACATTCTATGGACAAATAATGGAATGTGTACATTCGAAATGTGATTCTATAGAATATGAAAAAGTATTAAACAAGAAAATGGTACAAAAAATCAAATCTTTTGATATATCTCCAGAGTCAGACGGATCAATTTTAATTTTAACAGTCAAAAAGCTTTAGAGTTTTTAATCTAGCTTTTCAAGTAGAATCTGAGTTTTGATTTTACACGAATAGGTTAACAGTAATTCGAGATCAAATTGTTAATTTGAGTCCACAGTTCTAAACTTATTCCCAATCTTTGCTTTTCTTGTCTTCATAAGTCTCAACTGTTCGTTATGCATTTCAATTGGATCATTTGTATAGTTGCATGCTTGCAATACAATATAAATATACAAAAACTGTATTGAATGTGGGGTTTCCATATTCGATTCCATTAGTTGCAACGGATCTAAATCTGCATATGGGTAGAGTAAGTAATGTTTATAATTTCAACATTATTTAAGTAAAATGTATCTACATATTTAACTGGATTTTTTAATAATCGAAGCCAATTTTCTTTATATGCAAAGATAGTCAGCCAAGATTTTTAGCTTTTTTTTTTGCTCCCTTTCATAAAGATTTTTTTATTCTTAATAATCATTATCTTGTTTAATAATTGTTTATATTCTATAAGATCAAATTTTGAATATATACATTCTATGATTTGTTTAAAAAATGTACACATTCTATAATTTATCCATAGAATGTAAACCCTTTATAATAATCTACATTCCATACAACTTATATATATATATATATATATATTATATTGTGACGTTAAGGAGCAATGTACTGTTATGAAATCAAAGGCCAAATTCATTTTCAATTCTCTCAACAACATGTGTGCATTGCAAATAAAAAAAAGGAAATGATCGTAAATAAGGCAATTATACTTATAATGTACTTAAACATATTAGTATGTATGAATGTACATATATCAGAGTTATGTATAAATGAAGATAACTCAAATGTCACGAAATGACCATTAAGTTCAATTATTATTATTATCTACACAAATGTGTGTAGATAGCTCTTCTCACAGAGCCCTCCATTATTGAAATAATTCTAATTCAAGTGCCTTTTTATTTTTTATTTACCATATCTAAATACTTATATGAAATTTTTCTATCTCATAATGAAAATAGCGAGACACGAAAATGAGTAATTTTCTATCTGAATGATAATAATATAATTGAACTCTCTTTTTTTTCACAGATTTCTAATTTATTTTTTTTCCCTGTAATGTTGGGCATCTATCAAATATTATTTTTCTTTTTATTTAATTCCGTATCATTTGTCATGGAACCTATAAGAATAGAGCATGATTTACGAGACGATGAAGTTATTTTGAAGAAGGAAGAAAAATAATGGGATAGAATTATGTTAAATACAACATCCAAAGGAGATTAAGTAACGTAGACGTAGAGAACAAAAAAAGGGATTAACGGTAGTCCAAGGACACGGCTTTAAAGACAGTGTCCCTTAAAACTAACTATACCTTATTTTGAGTTCAGGGTATACTCATTAAATATTATGTGATTTGATGAGGGTTTAACAATCTATATATAAACAACAAATTTACATTCATAAGGAAGAATACGAACGTGATGTTCGTATTCAAAAACCGATTTTGGGCCTCTTTCAGTAATGTTAATGACCCACTAATTCGATGGCAATGATAAATATGTTTATAAATTCACAAGTAGCTGTTGTTCTCACTTGATTAGTGTTCTTATAGACAGTCATGCCAGTTCAAAAGATGATCCAAATGGAAAATAAGTCCTTGGTGATCACCTTGATTCTCCCTCACACTATTTAATATAAATTTTGATAATAATTTCTGATATCATTTCATAAACACTTTGGTAACACAAAAATGATTTAGAACATGAAGACATTAGAAACAAACTTTTCCTAAATAATATGAATTTTAGAAATCTAGGGACAAGAATGGGTAAATTGTAAAAGGCAGTAAATTACGATTTTGACATGATTCAAACAACGAATAATATCAGATTTGACCGAACTGCGCACAAAAAATATCTTGTATAAGAAAGTTTGGACACTTTTGTTGGAACTGAATCTGGTTTGCACTCAACACTGTGTGCTCCCTGCATTGTACCTACATTTTGAAGCCCTTGGCTTCAAAACAAATTTCAAAATTATTTCAATCTTAACTAATATTTTTGACCCTGACAATCAATTTAATTGAAAGTACATATATGACATCACATTTAAGTGTCATTTAGTATCAAAAGACTAAAAACTAGCATAAAACCCTATGTGTGGTAACACTGTCCATCAATAGAACAAAGCTGAATCCCCAATTATGTAAAAGATTATCATATGAAAATTGTAGAATGCAATTTCTCAAGACCTTGACACAGAGTTTATCTGCTTTATAATGGAGATAAAAAAAAATAAACATTGGCGGAAGTAGCCGTATTCGAGCTTTTGTACGCTTATTTTTACTGAGATCTCAAAGTTTAATTTCAAAGAAAATTAATCTCCAAATAATCAATATTGATTGATCTCTGGCTATGATAGCTGTTACCCTGGGAGAGAGGGTTTGAAAAAAACAAACAAACAAAAATATAGAACGTGAGTCAATGATCTTTTGATGGGTGCATGTTCCTATGCGTTATATGATACTTTTCTACTGAACAAACCATTTTCATAATTTATTAGATATTGCAATGTGGTTAATAACTATCATTTTTATTCCATGAATAATTAATGACTAATAGCAAATATGGGTCGCCCGAATATGCAGGTTTAAAATACATATGTATGTGTACTCGTCTCAATAGAGCTGTACCAATCACAGAAATATGCATAAAGATTTTTAAGCCATAATTATTATTTCATTTAAAAAAAAATGATTTGTTGTCAGACTAACCAATCATAAGTAAGACGAAAGTAACCACAAATTACAAACATATTACTTAATTATCTTTTTAAAGAAGAAAAAAGGTAAATAAAGGTATAATTAAAATTTGACCATTGAATCAAGCTATGAATAAGGTAGAAATAAATAGTCTTCATCAACAGGAAGTTTTAAATCATTAAGTAATTTAAAACAATATGCAGATAAAAAAAAGAATCTATAAAAACTCATGACTGCATCTACATAACTCATATGGGCAAACCCAAGATAATAGTAGACATTACCATTAGCCTTATATATATTTAAGATATATTTTTTTATAAAAAAAGAGTCATGTTACATGGATATCATTCCACGTAGTTTAACTCAGGTCACAAATCATGTAATGTCATACGACAATTTTATCTTCTGAAGCCACAGTTTTGAAAAATCATAATGAAAAAAGCATTAATTTTAAAGCTAATGGCCCATCAGACAAACACAGACAACTATACACAGTGAAAAAATGTGACTTTATTATGTTTAATGTTGTATGAACTATCAAAATCTTCGAAGAAGTGATTTAAACGCAATTATTCTTTAGATAGTTTGCGACCCGGGACGTCCCTAATACAAAGGATTGAATAGATAGAAAAGTGCTGAGGAGATATTAAGTATAAATATTTAAATTTTGTACTTCTAAAAAATCCGTTTAATTTTGACAAACGCCAGCTAAGCACTTATGGTTAATAACACAGGTCAACAAATTTGAAATGTCAAAAATACTAAGGAGTATACATATGTAAAAAAAAAAGTTATTCCGTTTTGCACACTGATTTAAAATATGTAATTTTTTTTTTCGAGAGCCCGATGGTTTTCGAGAAACTGAACCCTACTTTTGAGCTTTTTGCCCCATTTTCCAACTTCAACTTCAATTTAAGCTTCATTTTGTACATTAAAAAATAATGATCCGCTATTGTATTTAATGCAAATTCCAATTCAAGTCTTTGTTTTGACCTAAAGAGACTATTGTCCAAAAGTCGGCCAAAACGTTTGTACCTAGATAATTTCTTGAGTACTACATGAAATGAATTAATAAGACATTCATTCAAAAGTTGAGACCCACAACTTACAAATCCTTCTTCACACTACTTCTTCAGTCACTTGCTGTGATTTTTGACACTTCAAATTTGTTGATCTGTGTTATTAATGGATAGAAAGGATTTCAACCTGGCTTTATTATAACTTTGAACTATGTGTGTGTTCCTTATTTAAAAAGCCCTATATTTGAATACCCAAACCCTCCCCATGTTTCCAAAGTATTCTTTTACTATCCTACTATTAGTAATAGAAAGTTATCGAATCAACAAAACAAAAACAAAAGAATATCATCCTTGAGCTTTTTTTTTTTTTTGCAGTTTTTATTTGAATAAAGGTACACACACACAAACACAAAAAATGATATCATCCAGATACTAACAAATGTATGTCCATTGAACCAAATAATAATATTAATTATAACTTTATTGGTTTGCATCTAATTTATGAGTTATTTTTTAAGCATGATTGTAACTATGCTTGTAGAAAAGCTTCATGTTGCCAACAACAACAACAACAACGTCTCATAAAATATTACTTCATTTCTCTTGATAGAACAAAAAACAAAACAAAAAACATGATAGTATCAACTGTATGTAATATGCAATTATTTGGTTTCTACTCAATTATTACTACATACATACATAGTATGAGAGAGTCAATTTGTATTGTATAAGTCATGTATAAACCCCAGTTTATACCTTAACATTTGTACTACCTATGCAGGCACGTTACATGTTATATATATATATATATATATATATATATACCTATGTAAGTAGACACTAAAATTATTTATATTTTAATAAATGCGCATTTTAAAAAAATAAGAAAATAAAATAGGGAGTTCATTGCTTTTAACGGTCATTAAACATAATGAATATATTCATTTTGAAGGGAAATGACTTGGATCAATCAATGAAGAAGGAATTTGTAAGGTATGGAATCAATGCTTGTAAAAAAGTACTACTTGGAATCACACATATGTACAACATGGTGATTACTTAAAAGGTTATTTCTGTAAAGGCACAAATAAAGTACAAAGCAACATTTGATCCTTTAAGTGTATTGTATCTCTCCTCATTTGTACTATGCATTACACAAAGCATACACATTTTTCACACAAAACCCTTGGAATAATAAAGGGCACATAAATAATCCTTACAAAATGTTAGTTTTTGGTGGTTAGTTGATTAGCAAATCAGAAGGATTTTGTCATAGCATCACGCTCATGATATAATTTTATAGACTACGTTTATTCAAAAGGTTTTGTGACTTCTAATGTGCCTTGTTTATAAAACAAAATTTGTCACGCTTCTGATTTATTTGTCATTCTACAAAAAGTACTTAAATTGTATCCTTAATTTCTTTATCCTTGCCATTTCCTTCCATTAACAAGAAGCGTTGGTAGTAGTCACATAATCTCCCTATTTTCAAAAGGAGAATTGTGTAAAGTTAGAAGATTATATTACCTAATAGTCCTTTGAAAACTTAGTCCATAAAATTTACCCTACAAAATTTGTAATTCCCGCGATATATTTTTGTGAGCCATTTTCCCTCTCTCAAACAACAAACGTTTGTATTTACAGAACAATGTTTTAAAATTATAATTTATACAGAGTTCACAGGCATAAATTATCCTCTGTTCAAAAACGTCGTGTCATTATCAGATTTGGTCGGGATTTAGATGTTACTTGAAAAAGTTTTCTGACATGATTGGCCCTATACTTTGGTCAAAAGACTTATGTAGTAGATATTAAATCAGGTATATCTAATGGTTATATTGTAGGTTTTATTAAATAGATTGCTGACCTGATTGGATCCTATTGGCTTGATGAGCATGTTTTTTTTTGTTTTTTTTTAAAAAAGAAAAAAAGAAGTACATTCATATTGTCCGTTTTAGCTCAATGGTCTCAGATTTGATGAAAAAGTCTAGTGTCTGAAGCTATATACTGGCCTTACAGGTCCATTATCAAATGAATAGATTCTTGACTAAAGACTGCCTCATTCATTTCAAAGTAAAAATATACTGTTCAATGAACAAAATATGTATGTTCTTTGTGCATTCGACACATTAAGACAATATAGATTTTGTTATTAATGAATGAATAAGTAACGGGATATTTGCAATTTATGCATATGGAAATGCATTTAGGCAATGATTGAAGGGGAGAAAATGTACAATACATAAATTGATTGCTCAAATATCTTTTATGTACAAAAATGTACAAATACTTGTATGTAAGTATATTTATGCAGATTTCTTATCATGAGAATTTAACTACCTGTATGTAAATATGTAAATATTTTTTACCTAACTCTAATTATGTGTCATTTAAAGACAAAAAATATATATAATTCAATCTTGGTAAACAAAAAGTTACATCTCTATAACTGTACATAATTATAATATAATTATTTTTATATACATCGTACATGCAAAAGACGTAATTTTTAATTAGAAGACACGTTGCATTGAATTAACAAATATTGACACTGAAATAATAATGATTAACTATAAATAAAGCATTGATAAGAAGACTTTAAGACAAGCCTTTGTTTTACTCTTTTACTCTCTTATGACTTTGGTTTACTTCTCTAATAACATCATTATTGAGTGTTGCAGCAATTTGATAATTAGTATTTTGGTCAAAATAGCTATATATGTAGATAATGAAGGAAGTTGATAAGAAGGCCCAAAATATTCATTATACAAAGAGTTTTGAAGAACTTGGAAATATATTTGGTGTAGTTATGTGAGTAATTATGATCTTTATTTTGGGTATTATTCATGTAGAGTAGATTTTCAGACTATGGTATAATTGTTTAGCGAGTGACATGGACTGTTTGTTTTAAATATGGATGATATTCCATGTGATTGATTGGATAGGTTTTTTCCTTGTTTTAAGTCACTTTAGAAAGGACAACTCATTCAAATACGGATCAGTTTGTATTAAGCATTGTATGACCCATCATAATAATTAATAAATTAATTGATGTCAAAAGCTTGTAAATTAATTTTTTAAAAGTTGAAAATGAAAGAGTCATTTCATGTTGGCTTTTTTTTTTTTGGGGCTCTACAGTTTGTTTTATTATTGCAGACATGGAAACTCTTCTAATTGTAAGAGTCTGTTAGGGATTGATGATATTTGTGATTTGGTGGGTATTTTTCTGGTTTATGTACCTAACTTATTTATTCAAAGAAGATGTCAGCAATCTCATTTGAAACTTGTTTTCTTTCTATGTACTTACGTACATAAGATCAAATGATGTATAAAGACTGTTTTTATTCGATTGAGTGGGTTTATCCTTATGGCTCGTTTATCAATGAGGCCCTTAGCTCAACAGCCAAAGTTTCACTTCACTATAAATGAAGAAACTAGGACAATCCATTCATTGATGTCATTTCAATTCCTTTGCTATAAGTACTTACAAATAGTGAATAGGGGATATATGTTCATATTATATGTAGAGATCTATTTATTTCTTCTTTCATCCAGTTATTTCAATATTTATGAGGTTTTTTGTGTGTGTTTTGTTTTTCTCAAGGACCAATTTATGAACCAAATAATAATAATAATAATAATAATAATAATATGTACATAATATGAAAAAGAGTTGTCCTTGAAACGACCTTTTTTATTTTGTCAGAGTAATGAATAGTTTAACTCTCCAATATATTGACATGAAAGAGTGAGTCAATATTGACTACAGAAAGTTGTCTAAAGTGAATGGCAGCATTTTTCAACTTTCTATAAAGTTAATTCCTTAATAATAATACCTTAAAACATGTGTGTAGACTCAAAATGACTGTTCATTTATGGTAGATACTCAAAGCATGTTTCAATATACATATTTACACTTGTTACTTATGTAGTTTCCTCCTCCCTTAGAAATAGATAAAATCTCTAGTAATTTATGTATCTATTTTCATCACCTCTTTGTTTGGAATGAAGATTTAATCAGAAGAATACTTTAAAAAAATATGTAGGTAGTTGATGTCCGGGGAAAGCTTCAATAGTATAATCATCATTATCTGACCACTCCTTGGCACAACAAATATACATGTATAGTTAAGACTTTCATAAAAATTGGGCTTATAGAATCATACGTAGGGAAATTATGAAAAAAGTTCATTCCAGTGTTTGTAAGTATGTAGTATGATTTGACTAATAACAATAGTTAGGGTCGGAAGGTTTGGGAAGAAAGTTTTCGTGACTGAAGGATTTTCTTATGGGAAGATCCATATAAACAGGCTATCACTTATGAGTACTTAAATTATGACTCCAATGGAACAAATGCTCGTTAAAATTTAGCTGAAATTCACTATATTTATACCAAGTTTTAAAACGACCAAATATATTAGAGATTGCATGCCAAAGGTAAAGTTACTTACATAGTTATTTCACTATGACCAGCTCATAATACACCGTTCATTACTGATAATCTTGAAGGCTTAAATTAATCCCAATTTCATCCCTGATTATGGGGTACAAGCTATATTTTAAAAAATTATAACATCAACCAACTTAAAAGGCGGTGTTTGGCACCCAAAATGATGAATGAAGTAAATAGGATGCCAAGATGGGTTTTTTTTTTTTTTTTGCATCGAGGAGGAAAATTTAATAATTATGTATGACCTTTTACATATTGATTTATTGACTATGGTTGTACCTATTTTTGTTATGTACTGTTTTTGTAAGGAAAAGTTGTTTTCACAACAGCAGCAGTTTCTTTCTTTATTTTTTTGCCAGCCTTTGATCCTTTTATTCTCTTATCTCTAATAACGTCCTGACCTAGGTGATTTTGTATATTTCTTGATAATGAGTACCTTTACTACTAAATATTGGCGTAAGTCTAAAAATAAATATGTATACAAGGACTCTACACTACACTATTATTTAGTTGTTGTGATGCTTCGGTTCTAGGACTCTATTCCGTATTCCTTTGAAGTAGATATATGTACGACGAGCTTTTTTGTCCACTTGCAACCTCAATTCTCAAAAGGTAAAGGAAAAATTTGAAAAAACAACAACTGGTAGCTACTACCCTTCTGTATTTTTCTTGTTGCCAACTACTTAATATTGGGCAAAGTTATTATTTATATATATTATACATTTATAAATTCTACCAATATACAAATCAATCGTTAATACTTGTAATATATTCAGTAATTCAAAAAAAGGTCACGCAATCCTTGATTAAATATATAATATATATATATGTGTATTAAAATCATAAATTATATTAATACCCTTTTTGAGTTCATAACACGTAGAGTTAGCTGCTCTAAATCAGAAGAGTATAAAAAACGGCTGAAGGGAAAATACCTACATAGTGTTTTTGTTTATTCCAAAAAGATCGTTGTGGTGAAACAGCGTTAAATTCTGGAGAGAAATAATTTGAAAAAAGTCAACACGATCTGATCTGTTATGAGTAATCAAACAGTTATTCGGTGCCATTTTTACGAAATTTAATCACCAATAGCTAACATGCAACATTGCTGTATATTACCATATATTTTCTCAAATGATATTTTCTCTCACCGGAATTTACCCTTTTTTCACATATCTACTTCCCTCCTCCTCTTCAACAAAATTCTAGTCTGTAAATCAATACGTCATTAGTCCAACTGTTAGTGACGACGTTGTTGAATACATAGTTGTATCATTTACGGACTTTTACCTTTCTTTTATCGAAGGAAAGGTTGTGAGGCGTTATGAATGCAATTCTATTAAAAGAAAATTAATTTGTTCACAAAACTACATACACTAACTAGCGATGAATTATTTCCAAATTACGACGTCTCATCTTGTACCGATCTAAATCTTAAGAGCGAATCCAATTATTTCTTCGATGGTATTAACCAGTGAATTCATTAATCATCATTATTTTATATTAGGGATCATGTAGATATTAAGCATCCAATCCTTATAAGAATAATAAATACCTGGGGCAAAGTAAATAAATACCTGCAGTCATTATTTTCAGTATGTAATTATGTGTTGTTGATTAGGGTTATAAATGAATTTTCTGAGCTACCGACCCCCTCCCCCCCCCTTCCTACTCCAAATAAGAATCCAACAGACGCCCATAAATACTGAGATCAAGCCTTAATTAAGAATGATGGCAAAATGATAATATAGCCTATAGATAATATAAAAATGGAAGGCACTTGTAGTATCTTTTAACATTTGGAACGTTTTATAGGTATTATATGTAAAACCAATATTAGGAAGGGAGGCAAACGAGGACTTTAATCTTTATACAGACCTAGTGCTTACAACTCAAATTTTTAAGTAGGTATAAATTTGCATTGTATGGATAGAGACATCTAACAAATTTTCACATTACCTCTTCATCAGATATTTCATTAAAATCAAGGTAAAAGGAGTAACTAAATGTCTTTGAAGGAGGCTGTAAAATTAAATAGCTATATACAAACATATTGTGACTTCGCATGTAAGCATGGAAATTAAATGCAAAAAAATAATTAAATTGTTTATCATGTCAATGTTATTACTATTATATTAGTATTCTTAATCATAATCCTGTAGATGACCTTTAAAGCCTTTAGCACGTACGCATATAGGCTCATTGTAGTACTTAAATGAAGAATAAATATATTACATAAAAACGATAGATATAATAATAATAATTATTATTATAATAATTCGTCAATAAGTAGAAACATGCCTGATCATACGTACTAAGTATGGAAGAGGATAATCCTTATCTGGAGTATGCATGTACAAGGTCATATTTACCCGATAACATTGACATATTTATTAGTTTATAGAATGATACGGATTATCCCATTCCCAATAGAAGTATCTCATTAGCATTACAACATGGAATCGATTCAAATTTTGTTTCTTATTAAACGCTGACTTCAAACTCTATGTACATACGCAGAATCGAAGAAACACAAAAATGAATATAAAGAAATTTTCATGGATACGAAGGTACCAAAAGTTTTTCCCGTAGGTGGCGCTATTAAGTACATTCATACCAACCAACAAGTCATAATAATCAACTTTAAGCATGCAACTACATTAATATCGCTGTGAAGGAGTGTTTAAAAAAACCAGAGTAATTAGCAGTAAAGAAATGATTAATTACATTCTGGGTATACATATATGTATACACTTATTTATTAAATATTTAATGAATACATATATTTGTACATATGTACTATGGGAGATTTGATTTATTAAGAAATTCAGTGGAACCTTAATTTGTTCGAAATTATTTGTTGTATAATGTATTATATGGAACAATATTGAAATTGTATGAAATTTTTTCCCATTAATGAATCAAAGAAGAAGCAATTCGAAGCCGTTGTTATTTCTACGTAGTTCCTACATGAAAGATTAATTAACTAATTAATTATTATTGAAAAGAAAGTACAAGAATAAAACTACTGTTTAATAAAACAATGCTAAGTTTGTAAAATAAAAATATACATAAATCCAGTTTAAGTATACTTAAATGCATATAAATCAGCTCAACAAATGAAGGCTTCTTTTTTAAGAGTTAAATATGCAATTTTTTGCCGTTCAAAATGATAAATAGACATGATAGAGATTATTATTTTGCTTAAATAAATAATTGAAGTATATTAAATAACTATTATTAATATATCAAGCACATGGTATAAAAAAAATGAGAAATGAAAGGGAAGGAAAATTCATGGGAGCATTTCTCTTTCTGAAAATCCTGAAGTTAATTGCATCAAACTTTGAGAGCATCTCTTTAAAAATCCTCTAGTTACTATTGCTATATCTTTGAACACACACACACACAAAATGAATAATGATTTCATGCATATATTGTTCCCAAACATACACAGATACACATATTTTATTAACAAAAGCAAACATATAAAGATCATAATGTCACAAATAAAAATGTCAGGAAATAAATTATGTTATTATAATGGGAATGTGGGTGAAGACAAAGTCTTTATAAGGTAAATGCTAAACGAAATTGAAAGTCAGTCTCGTTTTTTCTTTCTTTCTGTTTTTTCAAACTCTGGAAATGTCATTTTCTTTTCCTACAAAAAGTAAATGTCCTAGAAAGTAAAATAATATTAGTCATTAAAAAGGGATAAGCAGATAATGCAGACGTTTTTTTAAAATTGTGTATGATAATAATTCAATATTAAATGCCTACTCTGTCTGGATCGATATTTCCGTTAGAAAGTCTTTATAAAAATAATATCATGTCTGTGTCTTTGTTAGAGGAAAGTTTGGAAAAAGTAATCTATCTATGTACATTGAGCTACTTATGTATAAAAAACACAAAGTTACTTTGGAATAAGGGTGAATGGAAGGGTGGCCAGTCACAACTGATTGTACATCATCACGGGCCAAATATTTTTATAACTTATTGACGTAGCAGGTACAAATTAGAATTGAATATAGTCCAAGATATGAAAAAAAAAAAAAAAAAAAAAAAAACATACCAAGTATAGTATATAAATGTTGCTTCAACTCATATCCACAGGCATGGGTATAAATGTAAAAAAAAGAGCTATTCCCGACGATCGTCCATCACTCCAATATAGTCTTAGACGACAAAATGTATTATGTATTTGTTTTTTGAAGCTTTAGTTAATCATCTATTAAATATATAAGTTTTGACAGAGCAAATGATTTACAAATTTCCTCAATCCGTACCCATTGCAATGAATGCACATTTTATGGACAAGGAGTTATTTCTCGGTGTTCGTAGCTAGGTGCTCCAATAGATTAGAAATAAAAACTTTGGGATACAACAGAAAACCCTCCACTTATTTAAGAGTAGACAACATATCAACTGGCATAATGTCTCTCAGCATTACCATATAAAGTCATCTAAGGCGTGGTTTTTTGCACGCCCACTGGAAGAACTCTTTTTTTTATATCTACAAGCTTATTATTGTTTTAGCCCCTGGTACCACTATATCTACATAGAGGCTTGATACAGAACAACACTAGATTGGGTCAAAGTAAGAATAATAGCTTACTAGCTATTTATAAGTATCTTATTCTGCATCCCTATAAAGTCAAAATATTAAATGACTTTATGGGCTCTGTCTTTATGAGTGGAGTTTTGTTATTATCGAAGAAAGAAAAAGCTTATGTTACCCATTCTATATAATTACCTTTAATAAAAATTAAATACATAATGATGGCTACATACTTTTCTTTAGAAAAACAAACAAACAAATGAACTCATTTAGGTTCAGAATAAATGTCAACAGCCTTCTTTGTGTTCTGTTTGTAACTACATACATGACTTTGAGGGAGTAATAACTTTTGTTTTTCATATAAAAATAGTTAATACATGTATGCATCTTTGATGTCTGATATCCTCATAAAGAGCTATTTTCTCTTCACATGAAAGAATTCGATTTATATGTAAATTTTCTTTTTAAAAAGGTCATGCAAAATATTTTTTAAATTAAAGAAGTCTGCTTAAATAAATACATTTCATGAGTACGAATTATTTTTTTGTACTGTATTTGATTTTCGTACCCATGAGCAAAGGGGGTTACGTGAGGTTATTTTTTTTTTACGAGTTCAAGTCAAATTTCGATTCTTTTCACTAATAGTAAGAGTAGAATCTGAAGTTGCTGTAATTAGACTTAAGTGTAAAATGAGTACGAGTCGTGACTATAAATCCCTAGCTCTGATTCAGCCAGATATTACATCAAATTAAATTAAAGAATAAATTACATTTAAATAATAATATAATAATTATAATTATTATCACCTAATGTTTAAAGTACCTAATTAATATTTGTAAGTCTCGAGCAGAGTTGGGAACTTGGATTTGCGACTTTAGTCTTATGAAACTCAAACTGAAGTCACAGCTAGAACTCAAAATAAGAAATTTCATTTCCAACTCGGTCTTGAACGAAAATGACTCACAATATAACTAAATTATACTAAATACTACAAGAGTGAGATTTGAATAACATTCTTTCGACTCACTTTTTATTTGAAATTAAAGATGAATTTAAGCTAACGATATTTTTAAAATAAAAGAGATGCAACAAATGGGATCGATCGAAAAAACAGTTTTAACTTTAGGATTTACAAAATAACAAAAAACTTATTCCTTTTTCTATGTAACTCCGTTCATTTCCCTTGATACAAATTTAGGATCTATTCTTTCTCCAATCTGCTTAACTGAAACTTTTAATACCCTATGCTTCATTTTGTATGTATTTTTTTTTTTTCAATGCTTCTGATGACACCAAGGACTCAAAGACTCACGAGTTGACTTACTGATTCACGAAGAGCCTTTTTGTCCGCTCGCAGCCTCGATTCTCAAAAGGTAAAGGAAAAATTTGAAAAAACAACTGGTAGCTACTACCCTTCTGTATTTCCCTTGTTGCCAACTTTTTAATATTGGTCAGAGTTATTATTTAGACATATGTGGAATACATGGATCAATTCTACCAATATACAAATCAATCGTTAATACTTGTATAGCATTCACAAATTCAAAAAAGGGCGCGCAATCCTTGATTAAATATATTTTTTATTATATTATACACATATTAAAATTATAAATAATAATAATATCCTTTTTGAGTTCATAATTAACTCGTAGAGTCAGCTGCTTAATATCAGAAGAGTCAACTGATAAAATTCAAGTGAAGGGAGAATACAGTGTATTTCTGTTTATTCCAAAAAGATTGTCGTGATACAACCAGAGATATGAAACTTGACCCAAACATGTATCTTAAGACTTGAAACTGGACATGGATTCATATAGTTATGTCGTTGAGTGCTTCACACATATTTTTTAAACACCAGGGCGCATTAATGAGGAAAGAAAAGCCATCATTGAACTAAATTTTGATAATGGAAATGAAATATCTATTAGAGTAGTTTTTATAGTATACATTGATTTCTTTTTCATCCCTGTAATTTTTTTTAACTTTTAGGACTACACCTAATACAGCTTTGGAGTGAACTGTTTGAGAATCACTGAGTTGTAGTACGTACCTATATAAAATGTGAAAAAGATTTAAGGTGTTTCACACAAAAAAATGAATAATTTACACATTATTGGATATACCAGTAGTGAACATAAATCAGAGATTTTAAATGGTTAATTTATTAACCTCTTCTAATGGTTGTTAGTAAAAGTTTCAACATTCAAAAAATTATTTTGCATATTTAATAAATTATTTATTTTTAGGATGTGTTGACACATCACAAAGTAAGAGAGATTTAATTACTAGTGAAGTTATTTCGAAAATGCGGGAAATCCCTTCATATACATACATTCATATTCTTCCAAGCACAATCAAAAATTCAAGGGATATAAAGAAAAATAAATACTTCTTTCAATACATTGACAGTCTTTTAAAGCATTTATCTGTATCAAAAACCCTAGAGATACTTGTATGTAGCAAAGATGGAAAACTTTGTACTCTTTATACTGGACGCAAGACATGTCAGCCTACATATGTGTCAAGTCAACAAGAAAGCCAGTTTGTTTTCAAATATACCTGAAAAGAAGAAAATCATCCACTTTTAAGTAGTTTTTTTACTTCATAAATGTAACGGTCATATATTTCAGAGTTATTTTAAGACCTATTCCGCTCGGTTTTTCCAAAAATATCACTTTTAATCGAGAAACAACCAAGGATTGTTTGTCGTCTATGCAATAGAGCAATCAAATAAATGTTACGTGTGCACATGGAACCGATATGTCCCCTGAAAGAACGTTCATCATTTTCACAGCCCCAGAGATTTATTCAGTTGCAGTTGGCTAAAACCAGTTCATCTGTTTAAGAACTATTAAGAATCCCTTACGTCATATTAACTACATAGTCAGAAATACCAGATGTTTTTATTCTTGATTGTTACATAATATTCCCTATAATACAGTTGCAATATTTGGAGTAATTATTTAATTAATCGAAATATACTTACTATTAATACAAACGAGAAAAGAGAATGTCTTCAATGTTATGAAGACAGTTCACACTCATTTTTGAAATATTTCAAATAAACTTGGTTTCTTTCTGACTTGACACATATGTGCATATTTCTAAGCACCTCATTAATAAAGAAATTGTAGCTCAGATATGAAAATAATTTATATTATAATCCATCAATGACTCCAATATTTGTCACGAAAAAATATAATGTATAATTGAATCGAATGACATATCAGGATAATTGAGTATGACTCAACTTTTTTTCTTTTATTTTTCCTGCTCCTTGTTTGCGCAAATCAATCACTGAGACTCACTGACATCAGAATGGCTCTCATTCTAGACATGTGTACACTATATGTATGTACATATTATACACTATTTGAATAGCAGTTTTTAAAAACTTGAATACATTCCCAAAAGTCTAGACACCCCTTCATTCCAACTTGTCTAGGGGATGCTCTTAAAAAAAAATAAAAAAGTAAATTTGCAATATCCTAAAGTCAGGCTTATGATGATAAATTGCCTATTTGTTCCTTTTATTTTTCCTTTGCAAATGTCCGTGTTGAAATGTAATGATAAATTCATTGAGTTGTTACAACAACGCACTCTTCCAATATTACAAAATGGGTTCATTAACTTTTATAATAATTAATTATAATTGTAGAATCTCAAAAAATATTCTGAAACCCCCAAAATCTTATCTGACATTCAACTCATATCCTTTCTTTTTCTTTTTTTTACAAAGGAAAGAATCAAATGCGTTTCTACTCAAAAGTGCATTCTTTTTTTTCTTCCTTTTTGAAGACTGACAGATTTATGTATATCAATAAAATGCTTTAATTGAATAATATTGCCTTGGATTTATGATCTATTTGTAATTCCTTAGAAAGAAGCGTTATTTCTCTTTACATTTTTGCATTGGGATAATTTATATGTTAGTTATTCCTCTAAAGGAAAGAATAAATAGTTAAATTGACAGTGTTTTTAATTCACATATAGGGTTTTTGTTTGTTTCTTTCTTTGATAATAAATGCTGTATTATTAAACTTTTCTTCAAAATACATAGAGGAATATATCACACAGAGAGACGATGATATCAAACACTCTTGGATATCATTTATTTTAAACATATATATATATATATATATATATGTACAACACTTCCTGTTGTTAAGTATTTTTTATTTTTAGGAGTAGTTATATCATATATGTAGACCTACCTAGCTATGTAGATAAATATGTTTTTAGATGCTATAAGCATACATCACAAACCAGAGAAGAAGGTTTAAAACAATGTACATAGCTAATTTAATGATTGTTTTTATTTTCCTTGCATCTTTTTGTGGATGTAAAAAAAAAACTTAAACATACGGTGTTTGTAATAATTATAAATTAATTATTATTATCTTAGCATTTCAATGCATAACTTGAGTCTAAAAAAAGAAAAATATATAATAAGTTACGGCTTATTTATTATGATATGCACTGAAATACATATACATATATTAAAACATATGTTGCCTCAATATGTCATGGATTTTTTAAGGACTCAAAGGTTATTATTCTTTAAATAAGTGTTTTGTTAAACACATATGATCATTAACAAATTCCTCTACCTTCAACCTGTGCTTGTATTTCAGCTACTTTGATTAAAAGATAAAGAAATATACAAAGAAACAATGAAATTTTTCCATATCTAATTTTTTCTACTGCTTCACGAATCTGTAATTAATAGTCTTTGAGGGTTTTTTTTATTATTATTTTTATAGTATGGCTATTCTTATACTCTTTTTATGTATATAGAGAGAGTTTGAGCCACTTTTTGAGTAGTAATAAAAAAAATCAGAGATCTACGTACAAATATTTTTATTTGCTTATTTATTTAATGGCAATTTAAGAAATGAGGTAATATTTCATGTGTGACGATTCCCTCCGTTTGGGGGAATGAATAACACCTTTGTTTTTCCATATTGAGTAAAAGGATCTCATTTAAAGTAGTAGAAAAAAGATATGGAATCACTTGTCAATGGAGATAGTATTTTCAAGATATTTCAGATCATGAGACTTCCAAATCACCGATGTCACAAGAAAAATGTATATCTATTCGATAAAAATAATATCAATGATAATTCAAGTACATCTGATTTCACGTCTGACGTAACTAAATTCTTAGTTTCATGTACTGTCAGTCGTGGAATATCCAAATTTTATCAAATTTATGTAGAAATACTCTGGTAAATCATAATTTTCAGTATAAAAAAGGATATTGACAAAAAGACATGTTTATAGCAATGGACGAGACATCAAGAATCAATCTTTGATTGTAGTGTTGATTGGTCCTCTGGTTGGACATATCCTTGGTTGATATTGCCTCATTAATTTCCATGTCACCTGATCCTAAACGTTAAGGAACTTGGATAAAAGCAATCTAATATTACGTAAAAAAATTTCAACATAATAAGTTCTAATATTTCAAACATGAAAAAAGTTTTAAATACTTATATTAATGAGTTATTGTGAATTCATCAAATTCTACATCAATACAAGCATTAAATAAAAGATTGCCTTATTAGTACTTATTAGTATGACAATAGTGTAAAATCTATGTCAAGATATTACACTTGAGCTATTTAAAAGTTGGTTGCTGTAGATAATGGAGAATAATATTGGATACATGAAGCTGAGGAAAATTGCTACATACTTCTCAGATAAATTTTGATTTTAAGAATAATAAAATGAAACTATGAAAACTTGAATAAATGGAAATGTGATGACATTGTTTCTAAAATTAATGTTTAGAATATCTTGTATATTTTGGTCTACTTGAACTGTATTATATCATTATTAGATAATCTTTATTTGTTTCTTCATGTTTCTAATTTTTCAAATACATGAATTGATTTCATGTATTTGAAAAAAAAAAAAAGAAACATGAAATATTGTAGTCACTATATCGATTTTAATTTACTTAATTCTCAGTCAAATATTTCTTCTTTCCTTTTAGATTATATCTGAAATATTTAATAATGTTATACTGACCATTTTAATGTATAATATTTAATCGTGTTATCTTAATTCATATTAATATCAATTTTATTTTTGGAAGTTTGTTAATGCAAATTTATTTTGAAATCACATTCCCGTTCAGTGTTTCTGTAATTGATATTATTCTATTTTATTTTATTCATAGAAAAATTCAATTGACTAGAAAATGTGTTCTTTTTAACATTGTTTGAAGTTGTTATGATAATTTTATATTTTATTTATGTGTGTAATATGACTTTACTTATAAACATAATAGCCATTTAATTGAAAAATTCGTATCAATTAATCCACAGATCTGTGAATATTGTAAGCTACAATAGCTGTTTAATTAGAAAATCATAAAAAGTATAGCAATTTTGAGGTGCAATATCAACAAAGACACATGAAGCTTTATACTCTATTTATATGGATTAGGTATGAAGTAATTTTGCTCACCAATAGACAGAACAGTATTCGAATTCAACTTTTTTCAAGTCTAGTCCAAGTCCATGACAAAAAGGACTCAGGTACATCTCTGGCATTAGTAGCAATGGAATGTATTGTTCCTATTTCTTTATACATTTTATTCACTACTCAATTATTTAATATTAACAATAAGCTGGCCGTAAGTAAAACAGTAAAATCATGAGATTCCCGCTTCACTTTTGAAATGCTGCCGTTATTCTAGGTCATATACTTTCTGACGTCATATCAGGCTTGTTTTTAAAATTTCCTTTGTTCTCACATCCCAAAGTTTCTCTAAAGTCAAAAATCATTCGAGGTCAAGTGTTGAAATTTTTAAATGTCCATGTTAGTAAATGATACTCTATTAAAAAAGTTAAAATACGAATGTAATTAAAAAAATTCAAATTTTAATACTTCAGTTTTGACATATTATACAGTCAGCAAATCGGGGCTTACATAAGGCATAGGAAAAAGTGTTTTTTTTTTGTTTTTGTTTTTTTTAAAAAAGGTCCAATGGACTCACTAATGTGGTTAAAAAGTAAATGTTGCAAAATAACAAATAATATTTTCTATATATAGGTTATTATTAGTGGATATTGGGGGGGGGGAAAGTGATATTTTTGTGTTTTCTAATTAAAAAATATTCCATAAGAGAACAAACATGAAAGTAATGAAATTAAACTTATACAACATGGTTGTATGGTATATAGCAACCATACTGTAGGGATTTATTTAACTATAAACCCTTTTTTTATATAGATAAACCATTTTTGTTTTTTTGCTTTTTTTTTAAAGATAAAAATACTTACTATTTACATTTGTTACTTTTATTAAAAAATATATTTAAAGGTCATGTAAATTGGTTATGATCACCTCCTCAGTAGAAAAAAATAAAACAAAAAAACATCATACAAATTATATAAACCAGTTTTTAGAGCATTAATTGATGAAAGAATTTGTAGAGTAGGAAAAAGAATAATTGATTTTACATTTTTTTATTTTATTATATGTATTTATATAATATGTAGAAAAATTGATTGAGATAGTGCATTAGTTAAAAATAAATGGTTTTATATATCATTTTGTAGTCTATAAATATATATATATATATATATACCCAAGAAAATTGTTAATTCATGCCCCTTTAATAGATAGGTATAATTTTTTGATTATACCAAATACATATATGTACAATATATATATTGAAAATTCATCATTTATAAATGCATATCAACGTTTTTTCTAATATGATTAATTAATATTAAACATTGAATTCAATGTCTAGACATGAACCAAATGATCTACCCAAAAAAAGACAAAATATCAATTGGAATGGATTGATGTTTATGTCGTTTTTACTCATACTCACAGGATATTTTTTTCCTCACAAAATGTTTCAAGATGTGAAAAAAGAGTCATTCCCCGCGAGCGTCGAGCACTTCAAGATAGTTTTCAATTAATGAACCGTATGATGTATTTTTTTATTCTTATTTATTTATTTCTTTTTAAAAAAAATATCGTAGAGACTCTTCTATTACTTATTAAATAGATAAGTTTTGACATAGTAAATTAGTTAAAAATACCTAAATCATACCTATTCCAATGAAAAAATGACACTTTTTATGGAGAACTATCTTTTTTGTCATTTTTCGTAGCGATTTGCTCAAATGAGATTTGAGATCAAAATAACAACAGCTTCTTCATCCACTCCCTCATCAGAATATCACTGACATTATGTCTATCAGTGTGTTCATTTTTTGATGATGTCATCTCACGCTCACCGGGAATGGTTACTCCTTAACATCTCAATCCCATCAACATACAAATTTACTCTATTCTTGTCCCTTATTAGCGTTTTGAACGTTGATTGGTTGAACTCGGATGAGCTTTGAATCATTTTCTACTATTTTGTTAATTACTTTATCTTAGTTTGAGACCTTTTTCTTAAAAAACAAAGGTCTTGGAATCCGTTGTTAGTTAGACTATTCCTTCCAACTCTGTAATTCATCTTAATTTAATAGTAGGGAATTGTTCACAGGTGAACAACAGCTATTTCCATTTGAACTATTCAACATTTACAACTTAGTAAGCGACAATGGTATTATAAAAAAAATGCAATGTTAAGTTTTTGTTAACGGGCTAGCACTATTCTTTATTCACTATCTCCTCTCAAGAAATGAGTCAAATTCTATTTATGGAGTAGGAAATTTATTTATTGAGAAATAAATATATAAATATTCTTACAAATTCCATTAACCTACAATTTAAAAATTTATACAAATGTACTTATAGGTATATATATATATATATATATATATATATATATATGTATAAGCACATAGGTACATGAATGAAGCTGACTAAGGTCATAAATCAGGTGTCAAGACAGGGAGGATTTTTTTTACATATTTTAAAAGCATAGTTACACACATACCTATTTCCTCACTCTGTCAAGAAGTGATGAAATGTTTTATTTTTTTGTTATTGTTGGATGTGTAAAGGGTTGAATTATGTTATATTAGAAGATATTTTTGTGACAAGGTGATGGGGATGAAATGAATTACATACATATAATGCATATTCTGATCTTATCTATAGATAAATAGTTTAAAATTAATTTAATTAGAGTGTAGATTAGTTTTGTTCGTTAATTTATCATGCTTCTTTACGTGATTAAAAAAGAGTTTGCTCAAATGTTTTGACACCATGCTAATTATAATTAATTATCGTACTTCTTTTCGATTTTTTATTTTTTTTCTATTGTTCAAATTGAAAGAGTTTTAACATTTCAACTGACAGATGAGTCAAAGGTAATGATGTTATTAGTAAGATAATTCGATTGACAAAACAAATGAGCAGTTAATTGTTCAGAGAAAATTAATATATTACTCAATTGAACAGTTAGTTTGTCATTCAAATATGTGAAATCAATTCGTAGTAACATTTGTATTTATGTATAACTCTATAATATGTACAACTCAAAATTATGTTGTTTATATTATTATCAGTGAATGATAATAGAATATATTATCATTCAAGTCAACAAGAAAGCCAGTTTGTTTTCAAATATACCTGAAAAAAAGAAAATCCACTTTTAAGTAGTTCTTTTACTTCATAAATGTAACGGTCATATATTTAGGAGTTATTTTAAGACATATCGCGGTCAGTTTTTGCTAAAATGTCACTTTTAATCAAGAAACAACCAAGGATTATTGTCTATCCAATAGAGCAATCAAGTATAAAAGTATAAGTATAAAAATATTCATTAAAAAGACATGTAGGTTTTGTTAAGTATAATATTTAGGTATTTGAAAAAAGGAGCTGTTCTGACTCATTTTTGAAATATTTCAGATAAACTTTGTTTCTTGTTGAGTTGACACATATCTCAAAAGCATAAATAATACTAATAGCCCTTTTGAGTTTATAACACGTAGAGAGCCAGCTGCTTTAAATCAGAAGAGTCTCACTGATGAAAATCAGCTTAAGGGAGAATACATAGTAGTATTTTTGTTTATCCCAAAGAGTTTGTTTAGTATAGGATCATATTTTGTTGTTGTGATGCTAGAAAAGGAGTGTAACCTTGTTTTTTTTGTAGGATGTTCATAGTACACGATTATACTTGACTCGCACAGCTTGGATTAATGAGTTTTATATGTAAATTGTTTAATTGCACCTACAAAGTTTCCAATGAGTCTTAGTATGTATGCTAATATGCGTACAATATAATCAGTAAACAAAAAATTTATTTAACAGTTGAATATATATGGTATACCCATGTACCATACATGGTTTTATGGTACATACATATATGTATACATACAAATGTTTATTAAAATGGTGTAGAAAAGTTCAAGTCATGAAGTTGATTACATAATTGTAAATATTTTGATAGTTCTTTATTGTTATTTGTAGAACCATGATTTAGAAAATAATAATTATATATTTGAATCCTTTTTTATATGCATTTATCAATAGCAAAACGAATATGCTAAAAAACAATTTGTATAAATAAATAATAATAAAATATTTGCAATGATACGAAAAGGGATTTCAAAATAGAGGATACCTGCAAATTACAGCCCTTTACTAATCATTTAGTTGTACAAGGATGACTAACCACAAAAAGACAGTTATTTATAATATATGTAATATAATACTTTATAACTGTGTGTCTGTAAGTATAAAATCTGTGGTTTATTTCTCAAGTATGTATGTACTTGCGTGTGAAGTGACTTTTTGATAGGTTCTTATGTATTTTAGTTGCAACTCTTTAGCCTTTTGAAAGTAAACATGTTTAGACCAATACTCAAATCTATATGTTTTTTTTTCAGATGGAAAGATCTCGTAAGATTAATCATTCTCTTAACTCAGCACAACCTATACATAATGATACACACAATACTCATATTAATTTGAACGTTAGGGTCCATTGCTGTCACCTCCGATCCTTTTTTCAAATACTTATATATTATACTTAAAAATACCTACATGTCTTTTTAATGAATATTTTAATACTTATACATCTTGGTAGCTATAATCCATGTATGTAGTGAGTCTTAAAATATATTGAGACCATATGTGTCAAGTCAACAAGAAACCAAGTTTATCTGAAATATTTACTCAAAAATAAGTTAAAACTGCCTTCATACTCTTGAAGCAATTCTCTTTCATTTGTATTAATAATGTATATTTCGATTAATTAAATAATTGCACCTTAATTAGCAAAAAAATACCGGCCACAATCAAGAATAAAAAACATCTGGTATTTCTGACTATGTAGTGATTCATGGTGAGCATGATGGCGGATATTGTTGATTCTTAATAGTTTTAAACAGATGAACTGGTTTTAGCCATCTGCAACTGAATAAATCTCTGGGGCTATGAAAATGATGGACGTTCTTTAGAGAACATATCGGCTCCATGGGTACTCGTAACATTTATTTGATTGCTGTATTGGATAGACTATAATCCATGCTTTCTCGATTAAAAATGATATTTTTGGAAAAACCGAGCGGAATAGGTCTTAAAATGACTCCTAAATATTTGATCGTTATATTTATGAAGTATTAAAACTTAAAAGTGGATTTTCTTTTTTTCAATATTTGAAAACAAACTTGCTTTCTTGTTGACTTGAAACATATAAAAAATATATTAAACCAATGATTGCACGTCCTTTTTTTTTAATTTTGAATATTACAGGTACTAACTATTGATTTTTATATGGGTAAGATTTATCAATGTATAGTATAACTAAATAATAAGTAACTCTGTTCAATATTAGAAAAGTTGGCAATAAGGAAAATACAGAAGGCTAGTCACCAGTTGTTTTTTCCTTTCCCTTTTTGAGAGTCGAGGTTGCGAGTTCAAAAAAAAGCTCGTCGTGATGGTAAAATACATTAAATAGCAAAAGTACTTTTTCACGAAATCTAATCATTGTAATGTTCCTACAAATGGTACTTCGAATTAAAACTGTCATCTCCTTGAAAAAAAAGGCTATAAATTGATAATTCCAAGATACTATTTGTGAAAAGGGATTTGATGCCAAAAAAGAGACATAAACTTTTTATCCTTCGCTTCAAGGATCAATTTATCTTCTTTCATGTACGGAATTTATTTGAAAATCTAATGGCTCTACAATATTATTAAGGCTTCGGAAAGGGTTTTTCAATGATTAAATGGATACATTACTAAATGGATCCCTTCCTGAATCACTGACCAAATATGTGGAGTACATTTACTCTAAAGGATTTTATAGCAATATTCAAGAAATCTTCACCAAAATAATATATGTATTAGATCAATCACTTAAACATGCTCAAAAAGTTGAATCAATTTGAATCATTTAGGAAAATGAATAAGGAATTAATGACTGAGCTCATTACATCAAAGTCAGAGAATTTTTATTCAATGATGAAAATAAGGTCAACTTTAATATTCCTTTATCAAATAATATTTACATACAAAATATGATTATTTTACTACATGTTGACAATTTTTTTATGGATAATATTTTCTCTCAATTCTTGTTGTTTCTTATTTCATACATTCATTTATATTTTTGTACATCACTGACACAAAAGCATAATTTATTATCCTTGTCTAAGTCGATCCATTTTTTTAGGACAGTAAATCATCATTTAATGTAAAAAAAAAAAAAAAAATAGAGGACATTTAGAGCTTAACATGGTCTATTCCCCATTTTTTTATTAATGGATTGCTTTTGTTGGAACCATTGGGCGAAGGAGAGAATGTTTAGAGAGAGTAAATTGTTCAACGCACGAAAATTCAATTGTACTATTGTTCTATGAATTTCTAAAAATGTTTAATTTAAAGAATATTTGACTGAAATATATGTATGTAGGTATTAGAACTGGTGACTTAGACTAAAGTCACTCTTCAGCCTCATTAAAGTGAGACTTTAGACTTGTTTACTGACCTTGAGACTATTTTAAACAAATTTTCTCATAATTATTTCTCTTTTTTCACCAGATAAGGTTATCGTCCTTTTTAGAAGAAAAAGCTCAATTTGAGTCAGATTTTTTTTTATTTGATCATGTTTTTAGGACAGAAAATATTTAGTACAGGGTTAATATATCAAGCATCCTCTGGCTTTGGGAATAATTTATGATCAACTGCATGCAAATATAGTTTACTTAAATCAAAATTGAATGCATTTTCAGACTATATATCAATAATTAAATATTCACAAATTCAATACTCAAAATAAATCAGAGGACTCGATCAAATATTTAAGGACTTGAACTTATGAGCAAATACTTAAGACTCAACTCGAAACCAAAGACTTTGTACTCGACTTGAACACACAATATGGGGACTTTTTTCTACCACTGCCAGTCATTATTTATCTTTTCATATGATTCAATTTTAATATTGATGATGAGTGAATCACAAACTTATTGAACTCCAATGAGGAAAAAAATATTTAACTCTCATTATGTAAGACTAAATGATTGTATACGTCAGTTATTTCCAAATAGATATAAATAAACGAAATGCGACAAATCGGATGTAAAAATCAATTCTAAAGATTTAAAATATATAATCTTGCTCTAATCTCTAATCTAACATTATGGTTTTTTTGTGTTACTCTAGATGATACATAGGAGTTAAAAAACTATAAATTTGACTTGGACTCGTAAAATATGATTTGTGAGCAGATCTGGCATATATCAAATTGTTTGCTTTTTTTTTACTATTTCAGTAAGTTTGAAACTATTTTTAAGTAAGAAAAATACGAAAATACACATTACAATATACTAATTTCCTTCAAAATTTAATATTAACTTTAAATATACCAAGGTTTATATTTTAGGTTGAATGATTACATTCTGTAAAAAGAAATTTTATACATGGGAATATATATGGGTCAAAAAATTATGAATCACATCTTTGCTATTCATTATACCAATAAAAGGCAAAATGGGCTCATTTGAAGTGTGGGTTATAGAGTATAAGATTTGTCTATTTATTTTAAATGAATTTTGCTTAGTAAGAATTAGGATTTGGGGTCTATTTTGAATTAGGCAAGATGATTCCAAATTAATGAAATAGTTTATTTGTATAACTTATAAAAAACCTTATAAGAGATAAAGCAACACATGATACCAGAAATTATTTAACGCATTCTAATTTACATATAGTGTGCTCTTACAAAAGTGTTCATCTATAAAGATAAACACATGACTTAAGGTCTTGAGATCAAGTATATCTCAAACAATTTAGAAACAAACTCATAATAATTATTATTTTAATTAGATAGTAGACGAAGGTTTCTCATTAAAAACATTAAATTAATATTTATTTTTAATGACTATCATATGAGTTCCATAATTTGTAATTCTAACTCGTAAATTTCTATTTTTGTTGATCTACACCGTTTCAAGTTCAATATGGCAATAAATAATAAAAAACAAGATTCAGGAAATTTAACATAATAATAAATTTTATAATTAATGAAAATAAAAAAATAAATAAATATGGAGGACCAGTAGTACTTGTAATTGATAATGCTCCGGTCCACTCCAGCATTGAAGATGTTTTGAATGAACAAGAGTTTTCCATTCACAAAATTTTAAGACTTGCAGTCCTATGCTCAATTCACTTTTTTTTATTAATTATAAAATTTATTATTATGTTAAATTTGCTGAATAATGTTTTTTATTATTTAGCCCCTTATTGAAGTTGCTTATTCCCATATTGATCTTGCTTATTTCCACGTTAAACTTGAAAAGGTATAGTAATAAAATCTATGAATATTAGTCCTTTTAAGACTAAGTCCGCTTAAGTAAGGATTGACAATTTTATTTACTTTTTACTTCGATAAATATGAAATTTGGTACAAAAACCCTGAAATCAAAAATACACACAATTATGTAATGTTCTTTTTCCATCGAAAAGTTTCTATTACATATTATACTCTTTTCATCTACAAACTCTAATTACGATAAAATGAAGTGAAGTGTTTAATTATACATTTGTAAATATATTTTCCATGAATTTGATACAACCTTGCAATGGTTGTTAATTATAATAATTTCGAATGGAAATATCCTAAAAATATATTTTGTGGTCGGTTAAGAAATGACAAAACAAATACAAAAAAATTGTTCATTTGCACCAAATGTGTGGTTACTTTAGTAATTAAATAATAAGTATAAACTATTTTTTTTGTTTTTTTATAGTTAATTCAAGTGTCAAAAAGGGTTTCGGGCATATTGAAAAGTATTCATGAATTAACTGAGAGAGAAAATGAAGGCTTGTGTCAACTAAATTGAAAACTATTGGATAGACCTAGTTAACGTTGTTGTTGTTTTTTTCTGTACTAATAAATCTTTGTAATAATGGATCTCATTAAACATAATCCGAATGTATCGTGAATAGATTTTATGAAATAGATATTTTTTCAAAGCAATCAAATAATTTTAATATCTAAAAAATCAAGATTGAATGTAACAAATTTTAAAAACATTTGGATATGTTTTGACTCCTATTCAAATACTGATTTTAGTTAAATTTTATTAAAAATACACATAGATTATACACGAAAATTAAGAGAGTTCTATAGTTAATAAGTCTCAATTGTATTTAAACTATCTTTTTTTATTAATTAAATAACTTTTTTTACTCTTTAAATTAGACTTCTACACTTGACAACTTTTTGATTCCTTCTTTAATAACGGACTTCCTTAAAATCATTTATAAAACTTGTGAAATCATATGTATCATATAATTTTGTTCCCGGTACTAAATAGTTTTTGGACTACACTACCATGGAACAGCAGTTAAAAGCACATATTTAAAGAAAGGAAAGCCTTTATTAATTTTTATAGGATATTCTCCCCCTTCCTATTTACGAACATGAATCTAGATTTTGTTGATAAAAAAAACAGATAATTATCCCATTTTATGCTGTCTTATATAATACCTAATAATTTAATAGAAAAACCACTTCATATGGTACCCCCTGAAACAACGTTTAGTAACTCCCTTAGGGGTATCAGTACTCCCGATTATTAAGAATCCCTGTTCTCAAAAAGTATAAGAGAAAAGAATGCTTAAATTGGCATTTACGAATAAAATAAATATTAAAAAGGTACTTTTTGTGAGCCATGTGTTCCACTGGGCTACCTCAATTAAAAAATGTTCCAAAGTTGTTATAAGATTTGATAACAAATTAGGTTTTGAGTCTAGGCAATACCACCAATGATTGTCGATTACCTTTACATTGATTAAATAACCAATTAGGCTTTGACACATCTGAAATTATCAATAATACTTTTTTTTTTTTTGCTCAAAAACTATTATGAATCATATAACTAAATCCGAGTAGGCTTTAATTACAAGTTTGATGAATCTTCATATCACTAATCTACATATATATACTATTACTCTAGAAACTTACAAATATACACAAACCGATTTACTTTACTTAGAAAGCAGTCACATCAGATATGCATAAATGTAATTTGCAATTGTGTATATTTACATTATGTATTCATATATATTTTTGCTTGAAGAGGAGGTGGTGCCTCTGTTCCCCTTATGGTTAGAATACCTCCTGTTGTGTATCTAAAATCTACACACATAAGTAAAAGATTTTATGCCTTTAAATAAAATGATAAAAGATATTCGTAATGTAACCAACTCAGTGTCATGGAAGAGCCCTCTATGGGAAGAATTCCACATCTATGTTTAATATATCTTTGTATACATAATTGTTTATTTATAGTTTCAAAGTAATTTTATGTTTTTTACCTAGGATGTATGTACAATAAATTATTCGATACTTTTCATTGCGTTGAGAATAGTTGTATTGCTGTTTTTTTATGCTTTGTGGTAAAAGTACTTATAGCTAAAACAACAACAATAATAACATATGGTTATCGAAAAAAAAGCAAAACCCTGAGGTTTGCAAGCATGTACTTACATACATAGTATAAAAATATATACTAAAAGTTTACTCCTAGATAGTGCGTTTTTTGTTTTTAGATACAAAACTTACCTCATAGCAGTAGAGGTAATTTAAAATTGTTTACTTACGGCCTTGTACTTACACTGTCACTCAGGCAATAAAATATATTGGGAATGTAATATTAAAAAAATGTCGGGTGCCAAAGAGTGTAAAATGCTTTAATTTTGTGCTTTTCTCTACCATAGTGATCTTATACATAAATGTTTTTGAACAAATTCTAAGGTACTCTAGATTTTCAGAGTAAACAATTTGAACGAATATTCCATGGTTCCCATTGGTTTACAATGAATTCACATTTGACATTCACGGTGTGGTTCACTTGATGCAAAAGAACAACATTGTAAAAAAGTTTTGACAGTAGGAGTAAAAATGACGTCACAAATCGATGACCCAACTTTTTCATTGTTATTGCTTTTCAAAAAGATGGGGGGGGGGGGGGGGGGGGAGGAGCCAATGGTCCCTGTTCTATCACATTGGTTTGAAAGGGATTTATATTGTACTTTTGGACTCTCTAGTGATGTTCGTATTTGATAAGTATTCATAAAATTGGATATTTATTGACAGTTTGAGAACATATAATCTTATGACAATTACTGCTAATATTTGATTATCTATAAACAAAATCAAAAGTTCTATTTTACAAAAACGAGATCAAAAGTTTTTCAACTGCTTAACACGTAACCACCCTTGAAAACTGTATGTAAGTAAAAAATTGAACTTTTTAAGAAACTATAACAAAACATTTACAAAATGAAGGAGAAAAAACCCTATTAAACGAAAATTTTAAAAACAAAAGAAAAAATAATGAAAATTTTAAAAAAATGTTTAATGGATTTTTTTAATCTATTTTTTATAATTAAATCAGAACTCAGGGGACGCCATTGATTTTATAAAAATATTTATTTAAGAGCCATTATATTAAATAACAACAATAATATTTAATTACAATATAAGTATTTATTACATACATATATTAGACTGAACCAGCTCTTAGGAATCCTAGCTTTAAAAAAAGAGAAATAATCTATACCTTAGAGCAATCAAAGTTTTGTTAACATCGATCTCTATAACTGTTTAAAGATTTAGAATAGAGCATAAAGACTCAAAACTTGACTAAAACTTGGTATAAATTACTAATAAACAACTCTGGAATATTGTATAGTCAAATCCATTGGTCTGGGGTCAGTCCAGAATTGACTAAATTCCTATGCCTAGATAGGAAATGTTTGTCAATTTACCTTTGAATTTCTTTTCCTCATTGAAAGCAAATTCGAATTTTAACACAACTTTTATTTACTTACTTATTCATTTATATTCACGACGAGCTTTTTGGGATAAACTAAAATACACTGTATTCTCCCTTCAGCTGATTTTCATCATTTGACTCTTTGGATTTAAAGCAACTGACTCTACGTGTTATGAACTCAAAAAGGGTATTAGTATTATTTATGATTTTGATATATACAAAATGTATTAAATTGCGGGCCCTTTTTTTGAATTTTTGATATACAAGTATTAACGATTGATTTGTATATTGGTTCAATTTATGAATGAATAGTATATATAAATAATAACTCTGCCCAATATTAAAAAGTTGGCTACAAGGAAAATACAGAAGTATAGCTACTAGTTGTTTTTACAAATTTTTCTTTTCCCTTTTGAGAGTCGAGGTTGCGAGTGGCCAAAAAAGCTCGAGGTGAACCAAAAATGATTATATTGTGCAAACAATTGACATAAAATGGCCCTCAACTTATTTAAAAAACCTTCTTTTTTTTTCTTCCTTTGTTTCAATGTAAGTATCCTTTGAATACGAGTCCCTTTCTCTATTTTTTTAAAGAAAAAAAATTCAAGAAATGAAGATAGGAAAAAGTGGTCCTTTGTCACTAGGGAGAAAGCAGATGCTTGGATAAAGTATATACTTACTAAAGGGGGAGTGTGTGCGTATGTGAGAGCTGGAGAGAAAGAGAGAGAGAAAGATCCTTTCTTTTGCCATTTCATTTTTTCCCCATTTAATTATTTATTCTCTTCTTCTTTTTTTTTTTGAATTTCATATCAAGAAATTGCATTTTTTTTTCATTTCTGTTGCTACTCTCTTTTTATATATTTTTTGTTTTTTTATTCTTCTTCTTTACATTTAACTTCTTTTTTTTTTTAAATAGCAACATTGATGCCAAAATCAAGTGAGGCATAATGTTCAGAGACAATAATATTTACTTCAAAAAAGGAAAAGCAAATACTTTTGATACTATTTTTTTTCTTTATTTATCTCTTGTCCCTATTAAAATATTACAAAAATGGTCATGTATAGGGTATTTCAATAGTTAGTAATATGAATGACTATTGACTGCCTTAAATATTTAGAATAGACTTCACATGAGTTTTTGTCCAGAAAAGTTTTAAAATTAAACCTACGACAATGAACCATAGTGTTTTTTTTTTTTTTTTTTTATGCCTTTCAATACCTAAAAAAATCTTTAATACATCAAAAGAGAAATATCCACAAAACTGAGACACTATGGAATACAAAAGTCAATTATGTAGACATCTAAGAAATTAAAAAAAAACCTTTTTAAAATCAAACTCCTGTATTTATGGAAACTTACATACCAAAATTGAGTGGTCATTGTACGTATATGAAACTAGGGTATCCATCAAAATTGGACACGAAAAAAAAACCCAGGAAAATTCCTTGTAATAGGAAAATATTGAGTATATTCGTGAATAGTGTTGAAGATAAATAAAGAGTTTAACTATTGACAATTTTAAATGAAGGAATGTTAATTTAAACAGGATTTATGAAATATGTATATGTCATTAAATGAACCCCTACATGTAATGATTAAGATATGAGCTTAAATTATTTGTGGGAAGATATTTATATAAGTCTTTATTCCCCAACCAGAGACACAGTAGATTACACTGTATCTAAAAGGATTCATTCTAGTATTAAACCCTGTTAGCATAGAGAGTGGGGAAGTCATCTTTATATTATACTGTATTCAGTAGAAGTAGATGGTTCTTGGTAGAGATCTAGTCCCCTTCCAGAGAGGTTGCTGGCTATTGTCAATATAGACAAACGTCTATAGCACGCTGCTAAAGTATTATAAATAAAAAACATAAATTACTCAATAAGGTACTAATCATTGCTCAATGCAAAAAATCGTTCAATGCAAAAAAAATAAAAGTATGTTTCTCCCACAGTAAATCCAAAAGGTTCTGAGTGTATATATGCCCTCAAATTGCCTACTTCTGCTACAAACAATATAATATAAAGAAGGCTTCTTCCTCTATATGAGTAGGGTTTAAAAATAAAACAATTTAGGTTTGAGTTTTCAAATTAGCCATTCCTAAATATTTTATAAATATACTACTCCTGTTTTTAATTTTACATACATAGGCCACCTTCTATTGAAAAGTTTGTTCTGTATGACTATTGATATAACTTGGGACTTGTCCTTAATATGGACACACAGAATATTCTTTTATATTCTGAATGTTACTCCCTTGTTTAGTGTACTGAGCATCTCTGAGCAACCTTTTCTTCAAAAAGTAAGCAAGAATATATAGACACAAATTAACCTTAACTAGCTACATACTTATGACACATAGGTAAATGAAGTAAGCAAAGCCAACAAACCGACAGAAACAAAGTAATTCTTAGGGCATTAAAATTGTGACATATAACTACATACATGGATAAATTTTATAATTGTCTCAAACAAAACAAATCGAAGATGCAATTACTATATATAATACAACAGCTATTTTTCTCCTTCCTACATATATATGTACATAAGAGAGAGGAGAAAAGGAAGAAATGCAGTGGCCAATAAGGAATTGGCCTCATGGATGCCTCTTTGGATTTGTTGAATTCTTTTTTTGAATAGTTATATATATATATATACTTTTGTATACGTCATATGAAAATATGCATTTAATATGTTCCGTAGATATGTAGTCATATATACCTATGTAGTATGTATGTAATATGAATGCACCCTCGGGAGTCGTGGTGAAAGTCTTATTAAATAATTAATGAATTCGAGTACCTAAATAGATTAAAGGTCCTGGCATGGTGTGCTCTCTCTATGGCTACGTAGAGGGTACGGAGAGCATTGAACTTTGAGAGAGAAATTATGCACATTTTTCGTTATTATTACTGCCTTGGCTACTACATAATATATATATATATTTGTAGTCATATAATAGTGATTATGTAAACGAGTAAATAGAGAGTAAATGAATGGAGAGAGAGAGAGAGCTGAAGAAGGAGAATAATAATAATAAAAATAGCAAGAAAGGGGTATGAATAAGAAATAGAAAATGAAAAGTCCATTGATACTTCATACCTTCATAATATTTACATGCGTCTACCATGTCTTTGTTCCCCTTAGTACAAGGACTAAAAAGCTACATATGAGTCATAATTCATGCGTCCCCCCCCCTCTCTCTCTCTCTTTCTCGTATAGTTACTACATACTACATAATATGTGTGTATACTTAGGTACAGTAAGCCCTTGGTTTCTGATTGGTGTACAAAGTACGTAATCTTGAACAACGAGTGAATTTTTGGATTGTTGATACGTGACTCCTGACTTTAGCCATTTTACTTATGTACTTACATAGAAAGGCTTTCAAATCACAATAGTCTACCTACACTTATTTAAAAGGACAGAGTCTTGTCATTACAAATGAATTTGAATCTAATTCTTGACCTTTTTTTGTAAGGGCAAAAAGAAAATAATAAGTCTTAAGTAAGAAATAATTATTAGAGTTACAAACCAATGCGAGGAAAAGGAAAAAATATATATTATACTATGGAATAATAATAGTTAAATTATAATGGTTAAATGCTGAGCTGGGCCTTTGATGATCTATTGCCTGCCGTATGACATTGTTGCAAGCTAAATTTATCATGGTAATAATTGGTTGTATTGTTTTTTATTTGAAAATTAACCATCTATACATAATTTGGCAACTGTTGACAGCACCGTGACGACAGGGGGAGGGGAATCTCTCTTTCAAAATATTAGTTATCAAATAAAATAACTTTTCATCAAAAGGATAATATTTGTTGTTGAATGTAAAACAATTTTGGATTTATACTCCAAATAAACAATTTTCATCACAAAAAGACTGAAAACACTTTTAAAGTCTAATTAATTTGCCTAAAATATATCAAAAAGGGAAGAGCAGCATTTTTAAGACCCTTTAATATGTATACATAATGCAGATTATTTATAAATATTATTTTAATTATATTAAATAACTACTTTAATTGATGTAAAACAGGGTATTGAGTCTAGTTTTATAAGCTAATTTATTAAATTCAATCAATTTTGCTTAGACTTTTCAAAAAAGTATTATCTAATTTTTTTTTAGATAATGTTTTCAATATCTTAGATATTTATTATGAATGGTTGAATAATGCATTATAAGCTTTAAAACATCAATTTTTAAGATTGTTAAGATAAATAAATGTTGTGTTTGCGTTATGTATGATATATTTCCTCCCTTTCAGTATATTTATATCCATTTTTATAGACGAAAGATTTATTTTTACGGACATTCTATAAAAACTTTTCTTTAGATATTATTTTATTACATTTATTTAAAAAAAAATAATAATTTTAGTTTTTTTTTTTGATTTCCTATAAAAAACATACTTCTTTGACAACATTTTTCAATTTTCCCTCGGGGGAAGTCACAAAATTTACTTTCAACTTTTTAATTTTCAATATTTTATTTTAAAGTTTTAATATTTGAATAGTTGAACTCTATACCTGTGATACTGTTGTTATAAAGTTTCTATTTAGTACCGTAATTTATTTTTGAACTTTTTTTTAACGTTAGAACGATGGATCAAGATAAAACCCTAATTTTTTCAAAAACTGTACATTAAAAAAAGTTGCCCATCTGGAAACAAAAAATCTAGACTTAAAGTGTTTCAAAAGTTTTGAAACCTCAAATGAAACCTATATCCTAGTTTTTACCAACATGTACTATTAAATAGACAATTGGACATAATTTATAAATACCCAGTGACTTTTTTATTTCGTTTTTTTTTCTATAGAGGAAATTAGTTCACAGAATGGGTTTGTTAGTTTTGAATGAAAATAAATTATATCTGTCGCTCATAATTCAATGTACTACTGTACCTATCCATATAATCTAGAAAGGCAGGACTCTACATACAAGGATTTCAAAGACGACAGAAATGCAATTAATTTATCTATGTACATACATATACATGTGTAAAAAATGTAAAGTAAAATTTTTACTCTTTTTCCCTTATCAGTATCATTCTTTTATGTGGAGGTCAATGACTTATTAATTGTCAAAAAGGACAATCAAACCCATGCCTTCCTTTTGAGACTACATGCATATACATCAAAGGTGACTCCTTACAAAAAACTCTTCGAAATCAAGTCCATGGATTGATTAAAAATAGTTATTATGAAGTAACCTATATATTTGTAAAAGTATTCAGGGAAAAAAGTCCTAACAACAATATTTCAACTCTTATATTCATATGTTTTAAGAGTAAGTACAAGAAGAGGACTCATGGCCGAGGTTTGACTGTTGCAAACTGCATATTATGCGACCATATTTCATGCAACATACATAAATACACACAACAAAAACTTCTTTCTTTTTTTTATACAAAGCATTTTTACAGGCAGTCTTTAAAAGGAATAAACTAGGCCCTTTTGTAATGTAATTATGTAGGGATATACTTTTACTCCTATATCTGCAAGTATTCCTATGCTTGGCTTTAACATAAATGAATTGACAGATTTTTTGAAGAGTGCAATTTTTTGCAAGTGTTGGGAATTGAATTAAGTCATTTGTGTGTGTCTGTATGTAGGTAGGTATTATTTGTATAATTAAGATTAATGTTCTTGATTATTATTCTTATTATTATTATTTTGCATTAATGCAAAAATACATACGTACAAAATGAAAGAGTTAATTGGGCGTGAGAATTGCATATCAACAAAAAGAAAAATTGAATGATTAAACATTTTGTTTAATTGGTTTGATCTTGAAGGAAAAAAACATATAGAAATTGGTTGGTACAGACTAACAGGACGAGCTTTTTTGAGTTATTATTTAGACATATGTGGAATACATGGATCAATTCTACCAATATACAAATCAATCGTTAATACTTGTATAATATTCACAAATTCAAAAAAAAAAGGACGTGGAATCCTTGATTTAATATATTTGATGTATGTATCAAAATCATAAATAATGAATACCCTTTTTGAGTTCATAACACATAGAGTCAGCTACTTTAAATCAGAAAAGTCAACTGATAAAAAAACAACTGATGGGAAAATACAGTGTATTTTTGTTTATACCAAATAATATCGTCTTGTAGATAAGGGTTTTTGTATCGGAATCCCGTATTTTTTGCCTTGTATATCTAATAGTGAAATTCACGAGGAAACCTTGCATCAAATTATGTCTAAATAATATAAGCTTCCTACATGTACTTCATTAAATAAAAAAATATCTTTGATTCTTTTTTGGGGGCCTTATTTATTTATGTTTTTAAAGCAGTCTCATATTTTTATATAAGGAGTTCCTATTCTTCCTAGATATTTACAAATTACCTTGATGCTTTTCAAGTATTTATGTATTAACTATTCGTGATTCTTTTTAGTACAAATATCTTTCCAATTTAGTAAATATTTTTGGATGAAAACTTAGTTTAAAATTTATGTTTTCTTCTTAAAATACCTAATAAATTCCCCAGGATTTATTCAAGTGCAGATATACATAAAAATGAGGGATTATTCATTTACCGCAGCTTAAGATACTTAACATATAACAGCGGAATAGCTCCAATGAATTTATTCACCTTGACATTCATAGCATTGGGTAGAAATTTTATCTTTTGAAATGATTCAGAACAATGTGACTTAACTTTTCTTTTTAAGATTTCATTTATAAGAATAAATATATATTCATTCACTGTAGAGTATAAGTTTAATTACAAAAGTTCATTATATACTTAAATCTTAATTACAATAGAGATTACAATTTCTAGATAGTTTGTGTAAAATGAAAAAGTACGTTGAACATTTCATCTGTGACATGTGTAATTATTTATAAAGTACATAAGGCCCCAAAGAACCCCTTTTACCAAATAAATAAATGAGTTATGCATTAAAAACTAGCAAAGTGAATAATATATTCTGACGTTACAAAATGATAACTCTAAGCATTAAAATATTGAATCAATATTGTTTTTATGTATGATTCTAAGTGTACATGGTATCCTTATTCAACATCAATTTATAAAAGAGTCAATAGCCTAATACGCAGTACAAATATTACAAATATATATATGCACACTTAAATATACATAAATATATTTGTAAGATAAAACAAAGAATTTACTGAATGGTATTTAAAAAATATAAATTTCATCATTTTATTTGATATTTAATGAAAGGAAAAAATATTGTGTACATAGAGGAGGGGAAGACATTGGTTGTCAGTTAGGCAATGTTATCATTCTACCCTACTTTTGAATACAAATCCGCCCTACACACAGATAAATAAAAAAATATTACTGACCTGTATTGTCAACTGTCGATTTGTCAACTTTCTTCCTTTTTGTATTATTCTAAACGTTGTTGATTGGTTCAACGTTCAGAATCAGCTCTTGTCAAACCTTGAACAATTACAATATATTAATAAATAAATAATAATTACATTGTTGTGAATAATTAGCAAACTATTATATAATCAATGAAAATTAATAAATTATGCGAAAAAGGTTGTGAGATACAGTTAAGATACGAAAGGGATATTCTGCCGTTGATATATTAAAGCAACATCTCGTGGTATTTTAATCAATCTTTTCCGTTTTGTAGTAAAATTTTGAAATATTATCTATTTGACGTTAAAATAATATGATTTTTACAAAATTTGCTGAGTGAGGATTTTAATAAATTAAAATAATGGCTTGAAGAGCCTTTAAATTATTTTCGAGAAACCGGCTCTAAAACTTTAAACAGAGTATTTTAAGATATGTTCAATTTAAAATCAATGAGATATTCAAAACTATTGATAAGGAGTGAATATTTTTTTTTAAATGAATGCTTAAGGCTTGACAGAATGACTTTGCGTATTATTGTATGAATATAATATATAAAATGTCGTATAAGAAATAATTATTATCGAATTGAATGTGACACAAAAAGAATTGGACCAGGGAAGTATAGGATTGCATCATTTGTACATATATTCACTTTATTTAAGTGGAAAGAGTCAATGACATATTCGAGTTCAATTACATCATCAAATGCACCCGTTTAAAATAAGTGCAATAAATGAGAACTTAAGTGCTATGTGGAAATATATACTATGTGTGTGAAAATTGTAGTGTTTAAAATGTACTTACATGCATTATGTACATATATTCTATAATGTGCATTGCCCTCAAGTCCAAATCCATTCCTGGTTTCGTAATGGATTTCCTATACCTAGTACAGCTATTATTTTTAATATTCAAGTCTTTGAATTCCCTTAGATCATTGATTGATCAGTATTCATAAGGTACCTCAATAAGAGCAATGAAAATCATATATCTCATAGTGATACCTTAGCAATACATTATCAGCTGATTCCCCCCCCCCTTCATACACACAAGAAAATATGTAGTCCACATTATCTAAGCCCATCATTCAAGGAGAAAAGCCATGTTGCCAATTAGACAAACCCATTACTATAGGTACCTCTAATTCCAATATTACTTACTAAACAGCTGGTAACATTGAATTATTGATGTCAGCTGTCAACTTTTCTAAACAAGTTAGCTCTTGTTAAACTGTGAAAAATTGAAATCTACTATTAACAGAAGGATAATTCCATACTTGAGAAAAGTTGGCCCACTTTTAGGCCTTTTTCTCTCTTTCTTTTGAAAGGAAAGGTTGTGAGATATAATAAAGATATTAGTACATACCCATGGTGTCTAAAATATTGATTAGTTCAATTTTGTTAAATAGCAAATATATCCTTACTAGGCATGAAATAAGGGATAGTGTAATATGTCACAGCTGGGGAAAATGAAATAATTATTTAACTACCTTTTGATTCCTACCATTTACCCCCCCCCCCTCCGTCTCCAATTTTAGAGTAAGGTTGTGAGATACAAGCTCAGCAGATAAACGATCACATCACTAATAAAAAGCAAGACATTAATATTCAAGTTGTTTTTAAAATTAGCATCCTTGCTTTTTCTCTCCCTTTTTGAAGATGAGGTTGACAGACTCAACGATTATGTACAAAAGGCAAGAAAATGTTACATTCTCGATTTTTTTTTAAAATTTGAGGCCTAGCTATATTAGCTCTTTTTGTAAGTATACATATTGTAAGTATGAACTTATTTTTCATAAATGTCAATCCAATTCAATGTACAAGCTATATATAGTAAGGTCAAAAAACCAATTTTTTCCCCTTCTTTTTTTGAAGGATTTTATTCTGAGGTAAATAGCAATTCTGAGATTTTTTTTTCATGTCTTCTCCTCTATATTAGTTCTTCAAAAAACAAATTACACAATAAATTTTCGTGTTAACTTTGATATATATGTTTATGTATGTATGTTGTTACATAGCATTTAAACATGAAATGTTCATTTCTGTGCATGGGTCACGCCCATTTTGAAGAGTACATACATAAAATGTACATAATAGTATATTGAAACGTATCGTAAATAAAAGAAATCAATAATAATAATTAACTATTATTATATGATTAAGATATAGAATGAGCTGAGATTACCCCATAAATGCATCATCTTCCCCATTTTGAAACATTGGACTCTTGGGGCGTTAAAAATCGCTATTGATATTTTTCTTAAAAATCCATTTGAAAACGGAGTTTCCAAATGATTAATAAAAAATTGTCAAGTCCTCATTAAAGAAGTTATTAAATATATATATATATATATAAACTATAAGACACTTTTATGCTTGTGTACACTGTACCTATGTGTCTACATAAACATGGAACATACTCTGTAATAAATAAATAAAGTAATAAACTCTAATATAATTGTTATTATTGATTCATTTTCCCTCGTTTGTTTTCTTAGTTTTACAGTCAGTGTGTAAAGCTATGATGTGTTCCAATGGAGTAATAATGTGGAAGTGTGCTATTTTCTGAGCATTAACGAATAAATTCTCACGATCTAAACGTGTATTCAATACAAACAGACGAAGAAACTTCCTTAGAAGAGGATGATCCACAGTTCATTTAATAATCAATTATTAGACAGACAGATTAGGATATATTTTTGCACCTTTTTGTAAACATTTGTAATCTTGTCATCTCAATTCAAAAAATCCAAGTCAAGGTATATTTAATTACTTTGGTGCTTTGACGGCTTTTGACAAAATTTACGAGGAAGGTCCAGTGTAAAACCAGAGGACCACATAAAAAATGAAATAATTAAGAACTCCAATGTATTTAAATTTTATTAAACATCAAAATATTGGGTAGAATAGTCAAGGGAGATACTTATACAGAGGCATAGGTATTTCTTGTACCCCTATAACCACTCCTGTCATGGATATATGAACAATTGAATATGTAATAAAATTATAGAATAAACTGTATAGAGATCGTAAAAATTTTAAAGGCTATGACGAATAGGAATATTTGACCTTGGCTGACCTTACCACTTTGCCAGGAAAATTTGAGGAAGCAATCAATTAAACTTTAATATTTTTATTTTAAGGCCTTTTAATTACGTTTCCTCCCTTGTCATTCTGTTGTATCCGTTGTTTTCTACTCTGGTTAGAATGCAAACTCAATTTATATCTATGCATAATGAATAATGATCCCAGGCACACTCACTCCATGCTCTAATAATTTTGGGAGTGACGGATCCATCACTTACTTTGATATTTCTACAAGATGTGCAGAGGCACATTATAAAAAACCCTTTTAATGGAGATATATGAACAACTGAAACTTGAATAAGTTATTATAGAACGGTGTATAAAGAGGCTTCACATTTGGCATTTCATTATTTGATCCTTTATGACCAAGGATTTTGAAAAAGGGACCAAAAATATCATATTTTCAAGTCTTTTAAACGTTTTTAACCCTAAGTGTATCTTTACAAAAATGTGCTATATCATCATTTCAAATTAACAATTCGCCATTTAGCAAATATAAAGTTATATTATACATACATCATTTCAAAGAATACTTTTTCAGTTTCATAGATACTAAGATTTTCTAAAATAAAAATTTATTTGATATCTCAAGGAGACAAGTTATTGTATGTACATATCAATAAAATATGCCAATCAATCACAATGTAAAAAAAAAAACAAAGTCATGAGTTAAAATCCAATACATATCATTTAAAAGAAAAAAAAACCTCAACTTTTCAAAATTTAATTATTTTTCATGCATATTAAGTGTATATGTAGATATAGGAATGTAATATACAATCCATGCATTTATCCCAATTACAAAACTCAGTGGATGCCCATAAGAAAATATGTAAAAGAAATTTAACGCAATATTAATTCATCCCCTGTAATGATTCATTTTGAATCACGCAACCTTGTATGAGGGATGGCATATTACTAATGTTTTTTTCATTAGGAAACTTTTCATTAATGAACCCATAGTATAGTTAAAAATATAACAATTAGAAATGGACAAGCTCTTTGATCTAAAATTTGGTGGCAAAATCATTTTACTCTTGTCGTAAATGTTGTATTCATTCGAATAGATAAGTTGTTTTCAAAAGGCACATCGATCAAGGATTTTTTAAAATATAATTGAACAAAAATTATTTTCCAATAAGAAGGAGTCCTCGTCATTAGACGATTTGTGTTGAATACATGAATAAATAAAGGAACTAAATTTACTCCTTAATTTAAGCACTAAGTAGTTATTTCTAAGTAAAAATAATTTATTTATCCAACTTTGAGTAAACTTAAAAGGATACATTATGACACCTTTTTGACTTTGATTTTGTATGTTCTGTAACTGATTAAAATTAAGGGTTAAATATTACTTCTTAAAGTCATCGTCTGTAAGCGAGTCTTATTAAAAAAGTACAATTAATTGAAGAAAAAAAGATATGGGGGTTTGTTGGTCCAAAACATATAATACATAATATGTAAAAAATTATCTATTTCTGAGTGAATTCTACAGATATTGATCTATAGAAATGATTAAAGAAAATACTACAGATATTTTTACCAATACAAAACGCCAACTAATGATCGATGATAGTTTTGGATTTGGTAAAATTTTCTAAATCGCAAACACTCTAATATATATATATATATATATATATATATATACTGTGGTAAAAACTGGGATATAGGTTTCATTTGAGGTCTCAAAACTTCTGAAACCATTTTCATGTTCCCTATAGTCTATATTTTATGTTTCCAAACGGGCAATTTTTTTTAATGTACAGTTTTTGAGAAAATTAGGGTTTTATCTTGATCCATCGTGTTTTTTTGCGAACGTTAAGAAAAAGTTCAAGGATGAATAAAGGTACTAAATAGGGATTTTACAATTTATATTATTTTAATAGTATGGTAGATACACATCTTAGCTACTCAAATATTAAAACTTTATTGAGAAATATTCAAAAACAAAAAATTGACAGTAAATTTTGGGACTTCCTCCGAGGGAAAATTGAAAAGTGTTGTCAAAGAAGTATGTTTTTATAAGAAATCAAAAAAACAAACTCAAATTATTTTGTTATACAATAAAGTGTAATAGAATAATATCTACAAAAAATGTTTTATAGACTACCCGCAAAAATAAATGTTTCATCTCTAAAAATAGAAATAAAAATACTAGAAGGGAGGAAATGTATCGCATATAACGCGTAAAAACATTTATTTATCTCTTAATTTCCTTTAAAATTTTAAGTTCTAAGGGTCATAACGTATTATTTAACTATTGATAACAAATGATTAGGATAGCTAACACGTATTTTACCTTAAATTAGATAACCTTAATCAATATTTTTTTGAATAATCTAAGCAAAACTACTTGAATTTACAAAATAAGCTAGTATAATTATACTCAATACCCTGTTTTATATCAATTCAAGTTGGAATTTTTTTTATATACATCTAAATTTTTATTTCCAAAGTATAAAGTACATACCTAATATTATAAAAATATCTTTATTAATGACTTGCGTTATACATATTAAAGGATCTTAAAAAATACTGCTGTTTTCTATTTGATATCCTAGGCATATTATTACTTGGGAAACAAAAATTTAGATTTATACAAAAAAATTCCAACTTTAATTGATATAAAACAGGGTATTGAGTCTAATTATACATCTAAATAGATTATTACGTTATTATATAAAAAGTTAGAGGAAAACATACAGTTCTGTTCTCCTCAATAGCAGAGATTCTTAACTGATGCCCGCATTTCCCCCAGGTCATTTTTTTCAAAGGTGACCCATTTTTATCGGTGTTCAATTTGAGCAAAAGTAAAGTACTAATATTTCCTTTTGGTCAGCCCTGATCACATGATAACACAATTTATCTAGATTAATTTTAAATAATGAATATGTTCATTATTCTTATCTTTCTTTTTTTATTATTCTTTCCTTTAAATCGAGGTTAAGAAAGTCCTTCATTTTTGGGACGGAGATGAAAATCAAAGATGATTATTTTCTTTTTTTCCTCATTTCTCTTCAACTCACGAAGCTGAAACATTAAAAAGTCCTTGTTTTAGAACCATATGTGTAATTTTATAGTTTTTACTTTTTTCAAGTGCTTTGTTCTAGGTCTTTAGTAGAGTGACTGTGTCTCAGGATCCCAGGATTAGAAAGTTTTCATATAATTTTTAAATGATATTTAGCAACTAAATAGGTAAAATTAATAAATACCCAATGGGATAGATACTGCAATGTAATAAAATATTTCATATATATATATATATATTCTTATTTATATACAGATGAGACGACAAATTTTGGAAAATGTATCTGTTTTTACATGTTCATTATTGAATTGGAAATATATAATCTCTATTATATGAATATTCAAAACTCCAACCCAAAATTTAATGTGATAAAACATTCAACAAATTCATCACACCACAAATACATTTATTTGTTTTGTACTTGTTTGTTGTCCACAATTGCCATATAAAAATACAATGGCCATGTAGTAGCCCTCTATAGGTGTCCAGTAAATTTATCGACATCAATTCATCGATGTTAATTCATTGATAGTAAACTCATCGATTGGTAAATTAATCGATGGAAAAGTTCATTGACTTTTTTCTCCCAATGAATACTTTCAACAGCCTAGAGTAAATTCGTGTACACCTATTGCTGTCTCTGGTCATATTTTTAATCACATGATGAACTAGATTTTAATTATAATTTGTCGTTTCCTATTTGAGTGCTTCTTTACATTCGACAAACTCACATCTATTAGTAATTATTATAAATCTAATTAACTTTGATAGAAATAAACCTTATTCTAAACCATCGTTTTCCAAGGAGAGGGGTTTTTTTAAGTTAAAGGAGCCTCTGTTAACTTGGGATAACAAAACAACAACTATCAAAATCAAAAAATAAATCTAATTTACGGTTTTTGTAAGAGTTTCTAGGTTGGTTGTCGTACATTTTTGATTCCTACATTTTTGGAAATAAACGGTCAATAAATTTTCCTAGACCTCCCTGCCCCCACTATAGTACCATTTCATTAGGATACATAAGGATTATTCAATAAATGATTTTATTTCTTCAATCCTATAACCTGAATAAACTTCACATAAATATTAATTATGATATAATCAATCAAACTTTTTTCTCTGAAGAAAGAATTAATTTGAAAAAAGAAAATAATACTATTTTATAGATCATAGTCAAGATTGGTATTTAAATATAAAAATGCATATTTGCTTTATGTTGGGAATAAATATATTCACAATACGTATAAGATTGAAAATTTGTAGAATATTTCAAGGAAAAAACTAAATTTAGAGTGTGATAGTTAATTGATTTCATGAATTATAATTATTTAATTTGAAATAAAGCTGGATATTTAATTAATATATACAATATTTGGTGATACTTTTCAAAAGGTTTTCCCTATATGATGAAATTATCATTTCATTAAAATGTGTACATGTATTTAAAACATGAAAATCTGTAGTTCATAAATTGGTATAAAATTAACCGATTGAGCGATATTGGTAGTTAAGAGGACAATAACGGATAAATAAGTCGATTCATAAAAAAAAAATTAGCCTTTGAGATCCAAGTACTGAAAATAATAACTCCACAGTCACTACAATATTAATTTTCCCCATCATCATAGCAAAGTTTTTGAAAAACTTGATTTATTTATACAAAGTTTAATGGGCTGGATTTATAAATGAATTTTTTTTAATAAATGCCATTTTTGTAGGATTTTCAGCTTAAAAATAAATAAATAAATTATGGATTGTAAATGTCATTGTGACAACAAAAAATTAGTAATTAATTATTTTTGGAATACATAAATCTGGGGAGGTGTTTTTTTTTTCAAGGTATGAGGATACCAATTTAACTTTGGATTAGAAGACAAAATGTAGCTCTAATTAGAATTTAGGGATCAATATACACATTTCAAAAGAAAATTTACCTGTGTATGTATATAAAATATATACACAGTATTATAAAAAAATATTTTGAGAAAATCGTTTGGTAAGGCAAAATTTACCACATTTAATTCATAATTATTTTTTAATGACGCCATCATTATAAAAGTTCCATTAAAAACATATTGACCCAAAAAAAGCCCTCAAATACTGTCTGGACCAATGATTAAGATTCTATATCTTTACTATGGGGGCCGATTATATTACATTTAAAAAATTAAAGATATTATATGTATATCGAAAGTAAACGTCTCTTACGCAGGGCCAAACTGCATGTTAGGCCTCACATGGACAATACGGACTGCTTTCTTGATCAATAGTGTTGGCTAGATATTCTACTTACCAATCTCCCCCTCTAGAGATCCATACATATTTAAGATCCCCACAATGTGGCATTGACAAATGATAACTGATAATGTGACAAACGACTGTATTCAAGGACACACACAAGTACACGTACTCGTAACCATTTATAACCATGTACGGCTAACATATTGTAACTATATAAAGTCCAAGAGGGATAATAATAAAGTCAGATGTAAACCAACACTACTCTCACTTACTGTCGTATCCGTATCCAACATTGGTGGCAGCGGCATGGAGCCCGAAAACAACCTCTGAGGAACATTGTCAACCAACAAATAGTACTGATTCATTAAAGGTTTTGAGTGAACGAAACTTTAATTTAGTTGATTATCCGAGACTCAAGACATTTGTAAATGTTTGAAAATTTTTTATAAATAATAAAAAAAACTAGATTGGCCTTCAGATTTAATAATTAATAGAAAACGATAGTAATTTGATGAAATAAAAGTTAAACACAAAAATTATATGTGTTTCATTAGCAGGGTAGATCACCGTGGACCAAGTTATTGTTTTTTATGCAGAAGGGATTTTAAACGTATAAAATTTTGCTCGAGCAGCCAATAAAGGCTCAAAACGTTCCACAAAATATTGGGAGTAAGGAGTCATTTGTTAGGTAAGGTACAAACTTTTTTTGTCTTTGTATGGGACTGTCAAAACGGTCTTTGATATGGAAAATGGGTGGTATGCATATAATTTGAGACGTATGTACAAAAAACTACATTGGTTGCGTTTGACAGTTTCAAAAGAGTTGTGCAATTTCAACCCCCTAGATTGTCTAAAATGATACTTTTCTCGTAGAAGAAATGACATTTGATTTCCTATTAAACTATTTAGCTTAATGAAACATTCCATTTACATAAAATTAGCTTAAACTTACAAAGCCTTAAAAACTAATTAAAATCTTTTTTTAGTAAAATCTTTTCAATAGATACAAGTACTAAGCTAAATGAGAATGTTAGCATGAACTATCTTTTTTGTGTATGTGTGAGTGAATTGTGTTAGACTTCCTAGAAAAGGGAATTTGTTATAAGATTGTTAAAGTTATTGGAAGCTATCTATGGATATTTTTGATTTTTTTTAAATTTAATTAATTATTAAAATAAACTGATTGCATGTCTTTAATAAAATATAATTAAAACTTAAAGCTATGTATTTTATTCTTATAAGAAATATTTACTGTGAGTTTAAAAAATGTAGACTTCGAAAATGGGCCGTGAATACTCTATAGATACAAAAGAATAAAAACTCAAAGGAATGCTTTTTGAATCTAACCTTAACTCAGAGTCTAACCAAATATCAATAAAAATGTGGATTACTTTGTTCCTTTCTTTTTTGAGTTTATCGAGATTAAAATTAAAAAACTTACATTTTAATGTTGCCTTAGGTTAGAACTCGGAGATGGGTCTAAGAATATACATAGTATCGCTCAGATAATCCATGAAATATTTCCATAGAGCTGAATAACTATACATTTACATATCATAATTTGATTTACAAAAATGAGAACACTTATTCTGATCCGTTTTGGGAGTCATTTTTTTAATTGAATAAATTAACCGAAAACAAATTATCTTCCAATTCGATTTTGAATCAGTATTACCAATACTTAATTTAGATTCTTAATTTTTCATGCTGTAATTATATATAATTAATTAAACATATTTATGTAAATAAGGAGTGAAAGAAGGATATATATGTATATATTATGATAAATGAAAACACAGGTGATCTTATGGTTGGTTCACCCAATTTTTTATGAGTTTATTAGAGTCATCATTGCCCAAATAAACAGAATAGAGTCTCTGTTAATCTCTTTGTTAAGAAGAATAAATACTATTAAAGATTATAAACTGATAATATAATCTAGTTCAGATATTTATGTACATATACATATACCATATTCAATATTCATCATCTAAATACTACACACAGGTAGGAAGAAATGTTAATACATACGAATCAATCTCACACTGTTTCAATCCATGGTCACAATTTCTCATTGTTTTGAATCATCTCCCAAAAGAAAAGGGATCATCAATTAAATTATCATAATAATGAGTTAATTACCACCTCGTCATGGATGAAAATAGATGTAATTGAACGACTCATTCATTTATCAAATGACGTCATCTTAATATTATTATTTAATTAAAAATTACATGCATATGTAGAGTGTCATTAGTTTTAACGGTTCAGTTTCTGAATACAGTGGGATAAAGAAAGAGTCAGTAAGGCTCAAAAGATTAATTGTATTCAGGAGTACATGACTATTAAAAGCTACAGATCGACAAAAAAATAATGTATTTGAAGGAATATGAAATAGAGGGCGTTATTAGACTATGATTCAATCGATCCAATAATGATTCCTCTGTAATTTATTACTAACATCCTTTATCGGAATTTTCTTTTTCTGTTCAGTTTTCGTATAATTAATTAAAAATTAAATGGTAGTAGTAGCCATTTGTGAGTCATTGGTTATTGGTATTTTTTATATTCTTTACTGGTTTGACCTACTACTAGAATAGACGTATAAATTATATCACTCTTCACTCATTGGTCATAGGTATTTAAAATGCATTCGAACATCGTAGTAGTATACCTATCTTTAATCAAAAGCCAGATGAGGTTGCGTCGTCAAATTATATTTTTCCGTGTCAAAAAAGAAGGAAAGGAAAAAGCAAACTTATGTTAGTAATTAATGGGGATTTGATCAATTTGTAGCTCCCACTGGAGCTCATTAAGAGAGGGGAAATATAACAATGTTTGTATGAATGTAAAATTGGGCGGGATTCCCTCACAATCATTAAATGAAAAAAGAACAAGAAAACCCTGAAACAATCAAATCCAATCTATGGACTACTAATGCTGAAGGAGAGAGAGCATCACATTAATTTTTAGTAATTTATTTCAAAGAGTATTTCCATGAATTATATTAATAGACATTCTTCATGGAATGAGAATAGTTATTTTCTTTATGAAGCGCTTCCATGTGACGACGATATCAATGAGGCCATCTTGGGGGCTAAAATTTCCTTTATTCCTTTAAAATTAAGGAAAATATGAACCAAACTTCTCCCGTGTATTTGAATGCCAAAACAGGAACAGAAAACAAAAGAACATAGACGTTTACCATCTATCAAAAAAATCTCTCTCTATATATATACATATATTATACTTCAGAACCTACTAAACAGGCATTAAAATTATGCTATTACATCATTATATATTCACATTTACATAGCATAGTCAACGAATTAGCTGTTACCCCATGGTTTTTTTCTTGTTCTATCTGGAACAAGGTCAATTGTAAAAATCTAGCCATTTCATGGGTATTTTCTGAATTAATTCAAATACCTCTTTGGCATCAAGCTATAATCAATACAAAGCCTATGTCTTTTATTATTATTATTATTATAAGTTTCATTCAGGTTTTCCTGGAAATGAGTCTTTTTTATTAAAAAAATAATTGACTCCAATTATGAATCCAGTGACGTCAGTAATTCATTTGTATTGATAACAGATAAGATTTTATCATTGCTAACCACAAATATTGGGCAATAATTAATATATGAGAGTAAAATTGATGTTTAATAACAATCTACATAACAATGAATCCAATCTGAAAGTTCTTTGATTCCTTTAAGAATAATCTTGATAATAGGATGTCAAATAAATATTTTATGAATTAAAAAGACAATATTTTATGGATTGTATATTATATATGTAATAATATATAAAAACATCCATCATTGTGAGCTCTCAAGGAGAGTAAATATAACTATAAAAATGAAGAGTTAAATGACCATATTATGTATTTTAAAAGAAAAAGTCGACCTAGTTATGAAAATATTATGATTCACTTCCTTATAATATGAACTTTGACATGACACAGTCATGTAGGATACAAATTGCTCTTTACATAAGCTTTACATGCTCTTTAAATATCGTCAATTATAATTGCATTTTAACAACAAAATTTTAACATTAAAGTAACAAATGTTATTATTGCGAATTGAATTAATGTTTTTGATACTCAACGCTGGGTTTTTAGTAATACAAGGGATTTCAACATTTTTGAATACTCAAATATATGTACATACTAAGCCCTCAAATTGCACTTTGGTCTCGAAATCAGTAACCTCAAAGTCTAACAATACACAGTCTATATTTTATTTTGGGTCAAGTTATCCTTATTTCTGCCTCTCCCATCTTTAGTCATCCTGGCTGACCGTGATGCGCGATCAAACAAGCGAACAAAAAGCGCTATATATTAATAGTTCCAACAGGTTTTATATGTTGCATTGGGTCGCAAAGAGATGATCATTGACGACTGTTTAGCAATTACATTACAAGGTATAAGAAATAGAAGCACACATTCATGGAAAAGAAAGTTTAGAAATGGTCTTTGATATATGTACAAAATGTGATCTTTGCCAGATCCTCAATGAATTCCATTGAATACATTCCGGATCTACATAAATACACAATGACAAAGTCTCAAAGTATTTATTTTATTCTAAAAATGGTTCAATTAACGCATCTTTTTTTATATCTCAAGGGTCAAAATATCAAAGTACATTTTGGGTATACTTAATAAAGTAAAAAGATATATATTTTTGAGAGATATTTGATTATAGAAAAATTATATGTAATTTTTACTCAATAGTTCAAGTGGACTAAAATTATCTTTATTCATTGGAAAATTACATTATTTGAAATGGATTTGAGACGTTTAAATTATCCATGGTTTGACTCTGTGTTAATTTAAATATGAATACACTAAAAACTCAATGATTTTATTGAGGATTACACTTAATAATAATAGTAATATTAGAATTTATAAAAGTGTTAACTAATTTAATAAATATTCGATTATATATGAGAAATCAATCATTATAATTAGTTAGTTAGGGAATATATTATAATATCCTTTACGACACAATGTGTAAAAAGGCTGTCAATTTATTTACCTCCATCTAAAATAATAATATACAAATATTTGCAACTTTCTTTTTGAATAGATCGTCACTTAATTGTAATGGAGCATCAATGGTTAGATTATTATTATTATTATAATTATATAATGGGCTATAAACATGGAACATTATTGGATCCGTTGGCAACTCACTTAATGGGTTGACATAATACATAAATGACACTCCTTGTAAATAAAAATAAAAAAAAATATCTACAAATGAGAGAATACTTTAATTTCTGGGTAAAGCCCCTCTGTTTGTACATATACACCCATCCGTTTGCTCTCGATTGATAACTCAATGAAATGAGGATAGGTCTCTGATTTACTCAGACTAAGAGTGATGAGATCTTTTTATCCACCCTAGTATGACATTGTTATCAATTTGTAATTTCTCCCTTCTTCCATATATGTATGTACATATTAGTCTATAAATATTCATGTCAAATGGAGATGCCAAATTTTTTCATGGCTACAGAGTTCTCCTATCGTGTATGTTTTTTTTGTTTTTATTTTCAGTAACCTGTCACTTGTTTAATATTCATTTTCAGCTTCCCTTAGCTTCAGGATGGATATCGAATGGCTACACAGTTTTATCTTAGCTTTATAGCCGACTCCATATTCCCGGCGGGTAATGATGATAAAAAGGAAGGTTTATTTTCTTAAAAATGTGTACCCTAAATTTGGGTTGAAGGGGAAGGGGGGGGGGGAGGAGGAAGGTAGTAGTAGTTGAAGATGGGCTGGTGTCTAAAAATAAATCATAATTCATATGTATGTATTCCAACCTATTAAATTTCGTGGCAGGAAGGTTCATAACCCTTTTTTTACGCCTGCCAAAGCTTCCTGAGCTCACCCTTGACCTATATACATCCAACATGTAAATATTCAGGACAAAATACCATGTTTTCTTCGTTAAATTATTATTATTATTGTTTGATAAATAATATATAGATTGTTGGGGGGGGGGGGAATGAGCATAAGAACACGACATCTATATAGAGTCTTTAGAACTATTCGTTTATTACTATGATCCATAATAATATTATATTATGTGTACATACATAAAACTATCCCAGATCCCTTTTTATCGATCGAAATGACAGAGGGTGAAAATAAGTCGTATAAAGTCGTTGGATCAAGCATTATAAAAAATAATTTCGTTGGCTTACAAACTTTGTAGACATACATTTATACATAAGTATCGATCCTGTTTGTATTAAAAAGAAAGGCTATGAAATAGACGAAGGGGATTGGAAGACTTGTTTACTATTATAGTCTTTGAATCATGCAGACGGGAATTAATAGGGGGATCTGTGAGCGCAGTGAGTAGTCGTACCTAGAAGTCCAATGTCATAATAAATGGATAGTGAGAAGCAAATTAAATCAGGTTTTATGTAACTGACTTCCATTTTGATACATTGTTGAGTTCGTTCAAGTCACTGTCTTGCATATATATTTTTATATGGTATACAACACCCAACAAGCCCCCTCATATCACGAATCCTAAAATAAAGGTTGAGTAACTCCTCTCAAAACATCTCCCTCGCTTTGCATCCCTTCCTTTCTGATTAAAAACATGTTCCTCTCCGCAGCATTTCACGCCTGTAAATCAGCATTGTAATAATATGTTTGATCGATATGATGAATACAGAATCATAATATATTGGCCTGATAGCTACCTAGTTCACACTCCCTTATCAAATAATGCAAGGAATACATACTTTATATAAGTGCTAATGAATTGAACATTTAGTTGAGAATTGAGGAATGTTATTTTTTTCATAGGGGTCGTCGTTTGACAAATTTGTATTCTAATACATAATAATATGTACCTATAGGCTATAGCTATATAATAGATAGATATCCTTATTATTACGAGATACTTAAAGGAGGGAGAGAGAGAGGAAGAGAAACAGGTGAAACATACAAGTAAGGACGTCTATGTTGTATTTAACTTGCTTCTATTTTTATTTCGGAAAAAAGAAATACAAATAAAAAGTGGGGAAAATCCTTTCGTTTGTATAATCATCATAAAAAAGAAAGAAACTTGGATTATAAAAAATGAATAATTGCGAATAAAATTATATATACAGAGGAGGGTGGAAAAAAAAATACGTTCAGCTTTCACAAATTTATTTTTCAAATAAAAAAACACCGTTCCTAGACATCATCTCCTTCAAAGCGACGCGTGTCGTTACTCATTGTATAGTTGCTTACTGAATAACAATCAGACTTGCTTTTCCCTGAATGATTCCCTTTAGGAAAAAAAGGGAATGTGTGCAATAGTCGTGCGCATCTGTTAAGTTTTTTTTTTTTCTTCTTTTTAAATCAATGATGATGCTTGCAGGGAATCTACTGAAAAAGAAGGGAAAAATCAATATCAACCCCCTCCCTTCCCCCCCCCCCCAAAAAAAGTTCCTTTTTCTCAATTTCAGAGAGTTCGTAAAAGCTTTTTGGGTGAAGCAGGTTGCGAGAAATAGGACATTAAATAGCATTGCAGCTACAGTTTGTCTTCTTCCTTCTTTTTTTTCTTACCCCCTCTTTTCTTTTTTTTCGTACGAAACAACTCTAGTACGACGTCTGCCCTTTTTCCCTTTTCACCCCTTTGTTTAACTTATTAGCCAATGACGCAAAAGGAGAATTGTGGTTTTTATTGGATGTTGGCGTTTTTGCTTTTTTATTTTTTGGAAAAGGACTATGTTGTAGTACTACTACTACTAGAGTGTTGTTCCTCATCGTAGTCGTAGTACTAATCCTTTACGTGTGTAGTATTGGAGATGAAGACGAGCGCGCGCGCCCAGCTTTACTAAGGTCAACATTGGACTATTATTTCCTTATGAATCAAAGAGTTTTACGCTATTATTGCTTACTCGCTTTTAGTTTGATAAAGAAAGGGACTGACTGACTAGTAACTGTCGGTGGTGAGTGGTAGTGGTGCTTAGATATCGAATTATTGATCCATAGCTCACTTACTTGTCTTTAGTTTCCTTCCTCGTTTCTACCCTCGCAGATGTCCTTTTCAGTTTCTGCTTGAAAGTAAGAGTCACTAATGAAAATGGATGTGATGAATGAGGAGTATCTCCTTCAGTGGAAGTCCCACAACACGGAAATTGTTCAAGAGTTTCATCGTCTCTACAAGGATGATCGCTTCACGGATTGTACCATCGCAGCAGAGGATGAGACCTTTCGTGCCCATAAACTGATCCTCTCCGGGTGCAGCCCTTACTTCAAAAGTCTCTTTGAGAAGACCTCCTGCTCTTCTCCAGTCATCGTTCTCAAGGATATTTCTGCCGAACATGTGGCACTCCTCATCAAATATATGTACCTTGGAGTCATTTCCGTCAAGAGGGATGATCTCAGCACTATTCTTCGAACTGCAAATAGTCTACGCATTCGTGGTTTAACCACAGACATGTCCGAGGAAAGTGCAGTGGCCCATCAACTCGATGGACAAACAGCCACTATCCATCCCACCGCACCCCCTTCACCCCCTTTGATCAAAGAGGGGCGTAAGGGATACGTGCCTAAAAAGTTGCGTGCAAATCCTTCATCCAGTGGTGGGGGTGGTGATAATGACAGCATTGTATCCAGTCCCCGTGCTTCTAGTTCTGAAGGACCTGTTGAACCAGAACCCTCTGGTGTTAGTCCCGACAACGGATCAGACTCCCCTGAAGGTTCCAAGGGGGGTTCCGTGGATGAGGAACAGCCCTGGAATCTTTCCCAAGGCAAAGAGTCAGGAATCACGATTGGTAAAGCAAAATTTCCCATCCTAGGGAATTATTTAAAAAATGGAAACTCGGCTCAGATCAATGGTGGAAATGCTTCTAAGAAGATACGGACGGGGTCCATCGACGAGCTCCTTGAAACAATTCGAATGAACAACGGCAATCATCACATCAATAATAATACCATATCAAGCAATAGCAACGAACAACGTAGCCCTGAAGAAATAACAAGTAACAGTAGTCCTGTTATGTCCAGTCAATCCCTAGCTCAATCCTGGTTGGATCAATTATCTCTTGTGAAAGAAGAACATCACAAGTCCAACAAAGAAAACCCGGGATCCAATTCAACAATGTCCTTATCAGAGGCTCATGGCCTTGCCGGCATTGACATTGCAGAACGCATTCGAGCCATGACAGCTCCATTCTCACAAACCTATGGAAACTTGCTCAATAACGTAAGCACAAATTCAATTGCTCAGCTAAATAATACAAACGGTGATGCTCCTCCACCTCCCTCGATCACTTCATCTCCAGTACCTAGAAGCAGTGTTGACCTAGGAGAAATTGGGCCCAATGGAAAACCCTCTGTGACATGTGAAGTATGTGGTAAGAAATTGGCGGATCCGAGTTCACTATATCGACATAGGAAGATTCATAGCGGGGATAAACCTCACAAATGCCCCTTTTGCTCAAGACGATTCATTCAACGCTACAATATGAAGCAACATATGAAGACACATCGTATCGATAGAATAGACAATCCTGAATTAGCAGCAGCCATTGCTGCTGGTGACTACTCCATTCCACGCAAAGCCAAGAATATGTAATAATAACCATATCAATTTTTCTCCTTCAAATACTTCAAGAATATTTATATTTTTGATACTTTACAAAGATGCAATAATTCCTTAGTTTCCCTTGTACTTGCTACTACTTAATTACTCATTTGTTACTTACTTACTTACTTATACTAAATATTTAGATATCATGTCTCCCCAAAAAATACAAAAAAAATTATACCTATTTTTCCAGTAAAAAAAATTATGTTTTCTTTTTCAAATATTTTTTTTTTTTTTTAATTATAAAATTGGGTATTCTTTTTTATAATTACAAGAGATTACTTAATATATTTATATAATCATAATATTGATAATATTGCAATTCAGCTGTTGGGTTGCTTGTTTCTTATATATATATATACATATGTATAATTATATATTTATATAGATTGATGATATATACATATATACAAATAATACTTATTTTCCTGTGCCAAATGTCAACCCTAATTTCAAAATTCCAATACTCAAGTATTAATACTTACTATTTTTGTATGTACAGTAATTTTATGAATATCAATAAATAGGATATTGTATAAAAACAAAAACCAAGAAACCAAAAAGAAAGTTGACCTGTATGAAGTACTTTTATTATTACTACCCTTAATATGAACTAAAATTGGGGAGCCGAGTCTCTATATTTACCATACCTGGACCCACACTTGTTCATAAATATATGTATGTATATTTTTACATATTTTTGAAACCTTTCAAATATGTGTGTATGTACTAAGGGGAAGGGGGAAACCAGTCAATGTGATGAGCTGCGGACACTCTTTAATTGAGCAGGTTGAATTGTTGTTTATTCCCATTTTTGAGCTGTATTTTTGGGTTTTTCCTATGTGTGTATTTTAGAAGGATATTTTTAGAAAACTGTTTACGCATTTTAACCGTTGATGCAATACGGGACAGTCTTTGTTGTTATGTCCACTATTGAGTCTCCATTTTTAAATATGTAACATGGGTTAATTGCATGGATTATCATCCATGATATAAAAATATGAGTCGTTGTTATAAGTATAAATTTTGTTAATTGTATTAAGATAGTTATGTTGGGGTAGTTGCATTATAATGCACCTTTATTCTCAAATATGATGAGAAGATGAGATCATTAAAAAACTGTACAAAAGATGGAGGTGGTTTTGCTACTAAGATATAAGTAGTATTATGGTCGAGACTAAGTAATTAAGATCAAAAGAAAGAAATTATTCGTTGTTTTTCTTTAGAAAATCTCCTATAATCTAGTGGCTTTTGTTTTAAATGTCAAGCCAAGCCAAGACTTCGAGGAGTCGATGACAAGATCTTCAAAAATTGATCTCAAGAAAACAAATTATGTACTAGTTTTAGGTTAATTGTTTTGTTTTTTTGCCATTGAGCTCATATGATCAAACGGTGTCATTTGTGTTCCATGAGTTGGAAGCAGAGGGCTTTCCTCCCAAAGATTATAATGGCTGTAAATGTATGTATAGTAAGTCTATATACATACATGGGACATGAAAATCATTACTTTATATATGTACTATACAGAAAGAGAGTCATGATGCTGGTTCTATGTCTAAAGACAGACATTCCCCCTCTTGGTCCCCCTCCTCCCCTTCCATTTCTTCAATGCACTTGTAACCATTTGTTTCATTAAAGCGTGTGTTTCGCTCACCATACATCTACTACATAACTTTCTAACGAATTTAAATTTATAAGCGTTTAAAGGGATGAAATAAAATTATTATTATTATTATTATTATTTGACAAAGAACAGGGTACGAAAATAAAAAAGCATCATCGTTGTCGTCATCATCATCATCATGGCACCCCAGTCCCCAACTCCATATCGATCCAAAAGAATTGTCAACGTACAACAAACTTTGAGCTTATGCCACGCGAGTGAATTATCGATCTCTTTTAGCTATGCTCAAACGTTATGTATGTACATAGTACATAGCATACATCTCTGAGCTTCCTCACTGAATTGAGGGGCTGTGAATTATATACACAGACATAATATATGTATGTAGAGAGCTTTATACATTATTTTATATATGTAGTATATAGGGGAAAATATGTATCCAACTGTTTTGGTCATCATTTTGAATTTGGAACCTTATACATACATAGATAATAATATGTACCTCAATGTTAGAGCATTTCCATAGTTATTGATACGTTTTTATAGTATTTTACAAATATTCTGCAAATTGCCTATTTTAATTTGTGTGCATGTTCCATTCACGTCATATTGTATTCCTATTCTTATTATCCTCGAAAGGATTGAGTGGATCAACATCAGTCCATTTTATGTACGCATGAACATAGTACGTATGTATATGATATATTGTAAATATTATAAACTCTGATTTAGTTAAGTATGTATGTAGTCTCTATGTAATATGAGACACTCAAACTTGTAATGGTTTAAAATAGAGTTTGATGCAAAAAAATTTAATTGCACATAAAAATGGGCATCTTTAAATCTACGTTATGGCCGGAAGGACAATGAAGTAAAAAGTACCATTAGTTTTAGCTAATTTCTAATTTGAATAGGTGTTGCAAAAACTTTGCGTAAGGTTAGGGTGATAAGCATGGTTGGTTGACAAGGGATAAGGATGACGATTCCATTCCATTTTTTCTTTTTATTTATTATCTCGTTTTTCACTCTTCAAGGGTGTTATTTTATGAGATTTTTTCCAAATCGGTTCCCAATCCCTTACCCGAAAATGCCTTTTTGAACCCATGAAAACTCATGTTTTTACCATTTTTTTTAAAAGAGAAAGGGAGAAATTATAATATGTTCAGACCAATAATGACACATAATATTAAAAGCGATAGTTTTATAATACTTCAAATTGAGGAGGCATTTTTTAAGGACATATTGAAGGTCAAAGGGTCATTTCCCCCCTATTTTATCTTCTTAGGTGTTTTTCTATTTTCTTGAGTACTTAAAATATGCTTTTGCATTATAAAATTAGGACTAAAGTTAATTTTGACTTTAACACCCCACCCTACTTCAAGCTTGAATTGGTACTATTAATATCGACAATTCAATAACTGTTTCAAAATTAATCACTACATTGGTAATTTTTATTGTAGTTTTCTTTGCCTTTATATGTATTATTGATGTAATTTTTGGCTATATTAGCTTCGAAATTTGACAAATGAAGCTAATTGCAAAATGATTTTGATAGGAACTCTGAATTGTATATTTTCTATTTCTTAAGTACTCATCGTGATATAATTTTCTGATATGAACAATCGAGAAAACAAGAAGTAAAATGTTTACTATAAAGTTACAAATTACTATTACATTTGACAAATTATGACAACCATTAAGAAATGGATATAAACACTGATATATTCCAGGAAAGATGGACAAATGAAATTTTTTTTATTTGTTGAAGTGAATGGTAAGACAATATTCTTAGTTTCTGTCAAGGCTATAGGATTGATGTAAAAGACAAATGTCGAGTCATTACTGCACAAAACATGCAACTTTTAATGGGCAAGCATTTCAATAAAATCAATGCTCTTGGTTTGACCTCAATAATTGGCTCTCATAGATCATAAACGGAGAGGGAGGAACTTAACATGAACTTGAATCCTCATACTGAATGGTAATAATTTGTAAAAAAAAAAAAAAGAAATAAAGTGTCTTGTATCCCCCCTAGAACTGCTTGCACTCAAAAAAGTAAAACGATTTCAAATTGACAGTTTGGCTAAAATGACTTTTGATTGTGCGTAAAACGTTGAAAAATTTTAGAAAACCAAATTCAGTACTTTTCTTTGACCTCTACGAATTCATTTTTTTATATTTTCGAATGACCCTTTATAAAACTCAAAATAGGTTTTTATGCAAAAAAAAAAAAAGTTTCCCCATCCCTGAGCTGGAGTGACTTGTTACTCAGACATGTCCTATTTTTGATATATTGCCTGAGTACTTTTTATAGATTTATGAAATGTCCGATTTTATGAGGAAAAATTACTTGACAATCTGTACAGGGTACTCATAGTTGCCAAGCATGAAAATTAAATTAAATTAAAAATATTTAGAATCACCCTCAAGTACTGGTGAGGTGAGGTCAAGTATCCTCTTTTTGGAAATCAAAATAGGGTCACCCTAAATTATGCAACCTCCTTCAGTTTTAAAACCACCGTATCTCCGGAGAGTTGGAGTCAGTCCAACGTACAAATACAAGAGAGTCAGAAGATTTAAAACTTTCCAAGGGGTATATGTGATAATATGCCCTTTAACTTTTGACATTACAAAGAACGTTATTTGTAGGAAGGGCTGCCTTATTAATCGGAAGAATTTATGCATATTCAAGTTAGGAATAGTTACCTGAGTATCAAAGTATTCAGATATACATATTTTTCTCTCACATCCCTACATACCTATGTATGTAGTGTCTCAAAGTACGATTGCGTGCTTCATATTCAATCAAAATGAAGGTATATGGATACATACATATAATTATATTTTATTCTATTAAGAATGTCATGATAAACTGTAATTCCTTTAATCTTAAGTTTTTTTTTTTTTGTACTTACTTTTTATTTGTTTTTTTTTCTTATACCTACAGTTAAAGACTTGGGTTTACCACAAACTTTAGATACGATAAGTACATGGTTGTATATAGTTGTATATGTTTTGCTGAGGTGTATTGGAATATATGTATGTATAAAAACACAAAACATCATAGAATGGATCTGATTAGACACAAAATGTCCCAAACTCTTTTCTTTTTTTCATTTGAAGAAGTACATATGTAATAATGAGCCTGTAAATATAGAGAACTGGCAGGAATTCCAGAGGATATGGGCTCCTCTCTAGAATAGTTTGAGATACACAAACGTGACATTGCAAATGAGAAAAGTTGTAAATTTTCAATTAATTTCCATGTAAGGATAACATTTGCATTCCAGATACATTATTAATTTTTAATGCATATTTAAAAACCACATGTGACCTACAGGTTGAAGACCCCTGTTGTATAACATGTAAAACAGAGCCCGAAATATGATAAAGAAATAAGAATCAAAATTTGTCCTCTCAAAAAACAAACAAAAAAAACTGATCATTATAATTTGATGGGGTGTTCTTTTAAAAATTAAAATTCGTTTAAAAGCAAAACAAGCAAGAATCAAAGGTCAAGTAAATCTTAAAAAGAGCACCCCCCCCCCCTCTGATTCTCAGAAAATTCAAACGATAATCAAATTACATCATTCGATTAGGTATGCTTGTAGTCTAAGCTATCCCATGAGTTATAACTGAAGAACCGTTTGAAAGTGACATTCAGTACAGCTGATGTGAGTAGCCTTTAAATATATATTGTCTCTTCCGCATGTCACTGAACTATGGATGAGCAGGTGCTTGCATAGAAAGCACAATAAGTATACATTCAGACTACTATTATGTTATTATATGAATAATCATTTAACAAAATATTATGGAGATTTGAAAGCCTCTTTTTTCTAGGTTTGAAATGATAGTAATAATAAAAAAAGTCCTCGCTTCAAAAAGGCACGCACCATTCTGGTTCTATTAGAAATAAAATAATATGTTATATGTACGTTGAAAGTGAAGTTCATTGAATCCTGGATATTTGTGTAGATGTATGTATGTACTTAATGACACGCCTAGAGCGCATAGTGAAAGCAGGTGCTTCGTCATTCAAATGAAGTAATTCCAAAAGAAGAAGAAGAAGAGGGGAAATGCATGAAGGATTCATGCTGTGTGTGTGCTTAGAGTATATAGATGAATCTGTTATTCAAAGCAGCATTTGGATCGATATGTTTAACCCTTTCAAAGAGTATGACTGTACATAAATACATCATTTCATTCAAAAGAGCCCTTTGAAACATTCATGAAAGAAAGAGTAAAATCGTTCTTCTATCCAACTCAACTCCTCTATGTACTAATGTCATCATCATCATCCTTCCTTGTCCTATACAGCAGACACCCTCCATGTCCAAGGAATTTCTAAATCAATAATCTTTATTGATCTGGACACTTTTTGTTTAAAAGCGAATATTCCTTCATTTCATATGTACATATATTGAAAGCTCTCCCTCTTCTCAAGGGTCCATTCTTTCTTTTTTCAAATTGGGTTTTGATAGGGTACATTGCATTGCAATGAGAATGTTCTCTATGGTTGATGAGCTAGCCGACTAATATTTCTACACACTAAGCAGGTGCTTTGTTCCTTTTGAATAATGATGTAATCCCCTGCGGTTGTTAAGCAATGAATGGGGAAGTCTACAAATTACTGCTCGTGAAATAATATTGGAATGGATAATCAGATAGGAGTACAAGTGCATTTGCGAATAGTGGCTAGGGTCACATAAGTGTGTAATTGACACAATATTTGTATAAATAGAGTATGAGATGAATAATAACACTGGTCAACAGTCAAAAATCCTAAAGGGTATAAATATAATAAAAGTTATTTAGTTTTTCACACTGATTTCAAATCTGTAATTTTTTTTCGGGAGTCCGAATCTTACTTTTTTAGCTAATTTGACCCATGCTCCAGCTTCAACTTCAATTTAAGCCTAGAAGGATACTCATTTTGTGCATTAAAAATGTTGATTTGCATGTGTATTTAATTCAAATTCCATTTTCAGACTATGTTTTGACCTTAAGGGACTCCTGGGGCATCATTGTTTTTTAATGCACAAAATGAGTATCCTTCAAGGCTTAAAGTGAAGTTGACGTTGGAAATCAATGTGCAGAACTGAATAACTTTTATTATTCTTATACCCCTTAGGATTTTTGACATTTCAAATTTGTTGACCTGTGTTATCAAGTTAATTTTTCAATGATTTGATCAACAAAAGCAAATTTGGAACATGCATATTTAATAAGCATCAATCTAGTTCAGGAGTAAAGCATCTACTTATTATGTATTTATTCAAGCCAAATCTACATACTTCTTTATGTTTAGACTTATGAACCATCTGCTCCATTATTATTATTTCACTAGAAGTCTCTCTTATATATAATATATGTATTGCATATGGGTAAGTATATACGTACATAATTTTTAACTTTAACAAGAATCATTCTATTGATTTTTTTTATTGTACATAATAATGACTCTAACACATACAATTAGACTGGTTTTTTTAACGTATGCTGTATGTATAACCATTTTGGTTATTAATTATGTAGCATATATATATATATATATTAAATATCTTAAGTTTCTTTGCATTAAGTATTGAATTAAATTGTGGTTTGATTATAAAGTTTACTTTGTTTGAACTAAACATTGCGTCAGACTGCAAAGAGTCCTCCAAATAACTATGTAAAAGTACATGGTAGCTTTTACATATGTATTATATGTATTACAACACATAATAACTCTTGAACCGCAGTCAATCAATCGATTGAGCTTGTCAAAAACATAGCAATATAATATGTATATTATACATATATCGTATATCCATATATGCATGCATTTTGTGTGTGTGTGTGTGTGTGTTAAATAGAGAGAATAATACACATATTGTTAAATATTTACTTCTTTACTCCTGATGAATTTTGATTGACTTGATTCAAACATAATTTTAAGTAGGCCAATGTCGCTTACTGAAGCGAAAAAGGGAAAGGTTTTGTGGATTAAGATTGTATTATTGGTTTGTCTAATCAATTTGCAGCTAAACAAGGAATGTCAACATATTGCCCTATAATAAATGCCCATAGAAATAGAAAATATTGAGCTAAAGGGATGTCTATGGGCAGTTTGACATAATTTGACATGTTTCTTCAAAAAGAATGAAGCTACTGGTATTTACAATTATATTATGTGCCTCTTTTTTTGAGAGAGAGAGCTAGTTTGGGCTCAACTCATCCACACTTCGACCAATTACATGGGGCAAAATAAATAGTAGACAAATTGACAGCCAACAAAAAAAAAACAACCAAAAAGACAGTGTCAACTTTCAAGACAGCGGGATAATGTCGTGATACATACAATATATCGGTTACTCGAAAGTTGAAATACTTAACTCCAAATTATTCAAAAACTAATGTATTGTCATCCTTTTTGTCAGGTAAAGTCAATGGCCCCTTTTTGCAGAGACATATTTTTCTATTTCTGGAGTAAAACTGCTGAGTAAAATATGCTCTGAGAATAGACGGGAATTGGATAAAGACCTTTAGAGAGTGTTTGAATGTGTCCTTACATATTTCAAAGAATCGAACAAAAATGCAGATAACTAGAAATGTAGAGCATATTATGATTAATATATAGACGCAAAAAGGTCTATATATGTATATATATACATATATAATTATGTTATATATTCTTTGTATGTATTAAATATATTTTTTTAGTAAGTGTTATTTTAGGGATCTTTGAGTAGGACTAGCTTAAAACCTATGTTGGATGTCTTAAACTAAATGACTTCAATTTGATAGTATTTATTTGTTATTAACTATCCATTCATAGAATTTACCAGAATCTTGCTAAATGGACAATTTACTCTGAAAAGTGAGGCACTTTTCATGCATTTATACTTATGTAACGAGACTTCAGCACAAAATATGTAAAAAAAAAATTTATGTGTTTATGATAAATTAATTAGGTATCCTATTCTTTGTGCTTGTGAGACTCTTCATTCTGATGGATTAGATGAGTGACAGTCTCTGAGACGTATTTGATAAGTTAAATATGCATGCAAACATATGAATGTGGATTTTAAACTCATCAATCATCGTTTCCCCAAAAATAATAATAATAATAATATTACTTTACATTTTCACGATAAATTTATTATAATATGGTTGTTGTCTTTTTTACAAATTCTATTGATCTATGTATATTTTTTTTTTTTTAAATATGAAAAAATAAAGAGAGTAGTCCTCCATGTTAGTAGAAGCTCTCTTTTTTGCCTCTCGAAAAAGATTTACTCCGACTATGTACATACATACATACATAGAATGTATATTCATAGTACAGACATTATGGAACAACAGATGTTGTTAAGAGTAAGGAAATTGTGTTAAGCATCATTTAACGAATATAAGGAAAGGCTCTTATCATCATTGTTACATGAACACATTGAATAACTAAACATTCAATTCCCTTGAATACATTATAATAATATATCAAATACTAATTTGATATCAACTATTGATGCTAAGAAAATGTCTTTGTTTTTTTTTAGGAGACTTATAAATATATTTATAAAATAACTACTCGATGCATATGTATGTAGATGTAAGACTCTAAAACATCTCAAATTTGTCCGGATTTTTAGTTTTTACTCCGACACTAAAACAAAATGAATTTGTATCTTTTAAAAAAAATATGTATATATTTTCTTATCATATTACAATTTCTACAAACAATCTGTTCTTTGCTCAAATCTTTCAAATTACAGTGTAGAGTATTTGATGTTGGTTCATAGCACACTTTTTGGATATTTAAATATCCAGAATACACATTCAATCAAAACACTTGTTCCATTCCATTCTTATTATTACTATATAACATATACATACATATGTCTAAAGGAACGAGAACAATTGACGTATAAGAGATTATTAAAGCAGATGGCGATTTGAATCAAGAGGGATGACTGAACTTGTATCCAAAATAACATGAATAACAAAAAATCATTGTTAGTGCCACTATCGAATACACAAAATGTTTTTTTTTTTTTTTCCTTTTCGTGTACAATTATTATTATTAAGGCAAAGCTTCATAAAAGTATTTCATAGACGGCTAAAAAATGTTAAAAGAACCTCCTAGGAACGAACAAAATAGATTTATTTATGAAAAAAAGGTTTCAATTGATAACCATTCATAAGTTTAGATTTAACAATCATCTCTTATAAGAGCATATATTCAAATTTTTCTAATAAGTATGAGTTCTAAAAACTCTTATGAGCTCTATACAAGAGTTTGTATCCCTTATTCTACAGCTAAATCATTTATTTTGATACAAAAACAAACAAACTATGTAAATCCCAACAGAAATAAAAGTTATTTATGATATCATTTAAAAGGATCTAACAATGGATATCGTATGTGTGCATTATATGTAAGTACCTATAAGACACGTAGTAAAAGTTATTTATGATTTAATCCATATCTATGTAGTATCCTCATAGAATGGTCTTTTATTAACCTTTATGAGCCTTATAGAGAGAGACACCAGTGAGAAAACCTTTAATTAAAATCCCTTAACCTTATGAAACATTTACCTATTCACTAGAATATAAACTAGGAAAAATTTAAATATGTATATCTCCAGTCTATGTATTATTTCTATTATAAGCAAACAAACAAAACATTGATCCTTGTTGCAAGATGATGCAGAGACACTCAGATTTGGTAAACAAGAAAATAAGTATTCATACAGTACCATATTATTGTATGTACATATACCTAACCATGAATCCTTACTCACATCATCAAGGACTTTTTATCTATATAACTCGAAGGTTCTTAATCTGGGGTCCTAGTATCCTCTGGGGGTCACTAAACACTGTGTCAGAGATTAACAAAATCTGTATTTTTGTTTAATAAAATTATTTTTTTTTTATCAATCAATTATCACGACGAGCTTTTTTGGTCACTTGCAACCTCGACTCTCAAAAGGGAAAGGAAAAATTTGAAAAATAACTCGTAGCTACTACCCTTCTGTATTTTCCTTGTTACCAACTTTATATACCATATGTACATTGATAAATTATATCAACATAAAAACCAATCGTTAATACTTTTTTATTATTCAATAATTCAAAGAAAAGGGTTCACAATCCTTGATTCAATATATTTGATATATGTATCAAAATCATTAATAATAATAACACCCTCTACGAGTTCATGACATGTACGTAGAGTCAGCTGCTTTAATCAAAAGAGTTAACTGATCAAAAACAGCTGAAGAGATAATAGATATTATTTTTCTTTATCATTTTCTAATTATATAATATACATATATGTACTTCTATTATATCTTTTTCAATTATTTGAAAATATAATTCAAACACTAAATTTGTAGGATATGTATATTTTCTCCCCATATTTTTTATAAAAAGGTTCAAAATTAGTGGAAATTTTTGCAATAAGCATCGTAAGCTTAATATTTTACATTCATCTTTTCTCTTCTTTGTGTATTACTTTACTCCTTTTACTAACACTAACCCTGAATTTCGAGTCCAAATCGATAATCAATTAATTCATTATTGTTATAGCATTTTGTTCTGAATTATGCTTTCAATAAAACCTTCAAAGCTAAAAGAGCATTGTCAAATAAAGTCCAGTAGAAAGGGCCTGGATTTAATAAAAAAATCATGAGCATTACCAAAATTCTGATTTTGTTTAAGTATCTACTTTTTGGCGTCACTCATAACAGTGTATCATGTTGTATATATGTACAATATATGTGTGTTGTCTACAATCTAGATACATTTTTGTACACTACTAGGGTGGTGGAGGTTGCATATATCTACCATACAATTCTGTTATGTTCAAGAGGGTACTAACAAGGTAAAAGGTTAAAAAAACTGATATGTATAGTTTAATATTATAAAATTAAGCAAAATTCCTTTTGGCTCAAATGAAGGACAGTCCAATGATACAATACATAAAAAGGACACAAGTAGTATACCTCTGAGGGATAATAATAATTATTATTATTGTCGATGTAAGATGGTGTTTAAGATGGAGTTGATTCAGTAGTGCATATATTTTTCTATACATATACAATAAGTAATATTTCTGATTGCTAGACATTTGATCCATGGGTTATGAGTGTTTTGATCTTACTCGTTGTCCTTTCTTTAATTGCGAGTCCAATCCCTCTCACCTAGAAGAACAATGATGGGAGAGCTATTCGGCTTCGTGTGCCCAGACATTTTGATCCTTACTAAAATGAAAGGACAGCTAAATTTATATTAAAGAAAATACCTTGAACTTCAAGTCAGTTTTGGTCCACGAGCTAACTCTCTGAGGAAGATTCTACATTGTATTTGTGTGGAAAAGTAATAGATTCGTTATAGAAACTTACTCCTAATTCATACATAAAGTCCTCTCTCGTCCGCTTTAAAAATTCATAAATACTTGATATATGTATGTAATGTAATTATTATTCAAATGCCCCTCATGTGCCTTTTGTTTTTATTATTCAGGCCAAGTATAAGGATCTAAAATACTTATATAATACATAGATAGATATGTACGTAATAAGTTATTTATAATCTCTATATGATTTACAATATTAAAAGGAAACTTTACAATGTCTGCATATGTGTAAATTTTATCTCACGAGTAAAACATAGATTAATCATTATTATTATAAGATTTTCTCTTTAAAAAAAACTTTTGTTTCTTGGGCTAAAAAGATGGAATTAACGAAGGAGCTGGAGAGGGCTATTCTTACCAAGCTATACTCTACTCCTTTATGAAGACGTGAAAATGATTCAAATGCTATTTAATTAGTAAGTGTATTTTTCAATTGAAATAAGTCGGTAAATATTTTTCAAAGGGGTTTTTACATACTCCCACTCGAAGTTTCATCCCTCAAATGTTTGAGGAAGGATCCATCATGAATTATATTTTGAAGCATTGCATCCGTATGCCGTATAAGAAAGGAAACTCTACAACAAATTAATTCATTAGTCAAACTAAGGTCTCTGGAATATTATGTAAATTCTTTATTCACTGCTTTTCATTCTAATCATATTTCAATATGCATTAATTATAATGTTATAAAAGCAAAAATAATGTTCAAATCTCGATTGCTTATAAACTCAGAAACATTATAAGCATGGGCACATGATACTAATTCTACATAATAATGAAAACACAGAGGAAGTATGTATATGATTAAATATATACCTACTTAAATTGTATAATACTACCTTTTATATGAGTCCAGGATTTATTCCATGTCTTTCCCTTTTTTCTCTTTTTGTCTCCCTTTTCGAAAATGAAAGGCATATTTTACTTTAATGATACACATAATATTAAAAAGCTTAGATTTTCTTTGACAATTAATTATTATGACTGTATTAATTGGATATCTAAACCTCTTTTGAAAAAGAGTCAAAGCTCAGAATCAATAGCCCACATTTAACTAACTATTAAGCACTCTGTAATTGTCTGCTGTTTTTGATTGTGGTCTGATTAATGGGAAAATTTAACATCATTTGGGGGTTATCTAAGCATCAAGTAAGCCAAGGGATTCATTTCAACCAGTGCATTTCCAATTTTCTTGTTTTTGTCCATGGTTTTTAAACTACAATATATTGACTTGGAACTGTTTGACATGAATAGATGATTCCTATTTATTAATAAATGTGAGACAATGAATGTCCCTCAATAGTCTTGAATCTATGATGTTATTGCTGTCTACTTATATACATAAGTATTATATATGCATATGTCTGTCAAATAAAGAAATAACCAGAAAAAAAAGAGTAAATACAAATGTATAGCTGGTCTTAATGTATGTAAATATTTTTGCAAGTCAGCATGAAATTGCAGATTAGAAACCATCTGTAGAAGAGCCTTCATTAGCAATTAGACTCTCTACATATGTACAAATGTATGTACGTTAAATGAATCACAATTCCTAAGAATGTATAATGTGATGCATCCAATGAATATAAAATGAGGATAATGATATGAGTTTAGATTGAGATGGAAATTGGAGAGAGAGAGAGAGTGAAGGAGTGAGTCTAATTGAGGAATCATCTTCTTTTCTCTGATTAAATAACGGGAATAAAGTTATTTTCGGACATAAATATGTATGTATCTATGCTACAAATCTTTTGCATAATACATCTACGTGAAGTCTATGACTTTGGACTGACCATGTTAAAGGCTGAAATCTTTTTTATTCTGCATAAGAAAAATTTTTGAAGACACAGAATTTCACAACATATAAATGTACTTTTTAAAACGGTGACAAGAGCAGGCAGTACAAATGATAAAAGAGAGACTGCGACATTTTTAAACCTATCCTTCCTATGGTATTAAGCTCAAATGTTCTAGAAAAGTGATCACTTAGCAACCCTCTGCCACATCTAACCTCCAAGAAGTTTTCATATGGCACTTCAGCTTAACATACGGTCTTTAATTACCATCGAATTTGAATATAAATAAACAGTGCATAGTTTACTTCAAGTTGTGCAGTTACCTTGAATTTGTAGACAATGTTAATTTAAGCTATTTTCTAAAATTAAAAGATATAGCATAATATTTTGCCAATTTAAAAAAAATCAAAATATGTCATTCCTGAAAGAATGAAACCAATACTTTAAAATTTTAACAATCGTACATCACTAAAAAAAAATTCAAAAAAACCCTCAATACTAAAATCAACAGAGTCATAAAAAGAAGAACACAAAAAGTTATATTTAATCTTATGAAGAAAGAAAAATAAAATTCATTTAACAATCTTCTCATGGTTGAGAAATAAAGAAGGAAAATATTTGATCTCTCTAGCCGCAATTATTCAGGAACCCCTTGTTCGGGAAAGTATTTTCACCCTCAATGCCGCAATAAAAGGGTTCTCAACTGTGTAATCTGGATATATAATGTTTTCCTCTTTGCAATTAAGGCTTTAACGTTTATAATAGCGAATGCAACTGCCTTTGTGCTCAATGTAGCACCATGACTTCCCATTCCGAACAAAAATAATTCCCTGTAGCATTGTTTCAGAAACTTCTGATAAGTTTTTTACATTTAGGGTTACATAGTGCATCAAAAGCTTGGACATTCAACAAAAAAAAAAAAAAATACGGGGTGAAGTAGGTATTCAAAATTTTGCTGCAATCCGTCTTGTGAACTTAATACAGTCTCCAAACATCTGTAGTTGAGCAGTAAATTTTCTTTTATCCGATATTCTATAAATCCGAGGGGAAAATCCTCTTTCTCCAATTTTCAGAAAGAAGTAACAAATTTTGCTACTTTTTACATTCTTTTCCACGTTAACCTTGCATATTGACATAAAATCCTAGGATTAAATAGTTTTAGTAAGCAATACCTCTCCAAACACCTTGGTAAAAGGAATCAAAACATGCTATGATGATAGTTAAAATACTAATTACTTTGGGCCAAGTCATTTTGGAAAGAACTCAAGAAAATTTATATATAAACAATAATTAAATTAATTTAGCCTTCTCCCTCCAAAAAACTAGAAATCCCTGTTCTACAACATGAACTAGAAATAAATAGTAAGAAGTTGCTAAAACAATAGTCAAGTGTCTAACAATATAAGGTATTAGGCTCAACCTACTTTTATGAGAAGACTTAATTTTAAAATTAAAGTCGTAAAAACTTTTATTGAATTAGATATATATATATTTAATTTACTTTTTTTAAAGGATTTTAAATAGGGATTGTTATGAAAGACAAATTACACTCAGTAATTTCCTTTTACTGTCATTCCACTCCAACATTTCAATTGATTACAAAAGTTACTCATTCAGTAGCAAACTATTTAACATTGACAGACAGATTAATTCATAAGACGTTGTGTTGATGGAGGGGTTTTCAAATGAGGAAGGTGGTACTAGACTTAAACGATTTGTTATCGCCTTCCAGCATGGGACATAATATCAAATTAAATTAGAGAATTCATTTGAAAGATGTTTTTTTTTTGTGAGTCAAATTTGGAATCAATGGAGATATATTTGAATGATAATAATAATAATTATAGAAGGTTTAAGCAATATAAGAGAGCTTAACTCTAACATAATTTGTACATTGTCTCTCGCAAAAAAAAAAAAATATTTATACTTAAAAAAAGTTTGCAAAAGCTATACTTGATCAAAAGATGTTCAAGAGATCAAACTTAAGAATATTAAATGAATGGATTTGATTTGAGCAATTTTTTAAAAATTACTTAAGACAAACATAACCTTTTCTTATTGAGATACATTTTTAGTTAGTCACTTCTAATCAAAGAGCTTAATTCCTTCAAAAACTTTGATCAAGTCGAGTCTAAAGTCATCAAAGAAGTCTACAAAATTGAGTCCTAAGTTTTTCAACATTATTTAGGCAGTTTCAAGTCTTTTAATATATAGACTTGTGTACAAACCATATTGCCGTAATGACAAATCATTCATTTAGTTATTGTTATTTCAATAATAATAATAATTAATTTTTGGATTGCCTTGTAGGAAAGTTAGGTCTACAGAGTTTTTTATACATCCTAGAGATTGTATAGTAAATAATAATTATTATTATTGGATATTTCTCCCTCTCTCTCTCCAGTCAAGTATCATGACATTAAAAGTTGTAAAATCATTAGTTTCCATAAAAGAAGGGAATAAAAAAGCATTGAGTAGCAAGAAAGAACAGCCAACGTACACCGCTTCGTCATTGACCATGCTACTAGCAACCCGTACATCATCATCAAATCGATATAACAATCATTTCCTTACAAAGTAAGTAAGGATTTGTGAAAGCCTTTCTAACACAGGAGTAGAAGGGAAGGATTTCGTCTTCTTCTTCTTCTTCTTCCCAATAGCAACAACAGAGTTTGAAAGAATACGAGTGACGCTATTTCTCTGGAGCTTCATTGTGAGCGTATATAATTTATTTTTATCTTCTTCTTAAGGACTCTGAGGACACGTGTGCTTCATCATTGGGTCCTTTTAAATAAGCTTCACCCTTAGTTATCTTGTATACATATACATGTATTTTAAATAATCCCTCTGAGTTGTATGTATTGTATATGTATACTATTCGACAAACTTTCTAATTGTTTCCTTCCATTGCATTAGATTAGAGAGGCTTTTATCTAATGTTTTTACAGATCATATTCCTAAATGTGCATATGTACAAACCTGAATGTATATACATCTAATGCAAGGTTATAGACTGTGGTGACTGATGAAATATAGAAACATAGGCTCCGGAACAAGGAGGGTCAATGGCTCTCATACTTATTTGAAAGGTGCGTGATTATAATGTCATCAATAATAATTGATGTCAAATTTCCGGCGCATTGCTTCTGAATAGAAGATTACTCGTATAAAATGAGTTATCCTCAACATCTTAAACATTTATTTGTCCTCTCAACAACAAAAGGATCTAAGGCCAATGTCCTTCGTCCTACAAAAACATAGATTTTTAAATAATTACTATAGCCCTCCAGATAGTAACTCCAGAGAGGTCCCTTTCTATGTACATACACAGATTAAAACCCCACTCTACTCATAAATATGTATAAAAATGGGTTATTAAATTTATACTGACAGGGCACAAACGCTCAACTAAGCAAGCAAAAGCGCATTAGTGAGGTGAATCATTATATTTCTTGTTGTGCGTGTGTACGTTATAAATCGATATTAAAAACACAGAAAAATCGATGTCATATCAGGCTAAAGAACATATATATATATATATATATATATATATATATATATATATATATTGTCATATCGATCTCATCATTGTAAGTAGATTCCTCTTTCTTACTTGATATACAATCTCCTAAAGAAATAAAATTCATTAATTAGGATTAATAAAGTATAAAATCTATTGTGGGTTCATACTGGATGATTAGATAATTTCAAAAGTTACAAATCATACTCAAATCAACATTTATCTCTTTTTGAAAGCAATTAGAGGTACGATAGTTTTTGAAAGCATTTATAAAAGCGACGCAACTTAGTATTTTGTAGTATTCACAAAACCTCTCTTATGCATCTTTTTTTTTTTTTTCCATATCCCTTTTGTCTATTGCTTAATAAAGTCAACAGTAGTTACACCAGCCACTTGATGAAGACGTGCCGAACCCATCATCGGTCGGTATGATACCTGAACATTTAAGTCCTCCTCGAACATGGTTCGTGTCTGTCTTCTTTCGAACACGAAATTTCATCCTATCAACAATAGGTCATATCCGTTTTAGGTTCGACACATGATATTCATTTCTTTGATATATGTTTAGGGATTTTTCTTCTCGTGTCCCTGGTGATTTGGATTGCTGTCATGCTCTATGGCTCCTTTTACTACTTCTACATGGGAGTTCATCTCCACGACTTTAGCTTAAATCTCCACTTTAACAGTTGTGACAACGAGGAGTTAACTCGCTGTGGTCATTTGGAGTCGCACGAAATCCCCTTTAATGAATACTATTCCCAAATGGATGAAGAGGTAAATTATTCCGTCTCCGTTGAATTGAGACTTCCACCATCTGAAAGGAACGTCCAACATGGAATGTTCCGCGTCTGTCTCCTCATGTACGAGGAAAGGTGTCAAGCTGGACTCATGCGTTACAAGTCATCATATTTGAGGAACTTGGAGAGCAGCTTCCTCATTCCATTTTACCTCTCAGGTATTTTCTATAACGGAGAATACGAAACTGTAGAAATGATATTTTGGGACGAGTTTAGGCCAAGGTTCGATATGGGAGTGATTCAGCCCCGTATTTTTATAAAGAGTACGTCCCTGGACGTATTGGCAGGAAAGCTCAAAATTCATCCCAAACTCTGGGGCCTACGTTACTTCATGTATCACAACCACGTGATATCATCCCTTATAGCCGTTTCCGTTCTTTCCATCCTTATTTTCAGTTTCTTATGTGCTCTTTGGTATGACATTTTAAGTAAGGTCGTCTCAAGGAACAGGGAATTGAAAAAGGATAAGAGGAAGGAACAGATATCCAAAATACACAGTAATTTACAAAGAGGAGTATCTTCTCCAGGCTCAAAATTGGACAAAGACCACGAAGAATAGCCAATCACAAGGTGATGACGGATGTAAAATATTTATTTGGATCGTTCACACTTCAAAAAATTATACTTTAAAGCAATTTGTGGCATAATCTTTGTTTCTCTAACACTTATTATCATGCATACGGATAGAAACACACAAAATATTCCAGCGTTTTGAGAGATATAACATATTTATCTCATTATTAAGAGTAGCAATAGTAGTTATAACTAATAATAATATTAATGATAATAAATAATAATATTGTAATAGCAATAATAAAATTGGATGATAATGTTGGATCTGTTGATGATGATAATGCTGAAAGACTAAAAATGAATATATAAGATAGATTATATATATTTTTAATGAGAAATATAATTTAGGTAATTTATATGAAAAAAATAGTAATAATAGTAGTATTATTATTATTGTTGTTGTAGTTGTAGTTACACATATCACACTCAATCATAAAGTAATTAAAGATGCTTAAAAGAACATACGTAATTTAAAAAATAATAATAATAGAAATAAATATCAGGAATGTTTGTTTACAACACGACAGCAGCGAATTTAAGTATCTTTCCGAGGAGGATGAGGTGGGAGTCCTAAGAAGCCCGTAGTTAATCCTGCATAGTTTGCAGCATTGTATGGGTTTGCAGCTGCAGCAGCGGCTGCCGCTGCTGCAGAACTTCGAGCCATCATGGCCTGGAGAGCAGATGCTTGGAGAGGATCTAAACCTGTGGATGGAGGATGATGATTGTTTCCACTTGACACACTTGTTGGAGGCGTATGGAAAGCCGGTCTTAAACCTCCGGCTGCTGGATTAGATCCTAATCCTGCGAATGGATTCAAACCCGCTGCTCCAAACATTTGTTGACTATATAATGCTGCATAATAAGCTGAAGTTGCAGGATCCATGAGTGGAGTTGGAGGAAATCCAGGTGGGTTTCCCGCGCCACCATGCGAGCTTGTTTGATTTTTGGATGGGAGTCCCCCTCCAGCAGCAGTAGATGCCATAAGGGCCAAATATGGATTAACTTGCGAAGCAGAACTACCAGAACTGCTATTGTTACCACTGCTGTGTGGCATAAACGAATTAGCAAGTCCCATGAGTGAAGACGCAAAATCTGCTGGATTGGGCTGTTGCTTAATTTTATTTTCTCTGACTACAGGGCTTACAGGAATTGCAGGCTTGCCACTCGTAACAGGGCTGTTATTTCGACTACTTCCGACGGGAGTATGCCACGGACTTCTCTTACTACTTTCTCCTCCAATTGATGGAGAATGAGAAGTGGCAGGATAATTGGAAGAGCGAACCAGTGGCGACTTTGACACTGCAGGAGGAGTAGCCGGAGACGGTGGTTTACTATTACGAAAAGATAGCTCAGGGGTTGATGAGCGCCCTGAAGACATGGTTAATCCACTACGTACGGATAATGATGGAGAAACTTTGGCTAAATCAGGATGTTTGGTGGGTTTGCTTAGCAACGCTTCAGCTGAAAAAGGATTCGCTTTTGTTTCACTTTTAAACACTGAGAGTCCTTCCTTTTTCACAGACAAATCCATCAAAAATTTCTCCGTTTTTAAATTCAATATTCCAGGACTACTTGTACCACTGGAAGCTGTTGAGTATCTTGAAGAAGTTAAATCTAACCCTTGGCTCGCTGAAGGCGAATTATGCTGTTGAGTCTTTGCAGCCTCTCGTACTTGCGTCAATTCCGAGAGGGGGTTAGTATAAATGTTCGTAGTTTGTACAAAAGCACAAGGTGTTTGCATGAGGCTAGGTGGTCTTTTAGTATCCGGAGGGGGTTTGCAAACTTTATTTCTATCTTTAGGAACAGGAGTTGTCGAAGGTGAAGACACAGGGACGGATGATTTAGGTGTTTCACTTGTTTTACTTGTTCCACCATTCAACTTTGTACTCAAACTCTGCTGAGCAGTTTTAAGTTCTTTTTCATATAAAGCTAAGAGCGCTTCAGGATTGAGTCCACTTGTTGAAGAAGGAGGTCTTGAAGGACTTCCCCCGGTACTGGTATTAGCAGCAAGTGCATTTGCGGCACTCTTCATTTGATTTTCGTAAAATTGTAATAAATGATAACCGTCAGCTCCTAGTTTCATAGCATCTGCAAGCCCAGGGAAAGAAGAAAATAAAGATTTAGAAGGAGAATTGGAAGTGGTAGTCTGAGACTTTGAAGTCCAAGATGAAGGTAAGGCATTGGGAGGTAGTAATGAAAATAAACTTGCTGCAGCAGAATTCATTCCACCAGCTCCAAGACCTTTTTTGTTGCTACCATTGCTAAATGGTGAAGCCAAAGAGTGTTGTGCTCCCTCATCAGATGACAACTTGGGTCTTTTTAATGGAAGAGAGGGTCCCTCATCCATTCCTGTAGGATACTCTAGTCCATCAGGTTTCTTTCCCCCTTGATTCTGATATCTACTTGCTATTTTAGCAAGGTTCTGTAGAGCACTGCCTCCCTCTGGAGTACCCGCATTCATATTATTCGGAATGATAATTAAATCGTCAATTTGAAGTCTCTTTCCATCGGGATCGATGTGCATTTGCGGAGACTCCGCTTGATTCTTTTGCTCCATATTATTCTGAAAAATAAAAAAGAGTAAATTTTAGAGCATAATGTCATAACTATTAAAATTATTTTTTTAAAATAAATTATTACTAGCTGCGAAATAAGTGGAGAGCCGGATGGCTTCGGCACAGTTTGTTTGGTAATTGTGACATCAGGAATAATTTCCCCTACAGAGTCTTTAATATTTCGTACCGACTGAGGAGACGATAATGACCGTTGTTTCTCCTCTTCCACTGCTTCCTTAGTATCTCTTTCTTCAGGATTAGAATCAGAAATTTCGTTCTGACTTGAAATCGCTGGATCAACAGGAGACTCAGAGATTGGAGAATCATTCTGCTCTTGCCGGTTGCCCTCACAAATAGTGTCTATGTTTTCACTCTCATCCTCATTTTTAGATTCTTCTGGATTTGGAGAGGGCTGTTTTTGGGAAGCTAGGGAGTTATTTAGCACATCTGACTTATCGACTTTAGTATCCATATTTGAAGGAGATGCACAGTCCTTTAGAAAAATAACAAACATATTAATCAGCGCATATTTAGTGAGGAAATTCAAAATATTAAATTACTCGCTCAATAGATTCGTCTTCAACAATATCACCAGATGATTTAGAATTTAACGACATTTTCTTAACCACTTGCCCTTTCAGGTACTGTTCATAAGGTAACAAAAATCTAATAAAAAGAGAAAGTAGCAAATAAATAATCATAATAATAAAGTTAACTCGTAATGTTGAATATGTATATGTATATATATATATATATATATATATATACACGAAGTGATAAGAAAGTCATCATTTTTATAACACAATACAAAATCTAATACTCATTCCTTGAATACATTTTAAGTGTCATCCGTTCACTACTAGAGTAAATGGAAAAGAATGTATATATAAAAACACCTCAATTAAAAATAAGTATATAATCTAAAGGTTAAGTGATTTGAATGACTGTAATGAAATGGCAATGGAGACATGGAGTAATCAATTAGAGTGTGTTATATAAATGTTCTTCAACAGAAAGAAATATATGTATAGGTACAAATGCAACTTTTTGAATTACATAAAGTGTCGCTCTCTCAAATTGTAGCAAACAAAAACAAAAACAAAAAACAATATTAAATAATTACTTTTCGTAATGTCTTCGTGTACAAGTAGCTGCACTCGTATTTTGCGGATTACCCCCTATATCATCGTAGACAGCTTTCCACAATTTCTTTGACATACATGCTTCATAACCTCCTAATTTATTAACTTTATCAAAAAACAAATGCAAATCAACTGAAAAAATTAAATGATAATTATAATTGGGAATATGGATTATACATATGATGTATATAATGAAGTCATTATATAAGGTAATTTGCTCTATAATACTTATGTACTTTGCTTAAATCCTAGCATAGGCGGCCTCTCAATAGGCGTACTACGACGTTCCATAAAATGAATCAGTCGTTTCAAAAAGTCAAGTTCTTCCTTTGTATTCTTTTGGCTCAATATCAAAATAAGATCTTTCTTTATTCCATTCTTTGAAGAGCTTTTTTCAGCTTTATATGTAGAGACTGAGGTTGAGACAGAGGACTCTGAACTAGCAGACTCAGATTCAGGAGATCCAGCTCTTTTAAATTGATATTTCTTTTTTCGAGGTCTTCCCTTTAATTTGGGAGCTAGCAAAATTGGTTTAAATAAATATTCAGTGTTATTATTATAAATAAATAAGCGTAGGATTTGTGGACATATTAAATTCAATTTAAATAGCAATGAACATAAATAGACTCGTCGTTCCTAAAAGGACTACTGCTCCTCTGATTTCATGCCTCAAAACAAATGATGAATGCACATCATATTTGAGGGAGAAAAATATGTGTATATAAATATAAATAGTATATATGTATATATATTATTAGGAGTAGCATTCACCTTGACATGTTTTTATAATCAAAACTAAAAGTATTAGAATTACGCAAGAATACATCATCAACTCTTATCCTTCTATCAAAAAATAAAATAAAGAGTCAATATTTAACATGTCAATTTGATAAGAAGTATTTATCCGAAAAAATGAATAAAAATAAGAGTAGCTAGCAAAAAATGTTTTTAGGAAACAAAGAGATAGGGTGTAGGAATGAAATGATAAGTAAATGTTGAATGTAAGGATTACCTAAATGATTACAGAGATAGGGATGCTCCTCAAGTTCTGGATAGTCAAAGTGTTCCCTACAAAAGAGAACAAAAGTATTTTTCGTGGGTGCAGTGAAACCTCCAAGAGCTAGAACGAGAGAATTTGAGATCCATGCCTTTTCCTGGCCAGCGATTCTCTTGAGAACGGATCGATAGCGGGCGTACTGAGAGAGACTCAGAATAATAACAGCTAAATCGTCTTTAGCGAACAAATCACCTGTAAGTAGAGGCAAGGGCTGCTCCATGAAAAAGAGAACGGGCTCACTCAAGCAAAGACTCCTATGGACTTACCTATGGAAACCTTTTCTTGTCGAACGTCGGATAAGAAATCCGGGTAGAGGGAATGATCGCCAAGGGAGAGAGAAGGGGACTCAGAGTGATGCACTCCGCTTAATCCACGATCCCAAACAACTTCTGAAGGACAGGCTATCCAATCCAAGAGATCCACTACACGAAGAACCGCCTTCTCAGACACAGCCACAACTTCATCCTTGCATCCACACACACAAATAGTAGACAAATAGTGATGGAACAGAGAAGAAAAGAGAAATAGAATCAATGAGACAAAACTCAACTGAACGCAAATCCAAAGAGACAAAAGAAGAAGAAACACAGAAAAGAAAATTTAAGGAACGAGAAAGAAAAGGAGACTTTTTTTTTCCTTCTTCTTTTTTTTTTTCCTAGTCTTTATTCTTCTTCTTTTCCTCTCTCTCTCTCTCTCTCTATCTATCGTATAACATAACATACAAACTACTACTACTACCATGTATGTATGTATTCTTCTTCTCCTCCTTTTCTTTCTTTCCCTCTCTTTCTTCCCCCCCCCCTTCTACAGCAACACTTTTCCTTTTTTTCTCTCGTTCTTCTTCTTTTTCTTTTTTCTACCTCCCCCTCTACACATTTAGCTCCATGACAATAAATAAATTATATACATACATACATATTATAAAAAGGAAAGAAAAGTTCCATTCTTAATACTATATACTACATACATTAATACATATACATATTTCTTTCTTCCCCCCTTTTTTTCTTCTTTTTCTCTTCCTTTTTTAATTACTAACCTATCATCGCTCCCTCGCTCCCTCTCATTTCTATTATTTCTTTCGTCTCTTCTTCTGTTTACCTTTTTTATCTATCTATAAAATGCATCAATCTGCATTCCCGTCTTTCAAATCTATTAAATTTCTTATTTATTCATTTGGTCAAACGGGAGCCTCTTTCAGTATAATATATATATATATATATATATATATATATATATATTATTTCTTTTTACATGAAATAATTACACATTACTCTGTGCTCTAAGAAATACTTTAATAAAATTTAATAATTCCTCAACGTATCATCATCCACTACCTTTGTTTGTTCGTTCTTTCGTCCCCTCCTTCCTAAATGCTCAATTTATCATCAACAACAAATACATACATACATACGTATTAGGAATAATAATAATAATAACAATAAAAAGACAGGGAGAGAGGCTGACTTTGGCCGTTCTTATTTTTCTCTTAAGAACAAAAAAAAGCCCGGGTTGGAGCGTATAGTTCTAAGAAGGAGACTCAATGTAATATTATTAAGGGACATTCCTCCGTTCTACAAGACTCCCTGACCCTGAAAATACACCCAATTTTGCAAAAGACGCTAATATAAAATTGGGAGGAATTTGAGAGGGATGGGGCTGGAGGAAAGGGTGAAAAAAGGGGGAAATATGGAGGTAGCGGGCCGTTCTCACGCTCGCTACAGGGCTCTCATACATTCACAATGATAATAATAACAAATATAACTATTGCTAGTCAGTCAAGAAAAGGTTCTCTTTTTTGTTGTTTTTGCTTCTTTTCGTTGACCGAAATGATATCATTTTTAAAGATAATATTAATATAAATAATAATATTAAAAGAGGGCGATCCGTCGTCTGTTATTGTGTGTACAAAGGGGAATCAAATCCTCGCTAATTACGGAATATGAATAATAATAATAATATGTACAAGAATTTTAATCGTATGCACATGTTACTGACTACACCAGATAAACCATGATCAAACGGAGTCTATTGATTTTCATTTTAGGTATAACCTTTCTTGTTATATATATATATATATATATATAAAGAAAAGAAAAGAAAAGAAAAAGAGGCACCCTACTGCATGCATACAACATAGAAATTGTCGTCGTTGGAAAGATTGCTTGCATATACTGCATGAAATACATATTCAATTAATGAATCGTTAAACACAATCATCATTTAATCCTGGAAGGAGGGAAAGAAGAAGAGAGAGAGGAGGGAAGAAACAAGAATTAATTAATTAATTAATTTCATTTTCAACTCAAATTTTTGCAGTTTGTACAAATATATGTATAATAAACTTATTTTTCCTCTTCTTCTTGATTATACTAAAAATTATCTGTTGTTCTTTTGTGCCCATAAAATATTAAAGGAAAAAAAAAAAGAAGGAAGAAATAAACGGTGGGGTACAATAAACCGGTTCTGATTGTTCATTATGAAAAATCACATTTATTAACCTAGCTAATCCGCTTTCATCAGCCTACATTACATACTTATAATACTAAGTCCACCATGTTACAATTTCATGAATACATATGATACTATGTGGATTGCTCTATTGTGTTATAAGGAGTGTTTCAATGATATATTTATTTATTTATTAATTGACAAAGTATTTATTAATCACTCAGTAAAGGATTTGTGTCTACTATGTATGTATGCATGTACATAATATTATTAAATATTATATTATATTATATTACATATATTATATTATGCTACATGTAGTATGATAATGCGGAGTTAGAAAAGGAAAGAAAGAAAGAAAGAGCAAGCAAGCGAGCGCTCCTGCTGACTTCAAAAGAGTGCGAGAGTTACATATATGTATTATTATTTATTATTTATTATTTATTATTCTCCCTTCAAATATTTTATCTTAAATTTATTTATTTATTTATTTATATGAATATGTACATAAGTCTATAAATAAATAAAAGTATGTAAATTGAGTGATTTGCAGAAAAATCACGGTAGGTATTTTCATGGGCATGCTACTCATAATTTGCTCTGATTTCTTCCCCCATATTGCATATTAATTAATTATTGCCAAGGTTCTATTGTCCACCCTAGCAATTACCAATCATTGAATCTTTTTTATTGATTCCGATTCTTCTTTTTTTTCCTTTTTCCTTTTTTTTTGTATTATTTTATTTATTGTCAAGTTGCTTTTTGAGAAAAAATACTTTGACTTCCTTCCTACCTTGAGGTTATGACTACTCCTACTACTACTTCTAATGACCCAATAATAATAATAACTAACATGCTATTCTTACCTCTCCGTGCGTATGAAGTCTTCCCTCTGGTGTGTACTCGGGTAGGAAGTAGATACGAAGACTCGAAAGGATTTGATTCGCGTTCTTATCCTCCCATATGAGCTGTAACTCCCCAACGGCCACGATATCCGAATTGGACCAGATCTTCACGAAAAAGAACTCTCCCAGAGATAGGATTTTAGACTTTCCACTCTTATCTTTATACTTTATGGCTTTGTAAAAGGTATAAGAGGCATGCGTGCCGCATGAAGGTCCCACAAACTAAAATAAATTGGGGTTGTTGGTTCATCTTTTTTGTTTCTAGTTATTTTGAATTGTTTTTTTTTTTTTCTATTATTATTATTTTGTGTTTTTTTTTACTCACTGAGAATTTTTTGTAGTCCATAATGTCAACAACAACATATAGCATATATCATATTATACATCCTCATGTAAGTAGTGTATCTTGTCATCTACATAGTAATAGTAATAATAATAATAACAATAACAATATGTATGTATTTAGTGAACTATATTTGATTTTGAAGGAAAGAGCGAGCGAGCGAGCGCGCGAGGGATTGAACGAACGCTCTATTGAATGAGTGACTGATAGGTATTTTATATATATATGTATATATATATATATATATTTGTATATAATACGTATATTAATAGAAGGAGGAGAAGCAGATATTAAATGAATGGATTAATATTTTATTATTATTCTTAGATTTGCACTGAATTATAATATTTCAACAGCAAAATAAATGAGAGTCAACTCAACTTCTCCACGCACTTCCGTAAGATCCACAATTATTTTACTAACTACTTATAGTTAAGTAAAAATATATAAAAATCTTTTATAAGAAAAAATCTTCGGGCCGGCTTCTACTATTATTATTATTGTTGTTATTATAATAGTCAGTCTCATAGAGGGTTCTCCTTGAAGAAGAAAACCTCACGCGCTTTTTTCCCCCACCTTCCTCTCCGCCATTCCTGCCTAGGGAAGCAACCTCTTAGTTACTTAGTACTTATTATTATAAAATTTATTCTTCTTCCTTTTCTTCTCTCTCCCTCTCTTGTCATTTTATTTTAAATGAAATAATTAATTAATTAAAAACATTTAGACGGATTTTAATTTCATTTATTTCCTTTTGGTTTTTATGACATATATTTATTGTAACATATACGTACACTTACATAGTGTGGCAATTATATAGAAATAATAATAATAATAATAATAATATCTAAAGGACAAATTGATTGTTGTCATAATTCATAATAGAATAATGATAAGGATGGGCTCCCTCTTGGTTACATCAATAATAGAACAAGTAGTAAATAGTAAGTAAAATGTGGTCAAGAAAAATCTTCTACCTATAAAGATGATTTTCTATTCGTCTTTTGTAGTTGGATGATGTAAAATAAAATAAAATGGAGTTGTGAAGAGGAGTCCTCCTCCCTGGATAGAAAGAAGGAGTCACTCGTCAGTCATTATTGATAATAATAATAATAACTATGTAACATATTCAGTCAGTCACCACTCATGCACACTTTGTGGCCTACCTTCTCTCCTCTTTCCATATATATATATATATATATATATATATATATATATATATGGAAATTTATCTATAATAGGAGCTAAACATTTCATATGAAGATATGTATGTGTCTTTTTTCCTTCTTCTTCTTCTTCTTCTTCTTCTAAATATTTACTTATAACTACTACTACTACTACTACTAAGAAGAAGATGATGTTCGCTTTCTTTTATGTTTCGTTTCTTCTATGTATGTATGTATGTATGTTCGAGTATTTATATGTACATATAGATATATGTAGAACACTTTTTTTTTCTTCTTCAGTCTTAAATATATGCTTTTTTTCCAATGTTGATATATTATAGTACATAATGCACATTACGTAGATAAATGAATTTTAAATACCTATGAAATATGAGCATATATATATATATATATATATATATATATATATATATATATATATAAGTCAGATATTTGGCTTCGTTGATGTTGATTTATAATGACCTCTTCTTAAATGGCAGTCAGTCTTAATTGCTCTTTTCTCTTAATAAATACATAAATAATGAATGAATGATTAGATAGTATTATGGATAATTAATTAATTATAATTGGTGGATAATGTTGGCAGATATTAATATTATTTAGATGGGTTTAGGTTTGCACAGAGTGAATTCCACGGATCAATCCTCTATTTTACCCATAAGGAAATTACTTTAAAAGGGCCAAGAAATGAAGTCAATTTTGCATATCTCTACACTAGCAATCGTTTACATATATCTATCTATGAGTATGTTTATACCTAGAGGCAGGCGTATTCCACTTCTCTCTGTATCTCTCTCCGTCTTATTATATTATAAGTAGTAGGAATAATAATAAGTGACGTTTGATTTGTCTAATACATATTATGTACAAGTATAAAAGTCAGTGAATAATTCCCCTCATTTACGAACTATGTATGTATGTATGTATGTATACAAACACAACAGAAAACAAAGCAACATGAGGGCAAATAAGATGGAATACATATATTTAGTAATTAGTGTCAATTGCCTTATAACTTATTCTGAGTGTACATACATGTGTAATTTGAATTATACTTATAAATAAGTAGAGTTCCTTACTTACTTACAGCATTATGTATGTATGTATGTATGTATGTATAATCGTTGACTAATGAGTAATCCACGTTTCAAAAAGGATTCTCCACATTCACGACGACGATTCAAACTAACATATATACATATACATATACATGTATAACTAAATATATATCATCAACCCATGCTCAACACACACATATATATATCTATGTGGCATGTAAGAAATATCACATTGTAAGAAATTATAATGGGCATACATACATACTAAGAAATACATAGATTGTACAGGGAATGTACATAATATTAAGTATCTACCTAGGTAAGTTGAAATGGAGATCACTTTGAAATAGTGTTCACAATGTATGTACGTATGTATGTATTGCTGAGAAGTTTTACCACTCAAGCTGTCTGGCATGAGAGTATCATCATTCATTCCACGGTGAGTTGTACATATATTATTTTACAAATATGTATATATATGATATAAGTTATAATTATTATGGAAAAATACGGAAATGCTATTGAATATTTATTCAATGATAATTATATTATTATTTTTAGTAGTAGTAGTAGTAGTATGGACGGACATTATTGTGTCTTATGGTGCTACAATAATAATAATAATAATAATAATTTATAAGTATGTATATGTATAGAAGACGTGGTTTTTAGGTGTAATACTATATATATATATATATGTATATGTACATATATATAATAAAATATCAGAGTAACGTGTGTATTTCTCCACATATTCTCTTCTCAACACATAGTATAATAATACTATACACATCAAGACAAAAAAAAATATAAAATATCTTCCGCGCACGTTAAATAGACTTGCTGCTTTTATGTTGAATCTTACACACTGTATGTACATACTCTTTACGTAGAGAGTGTTTACTGTGCTTTAGAGTCTTACATACTTACACATAATATAATAATAATATAATATAAATATATGTACATACATAGATTTTATAGGAGAGAAAGAGAGTCGTACGGCTGCTGCTGCTGCTGCTCTTACATATTCTTCTTATTCTTATTATGTATGTAGTTGAAAAACATATTTTAGAGATATTACAACACACTGTATGTACATACATATTATGAATGTATTTAGAGAGGGAGAAGAAGAAATGAACTTCGATCCTCCTCCTCCTTCTTCTTTGCATAGTTTTGTGAATTAATAACTAATAACTAAGTAATCAATGTTAATTGCTTCTTCTTCAAACACTATTTAATATTATTATCTACGTGTATATGAGTGCAACTCATGGGCTGCTCTCTTCTTCTATGAGAGAGATACACTTCTTATGAATAATGAGGCAACTCCACTGATACAGGAGAAGAAAATATTGTTATATTGTTTTCAGTCATCATCATCTTGCATTTCTTCTTGACAAATATATATGTCTTATAATATTTATTTATTTATTTATTTATAAGATATTGAATGTAACTTCTGTGTGTAAGGAAATTATTTCTCATCAAAATAAACAAAAAAAAAATATATATATAAAACTATTTAAAGAGACGTTTTACACAACATAATATAAAAACATAAGATGACCTAGAATTTGAAAGTAAATACAGGGAAGAAGAAAAAATCAATTATTTTATACATATATTTACAGTACTCAATGTGCCTTATTGTAACTTTTAATAAAAGGTATTTATAAATGATTTAGGTAGGCTCTATAAAGGTACAATTGCTCTAAGAGAGGACATTGAAGATTCTAATTTATGATTATACATATATTAATAAGTCATTAATGTGAGTAGTACATAATTTATTTATTTTTCAATAGTGCAATTACATATACATATTATACCTTTGCAAACAACAGGAATGACGAAATAGCTACATTTATTAATTACACAAATAATGTGTACATATATGTACTTTCACTTTGACACCAAATGAAGCATATTTTGAATGATTAAAAATCATATATGTATATGTACATACATAATAATATAATGAGATGTGATATTTGTACAATCAAGGATCATCATGTCCCCTTGCTATTTGAATTGTATTGTATCTATTACACGAGCATTGAATTATTTATAATCCAAATTACATATATTATAAAGGATAAGTTATTATTATTATTATTATTACGCCCTATGAGTGGACTTTACCGTTTTGAATATAAATTAACAGCATATTTTAATAATTATCTTTGGGAACATCAAGTTAGAGGAGAGTGTGCGATCTCATCAATGAGTTGTACCTAAGAAAAGAAGAAAAAAATCTTCTTCCCTTTGTATGAAATCCACGCCACTTTCATTTCTTTACCTTTGAATGAAAGTCGTCAAGTTGCTGCTTCAGGACTATGTTGATCAGTATCGGAACTCTCTGTATGAGTCCCAGGTAAGAGTGACTCTTCGCCTTATTAATTACACTATCCATGAACCCCAATTCTACTCTTCTTGTATTATTCATAAATAAACATTATAGGGTACGTCTTAGAAATTTTCAGGGATTCTTTGACACTTATGGTTGCATTTTTAGCCTTTTTGGCCAAATATATCTTTGTATTTGGGGAATGTTATATTTGTAAAAAAAAATATACTCAAATAAGTTCTATCATCAACATTTATGATGAACTTTTAAATTGTATTATTGCATTTCTTATATAAATTTTTAAATTTAACTCCAGGAAAAGGTACAAAATCTTGTGTAAAATGTTTAAAACTCAATACTTTTCCATGAAAACTTATAGTGAATAATGTTTTTACAAAGAGGAATCTAACATTAAAAAAATGGTTAGAAAAGCACTACATAAGCTACATCAATTTTCTTACAAATTTCCTTCTCCGTATAAATTTCATTATTATAAAAAAATATTTTGTCACATGTTATTCTTCCAGCAACAGTTGAATAATCTACAATTTCTAAGAGAGTATTTTTAAAAAAAAAACTAGGTTTATAGAGCTTGATCACTCTAAAAGCTCCATCCAAAATATAAGTACATATGAGGAGCGATCCCTATAGGCTAAAAGTATATTACGTAACCAGAGGAGTTGGTTTAGATAATTCTGACGTCATGTGGCTGTCTGTAATACTAATACTTCTTAATGGTATTACATAATTGATCATTATCCATTGATGAACTGATGGATCTCAGACTCGTACATAAAGCCATGTTAGATCAATGTATTTCTATGATTAAACTATTCATTCAATAACAAACTATGAATACTAAAATTATGATTTGACAGTTGACATAAAAAGACAAACAGAAGAAAAAATACACTTGCTTCTACAATTATAGACATATTTCATTCCTTTTATATAAATGATAAGTAATTAATAAATTATAGTGGAGACTCTCTAACTGATAAATGAAATAAGTCATTAATATTAAATTATAATTTGAGTCTATATTTATAGCATACATTATTAAAAGAAACTTAATGTCTATAAATTATGTTAATATATAAAAGGTGTTTTTTTAATGATTTGATAGCTAGTTAAACATATGTTAACAGCAATGATAGAAATAAATATTAGAAATCAATATACCGCATCTGTTATGCCAAAAGAAATGTGTTTAAACAAATGTCCCTACGTATAATATTGTTATCAAGGATTGTATTGTATGTGGATCCTTCGAAAAAATATGTTGACAACTTAAAAATATATATATAACACTGTATTAATACGTAAGGGAGATGTTCTGAAACTCCCTTAAGATGGATTTATCTGTTCCGTCAATAGTTTTTATAAATCTTCATATTTTCCCTTTTAAAAAAGGTTATTAAAAATGTGTATTTTCTAATTTTTGTTTCTTAATCCCACAAAGAAAAAATTCCTGAAAAGGGTTGTAGTTGGAAATATAGTTACACTGGCCTTCTCACCCCAAAGGTTGCCAATTTTTGCATAATCTATGTCTTTTATTTTAGCACTTCTGTCTCGGATGTTACAGTTTTAATTTTTCAAAGCCTCCTTCCCAAAAATGGAGAATCATACTAAAAATTTTCAATTTTCAAATGGGGATTTTTTTATTTATTTGAGATTTCAGCTGGGAGAGGAAACTAAGGTACTTTATGCCCCAAAAACATAATTATATTTGTAATATTTAAGTATTTCTAATTCATATTTTTATGAGGTTGAAAACCCCCTACCTCCAAGCCAAATAAATATCCTGCAAATACCATTGACAATCCAATATACAAGCTATCTGTGTGTTAGGATTTTTTTTTTTCAAACGCCATTTTCTCTCCAATCAGTTCTCAGATTAAAAAAATAAAACCAGATTTTGAAAGTTTGATAGATTCTGATTTATTTAATTTAACACAATCACCTCCAGCCTCAATTACATCTTTTATACGAGGCCGAAAGTGCAAGCAGGCCTTCACCACTTAGCAAATCCTGGAATTCCCTCTAAATCCGAAAATAACTCCGTCGTTGGTATTGATTTGTCGTTTAATGACATTCCGCACAAAAAAAAATCCATGGGATTCAGATCCGGAGAGTTTGGAGAGCAAAAGTCCGGCGAGATGAAGTCGTAAAAAATTGTAAAACGCTTTGTGGAGTGCTTTAAGTGCTTTTCCTTGGCGTTTTTTTTTTTTTTTTTTTTTGTTAAGATCTAGTCCTTCCTCATCTTATATGAGTAGTAATGAAGGTTTTATTGCATGTAGTGCCGGATCAGCGACTCTGACCGGCCAGCTTCTAGAGCAATTGTTTTGATGTACTTCCCTGGGTCCTCATTGACAATTGCTGGTGTCGGATACAGTTATTTAGACCTTCGACGTCAGTTTTCATTGTTGTTGTCTCAAAATCACGCCTCACTGAGCAATTGTTATGTTGTCGATCCTGCTGCGAGTTCCAAGGAGGGCTTTTCAAATATTTGTATCAACGAATTCGTCAATTGATTTTTTTTTTCATCTGGTACATGCTTACAGAAGCTATCTAATAAAATAAAAATCAACTGCCTAAATGCCTGCGTTTGCCCATGACAGTGCCCCAAAGTAGCGGCATAGATAGCAACCGCACACTGTTTGACCAATTTCATACATAAATAATTCTAAGTACAAATCGCAACATTTTTTTTTTTTTAAACTTTCATTACAAGATAATAAATCAATTTATTATCATGACAACCTTCATACACATTTTATTGAATGTAGTGCATACACATTGATCAGATTTTCAGGATTAACTTCTTTATTTTTTCTTCTACAAAGTTATATATTTTATCATTTGCTTGAATGTAATTGAAAATGGTTTTTGAGACAAACAAGGGACCGTGCTGCTTTATTTGTATTTATATACATGTATTATACAATACATGTGCATAATATAATATGATGTCCAAAACAAGTCGGGATTCTGCATAAGTTACAATTTACTAAAAGATAACAGATGATAGAGTAATGACTGGAAAACGATTTGATGATTGATATGTTACATATTATAGAGGGTGTAATTTTTGACTTTTCTAATGAGTTTCATTTATTTACTAACTGATAAATATTTTGTGGCACATGACGTTTGAAAACTAATAACTATCCAAATGTCCAGAGTTCCTTGACGACTCATAAATAAGTGATATTAACAACACAAAATAAAAATGCAATAAAATATACGTTGTTATATTATTAATAATAATAAAATAATACATATAAATACCAACTTGTACATACATGTTATATTATATAATATGTACAAATATATACTTTAAACTCATACTAAGCGAAGTAAAGTGATTTATTGGTGGATTTTGTCCTTATGTAATATTACAGTTAAATGACTTGGCTGTATGATAATTGAACCATGTTTGCTTACCCTCCGTGAATCCATGGGTAATGATAAATAATGCCATAAAGCAAAATTTTTTTAATTTAAAGTCCCAGCTCATATTCGGCACTAATAAATTTCTTTTTTGAATTATTTGGCATGGCGTCATCGCAAACTTTGCTAAAAGAGTATTATAATCACAACGAGCTTTTTGGGATCAACAAAATACAATGTATTTTCCCTTCAGCTGTTTTTTCATCAGTTGACTCTTTTGATTTAAGGTAGAGGTGACTCTACGTGTTATGAACTCAAAAAGGGTATAAAAAATATATTAAATCCAGAATTTTTTGAATTTTTTAATACTATACAAGTATTTACGATTGATTTATATATTGGTAGAATTAGTATATCTAAATAATAACTCTTCCCAATATTAAAAAGTCGGCAACAAGGAAAATACAGAAGGGTAGCAGATACCAGTTGTTTTTTCAAATTTTTATATTCTCTTTTGAGATTCGAGGTTGGAAGTGAACAAAAAAGCTGGTTGTGAATATGTACATGTCATAATTTTGAGACTACATATTATTTGGACATTATATTTGAAGTGGATTATTTACATATAATTACCATTAATTAGAATTAACAAGCCATCACCATCTGCAGTAATTAAATGAATAAATTCGTTTTAAATCCTTTTTGTTAATTCCTTGATTTGCTTCATCTGCGTGATGCATGTACATAAAAACGAGGTCCAGGCATGATTAAAATGACCATTTTATTTTCAATGATCTTAATCTCAACAAAGCAATGTTGCCTGTCTATATTTTATTTTATTAAATTTTGTTTTAATTGCAGACCCTATTCCTTTCAAGGATACAATATATGTATTATATTATGTATTTGTACACTCATAATTAAAGATGGATGGAGTGATACAAGTGTGAATGATGAAGAGGGCCCAAATTCAAGTCTTGAATATACATACATATTATGTATGCAAGGACCTAATGCTTCAATGAATTTTAATATTACATATTGTTTAATAAATTTATGTACATATACAAAGGCACATCATTTATAATAAATTTAAAACAAGGAACGTCGACATGCTTAAGGATTAAAGTTTGCAACATGGGTTCAAACCTATACCTATAAATAGGTATATGATGATCTTTGCTCAATGCACATTCCATTGTACATATTATGACGTAGCCATTAAAGGCATAAAATACATTTTTTTTTTTTTTGTAAATCTTGATTTACAACCCCATGACTCCATTGAATCCTTGTACTGTATCATACAATAGGTACAAATTAATGCTAGTATTGTGGTTGTCAAGATCCGTCTTGGTCTTTAGATCAATTTGAACAAGATCTCTATCCCTCAAAATCTTGGTTATGATTCATGGTGTTTTGGCCCAAATACTAGGTACACATGTGTCTAAAATACTAAATTGTACAAAATGTAGATATACGTCATACCACATTGATATGTATGTATACTTACATACATATGTGTCAAGTCAACAAGAAAGCAAGTTTGATTCTATGTTTTTTTACTTCATAAATATAACGGCCAAATATTTTGGGGTCATTTTAAGACCTATCACGCAGGGTTTCCTGCTAAAATGTCTCTTTTAATCATCAAGAAACCACCAAGGGCTGTTGGCTATTATCCAATAGAGCGATCGGATAAATGTTACGACTGCTCATGGAGTAAATAATGTTCTTGAAAGAACGTCCATCTTTTTCATAGCCCCAAAGATTTATTTAGTGGCAGTTGGTTTTTTCCTATAATACAGTTGCAATTATTGGAGTCATTATTTAATTAATCAAAATATACTTACTATTAATCCAAACGAATGAGAGTTGATTCAAGAATATGATAGGAGTTTACACTCATTTTTGGAATATTTCAGATAAGCTTGGTTTCTTCTTGACTTGACACATATTAACTGTATATATAATAATATATAGATGTCATGCCAAAAAAAAACCAAAATAAAAATGGACTGTATCCCACAAATTCCCACAATGACTATGTATATTCTACCTATGTTTTAATTATGTATATGTATACATATATTATTTATTTTTTTATAATATGCAAATCTATTTTGCCTCGAGGAGAAAGTCATAATCACCTAAAATACTCGCAACTTGACACTACTATTAATAGATTTGAAAAATGATAAGAGATTATATAGGTAACTAATAGTGCAGGGTTTGATTTATATTTAGCATGTATGTATGGCTTTGGTTTCGTTGTTTTGAGATATATAATATACATATCTACTGAAGATTAACCACACATTAATTTCATCACATGTCTGTACATAGGTACGTACGAATTTTTGTAAATATTTTCTTAAAACAACTTCAAGGTTGCATGCGTAAACAAACAGAATAGTTAATATTATCCCTTGTTCCTATTCATCAGCGAATTGAAATAATCAAATAAAACTCTAATAACTAACTAATATATAGATACGCTTTTTTTAAAAAGAAACATGCTCGTATACCTATTATGTAGAACGATTTCATGATTTTAATATGGCAATTAAATTATCTCTTATATATTCATACATATTATATATGTTACATAGAAATACTGCACTAGACACGACTAGAAAAAAAAAAAAAAAACTTGACTTGCTCCTGACGTCAAGGTCTTTTATTTCCATTTTACACAATTTATATGTCAGTATAATGTATGTATGTATGTATGTATATACATATTTCATCATAGAATGAGTTGAATTCATCTTAATAACTATTATGTAGCTACTAACAGAGTCAAAAAAAATTTTAACGAACAAAGATGCATGACTCTGAAATGATATTAATTCATTTGAAATAAATGAAGTTAGTGAGTCTCCTCAAGTCATGAATAGGAATGTAAATCATATGCAATTCGGGCGTGTGATAAAAAAGTGGAGTTGGCTCTTCAAACAGATCTTTTTGTTTTCCAAAGCTGTTATCATTTTTCCAATATTACTGAGGGGAGAACATCTACCTGATAGTAAAGATGTCGCATGAAGGAATACATGCATTAAGTTTAATAAAGCAAATAAAATGTCCAACAAAAAGGGCTCAAGTCCTCGTATAATTATTATTAGTTAAAAATATATAATTTCCTGACATTAATTTCAGTTAATTTTCTGCCTCTCATCTATGTTATTATTTATTGTTGTATATATAAAGGAGAATAGCAGCTTGTAGCTCAGTAAAACGTCATGACAGCTCAAGCTGCTTCCCCCCTCGACATTCATTAAATTGTCAGAGTTGCCAGGTTGATTTTCTCTTTCTTTTTTTATAACACGCCCGAATTGCATATGATTTACATTCCTAGTCATGAAGGTGCAGTTTGCTGCTAAGTCGACTCGAGTACCCAAAAGACTCCAGCTCTGATAGGCCCATATCATGTAGCATAACTTTGGATCCATATGTAACATATGTATACATCTACTAATTTATATGAACAAATACATATTTCGTTTGTTATACATACTACAAGAGATGCAACCTATGAGATATTATTCTCTTGTTACTTCAAGACTATTAACAAAGATTTCGAATAGGTTGTATGTTCATATATGTATGTATAACATATATTTAAGACACATTACAATTTTTTATTATTATTTTTTTTTTGCTTTTTGTTACATTCCTTTCTTAGCTCCAAATTATTATTATGTACATACGTAGTCATGAATTGACTTGGCTTGTAATATGATCGCATTGAACGAAATAAGACTTTGTATGTACACTAATTGTAAATATGTTTCCGAGAATAATGTGTTTAATTGAGGCTTAATGATGATGATGATTGGGAATCTAAATAATAACGTACATATATAGATTAATTAGAGAGTAAAAACAACAACATACAAAGACAATTTGTAAAGAACAATCTGTTATAATATGTAATAAATTAATATAATAACTACATAACATATAAAGAAATAAATCCAGGGAATGGATTTCTTACTTTAACTGTAGATATTAATTATATTCATTCTAAATCAAATAACGAGGAAGGGAATTCAAGAAATCAAACGATGGATTATATTTATTCGGTGGCTTTGAAGATTTTCAATGGCCCCACGGTACTCGAGTTAAAAGGAGCTGCTTTGTACCTTATTACTCTTCATAATATTTAAGGAAGCGCCTCCCATAAAATGTAGGAATGCCAACTACAATAGCTTAAATATAATTTAGCTGGATATTTTTAGTTTATTTAACCTCAATTTGCTTATTTTACAGAGAGGTTTAATGGAAAAAATTTAGTAATATGAATTGTCGAGCAGTTAACGAAGAATATTGCTATGTTGTTAACTCATTTTTGGCTACATAAATTCCTTTCATGCTCATTTTTTAACGGTATTACACACATATATGATGATGATGATATGTGTCAAATCCCTTTCAAGCACCTCCATGTGTAAATTTTGTATTCACAATATATTATCTACATATTAATTATTATTATTATTATTATTATTATTATCTGTATTTACGTAAATTTTTATCTCAGTTCATTTGATTGGACTTCATATTCATCATAGGGCTGTTTCCAGAATGTTACAGCCGAAATATTTGTGTGTATGTATTTGGATACAACCTATCTATGTATGTGGATGTAACAACCTTTTACATACTTACCTATAAATACCCATGGATAATATTCATATATTTACTCTGTATAAGTCATACATTCTATAATTTATAATTAAGGAACTAATGTTAAATACATAGTATTAAATCACCAGTTATTTATAAACATGATTCCACATCTTATTATAATATACTAATATGTATATAATATATGTATAGTTGCCATACTCAAAGGAAGAAGGGAAATCATCGAGAGGGATTCATCATCTTTATCAAAAACATGTATTCTTCATTAAAAGTAGGAATCTAATGTGATCAACAACAGTAGAATCATTATAATTTGCATGGATGATTTATGACGAAGAATTTAATTTCTTTACTGCTTCAAAAAGCATTTGTAACTCAAGCCTGTCTCTGACTTATAAATCCGCAAGATTTATATTTATATATTTCACATATTATCCACATAGAGAGAGAGAGAGAGAGAGAGAGAGTCGGATATTGTACGTAGGTACATATATAAATGTAAAATACCTATGTAAAAAGGTAGGGCCTTATACTACATACATATGCAACTACATAGCTGGCAAGAGACTTTATCAAATACCGATTCGCACTTCTTACATACATACGAAATAATATGTAACATACTTTTAACAATATCAAGACTGTCGTGTGTACATATTATTGTATATTGTATTAATATGATATTAGTTACAATGTTCTATAGTTACAAGAACTGCGGGTAGAAGAAGAGTATTTCTTTGGTGCAGAATACACATTTGTTGAGGAAAGGTTCTGACCTAATTTTTGGATATTGTGTATATGTATGTTACATACATAGAGTATAATATCATATTTTTTCGTTTTGTAGAGTGCACATAATATATACGATTTTATGACTTAGTAGGTAAGTATCCATCCACATACTATGTAGATAATAAAAAGGGCTGAACCCCTAGCACTGATAAATCACGGATGTACTTATAAACAACTATACATATATGTTATATAGGTATATTGATTCGACAAGAAAACATTTTGTGGGAGTTGGAACGTGGAGTATGTAGACTAACTTTAGAGTATTCATCATCAAACTAAATGATTTCATCCATGTGATTACATTGAGTAGAGACTCTATGTAATAGAAATGTGTAATTAGTATAGATATGTATTTTAAATAAAGAGTATGCATTGAAATATAAGAAACATACTTTTTTTAATGGCATACATAGACAGCACAACAAATAAAAAGATGGGGCCGAATACCCCCTAGTAGTTTAATTGATTTCATAGATTTCAATTCGTGAATCATCAATGGAGGTAATTATAAAATGTAATGAGAGTCAAACATTATTTAGTGGATCAATTAAACAGTTTTCCCTGTAATATCATGTACATAAAATAAGATAAATGACTAAGCGTTGGGTACAAATTGAGATACTGCACATGCCTATGACCAAAAATGGTAATTGATAACTTATTGATGGATCAAAATGAAATGACTGCACGAATATATGTGTCAAATCAACAAAAAACCAAGTTGTTCTGAAATATTCCAAAAATGAGTGTAAACTCCTATCATATTCTTGAATCAACTCTCATTCGTTTGGATTAATAGTAAGTATATTTTGATTAATTAAATAATGACTCCAATAATTGCAACTGTATTATAGGAAAAAACCAACTGCCACTAAATAAATCTTTGGGGCTATGAAAAAGATGGACGTTCTTTCAAGAACCATATATACTCCATGTGCAGTCGTAACATTTATCCGATCGCTCTATTGGATAATAGCCAACAGCCCTTGGTGGTTTCTTGATGATTAAAAGTGACATTTTAGCAGGAAACCCTGCGTGATAGGTCTTAAAATGACCCCAAAATATTTGGCCGTTATATTTATGAAGTAAAAAAACATAAAATCAAACTTGCTTTCTTGTTGACTTGACACATATGTATGTAAGTATACATACATATCAATGTGGTATGACGTATATCTAGGAATGTAAATAATATGCAAATGGGGCGTGTAAGAAAAAAAGAAAGAGAATATTAAGTTGGTAACTTTGACAATTTGATGAATGTTGAGAGGGAAGCAGCTTGAGCTGTCGTGACGTTTTACTGAGCTACAAACTGCTATTCTCCTTTATATATACAAATGAAGACATCAATAATAAATAATAAGTAATAACATTATGTATACCATAGATGAGAGGCAGAAATTTAACTGAAATTAATGTCAGGAAATTATATATTTTTAACTAATAATTATATGAGGACCTGAGCCCTTTTTGCTCTTATTTAATTTGCTTTATTAACCTTAATGCATGTATTCTTCCTTCATGCAAGATCTTTACTATGAGGTAGATGTTCTCCCCTCAGTAGTAATAAAGGATAAATGAAGACAGCTTTGGTAAACAAAAAGACCTGTTCGAAGAGCCAACTCCACAAAATCTCGCACGCGGCGTTTTGCATATTATTTACATTCCTACGTATATCTACATTGTGTACAATTTAGAATTTTGTACAAATTGGGATTTGCTCATTTCAACACATCTTCTTCATATTTATTAATAAAATCCTAGTCATTTCAATTACCCACTTGGTAAGGATTGATACTATCATTTCATGTTGAGTTAATTGATAATGTGTTTCAATTAGGAGAAAAATAACCATGGACACTTACATATATTTTATAATAAGTCACAGAATGCGTCTTCTTATCAATAAGTAACTTTCATATTGTCTACAAATTAAAATTAGATATAACAAACAGTCCTCATAAAAACATATTGAACATTCATCACAAGTACTTTAAATTTGGCATTTAAAATGTTTCAACTCATTAGCTGATTGCAACTTGTACAAAATGTCTACACATAGGTACATAATATTTATTATAATAATAATAATAATAGCAATTATACAAATCCTTCAACATTCTACTACTGAATATTTACATAAATAATAATAATAATAATAATATAATTATTCGAGATTGTGTTGAGTACTTAAAAAGAAATTAAAATTCCGTAATTTCAACACTTTCAAAATATATAACATATAATATGTATTTATTGAACAATACGATTATAATATGTACTTCGAACGCATCGTGTCTGCTTCACGACTTTTTTTTATTATTCACTCACTCACTTAGTGTTTAGATACACACAATAAAAATAATAATAGTTGGATGGACAAACGAACAGAGAATCAAGGTCGACCTGACTCTTTTAAATGAAGCAAATACGTACGTAAAGAAATCCCATGAATATAACTTCCATTTTAAAAATATAAAAACATTATTCCAATTTTACGCGTGTTTTATTTTTGATTTCTTATAATATGTAATAATATTTTGTATGGTCCTATATATATATATATATATATGTATTAAATGAAGATGATGTTTGAACAGGTAAATTAATGGTAACGGTAAATATATTATATATTATTATTATTTGGTGGATACTTCTCTGCTGCTATTATAACAAAAAAAAAAAATAAAACATTTAACAATGACTATTCAACAACAAGAACAAGTGGAAGGGAGTTAAATGATTTTGTGTGTGTGTGTGTCTTCTTGTTAGAGTATGTCTTGATGTAGCAGGATGAGTAGATACAAAAGGAAAAACAAACAACCAAACAAATAGATGGATAAGTAAACTTAAGGGTAGTATCCTGATTGAACAAACAATGGGTGACACTTACTATATACAAAACCCAACTACAAGAGCCTTGAAGTTGAGATAATATAATATCAATTAACTAATTATGAACGTATACTATATTAGAGAATATTATTATGTTTAAATACAGTCTCAGTAGAAAAAGTCATTTAATTATAATTCCGTTAATAAAGAAATACACAAATGTACATATACAGGATATAATTAAATGTTCTATACATAGAAGCTGAAATTTATAAGTTTCAGTTCGTTCTATTTAACGTACATACATATATAACACCAGTCCTTTTAATTATACTTATACTTATACTTATTTATTCATTATTATCAACTATTAATGATTTACGAGCCAAACAAACGTATAGCTTGAGAATATTTATAAATTAGTTATTAAACTCATACGAAAAGTCAAACAATACTTTTGTTACGAAAATGACTATTATAATTAGTATAATTACTCTGTCCCCGTTCTCATGCCACCAGTGCCCAAACATTATATTTATTCTCAACTAAAGTATGCTAAATTATGCATTTAAAATGTTTAGTCTCATTTTTTTGGTTGCAACTTGTATGTTACAATGTACAAATGTACAAAAACTGTAACAAGTTTCCTAACTCAGGGGCTATCAATTGCTCTTCCACATAGTCACCATTCCCCCCCCCCCCATTTTTATTATTTTACCACAACCCATTTTTATTGCCCTTCAAGCCAAGTAAGTAAAAGTAAATTATTTTGTTTTGAGATTGAACATCTTCCGGTCTTTCCCCACGCTTGGAATTCCTCTATCAGATAATGGTATTGGTATTAAAAATAATTAATTTATTTGTAGTGTGTTTTTAAATAGTGAATGACTGCATTTATTTTATTACTTATACATAATCAAGGTTGAAATGCTTCTTCATTATTATCACACATAAAAAAAATCAACGATTATTTACATTTTTGATCAGATCTCCACAACTCACAAATTGAAACACACTCTCCTACATATATTATACCTATACGTACATGTATGTATGTATTCCATAAACTTTAATTTTTGAATTGTAGATGGCGTTGTGTCCTTTATAAACTTATTTGTTTATATTCCATGATTGTATAAATATATATATATATATATATATATATATTCAATATAAAAGGATGTCACGCCAGAAAGTCTGTGTGTAGAGCATGTAATGTTACGGGAAAAAAGAAGAGTATATTTATGCTAAATAATGAGCCCTACTTGTTTATGGCCATATAATTTGACCACCATTATCTTTATCAACATGATGCCCAAGTAGTAGGAACCACCTACTCTGAATTTGTTTTCTGATTTAAGTATCCACAACACCATGTACATATGTATGTATGTATGTATGTATATGTAATCAATTTTTATTGAGTGTAGGTGTACATACATAGTACTTCTCTCTCAATAATTCGACTAGAGGTACTTTTTGCCATTACAAAAAGGTACACATAGCATCTCCATAAAGCTTACCTTACGGGAAATATACATAGACACAATATCTTGTAGAATGTTGTTATATAAGTCATATAATATGTAACATAGGTACGTAGATGGGTAGCAATCTAGGAATACATAGTACAGAGTAGTTCAATGTATGTATTCAAAAAGAAAAGAGATATTTTTGTATCTTTCTTCACCTTTTCTTACGAAAAAGAAGTGAAGAAACATTTTTTAATTTCAGGAGTTTATCATGTGAGTGTAAGAAGCCTTGTTCCTTTATACGTCGTACTCAAGTGTACTTGACTTTTAAATTGTTGTTTATTTTGAATGACTTAAATGATAAGGTTGTTATTCTACTTATGAGGGTAATTGACCCACGATATACATTAAATTACTCTAATGGTCATCATCCCTGTTTTTGTATGCATTGGAAGGTACATTTTTTTTTTGTTTTTTAAATATCTAAGCCAAACGAGCAAATTATAAATAGTATATATAATATAATTAATTACACGGGTCAACAAATTTGAAATGTCAAAAATCCTAAGGGGTATAAGTATATGTAATAAAAGTTATTCCGTTTTGCACACACCCATTTAAAATCTGTAATTATTTTTTATCAAAAGTCCGACGGTTTTCGAAAAATGGGACCTCATTTTTTGAGCTACTTTGGCCCATTTTCCAACTTCAACTTCAATTTAAGTCTTGAAGGATACTCATTTTTGTGCATACAAAAATAGTGATCCGCTATTTAATGTACATAGATTCCATTTCTAGTCTTTGTTTTGACCTAAAGTGACTTTTGGAGACATAAGCGGTGGAAGCAGGCCCAAAAGTCGCCCAATCGTTGGTACTTAAATAACTCCTTGAGTATTACATGAAATGGATTATTAAGACATTCATTCAAAAGCTGAGACCCACAACTTCCTTCCAAACGAGATCCTTAATTAAGAAGAAATCGTCCATCTAAATATGTAAGTTCTCATTCAATTTCGATCAAAAATTCGCTAGAAATCAAAGACTCACTGTAGTTGAGCTACTAAAAAACAATTGCAATAGACTGAAGTAGTAAGAAGGATTTCAGCTGATTTTGTGATCCTTCTGCGCGCTACTACTTTTTTGGACCTACCGTGAAATCAAAGACTCAAAATATTATACTTCAAATATGCATTTATGTAGCCTCCATTTGCTTCTTCTTGTTGCTTTTATTATCAAAATAGTGTCTTGTTCCTCAGTATGTATGTACATAATTATTATAATTAAAAATTGAGCCTGTATTTGTTAAATTCCATAATAATTCCATAAAAATACATCAGTGCACATCCTCTCCTGTGGATCAGATCATTAATATCCGTACATATTATGCAGATCCTAAGAAAGAGAGTGAGGTAAAAATCCCTGGAATGAAGTGAGGATTCATAGGATACAAAATCAACAGAGTGAATGATGATACAAGGATGAAGAGAAAAAGGAATAAGTAGAATGTTTTTTTTTTTGTATGTAAACCAATCCATCAAAAGGGTAAAGAAGAAATGGGATGGAGATGCCTACATAATAATAATAATAATAATAATAATAATATGTACTTATTATTTGAATCTCTTAGTGCCCTTTAAGGGCAAATATGCATGGTACATACATACATACATACACTCTTATCCCCCTCCCACATGATTTTTGTGCTTTAAGGAATGCTTTTTCACTTTCCATTAGGATACAAAGTTCAAGATCCTTAGCTCAAAAGAGGATTTTAAGGCCCAAAAAAGTATATATATATATATATATATAATCGCAAACTCTCCATTTTTTTTTTTTCAAGTTGATTGATAACGTATGTTTTGGCACATGTTGTGTTGAGAACCCCTACATAGGAACAAATATTTTCCATCTTTCTTGATCCATTTTTGATTCAGATTAATCAAAATACCTCGTTAATGTAATGCTTGTAGTAGCTTTATCATTTCCGCCTTGTACCTTTAGTATTATTATCCTTATTATTGTGCTTATTATTCCAAATGCTACTTCAAGGACAATGACTGTGGACAGCCTTTTATGCATATACAATTACATCAAACCTTTCAAAAGATTTGATGTATTTTTAATAAATGAAATTTTGTATTTTTTTTAAAAAAGAGAGAGAAAACATTACATTTGTAAGAAAGGATGAATGAGGTGATCAGATATTTATTAGAGTCTACAATGATTATAATTACAATTACATTATCATCTGAGAATGATGCTGACCTTGTTCTTTTGAGGGAAGAAGTCTTCCTCTCACCTACTATGTATATACATACAACGTGTACCCACAATAATATATATATATATATATATATTCAAAACCCTTCCATGTTGTTCTCATAATATAATATGTCATGAGAACAAAATAATACTAATAATAATAGCAACACAATTATGTATACATAAACCACTACTACCAACATCAAGGAGTGCGTACGAAGTACGCAGGAGAGAGTAAAAGGTAGTGAACCAACATATCACATATTCACATATATGTATGTGGGTAAATAAACAGTTGAAGAGACTTGAGAGTGTAAAGTACCAAAGGAAAGAAATACCATTTCATTTTTCGTTTTTGATTCGGATTAAAAAAGCCAGCATTTCATTATGTACTTTTGTTTTGTTTCTTTTGTTAAGATGGAGGAGATATTTTAAAATACATATGTAATAGGGAGTGACCCTGAATTTGTTTGTTTTTATGCAAGAATGGAGGGATAATTCAATTAAAATCCTTGAGAAATTCTACCTACAGACTTAACGGAAGGATTATTTTGTATATAAAATCCACATACATACAATTTATAATGACATATAACTAAATGATGGCAACTACATATATTCATTCCCTTTGTTCTTGTATTGTAACCAAAAAGAGAAAAAAAGAGAAGATCAATCAGCTGCTGTTGCACAATTATTCTTCGCAACTACGAGACTCAATAATATAATTATATTATCAATTAGTACTTTTCACGGACGTGACAGATTGCATAATAAATTGAAGGGACGCCATGTTGAGGGTATATATTTAAAAAAAATATAAGTTAAGGAAATCCCGTCTAGTCGCTTTAAAAAGGAAAAAACAAAACAAAAAAAAACACCTATATAATAGAATACAATTTGATGCCAAAGAAAAATGGTGATATTTGAATCAAATCAAATTAATATATTGTAGGAGTTGAGAGTCCCAATGATAGGATATTCTCCATTTTCCTTTTAAAAAAAGGAAAAAAAAAACTGTTGTTGTACTTTAAAGTTGGGTAGTTTCTGCTTCTTTCAAGTGGCAAACCTCCACAATGATCTCGTCACGTGGATACGCTCAATTAGAGAACTGTTCAAATCGTAAGAACAAGAAGTAATTTGAGCTTGACCAATACATGTTAAGAGCACCATGTTTGTAGTCAGAGTACATTGTAGTACACAAATCAACAGTTGACAACAAAATACTGCTCATTTTGTGTCCGGAACACGTTAGTCTGAACAATAAATAATTATTATTAATTATTATGCTCAAAAGCATTTCTTTATTGTAGTTTCGTACAAAGGGAAGGGAAATTATTCATAGGCAACTAATGTAGGGAAAGAATGATAACTACTGCCATTAATGATGATGATGATGGAAGTATTGGTTTATGGTTGTACAAACACATTGTTGCCACATGAAAATACACAAACAAATTGAGCCTGTTTTTGTTTATTTTTTAAATTAACATTATTTTGGTCATGACGTCTGATGTTTTGACCAACACTTGTAGGCAGTATAAGGTCAAGTTGTAATCGTAGTCTTTGCATGGATTTCCTAATAAGAAATTTCTTATTTTAAAATATGGATATTAGAAATATGTATGTATAGATATGCATGTACTTATATTCTAATATTATATCTATTATAATGATAAGAGAGTAGTATTGGTATTGACTTTGAACAAAGTTATAGATTATGAAATAGCTTTAATAATAATAATACTTACCTACGTATTTGTGTTTTTGTTTTGTTTTATTCTCGTCCCCCCCCCCTCCCTTTTTTTTTTTTTTTATGTAAGAGAAGATAAAAATAATAATAATTAATCATGTTATTACGATTTTCAGATACATATTATTTGATTTTGCAATCAATTGATCCTGTTTCCCTATCCTGAAACGTGTACATGTATGTACACATATATTTAGATACAAATAATATTATGTATGTATTTAGTTTTTTTAGGGTTAGCAGGCAGAGGAGATATGTAACTGACTTTTCCAGTTTGCCTTTTTATTAATATCATGTCATGCGCACAACATTTAAGGGAATATGATCAATATAATTATTTTTCATATTATATTTGTAGACCATGGGTAAATAATAATTGAATCCTCGAAATTCGATTGGGTCATTTAGGGAAAGTTCAACAGCGAAGACATATATATTGTACATATATTCAATATTTGATATCTAAATAAAGGTTCTGTAAAAATATACATACATTCCCATAATATGTCAATCGGCATCAGGGGATCCATTTGAATCACGTTTCGCCCCCCCCCCCTCTCTCTCTCTTTATGTAATAGAGATATTCTAAAATAATAATCACACATTACATATTTGCTCCAAAGGAAACAGGCTTGCCAAAAAAAAAAAATATTTCAAGGACTATGTATATTTAAAAGTACAATATCTGTTGTACATATTATGTAGATAATTAAGAACGAACCGTTATTAAAGCGGGTATTTTGCACCTAATCAAATAGAAAGAACTGATTATATTCGGTGGATTTACGTTGAACAGCTGTTCTATGGAGCAGGTTGAGTCCTAAGTTGTAACATCCTCAACTTTCCTTCGAGCAACTATCTTGTTCTAATAGTTTAATACCCCAAGGTGTGTTGAGACACTTGCTGAGTGAAGACTTTGAACACTTTTTTTTTTCAATTTACATATATAATAGATGATTGGTAGATAGTCTCCGGACTTTAGTCACTTCAAAAAGGCTATAGAACACTGATTTTGATTCTTGTGACTATGTACATATGTACATTGATTTACGTTACCAAAGAGTTACTTACTTTGAGTTAGTTTTGATAGCTGTGCTTAAAGATTATCTTTCTATACATATATTTATCTGATTAGATATCTATAAGATAAGTGGACTGGATGAAGTGTGATTTTTGATCTTGGAATTCTGTTCCTTCCTTTCTATTGGTTAATGATATACACGACGAGCATTTGTGGGCGAAACAAAAGTACTCTATAGTAATAGTAATCTCCCTTCAGCTGATTTTCTTCATTTGACTCTTTTGATTTAATGCAGCTAACTCTACGTGCTATGAACTCAAAAAGGGTATTAATATAATTTATGATTTTGATATATATAAAAAATATATTAATTCAAGGACTGTGCGTCCTTTTTTTAAATTATTGAATTATAAGCAAGTATTAATGATTGATTTGTATATTGGTTGCATTTATCAATGTATAGTATATTTAAACAATAATTTTGCCCAATATTAAAAAGTTGGCAACAAGGAAAATTCAGAAGGGTAGTAGCTACCAGTTGTTCTTCCAAATTTTTCCTTTCCCTTTTGAGAATCGAGGTTGCAAGTGCACAAAAAAGCTCGTCGTGATATGGGACTTGAAATATATGCAAATAGCATTCTTCCATCGTTTTAAACATACCATCTTTTAAACAATTTAAAATGAACTCGATCATATAAACTTAATAAGACGGGTAACTCTTCCATTAAGGACAATTGTCAAGGAATATTTTCGCCCATATCATGATTGTAAATATGTATTTGTTAATGGGTCATAATTTCTATTACAAAAAATTTATTATGATGTAATCCATATCTCATGATGATGAAACACATGCATACATATTATGCGTCTCATGTCTTTTAAAAAAACAAAAACAAAAGTTGGAGCAAATACGTGAATGCAAATGATTGTTATTTAATTCGGCATACTTGAGTTCATTTGCAGAAAATAGTGCGATAGTATCATAGTTTATTCTATAAGGTGATACATCAGCTATGCATAGGAGAGATTTAGAAATCTTTATCCGCTTAAGTAATATTTGCCGTTCTCCCTACCTCCTAGTTAGTGTATGTACATAAATAGTTAGTTAGTGATTGAGGGACTCTTTCAGAGTGACGCTGCAAAAGGGAATTTGTCAAACAGGATGGAAACGATTGCATTGACTTCACCAAATCCCTCCATACCTCCTTTCAAATATTTTTAAACATGTACATATATAATAATAATAATAATATGTATTATACAAACATTTCAAGGCAAAAAGAGATGCTTAGTCAAGGTTTAAAATAATAATAATAACAATAATATCTACTATGTACATAGTTAATTTATATCGATAATATGAAGTAAATATTATTATCAAAGAAATTAGAATAAGTTCGTTCCTATTGCAGTTTTTTGATCATGTTTGAATGATGACCGTCATTTTTCATTCCTTCATAATTTAAACTCTCATAATTGCTTCAATTGAGGAATTATAATGTATGTACATACTACGAACAACGTTATTTGATTGATTTTATAAAGGTCAATTCATTTTTACAGCAGCACACTGTAATGGGTCAATAATATATACGAATGAAAGGTTAATTAATACATCACTTACACGGTACTATCCTTTATGTATGTAAGAAAATTGAATCTGATTAGTTCCTTGATTTATTCATGATGACTCATGGGTCAGAGATTTTCATTTCGCTCTTTAATAATAATAATAATAGCAAATTTAGTAGATAAATCTAAAATCCTTTAGGATATTCCAAGTGTATGTTATGTCTCAACTATGAGACCGATGCATAATAGTTTGTTTCGTTTATATGTAAGTAAATCCAGTCATAGGATCCCTAATGCTATGAGTTACATATTCATATTATGTCATAAGTTATGACATAATATGAATATGCGCATCTTGTAAGACGGGGCTTGTCCTTCTTTAAGAGTAAGAGGGTCAAATTAGCTACTATTAGCAAATTTGAAGTTGAGCTTCTTCTTAAAAAAAACTGATTTAACATTTATAAAAGTACACATAGATTTATTATAATTAGACATATCATGATATAGGATCGAATCAAATGAACTAAATATTTCCAGTGATGTTGCTAGGGAGGGGAACATGTATGATTGGATCCCAAAGAAGGGAACCCCTGATTCAAATCAATTTTTTTTTAGGCATCAGCCCCCTGATCCACCAAAAGTCAAAAAATATCTCTTCATATTCCCTTAAATCCTTTGATGTGCATTTCAAAAATGCCTTAGAAGATGAGATTAAATACTTTCAAGTAGATCAACTAGTTTTTGAGTTGTGCCCCCTCCCCTTAGATAGCATTTGAGCTTCTGTGCCTTCCCTCATTCTAACAGAAGAAATTTTCATTTTTTTTAAATAAAAATACTTGTTGAAGATATTTTGAAAACCCTTACCTAATGGGACACACTCCATAGTTTGAGAATCCCTGCACTAAGGGAAGGAATATTATGGCTAGACTTACATGTAAAAGATGTTGAGGGCATAATAGTATATTCAAGCACGACGGGCATCCCCTCTCATAGATAGATTGGAGGGGGTCTTTTTAAATCAACTTTACTACTTCTAATTCTGTTTTTTATTTTTTTATTAAAGACAAAATTTGGATTCTTGTTTTTTTTATATAGGAAATAATTGAGATTATTATTCTTTTAAATATTAAATCACAACTGGACTATACATATAGCTCCTCGATATCCACCTATGAAAGGTTCATGCCTCAATTGTTGAGAAACACTTTTTTTAGTACATTTTATCACCACACTGTACATACATATTACATATATGTACATAATAGTTTTAAAATCCATTAAAAGTAAGACATCCTTAGAACTACTTACTATATATATATACATATCCCTAACTAATTACCCCATTAACTCCCTCAGGATGCCTTGAGAAATTATCTTATCATATTTCTTGTCCAAGAAAAACATCATTAATTAACATTTATCGAGATTATTTTTAAATGACTCTAGGTACGCCCAACTCTAAGTCTTTCAAGAAAAGTCTTCTAATTAAAGACTTTGCAATTCTTTTTATTATTGTTATTATTATTATTATTATTATTAGTTTGTGTGAAATTGAGTGATTAATCACATTTTGATACTATTCAAAAACAAAAAAACAAAAAAAAAATACTATGCACTTCTTTTCTATTTAAGCAAAGAGAAAATATTATTGAATTCATAAATCAAATTATATTTTTCCCTTCTCGTTCAATAGTTGTAACTATATATATATAATAAAACTAATCGACTACTTTGAATGAAAGTGCAAAAAATTTTAATGTTTGATAAGGGAATTTCATGTGTGTAAATTTTGTAATAAAAATAAACTTTTCTCTTATCGACATCTACAACACTATAGTATGTACAATAGTATATATCTATATAGGAGGGTCATGGACATAAATTATATATCAAAGCCCCACTTTCTAGTGTTAAGGCCCATAATTTGTTTTATTCTTTAACCCAATCAATTTATTTGAAAAATGAGCATCAAAGACTGAGTTTTATTCAGTTTTTAAAGTATCCATATTCATTCACCCTATGCCGAATTTGGCCTATTTTTAGGTAGTACAACTAAACATGGCCACACTTATAGAACTGTTTTTATGGAATCTTATGTTGTTGTTGTTGTTGACTTGTAATATATGTGTCAAGTCAACAAGAAAGCAAGTTTGATTTCAAATATTGAGAAGGAGAAAATCCACTTTTAAGTTTTTTTACTTCATAAATATAACGGCCTAATATTTCGGAGTCATTTGCTAAAATGTCACTTTTAACCAAGAAACCACCAAGAATTGTAGTTCTCTATCCAATAGAACAATTGGATAAATGTGTCGACTGCACAATGGAGCGTATATGGTCCCTGAAAGAACGTCCATCTTTTTCATAGCCCCAGAGATTAATTTAGTTGCAATTGGCTAAAATCCGCTATCATGCTCACCATGAATCATAGTAATAGTAACTACATATTCAGAAACACCAGATGTTTTTTTTTCCTATATGAAATACAATTGTAATTATTGGTTGTCATTATTTAATTAATCAAAATATACTATTAATACAAACGAAAGAGAATGTCTTCAAGAATATGAAGGCAGTTTACACTCATTTTTGAAATATTTCAGATAAACTTGGTTTCTTGTTGACTTGACACATATATCTTCAATAACTGAATTTTAGTACTATTCACTCATTCTTTTAAAGATTATGAAAGTTATATTTATCTTTCTTTACATATTTTATAAGGAATTATAATTATAACAACATAGGGTGGTGTATCATCAACATTTCCAACATCTAACTTTGAATTAATTTTCAAAAGATGAAACTTGGAGTTAAAATTTAAAAAAATAAACTTCAAAGTACATACATACATAATGAAGAGTGTTTTTGTCTAAAAGGATTCATTCCCCTCAAGGTATTATAATTGAATCTTATGGCTCTTGAGGTGTGTTACAGTATACTACTGTGATATTATATTTGATGATATAAATAGATACTCGTCTGAAGATGTACATTAATTGACATTCAATGGTGATGAATAAACAATTATTCCTTCTTTGGCCTTCTATGTTAAATGTATGTAAATGTATTAAAAGGTTACTTTCAGACAATGAATAAAATTCTGATGGGATCCTTTAGGAATCCACACTATTATTTGAAAGAATTATAATAATAATAAACACAATACAAACTAATGCTTCTTCCACTGATGTATGTGTGTATTTATGTAAATCAGCAGAAAGTGTACTCCACGCTCCATACGAAGAACTGCGTACAGTTTACATAGTTATCTATGTACAATGTTTTACCAACTTTGACTCTACTTCCTTTAAAATCAAACTTGCATAATATTTAATATAAAATATATACCTACATATATATATACATATTATTTCCCAAACAAGCCGACCCCATTATTAAAATAAGGGGATTTTAAAAATAAAAGCCATTCAAGTCCATAAATAATATATATTATTATGAATCTATATAAAAGAGATCTCATAACAGATTCCTTTAATCTTTGATCGTTTCCTCCATGTCCTAAAGTGGTCAAACTGCAAATGTATATATATATATATATATATATATATATATTATATTTTGTACATACATAGAACCACGTTCTTTGATTACAAATTTAACATTTATAATCTTACATACAATGTATGTAAGATTATGCAGTCACATTAAATGCAGAAATGATTAAATCATTCTTGATATAAAGAAAGAGTATGATGATGATGATCCTGCTACCGTTGATGGTGATCCTCCATTCATTGGACGGGGATAATAAGTATTTACTCTCCCACATACACATATATGTACATGATAGGTACATTTCAGGAAGTCGTTTGAAAGGTGTTCATTGTCCGTTATAAAGGATTTATCATTTATATCATAAATAATAGCACATATGTTATATTGTGATCGTCTTAGATGATGATATGATTACGTATGATACATAATGAGATATTTAGATTGAAAGGTGCGAGGGATTTATGGTAGATACACATATGACGTATATTTGATTAGTCAAACAATGTAATATTACTATTTGTCAAGTTATATTAATCAATTATTATTATTACTATATATATATAGAAACATAGATGAACCTACCTAATTATACCTTCTTAATAAAATATTTGAGGTCCATCCCTACTAGTCCTTTAAAAATCATTTAACTGTAAGTTATGTATGCATAAACGATCTGATATGTAGCCAAATGACTCTTGGCTACTAAATACAGAGTATCATGCAATAATTGAAGGTATTCATCCAGAGAATTGAATGATATCAAAGTCACATAGTCCAGGAATGTTCGATAGATACAGTCTTTTCATTATTTGTGGGAGTACTTACAAATTGTACCTAAAGATCCGTCTACCTACCTCATTTCCATTTGAGTTGAGAGAACAATTAAATGCTATTTCTGTTCACAATTGTAGGAAATATGCCTTCAAGAGTTATGAGCAAATAGGAACTCATACTGATGGATGTATATGTGTGTTTAGGGCTTTAGCGTTACAATTTGACCTTGAATATATAGATTAATGTACAACTATTTATGTATTCTAACGTATTCCCGTTTGATTGATCAACTTGACTCAAATTATCAACGTTTACATCCTTCGTTGTTTGCAATCAAAAATAAATGAAATTTTATAGTTATATTTAACTCTGTAATAATTATTTGGGGATCAGTCAAATCAATAATTTTAAAGAATCACACAATCCAGTTATCTTAATTAGATGAGGAAGTTCATCTTTAGAATATGATATCATTAAATAATACGTACATAAGCAAATTGTGAGTTGTAAAGTACCTGTTGAATAGTAACTCAAGTTCCATCTAATTTGTCTGATACTAGATTGCAATTCCACCCAATTTATTAAAAACATATTATAATATATTTATATAGTAACATTAAATTTGATCCCATGAACTTGAGAGCCATTGTTTAATGATGAATTTGAAATATGATTTTATCTTCAGATAACGTGAGATCCCTGTTTTTATTGCCACAGGGATGTCACATTTGTCAGGACTTATTTAAATGACGTCTTGCAATATGTTAATCTACCACCAAACACATTTCAAAGCTTGATAACCCTCTGGCAATGTGACAAAAGTTCTCAAAAATATTATATAATTTTACTACACAAAAGTCAGAATCCACTTCAATAAAAATGGTGTCATTATTTAAAACTTAAAAGCTAAAATCAAATTGTACAGTACCTTTAACTGTTCATCATTCCCTATTCGATACGGGACTATGTCAATACATAGAATACTACATTAAATGTTGTGCAACTTATTGGATTATTTATGACTTATAAACAAATCAATGAATCAATAACCAGAATAGATGGCATTCATCAAATGAGACATGGCGAGACAAAAGAACTATTCTAGGATGATTTCAAATCAAATTGGACCTTGAAGTATGTATATATGTTTGAGAATCCACCATAAGCATCCTAAAAAACAAGTACAAATATCATGGATATTCATGGGATCATCATAGTTAGGGTGGATATCCAAAAAATTTATTTTAATGTCAAATAAAGTTATTTGTAGATCCGGATAATATAATCATTTCTGGTCCTATTATGGGATGAACTAATAGAAGTGAGATGGATTCATAAACCCTATTGATTTTTTCCCTATGATCCAAGTAAATCCTTTCATTTGACACATCTAATGACAGTTTACTACCTAATAATACTATAATTGATCATTCACATACCTATATAATAAGAAAATTGTAAGGAAAGCGGGGAGAAGAAATTAAGCAATTACAGTTATATCCTTGATCCTTATCCTAGATATTTATACATCTTACATTCTACCACCTCGGCATCTCATTATAATTTACAAATAATGTAAATTGAGTGGATATAACGTCATTAATGCCATTATAGTGTTCCTTTTGAAATAAATCAGGTCTTTGTTGGTTTTTTTTTATCAATTTTTATAGATTTGAGCCTTAATTGTGAGATATTCATATGAAAATGAACTTACTTTCTTTTAAAATGTAATTTTGATTTCAAACTATTGTTCACATTTTTTATTTAATACATTTAAACGATTAATTCTGGAGAAAAAATAATGGAAATGTTAAAAAAAAAAAATCATCTTTTTGTTTGAGGATGATTTTTTCTATTTGTTTAAGAGTAAAAGGAACTCCTGAAAAATGAAAGTAATTGATACTTCATGCACAAAATGAGTACATGCTTCTAGCTACAGGGTCTAAATAGTTCATTGACAATATTTCTTCTTCGAAAAAATAAAACCTTTGTTCACTTTGTCCTCCTTTCATTTATTAAGACAAAAGTTAACTTCAAAGTGTATTTTACAATATTATTGTTATTATCAAATCAATCAGCAAAATGATATCATTGCTTGACAACAATCATCTAGTCCTTTTTCTAAAATTAAGATAAATAGGTTCTCAAATGAAGAGTGAATTTGTTTTTACAAGGAAAGTAGGAGATGAATTGTACCATTGTACATATATATGTATGTAAAAAAAAATTGGATCCCTATACATTTTTTCCGTTCATTCGGTCATTTTTGAGCCAAGAAAATCCTTTAATACAAATTGTTGCATAAAATAATATAATCAATAATTCATTAAATACCTAAATGAAAAGAAAATCCTGTGACAAATGGAATCATCAATAAATCTACAATCATTATTGTAGTTCCACAAATGAGTTATAATGAAAAGGTGCTTAGTAAAACGCAGCCATTTGCATTCATCAGAAAATGATTCATAAAATGTTAGTTTGAAAATTGCTGTCTGTTTGGCTCATAGCCACATTTTGACCTTGGAGTTGAGCCTCTTAATCTTGGAAAAACTTGTTGCCAAGAGGATGTTCATCTTGGAGAAGACTTCATTGATTCCCCTCAACAAGGTCGAGGAGCTGAGGAAATAAAAAAGAATTAGATCAAAGCGAAAAAGGAGACGAAAGTTGAACGGCTAAATGAACGATGTTTCGTAATTTTCCCCCGTTATTCGCTATTCATTTCCCTTTCCCAATTAGAAACTTAAAAATAGAAACGAAAGCATGAAGAGCACATGCATTTTTCTACTCAATTGCTCAAATTGTGTAAAACCTATACAGAGCATTATCAAAATCCAAACATTACATATAATTGAAAATCCTTCATACAAATCTGATTTAATTTGAGGAAAAAAACCCGAATTTGTAATCAATTTGTTGTCAAGTACAATTAAATACGTAACTTTTTTTTTGTACATATATACAAAAATTACCTTTGACTCTGATAATACTAATATTTACATGATATATAAAATTGATTTGAGTATAATTGGATTTAGATGATTCATAAAGCTGCTCGTGAGTAGTACATTTATTCTTTTTATGTAATTGAATAATTTCATTTAATTTATTTATGGAGCTACATAATTTTGTATTACAGAGTTCATTAAGTGTGTAGATAGATGGTAGAGTCAATCCATACAAATTTACCCACAAGATATACATATCGAGGAATTCATTGCTAGTTGTTATTGATGAGTCAAATACTGATTTGATAATTTGCTAGAATGGTGAATAAAAGTTATTATTATTATCTGAACAATGTCATTTCCATGGTCAAATAATAACAATAATAAAAAATCAGGAGTGTAAAATGAAATATGCATTTGTGTGTGATATTATTCTTTACCTTTGAATCCGTCATTTAGGAGGAAAAAAATTATGTATTGTGTATAGATTGCTCATAAAATTAGAATCCATTTATTTCACTCTGTATGTATATGATTTAAAAAAGAAAAATTGATGTGAAGAAATGAAGTTATACAAATTTGGTATAAATACTTATACCTACTTTAAATGCGACTCAAATGAGGAGAGGTAATTATGTAATCATGTACATATACTATAGAGAAACAACAATTACATCTAGGAAACATTTATGTACATATATATAATGAGATCATTACGTCATCATCACATAATAAAATGATTTGAATTATTTCCATTTTTTCAAATGACTTCAAAGTTATTTGAAAAAGAGGCGTGAATGCATATGTATGTTATAATATTAATAATAGTATGAATCAGCATCGTATTTTCCCATATTCAGCAAATATTATCTACACATACAAGATGTCCACGTATTCCATCAGTTCCATGCATGTACGTATGTATATTATGAACATGACATAATTGATTTATTTAAACCCTCTTCATATTTACATATTTTATCCTCATTTTTTAAAAGAATAATAATAATTATTAACCTAGTTAACAGTTTTAGAAATATACACATATAATTTATCAGTATCATGATGAGTGGCATATCCCTTCCGTACATGACTAAACTTATTAAGTTCTAAAGAATCCTAAATAATAAGGAAGGAGGCTGAAATGATTGATATACATATATATATATATATATATATGTATATATATATATCAGAAGAATTAACGAGGATCTGAGATCCTGGATTTCTACCCGCAAAAAGAAGTAAAATATACACTCAAAAACCAGGCACCAACTCTAAATTCAAATTGATTCAACGATTCAAAATGAGCATTCAATGAGCTTACAACGAGAAGTACATTCATTCTAATTAAATTGCATATGTAGAATCTGATATGAATTATGTAAATACTAGTCTACCTATTATGTATGCATTAAATGATAAGGCAGCGTTTGTTAAATGCATATTAAGGAATAATGATTGGTCAAGTAACATATGAAAAGGAGAGGTTGCGAGTCAAAATATAAAATGTAACGTTTAAATAATTATTATTATCACATAATATTTCCATCATAAGTGGCTAGCTTCAGCACCTTGACTCATTCCTTTCATTTAATTAAACAAAAAGTTAATTGGATCATTATTAATATCATAGGTATGAAAAGTATTATTATATTATCCATATACTTATCTGCATACCAACAGATATGCATGTATGCATAAAATATACAGGCGTTTAACAATGATGCAAAGTAAGAATGTAATACATGTTTAAATATGCAATTCCCTTCAAGAAGAGAGCACATATTTAAATAACAAATTTATGTAACTACTCATAATTTCACAATATCTACTCAAGGATAGGCTCAACTCAATATCCCCCTTCCTTCTCCTTTAAATGTATCTATGTCCATTTTTATTTTTTGTAGGATTTAAATCATGCAAAATTAAAATCTTAATGAAGCAAAACACTCTGCGTTGAGTTGCAGATTGTAATTTCAATAGATTAATCAAATGAGTAATTTCACCTGAAATTCGATGCCATTACATACATTATGAGTTATGTTGTATACAGAGGGTTCATGTGAAACAATTAGCGAAATAGTTTGTAAAGATGGGATAGTTCATTTTAAATTCAATCTCGGATCCTCTATAATATTGAGCATACGACCTACTTTTCCTTATAAAATAGGGCTAAGTTTTGAAGGAAGTGGATCGATTTAGTTTAGCCCAAGGGAGTGTTCATTTATTACATCATCATTTTTTAGGATAAGGGGATTAGCAAATGATAAGGGGTATGGGCCGAGAGTCAAAAGTTGTAAAAAGGGATTATACTGATAAAGTACAAAGACCTCACTGATTATTCAAATTAGGGCAAATTGTGTTTTATTCCCAATTTTGAAAAGTCTTCGCAGTATGGCTTTGCTACGTTCTTCCCCCTTTATTTTTGATTTTATTGACCTTCGAGTTTGCTCTTCATTGGCTACACCACTGATGAAGTAATTTTATAAACCAAGGGGGGGGGGGGAATTGATGCATGAGCGATACTTTACAATGATGTTATGAGTTATTTCTTCTAAAGTGACGCATTCTTTAAAAAGAGGGGGAGTAGCTTTGGGGCCCCATCAAAATGTTAAAAATGACATAAATAATAGATATTAATAATGTTAGTTACAAATACTTTGTCTGAATATATGTAAATGTGTATTGATTCTTTATCTATTTAGAGGAACTTGGCAAAAATATTCAATTTATCAGCCACGTAGTGTTTTATTTAAGCACGAACAAATATTGTTATAAGTAATTACATAATATGTATGATTAGAGCCATTATTTTTGAATAAAAATATGACCTTATATGAATGTATAGATACAAGGAAACAAGGAATTGATAATAGGACTAGTCAATACAATTTTACTTTTTGTAAAGAGTTGTTACCTTTGGTTTTAAGCATTATAATGGCTAAAATGGATGTATTTAAAGCAGTTATTTTTAGGCTTGTACAAATAATAATTAATTATTTCATATCAAGACAAGTTTTTGTGGTTATTCGGGCTTTTTGACCATTGTAGTATTATATATATATATATTGAGTAAGTTTTTGTGATCATTTTTGAGACAAATACAATTCAAAAGTACATTTTAAAACCAAATGTATTGTATGAAAAATAACTTAACTTAAGGCTTAAGAGTTATTTAGGGAGTTAATTTTCTATTAGTCTAGATTTTTTAATGCCTTCACTGCTTGGGAACATTTTCTTGAAAAACATTTTCAAATTAATTGCTATCCCCACCCCCTACTCTGAAAGTAACTTTTTCAACTCTAAAAACGCACTTTTTAACCGATTTTTAAAAGGATAAATTCGCATATGTCGTGACTAATAGTGCCATTTCTTTTTTTTTTTTGCTTAAAGCAATAGATCTATAAAACTTTGTATTTAAAAAAATATATAATGTTATATTAAAAGTCACAAATAGATAAGCGACCATACTTTTATCATAATATGTTGACTATCATGTTCTATTTTTGGGGCTATCTGGTATTTTGTCTGCACCAAGAGATTTTCTGCTGTATATTGATGAAAAATTTTGCTTGAAAGAGTTTGCCTTTCAAGGTTATTTTTTTTACCTATTCAGCCGTATGAAATTTGAAAAAGACATACTTTTTTGGACACAATTGTCTATTTTTAAAAGGCTTGAGATGTGTCAATTTCAAAGATATGTGACTTTGATGGGATCTCAATTTTCTATAAAAAAATAAAAAAATGATACAACCTAGCTAATAACAATTTTCTTCTATTTAAAGTAAATCGTGAGTATAGAGTTTCATTTATGATAGTTTATTATTAATGAAACCTTATAATCAAGTCTGGTATGTCAAAATCAAGTGTACAACGGCTTGGATAGTGTACCATCATAGAAACTGGTTATGAAACAAGAGTAGAAATCAAAAATAAATTTTGATTCAAAATGTCTAAAGGGTATCAAATTTCCATACAAATATTATGTATGATTTCGATTACCTGTTCTACATTTTTTTTTTAAATAGTGCTGGATTGATCGCTAAATATTATATGTATAACTTCATTTACCACAAGGTATTATGATCAATTCTGGGTGAAGTTCTACTTAGGTGGGCTGTCAGAAATCTTTTTGCATATATGAATTCTGTCATAGCATTTAGCAGTGATGTTTTGGTTTTCGAGATCGGTTTTAATCTTGAGACCAATTTTTTAAAGTCTTATTCTCAATCCCTCAAAGTTTTATAGTTGTATAATGTCCAGAAACAAAGAAGGATGAAAAAAGAAGAAGAACATAACGAAAATAAAAGTATTGGGTTAGGCGGTGACCCCTACACTGTGCCCTGTATCGGTATACAAAAAATTGTTATTTTCACAATTAGAGTTCACTTCCCTAACTCTTTCGTCACAGACCTGTTTCGTAATAAATAAGTAAAGCAACAAATAGACAGCAATCAATTAAGTTACTACCGATTGGGAATTATATCTATGTATATTTGAAATTGACTACAAAAGTAGTAGCGTGCAGAAGAATAACGAAATCAGCTAAAATCCTTCTGCACGCTACTACTAAAGTCTATTGCAGTTGTTTTTTAGTAGCTCTACCGTGAGTCTTAGATTTCTAGTGAATTTTTGATCGAAATTGAATGAGAATATACACATTTAGATGGACGATTTCTTCTTAGGTCAGGAGTCTTATCGGGCACTTGACATCTCTTTTGAAAGCTGTGGGTCTCAGCTTTTTTATGCATTTCTTATTAATCCATTTCATGTTGTATTCAAGGAATTATTTAAGTACAAACGTTTTGACCGACTTTTGGGCCTGCTCCCGTCGCCTATGCCCCGGGAGTTCCTTCTGGTCAACACCAATACTGAAATTGGAATCTGCATTAAATACTCTAGCGAATCATTATTTTTTAATTCACATAATGAGTATCCTTCTAGATTTAAATTGAAGTTGAAGTTTGAAAATGGGCCAAATTAGCTAAAAAAATGAGTCCAATTTCTCGAAAACCGTCGGACTCTCGAAAAAAAAAAAAACGGATTTGAAATCAATATGCAAAACTAAATATCTTTTATTATACTTATACCCCTTAGGATTTTTGACTGTTGACCAGTGTTATTAGTTAGAGTCACTATCTATATTTTCCTTATATTCTAGGAATAATTTAGCCTTTTGAAATTTGTATTGATATCTTAATTGTATATCTAATCAACGAATGTAACGTTGCTATGTCTATTAAGAATGTCATCAATTTAAAAAATGGCTTTAGAAACTCATTTTAGTTATCACGCATAAAATGCATTAGAAATGGTAATTGACATTCTGCAAGAACCCAGACCTGAATAACTCAATTGGAGGCTCATAATCAGCTCATTAAAAATTATTATTTTTATCTTCGTATCATGAATAATTTAAACATTACTAAAATAAAACAACTAAACAAGTCATTACAGAAAACTTTACTAATGCCAAGAATTACTTACCATTTCCTAAAATTTCACCTCTCATACCCACAAAACACATAATATTTGGTAGGTATACATTAATAGATGTTTGTATATTGTATATATACAATGAGGTCAAATAAAAATAAAAAAATCAATAGGATATTAAACCTCATTTAATATTCAACCCTTCTATTGACAAAATATTATATGAAATAGGTATTGAGAGAAACTGTCAAAATTGTATTCATTTTGTTTGACGTTCCTAACTATTATTTGGCATGGAAGGATGACTAAAAAGTTTTTTTAAAATAAACTCCAATCAACTGATACTAGAAATACAATTGTATGCAAATATCATTATTGAGCAATTTTAGCTTGCGATGGGTATGTTTAATGGGTCGTTGTTAATCAATGTGAACCGTAAAGATAAGTAGAATATTAAAGTCGTGACTGATTAAAAGAGGGAACTTGTCTTGAATGATTGATAAAACTTAATAATTAGTCATTTATGTATAGGTAATAAAGCAAAGATTAGACAGACGAGCAACTATTAACACATAAGGTGTTTATTTGCAAATAATTCAAAATGAAGATCCATGTTGTGTTGAAGCAGTGGTGTAGCAAGGTTTTCAGATCCTGCTATGAATGTAGTTTTTCAATGTTTTTAAAAGACTTTCAGACCTTAAACTCAAAAACTCAAACTGTGTCTCAGCAATGCATCAATACTAAAGGGGATAAATGTAGGGTTTATGTATAAAACATTTTGAGATAAAGCCTTTAAAGATATATAAATACATTTATAATATTAAAAAAAAATAATCAGAAGTCCACTTAGACATTTCGTATTAAAATAAATAGTAACGTTTCACAACTTTGCCTCTCAGATGGACGAGTCTCAACTTTGTGACTGCTTCGTGTCAAATATCTTAAGCAACAAATGAATGCCATTAAAAAGATTCCAAACTTGGTGACTGGCAGAGCTGCTCCACCTTTTCCGAGTCCGAGTCAAGTCTGACTTCTCATGCTCCGAGTCCTCATGTCCCCTCTCCTCAGTTTGATTGCCCCTTACTACTCCTTATATTATTTGTCTGTATTACGAGGACCTACAATCTCTAGTTCGACATTCAGAGGAGGGGAAAATATTGGTATAAATGTAACTCTCCTTAGGCTATCAACAGACTCACAAAATTTTCTACCCCGCAACAATTTGCAAAAGGGGGGGGGGGGAGAATTCCTTCCTTGACATGACGTACCTTCACTGCCTACGATGAAGAAGAAAAAAATCATATGAAAATTGTTACATGTACCATACATAACCCCTCCCAGGGACTTCAAATTGGAGATTGCGAATCATTACTCTCCCAGTGGCCCAAAATAAATTTTAGTTAGTCCAAAAAACTACTGCTCGAATATTTGTACTTTAAAAATAGTTATCAGAAAACTGGAAATGAAATTTGTATTAAAAACAGTAGCTGATAATTATTTTTAATGCACAAAATGAGTATCTTTCTAGGCTTAAGTTGAAGTTGAAATTGAAGTTGGAATATGGGCCAAAAAAGCTAAAAAAAGTAAGGTCCGATTTCTTGAAAAAAAATACATATTTTTAAATTAGTTTGCTACACTGAATAACTTTTATTATATTTATACCCCTTAGAATTTTTGAATGTAGACCAGTATTATTAAATAATTCACTTTATCTTGATAAAGTGTGATGGAATAGTCCAGTTGTACACGGAAAGATGTCTGAGTCCCTCAAAAAATACATAGGAAATACTATGACTTATGCTACAAGAAATCAATTAAGATGCGTAAAAGTATGAAATAGATGACTGGACACCTGTAGTTTAATTGCACAGGTGCATTCTAGGGTAAGGCAATCACATCAAAATAGGTTCCTGTTCAAAAACTGTAGTCCTCTCCTTTAAAAAAATATAATAATGGTTATTATTTTTCACGAACTTTGGTACTTTTTAATGAGTCATATTTCAAAAATATAAATGAATATTAACATTTTTTTTTTTTTTGATAAATAGCTTTTTGGGCATTTTTAATTGAATGCTCTTCACACTGAAAAATCAAACCTTTAAAAACAACCAACATCATCATTATTGAACAATACGTATTTTGTCTTAATTATGTTTATCAGTACTCTGAACAGTCCTGTAATCAGATCTATAACCACAAATAAAGAATAAACGATTGATAAGAACAATAATCTAGGACATTGTCAGAATTATTAGAATATCTTAAAAATTCTGTGTTTTAGGTATATAAATTTTCAATATATATTTTTATTTGAGTTGGGGGGTTCAATCATCATTTGGGAGGGGGGGGGGGCTTTAAGGTGCCAGTCCTTCTTAAACTAATACATCAAGGACCTGTCCTTATTAACTTATAAAGTATAATGAAAAAGTGAAGACAAATGTACCCTTTAGAACAATTATGCGCCCCTCCCGGCCATAAATCATCCAAAAATTCGATGTATTTGCCCTTCAGCTGTTTTTCATCAGTTGACTCTTCTGATTTAAAGCAGCTGACTCTATGTGTTATGAACTCAAAAAGGGTATTATTATATACATATAATATATATTAAATTCAGGATTGTGCGCCCTTTTTTTGAATTTTTGAATATTATACAAGTATTAACGATTGATTTATATATTGGTAGAATTAGTAAATCTAAATAATAACTCTGCCCAATATTAAAAAGTTGCCAACAAGGAAAATACAGAAGGATAGCTACCAGTTGTTTTTCCAAAGTTTTCCTTTCCCGTTTTGGAGTTGAGGCTTTGAGTGTATAAAAAAGGTCGACGTGAAATATCTGTAATAATGCCACAGTTAGAAAAAAATCCTTAAACTACCTCTGGGCGGGCCTCTTTATCTATTTCTTTTCGGAAAAGGTTGCGAGATACAATGAAAATAGTGTTGTGACACTCTGTTATGTAAGTATATGTCGAAATTTTTTCTGCTCAGAGTTTGTTTTAGGAATGAAAACAGTATAAGAAAACTTTAACAAGGACTTTGATCAATTTTAATTTATGTAAGTATAGGTATATAAGTTCAGAAAACCACAATCAAGATATATTTACTATTGTACATATACATGAACAATATATTTGCATACTAAGATAAGCTGTGAATTAAGCATTAATTTGCATTCATTAATATTTATATGTATTTATTTTCATAATATATAGTACTTGAAGGTATAACATAACTGAGTTCATAATTTACTTTGAATATTAAATTTAACAGCTCCTGTTAATTGGAACACGAATTGTATTTTTATACGTGTAATAAAGTTTCATTGATTTGAAAAGACATATTTTATTCCATTGTGAATAGTAATTATGAATACATTTCCTTGTATCATTAGTAGTAAACCTTTAAAAAGATGGAAGAAAAAGTAGGACTGCCTCACAACCTTCTTGGAACTTTGATTTAATCAAATGAAGTAATAGTTAAGGAGTGTGGATTTTTTGAAGACACGTTTATCCCATTGGAAATTCCTACACTTATCATTATTCATGAACTGCTTTGTATATTTCAAGAATTGGATTAAGTATTTGTTAATCTACATACATACTTTGTAATGCTTCAATGTTAACTTTGAGTGAAGGATTGTGCAATCATGCTAAAAACCTCATGAATGTTTATGGGAGAGTTAAACATGATGAATGACAGAATGACTGGCTATTGAAGAATAAAATAGATTTGCTTTGTACCTGGACATGTAAATAATAAACTTGATCATAGAAGCTCAGATATATTTATATTTGATCAAGTTTGTTTGTAAAAATAATCCACTGTCCAACAAAGTTAGTGCTTTTTTGTTAGCCGGGTTTTAATGGTTATTTTATATTAGTTGCTTTTATATTAAATAACACGAAAATGAAATTTTTTGCTCTTATGGTCTACAAATGCATTTTTTAGTGGATAATTAATATTCAGACTCATTTTTTAACAGGAAGAAAAAGAAATTATCCTTTATAAGAATTATATTCAGAGGTATTTTGTTTGTAAAAATGTTATCAACTTGATCTGAACTTGAAAAAATAGCTTGGAGGTGAGTAAAGATGACTTCATTTACCCAAAAATGCATATCTGGGTCCCTCTTTGTGTAAAAATATCAAAAAGTATCTTATAAATATTTTTTAGATGCTTGCATATCTAACTGAATCTAATTTGTAAAATTAAAATATTTCTAGAAGGCTCAACATAGGCTTATATTCTTTACTTTAACGAATTGAAGTATATTCACATAGTTTGACTCCTTATTAGTTATTCTGAAAATTATCGAATATTGGAAATGACTATGAGATTGTTGTTTTTTTTAATGATAAGTACACAAACTTCCATATTATTTGATGCAATTCCTTTCGTCTATTTATTTCCATAATCCTCTTCTACTCATTTTTAGAGCTTTTTATATTTACTATCAATGAAGAAGATATAATTTTCTTTTTAAAGTTTATATTATCAAAAAAATAAACGATTTTCTAAGGAAGAATTAATTATTTCTGAAATATTAGTTTCATAATATTGAAGTATTTTTTAATTTTTTTTGTGAAGACACTGAGTTAGGAGGAGTAATAAGAAAGATATATTCTCTTTATGAATCTAAATGAAAAGTATCTGTGTATATTATGCCGTCAATTTTATTTTGTATTATATACGATGTAACGAAATTAGAATGGAATTAGCCAACAAAGGTTAGAAAATGGTACTGGAAAAGAGCAAGCAAAGGCTGTTGTTGAAGTATGGAAAGATTGGAATTTGAGTAGAAGAGGTTTTCAATGGTATTAGTTGCAGCTTTATAACACAAAATTCTTGTTAATGGTGCTTGTACAAATGTAGAAATAATGCTGGAAAAAAATATATTGCACTTTGTACTCAAATTGATTCCCGAAGAAGCCTTTAAATTTAAACACAAATCGCCATCAAAAAGCCCTGATGAAGCATTGTTTAAACGTTTACAGGAGCAAAGAGACTTAACAAGGAAGGACAGATTTGAATCAGAGTGTCCTCAATGGGCATGGTAAATGGACGCCTTCTTGTGGGCTCAAAAGGCACTAGAAGAAAACAAAGATTTGAGAGGGAACTTGTTAAGCTAGTTTTGATCTTGATTGGTGGTACTCCTCCTAGTGGAGTATCATTCAAACGTCCAAGAGAAATGGATAATGCAAGATGGATGTGCAAAAGAATATAACCTTTGAAAATTTGGATGTTCAGAACTTATAAAAACAGAAAAGGTTGGGTTACGAAAAACGGATAAATTCGTATTGCCAGTTTTTGTAGGACATTGGATCGAGGCAGTGATTCCTATATCAGCTCCAAGAAATTATTAAGTCTATTGAGAGATTTATAATAAAACAATACTGAGGGAGTAATGACAAAATATATTTTGGAAAAAAAATTATAGTATTTATCAATAGAATTGATCTCTCTTTGTTTGATCGACTCTGAAGTACCAACAACGACCAAGCGCCTAATAGCTAGTTAAAGCCATGAATGAAAGCCCTCTATAGAAGAAAATATCTAAAAAAGTTCGAATTAGAATATGATAAGGTCAAGACATATAATCTAATAGATTGCACAACCAATAATCTTTTTATAAATAAAGTGAAAATTTCAATATCGTTTTTGTGTGAGTCCCTAGACACGTGGAGTAGCATGAACGACTTTAAAATGACAGAAAATATTATCAAAGGCATCAATGTAATCAGCAACAATGACGAACAATGGTGTAATACAATAACTTTCTGACGAAAGATTACGAGCAACTGCGATTCATTCTTCAAATTGTGTCGGAAAATTGAAATTGTTTTCCTCATTTCCCTAAAAACACATTAGCTAATTCTGTGTCCTTTCAAAATTAAGTACATCAATTAATAGTTTAAAAAATAATTATTAGTTAATAGATATATTATCTATAAATAATCCAGAAATATTGATCCTTTCTATTTAATCACAAGGTGAGTTATCGATGCTAAACGAAACAATTGAAAATATATATATATATGTTGATACTTAATATTAATCAATTAATTCGTATAAATATATTCTGATACAACCTTGACACAGTTCTCAATTTACGTACCGCTTAATATCTTTTTTTTTTAAATGAACAAAATGATAAGCTCATTCATAAAGTCATTATCATATACATCACACATATCATGACAAGCGACAATGCTAATAACGAAACATAAAATATCCTCAGTAAGAAGCTAACCCCTCCTCTCATAGTTATAAACATTTATAAAATACTAATAACATAATAAGACCAACAATGAAATAAACTGAAGTTGGAGATTTCCTGACAACCCTTCAGAATCCGGGTCAAATAACAAAGTATGCACCATAGGATATTAATTATTACCAAAATTAAGGTCTCACTTTTTGATAATGAAAAAGCTTTTGAGAATTGGCTTGTGACTCCAACTCTCCTTTAATGGCTCTATAATGACTTGCCACAAATTCATAGAATTCATTTTCTATTCGCCATATCTTTGTGTTGCGTAGAGCCTCAATTGTAGTCTCACTCACTGCATCCTTATGTTTAGTCTTTCGAACATATTTCTTTGGACCAGAGCTCCGATACATTGTTCCAGCACCTTTGAAAAATTGTGGAAGACTCTTTTCTAAAATGTCAATAAAACCCTCGAGATCCTCAGTCAACCCAACAAGAAAATAGTTTCTTGCTACATTCAGTTTAGCTTGCTCAAGAGCCCAACGACTACCAGGTTCAGAGCAACGTTTAAAGTGTCCACAAAACCAAGGAACTTGAATCCAAAGCTTTTTTGGATCGCAGTCAGGAAGTTTTTTATCAACACATTCATCAAATGAGACCTTATCCCCCATTCGACTTCTAATTTTGTTCACACGATAGTCGTCTCCATATCGGAGGAAATAATAGTAAGAAACGAGACGATCAATGGGTTTTCGGATCATGTTGATGTAGAGTGGACTAAGGGGTGATCCTAAGCGTTCAAAATTAAGATATGAAAAATGTCCGTGATAGAGGGCGGGAAGACGTTTGCTCCAGGAAGTTATATTGTTCACAAAAGTGACTTGATCTGGAATGAGAAACAGAAATGGAGAGAATTAGACAGAGAAATGAACCTTGGGGAAAAAGGGACAGAACCTTTGAGTGTAAGATAATGTGTTGATCGAGACACGTTTACCATGAGCACGCTGTAGCCTAACGTTTTACATAAGGTATAGGGGAGCTGCATCAAAGTTGTGGATGCAGTTTTGGGAATACGATTATAAATAAGTATTTGTGGTCTGGAGATCACTACTGTTGAGGGTGTGGTGGAAGCAGAATCATGGATGCCTTGCTGAAATTTAAAAAGATACAGGGCCCCGATCATCACTCCCGCTAGGAGAAGGAATGCCACAACTCGATTCCGCATGAGGAGGTCAATATATTCAATAATTGATATAGCGTTTTAACTCAATAAGTTCTTGAAGAACCAAAATGAGTACTAAATAACTATTACAATAATCATTGTAGTTATTATATGAATATATATCAAAATAATAAGGAAAGAACCCAGCTGATTAGGAGATCAATGATCTCATTGGCCGGACGGTTTCTACACCGTCATAGACAAATTCAACTTAGACTAATTGAGGGCGCTCTTGTCGCACGTATTTGACAAACTACACAGAAACAGCTGCAGGTTGAACTGAAAGAGGGGTTTCTTATTTATAAGGTGAAGGGTTTATTTTGTTGAGTCTAATTATATTTATATAAGTTCGTACAAATATACCAAAGTGTTGTTTTGACTGTGCCTGTAATTCCTCTCAGTAAAGAATAAAGTAATTGTATTTCCTTTCATCAGTTCCCAATGAAGTTGATAGATCGGAGTAAATGTGTGATTGCTGTTTGAGGGAAAGATTGGAAATCTGAGGACTGCAATATAACACCTATATGTAAATTTAGCAAATATAACTTATTTCATATAATTTCAAATTATGTACAGAATAAAATTATCTAACTTTATGTCAAATATATTAGTTAATAGTTGTTCTTTGACAATTATAATTGTATTTTTAAACTTAATATATCTTTGTATTAGGAAAAATAATATATTTCTAAAAAAAGAAAATCTATATCTTAAACTATCGTTTAAATTTATTATAAAATTTTAAATTAATTATTGCATTCCTTTTAGAAACCTTTTAACTTTTTATTAACAGAACCATAAATCTGTGGTTACTAATGACAGTGCATGAGATATTAGTCATTTTTGCCTGAACTCGGACTTGACTTGGGAGACGAATTCGAATACTGTTTCTACCTATTGGTGAACAAAATTATTTATTATCTAATCCATACAAATAGAGTATAAACCTTAATAAGCCTTTGTTGGCACTGCACTTAAAAATTACAATACTTTTTATGATTTTCTAATTAAAGGACTATTGTAGCTTCAAATGTTGTCAAACCCAGTTCTACAAATTAATTTGTATGAAATTTTCTACACCTGAGAAATTAAATAAATAAATTATATTTTAAAGTGAACTCTATAATTCATTACACACTCAACATATTCAACAATTTTATCATCATTTCAAACTAAGATAAAAACTTCAAACAGTCAAAAGTAATACATTTTGTAATCACTCAAATTATTCCAAAAATAAAAATAGAATAATATTTTATAATGATTATCTCCATTATATATATAGTTATATCAGAAAATGAAATTTGATTTGGAAAGGAATTGTGATTTCAAATAAGGTTCCATAAGCAAACCCAAAAAATAAATTAAATTGATAATACAATGAAAATACATATACGTTGAAATCCTTACAATTTAAAATATTTCTGACATAATTTAAAAGAAAAAAGTAATATTTATCAGATAATTAGTTACATTTAAATCGATATATTCCTACAATAATGAGTAACTGAACCGATTACCTAATATATTCAAAAAATAGAAACATCAAAAACGAATGAAAGAAAAAATATTATATGAAAATTGAATAATAAAGTTCATAAAAACTAAAATACACGAGATGAGGAAAACTTTCATTTTAACAATACATAGATGAAAGATATCCTCCTCATGATGCAAAAATCACTCTTAGAATCACAATTGACGATTGAAGCATTTTGACTCAGCAACAATATGTACTTCTTAACTGAATGTATCAGATGTTCCCTTTGATCATCAACTTTTGAACAGTTCAAGTGAAATATCTTTTCCACTTTTGTCACACCAATAAGTAGAGACATTCTTTCTTCTAAGGCTTGAATTGATGAACAAATTTGATGAATCAGCAATAATTCAATGAATATGGTCTAGCTATTTGGTTTTTCTCCACCTTTGAAATGGTAGAACTAATATGTTGAAATTGTCTACATATCTGCTTATAACCAAGTTCCCCAAAGGTGTAATAATAGGTTCAGGTGTTATGGGTATTGCTAAGGCAAAACCAACAAAAGAAATGCTCATACAGAGGAACAATCAACACTCCAATCATAGATTGATCCTTGATGTCCTTAGTCTCTTCCATTGTCATAAATCTATACTTTTTGTCAAAATCCAATTTTGAAATTTTCAAAAAAAATTTAAAGGAAAAAAAATTTTTTTTTGGACTCTGCAGTTCAACAAAAATATTCTTATTTCTAAAAATAAAATGTTAAAATTAATTTCCATTGTTTAAAATTTATGTTACTATCAATTTACTACTTAAGTACTTTTATAATAATATTATTTATTTTAAAAAATGAAATTAAATCATTTACGTAATTGAATTAATTTGTTTTTTTAATTAACTTTTTGATATGTATACATTTTAAGCATATGTTTGCGTTTATTTACATTTATATAAATAGATGAATGGGTGAAATGAAGGCACTGTTTTGATCTATAATTATTTCATGACTTAATACTGCTTGAATGTAATATCATTTGTTTTTATGATAGTTTGAAAATATGCAAGAGCATGAGCGCAGAGACTTGACTCTACACTCATTGCTAGACTCCGACTTAAAGTTTATGGCTTAAGAGTCAACTTCCACTCTTCTTCAAAAACTTAAGACTTGAATTCGACTCCTAAAAAATGATTCGTGAGCAGCTTTGATGGAAACCTTGTCAAATTTGAAGCTGAGGTTGAGTCTTTTTCATTTTTAATTGAATATATAAAACTTTTAGTACAAAATAATAAAAACTCGAGTCACAAATGTTTTTTACAACCATACAAGCAATGCCTTATAAGTGCAGCTGATAGATTCATGTACAAGATAACAAATTGATAAATATAAACAAATATATTATTCTACAACTATAATTTATTGTCATTCATAGAGATTTGATAAATTGACTTGGGTTCTTATCAGAACCCAAAGATTTGAATTGGTTTTATCAACTTGACCCTGTGTTCAAAGACCTAAAACTTGACTCAAGGGCTAAAAATTGTAAAAACTATCCAATGTATCATAAGTTTAGATCTATGATACTTGAATTAAAAACACTGGGGCATATATCCACAAAAACTTCCTTCAAAAAGTGAGAATGCATTTTTGTCCTAATATTCATATACTTTTAAGGGATTCATTCTTAAAATTTGCTTAGATATAATAAGTGTAAAATAATAATATCATAAATATTGATATGATGAACAAATATTTTTTAAATTTCTGAGATTTATAATAATTAATCAAGAAGCAATTTATCTAATTTTTGACTCTTGTAATCTCTGTGAATTTAATTAAATAAAGAATTATGTGGTCAAAGTTCAGCCGAAGAATGACTGAAACATTAACACTCAAGAAATTACTTTTTTATGTTCAATTCTTTTATTTTTTTAAAGTACGTTTTGTCCCATACATTTTTTCGTAGGATCGATCATATATTAAGATAAGTTAATTTATATCATTAATATATAAACAAATATAATAGCAGTGGATATACTACTGGGAGACTGTTGAATAAAAGAAGAAAAATAAGAGTAATAAATAAATTTGTTACTAAATTATTTACTTTAGCTACAAAAATATATAGCAAAATTTAATAATTTAATCACTTTTCTACAAAAGTATAATATTATTAAATGTGAAACAAGTAATTTACTTTCACCTGTCAAAAAATCTTCATTTTCCAAAATATACTTTTATATCATATTTCATCAAAATCATATTGAACCACCACGAATAATAAAATTTTTATATATCTACATATAATTAAAATATTTGCCCTGCGTCTAATGCTATTTTTAATTATAGAAGGTCCTCCTTCCTGGAGCAGTAATAGTAATTAATTAGGTATAGTACTTTTATTTAAAAAGATACAGTTTTGTGATTAGAAAACAAACAAAAACAAAACATATGATACTCATGTACTTTAAAAAAAATATGTTCATTATTTGTTAGACCGTTGAGAGAGAAGACAAGAAAATATCAGTTCGTACCTCATCACTACCTTTATGCATAAATTTGATTGAATTTGTGTTTTTATAATAAAAGGTTTTAAGTGATATACTCAATGTTGTGTTTCTTTTCCTCATGTACCCAATAAACACGTACATATGAGTCTATATATATGTATATAAAAGAATAAATGCATTTTTTATTTTAAAGAACAAACTGGATATTGTTTCAACATTTTGCCCATGTCTATCTATATATTGTGTATTATTTAATATAGTCAAATAAAAATTCGCAGATAAAATACAAAGGTTCCAGAAAGTAATTTATTTCAACAAAATGACCATCCTTAAATATTATAGATAATTTACAATTGCAGCAATCGTAAATTTAAAAAAAATTGTGTGTGTTAATAACCTCCTAATTGTTTAATATTTCTACTTTATTTTAAGCGAGTCAGAAAAATTTGATATTACAATTTTAGCTCCTGATTAAAGCAGCATTTGACTAAAGGATGTATCACAATGGTATTCCCCAAAACATCATTATTCTCCCTGCTGTCAAATTGTAGGTATACTCTAGTGTCTTATTAATGATCGGAATGTATAATTCAACATTTGGTAGTTTTGTAAATATTAGCTGAACTTTTTTCCTTTTCTTTTTGGAAGGAGGAAAGGTTGAGAAAGGTAATTTAGATTTCTCTGTGTTATAGAAATGATTGATATTCTGGGGATAGCTGGGTTTTTAACTAGTTCTAATTTGATTTAAGGATTCAAGATTAAAAATTTATTAAAACTAAAATATTATTTACAAAGTCTAATAGAACAGGATTTGTTACAAAACAGCCTCTTTATTGTATCTTGCAACCTTTCTTTTAAAAAAAGGAGGGAAAAAAAATACTTAAAATTAGTTTTTCGATAGATAATTAGTTATTCTTTCCAACTATGGAATTATTATTCATTTAATAATACAGAGCTATGTAACAGCTTCACAATAGATGATTAGAGTTCATCAACTACTCAAAATGTACAACACATAAGGATAAAAGAAATAGAAAATATACATCTGACTACCAAATTTTTATGTTAGTGGTGATAAAAATCATATTTTTTGATGAACAATTCCTGTTGGCAATCTAATATGACGTTTTTACCATTATATATCAATATAATCAATTTTGTTATTGTACGTTGTCATATAAAAACAATACCACTTGAGAATTTCAAACAACTCTTCCATATTTAATAATCTCAAAAATTATTTCTGAGCTAAAATATATATTCAATGCAAGCTTTTAAATTAAGATAAAACCTAAGTTAACCTTCTTTTAAGAGTTTTCTAATCAAAAGCATAAAAAAGTTATTGAATTTACTACTTAAGTGGATGAATTTGTCCTTTTAAATTAGTTCTAGATTTCAATCCTTTTATGTACAAAAAAGCCGTCCCATGGAACAATCTTTGCTGAATGACGTGATTATCCATCCTGGTTGTTTTGGTGTTTCTTACCTAAAAGGAATTAGACTAATACAATATTATTCCTGACTCATCGCCAAAATACTTGAACCTCGTAGAAGCTAGAAACCCAGACTGAGTAAAAAAACAAAAAGGGACTGATGAAAAGATTATTTGGTGATATTTTTTATGGATCGATAACAAAGACGGGATATAATTGATTTTAAGTCCCATATTAAGAGCTTATAATATCCCAACTGTAATTAACCAATAAAATAACTTTTTATATTCAATTGTGTACACTGTACAGTTTGTAACCTGAAAATCAAAAGAAAGGCATAAATTTTACTTTTCCCGATGGTTAAATCTTAATTGAACTTGACAAATACATTAATGAGCTGATTTTAGGCATTTTTAGTTATTGATTATCGGCCAAAATTGCTGATTAATTATATTCAATATTTTATTTCCCTAAAGAACAATATCCGATTTTTTAAAATATAAAACGATGTTCACTTTTTTTCTTACAAAAAAAAATAGAAATTAAAAGTTTTTTATTTCTAAACCATTGAAAATCCAAGCATGTCCATGGTTCTTTCAACTAATTAATATTTTTGAACCTGACATTCCATTTAATTCAAGATATGTGATATCACAGTAACTGTCGTTTATTATGAGAAAACTAGCATTAAATCCTATATTGTGTCGCCACAACGGACTCAAAAAAAAATCTACGATTTAATTTCTTAAAATTTTGGGAGACAATAAAAAAAATGTGACGTCATCCCTTTAGTATACCCCTTTTGTCAGATGAAATCAATTGCTTAGTCTTGCACTCATTTTGTAACGATGGGATTTTTTGGAGAAACACAAACACAATGTATTTCTTTTTAGCTAATTTCACCTATTGAAAAAAAAACAACTCGAGGCTTCACACGACGAGCTTTTTGGGATAAACAAAAACACACTGTATTCTCCCTTCAACTGATTTTCATCATTTGACTCTTTTGATTTAAAGCAGCTGAATCTACGTGCTATGAGCTCAAAAAGGGTATCATTATTATTTATGATTTTGATATATAAAAAATATATTAAATCAAGGATTGCGCGCCCTTTTTTGAATTTTTGATATATTACATGTAGTAAAGATTTGTTTGTGATTGGTAGAATTTATAAATATTTAATATATCGAAATAATAAATTCTGCCAAATATTAACAAGTTGGCAACAAGGAAAATACAAAAGGGTAGCCACCAGGTATTTTTACAAATTTTTCCTTTCCCTTTTGTCAGTTGAGGTTGCGAGTGGACAAAAAAGCTCGACGTGTCAAGTGAATAAATAAGCTCTTCGTGTGTCTCTTTTATGTTTTCCTTTCTCTATAAGTTTCTTCATTATTAAGAGCTAATAATGAATAAACTCAAAGAGTGACTTTAATGTATATTATCATTTATAATAATGATCAATACAATAATTGACATAGGGGAGAAGAACAAAAAGGATCTAAACATTCAACTTGGTTAATGGAATATTCTGATCATACAGCACTGTTTGTTATTCTTTTCAAGGTCAACTAGAAGTCGATTATTTTTTTTGTGACAATGTTAGATTGTTATGAACGGTAATTGTAATAATTCAGGAGTAGGAAACCTATTAAGCTATTATTGTCCATGACTGACAAGTATCAGGAACTCAGTCGTTCAATATATTTCTTAATTCATTGTTATTATGGATTAGTAAATACAAATTTATAATATTAACTCAACATTTATAGTCAAAATTAAATATTTAATTTAATTAACATTGACTAATTAACATACTTAATAAACTAATGAATGTCCACACACTTTTTAAATAGAGGTTTTGTGGAATATAAGTTTTCATATCATCCGAAATATTGATATATTATATACAACAATATTGTACCTACATAATTTGGTTTCATCATCCTTGTTGCACAAAAAGGCCAATTCCATTGCATAAAAGAGAGAATGTACATATTTTATTATTGCCATAAAAAATATGTATTTATTATAATAATTGTTGAGTTCCTGAGTCATTAGTTAATTAATAGAATCAGTTATTTATTCAAAAAAGAAAAAAAAAATATTTGTGATACCCTCTTGACGAATATGTTTGTATAAACGAACTATTTTAACGTTCATAAAATATAATATAAGAACGTTAACCTTGACGAGACGATTGTTATTCATTAGAAAGTATAACCTTCAAAATAACAGTGATAATGATCATTATGTATCAAAAGTTACACATGAATTAATGTCATATTTAAAGACAACAAAACATCTACATATATAGTTAAAAGTATTTTAGAACTCTTGTTAAATGCTGAATATATATGTATATATATATATATCAGTTTAAATATGTTGTACACTTGTAAGACACGACTCTGATAGACAAAACCCTATGCGGACAAAAACTCTCCAGACAATGACTCAGAAATTCTTATTTTCGAAAAATGCAAATATGACTTATAAAATAGGATTTTGAATATGTTCAATCTTTGTATATAAGACACTTGAGTTTTTAATTTTCCTGAAATATTTATTATTAGAGTTGGGAAATTTGTGAACCTTTTAGAGGCCATTGGGTACGAATAAAGTAGACATGGGAAAAATGTTGAGATAAAGTTGAGTTTCAGGAAGAAAAAAGAAAAATATCAGGTGGTATCATTACCTTTATGATCAATTTGAATTCAGTTTTCTCTATCGTTGAGGTGAGAACTTGTATCAATTCAGCAGATAAAATGTAGAGGCACCACATAGTAATTGTGGGTATGCTTTTTATCTCAACAAAATGCCCATGCCATGTTCGGAATAACCTGTGAAGAATCAAAGAATAAATAAATATTTTAATGAATCTGTGACTTCAAGATCTACTAGAATATACAACATTCGCGGAAACATATTCAAGAATTAGTCAATGAAAATAAACAGATAATGATAATTAATTCATTAAGGCATATTCATCGTCCCGAGAGCAAATCCACTTCTCTTGCTTTCCTGAAAGCTCTGCAAATCCTTTTCAGCTCAACTCAGCACCATTCACCAATAACTCCAGAGACGAAATCTAATTATATCTTGAAGGAGGAGTGAGAAAAACATGTCTTTAGTGCGTCTTAAATAATATAAGATTACATAATTAAACTTTTCACTGTGAATATGTATAAGTTCTATAGTTATCTACACGGAATGTATACATTCTAAAGTTATCTACATTCTATACGACATATGTATAGTTTTATCTAAAAAACTGAACATTGATTCGGGAAGGAAATGGGATTCTATCGATTGAAATCGATGGAGTTACTACAATAACGAGTCACTGAGTCTATCACATAAAATAGAGACATCAAAAATAAATAAATTAAAAAAAGATTACATCAGAAACAAATAAAGGAAAAAATATTACATCATAATTGAATAATAAAGTTCCCGTAGACTAAAATACACGAGATGAGGAAAACTTTCATTTAACCAATCGATGAAAGATATCCTCCTCATGATGCAAAACCCCCTCTCAGAATTACAATTGATGATTGAAGCATTTTGGTAAATGCAAACATTCCTCAAGTCAAATCTTATCTCAGTAACAATATTTTTTAACTGGATGTATAAGGCATTCTTTCTTCTAAGGAATTTATTTATGAACAAATTTGATGAATCAGTAATAATTTAATGAATATGGTTTAGCTATTTAATTTATCTTCACCTATGAAATGGTAGAACTCATATGTTGAAAATGTCTACCTAATATTAAGACTGCTTTTATTCAATTTCTTTAACGTATAATACTAGGTTCATATTCCTTTAGAATTGATAGCTAATGAGTATGAGAATAAAAAAGAAGAAAGAAAACAGCTTCAAAATAAAAATATTTCCAGATTACCAACAATTGTCCATTTCTTTTTACATCCTTATCTATACTAAGAATTATGTTTTTACATTATCCTATATTAAGAGAAGTGATGACTTGTACTTTTATGTCTGATTCTCAGAAATTGAGAAAAGCTAAATAATTTAATCTGTGTTTCTCTTGAATTAACTTTAATAGAACAGGCACATAAGTATTAGAATTTATCTCCCATGTTATTTAAAGAAAGATCAAGAGCATATTTCCACGCGAACTTTTTCCGCCACATATACATACTCAGGGGGATATGTGGAAAAACGATCTCTGGAAGTGTTGAAAACATATTTTTCTTTCGAGGACACCTAAACTTAGAATTGTAAATCCTATGCACTTCTTCACGTGCGATATTTTTGTTTGTTGACAATCTGAATAGTATTTTTGTTTTCTAAAGCTGATATAATTTTTCTTATTTTCCTGAAGGGAGAACATCTATTTGTAGCGATGTAAATCATATGAAAATCGGGCATGTAATAGAAAAGTGGAGTTGGCTCTTCAAACAGGTCTTTTTGTTTTCCGAAGCTGTTATCATTTTTTTTTCCCTTAAGAAGGTAACATCAACTTTACCTCAACATAATGTTTTACAAGAAAAGAACAGTCTCCAAAGATTATATCATGGATAGGAATGTAAATCATATGCAATTCGGGCGTGTGATGAAAAAGTGGAGTTGGCTCTTCAAACAGGTATTTTTGTTTTCCAAAGCTGTTATCATTTTTCCAATATTACTGAGGGGAGAACATCTACCTGATAGTAAAGATGTCGCATGAAGGAATACATGCATTAAGGTTAATAAATCAAATAAAATGTAAACAAAAAGGGCTCAAGTCCTCGTATAATTATTATTAGTTAAAAATATACATATAATTTCCTGACATTAATTTCAGTTAATTTTATGCCTCTCATCTATATTATTATTTATTGTTGTATATATAATGGAGAATAGCAGCTTGTAGCTCAGTAAAACGTCATGACAGCTCAAGCTGCTTTCCCCCTCGACATTCATTAAATTGTCAGGGTTGCCAGGTTGATTTTCTCTTTCTTTTTTTATAACACGCCCGAATTGCATATGATTTACATTCCTAATCATGGAGAGGAATAAAGGAAAAATTAAAAAATGGATATCATTCATTGAGGAGAATGGAGTTAATGATATTTGTGAATATAATAATGAATCTGGAGTAACGTATTGTAATGTTTGTGGTTTGATGTTTTCATTTGTATACATATATAAAGGAAAATAGCAGCTTGTAGCTCAGTAAAACGTCATTAACACTACTCATTGTTTTGTTTTGTTTTTGGAGCAATTCAATCTTCCTTACGTTGAATTTTCCAAGAACCTCACACTTATTTTTAACAAGAGCTTTACTTTCAAAAACTCACTTCTTCCTGCCAATACTAACATATCATATTGTCTCTGTATGTATTCTTTCTCTATGAAGTGCATGTCAATGAATTTTTAATCTTTTAGTGTCGTAATTATATCATGAATATCATAATCATAATATAAAAATGATTATACCCACTACTATAATACATCCAAAACTTTCTTCCACTCTATGTACTTTTAGACCAATGATTATATAATATTAAAACTTATTGCTTAAATTCATTCATAATATGGTTATGTTCATAAAAGATCAAAAATTCATACGTATGTTTCCTTAAATGTTAAGTTACATAAAATTACGATATCTAACATTTAAAAACGGAGTTTATGATTATATGTACTATCGTATTCTTTTATTTATCTCGAAACATAAGCCTTCATAAGTATGTTTATAATTCAGAAGGAAAGCAAGCAAATACATGCATGATATATAATTTATTTATACTTCTATTAATAAATGTTCCTATAAATTAATCCTTTGTCCTTTTTCAATCGATAATTTCAAGCGGTACTCACTTATGCTATGTAAATGGTATATATATATATATATATATATATCTATAGAAACATAAAATGTACTTGATACTTTTTTTTGAAGTGGCATTCTTCCTAGGTTTTGGATAAATCCAAATCAAATCAAATCTTAAAATCTACTCTTCTCCTCAAAATTTAATGAAACTGAGAAAAGCTCTCAATTTCCTTGTACATTTACAATGTACATCAACCTATATTGTCATATCTGACAGTCGAATAAATTGACAATTAATTTTTTTGAGTCCTGCATATTATGAGTTGTCTTTTTCAAAATAAAGAGGTTCTGTGAGCTGAAACGTTTCCTGTTTGTAGGAGAGAAACACCAGGAGATGCTCTCAATTTAGTTATTATTATTTTTGTTTCAAATTATATTGTAGGGAAACACACAGGAAAAGTTTCAAGCCAGATAATTTTTTATTTCGAATAGGTGAGTTGCAGAATTATGAAGATCATGAAATGAAGAATTCTTAGAAATAAATTGTATATTAGTCTGTTTCATACGTAACACGTTTTGACGTACGACGTTCTTTTTTTTTTTTTTCAATGTGCAGTAAACAAACGTCATGAAAGTCCCTTGAGGAAGCAACTTTTAGGGTCATCACCCTACTTCCTCTAATTCAAAGATATGTTATAGTTATAACTAGGGATGGGTACTCTGGATCCTGACAATTTGATGAATGTTTGGGAGGAGAGCAGCTGACATGACGTTGTACTATATTAGCTGCAAGCAACTGTTATCTTAACTTTTTTTTAGGGGAGGACATTGACGTTCCTTGAGAGGGGGTGGAAGGATGTAAACAAAAATTTATATTGTAGAAGATTATATCATATCAAGGATACATCAAGTTCAAACCATGGAAAATAAAAACTGCTGTTAAAATTGCCAACCACTAAAAATATCGCACGTGGGTAAATGATATTAGTTTGAATTGATAATACGATCAAATATACGTTAAAAATGGTTGTATAACAATTTGAAATCTAATTTCAAAGAAAAAAAGTAAGATTTGCCAGGAAATTAATTACATTAAAATTGATACAGCGACTACAAAAGTGAGTCACTGAGTTTATTTTAAAAAATAGAAACATGAAAAAATTAATTAATTAAAAAATATTATATAAAAATTGAATAATTAAATTCATGAAGACCAATATAAAAGAGCTGTGTTAAATTTTTTAAATTAGAGACAATGACATCTGTTCTGTGAGAAAAAATACAACCTTCATGATTGAGCTGGCTCCAAGTCTAAGGATTATAGTAGCCAACTGGTTTATGATGATTTTCTACGCCTTATCTTTGCTCCAATACTCCTACAAACCTATATATATATAAATGTTGTAGCTATGTTGATTACTTCAATTACTGATTTGATATTATCCTGTAATTTTGTGGATAGACAATTGGAGACTACACTTTTACTGATCTCGTGATGTCCTTAAAAAACATTGATTGTGAGGTTATCTTCGATTTCAAGGCCCTTGTCCTCAGTAGCTTCAAGCTTAAGAAGAGTAAATCCGAATAGTGTATCTCCTGTGACAACGTCTCATGTAGCTCTTGGGCTGTTTGTACCTCTTCTTCCATGAACATCTCAACATCCATGATATCTTGGCACTTATTTTCAAGTTGGAGTCTTTAGCTGCTTGTTGAAGCTCGAGTGGATCTTGGCAGTAGTTGAGATGAGGAGAGGTAATCTGGAAGTTTGGGTGAGGTGAGTTGGCGGCCACTGACATGTTTCTTGTGACTTGATGATGAAGTCATGTTCTGTGAAATTCATCGACATATTCTTGAATTCTTTATTATTGTCTAGATGGTCTCTTCGGCTTTTTTCTTAACTTGTGATCCTGGAAGGGTCCTTTCCCGCTTTGATTAAAGCTCTTAACGTCCACGAGTCAAGACTTAGTACTCTTTTACACAATTACAAACAAGCATTTCTTCCCCTCTCAGGACAGTACAGAGCGAAGTATAGAGACACCCATGGTATTTTGTAGAGGTGAGTGAATGTGTCTGTAATTAATATCTGGTACCCTGTTATTTAACAATACTAAATAGCTGATAGAAACTGAGATTACTAAAGGGAATTTGAACTGTCAGAAATCTAGGAGAAAGGGGCAATCTTTCTTTGATATTATTTCTTAATAATCGTAAATTGAACTACTTATAATCATAGCAAGTTATTTCCTCAACGATACAGATAATACTTTGTTCAAATTGATTATCACAGTAATGGTCCCCAACTGTTATTTTTCTTTCCTTCCTTAAACTCAGCACTATCACAACATTTTACCCATGTCTAGATATGACTTATGTATGTATATAAAGGAACTCGGATTACAATAAAGTGATACTACTTATATTGACGTCTGTAAAGGAACTGCTTTATTTTCATCTCTCACATAGATACACAATCTAGATTGGAAAATCAACCTGAACTCCTACAATGCTCCTCCTAGACTCTGCATCGAGGTCACCGAAGATAATATTTAATAAAATACATAAGATATAAATAAAAATAATAAAATAAAATAAATAAAAACGTTATAACCAAAGAGAGAGGCAGAGTCTAAAATGTGTTTTCATCGAAAGATGGAAGGATATTCTGGATCCCATAAGCCGGCTTTAAACGGTCAATTGAGACAAAATCCTATCGATGGCCGGAGTCTATCTCAAAGGCTCGATCTGATTTGGATATCGCCTTGAATGGTCCAAGGTACGTTGGAGCTAGAGTTGGCCTAATGGACATATCTTTCATAAAAACGAAGGATGCGTTTTTGAGAGTTTCTAACACTGAACGTACTCGTCTGGGTGGATCGGAAATTAGCCTGGGAGGGTCATGACGCAGGTTGTAGAATTTTTGGTATAGGTTCTTGTCCATTAACAAGTCAGGAGCCTCAGCCAGCGACAAGGGTAAACGGAGTAAGAGATGTTGCATGGGGGAAAAGTTTGTTCCTGTTACTGTAGGAACGGTGGTTCGAAGCCCCAATAATACAAAGGGCAAAGCCTCCAACCAAGACTCCCCTTCTTGGCACATCCTTGCGGATAAGGCAGTCTTCAGGGTCCTGCAGAATCTCTCAAGGAAACGATTAGACATCGGATGATAGGCCACAGTAAACAAATTCCTCGAACCCAACAGTTGCCCCAGACGCTTGCACAAAGACCCTGTAAATTGGGGCCCTCTATCGGAGTGAATAGATTGAGGTACTCCAAACCGTGACACCCATCCGGTGAAAAATACACTCGTGACTGTCTCCGCTGACGTGTTTTCAATAGGGAGTGCCTCTGTCCACCTGGTGGCTCTAGATCGGAAGATCAATCTGAACTCTTACATATATAGATGGCATCATCTCATAATGTCGTCATCTTTCCATGGGATGGCTTGATGTGTCCTGTCCGAACGCGTCCTTAGTGTTTAGGACGTCACGTCAAAATTCTGGAACTGATATTTAATTTTTGCAATAAAGAAATTTAGGGTTGAATTCGTGACTAAAATACTCAATAAATGACTCGTTTTTAATGGTTTTTAAAATATTTTTATTCGTCCGATGAAACTCATTTAAATGCCTTCTGATTGATAAGTAATTTTTAGATTTATACCCAAATTTTAATTGTAAACATTTTGGAGTATCCTTTCTGCTTTTTTGTATGTGCTTTTATAATAAAAGATTCAGAGATGTAGTCAATGTTTTTCCTTTCCGCATGTAGTAAATAGAAACATATGAGTCTTTTTAAAAAAAGGAATGAATGCATTTTTTATTTATTTTTAAAGAAAACAAGTAGGATATTTGTGAGAAGCATCAATAATTCTTTCATACCCATGACTTATCGAACTACTAACAATATGCACATCCTTATATGTGTGATTCAGTCGGTATTAGGTTTCCCTAATTCTTCCGTTTGAGGGTACGAATCAAGAAGATCAAATTTAGCGTCGTATCAGTCTTAAACGTGGGACTTAAAATTGATCCCGTCCCTCCTATAGACATGTCCTTGAGAAACATCCCAAATTTGGAAGGACCCTCTACAATCCTCGCTTTCACTTAGATAACAATGATTCCTTTTAGTTTATCAATTGAATAATTTGTTGAGTCAAACTTTAAGTATCCTTAATGAACGATAAGTACGTATTAAAAAATATATTTAGGCTTCATTAAAGTATTTATTGATACTAGTACCATTGGATGATATCATCACCTATATAGCTGAGATTGATTTATGATGAGGATACTATCTGATATCTACCTCTGACGATACAATTTCCATGGGACGGCTTTTGCGTCCGATTCAGATGCGTCTTTAAAATTTCAGATGGGACTGATACATCCCTAATTGATATATGTTTGTATGTACATATAGTTTGAATTATATTTAGATGATTAATTTGGCATGTTTCTTTAGTTTAGATACTCAGTTATTTTTCAAACCTACGTCACTGCCAACACAACTTGTTTGTAATAAAGTAGATGGGCTCATATAGTATGTACATTGTTTTTCAATGGATAACAGTACATGATTTATCTTGTTTTCAAGTATGAAACATTCCTTTCCATAGAATTTAAAGTTACACAGGGCGTGTCCTTTACATTTATAGGACATAAAGACTCCATTTCTTATACTCTGACCACAATCACTTATAACCAGAAGAGAAAAAAACCCGACCATGTACATATCTATAGTACGCAAAGTCCATCATTACCCACATTGACATTTAAATCAATGTAGTATACAGGGTTTTTCGTAAGTTTTTTGTGTATCACTTTGCTCAAAAATTAATAAGACAAAATTTAATTTTGGAAATAGTACATAATAATAATAAATCTGATAATAACAAATTTGAACTTTCAAAAATCCTAAGGGGGTATAAGTATGATAAAAGTTATTCAGTTTTGCACGCTGATTTCAAATCTGTAAATTTTTTTTTTCGAGAGTAAGTTTTCAAGAAATCGGACCCTACTTTTTTAGCTTTTTGACCCATTTTCCAGCTTTAACTTCAATTTAAGCCTAGAAGGATACAAATTTTGTGTATAAAAAATGAATATTCGCTAGTGTATTTAATGCAAATTTCAATTTCAGTATTTGTTTTGACCTAAGGTGATATAATGTCATTGAATCAATAAAAATCGATTTAATAAATTATGGCGGGAGTTTTTTAAACTATTTCTTAAAAGAAAGATCTGTAATCCTCCTCAACGATCTAATAAAAAATGAACATAATTAAAAAAAAAAAAAAAAGCAACAATACCAACCGTTTTTCTCCAAAAATAATTTAAATCATAATAAGTATACACCTGGTATTGTTATAGACAGGTCTTTTTAAATAGACACATGGCCAAAATTTGTTTCTATGTATGTACATAAACATTGCTTACACAATATTTACGCGTTTGAGTTCTCTACTCTTCATTTGATGAAGATGAAACCTTCTCCATGATGAGTTGTCTTGTGCCTGAACTCAATGAAGGTTCCAAGATGTGACATAGCAATTTTCAATTGCAATATTCCTATTAGTAAAATAGATTGATTTTGTATATTGAAGGAATTTTAGCTTTATTCAAATTAAGGACATGTTTGCCTGTATTTCGATCAAACTTTACTTGATGAAATTGGATATAAACTACTTCTGAAGTATTTGACAAATATGTAAATTCACACAAATTCCAGATCCGAAATTATTTAATATTTGAAACAGATGGCATTCTTTCACTTCTATAATGAAGATATTTCCTATGATGAGACTTCCAAACCGCCGACATCAAGGATCAATCTATGATTGGAGTGTTGATTGTTCCTCTGTATGAGCATTTCTTTTGTTGATTTTGCCTTAGCAATACCCATAACACCTGAACCTATTATAACACTTTTGGGGAACTTGGTTATAAGCAGATATGTAGACAATTTCAACATATTAGTTCTACCATTTCAAAGGTGGAGAAAAACCAAATTGCTAGACCATATTCATTGAATTATTGCTGATTCATCAAATTTGTTCATCAATTCAAGCCTTAGAAGAAAGAATGTCTCTACTTATTGGTGTGACAAAAGTGGAAAAGATATTTCACTTGAACTGTTCAAAAGTTGATGATCAAAGGGAATATCTGATACATTCAGTTAAGAAGTACATATTGTTGCTGAGTCAAGATTTGAATTGAATAATTTTGGCATTTACTAAAATGCTTCAATCGTCAATTGTGATTCTAAGAGTGATTTTTGCATCATGAGGAGGATATCTTTCATCTATGTATTTATGTATAAATGAAAGTTTTCCTCATCTCGTGTATTTTAGTTTTTATGAACTTTATTATTCAATTTTCATATAATATTTTTTCTTTCATTCGTTTTTGATGTTTCTATTTTTTGAATATATTAGGTAATCGGTTCAGTTACTCATTATTGTAGGAATATATCGATTTAAATGTAACTAATTATCTGATAAATATTACTTTTTTCTTTTAAATTATGTCAGAAATATTTTAAATTGTAAGGATTTCAACGTATATGTATTTTCATTGTATTATCAATTTAATTTATTTTTTTGGGTTTGCTTATGGAACCTTATTTGAAATCACAATTCCTTTCCAAATCAAATTTCATTTTCTGATATAACTATATATATAATGGAGATAATCATTATAAAATATTATTCTATTTTTATTTTTGGAATAATTTGAGTGATTACAAAATGTATTACTTTTGACTGTCTGAAGTTTTTATCTTAGTTTGAAATGATGATAAAATTGTTGAATATGTTGAGTGTGTAATGAATTATAGAGTTCACTTTAAAATATAATTTATTTATTTAATTTCTCAGGTGTAGAAAATTTCATACAAATTAATTTGTAGAACTGGGTTTGACAACATTTGAAGCTACAATAGTCCTTTTATTAGAAAATCATAAAAAGTATTGTAATTTTTAAGTGCAGTGCCAACAAAGGCTTATTAAGGTTTATACTCTATTTGTATGGATTAGATAATAAATAATTTTGTTCACCAATAGGTAGAAACAGTATTCGAATTCGTCTCCCAAGTCAAGTCCGAGTTCAGGCAAAAATGACTAATATCTCATGCACTGTCATTAGTAACCATAGATTTATGTTTCCTTTAATTACAAAAATTTTATTGACATTAAAATATTAATAATAAGCTATTCCTCACGACGAGCTTTTTGGGATAAACAAAAATACTATGTATTCTCCCTTTAGCTGGTTTTCATCTGTTGACTCTTCTACTCTACACGACGAGCTTTTTGGGATAAACAAAAACACACTGTATTCTCCCTTCAGCTGATTTTCATCATTTGACTTCTTTGATTTAAAGCAGCTGACCCTACGTATTATGAACTCGTAAAGGGTATTATTATTATTTCTGATGTTGATGCAAAGAAAATATATTAAATCAAGAATTACGTGCCCTTTTTTTGAATTTTGAATATATTAGGAGTAGTAACGATGGGTTTATGATTGGTAAAATTTATAAATATATAGTATATCTAAATAATAAATTCTGCCAAATATTAACAAGTTAGCTACATGGAAAATACAGAAGAGTAGCTACCAGTTGTTTTTCCAAATTTTTCCTTTCCCTTTTGTCAGTCGAGGCTGCGAGTGTCCAAAAAAGCTCGACGTGCTAATGTAGTTAATTTATATACAAAATGTAGAGAGATATTAATCAAAAACATTTTAGTACTTACAAGATAAATATATTGGCCGTTAGTGGACACTCACTAGTCATATACCACACTGCACTCATTGCATTGCAATTTGCATGGAAACAATTTGAACATTGTGACGTGAAAAATCATATCATATACACGTCGAGCTTTTTTGTCCACTCGCAACTTCGACTCACAGAAGGGAAAGGAAAAATTTGGAAAAACAACTGGTAGCTACTCTTCTGTATTTTACTTGTTGCCAACTTTTTAATATTAGGCAAAGTTATTATTTGGATATACTATACATCTATAAATTCTATCAATATACAAATCAATCGTTAATACTTGTATATCAAAAATTCAAAAAAAGGGCACACAATTTAATACTCCCTCTGTTCCAAAATAATGATTACGTATGGGATAAATTTACCACTTGTCTAATGAAGAAGGAAGTGCGATTTTTCAAGATTTTCTTTTGAGTATGTCAAGCAAAAATCCACCCAAGTTGAAGCAAGGAGTTATAAAGGAAATTAGTTTCAATAGTATTTATAAATGATTTTCAATAATGATGTAAAAGTTTGGAAATGTACACATTATTTTGGAACAAAAAGTCATGAAAATATGTAAACAATATTTCGGAACAGAGGGAGTATATTTTTTATGTATCAAAATCATAAATAATAATAATACCCTTTTTGAGCTCATAGCACGTAGATTCAGCTGCTTTAAATCAAAAGTTTCAAATGATGAAAATCAGCTGAAGGGAGAATACTATGTACTTTTGTTCATCCCAAAAAGCTCGTCGTGATATTCATATCTGATATCACCTTGGTGACACATATGTACATACTTAGTGAAATGAAGAGGCGCCAGTAAGAACGAGTAAGAAAAAAATATTTCTTAAAGAAGATTTTATTATTCAGTATATATATATATATAACTATGTAGTATTTGATAAATAGAGGAGTATAGAAATTTATTTCTTACAGAATTAACACATCATGTGTACGTCTAAAATTAAGTAAAACACTGATAGATAGGATAATACAGATAGAAGAGTTATATATTAAACATAAATTCATTTAAAACTTCCCAGGACCAGCTATGATAAAGCCAATAATCACTCCGGAGAGCGCCAAGTTTATAACTATATAAACAGCCAAGAGAATTTGACGAATCTTGGAAAATGAATCTCCATCATCCTGACGTTCCTCTTCAAAATCATAGCTTTTACGGGATGAACCATGAGGACTGATACGGTTTGAGACGTCTGGATTCATTTGAGTATATATTAATTCTATGGAGAGTAATAAGTGAGCAAGGAAACTTGAAATGACAAATGCTGTGAGTACAAAGTTGGCTTCATTAGGAAGTTTGGCTTTAGTCAAGTCAATTGAAAAGAAAATTGTTGCAATGGCTAAAATTTGTGCAGAATTTCCAACAAACCAATGAGCCCAGTTAAATAACCAACGGTTCTCTGTGCCAGGATGAGGCCTCACTTGAGCCATAAGGGGTTGAACAAGACACAAAATAAATGTGACGATACCGATAATGGGATGTGGATTTTCTTGAAGGGATTCCCAACTGTAATTCCACCCACCAATTTCAATCATTATCACAACTAATGCAATGATCGTAAGAATCACTGCACTTATCATTATTGCACGATGGCCCAAAAACCAAAACGGCATACCCAAGGCTTTTTTACCTTTCCAAGTTTCTTTATAGTAGCGAGCCAAAATAATCCCAATAAAGGAGCAAATCATCCATGCGATTATCATTAAAACACCGTGAACCTTAATTAGAATATCACTCTTTCCACCAATCGGAGAGAATTCTTTGAGGTTGACAGGGGCAGATGACACAGTTTTAATAGAGTGATATGATATTTTTGAAGGGTTCGCAGGCCCCTCCGCCACCAAAAGATGATGACTGTCGGTCTTAAAATCATAGGATATAACATCAGTCTTTCCTGGAATCGTTACATCAACTTTTGAATCAATGTCAAAGGAGCAAGTCAATTTATTATCTACACTAGATATCATTTCATTTGATACCTTAGGGATATTCTTTTCCAAGTTGGAGCTATCTGATTTACCAAAATTCCAACTAAATTCTATTTTGGGTTTATTTCCAACATTTCGACAAGAGACAACGAGATCTTCTCCCATTCCACTATCTCTGGAAAATCCCAAAGCTAAATATCGATTTGCATTATTTTTTCCGCTAAGGGAAAGTCTAAACTTTGAATCCCCATTTGGAAAGAAGCTCGCCATAACGGTACAACTAGAGCTTTCAATACATTTTGCAGGTGCTCCTATACAGCCTTTTGAAAGAGAACAGTCTTTATATTCTCCAACTTGCTCTACTATTTTACTCCCTGATTCACTTTCAGCCTCAGACTCTGATTCACTTTCAGCTTCAGCTTCAGACTCTGATTCACTTTCAGCTTCAGATTCAGACTCTGCTTCTGAATAGGCATCTTCTTTTTTTACAGCTCTAGCGGATCGTACAATGCGAATATTTCCCATGGGCTCATCTGTCCAAAAAGTTCTTATAGCTTTAAGCACAGTAGCGTAGAAAGTCACATTGGTGTCCAATTCTACTCCATCAATAGCCTTCCACTCTAACGTGACTTTTTTTTTATCATCTGCGTTGATGTGCCCAATCGAACCATTGGATCCAGAACAAGGAACAACCATGGATCCGTCTCCATCATGAAATACACCAACCACATCCCCATTAGAGTTCCTTGCTTGTACCATGAAACCTTTATAGAACTCTTCAGCATTATTTGACATAAGACTCATGTAAAGTCTATCTCCTAGGCCGATTTCAGAGGATTCAAATTTCATTGAATAAGGGATTAAGTCTGTTTGAGGCTGTCCATGTGTATTTTTACTAGGTTTCATTCCATCACAAACATTTTTTTTATCGGCTGGAGGTCCTCTCGTGTATGAGTTAACATTTTGTAACAAAAGAAATATTACGTAGATCGAAAAAACTTGTATCCTTTGCTTCATAGTGTCAATGACTCATTTAAACACTATCTGAAATAAAATAAAATAAAAACGAATAAGTTTTGAAATATGTAAGGAATGTCAATAAAAGGTCTACTATTAACATGAATAGGGATCAATAGCTCATGATTTAGTTTCACTAAGAATTGAGAAAATGTAATTTTATTTCAAGGGAAGGAAATGTATGAAGACAAAGCATTGATATAAAAAATATATTTAGAGTAATATGATAATGTTGAACATACAATGACGATGATAGTCAGTAGAAAGAGCAATTAATATAATTTATACAAATTCTATAAAGCAGACAGATATGAAAGCTCTGACATTGAAGGGAACATGTGAACAAATTACATATTTTATCGTAAGTACAATTTGAGACTATAAAAATCAACCAAATAAACAATATACATAAATGCTATTTGGGAACAACATTCTTTAGAACACGAAATGGAAACATGAGAAAATAATTATTAGCCATAAATCTTTGGTTTCTCCCTCCCTTCCCCAGATTTTATGAATAATTGAAGCGTATTGATAACTCAATCATGCATGGTGGTAGAAAATTACTACGACATTCAGCAAGTCTATGCACATACATAATTCATCATAAATATTATTTGTAATATGTAATTGTATCAAAATTATACTTTTTCATAATATTCTCAAAAAAAAAAAAAAAAAATATCCAATTAAAATGAGAGTTTTTCAAAGAGACTGATGATTTTTCTTAAAAATAAAGTCTGAATATATAATTATTCTTCAGCTAACAAATATTTTAATTATTATCACTTTAATAAATTATTTATATTGACTTTTTATTTGTTTGGAAACGCCGAAAATTGCCCTCAAAGATCCCCGGAAAGAATCGGAATCGGAAGGATCGGGGGTCATCAACCTGCAGCCCTTGAATATGCTTAGATGTCGAATAAAAACTAATCATGTAGCCCTCAAAGGATATATGTATGTATTTGAAATGCCAACGTGGCACTTATTTGGGGAAAGGTTGAGGGCCCCTTGTATATGTAGTTGAAAAGTCAGATCAGAGCCAAATAAGGTATCATTATAATTTATCAAACAAAGACTCTAAACAAAATTTAACATTCCTAGGCATATCAAAAAGATCCATACTATAAATTGGAATATAGTTCAAGTCTTAATTGACCCAAATAATATATCTATGAGTGATAAAATATTGGGCCGTTAAAGAATTTACGAAGTAAAAAAATTCTGGGGATTTCCCAATTTTTTATTGAAATTTTGAATTGTATAAAAGTAATAATAAGATGATTAATTACCAAATGATGATAGTTACACGCACTAGAGTTAATTACAACTACCAAACAACTCAATTATAAAATATGGACTGCCTCAGTATTTTTTATATTCACTATTAGTAAAACAATATTAGGAGCGTTGTGGTAGTCCGCTCCTTCGAGAGATACAATACAGACTTTACAATACCTACTTCTTTTAAGAGAAGTGGCCGGGAGAGCCATTCTCCTTTCTGAGAAAAAAAAACTAGAATGGAGCGGGTATATTCCTAAAATATTGTTCTAACAAAATAATATGTAATTAATCATGACATCAACGCAAAAATAAGTAAACGAATAAGAAGAAGTTATGATCATCATTACACGTCACAAATAATTAAACTTTAATGAATGGGATTTTGTTTCAAACTTTCAACCAACACACCCTCTTAGAGTATCGGAGCATTTCATAATTTATGCTACATGGATGTATACGGATAAATTTGACCCATCAACTCTTCTTAGAGGATCGGGATTTTAGACTTTGTAAAATTGAGGTCTTCTTTTTGCTGAGATATATTATAATAATTTAATACAACTATTTATCTAGCCTTGTACATAATATAATTAACCTTCAGTTATATGATAATATTAATCTAACTATTTATTCTTTATCATCGATTATTGGATTATAAATTGCTCATGTAAATAACAAACAACTTTCATAGTAAGGGCATTGTTGTTAATTCTCTTCCAGCTCCGTTTGAATACAAACATACGTCCTGGTTCTATTCAGACATTATGTATACTATTTATAATTTACATTATATACAGTAATACATTCGGTGCAACTCACACTTGGCAAAATGTTAATTTAATACTACGTATCACGATATAATTTTAGCACTTTGTTTCAATGTACGCGACCTTTATTAAAATGGATATTAATTCATACTGGGTTGGAAGACATATTATAATATACCTTATAATATTATCATTTATCACGTACTTATATAGTTTTTAAAGGCATCTCATTTCTATTCATCCTACTTGAGGAGGGGAATACAATTATTGACCAATTAGGTAGGTTCTTCTTCTATATACATGGAAAAAATGTAACTTTGATTATTTATGATGAGTTATACGTATAGGATGATTTAAGATAAGGAAATTCCGTGAAGTGAAGGGTCTGCACCGGAGAATGTTTATTAATTATTACGTCCTAACTATAGAAATCCCTAATTGTTTGACTTTGAGCGATGAAAATCATTTGAGATCATATGAGAAGAAGGAAGTTAAACATATTATATAGAAATTTTTTGATCCCGCATTTCCACATCATATTTAAGTGTATCCAATAATAATAATAAAGAATAAAATACAAAACCTTAATGAGAACTCGCATCATCTGTTGACTTACTAGGAGATGATGATTTTTCATTTATTTTGCAATAATTGAGAATAATATGTGTATACAATAAATGTACGTAAAAAGCTTCACTCCATTCTTACAATTATTATATAATGGGAGGCCCTCCCTTGCCTCCTCCTCCTCCTCCTTAGTGTAATGCTTGAAAATGTTATCGTAATATTAAGGTACTGATACAATATATGTATGTATTTATTGTGGTCTTTCATAGCAAACATTTTATTTTACTTTTGTAGACGCGCCATGACTTCAAAAGAAGAGGTCTTTTAAAAGATGTTATAAAAACCATGTATCTTATCTACACTACTACGAAATTCAACAGGGTTACAAACACGATATTAGGCTACTCTTCTTACCGTTATAAATTTGATTGAAGAACCCAATGAATGAAATGAATAATATATAAATATGATCAACCAAGTGTTGCCTCAACGTCTCACTTATACACAATGTTGCTTAGCTATTACATGTATACAAGAAACATCTATCTATCTATTAGACTTATACTACCTAGGATTAGTTTTAAAGAAAAAGACCCGCGCGTACGTATCTATGTGAACCAACCTTAGAATAGTATTTGAAGGTTCTACCTTAAAGGTATAAAAGTACATAGTAGTTGTGTTGTCTACATCCACACAACATAGGCATATATATATATATATATATATACGTCCTATTTGATCTTACAAATAAGGTATTATTTAAGATAGGTCCAGTTTCTTAATAATAACATAAATATGTATTTTGATACCTACTAACATCAGTCCATTTTGTATAATATATGTATACATAAACATCTATCAGTTATGAAATATAATAGAAAGTAAATAATGACCTCAGAAGAAGCTATTTTTTATATATAGTTATATATTTATTATAAATATCAATTTGTTTTATTTTTTCAGAGACTAGCGCAGTAAAAGTTACACAATTACAAATGAATATTATGAATTAAAATTTGAGCCATTTAAAAAAAAAATCATCTTATCATACAAAAAGTGAATCAGTAGAAGAGCAACGTACATTATTTATGATTATTGAGTCCGTCGTTGTGGAGGCTGTATCAGCTTTCATTGTCGAGCAAAAAATATTGATGATGAATAACGACGGGATTGGGATCTTAATTACAATATATTCTGCGTGTATGTATATAATTAATTAATAAACTTGGCTCAGAGTAACAAATTGATGTACAAACATCATAAAAAATAAACTTTAACATCAACACGTGTGAATATGACTTAAGTAAGAGTAACAGACTATTATTATTATTATTATTATTAATGTTCTTGCTTTTTTCTTTTTCTTCTAAAAAGCTCGATTAGACATAAGTACACACCTCGTATAGAAACTTCACTTTTTTCTTTCTTTCTTTAATAAGTAAAATGTTTCACTGTTATTTATTACTAAAAAATAAAACTATTTTCCTTCTTCATTACAATACATAATTATCTAGATATTATCCTTGCATCCTCAATATCTAAATTAGGTGTATACTACCAATATCTAACGTTAAGAAGGCATTTCATGTGAAATAGCATTCATATAAAAAAACCCTTTAAATGACTTAAAATTTTATATATATATATATTTTTTTTTACAAGTCTTGCCATGGGTGCTCATAGAAATAATGGGATGTTTCCAAACTGTAGGAAATTTCTTCAGGAATACCGTGATTCAGCCATATTTTGTTGATTTCTTTATATCGCTCAGGAAAAAGTGATAGGGGATTCCCCCTTCGAAATCCCATGTCAGTTTCTCCATATTGATCCACATACGGTGGATCAATGATGCATCCTCTTGACATACCAGAAATGATGATAACCTTGCATTCACGCACACGAAGAAAAATGCCATAGCCAGCAGAGCACTTTTGTGCATGAGCATTGCAGGCTCCAACCCGAATTCCGTCGACATTAGTCTGACAACAATAAGATTGTGAACAGAGAACCGTTCCACAAATGAGACACATTGCTGGATAGCGTGATTCCTCACATAATGACTTAGGACACTTGAATGATGAAACTGCGTTAATAAATTCACTGTATTCTGAAGGTAGATCCACTAGATGATTGATTTGAAGTGGATAAGTAAGAGGGTGAATAAATGAAGTTGAGGAAAAGTATTCCTTAACACCTGGGTGACTAGACCATTGCACAGCCAGAGAAAGGGTACTCTGAGAATCAAAAATTTCACCAAGATTAGACGGTAATCCAAGATACTTTGAGAGCCCATCAAATTCTGTTATAGGATCTACGATTTCCTTAAGTTCAGTAGGAGCAGGAACACATGACAAGTTCTGATAAAATAAGGCTGCACATCGTAAGAAGGGCAGCGATGCCATTTTCAAGTCATGGAGAACACTTTCTTCACTAAGTCCTTCAAGTCCATCAGCATCAGATGCAAACCCCACAGTTTCTCTAACTTTTCTTAAAAACTTGATGAGAGGTCCTGGTGCATTCTCAACAGCAGAGGGAGGCGAAAATCTGTCAGTCGTGAGGAAAACTTGAACTGTGTGGAAAATGAACATGAGCTTAAGTACATTCAAGTCTTGAGCGTTTGCAGATGGTAAAGGCGGGGAATCATTTTCTCTGAACAAACTAGGGAGTGCGTAGCTTAATGATACAAGAACTCCAAATGCATCCAGTTCCAGAATACAGTAATTTTCAGGATTAGAACTCTCCAAAAGAAGGGATAAAATCTTCAATGTGTGACTACGAATAACTTTAGTGATTCCAGGAGAAGATCCAATTATACCACCAAAGTAAACTAATGATTTCAAACAGTCAGCAAGTCTAGAGCTCATTGATCCAAAAATAGACTTGCCTTGATCAAGAAGGGACCAGACCGAAGAGTGAATTGTATAAGCACATGACAACCAGACCATTAAGACTTTACGTTCGTCAAAATGATCAGAGGATGAATCTAACGACATAGTAGAGCTAGTAAAATTAGAAAATAGATTAGCCATTTCGCCGATTGTGGATGAATGCAGCTTCATTAATTTGGAATCACTTTTGTCACAAAAGAAATGAGCAAAATTATTAGTAGAATCTGTTGGCATTTCTTGAAGAACTTGATCCAATGGACACGTGTAGTATATTTTAAATGAAGACCCCTTGTCCTCACCCTCAAGTTCCTTTTTGTAATTTAGAGTTATTTTAAGAGCTTGGATCCAGGAACTAAAATCTAGATCGACTCTATCAGGATTGTCTGTGCCAAGCAAGTATGACTGAGGTACAATAGGTAGAACTGTATTGTTAATACAGCGGCAAAGAGGACACAGAAATTCTCCCTTTTCGACATCGAATCCTCGAAGATTGCGCATTCTGCTACGCAATCGCTCCTGAGTAACAATGTCATTGTGATACTTTTGCCAACAAGCTGCATGCATGATATGACCACAACTTGAAACATGTGGAGCACAAGCTAAATCTGATGTAAGAAGCGGAAAAGTTTTAAATTTATCCTGTTGCTTTTCGTTAGCAAAGTAACTATTATCAGAATTAAGCCTAGGCTTCCTTCTTTTCCAGAGGACTGTCGATTTTTGAATGAGTGCTGCCATAACCAGGGGTGCATCCTCATTGAATGAATCTTCTTCATCCTCTTGACAAAGAATGCAAGTAAAAGAATTCTCACTATATGTTGAGGGTGATTTTGAAGGACCAAGACAGCACACTGCCGCTGAAGAGTCTTCAACTACTACGGGTGAAGAAGAGTCATCCTTAACAACAGTGGTACTAGCTGTATTTTGTAATAGATCCGCATTATCCTTCATAAACTTTACTTGAGCTGATTTCATTTGTTCCATTAGCTTCATACGTCTGGCTTTCGCCATTTCTGCACGTTTCCGTTTGGATTCGTCTTCACTATTCACTCTCTCTGTTTTCGTATCAGACCCTGAGCTCTCAAGGTCCCCCTGATTTTCCTCAGATCCTTCAATCCTTTTCCAAAGTTGAATAGTCCAACTCAAGAGATCTTTATGACTCGAAATACGTTGATTACCAATCAATATTTCCATAAGCCCTAATAAATTAAATTCTGCAGCTTTTGCAGTAAATGTATCGGACACGGGAACATCACCGGAGTTGGAGTACCTTTCTTGTTCATACAAACACAAACCTATTAGATGTAAAACTCTGTGAACTTGATTCTCTGAAAAGCATCTTGATTTGAGGTTATCGGCCCTTTTAAGAACCAGTGCCATGAGATATATAAGCAAACGAGACCGCAGAACGCCAGCAGCCTTGGAAAAGAACTTAGTAAAAGGAGGGGGTCTGGGTGGTGGATTACATTCTGGTTCCCCATTGTTACTTTTCCGTTTCCTTTGAGCTTCTTCAGACTTAGAATGTTCTTCCCGAGTGTAATGATAATAAAAGACGTTGTACTCTGATAAATACATGGGTTTTAACTCAAAATAGCCTTTTCCTGTGACCAAAGTAGGTTTTTTGAAAGTTGCAATAGATTTAATGATTTTTTCGGCTGCAACTTCCCGATGATGCCCGCCAGGGAGTGATTTCATAATAGCTGAGAACGACATAGGTCCAACACATAGTAATTGAATTATTTCCCTTTCGAGAGCCTTCTCCTTTGTAATTTCTCCTACGCCAGGTTTATATCTCTCTCCCAAAATGAATATTAAAGTAATAAACAAATCTTCAACCAGTGTGATGATTTGATGAATGCTATCGTCTTCAGAGAAATTAAAATTAGGACTTGCCCAATTGATGAGCTGATACTTATTAACAAGGTTAACGATGAAATGATCCGGATCAAGAAGAGAAGCCCCCCATTGTAGCATGATGATATCTTTGTCAAACATTTCCCCACAGCAAGTAGGTAAATGATAGGTACGTAACTGATCAGCAACAGAGTCGCCATTTAAGCGCCACATTCCTGCTTGAACTTGAGCAATTAGTGCGACAGTCCTTAGAGGAAGCTCAATCAATGTCAATGGATCTGGTCTAGCATCTATTTGGAAAAAGCTAGTATCATAATCTAGATCATATTTCTGCATTGTTAGGGAGAGTCCAGCTAGTACTCGAGTTACAGGGAAGTGAATACTAATGGGTCGAGTGCTCACTTGATAGTCAATTACGTCAAAGGTTTGATCCAATACAGTCTTTTGTACAATGGGGTCAGGTAATTGTGCATGTTTTTGAAGTTCATGTAGGGTCTTAAAAACTAGGCGTACAGCTTTTATGAACACGATGCGATCACTTTCAGCCCAAGAGTAAAGTAAGGTTATAATGTGATTCAACTTCATTTGTAGATGAAAGGCTGAGTCCCATCGCAGTTCAAACTCAACATGCCGAGTAGTTTGACGAACTTGGGAATCCATACCTTGCATCCAAGACAGAACTTTGAGTAAATTATCTAGTCCATGAAGGAATCCTTTGCGAAGACTGTCATTCCAAGTATCTGGAGGAGTGGTGAGCAAATATTTAATGTCTTGTAAGATGAAGTGAGATCTCAAAAAACTATTTGGCATTGAACCTCGCGGAAATTCAATTTTCCCTCTATCGTTTCTCTTTCGTTCACATTCTGAGATAAAAGTTTGAAGAACATTTGCAAAGACATCATCCTCAGCAATGAGTCTATGTGCTAGACTAGGTATTGAAAATAATTGAAGAGTTAAGGATGTAACTGAGAAGGAGTGATGCTGATCGTCGTTAATAAAGTCCTTCATCATCATGCCATAGCATCGAGTAAATAATCTGGCGAAGGATAACTTTACGTCATCGTTATAAAGCATACCAGAGAGGAGTAAGTGATGAACTTTGGATCGCGCTTGCTTCCACAAAATTGTATCATGGCGAAAAAAAGATTCTGCAAGAGAGGGCTTAGTCCCTTCTTTCTGAAGCATAATTGATGCAAAAATAGCTTTAAATGCGTCAGAATAACTAAGAATATCCTGAATCCAATCTAAAAGTCTTAAAGCAAAATTCTGGTGTGCAACTGTTTGATTCGGCATGATGATGACTCGTACGGGTCTACTTTCTCTTCGGGAAGTAATGCGTTCGATTGTTTTCTTCACATCTGAGCAGTCTTGAAACGAGGCACACTTGACTAGGGCCCGTCCTTCACCATCAATAATTGTAGCAAGGCCCACTGCCGTGGGACGGTCACATTCCACAGCCCGTGGTAGTGTATTGATGATATCGTCAAATCCGTGTATCTCATCATTATAAACAACAACGGAATACAATTCGTTGGGTTGTTTTTTAAATAAAAGGTTATCTGAGAGATAAGTATCTAGTGTAAGGATGTCATGAGCATATTTCATGATACACAAAAAAGTTTGACAAATAATGGGTTGAAGATGGGATGGCATGTGTTGAAGTGGATCTGAATTGTCATAGGAAGCTCCCAAGGCATGAATTTCGCAATAAGGCTCAGCACTCCATGCCTGTGTGTCTCCACAATCACAATAACCATCCCCGTTGGACGTTCCCATTTTGTATTTGTGAAAACGATGCTGACTTTTTTGAAAGCATTCCACACAAAGGACACAGGAGTGATCAATGCCACAGTCGCAGCAAGTATAGGCTGGCTTTCCCATTCTAAATCTTTTCCCGCAGGTGGACGGTGGATGACTCAAGGATGAAAGCTTCTCAAGTACTTCTTGAGGATCACTTTGACAAATAAATTGGCTTAGGGGGTACAAAAGGATTTGCCGAATGGCCTCTTCATCGAAATGGGCCTGGGGGGAAAGATAATCCATTTCCGGTTTAGGACTAAGATACTTTGATACGTGTCGACTCCATATTTCACGGAAATGCTCACATTGAATACAGCCCTGAAAAGAAATTCCATTCAAACTCAAGTCCATTTTCAACCACTACTCAGTCACTCAGTCACTCACCATTTTTAACTTCAAGTTCAAGTAATTTAAGCAGTCCCTTGGCTCTTTGAGGAACCCACATTCTCGAATGTCATCCTCTTCTTCAGATTCCATCCTTCCCTCGTGGATCTCACCTCGTCTTGTCATTTTAGTCAATTAAAAGTTTAAGATGTCCAATCCTCCAAAATCTCTTGTTTTTCCTTTGTCTTTCTTTCTCTCTTTGTCTCTCTTTCTTTCTATGTCTTTCTCTCTTTTTTTTATTTCTCTCTCTCTCTCTCTCGTTCTTCCTTGGAATGGCTTTCTGCTCCAGCCTACGACGTACGTAGCACCTACCTAGCTATTAAGCAAAAAACTCCTTTTTCTTACCTCCAGCAGCTCCTCTCCCCATTGGAGTAAGAAGCTGTTCGGCTTCACCTCTAGAAATGGATGATTATGAAATTCATGAACCAAAAAAAAAAAAAAAAAAGGATTAGAGTAAATCCAGCATATTCTTCTTCTTTTTGGACTTTGGCCTCCCTTATGAATCCGTATAATAATTATTTCATAGACCCGAACAAAGAAATTTAATGCGTATGAATAATGACTGTTATGATGTCAATGTTTGTAGAACGTACATCATACAGTATTCTATAGCTCTAGTCAGAGAGTAGTCTCTTGAATTTCTTTGTTCAATTGTATGGAGTTGAGTTGTAGCGAAGGAAAATGATAGATTGCGAAGAAGAGGCTTAAAATAAATCTAAAGTACTGAAGAGGTGGAGAGACTAGAGAGACTGGAGAGAGGAAACGGAGTCGAGTCTTTCTTTTAAATGACCTTCATGCTTACTTGAGTTGCATAGCAGTGTCTTATGCTATGGGAATGTCATAAACTCATAAATAGACTCTATTTAAGAAGAAGTAAAAGGCGACTGCGCATGAGGTGAGAGTCTCTACGTACTCGTTCTCATCATTGAAAAAGACCCTTTGTGTCAATTTAAAAATATCCATGGGAGGTGTATTGAGTTTAAGTGGTTTGGGCTGTTGCCTCTCCTCGGCAATTTGCTCAGCAACATGTGCTGCTTGTCCAAAATCCGGAGGATCCTCTCTTTGTACTAAAATCCTTTATTCGGGACTTCTTATCATACTTTTGATCCTATCTTCGATTCTACTCACACCTAAATTACATCACGCCTTAGAGGCACTTCCTTTTTGCCATGGTGTTATTCCATGTGATGAATTTGTGGGCTACTCTGCAGTCTATCGGCTCTCATTCGTACTCACACTTTTTTATTTTCTGATGTCCCTCCTCACTGTTGGTGTCAAGTCAAATACGGATCCTAGGGCTCCTATACAAAATGATTTTTGGGCATTAAAATATCTTTTAATTCTTGTTGGATGGATTGGAGCGTTTTTCATACCTGAAGGTAAGGACCATGATCTATGAGTACACCTCTGTCAAAATTGTGTTGATCTTATTCTTCTTTTTTGTATTATTAAGGTACGTTTGGAACAACTTGGATGTATTTCGGTCTCATTGGAGCCTTTGCTTTTATTCTGGTACAGCTTATACTCTTAATAGATGTAGCACATCTATGGGCCGAAGGATGGCGTCAAAACTATTTGAGAACAGATAATCCTAATTGGTTCAGAGTTCTGGTATTTGCAACTATACTTATGTACTCTCTCACATTAGCTTTGGTTATATGTTGCTATAAATATTTTACGGGACTCGAAGTCGGTGACTGTAAATTAAACGAGTTCTTTATCACCATCAATTTCTTACTTTGCATAATACAAAGTGTCATTTCAATATCTCCATATGTTCAAAAGCATCAAGAGAACTCTGGACTCTTGCAAGCTGCATTTGTTTCTTTGTACATGATGTATTTAACTTGGTCGGCTATGAGCAATCAACCGGATACTTTGTGCAAACCAGGTTTGGCGGACATCGTCTTTGGATCTTCAAAAAATGGAACAGATTTTGACCGAGAGCACGAGGATAATGAGGCTCCTAAAATGGATACAACTTCTATATTTGGTTTAGCCATTTGGTTTATTTGTCTTCTTTATTCGTCTATTCGAACCAGTGATCCTTCTAAAGCTGCTAAGTAAGGAAGGTTATAGTATTTGTAAACAATTTGATAATACTCTTTCCCTTTTTTTCCCTTTAAAGATTGACTTTGGACAGAAAAACTTTGACTGAAGAAGAGGAATGCGAAATGGGGACTACAAGGAACTATGATTCAACACCCGTCGATTATAACTGGTCCGTCTTTCATCTCATGCTTGGATTAGCTACTTTGTATGTCATGATGACGCTTACGAATTGGTATTCTCCCAATACGAATATAGGCATCGCTTCTGTGTCAGCTAATCTATCAGCTGTCTGGATTAAGATGATATCCTCTTGGTTTTGTTGTGGTATTTATCTCTGGACACTCGTGGCACCTATCATTTTACCAGATCGTGATTTTTCAATCTAAATAATATGTGCAATATAAATATTTATTTAGTAAATTAGGTTACATTCGTTCTTCTTTAGTTTTTCTTCCAATTTATCAATGTTAAACATAATACAATATATTCCCTCATTTACATATATTACGTATTTAAACATATTAATATATGTATAAACTACATTTGTCTCAATTCAAAATATACTTTCTTCAATACATGTCACATTCATGTCTTATTCTTTTGGTTTAACATTCTAATTTTGAATATGGTGAACATAATATTTTTACCTACGTATTATAAAGAGTGTGAGTAGGGAGCTTACAAGGGAGGAGTACAAATGAGGAAATATTGACCTTTTTCTTCTGTGCCTTATAAATTTTTCATTTTATTATAATTTAATTTTGAATTAAAGAAGAACATTAAGCTTTAAAAAAGAATACCTTCAAAAACATCATGTCCTTAAATTAATTATAATTATTATTAAAGATTTAATTCTTGCAAAAAAAAATTTAAACTATTTTAATAAAAAATGTTGAGCTTTGTAAATTAAAAAAAGTCTGAGTCTAATAGAAATAGAAAAGAAATAGCTAAATATAGTTTATAATTGTTGGTTATTAATAAAATGTAATAAATATTAATACAATTTAAAAAAACTATTGCTATTTCATCATTAAAATGTACTCTAACCCTTTGTTCTTAAGTAAACTAAATCTTTACTTAAGTAACACGTTTTTGAAGGTGGTTTTATTTTAAACTTTTTCATTTATTTCTCTTCTTCATCATGAAAAATGAGTTTCAATCATTAATATGGGTTTGCAGACCACAAAAGCAAAAAAGTTTAATTGAAGATTTCCGTTTTCGTGTTAATTGACATAAGAACAAATAAAAAACCCGGAGAACAAAAGTGTTTTCGTATAGCCAAAGGAGTCTTCATAAATCAGAGTTGAGTCAATCAACATAAGTAAAACTATTCAAAGACTCGATTCCTATAATACTACAAATAATATAGTTGATACTGCAGTGAATAGTATGACTGATGATTTATATATTATGTAATACATATAATAATACATGAAAAAAGAAAATAGATTCTAGGAATCAACTTAAAGCCTCACTTATTATTTTTGTGTTGGCTAAATGATTTATAAACTGTTCCATATCCATTCCAGTGTATTGAAGACTTGTATTCCTTATTTTATTAATTAATACAAATCCCCAAGACTCCTTCTTTAATCTTAATTGACAAATATCAAAACTAAAGCGAAAATAAATATTTAATTGTTACTTAACTTTCAAATGGAGGAAACATGAACTAATTTAGAATCTTTCAATGACTTATTCTAGGAATTTAATATTATTACTTTTTAAAATAAAAAAATAAATACTTAAATTTAACAGTATTTATTGTTTACTACTGGGCTTCCGAATTTAATGTTTTAACCATACAAATAGCTAACAATATGCTATTGAGACCCCAAACTATGTAAAGAGTGGTTCATCTAAACGTTTGCAAGCTTTAATTTAATTTCATTGAAATTGGCACAAAATCAACGTTATGATATATATTTAACATTCGGTGAGTTAAGAGGCTAATTATTCTGTGGAACGTACACCACGTTCTCAGAATAAAAAAAATGAGAGTTTTTTAGCTGATGTGACAGGGTGCTCGGTCTTGCTAGTGGATCCAGAGAAATACTTTGACGCGAAAAGCACTGATGTAGACCTTGGTGTTGACCTTCAGACCCTGCTTGAAGATGAAGGGTGGCATAATGTGACCCTCACTGCCATAACTTGCTGTGAGTAAGTGGCCTTCCTGATCCTAGGGACATTATAAGAACTTTTTACCAGCCACTTAGTGTTCTTCGAAATATGTTCCTGGGTTTGGCAGAAATTTTTCCTATCTGAGAAAAACCAGAATATATCTTTCACGGGAGGCTTCTGCTTTGGCTTGATTAATGCCTTGGATATGGGTGACTCTTTTCTCCCTGTTTGACGAGGTTAGAAGCTACACTTTGCAGCGTGTATACTAATGGTACTCCAACTTCATCGATTGCACGATGGATAATTGAACTTTGTGTCATGGTATTTGAAAGCCGTGCTTTAAGAAGTCTTAAGACGGAAAAACTCCTTTCACATTCACTGGAAGTCAAAGGGAATAATATTATAATGACATCGATGATTGATATTTTTTTTTTTTTTAGTGTTTAACTATTTTAAAAAACAACTCGCCGACGAACTATATGTATAGTGATTGAGAGAGCTGTAGTACTCGATTCCAAACTTGGATCATATGGACTTTAAATCATTTTAATTTTTTTTTTTTGCTCCTATTGAAGATGATAGAGACAAATAGTGGAATAATTCAAGAGTTCAGTTTGTCTTTCAGTGGATCAACATTGTATGTACTTATTTTGAATTTCAGAATAGAAAAAAAATCAAAGGACTAATTTTTGATCTACATTTAGACATAAGAAATTCAAAATAGATGTTGAATAAATGAGCAATAACTTCCTCTTATATAAAATGATAATGAAAATAAATTGAATTTGTGTATATTTAAAACATATATTGTTGTGTAATGTTTTCATAAATATCCAAATTATAACATGTAATTTGTAACAATTTTGTATGATAAAATGAATAATATCAGAAGAAATCAAATATGTATAGTAAATAATAAGTGATAAATACTAAGATATCTAAATAAAGTATTATTTGAAAAATATAAACACATTAAAGAAAATTGGAATTATATGTATATCAATGTATCAAAACTGTCAAATTGAGCATAGGGCTCCCAAGCAAACGACCCCAATTCTCAACATTGAGACTTTGTATCAATTTATAAAAGAATAAAGGAGATTTTTTTTTGATATGAACAAATGAAATGATGGTATGTAATAGGCTTGAATATTGCCTATCAGAATAAAAATGATAACTCTGGTTTTTTAGCTTATTAATGTAATCAGTAACGATAATTATTTTTTATGAAGAACGTTAACGCCCAAGTTTTTCAAAACTGTTGTCTCTTAAGCAGTACTTTTATTAATTTCTTTCTCTATGTTAAAAAATGGGTCTGAATCTTTCCTATGCATTAAAAATTAGAAATCAAAAGACCAAAAAAAAAGTTAAATTAAAATGTCCTTTTGTATATTTTTTTATATTTTATCCATCTATTAAAACCGAGACACACAAATGTTGTTGCATAATGTTATTAAGCTGAGCTATTTGAAAACTAAGTCATTCAGTATCTTTGTCAACTTATATTTAAATAACACAGGACTAAGTGGAATTTTTCTCATTTCATTGAACAAATTTATAATTTGAAATGTAGCACTTTAAAAACTGTTTTTCAAAATATAATATCTGCCTCATTTAACAACAATCAACAAACATGAATGTTTTATTTCAATGTATGAAGCTAGATAGATTTGATCACGATTGGGCTAGAATACGTGCATGCATATGTTTATTTAAACACGGAAATGATAGAAAATGCCTTTGTTCAAAAAGTGTATGCTCAAAAGAGAATGTTATGTACAGTTCTGGTGGCACAATTAGGTGCAATTTTAGTAAAAATAACTTTTGCTTTAAACTTCCGGGATAGGAAATGATTTATTTTAAATTGTTTTTACATGAAAGGAAAAAAAAGCACTTCCCTTTGGAATTCAATTGAGAATATCCAAAGAAAATTGAAAGTTTTTGATTTGGAAAAAAGCAAAGAAAAAAAGTTGACTATTGGAACAAATGAGAGTTTGACTTTTATGAAAATCTTAAAAGAGATTGATGAAAGGAAATTATGAAATCCTTTTTATCAGCTCAACTGATTAAAATACGTAATGAAAGAGTTGTAATAATATTTAAACAAAATCAGTCATGGAGAGATTACTGCAACATATATGTTCCCCAAATATATGTACTTGACTGACAAAAGGCGTGTGTATCCGTTCTGCATACAAACTTTATATTTTTTTTTTGCATATCAATGATGAATTATGCCGTTAATATCATATATTTCTAAATATGGATAACTTCAATGTAAATTATTTGGTTTCTTTTCCATTCACAGGGATCCAATCAATTTAAAAAAAATAATAATAATATGGAGACTGAAAAAGAGTATAGAAAACACCTGACAATTAATCTATCTTATATAATGCTTTATGTTAATTTCTAATAAATATAGAGTTAATACTTGATTTGGAAGCATGATTTTAATTGATTTAAAGAGCCCATTTACATAAAAGAGTTACCTATTGGTTTGATTAAAATGTCTTTAAAGCAATAAGTTTTTGCATACATACATATTTTTGTGAAACTACAACTGGGTATCAATCTTTCTTTCTTTTTTTTTTTTTGTCTTTTTTAAAAATAAAAAAATACTTGCTTGTCTTAGTTAAGTAAGTTGAAATTTAGATTTATTTTTTTTTACTTAACTTATCTTTGATTTTCATCGTGTAATCAATACTCATTTAGTTGCACATCGCATTCAGAAGGATAATTTATTTATAAATATGAAATATATACGTAACATTATATATAAATGTATAATATATAAAACATTAGTCTTTAAACATGTTATGTAAATGTTAAGTCAATTTTATTTGTTGGAAAATTAAACTTTAAACTTTTGAAATACATATATCTCCTCATTCTCTAAAGTGATTATAATCGTAATTTTGACGTAATATATGTTATGTTCATAGTAGTACATAAGAAAACAAGAACTCCGCTAACTTGACTTGTCATCCTCCCGCTGCTTTTGTTTTCCTTTCACTTAGCGGAAGGCGGACAGGTCAAAATGTACGGGTCAATGTGTGTAAGCTCAATCAATGGTGAGTTTTTGGTTTTTTCTTTCTTTTTTCTGTAATGCTTCAAAACCAACAATTGTTGGTTGAATCACTTGGAATCAATCAGTTCATTATTTGATATCAAACTGAGAAGTATTCATCTTCAGAGTTAATTTCAAAGTTGTTAAAATTCATAACGAGAAATGGAAAATTACTTTTCGAACTGGAGTTACTATGCACCGAATCCTGGACTTAATTTGGGAGAGTGGAATCAAGGGTTCCTAGGGAACAATAACAACACTAACTACCAAAACCATTCTCATCAGTATCCTCAACAAAATTCATTTCAACCAGCCTATTACAACGACTACTATTACAACGTAACCTCAGAAAATCGTTCAATCTCAAATGAATCCTCACCATCTCAGGCAACTAATAACTCATATGAACAATGCTCGAATGGAACTGGTATGGAGACTCCGACTTCCGTAGTAAGTCAGAATATTGTACATCCTGGACAACTACCCGTCATTGAAAATGTGGATGAGTTTGTCAACAGTATAGAGCAACCCACATTCAACTCTTACTCTGAACAAAATTACAATATGCAACCCATGTGTAATACAGCCCCTCAGTCTGTTTCCTCTACATACAACAATGTGCAGATGCATTATACACATCCCATCCAGGATCCCCAACCACCATCAGCACAAACCCTTGCTTCTCAACCTCATGTAAAACCTCCTCAAAAGAACTTTAATGCAATCAAAAATAGAAAGCCCACTTTGAAAATGAAAAAAGCCCGAAAGAAACGCTCCTCACCCAATGAACCCATTCGACATGTCAACAAAAATGGAAAAAATGATTTTGTTTGCCAATTCAATTACTGTGGTTTTAAAGCCAATCGTCGATCCAATATACTCCGACATCTTCAGGCTATGCATGAACCTCATTTTATTCTCTGCTGTAATCATCTCTACCCCACCAAAACACATTTTGAATCTCATCGCCTTGATATCCATAGCAATGGAATGTTTAAATGCCAAATTCACGACTGTGATCGCTCCTTCAATAGGAAGTCCCTTCTACATAAACACGAGGATACTTTTCATCCTGAAGAGTCTAGAAGGCACATTTTCTGTGCTGTATGTCTGATCCCTCTACCTCATCCCTTGGAATCCGAAGAAGCTGTCCAAAATCACGCTTTTCATCACTCGTCACTCGCTTAAAACATCATACTATTTGTACTGTGATACAACGCCTTTTTATATTTACCTACCAGATCTCATTTTATCAAATTATACATAGATAGAAATTTATATTTATAAAACAAATCTATGGATTTGTTTCAAACATATAGCATGTAAATGGAATTAAATAAATACACAACCTTACAGAAATTACATGTCTGTTGTCTCATTTATAATTAAGTTTTTTAACTTACTCAAAGGATTATTTCTCAGTTGTTGCAATATTTCAATATGGATATCTTGATTCTCATTACACTATTATTGGTATTAGTATTTAACTTCTCTTCTAAGAAGTTGCAAAATTCTTATTTTTTTTAAACTTTTTATGAGTCTTTTAAAGATTAGGGCTATGTAGTTGAGTTCTGAATCTGGATTTTTGTTTCCATGATTTAAAAAAAAAAAGTACAGACATAGTTTTAGGTATTACATTAAATGTGTTTCTTGCAACCTATTGAGAACATTTAAGGCTAGAACTGTGTTTTTAAAGTTTTTGGATATCAATCTTTGGTATCAGGGTCATTATTTGATTTGTTATAATTTCACATTTTTTTTATCCAAATAAATATTCCAATTGGGGTAAATTTCTTGGAAATGATATTGATTCATAAATAGTGATTTGATATAGTTTTACAATAAAATCTATTTGGGAGTATTCCTTTTATAAATTAACATATTATATATGACAAATAATTTATTATTTGCTTGCAGTTGGTAATTTTATAATGGACACTATTTTTAATGAGATTTCATGCAGTATACATTGTATTCTAGTCATATCTAAATATCTATAGATTTTTACTAGGAAAACAAATATCTAAGCACTTATTTTTATCCCTAAAAATTATCTAAATATGGCTAAAAATTGTCAAATGAAAGGAATTTCAACTTATTTAAAAATTAAATCAGTATACAAAACCTAATAACGAATACTACTTTTAGTCTTATAACACAATTAACATCGAATCTTATTATCTTAATTCATTTATTTTTTTATTCATAGATTATTATTGTGATGCTTTGATTTTCACTGATATTCATATAATATTTTACTTTATTTATGAATCCAGGCAGATTTCTGTTCTCTTGTTTTTTAAAATCCCTGGTATAATTAATGACTTGAGTGTAAATTTGGATAATATATCTAAATATGTGAAAAAAGAGCCCTGTTTATTTCGATGATATTCACCATGCTTTCATTTATTGTATGAAGATTACAAAGTCCAGCAGCCACCATTCTGACAAACTTTCGTCAAATCCATATCTCCATAGACATTGAATTGTGTGATCATAGTATATGCTGTCAAAAGCTCTTTTAAGATCATCCGTTACGACTGCTAAGTTTTCTCCCTCCTTCTCCTCACTGGGTATTGAGTCCATAAGTTCCCTATCAGCATCTTCCATGTATCTTCCCCTCACAAATCCTTCCTGGGAATTACAAATCTAATAGGGCAGAACTTTCTGAAGTCCCTTTGCTAAAATTCTGCTGTTGATTTTGTACTAGGTATTCAGCATGGTCAAAGGTCTTAAGTTATGGATTATTCTTGGATCTTTGCTGGATTTTGGTACTAACATTAATTTTCCCATTACCACATACTTTTCAAAATTTCTATCTACTATAGCTTCCTAGAATACCTTTTTGAGAAGGGGAGCTAACCAAGGTCCATTTTAAGTAATATTCATGTAGAAAGCCGTCCGGACCAGGGTGACTTATTCTTTTTTCTTTAATAAGATTTTATAAAATTTAATATTTCCTTGGCTGATATTTTGCCTTCTAATTCTATTCTTTAGTTTTATAGCCAATTTCATTTTGTAATCAGTCCTAAGGATAAAAAATTACGATTTCGTTCTGCATTGTTTCTTGGAGTAACAGCAGCATTTGTGTTATTTTTTCATTCATGTATCCATGAGTATTCCTATTCTTATCCCAGACAAGGTTTAAATCTACAAGTAAAATTAATCGATTGCTTCCCATTTCCGACTCTTGAATGTATTTAGTCGACAAAGCTTCATAAAAGTGGGGAATGTCTAAATTTGGGCCATAACTTGAAGCTAAAAGTATTTTTGCATTGTTCCATTTGACTAACACAACAAAATAGTTGCCATTGCTGTCAGCATCAATAAATTTTGCATAAAAGGACTTTTTGATGCTTATACTAGAACATTGTATAGACATCTCGTAATTTTTGTTTGGGGGGGGGGGGATAACTATATTTAAGGATATTTAAGGATTTAAGGAAAAAAGTGTCCAGCTGCAAAGCACGCCCAAGATGATGTCATAAAAAATATGGTACCTTTGAAGTAAAGGCAGAATTTCAGCCGATTAGATTTGAAGGGGTGGAATGTAACTTATTATTTTGGTGTTTTATTTCAGAACAGATTATTATTATTATTTAGTGGCATTAGAAATTGTAAAGGATAGAACCCTAAATTTGTAGCAACTAATGCCATAGCATGATATTGAATCATTTTTGCATAGAATCGAACTTGACTCGAAAATTAATTAATATTTAATTAATACTAATGGAATATGAATGATTATCTCAATTATATATATGTATATAGTTATATCAGAAAAACTGAACATGGATTCGGAAAGAAAATGTAATTCCAATTTCATTTCTTAAAAACAAACCCCAAAAAAATGAAACTGATAATACGATGTAATTAAAAATTTTAAATATTTCAGATCTAATTTAATAGGAAAAAAGTAATAATTGTCAGGGAATTAACTACATTGAAATCAATACAGTGACTACTATAACAAGTCACTGAATCCAAGTTCCTGGATCAAATGCTCATGCATTTTTAACTTAATTTAAAAATTGCACTTGTTGTTTTTGAATTGATTAGAACTGAGTCATAAAAGAAGAAGAAGAAAGAAGATGAAGTTTGAAAGAACAAATGTTGCCAACAATTAGAGACCTTTGCAGAAGTGGCAGGGCTCTTTTTTCACATATTTAGATTTTGAAAAGTATGTGGTAACGGGAAAATTAATGTTAGTACCAAAATCCAGCAAAGATCCAAGAATAATCCATAACTTAAGACCTTTGACCATGCTGAATACCTAGTACAAAATCAACAGCAGAATTTTAGCAAAGGGACTACAGAAAGTTCTGCCCTATTAGATTTGTAATTCCCAGGAAGGATTTGTGAGGGGAAGATACATGGAAGATGCTGATAGGGAACTTATGGACTCAATACCCAGTGAGGAGAAGGAGGGAGAAAACTTAGCAGTCGTAACGGATGATCTTAAAAGAGCTTTTGACAGCATATACTATGATCACACAATTCAATGTCTATGGAGATATGGATTTGACGAAAGTTTGTCAGAATGGTGGCTGCTGGACTTTGTAATCTTCATACAATAAATGAAAGCATGGTGAATATCATCGAAATAAACAGGGCTCTTTTTTCACATATTTAGATATATTATCCAAATTTACACTCAAGTCATTAATTATACCAGGGATTTTAAAAAACAAGAGAACAGAAATCTGCCTGGATTCATAAATAAAGTAAAATATTATATGAATATCAGTGAAAATCAAAGCATCACAATAATAATCTATGAATAAAAAAATAAATGAATTAAGATAATAAGATTCGATGTTAATTGTGTTATAAGACTAAAAGTAGTATTCGTTATTAGGTTTTGTATACTGATTTAATTTTTAAATAAGTTGAAATTCCTTTCATTTGACAATTTTTAGCCATATTTAGATAATTTTTAGGGATAAAAATAAGTGCTTAGATATTTGTTTTCCTAGTAAAAATCTATAGATATTTAGATATGACTAGAATACAATGTATACTGCATGAAATCTCATTAAAAATAGTGTCCATTATAAAATTACCAACTGCAAGCAAATAATAAATTATTTGTCATATATAATATGTTAATTTATAAAAGGAATACTCCCAAATAGATTTTATTGTAAAACTATATCAAATCACTATTTATGAATCAATATCATTTCCAAGAAATTTACCCCAATTGGAATATTTATTTGGATAAAAAAAATGTGAAATTATAACAAATCAAATAATGACCCTGATACCAAAGATTGATATCCAAAAACTTTAAAAACACAGTTCTAGCCTTAAATGTTCTCAATAGGTTGCAAGAAACACATTTAATGTAATACCTAAAACTATGTCTGTACTTTTTTTTTTTAAATCATGGAAACAAAAATCCAGATTCAGAACTCAACTACATAGCCCTAATCTTTAAAAGACTCATAAAAAGTTTAAAAAAAATAAGAATTTTGCAACTTCTTAGAAGAGAAGTTAAATACTAATACCAATAATAGTGTAATGAGAATCAAGATATCCATATTGAAATATTGCAACAACTGAGAAATAATCCTTTGAGTAAGTTAAAAAACTTAATTATAAATGAGACAACAGACATGTAATTTCTGTAAGGTTGTGTATTTATTTAATTCCATTTACATGCTATATGTTTGAAACAAATCCATAGATTTGTTTTATAAATATAAATTTCTATCTATGTATAATTTGATAAAATGAGATCTGGTAGGTAAATATAAAAAGGCGTTGTATCACAGTACAAATAGTATGATGTTTTAAGCGAGTGACGAGTGATGAAAAGCGTGATTTTGGACAGCTTCTTCGGATTCCAAGGGATGAGGTAGAGGGATCAGACATACAGCACAGAAAATGTGCCTTCTAGACTCTTCAGGATGAAAAGTATCCTCGTGTTTATGTAGAAGGGACTTCCTATTGAAGGAGCGATCGCAGTCGTGAATTTGGCATTTAAACATTCCATTGCTATGGATATCAAGGCGATGAGATTCAAAATGTGTTTTGGTGGGGTAGAGATGATTACAGCAGAGAATAAAATGAGGTTCATGCATAGCCTGAAGATGTCGGAGTATATTGGATCGACGATTGGCTTTAAAACCACAGTAATTGAATTGGCAAACAAAATCATTTTTTCCATTTTTGTTGACATGTCGAATGGGTTCATTGGGTGAGGAGCGTTTCTTTCGGGCTTTTTTCATTTTCAAAGTGGGCTTTCTATTTTTGATTGCATTAAAGTTCTTTTGAGGAGGTTTTACATGAGGTTGAGAAGCAAGGGTTTGTGCTGATGGTGGTTGGGGATCCTGGATGGGATGTGTATAATGCATCTGCACATTGTTGTATGTAGAGGAAACAGACTGAGGGGCTGTATTACACATGGGTTGCATATTGTAATTTTGTTCAGAGTAAGAGTTGAATGTGGGTTGCTCTATACTGTTGACAAACTCATCCACATTTTCAATGACGGGTAGTTGTCCAGGATGTACAATATTCTGACTTACTACGGAAGTCGGAGTCTCCATACCAGTTCCATTCGAGCATTGTTCATATGAGTTATTAGTTGCCTGAGATGGTGAGGATTCATTTGAGATTGAACGATTTTCTGAGGTTACGTTGTAATAGTAGTCGTTGTAATTGGCTGGTTGAAATGAATTTTGTTGAGGATACTGATGAGAATGGTTTTGGTAGTTAGTGTTGTTATTGTTCCCTAGGAACCCTTGATTCCACTCTCCCAAATTAAGTCCAGGATTCGGTGCATAGTAACTCCAGTTCGAAAAGTAATTTTCCATTTCTCGTTATGAATTTTAACAACTTTGAAATTAACTCTGAAGATGAATACTTCTCAGTTTGATATCAAATAATGAACTGATTGATTCCAAGTGATTCAACCAACAATTGTTGGTTTTGAAGCATTACAGAAAAAAGAAAGAAAAAACCAAAAACTCACCATTGATTGAGCTTACACACATTGACCCGTACATTTTGACCTGTCCGCCTTCCGCTAAGTGAAAGGAAAACAAAAGCAGCGGGAGGATGACAAGTCAAGTTAGCGGAGTTCTTGTTTTCTTATGTACTACTATGAACATAACATATATTACGTCAAAATTACGATTATAATCACTTTAGAGAATGAGGAGATATATGTATTTCAAAAGTTTAAAGTTTAATTTTCCAACAAATAAAATTGACTTAACATTTACATAACATGTTTAAAGACTAATGTTTTATATATTATACATTTATATATAATGTTACGTATATATTTCATATTTATAAATAAATTATCCTTCTGAATGCGATGTGCAACTAAATGAGTATTGATTACACGATGAAAATCAAAGATAAGTTAAGTAAAAAAAAATAAATCTAAATTTCAACTTACTTAACTAAGACAAGCAAGTATTTTTTTATTTTTAAAAAAGACAAAAAAAAAAAAAGAAAGAAAGATTGATACCCAGTTGTAGTTTCACAAAAATATGTATGTATGCAAAAACTTATTGCTTTAAAGACATTTTAATCAAACCAATAGGTAACTCTTTTATGTAAATGGGCTCTTTAAATCAATTAAAATCATGCTTCCAAATCAAGTATTAACTCTATATTTATTAGAAATTAACATAAAGCATTATATAAGATAGATTAATTGTCAGGTGTTTTCTATACTCTTTTTCAGTCTCCATATTATTATTATTTTTTTTAAATTGATTGGATCCCTGTGAATGGAAAAGAAACCAAATAATTTACATTGAAGTTATCCATATTTAGAAATATATGATATTAACGGCATAATTCATCATTGATATGCAAAAAAAAAATATAAAGTTTGTATGCAGAACGGATACACACGCCTTTTGTCAGTCAAGTACATATATTTGGGGAACATATATGTTGCAGTAATCTCTCCATGACTGATTTTGTTTAAATATTATTACAACTCTTTCATTACGTATTTTAATCAGTTGAGCTGATAAAAAGGATTTCATAATTTCCTTTCATCAATCTCTTTTAAGATTTTCATAAAAGTCAAACTCTCATTTGTTCCAATAGTCAACTTTTTTTCTTTGCTTTTTTCCAAATCAAAAACTTTCAATTTTCTTTGGATATTCTCAATTGAATTCCAAAGGGAAGTGCTTTTTTTTCCTTTCATGTAAAAACAATTTAAAATAAATCATTTCCTATCCCGGAAGTTTAAAGCAAAAGTTATTTTTACTAAAATTGCACCTAATTGTGCCACCAGAACTGTACATAACATTCTCTTTTGAGCATACACTTTTTGAACAAAGGCATTTTCTATCATTTCCGTGTTTAAATAAACATATGCATGCACGTATTCTAGCCCAATCGTGATCAAATCTATCTAGCTTCATACATTGAAATAAAACATTCATGTTTGTTGATTGTTGTTAAATGAGGCAGATATTATATTTTGAAAAACAGTTTTTAAAGTGCTACATTTCAAATTATAAATTTGTTCAATGAAATGAGAAAAATTCCACTTAGTCCTGTGTTATTTAAATATAAGTTGACAAAGATACTGAATGACTTAGTTTTCAAATAGCTCAGCTTAATAACATTATGCAACAACATTTGTGTGTCTCGGTTTTAATAGATGGATAAAATATAAAAAAATATACAAAAGGACATTTTAATTTAACTTTTTTTTTGGTCTTTTGATTTCTAATTTTTAATGCATAGGAAAGATTCAGACCCATTTTTTAACATAGAGAAAGAAATTAATAAAAGTACTGCTTAAGAGACAACAGTTTTGAAAAACTTGGGCGTTAACGTTCTTCATAAAAAATAATTATCGTTACTGATTACATTAATAAGCTAAAAAACCAGAGTTATCATTTTTATTCTGATAGGCAATATTCAAGCCTATTACATACCATCATTTCATTTGTTCATATCAAAAAAAAATCTCCTTTATTCTTTTATAAATTGATACAAAGTCTCAATGTTGAGAATTGGGGTCGTTTGCTTGGGAGCCCTATGCTCAATTTGACAGTTTTGATACATTGATATACATATAATTCCAATTTTCTTTAATGTGTTTATATTTTTCAAATAATACTTTATTTAGATATCTTAGTATTTATCACTTATTATTTACTATACATATTTGATTTCTTCTGATATTATTCATTTTATCATACAAAATTGTTACAAATTACATGTTATAATTTGGATATTTATGAAAACATTACACAACAATATATGTTTTAAATATACACAAATTCAATTTATTTTCATTATCATTTTATATAAGAGGAAGTTATTGCTCATTTATTCAACATCTATTTTGAATTTCTTATGTCTAAATGTAGATCAAAAATTAGTCCTTTGATTTTTTTTCTATTCTGAAATTCAAAATAAGTACATACAATGTTGATCCACTGAAAGACAAACTGAACTCTTGAATTATTCCACTATTTGTCTCTATCATCTTCAATAGGAGCAAAAAAAAAAAATTAAAATGATTTAAAGTCCATATGATCCAAGTTTGGAATCGAGTACTACAGCTCTCTCAATCACTATACATATAGTTCGTCGGCGAGTTGTTTTTTAAAATAGTTAAACACTAAAAAAAAAAAAATATCAATCATCGATGTCATTATAATATTATTCCCTTTGACTTCCAGTGAATGTGAAAGGAGTTTTTCCGTCTTAAGACTTCTTAAAGCACGGCTTTCAAATACCATGACACAAAGTTCAATTATCCATCGTGCAATCGATGAAGTTGGAGTACCATTAGTATACACGCTGCAAAGTGTAGCTTCTAACCTCGTCAAACAGGGAGAAAAGAGTCACCCATATCCAAGGCATTAATCAAGCCAAAGCAGAAGCCTCCCGTGAAAGATATATTCTGGTTTTTCTCAGATAGGAAAAATTTCTGCCAAACCCAGGAACATATTTCGAAGAACACTAAGTGGCTGGTAAAAAGTTCTTATAATGTCCCTAGGATCAGGAAGGCCACTTACTCACAGCAAGTTATGGCAGTGAGGGTCACATTATGCCACCCTTCATCTTCAAGCAGGGTCTGAAGGTCAACACCAAGGTCTACATCAGTGCTTTTCGCGTCAAAGTATTTCTCTGGATCCACTAGCAAGACCGAGCACCCTGTCACATCAGCTAAAAAACTCTCATTTTTTTTATTCTGAGAACGTGGTGTACGTTCCACAGAATAATTAGCCTCTTAACTCACCGAATGTTAAATATATATCATAACGTTGATTTTGTGCCAATTTCAATGAAATTAAATTAAAGCTTGCAAACGTTTAGATGAACCACTCTTTACATAGTTTGGGGTCTCAATAGCATATTGTTAGCTATTTGTATGGTTAAAACATTAAATTCGGAAGCCCAGTAGTAAACAATAAATACTGTTAAATTTAAGTATTTATTTTTTTATTTTAAAAAGTAATAATATTAAATTCCTAGAATAAGTCATTGAAAGATTCTAAATTAGTTCATGTTTCCTCCATTTGAAAGTTAAGTAACAATTAAATATTTATTTTCGCTTTAGTTTTGATATTTGTCAATTAAGATTAAAGAAGGAGTCTTGGGGATTTGTATTAATTAATAAAATAAGGAATACAAGTCTTCAATACACTGGAATGGATATGGAACAGTTTATAAATCATTTAGCCAACACAAAAATAATAAGTGAGGCTTTAAGTTGATTCCTAGAATCTATTTTCTTTTTTCATGTATTATTATATGTATTACATAATATATAAATCATCAGTCATACTATTCACTGCAGTATCAACTATATTATTTGTAGTATTATAGGAATCGAGTCTTTGAATAGTTTTACTTATGTTGATTGACTCAACTCTGATTTATGAAGACTCCTTTGGCTATACGAAAACACTTTTGTTCTCCGGGTTTTTTATTTGTTCTTATGTCAATTAACACGAAAACGGAAATCTTCAATTAAACTTTTTTGCTTTTGTGGTCTGCAAACCCATATTAATGATTGAAACTCATTTTTCATGATGAAGAAGAGAAATAAATGAAAAAGTTTAAAATAAAACCACCTTCAAAAACGTGTTACTTATGTAAAGATTTAGTTTAAAAAACAAAGGGTTAGAGTACATTTTAATGATGAAATAGCAATAGTTTTTTTAAATTGTATTAATATTTATTACATTTTATTAATAACCAACAATTATAAACTATATTTAGCTATTTCTTTTCTATTTCTATTAGACTCAGATTTCTTTTAATTTACAAAGCTCAACATTTTTTATTAAAATAGTTTAAATTTTTTTTTGCAAGAATTAAATCTTTAATAATAATTATAATTAATTTAAGGACATAATGTTTATGAAGGTATTCTTTTTTTAAAGCTTAATGTTCTTCTTTAATTCAAAATTAAATTATAGGAGTAATAAAATGAAAAATTTATAAGGCACAGAAGAAAAAGGCTAATATTTCCTCATTTGTACTCCTCCCTTGTAAGCTCCCTACTCACACTCTTTATAATACGTTGGTATAAAATATTATGTTCACCATATTCAAAATTAGAATGTTAAACCAAAAGAATAAGACATGAATGTGACATGTATTGAAGAAAGTATATTTTGAATTGAGACAAATGTAGTTTATACATATATTAATATGTTTAAATACGTAATATATGTAAATGAGGGAATATATTATATAATGTTCAATATTTGATCTTCCGTTGAAGGTTGATGGTGCGGAAGAAAGATTGGCCACCGAAGAAGCGGCATATCGTGAAAAACTAGAGGAGGAAGGATGCAACCCTTTGGAAAGTCAAGATAGCTCTGAAGAATCGACCCACTCGAAGAACAACTATCGAGAAGTAGATGAATGTAACGCTGAGGAAGACATCCTTGAGGAGACTGGTAATTTGGAGGCCCAGAAGGAGATGGAGAAAAAAGCTGAGAAGAACCCTCTAAGGAAAGACTGGCAACGAGTTTTCAGAAAAAAGACTACCAAAAGCAAGAAGAATAACTCAAAAAATATTGAGTCAAAGTCGAAAAAACGATATCCTGAAAGCCCAGAAGAACAGTCAAATAAAAGGTCGAACAGAAAAAGCATAGATTATACAGATGGGAAGACTCCTGAGTTTATCACGACAGAGGATAGGCTTCAAGGAAAGAACACATCTCTCTTAGGAATACAAACGGAATGAAAGACACAATCCGGTCGGTGTTTTATTTTTTGTTTTGCCTTTTTTTAAATATTTAATGCGTGTTCTTTTCCCAATTAGTGTTGTAATGATTGTGTTCTTTTTTTATTTTTTTATTTTACCCACCAATCTCCATTTTCAAAGCCCCTTCCTTTCAGTTCGCGGAGGTTTGTTTTGTTTTACCTAAATTATTTTCCAGTCATATTTTAGCTCTATATTAACGATTTTATGAACTTAAAAGTTATTTCCGCAAACGTCAATTCAATTTCTGAGGCCAGTAAACGTAGAAAAGTTATTGATTATTTTAGTTCATTTGGTCCCAGTATCTTGTCTCTCTTTGACACTGGATTGAACAAAACAAAACTCCAGGGTGAGTTTTCATCTGATCATGAAATTTTCCAATCTGCAGCAACTTATAAAAAAAAGTTACCCGTCGAGAGGTGTGATATTGGCGATTAAAAAACATTTAAACCCTGAGCTTGTCGAGGTTGATAGACAGGGAAATTATGTCTCAGTAACAGTTATATGGAATGAGAGACGAATCAAGATCTTGGCCACTTATGGCCCAAATAAAGATACACCATCATTTTACGATTTCATCGACTCTAACCTGTTTGGAGGAGAGGATGTCCTAGAGGAGATAATCATGGTTGGGGATTTCAGTAGGGCAATGGAGCAGGAGAGGGATACCTTCAACTACTGCAAAGAAAACAATAGGGGAGCGAAAAGGAGAATGAAAGAACTAGTTCTTAAATATGACTTGGAAGACCTAGCACTAAAGTTCAATAGCAGTCCTGGACACACGTTCACAATCAAGAGAGCCGAAAGCGAGATCAAAAGTTCAAGGCTGGATTATGCTTTTATAACGCCTGGTCTAAGTGCACTTGCTAAAGATTATAAAAAGCTTCAAACATCTAGTTCAGACCACTATCCAATCATGTTCTCATTAAGAAATCCTTATAAGAAAGTCACGAAGCATTGGAAACTAAATAACTTGCTCTTAGAGGTAGGAGAGACAGATGCCGCCATCAGAAGAAAAATTGAGGACATTATTGACAAAGTGAAAAAAGGAAACATAAAAACATACTCACATGCCTTGAAATTAATCCTGGATTCGGCAAGACGAGAATACATCAAATTAGGGGTGGCACTAAGTGCAGAAAAAAAACGAAGGGAGAACGAATTGAGAAGGGATGGGGGAAATCGATCCCTAAGTCTCGAGGAAGAGTTGAAAGGATTGGATCTATTGAAAACCCAGGGTGGCTTAATTAGAAGTGGATATAGAGGTCTACCGGGTAGTGGTATGATTGTGGAGGGGGTAAAACGAATGGAAAAAAATCGGATGAAAAAAAAGAGCTTCCAACCATTTTTGATTCTAAAGGAGAGCTCAAGGATGATCGAAAGGAAATCAGTGAAATAGTGATAAATCATTTCAGAAGTATGCATGGATGTAGGGAATGTTGAAATAATGGCGGAATAAAATGCGAGAGATGTTTTCTTCCTTTCATAGATGGGGAGGCGATGGTTGAACGAAAGAATTGGAACACTTACATACTACCAAAAGTGACACACATTCTTAGAGCATCTCCTTTCTGTCAGAAATTTGCTGAGAAAGTTGAACATGTATGTCTGGATTTCGTTTTCCCAAAAGGGCGAATTAGAAATATTTCATGGAAAAGAATGATATGCCCGAGGAAGTATGGGGGACTGGGAATGGTATCCTTTGCCCACTTCTGGAAAGTCATGGTCTTTCACTGGTTTCGAAGATCTATTGAAGACAAATCTGTGAGGGGAAGAATCTTTAAAGAAATCTTAAAATCTCGAGAAGGGTCAACAGTAGAAGAAATAAAAGGTGAAGGACCAGATCGAACGATAAATCTTTTAAAGGAAATTGGCCCCTTCTGGCATAGAAACTTTAAAATCATCAAAGAGTGGGCAGGTATAACTTTATCTAGAATGAATTGGCAGGAACCAACCCTAGAAAATAGAAGATTACTATGTCTCGTTGACACATCCATAAGGAGGAAGATTTCTTATGTAGGGGAGATTTTCAACCAAATAAACAAATTCACTACTAGTGAAAAACTAGAGAGAGAAAAAATTCTGACGGAAACAAAGGTCAAGTGTAGAGATATTGGTTCGAGGGATTACTTTTTAAATTTTATATAAGGTTTTAACAATCAGCAATTGAGACTGATGCTCCAGAAGGACAAGACGGTATACCTGAAGCAGATAGAAAGAAAGATGGAAAGATTAAATATTAGTATATCCACAGGAGAGTTGCTAAGTAGTTTAAAAAACAAAAGCTTCGATTGTCATATGTATTGGTTTAAATACAGGCTAATAACCAGTACTCTTCCCCTCGGAAGCACACATGGTAGAACGCCTGAGGAGAGAAGATGTTTATTCTGTCTCAGTTCACTGGAAACTCCAAGTCTTTTTTTATATTAATGTGAAGAGACAAGAGAAGTGTGGGATCATTTGACTTTTAAAGTTTTTATTAAATTCAAAACATTTTTTAGGATAAAGGATAGTTTTTTATATTTTCACTGGCCCTAAACAGGAACTCATTAATTTTATCATAACTAAAAATCAAAATTATTTTTATAAATTTCGAAGCACAAAAACCCCTTTGAATGAAAGGGTTATTACCAGTGATGGATAAAAAGGGTCCAGCTGACACGCACATCCAAGATGATGTCATAAATGAATATGGTACCCTTGAAGTCAGGCAGAATTTCAGCCGATCACATTTGAAGGGGCGAAATGTAACTTATTATTTTGATGTTTTAATTAGGAATAGATTATTATTATTATTTTTGAGTGACATTAAAAGTTTGTAAAGGATAAAATACTAAATTTGTAGCAACTAATGCCATAGCATGAGAACTGAGTCATTTTAGAATGGATTCGGACTTGACTCGAAAATTAATTATTATTTAATCAATACTAATATAGTATAAACCTCAATATGTCTTTGACGGAATTGCACCTCATAATTATAACACTTTTACACATAAGTGAATCCTATAATTCATATTACATATTTAAGAAACACATATGTACAATTAAATGAAATGATTTTATTTAACCATGTAGTGGCTACTTTTTTTTTATTCAACAATTTAATTATCATTTAAAACTATTATAAAAACTTCATACAGTCAAAAGTAACACATTTTGTAATCACTTAAATTTTTCAATAAAAAAATAAAATAAGATTAAATTTCATAATGATTATCTCAAATATATATATATATAGTTATATAAGAAAAACTGAACACTGATTCGTAAAACCAATGTGACTCCAATTTAAGTTTTCATAAATAAACACAAAAAAATAGATTAAATTGATAATACGATGAAAATGTACGTCATAATTACAATTTTAAATTTTTCAAATATAATTAAAAAGAAAAAAGTAACAATTGTCAGGCAATTAATTACATTGAAATCGATACAGTGACTACTGTAACTAGTCACTGAATCTATTGCATATGTTCTCAAAAAATAAACATCAAAAAGAAATAAATAAAAAAATATTCCATAAAAATGGAATAATAAAGACCAATATACACGAGGTGAGCCAAACTTTAATTATGACATTAGATAAAAGCACATCGCCTCATCATCCAAAAGCCCCTCTCAGAATCACAATTGACAATCGGAGTATTTTAGTACAAGCAAAAATTCTTCAAGTCAATGCTTATCACGGCAACAATATTCTTCAACTGGATGTATCAGGCATTCTTTATACTATCCACTTTTGAATGTTTCAAGTGGAATATCTTTTCGACCATTGTCACACTTGAAGTCCTCAGTCTCGTCCATTGTTATAAATCTATAATTTTCGTCAGTTTCCCGTTTCATTTTGAAAATGCTGACTCGACTTAAGAGCTCCAATGATTGGGTTACGAGAAAACAAGAAGAGACGGATTTACCGGCGTATTTCTTCATATATTGGATGCAATTTTGATGTCCTCCGACTGAAAGTGGGATAATAGATGAAGCAATGAATTACGATAGTTCAGATGTGAAATCAAATGTACCTGAATCTTTACTAATACCATGTTTATTGAATGGATCTGGATTTTTCTTGTGACATCAGCGATTTGAAAGTCTCATGATCGGGAATTTCTTCAAGAAGTCGAGAAATAGCATGGCCGGAATGCCATCACACTCGTATCCTGGACCAATATTTAAGCGTTGCTACCTCCATTGTCGGCGACCAAAGTTCCTGAGTCAAATCCTCAGGCATTTTTTAACTTAATTTAAAAATGACACTTGTTGTTTTTGAATGGAATTGAACTGAGTCATAAAAAAAGAAGAAGAAAGAAAAAGAAGTTTGAAAAGACAAATGTTGCCAACAACCGCGTATTTTTTGCATGTCAGCTGGACCCTTTTTATCCATCACTGGTTATTACATGGTTTAAAAGAATCATAGATACCCTCATAGAAAAAGAAAGCCATGTCCCTAGTTCGATTATTGTTGTCGTTTGTTATGTCTAATGATTTGTAATTTCCAATGCAAAATATACATTGTTGTACATTCGTACAAAAAGAATAAAATATTTCCTCATTTGTACTCCTACCTTGTAAGCAATTTTCTAAAGTTCAAAACAAGATACGGAAATGCTGAAAACTTTACTGAAAATTAGAGATCTTTGTCTGTTATATTTATTAAAGGTTTTTTTCATTTATTTATTTTCTTCATGTTGAAAAATGAGTCTGAATTTAAGCATAGAATAAAAAAATGAATTTGTAGAGCAAAAAAGCAAAAAAATTAATTTTAAAATTTCCATTTTTGAGTTATTTGTCATAAAAACAATTTGCATTGATGTAACCTTTAAAATGTTGTTAAATAGTGTAATTTAGGGTACATTTTGGTAGTTACAATATATTAATTAACATTAAACATTCAAAAATTCATCAATTGTTATTTTTTCACCCTCATTTGAGCTAAATATATATATATACATTACGCACCTGATAAAGATTTAAGGCAAATTTTGAAAAATTAGTGATGTAATAGAGAAGAAACATAGAGCTCCCAAGCAAACGACCCCAATTCTCAACATTGAGACTTTGTATCAATTTATAAAAGGATAAAGGAGATTTTTTTTTGATATGAACAAATGAAATGATGGTATGTAATAGGCTTGAATATTGCCTATCAGAATAAAAATGATAACTCTGGTTTTTTAGCTTATTAATGTAATCAGTAACGATAATTATTTTTTATGAAGAACGTTAACGCCCAAGTTTTTCAAAACTGTTGTCTCTTAAGCAGTACTTTTATTAATTTCTTTCTCTATGTTAAAAAATGGGTCTGAATCTTTCCTATGCATTAAAAATTAGAAATCAAAAGACCAAAAAAAAAGTTAAATTAAAATGTCCTTTTGTATATTTTTTTATATTTTATCCATCTATTAAAACCGAGACACACAAATGTTGTTGCATAATGTTATTAAGCTGAGCTATTTGAAAACTAAGTCATTCAGTATCTTTGTCAACTTATATTTAAATAACACAGGACTAAGTGGAATTTTTCTCATTTCATTGAACAAATTTATAATTTGAAATGTAGCACTTTAAAAACTGTTTTTCAAAATATAATATCTGCCTCATTTAACAACAATCAACAAACATGAATGTTTTATTTCAATGTATGAAGCTAGATAGATTTGATCACGATTGGGCTAGAATACGTGCATGCATATGTTTATTTAAACACGGAAATGATAGAAAATGCCTTTGTTCAAAAAGTGTATGCTCAAAAGAGAATGTTATGTACAGTTCTGGTGGCACAATTAGGTGCAATTTTAGTAAAAATAACTTTTGCTTTAAATTTCCGGGATAGGAAATGATTTATTTTAAATTGTTTTTACATGAAAGGAAAAAAAAGCACTTCCCTTTGGAATTCAATTGAGAATATCCAAAGAAAATTGAAAGTTTTTGATTTGGAAAAAAGCAAAGAAAAAAAGTTGACTATTGGAACAAATGAGAGTTTGACTTTTATGAAAATCTTAAAAGAGATTGATGAAAGGAAATTATGAAATCCTTTTTATCAGCTCAACTGATTAAAATACGTAATGAAAGAGTTGTAATAATATTTAAACAAAATCAGTCATGGAGAGATTACTGCAACATATATGTTCCCCAAATATATGTACTTGACTGACAAAAGGCGTGTGTATCCGTTCTGCATACAAACTTTATATTTTTTTTTTGCATATCAATGATGAATTATGCCGTTAATATCATATATTTCTAAATATGGATAACTTCAATGTAAATTATTTGGTTTCTTTTCCATTCACAGGGATCCAATCAATTTAAAAAAAATAATAATAATATGGAGACTGAAAAAGAGTATAGAAAACACCTGACAATTAATCTATCTTATATAATGCTTTATGTTAATTTCTAATAAATATAGAGTTAATACTTGATTTGGAAGCATGATTTTAATTGATTTAAAGAGCCCATTTACATAAAAGAGTTACCTATTGGTTTGATTAAAATGTCTTTAAAGCAATAAGTTTTTGCATACATACATATTTTTGTGAAACTACAACTGGGTATCAATCTTTCTTTCTTTTTTTTTTTTTTGTCTTTTTTAAAAATAAAAAAATACTTGCTTGTCTTAGTTAAGTAAGTTGAAATTTAGATTTATTTTTTTTTACTTAACTTATCTTTGATTTTCATCGTGTAATCAATACTCATTTAGTTGCACATCGCATTCAGAAGGATAATTTATTTATAAATATGAAATATATACGTAACATTATATATAAATGTATAATATATAAAACATTAGTCTTTAAACATGTTATGTAAATGTTAAGTCAATTTTATTTGTTGGAAAATTAAACTTTAAACTTTTGAAATACATATATCTCCTCATTATCTAAAGTGATTATAATCGTAATTTTGACGTAATATATGTTATGTACATAGTAGTACATAAGAAAACAAGAACTCCGCTAACTTGACTTGTCATCCTCCCGCTGCTTTTGTTTTCCTTTCACTTAGCGGAAGGCGGACAGGTCAAAATGTACGGGTCAATGTGTGTAAGCTCAATCAATGGTGAGTTTTTGGTTTTTTCTTTCTTTTTTCTGTAATGCTTCAAAACCAACAATTGTTGGTTGAATCACTTGGAATCAATCAGTTCATTATTTGATATCAAACTGAGAAGTATTCATCTTCAGAGTTAATTTCAAAGTTGTTAAAATTCATAACGAGAAATGGAAAATTACTTTTCGAACTGGAGTTACTATGCACCGAATCCTGGACTTAATTTGGGAGAGTGGAATCAAGGGTTCCTAGGGAACAATAACAACACTAACTACCAAAACCATTCTCATCAGTATCCTCAACAAAATTCATTTCAACCAGCCTATTACAACGACTACTATTACAACGTAACCTCAGAAAATCGTTCAATCTCAAATGAATCCTCACCATCTCAGGCAACTAATAACTCATATGAACAATGCTCGAATGGAACTGGTATGGAGACTCCGACTTCCGTAGTAAGTCAGAATATTGTACATCCTGGACAACTACCCGTCATTGAAAATGTGGATGAGTTTGTCAACAGTATAGAGCAACCCACATTCAACTCTTACTCTGAACAAAATTACAATATGCAACCCATGTGTAATACAGCCCCTCAGTCTGTTTCCTCTACATACAACAATGTGCAGATGCATTATACACATCCCATCCAGGATCCCCAACCACCATCAGCACAAACCCTTGCTTCTCAACCTCATGTAAAACCTCCTCAAAAGAACTTTAATGCAATCAAAAATAGAAAGCCCACTTTGAAAATGAAAAAAGCCCGAAAGAAACGCTCCTCACCCAATGAACCCATTCGACATGTCAACAAAAATGGAAAAAATGATTTTGTTTGCCAATTCAATTACTGTGGTTTTAAAGCCAATCGTCGATCCAATATACTCCGACATCTTCAGGCTATGCATGAACCTCATTTTATTCTCTGCTGTAATCATCTCTACCCCACCAAAACACATTTTGAATCTCATCGCCTTGATATCCATAGCAATGGAATGTTTAAATGCCAAATTCACGACTGCGATCGCTCCTTCAATAGGAAGTCCCTTCTACATAAACACGAGGATACTTTTCATCCTGAAGAGTCTAGAAGGCACATTTTCTGTGCTGTATGTCTGATCCCTCTACCTCATCCCTTGGAATCCGAAGAAGCTGTCCAAAATCACGCTTTTCATCACTCGTCACTCGCTTAAAACATCATACTATTTGTACTGTGATACAACGCCTTTTTATATTTACCTACCAGATCTCATTTTATCAAATTATACATAGATAGAAATTTATATTTATAAAACAAATCTATGGATTTGTTTCAAACATATAGCATGTAAATGGAATTAAATAAATACACAACCTTACAGAAATTACATGTCTGTTGTCTCATTTATAATTAAGTTTTTTAACTTACTCAAAGGATTATTTCTCAGTTGTTGCAATATTTCAATATGGATATCTTGATTCTCATTACACTATTATTGGTATTAGTATTTAACTTCTCTTCTAAGAAGTTGCAAAATTCTTATTTTTTTTAAACTTTTTATGAGTCTTTTAAAGATTAGGGCTATGTAGTTGAGTTCTGAATCTGGATTTTTGTTTCCATGATTTAAAAAAAAAAAGTACAGACATAGTTTTAGGTATTACATTAAATGTGTTTCTTGCAACCTATTGAGAACATTTAAGGCTAGAACTGTGTTTTTAAAGTTTTTGGATATCAATCTTTGGTATCAGGGTCATTATTTGATTTGTTATAATTTCACATTTTTTTTATCCAAATAAATATTCCAATTGGGGTAAATTTCTTGGAAATGATATTGATTCATAAATAGTGATTTGATATAGTTTTACAATAAAATCTATTTGGGAGTATTCCTTTTATAAATTAACATATTATATATTACAAATAATTTATTATTTGCTTGCAGTTGGTAATTTTATAATGGACACTATTTTTAATGAGATTTCATGCAGTATACATTGTATTCTAGTCATATCTAAATATCTATAGATTTTTACTAGGAAAACAAATATCTAAGCACTTATTTTTATCCCTAAAAATTATCTAAATATGGCTAAAAATTGTCAAATGAAAGGAATTTCAACTTATTTATAAAATAAATCAGTATACAAAACCTAATAACGAATACTACTTTTAGTCTTATAACACAATTAACATCGAATCTTATTATCTTAATTCATTTATTTTTTTATTCATAGATTATTATTGTGATGCTTTGATTTTCACTGATATTCATATAATATTTTACTTTATTTATGAATCCAGGCAGATTTCTGTTCTCTTGTTTTTTAAAATCCCTGGTATAATTAATGACTTGAGTGTAAATTTGGATAATATATATAAATATGTGAAAAAAGAGCCCTGTTTATTTCGATGATATTCACCATGCTTTCATTTATTGTATGAAGATTACAAAGTCCAGCAGCCACCATTCTGACAAACTTTCGTCAAATCCATATCTCCATAGAAATTGAATTGTGTGATCATAGTATATGCTGTCAAAAGCTCTTTTAAGATCATCCGTTACGACTGCTAAGTTTTCTCCCTCCTTCTCCTCACTGGGTAATGAGTCCATAAGTTCCCTATCAGCATCTTCCATGTATCTTCCCTTCACAAATCCTTCCTGGGAATTACAAATCTAATAGGGTAGAACTTTCTGAAGTCCCTTTGCTAAAATTCTGCTGTTGATTTTGTACTAGGTATTCAGCATGGTCAAAGGTCTTAAGTTATGGATTATTCTTGGATCTTTGCTGGATTTTGGTACTAACATTAATTTTCCCATTACCACATACTTTTCAAAATTTCTATCTACTATAGCTTCCTAGAATACCTTTTTGAGAAGGGGAGCTAACCAAGGTCCATTTTAAGTAATATTCATGTAGAAAGCCGTCCGGACCAGGGTGACTTATTCTTTTTTCTTTAATAAGATTTTATAAAATTTAATATTTCCTTGGCTGATATTTTGCCTTCTAATTCTATTCTTTAGTTTTATAGCCAATTTCATTTTGTAATCAGTCCTAAGGATAAAAAATTACGATTTCGTTCTGCATTGTTTCTTGGAGTAACAGCAGCATTTGTGTTATTTTTTCATTCATGTATCCATGAGTATTCCTATTCTTATCCCAGACAAGGTTTAAATCTACAAGTAAAATTAATCGATTGCTTCCCATTTCCGACTCTTGAATGTATTTAGTCGACAAAGCTTCATAAAAGTGGGGAATGTCTAAATTTGGGCCATAACTTGAAGCTAAAAGTATTTTTGGTGTCATAAAAGAAGAAGAAGAAAGAAGATGAAGTTTGAAAGAACAAATGTTGCCAACAATTAGAGACCTTTGCAGAAGTGGCAGGGCTCTTTTTTCACATATTTAGATATATTATCCAAATTTACACTCAAGTCATTAATTATACCAGGGATTTTAAAAAACAAGAGAACAGAAATCTGCCTGGATTCATAAATAAAGTAAAATATTATATGAATATCAGTGAAAATCAAAGCATCACAATAATAATCTATGAATAAAAAAATAAATGAATTAAGATAATAAGATTCGATGTTAATTGTGTTATAAGACTAAAAGTAGTATTCGTTATTAGGTTTTGTATACTGATTTATTTTATAAATAAGTTGAAATTCCTTTCATTTGACAATTTTTAGCCATATTTAGATAATTTTTAGGGATAAAAATAAGTGCTTAGATATTTGTTTTCCTAGTAAAAATCTATAAATATTTAGATATGACTAGAATACAATGTATACTGCATGAAATCTCATTAAAAATAGTGTCCATTATAAAATTACCAACTGCAAGCAAATAATAAATTATTTGTAATATATAATATGTTAATTTATAAAAGGAATACTCCCAAATAGATTTTATTGTAAAACTATATCAAATCACTATTTATGAATCAATATCATTTCCAAGAAATTTACCCCAATTGGAATATTTATTTGGATAAAAAAAATGTGAAATTATAACAAATCAAATAATGACCCTGATACCAAAGATTGATATCCAAAAACTTTAAAAACACAGTTCTAGCCTTAAATGTTCTCAATAGGTTGCAAGAAACACATTTAATGTAATACCTAAAACTATGTCTGTACTTTTTTTTTTTAAATCATGGAAACAAAAATCCAGATTCAGAACTCAACTACATAGCCCTAATCTTTAAAAGACTCATAAAAAGTTTAAAAAAAATAAGAATTTTGCAACTTCTTAGAAGAGAAGTTAAATACTAATACCAATAATAGTGTAATGAGAATCAAGATATCCATATTGAAATATTGCAACAACTGAGAAATAATCCTTTGAGTAAGTTAAAAAACTTAATTATAAATGAGACAACAGACATGTAATTTCTGTAAGGTTGTGTATTTATTTAATTCCATTTACATGCTATATGTTTGAAACAAATCCATAGATTTGTTTTATAAATATAAATTTCTATCTATGTATAATTTGATAAAATGAGATCTGGTAGGTAAATATAAAAAGGCGTTGTATCACAGTACAAATAGTATGATGTTTTAAGCGAGTGACGAGTGATGAAAAGCGTGATTTTGGACAGCTTCTTCGGATTCCAAGGGATGAGGTAGAGGGATCAGACATACAGCACAGAAAATGTGCCTTCTAGACTCTTCAGGATGAAAAGTATCCTCGTGTTTATGTAGAAGGGACTTCCTATTGAAGGAGCGATCGCAGTCGTGAATTTGGCATTTAAACATTCCATTGCTATGGATATCAAGGCGATGAGATTCAAAATGTGTTTTGGTGGGGTAGAGATGATTACAGCAGAGAATAAAATGAGGTTCATGCATAGCCTGAAGATGTCGGAGTATATTGGATCGACGATTGGCTTTAAAACCACAGTAATTGAATTGGCAAACAAAATCATTTTTTCCATTTTTGTTGACATGTCGAATGGGTTCATTGGGTGAGGAGCGTTTCTTTCGGGCTTTTTTCATTTTCAAAGTGGGCTTTCTATTTTTGATTGCATTAAAGTTCTTTTGAGGAGGTTTTACATGAGGTTGAGAAGCAAGGGTTTGTGCTGATGGTGGTTGGGGATCCTGGATGGGATGTGTATAATGCATCTGCACATTGTTGTATGTAGAGGAAACAGACTGAGGGGCTGTATTACACATGGGTTGCATATTGTAATTTTGTTCAGAGTAAGAGTTGAATGTGGGTTGCTCTATACTGTTGACAAACTCATCCACATTTTCAATGACGGGTAGTTGTCCAGGATGTACAATATTCTGACTTACTACGGAAGTCGGAGTCTCCATACCAGTTCCATTCGAGCATTGTTCATATGAGTTATTAGTTGCCTGAGATGGTGAGGATTCATTTGAGATTGAACGATTTTCTGAGGTTACGTTGTAATAGTAGTCGTTGTAATAGGCTGGTTGAAATGAATTTTGTTGAGGATACTGATGAGAATGGTTTTGGTAGTTAGTGTTGTTATTGTTCCCTAGGAACCCTTGATTCCACTCTCCCAAATTAAGTCCAGGATTCGGTGCATAGTAACTCCAGTTCGAAAAGTAATTTTCCATTTCTCGTTATGAATTTTAACAACTTTGAAATTAACTCTGAAGATGAATACTTCTCAGTTTGATATCAAATAATGAACTGATTGATTCCAAGTGATTCAACCAACAATTGTTGGTTTTGAAGCATTACAGAAAAAAGAAAGAAAAAACCAAAAACTCACCATTGATTGAGCTTACACACATTGACCCGTACATTTTGACCTGTCCGCCTTCCGCTAAGTGAAAGGAAAACAAAAGCAGCGGGAGGATGACAAGTCAAGTTAGCGGAGTTCTTGTTTTCTTATGTACTACTATGAACATAACATATATTACGTCAAAATTACGATTATAATCACTTTAGAGAATGAGGAGATATATGTATTTCAAAAGTTTAAAGTTTAATTTTCCAACAAATAAAATTGACTTAACATTTACATAACATGTTTAAAGACTAATGTTTTATATATTATACATTTATATATAATGTTACGTATATATTTCATATTTATAAATAAATTATCCTTCTGAATGCGATGTGCAACTAAATGAGTATTGATTACACGATGAAAATCAAAGATAAGTTAAGTAAAAAAAAATAAATCTAAATTTCAACTTACTTAACTAAGACAAGCAAGTATTTTTTTATTTTTAAAAAAGACAAAAAAAAAAAAAGAAAGAAAGATTGATACCCAGTTGTAGTTTCACAAAAATATGTATGTATGCAAAAACTTCATCAATTAACCTACATTATCTATTGCTTTAAAGACATTTTAATCAAACCAATAGGTAACTCTTTTATGTAAATGGGCTCTTTAAATCAATTAAAATCATGCTTCCAAATCAAGTATTAACTCTATATTTATTAGAAATTAACATAAAGCATTATATAAGATAGATTAATTGTCAGGTGTTTTCTATACTCTTTTTCAGTCTCCATATTATTATTATTTTTTTTAAATTGATTGGATCCCTGTGAATGGAAAAGAAACCAAATAATTTACATTGAAGTTATCCATATTTAGAAATATATGATATTAACGGCATAATTCATCATTGATATGCAAAAAAAAAATATAAAGTTTGTATGCAGAACGGATACACACGCCTTTTGTCAGTCAAGTACATATATTTGGGGAACATATATGTTGCAGTAATCTCTCCATGACTGATTTTGTTTAAATATTATTACAACTCTTTCATTACGTATTTTAATCAGTTGAGCTGATAAAAAGGATTTCATAATTTCCTTCCATCAATCTCTTTTAAGATTTTCATAAAAGTCAAACTCTCATTTGTTCCAATAGTCAACTTTTTTTTTACTGTTACTATAAAAAAAAATAAATCATATAGTTTTTTTAGGTTAAAATAGAGATGAAAAATGAATAATTTATGATATATTTAACTAAGAAACCAGTAGTTAATCGCTAGAATATGTTGTTATAATTTTGAATGTCACTCCCCCCCCCCCCTAAAACAGTCTTTTCATGATTTGATTATCCATGTCAGCCCCTATTTACTGTTCTACCAAGACGAGTTTTTTTGGGATAAACAAAATACAGTGTATCCTCCCATCAGTTGTATTTCATCAGTTGACTCTTCTGATTTAAAGCAGCTAACTCTACGTGTTATGAACTCAAAAGGAGTATTAGAATTATTAATGATTCTTAGATGTATATATTACATATATTAAATCAAGGATTGCGCGCCCTTTTTTTTGAATTTTTGAATATTATACAAGTATTAACGATTGGACTGTATTTATTAGAATTTATTAATGTATAGTATATCTAAATAATTACTCTGCCCAATATTAAAAAGTTGACTAAAAGCAAAATTCAAAAGGGTAGTTACTATTTGTTTTGTCAACAAAATTATTTCCAATTTGCAAGTCAAGGTTGCGAGTACATAAGAAAGCTCGAACTTCTTAAGTATAGAAACAATAACCTTTAAACTAAAACATTTAACAAATTATTTAAAATAATTATCTTTTAAAATTGACATTACAACTGAATATAATAACTGTTTGGAGTCTCAGTTATCTCATGAAAAAAATGTTTTTGTGTTTTAAATTGAAAATTTTAATATCATGTTGTCTTGTGCCAATTTTTTTTTCCATCAGGATTTTTTAGGGGAAATCCTGAATTGTACCCCGTATTTTTTGTAAATCATGTTTACTTTTAAAAGGATATCCTTTACACTACGAGGCGTACGTTTTTATAAAGCTCTTGACTGTCAAGGAATCATATTTGTAACAATGAATAATTATAAGAATGTCTTTTGTTCTAGACTAATAGACGTTTCGTTCTGAAGTATAAATAGTCAAAACAAAGGGATTCAATCTTGTAATATATGTATCCATGTTCATTAAACCAAGATTAAAAACACCTAGCGACATATACTGTTGAACGTACGGGACTTTGAAGAAATATATTCCCAATTTCAATTACAGCCTAGAAGAATACTCATTTTGTGAATTAAAAAATAATTCTCCCCTAGTGTATTTAATAGAGATTTCATTTCATTCTCTACGCTTCCAGGAGTCCTTTTAGGTCAAAACAAAGACTGGAAATGGAATTTGCATTAAATAAACTAGCGTATCAGAATTTTTTAATGTACAAAATGAGTATCCTTTTAGGTTTAAATTGATGTTGGAAAATGGGCCAAATTAGCTCAAAGAGTAGGGTCCAATTTTTCGAAAACCATCGGACTCTCCAATTTCTTTTTTTTTACAGATTTGAAATCAGTATGCAAAACTAAATAACTTTCATCATACTCTTACCCCTCGGGATTTTTGATATTTCAAATTTGTTGACCTGTGTTATCATTGGTGTTTTGAAAGTTGACTGGTTTAACTCAAATTAATTGTTGTTCAGCTGAGAAAAATTCCTATTAAATGAAGATTAATTTAAAAGGTTGGAAAAATTAGCTATCTGGTACCAACTGTTTCTTTTTTAAGGAAAGGTTTAGAGATGCAATATAAATAAACCACATGAGCAACAAAGTTAATTTTTTTTTTAAACCGGAAGTTTCTACAATTAAGATTCAGACAACCTCTCCAATTCATTTTGTACCTATGTATAATTCAAATTATATACCTAAGACAATTTAGATCGTTCTACATATTCATTGTATTCACAGTTTCTTTTCAAACTTTTAAAACCTCTTAAATAGTGATGTAGTTATTGACATCAATCATGGTATCGACTCTTCTATGTCTTGATCTCCTTTTCAAAACCAAGAACATAGCAAATTAAGATATTAAATAAAGAGAAAGAATAGTCTTATAAAATTATATTTATTTTCTTTATCGGCTTTTGCTGTACATAATTTCTGACATTAAAGATCAACACAATACTAAGGCAAAATAATCATACCCTTCATTCTAAAATATGGATTTCCAAATTAAAATATGTTTTTTTAATGCATGTTCTATAATATCATTTTTTTTAGTTTTATTTCAATATCTGCTAAATTTTGTCTTGGATCTGAACTTAATGTTGCTCAGACAACAACATATCCTTTTCAGATAACTACGAATGTAAGCAAATTTAATTGTCTATCTCTGAAGCATCATATACTACTTGTTTGTGAATGAATTCAATCCCCAAAATTTTTAATTATTTGTATATTATATTTCTTTTTAAAACCAGGAAACTTTGTGAAGAGGAAATTTGTTGGAGTTTGGAGATTATACCAATTAAATTCGGTTCATAAAATTTCACCGTGCTATAGGAGAATCCCATATTATAATGAAATAACCTATTTAAAAAATTAAATATGCTGCATTAAAATTATTGAAAAAAACAACAACATTAAAATGGTATTTAATGGTGTTGAGTCCTAAGAGATTTTCAGCTTTAGAGTATCAATCATTATTATATGTATGTATGATATTTACATAAAAGTAATCAGATAATTTAAAAAGACTATTGGTTCTTCTATTACTTTTATATTTTCAACAATTAAATTGTGAAATGGAGACAAATTTGCTTACAACTACATGTACAAATTATAAATTTATGATGTCTTTTTTTTTTTTTTTTTTTAAATTGACAATTTTTCTACTTCCCTTTCCCTTATTAGTAGTGTAGGGTTTTCCTATCCTCCTTCCCCCAACAATATGTCCAAAACAACCCAAAGAATGAAATTAAGGTTTTTTAAAATTTCTTATAAAATCCAAGAAAACGAAAAATAACTTTTACAAACACAACAGTTTTTTTTTTTTTTTTTTTTTTTTGCCGATTGGTGTCCATAATTTTTGCAATGTGATCTTAAGTACAAATATTAGTTTTTGATGTTTGTTTAAATCGCTCAATTTACAAAATTGCAGTTGCGATACCTCATTTTTGCTAATTATAGAAATGACAGCGATATGATTTGTGAGAAAAATAATTTTGCTAAACATTTTGATTCATTGATAAATAATTACTAGAAAAAAACTTCTATAAAAGTAAAAATGAAAAGAAACATTCATTTAAAAATAACATCCTTTTTCCAATTGGGTGAATATTTTTTGATCCCTCTTACCCTAAAATTGATTATTTACAGTCTTTATTTTTACACCAAGTAAGTATTAGATTGTATTTAATCAAATAATCAAAGACGCTTCATTATTATTCCTTGTTCTCCACTTTAGACATAAAGAAGGGGACTCAGTACTGAGAGTCATAAACAGTAAACTAAGGGACTTTCAGTAATGTGATAGGTACATGAGTGTAAAAAAGTGTGCATTCGAAAGAAAAATGTGTGTTAGTGGACTAGAAACAGCCACGATGCGCGAGTCCAGTGTATACAAGAGCCGTCGCAGCGATATAAGCGATAACATCGGTTTAAATTTTGAGATAAATGTGGAAATTAGTTTCTTCCATACAAACATTGACTCCTCAATGGAGTCTTAATTTCTTTCCCCATGTTTATTGTAAATCTGAAAAGGGAATTGTTCTTAGTGTACTCAAAGATGATAAAACGACAAATACTTTCTCATGAAGATGAATTTCTAATTTTATAACACGTCAAAACTCCGATCCCGTCGACTTCAAATTAAGGCGACTGATCCAGCATTCCTCAAAGCAGTTCCGTTCATACCCATAATCATGAAGATGAAAGGTACTGAGACATGACTCATCAAGGAACACTATTCCTTTCATTGGATATCTATGACCCTGCGATCCCACTCTTTCCTGGGAGTTGCCTTGTAATTAAATAAGAGATCCATGTTTTTGAATTTGGTTATCTTCAGCTGATGTCAGAGTCTTCTTCTGCGCTCTACTACTACAGTCTATAGCACTTGTTTTTTATTAGCTCTACCGTGAGTCTTAGATTTCTAGCGAATTTTTGCTCAAAATTGTATGAAAATTTACACACTTTGATGGACGATTTCTTCAAAGTTAAAGGCTCTTATCGGGTGCTTGACATCTTGTTTGAAAGCTGTGGGTCTAATCTCTTTAATGTGTTCCTTATTAATTCATTTCATGCAATATTCAAGGAGTTATTTAAGTACAAAGGATTTCACCGACTTTTGGGCCTATTCCGGCACCCTACGCCCCTAGGAGTCCTTTTAGATCAAAACAAAGACAAAAATTGAAATCTCCATAAAAAATACTAGCCAATCATCATTTTTTAATGCTCAAAATGTGTATTCTTCTATGCTTAAATTGAAGTTGAAGTTGGAAAATGGGCCAAAAAAGCTAAAAAAGTAGGGACCGATTTCTCGAAAAACCGTCGGACTCTCGAAAAAAAGAATTACAGATTTGAAATCAGTAAGCAAAACTGAATAACTTTTATTATACTTATACCCCAGAAGATTTTTGAAAGTTCAAATTTGTAGACCTGTGTAATTAATTATATTAGGGATAATGATTGGGCGAACGAAGTAATTGTGTCTCTAACTCAGTGATGAGGTATACAAACCAAAATGCATCTTTTGAACATCAACTATTATGGTTAAATAAGATGCCAATTTGTATATTTATTTTTCTCGTTCCTCAATGTTTATTCTCTAGGGTCATTCATATCCCATATTTAAAAACTAAGTCTTATTTATGACAATATTCAAAATATTTTTCTTTGAACATTTACCCGTAATTGCACCTCAACTACGGTTCGAGTTTCTACCTCTTTCTAACCTCTTACTTTCAAATAACTTTAGTTTAGAGAGTAATTCACATTTTTAAACAAATTAATTCAACTCATCCCATACTTCATTTCAAATAAAAAGAAATCTTGATACATCGTCTTATATTTCATCATGTTAGCGCAATACGCCTACACTCATTTGTACTCATTATAAAGGTATGCATACCTATATATTATATGCAGTTATGACGAGATAACATTGATATAGACGCTCCTAGTACGATTCATACATTGGATTTTTTTATTAATTTACCTTTAGTTCTTTCAGTAAGGATTTTCATCTGCACTGAAAAACAAAACGTAGGTTGAACCTACTCACCCATAAAAAAACTTTATTACTTTGCATCCAAAGCCTTTCAATATTTTCTTTTCTGATCCTTTATAAATCATTTGATATCCAGATCGGAACTCAGTTCTTTTGTTAAAATTTAATTGGTAATGTTTTTCATTTTTTTTTTTTTTTAGTTTTGTTATATTTGCTCTCAAAGAGGGTAGAAAAAACTGAAGGTACATATTGTACGTTACATTCTACTTAAATTGATAAATTTTACTTAAATAAAAATCAATCATTAGAACTACTAACATAGTATTCAAAAATTTTAAAAATAAGGCCCACAATCTTTGATTTAATGTAGAGTCAGCTACTTTAAATCAAAAAGGTCAACTGATAAAAACCGTTAAAGGGTTAACACAATGTCTTTATGTTTATTTTAAAAAACTTGTCGTTGAACGTATATTTTTAAAATGAAGATTTTTTAACAAATAAAAGAAAATGACTCGTTTAACGTTACATAATAATACAAAAATGATTGATTTTCATAGCTATTTTGATAGCAAATATATCTTATTATAATACATATATAATTTATATAGTCATAATACATTCATGTTAAATAGGAATGTATTAAAACTTGGTAGCAAAAATTTGCGAAAATGAATTAACCAGTTATTGTGAAAACAAGCTCCAATACAAATTAGTTAGTTTGCAATGAGAAAACAAATAAACTTAACAGCAGTAAATGAAATGTTTGACCCTTGCTTTTAATATATAAATTATAAATGTATTATATATTTACATATATATGTATATCGTTGATTACATTATAATATTTTTGAATCGATATAAATGAGTACTCAAAAAATTGAATGATATTATTTATTTATAATGTAGACTAGAACAAGAATTTGATTAGTTAATCCATCATTTTGATTAATTAATTCCATTCAACAACGTATAAACGTTATTCAATGAATTAACATTTTGTAAATAAACGTTATTAACCGGAAATTTTTGTACTGATGTGCGACCTTAACTTATTATTAATTAACCAAGTATTGTTAGCGATAAGAAAATCTTATACAATAATTTTATATTAGACATGTAAAAAGCAGCACAGGAAGCGTGTAAAAACTTCAATGCTACCAATTACCAATGCTGCTGGTTCTTCTTTAATATTAGCTATGAAAATTTTAATTATGAATGTATCATTTAAAACGAGTTGATTATGCAAGTGGCATCTAAAAATGGGAGGAATCGCTTATTCAATAATATACTAATTTTAGCAAATTAGGGGAGAATAAAATATAAATCATACTAATCGGTAAAATAATTTTGTTCGAGTATAGAAAATGAAATATTATTACTAAAAATACATCCATTTTTTAACGTTTAAGTTTCGTTAAGTTTCCTCGGATACAAATAAACGAAATATTTGAGTTTTTTAAAATAATTTTACATATATTTCTATAGGTTTTTTTTAATCTTTAGTACTATGATTTTTTCTACCTGAAATTCAAATTATGAAAATATGTAATTTCCAGTTGCTACTTTCTTAATTAATCTAGTATAAAGTTAAAAGATATTTAAGATGTGAAAATTGCTGGAATCCCGGCGAGCGAAAACAGACAAAAATGAAAGAAAGAAAAGTATGCAGGTAACCTGCAGAATATTTCTTCTTCTCCATTTGAATATTTAAACGTCATCGGCAGAATAAAAGTACAATACACAGCAATATCTGAGAGCAGATAAATATGTTGTTTTTCGGAGTTACCATATTTTTTATTTTTTAAATCAGCGTCCAAAACTGAATAACTATTATTATACTTATACCCCCTAGGATTTTTGACTGTTGACCAGTGTTACTATTAACCATTATCATCAAACCCATAGACTTGAAGATAATTATATAGTATATTCGAAACAGAGTATTTACTTAATTAATTACTATAAGTCCAAGAAGAGCTGTCTTGAGCCTGGAGCAAGGCTGTCACAGCTACAGTCATAGTATTATATCGACAGCAAATAAGCTGACTTTTATTGTTACCCTATCATTTTTGATGTCATCAAGGGGAGGGGCTTATTTTTACACGCCAGATACCTGCATTTATACATCTTAAATAAAATTAATTATTATCGATAATCTACAGAACTCCCTGCTCAAGGTTACCATAATTTTTATGTCTTTATATCAGGTGTGGTTTTTACGCTCATCAATATTTCGATCTTTTAGACATTAATAGCCATAACCTGTGAGAACAAGGGCATGGTAATTTTGAATTACACTCTCAAATAAAATCGCAAATCTGTGATGCCTTACACGTAACTAATCAAAAAAAATGTAAATATAATTTAAAGAGTAACATTTAATCGATCATTTTTGAATCTGAATGAATTTTCACGAAAAATGATACTAGTCTGCTTTTATGCTGAGGTTGTGACATATCTATCAAATATCTATTATATTTATTTTAGAAAGAGAAAAATATTCGTTTAAAAGACATAGGTCTCTAATAGATTTATGTCAAGTCAACAAGGAAGCAAGTTTGTTTTCAAATATTGAAAAGGAGAAAATCCACTTTTAAGCTTTTTTACTTCATAAAAATAACGGCCAAATATTTCGGAGTCATTTTAAGACCTATAGTGCACGGTTTTTAGTAAAACGTCACTTTTAATCAAGAAACAACCAAGGATTGTTGTTGTCTATCTAATAAAGCAATCGGATAAATGTGTCGACTGTACTACAAGCGTATGTGGTCCCTGAAAAAACGTCCATCTTTTTCATAGCCCCATAGATTTATTTAGTTGCAGTTGGCTAAAACCAGGTCTTTTGTTTAAGAACTATTAAGAATCAACTTAATCCCATGAATCATAGTAATAGTAACTACATAGTCAGAAATACTAGATGGTTTTTATTCTTAATTGTGGCGGGTTTTTTCCCTATAATACAGTTGCAATTATTGGAGTCATTATTTAATTAAGCAAAATATACCATTAATACAAACGAAAGAGAATTGCTTCAAGAATATGAGTGCAGTTCACACTCATTTTTGAAATATTTCAGATAAACTTGGTTTCTTGTGGACATGACACATTTATAGTTGTTGTTAAGGAATTTCAAAGGCTTTCATAGTCAAAATACTGATAATAATTACTTATAGAATAAATATTGAATATCCTTGTATCATACATTTTTTATGAGTGTGGAAAACTCCAAATGTATTGTGCTATGTTGTATCCTAAGCGACATAGTAATAGTTAACAATAACAAGCCTTTGATACTGAAATTACTTAAAAGAACATAAAAAATGACATGATAAGAATTCAAACATCAGAAATTGTATCCATCTAGCTACATACTTTGAGGCAATGCATCGCTTATCTGTGAGTGTAAAAATATCATGTTTTGATGTTTACATTGGTAAGCACACCTTTTATTCACATAAACATGTTAAAACGGCGCCTTATAGATAAAGGTGACTTCTGAGTCCATATTTAATAAAATAATAAGAGATGTTTATATATTACCCATATGCATGAGGTTCGGAATTTAAAAGTGTGGTAATGGGTTTGGTTACTTTATATATATATATATATATATATTAATACAAATATCTATTAACATTTTGACACAAAAACATTAAAATATCAAAATAATGAATTTCAAGTGACAAGTCTGATTTTTCTTTATTTGATGATGAATAAGTTATACCATTTACTCACTTGGGCAAATTGGGCAACTTTCAGCTAGATTTCGCCCAATTTTACCTTGTTTAGCCAAACAATGTACCATCGCACTAATCGACCCATTTTTGCAGCAGATGGATATTGGAGATAAATAGTGATCACTTACGACAACGTGATGCAAAAACAATCGTTGTCGAAACACGGTGAGGCCAGGATGACTTTGCTGCAGATTTGGTAGTTTTGGCGGGGAAGCATCCTCTAATAGCTTCTCTTCTCAGCTAAACTCTTAATTCGGACCAGTACTGTCAACTATTAGCTGAGAATGTCTGTAAGGGTTAAAAAAATGTTCGACATTTCATTTGTGATACGATGCTCAATAGTATATTTGTGAAAAATGGTGATGTACTTGAGGATGGGACGAGGTAGAGAATGGAGAATGATGGAACTCTCATCAATATTGCAGTTGTTAAGGGAATCAATATTGCCATCAAATGGGGAGCAATACGGTTTGTCATTCACCAATACAGTGATGGGCCCTTTTCCATAAATTTGAAGTTATATTTGTACAATTCAGAACACTAAATCTTAAAAGAGCAGGGCACTTGTCCATAGTACCCCAACCTTCTAAAACTAATGAGTATAATAGATTGCGAGTATTATCCATGTTAGAGGGCGCGAACGTGATCCAAAAATACGAATACAAATACTATGGTCACATGGTATCCTTTAACCATCAATATCTTCACAATACTTTTCAGTCAGCTATCAAGTTTTTAGTTATTTTGCCCCTTATTAGTGTCTTTAACGTGGATATGATTAAGCTTGTATCAATTCCCGATTTTAATGAAGATTTTTTTCTTAAAAATTGGCTAATATCGGTCCCTTTTACTTATTGAGGGAAATACAATGAGGATTGCTATGTTTTGGAATTCTTCAAAAATAAAAAACTCAAGACTCTTTTCCATTTATTTTCCACAACGTGTCTTAGTTTCTCAGAACTATTCTAGAAACGTGTTTCTAAAATTTCCTTCATTTTTGTACAAGGTAATATTTTTCCATAAACACTTGAATGTTGTTCCCACATTAAGCTCCTATTTTTGATTCGAAAGGAAGGCATGTTTTGGCTGATTTTGTAGGAAAAAAATACAAATCCTGGAACTACAACATTTAACTGACCTCTGAAAAAAAAATGGCAGAAAAATGAACTGATATTTGTGCTAATCATTTGCTTGCACATTTTTGATCTCAAAATTTGAAGAAAAACAAAAGTCAAAATATTTCATTATCCGTAGTAATACTTTTGAATAACAAATGAATCCATTCATCATTTGAATTTATTTTCACAATGATTGACTCATTTTTCTTATCGAATGCTTGCTTCAAAGATAAACACACCTCTGTTGTGAATACCATACACTTAATGGTACTTGCTATAAATATACTTTATTTGTTTGAGCTATAAAAATGAATGGTCATATTTATATTTTTTGTCTAACAGGTCATATAATTTCTATCATATTGACAAGTTTTTTTGTTGTTGTTTTCAATCCTACCCAAAGGAGTTTGATGTTACGTTACAACATATTATTCTTAAAATGATGTCCCTAAAATATCATTCGTGATGATTTTTTTTTACTGAGTTGGATAATCATGGATTTTTGGACAAAATCTCCTGGGGTTTATTGTACGAAAAAAAAAAATATTGTTCTATTTTGTGATCAGCTCTTAAAAATTACTTACAAATCATTTATGATTAGTAAATGATCTTTATTTGGAAGTCAGACAGAATGATTATAAAATTGCATATATAAATATATTTTTCAGTAATGTTTTTTATCATGAGAAACTCAAAACAGGAGCTAGCTACGGGAGAAATGTAATAAAGATAGAATATTGATCGATTGCTGAAATATTTAATAAATAAGACTAGTTTCTTAAGTATCATTGCTTAAAATTTTGTTTCCAGATCTTCACTTATAATAGTTCCTACTCCTTGTGCATATATTCACAATTATACTTACATAAGTGTGATGTTTTGAATATCTAAAAATGTGAAGTTCACGCATTTATGAGTATTCCATAAATCACTAAGGCACAAAATCAATATATTCTTAAATGAATTATAAATGCTTTTAAATAGTACATATTATTTAAGAAAAATTGTAATAAATTTCTAGTATACGACTGGACCTATTTAAAATCATAAGATTTAAGATCATAAGTCAAACTTGGTCTAACTGTCATCTGCTTTGAGCATGTGACTCCTCAAATCAGCCATATCTAGTTCCCACGCATGAAATTTATAACATAAATGCACTGTATTAGGTGTGTTTTTGCAATATCCAGCCAGCGGTCACTCAAAATAATGCATACCAATACAGATAAATCTGCTTCAACGGTCACTTTCTTAAGTGCCCTTGAAATAGAAGAATTAATTATTCCAGATAATAAGTACTTACTATTCATATTTTTATTCAAGTCCGACCGTGTATAATTCAGATCTACATATATATATATATATATATATAGTAAATAAAATATGGATTGAAATACATAAATGGTAGTAGTTGTTTCCCCACATTTCTTTCTTTCTCTTTCTCTCTCTCTATCTGAGTATAAATATGACAATTTTAACAAAGCTAGTAATGCAATATTAAAATTTACAAAGTTTGTATCGATGAAATAAATATTAGTATGCTAAATTAGAAAAACAGAGGAACCATATTTACATGGCTAATCACTTTTGAACAAACGGAAATTTCAGATTTTTTAGCAAATACTATTGGAAGCTCTTTTTCATTTTGTTATATAAATGTATATTGATACATATTAAAATTGAAGTTAATTTTATTGTAATTTTGGGTATATTTCATATAAAAAGTTATACATACCTACATGTTTATTATTTGATACAGTTTAAAAAAAATCAAGCCTAGTTTAAGCGGTCACTGTTTTAGTTTCCCTTGCCAGGTCACATAATACAGAGTCTTGTTTTGTCCTAGAACTCTCTTCAATGCTGTTTTAACAGTAGATTACTTGAGTCGTGCGAAAAAATATCCCATTTTCTATTAAAAAATAATATAAAAATAAAATATTTATTAAATATTAATGAAATAAATCTAATCTTATAATAGCGTATGTTGAAAGAGCCTTATAAAAGAAGAAAACATACTTATCTCCTCCTTATTTATATATGAGTAAATATAATATTAAGTATATACACTTATGTAGGTTTTTTGATATCCCTTTACCGAACCACAATAATTCAAAATACCTAGATATAATTAATAGGCATCATAGAACACACATAACGAGCTTTTTGGGATAAACAAAAGTGTTGTGTATTTTTCCTTTAGCTATTTTTCACCAATTGACTCTTCTGATTTAAGGCAGCAGAGTCTACGTATTACTCTTTTTTGAATATTATACAATTACTTACTATTGATTTGTATATATTGGTAGACTTTATCAATGTATGTATAGTATATCTAAATAATAACTCTTCCCAAAATTAAAAGTTGACAACAAGGAAAATATGTACAGAAGGCTAGCTACCAGTAGTTTTTCCCAATTTTTATTTTCCCCTCTTAAAAGTTGATGTTGCGAGTGAACAAAAAAGCTTGACGTGACAATGATACAAACACTGATTATTAAGTATCTGAGGGTTACTCATAAGTATAGATGTTGAGATAAAGTTGAATTTAAAGAGGAAAATAAAAATATCCGTTGGTACATTGATGATCCATTTGAATTCTGTCTTCTCAGTATCTTTGAGGTGAGAACTTGCTACAACCATAAGTAACTATAAAATTACTGTAAAAATTGGTTATGGTTTGATTTTTTTTGTCTGTATATGCGTCCGTGTGCTTGAGGCTAAAAATGAATTGCTCCATGAGTCGAGCATAAATTGGAACAAAAGCGGAATATACATAGTCCTTTGAGCAGAGAAACAATAGCTTGGGCTCAGAGCAGTGTCCCAAGGGGATAGCATAGCAAAATCAGATCAATCCATTCGGTGAACATAGTCAAAAATATATAAAATACATAATTCTTCTATCTAAATTATCTTTTTGATACTAGGTAATAGCTTCTTTATGCAATTTTAATTAGCTACAAACCTTTTTATTATTTCTATGTTTTAGATACTTGACTTGAACAAAAATGTGACTCTCACCTTGATTGCATAATATTTCAAAGGTTGTTGTCTATGTACACCTTGTATTGAACAAACTATTCGTAATAAAGCGTCGTCGTCTTTGAGTTATACATATTTACATAAGTAGGTAATTTGTAAAAACCATATTTTGTTTAAACTTTATTCTCATTTTTTAAAAAAAATGTGATAAACCAAAGAGTTAAAATTAATTTTGGAGAGAAATAGAGGCCCTAGAACGCAGCTATGTGGTACATGTGTGTAGCCCAGTTGTGCCTTTGTATAAGAAAAAAAGTATGATATCAATATATAACTCATATAAAGTTTATCTGTTGGATATGTTCCGATGGAGCTGTCATGATTTCAGTTGGAGTATTTCCTTTGTTTTTTTAAGAAGTTCCTCTTTTAAGGTAGATTTAATTTAGTCATAGTATGTATAAAAATTTTCTCTATCACAAAGAAGAGTCTAAATGAAAAATTGCTGATGAAATTAACACTGCCTATGTCAATGTTGTTTTTGTTTTTTTGCGTGACGACACAAATTACGAGTAACACCAGAAAATAAATATTTTCTTTGTCATAAGATTTTTAGTTGTGTTTTTCCATTTGTTTGCTCAATTCCTTTTCCTTTCATGGAAGGGCAAATATTTTTTTCAGGCATAATATTATTTCACAAGGCACTACCGGTTGAAATAGAAGAATAAGTACATTTATAAGTTTTCAAATGTGATTGGCTGAAATTCTGCCTTACTTTAAGGGTACCATATTTATTTATGACATCATCTCGGGCGTGCGTGTCAGCTGGACCCTTTTTATATATCACTGATTATTACTATATTGACCGTGTCAATAACTTAGATAAAATACGAGGCCCAGTTAACCGGGTAAATATACACAGCTTTTAAATTAATATAAAATTTAGATGGATTCTATATGTGGCGCTAAGCAAATGAATTATCATTGAATTCACACTATAAATAAGAATGTAGAGTTTAATCAGGGTGTCTCAAAAAAATGTACTCACTCTTTTGCTTCTCGTCATTCTAAGAGTGAGTACATTTTTTTTTGAGACACCCTGTAATTAGGAATGTAAATAATATGCAAATGGGGCGTGTAAAATAAAAAGAAAGAGAAAACCAACCTGGTAACCCTGACAATTTGATGAATTTTGAGAGGGAAGCAGCTTGAGCTGTGATGACGTTTTACTGAGCTACAAGCAGCTATTCTCTTTTATATATACAAATGAAGACATCAATAATAAATAACAACATTATGTATACCTAGATGAGAGGCAGAAAATTAACTGAAATTAATGTCTAAGATAATATAAGCCACTGAGTTAATAGATATAATAATTCTCATGAGTCATAATCACTATTGTACTTAGATCCATAGAATTTGATAGACTCCGATATCTTTCATCAATTCGAGTTAATCACAAAATATAACAATTTGATCAGATGAAGCTCAAATTAATTCGTGTATATTATTTTCATGGTTCCATGGTCTTTCGATATATATAAATAGTTTCATTACAAAATTTAATTCATTCACAAGCACGACGAGCTTTTTTGAGCACTAGCAATCCCGATTCTCAAAAGGGAAAGTAAAAAACTGGAAAAACAACTGGTAGCTACCCTTCACTATTTTCCCTGTTGCCAACTTTTTAATATTTGGCAGAGTTATTATTTAGATAATCTATACATTGATAAATTCAACCTATATACAAATCAATCGTTAATACTTGTTTATTATTCAATAATTCAAAAAAAAGGGTGCGCAATCCTTGATAAATAATAATAATAATAATACTCTTTTTGAGTTCATAACATGTAGAGTCAGCTGCTTTAAATTAAAATAGTCAACTGATGAAAAACAGCTAAAAGGAGAATACATAGTAGTGTTTTTGTTGATCCTAAAAAGAATCTCTCAACCGACCCTACAAAAATAGAAAGAAAAAAGGTCTAAAAAGAAATGGTAGCTAGCCAATGACGTTATTTAACTACACTTCATTTAATAAAAGGGTTGGTTGTTATATCATTTATACCTATATTTATATTTGGTAACTCTATCTTACAGTTGTTGTTCCGTTAATACAGAAATGTTAGGCCACTTCAACGTTTGAGTAGAGCGTTAATAGCGTTGTATCATGCTTAAATATCCCTTACCTATATTTCATATTTGATTCTATAGTATTTTTGAAATATCATACTTCTAATAACGCTCCAGTTAAATGTTGAAGTGGCGTACCTTCTGAATAATACATAATTAAGGGTTCTTTTCGTTGACATGTACTATATTTGTTCTTCTACTCATAATTATATAGTATATGTGATCTGAATTGGCTCTAAATTATAATTGTATTTAATTTCTTTTGATTCTGACCATTTAAGATTTATTTTATTGAATGAATTGATGAAGAAAAAAAATTAGTTTATTTTGTGTCGTTATTAAATGTAATTTTTAAGGTACGATATTATCATATAAAAACAACTAAATTTACATGTTTTGATAGGATAAAGTGTTCAGGGAGACAGACATTGTTTAATTTTGCATTTAAAAATTGACGTTACACATTTTCTAAGCATGCATATCACCAGAATAATGATCAAAATCTATCATTTACAGATTTCTTACTATTCAGCTATTTCAAATTGAAAAATAAGGCTTTTATAGGGATTTGAAGTGAGCGTGCGTTTTAAGGAGAGGATTTTTCCTTTGACTCAAATTTTCCAATCTTTATACATAGATAATGAAGATATTGATTTGAAATTTTGCATAGACTCTGGTCTTGTTAGTTTAAAAAAATTTGATGATTAGACAGGGAATGACCTTGAAGGGAATAGTGAACAGTTCAACAAGATTTAATTCGAGTTCAACTAATCAATGCTCAGATCACAAATAAGGATGTACACATAAAGGAAAGGTGAAAAAAAAATACAAAAGGGGCTGCTGGTGTTTTATTATATTGATCGAAGAATACTCATCGATCCCTTAGCTCAGAAACTGACACCATTTTGGTCCAAAAAATAACTTACGAAGGGTGTTTTTCAAAAAAATATTTTTATAATGAAGGGCTAATCACTTCAATTAGATATGATCTAGAAACTACAAATATCAAGCAATTAACTATAATTTAATATTCCTCGTGGTTTTATGCCCTCAAATATTTTTCAATTTGAGCCTTTTAAAAATCATTTGAGCCCATAATCACGATGAGCTTTTTGCAATTAATTAAACTATGTACTATGCATTCTCCCTTCCTCTGTTTTTCATCAGTTGACTCCTTTTTTAAATAGTAATAATAACACAGGTCTACAAATTTGAACTTTCAAAAATTTCTGGGGTATAAGTATAATAAAAGTTATTCAGATTTGCCCACTGATTTCAAATCTGTAATTTTTTTTTCGAGAGTCCGACGGTTTTTCGAGAAATCGGTCCCTACTTTTTTAGCTTTTTTGGCCAATTTTCCAACTTCAACTTCAATTTAAGCATAGAAGAATACACATTTTGAGCATTAAAAAATGATGATTGGCTAGTATTTTTTATGGAGATTTCAATTTTTGTCTTTGTTTTGACCTAAAAGGACTTCTAGGGGCGTAGGGTGCCGGAGTAGGCCCAAAAGTCGATGAAATTATTTGTATTTAAATAACTCCTTGAATACTGCATGAAATGGATTAATAAGGAATGCATTAAAGAGATTAGACCCACAGCTTTCAAACAAGATGTCAAGCACCCGATAAGAGCCTTTAACTTTGAAGAAATCGTCCATCAAAGTGTGTAAATTTTCATACAATTTTGAGCAAAAATTCGCTAGAAATCTAAGACTCACGGTAGAGCTAATAAAAAACAAGTGCTATAGACTGTAGTAGTAGAGCGCATAAGAAGACTCTGACATCAGCTGAAGATAACCAAATTCAAAAACATGGATCTCTTATTTAATTACAAGGCAACTCCCAGGAAAGAGTGGGATCGCAGGGCCATAGATATCCAATGGAAGGAATAGTGTTCCTTGATGAATCATGTCTCAGTACCTTTCATCTTCATGATTATGGGTATGAACGGAACTGCTTTGAGGAATGCTGGATCAGTCGCCTTAATTTGAAGTCGACGGGATCGGAGTTTTGACGTGTTATAAAATTAGAAATTCATCTTCATGAGAAAGTATTTGTCATTTTATCATCTTTGAGTACACTAAGAACAATTTTCAGATTTACAATAAACATGGGGAAAGAAATTAAGACTCCATTGAGGAGTCAATGTTTGTATGGAAGAAACTAATTTCCACATTTATCTCAAAATTTAAACCGATGTTATCGCTTATATCGCTGCGACGGCTCTTGTATACACCGGACTCGCGCATCGTGGCCGTTTCTAGTCCACTAACACACATTTTTCTTTCGAATGCACACTTTTTTACACTCATGTACCTATCACATTACTGAAAGTCCCTTAGTTTACCGTTTATGACTTTCAGTACTGAGTCCCCTTCTTCATGTCTAAATTGGAGAACAAGGAATAATAATGAAGTGTCTTTGTTAACGTCAATCGTATTCTGAACAAATTTCATTTCGGACTCTCGAAAAAAATAATTACAGATTTGAAATCAGTGAGCAAATCTGAATAACTTTTATTATACTTATACCCCAGAAGATTTTTGGCTGTTGACCAGTGTAATTAATTCAATATAATTACTATTTTCAGACTTTTTTTCTTCTTTTTTTTTCAAGATACCTGCTTTTCAATTAAATAAAAATAATATTAAATTACGTATCAAGAAAAGACCCGTAATATTCACGCTCTTCCTTCATGATTTGCTGATGATAACAAGAGACCATATGAAGAAAATATTTTGTGCCTGAATTATTCTTAGTTTAGTCAGGAAATTCCCAAAAGAAAAGAAAAAAATCTTGGCATGGGGTATTAAAAAATGTACATGAATACATTCTGTATAAATTGAAGAAGAGGGCCTGTGTTACGAGATGAAGTCAACAGTGGATGGATTGGACCGTAAAAACAAATTGGAAAAAGGGGAAGGAATTTTTAATAGCGAACATACTTACAAGAAAAGTTTTCTTGGAGAATAAAACGAAAAAGATTCGAGGGAGTATCATCATTACATATGTACATTATAGAATATTACATCATGTATAAAAAGTGACTTATAACATTGAGTCCTTTCACCATACCTGTCTTTAACCTGGACCTTGCATTCCCTTCTCCTATAAATCAGATGGTAATTTGTACATGCATATAGTATAATGACTTCTTTTTCGCATATGTTGATCATGTATGTATTTCACCATTGGGTTCTTCCACAGAGTTGTAAAAGCAGCTCACATTATTCCAGTATTCGCTTATATGCATTTTGCATCGCGGTTCACGAGTCTAGTCTATATAGAGAAGGATTTTTTGAGTTAGAGTCCAAGTCAATACAAGTAAGTATCTTGACGGATTTTCATATAAAATGATAAATGGCGCTTAAATAAAATGATGATGATGACTTTTTTTGAATTCAAGCAGGTACGATCCTGAAGTCACAGTTAAATGTGATTTGAGTATTTATCCTGGGTATTTAGCATGCATAACCTCTATTTATAGAAATATGAAATATATTTTCTTATTTTGCTATTAAAGTATACCAAATATATCCATTTCGTCTCCCAAACTTCAAGGACAACAAATGTATCTGTAGTAAATGAACAAGAACATTCCGAATACATTTGTTTCGGATATATTATTACCTTAATTAGACGGTTTTGTAAAATCTTATATAAATATATTCTACTTGTAGATTAATTTTGACTCATTTAACTGCCCAATAGTGCACCAACAACAAGCAACTCAAAAGTCCACAGCACATGTGTAGAAGCAAAAATTAAAAGAGTATTATGTTTTTGCTTTATTGTCCGGGGGCCATGAAGAGATGGTCGAGGGTCCGGAGTTAGGAGGCAATCTGTCTATAGGGAACCCTTGGTCAACATTCAGTAATCTTTTTACTTTCCATTGACTTCTGTCTTTGTAATTATTCCCATTAATTATTGATTGCCTTAGGAGTAGACCTTCCAAGTAATTGAATAATATTAATTTCATGAAGATTCGACTTTTTATAGAGAAGGATTGATTTTAGTTTCCTCATAACTAGAGTAAAATATAATAAAAGAGTTTACTTATTCTTCCAAAGTGTAGCCAGTTCCTAATAATTCACAAAAAGATCAAACTATAATGAGTTTTTGATAAGGAAAACATTATACATTGACAATTAGTTATTTAAATTTTTTTAAAAGCAATTTCAATTTCTGGCATTTTATTTATCGGTTTATTTAGGATATCTATCGGTTTATTTGAAATTTCAACACTATCCCCACTGGTATTGTAATACACTTTTTGCGTACTTACAAAAAATAAATATATAACGTGAAGTTTGAGTATTTTGTTACTAAGTTCTACTTCGTAGCTCAACTTTTCACATCTACATATTGATAATGTGTATTCCTTATCCTGAATAAAAAGTAAAATGTATTTGCAAATATCATTATGATTTCTTAATAGTTAATTATTTTTAAAAAATAAGGACAAAAATAGCCAGAAGACATTTTCAAATTTTCTAAAGATTTGCAGTTATATTTATAAAATCAATATAGACTTACATATCCTCAGAATCCATGCTTAATGAAATAGTTTGTTCTTCGTATGTTAAAATTGTCAAATTAAGGACTGAAACTCAATTTTGACCCAGTAGCAAATATCAACGGGGATTTTCAAAACTTTCATAATTTTAGAGAGTTTATGATACATTTGGAGACGAAGGTTTCTTTTTCATCATTCATATATAGTCTATGAGGAAAAAAACAAAACAAAAATAAATCCTTTAAACTTGAATGTTCAATATATTTAAATGTACACAAGGAAAGTGGTAAGAATTTGAGAAGTTTCCACATAGTTACTTTGAAGACTTCCACGAGAATAAAGAAGTGATAGAGACCACAATAATAAGCATACACAGCTTATTTATAATAGAATTGGGGACCAACTACCATGAGACCTGTCCACAAGTTATTTATTACGAATCTGAATCAAGTATTTGAGCACTAGTCCAAATTGAATGAGCAAGTGCTCTCATCTTGAGTCAGAGTCGAGTTTAAGGTCAAAACGAGCCTTTTAGGGTGTATTTTCCCTTCAGCTGTTTTTCATCAGTGGACTCTTCTGATTTAAGCACGTCGAGCTTTTTTGTCCACTGACAAACTCGACTGACAAAAGGGAAAGGAAAAATTTGGAAAAACATCTGGTAGCTACCCTGCTGTATTTTCCTTGTTGCCAACTTGTTAATAATTGGCAGAATTTATTATTTAGATATACTATATATTTATAAACTTTACCAATCACAAACCAATCGTTACTACTTGTAATATATTCAAAATTCAAAAAAAGGGCTCGCAATCCTTGATTTAATATATTTTTTATGCATCAAAATCATAAATAATAATAATACCCTTTTTGAGCCCATAACACGTATGGTCAGCTGCATAAATCAAAAGCTTCAAATAGTGAAAATCAGCTGAAGGCAGAATAAAGTGTGTTTTTGTTATTCCCAAAGAGCTCGTCGTGAAGGCAGCTGACTCTACGTACTATGAATTATTTTTTTTTAAAATATTATACAATTGATTACTCTTGATGTGTATATTGGTAGAATTTACCAATGTTTAGTATATCTAAATAATAACTCTACCCAAAATTAAAAGTTGGCGACAAGGAAATTACCCAAAGTTATTCCAAATTTTTCTTTTCCATTTTTGAGAGTCGATGTAGAGATTGCACAAAAAAGCTCATCGTGGGTAGCAGTTTAATGAAATTTAAGTACGCCTCCAGTTTGAGTCCTCAACTTTAATTCGGTTCATTACATCAATATTAAAATTAAATCAACCCGATATTCCCGATATTTTTGATCAAGAAATTGTTAATAAAACTACACTTTTTTTCTTCTTCATATCTCCGAATACTTTCAAAATAAGAGTACAACTTTCTCACTTGATACAAAAGATTGCTCCAAGATTCAAGTCTTGGTTAAATACACAAATCTTATCGCTTCTTTGTCCATAACAGGGAGTAGATAATATATGAATTACCAAACTATAGTTCAGCCATGTACTTACATATGATGCAAGTGACCAAATCACATCAATTTGCAATATTTACAAACATTTACATTCATAAACTATTAATGGGCTTCACGTATGCGATTTACTCTTTTCCTCATGAAAGTTCGACATTATATAATTAATTATATGCAATTATGCGTATTTTTGGTATCCACTCCGTCTGATGACGATACTGTTCAAGAGTTGACTTCGCTGTTCTTCTTTCCACAATTCAAACCCCTCCTTTGATTCCAGAAACATCTCTCTGAGTCTGATGAAACTTGAGCCAAGGTTATTCACATCTCCAACAAGCAGGAGATGAATATAGCCTGCTTGCAGGTTGCAACACTATTACGCTGACGTCGAAAAATACACCGGTAACATTTTCTCTTTTCAGAGTGTACAGCTATTCCGTGACAATAAGTGCCAAACTCTCAGATTACTCTTAAAACAATTGATGAAATGGAATATGAGGAGTACAAATATATAGGTAAATTACTAACTTTCGTACACTAAAAAGGAAAAAACTATGATAGATTTTTGTAAAGAATGTAACCGGAAATGATGAAATTCAGTATTAATTTCTTATCATCTTTAACTGCATATTGTCTCATTTTTTTTAAAAAAAGAGAAGAATATTAAAAAATTATCCTTCATCCACGAAAATTCATTTCTGCTAATATTGTAAAGTGTTTTTTTGCAGATACATATACCTATATATATATATATATATATATATAATTCTTATTCATACATCCAGAAAAATGTTTTAAGTAGAGTAAATCTGTTTATTTGAACAGGAATAGACTCGTCACATTTAGTTAAAAAAAAGACAAGGGTTGAATGACTTGGGGCGTCCTCTTGAGTGAAAAAATAGAAATAGAGAATTCTTCTCTTAAACATATGGTGGTGGTAGTGGGTGAGAGAGGGCGCTAAAATGCGTAAGTTCGAGTAAAATAAAAGAGAGAAATAGGAAAAGAGGGAGGTACTACTGTCGCCACTGTCTGTATTAGTACCTAAAGTGCACATGGTGGAGATGAGAGAGCTTTTCACGCGCGATGAAGAGCGAGTGCTCTCTGTATTTCATTCTGGGTATTTCTCGGAGAATTTCGTCATGTTTTTTATCACAATACATTTTCGAGGAATTGACTATGTCGAGATTAGTCACATTTGATACTCCTCTTGGGGAAGTTAAAGTGGAAGAAATTGGATGCTGTCCATGGCTTCGGCCTACTGTGGTGATAAAGTGAAAGAAAAAGTATTCAGCCGTGAATAAGAAGATCAGTGGACCTGAGTCCCTCACTCCCTATTTGTTTCCAAGCTCCGAAAAGGGCTTAAGAATTTCGCATTCGAGTTCATCTCATCCGATCAAGATTTTTTCTTCATACGAGACGAATCCCCCGGATCTTGAGGAAATATGGAATTTAGAAGGAGAAATATGTCCCAGCAACATGTCTTTGGAGGAAAATCCAATATCGGAAATAGAATTCGTACCCGTCCGCGTAGGAAGTGCGGCGGCGGGAGCTTCAAGACTGACAGCGGTTCCTAACTTAGTCAGTCAACCCTTACTTCAACCCGATCCTGTAGTTAATCATTTCGAAGAAAACGTTTTGGCCGATTGGTCCTACGAGGCACTCTCTGACTCTTTCATCAATGAACTTCTCTCGGATCATCCCGAAAACGAGACGAGCAACGAGGAAGATTTGGGTCCCATCGTTGATCCACGGGATTTAAACATCAGCAACAACACCTTTGAAGTCCCTCCCAAAGAAGTGGAAAAAATCAAACCCAATCTCATCACCATCGATGACATTAAATCATTGACCCCCGTAGATTCCTCAGAAATCCCTACCGTGATTCTCGAAGGGGACGACAATATCATGATGGTGGAGCCACTCTCGATTTCTCCTCCTCCACCTAAATTAAGAGGCCGCCCCAAGAGCCTCAAAGAAAAGAAAGTTCTAGCAAAGAAACCTCGAGGACGTCCCCAGGGTAGTGCCACAAAAAATCGTGTTGTGCCCATTCCCCAATCCGTAAATGAGGCAAAATATTTACGTACTCGAGAATTAAATAATGAAGCCTCAAGACGATGTCGTATTAATAGGAAAATTAAACTGCAGGATATGATGTGTGAAGAAGAGAAACTAATTGAAAGAAATGCCCGGTTGAAAGAAGAAGTTAGAGTTAGGGAGGATCTCATTGAGGATTTAAAGTCGAGGATAATTGTTATGGCTTCATCGTCTGCTGTACCCATGGTCATACCCTTTTAAATGATATATTTTTTTAAATGCCTCTCTCTCTCTCTTAGTAAAGGATTACTCACAAAAAAAAAAATAATATGTAACTACTGTGTCTTACGTATGTTATTTTAATTATGTTCCATAAGTAATAGTCTCTTATCTATCTTATATCCTTTGATCCAATGCTGTTACACGGCATATAAAATCGATCTCCCTTAGATCAACAAAGCTTTGTATTTAATTTCGTCTCTTTATCTTTGTCCGACCCATCTGATATGTGCCCTCAGATAATCATTTTAAGATACGATTTTTATGCACGACTTGGATCCCTACATTTTATTGTTCGTAAAGAATTTGTATATGATACAGATAGTAAAGTATTCATTGTAATACAGCCTTAATTTTTAAATTAAAAGAAAGGTATATTCGAACCTCAAGGAACGTTGATTTATTTATTCATTATTTGTTCCATTATGGATCGGGGAAATAAGTCTTCAAACTATTATTTCAAGAATTATGCCTTCTGATATATGTATCTCCCTGTAGCTTAGAATGCCAGGCGTCTACATGAAACAAATAGTTGAAGGTCTATTGACAGAGAAACTAGTTTGATTTTTCTCGAAGAGTCTCTTACTTAGGGCATAGGAGTGGCAAAAGCCTCTATTATAAGAAATATGATTGATAGAACAATTATTGTTAAAATGACTAGAATTTAATTTAGTATTAATATGAAATTCCTAAATGATTCGGACCGGGTTGTGTTGTTCCGACCCCATTTTATACCGTCGACATTTATGTACCTAAGAAAGAAAGAAACAATGTACAGATATGTATTTAAATTGTGCTTAAAGTTTTTAACCTTTATACCACCATGAGGTCTCATCACAATTAACTCCCTACACTTTCTAGGTGTATCCTATGTTTGTTCGCCTCAATATAATAATTAAATAAGAAGTCTGGTTTCCAATTTTTCTATTTGACATTGTGTTCGTAATTTTTGCAACTATCCAAAATATTTTATTTCTTAGATTTTTTAATATTTTGATCTATAACATATAGAAATGAAATCAGAAAGTTAAACTGTTAATTAAGAAAGAATTTTTTTTTAGTAAAAATATAGATTCGGGAGTGGTGGATGGTAAATTCCCATTCCTTGATATAAGCCAAGAATCGAAACTTCCTTATTGAACTGTAACAATATGATCCTTATTCTGCCTACATCAACACCTATGAATTGATTCTCAAACTATGGGAGATATTTGTCAAGCGAACTGACTCTGAAAAATTATAATAGTAGTATTGGATATTATGTTTGAAAACCACAGGCTGTTCGTTCAACTTTATGATGTTTTTTTTTTGTAATGTACCATATCGTTTTATATCTTTAAGTACCTTTTACAACTTTAAAAAAGGATCATTCTCTATTAAGAGCCCTTTCTTTTCTTTTAATCCTATGTGAGTTTCTAGCTTCCACGAGGTCCAAGTCGTTCGTTCCTCGCGTCTACATTTCAAATTAGAACATAATATTACTACTTTATCTCCTTGAAAGGAATATCTTCATTATCCCGTATAGTTCTATTCATTTCAGGATTTGAATCGTTTCCTGTGTTTTAGTGACGAGTCTCTATGATCTTATTGTGATACTCTAATTCCTTTTAGGTAATAAACAGACATTTTTATTCAACGATTTTTGTAATAAATTATCAACCCTATTTATTATTTATTCAAAAATATATGATAAAGATCCCGATGTGTTATTTTCATTATCACCTGAAGTAATTAATTTTAAGAAATATTCGAATCCCACTTGGATTTCTTCGAAATCCTAATTTATTTCCTAGTTAGGCTAATGCTTGATTTCAAATGGCAAATAATGGTAAAAAAATATGCGATTATGTTTTTCCTCACATTAATATTCGTATGTAAATATAAAAATAAATATATAATGCTTCATTCATTAAAACAGTGAGTAGGCTAAGACTACTACATTATATAGCTTGATTTTTATATTTTTTACAGTATGTAGATATATACTTTTAAAAAAAATATACCATAATTCTAAGGTTTTGAAAAGTGGCATTGTGCATTGGTGCAGAGAAACTTTTTTTCTTACCTACCAATGCACACACAAAAAGTTATTTCTTAAAAATATTTGTTGATCAGTTTCCTATCCTAACAGATAAGAAGAAGTTTAAATTTGTATTTCTAATTTTTTTTAATGGGATTACTAACGAATCATGCAGTAGAACAGGGGTCACCAAACTTTTTTCAGAGTGGGCCGGATGATTTAAAGAATTCCAAGTACTGGCCGGACAATCATTTGGTTTAAATTTTTGTAAGATGGTAATTAATGTACCGTCTTACAAATCTCATCAAGCTTTAGGGCAATATCAGTTGTAGAGTGAGTGATCTTTTATCTGTGTTGTATACAAATTGTAACTTGTAAAAGCAGATTGCAAGCAAAAATAGGATGGACTGTTTTAAATTGATGATAATAATAATTCAATCCTTTCAAATTTCAACAGATGTGTCCTGAATAGTACTTTTTGTTACCAAATGCTGCCATCATTTTTCCGTTATTCCTGGAGGGAAAGCATCTACCTGGTAGTAAGGACCTCGCAGGATCAGTGTAACACGTGTAATACTCCGCTGAAAAATATAATCAATTATTTCAATAAAATGTCTGTTAGAGTGAATCGTCGATAATAGAGGTGAAAATGTTCGGAGTTACGACAGGGATTCCAATTCTCCGTTTATTTAAGAGTTCGGTATTGGCTCTATGGACTACTCCAAATCCCTCGTTTCCAACTATGAGTAGGTAACGGCTCTAAAAACGAAACCTCCGTCCATCAGAGTTGTCATTGGCTCTGTGGACTTCTCAAAATCTATCGTCCCACGAAGAGTTGGCAAATACTCTAATGACCTACTTAAATTATGATAAGTAATAAGTATCAAATGTTAGAAATTAATGTGATAATTTTAAAATAAGTATTAATTATATTAACTCTAGGGTGCTACCTGGATTCTTCCGCTACTGAGATCATTTCATTATGGTCATTGGAAATCTTCAATTTTGATAGAGTCCGAGTTCCATCTAATGATCATCAAATTCCTCATCCCCTTGACGGTATTCAGAACCCTCTAGAGCAGACATGGGCAAACTAAGGCCCGCGGGCCTTATACGGCCCGTTAGACAATTTAATCCGGCCCACCGAGCTTGAACACTACAAGCAACACTTTATTATATTTGGCCCACAGGTCAATGTACTGCTGTGGCCCCTTTTTCAAATTTTATAACCCATAGTGGCCCGCAAGTCAAAAAGTTTGCCCATCCCTGCTCTAGAGTCTTAGTTTATGAAGGATTGATTCCGTATTTAAAGAACTTGCTTTCGTGGATTATGGATTCCTTGATCATCTCAATCAAGTACAGACATTTACTTATGAGTAATTCAAGTGTAATATCATGACATGATGCTGAAAATATCCTTCCATTAAACCGCTTTCTTAATAGGGGGCAAAACTCTTACTTTACAATAAAAAAGAACGGATTTTCAGTGTAGAGCATAAACTTGACAAAACGGGGATGAATAACGACATTGAAGGAAACAAGCGTTTTGATCTTATTAGTAATCAAATTAAAAATATCAGTATTCTCTTCAATTACGTTCTCTGAATAAATCTCTATATTTATCTCATGATTACAACTATGAACGTGTCGTAAAATGTTTAACTTTCTCGAGGCTTCTGTCCCAAATTCATTTAGATGGCAATTCACTAACATGGGATCCTCGTCATAACTAGGAATGTAAAAAATATGCAAAATGACGCGTGCAAGATTTTGTGGAGTTGGCATTTTTAACAGTACTTTTTGTTTTCCAAAGCTGATATCATTTTTCCTTTATTACTGAGGGGAGAACATCTACAATAGCAAATACAATGTTAGAAAATGGCTCATGTTCAAGTAGAAAGGAATACCAACTCTCTTTTACACACTCCATTTGCATATTATTTACATTCCTTGTTATAACTAGGAATGTAAATTTCAAGCAAATCGGGCTTGTAAGAATCAAAGAAAGAGAAAACCAACCTGTTAACTCAGACAATTTGATGAATGTTGGGAGGGAAGCAGCTTGAACTGTCATGACGTTTTACTGAGCTACAAGCTGCTATTCTCCTTTATATATACAAATGAAGACATCAATAATAAATAATAACATTATGTATGTATACCATAGATGAGAGGCAGAAAGTTAACAGAAATTAATGTCAGGAAATTATATGTTTGTAGCTAATAAGTCGTAAACTAATATAATTATTAGGGGGAATTGGACTTGAGCCCTTTTTGTATTTCCTTTATTAACCTAAGATTTTGTATTCCTTTCTACTTCAAGCCTTAAAAATGGGTAGTATATGCAAGAAGTGCAATCCAAATAACTCCATGAGCCTTCTTCCTCCGGCAATGTAGCTAAATTTGACTCTAAAATTACCCCAGTATGCATAAGCGCATTATATCAATATATTTTTTTATTCAGTACGCGATTGTCTACTCATAGTAGGAAACAAGGGATTTGGAGTAGTCCATAAAGGCAATGTCGAACATATTGATGTACGGAGAATTGAAATCCAAAGATGTTCGCATCGATATTCAACGATTCATTCCGATAAGTATTTTTTTGATATAATTGATTGTTTTTCAACAGAATATTGTACGTGTTACACAAATCATGGGAGATCTTTAATATCAGGTAGATGTTCTCCCCTTAGTAATAAAGGAAAAATGATAACAGCTCTGGAAAACAAAAAGTACTGTTGAAAGTGCCAACCCCATGAAATCTCGCGTGCGAAATTTTGTTTGAAATTTATATTCCCTAGTTAGAGCTTTAAAATTTTCTATTATCAGCGATCAAGGGTTTTACACCAACTCATTTAGATAATTTATTTACTCTCACTTTATATACGAATTTATTAAATTGTTAATCGTTTATTAATTTTGTAATTGTCATTATACGTTTTCAATATATATATATATATATATATATATATATATATGTGATTTTTCCTTCATTCATTCAATCATTGCACACATGTGTTGACATCCCTCACAACATATACTTTTGAGCCTCGATCTTACTTTGAGTTGAAATTATTTTGTGCAAATTTGAGTTTCTATATTATATTTTTAATTTCGAATTCATTAAAAGTCTTATAGGAAAGACATGTTTGTTAACCAAATCCAATTATTTTGTTTCAATCTAGTATTAAAAAGAAAAAAGAATATTAATTTAAAAGTTTCATCCACTCTGTGATAATTTTAGAGTCAGATTTAGCTACTTTGCCAGAGAAGGACAGCTCAAGCAGTTATTTGGATTGCACTTCTTGCATATACTAGGCCTTGCAATTAAAAGAAATATAAACTTTTAGGTTAATTAAGCAAATCACAAGTTAACAAAAAAGGGCTCAAGTCCAATTCCCATTAATTTGAGTTTGTTTTATGCCTCTCTCATCTTTGGTATGTATAATATTATAATCTACTATATATTATGTCTTTATTTGTAAATATATAGGAGAATAGCAGATTGTAGATTAGTAAGACATCATGACAGCTAGTGTTGGATCGTTCTACAAAAACTATAAAGACTGTTGTCCTTTCAATCCTATCCAGATTAATTTTATCAGTCCTAGGACCGGTATTGGTCGGTCTTACAGTATTACGTAGTTTCAGTAGCTTTTGTTCAGTAGTCTTTGTTTTTATTGTGTTCTTCAGTACTGAATAATTGGTCCTAGGACTGTTGAATGGGTGAAAAAGATTGTACCGATTTATAAAAAAAAGATTGAAAGGGGGAAGAGGAAAGACTGTCACAGTCCTAGGACCAATCATACACTAATGTCACCTGAAGCATATTATTTACAATCCTACGCAATCTATAAACTGCACTAAATACAGTACACAGTATTTAAAGAGTTGTTTTTTAATACGTAACAAAGAATGGGGAAAACAAATTTGGAGGCAGTTTTATGACAATCACATTCTTTTATACTGGAAAAATTGTTTATATTTACCAGTTTAATTGTCTAACAATCGATAAGAGTGTCGTAATTGGCTCACTACCATCTAAAATCTCTCTTTTTTAGATAAGCCACAATCATAATGAGATAAATGACGTGATTGAAGCTGTTGAGTAGCTAAATTTATATCTAGTATTAACTCACCACCCAGATGATCAGACAATTTATTTATTGAATACAATAGTGATTTTCATGTCTTTAAATATGATAAAGCTTCTTCACCTTCGTCATTTAAACTAAAAGTAGATGCATTCCGATAACTTGGAGGAAATTATTGTCCATAGAAGTAAAAATTGAATGAGCTGGTTCTTTGCTTAATAGTTCTACCAAAGAATGTTCTCTTTCGAAATGGCAACCATTTCAAGTTTATATTAGCAGGTGATAAATCCGATTGCTAACATCCTTCAAAAATTCTTTTTAAAACGACATTACACAGCTTCATAAGATAGTTATTGGTCATAGGAGATATAAGACAGTAAAAAAATAAAATAAAAAATCAACAAGTATTTTTTGTTAACTCTCGATGTCTGACATGGCCATCTCTCGTCTGAGATTTAGTTGTATCATTTCTACCCCACTCTTGGTGGATTTGTTGTGTATTGTTTATAGAGCAGTCAATCAGCCGAGTAAATATTGGTCATTTTTTTCCTATAACACCAGTACGATAGTTATTGACATTTTGATTCATGAGGCCAATACATGGTTGCTATATTGAACAATACTATGAGGGATCGGAACTTTCTATTCTGTATACTATTGAAACAATGGTTACCATAGAATTGAGTATCCACCGCGTCAAATGAATTCTATTATCCCTTGAGCATGATGAAAGCCTTTTTATTGATCTTCTCTCCATTTTTGCCACGTTCTTTTTTCAATGGGAAGTTATTAGACAAACGATTAATCCTCATAGTGCCTGTTCCATTATATCCTTTTTATTTTTTAAGTTCATTGAGTAAAGGCAAGGTAGTGAATAAATTATCAAACATAATGTTATAAGGTAACAACACTTTTTTGTCAACACTTAGACCATTCAAGAGGTGTAGAACAGTTGAAGCATTTTTCCAAAATATTTGACTAACTCCTCAGTTTCACAACTTGATTTTCCTCCATAAGGTTCAAAATTTACCAGATATCCAAGATTGGAGTTCAAACACCATATTTTAAATTATAAAATATTTCTGATATCCTCCTTAAAATCATGTCTCCTAAAATATTGTACCATGTATTCATCATGGGATTTTGTTGAAATATAATGTTCCACGCATTTCGTTTTATATATGTGTCAAGTCAACAAGAAAGCAAGTTTGTTTTCAAATATTGAAAAGGAGAAAATCCACTTTTAAGTATTTTTACTTCATAAATATAAGGGCCAAATATTTCGGAGTCATTTTAAAACCTATCGCGCACGGTTTTTGCGAAAATGTCACTTTTAATCAAGAAACAACCAAGGATTATTGTCTACCCAATAGAGCAATCGGATAAATGTATCAACTGCACAGGGAGCGTATATGGTCCCTGAAAGAACGTCCATCTTTTTCATAGCCCCAGAGATTTATTTAGTTGCAGTTGGTTTTTTCCTATGATTAAGTTGTAATTATTGGAATCATTATTTAATTATTCGAAATAATCTATTAATACAAACGAAAGAGAATGTCTTCAAGAATATGAAGGCAGTTCTAACTCATTTTTGAAATATTTCAGATAAACTTGGCTTCTTGTTGACTTGACACATATACTGGACAATTGGACGAATCTCGGAAAATTTAACAGCTTTGCTAAGATCGTTATTTGATTTGAAATGTAAAATCTTCATTATGGACTCAAATCTGTCCCTCCACATTGACTTTCCAATCACAAAATTTGTTGCATTTTTACAACCTGAACAGTACAACCATGTTTGGTAGGGTGATTTGTTGTAGTCAGATATTATAAGCAATGCAATAAAAAATTTAATTATTCCATCTAAATAGGATTTAAAAACCAATTTTTATACACACAGTAGGAATATTTTATAGACTGTAAGTATTCTATATAAAAAAAAATTCAGTAAATATTCCCAGAGGCGATTTTTGGACAGATGAAAATGTCATTGCATATTTTATATCGCATAAAAAAACTTGAAATTTTCAGAGAAATTACAAAATATAAAGTACCCATAAAAAAATATAATATTGCTGCAAATTAAAATTTAAAATTATTAAAATGCTGCATACCTCCAAGAAGCCATCACAAAAATTATACATACATATATTTTTCAGTAGATATTCAAGTATTATATCTCTGAACTCCAAAAAACATACTGAGATTTTTTTTTTTTTTCTGATGAAGAAAAACATATTTAGAAGAGTACTTCTACAATGAAGTACTCACATACTTAAGTAATTAAACACACAACACAAAGAAAAGTTATTTTTCGTGTAGGAAACGGGTTAAGCTAGATTTCCACATCACACGGCCGAATATAAAACGTTTTCATTTGGAGCTAGAAATCTCATTTTGATCAAAAGTTACACTTTTTTACTCAACTAATTTGACTCCGAAGTTAATTATCGGATTCATGTCTCATCTCCAGTCACTTATCAGGACTTTGCTTATTGAATTAAAACAATTGCAACCAACGCAGAAGCCCCATGGAATCACAAATCTGTCTCATGTACAATGTACAATCGATCACGTGGCATGGTGAATTTATGATGTCTTCTCATAAATTATTGTACAATCAGGCAACCATTTGTTTACATGGCTATAACCAGTAAGTGTAAGTGCTATAATTTACACATTTAAAAATATATGTACATGTACGTAGTGTCAATTAACTGCCTAAATGATATTTAACATTTGCTTAGGTACTTTATAAAGGGGTCTCTCCATGGGTATCGAAATAAAAATCATACTCAGAATGTACATTTTGCCGAAGGCACATTTCGTCTGAAATTACCAAATACATATATATAACTACATCACTTTAGTCAAACGCGATTCTCTATTGAATTACACCCATTAACCATGTACTCCATTAATTTTAAATATTTTATTCGACTAAAACGTCGAGCTTTTTTTTCAACTTGCAACCTCGACTGACAATAGGGAAAGGAAAAATTTGGAAAAACATATGGCAGCTACCCTTCTGTATTTTCCTTGTTGCCAACTTGTTAATATTTGGTAGAATTTATTATTTAGATATACTATATATTTATAAATTCTACCTATCACAAACCAATTGTTAATACTTGTTATATGTTCAAAATTCAAAAAAAGGGCACGCAATCCTTGATTTAATATATTTTTATGCATCAAAATCATAAATACCCTTTTTAAGCTCATAACACGTAGAGTCAGCAGCTTTAAATCAAAAGAGTCAAATGATGAAAATCAGCTGAAGGGAGAATACAGTGTGTTTTTGTTTATCCCAAAAAGCTCGTCGTGTAAATCATAAATCGTGGATCTGTGGCCAAAATGTAACAAGTGTACTAATGTTGTTTTGAGATATCAACAGATTAAGTTATCAAAATAAAAGATATTACGTTACATTCTAAAACAACATAAATGTTACTAAGGCGAATACAAAATTTATTTACGGTTTGTACCAAATAGGGAAAATTATTATAGCATGTCAATGCAGGACTATGAGGTACTTGCTACACTTATGCCCTGAGCCTACGTTATTATACAAATATATGCTTTTTAATCTGTTTGTTCAATGACATAATATAAACATAGCTGAATGTAATGAAAGGAATCACGTGAAAGAAATAATCCAAGAATGTAGAAATTCAGTATGAGTTCATTTTTAACTATTCAAGCATTCTCATCAATTCGTTGACAATAACTAGAGTACATTTGATCTTTCAAAATCGGAGCAACATAAATTTGAATCATGTGTCATACTCAAATTTTTACTTTCTTGATTGAAATGTCCTAAAACCGTTGGATAAATATGGAATAATTCAATAATAACAAGACGGAATAAGTAAACAAATTATTATAATTAAAGACAACTCTCAATAAAACAAACAATGGGATATATACAAAATTGATTAACGAAAATAGATATTCTAATTTAGTGTATATAGAGATATAATTTATGTCTACTCTCCTATGTTATGACTTTTATAATCATCTTTATTCGGTGTTATGTCAAATAAAACAGATTTTTAAATCTATGATGCTGATTTTCAATTGCAATTTAAAATGACAAAGCTGTGTCCTTCAGTGAGTGAAGACAATGAGAATACTAATCGACTATTATAGAAGAAACATAGTCAATTAAGTGTGTTAAAATAGCTTATATCACAGAGAGAGGTGCTAAATAATATATATGGCGAATAAAACATGATTAAGATTTACCAAACGCAAAAAGACTGGTGCTAAACAACCACTTATCTAAACGTTCGAAGCTTAGATACTCTTTGAAATAATCGAGACAGCTATCCACGTATTCATTAAGTTTTCTACACATCACTTTGGAAATTCTGACTAATGGCCTTTCCTAAAATTGAACAAAAGTAATGCAAATCATATACTGAAAATTATATAAGTCTTTACGTGAAGAAACTGGAGTTGGACAAACATCGTCTAAATTATAGTTCTCCTTTGATCTTCTTTATACTTAAACCTATTTTAATCAGACATCGTCGAATTGAATTTAATCTATATGTAAATAGGAACTTACTCTCACAAATCAGTAAATCTAGAGTTCCATTTAATAATAAGCAAATCTCTTAGACTATTAACTGTGAGTCTTGACCTTGCACTGGTATGAACGGATTTCATCATGGTGATAAAACTCCGTTTCATGGGTCTAGCGTTTAAGAACATTTCATTAACTTCGGCGATAAGTTCATTTGTTTTAGTTTCTTTATTTTCGAGTTCATCGACATTATAGAGTCCATGAGCCAAGGAGGTAACATGTTCCAATTGGGGGTAGTGTCCCTGAAGGTCTTCACCGGCCCTTTTGCAATGTGGAGCTCCATCCGTGATAAATAATTTCACATTATCTCCGTCATAGTTCTTACCTAGAGCTACTTGAATGCTTTGAACAACAAAATTTGTAATGTTGCTGACGTTGGAAATGTTGATCTCAGTCAGGTTGATGAGATAAGGGCGATAGAGAAAATAGCCGTCCAATGGGCCAATAAGTATTGCAGTCATGGATCGATCTCGATTGTCTTTAGTCTCATCTATGGCTATGAAAATATCCTTCCCCTCAACTTCTTGTTTAATTTTGGAGATGACATCCTTACTAACCGCCTCCACCAATCGATCTACGGTCTTTCGGCAAGGAACGGGCTTCCCAGCATATTTCTGCATGAATTTGGAAAAGTTAGGGTGATCCACGGTGGCTAGGGGTATGTTGCACGAGACAAGCATCTTTGTAAGGTCGGAGTTGAAGTCTAAGGAGTCCGTATCATGGCTAATTAAATGTTTTCTGTAAATATCTACATTCCTAATGTGAGTAGATGATTCCAAATGTCGTTTAATTCTTGAAGGGGGACTAAAAGAACACTTATAACGGCATATACGACACATTATATTCTCTTCATCCGCAAGGTAACTCCAAATTTCCTGGCCTCCATGATCCAAAATCCAGGCATAGGGAGAAACTATGTTAGACATATTCAAATAAATCTGCAACAAAGGTAGGCGAGGATAACTTAATTCTCATTAAGAGAGATACTTCCTGAACAGCGATTTATCACAGAGTGAACGAAAAAAAAGAAAAAAAAAGGAACAATATTTATATTTATATTATATTACCCACCGTTTTTCCTTTTCTAATCTTAAAACTGTATACTTTTAAGGGATGCGACTTTTGTAGAGCGCGAGAAGAAGGCGGGAAATAGATGGAAAAAGAAAGAAAGAAACTGAGCTAATAAAAACGACAAGCTATTTGATGCTGGCTGTTTGGCATTTGTAGGCAGCAATAATTTTCAAAATAAATTAGTATAGGGAAATAAAAAGGACGTAGCTACTTTACCTCGCACTCTACAAAAGTCCTTCCCCTAGAGCACCTGCCTAACGATGCCCTTGCTTTGAAGAAGAACAAGTTTTGACTCATCAACATTTATCCTAATAAGTATTACGTAGTTTATTCGAATGAATGATGCTACTCATTGTTTTTTTTTTGTATATCAGCTGAATGTATATGTTGATTTGGACGAAACAGTTTGCTCAAGGAAGAAAAAACTCAATTTCAGTGGATTATGTTTATAAATAATAACTTATAATTATACTATCAATAAATAATATATAAATAGTATTGATGTAAGATTGTTGCTCGTCTTGAAGTGCGATGTTCTACGTACATATATTATATTAATCTCTCACTCGCCTGCCTTCTCTTCCTTAGTAAATTTAATTGTATATATAAAAAAAGTTATTCAGTTTCTTGTTAGGGGTGCGACTACTGTTGAGCGCGAGAAGAAGGTGAGACAAAGAACTGTTAATAAATGATAAATTATACTTACATGATGAGGCTATCAGCTGCCTTTTTTTTAATCATTATTTTGGAAGAGAAAAAAAAAAAAGATTAGATTTAATAAATAATAATTATTATTATTCTAGAGGGAGAAAACTTCGACATTGTATACTTGAAAAGATATTAGTGCACGTAAAGAGGATACAAATTATAAATGTTGTAGCTGAACTCAAAATATTAGGCATTTAGGCAACAAAATTGACATCAAACAGAAGTTATTTCATTACTATTCTATTATAGAGGGAGCCACCACAGCGATATAGCAAGATAAAAACAACAACATGTCAACACTTAATGTTTCTTAATCAACGTTAATTTTTGCATTGGATTCAAATCTGTTTTTAGATTTTTTATATCCTCTTCCATTTTCAAAATATAAAATTTGCAACTATGAGGCATTAATTAATTATTTATCCATTTTCACCTGTGAAAAAAAGACAAGAAAAGTTAAGAAGCAAAGTGTGTTTTTAAAAAAAAAAAAAGATTCCAAAATGTTGTTATTTTATTCTTTCATCTTGTTTAGAGCTCAAAGAAAATGGGTGAAAGGGCCCCAAAATGACAGCATATGAACATTCCTCTTTCATAAATATCTCAAATTCTATAAAAAAAAGGATCGTTTTTAAAGGTTCAATAGAAGAAGAAATTATATAAAAAACATGGAAGGAAATAAATATCAAAATACATTATATAACTTTGATTAAAATAAGAGGTTGCGCGATATATATATGTGATAATTGTTTCGTTTCCATAGTTACTGTTCTATTGATTTTGTATCATAAATTAATTAAAACACTCATTTGATCCCTAGGACTACTAGTCAGACCAATGAAAATAGGGGTAAGGAACCTTCACTTTCTATTTAAAAAAGATAAAAATAACACCGACCTTGGAAATAATTATTTGGTTCAGTTCAAACTAGCTATTGTTTTAACTTTGAACTACTAGATAAAAGCTGTGTTTAAAATTTGATACATTTACCAAAATAGTTTCATGCGGAGACAGTGATCGCACTAATTAAATTGAATGCAGAATTCGATATTTCATCTTAGAGTACTTAAAGTACTGAATCATTTATTCCTCCATTACACAATTTCAAAATAGGCATAAAGGTGGATTCACTGAAGTGCTTACGCACAATTCTCCTTCGTATTTTCCCTCCCCTTTTGTTTTTATTATTACTATGGCAATCTAAAATGCAATTCCTCCCTCTATTTGTAGAGTACCTTTAAACAAAACCTTTCCTTTCTCACTAATTTCTTACATTTAGTTTTGATTTCTCTTGCTATAAGCAAAGATAAAGTTCTCAAAGTTATGGACCTTGATAATGCTGCTCATGATTGTGATGAGAAAGATCCCAAGGCTTGAGACAAGAGTTGGGAAGACATTCGAAGGTTAATGTTACCTACAGGCAGCTTAACAAGGAGTTAATAAGTGATTCCTATAATAATCATTACTTTTACATACATCTAGCTATCACTTCTAGGAAAGATAGAGATTCTAATAGGATGATGACGAACTATGTCCTTTAATTCATAATCCGAAGAATTTGAATACTTTTCTAAATTCCCTCTAGGTTTTATTCTCCCTAGAAGCTGAGAATACAACGAAAAGATTTGAACTCATAGTGAGTTCAATAATTATGGGGCAAAATTCACTTAAAAAGACGATTTGATACAACCTAGATACAATATATAAAAGTCACATATTCGGATGATAAAATAAAAAGAATTATTATGTACTTTATTACAATCACTAATAAACCAACTTTAAGTCCTACTAATAAATAAAATTCGGCAAATTGCCCTTACGATAAAATTGTGTGCGGTGAAATGTCTTGCAGCGAAACTGTTTGGAGTGAGATTGCTTAATTTATAAAATTTCTAGATAATAGAAAAATCGGAATGTTTTCAACTCATATGAGTCACTAAACCCCACCAAAAATGGGAGCTATACATTATAATTAATTAATTGATTTAATTTAACCATTTCCATTATAATGATTGCTACATCTTTATTTATACGTATCCATCCAATAATAATATTTACTTTGATATCCTTCTCCGTGAATACCAATTTTTGTATTATGAGTCATAATTTATGACAAATATAGGAAATCAGAACATAAATTAATAATAGCCTTGTTCCACTATTTTATTTGTCATTATTTTCTCCTTTCTTTATCTGTTTTATTATTTGGGAAACAATAAATACACATATAATAAGATTCAAAAGGTTCCTCAAATACATATTATCACAAGATAATATCTGTGAGTTTTATAGCGTACAATTCATTTACTTCCTTAATCTTTGATCTAGATATAGTAGTGGTTTTCAAAATGGGGGACGCAAGAGCTCTTCAGTAAGTGGGGAGGGGGGGGGCAGAAGAAAAACATATTAATACTATTAGTATTTGTAGCTATTCCTTTATTAATTATCTGAGGGGGGGGGGAGCTCACTTTCCCACACATTGACAGCCCCTGATCTACACAACTAATCATACTTCATTATATCAGCATCATAATATCATAATAAAGAGTAGAACGATAGTATTTTTTAAATTGTAATATTAGTCTATTATATGTATTTGTGATAATCTAAAGAATTTGAAGGAAAAATGAGAAAATTCTTTAATTAATTATTTTTCTCAATTTTTTATACTTAGACCCAATCCACTTATATAAATAAAAACTTATTTTGAACATCCTAAATAGCTAAATTCCCTACAACAAAAATAAACTCATGTTCATGTTTGAAGGGTTAAAACATCTTAGATGATATGATAATTTACAGAAAAGTTAAGGTATAAATATGAATTCACAATTAACTAGCTACTAGTATTATATTAACTTAAACTTTATCAATTATTTGCATCTATTATGCAGAAAATTCATTATAAAATAAATTCAATTTAAGTGGCAGTTAAAATGTCTAGGTCATTCTAGATCAGGAAACTCAAACCCAATTCACCTGGGTGCCGCTCGAGGCAGAGCCTGGGTGAGGCTAGTCTGCATCAGTATTTCCACAAGAAAAGCGCTGATAAAACATTTCAATGTTCTGAAATACCTTTATTTTTAACACAAAATAAATGAATGAAAATGAGCATACAGCAGATACAGGTGACTGAAAAAACCACGTATTAACTGACTGACTGGATGATTAGAAAAATTAATCATTTTTATTCTAACTTTTAGCACTAACATTAACCTTTCATATTACATTTCAAATTATCGTCCCGGGGCCCCGAGTCTGAGATCCCTGTTCTAGGTAGTTCATGTGTTATACCGTTCTCGTATTAAATATTAATTACGGGTCAAACATTCCCTCTTTCAAATAGCAATAAATATATTTCTATACATATATCTTCAAAGCAAGGATAAGGTATGCATCAAATAAAAGGGTTAAAAATGCGTATCAGCTCATGTAAAAAGTTTAAAACTTTTAATCATAACACAAAATGAATTTAAAACGTATATAATTATTTGGTAATTTTATTCTGTTATATATCTAATTGAACCTTAAATCATTGTTCTATTAATGTGATTAAAAATACATATTTAATTGTACATATATAAAACGAATACAAATATTAATGTGGTTTTAAAAGAGTGATAATGACTTCATGTCTGATGACTTTAAATCATCAAATTTGTATTTGATTTAATGATTATTTCTACATTTATAAATAAATTAATTACCTTTTAATTAGTAGCTGCTCTTTGGATATCTTCTACACATGCTTTTTAAAAAAGCCAGATAATAAAATTTCCTTAAGATTTATTGAAAATGTAACCATTTTAATTGGTAATTAGGTTTAGTAATACTCTATAATAATTTTTATAATTCAGTGGATAGAAGATATTCTATCTTATCTTTATGTTTGAACTATATAAATATCCTTAAATATTACAATAAAAAGTGGGAAACTAGCTTTAATAATAATGAACTCAAGAAAATGGAGAATAAAATATATATAAAAAATTCTTTTAAATCTAATTGAATGTATGTATTATTGATTATTCTTTGTTTAATTAAGTAATTATTTCATTTCATGTACATACATATAAATTCATAATAATTATATTTCTTTTGAATATCCTTTGTTAGAATTATATTATGAATGCAATTGATTTAATACAATTCGTATTATTATGTACTGAATTGCAATATATAATATATAACTTATAATAAGTAAATGTATTTCAAGGCTGTGTATTTTTTTTTCATTTCAAATCATTTAGAGCCAATAATGACTTGGGTAAAATAATGATGATACAAATCCATGCATTCTTAGTCCATTACGGTAGACGGAACTCTTTTTAAAAAGAAAATGAGAGTGGTAGAGGCAGGGTTTCAAGGGTTTGACCCATTCTGTTCCATTTTCTGAGGAATAAAGATGTAAACAAAAATATTCTGTACCTCTTGGCTATTGATCTTCAGAGTACATCACATATGTAGTGAAAATACCTTAGGAAAAAAGTTGCTAAAACAGTTGAAATGACATAAAAAAGACGTACTTAAATTAAAATAAAAGTCAATAGAATAATAAAAATATGGGGTGGATATTAAACTGAGTGAGTTATTGGTTTCTAATAATACAGTATAAACCTTTAAAAGTGAAACAATTGGGACAGAGTAAGAATGTCCCTATAAGTGGGTGTCACTATATCTAAGGTTTTTTATCTACAATCTTTTGTAGTACGGTACGAATGCCTCATTTGTCAGCTGATGTAATAGAACAATAATGAGGAAATAACTATTTGAAAATAGGAAATTCAATTCGTCGCCTATTCGTTTAATCTTCAAACTTAGAAATTTAGAATGCTCTTCTTGAAGATGCAATGCAAGTCACACACTTAAAACCTTTTTTATGAATAAACTTTTTCAAAAATGAGTTTCGAAATGTGTACATGAACCAATGCTTCATAAAAAAAAGTCATTATATCCGTGTTTCATGTCACTTTAATCGGGGAAGTTTTTTGCTCTAACAAAATTGGGACCTATAACTTTTGTTAATATTAATTAGGATTTCACTCTATCTCGGTGTCATGTTAAGCGAATTACACTATATATTCAAATACAGCAATATTTGGCCAGTCCGACTATTGCTTAATAGGACACATCTATTAAATTGGAGAAAAATATGGATGTATTCATGGGACTGAAATTTCAATATCTTATCACGACGAGCTTTTTTGTACACTCGCAACCTCGACTCTCAAAAGGGAAAATAAAAATGTGGAGAAACAACTTCTGTATTTTCCTTTTTGCCAACTTTTTATATTGGGAAGAGTTATTATCAGTGATGTATAAAAAGTGTCTAGCTGACACGCACGCCCAAGATGATGTCATAAATAAATATGGTACCCTTGAACTAAGGCAGAATTTCAGCCGATTACATTTGAAGGGGCGGAATGTAACTTATTATTTTGATATTTTACTTAGGAAAGTAGAACTTTTATCTCAATCATATCAATATTCTTCTTTTTTTTATATTTATGGTCGTTAAAAAATCATAATTTGTATCTTATTGTATCAAGTAAAAGCTGTCTATAGACACAACTCCCTTCAACTTGTTCGATATCTCCACAAATATAGACAAAATATAAGTACATACATAATGAAATAGAAAGTGTTATTCCATTATAGAAATAGATTTTCTCTTCATCTGATTAGGGACTTTGATGCACTGATTGTATTTGACAACCAAAAGACTTACATATAAGAAACTTGTCTGTCGTATGTACATTGTTTACACTGGTACACATATTCCTAATTATGTATATTGTTCACGTACAGTAATACCTCGGATTTCCGTAGATTTAGTTTTAAACTGTTTTAAACTATTTGTCTTGTTAGAATATGATCTTGATTGAATCTCTCAACCTTTTCTTCACAAAGAGAAGAGGAAAAAAAGGTGCGAATCCCAATACTTGTTGGTCAAGTAAATACTTCATTTAGTAGTGCTTTGTTGACAGCTTAAAAAATGTCAATTCGAGTTCAACAAGTCACCGTGTAGTATACTACATAATATATAAAGAGAGGTCTGAGTATTTAGAGGAAATCGACAGCTGGCAAGAAGTAAAGAATACATTTTCATATTCGCCATGTAGTCACTTAAAAAAACAAAAAAACCAATCCATATCACCTCGTAGTACATATACTGATGCGAGAATCCTTGATGAACAAAACAAGTCGAATATTGAAGAGCTGTAAATTCATCGTTAAAAATCAGGCTCTCGTATCAGTTTTGACTTAGAAGCATTTTGAATAACAAACACTACGTTTGACAATAATTCAGGCTCTTAATCCGAGGTATTATTGTATAAAAAGTACTAAGAATGTACACCAGTAACAATAGATTAGATTTAGAATTGATTTCTTTACACAATCAAGATCCTATAGTGTTTGAAAATAAATTTAATTCAGTAAACATAACAGGTTCTATACATATAATTTATGGAAATAGAAATCTCATGTATGACAAAGTCATCAATTACTTTATGAGTCATAAGAATGTACTCTTTCTATCAAATTGTTTTTGTGATGTACATACAGATTCAATGTGTCACAAAAGACTAAGTACCTATGTGGTTAAAACTAATAAGGAGATCCTTATCTTATTATAGAAGTAGTACCTCAGAGTCAGATTTATTTATTTCAATTAACATCTGGGCATGCATATGTAGTTTCAGAGGAATGTGACATTGACGCTCTTAAATACTTGTTAACAAATCATGTATCTATTAGTGAGAGTGTTTCTCATCTGATCTGATGCATCAAATGTTCTATAACCTCTTTATAATACCAATTAATTTGGCATGGCTAGTTGCAATTTTTTTAATAATTGATTCATAAACAAGTAGTGTCTAAATTCTAATGAACGTTCATAGAGCATTTTCACTGCCGTTACAGATTATATCATAAATCAAAGTGTCGCCATGTTGGGGACATTTAGCGTTTTATTTATAAAATAAAATGAACAAATTATGAAAAAAATCTTAAGGACACTCCCTTAATTACCTTTAAAAATAAAAATGACTTTTAAACACCTCAGTGATATTTGAATCAAATCAAATTAGTAGATACTAAAAGTTCCTATGATTTGTAGAGTAATTTTTATTTTGGATCGATTTTGAACAAAAAAAGTAGAGTAATTGCAAAAGTGATAGTTAATTTACTGGCTACACATACTATTTGGGTTTGATGTATGCATCATAAAAAATAAAATATATATTTTTGATGGACAGTAAGTCTTTTAATTTGTAGGTCCCATTTTGACATCCAAATGCGGGGCAAATATTCAAAACTTTCCTAAACTTTAAGGAAACAAGGTTTTTTAGATTTTTATAAAATATGATTGTTGATATTTCCTCAAAGATTGGCGACTTTCACAATGATAGACTCATTTGAAAACATCTTTTAGCTATATTGATTGGGATGAGTATGCTCAATATGTCAGTAATAATCCTTTTCAAGATTGTACAAATTAAGCAATTATGGGTATCGAAGAAAAAATTACCTTTTAAATTATCTCAATTTTTATGGAATCAGGCACAAAACAAGTTATATATTTAAAAAATCATCTACTGAGAGACAACTTAATAATATGTGCATAATTATTTGGTAATATGTTTAATTTTATTCTAACTACATATTATATTAATTTTACATTGATGTATGCAGACAATTCCTGCACGAAACAAGAGTACGACGTATAATATTATGCAAAAATGTATCTCGTAGTCAGAATTCTTGACAACGCTTGAAGATTCAAATTGACTTAGTTACGCAAATAATGTTTATAATACCTTTACATACATGCATGAAATAAGTTTTGAGTCCTCCAATATCTTTCTCTAAAACATACTGCTCACAAGCAGAAATATGTAGGCGTACACTGTACAAGACATGTACTTTGTTATATGTCTACATAAGACCAATATCCTTGCTCTGATGGATTTGCATAATTAAAAAGAGGTTCTGTTTTCAATTGCTTAATTGCCTTTGGATAAAAAGATTTATAAATGTATCTTGTATGTACTTTATTGGTTTATACGAGATTAAGTGACAGTCTATTTAAAAAAAATGAGTAGCGGAATCTGGTAGTGGGCATCTCCAATACTCCATCACATTTGTTTATTTGGCCACATTTAATCTTAAGCAACCAAATAAAGGGTTTTTCAATATGAGCGACGCATTTCCTAATAAACCGTTTGCATTGTTTGCTATGTAGCAAGTAGAACCGTAAATCCACATAGAACAGTAAGTTTTTCGGGATGCAATGGTGTCTCATGAAGCACATGTGTGCCAATAACGCATATTTTGCTTATTAACAAACCCATAGGGTCAAAAATGAGCTTCGTCGCTGAAGATGATTTTTCGATGGAAACCCAGATCATTTTTAAAATGTTCATGAGCCCAATTGACGAACTATCGAAGCTTCAAATGGTCAAGCAGTTTTATTTCTTGTATCAGTTGTATTTTGTATGGGTGAAAAACCAAGATCTTTTCACAAAATACGCCACAATGAGGTCATAGAACCGCCCAATTCTTGAGAACGGCGTATAAGAGACTGATTTGGGTCTTCTTGAATTGATGCACTGGCTGCCACGATATTTTCATTACTGCGTGCATTTATTTGTTTCACTGGTACTGGAGCATTATGTAGTAAATTTGTAGATTCAAATTTTTTCACTTAAAATTCAATTGTTTGACGGGTCGGACGATTATGTGGGCCATAAATTTTCCTCAAGCCTCTTAAAGTTGCCACGAATTTAGGTAATAAATTTGGATAATTTGCTTACACTGCTCAAGGTTGTACTACTCCTTGATGATTTGTAAGCTATTTGTGAGTAGAAATGTACGCAAAAAACATATGATGTAGTTCGCCGTCCCTAATGAAATAAAAATGTGTTATCCCTATTGAAAAACCCTTTACATTGGTACATACTAGTTTTGTCATCAGACCAATATTTTCCTAGCAGTTCTACAACCAAAATTGCAATTGGTATTTCGATACATTTTCGACTAAAAATATGAAACGAAAATGTCGTTAAAAACGATTCACATGCACTGAATAGGGCGTCCTTGGGGCTAGCTCAGAAATTTGATGGTTTTTTTATTTATTCACGACGAGCTTTTTTCACTTGCATCCTCAACTCTCAACACGGAAAGAACAAATTTGAAAAAAAGCAAAAAAACATAAGGTATGGTGTTTTTATTGTTGTCAACTGTGAATTTTGGGTGGGGTTATTACATACAAATTTTATGAATATAAAAATCAATAATTAGTACCAACATAATACTTACAAATTCAATAAAAGGGTGCGCTATTCTCGATTAAATATATGTATATGAATCAAAATCATATAAAATATCCTTTATTGTGTTCATAATACGAAGAGTCAACTGATAAAAACAGCTGAAGAAAGAATACAATCTATATTTGTTTATTCCAAAAAGCTAGTCGTAAAAAGAAAATTTTCATTCTTGTTTTGTATTTTTACGTCATGGGTGAGCAAATATTTTTAAGACGTAATGTATGAGTTACAATTACATATAATACTGTTTTAAATAGATCAGGATACTAGAGCCTCTATATTACCATTATACCCAACAACACTAATACAGGGTTCGTAAATACTCAATAGAAATTATTCTAGAGGGTTTTTTTTCTATTTGCCTCTGTCATAAAAGGTCAAGCTGTACCTCTTTGTAAAGTTTAGATTGTCTTCTTTTTATTGATTTAATCATTATTTTTTATTGTCAGGTAGCGAAACGAAGAAGAATTTCAGACTTCCTTCAAGTGGGAACAGCCAAAACTGACATTGCAAAGATTGTAAGCACCAAACTGTTTAAAATGATAATAAGGTCATAAACACATTGGACAGTGTTTCAAGTCTAGTGGAACTTGGCGGATCATACAGAAAGGGAGATGTCGACTCCTTTGAAGTATAAAATCATATTGGACCCAATAATCTCAATTTGTCGCCTTGCTACAGAGTTGAATGTCAATTACGTGACAATCAGAAGGGCTGTGAAGGATAACTTTGGCCTCAAAAACTTTGTTACATACAACCTTCAATTTCATTAGTGAAATAAAGAAAGATGCTGGAAAATCCTGTCATTCTTCAAGAGTTAGAAGCCAACAATAAAGATTTCTGGTATATACTTACATATATTGATCCTTGAGGCCAGTGTGGGTTTTATAATATGTTTATTTCAAATAATTTAGGCAGATATGGGAGTAAAGAGAATGGGATACTCAAAAATAAAAGACACAAGGATTTTTTTTAAAGACATAACGGCGTGGAAGCCTTTATTTTTACATACCAGCATTGTTTGATCTCCGTGATAGGATTTCGAAACTTTAAATTTTATTGGTAAATGAGGGACAGAGTGGTGTGTTCTGTCTCCAGCCTCTCTCTCGCCCTACGAGTATCCATATCAAAGTGGAATCAAATTAAATAAAGAGAGAAGATATTTAAACCTGGAGATGCGGGTATTCTTTTAGTACATGCGCGGATGCAAATATTCTATGTATTGTCATACCAAATATTCGATACTTCACTAGAACTTTAATATATTCTTAAGACCCCCCCCCCCCCCTCATTAAATCTCCGTTCACCTTCCATAGTATCAAGTGGACGATAGATTGGAAAAACATGTTGCATTTGAGAAGTCATTTGTCAATTGCTAAGAAAGATACTTGTGTCAGATCCAGGGAACCGAATTTGAACTCAATGATTAAATATTCAATACGAAAATACAATATATATTATGTGAGTCAACATGTTAGATACATCAAATTGAAATTATAACTTGTGTATGTAGTTGAACTTCATATTTATTTATATTTTAGATTATCATTCATTAATTATAAGTATTGATAAAGACTTCTTTTTCAATACATAGTATGTATATGTATACCTACAAGGCTCTGTTTATATGTGTAATTACAAAACAGCAACCCACATTCCCTACCAGACCCTTAATCCTGTATGAATACATAGTGTATGTAATACAATAATACTTATCACAATACATAGTTTATCAGACTACCTCTTTGTTGTCTTGAGTTATGTACATAGAAGCAACAACAACAAAAAACTCCTTCATCTTCTACCTAAATGATTTATTCATGGTAGATGGGAAGAACTTCATGATCAGATATGAATCCATTAAATAAATATATAATATAAATTACCATTTACATATAACACAGGTCAACACTCAAAAATCCTAAGAGGTATAAATTTTGCACGCTGATTTCAAATCTGTGATTTTTTTTTTCGAGAGTCCGACGATTTTCAAGAAATCGGTCCCTACTTTCTGAGTTAATTTGGTACATTTTCCAAATTCTAAGGAATCCTTAGGGCATCGCCGACAGGAGTAAGCCCAAAAGTCGGCCAAAACGTTGCTACTTAAATAATTCCTTGAATATTACATCAAATGGATTAATAAGGAATGCATTCAAAAGTTGAACCCCACAGCTTTCAAACGAGATGTCAAGCGCTCGATAAGACTCCTTAACCCAGAAGAAATCGTCCATCTAAATGTGTAAATTCTCATTCAATTTCGATCAAAAATCCACTAAAAATCAAAGACTCACCATTAATGTAATTATTATTCGTTATGGTATGAGGTTTGAAATATATGTTAGATACTGACCTATACACATACATGATATGTGAATGCTTTTGCAGTGTCAATAGCACGATGGGACCTTCATTGCACCTATCAGCCTCTCTTCTAAAATTAATTGGGAAAAAAGGCCCAAAATAGCCCCCTATGGCTACTCTCCCCAACGCCACAGTCCTCAGCATTAAGAGTTCATTCAACAATGTTTTTTGCTAAGCTATTGATTTGTTTACTCTTGTCTCATTTTCATGTAGTGTCATCAACTTGGATTTGTTGAAATAAAATTATTTCTTGTTAAGTTATAGAGGTCGTTACCTACTATTAAATAGAGAATAATACAATAACTATTTGGAAGAATTGACTGACTACCAAAGGATTTGGGGCCTCATATATCCTTATATAGAGGGAATTGGAAAGCTTTTGAGGCATTAATGTATTTGTATGTTCATAAATCTTTTGTATGTACCTATAAGGATAATTATTCCGGAGTAACAGTGAATTATATATATACATACATATACATATTAACATGTGTATCTATTATGAATTCCAATCATTTCAATAAGTCATTGTAATAATTATTTTACACATGGATAAAATTATTCAAAAGGCTTTTTAAAAAGGAGTTGAATTACATATAATAATATTCATAGGTTACAGTTAACCAGAGTCAATTCTTTCAAAATGAGATAACAATAGTCAGTGGCTCATTATCTCAGCTCTCAAATCCCATAATGTTCGGCGGAGTAGATACATACGTATGTACTTAAAAAGTTGTTTCTTTTTCATTCAAAGGATTTTTGAGTGGGTGAGTATCATGTTTAACCCAAGACAAAAAAATATTTATGTAATATATGTAACATTGTAGGACTCTAAAGGATTTTGTACATCTTTGTATTTAGTTTGAGTTTGTTATAGTCATTTAACAAATAACAATCTTCAAATGATCTCTCAATCCTTTCCTTCAATAGGAAGAATAAGGGCTCGAAATGAACTGGTAGCTGTTTGCCAATTCTTCCTTAAATTGCTGGAAATTTTTGAAAGACTAGTAACAGTTAATTAGAGTTCAATCAATCAACGTTTAGAGCACGACTATTAAGGGTCAGGACTATATGATTTTTATAATATCCCTCATAGCAATGTTTTCTCGAGACCAATTTCTAAAGATCTTTTTCTTGTCGTCGTCTCGACCCCTTCAAAATTTTGGTCTAGCGCTACGACCAAGATCAAAGCAAATAGGTTGAAATTTTTTTTTCTTAAAATCTAGGTCTTGCCTTCTCGAAGTCCTTCTTGTGGTCAAAAAGTACGTGACTGCAACACAAAATTAATTCGTAGTTAGACCTTTCTGCTTCCTAACGAGTGAACTTTTCTATATTTGATAGCAGAGAAAAAACTTTAAAAAATAACTAATTCGAATTCAATCAACGATCAGAACACTACTAATAAGGGGCAAGAGTAGTGGAAAAATAGTTTTAATGTACTGGGAATGACATTTAAGAATAGTCCAACATTTGGAAGGAATTGAGTAACTAGTTACCAACTGATTTTTGGCATTTTTCTCTTTTGAAGAAAGTTTGCGAGATATAAATGATTGAAAAGGATATCCTTTATTCTATATAGAAGAACTGAATACGTATTTAAATTTTTATTGTAGAAATAATTGTTATGGTGTAAAAAAGACAAAAAACAAATGTTTGCACTTCAAATGACACTTGCCTTGTTCATTATTAAGCCCCTGGGGATATATAAGTAAGAGATGAGATATCAAAATAACACTTTTATGAATCTCTCTTAAATATTTTTACACCTCTATTTTAATTAATTATTATGTAAAATCATTTGATCAAGGTGACTTCTATATGTATACAAACATAGTTTCATGCCTATGATGCAACAGTTCACTCACATACTTCTACGTTTACCGAATAAGTTCGTAATAATAATGAAGAAGAGTTCATTCATAAATTTGACTTTACCTTCGGATGTACGAATTTACTTTATTAAAGCTGCTGTTTTGTTCCTTTTTCAACTGACATTGAATCCTAAATCTGTGCATATTGTTTTATTCCTAAATTATTCACTCAATTTAAAATGTTATTGGTTTATGTAATGATGTTAGATCTTTAATGTTGAGTTCTTGACTGGTAGCACTGTTCTGTTCATTAAATAATATGTCACTCTACATTTGTATCAAATGAATAAAAGAAGACTCATATTGATAGTATACATACATATGTACATAGATGTAACCTTGACCTAATGAGAGACACATGCGCATAAAATATTAAGATAAGCAAACTGTTTAATAGATAATTATTATCATTAGATCAATTTAATTTAAAGATATCCTTTTTTTCAAGAGAAAAAAGGTTCATCAGGGTTTGATTTACAAGAATCAAGGTTTCCATTCGTAGATCAATATTTAAATTACATTTTTAAGACAGTCCTGTATATGTATATTCGAGTGCATTTTTATCAAAAAGTAGACGTCTCCTTCAATTCCTCCCTAGATTTTAAATTATCGATATGGGACATGGAACAAACCTTTTCCATTCACGTACTAATCAATTACAAACGACATCAGTAATTTATTTCTCCTATCCTCAAGGTATACATAAATCTCATGCAACTAGGTATAATAATGAATGATGAATAAAGTTATACTGAATGAATTCAATAAAACAACTTCAGTAATTTATTATAATCCAAGTGCAAATAATTCCTTGTTGGGGCACTGTAAAAATTAAATTGTTTTCATATAATTAATATTAAGGAACGGGTTTGATTTTAAGTTTCTTATTCAAGATCGATAACATTAGAAATGATAAATTAACAGAAAAATAAGACATGTTAGTAAACATGGATTTATTTAAGAGTTATTGTTTTTGTCTGTTGTCAAGCATAAAATACACTTGATCTGTTGTTGTAACTCTTTAAATAATTTACTCTTAAAATTTATTCAATTAAAATGAGTAATTTTGAATTTTAATCAATTTAATTGATTAAAATATTCGAATTCCTAGAGTTCTGAACCCTTATGTAAATGGTTTGATCTAAAGATTTAAAATCAAAATATAAGTACTTAAGACCTATTCATTGCCATGGTACTGAAATATCTTTAGTTGTACAATCTTAATTATTGGCATTCAAAGATGTTTTGATAAAATGAATGTCCAATGCTTATAACCTTATTCTTCAGCATGGAAATCATTCTCTTCATTGTAATAAGGGAACTCATCTAGTTAAGTCAACAAACAAATATTAAAAGTCCTTGCAAATAAAAAATAACATAAACAATTGGTAAACTTGGAAATTCATTGGTACAATGGCACGTTTCTTAATTAAATTAAATTCGTGCAAGTTTCATGGTCATTCATACAAACACCTTTTTTTCCTCTTGTTTAATTCATTGCATTTTGCATTTTATATATTTTAACCACACAGTCTTTAGTCGCGACAACTTTGCTTAATTATATAAAGTAAAATTTTATGGGATAAATACTTCTAATATAATTAACGTTTTAAAGGGACAGTTTCAAGTAAACTAACTCTTAAAATCGAGAAGTCTATTAAACCCATCGGCTATAAGTTGCCAAATGGATAGTACAATAATATATTGAATTAGTGCCAGTTAATTAAGGTAACACGAAGGAGGTTGATAAGTGCTGTGCTGTTCTTTGATGAGGGTCAAAGAATGCAATTCATTTCACGACCAGTTTTTTTGTTCACTCACAACCTCGACTCTCAAAAGGGAAAAGAAAAATGTGGAAAAACAACTGGTAGCTATCCTATTATATTTTCCTTGCTGCCAACTTTTCACTATTAGATAGAGTTAATATTTAGATATACTATACACTGATAAGCTCTACCAAAATGCAAACCAAATTTTAACACTTGTATTACATTCAATAATTTAAAAAATGGGCGCACATTCCTTAATTAAATATATTTCTTTATATCAAAATCAGAAATAATAATAATACCCTGAGCTCATAACACGTAGAGTCAGCTGCTTTAAATCAGAAGAGTCAACTCATGAAAAACAGCCGAAGGGATAATACAATGTATTTTTGTTTATCTTAAAAAAGCTCGTCGTGATTTATCATATTAATCGTACATAAAATCCATGATGAGATTTTTCTTTTTCCCTATAAAAAGACAAAACATACTTAGTTCCATTTATTGATATTTTTGGAACAATTTAAGAACTGAAAAAAGGAAAGGACTGGTCCAACAACAGTGTACATATCATGAAATGATGGACTAATAGAGAATATCTATCTCTGCTGTTCACCATACTTAAAAACATATACAACCATGGCTGGTGAGTAGAAAGTTAATATTGAAGAAAATGAGCTATTAGTGAGTAAAATAAAATTTTATATTAAATAAGAATCATAATTATTAGTTTTAGAGCGAAAGAGAGATAATTTTTTTTTTAAAAGAAATGTCTTTTTAAGGCTTATAATTATGAAATTAGAAATTTTTTAAAATAAAGATTCTCCAATTATTTCCTCTTTTTTTCACCCGATTCCTAAGAGTTGATGTCTTATTCCCCGAAATGAGAAAATGATGCTACTGTGTGCCAGCTCTCTCTGTAGAAAAGACCATAATTATGGAATTTCTGAGTAATTTGTAATTAATTACGAGCTACAAAGGTATTATCAAACACAGTTGCAACTCATGAATTTGAGCAAAGATTTCTGTTTCAAAGATGACTTGAACCCAAACAGTTTTCCTTCCTATTGATTAAATAAAAAAAACCACTAATTTAATAGCAAAAAAAATGAAAATGGCTTTCATTGCTGAAAATATCCTGTTATCGTCATTTCAAGCACCTTACCTATACATTGAATGCTTATCAGACACGTTAGATTTTAAAAAACGTATGACACTATATATGTATGTATTTTTTAGGTGGACCCATAAAACAATATAAGCAACTGGTCCTTAACTTCAAACTTGACATGGTGCAAGAGAGTTTGAATCAGATATGCCAATTTTGATCTCTACAGCAAAAAAGACAATAGTGAATAGAAGAATTACATATAAAAATAGGCGCATATTTAATTTCCATTTTCTTGGATTATTCTGTTTATGGCTCCTTCGTCAATCATTTCTCTCTTTCATATCATCAATGTCTATAATTTGTAAATATATTATGATAATGCCATTGAATAAACTGTCAAAGAAATATTTTTATGGTTTATATTAAAGACTTGATGTCGATATACTTGATTGAAAAATATTTGGAAATAATTCATCATGTTTTAGTGAATGTAATGCTCCTTGTATCATTATCATTTTATTGTGAAATTGTTTACTTTAAATAAAAAAGAACACATCTTGTATTCTTTTCCTCTTAAAATAATGGTTCTTAACCTAGTTGGAGGTACTGAACCCCACAAGTTCCATACATGCATTCATCGAACGCTAAAATCACAAATCACGTGCGATCAAGTCAACTGCTAAGTGGAGCAAGTTGCCTGCAGCACAGATATTAAGACCAAGCAATGTGACGTCAAACCACCGAACCCCTGGAGTTCTATAGAACCCAGGTTAAGAAACATTGTTTTAAAAGGAATATTAACCTTTGTTATACATAATAACATTTCGACAATTGAGGAAATGCATATGGAGACTAAAATGATTATTTGGATTAATATATCTATGCAACGCATTTATTATGAAACAAGTAAATCTAAACTGTCATCCCTATAGACAATTCATTCGCAAACTAATGAAAATGAAGATCTATCAAATTGAAGAAAAAAAAAACAATTTGTAGACTTATTACATATTTATATTCCAGATTTAATGACTGATAGTTATTGAATGCACTGATGACCACTCAATAAAAAGAATTGAAAGAGTATAATATGTACATAAACTGGCTTTGAAACCTCTAATTGAATATGGAGGACCATGGACGAGAAACAAACATACATTAGTGACTATAAAAGTCTCATTAAACGGCGAATACCGACTCGACTCCAACTTGAATTTAAAAGGGTCTAACTTGATTAAGACTTTAAGCATGGGACCAGGGACGCCAAAATCAACACATTGGTGGGTGGGATGAACAGTTTTATTATAAGAGCATCACATACTGTCACCACGAAAATTTTCCAGCCAATTGTATTGCAAAAAGTGAGGCAATTAATTTTTTTACTCTCTACATCCCCAATTCTAACTGACACTTTGTAAGTTATAGGATGAAATTCCGACTTCAAAGGAAAGGACTCAGAATTCAACTCTGATCCATAAGTCTTTTAATGAATCATTAAACAACTCTGGTTTCTACTAACGAAATAATAGCTCTTTCCGGATTATATTAAAAGAGGCATAATGGTACGAAATAATTTAACACATTTGGAGGTTCATGGACTCTAACTTTTCTTTAAACGGAAAAAAAGAGTTTTGATTTTCTACCCTTTATGGTAATAAATATATGTCATATCATCAACCCAGTGATTTAAATGCTTTAAACATTGTAATTTATCTTAAGATAGTTATTAAAAATGTACTTAAACCCACTTCCAAACCCACCCAAAGAAGCACTTGCAATGTTTATAATATACAAAGGCTTAATCCATATATATATTATATAACCTGAAGACATATATGTGTATGTACTTAATATATATATGTACTTTTCAATTAGGATTTTTAGAGATTAAATATGTTGAGCTTGTGTATGACAAAATGAATATTAAATATTATATTCCAATTTAAAGCAATATTTATGCAATTAAATTTAAATCTAATCTGTACTATCCCATTACATTCTTCATTACAGAATCAATCAAGACAAAATGTTCGGTACTTGTCTTTCAAAAAGAATATATTCTCATAGTCATATTGAACTCATTCACTTATAATAATATAAAACGTGACAAAAATCCACTGTGTTTGATAATAATCCCAGATCATACATAATCCCACTTGTAAATCAAGTGGAAAAGATTCATAGCAGTCATAAGTATTAAAAAAAACTCAATCTATATGCTTTATTTAAAAAAATTAATGTAACCAATCACGTCTGGATATTGCTGATTCGAATTAACTAATCAAATTTTGTCATTCCATTGTAGTGTCGGGCAAGTGAAGAAGATCTAATACTCTTTTCAATTCAACTTACACAGAGTCAGCTCCTTCCATTTAAAAAAAGTAAACTGATGAAAAAGACTGAAGTAAATTCCGTATTTTCTTATATAATATATAAAATAGTCAATGAGCCTTTATTCCTCTTTGTCAAGACTATCACAAATGTAATTTAATCAAGTGTACAAAAATATAACACTGATCAACAGTCAAAAATCTTAAGGGGTATTAGTATAATAAAAGTTATTCAGTTTTGCACACTAATTTCAAATGCGTATTTTTTTTTTCAAGAGTCCAACGGTTTTTGAGAAATCGGACCCTATTATTTGAGCTAATTATAATCATTTTCCAACTTCAACTTCAATTTAAGCCTAGAAGGATACTTATTTTGTGCATTGAAAAAGAATGATCCGCAAGTGTTTTTAATGCAAATTCAATTTCCAGTCTTTGCTTAAGGGGGATTCTATGGACGTATCTACATTAAAAACACTAGCGGATCATCATTTTTTAAAGCAAAATCAATATCCAAAAACGATGGTGTTTTGATAATAGAAATTCAATTAAATAATATTTTTTTTTTGTTATATAATGACGTAATCAAGGATCAATTTTTCTTATTTTTTGGGATCCGCAGTCCTTAACTCTAAATTAGGACCGACACAACAGCACTCACAGGTACTTAGTTTGGATCGTACAGTTATTTATTGACATGTAAGAGCCTATCAATATGGTCACTATAATAGTCCCCATTATGCAGTTATGATATACCCTCAAAATTGACTTATTTAGCTCACCCGATTATAATGAAATAATTGTATTCAACTATTCGTTGAGGATGTTTTTTGAAAGAGACTCATTCATTACTTCAGAGTTTCAATTCAATTATTATTATATCTTTAGAAGTAAAAGTTTGTAAAGAGTTGTTATACCTACATGGGCCAAGATTCTATCGTAAAGACTCAAAGAAATATTTAAACAACCTGTATTAAGCACTTTGTCTATTTTTAAGTCTCTTGTCGATGAAATATGTAACACAGATCATAATGAGATTTGTAGGTAGGTATTTTTTGTTTTGTTTTGTTTCTTTGAGTGTAAGTCAATTAGTCTTCACTATGGGAAATTATCCCTTGTTTCTTTAGTCTTCATACTTCCTTTTATCTCATCATCTAATGATGCCAAGTTCCTTCAAGGACATGTATATATGTATATGTATGTCTAAGTATATAATTAATGAATATATCGTCTGTTGGATTAATTATAATTATCATTATTTTATAATGTCATAAAAGTATGAACTATTTAGAAACATTTTTTTAAAAAAAGGAGCACAAATATTATGTACTTAGACATTGGACAAGTAGGTAAGGAATCATGGATTCAAATGATTCAACATGAAGATATAGTTCATCTTTAACTACACAATGAAAATGAGTAATTCGATATACATATAATATTAACTCATTTGCGAAACGAAGCAGATTCGTTGTCAAAAGTATATTCATGTAACTTTTACACCTATTAAAAAACCTTTTTTTTCTTCTTCAATCCCTCATTAATTTGGAGGAGAATAAATCCTCCACATGAAAGAACTTAATAGCGTATATGATAATAATACGCCAATAGTAATCCCTCTGTTTTCATTGTCTTTAAAGTAGATAATTGAGTGATGACCTTCTTGGATGGAATCTTTGTTAATATATATTTAAAAATGATGATACTATGTCATTTTATCCTTTATGCAACCTTCATCTAACAAATGAACGATTAATTTACCATTTATACGAGTTCATATACATATACATATGTATATGTACATATAGGTCAAGTCCTTAAAATCAAATACCATGGGGATAAATAGGCTTTGTCATAATAACAATGTATTTTTTCTTAGAAACTATCTTGGAAAAGTTCAAATATTTTATAGACCCATGAGAATAATTAAGTTTTTTTGTTTAATATGTTTGTTATACTATATATATATATATATATAGTTATAGGTTAATGAAATGACATGGGATCATAATAAAATTTGGAGGATAGTCAACAGAGTAGGAGTAAAATATCCGTGAGGAATACTAAGTAATTGATATTTAATAGTAGGCATTTATAGCGGTGTTTTTTTTTCTAGTCTTGTTCCACTACAAATTGTTAGTTTTTTTAAATCATGAGGTTCTTAATAATTTATATATTATTATTATTCACTTATATCGCCAGTACATTCCGCTCCTTAAAGGACAATAATTTACTTTATGAATAGATTCTACCCATGAGGAATCATGGGCACTTAAATTATGAAATTGATTTTCTATTTGATATGATCTTCAAACATTGACGTTTTTAACACAATCAAGATGAATACCAACCTCATATTTTCTTCAAAATGGCATTGTTACTTTATTCAATTGGCAACAATGTTTTACGGTTATAATCCAGTCTAGTGACGTATAGAATATTCAAATTTCCATCCACAGTGTGTTTTAAATATATTTGAATCTTTTACTCAAAGAAAAGTTACCATTTGCACCTGAGTTTTGAAAAATATGTGAATATCTTTCATTTCCACCTGATTCCAGAACATCAGAAGGTCATAGAGATAGAGCCAAGGAGGAAGGCAGAACAAATCCCTTGGTGGCTCCCCATCTACTAATATACCTTGGTTGCTCAAACCATTCGTGATGTATCGAATACTAGAATCGTCAGTGTATCGTCCTTTTAGAAGTAGTTGCAGTCCCCTCCCTAAATTTCTTTAAGTTTATATCCACTTAACCACATTTGTTTTCAGATATTCGATGCATCACTAATCCACACGTTATCTAATTATCTTCATTTTGAAGAGAATTGGATGATATCTATCATGTGCATTTGTATTATTACATTTTTAGAAAATGGTAACCCATGTACAGATATATTGAACATAATATGCTGAGTAAAATCTCATAAATCAATGCTCTACAAATTCAACAGGTTTGATCAAACTATTTTTGGTTAATTGCCAGCATAGGTGGTTTGTAATATTTACATATATACATATATAATTACTAGTCTTCCATTATTTCAAAAACTACTTTGAAGGATCATTACCAGATAATGATCATAATTATGGTCGACTTTTGACAAATTGTTTTGTAATGTTTTTTGTTTTTTTCATGTATGTAGTTATTGAAAACTTGATGCACATAAAGGCTATAGTATATTGTTAAATACAATTTGAATATGGCTGTAGGAGTATTTTCTACGAATGTACCCTCAAGGTAAAATGACAATTCCATTCAGCAAGATCTTATATAATACATTACTTGCCAACTAGAAACTAGAGCTGTTTGCAAATCCTTTTCTACAAGTTCAAGTTCAGTCTTTAGTCTTTGAGCTTGAGTCTAAAACAAAACCAAGACTTTGATGGATTGAAACCATAATTTAGTCACTTTTTTTTAGTCTAATAACAAGACTCAGACTGGTTTTGAGAGCCTCATCATTACTAAAAACTATGATATAGTTGATATTTGTAAATACACAATGGACACAAACTCATTTTTAAATTACTTTAGTAACCTTCAAACCCTATTTGAAATGTAGAATTAAGTACCTACGTACAATTGTTCAATGAAGGATGTAATTTTTCATTTTTAAGGTATTCCAAAAATAATAATAGTACTAATAATTTACAATGTGTAAATCATAACCAACAAATCACGAATAAAGTATTTGTAAAGATGTATTTACAAAAAGAGGCCTTCGGAATTTCTTTTAAAAGTAATTCCTTCTAGTATCCTACTTAATTTGTTCACAAAAATCCTCTCAGATAGGTAGTAATCCATGTTTCCTTTGGATTTTAGTTAAAATCTTTAAATTTTAGGAAATGGGGATAATAAGGATTAAAGCTGGGAGCTCGTACTTGGGTTCCATTTATATCTGGTTCAACCGTAACTTTAGACTTGATTCGGCCTCCAAGTTGAAGGACTTGAATAAGAAGTCACGAGACTCATAAACATAGTATTTTATTTCAAATAATAATAATAATAATAATTAATTAAAGCACTTTTTATTACTATACATGATGGAATATTGATATTGATAACGACTGAATCAGAGCTGGGTGGAACTTATTTTTCCCGAGTCGACCCTAAGTCTAATTAAATTGTAACTTCGAGCTCAACTTGAAGTGAAACTCGACTTGGACTCAAAGTACTGGATACGACTCGTGAACTGCTCGGCTTAGAATACTAATGATCCACAGATCCACACTTCTTTTATGTTATGGTTAATATGAAGTTTTGTAATACGTATTCAATTTGGTATTTGGTTATTGATAGCAATGTATTAATGTGTTTCTTAAAGGCTGTTTTTAAGAAGCCATCTTTTCCTAGTGGATTTATTGGATATAAAAGATGGGATATAAAACAGGATTTGTATAAATATGGTCATAAATAGACTAAGAATTATTATCTTAAAGACAATTTGCAATATCAAATTGGATTATAATATGATTGAATGGTTTCATAATGCCCATCATTAGATTACATATAAGTCTCCCGATAGAAATGCATTTGAGTGAGGCTTTAGGAAGGACCATGGGAAAATGTTTGGAGATGGGTTGAAGATAATATATATAAAACTATAGTCCTTGTTAGACCAGAGAAAGGATTTATACTCATTTTTAAGCAACGATGCATCAACGGCTAATCTCATAAGATACAAGATAAAGATGGCAAATATGATGTACAAAAAATGTGTCATAACTTGTATCTACAGAAAAAAAACCCAAGAATTTAAGATGTCGTGAGACGTGTTCAATGCACACAGTATCCCACTTTTATTGGGTCGAGTAAAAAAACATGCAAAAATCTATGTAAATATAAAATAGACAAAAACACTAAATAGACGATCTAAAATTTTGCAAATAGCGTTTTCTTGATGCCTTCTCACTAAATGGATGAATAAGAAAATTTTACACGAAAATGAAATATATTCTTTAGATCGTAAGTTTTTATCAAAGGTTGCGTGAAATCCATATATGTATGCATTGATTTGTTTTTGTTATTTAAATGTCATTTTTTTCTTTCACAAATTTATTTTTGAAATAATAATAGCAAGAAAGGATGAGGTCGATTATCTTTAGACCAGTAGCAGAGAATGATAAGCTAAAAAATTAAAGGAATATAATTTTATCACTACTAAGAGAGAAACTTATAGTTTATTAAATATATATGTTATATGTACCTAACTACTGTATACAGATCTTTTGCGATACTTGAATGACTCAACAATCTAGGAGCAACAGATGAGGAGATTCATTCTATCATATTTTTTATATTCACTTTATGTTGTAATCAATGGGAAGAAAAGAAAAATGTACTCAACAACAAAGTGATAGTTTAATGACCTCATTCCTTCTGGACTCGCACATTTTATAAACCATAAAATTATAAAAGATTTTCCTATTATAATAATATATCATTTATTAGTCTTTCAAAAGTAACATTACAAGTATGTTAAACATACATACATACACCAACTACATATTATTATTTTATTTTACAAGAATCATTTTCTTCTTAATAATATAATATATTCTACAAATTAATACCCACTGGATGATGAAATATAATATTTATGTAAATTTCTCCTTCATCATGTAACGAAATAAACAAAAAAAAACCAATTTCTCACATAAAATAGTATATGTAGAAGTCTATCTATCTATTAAACTGTTCATTGTAGACCAGAGGTGTTGAGAAAAAGAGCTCCAAAAACTGTTCATGAACGACAAGGATACCTCTTTTGGCACTGATTTCATCAGACTCGGGATTAAAGGACTCAAACTTGGCACAAGACACTTTTGAGGCCCTTTGACAACGAGATGTGATCTCATCAAAGAGATATCGTTTTGGACAACTGTAGAGTTGCTCCGAAATGAGAATCCCTGGAAGGACTTCTTGACACACGTAAAACTCATTACAGTTCCTCTCGAAGGCGTAAAATCCTGGCTTTGGACAGGCGTAAAGACTCAAAGGATCCACTTCGTAGGCGGAGGAGGAAGAATTGACGAGCGTGGATGGCTTATTGATGAGAACAGTCTTTTCAGTTGTGAGATCATCCGTGTTGCCGATAAACAAAGGAACAAAAGGACGTGGGGTACGGGACGTAGTGGTAGTATAGGGTGTTGTCGTGGTAATTGTGGAGGTTGTTGTTGTTGGGCGTGGGGGTGTGAATGGCTTTTTAGATGTGAGGAAGGGATTGACAGGAGTTGAGGGCCTCGGTGTATTGATAGGGGGATTTGGAAGAGTAAAAGGTGGAGTAAAGGGTCTTTGAAAGGGAATGGAAGCACTAGATTCTGGAGTAGGAATGGGATTGAGTACAACTAGGGGTTTTGATTTACTACATTCGGGTACGAGACCAATGTGATTACATACACTTATGGATTCATCAAATGCCGTTCCGAGTGGGCAATCAAATCTAAAGGACGTAAAAAAGTTTCCGTACCAATTGACACATCGATAAAAATGTTGACAATTATTAGGATCACGGAAGAATCCGGGGGTAGAGCAAGGATATCTTCCAGACACTGAGATTGAGAGTCCTATAACTATGAAACAAAGTCGTAGCATTTCGAAATATTTGTAAGCACTAACTTTAAAAAAAAATTGAAAGAAAATGAAAATCTATGCTTATTTATGAAACTTGGAGAATCATGGCTTATAGCAAACGAAGGATTGAATTAAACTGAAAAATCTTTATTTAAATTTGTATGTTTGAAAACTTCGGATGTTTTTCTACGTTGTCACATTGCTACAAGGAGAGAGGCGTGCTTCATGAGCAAACGGTAATGGTGGTGATGGTAGACTAGCGCTTCGACGGACAAGGGTCTGCTTTTCCCCTTTTTTTGCTTCCATACACCGAACTTCAACCCACCAACATCTCCTTTAAACCAGTGCAGAGTACATATTATGTATAAAAACTCAACAACCATGGAATTACAATTAACTTTTTCACTTGACACAAATTAAAAAAGAAAAGAGTATCATGGGAAAATCAAGAATTAAAAACCCAAGATTCAAAGACTTCTACAGTCATTTATTTAGGCATATACATAGGTATGTATGTAGTACATCTGTCTCAAGACCCTGTAAAAAACGTCCTTTACTTTATTTAATTTGTTATTTTAGAGTACATAGAAAATTATCTACATAGAGGCAATAATAAAATGACTTATAAATATGACATATACAATCATGAACTGCTTATGTAGGAACTCATGGTCTTCAAGAAATCAAATGAAGGATTCTTCTTTGTTCAAGGAGAATTCCAAGTCGTAAATGTAATTGTGAACGATTTTGGGACACATCTATGGATATGCATTCGTAGTATGGAATTTGATGTCCAGATCTCTAACTACACGCAATCAAAGAAGCCAATAAAAAAAGTCACGAAAAAGTTATTTGTAAAACCAACAATAGATTAAGAATATAATTATTATTTTCCCTTATAAAAATGTTCATTGATTTATGGATTTATCAGATTGAAAGTCGAGGGATGGGTATTGTTTTTACAAAAACTCTGTCCTTTTATCAATGATCTGACCAATCGGTTCAATGTTTGAAGCTTAAAATCATCATCAGTCGATAAAATCTGATCCATACCTAGCACTCATTGCTCATATTGTGGAGACTTCTTTAAGCTTACAAAATAGGGCATTGAAATTCAATAATCGCAACCATTTAAATAAACAAGAAAAAATGGTGATAAAGCTCAACCGGTGGGAATTATAAAACAATATTAAGTCGTGGAGTAGAATTGGGACTTCCGCAGATTGAAATGGTACATTTTCAAGGTGGAATCTCCTGAAATATCCCCTAGTATACTGTGCACAAGTCGACTTTGATGCTATTTTATGGAGCATCTCGAGAAAATGAGTCCTTAAACTCTCTTTCTTTCTTTACTATTCTAAAAGAGGTTGTGATTAATGGATTTCAATGTTCCATTTTTGGAAACTAAAAGATGTTCAAAGAAACAAAATCAATGGAGAAAGCGTACCCGGTAGTTCATCAAGAATTATATGAATTTTGATTTGAGATAGATTGAACTTCACATAAAGAAAAAAAATAGTCTCTTTTTTTCTCATCCACTTTTACGATAAAATACTTTCATCACAAAAATCAACATTTCTGATTCCATATTAAATAATATTTGTGAACATTGGAATTTATTTATTACTCTCAACAAGTGTAAATATCATCTGCTCACCGATGCAATTCATCTCATGCTACACATGACAAAGATCTAATTACTTCAATTAATTTCTCCATGAAGGAACAATTTGAATCGGAATTGCATTGAACCTGGTTCTTCACCTGTGTAGATATGCTATTTATTCATAATGGTTTATATATACATAAGTATATCAAGAATCCTCGTCTTATGTGAGTCAAATTTTAGCCTAATTTAAATTAGTCACAATGTCATATCTCTGCTCTGCTACTCCAATACTAAAAATGCAAATAAAAGAATATCCTTGACAATATGTACAATTTGCTCATATGCTATTTGTACAATATCTCACAAAATTATGGAAACATATGTTGTGAAAAAATAGATAACTACCCTCCAGAGCTATTCAGGAGTCCCTTGAATCTTTTTATTTCGTATTCGAGTCAAGCCTCAAGTTCCAGTTGCTTAATTAGGCTTAAGTGTGACTCAAACCTAAGGAATTGAGTGAAAAAGACTTCAACTCCCATTCTGTCATCAATGATAAAAATTAAATCAAATAAAAAAATAAAAGGGCAATAAATTATATAGATTATAATAAAAAAGGGATGTTTGTGAGTCTCTCAAGTCCTCTTTTTATAACTTGATACATAATATGTTCTTGTGGAAAATCAATGTTTTGCTTTGCAAATTCACCGGAGCCTTGATAACTCGATAAGTCTTATACCGTCAAATACACAATTTGGAAGCTTTGAAAGATTAGTAGCTTTGGTGAGAAACCGAGAAGTGGTCATCAAAGGTCAGAAAGGACCTGTAAAAATATTGAAAAAGTCCGACTTAAAGTTTATGTGAACGGAAAATAAGCGATGTCCAAACTGGTGGAGGAAATTAGAGTTTTGCAATCATCAATGCAAAGATTGGCCTGGAACTATTTGAAAATAAAACCTTTTAAGTTACACTACGGTCATAACCTCATGGAGAGCATACAAAAATAATACAAAATTCAAAAAATTGTTTGACTTATGTACGTGGGTGCTCTGTATTGTCTTTAGTGATGGGGAAAAAAAGGGGATTTGGACCAAAAGTTTAATCCCCAAAATGATCCAATATCGGCTAAAACTCAACAAGATATCCCCTTGGATGAAAGAATGATCTCATGTTGAGTCAATAGTTGATCCTTAATGACCTGAGCAAGAGTTATGAAATCCAGTGACAAGCTTCCTCTTGTCTATGAAGATCTTTATATGAAATTTGACTACATTTCGAAAATTTTGTAACCTGTAATTCTTCCTTGGTTTGAGGAACTATTTCTTAGATTTAATTTTGTCTGACTAATAATCGCCCTATATGTAGATTTGAAAGAATATGTATTGAAATAAATACAAGACTACGTGGGTTGATGTGTTTTCACAACAATCCTATAAAATTCCTTTTTAAACATTGGTCACTTTACATATACTGGCCCCATTTTCTATTTTATAAAGGTTAACCACATGATTAGAAATAAGTCAATATTATAATTAATTAATTGAAATTATGTAGATAAATAATGAAATTTGATAGTCCAGGTATACAAAACCAACTTGAATAAGTAAAATATATGTAATGTAAAAATACAATTGTAAATATGAGAAGATCCTATTCCATTCATTTTGCTTTTCATCTATGTACTGCATAATATAGAATTTAACATCAATTAAATATGTGGGTATAAATAATGATAATAAGAAATTGAGTTGAAATATAAACCTAACAGATTTTTCTATGGATGTCAATGTGGAACACAGGTGTTCTCTACCTATGTACATATAGAAACAATGAAAGTCATGTTTGTTGTGAGAGAAATACCTATGTTGTAAGACGGGTTTTGATATTTGACTACTCTAGAAACACTACATTTAGTTATTATTGTGTCATTGGTACATGTTGTTGTCATGGAGACAATTGTGTACCATATTATATCATATAAATATGAAAATATACATTCATACAAATAAACATACGTCAGGGAATAAATGTTGCTTACAAAAATACGAATAAAGGGCCATCATCTAATTATATATCAAAGAAAAAGTGTGTCTGGCTGATTGGCCCCTGTACTGATATGACTCAAATTATGCATACTTGATGCTGTTCTGGGCTATATATAGTGCATTTCGAAACTCCTGACTGTTGGGCTAATATGGCTACCTGTGGAACACAAGATGCTTCTCCCTGCTTAAGTACTAATGGGATTTCATCCAGCTAACATACATAGATAGATGGTGAAATAATACTTATATGAGAGAGTTACTTAGATATCCCCATTGAGAGTAAATGTAATAGAGTTGTTTATATGTAGGTAGGTATTTCGTTACTTTTATTTGAAGTGTTTACCGTATGCATCCATTTCTACTCTAAAGTTATCATCAGGAGTGCTCTGTTTCGAATAAGGAAAATTGAGAATTGATATGTCTCCAGCAAAATGTCTCTCTCTCTTTTTTTTTTTTTTTTTTTTGAGATCATTTGTCTCTCATCGTTAATATATCCTGGACCTTAAAATGTATTCAAAATAAGTTTGAAAACAATAAAGGGACTTATTTACAAGAGGGATCTTTACCCCCTATTCATTTTGTTTTTTTATTTCTTTGATATTTAGTCGTTCCCTATATATGAGTTTAGTCTTTTTCTTTTTGAGAGGCATTACGTCAAGTTTTACTTAGTTTTTTGTTCTTTTTTTAAAGTTTGCCCATTTTGCTTAATAAGCTAAGCCGTGCAAAATATTACATCCCTTTAGAACACCATATAACTATGTATATATGTACATACAATAGGAAGTGTACCATGTGATCAAATATTTTTGTATCATTTTCACCTTTTCCATGAGGTGAAATTTTTACGACTTATCATGGCTGTACTGTTATTATCATCATTGATGACAAGTTGAAGTATATACATACATATATAGTATACATCTAATATCTAGACCGTAACATGCCCGTTGTCTCTTTCGTTGTCAGACGCATGAAGTAAGAACGCTCCACTTATCAGAAAATGAATGATCTCTGATGATAGGAAATAAATCATTTCAACAAACAAAAATGTCTAATGTATTATTCTGTCTAATGACTCGAGGCGTTTGATACTAAATAGACTATGTTTAAGGCACATACCTAGGTGTTAGCGTTCGTAAATTATATTATAATTTACCACAAAAGGAGTGATCTTAGAGTAATTGAGCTTATCCACACTAACTTACTCTTTTTTTAAATCAAAGTAAGAGTTTTTCAAACCATCAAAGCCACAAAAGACATTGTCTTTTTTATTTAACGTCGTGAAATGCACTCGTTCAAAGAAATGAAAAGTAAAGAAGTGTATAAACCGCAGATCTTGAAGCTTTAAAGTAATCACAGATGATGTGTAGTATACAAAAATGTAATTTCTTTGTCATAGAAATGAAAAGTACTTTTAGACAAAATATAGAACAACATACCCTTGGCTTAAAAAACACCTCTTTTTTAAAACCTACAAACTCATTTTATATAATGAGCCAAAATAGAATCCTTGGATATCATAAGTAAGTATGTACAAAATCCTATTAAACCCTTAGAAAAATGTTATTTGTACTTTTTAATAGGCACAAAACGAATCCAAGAAGAAAAAAAAAAGTATTCTCATTTAATGTGAGAATTGAAAGAAGCAATCATTCTGTAAGGTGTTAAGAATGATGATAGAACGTAATAATAATAATATCTAAAATCTTAATTTAATGTGACTCAAGTACCACTCCACTTATCACTATAAGGAGTCGTGACACCGTGCTCCAAGCTTATTTGTCTTCCTCAACTTTAAAATTAAATCCTATGAATTAAAATATGAAGAGGTTTTGTAAACCGCATATATATAGTAGTGATGTACATCATTTCAAAAAAAAGAGCTTTGATTAAAATCCTTGCAAAATATTCAGGGTTTTCTTCTGACACTGAGCAACTCAAACATTTGCTATCAAATATTCTATAATAGGAAAAAGTTGTATTCATCATTTTTAAAGATTTTTTTTTAATAATATACGCAAATGTATATCTCTTTTAACACAGTCCTTGTCTCAAGGAACATCCCCCCCCCCCCCATTTAACAATCAGTTTATATGTTCCTTCATTTATATCAAAAGTAAATTGAATTATAAAGAATTCTTTTCAATATCATTTAACGACAGTATATTGTTCAATTAGTCATTCTTCAAATCTTATGTGGATTTTTCAATAATGAATATTTCATGAATATGCAACGAGAGTTTTAAAAGTTCAACGATTACATTAAATTTGAATAAAATGATTTTTTGACCAAAGAATTTAATTCTACATACGAGAAGACCGAAAAGAAGTCTTTGAGAATGATGAGTCTGATTAGCATGAATTTAAATGAATTTAAAGGAGAGATAAATTTATATTAGATCATTTTTTTAAATTTTTTTTTGCAGGCATGAATTAAAGCATAATGAAGGTCGGACACATTATATTGAGTAAAATTACTATGTTTCTTGATATATGGTATGTATGAAAAGCAATAGAGTGGGTTCTACCTTCGACCCTTATTTTGTTAGTGGTTTAAATTACGAGTGGCTTTTTCAATTTGAATGATAACGAATGATGTCTCGGATCAATATACTATAGGCGTTCATTTTTGAGCGCCTGAAGAGGAAAATATTGAATGACTAAGGGAAAAAAATTATCCGACTATACTTTGGTACCTTTTTTTTTTGTTTTCTTTTTCTTTTTTTATTATTGTTCTCGCCGATCTTGTAGAGCTAGACTAATCAAAATGATCTTCCCTGCGATTAGCACTATACAATGTAACAAGTTCCTTGAATAAGAAGCTCTTCTTCATGGCCTAACTGAACTCTCTGGCAAATACTTTGTGAACAAGTTCCTTGCTCAATGCCAATGGTTCCTTATATACAGTGACACCTCACACCATTAGAATTTATGGAGAGGTAATAAGAACAATGATTGCAAATTTATTGATGATTCCATTTGCTTAAATTCATTTACCCAGATCAAAAATGAACGAAGTATCGTAGAATAAAATTGAACAAATGAGGAGTTAAACACAAACAAAAAAACTGCAAACAGACCCAAAGATATTTATATTAGAACTCTTTAGATTCAACAGATTATTTAGTTATATTGACCATCGAACATCAATTTTCTGATAGGGATAATTCCAGATCTTATTTTAATTTAAAAAAAAAAACACTAATACGGAGAACTCTACTTGAATTCATTCATAGATATTTTTAGCCAAGAAATTTGCATGTTATTTGACAACTTGTCAGGTTTGTAGGAGAGTTACACCCTATTTTAGTGAACATATTTTCATTTTTTTTAAATTTGAAAAGAGATACCCGTAGCTAAGGGGTACTCCTGTGAATAACACATTTTTTTTGCAATTTATATACATCATATGCAATGAATTATAAAAGGAAAATAATGATTTGCTTGAAGCAACAACATAATTTCCTCATAGACATGAAAAGAGCAATTCAAAAATTGGCAACATTGATAAACAAAATTTGCAAGTACTTATTATTTATAATTTGCTCATCCCTCGTGCCTTCATAATTACTTTCCTCAAATTACTATCTCCATTATGGTTATTGACATGATATTATGTTGGTAAATATGTTGTACATAAGAGTGAATTCCATTAGCATGGAAATTTACAGTGTATTCTTGTGTTGTGATCAAGACTACCTCCACTGGGGCATAAACAAGACCTACAGTCTGAGGGATCGAGGCCAATATGTTTTTTTTGTTCTTTTGGCAATAGGACTAAAAACTTTAAGGGGTTGAGTTTTAGATGAGAATAAGACTTTCAAATATTGGGATCAAGCCTTTGTTCACTACTTTATTCTTTTGTCAGCTGTCGATTATTCAACTTTTCTTCCATTTATTAGGAAATTTATTTATTGTTTCAAATAAAATTGAAGATTTTACAAAGTAAGCTGTTGCTATCATGATAAAAGTATTACTCAATTAGACTTAATTTTGGCATTCAGTCTTATTTGTATCATTATGAAGGATTGAGTAAAATTTGAAATTGAGGGAAAATGATGCATAGAGGAGTCGAAAAACTTGAAATAAAACTTAATTATCTTAAGATTGAATTTATCACATTTATTCTACTTTTTTGACATATTATTTATCTAGTATAAATTTAAAGTACATACGATTTATTTTTTTTAAATCAAGGGTCAGTCATCAACTACAGAACTTATTTATTGTAGTTATATTTAAAAAGAAGCTAGCCTAAAGGGACAAGTCCTAATGTAGGAAATAAAAATATCCTTCATTTGATTTTTTTATATCAAATAAAATGGAAGTTATTATGAATCTCTCCTGATGATTAAATCTTTTAAATTTCAATATTCTAAAAAAAAATATTCCAAAATAAATGTTAAATACACTAATTCATACCTAATAAATACCTTAATGCATGATTAATTACGAAGCTTTGCCTTGCATTAAACCATGGATTTGAGTGTTGGTAAATCTTTTGATTATTGTGCCTTTGATTTATATATGATTATTAATACTTGTTTGAACTTTTTAGTTTCATAGTTCACAGATTTCTTGAAATGAAATCAAGTTTGTTGTTTATGCATTTATAAACAAATTGTTTTATTCAATTAGGTAAATGCAAAGTTGGAATTCATTCGGTAAGATATTGTTTTTTACCCTTCATATATGACATCAATGGATGGCTAATTAAATTATCCATAGGATAAGTATGAGTTACATATCTAACTCAGGGGTCTTCTACATACCTTATCCCAGCTCCAAGAAACCTTGGATGAAAGTACATAGATATTGAATTTGAAAATATGTTTGAATACTTTTTCAACCTGTTCTAAAACGATGCAAAAAATTCCAGCGGTGTTAGCAAAGAGAAAACCTATTTCAACAAAACCAAGAATCCTTCTAATGAGACTCATTCATTGTCTATTTTTGCAACTTAAAAAAAAAGTTTTTACCAAATAATTACTTCATAAGTCATGTTTGAATAAAATGCATTATGCATAAACATTAGGGTTTTATAATATAGTATTATAAATAGATGGTATCTACATGTAGAAATAAGCAAAAGATCATATATTAACTTTGTGTTTTTAAAGTCTATCTATCAATGGGTCATTTCATCTGAGACAGCTCATATTTTAAAATATTTAATTAATACCTATTTAGGGCTGCCCGATGGAGGAAAAAGTCTTCATTTTAGTTTAATTATTCAATCTGTGATCCACGTAATAAGGGGTTTACATAAATCAGACAAACCTATTCAGCCCAAAGAAACGCTATAGAACTATTAGTTCATTACCAAATTACCAATCCTTGGTTCATATTTTTTCATGTAAAACGGAAAGATCTAGCGTTTAATTTTTTTTATTTAAGCATAAGTGCTTACACAATATTATATTTTGTCAGATGTCGATTTCTTGTCCCTTAATAGCAGTGCACTATATGATGATTGGTTGAACTCAAATTAACTCTAAATATTAAATTGCGATCAATTGTCTAATATTAAATGAAGAATAGTCCAGCTGTCAACTGATTTTAGGACTTTTTTCTTCTTGTCTGTTGATGAAAGGTTGAAATGTACTTTTTTGCTGAGAATACAAGCCAACAAAAAAGTAAAGTTGGGTCCACATTATTTAGATAATGGTTTGATCACGATCTGTAAAACGTTTTTTTCGCTTAGGCTTTTGAGTATTTTGAATTGTTATTTTTTTTCCCAGTATACTTTTTATCATTATTTTTGAGCAAATTTTCAAATTAATAATAAATTATAGTTAATTAATATGTGCTTCCTTAAAAAGACCATATGGACGAGGGAAATAAAATTAGAACATGGCATTCTACATGTAGGTATTTGTGGTTGAATAAATAAATAAATTTCTTGCCAATGTGGGTAGCAATTCATTAAAAAAATGTAAACTGTAAAATATAAATAGCTTTCCCAGTGTAATTTGGAAATAGATAATTCCAACATTATGTTAATTACATTTGAACGTGACAAACTCATTATTAATGGAATTTATCAATTAAAAGCTGATTCATATGAGAAATGGGTGGGTAAATTAAATGGGTAGATAGCTAATCAATTCTTTATTCCATGGATGAGGATACATCCTTTCATCCAACTAAGAAAACAGATGGATAATGATTTCAAACAATGATAATACTTATTATTGGTAGTATTATTATTATTCCTACTCCCACTAATAATGAATTCCAATGGATTATGTAGGTCAATTAATCCTGATTACGTATTGGAAACCATGAAGAAACATAACGAGGAGAAATTCATAAGGGTACATTATATCTGATTAACCATGATTTTTGTACTGCTTATTTTTTCTTGATGTGATTTGTCTATTTATCAATGCATGATATCATGAAAATCTAATCATGAATAGAATGTGAAGAATTTGATAATTGCTTAAATATATGTACAAATGGGCCTACAATTACCTACCTAGTGCTGATGATTGAAAAAGGTAGACAAAATTGACTAAATTGTTTCAATAGTAACAAATTAATTTTCTTCACTAATGTTGGGTGGTCCCTTTTGAGGACTGATGCAAACTTGATTTATTAAGACTTGAAGCTGGAGATGCAACTGATTAATTGATTAATTGCTTGGTTCAACTCTATTCTGTGTAATTATGGATTTAACCATGAGACAAAAAGAGAAAGAAAAATGGCCCACAATTATGTAAAAATATGATATTTATTAGATGGGATATTCGCTGTTCAAGAATAAATCAACGATTAGAACATTTATTAACAGCCCTGTTCTTAGAAAAACATGCTTTAGAGACTCATAAACTCATCACCGAAACACCGTGTCAGAGACACAGGAATACGCTCAATTTCCAGAATTTCTAATAAAGCACATTGTTGTCTTTATTGTATCTCACGACATTTCCTCGGAAGAGCGAACGGAAAAAAAAAGCCAAAAATCCCTTGGTACTAAGTCAATTCGTTCAAGTCATTTTGAAACACTTCTTTACTTAATAATAAAGTGTTGTTTTCTGCTGAACAAGAGCTAATTTGAGATGAACTAATCAACGCTCAGAACACTTATAAGTACTTAAAGTTGATAGTACAAAGTTAATTTTTATAATAGTGAGATAAGGGCGTGAATAATCAAGAGAAGAAAGAGGTGATGGAATTAGTTTGGAGTTGCAGAAGTTTTTGGAATAGCATTGACATTGGGGATGCCTCAAAGTAAGGATTTATCCCTTCAAAAGAATAAAGATGGAGTCGTTATTAATGCATGAAAAATGAAACTTTTCACTCAAACATTCATATCTTACAGGATTCACCTATTCCATAATTGATTTATGCCCATAATTACAATCAATATGTAATTGTATACAAAGTTTTGTTGTGTAGTTTATTATAATTTCTTCACGCTTAGAGATATGCTGTCTCTAATGTATGGACTCAATCAAACTGTTCAAAAAGTGAAAAATCAATTTGTCTCGCCAAAAAGTACTACATCATACCATTTATTTACTGTTTTTTAAGGAAACACTATATAGAGCTCGTTAATTCTTTCTTTGCTCCTCGCATGTATGTAAACGTTCGAAATTTGTTGTGGAGCGGAGCTAACAATGGCCCTCCTTTACTTATTAGTTATGAATCCTTGGTCAATAGAAAGAACAAGGCCTTAATATATGCATGTAAAAAACAAAAACAAAAACAGTTGTTGCACTTGAAATTAAATTCATGCAATGAGTGTTTTACAATGAATTCATTCATTACACTGGTCAACAGTTAAAAATCCTAATGGGTATAAGTGTAATAAAAGTTATTCAATTTTGCACGCTAATTTCAAATCTCAAAACTTCAACTTCATTTTAAGTCAAGAAGAATACGCATTTTGTGAATTAAAAAATAATGATTCGCTAGTGTATTTAATGCAAATTCCAATTACAGTCCAAGACTCACATCTTGGATGTAACTAAATGAATAATGATAACCCTACTAAGCCCTAGGGAGTATGCAATTACCAAAGGGTAAAGTTTATATTAATATTTGACCTAATCACTCAATCTCTCCAAATGGCAATGACACCCTTCTTTTCAATTTGTACCTAACCTATGTATACATATATGTACACTAATTTCAAAAGGATGTAATGTGAATAATCAGTATGTGAATGATTTATTTTTGATCAATTTATCCGCTACACCCTACTTCCATTTTTTGTGGGAAATCCATCAGTTTTCAACATTGATTCATCATTTTCATATACTTATTTTATGGTATTACTGTTGCTAAAAAAACAAAAATAACAGGTTTTTTTCTTTATATACATACATGGGGTTGATAACCTTTATATATATATATATATATATATATATATATATATATATATATATCAAAGCTCCATAAGACAGTAGAGAGAAAAAAACAAAGAACTCTCATTAAAACCGATTTTTAATTGTTTTTTCTTTCTTTTTTTTTTTTTTTGCATAATATGTATTTTATAACATATGCAATTTGACCTCATCGTTGTTACATGTATTCTTCATCAGACTTGTATTGTCAACAAGCCTTTATAACTTTTTATTCGAAGGTTTTTAAAAACTGTGGCTAAAAAAAAAAAATAATATAAAAATTAGTGTCTTCAAAGAAAATGAGATACCTCGTTACCTGGTGGACTTACAAGTTGAACAATAAGGTTTTTGATCGAAAAGTTAGAGTCTAAATAATCTTTGAAATTAAACAAAATATATAATTTATGTAATCTTATCTTTGCCTCAAAAGACGCCACTGTACATAGATATCTCTATTATATCACTCAACCTTTCTTCTTCCAAAATTAATTCTTGAGCGTCAGCCAATTCCAACCAACTTTTAAACAATTTAATTTAAATTCAAGCAATTAACGTTCTCACGACGAGCTTTTTTGTCCATTGGCAACATCAACTTTCAAAGGGGAAAGGACAAATTTGGAAAAACAACTAGTAGCTATCACCCTGTATTTACCTTGTTGCCGACTTTTTAATATTGGGCAGTCATTATTTAGATAGACTATACATTGATAAGTTCTACCAATATAACATACAAATCAATCGTTAATACTTGTACAACCTTCAATAATTTCAAAAAAGGGCGCACATTCCTTAATTAAATATATTTTTATATATCAAAATCATAAATAATATTAATGCCCGTTTTTGAGTTCATAACACGTAGAGTCAGGTGCTTTAATTTAGAAGAGTCAACTAATGAAAAACAGCTGAAGGGAGAATACATAATATTTTCATTAAAAAGTATATTTATGCAACAAATCATGTATTTTTCTCAACGAATAATTCGTTTTTTGATTTTGTTTTGAAATGACCCCGTGTGACTCGTTTTGAGAATTCGACTCCTTACAAAGCATTTAAATAAATACATTTCCCTTCTTAAAAATAAACCATGATAAAATAAAGTACTACATACTGTCGAAGAATTCTTGCATCACCTGCGTACCCATAAAAAAGCTATATTATTTGTTAATACCTCTAATTATATTGCATTACTCATGTATTAAAAAATATGTTTATGAGTATAGTGTTATGTGTCGATTTATACACATACATACTTATACATTTAAAACACATTTTAAAAAAAAGTAATTTAGAAATTTGTGGAACTCTAATAGATAGTCTAATAACATACATAAGATGTAGATAGACCCATCCTTATTTCATAAAGTGATGAGCACTTTCAGTCTGGCCTATCCTTAAAAAACAGACTCACACACAAAATTTATTAAAAAAAAGAGGCCACTTGCTCCTTTGTTTTCCGATTTTAGCCGGCTACTTTTTGGTCCGGTAGGCAATCTGAGAAAGTAATATATAGGGATGGGCATTTTGTTGAGGTAAGTGAACTTACCTGCAATTACTATATGGTACCTCTGCATTTCATCGACTGATTGCTATTTGTCAATATTAAATAATATTCAATGACTGATAGAAAGTGAGAGAATAGAAATGAATTTTAATTGTCAGCTGTACCTTTTGAGCTCACTGATCTGAAATATTGTGTGCCCCTTCGATAAAATGTATACGCAGAGCATACTGCTGTAATTTTTGTATGAGACCTTATGCACAAATATATGCGTGTGACTCGCAATCCAGTTGGAATTGGTATTGCTCAAAATTGAGTTAAAATCGTATCAATATTCATTCCTTCTGTATTGTTCTACAATATTTATTGTCTAGTAATATATAAATTTAAACTCCCTTTTTGCATACGATAATTGAGTTTAATTAATTATCATGAAAATACTCCCTAAAAATTTGTTGAATTTAAAATTAAGTCATAGTTAATTTTGAGAGAACACATCGTGATTCTATTGAATTAGAAATTCAAAAAAAAAAACAACTAGAAAATGTTCTTTGATAATAATAAGTATGTCTCATTTTATATACATATTATGAAGTAAAAATAGATATAAAAAGGATATTTCATTCCAGTTGAATTATCAGTTATATACATACATACTACTGTACAGTATCGATCTGATATTAAAATTATTGAATCGATATATATATATATAAATATATATATATATATATATTGGACAATTTCTTATATTTTTATTCCTAGCACCTCCATGTTAGCGTTCAACAGCTGCTGCATTGCTTACATTTACCCATGTAATCCCATAATTTTAAAATGACGTTTTATTCACTATAATATTCAAAATATATATTTCCCATCATGACAACTGCCTTATATATTTTAAAATGGATTCAAATTCAATTTCTTACAAATGTGTCAAGTCAACAAAAAGCCAAGTTTATCGGAAATATTTCAAAAACTAGTGTGAACTCCTATCATATTTTTGAAGACATTCGCTTTCGTTTGTATTAATAGTATACTTTGATTAATTAAATAATGACTCTAATAATTGCAACTGTATTATAGAAAAAAACCAACTGTCACTAAATAAATCTCTGGGGCTATTAAAAATATCTACGTTCTTTCAAGGACCTTATACGCTCCATGTGCAGTCGTAGCATTTATCCCGTTGCTCTATCAGATGATAAACAACAATCCTGGGTTATTCGATTAAAATTGACATTTTAGCAAAAACCGTGCGTGATAGGTCTTAAAATGGCTCCTAAATATTTGGCTGTTATATTTATGAAGTAAAAAAATTAAAAGTGGATTTTCTCCGTTTCAATATTTGAAAACAAACTTGCTTTCCTGTTGACTTGACACAAATATCCTTTTTATTGTTTTTTCATATAACATGTAGAGTAAAGTCACTGTACCCGTATTTTCGTTCAAGAGGCAAGATTATCTCGCTCCAGGTCTACTGATGTACCCACCTAATGGAACATATCATTCATTGTCAGGGATTTTGCTTCAATTATATTATTAAGTAGAGGGTAATTACATGTATAGGTTTCTATATTTATGTGTCAGTTTGTTGGCTATAAGTTGTTTTTATTTTTTTAACTCTGTTTTTCAAAAACATGATTTCATAAAAAAATCATTTAGACATTCCTGCACCCATAAATGGAGCTTCGATGCTATCTCATTTCATATAGGTATTATATTTATATGGATTTGATACGCATTAAATGTTAAGTGCAATTTGATAAACAAACGAGTAGCTAGGGAATAATTTTCTAGAAATTCTCTTTAAATATATTTCTCAGTAGGACTCAAAATACAATGCATATTATGTGAGAATAGTTTTTAATGATGCATATTGTATGTATACTTATAAAATAGATGATCTATGGTTCAAACCTTCAGGGCAATGGAGTGGAAAATGAAGTTTACAAGCAGGTAGGTTTTACTAAAAGAAAAGGAATTTAACGAATCTTTTTACTCAGGAATTAAGTAATAGTATCATTGAAACTTTGATATCATTAAGAATATGGTTAATTATATACAAATTCTGTAAAAATGAAGCTTATATTATTCATACTACGATGTCATCTTTACTGTATCTCTTAACTTTTCTTCTTCCAAAAAAAAAAGAAAAAAGAAAGAAAGAAAAGATCTATGACGGTAAATCACCTGATTGCCCTCATTCTTTGGGACTATTCATCATGTAATAGTAAATAATTGTTCAATGCTTAACAAGAGCTAATTCGAGATCGTCATTAAACATTTATGTAGAACTATTGTCTTCAGAGCAAGGGGTTAGAGGTTGTTTTTTTCAACTGTCGATTTTGCTACTTTAATTCGCCGTATTCGTACTCTGAATAACGCTGATATGGACGATGAGCTTTTTTGGTAACTCGCAGCATCGACTCTCAAAGGGAAAAGAAAAATTTGGAAAAACAACTGGTAGATACTGGTAGCTGGTTTGCTGTAAATTAAAAGAGTCAACTGATGAAAAACAGCTGAAGGGAGAAAATATAGTATTTTTGTGTATCTCAAAAAGCTCGTTCTGATGTTGAAGACAAACTAGCTCTTGTTCAGTTGTAAACAAGAAATGAAATGAAGATAATAAGCTCCATAGTTGGGAAGAATCGGCTATGCACGAACTGATTTTGTGCCATTTTTTTTTTTTTTTTTTGGTTCTGTCTAATAAAGATAAGGACCTGGCCAAACTATTAGTAGACGAATCGAAAGTTGACTTAGTAATACGTACAGTGTAAATTTTCATGATAAAGGCATAACACCGTGACAGATCCGTTTTGTTATTTTAATTTTTTTAATGAAATCATAAAATGCCTTGCTATATATATACACTTTTAATTACATATCATGTAAAAAGGAGGTCAAACTGAAATCGTTTGCTTCGTATACATATATCTACTTATATATGTGCATACTTTAAGATGTATACCTTTTTGTTAAAGAAATAGAAAATAACTTTTGATACTTTTTAATTTAAATCTAGGGCAAATGAACAACAACAAAAAGTATGAACAAAAAAAAGTATTTATCTATATAAAACATAACAAGTTTGACGAGCCTGTGGGCGTGATGATGAATCTCGGATCTTCTTGCAATAAAAAATTAAGGAGTAAAAATTAGTAATAGTCCTTCCACCAATACTTATGTACATACAATGAATGCATATGGAAATATAAAAATGATTAAAAATGAAATGTTGGGAAGAAGCCCAAAGATATAAGTCCATGAAAATATTTAAAAAAAAAAAAAAATCTTAGATATTTGGATTAAACTTGAAAAAACTATGCACCCATCAACTCTGTTTTCTCAGGACTTACTAAAGAGGAAGAAACAAGCATTCAAATTTTCCGTAGGAATTGAATCTCATGAAACTGGGATTGAAAACTCGTCTTGGACTCGAAGTTAAGAAATTCAGAGTTGAACTAGTCTAAAGACTACAACTCGGCTTTGTTTTGATCTAATAGACACCAAACCTGCCTTGAATTTGTAAAAATTGACTCGTGAATAATTTTTTAAGAACCTTATTCATTCCAATGTAGGCTCTTAAAGAGACTTGTTTATGATAAGTTTAAAAAATACATTAAATCATTAGACATATTCTATTCAAACCGATCGTACACCCTCTAACAGGGATCCCCAACCCCCGGGCCGCAGACCGGTAAATGTTCGTAGATCAATCAGTACCGTGCCGCACAGGAGTTAATAAGTTATTTTGGTTTATTTAAAACAGTGTTCGAGACAATAACTCTGCCGGTGTTTTGGATTAAAGTCATGGCAGAATACCCAGAGATCGCAAACACAGTGCTGAAAACCCTGTTGCCATTTTCCAACATCCTATCTGTGTGAAGTGGGGTTTTTCTGAAGTGACAGCTATCAATACAAGGCAAAGGAGTAGACTGGACACTATGGGTGTCTTTGTCTGTCATTACCCCCAGATGGGGCCATCCCGCTGCAAAGAAACAAGCTTAGGTCTGCCATTGATTTAGCATTACGGTGTTTTTGATGTTATACTATGTTATATTGTTGGAGCAATGTGCTAATAAAGTTCCATAAAAGGTCACAGTGAATTCATGTTTATTGTTATTATTAATATTTCAACCTCCCAGTCCACAGTAATATTGTCAAGTGTTGACCAGTCTGATGTTAGAAAAAAGTTGAGGACCACTGCCCTATACAACCCCCATTTTGTGGTACATCATAATAGTATGGCATTTGAACCAATAGAAGACTCTTTAGATTTCATTCCTAATATTTTGCTAATTTAAAATATAATTATTATTTGTAAGATAAATATAATAAGTTATTTTTTAAACAGTTTTTATACTAGAGTCATGCATGATCATTTCATGAACCATTAAAAAAATGGATTTCAAAATCTACATCCATTTGTCTTACACCATATACAATAAACTAAAAAGTATATATAATTGGTATACCCATCTGCTATATTTCGATTAAGTTTTTACATAAAAATAAACAGAATTTTCTTTTTGTACATTCAGATCTTATCGTGTAGATACTTATATTTTGTAATTTGGATTATTGAAATGTTTTCACAAATATGTATACATCCATATTTGTTCATATGCAAAATCAAAGCTCGTACAAGGGAGCTACAAGGGTTTTATTGTAACTAAGTAAAATATTCAAACCCTATAAAGAGATTGTATCTCATCTTGGCCTTTCATATCACTCACTCACTCACTCATCATTGAATTCATAAAATTGAATATCTAACTGTACACATTTTTGAGTAGATACTCTAAAGTATAAATATTCCTTCCCCTCCCTCATGAAAGTGTTAAAATATTCACATGAACACATACATGAATATAATTAATCATTGGGAAGTTATTGATTTTTTTATCAGCACATATTTATTAGATCTTAGAATCTACATATATTGAAATAATATCTTCCGTCTAACATAGGCATAGTTTTCCAGCAGCTGTTTTTTTTTTTTTACCACTCTCCCAATATTTACCCTAGGTTAATTCATCGTATAAAAATTTGCAAATGGCTGCAATCACAATGGTGAATCAAAACGGAAATGCCCCTAACAATTAACAAAGAAAGAATAGTCAAATAGCTTGAGAGTCTTTGTATTTTTCTATTTTTGAAGAAAAGTTCATAGATGGGCATTGAAGATAGCCAAACGTATTTAATGACACTTAATTCTAACTCGAGTCCAAGAAGTTCTGAGTATGAGTATCCAGCTTTCATTCAGTTATCATCAATATTAAAGTTCAATCATATAACAAGATAATTGGCCCATGAATAATATGTAGTAGAATCACAATAATGAATTGAAATAATAATGTGTCTGAGTCCCAAGCTTAGAGTTTTATTCAAGTTGGAATCTTTTCACTTTGAGTTGAAATTTATTCCACAACCAAGTGACTTAATATTATACTTCAAGAAAAGAACCTAGGAGATTGATTTTGCCAAAAGATTTAAGGATCCATTCAGGAGTAATTTGACATCATAAACCAGTGGTCCCTAACCTTTTTCTTACTGCGGACAATTTTACAACGGACCAGGGGGTTGAAATATTAATAATAACAATAAACATGAATCCACTGTGACCTCATATGGAACTTTATTTGCAACTTGCTCCAACATTACTATGATATTATAACCATAACGCTAAATCAATGGGAGCCCTGAGTTTGTTTCTTTGCTGCGAGATGGTCTCGTCTGGAGGCAAATACCTACAATTAATTATCTTTTGTAATTTGCATTTATACTTAATATTTTCTTCTTCTCTTACAGTCTATAGATGACTTAATAAGTCCACCATTTTAAGTTCAAAAATAACTAATTAATTCTTGTGCGGCCCAGTACTTATGTATCAGTGGACTGGGGGTTGGGGACCACTGTTCTATGCCATGGAGCTCTATTATTGAAATATCATATATATATATGTAAATATAGGAACATATGTATATTAAAAGTTTTATTTTTCAAGTTCACATCCACAAGGATTCACCAATCATCATCATAATTATCGTCACGAATATCATCATCGCCGAACCCCTACTCCCAAGTGAGTTGAGTCACGATTTTTTCCTTGTACATACGTATTTATTTCGTTCGTTAATCATTGATCATATGTTTGTTCTTAAAAAAAAACTTTATTTTTGTTTTAAAGAAATCAGCCATTTAAGCAGTTGTTCAGTTATAATTATACTCATTACACCTAATAAAAATTTATAACGTGCCTTTTAGGGCAGGGGTTCTTAAATTCTTGAGACTTTGGAGCCCTTTAGGTGGTCACAAAGTGTTTATGGATCCCTTGCAATATTAATTATTTTAAATATTAAATAGGGTTCTATTTGAGTCACGAAAAAAACTATTTAAATCACGCAATCTTTTGTGATGTCTTGTTGGTTAAATACTATGAGTTGTGTACAACTCTAAAACCATAATAATTTGTCATTGCTGTCTTATTATAGCAATGGTACTTTATCAATCTTCCATTTTAGTGGTAGTATGCATTTGAAATATAACTATATGTTATATTAATAGAGTTACAAAATTGACCAATTTAATCTATACATATATATATATAAATGGTTCGTGAAGCCTTTGGGCACTGGGGGCTTCACATGAAGCAATTTGAATGCTCTTTTTCCAGCAAAAAAAGTTAAAAGTAACATTATTGCACTTTGATGAACATAAATTAAAATTTACCTGCTTGACCTTCGTTTACCTTATATGTAAATAAGGGAGTTTAGAAATAGGCTAATAGATCAGGTCATTTCAGGTCATAGACATCAGTGCATGATTACATGTAACATAATATTATTAATTAGTGAATTCAAGAGAGCTACTTATTGGGTTTGGAATAAATGTCACGTCTACTATTTGTTTGAAATGTGTATATACTTATGTTTATATTTCAAAGTCATTGTAAAGTAACTTTAAAATAATGATTCTGGGATGTTTCTTATAGGTCTGATACGCAGTGGTTCTCAACTTTTACTCTACAGTTTTAGCTAATAGATAATTAATTATTCTTTATGATTGAGTGTTATGCTGTAAAACATCTGCTTCGGCTATAAACATCTTAACTTATCAAGAAGCTCCCAGAACATCGTATTTAAAAAGGGATACATTAGTTTGTTTGTTTTTTCATCTTGTAATCTTGGGAAATACTAAATTTTGTCTATATTTTTACAAGATATGTATATTGACTAGGTGGCATCTAAATTGCTTGATACCGTTGATTTTAATTTATCTTCAAATAATGAAAACTCTGGGCAACAAACAAATGACAATTTTCGTTACACCTCTCAGTCTTTAATCCAAAGAGTGAAAGAAAAAAAGCCTGGAATCATTTTGCTGCTAGCAAATTACATCTATGTACCCAACTACATCTATACTTCTCTCGATTTTATAATAGGGATAATTATAACTTGACAAGAGCTCATTTAAGTTCTGAACACTGCTAATAAGGGAGAAGAGTAGTTGTGGGAATCTAAGATCTAAAGTTTTAATTACGAGTAGTGTTTGCTAAGACCTCCTCAATATTGCACAGTCAGTTATTGAAACCTAATTTTTCATCTGATTTTAATTCAACTAAATGTCTATGAAAACTTATATACGTTCGTTATATTGCAGTTACATGAGTGCTTTATGTCCTGGCTCCAAGTTCTCGGATTCAGGATTCTTAAATATTGCTGGTCTTGAATATGTAGATCGATGCATCAACATGTTAAATGAAGCCATGGATAGTTTTGAGGAAATATCAAAACTGATGTGTGATAAATGGACGAATAAAGATTTATTCAAAGAGGAAGAGATCGAACTTTTGAATTGTACAAAAGGAAGTTTTCAAAAATATGCACAGTATGAGCAGAGCACATAACAATTACCGACTTTGTCTTCAGTAGGCTCCAACCACATACGTCAAGTAAACAAACTAACAGTGGATCGAAGATATGCGTATAACAGAATTGTTAATATTCTAGGGATACCATGGTACTATCCTCGATTTTTGTTATAGTAACTAAAGTTTTTGAGATCATTATGGTCAAATGCATTTTTATCTGTCCAAAAGACTTCTCACATAGTTTCAAATAGCCAAAAAGTTTACCGAACTACATAAAAATGAGAGCTAATCTCTGATTAGTTATAAAAAAATGAATGTGATTTTAAATAATGGGGTTAAAACCACTTCCATGGGCCTTGTATCTATGTACATACGGCATCAAATAAGTAGAGAGCATCCATCATAGAAACTTTGAATAATTACAACATGGATTCATATTTAAGAGAGAATATATTTTAGTCATGATAATTTCATTTTGACGCTTATTAAGTATGATTAAGCGTAGTACGTAAAATATAAATGTGTAGTTTTTATTCGAAAGTATGATGTACATTGCACTTTAAAGACTTGTCTGTCAAAGAACTTCCGACAGTAGAATGCAGACTCCTTCCTTCACAAAAGTGTTCATTTCATTACAAAAAGTTATGAACTCACGTTTTCACTATTTGTTTGATCAAGGATGGAGCAACCAATTCTGAATGTACATACACACTTGGTTTTATTTACATTTATTTTTTTTAACATATAGCTTAGCATTTAAAGTAATTGAATAAATGGTCCTATGTGCTTACGTCAGGTATATATACATGGATAGAAATGAAATTAAAAGATATGAGTTCAATAATATCAAAGTTCAATAATGAATTATCATTAAAGGACCAAAAATACCTAAAAAGGTAATTTTCTTTCGCGTAATATCAACGAAATCCATTTCTTATCTATTATATTAAAGTATATCAAAATAGTCTATCGTTATGAGGAATAAAATTACAATGCAAAATAGTGACCCTCAATATATATACTGATTCTTGACAGTTTAATACTCAAGATATTATTGATAGTCATTTTTTTAAAGGATTTTAATTAGTATGATTTGTATGTACTAAGCGGATTGAATCCCAGCTCTATTTTAATTAGTTGATAATATGTAATTGTAGAAAAAAGTCAAGCATTGGATTTATAACGTAAACTAAACATTTGACATGATGTAATCTTGTTTGTATATTTTAATCTTTTCTAAAAGAGAAAAAGATACGAAATCAGATGATAATTCATTAATTACACCTCGTATTCTCCAACTGTTGAACCATTCCTCATTTAATATTAATCAAGAATTCTTTTCAGCCTAAGAAGAGCTCATTCATGTTTTAGAAATCAGGATTTAGAACACCTACGACCTCTCTTTCAAAAAGTGAAAGGAAAAAACTCGGAAATCCCTTGTCATTAAGCCAATTCCTCTCAAATGTCGAACATATCTTCAATTAATACTGGAAATATACGGTTATACATAATATAAATGTTCGAAGCCTTACTTTTAAGAATAACTCCTCTAGATAATCGTAGTCGGCAAAGATCACACCTTTGATATAATATGTTTTTATATACTCTTAAGTGACACATTATCTCAGCCAATTTAAAGATGCTATTAAAATGAATTCCTTTTACCTTTGCTCTTACTTTATAAGCCCCCTTCCCCCTCATATAATAAATTTTATCAAATATAAGTTAAATTTAATAGAAAAGTGTCAAAATGATCATAAATAAAATTATAACTCATTCCCTCAAATAGGAGCAAAATAAACCCTTCACTCGATAAGAAAATAAAGCACTTGATTCTCTTTTAAAAGCCTTGTCTTCTTCAAGTAAAGTATGTTTAATCTACAAATTACTCGAAATACCCATTAGCACCCTATTTAAATTTCCAAGGCCCCAAATACTAATTGAAAGAATGCGTAGTATATTATTTTTTCCTAGTGATTGTTGTACTAATAAAGTTGATTTAAAAGTTATTTAATTTTGTTGAATCATGAATATGCATTTATGCATATTATAAAAGATTGTGAATTACTTTAATTGCTTATGAATCAGCACATTAATTATAGTCTTTAAAAATGTAAAGAAATGTGAAGAAAGTTATGTACGTACAGCAATAAGGTTTGAGGATTAGTCAAAGTTGAGGGAAATATCTACCCAAGAACCCATAATACACTCCAAATTTTTCAATGTTTCAATACATTGGTGATACTTAATGGAGAATAATTGAATTGGCAAAGAAGAAGTTCGTGACTCGCTCAATTGTGGTCAATGCAATCAATTATAATGGGCAATTGTTGACCGATTTCTGATTATCCTCAAATGGCCTATGATCTTCTAATTTAATCGGCCTGTGGATGTAACTGTCGGTCCTAATTTTGAATAAATTATTCGAGTTTCTTACGATCAGCTATTGTATATCGTTTATTACTCCATAATACCTTCTATCCGATCCAACTCTATTAGATTACTACAGGTATATTTTTGAATGGAACAAATATGATTCAGATATTTATAATTTGACCACCGAATGAACTAACATTGGTTTTATTAAGCTGTGAACAAAATTCATTACTGTAATGCGTAGAATATTCTCATTGGGAAGAAGAATGACGTAATTTGAAATTTAGGGCTTTTTTCTTTCCCTTTTGGGAGTAAAGTTGAGAGATGCAATGAAGGTTAATTAATATGTACCCCATTATAGGGAGTATCCCACTTACATAAAAAATGTCTCTTCTTGTCAGTTGTCAATTTTTCTACTTCAATACCTGTTATTGGTGTTATTATGTTAGTTGATACAACTCTCCCATTCAAGAAAGAATAATTACATAGTTGGGAAGATTTGATCATCAACCAACTGACTTTGAGCCTTTTCTCTTATTCAAGGAGAAAAGGTTGCGAGATACAATAAAGATACAGTCATGGTCTGTATAATTTATCTATTATGGTGCTTTTTGGAAAGTTGATTCATATGATATACATATATGTAGGTATACAAAAAACACAAAGCCATATTGTCATTTGCAACCCATATTTCAATATGAAAACTGCTTTAAAAATGGCTTTAAATTAAAAGGGAAAAAACCGTTAGATTTTTCATCCATTTCCTAGGTACAAAAGTTTTTTTTTTAAATTCCATTTGTAATGTGGTGCAAAAAGAAAAAAGATAATTAGGAATTAAGTGTGTATCTATCAATAAAATTTCAATTACATATATTTATGCAGGTATATGGTTCATTTTTGGCTTGAGGCCACCACTTTCAACGCAGAAAATAAATGGTGAAAAAAGAACTTCAAGGATTCCATTTAAAAAAATACACAATACATTGTATACATACAAGGGATTGATTTAATATTTGGCAGACATAATATTTGATCAGTTAAAATTTAACTACATATCTGAATCCTTATCAAATATGATTTAAAATAAAAAATATTTACAGCTACTTTAACTAATCATCCAAAGAGTTTATACAAAATCCCTTGGTACAACTATCTCAGGCTATGTTTAGTCTCGAGTAAGATATATATTATTGTATTAACTACTGTAAATTTTGACAACATATTCGGTCCCGTCCTAAATCTTATTAACTCGTGGAATAAATTTGCTTCATGACATCATCAAAGGTATCAGGAGGTATCATCTCGACCCTCTTGTAAGTATAAACATTCAATGTTTATAAGAATAATAAATATTTTGATCAAGCCTTTGCTATAATAGTAGCATTTGACTGTTTCGATACGTATATCAATTAAAGAAACCAACTTAGTACTTTACTAACCGAATTTAATTGGTAAACTGATGTACTTTATTGTAGTTTAAGTAAAAATGATGCCTTGGAAAGGGTGTTTTAAAATATGGAAACGTTAGACCGATAGCAAGTACGGAACAGAACTCAACATTAATTAAACAACTTTGATCATAAATAATGTACAAATCAAAATATTTATTCAAAATCATTAATTGATAATAATTTATTACTGATAATGAATGAGAGATCAATAACAAATTGATAAAAAGCAAACTCCTTTCCTTTATCAAATCTTTTCATCATCATGGAAAGCATTCTCCCAATCCACTTTAATGGGCTTAAAAGTCCATTTATCAGGATGACCAAAATGAGGAGTGGTTTTACCAAAATCCGCTTTGCTCCATTGAAAAGGCTCCACAGAGTCATGGGTGGGTCCACTCCCTGCTATGAAGGACTCTCTCATAAATAAATCAAAGGACGTAATTTTCATGTCTGTGCCACCATGGCTCCGGTGCCCAAGAGCTCCAAAGGGATAAGACCCATTCTTTGGATTAAGGTCACATCGGGCGGAAATGGCATTCTCAGCAGAATAAGGAGGTGTACAATTACATCGGGAAAGAGGGTCGTGACGGAAGTCGTTATAGCGCATAATTTTCATCATGGAGGCCATGTTGTGAACTTTTGGAGCATCTCTTTTAAAAATGAGAGCTCGAGGAGTTTTCTCGTAGCTAAACCAATCTCCAAATTTAGCTTCTGCCTCTGGACCACCGCTCATATTAAATATGTCTTTAAAATAAGGTGAATTGTAGGATGGCCAATAACCCTTTTTCTTGAGTACTCCAGTTACATCGGCATAGTGAATTCGCCCCGGAATTTGCTCCAAGATCCATAAAAGTCCTGGACGGATGATCTTTTCTCCAGGCTTGAAACGCTTATAATCAACGACCATCCATTGATTGTTATAGGTTCCCGAGTTCCTTTTAGAGAATACAGAGACCCAATGACCTCCGGAACGAGCCAAACGATTGGCAACAGTCGCACGTATACCCTCCAGAACGGTTCCAATGGGTTGTACATATTGCCAAAGAGATGAATTCCCATTTCCAATTGTGGTTTCAATACTCACAAGACCAGAGGATGAAATAATATTAAAGTCGTCCATAGAGAACACAGTTCCTGGATATCCAGTAAAGGAGAGGGAGCGTCCAGGAATAATATGTTTCGTGTCCTTCTCAGAAAATTTCTGTTGAACCCAGTGGAAATCAAACTTGTACTTCTTGATTATTCGAAGCATTGACTGATAGGAGTTCCATGTATCATGCGCAGCGTAGAGGTCCCTGTTTCCTGGGAGTAGACGTATGAGGGCAGAACAAGAGCCGGATCCAAAGACCTTATCAGGTAAGGGGATATTTAGCCGGTGGGAAAAGACCTGCTCTAAATCCTCAACATCCCCCATGACGTTCATAAAAAATATATCTTCACTGGAAATAGAACGCCCCGGAGGTGCGTACTTATTATAACCCTCAGTTATCCCTCGTATTTGATCGTAGAAGAGTGCGACGTGATGCCAATAGGAACTTTTCTCTCTCCTAGAATTTGTTGTCATAGAGCGGATGTAGTTTAAGTTCTTTGATAAGTATCCTTGAATCCTTTCACAAATCTTTTCCTTTCCATCACAGTAGCCAACGATGGTATTCCTCCAATGATTGTAAATGAGATCGTTTGTCATATATGCTTCAATGTATCCAGCGCCATAGGCCTGTAGTGAATAATCAGAATAATATAATAAAAATAATGAATTCAACAACTTTTTTTTTTTTTTTTGCAGGTATGCGAAAGGGTTGGAGGGGATGGGTGTTGGAAGTGGATAGAGAAAAGGGGGATAGAAGGCCTTCAAGAGCGTAACTTGAACAAATGTTGAATCATCATCATTTGTTAAAAAATTCCCGCTAAAATATATCAAGTAACGCAATTTTTTTTCCTTTACCTGGTAAAATGATTAAAAAAATTCGTTAGGATCCAAATGCAGTCTACACGACATTGACCTTTAAAAAATAAAACTTTTATTCTTCGCTGAAACTTGTAACCTTTTCTTTTTATTTGGATTTGCATTATAATTGTATTAAAAATTTGTTAACTAACCGTTTTTAAGAAAATAGCCACAAGACAGATATTATATACTATGCACATATACATAAATATAAAATCAGATAAGATTTTGAGTTTCTTAATAAAGAATTTATGAACAAGAGAGTCTTTGTTGAGAACAAGGGTACTCATATACAATAACAAGGAGCCAGACATAAGGCAATTGAGGATATGCTAGATATATAAAAATCATTAGAAAGTGGGGAAAAACACAGAAACACAACCCCTCTATAAAAAATAAATATTCATTAACTATTAATATTTTCAGGTTGAATCATTACGTGTCAAAATGAATAATTATTATTATTATAGATTCATACCACAGAAAAGTAACATTGTACGTTCATTGAGACAACAATAATAAATAATAGACATGTAACGGTATATATTACCGCCAAGTCAGAGGACATTAGGCCCCTTCTAGTGGTTTAAAAATTAATTCATGTTGACAGACAGAACATTTAACATCATTAAAGACTATGACAATACGTTTTAACGAAATATTCTGATTTGCAAGAGGAAGGTTTTATGTTAAAGTGAATTGAATATTATTAGAAGAGAGTATAGGAAAGACTTTATATTCTATATGTACAGGGAAAAGATTTACAAAAAAAAAAAAAAATCAATAAAAGATTGATGACAGTTGTGTGTGATTCAACCATTTAAATACTAACTCTGCTTTCCATATAAATATGTAACAAGTATTATAATATAGGTACAATATTGCGTGATGTTCTCGGAACAAAATACTATGTACAAATATCACTTAGTAATGAAAAGATATTATGTGCTTGACTTAAATTATATACAAAAATGTTGGGGTTTTTGTTTTATAGAATTTTCTTGTACGCCTAAAGCAGCCAAAAATGCTTTTTATCATTTTTAAATTATTATAATTATATTGAAGATAGGTGCATTTCATATTTTTATGATGGATCCTGTTTAAACAATAAAATGTGGCTATTTATCTTTGAAAAGAGGTAAGAAAATTATTTTATTGGGTGTATTGGGGGATTCATTATTGGTGGGCAAGTAATAATTGATTTTACTCGAGAATTATCGTATCATCAAAAGTTTGACTGTTTTTTGTTTGGACTTGAAAAGTACTAAAGATTACGAATTTAATTTATTTTTGAAGGGGATCAGGCATATTTTTTTGAATAAATATACATTTGAAAAACTTCTCAAGGCCTCTTCTACGTATGTATTTCAATGATATATCAAGGATCAAAGAATAATAAGTTTATTTATAGTCATTTCTTCATATGTTGTTAAGAAATAATCATAATTATATTAATTGACAAAACGGGCTATACTTGGCAGATTAATAAGTTATTTGGACCTTAAGTAGCTACATATGAATGACGTCACATTTGAATTATATATAGATAGATATATAAGTATGATTATTTATTTCCTTTTGAATAGTGAACATAAAATAATCCGTTTATCCCTAATTTGAATTTGCCGTAGTCAGATTTCTTATTTCAAAGACACTTTTAGTCATTAATAAAATCCACCACTTATAAGCAAAGAAATAAATATTTCGTAGCACTAATAGACTCAAACACTACGAATTTGAACTGCATAATATATCTGCAATATTTATGTACATTTACCATTCTATAATATTATATATAAGATTACCCCTTTTCCCAGGTTGGATATAGGGCACATAAATAAGGTTTTAGATCGTCTGTTACCCAATTCTGTCAAACTGTCAAGAGAAATCCCTTGACCACTTCTATTTTTTTAAAATTACCTATGGCTAGGGAAGGACATTTTGTTAAGATAAGTGAGCAACCCTGCAATTACTATCTGGTTCCACTGAATAATTTTATTAGATGAATGTTACTGACAATATTAAATAGCATTCAATAACACGATGAGCTTTTTAGGATAAACAAAAAAACCATTGTCACGATGAGCTTTTTTGTTCACTCGCAACCTCGATTCTTAAAAGGAAAAATTTGGAAAAACAACTGGTAACATCCCTTCTGTATTTTCCTTGTTGCCAACTTGTTAATATTATGCAGAATTTATTATTTAGATATAATATATATTTATAAATTCTACCGATCACAAACCAATCGTTACTACTTGTAATACATTCAAAATTCAAAAAATGGGCGCAGATTCCTTAAATAAATATATTTATATATATCTAAATCAGAAATAATAATAACATCCTTTTTGAGCTCGTAACACGTAGCTTTAAATCGAAAGAGTCAAATGATAAAAATCAGCTGAAGGGAGAATACAGTGTACTTTTGTTTATCCCAAAAAGCTCGTTGTGTGTATTTTCCCTTCAGCTGATTTTCATTAGTTGACTCTTCTAAATTAAAACAACTGACTCTACGTATTATGAATTCAAAAAGGGTAAAGTTATTATTCATAATTTTAATGTATAAAAAATATATTAAATCAAGGATTGCACGCCCTTTTTTTAAATTTGCGAATATTATACAAGTATTAACGATTGGTTTGTATATCTATATAATAAATCCTCAAGTTTGTCTGTGTGTCCGTAACCCCTCGTATCTCCGGAACCCCTTACCCAATGGCCATGAAATTTTGTATGCGTAATTTACACGTCATATGAAAGATTTCTATGGAAAAAAATTTCGAGAAATCGAAAAAAAAAATTCGCGATTTTTTTTTTTTCAAAAATTTTTGTCGCTCCATATTTTTTGGTGGAAAAATTTTCGGACTTTCAATTTTTCTTTAGGACTTTTTTTTCGCGATTTTATGATACGCGAAGCGCGCACCAATTGCGAGTTGGTAAAATTTATCGATGTATATCCAAGTAATAAATGTGCCAAATATTAAAAAGTTGGCAACAAGGAAAATGCAGAAGGGTAGCCACCAGTTGTTTTTCCAAATTTTTCCTTTCCCTTTTGAGGGTCGAGGTTGCGAGCACAAAAAAGCTCGTGGTGTAACTGATAGACACGTCGAGCTTTTTTGTCCATTCGCAACCTCGACTGACAAAAAGGAAAGGAAAAATTTGGAAAAACAACTAGTAGCTGCTACCCTTCTGTATTTTCCTTGTTGACAACTTATTAATATTTGGCAGAATTTTTTATTTAGATATACTATACATTGATAAATTCTACCAATCACAAACCAATCGTAACTACTTGTAATATATTCAAAATTCAAAAAAGGGCGCGCAATCCTTGATTTAATATATTTTTTATGTATCAGAATCATAAATAATAATAATACCCTTTTTGAGTTCACAATACCTAGGGTCAGCTGCTTTAAATCAAAAGAATCAAATGATGAAAATCAGCTGAAGGGAGAATACAGTGTGTTTTTGTTTATCCCAAAGAGCTCGTCGTGAGCAACTGAGAGGACTGAAGGGAATTTGAATGGTCAGAAATCCAGGAGAAGGGGGACTCTTTCTTTTGTATGATTTTTTAACGATCAGAAATTATTGTTGAAACACTATCTCAGCATTTTTTCCATGTCTATCAATGATTTCCCCACAGAAAAAGTTCCATGTTTTTTTGATTTTACAGTTATGGATAATAAATGAATTATTAATTTATTCAGGGAGAGAGCATCTTTAAAATTAATATTCGTAGGATTGGAGTACTATTTATTATTTTCATATTTGAATCATAAATATCAATAAATACATATTTTAAGTATTTCATAGCATTAACATATTATACCTCGGCGTTATCCCACTCATGTAAAAATTAGTCTTCTGATCGTTGACTGCTTGAACTTAAATGTATTAACTATGTATTGTTAAATTGTGAACAAATACCTACTAGTTAATGTAAAAAGTACCATAATTAAGAAGGATTGGCTCATTACCAACTGATTTTGAGCCTTTTCCCCCTTCCTTTTGTGAAGAAGGAAGGGTTGAGTGAGTCAATAAAGATAACGTCGTGCCATTATTGCAATTTTTAAATGTTTAAGACAATGTCATTTAAACATATTAACATCAACAGCTCAGAGTTCCAAAAAATGACCTAAATATATTATATGAAATTCATGCTGTATGACTAATACATTTAACACTTTATAAGCAATTATGTATTATTAAACTCATTAAAGTTATAACAAATTATCCTCATTATAGTTATAAGCTAAATGTGTTTCTTAAGTTTCTTAAAACAATCAATAGAGGGCGGGGAAAAAACAAGTATTCCAGATTGATGTATAGCGTCATCTATTGATACTTTTCTTAAAATATTTAAAAGTTTTATTTTTAAATTATTTCACAAGAAAATATATAATATGATATATACATATAACTGATCTCCTCTAATTGCTACTAATGAACTCAAGTGGTCCTTAATACCCTTAAATAATTCGTAGAAAATGAAATCAAATTCTTAAATTTAAGACCATATATGTACCTGGGCTGCAAATACCATTTCTGAATACGATGATTCATAATGGATCAATGAAAGGAAAAATGGGGAAAGGAGATAAAGAAAGTTTTTTCTTAAATAAGGGTGGAGAGAGTGAAAGCATGGCTCCAAAAGGCCTTGAATACATATTTTTTACAAAGAGATGATAAAATGAAAAATAAAATAAAAAAACAAGCCAAAAAAATAAATTAAATTGTTAAAGAATGAGTATTATATGTACACATAACAAGAGAGAATCTATCAAATTCAAACTTTGTACAATATACATACATAATATCTATATAAATAAAATTATGTCAACCTCATAAATCTTTTTTTCTTTTTAGGTCTATGTCTTTTTATGTAGCAGATAGCTGTTATTTCAATGAAGAAGTAATGTTAGCTATAACTTGATTTGAGCTTATTTTCAGTCAATCATAATCATAATAAATAATGACATAATTCCTCAAAATTCTTCCTCAGAGTGCAGTATGCAGCAATCAAATGAATGTAACTGCTAAAACAGCTCCATTATATTTACATAAATCTATTCACGTATAAAATAAAGAAACAATAATGGAAAGAGATCGAAACATTTCATCTGTATACTCTCACAAAACCTCTACTACAAAATAAGCGGAATGAATTTAATATAAGTGATTACATTAATTAATTAATTAACAACATATATATATATATATATATATATATATATATTAAAAGTACTATTAAATTAATAGTACATTATTGCCGAAAAGGTAGTCACAAATTGGATTTAAAAAGGGCATGTTTCGCCACAAATCCGTATAAATAATATTTTATGTAATCTACAGAGACTCTTTGTGTAATTGTATGTATATTGTTACTGTATAATAGATCTATCAAAGACAATTTATTTATTCAAAGGACCCCCCCCCCCTCCTCTACCACCTATACATTCCATATTCCCATTGAATACAATACACAACAACTTTAAATGAATGAATATGTTACTACCTTGGATAGTGTTCTGACTATAACTACTCTCAATCAATACACAGGATGTGCTCATACATTGATTGTTACGAAATATTCCATAGAAGCAAACACAACAAACAAAATAAAATAAAACTTTACCTGGACATCATCAGGGAATTTGGCCAACGTTTTTATTTCCAGAATGCCCCAACCCGTTTGATTAATAAGATTAACAAAGGATCCATGGAGTAGAGTGTCTGGACCACTGACATGTCCGGGAAGGAGCGTAAAATCCTTGCCATCATAGCGGAGAGAGTGTTTGAGAGATGAGGCTGTGATGACTCTGGTTACTATGAGAAGTACGAGAGAGATGGAGACCTTCAGGATCTCCATTTTCGATTGTAGTGAAGACGTCAATGTCTTTTTTCTATCTTATAGTATTGTGTATAATATTATGTTCTGATTTCTTGGCCTCTTCTTCCCTCTGTCTTATTTATAAGCGGCAACTATTAAAACAAGAATTTCTATGTTTTCTTCTTTATCTTGTTACTACTGATTTGTAGCCAATGTGTGAAATGATTTAAGAGAGAGAGAGAGAAAGAGAGAGAGGGAAGCAAAGCTACAGAATGCTTCCAATGTTGATCCTCTCAGCATGCATCATTCTCATCCATCTTTTATTATCTGTTATAATATTATGTCTATGCATATAATTGTATTTATTCCAGATATTCTTTAATATCTATGAAAAAAGCCGAATTTATGTATTTATACAATAATAATAATAATAAACTTCACAATTCATGCAACTAATTGATAGATCCGACAATCAAGTGTGTATGTAGTAGTTGTAATCACTAATCTATGTATTTGATAAGGGTGATTTAGAGTCAAAAAGAGAAATACATATTAGTGTTGTTATTCGGGGGGTTTTTTGTGCCCTTGAATCCCTGTTCCGAGTCTGTAAACTGAGCTTTGAACAATGGATTTAACCCTATGTATGTATATACATAAATAAATACATCCATACTTCATCATGGCCTTGAAGAAATATTATATACATATAACAGAATTGTATTTGTAGGGATGATTTGTATCTCTTCTACCTTTTGATTGTCAGAAATCATATATAATAATATTATATTATTCATAACATCAAAGAGGAAATTGTTATTATTTGAAGAAGGGTTTTGATTTGTGCAAATCAACAAATATAACATATACCCTTGGATTACGGACAACATTCGTATCAGGTGTATGCATGTATATATAAGTCCTCCAAAAAGGCTTAAAACCATCTTCAAAATCGTTTGATGATGATTATCAAGGGATCGTTCGTAAATAAAGTAAATGGTTTCTTGCATCAGACTTTTGGTATAAGATGAGACTGGTTGGAAAAACAAGGGAATTGCCTATCTAGTCAAGATATTTATTAGTGGATTTCCAGGGGGTGAGCATGTTTCCTCTTCAGGTAAGTTGTTCCCACCCCTGAATAATTAGAGACATATAAATAAATAAAGACAGACTGTGTTTTTTTTCTCAAAATAACGAATCAGGGGGTGGGGGATATTGAAATTGCAATAGGATGTGGAACATCTTAAATTTTTTTTCAAGAAATATGCTTAAAAAATAGGAAGAAATAATAATCAAAAGTGTATTTCACAAAATGAGAATCAAATTTCCTCCTAAAAACAATAATTAATAATAGTTATCAAAAGTCGTCTTTTATAATAGGACAGTATAAAGTTGTGAGTCTGTCCCCTTGAATTATTCTCTGAAAAAATTATATTAATGGCTCCCCCCCCCCCTTCCAACTATGAAATGAGATTTCTACCTCTGTAGATATAACTCTTGGGCAAATTGAATATAACTACTCATAGTTTAAAACAGTCCGATATAATACTGACCCGGGTGATTTGACAGCCTCAGTACTCAATACATCAATTGAGTAAGGCAAGATACGGCAGACAACAAACACACTTTGAAACTCTAGAAAACATTTCAATAAACCAAATTGATGGAAAACTTCTTTTTGCATTTTGTACTACGTTACCATGGCTGAATTGACGCCATAGAAGAGAAGTCATATAACTCAAACTTGAGGGACCAGACAATTTTGTTCGAGGTATAAAAAAAATCAAAGGATATTTTTAATTTTAGTATTGTTTTTACAATAGATATATATTTTCTAAAATTTAGCGTTTTAAAATAGCAATTCTAAATTCCTTCATAGCATTTTTTTTAAAATAAACTTATCCTTAATTCGTTTTACAGCCCATATCACAATATCTCATGTCGTTTTTTCAAATGAAGAATGTAATATTTGAATAATTAAAAAACAACAAAAACAAAACAAAACATGTGTTATCAATAAAAGAATGTTTCATGAATCATGGCAATAAAGTAAACTGTTGACAATCTATTCGTGTTGATCACGATAAAAAAAAATGAAGATAAGTGAAGATACCAAAATTTTAACTACGAGAAACATAAATTCCAGTTTTCTAATTTAAAACCCCTTGAGTACGAGTAAGAAGATTTTTTTTTAAAGTTCAGTATCAATGCACAAAATATATGATTAAGTGAAGTATAATTTATTTCTAACTGATGATACGTCTTTTCAAGATTCTCCCTATTATTTATGTATTTTATTTATTTATATATTGTTATGAGAAACAAACGTTTTTATTTCGAAATAACAGGAATTAATGCGTGTACTTTAAAAACTCTATTGCTGTATAGATATTTTCAAGCATAAAGGTCATTTTAATCATACAAAAAAATATATAGAACAAAGTGTTTCCGGTTTTTTGTTTGAGTTTTTTAATTTATTTTGTTTTCGTATCTCACAATTGCGTGAGATTACTATTTATTTATAGGAATCTAAGCATATAAAACTCATATACTTGTATATGTATAATTATATGGGTTGATTTATATTGCATTAACATATATGGAGTATATAATAATTAATTAAATTATAATAATTAACCCATGATTTCATAAGAAATATATTTCGTTAATTCCACATTGAATTCTTCAAGAACTTAAATGATATATGTATATGTCAAATTTACTCATATCTGTATCCTACGTTGATCTATGAAGGAACGTACAGAATTATGCATATTTAAAGATTTGGGAATGTCTATAGAAACTGAGGTAATGCTTTTGACGGAAGTGAATGTATTAATTCTAAGGAAAAAAAAGCAAACACATTTCTCAACAATTTTTAAGGTATGTAAAGAGTAAAGCCCTTTAATCAAGATTTTTTAATTATTATTATTATTTATGAAGAGGCAATAGAACTAGGGCCATTATTATTTTGTTACGGGGTAGCTTACACATTTAAATACTTTCCCTTCCCTTAAAATGCCATTATGCAACAAATGAACTGTTACTTCGTTAATTAAAAATTAAGGAATTTAATTTTGATTATAATTATATGAGTCTTATTCTTTCTTGATTGTCTATTATGTCATGTACAAATTCAATAATTATGCAAAATGTTATTTAGCCTATACTAAATTAGAAAAGGTCTGGATTCAAATTTATTTCTCTCCATCATTTTGTTTTTATTGATTAAAAAAATAAAATAACATTTATTAAAGTAACGGACCCATTATTTTGAGAACAACGGTGTTACTTTTGAGGTAAGTAACAAGTAACTAATTACTTTTTTAAGTAAAGTGGAGAACAATGTTTCTACTAGTTACTAAAAACAAAGTAACGTTATCTATCTAGAGTGAATAGTTTTGACTAAAGCTGGTATTTAGTCAAAAAGGTGCCTCTTTATGGCAGTCACAATGTACATACATTTTCAAGAGATTTTTGTTCATAGCACTAAGTAAACTTGAAATAAGAGGTATTGACTCAGTATTTATCTACTTAATATTCATTGATTGAATAGATGTAGTCAATATTAAGGGTTTATAAACGTTGCGTCATCTATGTATGAGGCGCAGAGATTTCTGTCGCATCAAATTCAATTAACGATAAACATTTATTTTTATTTTTGTGCAAGGAGTCGTCATACATGAAGAATTTTTCACATTATAAAAATTCCACTTTGTAAAATGTCACTGAATCATAAAAATTTAAAGCCTATGGATGTAAGGTATTATTGGATAATTTAGCTATTTAAATAGTTTCCAAGTCATGAACGAAGAATTATTTGAATCTTCCATAAGCAGATATACGAATATAACTCATGTAAAAGTAATTAAAATAACTGCCAAGGACCAAAAATGAAGTCATATTTACTTCACTTTATCAGTTAAAATCTCTTTTTTTTCAAAAAGAAATGGACAAAAGGCTCGAAATTAACCGGTAGTTGGCTAATTCTCTGCAACTGTAGAATAGTTAGTATTTTTCATTAAATATAGTAGGAAATTGTACACAAAATAACAACAACTGATTCAATTATAACCAATCAACGTTTAGAGCATTATTTATAAGTTTCAAGAAAAGTAGAAAATCCACTTTCCATTAAAAAGTGTATAGGATTTAATATTCTGAAAGTTGATTGGTTAAACTCGAGTACACTCCTGGTTTTTTTTATATACTCTTAAATAAATAATTTTGGTTTTGAATGATTTTGGTCCTTTTTTCCTGCTTCTTTTATATTGATAGGTTACGAGATAAAATAAAGATAACATCATGTTTAGAGATACCATTGTAACAATAAATATATTTATAAAAATAAAATTTCATACCATAGATATACTGAGTATAAATGTTAGTATACTTTTGAATGTATATCAGAACATGACGCAAATATAATAAGTCAATGTTTATTGTCACTTTTATTTTACATATAAACACATAGATGAGGATTTATTTTATTTTTTTTAAATTATATACTGATAACTTTTCCACATAATATTTGTTATTCAATATTTTTGATTGAAATATGTCTGGATTCTATTGAAAACAATCAAATTTATACAAACTGTATATTTTGGCGTATAATGCGACTATCAGATAAAACGAGGTACAAAATTAGAGCAAATTTTTATGAATTTATTATACATCATATAAGGTTGACTTTTATATTGGTTGTGTAAGACGGTCTACAATTTTTAAGGGTGATTTTTTGACTTTAAGGGTCATCTTATAAGCCAAAATATACGGTATATTTTTCCTTTCCCTTTTGAGAGCCAAGGCTGCAAGTGCACAATACATTTCGACGTACATGTAAATAAATGTTCAAAATTTTGATTTGCTAAACTCAAAATGCTCGATAATGAACATATTCCTACTATGAAGTATAAAATAGTCCAACACGTGTGGAGAATGACATAATTAATTAACTACCAGTTAATTGTTTGCTTTTTATTTTACCCTCCTTTTTGAAAGGAGGGTTGGGCGTTATTTACATACATTGTATTAAGGAGCGTAGTTTGACTTTTTGGGGCCCCAGGGGAGGAGAGGCTTATTCGTAATGAGACCCCTCCATCATATCTTTTTTCCTTTTTTTTTTTTAGGAAAGTATGTAACATTTTGACTGGAACGCCTTAGCATGATGTAATCTAATAGTACATTATAGATACATACATATATGAATGAGAGACCCCCTTGGTTGGAGGCCCGAGAGTGATATTAAATATGTATTAATAAGTATATATAGACTCATATCTTTTGTTTGGCATTTGGTCAAAGTTTTCTCAAAAACTATTAAAATGGTTTTCATAGAGACAAATTCTCTTGACCCCTTTACACGTTCCAACATTTCCCAAAAACTATTTAGCTTGTCTAAAAATGCTAGGATATAGGGAAACTATAGTTGACGAACTAAAGGAATATCTATCTAGTTCAAAGTGGTTTCTCATCACGTCCTTACCTTAATTGTATCTCGCAGCATTTTCTCTCTTCAGAATGAGTAATCAAAGATGAAATAACATTTGTTATTTGATCATTGATATATCTACCTATTATATTTATCGTCTCTAAATACGTGTAAAAGCCCTTTTAATCTAGTTCTATACACAAATAGGTAGTAGAAAAATAATCATGATTCACTTATGTTATAGTGTGTACATATATTTTTAAACATCAAGAAATTGAATGAAAAAAAAAATCCAATAGTAGATTGTTCACATCATTTCTTCATGTTTGACTTGTTTTTTTTTTAAAAAAAATTGTACGTACAATTCATTTAAATTTTTTTTATTTGAAGCTCCATCAATATGTGTGTATGTTTGTAAATATACGTATATCCCACAAGAAACTTACTTTATACTATTCATGAAACGATTTGTATATGGACGAACAAATCAATTTCACAGTGGTGTCTAATCAATTAGAAATGAAAGTTTTTCATTTTTGCTCATAGACGTACCTACATTCATAAGTACCTACTGAGTTTTTTTTACAGCAGGGCTAACGGTCCGTCTAGGTCCTTGATTTTATCAATTTCTGGTTCATGGGCGCAGTTGAGGCTAGTTTTAAGGTAACCCCATTCCATGGATTTTCTAGTTTTTATTAGTAATAATTTACCAGAAAATAAAGACTCAAGGAGTTGTTCAAAAATAATGCCATAACTTCGGAATTAATTACCATCAATGCCAATTTTAACAGCACAGAATACCACTTCTTACGAGTGTAACAATTGTGGAAAATTTATGCAATGACTTTATAACGGAACTGTTTTGAAGTCAATTAATGGTGATTATGGAAAAGAACACTGGTTATGACAAATTGAGAAACATTGCATCCAAAATAAGTGAAAGAGAGAAAATTTTGATGATGTGCATAGAAATGCACCTATTGTTAATTGTGATGCTAAAAGATTTTTTAGACTTTTAAGAGACGTAAACTCTCCTCAAAAGAAATAAACTGAGATGTCCTCATATTAAAGATATTCTTATTATGAAATATAATCTTGAGCTAATAAAAATTTAAATCTTAAGACGTTCTAATTTTGTTTATCATACATATTTTTGGTTTATAGCTTTTTCATCTCTTTTTCATATACATATGTATATCACAATATTCTCTTTCAATATTTTAATGGTTATTACAACAGTTTTGTATCTGAAGATAATAGTAAAATACACTAAGCAAAAATCACAAGGGAACAACTGTAGGGTGAAAAATTATCACATGGACTTAAAAACAGTTGGATATAATTTATACTTAAGTGCAAAATCCAAAACTGTTTTAGGTTTTTTTCTCAAAGGTCAGGTTTTTGAGTAATATGGTTTTATATTAATTTGTAACTAATATCATTCAGTCATTTTTCACCTATAAGGCAATATCAGAAAATTACAAATGCAGTTAATAAAATTCATATTGATTTTTTTGTCAGTTTTGTAAAAAAAAATTATATATTTCTAATGGACTATACATACACTAGAACTGAACAATCGATCGTGAATCTACTATATCTGAACATTTGTCATACAATTATGTTATATTGACATGTTCTCTTGCTAAAGATATTTTTGATATGAAATGGAATCATGAGCTAATATAAATTTAATTCTTCAAATGTTAATATTTTATTTATTAAACATTTTTGTTAAATATACATACTTTTTCTCATTTTTTTGATATTCGTTTTGTTAAAGAATGAACAGCCATTATTATCCAACTAAAGACTTGAATATAATTATATATTTACTTATTTTTGTTAAAAATTAATTCAAATTATGAAGTTTGACAAAAATACCAATAAATCCAAAACAAATGAACAGATTTTGAAATTTGGAAAATTTTCTGTTTAAGTAATTTCTACAGCTTTGATTTCAAAAATATCCTTATAAGACACTAATTTAATTTTATTAATAAGGTACTATAAGTCTAAGAAGAACTGTCATGAGACTGCAGCAAGGTTTTCACAGCTATATTTATAGCGTTATCTTGACAGCAAATAAGCTGGCTTCTATGGGTACCATATAATTTTTCATGTCATCAAGAAGAGGGACTTATTTTTACACGCCAGATACGCTCATTTTGACATCTCTAATTATTACCTATGCAACAATCGGTTTTCCAAAACAGTCTCAAGTACAATTTTTTGAAGGTCTCGTCTTAGATTCGACTCATCAAAGTCTTGGTATATCTTGCCCTAGATGTCAAGACCAGGACACTAGTAATGGAATAAAACTTTTTTTTCCCTCTTGGTTTCAATCCCATAAGCTCTTTGCAATAGCAAAATTCTCTTAATATCCATCAAAATATCTACACATAATATGCAGTAGTGTTGTTTGGGTTATTGGTACTTTAGTGGTTTCCAGGTACTGGCAAATTTAAAATGTTACTCTATATTTAATTAATATTGAAACGAGTTCGTACTAGCATTGTCATTACTAGGAATGTAAATAATATGCAAAACGCCGCGTGCGAGATTTTGTGGAGTTGGCTCTTCGAACAGTACTTTTTGTTTTCCAAAGCTGTTATCATTTTTCCCTTATTACTGAGGGGAGAACATCTACCTAAGAGTAAAGATCTCGCATGAAGGAAGAATACATGCATTAAGGTTAATAAAGTAAATAAAATGTAAGCAAAAAGGGCTCAAGTCCATAAGTTAAAAATATATAATTTCCTGACATTAATTTCTGTTAATTTTCTGCCTCTCATCTATGATATACATAATGTTATTTATTATTGATGTCTTCATTTGTATATATAAAGGAGAATTGCAGCTTGTAGCTCAGTAAAACGTCATGACAGGTCAAGCTGCTTCCCTCTCAACATTCATCAAATTGTCAGAGTGGCCAGGTTGATTCTCTCTTTCTTTTTATTTTATTTGCATATTATTTACATTCCTAGCCATTAGGTCATAAACGACCGATGACGTCACAAAGAAAACAAAATCCTTCGAATTCCCATGAAAGTACATGCGAATTTTCTAACTAACTTTTTATATTTTTAGTCGAAAGAATATGAAAAAGCATAGGGGTACTAAACATTTTGAGCTAGAGCCGGTACGAAAATGTTGTTATCGTTAACACACTACTTATGAGAGACTCTTGAGAGTTGGACCATGTCCAGGGGCAAGTTAATTGCAGGTAATACGACATGTGAATTCTATACATACATACAAACATATGTAGACACATCAAAACAGAGTAATATTCGTTAATAACTAATCCATAATATATGTACATATATTCAACCTGGTGAGCAGGTGGTTACTAAATGAAAATGGCAGGTAACTTCATAGTATAAGCAAACGGTTATATACATTCATCATATTAAATTATATTTTATAAATAACATTTTTTCTTTTTCTGTGTATGTAAATTCTACTATTTATTAATGCTTTGGCAAAATCTGTGAAATGAGCGCACATATATAAGTTTAATTCCGCCCCGAATCCATTTGATGTATATCTGTCATGTGGGTAATCAAAGTTCCAAACTCGAAAGGAAATGGGCTGAGATTTATCGGTATTACTGTAGATATAATATATACATATATCTATGCTTGGTTACAGTCATATAAATTATAGTACATAATAATGTACTGTTATTCTACATATTTTAGAGTTCAATTCTCTTTGATATCATGAAAGTAGAAAGATTTTTTGAGTGACTATTCTCGTAGTTATTTTGTTGGGAAAGAATATTATTTTGTTTTGACATACTAAAGTGATTAAAAATCATGATGCAAAGGGTCTGACCTCTTTTTTTCTTACTATTATATTTGTTATTATTGTTTAATTGGGATTCATTGTACTCCTTGACATTTTGTAGAATAAAATAATTGATAAAATGAGTGCATTCCGAATTTCTGGGATCATTGTGTACGTATAATTATCTCATTAGTAATGAGATGATGATAAATATACATTAGTATCTAGTTGTATAAACTATTTCTATTAAGGACTCGGAGCCATGTGATTTCAGAATCAGATGTGCAGTTATTTGAGCTAAGACTCGTCTTGGAAGAGTTGCCATTCTATTTAATCTCAAGTACAAACGAAAATCATATTCTGGGGCGTACCCAGGAGAAGTTATGGTCACAAGTGGTGTTTGTAGTGGGGAGGGGGGCCACTGATTCTCATAAATCTAATGTATAATATCTAGTATGTAAATACTTATATTACTTATTACCTATTTATTAAGATATCGAAATACTTATACAACAAGGGATGAACAATACAGGAATTGTGTGGCCCTTCTTGTCCTTTGAAAGTCATATGACAATACGATCAATCTTATTTGGTAAAGGGCCCACACAGGTAAGGAAAAATAAATCATTACTATATGTACATCGGTTAACAATAATTCACGTATCAAAATAGAAACCAAACAATCAATTATAACCATGGGTAAATCATGCCTGTTCTCCTTATAGATACATACAAAATCATTCATTATAAAGGTCAAAAGACCTTCATTGTAAGCTAAAGTATATGCTTACTAGGAAACTAGGTGCTTATTTGCCACGGAAATGACCTTCCATTATCGTAATGGCCTTGCTGAAGCATAAGTCAATGAATATATTATAGGTGAGAGTTATAGAAGGAGATCGTAGCTACCTAGAGGCATAAACAAAGATCATGAGAAAAGCCTCAAGATAAGTCAATTTGAGGTCGACAACTGTGGTCTTCAAATTAAGAAATATACAAAAAAGCACTTAAATGACTTCACAAAGGGGGTAAAAGAGAGTAGTGGATCCAGAACCAGAGGGGGTGAGGAGTCATTGGTGCCTTCCAGTCCTTTAGAGAAAAAGAATAACAATGAAATATTGCATGATCGTTGTGTCCCCTCCCTCTTATGAACCGGTTCCGGTGAGGTGCCCCTGAAAGAGTCACGATTCATTACCATAAAATCCTTTTCCATTCGACGATTTCATGCATATTTCCATGCAATATTTCAATGAATTGCCATAAGAACCCCTTTCCATACATCATCGAGTTGAATATTGGAATATTAGGACATTTGATTTGTATACATAAGATACACAATTACGTAAATAATTACATATTTGGATTGTTTGAGAGGGAGGAACAAGAGGCAAGGAGACTCCGTGAGTCATGCAACAAAACTGTATAGCCAAAAAATAATTTTGAAATTTTATTTTAACCCATTATGTGAAAAAAAAATTGGTTTAATTGCGTCTAAACTTTTTATGAAATCTTAATATTGCATAAATATGTAGTGAGTCCAATAATAATCAATTAATTATGGCTCACTGTGTTGTGCGATGAGTAATTCTTTTATTTATATTCTAAAAAAAAGCTTAAAATAATGAAAATTACGCATTAATTGAATTATGATTATTCATATATGTATAGCAGTACATAATATGTGGCAAATCACATTAGAGCGTTTTCACGTGAAGAAGAGACAAAAACAACCCAATTTTATTTCTGTCAAATTAAGGAAAATAGTGAATGTCGTCCGTGATTGTTTTATATAAACAACCAAATTTTTTAAACAAAAAAGATAAAAATACCCTTTATATCCTTTAGTACAAAAGTTGTATTGATTGTTTTGAAAATCCTTACTATGTACATGAAGTTTCCTCAATATTTAATATTTTTTTAAATATATAATATATTTTGTTTAATAAAATTATCAACAACTTATCTCCAAGTCTGTATTATCTTATTATTACTTGATTAAGATACAAATACAATAATTCATACTTATTGCGTAATTGAATGTTATAAACGGAAGTTCAATTCCTTAGAAAACTTCAGAATACTAATGATTACAATCTTATTCTACGCAATTTCTCTAACTTACTCCTTGATCCAATATCTCAGGAATTTTTCCTTGTGTTTCTAATTATAGAATCCTAATCAATAATTTTTTTTGTACATTGTAGGGATTCTTTCAGTATTAATCTAGTTCATTCAAGTCTCAAGTTGAAAAAAAATCCTAGGTTTATCCATTATATGTACATGCAATTCTCTCGGAATTGCAATTCAGTATAATTAATTTTCTTAGCCAGGGTACATATATGAATGATAGAAATACATAAATCATGATTCAGACATGTTTATTTCATGTTAAAACTTTGACAATATGTTTGTCACCATGGCTTTGATTTCTTTGATCAAATGGTTTTCACTTTGGAGTACAGTGTAAAGCAAAAAATATATTCACAAAAAATAAGGGGAACACTGCTTCATTAATAATGCAAGAACATGGTTAAATCTGACTAGATAATATGAATGCATTTGATTATTGTTTTAGATTCTGAGTAGAACTTTATCATGATAGTTTTATGATTATGATATCTTTGAATTATATCCGTATTTACACGCTGCAAAGGGTTTGACTAATTACAATATCTAAGCATTTTTGTGACCTGTGGGAAACGATGTATGATACAACTTCCTTTATGATATATTTTCAAAGATAATACACAATAATTATTTTAATTATAATTACATTTGCGTACAATATTGTACACTAATTAATTCGAAAAATGTAAATCATTGGTTAATGAACAGGAACTCAGGGATACAAGTCATATATATCCTTCTAGCAGAGCTGGAGACTTGAGTCTCATTAAGCTAAGACTTTAGACTCGCCTCAGACTTCATGTAAAAGGATTCATTCTTCAAAGAAGACTCGAGGCTTGAGACACATCCTTTATTTCAAATGATAATAAAAACTAGCTACTATTACCAAAGCTATTATTAGAAAAAGTGGGGGGGGGGGTCAATGAACTCTTGACTCCTATGGTTCCTTGAGCTCAAAAACTCGAAACTTGTAAAAGTGAATATTGAACAGCTTTGCTTTCAAAACCTCGTACTCTTGATTTACTTTTTTAAATCTTCAACTCATTAAACATTCACAAAATATCGTCCCAACACTTTGAACAAACGATTTTTTTTCTAATTTATTTAGTCGGTTTAAATTGTGGGATTTAAGTATTTAGGACAATAATTATGTATGTATTTCCCTTCTAACAAAGCAAATGAGAGATTCGAGCTCGAGTCAGGAGTATGATGACTTTATATTCAACTTATTTTAAACGTATTTCAACGTTAATGTCATTAACCCCTTGATTGACAGGAGGTGGCATCAAGTCTTGAAACTTTTTTGGAACAGAATCTAAAAGGCTGGAGACTGAGCTAGAAATTAAAGCTTGAAGACTTGCTGATACTTTTAATTCAGAATTCGCCAAATCCCTAATAACATTGTTCCATTCAGTGAGGTAAGGGAGGGTCATCAATCAAGAGGTACAATGCTGTGAGATCCTTAAATACAGTATTAGGGAGTTACGTTTATGGATAGATATTTAATAATAATTAATTAGATTGACAGTTTACTATCGTGAAGGTCCTTGATAAATCTTGCATATAGGGCCTGAATTGTCTGTTACACTGTTGGTTTCACTTTAATCATATAAGTATAACTCTACTGGGGTGTATTGTCTATCCGTATTGGTGAAATGGATTGTTTAATATATATTTTATAGATATCTATATTTCGAAGTAGTTTAAAAGCATAAGGAAATAGTCACTTCTATAGTAAATAAATTTCTTATTCTGTATACATAGGTCATTGAAAAATACAGAATGCTCTATGAAAACCCGTTTGTCCTCAAATGTCCAAAAGCTACCAGATGAGTTTGATCGATAATATATTATGTTATTATTATAGAAGTACTCTTAGTCCAGTCATCCAATTAGATTTTATTTTTATTCCGTCTTCTTGGATTAATATTTAGATACGTGAGTAGATCTCAAGGACGGGGAATAAGGATGTGTCAATCATGATAAACTTGAGCGTTTCGAAAGAATAAGACTCACTCCGTCATTACGTTTTTAAATAGAAAATTTCATTGAGTCAGTTTAAAAGGAGGAGAAGTAAATACATATTTTCCTGTGCATGAACTCTTGGTTTATTCTATTCCCCCATACACACAAAAATGTTATTCATTACAGCAACGATTAGTCATATAGACTTCTAGGAAAAATATAAAGGTTATGAATGCTATGTAGACAATTGATGTGTTGTTACACGGCGGCCAAAATAGACTACGTATATATATAAAGTCATGTCTTGATATCTGTTATCATATTTCTTATCGACTGTTGCTATGATATGTTGGAAAAGTTATTTTATTATATGAACAAATTAATTTGATTGAATCAAACTATTGTGTTCAGGTGGAATTGCACATCTGACGGCCATGTAGACGACACGGACGTGTTTAGGCAATGGGTAATCAACTTCTAAAGCTCTTTGTGTATAAAAATCTTCATACAATTATTATCCTTTACAAAATGAAGAAGTTTTGTAACTTGAAATATACTTTGTTTGTTGGAGGGAAAATATCACACAAATTTGTACTTCCCACGATATAATATTTGGTGGCATTTTTTCTCCTTTAGACAATTAACGTTTGTGTTTATTCATTTTGAAAAGGATATTATTGTTTGAAGTGAGTCTTTTCACTTCGTGTCCGAGTTGAGTCTGGACTAATTAGGATTATGTGCGATTCCAGCATAGGCCCTGGAACAGGGGTTGGGAGCAAGGGGTGATTATATACAGTGTCATTTTTATCAAACTTCCCCATCTCCTACAAATGAATTGGTTTGGATGTCCCTAGATTCGAGTCAAAAGAGGTTAGAATACGAATCAGAATGATAATTGGGGGGGGGGGGGGCAATTATCATTCAGTCATCATTGATATATAACTGGAATTATATAAAACGATAAATGACACTGGATTGATAATAATTAATGTGAGTATATGAGGCTCAAGTCTCGAATTTTGAATATTTTAACTCCCGAGTCTCGGTTGACTAGTGACTTTATTTACATTGAATTCGAACTGAAATGTATGAAACGCAGTTTAATGAGACTTTAGTGATGATTCTCCACATGGGACACTAAAATATATGAGTTTATAACAGAAGTAAATGTTTTGATTGTTTCTTAAAGGATTTCATTTCAAGTCACAACCTTAACACTCGGAGTAATATAAATGAGACTTCCATTGGCTAAATTATAAGTCATTATCCACTCATCTAATGTACATAATATATTTGTTTACGGAAGAAGTTTTTGCAAGGATTCAAAAGAACATAAATCTATTCATTCTAAAGCGCCTATAAGTTGTTGTTTTTTGTTAAATAGTTAAGTAGTGAAAAAAACGTTTCCTCTAAGTGATTTAGGTCAATCTTTACTTTGTCACCAACTCTGTCTGTGTAACACATGAACACATAATATTATTGTGTAATTATTTTGTATTTATGATCAATGTGAGACTGATGGAGTGAAAAAATAAGGTAGGCCATACTACATGAAAGTAACTATAATTTATGTTTAAAATGCAATTGGGAATTTGCATAATTAGAAACAAATAGTGGATTTCAAAAGTATGGCATTTGCAAGGTTAATTACTCTCCTCCTTAATTTATATGGTTCAATGTTAAAAAACTAGGAAGCTAGTTAGTTGCTTATTCAATAAATAAATAAGCTGAATAATAAATTTCACTTATTGTAGATATGTTCTACCTTGAGTTTGAACAAGTTGACGAGCTGTTGTTTCTTTTTGAAGAGGAGGGATTTCAGGTGAAGACTATGTTTATGTACATCCGGTGGTAACCAAGAGATTTAATGGGATAAAATGCTATCTTGTCTCGAACGTGTACATTATGTAGTATAGTATAGTATAGTATATGTAAAGCCCTTCACAAATATGAGTACATCTAACGACAACAACATCCGATTCTTGACTTTTCCGTTAATGAATTAAGGTTCGCTTAATTTGAGGACACATTGGACTACATCTCTAATCAAACTCAACTATAGTTAAACTTGGACTTAAGATTCGACTAGGACTCAATGTTCGTAGATTCAAACTTGACTAAGACTCCGGGTTTGAGACTCCTATACAAGACTTACTTCAATTTATTACAATTACAATTTCAACAAATTTGAACTTTCAAAAAGGGTATAAGTATAATAAACGTTATTCAGTTTTGCACGCTGATTTCAAATCTGTAAAAGTTTTTTTTTCGAGAGTCCAAGGGTTTTTGAGAAATCGAGTTCTACTATTCGAGCTTTTTTTGCCCATTTTCCAACTTCAACTTCAATTTAAGCCTTGAAGAATACCATACATTTAAAAATAATGATCCGCTAGTGTTTTTAATGCAGATTTCAATGTCGGTCGTTGTTTTGACCTAAGAGGGATCCCAGGGGCGTAGGATGAGGGAATAGGGAGACAAAAAGCTTGCAAAGCGTTTTTACTTAAATAACTCCTTGAAATATATTAGTAAAGAATAAATAAAAGAGCTGAGACTCACAGCTTTTAAATGAGATGTTAAGCGCTCGATAAGACTCCTTAACTAAGAAGAAATTGTCCATCTAAATGTGTAAATTTTCATTCAATTTCAACCAAAAATTCGCTAAAAAATCAAAGACCCACGGTAGAGCTACTAAAAAAACAAGTGCTGAATAGACTGACATATTAGAGCACAGAAGTATTTCAGCTGATTTCGCAGTCCTTCTGCGTGCTACTACTTAAGTAGCTCTACCGTGATGTCCAATGAATTGGATAACCAAGGAAATGAATAGTGTTCTTTAATTAATCATCATAGAGACTTTATGAAGAGCGTCTTCACCTTCATCATCATGGATATGAGCGGAACCTCTATGAGAAAGGAACACTGGATCAGTTTCCTTAATTTGAAGAAAATCGGATCGGAGTTTCGAATAAAACGAGGTATAATCCCAGAGATTCATGAAAAAGTATTTGTCATTTAGATCATCCATGATTGAACTAAGGACAATTACATTTTCAGATTATAAATGAACAACGCTGTTGAAAATGAGTTATTCATATCAAGAATGGGGAAAGAAATTATGATTCCATTGAGGAGTCAATGTTTGTATGTAAAGGAAAATAACTCAGCCACAATTTTTCATTTAGTCTTCCACGCTTAATGCTTTAATGTTGGATTAAATTATCATAAAATTTTAGTCACATAATGGTAGAACCATTAAAGAGTGGGGATTAAATAGTAAAGTCATTACATTTACATATTTTCCGAGTTGGAGAAAACAATAACAATATTGAATTGACATACAAATGTATGTATTCAAATTTTACTTGACAATTGTCACTTAATAGAAGCTTAAAGTTCTTTTTTTACTTATTCTCATATAAGCTTAAAATATTATTTTTAGATATGCTGATGCCCTTTAAATGGGTTAACCAACATATCAAAAGAATTGGAAGTTCTTAAACATTCGAAATACCTATTGAAAAGGTATATTTGATATAATTTTGTAACTTTTGTATAATATCAGAATTATTGGTGAGGCAAATTTTCTATCTGCTCACCCCATTTTGATAGCTCAGCACATAATTTTAATCGGAATGTCACTTTTTAGCCTTAATTGTTTTTATCTAGATATGGGTATACGTATAAACAATCGTTTATACACCAAAAATATCTTTTTAAAAAAAGATAGAGGATGGGGAAGCTTGTGTGGCACGAAATCGAGTTTAAAATAAGGTTTCTCTATGTCATATCCAGATAAATATTGAAAATTATGAACTTATTTTTTTCCGTGGTCTCAGAGTGTGACTCGTTATTAGATAACTGTGGATCAGAAATTTTCAAATTGGCTGACACAGAGTAAAAAAAAATAGAAACTCTGAATTTGAAAACCATATCATGACAATTCGAAACTGAAATAATTATAAAACGTTGTATACATCATGGAATTGATGTTTGCTCAGGGGCAATTGTAAAAAGTCGGCAATGGAACTCAATTCTCGTCTTAGAGTTGATATAATCATTTTTATTTCATCATCACTACATAATAAGAACAAGTTTTTATTTGCTTCATTAATTATAATTAGCACAGTCTATTACCCACTCTTAATCCCTTATTTTTACACTCATTGCATGGTGTAATCCCCATGTTTACTTGCCTTCATGAACAAATAGGAGTAACGTAATGATAAACATTTAAAGGTGTCATTAGACATGGGTAAAATGTTGAGATAAAGTTGAGTTTAAGGAAGAAAAGAAAAACATTAGTTGGTACCACTACCCTGATAATCAATATGGATTCATTCTTCTCTGTATCGTTGAGGAAATAACTTGCTATAGTGTTAAGTTGTTTAATTTCTAATTATTATTAAAAATCATGCTTATGAAAGAAAGTGTGCTCATTCTTCTGGATTTCTGACAATTCAAATTCACTTCAATTCTTTCTGTTTCAAACAATTATTGAGTATTATGTAATATTGTCGAATAACAACCAGCCAATGAAATGCAGAGTTACCAGATTGCATAATTGCAGGAAAACTCTCTCACCACAACAAAATGCCTATACACTTATGACACGAAGACCAAAACGTTGAAGGAGTCAAGAACAAAACAATATCAAGATTTTGAGCGATCGAAACCGAGACAAATCTTCAAAAATTGGCCTTGGACTAAGACCCATCTCAAAAAACACATCAAAAATATAATTTATCATAATCTTTATTATTTAATCTACATATGTATACAATTAAAAAATCAACTTTTGGATTATATAGAGATGTCAAGTAGCACCTGACATTTAAAAAAAGGACGTCCTTGAAACCTTTATAAGTTATATTTTATCTAATGATGCCCAATTTTTCTGCTTTGTGATCATATTAGGGTATTTTTGCAATAGCCTTAAACATTGTATTAGATAAATTATTTGTTTCTGAAGAGTATTTTTAAGGACCATAATTTGCAATAATTTCCAATAAAATAAAAATAACTTCTAACGAAAAATAGTCCAAATTTGGAGGCTCACCCTGAACGTTAGTCACAATTTTTGTTTCACCAAAGGGAATCTTCATATGTAAAAATAAACTAGTATAAGTCTTACAGCCGTAGGATTTGGAAATTTTTTTATAGCCTTTCAAATTTGACTATGCTAAAACCAAAAATTTTCCAATTTCATATTCATTTTTTTATACGAAGAAATGATATCTTATTTTTGATTGGATTGGAAGATTCGTCACTCTTCCAAATTATGAGATAAAAAATTTCTTTAATAACTTTAAATAGCTGAAATTTAAAATAGTAATTTAACAACTAACAGTAAAAGTGGATTACGACGCGTAAAAAGTTTGGAACAGAAAAGGGCTTCAATAAAGTGCTCATATTTTAGAAGCAAATAACTTTAAAATTTAACATGTTCTTATGAGTCGAATCTAATTCTGAATGATGTCGATTTATTGAGTTGATTTAATACAACAATTAGCTCAGAAAAAATTATTTTCATTATGTATTCTCATTCCAATTATGTGTACACGAGTCTTGCCTCAATATTTTTCAACTGCTATGATTTGACACATAAGTGTGCCGTCAGAATTTTTTTTTTTAAAGTTTGTATTAGAAATTTACCATTTTCAATTATCGTTTAATAAAAAATATCCCTCAAAACGAAAAAGGATAAAAAAATCCACAAAACAACAACAACTCAGATCAAGGCAATGTAGTTTATTTGGCAATTGTGATTGTTAAGAGAGGTGGCTACACATTTATGAGTACATTCAAATAAGATTTAACAGTGCATCAAGGTCGAGGGATTTTAAATTCGCCTACTTTACAAACTTCACACAATTTTTCACAGATATTTCTTAGGTGTGGAGTGCTGGGGCAACTTAGCTTCCAATTAGAACAACACATAGCTCTGCATAAAACATAATATAAAAAAGATGAAAATCAAATCATAACTCATTCATCCTTACCCTCTAAAGCCTTGCCTTAACAATATGCAGCATTTAATTTTTTAATGTCCAGTTTTGAGAGTCTCACTTTTTATCAATTAGTATCAATGATTGGAGTCATTGTTGTCCATCCATACATTCCAAAACTGTAGCGGAGTATTTAATATATTTATTTGTATTAAGGGATGGGTCAGAGTCTAAATTTTGAGGTCCAGCCTCTTTCAAAATACTATGACCCATTTTATGTTCCATAATATTAAATACTCTTACAATCCTTACTTTACATTATTATCGATAAAGGATTGTACTTACGCTGTTCTATCATAATGCATAATAGATCCCTAATCATATCCTAGCTAAAAGTTTCAAGCGAATATCCATTATAGCATTTACTAAAATCCATTGATTCAGTTCCACAAAGGAGCTATTTTGAATAATCTCCCTTCTTTTTGGATTTATAAAAGTTAAAAAATCCACCTGTAAGCTGCAGAGACTTGGTCTCATGAGTATCACTGGAGCTATGAGGTCCACACCCACGGCCACAATGGAAATACTCTGCGGGCTTATGCCACTTCATCTTTATGTTTTGGAGCGCGCATGCATGATGAGACTTCTGACAAGGAAAGAAACTCCACTCAAATGGTATGATCATTTGCATAGAGGGCACCTACAATATCTAGATAGGTATCTACGTATGAATGATGTCCCAACTCCTCCTCCTCGTGTACCTTTTTGGTCTGGCACTGTGGAATACGCTGTACAAAAAATATGGCGTATAGACGACTTTGATTTGGTTGGCTATACCGACGGTTCAAGGATCGATAATCTTACAGGTGCTGGCTGAGCTTTGACGAGGGGTGACACTGTGCTCGACGAAGGAACCTTGAAGCTCAATGAAACAAATACCGTTTTCCAAGCTGAGGTGAAAGCTATAAAGAACCTTTCCAATCATCTCCATGGAGACAAATTAGGGGGGAAGAAGGTATTAATCCTTTCTGACTGCCTATCGGCCATCGACAGTCTTGAAATTAAGCAGGGCGACCTTTTGACTGAAGAAGTTATCGGCTGTAAAAATGCCTTAAACAGCTCAGAATGTAATATTACGATTGGTTGGGTAAGAGGACATAACGACACTACTGGAAACGAGTTCGCAGACGCATTGGCCAAAGACGGTGCCAGGAGAGGCACACCTGTCTCTGTGCCCGTATCGTTATGCCAAACTAAGAATGCCCTTCGACAAGCGTCCTTGAGGGAATGGAGAACCAAGTGGCGGAAGATGAGCTCTTGTCGACAGTCAAAAGTCTTCATACCAAATCCGTACATAGGACATAAAATATTTAAGTTCAAAAGAGCACAAATTTCGGTCATCGTTGGCATGATTAGCGGACACATCGGTCTCAACAGGCATCTTTTCAAGTTGGGGAAGGCCATTAGCCCAACCTGTAGACTCTGTCATGAGGATGACGAAACTCCTCACCATCTCATCTTTGGTTGTCCGGCAACAAAGGAAAAAATAATGGCTCTCGAGGGAGAGATTAAAGAAAAAAAATTATCCTTGGAGGAGTATATTTTTAAAATATATCAATGTTTTTGTAATCTTAAACAAATTTTTAATAAAGATCATAGCTCCTAGATAGGTTCACTACCGGCTGATACCGGATTAAGTTCCGGTGAGGTGGGTCCAATCTAGGAGCTAAACAAACAAATCCACCTGGCAATATATTGTGCCAGTGTATACGAATATAATCATCTCGATCATATCGATTATGCTCGTGATCGAACCCCAAGGAGTGTAACAGTTCATGTATAATTATACCTCTTTTCTTGAACAAGAATAAGTATTACATGAGGGTTTTGTATGAATCAAAATTAGATATGTATTATCTGTTTACCATGCAGTAAGGAACTCTCTAATGTACAAAATTATTTCTTAATTTGCTAAATCCAACGTGTGAATAGCTTTCGTATCCAGGTCTATTAGTGCTAATTTTGAGATAATGCTTTTCATTTGTTTTTTCAACAAATCTAATACATGTCTTATTTTCAATACGCCTCATTGCTTTTAATAGTACATGGGAGTATTGGAAGAGACCTGATTCTATAACATATAGTACATTGGAGTTTGGCCATCGGGCTCCTCTTCCCGACATAAAGTTTCATGATAGCTCATTCGGATCTCTTGTTCCACATCGAATGGACGCATGTCCTGATTTTATAAATGACCATATGAAATGTATATTGATTTAAAATAAAACTTTACCTTTGGATATGAGTTGAAATAAAATAATGGAAACTATTAATTCCGTCTTGCTCATTGGTCTTTCTATCATTTGGATCCAAATGAAACTACTTAAATTTATTTATACTGACTAACTTTACACATTTTGACCAATAGTAAATATTTGATGACTTAAAGTAATCAAACTTTACATTAAACGTAATTTTTGTTTTGTTTGTTCTGTATTATTTACTTAAACTAGCCATTGACGGCGCTTATGGCGAGGCCTTCGGCTTTTTGAAGCCCGCCGTTCAAAACAAACAAAACAGTATTGATGCATAGCGTAATATTCAGTTTGTCAAAGTTGACGACGTCAGATCCAATCCTTTTTTTTGAAAAAAAAAAATCGCGAATTTTTTTTTTTCGATTTCTCGAAATTTTTTTCCGTAGAAATCTTCCATATGACGTGTAGATTACGCATACAATCTTTTTTTTACCTTTAAAACGTGATCACGAAAAAATTTTCACAGTCAACTGTGAAAATTTTTTCGTGACCTTTGACCTTGCCGCTGCGTAGCGGCAGCCTTCTAAACTTTTGTTACTTGATTTTGGTTGATTTCTAGTTTTTTGATCACGTTTTAAAGGTAAAAAAAAGATTTTACACTAGAAGAGCATTCATATGACACCAATATCGACCCTGTGAGATAAATATAGCAGAATATAGCTAATACAGATCATGCTTCGTTTGCCGCGTCTGCCAAAATTAAAAAGTGCTATAATTAGCAACCCGTTGGTCCGATTTTGATAAAACTTTGTAGCTGTTGTTTTCTAGTGAAACAGAACATATGTACAAAATTTGAGAAAAATCGATGAGGTAAGACCTCAAAATGTCATTTTTTTTGTACCACTTGACATGGAATGACTCATATGTCCATCTCTTTGTAGTACAAACTAGGGTTTCTTGCTCGAGGTCCTGTCTTCCCGGGCTTTCACAATTACAAAAAATTCCCGGGAAATCCTGCATTTTATTATTTCATAATATAGCCTTCATTAAATCATATATATATTATAATTCATTAAATTAATGGTTAAATACGTACTGAAGAATCACTCAACTATATGTTTATACGATTTATACTTTGAAAATGATGTAACAGGAAATGGATTAAAGAGTTGACACCCACAGTTTCCAAATGAGATGTCAAACGCTCGATAAGATTCCTTAACTAAGAATAAATTGTCCATGTCAGGGTGTAAATTTTCATTCAATTTCGACCAAAAACTCAATAGAAATCTTCTTGGTTAAGGAATCTTATCGAGCGCTTGACATCTCAATTGAATGCTGGGAGTCTCAGCTTTTGAATGCATTCCTTATTAATCCATTTCATGTAATATTTATGTAGTTATTTAAGTACAAATGATTTGTCCGACTTTTAGGCCTACTCTCGCCTTCTATGCCACCAGAAGTCCTTTTAGGTCAAAACAAAGACTGACATTAAAATTTGCATTAAATACACTAGCGGATCATTATTTTTTTAAGCACAAAATTTGTATCCTTCTAGGCTTAAATTGAAGTTAAAGCTGGAAAATGGGTCAAAAAAGCTTAAAAAGTAGGGTTCGATTTCTCAAAAACCCTTGGACTCTCGAGAAAAAAAAATTACAGATTTGAAATTAGCGTGTAAAACGGAATTATTTTGAATTTTCTTATATCCCTTAGGATTTTTGACATTTCAAGTTTGTTGGCCTGTGCTATTGAATGAAGTGTCAAAGAAGCATCAAAATGTTCCGAATATTGAAAATTTACTACAATACTCTACGTTCCTTGTCAATCTTTTCTTTATCTTTCAGAGGTACTCTATAGCAGTGGTCCCCAACCCACGGGCCGGTACTGGTTTGTGGATCAATCAGTACCAGGTCGCACAAGAATTAATAAGTTATTTCTGTTTTATTAATTGTCTAAGTCTGGGACGATAATAGAGAGACTTACTACTTCATCTACAGACTGTAAGAGAAGAAGAAAATATTAAGTATAAATGAAAATTACAAAAGATAATTAATTGTCAGTAATTGCCCCCAGACGAGACCATCTTGCAGCAAAGAAACAAGCTCAGGGCTCCCATTGATTTAGCGTTACGGACAGTTTTTGATGTTATACTATGCTATATTGTTGGAGCAATGTGTTAATAAAGTTACTACTTCCTAATGTTGTAATGGCATTGTAATGTTGGAGTAATGTGCTAATAAAGTTCCATATGAGTACACAATGAATTCACGTTTATTATTATTTGTTCAACCCCCCTCCCCTCTCCTCCGGTCTGCAATAAAATTGTCAAGCGTTGACCAGTCTGCCAGTTCGATAAAGGTTGAGGACCACTGCCCTATAGGATATAGTCTATAATCTAAAATGTTTCATATTGGATCAAATATTCACTATTTGGGATGTAATATGTGTTTCTGGGACATTTAAGATGTTATGTAGTTTTAATATGAAGAGTTATATGTGATGCACGAGTTGACCTTTAGCTTGTGAGTTGGGTTGTATTTCATAGTTACACAACACGCAGCACCACCAAAAATTACCTTAAAAAATGTATGCTATGAAAATTAATTTTGTTTTACTAATTATTTAATTGAGTATTTATATTTATAGAGTTAGTATATTTATGGCCACAATTTTTTTTTTTTAATATCGTGCTTAATTATTTACTTTATAAATAAATAGAAACTTTGCAAGACTCCCGAACTTTCCGGGATCCCACGGTAATTTAATTTCCCAGGAAATGAAAAACCTTAGTCCAAACTTTTATTGGTCATAAGACAAGGCAGTGTTAAGTATTGCACCTGTAAACTAAGTCAATATTTGAAAAAATAAATAGATATAACATTGGAAGAAAGAGATAATCATTTAAATATGTTCAAAACATCATAATATCAAAATTGAAACCCAGAAAATTAAAATTAAAGCGACCGAAATATGTCAATGAAATATGGGAACTGCATATTTATGAGTTAATAAAAAAGTAGGAATTTCTCATTGACTTGATTTGAGAAAATGAGATTGCTTTTGATTGATTCAAGATTGACCTTTCTTGCTATTATTTGAAGGTTATACTCCAGACACCGTTCGCTTAATGGGGTGTTTTAAGTGGTATTGATGATTTTCAATAGTTTACAGAATCCTTTGGTATCATAAGGGATGGGCATTTTGTTGAGGTGAGAAAGCATGCCAGCAATTACTATTTGTTGTCTCTACATACATTTTATCTGCTGATTGTTATTTGACAATATTAAATAATACACTACTTATAATTGGAGCAAGTTGTCCCCTCAAGGATACAGAGAAGACTGAATTCAAATTTGATGCTCTCGGTAGTAGTCGTTCCAACTGATATGTTTCTTTTCTTCCTTAAACTCAACTTTATCTCTCAACATTTTGCCCATGTCTAGGTACCATACATATATTATGTAAGAGCTGAATTAACGAGATACTACAAAAACCAAGGCATGAGCTCCATCTCTTTTCTATTCGTTTAATTGCTTCGATAGCCCTTTTGGCATCATGATATCCTGTCAAACGAATTATAAAGACTCCATGACATCATTCATTTATTCCTGTCAAGACAATTACATTTCAAGGACACTTTAGGTATACGAGTATAAGGACACTTTAGTACGATTCATTGAGACTAGAGATATCACAGGTCCAGCGACCCAAGAGATCTTTCTTCAGCAGTCCAAGGGTCATGGGTTACGTGCAATGAGAGGCAATAATTAATTATTTTTTTATTTAATAAACTGAAGAAAAGAAGCTTTTTTAGAGTAGGGACATCTCATAAAATTGTGACAGTATCTCCAAACTTCATATAAATTTGAAAATCCGATTTTTAAAATCTGATGAGCAAAGGTCCGTACGCGATTCTCATTTTCATAACTTGCTCATTGGATCCAATTTGCAAACTGTGACGTCTCTAATCTAGATAATCATCGACAGTTTCAAGCTCTAATACCAATAATTACTTGATTTTTGCAGGCCATGGACATAATAATAGACTTAAAACCTTTGTTATTATGAGACTATAAATATGTTGATTTGCCATTTTCTTGACTCTGTTATATACTTATGAATGAAGTGTTATGGGAATAATTAATATTCATTCTAGTAAGGGGCCATTTTTCTTCTTCTTCTTCTTCCTTTTTTTTTTTGAGGTTTTCCCTTTTCATTATAAAATAATATGGTAAATTATGCCTTTGTTTTCTGGTTGCTGTTATTTTTTTTTTCTTACTTCAAACACACTCTTTGTCCTTCAATGCAAATAAGGGATATTATGACGGCTTTTTTATAAATATAAAATCACGTGGGCTCATTGTTTTCTATGACTCGCTATGTAACTTATTCATTATTAACAATTACCATTATGACTAAGTGTAGTTCATCTTATCCGAGGACATTGCTTCATATGGATTTCCTCATCGTTTAACTTATTATACCCACGCAATTTTGCCCCTAGAGCAGAGGTTCTCAACCTTAGTCGTCCCCTTCACTAGATAATGGTTTCCATGTAACCCTGTGTTTGCAAATAGGGTGGCCAACCTTTCTTTTTTTGCCTGAAAATGTCTTCTTTTGAGATTTGGCCTTGGTGTAAATTTTATAAATCCATGAAATGGCCAGAATTTATGTGGGCTAAATAGCGAATGATGATAATTGACTTATCATTCAAATAAAGAGAAAAAGTAGAAAAAACAAAATTTTCATTGAATATAAAACAAGATCCGAAATTAAAACTCCAAGTTATCCTTTTAAAAAAAATTAATACTATTTCATTCTTATACCGATACTGATCGTGTACACTTATCTAGAAATCAAAATCTGGTCATTGGTCAACCTAACTAATTTTTTAAAAAAAATTTAAATATGTAATGTTGCAATTCACCGCCTAAAGTCTTAAAATTGACTGCTATTAATAGTTTTTATCCACAAAATACGTGTGAATGAATAAAATTGCTTCCATAAAATGCAAATGTATTTTTCCTCAGAGAGTGAAGGAAAAATCCCCTGATCAATCATATACACTTTTTCAAAATATGGATATTTATTTATGTATGTTCCTATTAGACCATGTCCCTTGATATCACCCACAACCAATATCCATGAAACTATAGGTGTGCATACATATATTTTCTTTCTTTTTTTACTGAGACTTAAATGGTTTTTGATACTTTTTGTCAAGATTTACAAGGTCCAACAATTACGAAATGGAAGTGATTTATTGCTTCCGAATCATAAAAATCTATAATAACAATAATCAGAAAAATAATAATCAAGACGAATTGACGTATCCTCATAGATTGATAGAAAGAAAAGAAAAACAAAGCTATAAAAATACACAAATGTGGCTTTTGAACACAAGGCTTGTATAATTCAATGAAGTTCTCAACTTTGAAAATACTCTGGCAAACAATGTTATTGTTTATTCCAATATATAAATTATGCATTTTAATTACTCCAAATGAATTTTCCTCCTATCTATGACCTTTTTCACAGGAACATATCATTCTTAATAGCCTGACTTCCAAGGTATTCTTTCCAATCGTGTTACTACATCGTTATCCAAGGACTCCTTTGGAGAATACCATTTATTATACCAACTTATATTTGTTTTTTTTCTTTGAATAAAATATTATCATAAAGTGTTGTGTTCAGACCTGGTACGAGAGACTGCTTCGTTAACTCATTGGCCATTACTGTTTATTAATTTAATATTATCTATTATCGGTATTGCAGGCTTTTGAAAATAGTTTCGTTATTTGAACTGTGGATCCAGAAAATAAAATAAACAGTATCTTGAAGGCAACGTTGATTTTGAAAGGTAATTGTATCAGTTGTAATCCTTTTGCAATGGTATTAATTCGCCCAAAGCATAGGTATGGTAAATTGCAGTGACGTAGGGGAAATAGGTGCACAAAGAAGTATACCATCAATTTAATTTATTAAAATCTTTTCTGGAGGGCAAAGTACGGCAGCTGTGTCTATTGATGTCTCTTTAGTATTTAAATGGATCAAGATACTTCTCTATGCTAAAATTATGATGTAACTATGATGGAATGCAAGAGAGGTCACATCCAGGAGGATGAGCCTTGTATTCATTATCATCCAAGTCATATACAATAACAACGTCGACCTTGTAGCGAACAAATTATGTATAAGGATACCACCTAAGGTCTTAAGTGGTGTGTTACATGTATGTAATATTTATTTATAAGTTTGATTAGGTATGTACAGAGTACGACAAAATTATTGATATATGTATGTACATGTGTCTACATACATGCATATATTCATTGTATCATCATGCCATTATGTAATTGCTATGACTGAATTTAGTGTAATATAACTGCCACATATTTCTTATCCAGATGTTTAGCTGTGTCTATTTCACATCAGTTTGTGATGAACTTTTTCCAATATATCGTATTTATTTAAACGTGTACATGACTATATATTTATTACATATTTGATTCGATTCCGTGCAGAGTCCTAAATTGTGGGACTGACCTTGAAGTCCTAGTTTCCCAAGATTTGTGTGATTTCTGAGAACTCGAAAGCAGCAATTTTGGAACAATTAAAGACGTTTCAAAGGCATTCTTCCCTACAAAATCACGTGTCATTATTCGACAATTTTTATATTGTATGAGACCTGAACCACGACAACTTACTTCCGACGCATTCCTCATATATTGTTCTTAGTATTTGTTGCAAAATGCCCCTTTTAGATTACCTCAAGTTTCATGAGGAAAAATTTAATTAAGATTCGATCATTGCAGGTATGGTATTATTGAATTTAAATATTAGATCTATCCTATGGAATTTAACATAATTTTATCGAAATTTTATTTCGAAGCGAAGGTATGTTTTTGTAGTGGCGGCCTCAGACATTCATTATGAGAACTTAATTAGGGGTGAAGAAGGATATCTTATACATTCTTGCCGGTACATTGACTAAAAAGAGATGTATTTTTTACCCTTTTTAACACTACTAAAATTATAAGAAATTAGTTATTTTGAAATGCGAGCATCAACTAATCTTTGGTAATCGATATGGCTGGTGTTACAATTAATTAAGATGTTCTGAGATGTACCCATAGCAAACTGTACACAGCACGTATATCATTTGGAGGAAGCCACTCCTATTATATCTCTGGACTATAAGATGATCATTATTCATTGATACCTATCTTTATAGTAAGGTGTGTATCGAATATACATATATACCCACAGATGGAACATTCTTACTTCATGTCAATCAAATTTAATGTCTGTTACACATCTCAATTAGTGAACGAAAATCTGCTAATCTATCTGAGGAGATTATAATTATTATTATCATTGCCACGTATTTATGTATCTACACAATTTTTATTCCAAAAATGGTGTTACCAATAATGACCAAAATGACTTGTAAGATCTTATAATAGGAATGTACGAGGCTCGTGAGAAAACTTGGTAAAGGATCAATTTTACGTTTTTTCATTGCGTAACGATATGGTCCGATGAAATCATTGTTTTATTATACGTCTATTAGTAGATTGTTGTAATGTGTTACATATAATACATATCAGTGTTGGTGTTTCGTGATACAAGTGTGTAATTCTACATTGGAGGTCGTATGAACCTACAAATTAATTGATAAATATTTCATTTAATCAATTATATAATCTTTGGATTCATTAGCAAGTACATACATTGTAAATATCACAAGTTCTCTACATAAAATGAATGATACTTCGGGTGACAAGTTTAATCAGTTCCATATCAATCATTCTCGATATAATCCATGAAAATTTAGTTAGTACATTCCAGATCCAAAATATTCATTAAAAAATCCTCATTAGTTTTATTTTATACAATTCATTTTCCTTCATTTCAAAAATCAATTATGTAGTCAATTTTCATTACATATGAATTTATTTCCTATAGTAGAGATTTTCTAAGGAACTCATACATCTAGACACTTGCTTCTTCCTACATTTTATAATTCGAGGAAAATGTGATATTTGTGTGTCCAATACCAAATTCATTGCTCTTAATGACACTGCCTTATTTACTGGGATGATGCTTCACGTCAAAACTTTATAATAGCCCTTCCCAAATTTTACGAACTCCCCTTGTCTCACTTCCTTCCTCCCTCGACTCTCAAACTGTAAATATACTAATGAAACTATCCTCCTAGATCAGTATCTTGTTTGAACATGATGCTCATACGTAGAAGTATATAATAAAATATCTATACAAGTATTCCAATGTATCCAGTAGTTCTACTCGTATTGCTAAATATTTGTTGGACGAACTTAATATCTTTGCTCATTCTGCAAGTTACCACTCACTCACTCACCAAAACGTAGTATCCTGAGATTATTTACTAAACATTCTCATTCACTTGTCAAATAAAACATATTGAAATAATATAAATACAGAATACATACATATTATATGTTGTGTACAAATGCACGTCTCATAACGTTTAACAATGCCAAACATTTAAATTATAAAATATTAATTGATTTCATTAATGGTCTATTAAAATCACCTATTTGTTTACGAGAAATGAAATTATGACTTCCCTTGTGTCACAAAACATGACACTTACCAATTCATAATTTTCAATAGAACAATTACGAATTACTCCATTCTTAGATTTATTATATTACAATCATACTTATCCAATCGACAATCAATCTTCATTTAAAGTGTTTCATCCCATTTTCTTAAGTTGCAACGAGTTACAACTTAAGATTTCCTGTGAACCAGATATACATAATATGTATTTTTTATATATCGTTGAAGATCCTCGTGATATCTTGATTGACACGACATAAACATTAAATATCTAAGATTTTCCATCTTTATATATTCTATTAGAAGTATATATATACATAAATAAATATTTAATTCATATAAGTTTCTGCAGAAGATGAGTCAATTTATTTTTGGAATATATAAAAAAGAATTTATGAATTAGTCACTGCTGCTACAACGTCACTCAGACGTATTTTTTTTTTTTTTCTAAATAAGGAAGAAATCACTTCCCTTCCACAACTAGTCTCCTCTTCTGTTTCTCTTCTCCCCAATTGCTGATATATTTAATACTATATATACAGAGAGAGAGATGCCCAAAATCCATTTGCAAAAAAAAAAAAAAAATATGAAACTAATGGAACATCTTTCTCTTTCGTTGTTTCTTCTTCTTCTTTTCTTTCCATAGAAATTACTATAATAATAAAAAAAGGAAACATTATAGTTAAAACATGATGGCGTTTGATCTGTCAACGCTCCAACCTTCAGAGATATCACTTCCATACATTTTTTTCAGAGCATTCAGATTGTAGAAATAAGTGATATTAAACAAAGGTAGCATTATAACTCGAACCCTATCCACCACCCCCAAATAACCCCATGTGTTTTAAATATTACATAAAAATAAACTACTATTGTTTACAAATCGTCCACCTCCCCCCCCCCTCTCCTCACGCTCTACATCTAATAGGAGCGAAAGCGAATAACAAAGGAGTACGCATGCTCAATGCCAACCCTGCCCGGTATAGTAGTATAATGGGCGTGTGAAACTAAAAGCACGCCCAAATCTATAAAGCTCAGTTCATGTCCAACCGTTCGTGCGGAGGGAATATTTCGTGATTCACTCAAAAAAGGGGGAAAAAGAAAGAAAGAAAGAGAAAACAATAACAAAAGTTACTCAAACCTAACGTTGATTTACGAAAAGTCCAGGATTCCTTGTGAATATAGAGGAGTATTTGTGTATGGAGTCTTTTATTTGTTGTTCTATACTCTGAGCTTGTTTTGTATGGATATTTTGGAGTTCTTTTATTTGGAGAAAAGTTGGGATAAATTAATTTTTGTGTTAAAAGGGAATAGGAGGAACAATGAATCCGTGGGACAATCCCTTTAGATATGCACACGCATCATCTTAGATGGGATCTACTATTTCTATTCTTTTAAATTTAGAGATTTAATTATATTTTTTTGGTGAAATCCATGTTTTTATTAAGGAGATGACTTGGATATAGGATTCTATGAGACGTAGAATGAAAAATGTAGCAATTAGAGTGCACTTTGTGCCTTTATTAATTATTACTTTGCAATTTAATCGCATTTGTACATTCCATATTATTTCAGTTTCTTTGCTTACTAAACGAAATACTAAACTAAAGCCGCAATCCCCTATCAAATATTTACACATAACGCATGTTATATCCATCTACCATTCATATTTTCTTTCTATTCATTTTATTTCAGTCAATCTTTGTGGAAATTGATTATTTATTCAATAATATAATGGCACTGCCATTCAGAAATGCGTTGGTTTTAACCATACTTGGTCTAATTGGTAAGATTTAGCACTCATCCATGATTTCCTTTCAATATTGTATTTACGATTTATTTTATCTTCAGCATCAACACTTGCCGATACATCTGGTCCTGTTTTCATACAAGAGCCACCCAATCACGTTGATTTTTCGAACACAACCGGAGTCACCATTGTTTGCCAATCAAGAGGAACACCATTGCCAAAAATAACTTGGGTTAAATCTGATGGAACCAATATAACGGATGTACCAGGATTGCGTCAGGTAATCCGAAAGAAATCTCTACGGTTATCTTCTCTAAAGGCTCATTCACCGTGAAATTGTGATTAACATCGCTATTGATACCGGATAAAATGAAGTAAAGGGAAGAAGAAGAAAAAAAAAAAGAAAAAAAAGAGGAGGAAATTAAATTATAGTGGCGTGATAATTAAAAGTGATTTTTGAAGTGAAATAATTGATTTGTGTACGTTCGTGAGGGGCTCTATTAAATAATTAATCTACTGTGGGAAATTCATTTTTGTGTCGTGTATAAATATATTTTCAAATCTTGTGACATCAACATCTAGTTCTAGGAAGATCATTTTTAAGGCAAAGAAAATCATAATTCGTGTGACAGTAATTTTTACTTTTAATTATGTTGTGCTTCATTCAGTATAAAGGGTGCTTCACTGCCCCGTCTGTGTTTACACTCCGCCATTCCTCATCTCATTGCTATAAATTTGAAGAAAAACGTCAAATCAATTTCACAAATCAATAATCATAAAGTTTCACGAGCCCAAAATTTAACCGAAAAGAATAAATCCTTTGTGCTCCCTGTGTTATCAAGTGTCTGAATTTGTGCTTTTTTTGTTTTATCAATTCCATAGGTTCAAACAAATGGAAATCTTGTGCTGCCACCCTTTCGTGCTGAGCATTACTCTCAAGAAGTTCATGCACAGACCTACCGCTGCATTGCCGAAAATAAACTAGGAAAAGTTCAATCAAGAGATGTACATGTACGAGCTGGTAAGAACTTCCTTTATTTCCAATTTGAATCAAGTATCTGAATCATGAAGACGAAAAAAGATAAGAAAAGGGCTTATGTTTCTTTGCAAGTACGTCACATACTTGCAATTTAAAAACAAGAACAAAAAAGATGCTTTTAAATAGAAATTTTATTTATTCTTATGAGATAATGAGGAAAATATTAACATAAAGGATTTTTTATAATATGAAAAAAAATTAAATATATTTAGTATTATATAAATGCTTTAAATGGGTGGCGTGTGTGTATATATATATATATAAAAGTAAACATATAATTGATTGCATCAATAATTACTTAAGGAATATGAACTCAGATATGCATATATGTAATGTTCTTAAATATACACAAATTTATTCAATTTGAACACCACTCCTTGCCTACATATATGTATGTATAACTCAGAAAAGATATTGTCGTTTCCTCTCCTTCTTGTATGTATGTAATTTACTTTATTTTTCTTCATATGAATGCTTGCCCAGTATGTATTATTAAATTTTAGAGTGTGTGAATGCATTTATATTCATATACATAGATGATATATGTATGTATACATATTAGGCAAGGCAGGGTTAAAATAAAATGTGAAGGATTCCTCTACCTCAGATTTGAATGATGAAAACAAAAACACAAATATAAATTGTATGTTTAATTATCCCCTTTGGATCCATCTAATTACATTTATGTATGTATACATACATAATATGTAATTATTTATAATGTGCTGTCAAGATATTTATTGCAACTCAGTGATATACATAGCTGCTTTTTGACAAAGATTCATCCATAAGTCATGATCTATTTATATATTGTATGATTGTATACTTATATACCATTGCCCAGATATGTACTCATACATTTATAATTCCTGTTAGCGTGTAACAAATGTACAGAAGTATAAACAAGAATTATCATTGAGTCAAAAACCGTGTATTCATCTTTTCTAAGGGAAAAAAAAGTAATGACTTCAGCAAATATTTGGAATTTGTTATTGCGTATTTGTATATTTATTTATTCATTGAGTAGTGTTTGGCTTGCAATAATGACAACGACAACAAATACATCTGTCTTGTTGTTCTTACGTTATTTGTACATATTTATGAGAGGAAACCAGTCTATTTAATGACAAATCCGTGAGAATTTTTACTATCTATGAAATTACACGATATAAATAACTATATATCTACTACCTTGAAATAATTATTCATTGTGTGTATGTCACGATCCAGTGAACAACAGAGCCAATACTGAGTTCACTATGCTAATTCATTTGTTGTTTTTATTCAAAAAGGTATTTTTATATGATATATGTATATCTGTACAATTAATTACAAGAACAATGCTGAAATTTACATGTCACTGCGTTTGTGCTTTATAAGACCATAATACATAGCAACGAGAGGGTCTTCAAAAGATTTTAATAAAAGTTTGTTTTGTTATAATGAGTTAATTAATTATGCATAAAACTTTACGCATATGCAGAATTTTTACAAGATCTAGCCGTAATTTCATTCTAAATGATCACCTTTTGCCTTCACAACAGCTTTAAGTGTCTGCATGACTTTTATGAATTTTACACACCATTTCCATTGAGCCATCAATTTAAAATTATTGTTGCAGGAGTTGCACAAACTCTATTTTTAAGAATAGTCCTACTTGGAACATTCCATGACATTCAAATCTGGAGCTAGGTAGAGAGTTTTGTTTTATAAACCAGTAATGGCTTGTCTTTCATATTATTTAAATATCAAATTGTAATTTTTTTTTCTTTAAATGTGGTACAAAATTTTCAAACTTTAACCTATTGGGAAATAGTTTAACAAAACTTTTAGCAGACACTTTACAGGTATGTACATATATATACACACATGCGTATTTTTTGATCGTCAAATCCATGATTCAGATACTTGATTTTCCCCCTTTCTCCCATCCGTATTTTTAATCAATGATTACTTTCACGTAGTTCATTGTTTAAAAATGGGGATTTTCATTATATTTTTTTCCTAAAAAAACACACCAAAAATAATTTCAAATGGAAGAACATTTGGCTTCGTCTGGAAGAGTCAGTCGTCTTGTTTCCCATGATAGGCCCAAATAACGAAGATATTGTTGTTATGTAGAGAAGTAGGAAGTGAGTGGAGAGTAGTTAAAGACTTACCTCCATTGTAATGAGTTTTTTTTTTTTTTTGGGGGGGGGGATGACTGTAAATCCATTCTTAAAAAGAAAAAAAAGAAGATCTTTCTGCTTCTTTACCACTCCATGTGGTGTACAATAGCATTTTTATGAGATTTTTGTTCCCTTACAAGGGGCTAGTCTTTTACTAAAAGTAAAAATATCTACATATTGAACTCATTTTTAATTTTTTTTTCATACAAAAAATCATTTAAAAAGTGACGAATCAACACTTTCAACCCGAGATTTTGAAGGAGTATGTCATTATTGGGAATGATGCTTTTTTAAAGTGTAACATTCCTTCATTTATCGCGGATTTTGTTGAGGTTATCGATTGGGTATCCAACGTAGGGGATCGATATTCATCAATTGATTCTTACGGTACTCTTACGGTCTTTTCTCCTCATTTTTAAGTGCATACCATACTTTTAAGGGAACTTATTTATTATTATTAGCAAATAATTATTATTATGCTAACATATTTATGTAATATGTCTATGAAATGACGTTATTATTTTTTATCTATGTAGTTGTGAATCAACCTTACTCCATCTATGTGGAGATGGAACATGTAATTAACGGAAATGACGCTCTGTTTAAATGCAAAATCCCTAGTTTTATTTCGGATCTAGCCCTTGTCCTTAGTTGGACTGATAGTGAAGGGAATAGCTATTCCTATAACGAGTATAATGGTAAAAATTGACTTTAAGTAGCTCTAATTGAGTTCCTCTCTTTTGATAATAATTGATACATTATCATAGGTATATGATTATTCTGTACCTATGCATGTCCAGCTAGCTAGAGGAAGAAGACAGGACTCTACAAATCTATTGTATGTACATGATTTTGCTATTCACAACCAACTCCCAAATTTGAATTATATGTAGTTATTATCATCTCATATATGTACTGATTAATTACATACTGAATTCATTCTTTTAGCCATTATTCAAATCTATGAAACAGACGTGAGCAAAGTGTTTTCCATCCTTGGAAATGATGCTCTTATAAAATGCTCCATTCCGAGCTTTGTATCAGATTTTGTAAGCGTCGTTTCATGGCATGACTCTGAGGGAAACGTTCTTGGAAATACGTTTGGGGGTAAAAAAAATTTTTAGTCTTAGTTGTTAAGGGGTCCTAATTTTTTTTTAAGCTTAGATTTCCATACTTTACTTTTCCATCCCTTTAAAGACGAATGGACATTTCTGACTTGACGCATTGGCTACTGCTACCCGAGATTGTATTTCATATAAAAGTTATCCGTTCATTTGCTTTTGAATTGAAAATATTTTGTTAAAAGCCTCTTCATACATATATAAAAGTAAAAAAGCTTTGATTTCATTTCTTCTGTAGCCAACGTGTTAAAAAGCTGGGAATGAGTTAATTATGTAATTATATTTATGCCTTCATATATTTTGAACATTTCAGTGATTTCACAGGATTTTAAATCCAATGTAGACCCAGAAACCTATGCTATAATTGGGAATGATGCCATTTTTAAGTGCGATGTTCCTAGTTTTGTTACTGATTTGGTAAAGGTTGTTTCTTGGCATGACAATATGGACAATACGATTCTTGAGTCTAGTCATGATCATGGTAATTCATTGTTAGCTATGGGGAAATGACTTTATTAATTATATGTATGTATATCTACATGCCAATGAAAATGAATCACAATCCTTCCTAGTATTTAAGATCCTAATCTACTTATAAAATAAATCGTGTTTCATAAGTTTTCCTAAAAAGTATGCACTCCCTTTTAGTTATAGGACAAGCATTCAAGGCACATGTTGATGACGAAATTTACGTCATTATTGGGAATGATGCTTTGCTTAAGTGTGATATTCCAAGTTTTGTGGCCGATACGGTTGAAATAGTATCTTGGCATGACAACACTGGCAATACGTTCGATTCCTTCGCTAGCTTGGGTAAAAACATGAATTTAGCGATAGGGAACAAAATTATTATGTGTACATATTCTGAGTATAACCCTTAGTTTTTACTACTTAAAATTATTCTTCACATTACATATAGAATATACATTCACTCTCATGTCACAACGCTTGTATGTAGTTTTCTTTCTTTCTTTCTTTTTTTTTTAAAAAAAGTCATGAGAATGGATATTGCTGTTTTTTGTTTGTTTTTGCTTTATCTATCCAATAACTCATTTCATCCTGACGGACCGCCTTTTGCCTCTACATCAATTTCTTCTTTTATTATTATAGTTATTGCTCAAGAATTCACATCTAATGTTATCCATGAGACTTATGTAATTGTAGGCAATGACGCCCTAGTCAAATGTGACATTCCTAGCTTTGTGACCGATAATGTCCACATAGTTTCATGGCATGACTCTGAGGGGAACTCATTTTTACCGTCTACCTTTGAGTATGGTAAAGTTCCTCTCCTCTCCTATTATTTTTTAAGACTCATAGATTTAGGATTATAAAACAACTTGGTCCATCTATATAATAATATGTACTATTCATTAGTCCCTCAACCTTTCTTTCCAGTGATTTCCCAAGACTTTAAGGCACATGTACCCCTTGAAACCTATGTCATACTTGGAAATGATGCACTTTTAAAGTGTGATATTCCAAGTTTTGTGGCAGATTTTGTTCGAGTGATTTCCTGGCATGATCAGGAAGGAAATACTTTGCGCTCACGTAGTGTCTTTGGTAAATCCCTCGTTTTAGATTGACACATTATGTACATACTTCCCGCGAATCATTTCGAATTATTTTATATATATATATATTTTCTTTTTATCTTACTTTTTTTACTCTTTCTTAGTGGTAAATCAAGACTATAAGACCTACGTGAATCAGGCTCATGTTATCAAAGGGAATGACGTTTTGATCAAGTGTGATATTCCCAGTTTTGTGAGTGATATCGTATATGTTGTGGGCTGGCTTGATCAAGAGGGTCAAGTCTATTCAAAAGTCTCACCTAGCGGTAATTCCTTTGCAAGAGAAATGATCATGAATTCAATATTCATATCTGTAACTAGTTATTAAGTTAGATAATTAATTATAATGATAATTATTATTAATGCATATTATGTAAACCCGGTTAAATTCCTTCACGTGAATAACCATCATTTATGACTGTCATATTGATATGAATCACCCCTCATTTTTTCCGCAGTCGTTACCTCTATGTACGATATTGATGTCTTTAAAACAAACGTGATCAAAGGGAACGATGCCTTATTCAAGTGCGTTGTACCCAGCTTCATTTCGGATTTCGTATCTGTTATATCCTGGGCTGACTCTGAAGACAAAACTATTGTTCAGCAAGATGTTCACGGTACATGATGACTAGATATATTAGACAATCATAAATATTATGTAGTCCTTCAAAGCTATCTATCTCTAATTATTTTTAAGGGCCCTTGAATTATAATGTCAACCATCTTAACTAAACCTTCATAGTACGTTTATTCTTATTTCTCTCTCTTTATCTCTTGCTCTATGTATGTAATTACTTCGTCATAGGTACCTCTAACAAAAAAAATAATCATTTTTTCTAGCGGTTAATCAAGATTATTCCACTGAGGCCGAGAATGAGTATGTCATTAACGGCAATGATGTTTTGATCAATTGTAAAATCCCGAGTTTCGTATCAGACTTTGTTAAAGTTATAGGTTGGATAGACAATGAAAATACAGATTTTACTCCTGATCATATCTCTGGTAAAGCTCTCATTCAGTTGTCTTGACCTTCTCATACGTCATAAATTTATATGTACATACATACGATTCATTTATATTAGTTATAGAAACAGTCTTTTAACCCCTGCAATAAATGTCCATTTAAGGATGTATCTATACATATGATTTAAATTTTTTTATGTTGTAGTTGTTTCCTATATATATACATAGAATTATGCTGTATTTATTTGTTCGTATTATGTATGTCTTTAGTTGTTCAACAATACTTCAAATCCGGAGTGGAGGAAGAGTATGTTGTCATAGGCAATGATGTTATTCTAAAATGCAAAATGCCTAGTTTTATTTCGGACTTTCTGTCCGTTGTCAATTGGGAAGACTCTGAAAATGTAATATACTATCCGGATTTGAAGAATACTGGTAATTCATAATGATAATAATAATTATCATTGATCAATATGATTGCAACAACAATCCTTTTAGAGATATTATGTAGATAATTATAATTCGAAATTATTCCCGGGTATTTTTGTTTTTTTTTCTTTAAAGACGAATGTAATTCTGCCTTTGGGGGGTTTCCCCTCTTGCTCTGAGCTCTTAATCACGGACCTTGCTTATTTTTCCTTTAGTATTAAGGCTATAATGATTTATTTCCAGTGTTGAGTCAAGACTATGAAGTGGAGACTCACAATATATACGTAATCATTGGAAACTCGGCTCTTTTGAAATGTGAAATCCCTAGTTTTATGAATGATTTTGTTAAGGTTGAGTCCTGGGCGGATAGTGATGGAAATAGTTACTTCCCAACAGTTCCCCAGGGTAACAGACGCGAGCACCAATTAACTATTTGTTCCATATACCATATACATACATATTATGTAGATGTTTAAATAAGGGACATTTACTAATAGTTTTCTCATTATTTCTCTTATGGGTCAATCCATGGCAAGTCATATACATAGCTTGTGAACCAAGTAGTACTTTTAATGTTCCTAATTTTTGAATATCTTTGAGATCTAAGTTAAATTAGAAATCAACTGAAATTGAGTTTCATTTTGATAAATGGTTACCTAAATATGTATATGTTTTCTTCTGCCTATTTTCTGTTTTGAGGAGTGACGTTGAAATATTTTGGCAGGGAATCATGACAAAAAGTTGAAACGTGCCCTAGTTGTACATATATCAGTTTCTCATGCAAAATTTAGAGAAAAAAGACATTACAACATCATTAAATCACTTGGCAAATGCTTTAAATATTACAATTTATCTTTTTAACTGGACATAGCCCATATCTCAAAAGAAACACCCCCATTGTTGTTTTTCTAATTATTCGCAACCTCATTGATAACACTGTGTTTCATACAAAGTTTCATTAATAAGAAATTTGCATTCACTGAAATATGGCATATACATATTTAAGTGAGACGGAAATTTTCTCAAATTATAAATAGATAGTTTTATTTACATATATTTATAATTATCAAAGATACTTGGTTCACTCACTTGTGTAAACTCTATGAGATATAACATGGATTCACCCCTATATAATTAATTAATTAGGGATCTTAATATAATGATAAGAAGTACTGTTTCAATTACTTGTTTCTCTCGTTTGTAGCTATAATTAGGGATGTGGCTTTCGTAGAGAACGAGAAGAGGGTGGGAGATAGACGACATACTGAATAACTGATATGAGCTGCCTCTTTTGTTATGATTTTGGAGAAAGAAAAATGTATTACTTCTCTAGAGAGGAGAGCCTTCTAACCATTGAGATTATTATTATTATTATTTAGAGTGTGAATTTGCAATTATAAACTATGACGACCGTCACACGTCAGAACGTCTTAGAGCAATAGGTAATTTATTTCTGCGAGCTCTCCATATTATGTTCTTCGAATCTCAACATTACAATAAAGAGTTTCCATGAACACAAACCTGGGAGAGAAGTTGCTACTAAAAATTTCTGATTCCCATGATATATGTAATTTTTTGTATATAAATTTTGGGAGAGCGTCGTGGCTGGCATTTTCCCTTCTACATACAAGCAGGGAAAGTTTGTGTTTACATACATATCGAGGTTATAAGATCATAATATGAAGAGCTTTTAGAAATAAATTGACCATTGTTCTAAAAAGGATCTGTCGTGTGACGGTCGTCAGATGTGCAAATTCACCCCAAGTTTTAATGCTAAAATGGAACTCAAATGAAAATATCCATATTTATAGATGGTATGTGATCTTTTTACACTGAGAGTTTCCCACCACAAGGATCTAATAATTTTTGAATTTTTTTTTTAAAGTAGGAAAAAAAAGGAGTACCAACCAACCAACCAACTGTTTTTTCTTTTCCAGTCATAAAACTGTCATTTATTTTTACAAAAGTCGCATCCCTAGCTACTATAATAATATTTTGTTTTAACCCCTTTTTAGCTGTGGAACACTCCTATCAGAGTCGAGTGAATGATGAGTTTGTTATTGTGGGTAACGATGTTATTTTTAAATGCATTATTCCAAGTTTTGCATCAGGGATGTCTAAAACCCTGGGATGGGTTACCAACGAAGGAGTTGAAATTAATCCTGGGAGTTTCTCCGGTTCGTCGGACCCGTGTTTCCTTTATGTTATTTATTTTTGTAACAACTACCACCACCCCATTCCTCCCAGCCGGCCGACCGGCCTTTCTAAATGAGCATAGTTTGATGAATAATTAACCTTTGCAATGCATTAACAAACGTTTCCATTTCTTTTTTCTTTCTTTTTGTTTTTTTTTTCTCTCTCTCTCTTTCTTATAGTGATTTCACAAAACTATGATGTTTTTGTGAATGACAAGCACGCTCTTATTAACAATGATGTTTTCCTCCAGTGCGAAATACCATCCATTGTTTCTGATCTCATTGATGTTAACACATGGGAAATACTCTCATCAACAACATCTGATCCGCTCGTTGTAGCCATGTCCTTTCTTCATCTGGGTAAAGAACAGATTAAAGTTCATACTATGTATTCAAGAGTCGAATTGTTACTACTACTACCTCATACCTCATCTCGTCTCTCTCTAAATACATACATACTAACATGGCTACCATGGTTTTAATAACAGCTCACACATTCACTCACACAAAATACTTACTTACTTATGTATCTATCACACCTGTACCAATACACATATAATTATATTAACATGTCGTCCTGTCTTCTTTATCTTGGCTATTAAGCTAGAGACAAATCTATCTATTAATCATACACGCAAATTCATTCGTCTTTAAACACATGTATATATATGTATATGTATACGTATATATTACGTACTTACAATGAATAGTAAGTGCTTCTTTATATTGCGAAAAAGTTGCAAAAATTATAAGGAAGGACCTTCGTTCATCATTTACGTACGTATCTATTTGTAAGGGGTCAAGAGGAATGCAATCTAAAGCACAATTTATATATATATATACATATATATATATATGTTTGCAACTTTAGCTTGCAATGCTCTTGACTAGATAAACGTCATTATGTTTTAAGGGATGAGATACACTTTTCCTTCCTGCACAGAGTTTAATTCAATATACATACATATAATATAATATAATATAATATGTACTACTTCTTACTTACTCACTCTTTGAGGTGTTTGTGAGGACAGGAGAAATGATATCTTGTATTTATTTTAATTTTAAGGATATTAACATTGTATACTTAAGAGGTATATTAATTAAAACTTAGGTAGAGAAAGAGATTCATTTTGAACGCTTATGTTGCCTTCTTCAGATTCGTTTGATTATAACTATGTACTTTTGTCAATGCCGGACAGTGCACTCTGAATCTGGAGAAAGTCACGTCTATGGCACTGGGAGGGATTTATGATATATGTATGATTGTATATTATGGTGATCAAAGATGCTTTTACGCATGGGCATGTCCTCTAATTACATCCTGTCATGTTTGTTTTTTTGTTTTGCTTTCATGAATTTATAAAATATCCAGTTATTATATAAATTAATATTATTTTGAAGGCTCGACTTTCACATGTGCATAAGTTATCAAATATCCTGACCCTTTAATTACACAGGTCAAACATCCTAAGGGGTATAAGTATGTATAATGGAAGTTATTCAGTTTTGCACGTTAATTTCAAATCTCTTATATTTTTATTTTTTTCAAGAGTCCGAAGGCTTTCGAGAAATCGGACTGATCCTTAACTAAGAAGAAATCGTCCATTTAAATGTGTAAACTTTACTCCAATTTCAAGCAAAAATTCGCTAAAAAAATCAAAGAGCCATTAAAAAACAACAGCAATAAACTGAAATACTTCGTGCTATTACTTTAGTACCTAACGATTTGGCCGACTTTTGGGTCTACTCTCGCCGCCTATGCCCCCAAAATCCCCCTTAGGTCAAAACAAAGACTAGAAATGGAATTTGCATTGAACACACTAGTGGATTATTATTGTTTTATGCACATAATGATTATCCTTCTAGTCTTAAATTGAAGTTGAAGTTGGAAAATGGGTCAAAAAAGCTCAAAAAGTAGATTCCAACGATTTCTCGAAAACCGTCGGACTCTCGAAAAAATCCCGAAAACAGATTTGAAATCAGAGTGCAAAACTGAATCATTTTTATTATGCTTATACCCCTTAGGATTTTTGACTGTTGAGCAGTGTTATTTGTGTCCCTTTGACTATAAGGATGTACCAACTTTAGTTAAACACCTTAACTTTCTATTCATACTAAGGGAGTCATGTGTAAAGTACATATATTTAGGCTCTGACATTATTGAGTAAACTTTTTTTTTTCGTAAATCAAAATAGGATCTCCTCCCCTATCTACGTAAGTGTAACAACATACATATAGTACATCCTCACAAATGAATCTCTTTCTCTCAATTGCATTCATTTTCATTGCTCCATGGAGAAGAATGAAAGGATTATTTCATAAGTAATCATTAATACCTACATACAATTAACGACCTTTCATCCTTGTCAATACATAGTTGATTAAGGATTGTATCTATTAAGTTATATATATATTATAGACGTAAGGACTCCGTTTTGAGAGACTTATCATTTGATCTAATCGACTTTTTTAAAAATTGAATTATATAGATGGAAAATATGTTGTATTGCCCTCTGGAGAACTACAAATTCGAAATGTTGTTCCTGAAGATGGATTTAAAACTTATAAATGTAGAACTAAGCATAAGCTCACTGGTGAAACTAAACTTAGTGCTACAGCGGGTAAACTTGTGATTACAGGTAAGACAACCAATTTTTATTTTATACATATATTCTTGCAAACTACAATTTATAATTCACTTTTTTTTCCTTCGTTGGGATACTTGATTTTAACAAACTTGAGGGGGATCCTTCATTTCACACTCGGCATCACTGACCCATAATTAATTATTAATCAGAGAACTTTTTTAACAGTGATACCTTGTCATGCATACGATTGACTTCAATCTGCTCCGTTCAACAAGCCAATGTCTCAATTAGCTCATGTTATAGCTTTAAATCCTAAGCTCTAGCAATTTGATAAATATGTAATTGGGAGGAGAGATGCGTCCGTTGTCATGACTTTTTACTATTTCAGCTTTTCTCTTATCCGTTTACAGGGAAAGACATTGACTCTCTCTCTTTGAGAGGAAATAAACACACATTCATACCCAACAGAAGATAAGATTGCATGTAACCAAGGATTCAAAGGTTGCTCAATTAAGCATTTCATTTATTATTAATATTATTATTATTTATAGACAGCAGCGTGTTTTACTCCATTACACACGGTTAGTGCTAAAAACCCTGAACAATTTGACAAACACTAAAAATATTGCACGCAAAAAAATGCTTAGGATTTAATGCTATAGTATGGGTGTATATGTAGACAGCCATTATTGCTTTACATGGCTTCGTGGATCCTCCCTGGCACGTAATTTAAAGCAAAAACAAAGCAAAAAAACAAACAAAACCAGTATATTTACGATTTCTATGTACAGAATTTTGCATGTTGTATCATTCGTATGTCAAGGTTCCACTGTGTATGAATATACATACATCAATGGTTCTAAACCTTTTTCTTTTCTTTTTATCCGTGGGTCCTTCATCAAAAAAAAAGAAAGAAAGAAAACCTTTGTAACTAATTGCAAAGTAAATGAATTGTATCGATACTTACCTAATTAATCAAAGAATGAGTAAATGATTATTCTTTATTTCGAAGGACATTATTTTCCTGTGTGTGTGTGTGTATGGACCATGGAATAGATCCACTGATTTATGTTATTACGTGTCTTACAAATACATATGTTTTCTGATGTGTCTTGTCACACAATGGATCAAACGCATCGTTAGGTACCTACACTACACCCTTGATAGTGTTTTTTTTTTTTTTTTGTAGGTACATTTGCCCATTGTGAGAAATGCAGGATCCGCTCGTTTGTTAAAAAGAATAACTTTTTATAACCAATCAATATAATAATAGAAACAAAGAAGCAAGTTGATTTATTGTCTTAAGTTTTACCAATGATAATTTATAATGAATTAATCACTCCTTCAGTTTTCTTACTACCTATGTAACATATGTAGTTATTTAAAAAAAAATTATTTTATTCATCTCTTGTTCCTTTGTCACTAAATAATATGTTTTACTTTTTATCAAAAAATAAGTTGCTAGGGATTCACTTTTGTGTCAGAGTTTGTTTTGCAGATCTTCAAATACATTTCCTATATGTATTTTTTTAGTCAAGATATATGTAAATATGTATACGGAGGACTTTCCAATCACTTTGGAAACTTTGTCAAATACCTGAAATCAAGTAGCATATAGTATGTATAAATATTTTCGATCAATAATGTTTGTTGAACAAACACTAATGTAACAATACATTACGTCGTTTCGGCGTTGCTTAATTGAATGAACGAATCCAATTACTGGATTAACAAATCATATTCATGCTTTCATTTACGTCACAAGTAGAATTAAATTTGCATGATACTTTATGTCCGTTATTATAAAATGGTTAATAATTATAATCATAATTTTAATAAATTGCATTTCGATTAAGAAAATAAATTGAATCTCAACCAATGTCATCGTTGGGTGTATGGACTCCAAAAAGAAATATATATTTATATATCATAATTTAGAACATTTTCACGGACGTCACAGATTGTAATTGACACCATGTTGGGAGCATATATTACGTATTAAATTAAATGGATATCCTTCCAAAGAACCTCAGGAAACTAGGGATCAAATGCCTTTTAAAAAAAAAAAAGATAAAAAAGACTTAATACACCTGTGTTGAATACAACTTTATACCAAAGAGAAACAATGATATTTGTATGTACGCTCAAATTAATAAGTACTGAAAATTATCTATGTAATGGCTGGATTTTTATAATTTAAGTTTGTTCCTGACGGAGTCGGGATCAGAAAATTAGGCCCATTATTGGAGATAATACTCCGATCCATACAATAGCAATGGTTAATTTGATTGTAGAATGCTTTTTTAACATATTTTAAATGCACATTAGGGTCTAAGATATATTATAGAGAGATATATTTTTCATAGATGGTAAAGGTTGAAGTCCCGTGCTCCCATTGTAACATCCAAATCCATCATTTTCCTGAATTTTAAAGAAATAAAGGTTTTTAATCTTAAATATTAATTGGGGTTTTTATGCCTTTTTCAAGATGGCCAACTTTGTCACTGATGATGTTACGTGAAAATGGTTCATTATAAGGAATAATTTTTAGCTAAGTTTCAATTACGCGCTCCTCTTCTGACGTCATTGCCAAATCAGTAATGGAAGGACACGGAGTGTTTATTAGTTAATGTTTAGTAAGCAAAGGCAGCAGATACATTTTTTTTGTTTGTACATATTACGCTACTTTATTTCAGGTATTTGACAAAGTTTCGTTGTACACGATTTGAAAGTCCCATAAATTGATTTTCAATCAATAGTGTTTCTCTCTAGCTAATGAAGTGATGGAACTACGGCATATTTGGAAATGAATAGTGAAACTTACTTTCCAGTCATTTCAAGTATGCAATTATAACAAATCACATTCATTCTCCTCTGCTGCTGTCTTCCATTCCTTCTTCTTATTTACCTTACTTTTTTCAAGTATCCTAGCATAACTCAAATTTCAAATGACCTCAATCTGCCTGAATGCTGGGATGGGTGCCTCTGAAGCAATTTAAGTTCTAATGAAGTGTAACTGTTTCAATTGTACATACTTTTTTTTCTTCTAAATATTCCTTTTTTTAAATTACACAAAGAACCGATCGGTGGGGCTCCTCCAAAATTTTCTTCCGATTCAAAGACGTTAGGGAATTTTGAAAAAACAGATGGAAGCTCTCTGTCCCTTCTTTGTCCAGCAATGGCTCATCCCTTACCTACATTCAGGTAACGTTCTCCTCAAAAAGCAAAACAAAAACAAAAAATAGCTCGGACTTTTCTTGTGATCATCTAGTCTTTCTTTTGTAATAAATACTTTTTTTTGTTTCTTTCTTAATCCATGATCAAAATTAAATTAAAGAGCCGGTTGGAGTCGCACTACCCAAATTTAGTTCTACAAGTGAAAGCTCTACTTTTAAAACAGAATTGACCTCTAATTACGCCCTTCTTTGCAACGCCCAAGCCTTTCCTTTACCCTCATTCAGGTTAGTTACAGCTTTGTATGCACCATATACTGATATGTACACATGTTTGTAACTACGAACAAACATATTACACTGATTGACTGTATTGTCCTATTTCTGTTTTGTTTACGTACGTTAATACGCTACTAGAAACATATAAGTATTGAGACCGATTTTCTTCCTCAGTTTGGTCTTAACTTATTCCTTCTCGAGCATTTTAGACTGATACTTTGGTCAAGAATAAATATTTGAGCATGGGTCGAAATTTTATCGTCCTCATTCCCTTGACCACCAAAAATTTAATCGGTCAGCTCATGTTGAAGTAAATCAATCTTAAGCTCGTATAAAATCATTGAAGTGATATTTAATCATTTGAAATCACAATTGACATAATTAACAGTTCATTAAAATGTCGATTGGGATTGTAGTTTTAAATGACCGGATTGAGACCGAATTTTTTTTATTAGATAGCTCCAAAAGTGAATATAACGAACTGAATTGCATGACGAATATTTATGAATATATATATATATATATATATATATACAAAGTCACCCCAACGCCCCTAGAATGATCAGGTGTTCAAGTTCCCATCCCATTCTTTTGGTAGATTATTTTTTCTTAAATAAAAAGCCTCGATTCTTATGACTCATAACATCCTTTTAGAGCCTGTTGGGATCTCCCTTCCAAAGCTCCCCTTCGAGGATAAAACACACGATCTTGTTCGGAAAGCATTGTCATCCTTTGACTTAACCTGTCCTGCTCAAGGCTACCCAGCCCCTACATTCAGGTTAGATTCCTTTAAAATTGCAATAACTTTCCTGTCCCCCCTCCCCCTATGCTTAAAAATGCTAATTACATGAAATAAATATCTAATAGAGCCCATTGGTGGAACAAAACCCAAATTCTCACTCACCACCGACACCCTCTCATTTTCTAAAGGATCTGGCACACAGATCACTCTTCTTTGTCCAGCTCAAGCTTTTCCTGTCCCCTCATTCAGGTTAGTGTCTTTTAGTCAGTATACTTATCACCCTTGTAATATCATCATCATACCCTCTTCATTCCTTATTTGTTAGAGCCCATTGGGAGTACAAAGCCTCAATTCTCGGGTGACATTAGTCTTACCGGTATAAAGAGAGTTAAAGACTCAGCTGTAATCCTGATTTGTAATGCACAAGCCTCACCTATTCCTTCATTCAGGTAGGAGTGCACTTTACACTCTTTCAAATTAAATAAATTATTTTATGTGTTTACATATTTAGAACCTGTTGGGAGCACTGCCCCTAAATTTTCTGAGAAATCCAATTTGATGGGCTTATTGACAATAGTGAATAGTCCAATTACGCTTTTATGCAGTGCTCAATCAAGTCCAGTTCCATCATTCAGGTAGGATCTTTATAAGTTTTGATTATGCCTTGAGTCCCTCCCTCAAAAATTAAAGGGAAAATTACATTACCTTTAGTTTAAATTTTGATTATTACTCCAATAGAGCCAGTGGGAAGTTCAGTGCCTAAATTTGCTGGAGGAATTTCAAAAAACATTATTGGCGTTTTTGCAAAATCCTTATCTCAAGTTACATTGCTCTGCTATGCTCAAGGAGCTCCAGTTCCTTCATTCAGGTTAGAATCATTATGATGATTCATATGTGTGCTTGTTTTTTGTTTTGTTTTGTTTGTTTGTTTGTTTAATTTGACATCCAAGTAAAGGTATTCGAAGGATTTATTTATCTATGTAATCTCTTAGAGCCCATTGGTAGCTCAAAACCAAAGTTTTCTGGGAGTCAAACAGATAATAACAATATTGTGGGCAAAACCTATCGGTTGAGTGAGTCTGTAACTCTTCTTTGCAATGGTCAAGCGAGTCCAATCCCAGTTTTCAGGTACTAATTTTCAATCAATTGATTGACCAACTTCACATTTATAATTTAGACCCTTTTTTTTCTCACTTACTTCAATTAAGAGCCTGTTGGGAGCAGTTCTCCTAAATTTGCAACTGATGATGAGTCCAGAACAATTTCACGCGTTGCTCAATCACAAATCAATTTGATCTGCAATGCCCAAGCCTCGCCAATTCCTTCATTTAGGTAGATTGAGCCATTTCTTTTAATTTTATTTTGCAAATTACCCCCTGGTTAAAAGTAAAGTTTATTTCTATTTCATTAAGAGCCTGTTGGCAGTACTCTTCCCAAATTTGCCTCTGATGATAAAAGTGATGAATATGTTCGCCAGGATGGGATATCTATTTCCTTACAATGTAATGCCCAGGCCCATCCCATTCCTTCATTCAGGTAGATTTTCCATTTTTCCTTATGGTTTTATTTGATCAACCAACTTAATGCTGTGACAAAAATTTTAGAAACAATTTGTATTTCTATTTGTTCAAGAGCCGGTTGGAAGCACAGCGCCAAAATTCCCTAATTTAAATGAAATCAAATTGAAAGAACGAATAACTGAGGCCATTGGACTCACATGCCCTGCTCAGTCACACCCATTGCCTAACTATAGGTACTTGAAACTAATATATATTTACATAAAATATAAATTGATTCTCTATCGTGTAATTTGAGGGAAATAATTTAAAAGTTACTTTGTGCATATCAAATTAAGTCTCAGAGCCAATTCATTATTGTTTTACACACTCTGCCCAACTTCAGTGTAGATTATGATATTCTATGATTGATTGATCCATATGTTTTACTCGTTTCCTCCCAATAGAGCCTATTGGAGCAACTCCACCGAAATTTGCAACATTAGATAAGACATCTAGTTTTGAAACGTTAGAAGGAAGTAGTTTTTCGGTACTTTGCTCTGCTATGGCCTCTCCAATTCCATCATTCAGGTATGAGGGCTCTTAATATTTTGATTATATCTCCACAATCTTACTTTTGCCTTGAACATTTATTTTTTTATTTTGTTCTTTGATGTTAGAGCCAGTTGGAAGTTCTACTCCAAAGTTTTCTACGATTGACAAGTCTCGAGGAATAGAAATGAAGGCCTTTTCTTCCATAACGCTCCTCTGCCCTGCCATGGGTTTCCCTGTCCCGTCTTTTAGGTTCCTATTCATTTATATTTTCTATTTATTTATCCACACATCTTTGAATCGGTTTGAATACAACTAAAAATGCTTAATCCGACACTCAGTTGGCACCGTTATGACTAGCATTCCTTAATATTTTTTTTATTTTTGCTCTTTAAAATAAATGAATTAATGTAGATACATTTGTCCATTTATAGAGCCGGTTGGATCAACTGCCCCCAAGTTCTCAATGAAAGATAAATTCAACGTTTTTATAACCGAAGCCAGTGCTTCAATAAATATTCTTTGTCCGGCTCAGAGCTATCCTATTCCCTCATTCAGGTTAGTTCTTACTAAGCTCATTCTTTTATTTCTGATTTAAATTTAATGAGTTGAGTTAAGTTGTTGAGGCAACAAGGGTTTCACACCATCTACATAATATATGAAAGTGAATGCAAATTCATTTTTGCATGCTTTCAGAGCCGGTTGGATCAACTATTCCAAAGTTTTCGTTGAAAGATAAATTAAATATTTTTTTGGCTGAAGCCCAAGCTCCAGTTACACTACTTTGTATGGCTCAAAGCCATCCACTTCCTTCATTCAGGTTAGTTTTCCCCCCTTTCAATTGAACTATTTTATTCATTCCTGGTCCAAAGTTTTAATTTGAATCACATCACATGCGTTGTTTTATAATGCCACAAGTGGGCGAGTAAACCTTTGCAAATTCATTTTTGCATATTTTCAGAGCCAGTCGGATCCACCGGCCCCAAGTTTTCCATGAAAGATAAATTAACTATTTTTATTGCTCAAGTCCAAGAACCAGTTACACTCCTTTGTATGGCTCAGAGTCACCCTGTCCCATCATTCAGGTTAGTGCATTTAGACCCCATTTTAATGCCCCTTCTCAATTGTAGAGCCTGTTGGAAGTGCGGCTCCTAAACTCTCATCTAATGATAAAGTTACGACTCAAATTGTAAGAGAATCCCAATCTCAACTTAGCATAACTTGTTCTGCTCAGAGCTTTCCTCTCCCATCATTTAGGTAAAAACAAAGAGTCACAAACTAATTCCCTATTTTTATTTTTTTAAATGTTTCAAAATTGCGTAGAACCAGTTGGAAGTACTTCTCCAAAATTCATGGGAGAAAAAAAGATTAGTATTATTATTAAAAATCAATTTGACTCAGTTGACCTTCTTTGTCCTGCTCAAGGATCTCCCATTCCAAGCTATAGGTAAACCCCTTTTTAATTACTCTTATTGTTTCTTAGAACCTGTTGGCTCCTCGGCACCAAAATTTTCTACCCTTGGTAAAACTATAGCCTTCAAGTCTACAGAAGGACTTCCCTTTGCGCTATTTTGCCCCGCAATGGCTTCACCTATTCCATCCTTTAGGTCTGTTCAGCTTTCGGATTTACATTATATCTTCGTATTTGGAAAATAAACACGTTTTTGCTTAATAAATATAACGTTTAAATTAGGGCCCAGTCGATATAAATTTTTGGGAGCTACAACGGGAACCGATTCATCCGCCGATTTAAAAAACAATTAAACTTTGACAGTCAAGTAAAAATAATTAATCAAACTTAAGCCCATGTATAGGGAAATATACATTATGATATCAGTAATACTCGGCAACTTCGGCTGATTATTCGACAACAGTCTAAAATCGTGCTCTAGTTCAAATTATGTTTATAGTTTCTATTCAAATAATCGGAATTACAGAAATTATATACTCTATGCAATTATGGTTTAATTTTTTCTAATATTGGTTCAATATGTAGTCTTACATACATACATACTTGATGAAAGTCTAATATTTTCTGTTTGATCTCGGGCTTCTGATAAAAATCCCATCCCAGCTTTGGTAGAGATAATAATGTTTTGCTTTATGTCTATATCTATATCTTCTTGCTATTTCTAGAACCTGTTGGCTCATCCTTGCCCAAATTTTCTACTGTGGGAAAGAGTACTACCCTTGAGTTTAAAGAGGGTTTTTCATTTGCACTAATCTGTCCAGCAATGGCATCTCCCATTCCATCATTTAGGTAGAGGCATACTTCTTCTCTCTATGTACATATTGTTTATATATTTTCTTAAATAGTTAAAAGTGCATGATTGTACATATTATGTAAATACTTTTAAATTTCTTAACTTTTCACAATTTTTGGTATCCCATCTAAAATCAATTATCATTTGTTCCTCTTAGAGCCAGTGGGATCCTCTTCTCCCAAAGCTCCTCGAAGTTCCAAATCAGACATTTTCTCCGTCGTTTTACATCAAAAAACATCCCTTCTATGTCCTGTTCAAGGATTCCCTTTGCCCTCCTTTAGGTTAGTTTTTTCCACCTTTTAAATCAATGAGTCACCTTCTCCAATTAGCTCTTCCCAGCATTCATTGTCCCATTAAAATTATGCAATAAGGCTTCTTTTATTTCTTAATACAATTAATATAGAGCCTGTCGGTGCTGCTAAACCTCAGGTTACCAAAGGGGATATTTTAACGACCTCATTCGATTCTTCATTGTCACTCCTTTGTTCTAGTCAGGGATTTCCTGTCCCTTCCTTCAGGTTTGATTTTATTTTCTAACATTACTCACCACTTGTAATACACAGATAAATTAATGTAGTAGAAAAAGCTAACCTGTTCAATTTTGACTTTTTCTCTTTGAAAAAATAAAATGGCGTTTGCTCAATGCTTCCTTTTTAAACCATTAGTAAAAATGGCATTATACTTTAGTAAGTCAATGACTGGTGTAGTTGACTAGATCTCCTAACTCACTGGGGTGGTGAAATGAGAGAGATACTTACATTTCCATTTTAGGAATACAATTCGAGGATTTCCCCCCTCCAATGCTTTTAATCTTATTGTACATACATAATTTACAAAGAAGTGCATAATGTACGGTTTTTAATATTTGAATATATCCTTTTTAGATGGTACAAGTTTTTAGAAGCAAACAACAACAAGAAATTGGTTAAATTGGATGATCGTGTCAAGCAAGTGGGTGGAACTCTGATTATCAAGGAAGCTAAAGTGGAAGACTCTGGAAAATATCTTTGTATGGTGAATAACTCTGTTGGTGGTGAAAGTGTTGAAACTGTTTTGACTGTGACTGCACCCCTCTCTGTGGATGTTGAACCAAAAACTCAGGTCGTTGACTATGGTCGCTCAGCTACATTCAAGTGTAACTACAAAGGAAATCCCATTAAAGAAGTATTTTGGCTCAAAAACGGAAAATCCATCAATCACAATGAAAACACTCTTCGAATCACGTCAGTCAAAAAACAGGATCGTGGAATGTATCAATGTTTTATTCGCAACGAACAAGAATCAGCACAAGCTACAGGAGAATTGAAATTAGGAGGCCGATTTGACCCACCAGAGTTTATCAATCATTTTGACGAGACCATTGTTAAGCCCGGAGGTTATTTATCTCTCAGTTGTGTCGCTAAAGGAGATCCATCCCCCAATATCAAATGGTTTATTTATGGAAAGGAAGTCAAGAATGAGGGAGCAATTACTGTTGGAAGCTTTAGAGACCCAAATGGAGACGTTACCTCTCATTTGAACATATCTCAAGTAAGAACCAAATTCGGCGGAACTTATGAGTGCGAAGCCTCCTCCAAAGTTGGTAAAATCTCCCATATGGCTAAATTAAACGTTTTTGGAGCTCCCTATGTCAAAAAAATGAGACCCATGAAGGTAGTGGCGGGAAAGTCCATGTTTATTACGTGTCCTGTTGCTGGATACCCCATTTCTAACATCGTCTGGGAAAAAGATGGACGTCAACTTCCCTTCAATGATCGCCAAACTGTTTTCCCTAATGGAACCCTTGTTATCTCCGACATTCAACGAAAAGAAGATGCTGCTGTATATACATGTGTGGCCCGAAATGATGAAGGTTATTCTGCACGATCGGATTTAGAAGTTTCTGTCATGGGTAAGACTTACTTTTTTAATTTTAATTAAATGGCGTGTGTACATACGTCATGAGTCTAATTTTTGCCTTAATCATTATAATATAACTTTGTTTTCACAAAGTCATCATCATATATTTTTTTCAGTTTGTTTATTATTATAGGTTTCCAACTACTTAATTATTCAAAATCTATGTCCATCTGTTATATAACTATATAGATTACATAGTTTATCACTCTAATTTGCCGTATAATTTCTTCTTCTTTCTTTTGAAGGCAGTTCCTTAAATATAGAAAGACTAAAAGGGCTTATAATTTAATTAATGAATATTTATAAACTATCAGTTTATTTGTGACAAAATAATCTGAATTATTTCTGTCTCTTATATGTAGAAAGGCCAGACATTGTTCCTTTTTTCTTTGGCTCTGATTCAGTGGATGAAGGGCTCTATGCTCAAGTCTCCTGTATTGTACAAAGAGGAGATACACCAATTAAAATATCCTGGAGTTTAAAAGGTGATATAGTTTCATCAGAGCCAGGAATGACCACTTCTCAAGTGGGGCCCAGAGCTAGCATATTGAGTATTCACTCTGTGGGCTATAGACACAGTGGAACCTATACATGCACTGCTCAAAATAAGGCTGGAATTAGCTCTTATTCCACGTCATTGAAAGTCAATGGTAGGACTCAAATGAGCAAGCGATGAGAAAGGGTTATTAAAAAGGCAAAAAAATAAAATAAAAATCTTTTTTTTTAGATTTGAAATCCTTTATCAATATATGTACATTAATTAAGAATGTATTTATAATTCAGAGCCTCCATCTCTTATGCCTTTGACTTTTGGAAAGGACATCCTTGATGAAGGTGAATTTGCTCAATTAATTTGCATTGTGAGTAAGGGAGATGAGCCTCTAACAATGTCCTGGACTCTCAAAGGAGATGATGTATCCTCAGAGCCAGGATTATCTACTACTAAGTTAGGAACAAGAACATCCATCCTGACTATTAGTTCTGTTGGCTATAGACACAGCGGGATTTATACTTGCTCCTCTCAGAATGAAGCTGGAGTAGCTTCACAATCTTCAGAATTGAGAGTGAATGGTAATTGCACCTTCAATTTTGGAGCTTGAAAGTTGAGGTTACAGAAGGAGGGACTACATTTTGTTTTTTGTATTTTTTTAATTACACTTCCAATTTCTGAATTTTTTGTTTTGTTTACAATGATCCCTTAGAGCCACCACAGTTAATGCCACTGACATTTGGGGAAGATGTTTTGAATGAAGGTGAATTTGCACAACTTTTTTGTATAGTTCGAGTGGGTGATGAGCCTTTGACGCTCTCATGGGCGCTAAAAGGAGATATTATTTCTTCAGAGCCCGGACTATCCACCACTCAGTTAGGTAGTCGAACATCCATGCTCACAATAACAGACGTTGGTTATCGACATAGTGGAACTTATACTTGTACAGCTAAAAATAAAGCTGGAAGTGATTCCCAATCCGCTCTTCTAAAAGTCAATGGTAATTTATGTGGATAAAAAGTAAGGGGAGGTTACAGGAATTGACACACCCTATATAAATAGATTTTATTAAAATGTTAGTAAAAGTAGGTAACTAAAGGAATGTAAACTATTTTTAAAAATTACTATTTTAGAGCCTCCTCAGCTGATGCCACTATCATTTGGGGAAGATATCTTGAATGAAGGTGAATTTGCTCAGCTTTTATGCATAGTTCGTGTTGGTGATGAGCCTTTAACACTCACTTGGGCACTGAAGGGAGATATTATTTCTTCAGAGCCCGGATTATCCACCACTCAGTTAGGAAGTAGAACATCCATGCTCACAATATCAGCTGTAGGCTATCGGCATAGTGGAACCTACACATGTACAGCCAAAAATAAGGCGGGAATTAATTCTCAGTCCGCTGTTTTAAAAGTGAATGGTAATTATTATTATTATTTGAACAAAGAGACTGAAAAAGGTTCATAGGAGGTCGGTCCTTAGGGGTTGTTGGTTTAATTTTTATATGAAATTCAAGTACATACATACATATGTAAGTAAATTTATCCGCTACTATTTTTATGCAGAGCCACCTATTATCCTCCCATTGACATTTGGTCGAGAGGTTATGAATGAGGGTCAATTTGCTCAAGTTGTTTGTATTGTGACAGAGGGAGATGAACCACTGAGCATTACATGGTCCCTTCAGGGGGATAGTATTTCCTCTGAGCCTTCTTTGTCTACGGCTTCTCTTGGTACAAGAACTAGTATGCTCACAATCCAATCTGTTGGATACCGCCATAGTGGAGTTTATACATGTAAAGCCTCTAATAAAGCTGGTTTTGGCTCGCAATCAGCCGTTCTAAGAGTCAATGGTAAAATTTCTATTTCATATTCAATGAAAAAGGTTTCCTGAGAGGCATTGGAAAGAGGAGCATTTCCTCATTGCTAATTTGCTTAAATTAATGTATACTATGTAGGATTGGGTCTAATTAATTAATTCCATACATACATATGTACAAACTATGGTAATATTAATCAAAATAATTGAATTCCCTGTGTTGTTAATCCCACTTCAGAGCCTCCAGAGATACTCCCACTCTCCTTTGGTAAGCCATCTATGGATGAAGGTGAGTTTGCTCAGATTGTTTGCATTGTAAGTCGAGGGGATGAGCCCTTATCCATCACTTGGACTCTTCATGGAGCAGTTATTTCATCTGAGCCCAGTATCTCAACAAATTTGCTTGGCACAAGAACTAGCATGTTGACCATTCAGTCCATTGGCTACCGTCACAGTGGCAATTACACATGTAAAGCTAAGAATAGAGCAGGCTCAATGACACAGTCAGCTCCATTGAAAGTCAATGGTTTGTACTCCCTTCCATTAATCAAAAGAAAGATGTTAAATTGAGGGGAATGTGCCACTTTATGAGGCAGTTTTAATTTCAAAATGATTACATATAACATACATACATATAATAGTTATTTTATTATTTTTTTGAATTGTAACTTTCAGAGTCTCCCAGCATTTTATCCTTTTCCTTTGGAGCAGAGAGAGTTAAGGAGGGAGATATTACGCAATTGACATGTTTAGTAAACAGAGGGGATGAGCCACTAACGATAACTTGGAGTCTCAAAGGAGATGTAGTCTCCTCGGAGCCCTCCATCACCACAACCATGATTGGTACTAGAGCCAGCATGCTCATGATTACAAATGTAGGCTATAGACATAGTGGGACTTATACATGTAGAGCAACTAATTCAGCGGGCACTGCCACTTATTCCGCTGATCTTAAAGTGAATGGTACTTTTTTTTTTTAATACATATGTAGACTATTTTCAAAAGGAAACGGCGTGTATGAAAGATGTGTTATGTCATTCAAATCAATCTGTTCACTTGAGTTCCATTCAATGAATGAATGTAACGGAAATCTATAACTAATACATTGCCTGTAATTAAATTGTTCATTTTTTTCGTTTCAACTTTCAGAGTCTCCAAGTATTTTACCCTTTTCCTTTGGATCAAATAATGTCAAAGAAGGGGACATAACTCAGTTAACTTGTTTAGTTAGTAGAGGGGACGAACCCCTTAGAATCACATGGAGCCTTAAAGGAGATGTGATTAGCTCTGAGCCCTCAATAACGACTACCATGTTTGGTACTAGAACCAGTATGCTCATGATCACTAATGTAGGCTATCGACACAGTGGTACCTATACCTGTAGAGCCAGCAATGCTGCTGGCACTGCTATTCATTCCGCAGAGCTTAATGTCAACGGTATTATATTATATCAATGTAACTAGGCATGAAAGAGATGATGAGATGTCACACATTTAATCTATGTATTTTTAAAAGTTCTTTGCTCATTTCATTTTCAGAGTCTCCCAGCATTTTACCCTTTTCCTTTGGATCTGATAGTGCTAAGGAAGGGGATATGACTCAATTGACTTGCTTCATTAGTCGAGGGGATGAGCCACTAACGATAACTTGGAGTCTCAAGGGAGATGTAGTCTCCTCAGAGCCCTCTATAACCACAACCATGATTGGTACTAGAGCCAGCATGCTCATGATTACAAATGTAGGCTATAGACACAGCGGGACTTATACATGTAGAGCAACTAATTCAGCGGGCACTGCCACTCATTCCGCTGATCTTAAAGTAAATGGTAGTTGAGAATTCAAATTTAGAGCGAACTGAAGGGGGTAGGGAGGGAGGCAAATGACGAAGAAGGAATATTTATGCATTTAGTTCACTTTCAAATGGTATCAATCTATTTCGTAACTTCTTTTATTTTTTCAGAGCCCCCCATAATAAATGAATTTTCTTTCGGTTCAAATTCAGTTAATGAAGGTGACATGGCTCAATTAGCTTGTTTTGTGAGCAAAGGGGATGAGCCGCTAAGAATCACATGGAGTCTCAAGGGAGACGTAGTCTCCTCAGAGCCCTCTATAACCACAACCATGCTTGGTACCAGAACCAGTATGCTCATGATTACAAATGTAGGCTATAGACACAGTGGTTCTTACACGTGTCGTGCATCAAATGCAGCTGGGTCTGCAACGCACTCGGCATCGCTTTTAGTGAAGGGTATTATTCTATTGTTAAGCGATCTAACAAAGAGAGAGGCTTGAAGAACTGGATTTCATTTGCCGCTCTTATTTTCTGCATTCAAATCTCCTACTTTTTTTTCAGAGCCTCCTATCATAAATCCCTTTTCCTTCGGTGCTGAGCCAGTAGATGAAGGGGATGTAGCTCAGTTAACTTGTCTAGTGAGGCGAGGAGATGAACCCCTCTCCATTACATGGAGTCTCAAAGGAGAGCTAATCTCTTCTGAGCCCTCAATGACAACGACCCTATTTGGTACTAAAGCGAGTATGCTTATGATTACTGATGTTGGCTATCGGCACAGTGGTACTTATACGTGTCGTGCAAGTAATGCTGGGGGTTTTGATACCTACTCAGCTGAGCTAAAAGTTAATGGTAAATAAAGTTACTCTGGTAGACATGGGGATCACAGAAAGAGTTTGATTATTTTGCTTAAAGTTTAAAGTTTACTCGCTATTAATCAATGTGTATTTTGAATATTCTTGAATCACTTCATCCTTTTTCAGAGCCACCTCAAATTGCTCCCTTCTCTTTTTCTCCTGATGTAATTGATGAAGGATCCTATGCCCAAATATCCTGCTCAGTTACAAAAGGAGATGAGCCCCTTACAATAACTTGGTCCCTTCATGGCGCTGTTATATCCTCTGAGCCCTCCATTACTACAACCATGATTGGAACACGAACCAGTATACTCATTATAAGTGAAGTTGGCTATAGACATTCAGGGAGATTCACTTGCAGAGCCAGCAATTCAGCTGGCTCTGTTAGTTATTCAACAGAGCTCAGCATTAATGGTATTTTTCTTTTTCTGAATGTTATGAAAGAGTTTGACACACAGAGGGCACACTTTAATTAAACGATCCATGTATCTATATTTCATGTCATTTTACTTTTTCAGAGCCTCCCAAAATTGTTCCTTTTTCATTTGGCTCTGAGTCTATAGATGAGGGGTCTTTTGCTCAACTTACTTGTTCCATTTCTCATGGCGATGAACCTGTTAGCATTAGCTGGAGTCTTAAAGGGGATGTAATTAGTTCTGAGCCCTCTATTACAACTACCATGGTGGGTGGACGAACAAGCATTTTGATTATTTCCAGTGTAGGCTATAGACACAGTGGGGATTACACCTGCAACGCCAATAACAATGCAGGAATGGCAACTTATACATCAACTCTTCTTGTCAATGGTGAACAATTTGGCCAAAGAGGGAGGGAGGGCTCAAGGGAATGGCACTGAGTAGATAGTTGGATGCATTTGTTAATGATTTTGTATAGGAAAAATTTTAAGAATTAAGTTCTAATCAAGTGCATACCTTTTTCAGAGGCCCCTGAAATTGGACCTTTTAGCTTTTCAAAAAATATAATGAACGAAGGGGACTTTGCGCAGTTGACCTGCGTCGTAAACAGAGGTGATTTACCTCTGACGATTACATGGAGTTTCCATGGTGAAAATATAGGCACAAATACGGGTATAATCACCTCCAACCTTGGGCCCCGAATGTCCATACTCGCAATAAACTCTGCACAGCATCACCATCAAGGGGAATACACTTGCCAAGCCAAAAATAAGGCTGGTACAAGAACCTATAGTACAGAGTTAAAAGTGAATGGTAGAAGCATCGTACTTCTGACAGGGATGGGGTCTCATTAAGCACACTTCAAATAAAGTTCTTTCAAGGGTTAATTTCTTCGTTTCTTTTAACTTTCAGAGCCACCTCTCATAGCACCCTTTTCTTTTGCAAATGAGGTCTTAAATGAAGGTGATTTTGCCCAAGTGACTTGTGTGGTGAATAGAGGGGATCTTCCCCTAACTATAACATGGAGCTTTCATGGTGAAAATATAGGTCCCGATACAGGGATATCCACCAACAACTTAGGTCCTAGAATATCCTTGCTTGTTATAAACTCTGCTCAACATCACCACCAAGGGGAATATATTTGTCAGGCTCAAAATAAGGCTGGCATACAGACTCATAGTGCAGAGTTAAAAGTGAATGGTAGAAGCATCATACTTTTGGCAGGGAAGGGGGTCTCATTGGGCACATAGTAAAATAAAGTTTTCTCAAGAGTTCATAAATTTATTTATTTGCTTCTTTTAACTTTCAGAGCCACCTCATATAACGCCATTTTTCTTTGGTAATGAGGTAATGAACGAGGGTGATTTTGCCCAGGTGACTTGTGTGGTAAATAGGGGGGATCTTCCCCTAACTATAACATGGAGTTTTCATGGTGAAAATATAGGTCCCGATACAGGGATATCTACCAACAACCTTGGTTCTAGAATGTCCATGCTTGTTATAAACTCTGCTCAACATCACCACCAAGGGGAATATATTTGTCAGGGCATACAGACTCATAGTGCAGAGTTAAGAGTAAATGGTACTTTCAATTTTGTGAGAGTGGCAGGGGAGCGGCACATTTTGAGGAGGCATATTTGTATCAAGTTCTATGACTGTATTGTGAAGTAAATTGTTTTTAATTTTGGTTTTCAGAGCCTCCACTCATAGCGCCCTTTTCCTTTGCAAATGAGGTTATGAACGAGGGTGATTTTGCTCAAATATCATGTGTAATCACATCTGGGGATCTTCCTCTTGTGATTACATGGTCCTTTCATGGGAATACAATTGGAACCAATACAGGGATTGCAACCACAAATTTGGGTCCAAGAATGTCTGTATTAGCCATTAATTCTGTAAATTACTCCCCATCAAGGGAAATACACTTGTCAGGCAAAGAATAAAGCGGGTATGCGAACGCATACTGCTGAACTAAAGTTAATGGTAATAGAATAGAGGGATTGAGTGACTGAAAGAGATGAGGGAGACTCTTGTACAAATGCATAGTGATATAACTTGGGGGGAATGAAAACATTGAATTTGTATGTAACATATAACATTTTGTTCTTCATACTTTTTCAGAGCCCCCTGTGATTGGGCCCTTTTCCTTTCCAAAAGACGTTATGAATGAGGGGGATTTTGCTCAATTGTCATGTGTGGTCACCTCAGGAGACTTACCTCTGAGCGTTACTTGGACCTTTCATGGGGATAAGGTAGGAACTCAAACAGGGATCACCACTACTAACCTTGGGCCTCGTTTATCCCTTTTGGTAATTAACAGTGTAGGCTATAGACATAGAGGAAATTATTCTTGTCAAGCCTCAAACAATGCTGGGCATGAATCATATACTGCCAAACTGAAAGTCAATGGTATTCTTTTTTTTTAACTCCTCTTCCCTAACCCAACAGACAAGAGGTGCCATGAAGGGACTTTTTTGTATTGTGTGTGTGTGATTCAATTTGATTTGATACTAAATTCTGCAATGCACATAGTTATTTCTCTCTCTCTCTCTCTCTTTTTCCTCTTTATAGAGCCCCATCCCTGGTCCCTCTAAATTTTGGAAAGAACGTTTTTAGTGAGGGCTCTTTTGCACAAGTGGTTTGTACTATTACTGAAGGGGATGAACCAATAAAAATTAGTTGGTCTTTTCATGGGGAAAGTTTTAGAAGACTCCGGGCAAAATCTTGGTATAGCCATAACCAAACATAGGCTCAAGAACAAGTATTTTGATTATTAACTCCGTGGAGCATAAACACAGAGGAAATTATACATGTAGTGCTTCAAACAAGGCAGGAAATTCATCTGATACTGCTCAATTAAAAATTAATGGTATGTGTAAGAATCAAAGTCATAGGACCATTATTTTATGAACCGAGTGGGTGCAGACCTAGGGGACTCTGAAAGAAACTTTTACGCAGATTTGCAGCAAATGAGTAATATAAATTTTTTGTAAAACTATTCCAGTGCCTTCCTGTGACCTCTTTCTGTCGCTTAATTCATATTATATTAACATAAGAACCGACTATATACGTTTTTTCTGTTCACTATAGTTCGTCCTCGATGGACTGTAGAACCAACTGATAAGCATTTTGCCCAAGGTAGTGAAGCTAAAATTGACTGTAAAGCTGATGGGTTCCCTCAACCAAAGATTGTATGGAGAAAGGCTATTGGTGAGCTTTGACTGAGGAATAACGTTTATTGATATATAACAAAGTATCTATTTATAGGACTACCCGTCTCAAATGAACAGAGACCCACCCCTAGCGATTACAAAGATCTAGATGTATCCAATGATAGAAATATGAAAATCATTGATGGAACTCTCATTATTAAGAATATTCAAAAGTCTCATGAAGGATTTTACTTATGCAAGGCATCCAACGGAATCGGTGGAATTTCAGCTGTGGCTAAAATATCAGTTCAAGCACCTCCTTCATTTGAAATCAAAAGAGAACTCAAACAGCACTCATCTCTGACAACACTGTTCTACAATGTGAAGCAAAAGGAGAGAAACCCATTGGTGTTTTGTGGAATATGAACAATAAACGACTTGATGCCAAAGTTGATAACCGATATACCATCAGAGAAGAGGTTATGGATGATGGAGTTTTGAGTACGATCAGCATCAAAAGAGCAGAAAGAGGAGACTCGGCTCTCTTTACTTGTGTGGCCACAAATGCTTTTGGAAGTGATGATACTAGCATTAACTTAATTATTCAAGAAAATCCAGAAACTCCCTATGATTTAAAGGTTCTCGACAAGGCTGGACGTACTGTCAAACTCTCTTGGCAAACTCCCTACAATGGCAACTCCAATCTTACACGCTACGTTATTGAGTTCAAACCAACAAAAGGATACTGGAAAAGTGATATAGATCATGTTCTTGTACCTGGGGATCAAAATCAAGCCGTGGTATATAGCCTTAAGCCTGCCAATTCATACCACTTCAGAATTGTTGCTCAAAATGTGATTGGTGTCTCTGGGCCATCAGATACAATTACTATTGAGACTGCCGAAGAAGCGCCCTCTGGACCACCTGTTGATATTCGTGTTTCTGCTGTTGATCAACATACTCTTCGAGTGTCTTGGAAACCTCCCCTAACTGAACATTGGAATGGTGATATTCTTGGATACTATGTGGGCTACAAAACAACTGCCAACAGTGAGGAAAAACCTTATTTATTCGAGACTGTGGAATTCAGAAAGGAACAAGGCCATGAACATCAACTCCAAATCTCCAATCTTGAAGTTTTTACTGAATATGCCGTTGTTGTTCAAGCTTTCAATAAAATTGGACAAGGACCCATGTCTGATGAAGTCTTGGTTCATACTGCCGAAGGAGCTCCCACCGAACCCCCGCAAGAAATTGAACTAGTAACTCTCTCATCTCAAAGTATTAAAGTCACTTGGTCTTCACCTCCAGAAGCTTCAGCTCATGGAATAATTAAGGGCTATAAGGTTATTTACGGGCCTAGCAAAGTCTGGTATGATCCTTCCTCTCATGCAACAAAGATTTCTGCAGACATGAAAGCCGAACTAACTGGTCTTCAACGCTACACGAACTACTCTATCCAAGTTCTTGCATTTACAAATGGTGGCGATGGTGCCAAAACTGAGGTTTTCACCACAACCACTGAACAAGATATCCCTGGACCTCCTTCTTCTGTGAAAGCTCTCGCCATGTCTGATGACTCTATCCTTGTGTCTTGGCAATTACCAAAAGAACAAAATGGAAAAATAATAAAATATACTGTGTACATTAAGGAATTAGATCGGAGTAGAGATATTGCACCCACAAGCCGAAAAGTGGATGCTCTTCAAATGAGTCTTCAAATCGATAATTTAAGCTCTAAGGCTAGATACGAATTTTGGGTTACTGCACACACAACCATTGGAGAAGGATCCCGATCTAAAAAGGTCACTCTAACACCAACTGATAGAATTCCCGCAAAAATTGCTTCATTCGATGACAGCTACTCTGCTATTGCCAAAACGGATATCAAACTACCTTGTATTGCTGTAGGGTTCCCGATCCCCGCCCTTCACTGGAAAATTGATGGAATGCCCATTCCAGAAAACGATAGAATTCGCCAACTACCTGATGGATCCCTTCAAATAACGCGTATTTCCAAGGATGATGCTGGTCAATATACTTGTATGGTCAACAATAAATATGGTCAGGATACAGTAACTCACGAACTCACTGTAAACGGACCCCCAGATCCTCCAGAGATGGCATTGACTGCACAAACCACGGATTCTATCACAGTTAAGATAAAACCACCCAAAAATGTTGATAAGTCCAGCATCCATGGCTTTACTATTCATTACAAACCTGAATTTGGTGATTGGAGTACTGCCTCTGTTCCTTATGGATCCGAAGAATTTATTTTGGATGCGCTTCTCTGTGGTCAAAGATATCATTTATATGCAACTGCTTACAATGAGTATGTATTTTCCCCTTAGATACTTAAAGACTAATTCTAATTAATAAACATAAATTTATTTTATAATCAATAGCATTGGAGTCGGTGATATCAGTCCTCAGGTAACGACGAAAACCAAAGGCGTTCAACCCACAGTACCTGATGCACATCGTTTCCTTGAAGTATCTGCAGGAAGTGTAACTCTTCATTTGAATGCTTGGATTGATGGTGGATGCCCCATGAAATATTTTATGGTTGAGTACAAACCCAAAAACCACAAGGACTGGACTCTTGTTTCTAATTCAGTTAAAGCCGGTGGTAATTTTGTTGTTTTGGATTTGAACCCTGCAACTTGGTATAATTTAAGAGTCACAGCTCACAACAATGCTGGATTTTCTGTGGCTGAATATGAATTTGCTACTCTCACAGTAAAAGGAGGTAAGAGCCATGGATCCGTCACATTCATTATTCTTTTACTTTGATTTATTCTGCTGATTCTTGTTCAATTATTATGTACATGAAAAACATGCAATGACATGGCGATGACTAATAGCATAAGTAGAGTAACAAAGTGATTTTATAGGTGCTCTGGCCCCGGTCAGAGAAATCCCCGGAATGGAAGAAGGCCAAAGTGAATTAGAGAAAGCATTGATGTATTTTTTGACAAATGTAAATTTGATCGTTCCTGTTGCAGCTGCATTGGCTGTTATTTTCATCGCCTTTGCCGTCATTTGTGTTATTCGTGGAAGAAATCCTTCTTTTCCCAAAGGTAATAATATATTTTTGTTTTCTTATTGCTCCATTAGGAACTGTCGCCCCACCTTTCGGAAGAAAGGCCTCGAATGATGGAAATCCTTTCCCTAATCTTCCGGATTGGGTTGATCTTGACATTATTGTCCCTGTTGGAGCCACAGTTGTTGTTATTTGTGTTGGAATTTTGGTAGTGTGTGTGGCTATTACGAGGCGTAAACAACCCATACTTATGCCTCCAGGTTCTGTCTCTCTTCTTTTTACGTCTATGTCATGAATGATGCATACATATTTTTATTTTATAATTACATTATGATGTACTGTAATGGATCAATTTTAATAATGAATCATTTTTTACCACAGAGGAATATGCTCAATACTACGGCCAAATGAATACTATGAATGCACGTATGATGACAAGCAAAAGAGACGGACTTCCATACGAAGAAATGGGCTACTGTCCTCCTCCCAACAGAAAGCTCCCTCCTGTTCCTGGACAACATTCCAACTATAACACCATCGATAGGATTAAGAATGGTAAGTGTGTGTCGTCCATGATGGAGAAACATGCTTTTTGCTATTTTAACCCCTGCTTGGGCACAATTGCAAGCTTTAATCCCAGTTTGTCTTTGAGAAAATCTATTCATTGATTACAAACAAATTCATCATCAATTTTGTACTCACTGACAATGACGATACAGATAAATAATAATTAATTAATGATCATACTCAAATAAGACCACTTGGTTTTTTGTCTATAAACAAATAGAAACTTTATTTCATTGAAAGAATGGAGAATATTATTATCGTATTTTGAGACCTAAAACACGGCCAGATTATATATATACATATATTTTCAATTTGTTGGAATGATTAATATATATTTCCATGAATATTAGACGAAAGCGAATGAGAGTAGTTATAATTAAATAAGCTGGAACAAAAAAGAATTATAAATTTTAGTCGGGCGTGAATTTAAGTCTCCAAATCCCAGCTATAGTAATCATCATGTAAATATATGTACATACAAATATTTAATATTTAAGACTTGAGGGTTGTAAATTACATTATTTCACAACTTTATATATATATTAATGCATAAATTATAAATGGATTCTAGTATTTAAATGGAATTGGACAAACAGTTGTGACGAAAATATTGGCATCCGTCATCTTTATTTTTTTTTTCTTCATAAAACTCAATTTTGGGCCGAAACAAGAACTGTCACATAGAAATACATTTCCATCACATAATAGATGAACTTAAAAAACAATTAAGATCTTGATTGATTGTTTGGAATTTGTTACTTCAAATTCCTATAATTATGTTTTGATTTCTAATACTTACGACATCCTTTATCTAAAACAGTGAATCTCTGCCTTTTTTTTTTTTACCAATAGTACAAGTTATATCTATTTATAAGAGGCTATTCTATGCACACAGTAATCCCCTAAAATAGCAAAATGTAGCCAAGATGATTATCCAGTAGTAATTCAGATCGATAAGTATATTAAAATTGCTTAATTCTACATTATCTCGCTTTATATCATTCTTACATAGTCCATTTATGGTGCTTTTGAACTTATATTTCAAAACTTTAAAAGATTCAAAAAATGTAAAATATTAATAACATTTTAGATTCATTTTCATTGAGAACATTTTTAACGGAAGCACCTTAATAGCTAGTCATTGTGTTTGGACCTGGCTAAAGTTTTATTTAAAGATTTGATAAAGATTAAAGGGAGGCGGCCAACATTTTCTTACTAGACTGTGGTTTGATATTGTATGTACCTAATAGCATGATGTGTATTATTAAAGAATGATATCTATATGTAGTTTAGAAATTAATGAATTTTTGCTTGATGCATTAAATTATGTAGATTGAAAAATTGATCTTTAAAAAGACATGAATGTATTTGAATATGTACATATTTATGTGTAATTAAAGAGTACTTAAATCCCTATTCAATTCCTGCATTAATATGTATGTACATACACTTTGTAGTAAAAAGTATACTTACCTACCTCTCCGTCTTTTGAATGTTTTCAAAAGCACACATGCTCAAGTGTGTAATTTTCCACCTTGACTCGTTGCTTCATTGATGATATCGCCTTGTAATAAATCATGATTTAAATGAATGTATGCATCTGTTAGGAAATAAGAATAAGCCTAGTTACACTACTTGGGATCCTCGAAAGAAGCAAGGACAAGAAATGCCTCAATATGATGAAATCCCTTATGGGGATATGGGGCCACCTCCCAATAATAATGCTATCCCTACCGGTAAAGGCAACCTTCCCCAAGTACCTGACGAGTATTCACAAGTACCTATGATTCCCCAACGGCAAGGTTTGTTCATCACCGAATATTTCTTTCCTCTCTCTATCTCTATCTCTCTCATTTTCTCTCACCTCCTTCTCCGATTTATCCTCTCATTCCAACTTTTTTACTTTTTCGTAAAGTCTCCTTCATCTCTCTCTATACATATATATATATATAAATGTCACTCATCTCTTGCGCTGAGTTTTTCATTTCGATTTTCTTTCCAGGATCTTGTTCTTCTTCTTTTTTACTCGAAGTTTTCATCTATGTTCACAACAACTTCATTAATTTATAATGCTTCATAACTAATTCTATCTTTTCATTCTCTCTAGTTGGAGGATCCATTGGAAATCCTGATGAAGATATTAGTCCATATGCCACATTCCATCTCTTGGGTATGAGAGAAGAAAATAAGGGAGGAATGCCACCCAATACCGCCAACATTCAAACTCTTCCACATAAGCAACATCCAAACGGTGTTCCAAATACTCCAAAACACATTTCACAAACGATGAACGTAAGTAGCATTTGCTAGCTTCCCCCTTTTTTTCATTCTGGTAGTTTCTTGATTGACTGCCTCATGATTAATTATTATTATTATTATTATGTTTTTAATATCAAATATTATTTAACAATCCTGAAATAGAATTCATCAAGGAGGAAGTGCGTAATCAAATCAGGAAGTTTTCATTATTTAGGAGAGAAAATAGATCTTCAATGCGTCTTCTGTCAAAAGATATCCCATTCTGTAAAATAAATATATTAGCACAATATTTAGTTGACTTTGTGCTCAATAGTTACTTCAGTTTCATAAACACCGTTATTTTTTTTCTTAGTGCCACACTTTTAAAAAGTAGAAGGCAAAAATGAATAAATCAGTACATAAATTAAATTGGCAGTAGGTTGTAGGTAGAATTAACAAGCACCTAGTACATGCGTATCTTGGCTATATGGGGTTAATAATTATTGTTTTTATCGTTTACAGCCCCGTAAGAATGAAAATGTTAATCAACCACCACCCATGTATGACTCTGTGGTCGGAGACTACGAACCAGGAAAGCCCAACTTTCAACAAAATTTTGGAAATCCTTATGACTGCCCCGAAGGAATGTATGGTGGATCTATGATGTCTAGTGTCGCTGGATATTCTCAGGTGAGTGACCACGCCGTGAATCAAAATGGACTACCACCTCATCATCAAAATGGACTCCCACCACCTCCTCAACCCATGATGATGCATCAACACCAACACCAACCCCCCGTTCAACAAATGCAGCATCATATCCAAATGCAAAGACAAGCGGCTCAGCAGCAAATAATGTCTCAAAGTCTTCACGAGGGGCAAAATGTTCCTGGAAACACGAACACAGTCATTTACAAAGGTGGACCAACTCGAGGACAAGCCATGTCTCTTCCAGAAGATGATTTCCCTCCTCCACCTCCCATCCGGAGTGCAGATACTTCCCTGAATGATTCAAATTCGACGACTCAAAGTAATCTCACATCCGAATGCTCAGAAGCCGAATGCGATCGTGAGCCCCTCGTCAAGAATAGGGCTCCCCTTGCTTCCTCTCCCAATGCAAAGGAGCTTACAACCGAGGAAATGAGGAAGCTTATCGAAAGAAATGAAGTTGTCAATACTTCCAGTGGTCTCACTGCCTTCGACTCCGTCAATGTCTAGAAATATATATAATACAAATTATATAAATTTATCAAAAGTTACATTGATAAATGTATTTTAAGGGGTCATTTACATGATTATTATTGTGCCATCTACTTGCTTATTGAATGTACAGTAATGATTTTAACGGAGTCACGAATTTCTTTTACAAGTCCCCTCTATGATGTTAATATTTTAGTCTACTACTTTTACTCTATCTTTCTTTCTTTACTTTTACTAATTTTACTGTACTTTCAAATGAATAACAATACACTGTAATTTTTTTCATTGTTCCCCCATTTTTAATGTACCGAACAAGTCTTTTAATAGATTAATTAATGATATTATTATTATTATTATCAATAGAAAGTAGATCTGGTTTTTGTTTCTTAATACAACGTATTGAGGGGAAGGAACACTCCTACACAGATTTTAAATGTACATATTTTCTTTTTATGCATAAAATTTACCTTTTTGAAAATTGTCATTTGATACAAATTTGAAGTCATTTAAAACCTGTGTGAGTGTGGTCCTCAACCAATTTTTTGCATGAATTATTTGAATGTCATACCCAATTTTTTCAACAATTTTAAATTTCATTATTTTAATTAAATTTATTCATTCAGTTTGCATTTTATTGTGTTCTTTAAAAAAAAAAAAAAAAAAAAAAAAAATTAGTCAGTATCTTTTTTTTTTTTTTTTAAATTGATTAGTTAAAAAAGTTGAATTCGATTCTTAATCTATTTATCAATCAATGTATCTCCCCTCTTATCATAATGAATGATGATTATGATAAATGTAAATAATTGAATTTCCCCTTTTAAAAAAAGCTTGAAATAATAAATAACATTTGGCTTGTTTCTTTTTCTTAATAATCCTTGTTGGATTGTCTTTTTTATTATTTATAAGTATTTGGAGATGATACTAAAGAAGTAGTAGAGGAGAAGGAGGAAAAGTCAATGCTGCAGTTAATAATACTAAGAAAAGGCTGGATGGATAGTCATGGGAGAAGGTGACGCACAGGATGAGATGAGAGAATGATGATGAGAGGAGGAGCAGCATTGGAGTTTGCTCCGGTTCAGATTATTTGCCCATTTCCTATAGCAAAGATGCCGAGTATCACGATCTGGAGTGTTGGAGCACGGGGATAACTCAGACTGTTGTGGTTTCTGTATTCGTATTTTGTAGCTGTAGGGCTCTTTATCTTCCTGCTCCTTTCTCTGACTTTCCTCAACATAATAAGTTCTTCTCACGAGGATCATGACTTTGTTCGAAGATGAAGAAGAGCTGGTTTGACTTGTCACTGTAGGTTCCTTACTACAACTGACTGAGGCAGTGGAGGATGTTGAGGATACTAAGGGATTATTCCTTCGACATTCCTGGGAGGAAGAGGAGTGAAAATTAGCTGCAGCGGCGTCAGGAGACTCCTCTCTTTGTGAAGCTCTCCTTGAGCGTATTTTGGAGGAGGAGGGAGGCTGATTCTCCTTGGATGATTTGGCAGAGCGAAGCCGTTCCTTGAGGCAAGGACGGAAGAGAGAGGTTGAAGGGCGCACGGAGGAGAGATTTAAGGCTTTGAAAAACTCCTCTCGACTCAAAGGAGGAACTAAATCCATTATGATGAGGCTTGGGGGAACGAGGGAAAGATTCCTAGACGGGTATCACAGCTCTAGTCATCATCCAATATTGCCTACCATAGGACCATATTATCTACTTGAAATGAAGATAAGCTCAAAATCCAGAGGAGGAATAAAATTCCACACGGACTAACAAGAAAAATAGAAAATAAAAAAATACGAAATTCCTCAACTACATTTATGCGTGTTTGAGACTAGTAATATTTTACACTCAATATGAATATAAAATATTAGCTACACACAGTTATTTGTTAAAGGGAAAGAAAAAGAGGGAAAGAAAGAAGCAAGTTGCAGCAGCGACAACTAATATACAAGGAAAAGGAGGGAGAGAAAAAGAGCAAGGACGCACAACAGAGACATCTCTACTCTTTTCACTCAACCTCTCTCAACCTTTCCGTCAATCCTCCTTCAAATCGAATCCACTATTCCACCTTAATAACAACGGATTTGTCTCTACTCATTGATTAACCATTATTATTCATGTATTAGCGTCTCTTTCTCCCTGTATTAACTTATTCTTCTATATTTTAAAAAATAATGGTCTATATAATATGACCTCATTATGCTCCTATGACGTCATCAATTCCAATTTAAAATGATGAGCGAGACAACGGACAAGACCATGGAGGATGAAAAGGAACTCTTGGAGTTAGTGACTGATACTCTTGAGAGAAATGGAGTTCTTGGGAAATTAAAAGTAAGATTCTCTTGTTTAGAGCGCCTTCCTTTTTTTTGGCGCTCATTTTGATAGTTATTGTCAATTCTGTTGTTATTGCAGGCGGAACTTCGGTCGAATGTATATCTTGCCATGGAGAATGGAGATCAATCCCTTGTAATGAGATTTATATTTTGATTTGAGGGTTTATTTTATAGCACATGCCATGGTAAAAAAAAGGAACAAACTTCCTGGCTTATAAAACATGTGCATGACAAGTTTAATTAGTTGAGGTTAAAGAGCGAACCCTCTAATCATTACCAATGAGTGGCCCTTTCATTTAGTTGAATATTCCATTCATACATAAAATTATATATTAATTAAAAAATCGATCATGTTCTCAGTCTGTGTGATCCTTATTTGAAGGTCATGTAATATTTAAAACACAACAATAAGTAAAATAAAAAATTAATGATGAAGATACTCATGCATCAATGCTGCTCACAACTTATAATAAAAATGATTTAACTCTGTTTCTCCAACCCCAGTATGACTAATATTCTAAATACGTAGGAGTTTTATACAGTCTTATTTTGTGTTATATTTTTACAATTCATCTCATTTAATAATTGGCATTGACTCATCAGTTCAATGTAGACTACATCATTCTCCTACCTTCTCCAATACTTGATATAATTTGAAATGCTAATAGCCCATACTTTTTTAGAAACGTTCACGAACATCCAATTCCGCACTTCAAGAATTTGTTTCAACGAGTGATGGCCGTCTCGCTTTGCACTTGGTTCGAGAATTCCTTCAGTTTTTTAATCTCAAATTTAGTGTGTCCGTCTTTGATGTCGAGGCTATTGACGCCGCCTCTCCAAAGGAAAGAAATGAACTCATTGAAAACATGGGATTATCCACAGAAACAGCTCACATATCTAAAAATCCTTTACTTTTTGAGATTCTTCGTTTGTCAAAAGTCTCCGTATTGAGATCTGAAACCCCTACATATCATACGACAGCAGATGATAATTCCACTTCTGGTGGATCAATAAATGATATAAGGGATGAATCTGAAATAGAAGAAGGGGCATTAACCCCCTCTCCTACCAAGTCAGAAGCTCCTACACCGATTAAAACGTAGGGCGTTTTTATTTTTCTTTAAAAACACACGCAACTAATATCCATATAATGTACTCTTTTTTGCAGAGTTCAACAACAGGATTTGATACGAAAAGAGTTATTTTCCTTGCCTCAAAAAATGTCCTCGCTAGGAGATCTTCCGCCTCTTTGTAATAAAATACTTCCAAAAACAACTCTGCCGTCCTCTTCTTTTACAAGTCAATCAAAAACTGATCTCAAAGCAAAAAATGGAAACAGTTTCTTTAATACTAACAAAGGTAAACTAGGAAATATTTCAATCATTCCACTCCATATAAAAAAGGACTATATAAATATTTTTTTGAACGGTTTTGATTTAACCTAAGAAACTGCCCCGTGCTCTTTGCAAGGTTCTATTCTATTAAAATCTTAATTTGGTTCAATATGTTTACCCTAAAACTTAACTCATTGGAAGCCATGATTTATGCAACATATTTTTATATGAAATTTCATTCAAAATTGGTATCAGGCTCTATTTCTATAGAGTCAGCTCTTACTAGACCTTCATGTTTTCCCCTTATACTTTGTGGGAGTTGTAGAAACTCTGCTTTCAAAAGAAAACTACAAAAAGGTGTATCCTTAGCATTCAAAACTGAGACCTTCTACCAGAAACCGATAATTACCTCTCCTATCTTTCATTTTTATTAAAAAAGTTGTTTCTTTTTGTATAGAAAATTTTTCAACAATCATCACTCAACTTGCATGTCAATTAAAAATTAATAATGTAACTCAACTTTCTGTATTAAGCTCAATGACAAATAACCCTTTGAAATACCATATAAAGTGTTATGATCTCTTCAATCATTTGAATAATTATTTTAAATCCATTTGCAGACTCTACTTCCGATAAAGATGTTGCATCCTCTGTGGAGGAAGAAATAGAAGAGGAGTTGGATGAGCTACTGGATTCGAATATGTCAGAGGATTTTACAAAGGATGAAACTCTGAGTGATAGTCCTAAAGCAGATTATATTGAATCTCTATAAATACTAGAATATAAATATATATTACATATAGTTAATTATAATTATTATAGTCTTTAAACATGAATATGATAATGCGTGTGTTTCGAGACTATGGATAATAAAAAGTGTCCGAAATACAAGTACTAGGGTTGAACATTATTTCCGTTTAAAAATCACTGGAAGGAGGCTTCATTTTTGAGCTTATTCGTGTAGGCCCGGGACACGACGTTGAAAGAGTCCATGAAGCGATCCATGCACATGGAAAGACACTTTTGTTCGGAGGAGGAGAGAGAGGAGGATGGGGAGGTGATGCACTTGCCAAAGCATTTGTCCGTTACTTGCTGAAATGACAAAAGGGCATGGATATAAATTAAAAGTCTCAATGAAATAATGAATCAAATTACCGTGAGAAGCATTTGCATGTTGGCAAGAGCAGCCTGCGTTTTGACGGATTGCATTATTTCAGACTTTTGCTGAGGGGATAACTTATTAAGAGCTTCGGGATCCATTGTTATGCTATCGTATTGCTTGATACACGCTTTATTAGTTATTTCAATAATAAACTAGTACATGAACGGTACGTACAGATGAGATGTAGATGGAGACACCGTTGTTGTTCATGACGTCATGACGTGTTTTTTTAAAGTAAACAATATGCCCAAGCCTTTATTATGTCCATCAATTCTCATGGAAAAAATAGCTCGGATGGCGAGGCATAAAATTTTATTGTGGAATTAAATAACTTATATCATTCCACCTTGCTTTACTTAGTTTATAAATAAACTAAAAATAATAAAACTTTTATACAAACATTGCATTTTGATGTATTTATTAAGAGGATTGTAGTAGAAATAATGTATATTTAATAAATGACGTATATATTTTGTATATTTATGCAATTCTTGCATATTAACATATTCTTTAATAGGTATATGGCTGACGGAATAATTATTAAATACTCTGTAACACAACCTCTCATTGTTTACATGTAAACTTAAAAGAGCTCTTTTAATGTTTATACATCCTGTTTTAAAAATAACCATGTAGCTCGTTCAGCCCCCTGTCCTTACCGTTTTTCTTTAAATGGCTGGTCAAAAGAGTCAGCGAACTTGTATGGATGCTCCCCCTCCCCTTTCACTCTATATAGTTTGTAGTACTTTTATGATGGAAAAGCTAGTACAAAATATAATGTCAAACCGGCGTGATATTATGTTGTTGTTAGTTACTACTATAATGGCAAAGCATGTTTTAATGATTTTTTTAGTGAAAAGTACCTGTCAAACTCACATTATTGATACCATTTGTTGTTACTTGAATCCATAGACAAATAAACAAAAACATAGCTTTTTGGAGTCAAAACGTCTAATTATATTATATTATTGCAATGTAATACGACGTACTATGTATTAATAAATAAATTAAATAATTATAATTACAAAGCCCTTTTTCGAGACTTTCATAATAATCATTTACCGCACTAATAGTTAAAAGGTTGCTTCTAGTTTTAAATAGACTAAAATTGTTCCGTTTTTTTTTTGTATTTCAAAAAATATATGGTACATAAGAATCATTTAGAGCAGCGTTTCTCAACCTTTTTTCCCTTTCGGAACCCTCAAAATATATCCCATGTCTCACGGAACCCTAAACTATAAAAAAAGTCAAAATTCTGGTGACAAAATTTTACCACACTGTAGAAAAAAACTGAAAAGTGTAATAGCTTATATAATCTCATTTTTCTCGCGGAACCCCGGTTGAGAAACGCTGATTTAGAGAGAGATCAGAGGGAAAAAAATCATAGAAAAGAAGATGGAGGTCAAGTTTCAATTGCTATTAATGAGTATTGCGTATTATATTTGAGAAACCGCTCCTATTTGATAGATATTAAATTACAAAATATGATTATAATATATTATATTATTTATACAATAAAAAACCATTCAAATAATTACTTAGATGATTAAAACTCATTTGAGCATAAAATATTTAGATTAAGGCCTAATATCCCTTCATAAAACAAACTGTTATGACCCTTGAAAGAAGGTTATTTTATACATAAAATATGAATATTAAAAGTATGTATGATGTACATTAGGGTGATCCGTCTGCCCCCTATCGCACGGATTTTTCTGGCTATTTTTTCAGTGTTGAGGCTACTCGTGATAAGCACCCCTGTAAAATTTCAGAGCGATTGGTCAATGATAAACCCATGCACAAATTGATTGAAAATTGCCACTTTTTATGATATTTAAGATAAAGTTGCTTATTGCTAGGCTATCCAATACCTTGAACAATTTTTATTTTTATTGCATTTTCTTAGAATTTTGGTACTTAGAAAAAGCAAGGTAGTCCTTTAAACTAATTAGAATACTGTACTGCCTACTACTGTATCTGTTCTATGCAAAAAGTTTGTGGTTCTTATTCAAAAATTGAACCATAAACAAAAATAAACAAGCAAATAAAACAAAAAAGAACAGATAAAACATGTTTCAAATCTATTCTAATGTCAAAAACCATGATTTTGATTTTACAGAGGAATCCCGTTGGTTAGGTGTATTGGCTCGTCGATTTTCAACTACTTGTAGTATGTGTTGCAACTTTAATTCTTTCTTCGCTGAACCAATGAAGTCTGAGCAAAGCTTGACTCCCCTTTCCGCTGCGTCATTGACAACTCTTAAACTATTGATCACTTCCATGTTTCTCAGATAGCCGTTCAATTGACACCATTCTTCCACTGGCTTTTTGATGAAACTTGAATCAATGCCCAGAATTCTGAAAAAACTCCAGCTGTCTTCTCCAACAAAAGCAGATACATCTTCAGCAGGTCCAACAGGAATTTCAGGAAAAGTAGGCTTTCCATAGCCTGAACCGTGCCTTTTCAAACTTTTCAATTGTTCTGTTGGCTGACAAGACATCATGGTGTCAGCAACTCTTTGCTTTTGGTCTGCCTTGACTGAAGTGCTGAAAAGCACAAGTGGAACCAGCTCTTCAGAAAGGTACCACATATGATTTGATACAACTTTAAGAGCTACTTCTGACAGATTTTGTTGCACTACTTGATATTCCTTCAATGTGTTGATCAACTTGAGGTCATTGCTGGGAGCAGAGCATGTCTGGGATGCGGCAATCCACCAGGGGATATAGCAGTACACAACAAACTGTACGAATTCGTTGAGTTTTTCTAACTGCTTTTTTTGCAACATCACTGGCTTAAATGACTCAACCTGATTTGACAAAAGCACGATTTTCATAGAATACAGGATTTTTTCCATCCATCGTGCGTTGCTTATTGCTCCTGGGACTTGGAATCGGTTGAAATTAGCTGGGGCTTCACCTAAATATATTAGTGTAAGCGTTACCAACTCTTTGTAGTCTCCTCTAACAAAGCTTTTATTTAAAGCTTCTTTGCACAACACGATTACTTCTTCTTTAAGAATTCGTAATGAGCGTCTAGTCTTCAGAATGAACAAACTATACTTCGTATTCTGCAACTTAGAAAATCCATTCTTGAAATTTTTGAAAATAACTGTTTGAGGACCAGAGGAAGGCTCAATGTTCAAGCACTCCCAGCAATGTGCTAGAATTCTTTCACCTATATGTCTTCTGCAAGGTAGCCAGAGCAACTCTCGCTCCAAAATGTTCTGAACAGATACGCATGCAACAGTAAGGATACACTATATTTAAAACAACTTGTTATTAAATTCAAAGTTTGAAAATAAAATTTTTTATTAGAGTCTAAAGTTTTAAAGATATTGTTTGACTTATCTAAAGATATAATTTAGCTCACTATTTCTTAAAAATCATCAAAAATTGAAAATTTTCAATCAATTTGTGCATGGGTTTTCCGTTGACTAATCGCTCTGAAATTTTACAGAGATGCTTATTACAAGTAGTTTCAACACTGAAAAAATAGCCAGATGTCTAGCTTGAATTTTTCGTTTTTGAGGGGCAGACGGATCACCCTAATGTACATATATCCTTAAATATATTGAGTGGAATAAGGTAAAATGACTGATTTGATCATATATTTTTTATTTTTTAAGGATATGGCAGGAAAAAACACGTAAATAATAGAGTACAAATGTAGGTACATAAACATTATACCTATACATGTGATGTAGTAATGTATGTACATGAAATATGTATAGAATATTCTCTTGTGGATTTATGGATTCCATTAAAAAACCATAAAGTCATATTAGACTAACCTTTTTGAGCGAGTGAGTGAGTAAGTTACTCAGTTTTGGTTACCAGAGATTTTCTCGTTTTTTATTAGGTACAATATACAATTACAAATTGAAAGGAGTTAGAGCATATCAACTTTGAGGAAGTTGATTAATTTAAGTTGACAAGGTACATTCGGATTTCGCTATGATTTGATTCAATAATGGAAGGAGTAGAGTAACTGCTATTGACGAAAAGTAACATTAAATTTTTTATATGTAAATGAATCTTAATTAGGTATGTATGTCGCAAAGATTTAAAAAAATTCAAATCCCAGTCTAAAAAGCCGTTTCTTTAGTGTATCTTTTCCCCCAAAATATCAATGATACCCATATTATTTATTCATCTTGAAAACGAATGGAGTAATTTCAATTTTTCTGAGAAATTTATGACGTCACCCTTATCCGGACTTTCCACTCTAATTAAAAGACAAGTTTTTGCAGGTGGATCTTCTGGCGTTTTAACTACATTTTCTTATTTCATAGGCTATGACACATAAGTCATAAATGATGATTGATCGAAATGGAAACCAAGCTATTTCACCCTTTGGAAGAACAAAATGATTCATAAAAAATAAATCAAAGGAAACCTGAAATGTTAAGGAATGTAATAACGTCCTGGACTGAAAATGAAACTAGTAGGGTCATCAAAAAGCCAAAATTTTAAAAATTAAAATAAACTAGGGAAACAGCATAAAAATTTACAATTTATTAATCGAAAATAAGACCTTTAAGAATAGCTAACTGAAGAAAAACTTGGGATTTTCACACACCCATGGATAAGTGTTTTAAAGGATCTTTGAACTCTATGGATTTATTGATTATATTATGTATTGATGTAAACAAGCACATTTTTACACAAATCAATCTATTCCAAATCGTCTGAAGAACGATAATGTCCAAAACAAAGCTGATTATAATCAAATCTAATCCAAATTTCATATCAATGATTTAAAAAAAAACAAAAAAACAACCAGAAAGTTATTGTTTCCAAACAAAGATCCTGCGGATATCCCTGTAAAATATCATTTTATCTGCAATGTATCAAAAATAAGTCATTTAACTTCTCCCTCTTTTACGGTAGTATGGTAATGATAGAATTAAATGCAATGCAATTATGAATAACTAAAAAAATTCTGGAAGTTTTAACAAATTCTGGCAATGGAAGTTGAATGTATTTAAATTACAGGTTGGCATTAGATGTGAGCCTTGTAAGATAATATCTTTCCTTAGATATAGAACAAACAAATTAAGAATAATATATATCTTGTAAATACTAAAGTGAGGTTTTTCAGCATCTAGTCTCATCGAAGAAAAGTACGATAATTCGAGCTACAGGACTCGTGTTCACTAAAATATAAATTGACATCCCTAGTGCCTACGTTAAAAATGCTGAGAAACTATCATTGAGTAGGTCTTAATTTGTTTAATCTTATTGTTTTCTTCTTGATTTGAAATCAACTCGTAGTTTATCAATTATGTCAACCCTTCCAATTGTTGTATATTTTGTGATACAGATATTAACAGATTTAAAAAAAAAAATCAACGTTCGGGGCACTAATGAGGAATAGGTTAAAGAAAACAGATCACCGGACCAGTATTGTCATTTCAGAAATTTTATCACCAAACCTATCCAACAAAACTTTATTAAGAACTCCCATTTCATAGGTACGTCGAGCTCTCAAAAGGTAAAGGAAAAATTTGGAAAAACAACTGGTAGCTATCCTTCAGTATTTTCCTTGTTACCAACTTTTTAATATTTGGCAGAGTTATTACTTAGTATACTATAAATTGATAAATTCTACCAATATACAAATCAATCGTTAATACTTGTATAATATTCAAAAAAAGGGCGCACAATCCTTGATTTGATTTTAAATCAGAATTAATAATACTACACTTATTGAGTTCATAGCATGTAGAGTCATCTGCTTTAAATCAGAAAAGTCAATTGATGAAAAACAACTAAAGGGAGAATACATAGTATTTTTGTTTATCCCAAAAAGCTCGTCGCGTCACAGCTGACAAAAAGAATACAAGATAGATTTTCAAAATTTTGTTGCAAATTATCTATTACAGAAGAAGTTGTCTATCAATCGTTTAATATATAAACTTGTTATTTTTCTCTTTTTGATGTGAAAGGGTTTAGATATGCAATGAAGATCCCTAAAGCATATGTAAATAAAAATTCAATATGTATATTAATAAAAAATTTTTTTTTTATCTGTAAAACACTGTTGTCAAATTAAAAAAACATAAAAGTGTCAACCCTTTTAATATACCGTACAAGGGTAAGATATTATGATTAATGAAATTTCAAATCCTCAGCTGATACTCCCTTATTAGATAAATAAAATAAATCCCCATAGATGAAAAAAAAGAAAAACACAGTATCTACATATACCATATACTTATATACATAAATTCGGTTTGACGAATACTTTAATGCATATAATATGAACATATGTATACCTAGACATGTGCAAAATCTTGAAATAAGGAAAGAAAGAAAAATATCAGACTGTACCGAGAACAATTCTGACAATGCAAATTCTCTTCAGTCCTCACAGTTTCTATCAGTTAGTGAGTATTTTTTAATATTGCCAAATAACAATTTGTCAATAAAATGCAGAGGTACCAGATAGTAATTGCAGGCAAACTCTCTCACCTCAACAAAACGTCCATCCCTATTTATAACTACTTATACATAGGAATGTAAATAATATGCAAAATGCCGAGTGCGAGATTTTGTGGAGCTGTCTCTTCGAACAGTACTTTTTGTTTTCCAAAGCTGTTATCGTTTTCCCTTTATTACTGAGGGGAGAACATCTACCTGATAGTAAAGATCTTGCATGAAGGAATACATGCATTAAGGTCAATAAAGCAAATAAAATGTAAACAAAAAAGGTCTAAAAGTCCTCATATAATTATTAGTTAAAAATATATAATTTCCTGACATTAATTTCAGTTGATTTTCTGCCTCTCATCTATGGTATACATACATAATGTTATTATTTATTATTGATGTCTTCATTTGTATATATAAAGGAGAATTGCAGCTTGTAAAACGTCATGACAGCTCAAGTTGCTTCCCTCTCAACATTCATCAAATTGTCAGGGTCACCAGGTTGATTTTCTCTTTCTTTTTATTTTACACAACCCATTTGCATATTTTTTACATTCATACTTATACATATATATATAAATAGGAATGTAAATCATATGCAATTCGGGCGTGTGATAAAAAAGTGGAGTTGGCTCTTCAAACAAGTCTTTTTGTTTTCCGAAGCTGTTATCATTTTTCCAATATTACTGAGGGGAGAACATCTACCTAAGAGTAAAGATGTCGCATGAAGGAATACATGCATTAAGTTTAATAAAGCAAATAAAATGTAAACAAAAAGGGCTCAAGTCCTCGTATAATTATTATTAGTTAAAAATATATAATTTCCTGACATTAATTTCAGTTAATTTTCTTCCTCTCATCTATGTTATTATTTATTGTTGTATATATAATGGAGAATAGCAGCTTGTAGCTCAGTAAAACGTCATGACAGCTCAAGCTGCTTCTCTCTCAACATTCATCAAATTGTCAGGGTTGCCAGGTTGATTTTCTCTTTCTTTTTTTATTACAAGCCCGAATTGCATATGATTTACATTCCTATTTATAAATATATAGCGCATCTTACATTGTTTGTGCATTTGTTTGACCGGAGGACTAAGGAGTCAAGGCAGGGTGAAATAAGTTTAATTTCTTCCAAAATTGGGTTTGCTCAAGGTCGCTAGAGTCTGATTTCGAGACAAAAATACGATTCGACTGCTTAGGAGACCGAATTTAATGTTGTTTATAAGGTCAAAATTTAAAAAGTAATGGTGGATGTAGGGGGTTTAGGCGAGGTGAGGTCAAATGATCTCCACGAGATCATACAAAGTAGATGGAGACTGTTTTGATGTCACACTAATTCTACTTTAATGTGAAATTTAACTACACAGGCCGTTGTTTTAAGGCAATCAATTAATATATGTAGAATGGATCATCATCAATGATTCAGACTTTTTTATTAAATAATATAAAGCTATTGTATGGAGATAGAATATTGATAAAATTTCAATGATCATGACTCTACAAAATATGGAAAGAAAGACACAGCTTTAATACTTGACTTTATCTACCAATTACTACCAAGGGTGAAAATGTGCCACACAGTTCAGTATCAGGGCTCACAGTAAGGATAAATCTGGCAGCGAGGAATGACATCCTTTCAAGCCATCACAGTGTTACTCTACTAAAACTATGTATGTATTTATGTAAACGTCGATCAGCTGTCAATTTTTATGAACGTCCATTGGTAGAGCTGTAAATCCTAAGTATTTTTTCGTGCGCGAGATTTGAAGTGGATTGACAATCTGTACGGGATTTTCTATTTTCCAAATATTTCATCAATATTCCTTCATTCTTGAGGGAGAGAACGTGTAGTAATAACCACATATAATGGAGTAATACACAATGTTTACAAATAATTAATTATCAATAATAAAAAAATGGCTAATCGAATGAACCAAATGTTTTTGCCTAATTTTTTCTTTTCTTTTTAAAAATCAAGTTCTCAAGTGGACAAAAATATATTCGTGAATAGAAACCCATGGGCATCTCTATGCTTCACTTTGGACTATCCAAACAGGAAAAGAAACACACACCGACTCCAAAGTGTGTCCTAACTTCTTAATGTTCTTCTTGTTTTTAGTTGTGTAAAAGAGTACTAAGTCGTGACTCGTGGACATGTTTTTGTGAATTTGAATGGGATAGGTATCCCTAGATGCCAAGAGGTCTATTACGATACTCCCAAGAACCCTGACATTAGCTTCTACCGATTCCCAGACTTCAATATGCCCCCCCCTCCAATCAATAGCTTCAATAAAAGTAGGAGAGTGCCCCCCTTCCAAGATCAATAGTTGATAAAAATAATCCAAAGAGACTATCTAGACAATAATAAAAAATTCAAAAATATGCAGTCTGCATTTCACAGAATATGGATTCATCACCAAGTCAGTCGACAAGAAACGTGGCAGTGGCCGCTAACTCATTCTTGTAGTGTTGCATTGTGTTATAAGTAACACGACGAGCTTTTTTTGTGTAATCACAACCTCGATTTTCAAAAGGGAAAATAAAAATGTGGAAAAACAACTGGTAGCTGCGTTCCTTCTGTATTTTTCTTGTTGCCAACTTTTCAATATTGAGCAGAATATCATTTAATATACTATAGATTTACTAATTCTACCAATATACATACAAATCAATCGTTAATACTTGTAATATATTCAGTAATTTAAAAAAAGGGCGCTAAATCCTTGATTTAATATATGTTATTATATGTATAGCATAAATAATAATAGTAATACCATTTTTTGAGTTCATAGCACGTAGAGTCATCTCCTTTAAATCAGAAAAGTCCAGAGATGAAGGAAGAATACAGTGTATTTTTGTGTATTCCAAAAAGCTCCTCGTGTAAATGGAGAGTCAAATATGTTATAAAACTTATTAATTTAATTGCATTATATGTATACCTACGACTTTTAATAATAATCATTTACATACTAACAAATAGAATCATAGAGGGAGTCACAAAGGGACTGAAATGTAGGTACATAAATAATTTATAAATAGTTACCCATATATATATATATATATATATGTATACCGACAAATAGGTATGTAATAAGTGCTTATACATATATTAAAAAATTAATAAATATTATTCAGTTTCTCATTTCCCCATTGGCCCATAAAAAATAAAAAAACATTTGTATATAGATATGTTTAAGGACTTAAAAACAATGTAATTTAAAATTAAATATGTCCATATATGTAAATACTTGGGTAGGCATTAAAAATAGCAAATTTTTTTTTAGCACATTAAAAATTGATGCAAATGTACTTTGAGTCATAAATGTAGAAACAAGTGCATACATACTCTATGAGACTATATTTACATATATGTTTGAATGCAATTCAAAATCTTTTATTTTCTTTTAAGGTGGCTTTTTACTAAATCTTTTATTTATTTATGTCATAGGTACATAATGGAGACGCACTCGGAAGTTTACTGAATGAAAGAACATTTCTTGTATTTTCAAAGAATATCTAGATAAATACGTTTTCACAAATTATTATTTCGTTTATTTCCCCTATTATATAATATTTATTTTCTTTACATATTTGAATACTTTGCTCATATATTTTTCAAAATAGTATGTACATATTATATACTTATTTTGTACGTTTATACAACGACAATTTATAAGGACTTACTACTATATACATAAGAATATATACATTCAATGAATGCGTGTTTGCTCATTTCTCACAAATATGTACATATTTATTCTTTGAATTGATGCGAATACATAGTGAAATTTTACAAATTAAATAAATAAGTTCACATTACGCTCAGCTATTTTTCTGCTCTGTGTAATACTAATAATAATGAAGTTTTCAAATGACGTCATTCATACATTTCTTAAGGTTCATATAAATTTTCCTGTACTGGGTTTATCATTCATTACTAAGGATGTGAAAAAAGAGCCAATACAGGGTGTCCGTAAAGGACGATCCACAAGTGTAGTAATTTTGAGATGCGATCCCTACAAAAACTTATTAAGATTTATACTCTATTAGTATTGATTACATATTAAGTAACTTTCGAGTCAAGTCCGAATCCATAAAAAAATGACTCAAGTCTCATGCTTGAGACTAGTATTAGTTGCTATAAATTTAGGGTTCTATCCTTTACAAATTTTTAATGCCACTAAATTATTAATAATAAGCGTTTCTTAAGTAAAACAGGAAAATAATGATAGTGACATTCAAACGTAATCGGCTGAAATTCTTCCTTACTTCAAGGGTACCATATTTTGTATGATATCATCTCGTGCGTGCATAGAGAATAGGCTGTTTTTTATCATCCCTAATCATTACTAAATAAATATATTTGATTCTATGAGGAGGTTACACCATGCATTGTACCCATTCTAGTCCATTAATGAAGTAGGGGAGAACAAGGACACTTGTAACATTTTCTGCTTTTGACTCAGTAGCATATGTATGGTATTTGCAGGTTTGACTTTGATACACCAAATATTGAGCAAATAACTTATTAAAAAAAAAAAACACACACAGATCGTTCCATTGCTTCAAAGCCGTGTAAACCAGGGTTTTTTTTTGACTAAATTTCACTTATTTTGATTTAATAATAATTGTACATATACTTCATGAACTGTAGGAAATGTTAAAAAAATTAAATATATGAATGGATAAAACCCAAGTTATATATTTACAACATTTATTCAATTTTAAATAGAATTAATACTAGGGGTAGTTCAAAAGGATCTTTCTAAAATTAAAGAGTTTTACTATTCCCAACGAAACTTTGTCAATAGATGAAAAAAAAAATCGTTGTTATCCTTATAAAGGGTTTTTAAATAGGGATGACGGATTTTTATTTTTTAGGGACGGCGAACTACGTCATATTTTGTTTTGTTTTGTTTACATTTCTTCTCACAAATAGATTACAAATCATCATCATGGAGCAGTACAATCTTGAGACGCATTTGCAAATTATCCAAATTTATTACTAAAATTCACGTTCGGTCGTGGCAACTTTAAGTGAAAAATCATTTTCAGCGACGAAGCTCATTTTTGGCTCAATGGGTTTGTTAATAAGCAAAATATGGGTTATTGGTCAGGAAAAAACACACATGAGACACCATAGCAACCCAAAAAAACTTACTGTTTGGTGTGGATTTCATGCGGTTGTGCCATTGGGCCATACTTTTTGTTGATGATAATAATCGCATTACATTTCTGTGAATGAAAATTGATATCATGCTATGATAACGGATTATTTTTGGTCCCACTTGGATGGTATGGACTTAAATGACATGTGATTTCTACAAGTAGGTGCTACATGCCACACAGCAAACAATACAATCGATTTATTGAAGAGCAAATTCAGTGAGGAAGTTATTTCCAGAAATGGAGCAGTACATGGGCCACCTATCTCATGCAATTTGACGCCTTTGAACTATTTTCTATGGAGCCACGTAAAGTCATGTGTCTACACCAACAAGCCAGCAACACGTGAGGAGCTCAAAGCAAATATTGAACGCGAAATTCTTGCAATTCCCGTCGATTTATGCAAAAAGTGGTAGAAAACAAGGTTCAGCGATTGAACTTCTTCAAAAATGCCCGTCGTGGTCATGCAAAAGAAATTGAATTCCATACAAAATTGTAATTGAATGTACTTGTACACTATAAAAAAATTTGTTTATATATCAAATCCTTTTAATTTTATTTAATCCTATTAAAAAACCCTTTCGTATTTTTCTATGTTTCCTTCCAAAATAAAGGGAGACAAAAAGTCAAAGTCAATTGATAGTTGATAGCCAATTCATTCTAATAACTATGGGACCATTCTTCATTTAATAGTAGATAATCGTTCAGAGTTGAACAAAAGATATTATAAGTTCAATCAAATAACATTCAAAACACTCTTAAGGTAAACAAAAGTAGAAAAATCGACAACTGACAAAAAAACAAAAAAAAAAACCAGAGTAAGTTTTGTTGTTAGTGGAATAGCACCACACTGTAGCGTTTGTTTACTACTAATAAATTTAATCAAATCACATCTCGACATTATTTAATCGAATTAACTAATCAAATTTAGGTTCTGATTTACGTCATGAGTAAAAAATAGAATTCAAATTTCATTCTATTTAATATGAATAATTTTAATTAAAATAAATATTAGTGATATTTTTGCTATATTCAAAAAATAATATGGACCTCAATGAAAAGCCATATTATATTTCTATCTGTTATTAGTTACTAAAATACATAATAATTAATTAATTGATGGCGTTTTATAAATGAAAACAATTAGCACAGTCATAAAAATATTATTCATTTTTTGGAATCAAAATATCAGATATTGATTTAAAAAAAAGTGAACAATTAAGCAAAAAAAATAAAAAGTAATATATTACAATCGACGGTTGTCAGCTTAAAAAAAATTAAAATAAAAATCCTGGCTCACATTACTACTCAATTCAATGATGATGACCTATCACTTTGCATTTCCACAAGTTAAATGCATCGTAGTACATATTTAACTATGTAGTATTATGTGCAAGAATACTCTATAATGAGGATATATCTGTCTATTTTCCTCAAAATGCATCCCTAATTTATCAATTTGTGACTCATGCTTTTTAAATTATTTTTATTTAGATAGAAGAAGGGTAGACGTAATATAATATATTGTATAATTGTCCGCCTTCCAATTTGATCTCAATGTAAATTAATATTTGTCTTTCTTCTTTAAAGAACTTCATTATATTGGATATCGAAAAAATACCTGCATTGAGACAGTAAACTTTACAATGACGTACTATATCCATGTCAAATAAGTAATTAGTCAAGAAAACTGACACCTCTTCATGTACATATGTCCAAGTTTCGAAATCAATTTTTGAAAGTCTTTATCTGAATCCCTCAAAGTCTTGGTTCCCCAAAACCTTGGGCATATCTTGATCTCTTCAAACCTTCAAAGTCTTGATCCTTTTCTACAGAACTCAAATTCTCAGTCAAGAGTCTTTAAAGACTTGGTCTTACTTTCAATGTCAAGAGCAGAACCAATAAATTGATTTTTTCTTGTTCTCAATTCTTCAAAGCCTTAGTTTTGATCTCCCAAGACTTGTACTTGTCTTAGTTTTGATTAAGGTGATATATAAAAAAACATCCCTTCTGACTAACACTTAAAAATGCACATCCTTTTAAAGCCAATTTAATATTGAAACTCTTAATTTGAGAACTGGCAGTAAAATAATACATATATATGAAGCATAAAATAATTTTTAAAAAATTCTGTCATGAGTAATTATTATTTTATTGTTAGATAGAATAAATACAAAATATTTTATTTGACAAATTATTATAAAAGTTATGTTCGAAAAAGAAGAAGAATAATTTAAAAAGTGGAGGCACTAGAATATAAAACGACTTTGAATGTATATTTTCAAAAAAAAAAAAAAAAAAATGGTGAATTGAATGACACATTTTTAATATTAGTTAATATATACATATATATTTACACAAAAAACATCAATTTTACCTTTGATTTGCATAGCTATACAAGCAAATGATATACACAACCCCTTGCTATGAAAAAGTGATAAATGAAATTTTTGAACCTTGTTATGATTAGTGTTCGATCGGTCTATAAGGACTTCAGTTCTTTCAATCCTATCCCGATTAATCTAATCAATTCTAGGATCCGTCTTGGTCGGTCTTAGAGTATTACGTAGTTTTAGCTGTTGAAGTTTACGTAGCTTTTGATCAGTAGTCTTTATTTTATTTTTATTTTATTCTTCGGTCATAGGACTGTTGAATTAGTGAAAAAGATTGGACCGATATTAAAAAAAAAAATTGAGAGAGGGGAAGTGGAGAGACTGATTAGGAACACATATACGTCGGTTTTTACTCAATTTTTTTACAGGATATTTTATGGTGTAGTTACTCAATTATGTATTTAAACTTAATCAAAAATGATTGAGCAGAACTATCAGGCGAGTCGGTAAATGAGTTGCCACAATTTGATGTAGAACTAGTCGATATACTCAGTTATAAACATAAAAAAATCTTTAAGACGTATAAATCTTACAAAATAACACAGTTGGAAATAATATTCTCATTATTGTAAGGTAACAGGATGGATATACTAGATATTAATAGTAGCTTCTATTTCATTCTTCTAAGAGTTTCTTTCATTCACATGAGATCAAAGATTAATAAACGATTCGGTTTGCTCTATATTGCCCAATGCAATACCATTCTTATAAATACCTTTCCCCAGAGCTTCATCCCTTCCATTCCTTCACATCGCAATGAAATCCTGGAGTTGTAAATAACCTTGTTCCACTGTGACAAAGGTCCTTCACTAGCACCATCTGTTGTACCATTCCTCACTAATATTTTTTCTTCCCAACATGCCCTCATAAAAAATAATTATCTGGAAAGAAGGGGTGAATGAACTCAACTACCATCATGGTAGTTTTTTTTTAAAGAAAAAAAAAGTTTAACAACAATAAAAAAAAATGTTCCAGGTATACGCAGATGAAGCGTACACTATTTTTTTATTTGCGTGTATGTATGTACAATGTACGTAGATATATATACACAAACATTCAACAAAGATTTTTAAAATAAGGATCAATAAAATGGCCCGGCGCAAGAAATCCCAAGGTACTTTTTTGCATTCAAGATTCCCTTATCCGAGACTAAGAAAACCTGGTGATGCTGAGATCAAGACAAAACACTGAGGGATAGAGACAATTTAAAAAAAAGACTAAAATTATAAGAGATTGAGATCATTAACATGTAACCTTTTTTTGGATTTGAGAGCACCAAATTTATATTAATGCATGAGTCGACCGAAATGTTTACAGTCTCAAAATATAGACTTGTGTATTGTCTTGGCCTTAAATAGAGAGATAATAATATGCATTTATTTTCAACACAAATCATGACCACAACTTTAGAATATCAGTAGAATTACTTATCAATAATAGTTGATCATCCAAATTCATGCACTTTAATAAAAAAATAAAAAAAACAGGGCTCAAAGTTTATCATTATAAATGCAATTTGTCTCCTATATAAAATAAAAATATTTTATAACCAAAACAAAATCAAAACTTGTTACTGTTTTAAAAGTACCGTTGCATAATGAGAAAAATTTCCATTGACATCCTTGAACTTTTGAAACCATAAAAAAAACTACAATTTCAAATTAAAAAGAAAATTATGTTGATTGAACTCTCAATTTATGACTTTATGTATACATTTCAAAACAACTCAATGTATTTAGTTGATTCTTCATGTACATCTTATATTGTATTAATTTTCCTTTGTATGTTATAAAAACGTATGAAAAAGTCATAAATGGTTGGTTTTTATACTTATTTATGTATTTTTAATACTTTATTCTATAAATGAATAAAACAATTAATAAATTGGCATAAAAAAAAAAGCTTTTTACAGATGTGTTGGGAATTTATTTACACTTTATCTATATGTACATACATACATATTACCATATATGGTATAACTGTTTGAAAAGTAACATCAATTTATTCTAATAAAAACCATCTAAACCATGGTTTATTTAAATGAAGAATTATGGTTATAAATTATGTACATATGTATGTATATATTTATTTATAAATATATACAATTTGAAATTGACCGGGTCCAGGTATCTATTTTCCATTTAACTATGTATTCATGTGCTGTTAAATAAACAGGAGATCCCTAAAGACTCTTAAAAATATGTTCTCTTAATTCCCTTGTGATGACATTACATGTATGTACATTATTGATCCTTTCCATAATGAACTTGATTTGATCTTTTCTTTTTATTTTAATAGAGTGCTAAAACTGACATTGCATAAGATTATCAAGCTGAGGAGGGATTCAAATAAAGGATATCATCATAAATAAAAAGTTATTCAGTCTATAGTATCATAGCGCAGAGTCTAATTAATTATTTGTACGCTCTAAACGTACATACATACATGGCGTTTATATAAATAATACCTTTGTTTTTAACAAACATTGACCAATCATTAATGGTTTAAAATATACTAATTGTACAAAAACTGAATTGACAAACATACTTGGAATCATGCATGATGGGCCAAAACTACAATAAGGGTTCAAAATCAGGGGATCCTTCAACCAAAGGAGTGATGTGATTTCTTTCTACTGTATTATGTATCAATATAATCCTTTTTAAAATTAAAATTCAATTTTCTCTCTGTATGCGAATAATGGATGCAGTTTGACAAAAATAGAATTTCATATATAATTCATATATGACACACATAAAAACAAGAAACTCTTGAATGAGTCATATATTTTTTTTTCATCACATCAAGTATGAATATTGTATGTATGTTTGTATGTATGTATATACGTATCCACTCTATGTATATCTTCCCCTTTAAATACTTTAAAATAATTTATTTGGATGAGTGAGTTCAGTGGTTTTTAGTATTTATTATTTTCCATTCAATAGACTGAGAGGGAAAGAAAAAAAAAATATTTGGAAATGGATCGGCTTCTATATAGAACAAATTATATATTTATTAAATAAAAACTTGCAATCCTTTTTTTGACAGTTTTTTTTCATCATCCTAATAGATACATTTTCTACTCTGAGTAGAGTTGATTTATATCCCCTAGGATAAAAGAAAAGATTAAATCCACAAATTTTAATTCAACTTTTGACTTGAATTCAAAAATATGCCCTCACCCTCTCTTATACAGGCCTTTCCTTGGTCAATGATGAAGATAAGTACGTAGAACCTGTCTGAATACATTGTGGAGTCGATTTTATGCTCTGAATGTCAATATATAGCCTTCAGACCTAATATTGGAGAGTCACTCTCTGATTTTTCAATTTCATACTTAATCAGGAATTAAAGATAAAATCGGCGGGCCTTCTATCATGGTGTTTCTCCGGTCCAGATGAGTCAATTTAGTTTATTACATTTAGCACATAAAGTTGAGCAATGAGTAATTTTGTTGAGTCGTTTTCAAGATATTTGTGAACCCCAATATATGTATGTATATGTATCCAGAAGAAGAAAATTGCTTAGATGACTCGAGTGCCCCGAAGAAGCCAATCCAGGGAGATTGGTTTGATGCCATCTCCTTTGAGAAGGATGTTATTCTATCTTCCATCTTAGAGAAGAGTCATAGGTCTTTAAGAAAGACTGGCATTTAGTGACAAACAAAAATACATATATTCATTGTCTTCTCTTTGAAGCTGATTATTTTTGTGTGGACTCTTTTCTTATTTAAAGCGGCTGATATTGTGAACTCAAAAAGAGTTTTATATATTAAATCAAGGGTTGAATATCACTTTATTGAATAATATGTTAATGGTAGTAATTGTTGATTTTTATAATTTGGTAAAGTTTATCAATTTACAGTTTATCTTAATAATCCCAAATTAACATTTTGAAAAAAAAAAAAATACATATATTTTTTTTCAAATTGTTCCTTTCCCTTTTAAAAGTTGAGGTTGTGAGTGAACTAAAAAACTTGTCGTGAAGTTCGGTTTACAGATGATGGGAGAAAAAAGGGGTTTTGCCTCCAATCGGTGAACAGAGCTTTAATAACAATATTTGGAGAAGAAGGAGACAATTCTTCTGCCTTGGATCAGTAAGATGGCTTAGAACTTTTCCAAGAAGACTCTGGCTTTATAGTGGATGGATCAAAACTGCTATGACTATGCCTATAAGACCCCCCAATTTGATTTATTTTGGATATTTTCTCAGGAGCTATTTTGAGTCACACACTCATTGACGTGCTCATGGCACAATTGAATATACATGACTAATATTTTGGGATATTGGCCATATTTTTTCAATTATCATCCGAGTCTGCAAGTATTTTATACTATTTTAAAGTAAGTTTAGAATAAAGACCAATTTAAGCATTGAGAGCTGAATAATTGTTTAAATTTGGAGATGAAAAGTTTCGTGACTGGTTTGAATATGTATCCATACTTTTTTTTAACATTATTTTTTTAAAGGAAATAAATAAAAGTCTTACAAATGATTCAATTTACTTTAATTATATGCACTCTTAAAAGTATAATAATAATGTATTTACACGATAATTTAGTCAATCAAGCATACGACACTTTTACTCAAATAGTTTTTATTTTATTTTCTTTCCTCACTCATTCTTTTTTTTTTCCTCAAGATTCTCCTTCATTTTAAATATTTGCATATTACACTTTTTATATTTTTTTTGAAAATGTACCTACAGTGGTGCATTTTAAATGAATGAGAATGAAGAAAAAAAAGTTATAGACCCTTATATGAATGTGTTTGTTTTATTTAATAGATTTTTTCCCCGCCTATTAAAGCTCAAACTTCTCCTTTTCAAGTTTTGTTTTTAAATTATGAAGCTATTTCATAGAAAACGAATTTTTTTTTCCATATTTAACTTACAAAATGAGTTAGTGCCTCCTGTTGCAATGGAATGCACTGATTTATGAGACTTTAATTCCCCTTTCAGCAAAAACTTTTCATAGTTCATTATTTAATCGTCTTTCAATTATTATTATTATTATTTCTGTTGATTTATAGATTCTTATTGTGTGCTCTTAATTCATTTACAGATGCTAAAAACAAGGAAAGCTTCACTTTATTACTATTTTGTTTGAATAAAAGAATAGGGCCCTAGGTAGACGCCATAAATTTGAATTTAAAAAAGTGACTTTAGGAAATAATTTAGTTAATTCGTACTCTAATCTTGTCTTAAAGTGTACATTTGATATCTGGATCAACTTATATGGTCAGTATTACAAGTCATTGACTTGAAATTTTTGCCATAGTCTCTATGCTGTAAAAACTCTGTCCAACAGGTTTATTCAATAATAAATCCAGGCTTTTGGAGGATATTTTACTCTGGTAATAGGGTGTATAGCAAAAAAATCAATTTTTTTCTTATGAAATTGAAAGCTTTATTACACATAGTTGAAATAATATGATTTGAGTATAACATTCAAAGTTTTTTTCCTTATTTGTTGTCCACATGAGAGAAATTTCATTATTGGACAGTTTACAATTTCACATATTATTATTTGATTGATATTTTTGACAATTGTCCTTCCAGAGTGAAGTATATCCTTGACATCAAAATTACCGTAATCGTGTGGTTGACTGTTACTGTATTTGGAAAACACACATTTTATATTTTTGGTGGCCACCTGGCTTGCATTTTCACCTTTATCGAAGAAGACCTGTCAAGTATATCGTATTTCTCTTTGCTGGTGCCCATCTTTGAGGCGTGTTTGAACAATACTATGTAAAAATTATCACAAAATTGCCTAAATAGTTTAAAAAAATAAATAACAATCGTATTTTGCCAACACCATATAGCATGTGCTGATTCCATTTATACAGCGTAGGATATCGATTACTAGAGCCATCTACTGGAAAAATAATGAATTTATTTTTACTACACCTAATATTAAAACATGAAGGCTGTTTGTAGTTAGTCAGAATCAAAAATACTTAATTCGAGGGTTGTAATTCAATTCACAAGATGTATTTTTGTTAAAGTTTAACGTGATATGAGTTATACTTATATACAGTCTTAAAAGCCTAAATTAGAAAAATAAGAATTTATTAAGAATTTCGATAAATATCTACAAAACCATTTTAAGTGGGGGTAAATTGAACAGAATCTACCTCTCGTATAATTCATATACTATAATTGGTGTAATACTCGGTAAAATAAACAACTTGACTAATCAAATGGACGGTTGTGACAACCATTTGAGAGAGGGATAACATAGTGTTAATAGTCTCAATTCCCTTATTTTTTATTATTATTGCATAGATTCGAAAATGGATTCACAAAAATAACAAGTAAGATTTTGAGTAATGTACCTATGTGTTACTTATTTCTAGGGACAAGGACTCAAGGGACCTACAATTTCTAACCTAATGTACATATACCTACATGCATAGATTTGTACATTTATGTATGTCACTAATAAAAAGAATGGGAAAATAAATAATATTATTATGTGCTATTAAATAAGTTAGTTTTTGGTCCTGTTTGTATGTATGTATATGGTTGAAATTTTAAGTAGTGAGTCAAGGAATTCCTTCCATACAGCCAAAGAAACTTCTCTATTTACAGACACACACAAAATACATTATATGTGCACAATATAATATTAATATTTGAATTCCCATTTTTTATTCGACAATCTTTTCAAAGACATTATATGTTGTATATTTAAGAATTTCCTATTTGACAAAAAAACTTTTTGTTAAAAGTATTTAAAGTCATTTTTCTATCAAAATATAATTCTGAAGAGGATTGATTTGAGAGATCCCAATGTGAGCAGGAATCCAAAGACACTGCCTGCCAAAGAGTCTTAGTTCTTCATGTTCCCACTGAATAAAAAAAAAAAAAATCAGACAAAAGTATACGGTAGTACATTCGTGATTATGAGCCATATCTGCATCAGAGTAGGGGCTTTAGGCCATAACTGACTCAAAGTTTGCTTTTTCAAAGTGTATTTGTGCTTGCAAGAAGTTGTTTTGTTTGTAACGTTCCCAACCATTCCTGATTAAAATGCATAATTAAGGCCCTAAATTATGTGCAAGCTAGCCATTTCTGTGCTTGTCTCCCGTGCTCAAGTATTCTATATGTCATGGTTGGGATATGTACCTTTTTTTTAAAATAAGACTCAATTCGAATTAAACAAATCAATGTTCAGAACACTAAAAGAGGGATTAAATAAACTTCAAGTGTCATATAAAATTCGACATTCTGATTAATATACCTTATTTTAAAGGTATTTTTTCTCTCATGATTATACGTATTGTCAAATATTACAGGGGGCTCATCAATGTATGAATCCCCTAGACTAGTAGAAAAATAGATAACTGACAAAAATACGTAGTAAATATTCATGGTCGTGGAATAACGCCATTTTGATAAGAGAAGCTAAAGCAAGGAAATTGCATCCCAATAAAGAATATTACATCATCGTTATACTAATACATCACTCTGTCAATAAAAAAATATGATTCTTCTCATTGACAAGTTATTTTTTTACAAATGAATTTTGAAAACTTTGTTGGTCTATATATGTGATGTAGCAACATTTTGTGTTTAGCTTTCTATAGATGCATCCTTAAACTCAATTCTCACGACGAGCTTTTTTGTCCACTCACTCAAAAGGGAAAGGGAAAATTTGTAGCTACCCTTCTGTACATATTTTCTTTGTAGCCAACTTTTTAATATTAGACAGAGTTATCATTTAGATATACTATATATTAATAAATTCTACCAATATACAAATCAATCATTAATACTTGTTTATAATTCAATAATTCAAAAAAAGGGCACACAATCCTTGATTTAATATATCTGATGTATATATCAAAATCATAAATAATAATGATAACCTTTTTGAGCTCATAGCACGTAGAGTCAGCTGCTTTAAAGAGATAAGTCAACTGGTGAAAAACAGCTGAAGGAAAAATAATCCTTATAGTATTTTTGTTTATCCCAAAAGGGTCGTCGTGGTGATCAAGCTCACATTCCTTCATGAAAGAGTGCTGACTGAAAAATCCATCACATACTTCTCAATCGATTTTAAGACCTGAATGATGGTCTAAAACGATATAATTTGTATTGTATCTCTCAATAGCTGACCAAACTTTCAGCTATCCACTCTTTTATTGCAATAAATATTGTTGTATTCCATGAATATCGTCTATTCAATAGACATATTGACATATTGAGCATACTGTACATTACATATATTATAAGTGTACTTTATAATCTTTGACAATGGTGAAAAAGAGGAGTAGAGAGAGAGAGAGATAAGCAAAGGAATAAATATTATGTACTTTGTATACTCTCTTCAGTTACTTCTTTGAATGGAAATCCTCTAGGGGAATCAAAGAAAGTAGTTATGAAGGAAAATAATAAATAATGACAGAATAGGTACGTGTTGAACTCTTTTACTCCAACATGTCCATACACTAACTGATACTTTATTATTAAGAAAGGTACACCTAATAGATTTTGTAGAGTATCACGCTTTGAATCTCTTCCCTTAATGTTAAAGGAATACTAAATGAAAATCGTCAAAATTGAAGGAAAGATTTTGTTATTAAAAAAAGTAAGAGAAGGTGGTTGGGATCTTCAATTTTTTATTTATATATTTATCGATTTAGACCATTAGTCAAAGACTTTCCATCAAATTTAAACAAAAGATCTTCTTGGGGGGGGGGGGGGGGGCTACAAAAGCCTCCTTAAAAAAAAGGAATGAAAAGAGGATCAAGGGCCATTGAACGTGTGACTTACAGAGTAGAGCGCGTTTTCACCAACGTCATAAATTGTTTAAGAAATTGAAAATTACACCATTTTTTAGGCTTAATATTATAAAAAAAAAAAACTAAGTTCTTACAAAATCTTAAGGAACTTAATCTCAAGGGTTTAAGAAATAATAATATTGTTTGAAAAAAAAAACATCAAACTTTTGTAAAGGAATAGAATTTAGCTAGGTATACAGCCCAAATTGCCTACTTTTAAAATGATGACATCACTTGAAAATGCTTTCAAGGGGACTTGTTATTTTAAGTTTCAGCTAAAGAAAACTTTGAATTTGGACTAAATTTTTTAGTAGTAATTATCTTGTGCAGTTTTGTAGATAGATGGTAATAAATATCCCGCAGCAATCTTTGAAACTATTCAGTTCTTCTCAACTCTTAGAATATTATCTACTTAATGGTAGCAAAATGTAATTTTTTTTAACTCTATCAACCAAAAAAGAGGCAGAAAAAACAGCCCAAAATCAGTTGATAGTTTATCAATTATTCCCTATTAATAGTAGAAATTTTTTGCATTGCTGAACAAGAGGTAATTCGAGTTCAATCCATCAACGTTCAGGCCACTTCTAATAATGGTAGTAGAAAAATCGACAGCTGACAAAAAAAATACAGTGTAAATTCTATGCTAGTGTGATGTCACTGTGGTTCGGATATTCACAACTAGATGCCAGATTATATTTTGAGTCCAATTAATCAACGGTCAGAGGACAAATATAGGGGGTATAAGTATACAAATCAATAGTTGATATATAAATACCCTTAATTTTGAGAGAATATCATTGTAAATCCTTAGCTCTACCGGTTTGCAAAAAAAAAAAAAAAAAAGGAAAGCAAAACTTGACATGGTAACCCTGACAATTTTATAAATAATGGAGTAGAACAGCGTCAGCTGTCGTGACGTATTACTATATCTAGCAATGTAAATCATATGCAATTCGGGCGTGTGATAAAAAAGTGGAGTTGGCTCTTCAAACAGGTCTTTTTGTTTTCCGAAGCTGTTATCATTATTTTTTTCCCCTTAAGAAGGTAACATCAACTTTACCTCAACATAATGTTTTACAAGAAAAGAACAGTCTGCAAAGATTATATCATGGAGAGAAACAAAGGAAAAATTAAAAAATGGATGTCATTCATTGAGGAGAATGGAGTTAATGATATTTGTGAATATAATAATGAATCTGGAGTAACGTATTGTAATGTTTGTGGTTTGATGTTTTCATTTGAATACATATATAAAGGAAAATAGCAGCTTGTAGCTCAGTAAAACGTCATGACAGCTCAAGCTGCTTTCCCCCTCGACATTCATTAAATTGTCAGGGTTGCCAGGTTGATTTTCTCTTTCTTTTTTTATAACACGCCCGAATTGCATATGATTTACATTCCTAACTATATCATATATTCCCTTACCCTTTTACAGGGAAGGAAAATGATGTTCATTGAGAAGAGGAAATAAAGACAAATTCATAAGTTCTATAAAAAAATTACATGACTTCAAGGATTCCAAGTTCATTCAATTAGGTATTGTATTGATCATTATTTGTAGACAGTGTGTAGAACTCAATTATAGGTGGCTTGTACCACCTATAATAGGACATGTTCTCCCATCAAGAATCAAGGAATAATGATAACATATTTGGAAAATATGCTCCAAGTAAAAAGGATTTATAAATGAATAGAAAATTGTTGAAAAAAGTGGATTACATCATAATATCATTCCATTTCCTTGTCCCTATGGACTTCTTTAATTTATGTGTCCCTTGAGAGGATCACACTGAATGAGGTTTGTTTTCATGTCGTATGTTTGTATGTATGTACATAGTCTAACAAAATAAATGTCACCATCATCTTAGGAATAAAGAAGACATATACTTATCCCTCTGCTTAATATATAAAAATACATACATAAACAGACGTACTCCCACTGAAAATTAAATAAAAAACTACTCACATAAATTGACTTTTTGTAAATTAATTTTATTAACATCATTATCATCATGAAAACGAAAGAATTCATTCCAGGAGGAAATATGTAGGTATGTAGAGGAGGGAAGGAAAGGATTTCATGCCTTGAGTATAGTCCTGGGTATCCAAATATCAGGTGTATCAGGGGTTTTATTGGGCAGAATGGGTTTAGGATCATAGGAATCATCAGTAAATAAAATGGTTGTGGTACTGGGGTGCCGTCGAAAAAAGTTCCAGGAGGGAGAGCCTTCTTGCTCCTCATCGTTCTCTTCCTCCACTTCTTCTACACCTTTAAGGATACTCTCAGAAGAATTCTTGGTCTCTGGATCCTTTGAGATCTCGTCCGTCTTCCCTTTCTCACCCAAGGAGCTCTCCTCTCTAGACCTCAACTCTGCATTACTCTTCTGACAACTCATCATCACTTCTGCTAAATTAATTTCACTTCGTGAAACGGCAGAGTCTGTGACGTGTCTATGACGCTGTAGAAGCATCCGGGTAAAGTCCTTGGGAGATTGATGCTTCCCAGTGTTGGCTAGTCTAGCTCTTCGCTCTTTCTCACTCTCTATTTCTCCATCATCGTTGACAAAGTAACAGAAGCTCTGTGGTCGGGGAAGACCATTCACTCCGAGTTGAATATTCTCAAAAGAAGGGGCTGGACTTAGAAAAGTGAGAGGAAGACTCCCACGTCGCAGACTCCTCTTTGACTTTCGATTAATTTTCTTCTTCAGATTTGGCAGTTTACTTTTCTTTGGTGGAGGTGGAGGAGGAGGCGAACGGGAAGGAGCTCTGGATTTCATAGCAACTGGATCACTAACCTCGGAATGCACAAGAGCAGTGCAGAGCTTCGTCAAACTCTTGGTCACATCTTCCCCCTTTGACTGAGATTGGGTTTTGACTTTTAATGAACTCCTGGGTGAAGGAAGTGTCGCAGTGCCATCAAGGTGAACATGATTCTTCTTCGATTTACGAATATTACAACTAATGTGACCATTATTAGCTGGTTTCACCTTAGACTTTACAAGACCAACCTTCAGAATGGGTACACATGGATCTCCACGAGAGACCACAGGAGGGACAGGTACGTGTGTACTTTTCTTTGGTCGAATGACACTCAAATGGTGTGGCTCCACTGGGACTTTGCTTCCCCCATTACTCATATTGAATTTATTTTTTTGTGAGCCCTGACATTGGAGTTGGCTACCAGTTCCGTACGTGCGAATGAGGGACTGTAGGAAAAAAGTAGAGTACGTCCATGACACACTCATCACAACGATGATAAATGTTCCAATTTGTATGTATGGAAGCACTCGAGTAGGAATCAGCGTTATTCCAGAGCAAAGAGTGGTGAGGGCAGCCATGGATACTGGACCAGCCATATTTGATAGAGACTGAATAACTCTGTTTTCTCTGTCACTTTTAGCTCCTGGTGTGACATAGGAAACGCCATAGTGTAATGCAAAATCTGCACTCAATCCGACTGTGAGTGTTACTGCAACAGATTCGAGTATATTTAATTTCCATCCCAATATGACTAAAAGAGCCAATGTTCCAAATATGATGTTGGCCACATTAAGAGCACAAAATAGAGCCAAAAGTGGGTTCCTCGTCGTTACTAAGAGAACAACTCCGGATACCCCTGTAGCAATGAACACAGAACTGAGCGTTCCTTCACTCAATGAGTTTTGAACATCAAAAAATCCAAGATGACTCAGAAAAAAACCTCCCTTCATCTCTGGAGGAGCAGAAGACATGATCTCATTCTCAAACCAGGAATTGACTCTCTCATAGAACTTTTTCATTTCCTCATGGGAAAAAGAAAAGAGAACATCAGAGTCGTACTCGATGATCACGGCAGATACTTGATTATTTGTTATGTTGAACTTTGGTCCTGCCATACTCGGAATCCAAAAGTCAGTAGGAGTTGTGTATAGATTCTCGATGGACTGCAAAAGACATTTTTGAAAGATTGATTTTTCAAAGGGGAACTTCGATTTCTGACAACAAGGATATCGATTTTCCTCTGTGAGTCCATCCTCACATCTTCTTTCCATCCAGGATTTAAAGGTTTCAATAAAACAGTTGGAGAGAAGTGGAGGACCGAATGAGGGGGATGAATAAAAGGATTGTCTTCTCAGCTGGACACAGAATTGGAGGAGCCATCTTTGCGACGCAGGCGTAGTCATATCAAAATAGGGATCTAATTCCAGAGTGCCTTTACTCCCTGGATCCAATTGATTTCCATTATCTTTGGGCTTCACTCCCCAAACAAATGTAAGTGGGAGTTTAAGGCTTGATTCCCTGGAGACAGCCAATTCAAATCCAAACATGGAGCGAAATTCAGAGTCATACCTAATGGTGAATAATAAAACAGGACTGATTGAAATGAATGAGTTCAATAATGATGGAAATATTTACTCCTTACCTTTCAAAAGGATGATCCCACGTAAAAAGGCGAAATCTCTCCTTGTCTGGAAGTTTCAGTCCCGGAGAATAGAGTACAATAAACAAAGACACAATACCGAGCGTACCGAAGCTCAGTATCCAAAAAAATCTCGGTCGAATGACAAAATATGGAAGGATTTTTTCGAAAAATATTTGAATCCAATCCTTGATTTTGCGTATAAAAGAAATACATTTTCTTTCGTTTGGAGTGTCATCCGGTTTTGGGATATGCATGGATTTAGTTGAACAAGAAAGATACTTGTATTGAAATGAAAGACAAGCGGGTGTCCAAGATAACATGAGAACAAAGTTACACATTATGGCGATACTTGCAAATAAGCTGCAAGAGAATAAAGAATAGAACATATATATGATGACATGTTGATTCAGCCCCATTGATATAAACTTCATACAATGGTATAATAAATAAAAAAGTTCACTTTCCTAAAAGTTATATTCAATAATATCATTGCTTTGATTAGTGAAAAAAGTTTGTTTGATTATGTCTGTATAGGTGACTCACTCATCAAAGAAAGTCTACCTATATATGTAAAGATGAAAAAGTAACTCTTTTTTTTATGATTGCTTATTTTGAAGGGTTTGATTATAATTAGGCCACTTTCAATAATTATTTTTGTAATAATCATAATTAAACAGACTGAATGCATTCTTAGACCCTCCAATATTAAGCTGAGCCGGATATCACTTGTGAGAGTCCCTACAAAAAAGGTATTGAATAAATAGTAATAAGAGTTCATAGCCATATACAACTATAACGTATGACGTAGCACGACGAATATGTTCACAAAACATGATATAAAAACAACTAGTCCTTGTCCCATTCATGCTATTCAAATCTCTTAAACTCCTACATTTAGACCCAATTTGTAACTCTCTGTCTATTCAGACAACATGCAAGGGTGTCAAAAATAAATAAAAGCGAAGCTCAACATTATTTGACCCCAAGAATACTATAGTGAAATCTGTGGAAAGACACTAACTCCATCTATTAGAGTGTAAAACATTTTTTATTTTAATTGGTAGGCTGTTAGAATTGGTTTATATATTTTTAAAAAATACACCAATACACATGTAGGCAAGTGTAACTTTCACTTTTCACATGTGTTGTCGTAGCAACACACCAAATGCAGACCCGTGGAACCTCATTAGAAAGTATGATTGCTTCGTTCCTTCCTTCCTCCCATCTTCCCCTTCTTATTCAATCCCATGCAAAAAATAAATAGAATAAAACTATTGCTCTAAATACAATCTACATGCAACCGCATCAAAACCAATCCGAGATCAGATGTTTTATCCTGGCAATATAATTAATATGGCTGTACATATATATTTTGCATAATATACTCACCTAAAACATTTGATGGAGGTAATATTTGAGACATATGAGACTAGAAAAGCACCAGAGGTTGTGAGGGAAGTAACAAATATTGATAAAATAGAGGAGGATAGGGTTGACCTCAAACGGCATTCCAATTCCTGATCTCCATGGAGATTCCAAGACTTCACCATGATAAATGTGTCATCAGAGCCAACACCTGGGTACACACATGTAACTCATAGTTATAATATAAATGAATGAAACAAAATTAGTTATGGTCTTACCTATAGCAATCACAACAGCCAAAATATTCATGAACGGGAAGAAATCAATGTTAAGAATAAAAGTGTAAATAAAATAAGCTATTCCCAGTGAGAAAATGATGGTGAGAAGGGTGCACAAAGTCATGAAGAATGAGGCCGTGTAAGAGAGTACACAAATAAATATAAGGGAGCCTCCAAGGACTAAATATGATCCATCCTCAATCATATATTCGTTGAATAGGGATTCTTTTAAGCCTGCGCAATACAATTATGTGGTCAGGTTAATTATTATGGATCATGATTTAATACAAAATTACCTAGCTCCATGGCAACGATACTTGTGACTCCATCTTGGATAGGCATACGCTCTATAATGGGTCTAAAGTAGCTTAGAGTAATTGAGCTTCTTGCTACTGGTAAAAAAGAGATTGTATGACTAAGTATGTTGCCCTGGCTCCCCTGAAATGAAATATGTATGTAATAGAAGCAACGTCAATGACTACACTGTCTACATACCTCTGAGAAGAGAAAGTTTTTGTCCACAAGGAAATGAAAAATATGGTAGACAGCATTGTACTGTGTACAACTTGGGGGAATGTGACTACAGGGACGTAGAGAGGACAAATGACAATTAGGAAGTAGTTCCCCTGAATCATAGTATTTGGAACAGTTTTTAAGGAGCTGAAAACTATTCTCTATGTCTTCGTCCTGGAGGGGTGAAATAGATACATCATGAAGTTTAGACAAATATCCTGAATTAAAAATATTTGAATTACCTGAAGGGTATAACAGGATGTTTTATTGCTAAGAAGGGCAATATATCCACCCAAAGACCATCCGGGACAACAATGAGCCGGTCCCTTGGTCTCACATATCTCAGTGAATCCTGAGCCTGAGCGTAGGGTTCCATGATCAAGAGAACACATGGAAATGATTGATTCTCTTGAAAAAAGCGTGGTATTTCTATGATAAAACGAAAAAAATAAGATATTAGTTGTAAAATTAAAAAATATGACTTTATATAGGCATTTAAAATTTCAAGCTCTAAACAGATATGTATCAACAAGACCTGTCTTATTATGAGTCAGCATATTAAAGAAGTCAATAGACTCCAGAGAAAAGTTGAAACAATTAAATTAATGGTAAATATATTTTTGTGATAGAAATGGACTTTTAGTTTCGACACATAAGTTCTACCGTTGTGCGTATAAGAAGACTATAATAGAGAAACACCCATGAAAATATCAACTTACTGAATCAGCAAATACTGATTATACAGGATGTTTCTTATGAAGGTATGTAATTACATGGTTTTTGACATTAGAAAAAAAAAATGATTTAAATGAGAAACACATTAACAATTACGTATATACGTTTAATTCATATTTGATAGCCTATTCAATACAACTACACTATTTTATAATTATGTTGTTTAGTAAATACTATAATATACTAAAAAAAGGATATCATGAACGAGAGAAAAGTAGTTTTCGAGACTTACAATTTGCTGTGAATCCGGAAAAAAACTCATTTTTTTCCGGACATTTAGTTTCAAAACCTCATTAAAATATAGAAAATATGCAATTATCAGAAAAGCTAACTATAGATGCAGCATTATTTGGCCTCCCGATTAAAAATCAAAAAAATCAAAAAGGCCAATAATCTACATAGAACCATAATTTTCTATAATATCTTTATGCAGAAAAATAAAATAATTTCGTACATATTGTAAAAAAATAAATAAATAAAAAATAGTTTACCTAGCAGACTCAAACACAACTCGAGCATAATCCGGAAGAGGATCACCACAGAGCCATCCAATATCTTTGTGATCCCAAATTCGCGAAAGAACAGAGTCTTCGTTCCTACGTTTTCTACGCAAAAGTCTTTTTGATGGAGATCTAGAGGACGAGCTCTGGAAATTCAATAAATAATGTTAGTTAGAAGAGAAGTTTGCGAATACTTTTAGTGGTAGTTTTAGAATATGCAAGACTCTGTCAAAGAAAAATGATCTGACGAGTCTCAAATAATCTTCTTGTTAATTTTGAAAAAATCAACCAAGTTTTTGATTAATTTTATATTTGAGAGCAGGACCAGGGCACTTATTCTCAGCAGTGTCCCTCCCCTTAAAACCTTTCTATTTCACCCCATTTTTTTCAGAAAGACTATAATAAATGAACTTTATAGAGATAGACTGACTAAGGAGGATCTTATTTATTAAACATTCCCAGCATCATTAAAGAGTCAGTCTTTCTTTTTTATTTTTTTATTTTCAAGAACAAAAAATACACAATAGGTTTTTAATGAGTTTCCTCATTACTGCATATTAATGGCAATATCTACATACATTTGTATATACGTTTAACCCATCAATAAACAAACATTAAGCAAAAATCTAACTTACCCGTAATCGAAGAACAGACTCTTTTTTAGACTTTTTCTTTCTGCGTTTCCGAGGAAGGGATGAGACCCGTCTCCATTCCAGTGGATTGCTTGTCAATGGCCCCAAATGGCTTACAGAATCAATTAAATTATCCCATGCGATGATGCGTGAACTTATATCTGTTCCTCGAGTCTCAAAGCCGGCTTGAGGCTCAGAGAAATCTGGAAGAGGATGAAGGAGAAGAGATACTAGTATGGATGCAATGGAAGAAAGAGATATGAGGATCATAAGAAAGAGAGGACAAACGGAGATGAGTCTCAAATATCTGAAATAACAGGCATAGAATTAGAATTCAATATTATAACTTTTTACATTGCATGAGGGCCTCATCAAAGACATGATATTGGGTCTATTTTGAAATAAGTAGAATAAGTTTTTTTATTTTTTTTTAGAAAAGCCCGTGTTGGTGAAAAGTATGTGATTAGATATTTGAATATGGATGCTCAAAACTACAGGTGGTTTCACTAAAGTATATACACACGAATCTCGTTTGCACTTATCCCCCTTCTTGTTTTTATTATTTATTATTACTTGGGCAATATAAAATGCAATTGTTCCTACTATTTGTCGAGGAACTTTTAACAAAACCTTTCCTTTCTCACTAATTTCTTGCATTTATCTTTGGTTTCTCTTTCTTTACATAACAAACTTTTTATTCACTCGCAACCTCAACTCTCTAAAGGAAAATAAATTTTTTGGAAAAACAACTGGTAGCTACCCTTCTGTATTTTCCTTGTTGCCAACTTTTTAATATTGGGCAGTTATTATTTGGATATACTTTACATTTATAAATTCTATCAATATACAAATCAGTCGTTAGTTCTTATATAATATTCAAAAGTTTTTAAAAAAAGGGCGCGCAATCTTTGATTTAATAAACTTTTCATATATCAAGATCATAAATAATAATAATACCCTTTTTGAGCTCATAGCACGTAGAGTCAGCTGCTTTAAATCAAAAGAGTCAACTAATGAAAAACAGCTGAAGGGAGAATACAATGTGTTTTTGTTAATCCCAGTTTTAAGCAAAGAAACGTATGGAAATCACTATAATCCTTGTGAAAATGATGCCCCGTAAATGTGCAGTTAAATATTTGGAACTTTTTAAGAAAGTTTGTTTTTATAACACAGGCCGACATACATATATCGATTTTGAGTAGATTAAATGCAATAAAAAAAATGTATGTAGATGTATGAATAATAAAAAGCTAAATTAGGAATTAACTCAATTTCTTTTCAACTCATTCCTTCGCAAGATCTTTATTTTTCCTTTCATCATGCTATTTATAACATTTTTATAACCATTTAAAAATAAAATGATGATAAATACCCATATTAAAAAAGATAGTCGATGCAACCCTAGCTCATAACCATTATATAGACCTAATTCACTTATTTCCAAAAAACAATTACATTCATTACTTTTCAATGCTTCATTGAAACACGATATTCAATTATATGAACAATGCAAAAACACGATGTATATTATGAACCATCCTATCATGTTGGAGTTCTTCATGACCATTATTTTATGAGTCCGAGCAGAGTCAAGAGGCCCTTTATTTTAAGTTCAAGTCAAGTCAGCAGTCGCTATATACATTATGCAATGAGAAATATGTAAGTGCAACTCGAGTCAAAGTGTGCATCCTAACTTATAAATGGGCCCTAGCACCGGGACCAGAATGGATTTGTAAGCGGGGGAGTCAAATTCTATAATCTTGATAAATATATATATATATAGCTTATATAGTAATAATAATAATTTTGAAATAAAGAATGTTTGCATGTCCCCTCAAGCCTCGAGTATTTGATCTATCGTTTTTAACTTAAAGTTCAAGTCACAATTGAAATAGACTTATGTGGCTTAGAAGTTAGTTCGAATCTTAATGAAGAATTAGAACAGATTATACATTTTTTAATCTGTTAAACCATCTCAAACCTTTTCTAAAATCATCAACTCTATTTTAACTGAGGAAATAATCTCTTATTGAAACAAAATTGAAGATATTCCCATAGCAAAAAGAGTCAGATAACGCGAATAAAGTTTCTTTATTTTTCATTTTATCTACTTTTTATTTGATTATCCATTAGCAATTTCAATCCATGAAAAAAAAACAATTAGATTTTCTCTCTCTATATATAATATATTAAAAAACCCAATTCAATAATATCAAATTTAATGTAGGGTAGCATTCATTCATCTGGTTAATATACATATATGTATCGAAATACAACCATTTCTATACACGCATACAGGCCATAACATCATCAACAGTATAAACATTAAAAACAAAACCATTGATGAATAATTAAACAGAGTAGACTATTGAAATAGCCAACAAAACTCCTGAAAAAATTTAATTAATTGAAAGTAAATGGTTTTAAGCTATATATAAAGCCACAATTATTATTATTATTACTTTATGGTATTCATAAAATAGCATTTCTGTTAGGTTTCAAAAAGATATGATTATGAGATGAACGTTTCATTCAAAAAGTATACCTATAACACAAGTCAACAAAAATGTTATTTACGCAATACTTGACATTCGCAAATTACAAATTTGTAATTCATATTTTATAATATGCTGTGTCGTTTACTTTTAAGCAAAAACAAAATAATCAAAAAACCATATGAAAAAAGACCCATTCTTTGCAAAAATTTAATGCAGATTACACAAAGGGGTTTATATTTTACATGTAATCATCGAACTCTTAGAAAAAAGTAATGTACCTAAATGTAAAACAATGACGCCCTGGTTTTTTATCATCCTTCAAGCTAAAGGTGTTCATTTTAATTGTATATAATTTTACAAAAAAGTGTTTATTTCTAAATGATATTGTTTAACAGTTGTATTGATTTGTTTTCAACTTTATTGAGGCAAAAATCACTGGAGGTGAAGTGTCGAAATTTTAAAAAACTTCGTGGTAATGAAGGATATTGTATTTAAAAAAAAACGAAATAACTTAATACAAAAAATTGGGGAACAATTTTTGCTCTTTATTTCATCAACCACGAGTGATTGTTATCTCAAGAAAGTTGAAAACAAATTAATACCACTGCTGAACTAGGATTTTTTTTTACAAAGTTTTTATTCGCGAATGAGTAATTTTTTAGATTTTCTGCTCTTTCAGAACAAAAGATACTTTATTAAAATATACAATTATTGATCGTACTATTTTTAAAAAGTACATCATCCTTGGAAAGTTATGTTAAATGAATTTTTAATTGAGATAAATCAGCTTAAATTGGGTGACACCTCTCATTGAAAATTCTATTTAATTTGTTTAAGAAAAAAAAATCCATTTTCTAATGGAATCCAAGAGAGAAAGAAGCCACTATCGGCCTCTAAAACAAGTTCGGACTTGAATGATATCAAATGTTTTATGTAATATATTCCTAAAAGTAGCCACTGTGTATCTTCCAGCAAGAATTAGGAGGACTTGTAGGTCAAAATTGATAGTAGTAGTTCAATGAAGATAATGCATGATTTAAATAGGCAAGTCATTACCATAAATCTGTTGATAAAATAGTTCCTTTAGATCAAAACAAAGACTGTAAATGAAAGTTGCATTAAATACACTAACCAATCATTATTTTTTAAAGCACAAAATGAGTTTATTATTTCTAGACTTAAATTGACGTTGAAGTTGGAAAATGGGCCAAATTAGCTCAAAAAGGTGGGTCTGATTTCTCAAAAACCGTGAGACTCTCGAAAAAAAAAATTACGGATTTGAAATCAATGTGCAAAACTAAATAACTTTTATTATACTTATACCCTTTAGGATTTCCGACTGTTGACCAGTTTTATGAAATGAAATATAAGCCTAAATAAATGTAAAGAGTGGACTTTTTGTTGCATGTATACTAGTGTGTACACAAGTCCACAAAGTTTCAATTGTTTTTTAAAGCGGACTTTGATGCATTGTTCATGATTCATTTTATGCCCAAAAGCACAAAAATCAAAAATAATTTTTACTATATCGTGATTTTTGTCTGATAACATCAATTCAAACTAAATTTTTTAGACCAACGAAGCAAGCTCCTTTACAAAAGTATTGAAATTTATTGTTAATAACCATCTTGAAATTTTATTAAAAGTAATGAACATTTCTGTACCTCTTTTTATATTCGAGAAAATGTACATTGAATGCTGAAAAATTAAGGAACAATGGTTAATCTTTTTATATCTTTTTCATTTTTCATGACGCTAAAAATAAATAATTTGTGCTACACGAAAGGAAATTTATATTTCTGAAATGAATAAAAAGAACACATTCAAAAACCAATTATTCAAAAAAAATTATATTAATGATTTAATATAATTTAGAGAAATATTATGTATTAAAATTATGTTGAGGTTTTGTGATATTCACAAATTCAACAAACTCCGAGAGTTAATGTTTTTATTGATATAAGCACATACATATATGTATATGTATTATTCAAATAGTAAGGTTATAATAAATATAATATAATTTATTTGTAAACCTGAACGTTTCGAAGCAATAATATGTCGTCAAGAATGTACCTGAAGGTGCACATACTAGATTTGCTTCTTAATAATTTTAAAATTATCACATCAACCTCGAGTTGCACCTCAAAAAATATAAATCAAATTAGTATTGCTCCTAAATTAAATGTGTCATCAATCATGTAAAACTAATAAATTATTTCAAAGCAATACATCCCTCCCCTACTCGTTAAGGATCATTAACTCACTTATCACAAGGCCATTCAAAATGTTTAATGAAATAGTATGAAACAGCAAGGAGTTTTTAAAGTCTGTTACAAGTGACTCTGTTTGTCATTTTATTTATGTATATAGCAATATACAATATATATACATATAATGAGTATATAGGTATATACCATAAATAATTCAGAAGATATTGACAAAAAATATTTTTTTATGTACGTTACAAAGAAATACTCTTTGAAAAAAAAAATGGAAAAGCAAAAAAAATAATTTAATAAATGATAATATATCAAGGAGCTTTATCAATCTGTTCATCTATTATAAACATACATTTGCATGTTCAAAAACAATAATATAGTGTACCTACATATATCAAGAGTGAGAGTGACAAAGATATTAACAAATATGTATAGTCAAGCATATAATAATTTCGTACATATGTGTATCAAGGTATGTAGATTGATTCCATTTCAAGAAGTAGTACTTTAAAAGGATAGGTACGTAATAAATAACCATTGTGAAGCTCCAGTAATGGTTTTACATAGATAAGTTTATCTACGGCTATATGTAGGGATACATGGACCAATATGTATATTTAACTATACTATGTAAAAATACGAGTATAGATTTTAAGAAAGTTTTTTTTTGTTTTTTTTAAACTAACTATTGGTAGAACTGCAATTTGAACTCGATACCCTTCCAACTAACTACACACATAAAAACATACCTAGATATATTGTATTTATATAAGTGTATCTATGAATACAATGTTCATAGTGACTAAGGTATGTACGTATGTAGTAACTATATGTAATCATTTACTCACAAATTTTGTAAGATGGGTAAATGATGAGTATCGAGATTCGATATTCAAAATGAAAATAGTTAATTTTGCGCGGATGAAAACCAAATAAATTATTCGATTTAAAAAGTTGTTTTTCCTCCTTTTCACACACACCAAAGGCACCTGAAGGCCGCAATTACTATCTGGTGTCTCTACATTTTATATGTTGATTGTTATTTGACGATATTGAATAATACACAATAGCCACTTATAATTGATGCAAGTTCTCACCTCAACAATACAGAGAAGACTGGGTTAAAATTGATCATCAAGATATTGGACCCAACTGATATTTTTCTTTTCTTCCTTCAACTCAACTCTCACGGTGAGCTTTTTTGTTCATTCACAACCTCGACTCTCAAAAGGAAAGGAAACATTTTGGAAAAACAACTGGTAGCTGCTACCCTTCTGTATTTTCCTTGTTGCCAACTACTTAATATTGGGCAAAGTTATTATTTAGAAATATTATACATTGGTAAATCAACCAATATATAAATCAATCGTTAATACTTGTATAATATTCAAAAAAAGGGCGCGCAATCTTTGATTTAATATACTTTTCATATATCAAGATCATAAATAATAATAATACCCTTTTTGAGTTCATAACTGCTTAGAGTCAGCTGCTTTAAATCAGAAGAGTCAACTGATGAAAATCAGCTGAAGAGAGAATACAGTTTATTTTTGTTTATCCCAAAAGGCTCGTTGTGTTTATTTCAACATTTTGCCCGCGTTTAAATATAATAGGTCTTTCCCCTTTTACAGAGACAAAACATTCACGTTCTTTAAGAGAAAGTGGAATGAAATAAACGAAAATTCCTATCCATCAAATAATTATATTATATATATAAAGGATACAATTGATTAGAAATTTTATTGATTAATAATTATTTGTTGACGGGTATGTGTTACTCCATTACTCGTGGATAGTGTCTCATGTCATCCCCTCAAGAAATAAGGAATAATGATATGAGATTATTAAAAAAGAATTATGAACAAATCGCAATCACTACGAATATCCCATGCTAGTAAACACCAAAGATTTACAGGTCCAGTTATTTTCAAATTTGGGATATAAGTGATAACACATCACTTACCTTTTTCATAGGAGACTTTGTGATCAAAAAATATATGTGACATGATGGAAACGTATGATGAGTAAAGTTACTCGTCATGACTAATATGCAAGAAAAACCAAGCAGGAACATTCTCGTCTTATTTGAAACAGATGTATATTTCATAGACAATTATGAATAACATAATCAATAACATGTTAATTGTGGTAGAAAATTACATAAAAAAAAAAAAAAAAAAAATTTTTTTCTAGCCAATCCCCGTAATGAAATAACACCTTTGATTGTCTCCAAACCTTTTATTCTAAAAATGAACGTTGTGTCAAAAAATAATGTTCTTTGACGCTGAAATAGTTAGAAAGGAGCCTACGTACACATATAAATTTTAAAAAGGTTGAAATGAGATTTAATTTTCATTTTGTGTAAGAATGAATTGAAATAATTTGGAGATGACTTGATTTTGGATTTTATTGAAAGGCATTCAACCTAACAAAACATAACATGTGGATGTACATACCTATTCTTGATTATCCATCTTTTTATTCTAGAGATCTAATCAAAAATATACGTGTATCTATACATTTATCTGTGTTATGATAACAACCAAAAATCCTATTTACTTGATGAAGTGAGGAAATGAAGTTAATAGAAGTGGATTTATTCACGCCTTTAGTCAATAGAATTACAATTAGTGAATATTTTTTCCACATGGAGGAGTATTTTTCAAATCATGGTAGAATAATTACTTTATTTAGGTATCGAGATTGGAGAACTGAATCAGATGAGGTGTACAAAATGATATTACATAAATGGAATATAAATTCGTCAAAATATTCTTACTCCATTCCTTTTGAATATCTTTATTGAGCATTTCCCTGATAGACAGAGAGTTCAATACACCAAAGTCGACGCCATGTTGGAGTTATCTAATATAAAGTTACTGTTGCAAACTTATACCTTGTCATCAACCTTACCACATAAAAAATTTATTATTTATTTTGTTGTCAACTGTTGATTCGCTCTACAAATTGATATTAGGCCTCATATACAATAAAGTAAGTACGTGTAGTAGTTTTTATTTATGAGAAACAAAAACAAAATTAACTGTCGTATAGCACGGCGTTATTTACATATATTGTAACTCGCAACCTTTCCACCTAAAAGAAAAAAAGATCCAAAAATCAATTAATCTATTCTTCCGCACTATGAGACTATTCTGTATTTAAAAGTAAGGAAATGATCAAAGCTTAAAAACAAGAGATAATTCAAGTGAAATCAGTCAATGCTAGTTTTTGAATACTAATAAGGGGAAAAAGTAACTACAGGTGACCAAAAACAGAGTGTAATTACTTTGTTTTATTACTCTAATAGCACCATGTTTTATTTAAGCTTTTAACTACTCAATCAATTTTCTCTTATCAAAATAAGAGGATGATGCATTTTAGAATATAGAGGGAGAGAGGATTCATTGGTTTTTAAAATATACGTATGTAGGAATATAAGTATCCATATATTGGACCTATGTTTATGTATGTCTGTATATTGACTTACATACGTATATTCGATATTGAAATTTCTACCCTCATCTCATTTCGAGTCTTTATCTCATTGCTTTTTACCTTAAAACAAAAAAGTAAAGAAAGGAAAAGAAAAAAGAAGCAATCCTTTCTACTACTCACTCTAATAGTTTAGTTAGATAAAGGGTTGGATAAGCTCTCCTTGATCCATAGTAATCACATTTTTAAATAAAAAAATACTAACTATTTCCATGTACATAGACTTTCCATATTATTTTTATAATAAGTTGTTGAAACAGACAAAAGAATATATTATTCTAAAAGTAGTAATAGTCTTTTAAACGCATTTTCTCATTAGATAGGAAAACTTAATATTCTTGGACTGTACAATTCTCATTTTTACCCATCCACTACTACACAAAAAGGCTGTTTGTGTCAAGACTCTATGTTATGTATGTATAACAAAATATGTATTCATAAATTATCTGCACGATCCTTCACTCAACAAATAATTATAGAGGCATTATCATTACTAGAATAATGGGTGTAGACATACATGCCATATATATACATATATGTACACAGAACAAATTAATATTTTCTTTTTCATCAGTTGCCCAAAATTGCAAATAAATATATATATAATAACGTTTACTTTTGTTTATTTCTTTGCCAAATACTCTTGTGTATCCTTATAGGTAAATATCTCTGATTTTAGAACACAAAATAATCTCCACTATGTCTCTCAACCTTTCATTCAAAGATAAAAGAAAGTAAAAACAAAACAATTGGTAGTTAGCCAGTGGCGTAATAGCGTTGTTTATCAAGACTTAGTGTGTATTACAATGCCATCTAACGGGGTTGGATGTAGCATGTAATTTTATCATGTTCTACATCGTGACACTATCCAACTCTTAGATAGGGGAGTTTCCAACCTGAGTCTTGGGAATCGCATTATGACCCACTTAAAAGTGTTTACGTCTCCCACCACTCTTTCAAATTATAATTCCATGTCCTTATATTTTCCATGAGTATACTTTGATCTACAGCAATTACCCAAACAGTCCCGAGTAATTTGGTTCGCCGGGTATACCACTCTTTTTGTGACTGTCAGTGCTAGAAACGAACATTTATTTTTTCCATATTTTAATATGTGGATTTTCTAACAAGGACAAGAAACGAAAACTAGTATCGCAACCGGACTAGACAGTGTAAAGTAATAATTATTGGTCCAACCTTTTTTCTTACACTATTTCTTATTTAATGGCTAGGGCCTAGGGATAATATAATAATTAGAGATGGGAAAAAGGTTTAAACCCAGGTCAGCGTAAAGACCATACCTGAAATGATGTAATAAAAATTATAGTAACTCTGAGAAACAACATATTTGCTGACAGGAGATCATTTAATAGAGCTCCTTGCCTACTATTGGCGTTTGAATTTTCAAAATAGTAAGATGAATAAAAACTGAAATATTTTGCAGGTTACCAAAATATACATTTTTTTTTAAATTTACGCTCACTGGGATTGCCATATTTTTCACATCTCTACACATTATCCCTCCTTATAGCAAAATATAAAGAAGTTCAGCAAACTTCATCATTAATTAACTCATTGATAATTAGGTATGTATTTATGTATGTAGCTATAGTAAGGATATTCAGAGCTTAACAATATTTAATTCGAGTTCAGTAAATCAACACTCAGAATACTAGTAAGGGTAAACAATGAACAAATCAATAGTTGACAAAAATAGAACCATAGGACAATTAATATCAACAACTCCCGTTGATTTTTTTTAATGAGCCGTCAATTGGAGAACGATTGGAACATTTGAAATTTTACTCTTTAATGTAAATATTCAATTTGCATGATGACTTTTAGTTGAAGGATACAACAAAATATGTTTGTTTGTTGAGTCAAAATTTAATATGTTTAATCGGAATTATCTACGAGTAACTGAGCAAAACGTATTTCAGCTCTGTCCAGTCTCCCTTATCCTCTAATTACATCTCCTCATCATTTATTTTGATCCTACATCAATTATGTATTATGAACCATTATCATGTTGGCACTTGATATATATAAATAGCACAATTCAATTATGTTCAACTATTGGAGTCCATGTATATGGGCAGATGAAGAATCGATTTTGTTCCCTTATCTTACTCATGAAAAAATGATAATAAATTATTATCATTATTATTATTTTAATATTGACACACAGGTAATTAATTAAAAGAATAAAGTAAAATAAATAAATAATACTAATGGCCTCATATTTATATATAATTTATGAGACTAAAAATACGAGTGTAAATTAAGAAATAAGCATTTATTTATTAAGTATAAATATCAAATTTCAGTTTTGAGTGTATATTATTATTTAAAATAAATAAAAGCATAGGGAGTGTTCAGCACTCATCTTTCACTCCATGAATGTTTTATACCGTTTTGTAGAGGGATTCATACAAACTTTATGCATATAGAAAAAAAAACTTTAATCAAAGCCAATGGATTATAGCATACAGCTACACACAAACATATTTATGTACATTATACATAACAATATTTACTTCTATACTTTTGTTTAGCATGAGAGAAAATGAAATAAATTAGTAATTCCTTGTCTCCTCCGTTTTGCTCATTATAAATTCATATAAATACATCTTATTCATTTTTATTAAAAAAAACTTAGAGAGGCCTACGTTGTTGCATTTATACTCGTCATATTTTTTACATTTAACAAAAATACATGCATATGATGTCGGTTTCTACTATATATATATATATATATATATATTGTAAACTGATTCTACACTCAAGTTATAAATGAAAATGTGGTCACACGTGTGGATAAACACTGTATGAATATCAACTGCTTTAAAATCTAAAAGTAACCGTTTTTAAAATTTCCAATATTTTTCAAATTGCTTGAGTCACTCCTTTAAAAAAGCCAAAAGACTCTTAGATTCTTGTCACTTTGACCATGAGTTTACATTGTTGTACAAACATTTTGAACATAAATTGCACACGCGTCTTATGCAACTGCGACTTCAGACTCTATTTGAACTCATATTTAAAAGATTACTTAGTTCTGAATAAGAAGACTCGAGGCTGCTTGAGGAGGCTCGCAAATATCCTTTATTTCAAATTATTATTAATTTATATAATTGAATTTTTATTTTACAAACGCTTTCGGCTGTTTTTGTGTCACTTACGTCTCACTAAATGCACTTAAGCTCAAGCAGAAAGACTTGATCCTTGATTTGTTAAAAAAATGACTTTTAAATAGTTTTGTTGGCAATTAGATTGAATTAGGATCAGACAAACTATAAATTGATTATGTCAAATTAGTCTAAATAAACTGCCAACGATTCAAATTGGACTCGAAACTTGATTTGTGAACAGCCATTATAAGTGATGCATAATTAATTATTGCATAGTAGTCATAATTTACAGATATTTATGCAAAAATTAAGTTCAAAGATATATTTTTACATCTCTTCCATCAAGAATTGCCAAATTTTATGCATTTAAAAACGTAAATATCATTTTACTCATTTTACTGATTTTTTTTATATTCATAGTCTGCTATCCATAAAATTGATTCTATAAGTGTCCTTTTTTTTTCTTTTTTTATGCTTTTTATCAATTTATGAGTGTATACACTCTATGCTTCTTTTTGAAGTTTTTATATTAAAAGTTATTGTTTTTTCCTTTATAAAACTTTGTATACACATAAAATGTTCAGGATAAAATTTTAGCGTTTCAACTATTTATTCTTTGAATATGTATCTAGCTTATTTAAAAAGCAATATGCATTCATATGAAAAAAGTATTCTAATAGAGTAGAGATTTGCTATCATTGATTCTATATTTTAATTTCTTTAACGGCCAACGAAACAAATTTACCATAAAGTATAATGTATTTTGTAAATTTATGACTGTGTTTTTTTAAAAAACTTTAAACATATAAAATTTATTTCACTGTTTCCAGAGAAACATTTTTTTGGGGATAAACTGACCCTCAAATATAGTCTGAGTTATGGTGGTGACCCAATCCTTGATTTATTGATTTATTTCATGTAACTTTCCTTTTTTTTTAATTTGCTGGATTTACATATATTTGAGAATCTAAGAAGTATCATCAGATTTTAAAGTCCTTCTTTAAAGTTGAAATGAAGGATAAAGAGGAAAAAAAATCCTTTCTATTCAATTGAAAATCAAAGAAATCCAATTTTTTTGGGTAATTTTGAATATAATAACCAGTCAATGATACTTTAAGACTTTTTTGTGGATCTATACGTTCCTTTTCTCAATTTAAGTTAGAATACATATCTTGTAACAATAATTTTTTGACCAGAAAAGGAAAAAAAGAAAAGAAAAAGAAACTACTGTTAGAATGGAAATATCTAGACAACGAAATAAAAGGGACATGACTTAAAGAAATAAGCCTTTTTTTATACTTTTTTTAACATCTAAGTGATGTCACTTTTGAGAAATAAATTATATTAAACTAATAGTCATCGTTTCGTTGAAATTCATATCTTAAAGGCTCTCAAGACAATGACAACTTGTTGTCAACAGTTGCAAAAAACCCTGTCATTTTTAAGTATTCAAACGAAAAAAATCTACCTCATAAATGGAGGGTAAATATCAAGAGACAAGATAAAAATTTAAATCTTTAAAAATCAACTCTGTGTACTGTTTTGAAAACTCAGTGCAAAGACCTACTCCACCACCCTTAATCCGTCTTTCTTGATGGCACTCACGTCATTGTGGAGTTCTTTATCAAATCCCTGATGGTAAAGAGCATACTTCTCAAGACATTCAAAATTTGTTGTAGAGCTCTCACTCATATCATCTTTATACATATATCGGACGAAAATTGGACATTTCCCGAAAGTTTAGAATTGTACCATCAGTGATTGGAATCAGAGGCACAGAACCAAAATTTGAGTTTATATTGTAAGCCTCAAATCTTTTTTAACTCCTTTTTCCAGCCTTGAGTTTTAATTTCAATAGCTTTCACTCATAATTCGCTTCTTCAATTCTGGTAACGAGTCCGAATAGTCGCAATACTTTCAATATTTTCGAAGCTACATAATACAAAAGCATTTCTTTTTTCTTTTCAAAAGCGCTATCTGGTAGTCTAATAACTCAGGAGCAAAAAGGTCTATTGAAACCTGATATCTTCATGACTATATAAACTTTTATACAAGTTTCATGTGACGTAAGATGTCACTGGATCCTTGAAATACTTTACTTTGAATCAGTCTCATCCCCCCTAATATATCCCTAGCTTATATGTAGATAGTTGAGCCCAATATTTAAGCTTCAATATTCAAATCATTTGATGTATCTAATATTATATATTTGGGAATGTATCTAGGCCCAAATCTTCTAAATAGCTGTTAAATAAATAGTTTTAACTTATATTTTATAAAAATTGAACAAGAGTTAATTCAAAATGATCCGTCGTTTCATTGCTTGAAATAAGATCAAGAGTGAATTGATTAATTATAAATATTATAATTCAGTACCTTCATTAAAAGTTGATGCTATTTTTATACATGATGATCAAATTTGTAAATAGAGCCCCCTTGCGGAATATATTGAGACAAAACACTGTGGCTTATTTCAAAGATAAAAATTGAGCTGTGCCTTTGTTTTTTCTTCTTCTTCTCCAAAAGCCTGGGATTTATGATGGTTTATTTACCATATTTGTATCCACATGTATCAGTGGGTACTGTCAAAAAAACAGCAACAGATACATAACGAGGTATATATGTAAATGGATGTTTGCAAATCCCCCTTCCACTACAAAAAGGTTCATAACAACATACTTATAGCATTCAAAACAAATTCAAATTGATTGGTATTCAAATTATTAAATTGCCATTTGGCAACTTTCAGGAGGCCTAAGCCCGTGATACGTAAACGGACTTTTAGTTTCCAATATACCTCTTAATGATTGTAGATGTATGGTAATTGAAAGCTTTTGCAAGGGACATGAAGCTGAAAGTATAATTAGATAATAAAGTAACGATTCATATTGTGCCCTCTCCAAAGAAAATAAAAAAAATTGGAAAAGAGTTTGTAGATATGCAAACTTCTCCTCAAAACTTGGGAATGACAAGTTTTATTTTAACAAAGGTAATTATACACTTTTAAGAGTAAACTCCTCTACCCTTTGTTCATACATAGTATACCTATTTGATGATAAAACATTCGTGTCACATACTTTGAGTCTCACCTTAACTCACGTTCACACCACATTTCTCGTATCTTAGAGTTATTATTATTATTTTACATTTTAGATAGACAAATGTGTTTCTGGAATTCTCTACTTTTGAATAACTCCTTTGTCACTTCTATGTATTTATGTATACATATTGCAAATGTTTTGTTTTGTTCTGGAATTGAATGAGGGAATTTATATAAAAAAAGTCTCTTGATGAATTAATTATACCCTTCAACTATGATCTAAACAAACTTTTTCCAAAGGTATTTGTGTAAGTTTTCGTTGCTTATGTAATAAAATAAAGACTATCATATTTTCTCTAGCTGGAGCGTAGTTAAGGGGGCGCGGGGACATGCCACCGATTTTGTGGAATCCCAAGTTTTAGAGGGAAGGGGGTTCGAAATTTTACGGATCGGAGTCGAGATCAAAGTGAGTGTAAAGTATTTAGATTCGAATTTGACTCAAGTTTATTTTAAATATTAAAAAAGAAAAGAAAAGATGAGCAGCGATCTTATTTGCTCTTATTCCCTGTATCTCCTTCCCTTATTTTAACAATCATATCAGCGCCCCTCTCTTTTAGAGACCCTATTTATTAATAGCAGGCAAATTTATGTACATTTTTTTTTATTATTCCCAATATTCTATGAGAAAACAATGATGCTTCAATAGGTTAAACATTTATTAGTCTATAGATTTCTCTCATGCAAAACAATTTCTTCATAAAAGAAATAAATAGGAGCACAAAAATATCCGTAAAAAATGCTACAAAATTAGAAAGGCATACAGATAAACATACACAGAGACCAGAGGGACTTGCAAAGATGGAACATTGACTTTAATTCACATTTGAATATACAAGATACAAGTAAATAATTTAAAGAAAGAAGAATATTTGTTTAAGGAAGAAACTAAAGTAAAAGCAAAAAAAAAATCCTTTAATTCAATTTATTTCCAAGTTGTTGTTGTTGTTTTTGTACTTTTTTCCTACAAAATTTAATGTATGTAGAATATAAGGATGTACGAATTATAAATACATAAAATATATAGAACTCTATTGGTTCACGATTGATACAGGATTGGAGATGAAATTTGTGTATTTTTTTAGAATGTAAATTTAAACAGACACATAACCTTTTTTCTAAGTAGATATTCGTGTTAATATTCCTATCAGAGATTCTAGTGACCCAAAAGGTCATTCTAATTATTTTGCTACTGTAAAATAAGCATGCACATAAATATATTAAGGTAATTCAACTAGCATGACACACGCTGAGACATATTATTTAAATTATGTAGATACAAAATGAGCAAAATGAAGGATCACGTTTAAGTTCACTCCTAGGAAAAAGTAATGAACTACTCAAGAACAAAAAATATAATTAATTACGCGTAATAGTAACTAATTTAATAAACGTTAATGTATATTTATCTCTATAACAAAAATAAAACCTTTCTTTCAATTTAATATTTAAAGCTGAATTTTAATGTTTTATTACACAGAAAACAGTAATGACATACGGAATAATCAGAGATACGATCAATTGAATTATTTTTAAAATTAAAGATCTTTTATAGTTACAGAGTAACAATCATTTTTTTGTTACCTCGTTACTGAAAAAAGTGACAGCGTGAATTTCATCACTGACTGCTACATAGGTCTCTGAATTGAAAAATAATAAAATGAAAAGATCCATGACTGTTATCAATATGTGATGTCATTAACTTTAGGCTACCCTTTCCTCTCCAACCTCCAATTTATGGATTCATCCAGGACCCCTCATATAACTAAAAGAAAGAAAAAGAAGGCTCATAAACCACGATTCCGTAAAAGCCAATTAATATGGCTAATACTCTTTAAATTTATTTTTGAAGTAAAACCTAAGAGATATGTAGTAAGCTATTTACATGAGACTCATTTTCCTGTTTTATCAGCTCAAGTACACAAGAGTGAGCTGATTTGGCAAAAATGTAAATATGAAGATAAATTAATATTTCAATTAAGTTTAGATTCCTTTCCGAACAAAGCTGTACTTTGTTTTTTTATCAGGACATACCGTATAATACATAGACCCATATTTGCATTGCATTTGAAGATTATCTTATTTTCTAACAAATTTTACGTTCAATGCAAATATGGGTCTATATATTATACGGTATGTCCTGATAAAAAAACAAAGTACAGCTTTGTTCGGAAAGTATATAGTGATAATGTTTATAAAATTTTATATTGCCATAGTCTGTAAAAAAATATGTGTATGAGGATTATTGTATAAGACTAACGTATTTTTACTGAATGGATATACTCTTAATTTGTGCTGTTGATTATGTTATGTTATAACGAAAGTGGGTTTTTTTTGGCAATTAAAAACTTCAAAGTATTTGTATCCCCTCTGCTTTTATTTTAGCTCTTACATTTTTACTTGCTTAATTTATTTATTACATACGTATATATATATACACTATATTCCTACCTTTTAATGAATTCTATGTTTGTGTAATAATAATTTGTTTTATATCATTAATTATGTAAAATAACAAAAACAAGTCGTTCCTATTAGTTATGAAAGAATTGCATGCAAGAACAAAAATGAATAAATCACTATAATAAAATAGTCAATTGTAGTTATGTAGTATATTGTTTCTAGTGATGTGGATCTCAAATAAGGACCACAACACTTGTAATTTTTTTGTAAATTATCATTTGAAATAGTCAACAACCATCAAGTACAATTTGCATGAATGTTTTAGCTCGTTAATAAAATTTTGAAAAAGTTTTTTTTTTAAGGATATATAATTTATATATTCCTTTTGCCCTTTAGATATATATTTTAGATATCATTATTTTAGAAAATCTCATGGAATGAGGTCATCCTTGTGCATAAAAGTTTGCTAATTTTATTTAATTTGGATATTTTGGTTTGAAGTGGATATTTTGGTGAAACGATTCATTAATATAATTTAAGAAATTAGTTGCCATTTTATAGTGTTTAAATGAAATTAGAATATATTACATTTACATTAGTGATTGAAAACGCGTAGAGAACGTGAAGTATACCAAAATAAATACTAATAAAACACAACATGAGGTTATTTTTATTGTATCTTGCAACCTTTTTTCGGAAAAGATAAAAAGAAAAAGTTTATAATCAGAAGTTGGCTAAAACTATTTCCTACTGATATACCAATAATTCTTAATTTCATATTAAGAAATCGTTTTAAGTTTAATAAAAGCTAAGTTGAGTTTTTTTTGTTAACATTTTGAATTCTAATCTGCTGGGGAGGAGAAGAAGAGGAGGAATCAATAGCTGACAAAAAAATACGAACACAGTTTAAAAGGAAAATTATTTCGTCGAAATTCTTTTACACTCTACATTTAATTGTATTAGCACTTGATGCTCTGGTCACTAAAGATCATTAATTTTTTTTTTAACTCAAATTTGCCCTTATAAATTGTAGTTGTGTTTAGTATTTTACACTTTTTATGGTTTTGAGGCAACTTTTGAGTGGGATAGATAAAGACAAGAAATTACCTTTGAAGATTATCTTATTTTCTAACAAATTTTACGTTCAATGCAAATATGGGTCTATATATTATACATATATATATATATATATATATATATATATATATATATATATATATATTTGAATCCAAACGTAACTTTACTTTAAAATAACGCTCTCTCAACCTTTCAAATAAATTAGTTTAAACGTAGTTTTGGTTTTCAAATATCATACGTATAATATACTTAAGAATATGATATCGAAGACTTGTAAAATAAATTATTACTAATGAACAAATATAATTAATATATATAGTTAATTGCTTTTCAGATTATTTTTATAGTTTAAAAAATGAAAAAGATTTTGAGCTAAAATATTGATTAACTCTTGTATCATTCTGGGGTGTTTATTTATTTCCGATTAATTATGGCTTAACTACTTAACAAACTCTTTTCTATGGATGAACTTCATGAATAAAGTTGGAGTAACTATGATAAAAACAAGAATTTGCGAATTTTTGAATTGCTATTTTGTTTTTAATTAGCAAAGTGTTCGAATAATCTACGAGCTTAAAGTTATTAGGATAAATAAAAACTCTCAAATAATAAGAGATAATCTGATTTTTATATATTAATATCATTTCAAATATATAAAAGTCTTTTCTTGAGACCTGTTTATTTAAGCAAGGATATCTCGATATCGAAGTCAATTGAATTTATATATTTAAAAATAAAATATTAGGCCGCACAGCAGAAAAGGCCATGGAGTGAATTCATATTTGACATAATTTAATGATAATTTGAAATATGGATATAAATTACATATAGTATCAGTAGATCCAATAATAAACCATTGGATAAGATCATTAAATAGCTCTTTTTATAATGTTTTTAGGGGAGTTTTTTGTTTTTCCAGAGTGACAGATAACTCATTCATAGCCTGAATACAATCTTTTATTTTCAAAATAAGCAAGGGATCTGGAGTGTTCTAGCTTTGGAGTAATATTGATTTGATAGCAATTTTATGACTCCTTTTTTGTTATAATACTTTTGTATTATACATATTTAAAGCATCAAGACTAAAGTCTTGTAATCAAAGTCATAAATCAATCAAGTTCACAATTTATTTTCTGTCTTCATAAACATATACGCCCCAATAATACATTATTGAACGTATCTTATTCAACAATTGTGGCCTTTATAATTAAATTTATAGGATAGTTTGAGATACTAATGAATGTTATCTAGAGTCTAGAGCCTTCATTTCATTCATGAGATTTTATTCGGCCCTGATGTGGCCTTTCAATCAAAAATGTGAATTTAATCTATGTATACTTTTTCTTTAATGATGACTTGGAATTTTTGTAATATTGAAGATCATTTTGCTGTGCCATTGAAGAATGTATTAATACAAATGGAAGATTATGAGGCATATATGTATTTTCTCGCTTATTTCTACAAAAGTATTACTAAATTCATCATTGCAAAATTAGGTTTTTTATTTTCTCACGATGTGATTTTTCTTGTATCTTTCACACTTTCCTTTAAAGAAAAGGCCAAAATTGGTATGAAGTTATCTAATTCTTCTTGCCAACTGTTGGGGCAATCAGATGCAAGTGTAGAAATACAATCGACAGCTAACATGCTAACACAAAATGCTGTATAAATTTCTATGTTAGCGGAATAACGCTGTGTTTTATTTTAAAACAATGTTTACAAATTTTCTTTTGATTTAAAAAGATTAAATATTTTGAAAAAAAGAAGAAGCTAAAATTGGAATTTAAATGTCATTTACAATTTAACCAAGGCCTTAAGGAATTAATGAATACTTTAACTCACATTTTTTATGTGTATTTGTTTTTTTTCATGTCCATATTCACTTAAAATGTCTATAGACATCTGTCAAAAGTTCGTTAAAAGTGCAACTACAAAAAAAAAACAACAACTTAGAAGATGAAATATAAATCATAAAAATAAAATAAAGAAGAAAGTGAGTCGTGTGTGTTAGAGACGAGGAAAAAGTTTCAGTGTGTTTAATCCTCTTGTAACTTTTTGTTTTTCATGTGTAAGTAAGTAAAAAAAAGTAAGCACATGTATGTGTACATAGAGTCCACTCAAATAATAATAATAATAAAGGTATGTATATGTAGGCATGATTGTACACATCCGTTTTTTGCAAATGATTTTGTTACATAAAAAGTGGCGAAAAACTGACTTAGAAAGTTTTTTTATGAAGTTAAACAAAAAATATGTATGTAAGTAAGAACCATTTTTTGAGCTATGCTTCTCCCAAACGTTACTTATATTTAGGTAAGGGATATGATAATTATATTACAGTGATCAATATGAAAGGTCCTTGATTGAGGAGCCCTTTCACTGACATCACAGGTTGTATATTACATTTAAAGCAACCCCATATTGGAGGGATAGTTCTTGATGTATCTACGGCTACTTTCCGCCCCTTCAAATGTAATTGTCTGAAATAAAAGTGAATAAAAAATAATTCTAACTAGAAAGTGAGAGCTTGATATTCAGTGAAAGAAAATTTGTTAAGGTATGGTCTCATGTTCAGTCAAGAACTCGAGTAACAATTCAAGTCTCGAGTTTTGGATTTTAAGGTCAAGTCTTCGAAATACAGAATCGAGTTCATGTCAATTCTCAAGTCTCGAGCTCAATATAAAGAGCTCTTCTAATAAACAGTGGATATATGGTTATACATTTAAAATAGGATATCCGGACATAAAAAACCAAATGGACAAAATATAATTAATGTATTAACTACCCCGAGGACGACAAAAAAAATCAATGAACATTTCGCCAAAAACTACTATACATATTTTAAAACAATTCAATGTAATATTTATAATACTTGCCTTAAAAAAGACAGCAATTAAAATTGGGTTAATGAATTGGTCAAACATCAAATCAGTCTTCAGCGACCCCGGATAACCCAAATATATTGTTATAAATATCGTTTTACTTTTTTGTAGCTTTATATGTTTATACATATAACACTAATATAGAAAGTCGATTTTTACTCCATCTCTTTCACCTTTTATTCTTCTGAATGTTGATTGATTGAACTTGAATCAGTTGTTGTTGAGCTGTGAAAATGTTTCCTAATATTAACAATACATTATCTTTATTGCACATGTGCCTATCAATGAAAAAGAGAAGAAAAGACCCAAAATCAAATGGTAGTAGTATCATTTACTATGTACGTTTCTCCATTTAGTATTAAAGAATCGCTCACTGCTAAACAACAGCTAATTCAAGTTCAAGCAATCAAGCCTCAGAACACTAACAAGAGGAAGATAAATAGAAAAATTGGAAAGATAATTGCGTGTTAAATAAAAAAAAGTTCTAACACAGGAAAAAAATTGATAATAATTGTCTTCCTTTGAGTGAGGAAAGGTTGAAAGATACAAATAACGCTAGGATTCTGATACACAAATCAAGCACATGAAGATTTGAAAATGGCATAACATCTTTAAAGGAATTTCTATATGCATAATTATGTATTTTTTTTTAATAATACATGATATGTAAAACATACAATGAACAACACATATTCAAGTGTTAAAATCAGGTGGTTGCATAAGTTTTATCAAAAGAACAAATTAAAGGAAACGTTGCAGTTTTCTGAAGTTGATTTGAATGCCTTCAATATTTGTCATAAACAAGTATTGAAGGTATCTACCATCAAACCAAAAAATTACTCCTTGTCTCAACTTAAATCATTCGCCATACGGCAGCTTCTTAATTTATTTGAATTTTTCGTTCTAAAAATATGTAGTTTTCAATACAAAATATCTTAATATTTGTTTAATTTGAATTAGATATGTAACGAATGCTATACAAATGTATGTATATGCAAATATGTATATCTAAAACGAACAGATAATACGAGGCTAATTCCGAACATTCTACTCATTACTGCTCAGATGGTTTCAGGGGTCGATAGCTTGAGGGAAGATGGGGGACAGACAAGGAAATTTGCCCTTTGTAATGAGACAATAGTTGACAGTTAAATAACATGTGGGAATTAAAATCGGTCCTGCCCTAGTTATGATCCTTAAAAAAATTCCTAAATTTTAAAATACCCTTTTACAAGAATTTGTCGAGCATGATCAGGAGGCGTACCAATACGGTATGGTTAGCCTATTCAAATAAATTTATCTTAGGTCAATTTAGGGGGAGGCAAAAAAGGCACGTTTGGTTTAAAATTTAATGAGTTTGAAGGTTGACGCGAGTCCGAGTTGCGAGTGGTTACAAGTTCCTAGGTCTGGGCTATTCTCAAGTCGTGTCAAGCTTCGTGTCTCTGAGTTCGTTATTCAAGTCTTGCCTAAAGTTTTTAACTTTGAGTCCGAGTCGATTTCGACCACGGGTTGTCATCATAGAGAAAGGAGTATATGAAGGGGTGACAATATGTGTAGATTGACTTATTGAGTTATTGCAAATGGATTTGAGTTTTGTTTATTATTTTGTATGCATATCGATTTGAATTTTGTATGCAAGGCTCTAATGCGAAAAGTAATGTTATTTTTAGAATCCAATAAGCAATGCATACTCAAATAATAGTAAGGTGGAGAGGGGTCACGGGAGTGAATTCATTTACTGCACTCTATAACTAGCAATATACTCAACCAGGAGTTGGGTATTTTCACCTCTTTTTTGGGTATATTGTTTTGGCCAATCATTTAATCAATTTGATTAATTCAGCCGAATTTAATAAACAAAACACTTAATAATAATACGAAATCAACAGACTCGACATGACTTGTAAATAATTACTCATGATCATGTGAAAGATAATTATCAAAACGAATGAAAATGTAATTTAATCTCATATTTTTGAAGGAAAAAAATACTTCCTTGCTCTTTTGTTTCACTCTTTAAAATTAAATTACCAAACCTTTTTTTTCATCAAACTCAACTGCATCCAATTTGGACAATTTTTAAAGATTAAGGACGGGACAGAACGGGTTGTAAACATTTTGGGACTGATACATCCCTAAAATACAAGTGGGATAAAATGATATTTTTAGACTTATCCTCTAACATATCATCTATAAATTTTCACCTTATTCAAAACGTATTTTATAAAAACTATTTTTTTTGAAATTTTAAGGGTTTATAAAAGTGATATGTCTTTTAAATTTTTCGTTAGGAGTTACTAAAAAAACAACGTATAGATATATTTACATCATGAATAAAACTCCATGGTATCCCAAGTAGAGCTCAAATTACTAGCATATTTTGTAATCAGAGATGCTCAGATCAAAACTGACCCACAACTTGCTTTTGAGGCATAATCTGACTACTATTCTATGGCAGTGAGCAATGTACCTACTAATAGTCACAAGAAGCTGAATGGTTCTCAGAGCAACATCATTTGAGATGTGACATATTTATCTTTTTAGAAAAGTGAATCAAGCACGAAAATTTGCTACAATTCCTCAAGGCATCAGTCATAATAATTAAAGATGTGAAAAAGATAGAAATTTTGATGAAAACATGAGAACTTTGTCTATAACTCTTATCAAAACCACGACTAAGTTGATGTCATAAAAAATATATTAACACATAACATATTTTATAAGTTACCACGATATAGTTTTCTATTTAATTTACGTTCGCCGGGATTTCGACCTTTTTCACATCTCTATATGTTATCCTAATTAAAAACGAGGAAAATTCCATATTAAATTTGTTAAAATATGATGAATAAACTATTTTCATTATTTCATTGTTTTTTCGAATTACATATATTTTACTGAGTTCTGAACATACCTCCCTACAATTACATTCATAATGGACAATCTAACATTAGTAAAAAATGACGTAGGCAATGTTGAATTAAGGCCTCTTAAATTTATTTTATAGTGTGTTTTCATTGACATCACACATTGCAAAATAACTGAATTGTAGGGAACATAGTTTTTGATAAATTATAGTGATACCAAACAAAATGAGCAAATTTAAAAAAGCATAAGGAAATTTCATCTAATGACTCTAATTAGCGTTAAAACTAACACGTTATTGACGGTGTTCTATTTTTCATTAAAGTTGTGTATTTCTTCTTTAATTCGAAATTAAAATTTAATCGTTATAGTCTAAAATGAGAAACTTATGAGCCCCAAAAGGAGAAAGTCAATTTTTATTCATTTTTACTCACAACTTGTGAGCAATTTTCTCAAGTTCAAAACAAAATACAGCAATTTTTAAAGAGTTATTGAAAACTGGCAGCATTCGCATCTTTTAATAAATATTTTTTTCATTAATTCTTTTTTTTATGTTTAAATATGTACTAGAAAATAAGAAAGTAAATCTTTAGACCACAAAAGCAAAAATATGTATTTAAAATCTCCAATTTCGTTTTACATGTTTAACATATTAGCAAATATATAATTACCATTAAAACCAGGGCAACAAAATGGTTCAAATTTTGTTACATAGAGTAAACTTTGATTTTTATGCTCCCTTCAGATTAAACAGGTTTTTTTGAAATGCTTCATTTTCAAAGGGAATGTTTAGGAATGCAATTTACTTTAAGTTGATGCAAAACGGTGAGTGTAAATGATTGAGGGAGAGAGAGAGAACAAAAAACGAAAACAGCAAAATAATCATAGCTAGTTACGGGTTAGAAGTCTCTAGTATTGGGTATCAACAAAAGTTGAGTGATACCCAATACTAGACAATGAGAGAGGTAAGAGCGACTCTCTACAAAGGATAGAAATGTAATTAAAGACTTTTTTAACTCGTACATACATGGAAAGAGTCCTTGGGTGTTGCCTGACTTTCATTAACGAGAAATAGCCTTGGATCACTCAAATAAAGTTGGTGTTTTTGAATATGTATAAAACAATAAATACCCATGTAAGTATGTATTGTGTATATCAAATTAATTATACAGAGCTATTTCATACTATTTTTATGTAACATTCATATTGTTTGATTGATTGACTCGTGCAGGAGGGAGAGAGAAGGAAAAAAATAATCGGTTTTTTTATTAAAATTAAACCTCAATAACTCTTTCCTTTTTCTTGGATGTAGGAATTGAAGACGTCTAATATTTTTTTGGTCTAATTTCGTATAAGTTTCAATCATGAAAAGTTATAAGCATAAATACTATATAGTTAAATAATACGTTGAACAATGAAAAGAAATAAGGTATTTTTATAGACTTTGATTGCAGTATATTAAATGTTTTATTTCCATTTATTAGATGTCTGTGCTTTTTTTTTTTTTTTTATTTCGACTATTTGCACAAACAATGGATTGTGAAAGTATTTACTTACATAAATCTGCAATTTGAAAATGTAGGCATTTTTCTTACATTTAAAATGTATTTATATATGTACAACGAGCATGGAATAATTTTAATAGAAATAAGGTTAGAAGATGGATAAGCTATTTACTGTGAACGTCTCTATACATTTTTATTTTTATAAGAACTCAGCACAATGGTATCATTCCCAAAACATGAGGAACTCTTATACGTATGTATCTGCTGTGGATCTCCTACTTTTCTTGTTCCTCATTTGTGTTCAGGACGTTGATTGGTTGAAATTAGCTGTGAATATTTCCCTACTATTACATAAAGAGCAGTTCCACAGTTGGGAAGAATTGGATAACTGCAAACTGACTTGTAGCCGGTTTTTTGTTTCGAAGGAAAGGTTGAGAGATACATCAAAGATTGCTACATGAGTATCAAGTAAAATCGTCGTTTCAAGGATGACTTTATTGTGTCCCACAATCTTCCTCCAAACAGAGAGAGAGAGAGATCCAGAAGGAATTGGTAGTAAGGCAATTACACCACAATATCCCAAATTGTCGGACTGATTTTTATTTAAATAGTAAGGAAATTCAGTTTTTAGCAATATTTAAAAGGTGTATGGTTCTAAAAACCTTCGGGACAATAATACACGATTAGTTTTTTTTCGTCCCCTCGATACCTTGACTTTCAAAAAGAGAAAGAAAAATGCCCTCAATTAATTAGTGGCTACATGTTTCGAAACTAGCCGCCGGAAAACAAAATTAAAAAAAAGAAGAAAAAATTAACAGCTGACAAGACAAAAAGAAGAAGAAAAGGTAAATAATATCAAGAATACAAAATACCTTTCAATGTGAACTTTGATCTGAATGAATCACATGATATTCAAAGTAAATCACCCATCAAATTGGTTTCATTGGGATAGGAAATTCATTTCTTGACATTAAATTCCAAATATTAGCACATCAAGATATTGCAATCAAGAAACAATAATATATTCAGAGGTTTTTTAAATAACATGTATGCATTTATTTTAAAACCCTTTCTGGAGGTTCTTCTGGAATCAGTCAATTATGTCCTTCTCTCCAATTGTTAATAATCTCGTTCATTGCTAATTTTTATTTTTACCCGCCCATGTTAATACTATGTAAGAGAAAGGGTATTACATAGTCTTAACACGGGCGGGTAAAAATAAAAATTAGCAATGAACGAGATTATTAACAAAAGTTCTTATTCTAACTGAACATTTGCTCCCTAAGTAATCAAAATTTAGGCTCTGGTTTCCTAATGTTAAATATCCCTGTGTAAGACTATTTTCTTTTTTTTAGTAACACATTTAATTCAACTTCAATTCATAAACTTTGAGGAACACTGATAAATGACAAGAGGAAAGGAACCAATAGTTGACACAATAATTATTAAGTATTTACAAAATCTACTCGATTGATTGATTTACGTAATCCACTGAGTAGTAAGTTTCTCACTCGTAATGTACATTTAATAAATATTATGAAAGTAAAACTGAGTCTTAAATAAATGATTCTTTTGTTCTTTGGTTTTTTTTTTATTGGAAGTCTCCCAGTGACGTAGATGTAAATAGATAACAGTACATTATCTACAAAAATACATAAAAACTGAGTAAATGCTGTAGGGGTCCCTCCTTCAGAGTTGAGCAGATCAAAATTAAAGACACTAAAAGAGGCAAAATTAGGAATGTTTTTCTTGTTATTTTACTGGAAAAATGTTGTGTTCAGTACATTTAAATCTTTCAATAATAACTTCTATTAGTGAACAAGGTGTAACGAACACAAAAAAAGCTATCTCCCATGATTTAAACACCATAAATATTTTCGATCCAATATAAAAGATTAAAGTATTATTTTCCCTTCAAGCATAACCTTAAATCCCCTCGAGGAAGTTGCTATGTGGGATAAAATTTAAAATGTATCCAGATTAAAAAATAATGAATGCTCTTATAAAGCTGAGATGTCATGCGTTGATGTGAAAAAATGGAAGGCATCTGATGATGAAATTAATTTAGATACATATTAATTAAAGTTTATTTGATTGGATATCTAATTTCATTAATTATTATTTGAAACATTCATTGTTCAATTGTTTTCCTTCATGAGGAATGAGGAACAACTATCTCAACTCACATTATATAGATCAGTGGTTCTCAAATATTGCGTCACAGAATATATATACATATATATATATATATATATATATATATATATATATATATATATAAACTTAATTACACCGTTTATTTAAACAATGACCAACAAATTTTTTGAATACAAAAATGTATTTATATACAGCCATGGGCGCCCCACAGGTTTAGCTAACTTATTCATACATCCTGGGATATATCAATTTAAGAAGTATTGATAAAGATTGTATTTTTAAATTTTAACGTTGAGAACTGAATCGAGAACGACTTATACAGTTAGAGTAAGGTTTTCTTACAAAAATCTTAGTAAAAGTTTGGTATAAAAATATCTCAAAATGTAACATCAATTTATACGGATAGCATCAAACAGGGCAGAATCTGTACGTAGTTGGAAAAGCTTTAGAAAACTAATTTTAACTTTAAGCAGTTTTAAGTTCATATAAGGTATTTATTTGATTATATGATTTTATCGTTTATTCTTAACAAGCTACAAAAATGCAACATTTGTTTCATAGAAAGAATCAAGATACAATTTTAATTTATTTAAAATAAATTCAATTATAGACTAAACAGATTTAAATTCACACACAAATTATGCAAATTGGTTTAGTAGAAAAGGAGCAATAAATGAAATTGCAACACACTTGTGTAAAAATAAAACTTCAAAAAATAAATAAATAAAAATGTATTTTAAAAAAACAAAAAAACAATAGTATTGCCTTTGAAGTGATAATCAAAAATTGTTATTTGAAAATAACGATTTCCTTTCTGTTTCCTATTGGAGGTAATGAATTCAAAATCAAAAAGAAAAATATCAAAGGATGAACAACGATGGATTAACATTTGAAAAACGCTGCACTGGACCCATGGATTTCAAAGAGACATTTAAAGTTATACTAAAGAAACTCTTTACCACTATTGAATAAAAGCGGTTCCGTTACCGAATAGCCTCATTTGTAATTTTTACCAGTGTTTCTTAAACTTTTTTTTTAATCCCAGAGAGCATTAATGAAATAAAAAAATAAATAAACAAGGAATGTGTCTTTAAACGGAATTTTAAATTTTGTTTTCTTTTAGATAGCAAAAATAGAAATGTTGTTGTGTATCTGGCTATTCTCTGGGGCACTCTATTGCACCATAGTGTACAGCTTGAGAAACACTGTAAACGTACTTAGTACACAACCATTTCTGTACACTTTGTACTCAGGTGCTCGATATATTATTTTTCCCGTCTGTACAAGAGGAGGTTAAGAGAGTAGATGCAATAATACAATTACAACAGGACCACAAATTCATGAGATTAAAATTTATTTCTTGATTTTTTTTGGGATATATTCATTATTTTACACTATTGTGACATAAAAGATGCATATACATATATTCTGAGTGTTTAGTTCTTTACTTCAAGTTCGAGACGATTTTAAGGCTTAAGAGTAACTCTAGTTGAAGGAGTCGAAAGTACGACGAACTCCTTGTAACTCTGCACTGCTTTCGAATCAAGTTTCGAGTCTTTGAGCTCGAGTTCAAATCAACTTTTTAACATTGAGTCGGAAGTCGAGCCGGGGTTTAATGAGTCTTAATTGTAGTGTATACGACTAAATCTCCATCTCTAGTATAAATATATAAATGTGGTCTATGTTGACAAATCATTTGTTGCAGATCGGTCCCATAGAGAGGGGAATATTTTTTTTTTTAGCAATATCTTCAGAAAACGTAAAAATCAATACTAATTGCATTTAAAAAACAAAACCATTTGACAAGTTCCTTTCAAATTAATCTTATCCATTTATTATTCAGTAATTCTTTCAACCTAATTCTTTTTAACACGAGTAGGCAATAAAATAAAAAAATAAAAAATACGCAACACGTACGATAAAACTCTACTCTATATTGAGTCATAAATACCTTCAATATATTTGTATGTATGTACATACACATATAGGACGTAGGTACACCTCCATATACCTATCTAAATGTAAGATAAGCAATAAATCTTAAACTCTAATGATAAAACTATATAAAAGCATTTTGAGTTCGCTGCCCCTTTTTTTCATATCATGTCCTATGGAAACGAATTTTAGAGGGCAATCAAAAAATATGAATATACGAGTTATGAAGTTGATATTTCTGTTCTTTTGTGGAAGCATCATGAATTCTACTCTTTACAAAGTTCAATTTGTTACTGAATTTCTCAAGGGAAATTAAAATCTGTCAAAAAGATTTGTTCCTTCCAAAACTTCTTTAAAACTCTACTATTTCTATGTATTCGATATAACATTTAAATACAAACAAGGTTAAGTAAATATTTTTTAAAGTTGTAGGGATCTACATTGCATCTCTCAAACTTTCAAAAATTAGAGAAAGAAAAGTGAATATATATATGGGTGTTATCCGATCACATCACTCGCCACAAATGTTGTACTATTCTGTATTTAATAGTAGAAAATTATTCACTGCTTATCAAGATATAATTCACGTTCAGGTCAAAACTAATAATAGAGAATAACAGGAGTTGAGCTATCAACAATATTTGCATAATGTATTTTCATGCAAATTTTTGCGTAAACAGATACATGTTGGAAAGGAAGAATGGATCAATTTTTGCAAGAACTCTCTAAAAAAATCAACAATAATTATCCTTTTGTAGATTTGATGAACTTTGAAGAAAAGCTTTGAAACAAAGTAGCAAAACGAGGACCACGTAATCAATTTTTGTACAAATTTACCCGTTCACAAAAATTGGCTCTTTTTTATGCAAGGGGCACTGACTTTCCCATAACAAACTAAGCAGCCGACTTGAATTTACCTTGTTAAATTAATTAAAACAAAGTTAATATTGCAAAGCAAAGACAAATCAATATTTGTGTACTTCAAAAGCGACATCTTCAGGAAAAAAATAAAACTCATAGACAAGGAAATTTCTCTTAGCTTTGTTTTATAAGCTTTAGTTTGAATTTATTACCTAACATTGTCCATAAAAGAAGTATGGAAATGAGTTCCGAACTATAAATACTATGAAATACCACAGAACAGTAAGGAGTTTACTTATGAAGCAAAAATATGTAGACATCCAGATGTACATACATAGATAAATAACAAAAAATAAACAACATAATCGATTAAAACAATAATGAAATGGATTTAAATTCAAGGTACCGTTTCTCCCTCTAAAGCCATTTCTACTTATATTCATTTCCTCATATGAATGTACATATGTATTTGAGGAATCCATAATGATTTATACAAATACATACAAAAATATATCTTTTAAGAAGCATACTAAAATATAAGATGGAATAAGCTATGGAAAGTGAGATAAATTGGGTGGTAAGGGAAATACAGTGAAGGTTTAGTGAGTTCATTTGTATTCCATGGATTCAATTACCAAAATATATTTATATAAATATTTAATCAAGTCTTTTTTATGAGCCAAATATTTGTGTCATAATGTTGTTTTATAGATCTTAATCTACCAAAAAAAAAAATCTAGGTACAGTGAAATTTGTCTTCAAAATTATAACATGTGTGAGAGGCTTTTAATGAATAAATGACGTTAAATTATGACATTTTGAGCTATTTCAATAAATTAGGAGGGTTTTACTAGTGTCAATAAAAGAGGGAGCCCGTTTGAGTTGAACCCACCTCAATCACCTTACATTTTTAAGACGACACTAGTTGTTGTTTTCAATGGAAGATTTAATTCTATGAAAAAAAATTAACTATAATATTAGGTATATAGTCTTAAAATTGAGAACAATATCGATTAATTGAGACGAAAAACAGATCTAGGGACTAGGACTCAAGTTACACATAAGTATTATTAAACTACCAACTCCGATTCGAATAGGAGTTGAAGTTAAAAAAGACTACGACTTGAATTCGACTCGATGCTTCAAACTTATAAATATCTATTATTTCAAATTATTATTATTAAAATCTTTATTATTACAGGAACATCAGTTTATAAAAATTGAATTATAAGATTGATAATGACGGATGTCTATGTACTCAATTTTACGACTCAGACTTAGATTACATCTAAGTCTAATTCCACTACAACTTCAGAGTCAACTCAAACTTGAAGTAAGAAACACGTGAATTGACTTGGACTCGTAGAATCCTGAAGAGCTTTGGTGAAAGCTGTCTTGACCTATGATCGGAAGAGACGCCAATACGTTAGTCCTTTGAAAAATAGCACCACACAATAAGTTTTATTTTATTTTATTAGGGATTCAGGGGATTTGGGTACTTATATTTTTTCTTAAAGATTTCATATATTATGACAATAAACTTCTATAGAAGAAACAGATCTTTTATTGCCTACATAAATGACGAATTACATCAGAAAAGAAAATTCTTCAACTTTTAAGACCAAAAATTGGACAAAATGGAATTTATTCATTCTTAAGAGATAAATATATCTATTTAATAGAAATCTACATTTAATGAAATATAAAAACGATTGAAACATCTTTTGGAATTTTCTGAGTAACTACAGGACACCTTCAAGAAACTTTAAATCCGATTATTTCCCCATGCTAAAACCTTCAACAAAATAATAGTAACACGAGATTCGTAAATTTAACATCAAAATGTATCATTGTAGAGTATATTTAATCCTCACAAAGAACTGCTTTATTAATAAAGTAAAGCGAAGGATAATAATAATTATTTATCTTTGTTATTTACTGAAAGTGTTTAAAATATATGTCTTACACAATGGATTTTATCCAAAATGATGCAATATAAATAAGTTTGAAGACATTATATAACTATTCTGAGAGTCAAATTGAACGTTACATAGATAATGCAATAAAATTAAGACTATTCTTAAAGGACTGTGTAAACAGTCTCTTTGGTTAATTATTATAGTATAATTAAAAAAATAAATATGAGATATGAGAAGACTGAGTATTATTATTATTATTTTTTGGAAGGCTTTGTAAGCCCAACGAATATCCGTTAAAAATCAATTAATTGTGGAACTAGTGAAAGAAATAAAAGAAACTAAAACATCATTGCAAATTTCTAAGATATATATGTTTTAGATATCATTTACAGAAAAAAAAAGTATCAGTAATTATAATTATTATCAACATAAATGTTTGGAAAATACTTTTGTAGAAGTTGATAAGAGTCTGATGAGAATCAAGTAAGAGCAAGCATTCTGTTAAACTAAAATAAGATATATGTATTTGGAGGAAAACAAATTCAAATTGGAGCATGTGATCCATAAAAGAATTATATCAAAAACACGAAAAACCCTTCAAGAAGGAACAGAATGGGCTTATGGACTTACTCCCATCAATGATACATTGGTGGGGGGGGGGGGATTGGGGAATACACCCCACTAGAGTTGTAGCTAGGGTAGGAGTGCAGGTATTTGGAAATCATCATATTGTCATTCATTTATTCTCAATATTTAGGTAATTAAAACCTTTGTTACGTCTCTCATTCAATTCAAATTAATGCATTGGAACTATAAATTATATTTGTTTCCTACTATATTTTTAAACAAATAGGTATATTATTTGTCCTATGAACGAACATAAATATATTGAGGAGGTTATTAAAGGAAAATAATATTGAAAATACATTTTATGTAAAGTTGTAAGGAAACGAGAAACACTTGATGACGACATCAACAATAATAATATTCTTAAGAAAAATGAACATAGATACAAATCAGAAAGAACAAGAAATATACGTAAAATTATTTATTTCATACAACAGCTATCATTAATTATAATTTTCTACAATAAATTAGTTGTAATTAATTGTTTTGATGAAGCTCAAGACACACATGAAGGAAAATATATTATTTTATCTCCTTAGATAGTAAAAAAAAAAATTTTACTTGAAGGATACAATTTAATGCACATTACTCCTTGTTGCAGTCAAATATGTTATTGCAACTCAACTTTGCATTTTTTCAAACTGTGGTCGACAAATTCTGACCCATAGAAGTTTTCACCTGGCCATAGAATATTATTTGTTTATTCCTTATTTTTCATGAAGTCGTACAAAAAATTAAGTCAGGCTCTATTGACAAATAGATTTCAGATCAATATAATGTAATTATAGTATATCGAATAAAATGTCCAATAAGGTTTCCGACCCCTATTGTAAAGCATTACAATAACATAATAAAATTTAGGGATTTGTGGAATAAAAGTAATATTTTAAAATCCATCAAAGTTACGAAAAGTTCATGCAATTGTTATTGTTCATAATTATTGCAACTGTCCTTTCTACAACAAACATGGGTATACTATAGTTTTATTCATTAATTATACATTAATTGAACCATTCATAACATTATGAGGACTCCTCCATCAACCCAATACAACTTTGAACATACCACAAAAGATTTTGACATATTCATAAACGATATAAAGAAGACAAAATACATGGAAAATGCTCTTCCACAATCCAATTAGAGATGAGAAATTGAAGTGTGGTTCCTTATATGAGTAAGTAAGTATAGAGAAAGACAATTAGTGGGAATAAGAAAATAGATTGCATTCCTTGGCTTATATTCTCAATAGTATAATTAGAATAAGGTTGTGAGAGGGTCATCAAAGAATTTAAAGCTCAACCATGTTTATAAAGACTTTGGTGGAATGGTTATTCAATTATTTGATTAAGATTGAAGTTGAAAAGAGTCGTGGGAGGATTGACGGATCTACCTCTAACGGATCAACAAATAATTAAAAGCAGTCCATTGACGTCATAATTATGTCGTCCATTATTTATAACCGGGTTTTAGCTACATAATATGCACGTAAATGATTGATAACATCTAATCTAGCAACAAATGGAATAATATAATAAGCAACAAGTGGCCTTACCTTGAATAGATTTTATTCAATAACATTTTTTTTTTGCTACGAAGTATGGGGACTTTTAATGCCTTAATGAGACAGAAGGAAGGGAACACACAAGATGATTTATTTTATATGTATTATTCGTCTTCTTAGGTGGTCTTTAATACGTGAGGTTCCTTGTTAGGGAATGGAAGAAGCCCTCTGCACAATGTATCATCATTCTATTCATGGCGCTGTAGAACCAACCTTCTTGGTTTCTCTTCATCGACTGGTTTTTTTATCTGAGAGGAGTTAGACCTCATAATAAGAAGATGTTAAGAGCCTGGAGTTTGTTGTTATTCTTGTTGTTGTTGTTGTTGTTAGAGTAGTAGTAGTAGTAGTAAAGAAAAAGAACTCTTCTCTTCTTGCACCTCTCTCACTCTTCTTTTTCTCCCTTCCTCAGCTCGTCTCCAATTTTTTATACTATATATTTATTTATATATAAATATTATTATTATTATTATTGTCTGTCCTGGATTCAATAAATAAATGTAATTGTATCAAGTGTCCCCGACCATGGGCTCAAATATGCTTCAAATGCTTTACAAGGAAATTATTTTGACGTATGTACTCACGTTCCCCCTCTTGCCCATTTACCTTTAGAGTCAATTAGACGACGACGAGTCGTTCCATTTGTTTCTCTATTAAGGAGTTGTATTATTATTACTTAATTTATTGGGTGTTTTCAAGACGTTCTTGGAAGGGCAAAGGGATTTATTCAATTAGAGGAAGAAATAGAGTTTGTGACTGACCGTCTAACCTATGTAGTAATCAACAATGGACAATATGATGGCACAAATGGGCACTTTACCAAATTTACACGGACGTCTTCTTATATTCTGTGTCGCTATATATTTTTATTTATAAATTCTTGAAAAATTTAATTAACTATGCGGAACACAGCTTTAAAAAAATTTAATCTGTATTTTTTTTGTCAGTTGTCAATTTGTTTACTATTTATGAGTCATGCCATTTATTAAATAGTAACTATTTGACGTTATTCCATAAACATAAAAATTTAAAACACTGTACATTAGTATTTGCCAACTGTCGATTTTTTATATTACCCTTATTTGCAGTGTTTTAATTGTTGATTGATGGAACTTAAATTAACTCTCTTAGGTTCTGAATAATATCCTATTATTATTAATGAAAACTAGTACATAATTGATTTGGAACTTTATTTTCTTTCTCTTTTTGGAGAAAGGGTTTTAGAGGTATAAAGAAATCACATTCTGGGGACAAAAGTCTCATGTTGTAATTGACTAACAATGTACGTACACAGAGTAGTTAAATAATTTCTGCTGAACCTGATGTCATCTCAAAATACGACGACACCATAAACGGTTTTATTTTAAGAATATATACATATTTTTTCTTTTTAAAATTGATCCGTCAGCACAAAAAAAAACCAACTAAATTTAGTTTTTTTTGCAAAAAATAGACGAAATAAAATTGTTATTCTTCATCTAATTGATTAACTTTCATTTTTGTTAAAAAATGATTCTGAGGTCTCCATCTGAGGCATATTGAATTACACTTGAATTTTCAAAAAATTCTGGTCATAAGCACTGCATTGTATATATTACATACAATGCTTGGTATCCCAACATATTTCAGATAATTAATTATTAATACTGATTGAACTATGTTTATGAATTATTGGAGCGTGTATGTATTTATCTTTAGGAAGTAAAAAAAATTGGACACTTGTCAATTTTGTTTGATTTTGTTCAAGAATCCCCTCCACTTTTTGGAAAAAATTTATAATTATTATTGCATCACTATGTGACTTCATTTTTTTATAAAATTCTCCCTGCCCTCCATCCCCACCCGCGTATGAATTGGTTTGAGCCTCCCTACCCACTACATAATATTATATGTTCCTGCTACTTTTTACAAAGAGCTAAAACTAAAACAAAATCAAATAGTAGGAACATGATTTATGCTTTTATGCAGAAACAAAAGTAAATTGTTACATATGAGTGATTCGATATCAAATGGACTAAGGGAAAGCCTTTTTTTTTTTTTTTTTTTTGGTCTTTCATACATATAAATGTGATTTGAATAAAAAAGTTGGGTTTTTTTTTCTTTGCATATGTGGTGATCCAATTCTTCCCTATTCCCTATCACTTTGAAATAAACTTATGAGCTTTGTATCTTTTTTTTTATATTTGCTTATGATATATGAATATAAATTTTGTGGTTTGATTTTGGACTTTTATATACATACATATACATATATGGAGTTTTGAGTCTTTCATAAAAGAGAACCAATATATGTACATCAATAGAGCAACTGCCAAATTTTATATGCAAATTGGATATATGTATACCAACATAAAAAATATTTAGTTTTTGGCAGATGACGGTATTCCACAACATACAAATTTAAATATATTTGTTACCAGCTTCTCCTCTCCTTGTAGGTAGTCTGAACATTGATTGGTTGAGATTTATAAACAAAGATAATAAAACAACATTTTGATACACAAGTTAAACTCCAAAGGAAGAAAATAAACAAGTTATTTTTGAAGCAATTACTTCTTTCAAAATGAAAACCAGTTAGAGATGTACAAATTGCTGATGAGAGTCAAAACAACATCTCAAATGGTTGCATAAACAATATGGTAACACTGAGACGTATCTCCGTACAACGATCACTCTAGTGTCTTTTAATGAAATTTGAATGTTCAAAATAGGAAAGAAAAATTAATGGTTAAGGACAAATATTTTGGAGGTTAACAATTTGGTTTAAAATTTACACTCACTGGGATTCCATCAATTTTCACATCTATACTCATACTTTAAAAAAGTACCTTTTTTTCTTATACCAGGTACGTACTGGTATGTGGATTTACAGGGAAAAAAATACTGAATGATATATAAATTTGTGACGTTCCTTTAATTCAACAAAAATCATATACATGACCTCTTTTAATATCCTTTTTATGCAAAAAAAATAACTTTTGAGAAGTCTAAGACAGATGAAAAATTGATGTGTTATATACCTCTTAAACAAAACACTAAAATTATTTTGCATTCACATTGCTTCTTCCACGATATTGGGTTATATCATATTAATTTTTAATATTATTTTTCTTTAACCCAATGTTAAATTTTAAAGAAAATAAGGATATAATTTCAATTGAATTTATGAGAATGTATAAATCAAAAATTGACTCAAAGTGTGAAATACACAAAGACACTATTTAATACGAAAAACTAATTTCAGATTTGTACTTTTTATGTCCTTAAGTGCAAAAATTAAATATGAAATCAAAGATATTTTAGTTTGTTGACATGTATATTGATTTCAACCGAAAGAAAAAAACTGATTGAGCTCAAAACTACACCATTTCATATCTCAAACTTGCCTCCAAAGTACGAAAAAAAATGCCTGAAATTCTATCATAGCTAGCCAACTACGTCATTATCTCTGAATAACTTTTATTATACTTATACCTCTTAGGATTTTGACTTTTGACCACTGTAATTGCTCACTTAGTTTCAACTATTTTCTATATCATCATTTATTTAAAGAGTAATTGTTCATCCTCAATACAAAAATCCATAAGTCAAGAACAACATCTTCATTTATTTCTTTTAGTCATTTTGAAGCATATAAATCGGAAAAAGTGTCGATAAATACATTATTAGAGCTGTAAATCCTCAGTTTTGTCGGTACGGTAAAAAAAAAGGCGAAAGTTGACCCGGTAACCCTGATGATATGATGAATGTTTGAGAGGAGAGGAGAGTCAGAAGTCATGACGTTTTGTTGTATCAACTATTCTCTTACCCTTTTACAGAGAAAGATATTGACGGTCTTTGATAGGAAATAAACACAAATTCATTTCATGAGAAGTTTATATTATATCAAGAAGTATGAGTTTACTCGATTAGGAATTGTATTGATTGATTATTATTATTATTATTATTATTATTTGTAGACGGTAGTGTGTATTACTCCATTACATGTGGTGAGTGATGTTCTCCCCTCAAGAATTAAGAAATAATGATGACATAATTGGAAAATGAAAATCATATACATACAGATAGGCAACCACTCCAAACATCGCACGCGAAAAAATGCTTAGGTTTTACAACACACTTGTTGATATCAGTTGTCTGTTATATGATTTTGGGTGAGGGAGGGGGGGGAGGAGCAAGTATAATTAGACATAAGCAAAATGTTGAGATAGACTCATATATTCCAACACTCCCGATATGAGCGGGAGACTCCCGGTTTTGGACGAGGTCTCCCGCCCTCCTGTTGAAGTTGTATTTCTCCCGCCCATCATAGCCCTTTTTATGACTGTACCTTTTTGTTTATCGAGAAAAAAGTATCTAGTACCATTTGAAGTAAATTCAATCAAAATTCCTTTTAACTTAAGCAAAACCAAACTCTCTAGGGTTTGTTTTATATAAGATAAAACATGAACGAATTCTTCTGTGTTTTTGCCTGACCTATCCACGTAAGAATATTATGAATGATATAATTGACCACATTTTGCGTACAAGGTTAAAACGGTGCCGGTTCGCCTCTATTCCGTTGGTTGGGCCTTCCACCTACGGGTGACACTAAATTCAGTGACTCTCGCTTTGCAAACTTTCAAGGTTGGAATGTATGTAAACTTGAGTTAGGGGAAGAAAAGGAAAATATCAACTAGTATCGATACCTTGATATAATCCATTTGAATTCAATCTTCTCTGTCACGACGAGCTTTATTGTGCATCCACAACCTCGACTCTTTAAAGGGAAAGGGAAAATTTGGAAAAACAACTGGTAGCTACCCTTCAGTATTTTCCTTATTGCCAACTACTTAATATTGGGCAGAGTTATTATTTAGATATACTATACATTTATAAATTCTACCAATTTACAAATCAATCTTTAATGCTTGTATAATATTCATAATTCAAAAAAAGGGCGCGCAATCCTTGATTTAATATATAATATACATATATGTGTATTAAAATCATAAATAATATTAATACCCTTTTTGAGTTCATAACACGTAGAGTCAGCTGCTTTAAATTATAAGAATCAACTAATGAAAATCAGCTAAAGGGAGAATACAGTGTATTTTTGTTTACCACTAAATGTTCGTCGTGTGTATCGCTGAAGCGGAAACTTGCTATAATTATACGTAGTTTCATTTCTGATTAATTATTAATAAATCATGCTGAAGAAAAGTGAGCCTCTTGTCTTATATATGTACATACATGACAATTAAAATTCGGTTCCATCCTCTCACTTTCTCTCAGTTATTGAGTATTATTTCAAATAACAATCAGCAGATAAAATCCAGTGGTACCACAAGGTAACTGTAGGCACGTTCTTTCACCTCAACAAAATGACCATCCCTATTTATAATTAGTATTACTGCCCCTGAAAGGACCTTGAATATATATATATATATATATGTTCAAAAAATCACTTTCTTACTCGAATATTTCCCAATTAAGTTTATGTGTCGTATTTGGGTCTAGTTATGACATATTCAAAGTTTCAAATCTCTATGTCAAAAACACTTGACCACGCGAGGTCATTTTATAAATGATCTAATTATCTAATTAAAATGTATTCAAAGTTTCAAGTCTCCATGTCAAAAACCATGGCTACGCGAGAGAGATGTTTCCTTTTCGAGGATCAACCAAAGAATAAACAAAATTTCAAAAAAAAAAAAGAAAGAAAGTACCAAGTGTTTTTCCCCCTTCTAATCAAAATATTGATGTTTTTAAACTACGTTTTTATGATAAAAAAAACAATTGATATTTTGTTCTTTTTTGGATTTAAGTTCATTCTTTATTTGATAATTAAAGAGGTAACTTCTCCCTCTAAAAGAAGAATTAGAAAAATTACACATAATTTTTTTTTTTTTTTTTTATGGAGATTTGGTTAAAAATGCATAATAAAGTTATACTTTAAATATAATTATAATATTATTTTCGCACTAATACTATTTAATTATAGAAAGTTATCTTCCCTAGGGCAGTAATACATTTAACATTTTCATCCTTCTTAAATAATAATAAATGCAGATGATGCTTAATAAATTGACTTAACGCAATAGAACGAATAGTACTTAATCATGAATTTTCCAGAGAGTTTTCTTTTTTTTTGGTATTTGAGGCTTAAGGTTTCTGTTTTTGTCTCAATTGTGATTGAGGCTGGACATGATTTCTGAAATATTTATTAACTTTAACAATTAGGGACAGAAAATGTGTTGAATTATGTCCGTCCTTATCTTTTCTATTTTGTTCATATACATATATTTCAGGGTTGATTTCTCACTGCAACCATCTATTTTTCACTGTCTAAACTACATCTTTAAAAAGTACAAAACCATATAATGTGCTTAACTACAAAGTAAAAGCCTTTGTTTATCAAGTATTTCATTTATACGTGTGCATCTAAATTCAACCGTTCTGGATCAAAGACACGAACTGCCTTTGCAGTTCCTTACTCTATCCCTAATAAGCTTTATTATTTATTCACCATTTATTTTCTTTATGCTTTGTTTTAAGTAGATTGGTATTACAGTTGTGAGTAGGGATATTTATTTGTTTATTATCATCTTTGTCACAATACTTTGTCTTCCCTTTCACCTTCATGTCAAACTTTACGTAATCTTTCAACTTTAGAACTTATCTTTTCACTACAATGTCTACACTTGTATTTCTTCTTTTCTTTATCATCTATTTTTCCTTCAAATTCTTCCATTTATACGGGTTTAAACCTTTCTTTTGATGCCATTTTCTCTCTGAGTATACATAATCTCACATAAAGTTCAAACTATTTATTTGTTGTTCATACTAAATGTTACATTTACTACGCATCAAAACGAAGTAACGTCTACTTAACCCGACTATAAGTTGTATCAAGCATCATTTTGCCATCAGTACGTCGAAATAAAGCACACACTTTTTTACCATGTAAAGTTATATTACACAGGTCAACAAATTTGAAATGTCAAAAATCTTAAAGAGTATAAGTATAATAAAAGTTATTCAGCTTTGCACATTGATTTCAAATCGGTAATTTTTTTTTCGAGAGCTGCTAAAGTAGTAGCACGCAAAAGAATTGCAAAATCAGCTGAAATCCTTCTATGCGAAGGAATGTAAATAATATGCAAATGGGGGTGTGTAAAATAAAAAGAAAGAGAAAATCAACCTGCTAACTCTGACAATTTGATGAATGTTGAGAGTGAAGCAGCTTGAGTAGTCATGACATTTTACTGAGCTACAAGCTGCAATTCTCCTTTATATATACAAATGAAGGCATCAATAATAAATAATAACATTATGTATACCATAGATGACAGGCAGAAAATTAACTGAAATTAATGTCAGGAAATTATATGTATATTTTAACTAATAATTATACGAGGACTTGAGCCCTTTTTTGTTTACATTTTATTAGCTTTATTAACCTTAATGCATGTATTCCTTCATGCGAGATCTTTACTATCAGGTAGATGTTCTCCCCTCAGTAATAAAGGGAAAACGATAACAGCTTTGGAAAACAAAAAGTACTGTTCGAAGAGCCAACTCCACAAAATCTCGCACGCGGCATTATGCATATTATTTTTATTCCTATCTATGCGCACAGCCGTGAGTCATAGAATTTTAGTGGATTTGAAATCAGTCTACAAAACTGAATAACTTTTACAATACTTAAACACATTAGGATTTTTGACTGTTGACCAGTGCAATTATCCACGTTCATGTTTAAATGACAAATTTCCAAACCCTTTTGTAAATATGAAAATATTCAAAAAATTCGTACTTTATTCTGAACCAGCTATGTAAAAGGTACATGGAAGGAACCTGGTGTTTCTACAGTACATAAAATTAACCTCCTAAAACTCAATAATTTGGCAATATATGTTATATATGTATAAATTTTAATTTAAATAAAAAGCATACATCGAACACAGAATAATGAGTCAATGTTTTCCTTCTTTTGTCGCGTGTTTCTTCTTGAGTGTTTAATCAATATGCATAGAATTTCTAGGTACTGTAAATTTGATTTCGTTTTAATTAATTCATAGTATATTTTGTGGTTCTTAATATAACTTTGCCCCCTAATTTTATTAAGATGATAGCTTTATTAAGATGAGTATCACTACTCAGTTTTACGTAGAGTTAAGAAAAAGAAAATGATAAAACTCTATAGAATATCCTTTCAAAAAATGATTTCATTCACGAGACAATAGGGCTTTGAAATAATCTCAATTCAACTACAATAAAATGCTTCGTCTTTTTTTGCGACTCTCTTTAATTTAAATAGTAATTCATTCCCATCTATGTAGATGTGGATTTATGGTAAAAGAACTGTTGGTTCGAAATGTATATGAATTCATTGCAAATAACTGTGATTAAGTGTACTGCCAAGAGGATTAAGGTGAGTAGGGAATTATTCTAATTATTATTATTTACTTTATAGTAGAAAATTCTATGTAGATTGATGAATCAGGCTCCAGGGATCGTTTTTGAATGTAGGAAGACCGCATAAAATAATAATTGACAAACAGATATGGCAACTATATTTGTATAGTTTTGGTGGCATACTAAAGTACCTTCAGGCAATGGAAGAGTTATTAATAATGATCTCTTGAAGTTTTGATACACGGAGTCAGTTGATTTCAATCAGGGGAAATGTTTACTGATGAAAAAAGCCAAAATATTTTTGTTCATCCCTAAAAATGAACCTTGCAAGTAACCGATAAAGAACTTATGGGGTTGCCTATAGAGATATAATAACTTATTTATTAGCTAACAACTAATATTAACTAATTTCAAGTTGTTTTGTAACTAATAAATGAGGGGGAATCAACGTCACATTGAGTACAATAGTGTACTGAGTCTCAGCAAGGGCCGCAATGCTAAGGGTTCCCTAATTATAAAAGGCTTCAAATCAGTGATTTTAGGAGAGAGAGATAGTACAGACAAGTACTCGAGTTCAAAGCTGAATTGTCAAAATAAATGGCCCCTCATATGTATGTGTTCATAAATTGATACTTCCCCGAAGTATCTATATCTTGCACATGTGCCTTGGACGATCAACTCCTCCTCTATATAGATGAGTGAAGTAGTGAATAGTTTCACTTGAGCTACACTCTGTACAGTGTACATGGACTCTTAAGATATTTTGGGAATGGTTAGTAGTTATTGAACATGAGGGAGATAAACAATAAAGTAAAAATAAATAGCCATATTAATATTTGATGAGTAAGAGAAAATGTTATTATTTATTAATTTTATGTATAGGGGGAATAACTAAGTAAGTCAAAGTAGTTATTCTACATGCCTAATACTCCTATGTCCCAACTGGTAAGCCTCTTAGGACTAAGGACATTGCTAAGTATGTAGAAGTGAATATAATGTTTATTTTGCTTTCTATATGTAGATGAAATAAAATATTTATTATCCAATATTTTACTCCTGGAAGAACACAAATCTTCATCTCTAGCCACTTAATGGATTCAATCCATATATACATATACTTATTGTGTGTTCCGTTTTGCTCTTTGTAAATCAAAACGGAACTTTTTCATGGAGTACGAAACCTTCTTTTATTATTAATACATCAATAATATCTTTTGTTAATACAAAGTTTATTCATAGTAATAACCAATAAGCCATAAGTAAGCCCACAAATATCAAGATGGCGCAGAAGTTTTAGTAAAGAAAGTAATCAAGGCTCACATGCGATAGCAACGGGTAGGGTGTAACCATCTTCACTGCATCCTTTGATCTTTTGTACAAATAGAGAAAGGAAAAAGGCCCAAAATTAATTGTATTCTTCATTTAACATTAGGAAATTCTTCAGGGCTTGAGAAAGATAATTTGAAGCCCTTCAAGGAGTCAACATTTAGATAAAGACCAGAAATGCAGGAGCACGGTTAGTGAAAAAAATTGACTGTTGACAATGTACATACTTTGTAATATTTGAAATTGGTGGGGTGACACGGTTTGAATAGTTAGTATTTGATCACACCTAAACCAGAGGTAAAATTGGAGATCAACAAATCAATGTTCAGAACACTAATAATGAACAAAAGTGAGCAAATCTGCTGCTGACAAGAAAACAGCAAACGTAGGAGTTATTAAGATAGTGGGGAAACGATTGTGGTAGTCATTTAAGGCTTTCTTTACATTTCTTTAAATAAAACTCGATGATAATAATATCAAATTTCCTTATTGTATATATTATAAACATATATTCTTTTTGATTAAAATATAAATATTTTGCAATTTTTAATCATTGAGAGACAATTTATAACTATTTTATTTAACAAATATAAGGATTTAGCAATACATTCCTTATGTAGAATATTATATAGTAAGTAGATAATAATTACAAAGTGATGAATTGTTTCTTTACTCTTTTTTGTTGCATGTTTTAAATAGTTTACGAAAGTAAGTTCAATGAATATTTATTATTATTTTTTTAAAATGTATGTCTATTATGCATACATCTTTTGAGCATGGGAATTCTTTGAATTTGTAACTTCATTATAATTATATGTTATATTTTGTTTTCTGAATCTTCAACAAAAAGTAAAATTTGACTGAGAGGTAAAAATGAACAAATTATATTTCTTGTAAAATATTGAATTCATTTTATTACACGCATTGATAAAAGGCTATTGAAGAATTGACTTATGTACATACATATCTGATAGTGGACAAAAACATTTAGAAAAAACAGCATTGTATCAAGGACCAATATAAATTTTTACAATGACTATTAATCCTTATGAAAAGGAGATATTTGGAATTATTTCGGTCAAAATAGGGGTAGAGATACAATTTTATACTATTTAAATTATCTGGAAAACGTGACTTCCTTTCATTGGTATTAAATAACGCACTGACAGCAGATTATTATGCATACTTTTGCAGTAGAAATATGTACTTATTCTTCTATAAAATAACAAATATACAATTTAAATTTAGCTTCTAATTCAATATTGAATTTTAATATTCGGATAACAAATCAATGAAATATAAGTGCGTTTGCATTTCGCCTTAGACAACCCTTCTACTTTTACTAATCTTCCTAGTTCTGGCTTAAAATTTTAGTTTTTCCCTTTAGTTGTACTCTATTACTTACTCCAAAAATGCCTGGGGAGTTGTGGTACATACTTAAGTCCATTTTTATGGACTCTAAAACATATTATGGAGATGTTTCCCTATCTATGTACATAGTTTCGTTTTCTTTCTTATTTAGCGAGTCTTTGTTGCTTCCCCTAAGAGGGGCTGTATATTTTATTATATACATATAATATTCAAATATTATGAGACCTTATGTGTCAAGTCAGAAAAGTAGCGAAAAATTTAAATATAGTTAACCAGAAAATGGTGTTTTTTCATGATGTATTTAAGAGACACATTTAAATGTATTTTTTTATTCAGCTGTTGATTTGTATACTTCTATTTGAGTTCTGAACGTTGATTGGTTGAACTTATGTTAGCTCTTGTTCAGTTGTGAACAATTTGGTAAACATATATGTACTAATAAATTAATAATAATTCCACAGTTGGGAAGAGTATGTATACATACTATCAAGTGATTTTGGGACTTTTTTTTCAAGATAAGGAAGATTCTAATCTACATATGTATATGAATTAAGATATCCAGTTACTTATCTTTAGGGATAATAGTTATGTGTTAGTTAAAAAAGGAAAAAAAAAACTTGGTACTCTTGCTCTTTTTTTTAAATAAAGTCATTCCTTGCTATATAGTGGAAGGAGTAGCATCGACCTCTACATATAGGAAGAATTCAAAGATTCTTGCCAACATTAGTTGTAGATTTTACTCTAGAAATATATAATATAAATATAATTACGATATTTTTCATTAAATAATATTCTATAAATGTTAATGATTCTTCTCTAAGTAGCAGTAATACGAGTAATATACATACATATACCCCACCCCCTCTAAAATAGTATACATATATATATGCAGCTGATATTAACAAGGGTATCATTAATTCAATAGTACTATAGCTCCCGCCTTCTCACTGCACTCTCCAAAGTTCCATTCCTTCTTATCTATCTTTGTGGTTGCCATACACCAGTGCTTCTCAATTATTTTCTGGTATGCCCCCCCTAGCAAGAAGAAAACAATTCGCACGCCCCCCCCCCACTCTTCGCGGCGACTATAAATAATATCATTTGTCTATAAAATTGTTATGAATACACCTCTGCATAACATTGTAATCTTGTTAACATTAAAGAAAATAAAAAAGAAAGAGATACAGTTCAACTTACAACAAAGAATAACTTTATTAACATTGTTTTTTAGTCTGTAACAGGGTCACACGCGCCCCCCCAGGCATCGCACTGCGCCCCCCCCAGGGGGGCGCGCCCCACTATTTGAGAAGCACTGCCATACACTATGTAAAGGAAGGTTTCAGCCAATTTTTTTAAATTATCCTTCTGATAATATCACTACTGACACCGTGACAAATAAAACCATTTTTACCATGAGTAAGAGTAATTTACTCAAATATGCAACAAAAAAAAATCCAAAAAAATCACTTATTTACACATTAAATTTGTTAAAAAGTGTACTAGTTTTTAGAGTTACACCTCAGATTACGAGATACGTGGTTATCAAATGTTAGTTTGCTTTATTTATGCCTATTACTATTTACAAAAAATATCAAGAATAAAAAAATCTTTATTTAATCATGAAAATTCCTTTCAAAACCCTCAAAAGGGTCTCCCTCTCCTCCCCTCCTCGATGCAATGAACATGTGCCAACGTTTTTTTTCCAATTTTCAAAACAGTTACAAAATTTATATTAACTCAATAGTTACAGAACAATAACTGCTGAGTTTGGATATGCTATTCAAATTAAAAATTGGATGATCGATTATCTTGAGAAATAAGTTATGTATCTATAGAAATAAAGCACGGATTCTCAAACTTTCAAAAGAATAGTGTCTGGAGTATTTTTTATTTATTTTAACAACATTTCTTTATAGATTACATTTTAGTCATTATCTTTCATATATATTAAAAAACGAAGAACCTTGATCACAAAAGGACAAAGGAATATTTTAACCTGATATTGGGCACAAATGTCGTTGACAAGTGTGTCAACTTAAAAAATAAAAACATTGATCCCTATCGGAATCCAAAAAAAGTTCAATTCAAATTTTCGGTATTTTTTATTCATAGTAGTACGTACAACGAATATCTATTTACAATTTGAAATTTGAAAGATGGCTTTTGATGTCATTTATTTAAAATATGTTTCTTTCATGTATGTAAAAAAAAATTCAATATATCTGAAATATATATATATATTATATAAATAAATCTTGTACTTTAATATTCAAAACTAAAGAATTTCTATTATTTTTAAGAAAACGAAAGAAGTAAAAAAAAATACATAAATATGTTAAAATACTTTATACTAACGAGTAATACTTGATGTTATATGCAAAAATGTTTTATACAGTTGAAATTGACACATTTGGATATACGTACATATATGTATATTTAAAAAAAAAGTTATTTATTTGACCCTTGTAACAAAGTGTCTAACAAAAGTTTTTTATACTTTTATTTATTTTTTTAGAACGAATGCATAAAACATGATAGGTCTTTAATTATATTAAAAAAATTGTTTCATCTTTAAGGAACGTTAGTTCACGTCAGGGATTCTGAATATGACTTCAATGAAGTCAGTTCTTTTTGTTTTGCTTCTTTACCCTGCATTCATTTGTCTGCTCTAAATTTTTTCTATTACTCCCACCTAAAGCTTATAATGGAAAGACATATGAATGAAACAAAGACATCGGGGTTGAATGATCTACAAAAAAATAATTTTTTTGTCGACTGGCTCACCGATTTACATAAAAATACACTATGTATCTGTTGTTCGAAAAATTGATTGGTTAAATTCAAATCAGCTGTTTTTTAGCTATGAACAATTATCAGATTGCCAATGGCCATGCTACTTTTTTATCCTTCTGATTTAACGAAAGGTTGAGAGATACAATAAAGATAACGAGCACTGTGGATGTTACGAACTACTTCAAAACTAACTACACAACCTCGATTGGGAACTCGATTGGTTAAGGTCGAATAAGCTCTTGTTTAATTGTTAACGATTTCCTAGTATTAAATGAAGAATAGGCCAATAGTTGGATGAATTAGCTAACTATCAAAGGACTTATGGTATTATTTTTTTCATTACTTTTTTAGAGGGGGAAAGATTGGGTGATGTAATGAAGCATAATTTGTCAATAGTCGACATGTTTTTTTTTATTTTTGGGTCAGACTACAGATCAATAGGTAACTTGAAATACATTGAAAAGAAATTCATAAAAGCTTGACTCGGCTCAAGTTAAGTTTTGTGAATCATAATCTATTTAAAACATGGAAAGACTTATTTTTAATAAGCTGTGAATTCAATATATGTACTTACACAATATGAAGGCAAACTTTTTTATTTCCTCATGCATTTTTAAAAAGGTCCTGTCAGTCGTAAAAAGACTAAATATACAGATTTCTTACATACATATTTAGAGTTAGCACGAAATAACTTTAATATATTGTCCAATAAACTTTGATATTATTTAACCTGAATGACAACTAATCCCATAAAACACGTAAAAAAAAGAAGAAAATATTGGATACAATTAAGACTATGTTTGTTTAAATGTGTCCTATGTCACATTACAAACATTTTCATATCTTAAAAAAGAGCTTGTTGTACTCTTACTGACCATGTGCTGTGACAAGGATGGATAACGTAAGATTCGTAAATAAATCCCCATGGGCGCTTGATTATCGAAAACAACTGCAATATTATTTTGTAAGCCAGATATGTATTATGAAATGATATCCCTAAAAGTTCTTATTACTAAAGGATTCATAGACGCAAGATGGCGCTGAAATCCTGACTTTCAGTAAATAAAGTCTATAAAGTCAACAACACTCACACCCTACAGGAAACAGAGTATTGATTACATACATACATGCTGAAAATACTAAATAAATAGACTACCAATGTACACAGTTTCTATGTATGTATGTATTTGATCTATTTATTTAGTAATTTAGCTTTCATTTAATATTTTGTGTCGAGATCCTCTCTTAGAATAGTCCTCAGATCCTTCTATGTTCACATGTATAATTTCAAATATGTGATGTTTTGAATATCTAAAACTGTGAGCTATAAATAAATCACTGAAACTTATACAAATGCGCAATATAGTCTTCAAAAATTATACACCATTTTTGATAATATAAATATTTAATTGTAATCAATTTCTAATATAAGACTAATCCAATGTTGTATTTACATTTCTGAGATATTTGAAATCCAAGAATTCTTAACTAAGAAGAAATCTTTCATCTAATTGTGTTAGTGTGCAGAATGATTACAAAATCAGCTGAAATCCTTCTGTGCGCTACTATTTAATTTTTTGATCGAAATTGAATGAAAACTTACAAATTTCTCTTTAGTTCAGGATTCTTATCTGACATCTCTTTTGGAAGCCGTGGTTTTTTGGTTTTTTTGACGGTGTACCAGTGTAATTAATTAATATAAGGGTAACGGATAGTGTTGGGTAAAGGAAGTATATTGTATAGAAGGTTCTGTATTCATGCGATGATAAAAAGTCACACCATCAATAAAAAAGGCAATTTCAAAATACATTTGAATTTCTTAAATTTCGTAATATAGGCATAACAAACAAAAGATTTTATTTCACAATGTTGTATGTGATTTATATAATTTTAAAAAGTATAACTTTATTTATCGAAATGTATTTCCCAATTTTTGCACAAGAGTATATAATATGTATATAAATACATATAATTCTTGTCAGAAAATCTTTGACAACTTAATCCATGCTTTTGTAGCCTATGAAACACATGCATAATTATATACAATCACATCATTATCCATGCATGAGCCTCTATCATCATTATGACTTTTAATTTGTTCTTATAAATTTGTTTGCATAAAATTGTACAAGACACACAAACTTAAAAAAAAGGAAAAGATTTTTGTTAATTAAATAAATTGTATAAAAGTAAAAAAAAAAAAAAAAATGATGCCTGGAAGAGCTAAGGAGTATGAAACAATTGCTGTTTAATATCTTCTACCTTCATTTTATATAAAAAAAATAGATAAAGCCCCAAGGGCTAAAGTTGCACTTTCTATGTCTATGCTTTAATAAACTATATAATTCATTAGCAAACTAACATAAGCAGCATATTCCTATTTATGCCAAAAGGAAATTTAATTATTAAAGATCATGTGGGTAGTTTAGTAGCAATATTAACTTGATTGCATTTGACTTGAGACATAAAATCACTCGAGGTTGATATATTAATAAAAGAAATAGAAAAAAAAACACTTTCTGTTAAGTGTCGATCACTCAAAAATTGTACAAGTGGGCTTGTATGTCCATTTTTTTTATCTGTCATCATTTTTTCTTATTTCTCGTAGAGAACACTTTTATTCAATAGACAAGTTTTTGTCATATCAAATGAGTATAAGTTGCCTACATTCATGCTCTTAACAATGAAATTAATGCCAACAAGTAAGCATTTTACGGAAAAGGACTTATTTTTCTGTTTTTGTTGATATGTGCTCAAACAAATAGAATAATAGCTGCATTCGAATGGAACAGCACAGTAATAACAGCTTTCTGTATACCTCCCTTATTTAAGAATCATACCAGCTGGCATGATGTCTATCAGTGAGTCCATATAGTCTCAACTGTCAATGCTGATCGTGTGAACCAAAGCAACATTTGTTTTAAGAGCAACTTTTTTGTAGAAACAATTTATTCCAAGATGAATAAATTACACGGATGTCACACAACGAGAACATAACAATTTTGGAATGAATATTTTATTTCTCCGACTTTGATTTGATGATTAAAACCCCAATAATTATCCTCCTTTTCAATATGAAAATTGAGATTGAAAATTCTTTATTCAAATTTTTTTTTTTTTTTTTGCTTTATGTACACAGTTTAATTTATTAGAAGACCCCTTTCGTAAGAAAATTCAGCATTTACATATGAACAAAATAAAATTTGAGTTTGTATCATTAACAGCCTCTAGAGCATATATATATATCCATAAAACCATTAAGTCCGACTGTTTGGGATATTTTTGTATATAATAAAAGAGGCGAATATCAGATACAGGAACATTTTTGTATTATGCTTTCATAGAGGTAAATAATAATTATTAAACATAATTCTTTTAATATACAAATATACCTTTTGTATATACATACAATACATACTTATGTATGTAAGTGCATTGAGGTCTAAATAAGTTGGAGTTCAAGTGCCATTGTATCAAATAATTGTTTTGCAAACAAATATTTGTTCTCCAAATAACAAAAAAATGTAAAATTCAAAATGAGATCAATTCAAGAACATAATACCAATTTGATTTGATTCCATTCTATTGTTTATTGCATATATATGTACAATACATTGCAAAATTTGTAATAATTATTATATATGGTATTATTTGAAAGAGTGAAAACATTTCCTAAGAGAGTCACAGAAATGTATATTTTATATTTGTCATAATTCTCCTTCAAATAAGAGAATCAGAATAAATCAGTCCAATCTACTGTTTAAATTTTCTTTAAAAAAATATTTATAATTCATGTAAAGAGCCCCTATTGAGCCCCCATGAGCAATTTTTGTTTAAATAAACAATTAACTTTTGTGCTCAAAGACTTCACATCTATGGAGGAAAATCATTTATGGTTCAATTGATCAATATATATCCATGTAACCCTTTCAAATTGAATACATATTTCTGTTTCTGGGATAGTTAAACGAACAAAAATAAAAACTTGATGCTTTTAAATAGACAGAAACTTGCAAAATTTCGACTTGGAACATGCATATGTTTAATTCCCACTTGAATCTTTTTATTATTATGATGTGTTATGCATAATAAATTAAAAAAATGCAAAAGTAACAAATAATAAAAAAAAAATATTATTTGCTTAACCAAATAAGACACTCAAAAGGAATGAAAATTAAGGGCTTTTTATTTTATGAAAAAAAAAAAAGATATCAAAAATGCAAGAATAAACAAACTAAATAAATATTTGTGGCAGCCAAACTATGGATAAAACTAACAAAACAAAACGCAAAATATGTTAAATTAGTTTTAAGATAAATTTTAAATAAATTAGCTTTGAGTAATGTCAATAAAAGTAATATCAAATTGAAAATATCAACATTTTGTGGTTGCAATTGCACTTTTGAATATTTTCTGGTCCAAAAGTACACAAAAAATCAATAAAAGGTTTCTTTTCTATCATTTGGCCGTTAGCCAATTTTATCGAATAAACATAAATTTAAGGAATAAAAAAGGGAAAAAAGAAAGTATCAACTGTTTTCCAATCATCAAACTGGCATTTATCTCCACCAATGTCCCATCCCAAGTGATGAGTGTCAATTATATGTATTTTCCATGATGCTTACTACGCCATGTAGTGAAAATATCTTCTTCTTTTTTGTGTGTGGGGTGGGGGGGGGGGGGAAGAGGGGATTAGTTCCTTCTTTTTATGAAGAATGTGTGATTGCGTTTGTAAAATAGTCCCTCATTTGATACTGCTTAATGAGCACACGTGACAATTTTAAAGAGTTAAAGTTTAAACAACAATTTTTGCCCTATAAAATACTCAAAATCAGAGCAATATGGGCGTTATAAGAAAGTTTAATATAAATACAGTAAAAAATCGATATAAAGCGCTAGTTGGGATCCAAAAAATTTGGCCGTGTTGTATCTGATTGCGTCTTATACCGATTCAAAATAAGTGGTGCAGTTCGAAAAAAAAAAACTTTTTTGTGAAAAATAAAAAAAGTGTTCAATTGATTTCAATTTAGCATACCTTAAATTAAGACTACCAGGTGAAAGATATGCATATTTTTGCACTTATGTAAGAAAAAAAAAAGGAAAATAGTGTATCAACTCTCCTTCCCTTATCTCATGTCATGGGTTCATGAGTAAATATAATACAATGGCTATGAATAATGATCGTTAGGAATTATTAGCAGTTATGCTAATGAGTTCATAATGTAGCCCCAAGCGCCATGGCGTCCGTAGGTACTATTTAAAGTCAGAGAATTCAGCTAGTATTTGTACATATAATATGCCTACATAATTGTAAGAGCCTATAAAGATGGATGAATCATTAGAAAAGGGATACTAAAAAGAAGTTCCCCTGACAATACTCCCACATTCATGATATTATTTTATTATTTGATATCCACGAAGAGAAAGCCATTTAACTTAATGAGAAACTATTAATCTTGGAATGGTTTATTCAAAAGCATAGAGTATTTATTTTTACTTGATGAAAAGTTCCATACATGAGTTGTATCTGTTTAATTTTTCACCATTTCATTTGATTTATGAAAAAAGAGCAAGCAGGGATGCATTTGCTGTTCCTTGTGGAAATATTGTACATACATCAAGTAATAGCTAGCTACAAAACAGACATAATGTACAAGGTGAAAGTCATTTATAAAGAAATCTATGTACATTCATAGTTCATATATGTACTCCATTTCAAATCCATATTTTGCAATGTAATCATATAAAATAATCATCTCTTGTCATTTGTTTACAGAATATATCAAAAAATATATATTACAAAATATTTATTTTTTTAAATAATATAATTGGAGTACAAAGTAACCCAGAAAAGAAAAGTTAGATTTGAACAACAAATTATTTTATATTTTAAAATAAGGATCCCTTGTTATTAGTATTATTATTTATTTTTTTGGGTCAAAAAAAATAATATATCCCTAGTTACAGCTTCATTTACTAAACAACAGCCTAATAAGACCCAATTGGATTTGAACAAATTAGATGGTCACGACACTACGTATAAGGCAGGGGCCTCAAACACGCGGCCCGCGGGCCGCATGCGGCCCGCCAAACTTTTTTGTGCGGCCCGTGGCCGACTGCACAATTCTGTACCCATCACATATTTATCTGTTAAAAAATAACTAAATTGATCACCACGTCCAATATTGTTTCGATGTGATGTTTACAAATCATTCAAAACATTATCTTACTACGTAGCAATGACGTTCAAAACCGTATCTCACGATTTACGTAGTGTAAGTTGTAACGAATATCGTATGATGGCTGCAGTACATGTCAGCTAGAATAGTACTTTTGTTTCTGCTTTGTCATTACGTTTGTCAGGTGCAGAGAGAGCTCATTGATTAAAAAATTTACTGTAGTGGGCCTAAAAATGTCATCGTCATCCAAAAAGCGAAAGATTGCTGATGAAAAAAGGCTATTCCAGGATAAGTGGGAAAATTTATATTTTGTTACACAAGTAGACGAGAAACTGTGCTGTTTGATTTGTTTGCAACGCATCTCTGTAAACAAGGAATACAATGTGCGTAGACATTACGAAACATTACATCTGAACCAATATGCTGAACTGTCCGGCAAACTCCGCCAGGAAAAAGTTAATCATTTAAAAGCATCTTTCACCAAACAGAGAAACGTTTTCACACGCATCTGCACAGCAAGCGAAGATTCTGTGAAGGCAAGTTTTGTTGTTAGCGAGATGATAGCAAAGGCATCACGACCATTTACCGAGGGCCAGTTTGTAAAAGAGTGTATGATAAAGGCGTGTGAGATTATCTGCCCAGAGAAAAAAAGGCTCTTTGAAGGCATCAGTTTGTCTGCGAACACAGTTGCCAGCAGGATCACCGAGTCTGCGACAAATGTTCAACAACAACTAATTGCCCGTGCAAAGGATTTTGTAGCGTTTTCCATTGCACTGGATGAGTCTACTGGCATAACAGACACCGCATACTGTGCCGTATTCATTCGCGGAGTCGATGAAAACTTGAATATTATCGAAGAGCTATTGGACTTACTACCCATGAAAGGAACGACGACTGGACGCGATGTGTTTGAAGAACTGGAAGCTTGTATTGACAGATGTGGGCTAGCTTGGGACAAACTAGTTTCAGTGGCTACAGACGGTGCACCAGCAATGTGTTCAGAGAAGGTTGGTGTTGTTGGATTAATAGTAGAGAAACGAAATCAGCTCAGTTTGACAGCACCTTTTTCAGCCATACACTGCATTCTACATCAAGAAGCACTCTGTGGCAAAAGCCTACAAATGAAGGACGTGATGGATGTTGTCGTGAAGACGGTGAACTTCATACGTGCACGCGGTCTCAACCACAGGCAGTTTGTGTCATTTGAAACGGATTTGGAAACGGAATACGGAGAGTTGCTGTATCATACGGAAATTAGATGGTTAAGTCGCGGAAAAGTGCTACAGAGGTTTTTTGAATTGAGGCAAGAAATAGCATTGTTCATGGCAATGAAAGACAGAGATGTACCTCAGCTCAATGACCCAATGTTTCTATCGGATCTGGCTTTTCTAACTGACATTACGCAACATCTCAATGCACTCAATATACAAATGCAGGGCGCAAAGCAGCTGGTGAACGTTATGTTTGACCGCATCAAGGCATTCAGATGCAAGCTCTCTTTGTGGGCCAACCAGCTGGCAGATGGTAACCTTGCTCATTTCTGTTTTCTACAAAGGGTCACAGTGAAACCAGAGCGCCTGCAAGACTATGCAGACATCCTTTCCAAGCTATTGGAAAGTTTTAGCCGCCGCTTTCAACAATTCACTGCTCTCGAACCACAGTTTATCCTTTTTGCTACTCCGTTTGCAGTTGACGCAAAACACGTTCCAGAGGAAGTCCAGATGGAACTACTGGACCTGCAGTGTGATACTGTTTTGAAGCAAAAATACACTGATGTTGGCATTCCAGATTTCTATCAGTTTCTTCCTAGAGACAGGTTTCCAAACTTATTCTGCGCAGCTTCTAGAATTCTAGCGATGTTCGGGAGTACATACGTTTGCGAACAGTTTTTCTCAAGAATGAATATCAACAAAACAGCGTTGCGTTCAAGACTGACTGATGAACATCTGAGAGCAACCTTGCGGCTTGCCACCACACACGAGTTCAGGCCTAATGTCGATAGTTTGGTCTCTGCAAAACGCTCTCAGCAGAGTGGACAGAAACATGATTGAGAGTCATATGCAGTAGGCTTCGTATTTGATTTTGATGAGAACCACAGTTTCTGATGTTTTTTATGTAATTAAATGACAATGTTGACTTATTTTAGTAAACTAAGGTGTTTTTTAAATAAACTGTCTACGTTTGTAAACAAACTAAACCTTTTTAATACTTATAAAACTAAATTTATTTTAGAATTAACATAGTGAGACTGGTGTTCATAAAATTTAACGAAAAAACAATCTGCGGCCCTCTGACTGGCTGTTATTTTCCACTGCGGCCCACATGCTGATATGAGTTTGAGACCCCTGGTATAAGGGTTAAGATTCTAGTAGTTGACAAAGGGACTTCGTATAACTTTGCTCGTTAGTTGGGAGAATATCGTGTAACTAATGCGGGAGCAAACAAGCCTTATTGCTCTATGAAACCATATTTGACAAACGATCAAAAACCAATCATCAGTAATTATCAAAACATGGGTTAAAGAAAGTTGTTATTTATATATATATATATATACAGGTATAATATTCAATATTCTTTTTATTTTATAAAGAAAGTAATTGATGTTTTCAACTTTCTATTGACATATTCTGTATGTAGAAAACGTTGTGGTGATGAAAGTAAATGAATTATTCTTACATAACAATTTTTCATAGAAACAAATTAGAAAATGAAGATTTTTTATTTCAGAAAATGTGAAGAAATAGCTACAATTATGGGCTATATATTATAATTTCTGACATAGTTTGTTTTTGTATATATATATATGTGCCACACTGCAACATAAAACTGATCCTTGAAAAGAAATACGTAATAGAAAAAGCCGAAAGCAAATTCATTTAAGTTTTTACATTTATAAAATTAAAACATAGTTTGTATTTAAAATAATGACTACTACAAAAGTAAAACATTTCATTTACTACAGTAAAGGTTTTTTTTAAAAAGAATTGAATTCATCTTTCATTTCAATTCATTTTCAGAATAAATGGTTCATTTGCCTTATCAAACGACCCAGATTAGTATAACAGAGTGATATACGATATTTGATAACAATGAACAACAACTGTATATGGGGATATGAGTACGCTAATAGACGTACTCACACTGCTCAATGATTGTAGCTATTCAAGCTCCTATAGGGAATATAATAAAGTCAGATGTAAACCAACCTTACTCACTCTCATTACTGTCGTATCTGTATCCAACAGTTACAACTCCGTACAATATTTGTGTTTGTTGTGACTTGTTTATATATATCCTATGATCGATCACAACTAGACAAATTTTTGTCATATCTTTTAAGAAGTTACAAGGTGCTTCGGGCAAAATCACAACTTTTGGGTATAAACAAACACCCAATATATTATTTTTTTCAGCTGTTTTCATCAGTTCACACTTCTCTGATTTAAAGTAACTGACTTTGCGTATAAGGACATTAATACCTGTTTCCCTTGACCAAGGTTACCGTAGCATGACAAAACCGTACAAAGTTATCATATGCTTTTTATCAAAAAATTTCCTTTTCTTTATGAAGGCCAAGGAAGTGGGTGGACAAAAAAGCTAGTTGTTTGTATTAATATCCCTTTGAGTTCATAATATATATAGGATTAGCTCTTTTAAATAAGGTAAAATTGATATTTTTGTCGCAAGATCTACATTTTTTAAAATACATATATATACTTTCCAGAGCTGTATGATTCGTATAAAAAAACAACAACTAATTTCTTACAAATATTTCCAACGAATGTTTATTAGGTCTATGTAAACTCATTAGTGCTTAATTGAATGAGTGTTTACATTGAGCACCTAACATACAAACATATATATGTTTGTATACGTTAATTAGAGCCTCCTAAATCCTGAGTAATAAACAACATCAATAAATAACTCGAGACATTGACATATTTTTTTATGAAAGTACAATTACTAAAAATGTAACAAATAAACCTCCAGGACAAGGGTGGTTCCTCCTTAACAAGCACCAAACAATGATTCAATATTATTTATCAGCTGTTGTTGGTTGTCTTGAGTTTTGAAATTTGATCAAAGATTGAATTGGAATTTGAAATTGGAGATAGTGATGCAGTTTAATTAATTATATGATACAGGGGCTGCTGCTGAACAAGGGATGACAAGAGGCCGGCCTCTCCACTTTTTTTTTGAATTAACAAGAAATTTAAAATTAATTATCATTAGTTTATCAATAAAAATATGTTTCTTTTACTCCATATTCCACCCTATAAGTTTTTTTCTAGGGTTGTTGGCCACCTTACTTTCAAAAATGATATGCTGTTCGTAATAACAAAATTCATTCTGATTATTAATGTCAAATTTTATGTCTCAATTCCGTTTATGTGACTATGAAAATTTTTCCTTAATTTTTCGAATCATCATTTCATTTAAATTCTTCAAATCCATTTTTAAAACACTAATATGAAGCAATAATAAATTAACAAATCACAGATGATCAAACAATAAAAAAGGCATTTTGATGTAACTGAGATACGTATACACTTCTTTTAACTCTTCCTTGTAATTATGTAGTGCTCTAAACGTTGATTTACACATAGAACTTAATTGAATCTAATTAAAACACTTTATTGGCCTCGAGCTACATTTAAGTCTCATTAAACCACATATTTGACTTAAAATCAAAGTTAACTCCAATTGGACTCAATTTGAGTAGTACCTAAAGGATCCAATTGGACTCAAATTTAAAAGAATTAGGTTTGATTAAGTACTTAGACTTGAGGTTTGAGACTCAGAGACATGTTTTAACTTAAATTATTATTATCAATATTTAAAAGGCATTTATCTTTTTTTTAAATCGAATCTTGATATTGATAATTATGATTGAGGATCATTGGCGAAACAGAAGGAGCTTGTTCGCCTTCAATATCCTCCCCCCCCCCTTCCTAATGGCAATTGGGGGGGGGGGGGCATGGAACACTTAAAAGAAGTTCAAAAAAGAAAATAACATATATATTATAAAAAAGAGAGAAGAAACTTGGGGACGCAACTTTAGGAAGGAACTGAGGAGATTCAATATAACATTTGGAGAATTTATCAAACCAGTTTATGAAGAGAGGTAGTTCTTCGTATACTTTCGTTATCTGTTCAAGGGAGTAACTGTATAGCTTTTCAAGTTCAATATGAGAATAAATAAGTTCAATATGGGAATAAATAATAAGGAATAATATTCATGAAATTTAATTTATGTAATAATAAATTTATTAGAATCTCATGTCTTAAAATTTAGTAACTTGAAAACTCTTTTTCATTCCAAACATCTTCAATCCTGGAGTGTGTCGGAGCATTATCAATTACAAGTACTACTGGTCCTCCATATTCATCCTTTGTTTTTCTTAAGCATTCACGCATCCACTCAATTGCTTATTCCCATATTGAACTTGAAAAGGTATAGATGAGGGAAAAATGAAGATGTACCTATATAAGCTCGTTGAACAGCTCTGAACAGATTTCATACCATTCCCTTTTTAATATGGGAGAGAGCAGGAAGTAGATATAATTGCTGCCCTCTATCTGGTGAGATATGCATTATTTTCTGGATATTCATATTTGGAAAAAAAAAAGGTCTGAAAGTATGCACAGGATCACGAAGGTCGAGGACATGTACGGGACTCTGGGTGTTATGTATTCTCAATGTGCGTCTATTATTATTAATATGTGTTCATGTTAATCGTTTTGTTATTATTTAATCCCTTTGTGTAGTTTCTATCTATGTACACTTTTATTACATAATGTGCATTTCTTGTGTCGTATAAATAGTCTCAGATTTTAGAATATACTTGTCAGTTGGACAGTTGAACTGTAATCACCACTATCATTTGTTCCTTCCTCAATCCTCTTGGGATTTTCCTCACGGGTATTACTTCGTTTGAGTACGAGACGCAACACTGGGTATTCCGAAAAGGGAAATAATCATTTTAAAAGCTCTCTTGAGCCTCCAGACAATATTGTACGCCGTTCGGAGGAAGAAAATAACTCCTGGATCCTGCCTGGCGATGCTCACTATGAGATGCCTCTGGGATCATTGCGGATTATAGTTTTTTGTTTGTCTCTTTAGCACATCTCCTTATCTTTTTTTTACATCAATGTTATTATTTCGTTCATGCGTTACATTACAATCTATTCGATTTAAAAAAACATAAAAAACATACATTATACTTTTTAACATATAATCTTTATTTAAATAGTATTAATATCTTAGATTAATGTGCTATAAACTTTAAATGAAACCTCTTTAACGTTTAAATGTTCTTTTTTTTTTTCTAAGAAAAAATTGAACGAACAAAATATCACAGAACATATGGGTATTTATCATGACAAAGAAAAAGTGTTTTTTATTTAAAAAACCCAACGAATCAAAATTTTCCCGCGTATAATAATTATTTTCTAAAATTTTTACTCTATATTGCCTCATATAATCGGACTCATACGTCGGCAAGCCAATTAATACAGACAATTTTGAAAGTTTTATATTAATCAATAATGGGCTAAATTTGCCAATATTATATTTCCCTTAAAACAAAATCATCAATTTTTTTCGACGGAAAGGATATGAAATTTTTTAAATTTCTTTTTGACTGAAAAGACGAACGTGACCGTTGCAGGTATATTTAAAAGTTTTTTTCACCCTTCATTAATTATCCTTACAATTAATGTACTTTACGCTATGTTATGCTACTTTCAACTTTTATAAATTCCCCTATTTTCTTCTTTTTAAAAAAATGATTGTTTATTTTCGAAAAGCTACAAACTTGCTTAAAATTATATAGGATGTGGTCACATTGGCCATCAATAAAGGAAAAAAATTCGGGGATGTAATTCCTTAAAAGTTTGGCAAATTAATTATTGATTTGCATGCCAAGGTGATGAGGAAAATTATTTAGTAGCCAATGTAGCCATTATTTTTAATAAAATTTCGAATTTTAGTTTAAGAAAAAATCCGCCAATTGGTCAATTATCAGTTTTTTAACTTTTATATGATTGTCACCGCTATTGGTCTCAAAAAATTATAAAATGGGATTTCAACTCCCTAATGATGACTAAATCATTATCCAACAAAGAGAGGGGGGGGGCTCCAATTTATGACTCCTTGGACTTGAGTCACACTTAAATCTAATTAAACTCCGACTTTAAACTCGACTAGAACTTGGGTATAAAGTCTAGCACCTACCGTTGGACTCGAATTCAATAGCTCGAGACTTGATTATAACTCGTAAAAAAAGACTTGCTACTAAAAAACGACTGCAATAGACTGAAGAACTCACGATGAGTTCTTGATTTCCAGCAAATTTTTTCTCGAAATTGGATGAAAATTTACACACTTAGATGGGCGATTTCTTCTTGGTTAAGGATTTTTATCGGACACTTGATATCTCGTTTGAAAGCTGTGGATTTCAACCCTTGAATGCATTCCTTATTAATCCATTTCTTGTAATATTCAAGGAGTTATTTAAGTACAAACGTTTTGATCGACTTTTGGACCTACTCCCGCCGTCTATGCTCTTGGAAGTCGCTTAGTTCAAAACAAAGACTGAAGATGAATTTCTATTAAATACACTAGCGGATCATTATTATTTAATGCACAAAATGAGTAATCCTTCAAGTTTGAAATTGAAGTGGAAGTTTTCGATTTCTCAAAAACCTTTCTTTTTTTTTTTACTGTTGATCAGTGTAATTGGCTTAAAATAAATAAAATTTGCTTAGAATTACATTTCGCTCTAGACAACCTCCGTAATTTTACTGAGTTTACTAGTTTGGGGGTTATATTTTTAGTTTATTGGATATTTTATCATGAGAGTCATCAAATTTAAAATTAAATATTAAATACAATTGAAAACAAAGAAAGATCATGAAGAAAAAAAAACGGTAATGGATGTTAATATGTATAGATAATTACTCGAAATATGCTTTGTAAAGTGCTCTTTAGAAATATAAAAATAAAAAGACAAGTTGTAAAAGTTATGACTCCTACTTTAAGCATTATAAATCAGAAAAAGGTGTCTTCATCTATTTTAGAAAAAATCTACTGTATGTAATATATACTTACATTATGGCTATGATAACAAAGTATGAACTCTTGTATGTATAGGGTAAACTATATTTTTTACTCGTTTTGGATGATTGATGTTTGACTTGATTAAACTGAATCTTCTCTTTTTCCCAAATGATTATTTTTTTAATATTATATATATATATATATATATATATATATATATATATATATATATATATATAGATAATTCAACGTATTTGTGTATGTAATCAAACAGTGTTTACTCAATATTATGGCTTGAAAAAGGACTAAAATACATTTATTTATGAAAACACGTAGCATATTTTGCACTCAAATACATAAATATATATATGGAAAGAGTCTATTGGGAGTTAGGTACATAGCTCCTAAAAACAACATCAAAAACCAGGAGGGGGGGGGGGGGGAAATTAGTGAAAAAATCTACACTGAATAAATTAAATCCCTCTACTAGAAAAAAAAAAATAATAATAACTTTGAAAAGCTTTAAATTGAATTTTTTTCATGGTTTGACTCAACCTTTTTTTTACGTGGGTGTGTATTCATTGAAATTTTGATTTGAACTTCTGCTCCCTTGTTTTATCAATATTTATTAATGAACACTGAAAATTTATATTAATAACCCTTTACTTATTGCCATGTTAGGTTAAGCTTTTAATTTTTTTAAATTTCAATAAGTTTCTACCCTCCACAAATAAAGTATTATACTATATATACAAATTACAGAGTACGTTTGTAAATTATCATTACCGTATATTTTCCTGGTCTTTTGTAAGAAAAAAAAAAGCAATCCTCACACTTTGTATTTTAAATATGTATATAATAATTTGTGACTGTTTTTTTTTTTTTTTTTCATTTTTTGAATCAAAAGTTTTGCATGTATATTGTACATATATGTAAAGGCCCTGTCAAGCTAAAAAGTAAGTTCAAACAACATTGTCATGCTACACAGTCATCGTCACTTCAAAATGACATTTAAAAAAGTAAATTCTTCATGAAGTTACTCTATGACAAATATACAACTTTTAAGTCAAACTCTGTTTTATTACGTTTTCGTTCTATTTTGAATAATTTGTTAGTTAATTAAAAGTTGTTGCATTCAAAGAATTTACAAACAATGATATTTAGAAAGAATAGATTGTTTGAAAATTAGTAGGAAAAGTCTAAGTTTTACAAAATAAAAAATAAAATGTCTTTCACAAATGCTATAACAAATCCTTATTTATATAATATTTTTTTCCGAAATTTAACAAGCTCCTTAAGGGGTGTCTAGATTTACGTTTTGATATCTAGCTGTTGATTAAAAAGCTTTCTATTCATTCACTTACTTCAGAGTTTGTAAAGTGATCTGTTATTTTGTTTGGACTTAGGGCTTTTTGTCTATACGGCTATGGTCAAAAAATAAGTTTCATTCTGTAAGGGTCCTCTCAAGGAATTTGGAACTTGTCTCAAGTTGATACAAAAAACGGTGTTCTTATACAAAAATGCATAGAAATATCCTTTTTTTGATAACTTAAGTAGAATAAAATGAAATATTTTCAAGGCTTCTTTACTTGATGTTGTCTATAATTTCTTTTATTTGAATCAGCGGTATTTGTATCAAGTGCATTATATTGAATAAATTATCTCACAGATTAGACATTAAAATAATCGAAGTATCTTTATCTTTCTATTGTTGAATTTGTGAGAAATTTTTTATACAGAAATTATTAAAATGAGCAACAAATACCAGAAAATATGAATTTAATTTTTTGGGGATTCCGATAGAGATAAGTGCTTTTGTTTTTTCAGCTGACACGCCTATTACTGGCATACGTGCTAAATTATGCATCAAAATATTCATTAGTGATTGAGAACTGCATCCTTTTGTGAACAATTTAAATCAAGGTTCTTCGTTTTTTTAATATATATGTAAGATGATGACTAAAATGTAATCTATAGAGAAATGTTGTCAAAATCAAAAATGTCTAAATAAATACTCCAGACACTATTCTTTTGAAAGTTTGAGAATCCGTGCTTTATTTCTATAGATACATAACTTATTTCTCAAGATAACCGATCATCCAATTTTTAATTTGAATAGCATATCCAAACTCAGCAGTTATTGTTCTGTAACTATTGAGTTAATATAAATTTTGTAACTGTTTTGAAAATTAGAATCTTAACTTTGTAGCCTTTTTTATGAAACTTGGCAAACAAAAATTTCCTTTGGTTAAAAATAAATATGTATTTGTTTGAGAGACAAAAATACTTAGATACGGCAAATGACACCCCAAATTTGTTAAAGAGTTTTTTTTTTCTCAAAAGAATCCAATTAAAAACATAAATTTTTTTATGTAAACAAATGAGTCAAACAATGGGCAATCCTACAAAGACCTGTAGGAGAGGGAATGAATCAAGAATTCATAAGAGCGATTAATGACTTTGAAAATAATTAAGCATAATAAAAGCAAACGTTTGTACATTATCGAATGGAGAAAAGTAATTGAAAAGTACCCACAAACGTGAATTTATTAGAACACGTTTACAAAACCGCGATGTGACCGAAATTGATTCTCTTAATTTTTCCTTAAGTAAGAGAAAGAAAAAGAAACCCAAAATCGGTTAGTGGCTCTCAATCAATTCTACTCAACTGTTTGACTATTTTTCAATTTATGGACGGGAATTCTTCAGAGCTTAACAAGTGCTAATTCAAATAAAATCAATCAACTTTCTGAACACTATTAAATGTAAAAAGATTAAAAAGATCAAGAGCTATTTTATATTATTTTAAAATATTATATGGAAAAGAGGGATTTAGATAGGTCAATATTGATTCAAATTATAGAGTTACCGTTCAGAATGAAAGTGAAAAAAGATATGGAGAGTGCAGTTAAGGTTTTTGATTCTCTAGATATCAGGTTTTCATAGAGTTCCTTTTTTTCAAATAATACAAAAGTGCCTGGTTTTGATTCCCCGTTTTCATTTTAAGGAAGAATAAAAACAATTTAAAAACCAAGAAAATTCTGCTTATTAGATATGTTTATATATAGAGATAAAAAAACAACTCAATTTAGTAACGATAATAGTAATTCATAAATGACCTTCTTTAACAAATAAATAATTAAATAAAAATACATCGAAAAAACCTCTCTATTTTTATATTTGGTCCATTAATGTTTATATCTATATAAATTTGGAGAGAAATATATACCTTCCCAACATATATGTAATATATTTATCTATGTATTTATCTGGGTATACTATATATCTGAAAATACTCTTAAAAATTCCCCCATTTTTAAGCTCTATTATTCACCAAATCAAGGGCAACTTATGCATCACATATAGCTTAATACTGTAACTCTTAGGACTTTTCGACTATAATCTTGTCAAATATTATTAGTAAATTTACTCGGATTTTTCAAAACAGTATTAATAAAGATTATCTAATTTTAGGTAAAATATGTAATAAATATTCTAGATACTACTTATCAATTGTTGAATAATGCCTTATCAGCCTCGAAATATCAATTTTTAAAGAAAATTGGCAAGTAAATATATATTTGTGCGCGTTATATGCAGTACATTTCCTCCCTTCTAGTATTTTTGTTTCCATTTTTAACAAAAAGATACTTATTTTAACGTACAGACTATAATACATTTTTTTGTATGTATTAATTTATTACACTTCAGTGTATCAGATAATAATTTGAGTTTGTTTTTTGATTTCTTATAAAAAACATACTTCTATGACTACATTTTTCAATTTTACCCCGGGGGAGGTCACAAACTTTACATTCAGTCTTTTAATTTTCAATATTTTTGAAAAAAAATTAACAACTAAATAGCTGATATCTATATCTGTCATATTGTTAGGATAAAATAAATTTTAAAGTCCATATTTAACACCCTAATTCATCTTTGAACTTTTTCTTACAGTTTACAAAAAAACACGATGGATCAAGATAAAACCCTAATTTTCTCAACAACTGTACATTAGACTATCTAGAAAATCTAGACTATAGGGAGTATAAAATTTGTTTTAAAAGTTTTGGAACCTCAAATGAACTCTATATCCCAGTTTTTAGCTCCTTGTATAGTTAATTGAAAAGTAGTTTAATAGTAGAACCAGTAAAAAAAAGTTCTTCCACAAATCATGATGTAAGTTGAAAATAAATCATATTGTAAATATTACAGCCTCTAGATCACAGATATTTTTTTTTAAATTTCTACCTCTCTATAATATATTTTTTTTTTAAATTGATAGAAAAAATAAATTTTAACTTTTTTTAGAAAAATATTTTTTGAAAATTTCCAACTCCATCAAAATATCTGATCAGGCCAACAAAGTTTCTAATATCTCTTGAAATGTCTATCTTAATGTAAGATACACAAGATTTTTTTTTAATCCATATATCAGCAGTGTTCATCTTTAATTAATTATTAGGTATATATCTATGAAATTAAGCTTTCAGCTATTAGGGAATAGATGTCGCTAAAAGTATTTTTAAATAATCCAAAATGTCTGTCATCTTGCAACAATATCCAATTTATTGTTTGTGAGGTTTCATACATCAACGTATTTTTGTTCGTTATCAAAAATGTCGTATTTCGTGCCTTCAAACTACGATTTGCGAACTTCCTTGATTTTCAGTGTTCATTTGAAGAAAAACGCTTCTGAAGCACATCAAACGCTTGTAAAAGCTTACAGTGGACATGTTCTAAGCAGAACACAGTGTGGTCCGCCCGGCCACAATCCAATGCTGTGTGTTTTCTGAGATCAGGGTGATATGATTTGGAACGAGTTGTTAAAACCCGGTGAAACAGTTGAGAGCTCACGCTACCAACGACAATTGACCGATTTGAACAGCGCCATACGCCAAAAAAAACCCTGAAGATTTAGATCGGTGTCATCAAGTAATTCTTCTTGATGACAATGCACTGTCACATCGAACGAGATAGACCTGTTGGGAACTGTTGGTATATGCAGCTTACTTACCAGACTTGGCACCATCAGATGATCACTTGTTCGCATCGATGGGTCACGCATTTAAAGAACAGATCTTTAATTCTCACGCAGAAACCAAAAAAATGGCTTAATTTTTTTGGGTCGGGATCCACAAATTTTCTGAGGTATGGGCAAATGTGTTACGGGCTATGACTATTATTTCGAAGATTAAATTTGTCACCATTTTTTCAGAATAATGTTAGAAATTGGAAAAAAAAGTATCATTTCATTGATATAGACCTGATAAACAAATGTGTCATACCACCCCTTTTAAAAAAAGTGAAAAACATTTATATTTGCACAAAGCATATTTGATTGGAATTTTAACTATTATACCGGGTTTATTTTTAAACAACAATCATCCACGTATGGTGTGTGTCCATAAATTAGAGACATAAACGGGTAATGGAAGAAAATTACTTTCTTCTAGGTTTTCCCTCATTCCAATTCTAAGTAGGTAATTATTTGTTACTTTAAAGCACTTTTACATGCATAACAAAACAAATAAACATTCTATGCATACGTACGTACACTAAAATGAATAGAAACCATCATTTAAGTCTAAATATTAATATACTATTGTTGTAGTTTTTTGTAGTTGATATAAACACTTATGTAAGTCACAATGTGGTCTGCAAAAAATCACCTATTTTAATATTTATTTTTGTCATCTATCGATTTTTTTATCACTTATAGCCTTTCTGAGGTATCTGATAGGTTGAATTTGAATTATTTTTCTCATTCAGTTGCAAATTTCCTTAATCTATAATCAAATAAAAAATATTTCAAAAGTGGGGAAGAGTGATGAAATTGGCTTATTAATTTTGGACCTTTTTTCTCTCTCTCTCTCTTTTTGGATATTCTATACAAAATATTAAGAATTCTGATAAATTGTGCTGTATTTATGCCTAGTAATGAAATTAGAAATATATGTATTATATATTGTACTACAATCATTTATTTGAATACTTCAATCAAAAGTACAATGATGAGTTCGTTTTCACTCTTGTTCCAATTCCTTTTTCATCATCATTAAAAAAATGAAAATTAAATATTTATTAACTTCATTAAGGTACAACACACGTTGAAAACGTTAATCGTAGAGTAGGATACTCATTTATTAACTCTCTTAAATGAAACTATACGATGTAATAATTCAATATCTTGTATTGAAGCAGTTATTGTATATATAAACCATGTTTTGATACATTAAGAAGCAACAACAAAGAGATATTATTGCAGAAGTACTCTTTTGGTAGACTGGAATCGATCTCTGAATTAATATATTTTAAAAGCAATAAACTAACCGCGCCGTACATCATGTCCTGTTTCCATGCAAACATCTTCGTTTCCACATAATTCTCATATAAAAAGGGATCTAGGAAAATACCTCGATATAAATTCCTCGATTTGTAAATTCATCGACTTTTTTCTCCGAATGAATACTTTCAACAGCAAAGAGTAAACTCGTGTACACCTATTGCTGCCTCTGGTTAGATTGTTAACTATATGATCAACTATCTTTTAATTTTAATTTGTCGTTTCGTATTTGAGTACTTCTTTATATTCGTCAAGTTCACATCAATCGGTAATTATTTTAAATCTTATTAACTTTGATAGAAATAAACCTTATTCTAAGCCATTGTTTTTGCTTCGTTCAATTCGCAAGGAGAGGGGTTTATTATGTTTAAGGAGCCTCTCTTACCTTGGGATAAAAAACAACACCCTTCAAAATCTAAAAATAAATCTAATTTACGATTTTTGTAAGAGTTTCAAGGTTGGTTGTCGTACATTTTTGATTCCTACATTTTTGGAAATACAAGTCCTAATATGTAATTAAAATAATAATCTTTGATATCTTATGCACAAAATTTCTTTATATAATCTTAATCTGGTCGGTGTTTATGTGAAAAACACTGCCAAACAAATTTGCTCAAAGTATTCATTGGTAGAAAAAAGTTGATCAATTTACAAATCGATGAATTTAGCCATCGATGAAATGATGGTCGATGAATTTACTGTCTATAAATTGATATCGATGAATTTACCGGACACCAATGGTGTTGTAGTGAATATAATTAAAATATTACTACACTTAAGAACACTCATTAATTTATTTATATAAATATTTGACAAGGAAAATATTGTATTATAAGTGTTTCCTGACATGTGATATTTTTAATATAGTCAAACTTTACAGGGTTTTTTTATTTACGAAATACGCTATCATTGTTCTTAATTCTTGAGGGGAGAACATGTAGGACTAACCACGTGTTAGGGAGTAATCACACCGGCTCATACTAATAACCAGTGATGTATAAAAAGGGTCCAGCTGACATGCACGCAAAGGGCGGTTGTTGGCAACATTTGTCTTTTCAAACTTCTTTTTCTTTCTTCTTCTTGTTTTATGACTCGGTTCTATTCAATTCAAAAGCAAGTTTCATTTTTAAATTAAGTTAAAAAAGGCCTGAGGATTTGATTCAGGAACTTGGGTCGCCTACAATGGCGGTAGCAACGCTTAAAAATTTGTCCAGGATACGAGTGTGATGGCATTCCGGCCATGCTATTTCTCAACTTCTTCTTGAAGAAATTTCTGATCATGAGACTTTCAAATCTCTGATATCACAAGAGAAATCCGGATCCATTCAATAAACATGGTATTAGTAAAGATTCAAGTACATTTGATTTCACATCTGACCTATCGTAATTCATTGCTTCATGTATTATCCCACTTTCAGTCGGAGGACATCAAAAATGCATCCAATTTATGGACTCCGGTAAATCCGTCTCTTCTTGTTTTCTCGTAACCGAATCATTAGAGCTCTTAAGTCGAGTCAGAATTTTCAAAATAAAACGGGAAATTTACGAAAAGTGTAGATTTATAACAATGGACGAGACTAAGGACTTCAAGTGTGACAATAGTCGAAAAGATATTCCACTTGAAACATTCAAAAGTGGATAGTATGAAGAATGCCTGATACATCCAGTTGAAAATTATTGTTACCGCGATAAGCACTGACTTGAAGAATTTTTGCTTGTACTAAAATGCTCCTATCATCAATTATGATTCTGAGAGGGGCTTTTCCATGATAAGGGGATGTGCTTTTATCTAATGTCATAATTAAAATTCTCTCATCTTGTGAATATTGTTCTTTATGAATCTTATTATTCCATTTTTATGGAATATTTTTTCATTTATTTGTTTTTTTAGAACATATGTAATCGATTCAATGACTTGTTATAGTAGTCGATTTCAATGTAATGAATTCCCTGACAGTTGTTATTTTTTTTTCTTTTAAATTATATTTGAAAACTTTAAAATTGTAATTATAACGTACATTTTCATCGTATTATCAATTTAATCTATTTTTTGTGTTTTTTTATGAAAACTTAAATTGGAATCACATTGGTTTTCCGAATCAATGCTCAGTTTTTCTAATATAACTATATATATATTTTTGAGATAATCATTATGAAATTTCTTTCTATTTTATTTTTTTATGGAAAAATTTAAGTTATTACAAAATGTATTACTTTTGACTATTTGAAGTTTTTATAATAGTTTAAATGATAATTAAATTGTTGAATAAAAAAAAGTAGCCACTAGATGGTTAAATAAAATCATCTCATTTAATTGTATGTGTTTCTTAAATATGTAATATGAATTATAGGATTCACTTATGTGTAAAAGTGTAGTAATTTTGAGGTGCAATTCCGACAAAGACTTATTGAGGCTTATACTATATTAGTATTGATTATATAATAATTAATTTTCGAGTCAGGTCCGAGTCCATTTCAAAATTACTCAGGTCGCATGCTATGGCATTAGTTGTTACAAATTTAGTGTTCTATCCTTTACAAATTTTTAATGCCACTCAATAATAATAATAATCTATTCCTAAGTAAAACATCAAAATAATAAGTTACATTCCGCCCCTTCAAGTGTGATCGGCTGAAATTCTGCCTTACTTCAAGGGTACCATATTTATTTATGACATCATCTCGGGCGTGCGTGTCAGCTGGACCCTTTTTATACATCACTCCTAATAACTAATTAATAAAATGCATAATCGAATTGACTTAGAATCCTTGATAACATATAATCATCTTGTATGTATGAATTTGTGTTTCCTTCTCTTCACAAAGAACGTCTTTCTCTGTAAAAGGGAATAGCTGATATAATAAAACGTTATGATTTCTGACTCTTTTCTCTTCTCAACCATTCATCAAATGGCCAGGGTTACCAAATTTATTTTCGCATTCTTTTTGTTTTGTTTACATACTAGCAAGCTTAGGATTTACAGCTCTAGCTAACTATTTATATATAGGTTCGAACTGCAGGATAATTTGGTGATGTAATGAGTATGTAATTAGTACATTTGGACGTAACGTCATTTCGGCAAATTGTCAGCCTATGATAAGAACTGAAACAAAATTTTCAATACCAATTGTCTTTAGACAAATAAAAAAATTATATTTCATAATTTCAGGTCTAAATTTAAGTATGTATATAAATGCACTTTAACTCTTCCTTTGCATTGTGTGTGGATGCATTATATGGAGCTTACATGCAAACATTCATACTTACATTGATTTATATTTGTACTTATTTAGAGTGAAAGGAATGTCAAACACTTGTTTTTTTAGATCTGTGGATTTGTACCTATGCTCTCTCATAAATCTCTGTTTGAATAATTGCATTAGCATTTAAAATATATGTACATACATAAAGTAATGAAAGAGGAAGAGACTTGAGGGTTTCTTGTTTCATACTAAAAAGTAAGATTCCTTTTAAGAGTGCCTCACGACGAGCTTTTTTGGATAAACAAAAATACACTGTATTCTCCCTTTAGGTGCTTTTCATCAGTCGACTTTTTTGATTTAACGCAGCTGACTCTACGTATTATGAACTCAAAAAAGGTATTATTATCATTATTATTTATGATTTTGATACATATATCAAATATATTGAATCAAGGATTGCGCGCCCTTTTTTTGAATTATTGAATAATAAACAAGTATTAAAGTTTGGTTTGTATATTGGTAGAATTTATCAATGTATAGTATATCTAAATAATAACTCTACCCATTATTGAAAAGTTGGCAACAAGGAAAATACTGATGGGTAGCTACCAGTTGTTTTTCCACATTTTTCCTGTCCCTTTTGAGAATTGGGATTGCGAGTGCACAAAAAAGCTTGTCGTGCCTCAGTACTCGTAAAAAGACTCTTAGGTAAAACATTTAATTACTATCAAAAATATTTGAAATACTATTATTCATAGTCTATTCTAAAGTCAAGCACAACTAAGGGCAAGGAATTTCCACCATATTTCTAAACAAATTCTTTGTTGAGCCTAAGGTTTTTTGGCTTTTGTAGTCAGGATCATAATATTTTATCACCTCCATTCTCTTTTGGGTCGTAAAAAAGAGAAAAGAAAGACAAGGAGAAAAAAAAAACTTTTGATAAATGTGAGTTGAAACCCACAATACAAGATATAACTTATGAGTCCAAAGATGTGAAATAAATAAACATATAAATACACTAAGGTAGGGTAAAAGCCAAAAGAGTTTAAAAATTGTAGATGATTTGTTTATATTTCACGTAGGAATGGGTAGGAATAAGCATAGATTAGAAAACGTTTTTAGCAGTGAATTAAAGTTTCAATGTCTTATATTTTCCCTTCATTTTTTTAATACTAAATTTCATAGTTATTTTCAAGTTGTAAATAAATTTACTTCATTAATGTGTAATCCATTTAAAAATATCTATTTCAAAAGAATGGATGACGAAATATTGAAAATCTGTAAAGATGAATGTACATAAATATAAAAAATGAGGAAAAAGTGTATTGTTGTTGTTTTTTTAATTTTTAATTTCGAGGAACTAAAAAACAATTCAAATTAAATATTTATGTTATTTCGAACTGAAATAAAAAGTAATTGAGAGATATCAATTCATGAAAACAATTAGCATAGCTCTCAAAATGTTACTCATATATTTTTGGCATCAAAACGGAGGCCTGTGATTTATAAAAAGTTGATGAACATATTAGAAAAATTGAAATGCTGTACGTAACAATCGACTAAAAAAGCCACAACTTTTTTTTTTTCATAGCTGAAATTTTCCATAGTACAAAACGTCACATCTTTTTATCATTACCTAGAACAGTGCTTTTATCCCGATCCATCCTAATGGGTTAAATATGTACACTAAATTCTTTATTTGTTGTACTACATTCTTCAAGACCCTTTTCAATAAATAAATCCATAGAAATTTGATTCTTTTTAAGAAACTTATATATATACTTTTATATAGAAAGGTTTGAATTTTTCAAGAGAAATGGAAATTATACCTGACACTATGATATTTATTCTATTTCTCAATCTTTCCTTCAAAAAAAAAAGGAAATTTTTTTTTTTTTTTCAAATTTTTGACTATTTTTTATCTAATATGTTTCATGGATATTCTCAGTTTAACTAGATTTAGTTTGAGCTGTTTTACCCCTGTTATACATATTTCCAAGTTACAGAGCAGTATGTGTATTTAAACAACAATAAGAGTCATTATTTCGTCTTATAGAGGACACGAAATTTTGAAATAAGATTTTTATTAATCTCAAGATAATTAAAATATGTGTGGATCTAAAACAATAGCTGACCAATGATTAAGACCAATTAAACATAATTAACCCTATTTTGGATGGTTATGCCTCCATTTCATCACATTTAAGGAGTGATTCCTAACATTCTAATCATTTAAATCTTGTACTCATACTCATACAAAAATTGTTTCCTACATATTTGATGGAATAAAGTAACAAAGCATTGTTTTGCTGTTTTTGTTCTATATGGAGGGTTTTCATGTGACGTCATTAAGTGAGTTATATTAAAAGATACATAAATTAGCAAATTTTATTAGAATAAAAGACCTGGTTTCTTTATAATTTAGAAAATGGAAATGACAGCCGTGTATAATGACTGGGATTGATAAATAATAGGAATTATTCCTTTACCGTCACTCAATATATAAATAGTATATTTTAGATCCTAATATTTATATGTATTAAAAGTATGTTAGAGCATCATTCATTGTACATTCACTGAGTTACAGTCAATAAATTAATATTATTTTTATGAAGGATCGGGTATATTTATTAAATTATCCCACGTATTTTCGTGTGCATCAAGTTGTACATATTAATTACAAGCGTTGATTATTTTAATTTTTTTTAAATTTTTTACCCATTGACTGGAGTTTCCTAAGGATTTTTTGGGGAAATAATTATTTAAATATATTAACTACATACATATCATATGTTCCCAACATGACTTCGACTCTATTTCAATTTCAATTCAATGTCTCCATTTTTACTTCAATATATGTCTACCCATGCAATATCATATGATATCACTTTCGATTCATTATTCAATCTTTGATCTCAGTAAAAACGAGATAGATCAAGGTTTTGTGAGATATCAATCAAAATATTCCCAAAGAATCACATGAAGAAATTTTCTAATACTATTCGATTAATGTTAAATAGCAAAAAAATCTACATTTGTCGACTCTTTCACACTACTTAAAAAGAAATGTTTAATGAGTTTTTGTTTTTTTAAATAATATCTTTCATGCCTAAGATGTGTATTGCCATTAGGTACATAAGCATGGATTTAAATAATATACAATGGAAATGTTAGATGAGTACATATGTACAGCAATCTCAAAAAACAACAAAATAATATACTACTCTGGTCAAAAAATATCGGGAATAAAAAAATCTTTATTTACTCATCAAAATTCATTTTCATCTCCTCCCTCAAAAGTAACATCCCTCTGATGCAATGCACATGGACCAACGTTTTTTCCCAATATTCAAAGCCATTACATAATTTTTATTAGTTTATTAGAGATAATTTGAGAACAATAACTTCTTAGTTGGAGGGTCAATTTCTTGAGCAGTAATAAACCACGTATATTCTCAAAATTTCAAAAGAAATTTAAAATATATAATAATGCATCCACACACAATGCAAAGAAAGAGTTAAAGTGCATTTATATACATACTTAAATTTAGACCTGAAATATTAGTAACATTTCTCTAAATTGCATTTTAGTCAATATCTTTCAGACATTTTAATGAAGGAAACATTCTATTTTACCTGCTCACAAAAGGATGCGGCTCTCAAACACTAATGAATATAAAACAAAAACATTAATCTCTATCGACATTCGAGAGAAATAAAATTCCAATTTCCCGGTATTTTTTGCTCCTTATAGTAGTATCTATGGTCTTTATATCTAAAGAAGAAATAGTAGATCCTGAAGATGGATGAATATTATGCAGAGTACATTTTGATGGAAACATTTTATGCCCCATCTGTTCCCTCATCGAATATTAGACAACAATATATGTATATTGTACAAAATACATAGATTATTACATAGTATGTACATATTTATTTATACTATGTATATCAGAGCTAACACGAGTGGTATAATATTATGGTAATTTTAACTCCCATGTTGAATGGGACTCTCAACTGGGAGTCTCTCAAGTTTCATTCCTTATATCTCACGTTCGTTCACATTTACTAGGCAAATGCAAACTCAAACATCTTTTAAAATACATCATATTTAACTTTACATATGAATCACATAGGAACTTTACTCATTTCATCTCTAAACCTTTCCCATCAAAAAACCGAGACACAAACAGAGCCAAAATCAGCTGTAGGCAACTAATTAATAATTACAAATGTCAACAAATTTGAAATGTCAAAAATCCTAAGGGGTGTAAATATAATAAAAGTTATTTATTTTTGCACTCTGATTTCGTAATCCTTCTATACGCCACTATTCTAGTAGCTCCACCGTGAGTCTTTGATTTTTAGCAGATTTTTGATCGAAATAGGATGAAAATTTACACACTTAGTTAAAGATTTTTATCGGGCACTTGATATCTCGTTTGAAAACTGTGGGTCTCAGCTCTTCAATAAATTCCTTATTAATCCATTTTATGTAATATTCAAGGAGTTATTTAAGTACAAATGTTTTGGTCGACTTTTGGACCTACTCCTGTCCCCTACGCCCTGAGAAATCCCGTTAGGTCAAAAAAAAGACTGAAATTGAAATTTGCATTAAATACACTAGCGAATAATTATTTTTTAATGCACAAAATGAACATTCTTCTAGGCTTAAATTGAAGTTGAAGTTGGAAAATGACCCAAAAATTTTCAAAAGGTAGGATTCTATTTTCGAAAGCCGTCGGACTCTCGAAAAATATTTTTACAGATTTAAAATCAGTGTGCAAAATACAATAACTTCTATTATATTTATACCCCTTAGGATTTTTGACTGTTGACCGGTGTTATTAATTACTAAGAGCTGTAAATCATATGCACTGTCGGTATGGGACAAAAAAGCGAAAATTGCCATGGTAACCCTGACAATTTGATAAATGTTGGCGGGGGGGGGGGGAGGATTAATGTTTGCTGTCATGACGTTTTATTATATCAGCTATTCTCTCTTACCCTTTCATAGGTGAAGAAATACTCTTCGAAGAGCCAACTCCACAAAATCTTGCACCCGGCATTTTGCATATTATTTACATTCCTACACCTGGTACAGTCAAATCTGATTCAACTAGGAATGTAAATAATATGCAAAATGCCGCGTGCGAGATTTTATGGAGTTGCCTCTTCGAACAATACTTTTTGTTTTCCAAAGCAGTTATCATTTTTCCTTTATTAGTGAGGGGAGAACATCTACCTCATAGTAGATCTCGCATGAAGGAATACATGCATTAAGGTAAATAAAGCAAATAAAATGTAAACAAAAAGGGAATCGCAGCACCCCTCCATGACTTAACAAAAAACGGAGTTAAATTTATTTGGTCTGATGAAGCTAATTCAAGTTTTGAAAGGATTAAAGATTCTGTCACGAACTCACCTTGTTTAATGCATTACGATCCGTAGTTACCTGTGTTTCTGTCCACAGATGCATCCCCAATCGGTCTTGGTGCAGTATTGTCGCAAGAAGATGGTGGAAAAGAACACCCAGTGGCTTTTGCTTCGAGAAAACTTTTTTCTTCCGAAGCAAACTACTCCCAAATCGACAAAGAAACCACTGCTATAATCTACGGGCTGAACAAATTCGAGAGATATATATGTGGTCGGTCGTTCACAATTAAGACGGATCATAAGCCTCTTCAATATATCTTTAACCCAAGCAAAGATCTCCCTGCTGTTATTTCTGCTCGTTTATCACGTTTTGCAATTCGTCTCTCAATGTTTAAATATGATGTGATATACGTTAAAGCATCTCGGATATCGAATGCTGATGCTTTGTCCCGTGGTCCTTTTGATGATCCTCTGGAAGGCAAGGATACTGTGGAAGAGTTAATATGTAATTCCGTCGAGTTTATTAAGTTAGATGTCTCGGACCTTGTGAGGGCAAGAGATGAAGACTTATTGCTATCTCGAGTCGTGGATGCTGCGAGATCTGGAAACTGGTCATCCGTCGATGATAAAGGCTTCCTGAATAAACGTCATTTCCTTTCGGTGAGAGATGAACTGCTCTTTTGGGGAGTCTGTCTCATTGTTCCTGAAGGTGTGAGGGAAAGATTTCTGAAAGAATTGCATGTTAGTCACATGGGTATTGTTAAAATGAAGGCAATCACCAGGAGTAAGTGTTGGTTGCCTGGAATCGACCACGACATCGAGAACTTCATCTCAACATGTCGTACTTGTCAGGAGAATGCTCTTTCACCTCTTGCTGGCTTTGGATCGTTTATTCCGGTGAGCGAGTGGGAACGTGTCCACATCGATTACGTTAATGTTGGAGGGAAAAGTGTACTTATCTTAATTGACGCTGGTTCAAAGTGGATTGAAGCCTCCCATATGTCCAATACTTCGACATCAGCAACACTTAAGCAACTCTTCTATTGGTTTACCTGGTTCAGGTTCCCCAGGTGTGTACACTCCGTTAATGGTCCGCTGTTCGCCAATGATCAATTTAAATCGAAACTCTAGGAATGGGGGGTAACTTCCTCACTCTCACTGCCATATCATCCCCAATCTAATGGCCTCGCGGAACGAGCGGTCCGGATAGTGAATAACCTGTCTAGGAAGAATCCTGGTCTCTCCCTGGATGAGCTGTTGTTTTCCTATCACTCAACACCACTTGAGTGTGGGAAGTCACGTTTGCAGTTACTTGTAGCACGCCAATTACGCACTCGTTTGGATGGCATGCTCCCCAACCACTCGTGTTTGAAAACATCGAATTCCAATCCAAAATATGTTGCCGGCGATAGGGTTTGGGTAAGGAATTTTGGGAAAAAGCCTAAATAGTTGCCAGGGAAAGTCACCGAAGGGATTGGCTCTTCATTGTTTAAAGTCGTTGCTGATGGCTTGAAAACCACGAGACATATAAATCAACTCCGTCCTCTTAGTTCGAGTTGATCTGGGGGGGGGGGGGGGGTGATGTTATGTATTCTCAGTGTGTATCTATCTTAATCGTTTGTTATTATTTTATCCCTTGTTGTACTTTCTATCTATGTACACTCTTATTAAATAATGTGCATACTTAGTGTCGTATAAATAGTCTTAGTTTTATAATATACTTGTTAGTTGGACAGTTGAATTGTAATCACTACGATCATTTGTTCCTTCCTCAATCCTCTTGGATTGTCCTCACGGGTTTTACTACGTTTGAGTGTGAGACTCAACAATTTCAGTTAATTCTCTGCCTCTCATCTATGGTTAGGAATGTAAATAATATGCAAATTAGGCTTGTAAGAAAAAAAGAAAGAGAAAATCAACCTGGTAACTCTGACAATGTTGAAAGGGAAGCAGCTTGAGCTGTCATGACGTTTTACTGAGCCACAAGCTGTGTTCACCTTTATATATACAAATGAAGACATCAATAATAAATAATAACAGCTTTGGAAAACAAAAAGTACTGTTTGAAGGACCAACTCCACAAAGTCTCACACTCGGCATTTTGCATATTATTTACATTCCTATCTATGGTATACAAAATGTTTTTATTTATTATTGATGTCTTCATTTGTATATACAAAGGAGAATAGCAGCTTGTAGCTCAGTAAAACATCATGACAGCTCAAGCTGCTTCCCTCTCAACATTCATCAAATTGTCAAAGTTACCAGGATGATTTTCTTTTTATTTTTATTGTACACATCCCATTTGCATATTATTTACATTCCTAACCAGGTGTATGCATATGAAACCTGTAATGACATCTAGCGGTGATAGCAACTTATGTACAGGTTTGCAACCGATTTAAACGTCATAATTATTTCATTTGACATCTGCCAACAATATCCAGTTCGTAGTTTGTTACATTTCAACTAACAGCGCATTTTTTTCTGTTCATGAAAATGTCGAAATACGTGCCTACAAATCACGATATGCGGACACATCTGATTTTGTTGTTTCATCTAAAGAAATCGGCATTGGAATCATATTGAATGCTTGTGGAGGCTTACGGTAAGCATGCTCTTGGTCGTACACAGTGCTATGAGTGGTTCAATAAATTTAAAAGTGGTTATTTTGATGTGAGAAACGAAGAACGCGAAAACCACCAAAAAATTTGAAGATGTGCAGTAGCCAGCATTGCTCGATGAAGATGATGGTCAAACGCAATAATTGGATGTTGGCCAGTCAACGATTGCAAGACGCCTTAAAGCCATGGGAAAGATTTTAAAGGTTGGAAGATGGGTACCACATGAACTGACTGAAAGACAGAAGGAAAATCGAAAAACCACTTATCAAATTCTGCTCGATAGGTTCAAAAGAAATTTTTTTTTGCATCGGATCGTTACCGCTGATGAAAAATGGATATTTTATGAGAACTCTTCGCGGAAACGATCATATGTGGACCCTGGCCAAGAAGCGAAATCGACCGCAAGACCAAATCGCTTTGGAAAAAAAGCAATGCTTTGTGTTTTTTGGGATCAGCGTGGTGTTATCTTTTATGACCTTTTAAAACCTGGCGTAACTGTTAATGGGCCATACTACCAGCAACAATTAGCCGAATTGAACCGTGTTATGCGTCAAAAACGCCTTGAATATCAACAAAGACAACACAAACTAATCTTTCTTGATGACAATGCACCAGCACATCGAACAAGAGCGACTCGCGAGTTGGTTGCATCGTATAGAAGTCTTGCTCATGCGGTTTATTCGCCAGACCTAGCACCAACTGATTACAACCTATTTGCATCGATGGGACACGCACTTTCGGAGCAACTCTTCCCTTCTTTCGAAAATTTGAAAAAATGTGTCGATGATTGGTTCGAAGCAAAAACGGAGAATTTTTATTGGCGTGGCATCCACAAATTGCCAGAGAGATGGCAAAAATGTATAACCAGCGACGGCAAATACTTTGAAGAGTATTTGTAAGTTTGAATTTTTGAAAATTATCTTAATTTTGGGTTTTTTCCGAGTTTGTACTTTTATCATTGCATTCCTCAACTCTTACTCTAAAAAGAAAAACAGCTCTTAAATCATATTTTTAGTTAACCAACTATTACCAACAGTGAATGTATTTTTCAAAACTGTTAGTAAGAAATAATTTTACTGTTCAACAAAAGCTAATCAGAACACTAAATAAGGGCCAAGAAAAGTAGAAAGCTGACAAAAAAATAATAATGTCAATGATCATTTTAACAAGATATAATTTGAATTCAAAGAATTAACCATTCATTGCTGCCCCTTCAAAAATTTCTAAATGAGTTATGCCCCTGGGTAAATTAAAGGGCATTTTTATTCACATTTCCTACTGCTTTACAATTCTATACATTACTCGACATCCAAATGAATAACAAAAATTCAGTATTTAGAAAAACTGCACGAACATACTTGATACACGAGGGGTTACTGTAAATATTTTTCTCTTTACATAGGTACATACATCAAACTATTAAATATTATTGAAAACTTTACATAAATATTTTCTGTCAAACGAAAATATAAAATTATGTTCATATTTTATGTAATTAAAAGTTGTTAAATGCAAAAGCAATCTAGTTTTTAGTAAACCGTCAAAACTTGTATAATAATTTTTTTTCTCTCCTTTGATTAAGCATCTTCCTTTGTCTTTTATTTTTGGGCTTTGTACTAAAGTTATTATTATTTGTATAAACTTAATTGCTAACGAAACTTTTTTCTTTATTATTATTTTTTTTATTTAGTCATATATCACATTGTTGCCGAAGGAGTCTCAAATGTTTCACTGTTTATTTCATTTATGTATATTTGGGTGATTTATAATAGATTTTGGAGTAAAAAAAGAAATATATTTGCTCTTTGAGATTATGTAAGTTGCCAAAGAAGGGTTACTTTAAGAGTAAAAAAAATTCTTTTTTTTAGAAAGCTAAATTTTCCTCGCTTTTTCAGAAAAACATGCTTTCACCCCTTTTAGAACATAATTCGTGAACTAAATCAAAGTTTCATAAACTCAAAAACTTTTCCGGGTGATTTGATACTTTTTTAAGTATAGAGTCAATTATGTTCCAATCTGCAGTTTGTGCATGCATGATAGATATATAAGCTAGGAGTTAGCCCATATATTGGCGTGGTAATTCATTCGGTTGATTATATAATTATAGAAAAATTCAAAAAATAATTCATAATAATTTTTCCCTCTAAAAAACAAGATGAAATAATTTTGTATAGAGAAGCATTTTTTTTAAAATCACACTTTGAAGACCTTGAAAACCCCAACATACCACAAAGAGCCACTTTTTATTTGAGTTTTCGTATCCTTTCTCACCCTTATTTTACTGAATTTTCAAGAGTTAATTTGATAACAATTCATGGAAGCGACATGTTATTTAGATTGACCTTAATCTACAGTGTTTTCCAATATATATAAAAAAGTTTTTAAGAAAACTGCTGATAGTTATACGTAGTAAATCAATTTTTAAACATACTATGATACAATACCAGTAAGGATGTCTATTAGTTACCCTATTTAAAGATACGAATAATTTGTGTTCATCAAATTGATAAAACAACGTAAATAATAATTAATTATTAATGCAGTCTTTTTTTAAACCATAAAAAAATATATGCCCATTAAAAATGTTGCAATTCTTGTGGTTTATTAATATTTCTTATACCTTTAAACCCATTGTTTTTCTCTTGCTGTAACTTTCAGCTACTTTAGTATAATCAGTTGTATCTGTACACTTCAGAAGGGAAGTGAATAAAAATGAATTTATGAGTAACAAGCAAAACTTTTTAGACACGTTAGAACTTATATGGTTGATGCAAACATCTAAGCAAAATTTCAGGCTATTTTTAGACTCATTTATCCTTCAGCTCAATTAAAAATGCGCTTCACTAAACCTCGATCACATCTTGAATGTGTGCAATGAAAAACAATGTCTAAAGAGTGAAATCCCAAGCAAAAAAATAAATAAATTGGCTCTCTAATGCAGGGGCTCTCTCTCGGTCTTTGCACAGAGGCTCAAATTTTCCTACGATCCGATTTTATTGCCTCTCAAGGAAATGAAAAGTAAAGTATTACGTCTATGAGCTAATCATAAATAAAATCAATGATAGCTTCATGTTTGATCAGTTTTCTACGATCAAGCAATTCAATTGACAAACATTGCTTTCTTCCAATCATTAAATATGTAGTTGAGTTAAAGCCCTGGTAGAAGAGCAAACAAAGAGGCCTACAGGTACATATGTTCATACTAAAAAAAGACAAATCGTATATAATAATAATTCATTTAGAAATCCAGGGAGTAGCTCTCTTCCTTTCTTTTTCCATGTTTATATTATATGAATATGAATATGCTCCCACATATGTACTTTCATACATATATTTATATATCACTCCACATCAATAAGATAAATAAACATGTATTACATGAAGTGATGGATAAAAACATGGAAAGAATATGACAGAGTCTTCATAGTTTTCTTTATATTTGCGTACATACTTTTAAATGAAGGAGGGAAGAGGGAAACTAACATGCAGAGTTGGCTTATTTTACCTTTACATATATGTATGTATGTATGTATACCTATAAAGATAAAAGTTATTTTCTCCTTACAATATATTTATGAGAGTATACTCAGACTTGAAGCCTTTTATTGTGTAGCTGGAATCTTTTTTGTAGATATTATAATTCTCGCAACCTTTTTTCTTCATGAAAGAGAAAGAAAATTGATGAATAATTAATTATATTTTAATATGTACTATGTAGTAGTCTGCAAATGTAGAACTATTCTTCATTTAAAAGCTAGGAAATTACTCAAAGCTCCACAAGAGGTAATTTAAGTTTAACTGATCCACAACGACCTTTTTTGTTTCCTTACAACGTCAATTCTCTAAAGGGAAAATTTGGAAAAACAACTCGTAGCTGCTACCCTTCTGTATTTTCCTTGTTGCCAAGTTTTTAATATTAGACAGAGTTATCATTTAGATATACTATATATTAATAAATTCTACCAATATATAAATCAATCGTTAGTACTTGTTTGTGGTTCAATAATTCAAAAAAAAAGGGCGCGCAATCCTTGATTTAATATATTTGATATATGTATCAAAATCATAAATAATACTACTACTACCCTTTTTGAGTTCATAACACGTAGAGTCATCTGTTTTTAATCAGAAGAGTCAACTGAAGAAAATCAGCTAAAGTGTTTTTGTTTATCCCATGATCAGACACTACTATCAATAAGGAGCAAGAATATAGTAGACAAATAGGTAGGGACGGGACATTTACTCAGAAAATAACATACAGTCTAACCAACGTTAGATGTAGGTTTTATTATATGAGACATTAATATAATTATGATGTTCTTCCTTAAATAATATTATTTTAAATGATGTAATTTCTCCTAATTAAAGCAGTAATATAATTAGTTTTAGGAATGTAAATAATATGCAAATGGGGTATGTAAAATAAAAAGAAAGAGAAAATCAACCTGGTAGCTCTAACAATTTGATGAGTGTTGAGAGGGAAGCAATTTAAGCTGTCGTGACGTTTTACTGAGCTACAAGCTGCAATTCTCCTTTATATATACAAATGAAGACATCAATAATAAATAATAACATTATGTTTACCATTTATAGCTGAGAGGCAGAAAATTAACTGAAATTAATGTCAGGAAATTATATATTTTTAACTAATTATACGAGGACTTGAGCCTTTTTTTGCTTTATTAACCTTAATGCATGTATTCCTTCATGTGATATCTTTACTCTTAGGTAGATGTTCTCCCCTCAGTAATAAGGGAAAAATGATAACAGCTTTGGAAAACAAAACGTACTGTTCGATGTGCCAACTCCACAAAATCTCACACGTGGCATTTTGCATATTTTTTAATTCCTAGGTAGTATATTGACACACACACCCTCAAATCATAAATACAGGTAGCTGATATTAGTAAGGGGATTAATTCAATAGTATTATAAGTCCCGCTCCCATCTTCTCATCGCACTCACCAAAAGCCCCATTCCTACAAATAGGCAGCTATCAAAAAGACTTGCATTGTTTGTTTGTTTTGTCAGTTCTCAAGTTATATACTTCTCTTCCTCTTAATAGTCTTCAGAACGTTGATTGGCTCAACTCGAATTAACTCTTTTTAAGAAAAAAAATAATTCCCTCCAACTATTAAATAAAAAATAATTTTTTCCCCACGACAAGTTTCTTGGAATAAACAAAAACTCTATGTATTCTCACTTCAGCTGTTTTTTATTAGTTGACTTTTTTTGATTTAAAGTAGCTGACTCTACGTATTTTGAACTCGAAAAGAGTACAATTATTTATTATTAAGTATTATTATGATTTATGATTTTAAAATAAAAAATATATTATATCAAGGATTTTTTTTAATCATTGAATAATAAATAATATCGAATAGAGAAGTTTAGCTACCAGTTGTTTTTCCAAATTTTCCCTTTAGAGAGTTGAAGTCATGAGTGAACAAAAAAGCTTATTGTGACCCTTTCTGTCTTGTGGGAGGAAAAGTTGCGAGATACCATAAAGATAACGATGTTTTACCTACAGTGTAAATTTGTATGTTTGTTGGATAAGTCTGTGAGAAGTTAACGCAAAATACCATTTAAAATTAGTGGAGAAGGTATCAATTGGCTTTTTTGGCAGATTGAATAAATATAAAACGATTAAAATGTCATACAGATAAAAAAGGTTGGGAGATATAATAAAAGTTGCGTCAAGTTAGAAGGACCGGAGAGGAACACAAAAACAAAATAGCTAGTCGATTGAATAAATTACTTCCCTTATTTAACTAATTAATGATCTTGTACATTTTTAGACCTATAACAATGTGTCAATATCAAATTACTCTTATCACACATTTTAATAAAAAAAAGAAAAATGGATTGGTTTAACTATAATTACCCCTTGTTGAGCTTTGAACAGTTTTCCAACTTTTAAATAAGGAATAGTCCTACATTTGGGAAGAATTGGCAAACTACAACATTTGATTATATAGTATATACCATACAAACAAGGAGGGGTCGATGTAAATTCAAAAAATTAATTAATTTTTTGTATATTTTTTGTAAAACAGGGAAATAAAAATTCATAATAAATATTGTCAAATCATGTACCACAAATTAGGAAACAGCTTTATATTTTTTATGATGTGTCGTTGATGACAGATTGTTTATATAGTTCTACATACATAATATGTACTTAGGCATATCAAAGAGGATAAATTAGGAAAATAATGAGCATACTTTCTTATAAAATAGTAGTAATACCTACGTATGTACATTACTCACTTATTCGCTAATAGGCCTTTAAATCTATTCTCGTGGTGTATATGCTACAAAAAGCTTAGTCACTCATAAATTATTACACCAAATCTAGCTCCTACATATTATGCACATACACAATATATACATTACATGAGTAAATGCCATCATCATTAGGGCCCTTTATTTGAGCAAGGAAGATTTCCTTTATTTCCTTTATTTTGTGTATATATAATAAGTGCACTAAAAACAAAATGAGACGAATTCAAAGAAAAAAAAAACTTTCAAAAAATGGAATTGTGTAATTGAAGTAAATGGGATTTGTGGCGTAGCCATTACCTATAATGTATGTGGGTTGTAAATAATATATAAAGGGGACTACCTTGGGAATAAATAACATGAGAAATTTTTTTCATTTTAAGGGGGGGAAGGGAAGGCTTTTGTTTTTGCCTTGACTTCCTGTTTTGTTTATCCTTCTATATATATGTATATGCTTGTATCAAAATCATTTCCATTAGCTCTTAGATAGAATACATCATATAAGAAACTCTGCCTACGGGATGTTACATTTATTAGAGAATGAGAGCAAAGAGTACCCATTCCATACATACACAACACTTGCTGCCTCCCCGGCCACAACAACACATTCAACAGACGGCTATGAGGAATTCATTTTCGAAAGGAACAGGAATGACAATAATAATAATAATAATAAATAATTTATAGTCAATTTGAACATTCAAAGAATTTGATTTATTTATCATTTTATAAGAAAATAAATGGACCTCTTTTATTATTTTTCTGAGTCATGAGCTAGCAATTTTTGTACAAAAGTAATGCGCACTCAAAAATCTGATTCACTCCATGAGAAACAAAAAAATAAATAAATACACATTATTTGTTATACAGTTTATAAATATACATATATTAGAATATATTGGGGGGGGGGGGGCACGTTCGTGAAAGTATTCTTATTTTCTAAATACATATTGGCAAATAAAAATAAGATTTAAAGCAATCAATGTAATTTAGAGCAAAATGACTAGAAACAATAGTTGCAAGATTAAAAAAGATATATATTTTAATTATTATTATTTTTTTTTTTTTTGCCTGAAAGCTAGCTGAAAATGGACCAATAGATAATGAAAAAGGCATAAGTGTTACAAATAATAATTGACAAGGCATTGTTCTATGTATGTATATTATATCATACCCACCCAATGGTTGGTGTTGTATGAAATTTGTAATAATAATAATTATATCAATTTAAAGGGGGTACAATGCTCTGTACTTTGAGTAGATAATCTCTATGCAAATATAAATTTATATATAAATAATAAGTAGTAACTAAAAAATAAAGATTTGTCTAAGGCTTTTTGTATAATATCACAATACATTGTGTGTGCATATACAAATGAATGCATTTTTAGAAGGGAAACAAATAAAAGTGAAGTCGTATGTATATGATAGTTATAGCTCGTTTAAATATTGCATGAAAAAAATAAAATGGTGACGACGAGGAAGAAGAAGCCCTCGTCGTTTATTCGTTAATGATAACCCAATCATTATCCTCTGAGGGAGGAAGAGGAGGGGGATGTCCCCCTATGGTGGATTTAAGTAATTTTAATTGCTTGGAGAGTTTTTCTTGGAACTGTAAGAGAGAGTCCTAATGGAAAAAAAGAAATAAATATAAGTTTCATGAAATAATTCTCAAAATAATAGGTACATAATATAAGAAAAACTACAACAAACCCGCTCTGACTGCTTCCTCACATAGTTTTCAACTTCTTCTTGGTTCGCAAAATCAGATATAGACAATTTCTCTCCCTCATTCATTTCCTCCTCGTGGAACTGTCTCTCCAAAGAGGCCTTGTAGTCCCTGAGTCTTTCAAGCTCCGTTTTAACTTTGACATATTCTGATGCCAACTGGTTTGAGTGTATGAGCATAAAAATATGTATTTTGAATGTGTTGTTGTGTACTTACTTGTCTATGGTCATGATATATTTGCATAGATTGAGGGCAATTGGGCTGTGGAGGAACTGGACGAAGATCAGGATCAATGAGCTCAACAGCACGATCAATAATGGAGTCCCTTTCATCTATAAAATAGTCGTAATTTAATAAGAATGGAAGACTATATATATATATATATATAAATATTGGTATTATTATTATATATGTATACATGACGAAGATGATGCAACGGATATTCTCATTCGAACATTATTTAATCTTGTATGGGGTCCTCCTCCTTGTAGATTCACAGTAGAGGATAAAAACTTTTTTAAATTAGCTTGAATCCTCTCATAATTATCATTTAAATTACACTGACTTTTAGGAGACATTCTGTCAACTCAGGGCGCTGTTGCACACTTAATTAAATCTTTTTACTCGTTAATATGGAGTGGAGAAGTTTGGCAAAGACTAATAACATTTGATTAATCATTAAACAACGAGGGGGAAAAAATAAGAAAAGGAAAGAAGGAGAACACTTTATCCGACAAAGTAAAAAAAGAATGAGTCAGAATTCGAATATCTGGCAAAATGACAATTTTGCCAGGAGAGAACATACAATGAGTAGAGTCCGATGATCATTTGTGCGGAAGAAAAAAGAAATCATTTACTCTCCTGGCTTGTCCCGCGTCGTCATGAAATCAATTGTTACGCATTTCATGTACATAACTTACAGTAATCATACATGTTTGAGCGGGGTGTTGAAAGATCACTATATGATCTCCTTAAATCCGATGGATGATAATGATCGTAGTAAGATCCTCCTCCCATAGTCCCTTGATGCTGCTGTTGATGATCATTGAATTCAGGTGGACCTTGAGCAACGGATTTTCCAGAACTTCCATATGAACTAGCACGTCTGTGGCCTATGTACGTGAAAAAAAAATCAAAAGGGAAAAATTAATTACATCATCAGTATAATGATGATAATGACTATGAGTTATTTGTTCCTAGTAAGGTGCTGTTGATAAGTACTGTACATACATACATACATACATAGCATACAGAAGAAAAAATGAAATACTACTACTCAGCTCCGGAAGCATTTGGATAAGTGGACTGCTTTTGTTGAGAGGTGAAAAAGCAAAAGAAATGAAAACAGAGGATCTAGAAAAAGTATTGGTTAATTACAACCACCTCACGTCAGGGAAATACTCTGCGACACAACGACTAGTCGCCATCGACTACTCCAACAGAGTTCTTGCTGGAGGTTTGAGCATGAAAATAGAACTAACCAACCCCGTGATAACCCAATCCAGAACAAAGATTGCAGGCTTTAGTATCAATATACAAAGTCTATTTACTTTTAGACCCAATTCCTCCGTCACCATTCCTTTTCAGACAAATCTAAGTGTGGCTGAATTAATAGCCGAGTTTAAAATACTATTTCGCATCCTGCGATGTAATCCTATCTACGTATTTGAAAAAAGTACAAAGGGATCAGATATAGTGTATCGGAGACTTGTTGAGCATGAGTTACCTTTTGGGCCGTATATTAATTGGGTACTAAGAGGTGAGCGGGACAAGGCCTATGTGTTTAGAGATGAGTATCCAGAGCTGCATGAGTACATGTAAGTTCATATTTCTTATTTACTTTACAAATTTTAAATGGTGGACAATCTCTATATTTATTGTATTTCTTGAATTCACAGGCGATGTAACAAAAAGGAGTTGAAGAATAAATTGCTACAAATAAAAAAGGAAGAGGAAAAAGAAATGGCAGAGATTTGCAGGAAATACAAAAAGGAAAAAAAATTCATCAAGGAAATTATGAAGAGAAAGAGTTCCAATTATTACGGAACTCATCACAGCAATAGTCATAGCAGTAATAAGAAATTATTATACTCTTTCATCAAAATGGGAGGCAAAAATAAAAATTAGGGAAACCACTCTAAAAATCCCACATGCCGTGACATTATATTTCTATACATACGTATGTAAGTAAAAGCCATATTTGGATGATTGCCCAAATTTGGCGTAATGAACAAATATCATGTCTATAGATTGTATAACTACTTGCCTTTTTTGAATGATTCACTCTTCTCTGTTGCATCTTCACGAACGGAGAAAAGACCGTTAATGTCTTTAGTAACTGTAGATTTAGAGTTGTTTCTTCTCATTGAGTGAGGGGAGGAAAGGGTTCTGGGACTGACTTTTCCAAAGTAAGAAGGGCTAGGATAATTTCGTCCACTGAGAGAGTCGTAGGGCATGTTACTATGCCATGAATCATGGTTGGGCAGAGTCTGGTCTGTTGGACCTCCAGAAGGTGGAGAGAGAAGATTAGGGCTCCCTCCACCACCAATAACACTAGGTCGAAAATCTGATAGAGGATATCGATGTGACGCATGGTAGGGATAAGGATTAGGCCGATAAGGAGGTTCAAAAAATTGAAAAGTATCCTTAGAGGGAGGAAGAGGTGGAGCAACGATGTCCTCACTGCTTCGGTCTCGAACAACTTCAATGTCCGAGGGAATAGGGCCACTATCTTCATCCACCCACAAATTTACTCCTCTTATTAATTCTTGAGGTGCATTAAGTAGGGAGTTAGGATCCATTGATGGCAACGGAGGGATAACATCAATGTCACTGTCCGCTAACTCAGGTGGTGTGTAGAATCCCTAGAACAAACAAAAAACAAAAATACAATGTACAAGTTCATAAGACACTTTGAGCACATGCAAAGTAATGATCAGAACATTAAAATTTATATTACTCTAATAAAGACTCTCTTTTCAAATAAATATGTACATCGTCATAAAAAGGACTAAAATACAGATAGCCAAGGCATTATTAGAAACATGCATTAGTTTAAAGAAAAAACAAACACTTGTCAGAACTCAATATTAGTGTTTATTCATAGGAAAATGATCTTCCTTTTTCATCCCCATAATTGGAATAGCTTTTTTAATTAAAAGTCGCGAGGACTAACAACAGCCTATGAATTGCACCTAAATAAATACAATTCAATGATCGTAGAAAATAATGGAAATCGTTTAATTATTTGATTAGTAGAATTAATGACACGGCAAACCTTTTTAACAGCAGGATGGTTGTGATAAGTGTTAATGACTGTAGGGAGTTTTTCAGGATATTCTTCAGAACTAGAAATCAGTTGCTTTTTTACCTCACTTTTTGATGGTAGGGAAGTTAGGGCAGAAACATAACTTCCAGTTTCTTCTTTGAGTTCTTCATCATCTTTTGGGGAAGAAACTAACGGAAGAAGAGAGATAATTAATGATAATAGGTGTAACTTTTCCTTCACAGAGATACACACAAGGAAATCAATTTAAAAACAAACAATACATGCTTACATTCCTCAATTTGGAGAGGGTCATTCTCTATGGAGGGAAAGAACTTTTGAATAAAAGATAATTGTTCAACAATCCTAGTCATATTAGGCCGAATAGACGGGTTTTTATCCCAGCATTTCGTCATGAGATCCTCTAAAACAAAGGGGCAACCACTGATTAAAGGTGGTCTCTTTCCTTGATGAATAGCCCAAAGAATTCTACAATTATTGCCTTTGATTTCATCAAAAGGAAGTCTCCGAGTAAGTACTTCCCATGTGAGTATCCCATGAGAATAAATATCGCATTTCTCTGTGTATTTATTTCCTTCGAAAACCTCCGGAGCCATCCAAGCCGCAGAGCCTTTGTTATTCGTCATGTAAGTTTGAACTCCACATGCCGTACCAAAATCACAGAGCTTTAGATTCATCCCCCCTTTGACAAGAAGTAGATTCGGAGACTTAAGATCTCGATGAGCAATGGGAGTAGGCTTTAAATTGTGGAGATACTCCACACCTTTGGCAGTTTGGAGGAGCCAGTGTATAGCATGGCCAGAGTGATAGGGAACTTTGGACTGATGTAGTATTTTGTACAATGAGCCACTGTCCGCATACTCCATCACGAGGAACACATGAGGGGGTTGGAAGGAAGCTCCAAACAAACGGATGATGTTCGGATGATTCACACGACTTAGCTGATTAGCCTCCACAGCAAATGCATCTAAGAGTTCCTTATCAGGTTGAAAAAACTTGACAGCCACCTCTGCCTCATCCCACAAAGCTCGAATCACCGTTCCAAAGGACCCTCGACCTATGATCTTCAATAAATAAAAAAAAAAACAACGCTAACAACGTCAACGAGAGCTAAAAAAATATAAATTAATCACCTCTCGCTGGGTCAAGTCTTCCAAGGATATTCTAAGCAATTCGGGATCATCCATGACAAGTCAAGAGAATCCCTAATCCGTCATCTTAGTACTAAGGACACACACTTAGACAGACACACATAAATACGAATAGAAAGAGAACTTGACTCAACCTCTGACGTCAAAGACTCAGCTGCTCTCCACCTTACCCTGCGTTCAATAACAATAGGGCACCGCCCTCAACCTACTCCCTACTCTCTACATATCCACTACACACTACAAAAAAGACCCTGCAAATAATTAATTATCACTGAGCGATAACTCGCATTATGAATTCCATGATCATTTTCTCATTGCTTCCTATTTACATGCTCTTACGGCATTCATTTACACTAAAATATGAATGCCAGATTATTTTTTTCTTCTTGCAAAATATAAAAAAAGCTTTCACTTCATTTGTCATTTTGCATATTCTTCTTCAATATTAAGTAGTAATACTCACTCAAGGAACCAAAAGTAAGGAAAACAAAGCATGGCTAATACATTAACCTCTCATTAAAGGACAGTCCATATTTTATGGGTGATAATAGAGAAAAAAAATCTTTAAAACATTAACAATCACTATCGTAAAAACATTTATTAATAACAAAAATACTTTTTAAACTCTCGACACAATAACATTTAATTTTTCCGTAAAATTAGTGAATGAGAAATATTCCTCCACTCTTTTTCGCCCCTCTGCTCCTAGGCGTGACTTTAGCTTATTTCCACCCAATAGAAGTTTTTTCATTGCTTCAGCGAAATATTCGGGAGTGGCCGGGACTAAGTACCCAGTCGACTCATTGGATATAGTCTCTTTCGGTCCACCATTATCTACAGCGATGACAGGGACCTGACAATACATAGCCTCAATAGGTACAATTCCAAAATGCTCAAAAGAAGGGGTATAAATGAGGCTGGAGGCTTCTCCCTTGAGCAAACTCATTTTTTTTTCATTACTGACAGATCGAAGAAATGACACATGATCCGCGACACCCTCGTACTCTGCAAGGTCTCTAAGCTCTCTTTCATATTCAACGTTCTCCATGACTCGGTTATCATAACCCCCAGCAATAATGAGCTTTATCTTTTTGTATTTAGAGATCACTTCCTCAGATTTTAAGACCAAGGCTGGAATTCAAATAAATATACACAATGACACAGAGTTTAGTTATACAAAGACTCCATCATCCTTACCCAAGGCTCGAATAGCTAGATCCACTTGCTTCTTCCTTTCAAATCGGTTCAATGAGAGAAATACAAAATCATCATCCCGGACTTGATTCTCTCTTTTATGATCAAATGAATCAAAGTCAGAGGTGTTGAGGGATGGATATAAAACTTCTGGATGAGCGTCTTTTAGGCTTTTAAATGTTTTGTGAAAAATCTCACGAGTGAAACGAGAATTGACGAGTATGATATCCGCTTTCCCCGTCGTCCAAGTCTCAAGTAAGTCAATTGGATAGCGATATAGGGATTTAAAGAAAGAACTTCGGTCTGTGAGTAAGAGATCTGGGAAATGGCAATAAAAGATGACAGGAAAGAAAAACTTGAAAATGGCGATAGGAGCTGAGACTTGATCCAGGAAAATAACGTCAATGGATGATCGATAGATTATTAAGGCATAGATTGAGAGGAAAAACATGCGTAAGTAGGCGCAGAGAGCAAAGAATCGTCCAAATATATTCCGTGGAAGCCAGTCTCCCACGCATGTGACTAGAAATATAGGAAATATACATAGTTTATATTAATAAATATATTCATTAATTATTCATGATGAAGAAATACCTGAGAGGGAGCCGTCCCTTGTTTCGGGGAAACAGTGGGAAGTATCGTGATGAGCTGTCAAAAATGTAACTTGATGTCCCTTGGATTTTAAAGCAAGGGCAGCGTCAACAACGAGTCTTTCTGCTCCTCCGATCCCCAAATCGGGATGAACAAATAGTACACGTCGTCCGACCATACTCACTACACAGCTACTACAATTCTACGCCAAAGTAGTTGCTGTCATATAGAAAACGAAACACGTATAGTGAGTACAATACGCGATACATGCAAAAAAAAAAAAAGAATAACAATGTATTCATGGAATGAACCGGAGGATTCCTTCATCAAATATAAACTCAATTTATTTATATAAATTCTCAAACTTTGAAGAAGAAAAAACCAACGACCCATAAAAAATGAAGGATTGTTTCTTTTGTGCATAATTGCAATTCATCTTCAATAAAAAAGAAATATCAAACCAATAAAGTTTGATTTGTTAGGATTTCCATCACTAACTTTCCTTAGTCATCGTTAATTTTATTTACGCTTACTCACTCAACCTCACTCCATCTTACTTCAAAGTTACAATACCGTACTAATATACTACTATTAGACTTGATTAATCAAATCCTGGTTTCATATAATAAACGTAATCATATAGCATGAAATGTATTGAATAATGATGTGCATTTTTGTCCATCTTCTCTAAATTGAAGGAGGGAAAAAGCAATCGGTTTGAAAATATGATTTTGATTTATATATTTTCTAGAATACTCTTTTTTCCAAATATTGTCCGTATATTATTCAGCAAAAAGTATGATCTAACGTGTGTATGAATGAATAAATTGGAAATTATCCATAGGAGGACTATTAAATTTCATTTAACAATAATAATAGTAATAAAAACCGAATATGAAGACAATTGAATTCACAAGCATTTATGACACTCAAATGCAACGATTTGATCCCATTTTACAAGGATTCAATTGTTGATTCTGTTACTCCTGGATTTTAAACGTCTAATTAATTAATACTATGACAATGGATATGAACTGGATGTCATTTCAATAACTTCAGATCTTACGCTTCATTTCAAATGTATTTCTAAACTCTTTTCTAAACATGACATGCTCTATCTGTAGTCCTTGATTTATTTGACGACTTTTAAATTATACGTATTAAAAAGTTAGGAATTGAATGTACACAGATCATTATCCACAAAGACATTTATCTTACGAATACGGAACATATATACACACACTTATTGGAATCTGTGTAATATTATCTATGTGTGAGAAATTAGAGAATAGACAATTCTGTTATTTAAACCTAATGGACTAGAAAGTTTGAAGGAGTATATACTACATAGTAATAAATTGACAACTTTTTATGCAAAAAAAATATTTTTAAAAATAAATGACTCAAGACATGATGAGCTCAAAGACGTCATATCATCAGATATCTATCAAAATACAAACTCAAAAATGAATATGAACATATAATATTTTATATAAATGCACACAACCCGAGTTGGACATGTGAACTTGGAAGTTAGTGTATAGCTTTTAACTAAGAGAGACTGACGCAAGGATTGGCTTTCATTTTCCTGAGTAAATGGATTTATTATCGAAAGAACTTGTCCCATTTTGTAGGCATTCTACTTTTTCTCGTATAATAAGGCATAATTTACTCCAATTATGCCTAAGTGATTGACAATCAAGAAAAATTACTTTTTCTTGACCTGAAGTTAATTTGCACTCCTCTATAATTGATATGATATTAAGTACATTATGAAAGTTACGTAATATCTACAAGTTCATCATAGGACAGTGATTATAACCTTTCATTCCGTCGACATATTCTTTATCACTTAAGATTTTTCAATCCAAATTATGAAAATGTTTAGGGACTCTGTGGCATCGCTCTCTTGTTGAGATTTTTGAACCTAATGGGAGGAGAGTTCAGATCGAAGCAGGATTGATCTTGTTATTAAAAATATAGTGTGACAACCTGACCCAATCTTCCCTACCTTTTTTTCTTCCTGCCTTCCCTACTCATAATTCATAGCCAGCTGATTGTTCCTCAGTGCTCTCATTGTATATACAATCTATAATATATATTTGAATGTAAGGAGTAAATAAAATAATTTGGAAAAAGGCGGGAATGGAGATCGTTCCTCTGATAAATAATTAAAATATCATCAATGACCTGCTACTAAAATTAATTCCGAGAGTTCCTCGTCAAAACAAGGAGGACACAAGAAGAATGGGTATTACGGGCCTGATTCCTTTTCTCAAGAATGCGACGCGTGAAGCCAATATCCGTGAGTTCTCTGGGAAAACGGCAGCCATTGATGTGTACGGATGGCTTCATCGCGGTACTTTTGGCTGTGCAGATCGACTGATCAAGGGGGAAAAAACAGATGGATATATTCGCTATGTCATGAAGTTTGTTCAAATCTTTTTGTCAGCGGATATTCGGCCCATTCTTGTTTTTGATGGCCGAAATCTTCCATCCAAGTCTTTAACAGAGGCTAAACGGCGAGAGAGGCGTGAGATGAATAAAAAGCTTGGTTCAGAGTATTTGCGGGACGGAAGGAATAAGGAAGCCATGGATTGTTTCCGTAAAGCTATTGACATTACTCCAGAAATGGCACATGCTGCCATTCTTGAAGCTCGACGACAAGGTGTGGATGTGCTTGTTGCGCCTTATGAGGCAGATGCTCAAATGGCCTATCTAGTTCAAATAGGTATTGCAGACATTGTCGTCTCAGAGGACTCCGATCTCGTGGTTTTTGGATGTGAGAAAATTTTCTTCAAGCTAGATATGAATGGCTCGGGAAGGCTTTACGAGAAGCAGTTTCTCTCCAAATGCTTTGGTGGGGCCACGAATATTTCCTTTGAAAAATTCAGATATATTTCCATCATGTCTGGTTGTGATTATCTCCCATCATTGCATGGCATTGGACTAGCAAAATCTTTACGATTTTGGAAGTCTGTCAACAATCCTGATATTATGTGTGTCCTTCCTAAAATACCTTCTTATTTACGGATGCCACAGTTAGAAGTGACTAATGACTACATTGCAGGCTTTATAAGAGCAAATGAAACATTCTTATATCAGCTTGTATATGATCCAATCAAAAAGGAACTTCGACATCTATCAAGTCCGGCAGATCCTTCGATCGAAAGACCTTTTGCTGGCCAGTTCTTGGAAGCCCAATTAGCCTATCAAATGGCAGTTGGAAATGTTAATCTCCATTCCCTTCAACTTATCGATAAATATGACCCCACAAATCCACTTAAAGTTCACTCTAAGTACAAAAGTATTTGGTCAAATCAACCCATGCGCTCTAGTATTAAGTTTGACGAGAATTCTCCTCCAAAAAACGGATCTCAAATACTTATGAATACTGCCTTTGCAGCGACTCAAAGTAAAAAACGAAAATTAAATTCGGAAGAATCTCCTTCCTCTCTTGTCAAACGGGAAAAAACTGAGTCCCAGGAGAAGAGTGACACAAGCTTGAAAGACTCATACACAAAGATTGTAAAAACTTCACCTATAATAACTACCTCGACTAGTCGTAGAAGTGGGTCTTTAATTGTTAGCAAATATTTTGTTATAGACTCGAAAGATCGCTGTAAGGACCGTAAGTTAGAAAAAGGTCGAAAAGATGGAGGACAATGGCTAGATTCCATCAACAGTGTTGTCACTCATGAAGATAAGTTCATATATACGACAGAAGAGAAAAAATCTCTAGCTCTAAAAGTTGAATCCCCGAAGGTGAATCAAGATAACTCATCTGACAAAAAAAGAAATCCTTTTGTAAAATTGACGGCAAAGTCACCAAGTTCTCCTCTTAAATCTCCTCTATTAAATATTGTATCTCCTAAAGCTGTAAAAGAAGAGATGACTCCCGACAAAAAATATGGTTCCCTATTGAGTATTAATGAAAAAGATTGTGTTCCAAAGCGTTTATTCGATGATGAAGATGTCAATGTTTCTCATTCATTTGAGCAAGACAGTAAATTAGAGCATCTTCCTGGCAGTGAAGTCTTTGGGACAAAAACAGGATCCTCCTCACCATTAGTAACAGAAAATGAAAATAAACTCTTGACCGTCTCAAATCATTCTACTGAAGTTGAGTCCAGTGAGACTCCTTTGAATAGGCCTAAAATGTCAGAAACTCCCACTCTTTTAAAAGCAAAAACTACTTCTAAGTTAAAATCTCTTTCCAGTGGGACTTCAACTTCATCATCTTACTTCATAAAAGGTGCTTCTAAACCCTCAGGTCTCATGAAATCTAAAAAATCCCCTTCTCAACAAAAAAGTATTCTAGAATTTTGGAGTAAAAAATAGTTATGCATATTTTACTGCCCTTGCATTTCATGCTTATTCTTATTCATTCAGATATAACCATTTTTTTATTTGTTTTTCTTAAGAGTAGCAATTTACATTTAACACGTGTGTTCAATTTAACAAATGTCTTAAAATTACGTAATTTTACTGTATATTCTTAATAAACTCTTTTAAAGATTCATTGTGTTATTTTCATATCAACCATATTATTATTGCAACCTTTTTATATTGTGGTACATTTTCATATAAATGTCCTTAACAATCTCATTATTGGGGCTACTAGAAATCTTGTATGATTATTTTTAGGTGAGGAACCAGTTTTTAGGTATGCTACAAAACACTCTACCTTTTGTTTCTCTTCCTTCTTCTCTTAGTTCGAAGACATTTCAAATTGAACCATTCAGTTTGTTTTTACAAGGAGCAGACAATATGTCCATTTCTCGCTATTCTGGTATAGGAGGAGGCATTGGTGGAGGCATTCTAGCCTATATGGTCTACAAATTTCTGAAACGTCAATCTCCGCTTGTGAAAAGTAAATTCGCCATTTTTATTACCGGTTGTGATTCTGGATTTGGCTATTCCTTCGCAGTGCATGCTGCAAGATCAGGATTTACAGTATATGCTGGTTGCTATGGATCCTTTGAGGGAAATTTTGAAGGAATAGACATTTTGAAATCTCATGAGGATCTAATACTAAATAAAAGGTTAAGAATAATACACTGTGATGTGACAAATTCGTTGTCAATTCGGAATGCTAGGGATACAATTCAAAAAGAGTTGACTCAAGAGTCCAAATACTTATTGGCAGTCGTTAACAACGCCGGATTTTTAATATTTTCAGAGGCCGAATGGCAAAACTTTGAACAAGTAAATAAGCAATACCAGGTAGGCTTTGACAGAACACACTATTAAAAGTGATACTTTAATTAATTATAATTATTTTATTATAGGTTAATACAATTGGGCCTTGGAACGTTTCAAGTCAATTTTTACCCTTACTCATCACTGCCACTCCTCACGTCAAACCTAAGATACTTAACATCATTAGCTATTGTACAGATTGTCCTTTTCCTTGTCTCAGCATCTACACTTCCTCAAAGGCTGCTCTTCGTGCTCTTTCTGCTGGAATGAGATTAGAAGTAGCTAAATATGGTGTATCCGTTATTAATTTCAACCCAGGAGACTCCCCTTCTCAAACACGCATATGTTGTGACCAGGATAAACACTATTCAGAAATGCATCCACCCCAACACCCCCGTCGTCTCAAATATTTTAATCTTTGTCGGAATAAGTTTATAAATTTATTTCCCAAACAGTCCATAGACATGCTTAACATGCCAGAACTCTATAAAACATTTGACAGAATATTGAACTCCTCCAATCCAAAGAGGGAGTATATCAGTTCCCCTTTGACAACACAGGCGTTTTTCTTTTTGATTTGGCTTTTACCTTCTGGATTAGCGGATCAAGTTAGAACTGCCATGCTTCATCTTCCTGAATATTAGTGTAGAACATGATTTGTGTTTTTTAGATATTTAAAAAAAAAAATTCGTAAAAGTATATTGTTTTAGCTAAATCAATACAATGAAATATAGTCTTCAAATAAGGTCAAGTTACATTATTAGAGTGTAACTACTATTAACAAATTATATCACTTTAAAATTTGAATATATTGTTTTGAAGTAACGATACTATCTCCTTTTATAAAGGCATAGAATTTGGCTCCTAAACTTATTGCTCCTAAAGCAGATATAATCCAAAAACCTGGAAATAGAACGAGCAAACTATGGACCTGAGTTTGAATGAATGATTATTACCTTTAGTTATAATATGTGCAGTATACCAAATAAAAGGGTCACACTTGTCCAATCTCTTATCATATCCCTTTGGATCTAAGGAGGAGACGTAGAGCCAAAGTGTCCCCATGATATTTATAATGACAACAACAATAAAACAAACGAAGAAAAAGAAAATGAAACAAGAGCCTGTGAGCCGATTTGCAACAAAATTACCACAAAGAGGGACTCGTGTTCGTATCATGAGAGGGAAACCGCCCACGGTCATACATCCCACAAGCCCTAAAATCGTAAAGGCAATTCCAGCTACAATAAACCATTTGGGAATGTTACTCATACGATCCTCCTGAATTGCGTAATAGTCTATGGACATGAGTGTACATTTGTTTTGATAAATGTTCCCTAAAATGATTCCTAGGACTCCTAAACCAATGAAAATGAAGGAAATGCAAGTAGAACATAGGTTACGATTTATTGCTCCGTAGTTTAATAAACGCCCAGTTTCCATTCCTTTAGCGACAGTGTCTAATTTCTCCGAATTAATTGATCCCTTGCGACCCATTTGAGGGGGAGCCTCCGGCTTCATTCCTTCCATGTTTATATTTATATTTCGTACTTCATCTATGTCCTTAAAATGCATTTTTCTTCTTCCGGAAATTGATGTGATCCTTTTTTTATCTTCCATAATTTATTTTTGAGATCCGAAAAAAACGGATCCTTCACTTTGTCCCATAAAAATATATGAATTACAATTACCATATTTAATTTTGATATGACATTCAAAATAGAGCTTTTTGCTCATTCATTGAGTAGCATTTGATTTCTAAAAAATTATACAAGTGTGTGGAGTCACTAATTTGTTACAGAGACATACATCGTTAAAATTCACTCACAACAAATTAAACCAAGGTTTGGAACTGTAATGAGTATGTATCCCCCCCCCCCCTACACACAATCACGGATTAATATTTTCTTACAAAACAGCGTAACACGTCTATTATTCGTAAGTATTTCTTATTATTTAATAGAACAATGTGGATATTTTGTGGCTAATACCAATTACTTGGGGTGAAAAAAACCTGGTTAATAATTAATTAATTGGCATATTTTTATTTTTTATTCATAGTTAATCAAAAAAAAATTAGTGTTGGATCAGTCCACAAACTGAATTTCTCATCAGTCTTTTTTCTTCTTTTCCACTCCCTCTTTCCAGTGAGGACAAAGACAAAATGAGCAAAAGCACAACGTCTGAATAGTATTCGAAGTCTAATTTGTTACTGTCCACACTGAAAAGAGGGAGTGGAAAACAAGAATAAAGACCGATGATGAACACGACGAGCTTTTTGGGATAAACAAAAATACACTGTATTCTCCCTTCAGCTGATTTTCATCATTTGACTCTTTTGATTTAAAGCAGCTGACTCTACGTGTTTGAACTCAAAAAGGGTATTCTTATTATTTATGATTTTGATGTATAAAAAATATATTAAATCAAGGATTGCGCGCCCTTTTTTGAATTTGAACATATTACAAGTATTAACAATTGGTTTGTGATTGGTAGAATTTATAAATATATAGTATATCTAAATAATAAATTCTGGATAATATTAACAAGTTGGCAACAAGGAGAATACAGAAGGGTAACTACCATATGTTTTTCCAAATTTTTCCTCTCCCTTTTGTCAGTCGAGGTTGCGAGTGAACAAAAAAGCTCGACGTGGAATTCAGTCCGTGGACTGCTCCAACTCTATTAAAAACTCAGTAAAAATAATCATTGAAAAACCCAATTAGAAAGAGAAAGACACAAATTTATAAATGGTAGCCATCATAGATATATATCGTTTAGATGGATGATTTTTGAGGTCAAAAAGATGAATTAAAAGTAGGGTAATTTCAAAAATGGCTACTCTTGCATTTTCAAGAGTTAAGTTATGTATTTTAATCTCGTTTTTTGTTTGTTTGTTTGTTTATTATTGTTAATTTTGTTTTTAGAGGAAAGAAATATTGACAATAGTCTGCAAACTTTGGCTGATTACAGATTATCCTTAAATTGTTCATATTCGGCCAATTTTATCACCTTGCTGTTCAATTGATCGGGTTCTATTACACATTTTTTTTAATCTCAGGGTGCATTGATGTGATCACCAAAATATGGGAGCCCAACATTGTTCAAAATTTTTGGTCCTTTAATAACATATAATAATAATCTTCATTGTACCCATAAACCTTTTCTCCAAAAAGAGAAATAAAAAAAAGACACAAATTTATATAGAAGCTAGGTTGCCATCATAGAAATAAACACAAACACGATGAGTTTTTTTTTTAGATAAACAAAAATACTATGAATTCTCTCTTGAGCTGATATTTATTAGCTGACTCTTTTGATTTCAAACAGCTGACTCTACGTATTATGAACTCAAAAAGGGTATAAAAATATATAAAGTCAAGGATTGTGCACCCTTTTTTTGAATTTGTGAATATTTTACATATATGTAAGTAGTAACGATTGATTTGTATATTGGTAGAATTTATCAATGTATGGTACGTCTAAGTAATACATTCTGCCTAATATCAAAAAGTTGGCAACAAGGAAATACAGAAGGGTAGCAGCTACCAGTTGTTTTTCCAATCTCTTTCTTTTACTTTTGTGAGTCGAGATTGTATATGAACAAAAAAACTTGTCGTGATAGAGTGGTGATCGGAAAAAAAATGGAATTTGCAATAGATGACGAAGGAAAGGAACTAGAGACCCAAAGGGGTTATATCGGTTCTTAAAACGTCTTAAATTATAAAGCACCTTTTCAAAGGCTTAGAATATAGTAAAATCTTTCATTTTCTTATTGAATTCGTTTGAATTTAATTGCAGTTCAATAATAATCAACGTTCAGAGCACACATACGGAGGAAGAGTAGACAACTGACAAAAAAATATGCGCATATGAGTCGTTGATACTTTATAAGCTGAAACATACATTTTCTGATGCACTTCTGCACCTTAGTAAAGAGTTTGAGAAGCACAGATGTAGTACGTATGTTAATGAATGTATAGAAGCAATAAGCTTTCTTTTCTTTCTTTTATTATTTGATTCCTTTTAATTATGAGGAATATCCGGTTTTTTTAAATGTATTTTGATCAATAAGGGTAGAGGGAAATTATGGGCCTAAAAACGGAATGAAACTTAAATACTTTTACTCACGAAGTGACTTAATTTACAACGTATAATAAACATATACATACAATGATCTCGTTAGGACTATAATAGGTATATATTTTTTTACGAGTATTCAATTAATTATTATGACCATGAATTGAGGTTTTGAGGAGAAGGGCTCTTAAGTCTCATGCATTTCTAACAAATCTCATGCTCTCACTGATAGATATTTTGAGATTTCTATGCCAATCATAGCTACATACATACATATGACAAGTGAGTATTGAATTAAATTGAATTTGGTTCCAAAAAAATCAGCTTCGATTTAAAAAAAAAAAAATGTATATCTGTCGAGCTCTAATTCATTGTATATCACAACCTGTCATTAAAAAAGAAAGAGAAGAAAAGGACAAAATCAGTTGGTAGTTGGTCAATTATTTTCAATTGAGGTAATATTCTTCATTTAATATGTACGTAGTAGAATATTATTGTTCACAGTTGAACAACAGCATATTCGAGTTGAAGAGAAGTATACAAATCAACAGCTGACAAAAAATACAATGTAAACTTTTATGTTAAATTATTCTGTTCAACAGTCAAAAATCCTATGGGGTATAAGTGTAATAAAAGTTATCTAGTTTTGCACACTGATTTCAAATCTGTAATATTTTTTTTCGAGAGTCCGAATGTTTTTAAGAAATCAAACTCTACTTTTTGAGCTTTTTGGCGCATTTTCCAACATCAACTTCAATTTAAGACTAGAAGAATACTCATTTTGTGCATTGAAAACAATGATTCGCAGGTGTATTTAATGCAAATTCCATTTCCAGTTTTTGTTTTGTCCTAAGGGCGTATGCCAAAAAGTCGGTCAAAACGTTTGTACTTAAGTAACTACTTGAATACTTCATAAAATGGATTAATAATGTATTTACTAAAAAGCTGAGACCCACAGCATTCAAACGAGATGTCAACCGCCCGATAAAAATCCTTAACTAAGAAGAAATCAACCATTCAAATGTGTAAATTTTCATTCAATTTCGAGCAAAGACTCACGGAAGAGCTACTAAAGTACTAGCGCGCAGAAGGATTGTGAAATCAATTGAAATCCTTCTGCGCGCTACTAATTAAGTCTATTCCAGTTGTTTTTTAGTAGCCCTACCGTGAGTAAACTATTAATATGTTATATTAGTGGACTATAGTAAGGAAACACTGGGATGGTAGGGACATTTGAAAACAAACAAACAAAATCATTGCCATTTTAAAGAAATAAAAGAATACTGAAAAATTGTCTTTTATACAAGAAAAACAAACAAATCCGATTGAAGAACGTCAAACAATTGATGACGTCATAGCACTCATGATATGACGTAATGAATTTTCAAGTCTCACTCATTTCAAAACTTGAGAACTTGAATATTGAATCAAAAGTAATTCTATAGGATTGTGTAAGACAATATACGTGTCAGTAACCTTTACAAATACACATTATTTATACTATTTATAAGTAAGGAATTGAAATTATTCATTAATTATAATCTAAATGTTTATTTTGATGAAAATGATATCTAGCATGATAATTTAAAAAGATGTGGAACGTGAAACTTCACCTATTCTCTTCATCTCTCATTGATGTATGTAAGTACATGTATTTCATTATATTTCTTTTTTTGTCAACTATTGTTCCATAGAACTTTGAATAAATATATCAAATGTACAGTGACTTGTAAAGAGTTTCATACTATTTATGGATGAGGTGTAAGTGTGTTGAACATCACTACTTATGAATGACGCACAAAAATAAACATAAAATATGTACGTCAATATTATTATAGATTATCATAGTTCGGAACAAAGTGTGTTCTTATAAATATTCCTTTTAGTGCACTCGCAACTTCGACTCTCAAAAGGGAAAGGGAAAATTTGGAAAAGCAACTGGTAGCTACTACCCTTCTGTATTTTCCTTGTTGCCAACTACTTAATATTAGGAAGAATGTATTATTTAGGTTTACTATACATTGATAAATTCTACCAATATACAAATCAATCGTTAATACTTGTATAATATTAAAAAAATTCAAAAAAAGGGCGCGCAATCCTTGATTTAATATATTTTTTAAATATCAAAATCATAAATAATAATAATACCCTTTATGAGTTCATAACGCGTAGAGTCAGCTGCTTTAAATCAAAAGAGTCGACTGATGAAAATCAGCTGAAGGGAAAATACAAATTATTTTTGTTAATCCTAAAAAGTTTGTACAGATCCTAGTCCTCCTGGTTGACAGTGACGTCGGTCAAACAAACGAACAAACATAGGGATTAGATAATAATACATGACAACAACTATCAATGAGAGCTTTGTTAGGAATATCAACAGCATTAATAACTTTGATTATGTAATTAAGTTAAGGATTTGTTTTTCAGATTTACAATATCTTATATGTATAACGAGATATAATCTCTTTCGTGTTATTTATTCATGATGAAAATATTATCATTATTATGAGAAAAAAAGAAGTCTCCCTTCTAAGAGTCGAAACAAAATATCTCATACTGATTTCGATTTTATAATCGTTATGCGTATATTATTTGAAAATGACTTGTTCGCCAGGATAAAAAAGATATTAGATTTGTGTCATTTTTTGATGGGATACATCAAGTTTACTTAAAATCCAAGGGTAGTAGGTTGTATGAGATTAATTAGATGAGTGAGCCTTTTGAACTCCTTATCATTTAATCTGAGTAGGTACTCAGGGATAACAAATGATAAGTCATAGAAAAATAAAGACTTAAGTTTTATTTTACTTGTTTTTTATTTTAATCCATTCAATCAGTTTAGATTCGTTGCTCTGTAAATGAAATGAAAATTGAAGATACTTAAACAAACGAAGATGCCAGGATACAGTGTAATGTTTTTTTTCGAATCCGAGTCGGGAGTAGCAAGGTCCTTACGATATAAGTTGAAGTGAATTCTTATAAAAATACTCTTTTGTTCTCGTTTTTTATCAAACAATCCATTTTAATTTTTAATTATAGTTATTATGCCTATAGAGAGTAGAGAACAGAAAATGGTACTGTACATGTCTAAAGCATGGATGGGTAGCCTTTGTTCACCTGTGGGTTAAATTATGTTTTCCAGGACTGACTGCGGGCCAAGAGCCCTAATTATATATTTGCAAAATATGGTTGTATACATAGTTATACTAGTTTTATAATACTTTTTTAAATTATATGATAATTATAGATTTCAAAGGTCTCTGCAGGTCGGATGAAAAGCTTCCACGGGTCGGATTTGGACCACGGTTGCCCATGCATGCTCTAAAGTAAAGTAATTAATTCTAAAATAAAATTGAATTTTTTCTAGGGTGTTCAATAGTCTAGTATCTGTACGTCTCTCCTACTTACAGAATTCAGTAGAGGTTTGAACAATATCACAGACGTTTGAATTGTAAATCGCATAGTGAGGCTATATAAGTCTACATACATTAAACAGCAATTCCAAGACTACTCTACTCCTTTCATTCCCTCCTCGCAATCAAAGTACCATAAACCCCCCTAGAACTGCAACTAACTATTTTTAATGTATACAAGTCATAAAAATCATTTTTATTTTTTTATGAGACACTCAGGAAGTCGATCAAGGTCCAAGGAAGTAACACATACTATGTAAATTGTGTATGTAAAATGTTAATTCAAGAGTGGGGGCCATTCTATATAAATATTATTATATTAACCTTCACTCAAAGTTTCCAATGGATGATAAAAACAGTTCGGATTATTTTCCTAATCAGTACCCATCGTGATTTTGGGCCTATTCGACTCTTTTATTTGAGAGAATGAAAGGTTGCGAGATACAATAAAAATAACGTAGAGTCAAAGTGAAAAGATCGCGTTTCTACTTTGATTAGAGACTGAACACGTAAATAATGACAGCTCTGATTCATGGTCGGAGTTAAGCTTGTGTTTATGGTAGCTAATCAAGGATGATTTGCTATGGGTTTTTTTTTGTGTGTGGTTCACAAGGGATCATCTCATGCCTCATTACACCAGAAATCATTACGATTCCTAGTTTCTAGATACATACATACATACAATATATCTTTCATAATTTATTATGTATATTTTTCAATTTGATGTGCCTTTGAAGCGTGCTGTGAAGAGATTCACTCTTCACTGATGATGAAGATGTTAAATGTTAACTCATTTATTTATTATGTTATATGTAGCACCTACACATAACTTCATTTCTACTTTCATGAGCATCTATACATATGTACTACCAATAGGCTCAAAACTTTTAGATAACAAATAAATAAATATATGTAATCCATTTCCACAAAATGTTTTACTTTTAAAAAAAAAAAAAAAAACTTTTGTTCTTTGAAGGTAGACTCCTACATACATATGTTACATAGATTCAGAAAAACCATGAGAAATAAATAATCTACTTACTTATATTTATAGCACCCCTGTATTCATTTCAAGATATTTTTGAGTTCATGAATCAATTTGTACATGGGTACAAAATAAACTTTGGTATCTTTTAACAATCCCACAGCATCAATTCATCTAATAACTCTTAATAAAACCCTTGACTTATGCATGACTTGATAAAAGGCTTTTATAAAGTACATAATATTATGTATCTATAGTTTTGCATTTATTTAAAAATGTGGAAATTGCAATTGAAATTATGAACGATATAAGCAATCGTGATAAGGATTATATTAATGGCCACAAATGTATGTATATGTACATATATTTAGTTATAAACACATAATGTTATTGTTTTTGAAATTGGGTACAAAGATTGTTATCATCCTTGATAGGAAATTAGTCATGTGCATGTAGGTAATTAAAGAGTATTTCACTCAAACTATGTGCATTCAAATGTCAATATTATATGAAATTAAAATCCACCAAAATATGTGAGTTGAATATAAAAAAATACTACAAATATTATATATTGTTTACATACATTGTACATGCTACCCAAATATAGATATTTGTGTCACTATAAACCCCTTGTATTGCAGTACATAAAACCACAAGAGTTCAATTTGACAAGGGTTTCCTAATATGCAATAGTAAAAAGTTGTACCTATAATAATAACATTTACAGATCATGCTATGCAATGTCTACGTGTAAGCACAAATATATTGGTAGTAGAGGAGACCGGGAAAGATTGCAAGAAGTCCTTTTTAAAGCTTTAGTCATAGAATTCAATACATAAGAGTTGTATTTATATAATAATGTAATTATACATACATTATTATTGACAAACCAATCAGACACTTTTCTTTGAGTTAAGTGATATTAAAAATAATAATGAAATAAATTGTTTAAGGTTTTTTCCTGTAACTTATATCATATGAATTATAATTTTAACAATGGATTATTTTGCCATCAATTGAAGTGATTTATTCAAAATCAAAGACCATGATTGAGGGCAATATTTGAGAGAAAGTGTGGCCTTTGGTAAAAAGGGATATGTTACAAATTTTCTCGTATTGTATACTCTTCTGGATTATTTTATATCAACAGGGCTTTGAATAGAATTAGTATCTGAGACAGTGTGTCCCCCATGGAAGTGGAGAGAGTTTCTTGGACTTAACTTCTCATCAGTGATGCAATAATGTGCTATAATAAATTGAAAATTAATAATAATAATAATTGTTAATTCAACACCTTGAAAAGCTTAGTTACTATTAAATACAATTAGTCATTTAGTCCAACTTATAATATAATTTCTTACTTGAACTCAATTGTGTAACTGATGCAATAAGATGCAATTTTTCACAGATTACATTCAAATGCAATTTATGAAGAAACTACAGGGTTACATAATCTAAAAATATATTCAATAAATAACAGACAAATGTATATAAGGATGTTGTGTATAACTTTGATGTATCTAACTTGAAACTGCTTCTATTTATCAAGGCTAAAGCAAAAAGTGTAGCAACTTCCCTCATTAGATATGAAATGAATATTCTATGAAATAAGAACAATGTTGAATTGTGGGTAACTGGCCATGCTGGTTTAAATCAAGGGCTCTGCAGATCATTTCTCAGGCCCCAGTATGTTTGTAGAATTAAAAATATTAAAATCAAATTTTCTTTGTAAAAAAATCAATTAAGTCGTGTCTGTTAGCTAAGAGATAATTCCTTAACTAGTAACAAGGTTAACTCATAGAAGTTGCCTTGTTAGTTATGTAGTAATTCAGCTCCCCTAGTAAACAATCAACTCAACTCTTGAACATGTGAATTTGTACAAAAGTTGATATCATGGTCCCCGTGTCCCTACTTTGTTTCATAGCTTTTGGACGCCTCGCATATTTCAAGACGGAAACCGCCTCAATCTATCATCCATCATTTAATAATTTGTTTAATGTAGGGGGTGTTGGTCATGGATATTCAGTTACGCCACTCTGTGAAAAGCTGTTATTAAACCTAATTCCTACGGTGCCCATTCAAATACCTATATGAATTCATTTGCTAATTATTTTGTCAATTATTATCCTTGAATATACAATTAATTGACTTCTCTATGAATAAATAATGATTAAATACGAGTCATACATTAAATATTGTGTATATAATATTGTAACAGATTACAAAAGGCAGTTAAAAAGGCTTCAACTTTGATTCTAAGGCCTCCTTTCTCTCTGTATGTATGTACATATATTATTTATAATATATTGGATGATAAAATACTTTTTTGATGACATATTCTGGATTTGTCGTACCTATTGGTCGTTTATTTACATTACACGTATACAAAGAGTGGAGTAGGGTTACGAGTATGTAGAGTGATAGCATTAAGATTGAATGTTTGATAAGGATTGTATGTATTATATTGAATGAAGTACATTTGCTGTTTTGGTTTGGTGGGTCGAGCTATATCAGATATTTATCGAGAAAATCAATTTGGAACGTTTCTACAATGATTCTATAAACCCAATGTATGTACATTAAATTTCAGTAATATCGTAGTCATAGAGGACGCATCGTATAAACTTCTTATCAGTAAAGTCATTTTATATATATCTTTGTATGTTCTCAGCATTTCCTCAATGCTACTCCTACGTCTTTTCATCGTTTGTTAATTATATATAGATACAATACGGTTGGAAATTAATATACTTATTGTCTTTGATATATTTTTTGTATGTACAGGAAGTTCTTATCTCCTTAAATACTTTAAGAATAGTATAATAATAATATTAATATTTAGTACAGTGGTCCATTGTTGAGATACGAGTAAAAATCGTTCCTCGCCCATTTCAAAGGAAAATTTTCATAACACAGATATAAACAATTAATAGGAATGTAAATAATATGCAAATGGGGTGTGTAAAATAAAAAAGAAAGAGAAAATTAACCTGATAACTCCGACAATTTGATGAATGTTGAGAGGGAAGCAGCTTGAGCTGTCATGATGTTTTACTGAGCTACAAGCTGCTATTCTCCATTATATATACAACAATAAATAATAACATAGATGAGAGGCAGAAAATCAACTGAAATTAATGTCAGGAAATTATATATTTTTAACTAATAATAATTATACGAGGACTTGAGCCCTTTTTGTTTACATTTAATTTGCTTTATTAACCTTAATGCATGTATTCTTCCTTCATGCGAGATCTTTACTCTCAGGTAGATGTTCTCTCCTCAGTAATAAAGGAAAAATGATAACAGCTTTGGAAAACAAAAAGTACTGTAAAAACTGTCAACTCCACAAAATCTCACCGCGGCATTTTGCATATTTTTTAATTCCTAACAATTAATTACTCTCCTTCCTGCTGATTCTCGAGATTGTTTAAATTTTGTTCATAAATTAGTCTGAAATAAACTTTTCATTTTTGAATTATCTAGAAACTACCTAGAGGAAAATGATTCTCTCTGTTGTTGAGGAATGTTCATAATATCAACTGTTTTTGTTTTCTTGAAGTTGAATAATTTAAAATTGAGAAAAAATTAGGTGACTACATATATGTTGCAACAACTCATCCTAGACAGCTGATACGAAATTCATTGGAGTCGTTGGCTTTATAAGGGTATCATTGTACTGAATAATGACGACTATATATACATTGATAAATTCTACCAATATACAAAATAACCGTTAATACTTGTATAGTATTCAAAGATTAAAAAAAGGGCGCGCAATCCTTGATTTAATATATTTTGTATATTTTAAAATCATAGATAATACTAATACCCGTTTTTGAGTTCATAACACGTAGAGTCAGCTGCTTTAAATCAATGGAGTCAACTGATGAAAACAGCTGATGGGAGAATACATAATATTTTTGTTCATCTCAATAAATTCGTTGTGAATACATATGTGTTTATTTATTTCAAAATGATCTCCTTTTACTAGTAATTAGATTAAAATTGCCAGAATAAAACGTAGTTATTCCAGTGCACAGCATGTATCGATATAGATCAGGCTGAATACAAGTGATATTTAATATTCATAAATTTACTTAAAATGAGAGATGTCTTTCGAACATATGCTTTCTATATTATCTTCATTGACTTTAAAATTTTGCAAACAAAATATAATAATATTTTGATTACTAAATATGTAGAGTAGAGAAAATAGGGGACAGATGCAAAAGGCTCTTTATCTTGAATTTCAAAAAAGATATATAGGCACAAAATTCACATAATAAATATGACAATTATTATTAACCTAAAAAATCATACATTTTTCTGAGAGATATTAAAAAATATTTTTGAAGGGTAAAAGTAGTTCTTCGATGGACATTCCTAACATCTAAATAAATAGTTTTGTCTTCATCATATATATATATATATATATACAGAGGATTCAGTTTATAACGAGAGCCAAAGGAAATTCATTTCTACCTCGTTGGAAATGGATTTAATGATAAATAAGATTAGTATTTTGGTAAGAGTGAGACGATTTTTATGTCTTGACTTTTGATTGTTCATTTTACCAAAAGAAAAGAAAAAAAGAAGGACTTGTCGAATGAAAATGAGGTGATAAACATTCAGAGTAGATTTTTTCTCTTTCTTACTGAAAAATTTCGATATATCCGCAAAAAAATGTGAAAATAATAATAAAAATCAAGGAATTCATAATATTGCTCGTTACCTTGCAAGTTTTGTTAGAATCAATCATGTTAGAAAAAGAATCGAGAGTACTTATTATGGTCCAAGTCTCTATTTATACTGTTTAATTGAACGATATTATGAGAGATATATATGTGTTAAGGCAACAAGAAACCAAGTTACTCTGAAATATTTACTCAAAAATGAGTGTGAAGTGCCTTCATATTCTTGAAGCAACTCTCATTCGTTTGTGTTAATAGTAAGTATATTTCGATTAATTAAAACATGACCCCAATAATTGCAACTGTATTATAGAATAAAAAACCAGCCACAATCAAGAATAAAAAAACATCTGGTACTTCTGACTATGTAGTTACTATTACTATGATTCATGGGCAGCATGATAGCGAATGTAGTTGATTCTTAATAGTTCTTAAACAGATGAACTGGTTTGAGCCAATGCCAACTAAATAAATATCTGGGGCTATGAAAAAGATGGACGTTCTTTCAGGGACCACATACGCTCATAGTACAGTCGACACGGATTGTCTATTGGATAGACAACAATCCTTGGTTGTATTTCGATAGAAAGTGACATTTTAGCAATAACCGTCCGCAATGGGTCTTAAAATGACTCCGAAATATTCCGCCGTTATATTTATGAAGTAAAAAAAACTTATAAGTTTCAATATTTGAAAACAAACTTCCTTTTTTGTTTACTTGACACATATGTATAATATATAATCCATATTTAAGGAATACTTTGAAATATTGCACTTCATAAGTAGTATAACATTTTCCAACTCCCGAAAACAAAGCTATTTATATCTTTTACTTCAAATTCGACATAGTATTTCCTTCCCAAATATGTAGATACATACATTATTTGAATTTGTTGCTTCATAGTAGAATCATATAAGATACACCAAGTATTAAAAAGACTATGATTGATGAAGTCATTGAAATACGCTTTTCGTATCTGGGTTGATAGGGAGAAGATACAGTGAGCAACGATAAACGAAGTACTTAGATCAAACTCTCTTTACATAGAGATTGATGGACTTAACATTATGACTACGAGAGATAAAAAAAAAAGACTTAAGTGAGTTTTGATGTAATAAATTATTCATCATCCACTGGTTACTATATCTTGGATTTTTTTTTACATTCATTAAATGTACCTGACGCTTATTAAGATTTTCTATGTTTCCTATTTCATAAATTGTTGTATGCATTTTTACAAGCCTTTTAGTCATTTTATTAAGTATAAGCAGGTCACATGTCACAATTAGGCCCTGATTGAAGGGTAAACTACAATTAATCATAATATAAAAAAAAGATCTTACTTTGTAGGATGCAATTTATTACTGTATCTCCAAACCTTTCCTTAAGAAAAATGAAAAATGCCCAAAATGTAAGAGGATTTAGACAATATGTCATTCTACTCAACTATGGGGCTATACCATCCCTTCTCAAACTTTTTGACATCTGTCTCCTCAAGCAGTATTTGAATCTCGCTCATCCTGGTTGAGTTTTTGCTCCACGTCCCCTTATGGAGCGCACTCCAGAGTTGATAAAACTTTTTTTTATTTACTAGTAGAGATATATTCACTCCTTGACAATATTTAATTTGAGTTACAAAAATGACAAACTATTGCTATAGCAATGTCTATGATCCTCAAAAAGGCTTGAAATCAAATGGTAGCTAACCATCTCTTGGATTAATTATAATTGTTACAGTAAGAATATGTTCATTATATACTTCACGATAAATCAACATTTAGAACACTATTTAGAGGCATAGGTTTTTTAATCGACAGCTAACAAATAAATACAAAAGAGGACTGTTGTTGATGTTTTGAGGATACTCAAAACATATCATTGCGTCTAATGAGAGACATTAGAAGACAAAACGGGGGATGACTATAGAAAAATATGGAAATTATGAATGCTAGTGGGAAAATGCAGTGGTTAAAACATCTCTATTTATTGAACTCAAGGGACTTGAAAAGAGAGCACTCACAACGATAGAACATGCTGAAAATATATAATTTTAAAGAAAACATAAGTTACTCATGCAATATTTTAGACTATTTTGAAATTAATGAAATAGTTACCTCTCTTTATATTTTTTCCTTACAAGTAAAAGCAAAGGGGAATCTCTCATCAAACAAATGAATAATTGATAGCTTCTTTAAACATGATATTATTACTATATATATATACATATATATATAGCGTTTACTGCTTTCAAAAATTACAAAATTAATATTTTTTTCTGCGACATGAAATGTTCATAAGGAAAAAAAAATCTTTTAAGTTCTAGAATTTTGAACATCTACATTCATGAGTTAACTATTGACAAGTCAAATTTGTATAATTGTAACCGTCCTCGATATGGATTTTAAAACTGGTTCCGTTCCATGTTCTGTCCCGATATTTTAATAAATCATAAATTTTAAAGTGCCTTTTTCAACGAATGATTTTTACAATTCAGTTTATAAATTGAATTTGTTCAGTACACCATTAGAAGTCGACGATTGTTTTACCTGTTTGAACAAACCAAACGCAATATGTTAATTATTTACACGTATTCTTAATTAAGACTCGATGAAAGTATTTAATTTTTATTATTTTTTAAAGGATTGGACGTTTTGAACACCAAGATACAGAGAGAGAGAATTAAATTGTATGTTTAAATTTTTTATATACAGTCAAGATAAAGATCGAAAAAGTTTTATTTTGAATGTGATAGACGACTTTTTCGATCTTTATCTTGACTGTTGTATATAAAAAATTTAAACATACAAATTTGTCAATTTGATGAGGAATAAAGACAATTTTTTCCCTCTCTATTTTTATGCCTTTAATGTAAATGTTATTTCCAAATCATTAGTGTCGAAAGAGACTTTTTTTTCTTTTTTTCCCTTTATTTCATCTCATTTTAAGACATTTTTAGACAATACAATCATAAATCATTAGAGTCAGATTTATGATAAAAGAAAATAAAAAAAATAAATGTGAAGAAATTCATTCACTTGAAGTGTGACAAATCCTTCTTATTCATTACTCCATATTATTATTATGATCATCAAAGAACTCTGGTGATGGACAGTAAACACCTTATCTCTCTTTTTTCTCTTTGGGATAACGCTGAAAATGAACAATTAAGGTCACTTAATCAAACATATAATGGAGGCATATAATCAAAAGAAAGTAAAAGCATACATAATAATAGGCTTTCACCGTGCGCCATTTTGACATAGAAGCCCGTACCTTGAAATCCTGGCCTTATACACCATCTTCCTCTCCATGATCCATTATTTTGTCTTTCCACCTTTCCTCAAAATAGAAGGAGGGGGGGAACCCAAAATCAGTTTGTATTAACTAGCCAATTCTTCCCAATGACTGTTTTGAACTATTTTTCACTTAATTGCAAGGAATTGCTCAGAGTTTAACAAAAGCTAATTCGAGTTTTATCAAGTTTAAGCAAGAGTAATAGCAGGACAGTCGATATCTGACAAACCTTTTTACGTTTGCATGTGGAGGTCCTGTGCTCGCAATGAAGAATTGCCAAAGTATCATGAGACTGCAAACCTTTTTTTAAATATTTTTTTTGTAGGAAAGTTTGATAGATGATGTGATGGTGATTATGTACCTTGTGCAAGAGTGAAAGGAATTCTAATCAGGTGACTATGTATTTGTTGTATGTACATGTTGATTCCTGTTTGTCATTATTTAATTGTCATATACTTTTAATCCTACTAATAAAAGTATATGACACATCACATTTGTAGCTTGATTATGGTGATCAGAAGGTAGTAGACTTTATAGACCTGAAAACTCCTGGTATACTCTTTCTCCTCCCTCATTATCATATAAGTGCTTTTATCTACATAATAAATATACTTTATGGGCTGTAAATGGCTAATCATTAACCGAGAAGGAGAGAGTGGGGATCCTTTTTATGTAGCCTTTTACTTGATAGAATGATGATGATGATGACTATTGTTTAAAAAAGCTATAATCATAATAACAATTACAATAAAGTGGTTAAAAAGGGTCTAGAAGTAGGGGAAAGCGATGAGGGGGGGGGGGGTTGTATGTCTGTGAATACGTAATGATCCATACCACTGAATGGCTTAAATAAGCTTCTTAAATAGCTGTTAATTGATTCATTTGAAAAATAATCTTTTGGAATTCTCAATCCTAGGAGGTAATTTCCGAAATGTATCTGTGTCTTCAGCCTTTGCTTCAGTATTGGTTGGTCCTACCCCCTTCCTAAGCCTGGTTTTCGATCCCTCGATCTTATTTCTCTCTTGGTTTCAAGTAAAATGGTTTTGAACACTTACGGACAACAAGCCCATGCTCTAATTTCATTAATTAGAAAATAAATCAAGTTTTAAAATTTTAAATTCAGCATGAGATTTTGATGCACGTAGATTATAAAAATATTTAAAGACATCTTTTTTATATAGTGCAACATATAACACCTATGTAATACTCGTAGTAGGGGGGGGGGTGTAAACTACAATGAACCATATCTGAAGGATTGCAGCTTGAAAATCGTTGAGAAAAATGGAAATCATGTTTACATACATCAAGTCCGATAACTATTTATGAAAATTCGTAACTTAAACACTATGTGTCGTCTAAACAGGTCAAAATCCATGTGTCATACACCTAGTATGTGAAACCTGATAACCTAATATATAAAAAAGTTATGAGTCAAATAAGTAATCAATAATCATCTTCCCAGGTTTAGTATAACAGGTCGCCTATAACACTATGCATTATGTCATATAAGAAATGTGAAAAAGAGCCGATTCCAAAAACACGTCCGAAGTGTTTTGCTGTTTTACTTAAGAGTAGATTATTATTAATAATTTTGCTCTACACTGAAGGAGATGTCATGGCAAAACTATATTTCGAGTCGATATTTTCTATATTTAACTATTGTTTGTATATGTGCAAATGTTATTATTATTAGAGATGTGAAAAAAGAAATATTCCTGGTGCGTATCCAAAGCATTTAATAAGTTTAGATACCCCTCCACTAGCATATGTACATGGAACATTTGGTAGAATTCACACCCAAAAAGATATAATATGTACATATACTATTAAGAGAAAAAAAATTGACAGCACTGTTACTGACATTTGTGCCAAATTACATGTCAAAATATTCATTAGTGTTTGAGATACGCGTCCTTTTGTGAACAGATGATGGCTCAAATGTAATTTAGACAAACGTTGTTGAATCCAAAAAAAAGTTACAATGAATATTCCAGACTCAATTCTTTTGAAACTTGTAGAATCTGTCCTTTATTTCTCGAGACACACAATCTATTACTCAGGAGACCGAATATCCAATTTTAATTGCATATCGAAACTCAACAGTTATTGTTCTATAATAATTGACTTAATGAAAATTTTGTAACTGTTTTGAAAATTTGAAAATAAACAAACATTGCCACATGTGAATTGCATATATATGTATATATATATATATATATCTAATAGCTCCTTGTTTAATAGATATTTATACATAAACATGGGTGCATTTATGGCTACACATTGCATAGAAATTTTAAGTAAGTTTTCTCAACAAGTCGTAAGAATTGATTCCAACGTCAGAGGAATCAACTCCTCCACTATTTTAAATCTATTTTTTTATGCCACAATGATAAATATCCAATAAACGTTTATAAAGTAAAATACATAATTGAAAACCAACATATGATAATATAATTAACTATGTAAGTTCTTTGGCCATCTCTAAAATGAAAATTTGACTACAAGGACCCTTATATAAATTATTTGGATTTGGAATCGTAGCAGTAGCTATTTCCTTTTTTTTAAATCCCGGAATCGTTTCAGTTTAGAGACTCAAATCTAAGTATCCATTATTAAATCTATGGCTTTTAATTATTTTTTATTTATAAATAAGGGCAATGTACCAACATGTTTTATGGGAAGAGCAAATGACATTTGACTTGAAAAAACAACTGCAAAATTATTTTCTCATTAACGTCATTTAAAAGGAAAATAATAAAAATAACAATAACTCTAGGAAAAAAAAAGGAAAAAAAAAGAGGTCTTCTACACCTCACAATTGAAGGACAGTGCGCTTTTTCTTATTATTGTAAAGAATACGTAAAAAGATATTATGATAATATATGTACATATAATATATGTACTTTGTATTTATTATCAGGTTTTGTAATAAACTGCGACATGTTTTTCTTACCTTAAACGAGAGGATCATTATAATTTATAACTATACGTGTACATACCTGTAAAGGTCCTTACATACATACTTCAGTTTACCAATTGAATAATTCGTTCTATAAAATTCCAAGTATCTTTTATGAACGAAAATATGTAGTTTGCCATCATTATTCTTAATGGAAACATAATTAAAGTACATATTCATTCTTCATATAAAAGATAGGATGTTTATACCTTCAAAATGACGCTACTGATTAATATCTATATATAGTAACGTTATTTATTAAAAATTGTTTCATGAGACAACTTTTGCGTTCCATTCACGATTAACTTTTTTGTTCACTCGCAACCTTGACTTCCCAAAGGGAAAGGAAAAATTTGAAAAAACAACTGGTAGCTACTACTCTTCTGTATTTTCCTTGTTGCCAACTTTTTAATATTGAAAAGAGTTATCATTTAGATATACTATATATTAATAAATTCTACCTATATATATATATCAATCGTTAGTACTTGTTTATCAAAAATTCAAAAAAAGGGCACACAATTTAATATATTTTTTATGTATCAAAATCATAAATAATACTAATAGCCCTTTTGAGTTCATAACACGTAGTGTCAGCTGCGTTAAATCAAAAGAGTCAACTGATGAAAATCAGCTAAAGTGTTTTTGTTTATCCCATAATCAGACACTTCTATCAATAAGCACGACGAGCTTTTTGTGATAAACAAATCACACTGTATTCTCCCTTCAGCTGATTTTCATCTTTTGACTCTTTAAGTTTAAAGCAGCTGACTACTTGTTATGAACTCGTAAAGGGTATTATTATTATTTATGATTTTGATACATACATCAAATATATTAGATCAAGGATTGCGCACCCTTTTTTTGAATCTTTGAATACTATACAAGTACTAACGATTGATTTGTATATTGGTAGAATTTATTAATATATAGTATATCTAAATGATAACTCTTTCCAATATTAAAAAGTTGGCAACAAGGAAAATACAGAAGGTTCTCTTTTGGTAGTAAAGGTTGCGAGTGAACAAAAAAGTTTCTAGTGAAGGAGCAAGAATGTAGTAGACAAATAGGTAGGGATGGGACACTTACTCAGAAAATAACATAGAGTCTAGCCAACGTTAGATGTAGACTTTATTAAAAATATTTGACATTAATATAATTATTATGATACTCTGTCTTAAATAATATTATTTTAAATGATGTAATTTTTCCTAATTAAAGCAGTAATATAAGTAGTATATTCACACACATCCTCAAATCATATATACAGGTAGCTGATATTAACAAGGATGTAAATTCAATGGTACCATAAGTCTTACTCCTATCTTCTGATTGCACTCATCAAAAGCTCTACCCCTACAAATTCGCAGTTAACAAAAAAACTTGCATTGTTGGTTTGTTTTGTCAGCTCTCAATTTATATACTTCTCTTCCTCTTAATAGTGTTCTGAACGTTCATTGATTCAGACCATTGTACCAAATACCTACTATTTGAATTAATGATAATAATAGATAACTATAACGTAAAAGATCCTCTAAGAGTCCATTTTTATTATTAAATTGTCAAATATACAAATGTATGTGCTGAATATGTTTGCTCATATATCTGACAAGAAAATAAATAATAATTTGGTAGAGTATCATTCATGTCTCTAAATTGTTTCCCCCCCCCCCCTCCTTCTAAACATGTTTATGTTTCGACTTTCCTTTTAATGGACTTCACAAATGGAGTGAATGATTCATTTCTTTTTTTCCCGACCTCTGCGTGATGATTATGGACTCAAAATAATCATATTAAATATTAATTAGGGAAATTACAGCAGCAGCACTTGTGGTAACCATATACATATAAATTAATTATTCAAACTGATAAGTTTGTATCAGATACATAATATGTAAATTGTACACATAACATGCATAAATTAATTTCTACATATTTACACCAACACCTCCATAAAGTTTATCTCACAAAGTTTAGATAATTAATCACAATTAAATAAATGAGACAATTGACTTTTATTAAGTCTGTGAATTATCCATTACTCCTACGAGAGCTAAGAACTCGGACATTGGTCGCACATAAATGCCATTCAACTTCAAAAGATTCGGCATTCCATTCGAACTCAAAGTTGAATAAGAAGCCTCTAGATTCCTCCTTTATTTATCTTTTTTAATATTATCATTGAATTTTAATAGGTTTTAAGGATGACGGAATTAGGGAGTTGAAAACACTTAAATTCCATTAAACTCCAAGTTTAGACATGACTCAAACTTTTAGAGATTTAAACATGAAGAAGAAGACTTTTAGCTCACTAAAATCCTTAACTTTTTATACTGTATACTATATGATTGAGTTTTATTATTGATGCTAACTGTAGACTACGACTCAAGCTCCACTTACATCAGCTCATTAAATTGGAAATTCAAACTCGTAAAAAATGACTCGTAAACAGCTTTAATTTCAGCAAATAGTATTGGAGAGTGAATAAAAAGAAAATATGTAATATGTGAACCAATGAACTCCTCCAACTAATCGAGATTTAGGAGCTAAATAAGCTAATATATGTACATACATTTGTTTCACATTAGAAAAAAAGTTTTTGGGATAAGATAGACTTGCAGAAACATTTGTATATTTTATAGTATTTATGCTTGCGAACATCATTACTCATGTATGTACATACTAAACAGATGTTAAGGGTCTTTCGTGTCTTTGGAGTAATGTCTGTTTTTTTCATTAGTATTTGTATATTAAAATTTAAGTACTCTTTTTGTATGTACTATAACTAAGGATGTGAAAAAAGAGTCAATTTCAAAAACACACCACAGATGATGTCACACAAAATATGGTATCCTTGAATAAAGGCAGAATTTTAGACGATTACATTTGAATGTAACTGTCATTATTTTCCTGTTTTACTTAAGAACAGCTTATTATTAATAATTTCTAAAGGTAATAAAAATTTGGTTTTTTTTTTCATAAAACATAAATATGTGGCTACTAATGCCAGAACTTGAAACCTGAGTCATTTTTCCCTAAGCTTTCATCTAGTTTATTCTACACGTTGAACAATTTAGTCATTTTAAAAGTATAATAAAAATTAAAAAAAAAAAAATCAAAAGTAGCACATTTTGTAATCACTCAAATTTTTCCATCAAAAAAATAAAAGAAATAGAATAATTTTACATGATAATTGTCTCAATTATATATATAGTTATACCAGAAAAACTGAACATTGATTCGGAAAGAAAATGTGATTTCAAATTGAGCTTTCATAAATAAATCCCCAAAAGTTAAATAAAATTGATAGTACAATTAAAATGTACATTGAAATGGTAATTATTGCAATTTTAAATATCCCAAAAGTATTATAATAGTTTCAAGTATTATGGGAAATAATCAGGCAAACCAGACAAAGGCCAATCAACACTCTAATCATAGATCGATCCTTGATGTCCTTAGTTTAGTCCATTGTCATAAATGTATACTTTTCTTCAATTTCCTGTTTTATTTTGGAAACTACAACTAGACTTTGTTGCTCCAATGATTGGGTCATGGGAAAAAAAGAAGACACGAATTTCCCGGCGTATTTACCCATAGATTTGATCCAATTAAGATGTCCTACGATTGAAATTGGGATGCTACATGAAACAAACGTGAGAATCTTTATTGATACTACGTTTATTTAATAGATCCAGATTTATCATGTGACATCGGCGGTTTGGAAGTCTCATGATTGGAAATATCTTCATTATAGAGGTCGATAAATACCATAGCCAGCATGTCATCAAACATTTATCCTTGTCAAATTTCCAAACGTCACCATCTCCATTGACGGTGATCCAAGATCTTGAATAAAATCCTCAGGCATTATTTAAAAATAGCACTTGTTCATTTTGAGTTCAAAACAAATGAGTATGACAATGCCTGCAGCTTGAAAATAAAAATGTTTCCAAAGTACCAACAATCGTTCTTAGTGGACACGTGATATTGGCTCTTTTTTCAAATCCTTACCTATAGCTTTACACTCCAGAAATTTTGATATTAATCAAAGCAAAGAAATTAAAAAAGAATATCCTGACCTTATATTTTTCATTTTTGTTATCTCTCAACCTTTCCATAAAAAAAGAAGGAAAAACATGGGACCAATATTGTTTGGTAGTTAACAAACTCTTTCTATCTGTGAAACTATTCTTCAATAATATGTAATAATAACTTGCCCCAAGTGACGTAGAGAACAGTTAATACAGTATGCAAACGATGTAAACTTTTCTGTCCGTGGGATAACACCGTGATATACATATGTATAATGTACTACATATCATGTAGTTTTGAAGAGACTTTTAACCGGGAAGTGAAGTGTCTGAGTCAAGTCATTAGACATAATTTGATTATAATTAAGTGAGACTGACTAGAGTCCTTCCCTCTCTACCTGTGATCCAGTCATCATCAATATTGAAATTGTATGAGATGTTCACTTCGAGTCTTCTTATAGCATTTTAAGTCTTTTCACTTCGAGTCCGATTTGTATTTAAAATCAAAGTTTAATAATTAGATTTGAGTGTGAGTCGAGCTCAAAATTATCAGCTTTGTATTTGAAGATATTCATTTAATTCATTGACAAACTGACCTCTTGATTGAAAAAAAATAATTTTATAAAATATATGGTCCTTGAATATTTGAATAAATCAAGATATATCAGCATAGTTTTGGCAGAATCCTATTACAAAAATGTACTAGGTATTTGATGTATTATAAGGATCAGCAATTCTTCATTTTCCAAATCTGTCATATATCGGTTATTATATACATAGATTTTTGAGATTATCATGAATTTACGTATAAATCTTAGAGCAAATGTGATGTGTAAAATATACATTTATAAAATGTACACATTTATATTCAATTTTACTATGAAAATTTTTGTATTCCATTCTCTGGCACCTTGAATAATATTTGACTCTGTAAAAGTTGAAAGAATATTTTTCATTTCTTATTTTTGTTACTGTCTCTACATACATGTAACAAGGTTTATCGACCTTCCTACATATGTACCAGTTATTAGTGAGTGTACATATAAGTTATAACCACTTGTATGGAGATAAATGCGAACATTTCTTTTAGAATGAAGTGACAAGGACAAAACGATAAATGAATAAAATCGACTGAAAAGAAGGCTATCAAGGTTTGAAATAACTACTACATAGGTATGTATCTATGAGATCCAATTATCTAGAAATTTCTAAGAACATAAAATAAATCTCATTAATTTAAATGAGTGTTGATAAGCAGATTTAAAGTTGTATATAGTATATATATACATATATATACCAATTGACCATTGAGAAATCAAAAAACACAGAAGTGTCAGTTCGGAATAAATGAACAAGAGTCAATATAAAATCATATATCTGCTCCATATATGCAACTGAGAAAAAGGGTACATAAACTATCACGACGAGCTTTTTAGAATAAACAAAAACACACTGTATTTCCCTTTCAGCTGTTTGTCATCAGTTGACTCTTTTGATTTAATGTAGCTGACTCTACGTGTTATGAACTCGTAAAGGGTATTATTATTATTTATGATTTTGATGTATATAAAATATATTAAATCAAGTATTCCGCGCCTTTTTTTGAATTATACACAAGTGTTAACTACTGATATATGTATATGTATATACATATATTGGTTGAATTTATCAATGACTAGTATATCGAAATAATAACTCTGCCCAATATTCAAAAGTTGGCAGCAAGGAAAATATGTACAAAATTGTTTTTCCAATTTTTCCCTTTCCCTTTTGATAGTCGAAGTTGCGAGTGTACAAAAAAGATCTTAGTAGTGTCACGTGTAACTCCACTCGGAGTCGAAATGAAAAGATTCAGACTTGAATAAGATGAGTAAAGGATTGATACTTGTGATTATTTTGTATTTGAAAATTAAAATGATTTCTGTATAATATTTAAGCGTCCTTTATCTTTTTATAAATATAATTGAATTTTAATATGCATTGGTGATGATGAAGGAGTCCAAGCTGGGACCTCGAACTGCTGCCTCTTAACCCTTACTAAATTCCAATTTAAGATTCTATTCGAACTCAAAGTAAAAAAAAAAAAAACTTGACGGTCTACTACTGGGACTTGAGCAGCTTTATTCGAACTATGTATGTAGTAATAAATGACACACAAAGAACTCTATTCTATTGGATCATTATTTTGACTGGGAGTTAAGTTTTTATGTATTGTGTATGTATATGTATTAACAGAGTATGAAAATGTTTGTATAAATATGTATGTTTTAATAATCATAACATAAAAAAGAACAAATGTGAGAATGTTATATAAAAAAACAAAACAACAACAAGAGAAACAGAATATAAACATACATATGGATTTATTGTCATAATTAAAAATAGTACATGTAAAGACTAATCATAACTCATCGCTTTTAGTTCAAACACTCAATGTATCTATGTATGTACTCTAAGGTGTGCAATTATTATAACTGTATGTGTAATACTAGGAGGGGTGGGGCACCAAATATGAGTCTAACCAACTTACTTCTCCCCACCCAACCACTAATAATCTCCTAATTAAACACTCTAACCATGCCTATGTACAGGGGTGGTGAAAGTAAGTCATGTTACATATTTATGAGTATATCTGATCCAAATGACATGTAACAACAGCTGCAATCATTTATGAATGTATGTACATAATCCTCATTTGCTTCAAAGGAAATCGAATTCTCAATGTTGAGCACATCACTATAGGAAGCAAAAGAGACAAACACTTCATATTATAAAGGCGATATCAATTTGTTCTATAAGACTTATTTGCCCCACTTACGATATTTCCGTTCTGTCCATCCTCTCTCAAGAATTTTGGAAAAATTCGAAATGAGATGAAAATACATATGTTACAAAGGTTTATACGTCATTGAAGATGAGTCTACCTCTTCGAAGCCATTATTGTACTCGTAAAATGTTATCATTAAATTGTAATCAATAACTTCATTGTGTTTATTTATTTATTTATCAGCTGTTGATATGTTTTTTTCAACTAGAATCCATCTCGAAGGTATTTTCATTCTGACTTGAAGATCTTTCGTCAAAAAGAAACCGAAAATAAAGGCCCAAAATTAAAGTAGATATTTTCCCTACTATGAAATAATTAATTAATTATCATTTATTTCATAGTGAATAATTGAGATCAAATCTTGCTATAAAAGTTTGTGTTCTACACGTTGATTTGTTGAGCTTGATTAAGATAATCGCAGTCTACTCACAAAATGCTCTTAACTGCATGATAGTGTAGAAATCATAAGACTTAGTAAATAAACAACTTGAATGTAAACCAGGCTCACACCCTATTACTTTACTGCATGCTGTGAATTGTCACATAGCTGTTGGAGAGAATGGAGAATTTTTTTAGAGAAAATTTGTAGAGACACAATGAATATTCATATGTGACCTCGGATATATAATACCTGGTATTCTTTGTCAGCTGTATAAGTTATATGGTTGTCGTTTTTTTTGGAAGAAAATATTGAAATTCACATTGTGATTCTGAAAAATAAAAAGTTGTTCCTCTATTCCATGAAGAAAATTATAAATTTTTGCAATGATTCATTTGATGATTTGTTCATTAGTATAAGATTAAAAATTAGAATTAAAAAAATGATAGATTAGAGTATTAAATATATTACAAAAATATAATTGATTGAATGCTGATACTATGTTTATGTTTTATAAATGTCTACCATAGATGAGAGGCAGAAAATTAACTGAAATTAAAGTCAGGAAATTATATTTTTTTAACTAATAATTAATTATTATACGTGGACTTGAGCCCTTAAAAATAAAAAGACATTTTATTTGCTTTATTAACCTTAATGCATGTATTCTTCCTTCATGCGAGATCTTTACAATCAGGTAGATGTTCCCCCTTCAGTAATACAGGAGAAATGATAACAGCTTTGGATAACAAAAAGTTCTGTTGAAAGTGCCAACTCGACAAAGTCTCGCACTCGGCATTTTGCATATTATTTACATTCCTACTTATTACTGTTCTGACTGTGGATTGGTCAAACTCCATATCAACCTAGTTGCTCTGTGAAGAATTCCCTACTACAATGTATTAGATAGATGAATAATAGACCCATAGTTGAGGAACATTTATCTGCAATGACCAACTGATTCACAGTCTTTTTTCTTTTCTTTTTTTTGTGGAGGAAGAGTTGAGAGATAGTTTAAAGTTTATATCATGAAATTAAGTATATTAAAGTTTTATGTCTCTAAATATTTTAATGCAATTGATATATGCCTTTAAATAAACATATGTATGTACATTCATTTTCACTGATAAAAAGAAAAATAGTGATTTGATGGACGAGTCTCTCTACTCGTATTTATGTACATATGTACAATCATACAACATCTACATATGTATGTATGTACATAGGTGATAAAAATATGTACATACAAAGAGAATTCGCACCTAGCAAATTATAGAGATGTGTGCTAGAACGGAGTACATATGTACATAGTTAAGACACTACATACATAGATGTATGGCTTTATATCTTCATAGGACGAAGATTTATGGGAAGGAAGGAAATAGTGATTAAACTTCTTATTTAAAATGAACATCGAACTCTTTTCTTCTTCTTCTTCTTCTTTTTTTTTTTTTCATCTCATAATATCAAAGGCATAAATCTTAATTAATTCAACTGATTTTACTACGTATTTATAATTTTATACAAGAAAAAAAAATCCCTTCTCATTATAAAGTAAGTACAGTGTGTGCTTAAGACTTTAATCTTTAAATAAGAGATTTATAGTTATTATTATTATTATTATTATTATTTTGTAGTACTCTACTTTCAAATCGATGGGTGGATCATATTATGAACTTACATACATTTATCTTTGCATTTATGAGAGTACCTCAGAACATTTAGGAAAGGAGACAATGTTACATCAATCAATATCTTTGGATATAATTTACCATTTTTTTAATGGTACAATAAGGAGTGAATGAAATACTTACATAGTTTGATAATGTAATTTTGAAATAACTCTAATCTAAAAATCAATGATTTGTATAATTGAATAATAATAGTAATAATAAGGGAAGAGTTGAAGGATTATCCATTTACTCAAAAAATACGTCGGATATTTAAGCTCCTTAAATTTCATCATTGGAAATATATGTATATTTCATGAATGTAAAATGTACTACATAGTTGAATTGACTTCCCTCGTCTAATATTCGATCAATAAATAATATTTTAATATAAGTTTTCTATTATTGAAATAAAATATAGAAATTTCCTCCACTCCGTTTCTCTAAAAATGTACTTAAAACCAAAATCTTGACCTTAGAGCCTGAGTTAAAAAAATGAGTGGTCAATATTCTATGAAACGATATTGGTGATGCAACTTTTATTCCATCATCAATATAATTAATTAATTAGTAATCAATAATGAGTAATTATTTATAGGGGATTTTAATAATAAGTTGAGAGACCTCATTTTTCAAGCTGAATGCACTCAAGGTTGAAGTATTAAAAACCTAATACTATGTAACCATAATTTGTATTATAAACAGTCTGTACAGAACCAGCATGCGGACAAACTAAAATTTAGAGTAATTAGGTAATTGGTAATTTTTTATAGGTGGATCAACAAATCTGGAATCACGTATATTTAAGTATTAAATAGAGAATTGTTCAATAGTTGGAGAGAGGGAAGTATGTACCTAATTGGTCAACTAATATTTAATTTTCTAACTTTTTCTTTCTCTTTTTGGATGAGGAAGACTTGAAAGTTTGCAATTAAGATTTTTATGTGAGGATTTAGTATTGTTTTAAGTATAGATTTGTGATTTACAAAAGATTTGAGTCTTTTTTGAAATAAATAGGTTAAAATCCTTTGTATCCAACAATCATATTTTTTCACTACATAATATTATGAAAATATCTAAAGGAGGACATCAAAAAAACGATTTTTTTTCGACAAGTTTCCCTGACTATCTCCAGTACTGTTCTTAAGATTTTTGACTGGAATGCTAGAGATGTTGTAGAAAATGGATTTTTAACTCTTTTAACGTTGTATACTCACTTGTGTACATATTTTATCATCCATTATTTAGATACAAATGGGACGTTAAAAATTCTTCCTTAAAATAATGTGCTTATGTGCAGGATACAGGATTTCAATTTACCCTTGTGAGATAATATGATTAATATCAACAAATCCATCGTTTCCACATTGTCAGCTCAATGGGTTATTAATGGTAAACTACCAATATTATTAATATAACGTAGAAGGTACCCTATGTAAGGAATAATACAAACAAGACTTTGATCTTAGAGCAGAGTTCTATATGTATATTTAGATTGGATATTTAAATAAATAGTACATATAAGGTATCTCAATTAAATGTGCTTTAGCTCACTACTAAATGTGATCATGAAAAAAAAAAATATAAGGCATGAAAAATAAGAATGATTTCGTACTCTAAAGTTATTGCCAAAGTCAAATATAAAACATTGAATATCAGGTGTAATATATATATATATATATATATATATATATATATGTACAATCAATTCCCTTTCTAATGTAAGAGAGTATCTAACTTGTTAGAAACGTAAGAATCAACATTATTATTTTGATCTCAAAGTGTTGTTGACTATTAAGAGTCAATTTTAAAAAAAAAATCCTTGCCGAATGAAAATGTCATGAAAAACATCAAGAGTACATTCATTGATTGAATACAAACACTTGTCGAGTGACTAAACTTTTTGCTCGCCTGAAGCACTTCCTCGTTACTCATCTTGTCTTGTTCTTCAGCTCTCTCGCTTTAAGCAAACTACATATATCAATACAAAATAGAGGTAAAATACAAGATAATTATAATATTGATCGTTAAATAGCAAATTTAGTTAAAACCAAGCTCGTTAGAAAGAAAATGGACTGTATTTGATATAATAGTTCAAAAAATTGGCACGTTTAGAATCAACTACGAAATATCTTTACCATTAAATGAAAATCTTTATGATGAAATCATTTCTCAAAATGCAGTGAAGAGTTTTCTATCTATATAGGTCTAATTATAATAGATTTAAAGTTTCAAGGCTCTATATTTCAAAACCCTGGCTATGCAAAGTATTTTTATCAATCAAAAATGATTCAAATCGAGTTTGTATTAGTTTGTATATTTTTGTATAGCACTTTTTGTCATGCATCTTTCCAAATAAAATTTATGCTTTGCATTTTGATTTATTTATGATACATTTAAAGTTTAAAGTTTGTATGTTAAAAACCTCTGGCAGCGCGAGGTCATTTAATAAATCAAAAATTGAGTATCAGCATTTTTTGATGTATCACTTTTTTTCTTAAAAAAATCTAAATAAAATATATAAGGTCTAATTACTTGGTATATTATATACATTCAAAGTTTCTGCTCTTTATATTTTTAAATATAAGTAAACCTGAATAAGTATTATCATTTTAAATATATATTAGATCGGACTAAAAACCTAACGGTGTCTAAGGGTAAAAATTGCGATATGTTGATAACTTGACTTTTCAATGTCAATTACTTTTTCAGTCAGCACAAATATTCTTGTTAAAAAATTATAACATTTCAATTACCTTTCCTTTGTGACCATATTAATTTAAATTAAATAATTTCGCAGGTCAACAAACATGAACTTTCAAAAATCCTAAGGGGTATAAGAATAATAAAAAGTATTCAGTTTTGCACGCTGATTTCAAATCTGTAATTGGTGTTTTTTTTCGAGAGTGCGACGGTTTTCGAGAAATTGAACTCTATCTGAATCTATATTAAATATACAAGCGGATCATTATTTTTTAATGCACGAAATAAGCATCCTTCTAGGCTTAAACTGAAGTTGAAGTTGGAAAATGTGCCAATTAGCTCAAAAGTAGGGTACAATTTCTCGAAAACTGTCGGAATCTCAAAAAAAAAAATAGTAACAGATTGGAAATTAGCGTGCAAAACTGAATAACTTTTAGTATACCTATACCCCTTATGATTTTTGACTCTTGACCATTGTTACCAAAATAGTAAAAATATTTCTAAAATCTTCATCTTTTTATTTCAATCAACCTTTAGTTAATGACTTTTAGGAAGAATTGGGCTGAAGTATTTAGTTCCTCCTTTGCATCTTGACCCTGAACTTTGTTAATTAACATAAATACACTAATCAAACTCATGCTTCTCTTAGCTGAACTCTTATCAACTGAATCTAGGACCTTAAATCAGAGCTGGGGACTCCAAATTGTAAATCAAACTCGAGTTGCACACATTTGGTATATTCCTGAAAAAGGACTTTATCTTTTTATGCCGGTGCGTGGCTGATAATAGTATTCGGTCACTACACAGAGCCACTTGCTATAAAAGGTACTAGTTATGGTCTCTCCCCAGACTAAGTTGTATCAGAAAAACGCTGGCATTCCTGAATTTATGAGTGCATGTGAAATACTGTGGATAGACCTAACCAGCAATTGTCTCTCTTCAATATTATCAATTATCATCATTTTTTTATCGTTCACTAGTTTTGAACAACAAAAAAAATGAAACCACCAGTTTAAAATTAAACGAAATGGATTGATCTAAATAATAGTCCATAACTTATCCATAACTAAAATAGCATCGATTCAAGACAAAATATACTACGTATAAATATACTAATAAGTCTCTGGACAAACATATCTTTGTAGTAAAGTATCAGATGCCTTTTTTCTGACAACCCTAATTTTTTTAGTCCCTTATCCATCAAAAACAAAATAGATTATAAAAATCTAATCTTTCTACAAATTTATTAAGTCGTCAGCAATGTAAAGACTAGATGCGGGTATTTAACTACACATAAGTGAATTTAAAATAAATATGTAGTAGTATATTGAATTGAAGTTTTTCTCATGACAAATGTAGGAATATATCAATCAATTTGGGTGACACCCTCTCCTACTGAATAGCAATTGTTGCTTAGCAGCAATGACAAGTCACCATTATAATTTATAAAAGAGGGATGAAAATCATGACTTATTGATGATTTAGTTTGTCATATGGTTTTCTTGTCATTGAATTAATCATTGATTATTTTATTGTATGCAACAATTTGCAAGAATGAGGGTTTTCGGCTAAAAAATGAGTCACTGAACAGGGGGGGGGGGGAAATATGTCCCTGAAAACAAATTTTTCATGAAATGAATGGATAAACGGAAAAAGTGTGAAGGGATCCAAGTTTATAAAATATCAAATATGCTCATTAACTTAAACGAACAGATAAGCAATCAATAGGGATTTTAAACCCCTATTTGTTTGATTTTTTTCGTGAATTAACTCTGTTTTTCTTTGGCATCAAGTTTTTCCCGCGGCTATAATATAGTTGAAGTAATTGAAACTTGTTCATTTTTTAAAATAACTAGAACTATAACCCCAACATGGCGCCGTTTTCAATTTATCATACAACTGTATTCGATCAAATTGAATCAGAGAAATCCCGATTTTAATTCTATTTAAGGGCAATGAAGTAATTTTTGAAAAAAAATTATTGATCTAATGATGAAGAAACCCGGAGTTTTGTTCAAAGCAAAGTTAAAGCCAACGTCAATAATAATAACAATTCACATACAATCCTTCAATTTGAAGCTCTCAACTTTCGGAAGTAGAATACATATGTATTACATCCATTTGATATGATTTGTACATATACCTCACCCGGAAGTCGTGTATTATTAATTAATTAAGTATTCATACTCTTGATTCACCTGAGTCATCCCTGTCTTTACTCTCTAGCTACATAGAGACCTTTTAAACAAAGGAAAGAAATACAAACAACTTTGTATGATTTAGACAAATATGTACAAATGCGATAAATAATGTTTTATACACAGGTGATAATGTTGTACCTATGTTCTATGTATATATATATATATATATATATATATATATACATATATGTTAAGATAATCAAAGGTTTAGCCATTGTCCTATTCTGATCTTTATTTAAAATGTTTGCTACATCATTAAATGAGTCCGCTGTGACGTTTTCAACAACAAAGTCCAAAAATACAGTTAAATCAAATAACTTTTTTTTATAAAAAAATAAAAACTAAAAGAAACGTGATCATAGAAATAGGAATAATTAATGAATCATTCCTAGTCAATGAAATCTTTGAGATTCTGTAATGATTCCTTCAATGGTGAATAGATATTTTTGGACATACAGATTTGTCATCATGTAGTATGTAGCTTCGTTCTTTCTATTTTCTTAAGCAAAGAAAAAGTTTTTTGACAAAGAATTTGTACTGTTATCAAATACATACATACCTCAGTTCTGACTTTTGAAATTGGGTATTTTTGTAGCTGGAAAACTTATGAAGAAGTTCGTTAACGTAGGGTTTTTACTGACGTCATGGATTACGTTACATAAATATATGCCATGCTGGGAGCATCGAATAGGTATATTTATTAAATAAAGATGAACAATTTCAAAACAAATTAAGGAAATTTAAGTTTGTTTAAGGGACGAGCAAAATAGGATACTTCGAGTAAAATATCTGATCCTGTCAAAAGTAATAGTCAATTTATTGACTTCATAATATAATTGCGAATTTATAATGATGTTATAGCATATTATTAATAAATATCATTTTTGAAATACAGTGAAGAGAGAGAAATATATTTTTAATGGGCGGTAAAAGGATAACACCCTTTTATTTGTTTGTCTAAATACAAGGGTGTAATTCACCATTTTGCTTTATCTTAAACAATCAAGAGTTTTGATTCTTATAAAATGGGTTCCTTTATGCTTCTTTCAAAATGGCCGACTTCCACAACAATGACGTCACCTTAGAATGCTCTATTGGAGGCGTAATAGCTTATATATGTAAACAATAGATATTATATAACAAAATTTTCAAATAAAATAAATAAACTGTAAAAGCAGGAATATTTAATTATTAAAAATTTGGTTGTTTATATCGAATTCAAGATGAATGATGATAGGACCTGAAAACAATATTGTGTATGATAATAATAATATTATTTTACACACAAAACTCTATTCATTTCATGATATTTGTTTCTGATTCATACATAGCTAATTAATTCGTTATATTGATTAAAAAATACAACTGTTAAAGACAAATTGTATTACTGCAATCAAACGTTCATGCATGTGTATGTATATAAATCTACAGCTAATTTTTACCAAGAGTGGAGGTCCTATCCTAGCAAAAAACTTGAAAGGAAATGTTCAGTCTCAGGAAATGACACGACATCCCATGGAGTTATTCATTCCTTTTCTAACATCAAGGCTTATAGATGTCCATACAATTCATAATACTACATATTATGTATAACAAAATGAACAACTAACAATAGTTGTATCTTTTCCTCGTCTTAAAAGAAACAAACATTCAAGTATTTAATTGTGAATACGCTTCTCTGTTTCCCATAATTCTTATGAAAAATTAGGCTTTGCTTATTTATTGAATTAGTGGAATGAGGTTTCATTTGAAGAAGTAGGTATATCGTAGTAGGAGGGAAGATGTAAGCTCTTGACCATCATCTTGTCTTTTACAGCCCAACTCGTGAACGATTAGTTGGCTTAATTATCTCTGAGATCAGGGGTGCTTATGTCATTCGTTTTAAAAAAATGAATACAATATCAACTCTTATTTGAGTGGTTCAGGCAAAGCCGTTTACTTGCCATTTTTTACAATACCAAATCAAGTCTAAAGTTCAAATTGAGTCTCAAGTCTCATACCTCTGATACGAGTCCAAGTCAGGTTGCAAGTTTTTGAGTACTTCTTGCTATCATTAGCATAAAGGAAGAAATCAGAGAGTTTTAAGCCTTGAAATCTTACTCAAATTTGAATCTTTCAACGACGAGTTCTACCTAGTTAAGTCACGTATTGAATCCAACTTTTATTTATTTTTACTTCAAGTCTGAGACGAGTCTGAAGGCTCAGTTTAATGTGAACTTTGTGCAACTCGAGTTTGATTTACAATTTGGAATCCTCAGCTCTGGTTTAAGGTCCTAGATTCAGTTGATAAGAGTATAAAATAGGATCTAAAGCACTTTCATAAAACAAGAAATATCAAATTGAGGCAAAAAGAAAAGGGAAAATAACAGCTGACTAACAGGAGTGGGACCACAAATCACAAATTTTTGGGCGAGTCTCATTTTCTTGTACTTTAATTCTGAGTCAACTCTCAAAAGTCTTTGAAGCTCAAATCCTAGCATATCATGTCAATAGGCAGAGTCAATTATGTACATGCATACTTCATTTCAAATGATACAGATCCCTGTTTTTCAGATCATGTCCTTATTGATTAAAAATATTGTTTTCCAATGGAGTATTAAAAAAATAAAAATGCAGAAGTTACGTGGGGTCTAAACGTTATTTATAGTGGTATGCATCTCACTCTAATAACTGAGATGACAATAGAATCAACTCATAATTAAATAAGAGGCAATATCTTCATTGAAATATTATGTATGTATATGTTGAATGGATTAATTTATTTTATAGAGTAGGTATATGTATAGCATTGAGGTATATTCATTTGATTCAAAGATTTGAAGAGATCAAGTACCCTCCTTATGCTTGTAACATGGTATTCAATCATTGATGAATTAGGTATATGTACTCTACTCAAAAGTATGTCGTTCATAAAGATGAAACATCATCATAAAATAGAGTTGCAAAAAATTGATAAATTAGGTATTTTCTTGGAAAAGTCTTATCGAGTCAAAGTGCTCCAAATCAGAGTCAAGCATCAAGTAGCTAATGTGTAAGTACAAGTCAATATCAAATTCCTTTAAGCTTTTGACAAGTTTCGTCACAACTAATTAATTAATTATTATTATCATTCACCGAACTCAAGTCAAATTCATATGACTCGAGGTCCCATCTTGGCTAACAATCTCCTTCATTCCTAAATGAACACGGTCTAATACTCAGCAAACTTTTTTATTGTAGTATTTAACACCCTTGAATAATGTAATTTCATAAACTATTGAGTCAAGTCTGTGTTTTTGAAGTACCATTTCTTGTATGGTGATAATAATTAAAGTTTTTGGAGAAAATTAGGTATCAAGTCAACGTTTAATTTGTAGCTAAAATACTTACATATATCATCACAAGGGTGTTTTTCGTACCCTAGTATGAATGATTTTAAATTTCTTCATTAGCTCTCATATACATGGTAGAAGAAGGTATCCAATAGTCGTAAGATATAATACATCCCTCTCTAAGTCCTTGAACAATAATAATAATAATTAAAGGTTATCGACCTTGATACTCCAAAAAAAAACTCTTGTTTTTACCAACCTCAAATTATTATACTTAATTACATCCCAATCCTTTCCTGCTCTTATCAAACATTTATCTTACACGTATCAAATTTGTTTAACCCCATCATAAAGTTGTAATTTGTATCCTCTTCTTTACTCATAAATGATTCAACTAGCTCATTAAATAAAGTTCAATAAAATGCAACGTTATTATTTTGTTTTATTTTTTGACCCAGCTACAACTTTTGAGTTGCCGAGTCAGGGTGAAGTCGCATGAATCCATTTGTAACTCCCAAAAATATATGAGTTTTATTTTCCTTCTTGACGTCATAATTAGAGATCAACCGATATATCGGTGAGCCAATTAAATCGGTATCAGATTAATACCTGAAATTGCCGATTACTACCAATTACACAACATTAAAATGTCAAAAATCCTAAGGGGTTAGTTATTCAGTTTTGCAAGTTGATTTCAAATCTGTAATTTTTTTTTTGAGAGTCCGACAGTTTTTGATAAACTGGACCCTACTTTTTAAGCTAATTTGACCCATTTTCTAACTTCAATTTAAGCCTAGGAGGATACTCATTTTGTACTTTAAAAAATAATAATTCGTTTGTGTATTTAATGTAAGTTCCATTTTCAGTCTTTGTTTTGACCTAAAGGGACTCCTGGGCGCATAGGGAGTGGAAGTAGACCCAAAAGTTGGCCAAAACGTTAGAACTTAAATAATTCGTTGAATATTACATGAAATGGATTAATGAGGAATGCATAAAAGAGCTGAGATCCACAGGTTTCAAACGAGATGCCAAGCGCCCGATAAAAATCCTTGACTAAGAAGAAATTGTCCATATAAATTTTCACTCAATTTCGCAAAAAAAATTGCTAGAAATCAAAGACTCAAGGTAGTTCTACTAAAAAAAACTATAATAGTAGCACGCAGAAGGATTTCAGAAGGATTAGTAGCTTTACAGGGAGTCTTTGGTTTCGAGTGGATTTTTGATCGAAATTGAATTAAAATTGACACATCTAGAGAATAAGACTTTAATCCTATGAAGAAATAAATGAGACTACAGATGATAATTCATTATATATAATAGGTTTAGAAAAAATAAACTATATTGTATCATTATTGAATGAGAATAATAACATCTTGACAAATAAAATAATATTTTGTGAAAAAAAAAACTGATTCTTTAACAGGAAATGATGCAAAAACTATGTATAAGAAGCATCAAATATCGCAGGTTGTATTTTAAATACCTGGAGGTCATAATGCTATAGACAAGTGCTTCTCAATTTTTTTACCTTTTGACAATATGTTTACGTCCCTTCAGAGTTGTTTCACACTCTATATTTTGAGAATTACTAATATACCAAATTATTATGCCCAATGTGGTGTAGTTATACGTACTTTGTAATAATTTGTAATTTTCTAACACTGATTAGAGTTGGATCAGTCCACAGTGAATATTTGTTATTCCTTTTTGAATTTACTACTATGAGGACCAAAAAGTACCGAGAAATTTGAATTTGATTTTTTTAGGATTTTTCGATACAGATAAATGTTTTTTTTTTTGTTTTTTTCAGTTGACACTCCTGTCATTGGCATTTGTGTAAAATTACACGTCCAAATATTTATTTGTGTTTGAGATACGCGTCCTTTTGCGAACAGCTAAAATATAACGTTTCGCTTATATTCCCTCCATAGAATATTTAAAAATTCAAAAAAATAAAAAAGCACCTAAAACTAAGAATATATAAGTATGCACAAATAAATTCAAGTTTATATTGGAGCAATGTTTTTTCTTTCATTTTTTTCTAATGAAAAAATGGTGTCGTTAGATTTGCGTGCGTTGACTTGCAAGAACCTTTTCTGTATAGTTTTTATTCTTTCTTTTTCTTTTTAATAGGAAAGATCAATTTTGAAGGAATAGTAGAAATTAATTATTATTTCTGAAACATAATGTGTAATTCTGCCTGAGATATTCCTTCAAAAAGTATTAGCGGCTTCATTGTATTTTATTAAACATTACCTTTTGGCGAAATTAACCAATTTCAATTTTAGGCTATTTTTGGAGGAAAAATTGCTAACTACGTTGTGAAAACAACATCAATGAAGGGATTTGAATAGTTTTTAGACTCAAAAAAGTAGTATGCAGATATTTTTCGCGTCATGTAGCATAATTATTAAGAAGATAATAAGACACGATTAATGAAGTTGAATGGAGACGAATTCTATTGTTGGAAAAGCGTAGTTACAAGAACATACATAGTTGTTAAAAAATACATTAATTATAAATTAACGTTGAGTTCCCACTTCCATTAAATCCCATTAAATAACAAGAAAGACAGTTCCTTCAGGCTTTATGTATATCAGTGATGCCCAATTATGTAAATATTTTAAAGGTTCAATAAAAATTAATTTTGAAGAAGTTAAAGGTTCATAGCGCAATGGACAGATTAATTTTTTGACAGAATATGTTGTTTTTTCATTGCGCGCATGTCTCCATGATGTGGTTCCCCTATGTAGAACCCCAGCTACATGTATGACCATTCCAATTTTAAGAAATCATTCAAATCTAGTTTGTCTTAATCAGCGTCAGTGTTGGATCAGTCCACGGACTGAATTCCTCATCGGTCTTTCTTCTTCTTTTCCACTCCTTCTTTTCAGTGGGGACATTATCAAAATCGACTTCGAATGCTATTCAGTCGTAATGTTTTTGTTAATTTTGTCTTTGAAAGAAAAAACATTGCTCCAATATAAACTTGAATTTATTTGTGCATACTTATATATTCTTAGTTTTAGGTGTTTTTTTGTTTTTTTGAATTTTTAAATATTCTATGGAGGGAATATAAGCGAAACGTTATATTTTAGCTGTTCACAAAAGGACGCGTATCTCAAACACAAATAAATGTTTGGACGTGTAATTTTACACAAATGCCAATGACAGGAGTGTCAACTGAAAAAAACAAAAAAAAAAAACATTTATCTGTATCGAAAAATCCTAAAAAAATCAAATTCAAATTTCTCGGTACTTTTTGGTCCTCATAGTAGTAAATTCAAAAAGGAATAACAAATATCCACTGTTTTTTTTCATTTTTTTATCAAATTTTTCAATACAATTGTCCCATTCCTAATGCTTAACTATTCATATTTATATCTTTACTCATACACTCAAAAAATAAAGTTTACATTAACTAAAAAGTTATTCCAAAAAAAAAAAAAAAAAAAAAAACGAAAAAAAAGAGGATCATATTTATCACTTTAGCCGGATTAAAAGCCATTAAAAGAGACAAAATACTTTTTTTTATAAAAAGGTGTAATTAATATGATTTGATTTCACTCCTACATACATATAAAAATACATTATCATCAAATATAACCTGAGGATAATAATAATAAATACTCTTAAATTTATCCTTCTTCCAGGAACATATATCAAACTCATTTATTGGATAATACTTTTACATTATTTTTTATACCTCAATTTAATGTCACACAATGAATTTAATGAGTAAATTTGTCCCTTAAGAGTGATGACAAATCGGTCTTCATAACATGTTAAATGGTTTTATAAAAAGGATAAAGTATCGTCTTTATATACCTAGAACAGTGGCTCTCAGTCTTTTGATGATCTCTGACTGATCAACACTGCAAAGTAGAAAGGGGCATCATATAAGACTTCTTCATTTGGGTTTGCCCCCTAACAACTCTTTCCTCGACTAAAATATCATTAACCCTTTCAAATCCATTTTTTTTTTCATCCATTAACCTCTATAACTCTTCCTTAATTTTCGCAATTTAGCCGGGTTTTTTTAGCAATAATTGAAAGTTGAAATAATTGCATCAGAAACATGTTATAATTCATTTTTTGTTATCATAGGCCTTGTTGAATTATTAAGCATATAAGAAGATATAATTCAGTTTTGAGGTGACTTTGTACCTACAAATTATTCTAGAAAAATGTCGAATTCGTTTGAAATCCCTACATGTGAGAGACAGGTGATGACAAACGTTTATGTCTACCAAAGCTTTACATAGGAGTGGAACAAGGATTTTAATCATGTCAAACAGGGCTCAACACAGGAGTGGAAAAGGTTAATGATACATTATTTATTTTGAGGAACAATGATATAAAGAGAGTAACGAGTCAAAAGAATCCTTAGAACTGAAACATTTTTATTTATCTGGTGGCTATTTTTTACGCACTATGTAATATTCCCTCGAGTGTATATAATATATCAAATAAAGTCTACAACTTTAGAATACTGGCTAAATGTTATAAAGTTACACGGTACAAAGTTCCGTGGGAAAAGTTAATTTCCTTGTTTCTTTGATTGTTCTTAAATTCATTTTAGTTCTTTAATGAACGTCTGTTTATACCAACAAATGATGTGCCTTTGATTTCATTTCAAAAGATATTTTATGATTCCATAGCAAAGCATCCAGTCTCATATGCATAGACTTCTATATATAGATACAAAAAGTATCAAATTTCACATAATCCTCATTTACATAATAAGTACCGTCTCAATAATTGAGATTCTTGAGGTAAAATTGATACAAGTTCCATAATTTGATCATGAAATATAATGTAGTATACTCAATATTCGTCTTATCGATCCAAGTACATTGTGTACTTTCTAAAGCTTTTCGCCCGAGTAATTTTTAAATATTTTTTGCATGGATAAAAACACAGATATAAGCACTTTTCTAAAAAGTATATTGTACCATTGGGTGGCAGTTTAGCCAGGTATTAAAATTCTAAACTGTTAGTTTTTAATTTTATAGATATACAACAGAAGCAATTTTTTTAAATTGTTAATGGATATCTTGCAGTTTTTTATACCAGTGTTGTTCCTACATAAATTAGTTCAAGACGTTTTGACATTCCCCTCAATTTCCTATCTTCTATGATATCTCTTCAATGGCTGTTTGGTTGTAGTTGTTTTTTCGCAAAAATGTCCCTTCCTCGGACACTCCACCCCCCCCCCCTTCGAAAGTGCCTTTTAAACAACTTTTCCGCCATTTTCCAGTCCATCTCCTCATTCTTGAATCAGACAAACCCAGTCTGTCCGGGAATCAGACCCATTGCACTCCTATTTTGGTAGCTTTTCTTTTATCAAGTCAACTCAAACTACTGTTTTGACTTCAATCATTGAAGTAAATTTATGTTGCTTCAAAAAAAATGTTATGAATTACTTAATAAAATACTGAATACTTAAACCTTTTTTTTTTTAACCCGGCGAACGACTGGAAATTTTTTTTATGGAATTTATTATTTCAATAATAAATTCCATAACAATTTGTAGGACCCCCTTCTATTAATCAATTTGCTTCAATACTTTTCTATCAATTTATTTTGGCTAGGTACTTACTGCATTTGTAAACCCCAAGCGCTTACTCGCCTGTGATATTTTGAGTGGTTGGCAATATGTACTGTTCAAAGCTGTTATCATTGTTACTTACTTCTTGAGGGCAAAACATGTAGCACTCACCACGTGTAATGGAGGCGTATACAGCGTTTACAGATAATCATTAATTAATCAATAAAGAGCTTAATTGAGACAAATTGGACTCCTTGATATTTTATAATCTTCTTATAATGATATGGCTCCATTGATAATTATTTTATATTTATGTGGCTTAAGGCGACCACCAGGTACACAGTTAGTTGCTACTGATTGAAAACTCGATATTTATAATCAGAATAAGAAAAACAAGTTTAATTATATATAATATAATAAATTTATAACCCTGAAATTGGAAATCCTAAGAAAGATAACAAGATATAATTTGGTACTTTTATAAAATGCACGCATTAAAAACTCGGTCATTTTTTCGCTTTTGCAATCATTCTACTGTCAGGGTTACCTCTCAATTTTGCTTCGTTTTTTTATATATTACATAAAAGCATTGCATATTATTTACAGTTCTATGTATAGCATAATTTTGGACCCTCTCTTTTTGAAGGAAAGGTTGAGAGACACAATGAAGATTTTTATATCATTAATGAGATAAAATACCGTGCAATTAGTTATCACCGGAGCTGTAAGTCCTAATAGTTTACTCACATGCAATATTTTTGCTGTTATTTGTGGCTTTTTTATCTTCCAAAGCTATTATGATCATTACTTCATCATTGAGGTGAAAATCTTAGCGCTAACCACGTGTAATGGAATAATATGTACACAACGTCTAATTAATATTAATTAATCAATCAATCAGAATACCTAATCCAGAAAGCATAAAAACCTTGATATCATTTAATCCTCTGACCCCACACAACAGAATTTTTTTCAACTTTTCTTTTATATACAATCTGCTTTTGAGGGATAAAGTAATTTTTTCGAGGATCCATATTTTTGTAATATTGGAGTAGAGCTCTCATTGTTTTTGCTCTAACCCTTATAGCAAGTTATAAGGATTGAATTATAACGGATCCTTTTGCTATTCCTTGATGCATTTTATCAAAGTTCATGAGGAATTATTTGATAAAGTCAAAATAACTTCAGGTCTATTTGAGCTTGATATGTTTATTGTACAATATGTATATTTATTGAGCTTGAGTGATTTTAGAATTTAAACAACATACTTATATAGTTGTATCTAAGAACATTTGTTCTTCCTCATAGCAAAAGCTGGGGGCTGTACCCATTTTCCATCCGTCTCAATAAAGGGTGGAGGAATAAGAATTTGCTCTCCTGCAAGATAGTTTCTCTTGTTAAGAATTAGAATGAGTTTGGGGACATCATTCTTTGTGAATGAGAGTAACTTTCTTAGTTCATTCTCCTCAGTAGACTGTAGGATATCTCCATACACTTGCCGTCTTTTGAGTAAGTTCTTTAGTTTATTCTCATCCACAGGGTGTACTGGAGTAAAATCCGTGTCTATATCTTTGACCTATTTGTTATAAAAAGTTATTAGGAATTTGACTTTGCTCAATAAGATTTGATTTGTTTTGAACCTTACATCATTGTAGTTACTCAGGAACTCGTTCTTTTCCTTGGCCCTTTTGACGAATTTCAAGGATTTCTCCAATATACCCACGGCATCACTAAATGAACTCACAAGAGTACGCCTTTCCTCCTCCAATTTTTTACCATACTCATGTAGAGAAGCACAGTCACAAAGTTCAATATAGTAACCGTCTGGGTCTCGAAGAAATAACTATATATAAATAAATACCAGGAAATTAATAGGAGGCATTCTACATCGTACAAATTTTGCTCAAATTCAAAACCTGATTTACAACGTCATTTTTTCCTGCATTAGGATTAGGAACAGTGAAATTTTTTCGAAACGATATTCCAGCCTTTTGAAGTTGATTTTTTGCATCATCCACATTCTCCACATCAAGAGCGATATGCCCAACAATCAAATCGTCCAGTTCATGTACAGCTGGACGACCCTTGATTAAATGAATTTCCATATTATTAGCTGATACCCAACCTCCGTGTCTAATTTAGAATGTAGAACACCTGTTTATTGGATTGAAAGGAAGAATGTGTTTAAATTATGTAATACCTATCAAAGTCAGGACGGTAGGTTTGCTTTAAGCCAAGGACTTGTGTATAAAAATCAAGGGATTTCCCCACATCAGATACAACGAGAGCTATATGGTTAACTCTGATCACGGTATCTCCGAACATTGCAAATTCTTTTTGAGATGTTTAGAGTGCACTGTCAAATTATTGAATGCATGCAAAAAAAAATAAAAAATGATTAACTGACAGAGTTTTACATGTGGGTATTTTATAGTATACATTCTTACGCTTAGCTCAACAAAAAAAAAAGGTCAAGTTTTCTTTCATCATTCATAAATCATCAAGCTGTTTTCTTTTCCCTTTGACATAATAACTCTTATTATATATATATTACAACATTTATTATAAAAGTTACGTTAATATCACACAGCCTTTAATTCAATTTTGTTTAAAAACTCTCTAAATATTTATATTTAAAGTGACTTTATGTAATAAAATTTGCTCAAAGTCCTATAAAATGCTTCATTTGTTGACAATTTTAATACGTTTTCAGCCATTTTGTTGAGTTATAGAAAAGGTAGAATAATTATAAATATCATTATTAATTAAAATATTTAAAAACCTAAAGTTTTATTTTCTTAATGGATGAGTAACCATCATTATCAAACTAAAAATTTGAAGATAATTATATATTCAGAACAGAGATTACTATTTATGTACTTATTTTTCTTAAAAATTATATTATAAATAATGAAACTTTAACAAAAATAGCAATAGATCTAAAGCTAATGTACCGATTTTCAAATTTGAAAAATTACCTGTTTATTTAAAGTAGTATCTACAACATTGATTTCAATAATATCTTTCTAAATATTCAAATTAAATTAAATTAATTACTATAAATCTAAGAAGGGCTGTCTTGAGCCTGGAGCAAGGCTGTCACAGTACATCCATAGTATTATATCGACAACAAATAAGCTGGCTTTTACAGATACCATATCATTTTTCATTTAATCAAGGGGAGGGGTTTATTTTTACACGCTCGAGGTGCCGTTTTTCACATCTCCAGTAATAATCTAGTGACATGATGGTGGAAATATCCTTTCGCTAAACTTATTTCATAATCTTGGACAACACTTCTTTACATTCAAATGCCGTAGTAAGAAGGATTGGACTTTTCATTATCGAACATGAAATTGACTAAAACGATGTTGAGTTGGACATTCAAGGAAACAAGCGTCTTGGTCTTGTTAGTGATAAAATGAAAAATATCAGAATTGTCTTTAATTCCGTTCCTTGAATAAATTTCTATATTTATCTCGTGATTAAAACTTAAAACGTGTTGTATAATGTTTAGTTTTTTCAAGGCTTCTGTCCCAAATTCATTTAGATGTCATTTCACTAACCTAGGATCTTCGTTATAACTTTAAAAAATTTCAACTCCATTATCAGAGATCACGGGTTTTATGTTAACTCGATGAGATAATTTATTTACTTTTACTTTATGTATGAATTTATTAAATTGTTAATTGTTTATTAATTTTGTAATTGCCATTAAACGTTTTCAATATATATATATATGTGTATATGATTTTTCCTTCTCTCATCAAGGTATCACGTATATGGTATCTGCACAACATTTACATTTGAGGCTTAATCTTACTTTGAGTTGAAATTATTTTGGGCTAATTTGAGTTTTTATATATAATTTAAGAATATATTTAATATTGAATTCATTAAAAGTCTTAATCACATTCTATTATATTGCTTCAATCTAGTACTGAATAAAAACTATATATTGATTTAATGCGGATACTAGGGCAATTTTAGAGTCAAATTTAGCTACTTCGCCGGAGGAAGAGGGCTCAAGGAGTTATTTGGATTGCATTTCTAGTATATACAACCCATTTTTAAGGCTTTTAGGCGAAAGGAACACAAGAATTTTGGTTAATAAAGCAAATACAATGTTAACAAAAAAGGGCCCAAGTCCTCGTAATAATTATTAATTTACGACTTAGTAGCTAAAAATATATAATTTTCTCATATTAATTTTAGTTAATGTTCTTCCTCTCTTAACTATGGTATACATAATGCTACTATTTATTATTTATGTAATTTAAAATTTCAGTTAATTATTAAGATTCAATATATTTATACCCTGAAATAATATAATTAATTAATAATTCGTGTAGGTCAGCACGAATTAATGTTGAAATATTAAGCCTTGTTTCCCGCTCTCATGGCATTTTTTTCATTAATGAATAAAAATATATATTTTTATACAGCTGACATTTCATGAAAATCATAAATATTCAAAACTTCTGAAGTCAGTCACATAAAATCCCCTGAAATTTGAATCAATTGAATGTGTAAATTTCAAGACAAAGTTGTAGAATTTAAATAACGTAATAAATAGTATCTTTCAATTGTGTATCAATGAATTAAATTCGTTTTATTTATATTCCCTAACCACACTAAAAAAATGATGTTCACAAACGGAGGGCTAAAATACTAAAAAAAAATAATTATGATTAAAGAAAAAAATATATAATTAACTCTATTATTGCTAAATGACATTTATTCCTTTAATTAAGATTATTTTCTTCCTCCACATTATGTATGTTTATGTAGATACTTAATTAACAATGAAAAAGTATTTATACATTATTCTATACAGCCCTTTCACGCCAAAAGGACCTGTAATAATTGGGGTAACTATATTTTCTGACTAAATAAATCATAATACACAATATAGACAAAAAAATTATTTAATTATGATTCTAATTAATTATTATTATAGTTAATTAACATATGAAAAGTAACTAAATATAACATGTACAACATAATTTCATTTTAGAAGGTCAACCAAAAATATGTTCGAGAGAAACCAAGACCGAGTATTCTCGTTTGATTTGAAATATAGTTTGTTTTATTTTGTTGACCTCTATCTAGAAACATTGAGATGATTTTTGACATGCAGCACCCTTGGGATACTACGTTGAACAGATGCTACTTTTTTTATGCTCGAAACGGTTACTCGTAACTCTAATATTTCAGTTTTTGTTCCACTTTATGCTAGACTATTGGTATTTATGTAAAAACTAATAATATACGAAAATTTTGACCATACAGCAATAGATTTCTGTTTGAATTTAAAAGTATTTACCTTGAGAAATAAGGTCTCTCGATCTGAATAAGTAATAATAATTACCCTAATTTTGGTATCTATGTATCCATTTAACTTTTTCGATATGGATTTACTGAGCAACATAGAGGTTTCCTTTATATTATAAATTGTCTAGTCTATACGGCTACAAAAAAGATGACTCCATTTTTTTCACAAGTAGAAAGTTTCCTCCTCTCTTTCCATACCGGAAAGCTTCATAAATCGTAGCGAGAACGTTCATCCCGTGGAAGTTTCATCATGATCAAAAATGCATCCCAAATATAACATGTGTACATTTGAAACATATATTAAGGGAAAAAAATTAACAATTCAATCTAGTATTTTATTATATTTTAGTTTATAAGACCAAAAATCTGGATTAACCTTTTGATTCAACGCATTTTAAAAGTATCATCAGAAATTAGAAATCTCATTTAATAAAACACCAACACATTGTACGTCCTTCTACAATCTCTCTCTTAATAGAAATTTAAATTATAAATTCGGTACCCCTCAATGATGTGTCATTCCAATTATAACATTGCTCAGCAGACAAAAATTCTAAGGGGTACAAGTGTAATAAAAGTTATTCAGCTTTATGTGCACGCTGATTTCAAATCTGTAATTTGATTTTGCGAGAGTCGTACGGTTTTTCGAGAAATCACAACATACTAACATTGGTATGCTATAATACATAGATACATAATAGTTAGAAGAGGGGCCTAGCTATTGTGAGACTTCAACACACTGAATTGAAGTATAATAAAAGTACATTTATAATAAGGATAATCTTAATCCTATTATATCTTAATCAATATGTCTTTGAAAAACTTAATGAGTTAAATTAATACAGATATTGAAAGTAATAATTAATTAAATGCATTGCAAAAATTAGCTATTTATTTCTCATAAAGTATTTTTTTTTTTAGTCTAATATTCTCAATTTCGACCTGAAACTAAAAAAATTTTTACTGCAGCAATCATCCTTGGCTACAGAGACGGTTGCAATAGTTTTGACAGATTGCATTCATCCGGAAAGGAAGAAGCAAAATGTATTGGAACTGTACTCAATCTCTTTTACAGCAATATATTTGATTGATCCCCAAAATCCGTAGGAAATTAGTTAACTATTCCCAACGATTCTTCTTTTAAGTTAGGAACTGTTTATAACTTAAAAGAAACTATTTTGAGTTCAACCAATCATCATTTAATAACGGGAAGAGTAGAAAAAATCAACTGTTGACAAGAGTTCCCTCTGTAAATTTTCATGTTAATGGGATAACACTGCACTCAAAAAATATATTTTGGAAACTAGAGGTTTTCATATGTCCATCAGCAATTCAAATTTCTGATCAGAAAACCTTCCAAATCTAAAGAAGTAGAATTCCTAATATTTGAAGATTATAATATGAAAAGTCCCTATTAAATAATGACCCTAGAGCGGTTCCAAAATAGTTACAATCACGCTAAGTGGAAGTGGATTATGAAAAAAAGTTGTGTTACTCCAAATTAAATTATCATTATCGGAAAAGTTCAAGCATGGCCGAGGTAGAATATAAATTGTTCAAGATTCCTAGCAAAATATGTCTTCAAAGAATGTTTTTTCATCTTAGACAAGGACAGTAATGCGAGAACGATTCAACTTCATGTTGATGATTTATTAATGGTTATATTTATTTTATATAAGCAAGTTCTAATCAAATATGATGAGAGATTAAAATTCGTTGAGTACGATTCAAAGGTGTGTGATTGACATTTAATAGTTTCCCTATATGAATAAATATACATATTTAAGAATCTACAAAACGACGAGTTATTTTAAATTAATTATCACTGATTGTTATTAGAGATTGATATTTTCCTTTTCCTCATCCAACTCGATCCGTCTTTAATTATTATGACTAGAGTTGTCGAAGACTAGAGATTTTCGCCAGAAGTCGATCACTCCAAAATCTTTTTAAATGAAATATATTTGTAAAAATTAAGATTATTAATTTTCTTACACGCCAGAAATCGCTCTTTATCGACAACTCTACCTTATGATTGGAGTTGTGAAAAAGATCAAAATCCCGGCGAGCGTAAATTAGTACAGAAAAAAAATATGTGCGTAATCTGCAAAATTTAACTACGTATTTGTTCTGGGCTAGTTTGGAAATTCAAACGTCATCAGAAGACAAGAAACGCTGCATCTAGGTAAACAATTACCATATTTTTTACGACATCATTTCAACCGTGATTTTTACATTCACCAGAATTTCGACCTTTTTTACATCTTTAGTAGTTATGATAATGAGAAATATTTCATGTTCGGATTACAAACACTTCTTCTATCCGGATGTTAACTCATGGTATTACTGTAGAAGTAATGATAATAATGAAATATTAATTGAACTTTCATCGAAGGGTTCGAGATTGAACCATTAAATACTTAAAGGATGAATACATATATTGATTAATATAGAGGGATGGAATGGATTAGAAGAGAGCTAGCTTGTAGCATTTCTTGTAATTCTTTGATCCAAACCAAATAACTACCTATCATAATATGTTCCATAATAAAAAAAAAAAAACTTAAAATCCACAAATGAAGGCGTCAACAGAATGTACAATTTACTTACCTTGATAAATATGTATATGTATGTATGTTCGTGGTATGAAGCCCTAGTACTGCAAGATGAATATATCTGGGTCACAGCCTTCAATGATGGGAAATGATTGGGAAATGATAGATTATAATCATTTTTATCTATTTTTGTGTCAATTTGTGTTATTTTAGCGTACAAAATGGGGATTATGGAGTCTTATGGACTTACTTACATACCTAAATAATATATTTAGAATCATCATCCTGTGGGATAAAGCCACTGGGTCAAGCTACATACTGCTGAGTTTCCCTCTCACTCACACAATATCAAAAGTAGAACAAACGTTTCTTTCTTATTCTTATTGTACATAAGTATACATATTATTTAGACACGGAATCATTATGTATGTATACAAAGAGGCGATGTTAGTGAAAGGGGTAAAATAAAAGAAGAACAGGTTTTGTAACTACAATGTTTAATAATAATTAATTGAAACTAAATTTGTGAATTTAATTCACCTACGCCGCCGCCTCAACTGCATCTCATTAGCACACAAAACAAAGGCTCTTTTGTGTGTGTACAAACATGAGTCCAGTTTATGCCGTGTGAATGTTACGTAATACTACGTTTGACATTTCTGTTAATTATGTCGTACAAGGGATGACTAAAAATTGGCATAGCACTTTTTGTCAGCCGAGGGATTTGTCTACGTCACTTCCCCTTAGTTATTAGTAGCGTTCTGAATGTTGACAATTATTGGTTGTAATCAAATTAAATGTTAATAAGTTAAGATTAATTTATTTCCTATTACTATTAAATGATTTTGGGCCTTTTTTTTTTTTGGGGGGGGGGGGGTTGTGAGATACAATAATGATAACTCTGTGAAAGATGTGAAAAAAGTTGAACTCCCGGCGAGTGTAAATTTTTTAAAAAAGGGAAAAAGTGTATGATAGTAGCTTTTCAAATACATAGAATGTATCTGTGCATTTTGAAGATTCAAACGTCATCAGAAGACAAGGAGCAGAGTAAAGTGATATCAGTTAGTTGCAGAGTAGTTACCAATTTAGATATAAGACATCATATCAGGTGTGGTTCCTACATTCTACATACATACATTTAATAACATTCAACAAGTTATTTTCAACGGCGACGACAACAAAAAAGTTACGCCATGAGGAGAAAAGCGTTTAATAGATGATTTTTTGTGTGTGTACGCCATCTATTGGAAAATATAACAAGTGTGCGCTCCTTTTAATATTTTTTTCCTTCTCTTCCCCCTCCTACTTCTCCTGCTATTCTATTATTCACCCTCCTAGTTCATCGTTCTCTTTTTACGTACTTTTTATACGTTTTTTTTTTACTACGAATACTCCTAAAGCCAAAGCACTTGACTTCCTCCCGTCAAATTTAATTTTTTCCCCCGTCACACACACACACACACAAAAAAAAAAAATACATGCATAGCACAAGCAGAGTACTACACATGAAATAGCGACTACCAGTCCACTACGTCAATTCACTCCTTTTACACTCCTATCAATACGTAGCTAGTTGTTGATGATCAAAGGAGTAGTTGCACTAAGGGATGACCCAAGTGTAAACCTACAACGAATAATACCACTACCAAAAAGGTATTTAATAATATCATGAAGAGCTCATGATGATTATGCTTAGAAGTCGATTTTGGAGGAAAAAGTCGGTGCTTTTAGGTAAGGGGATCCCGAAGATTTCTCTCGTGTTATGTATATATATATATATATATACATATATATAAATATGTACTTACAATTATAAAATAATTTGTTAAATAAATAATGAGACTCCCAAAAAAGAGTATATATTATTTTACCTTATTTTTTGTGTAGCACTTTCGCTCAAAGAATTTTTACAAGATTTAATTTCTATTTATTTATTATTACTTATTTTATACTATGCATATAAAGTCTTTGTGTTGATATATTGCGTCATAGTAATCATTTGTTTTAAATCATATATATTTTGTTCATACATAGTGCGTTTTAAGTATCATGAGGCAAAAAAAAAGAAAAAAACTTGATTGACTGACATTGTTGTACTGCTGCAGTCAAGTAAATAAATTATTAGAACATATTTCTCTCCCTTATGTGTTGTTGAAAAAATTGTCATAATCGGGGGAAAACTGTATTATATATATATAAGTTAACCTCATATTGTAATAAGTATTGTGTAGTATACATACAGCAGTAATCGAAGGGGACAGGTAGAAAAAATTTCAAGGAGGAACAACTCCTATTAAAACATTGGTTTAAAAGAGAGGTGGGGGGGGGGGGGGAATGAATATTTATATGTACATACATATAAATTATGGTTTACCATGGTTGTACAGCCCAAGTTTTGTAGCCTATTTCTTATGATTGTTATTATTTCTTCATTTCAAATTCCCCCCCTCCAAAAAAAAAAAAAAATGTTAAGTTTTTCCGCGTGTGTTTTTAACAAATCCCAGGCAATAAAAGGATGTGACTGATCATAATAATAATAATATCCTTAGCATGGGGGGACGGTCTTGGGAAAAAAAATATAAAGCTACACATAGGTATTTATTATAAATAATATTATATTTTAACTACTAACACAACTCTAATAAGTTGTCATGTACTCCAAAAAGTATACGAGAAGGAGTGAAGAAGTTAGATCTTCTTCCTTACATGGAGATTGCGCTTGCTCGGATATTATTACTGAAAAATACGTACGTACTGACACAACTTTCAGTGCAATCGTAACGTCTCAGTTGGGAGGAGGGGAACGGGGATAATAATAATTTCTTCATGGTAGTCACGTCAATACTACAACCAACATGATTAGATATTTGAAATACTCAGGTAATAACTCCTTCCAAGGACTAAATACATACATCATAATATATAAATATCCCCATTTAAAGGACCTTCTTTAGGTAAAGATTACAATACATACATAACCATATTTAATTATAGTGAAGGATTATTATAATTCATAGCGTTAGAAACTATTTTTTTGAGAGCGACGAACAAAAAACTACATATATTGACGGTTGTTTTTCTTCTTCTTTGTTTTACAGGAGTCCTGGTCCTGGCTATTCTACTATTTTGCGTCCATTTATCTTATTTCCGGAGCAGCCTAACAACTACACTAAGTGAGCCTTCTCGCAAAGATAGAAAATTCAAGGACTATCCTGCCATCCCAGACAGTGACCTAAATCAAGCTCGTCGCTCTATCGAGAGAAAGAAAAAGATTCATGGAGTTGATGATTTGGAAATGGAGGAAGATACCTTCGAAGGAGTTCGATTCTTGGATCAAAGAACCCCAGAACATAAACTGTCTCTCTCAGAGTCTGAAAAACTGTTTTTAAGAGATAGAAGCATGGACTTGCTTATAAAAAAAGAAAAGTTCAGCAATCGTAAGGTTGCCAGTCGATATCGAAATGTTCCTCCACAAATATCTCCGATGAATAGTAATTTGGAATATGATGTTCCACCGCCTGTGTACTACGGATCAATGAAAAAGAAAAATAACGTCGATAGAAAGTCAGAGGAGCAAATGACTAGTCAAAGTCCAGATCCATATATTCCGGGTCATCGACTAGTCCATTTGGATCTCAAGGGTGCACCACCCAGTATCCCCTTTTTACTCCATGTACTTCAAACATCCAAAGAATTGGGTGCAACTGGAGTTCTCTTAGAGTATGAGGACATGTTTCCTTTTGAAGGAAAACTCCAAGTAACGTCTGCATCAAATCATTATACAAAAGATGATTTAAAAGCAATTTTAAGTACCTGTGCGTCTCTGGGCTTCATTGTCATTCCTCTCATACAGACATTTGGTCACATGGAGTTCATACTCAAGTTGAAGGAATTTGCCTATCTGAGAGACGTGTCTGACATGCCCGAGTCCATTTGTCCTTGCCACGAGGATACCATGGGTCTCATAAAGGAAATGGTGGATCAAGTCTCAAATTTTCATAAGGAACATGATCCTAAGTTTCAATACATACATATTGGCTGTGATGAGGTCTTTCACTTGGGTGAATGTGAGCCCTGTTCAAATATGAGAATAAGCGGAAGAAGAAATGAGATTTTCACACAGCATGTAGTCAACATAGCATCCTATATCAAGGAGAAGTTTAGTGTCATGCCCATTATTTGGGACGATATGCTCCGCAATTTTATTTCAGAAGAAATGACGCCACTCTCTGGCTTGGTCGAGCCCATGGTGTGGGTATATGCAGAGGATGTCTATAGATTTGTCCCTTCTTATACTTGGGATAAATTGGCTGAGGTGTTTGACACTGTATGGACTGCAAGTGCTTTCAAAGGGGCTCATGGCTCAACTCTTGTCGTTCCTAATGTAAAGCGGCATTTAGAAAATAACATGAACTGGTTAGACGTCATGAAAAACGAAGAGAAAAAGTTCAAATCCGAATTACGTGGAATTGTTTTGACAGGATGGCAACGATATGATCATTTTGCCGTTCTCTGTGAATTACTCCCGGGTGGAATTCCATCATTGGCTGTTAATTTATTAGCCACATCCAATGGCTACTTTAATGGTTCTCTTACAGCTAAACTAAGCAAAGCTCTTCAATGCTCCTCTTCGCTTTCTAATTCGATGAGAAACAGTGGCTCAAGAGATTCAAATGAATTGGATCTAGTGAATGATCCTTATTTATTTAATCAAATGTCTTGGTGTTTCTTCACGGGTAGTACTTTCTTTAAAACTCTTCAGAGCCTCCTCACAACAAAAAAAGAGGTAGGAGCCTTTATTAAAAAAGTAACAGAGGAACACGCTTGGACCACAAATTATTCAATGCGGAGAGACTATACATCTCCATATAGGATTGATGAAGTCATGAGTGATTGGGACCGTGTCTACTATGAAGTAGAGAAGCTTATGAAATCTGCAAAATATTCCCTGACCGACTTATTTGATATTTACACTCAGTCGGAATGGATCGAACAAAACGTATATCCCCAATATTTGAAAATGAAGGAAATCAAAGAGAAAGCTACGGCACTTCGGAAGCGTACAGTTTGGGAACGAAGACCTTTGCCCCCTCTGAAAATCTTAGAAACTGAGTTTGGAGTAGGACTAAAAAGAAAAAACTTTTCAAGAAGTCAACCCGCAGTAGATGAAGACACAGATATATCATCAGGGCGAAGATATAACCCTGGGGTCACTGGTAGACCTAAAAGACTGGTTCAGCAGCCGGACTACTACAGACATCCACCCGGATATTAGTACTCACCTCTTTTTTAAACTTCATATTATGTGGTTCTTCTGTGAAGAGCTTTGTTACTAGGTTACATAGAAACAAACCAATACCTAATAAACTTTGGTCAATAAATGTTTTATGTACATAATTTTAATAACGGATACATGTGTTTCTCTTATTCTGATTTACAGCTGATTTTCTTGAGTAAAATATTTATAAAAGAAAATTTATACTATTTTAATGTTATTTATTTTGCTACTTTTGAGAAGCATTTTTGTTAGTATTTTATTCTGATTTCTTCAACGCACTTGAGAAGAAAGGAACAATATGTGATACAATAAAAACGATAATGGAAATATATATATATATATATTTAATTTATAAAACCGTTTTAATTTATGTGATACATAGAGAAACATCCATTCAAATCTGACTGAATCACACGTCATAACTGATAATTATTATATTATATTCACATCTTTTGTACATCACATTAAGACTACAGAATCCCAATCTCTAAGCTGATTTTTTGCAAATGCTTTGAATGCAAAAATAAATAATAATAATAATAAAGCCTCACTATATCAAAAAATACAATGGTTAATTTAATATTATGTAATGAAAATATATGAAAAGGACTCAGAAGCATTAAGTGAAAAAAGAAATTATATTAAATAATTGAAAATTCGCACCTAGTTGATGATCATGAATAGAAGAAGGGAAAGAAAAGAACCAAGAAAAAAAATAAAAGTACAACAATATTCCATTCAAGAGGTCATCAAATTAGGATCCTCTTCAGAAGAATTTAGCCGACGATAAAGTAAGTAAGCGATGGCGACAACAAGAACAACGATAATTCCATCATAGATACTCGTGAGAAAGGAATTATTTCCCCTTCTTCCAGCGGCAGAAGCTGCCTCCCCTCTAATATTTCGAGATGCATTGGAAATAGGACGAGAGGACTCATTCATAGAAGACAATGAAGTGCTACCTGAAGTCCCTGAAGATGACAAAGAGCCAGAGGAGGAGGAGGAGGTAACGAGGCCTCCAAGTCTAGCTGCCAATTTTTTCTTGAACATTTCTCTGGTCTTTATAGAAGCCTCTCTAATTATTTCCTTCTCAGATTTCACTTCTTCCTACAACAGAAGAAACAAAAGGAAAAATAAGACAAAATCAAAAATGGGTGTAGATTTTTACTTTAAAGGGACTAAAAAATAGGTTTTTACCTTAATCGCTATATTTTTGACTATTTCACGCATCTCCTTTTTATCGCTGTCCTTTTGTGGATTCTCAACATCATCCTTTTCATCCTTTAGCAAAGTGGAGATATGACCACACGTTGTACATTTAAAGGTCATTGATTTCTGTGCAAGAGATTTCCTTTCCTCAGGAGGGACTTCAATAGACTCCAGAGTTGGAGCACCACCTTGAGGCAAAAAAGCAATGATGGCAAGGAGTGCAGTACGGATTGACCAAGCAGGTTGCCATGTTTCGGGATGATGGCCAGATATGGAGAGACAAATTTTTCTATTTGTTTGGAATCGACCATTAGGCTAATAAAAATATCATTGTACAACTAGTTACACGTCTTTTCAAAAATATTATTTTATTAAAAGGTAAGATACGTCATAAATCATTCATATATAAAGGTGTTCATGTATCTATGTAAGGAAATTGTAATGCAATGGATCTAATTCATTGAAGGCCACATAAAGGAAATTTTTACAGTGAGCGGTTACATCAAATAAAGAAATAAAAAGGGTTATACCTTATTTTCAACAACTCATCATTAACTTGCATTCAACATAACCTTGAACTTGAGTAGATGTCTACGTACTCCCATATATAACTACCATTAATACGAATGGTCTTTTAAGGATGGGTTCTAATGTATACATAGTCATATATATACTTGAGTCATATGCACGAATCGAATAAATACTGTTAGATATTGTTGGCATAGATTTAAAAGAATAATCCTTAATTTTATGTAGGGAGACCGAGTAAGTCATTCGAAAATATGAAAAACGACGTCAATGATTACGCATCAAATGCTTTATATATATATATATATATATATATGCACATGAGATAACATCAAAAATGAATGCCACTAGGGTTGAGAGCAATGATAACATAATCCCTTTATCAAAATAAAGATAAAATTGATTCTTATCTCAAAAGAACAGGAACAAAGTCAATACAAATTTATGGATCAATTTAATATTCATCCCTTAAAGGGACTAGAGAACTCACCGTGAGGAGTATAATACTCGGTGGCTTCATAGGATACTCAAAAGGTAGAATGATACGTCCGTGATAGATCCCTCCTTCATAGTCTGTTTCTGATGGTCCCCGAATAGTGAAATGCCATTCGAAAATGTTATCATCCAGAGGTTGAGCATAATAGTAGGATGTGGGCTCTGAGAGCTCAATTGCCTCACGCATGAGTCTCTTCACAGCTTTAAATAAAAGTAAATGAGAAGAGTTAGTTCTATTTTTCCAGGCAGTCAGTAAATTTACATTACATTTAATTGAATTAGAACGCTAGTATACTTAAATGAGATGAATGAAGGTATCTTTAGCAAAGGTGATGTTTAGTATGTCCGCCATTATTAGACATCACCTGTTTTTTTATTGCACAGTTAAAAAAATATGGAACAAAAAGACAAATTATGGACTAGGTAGAATAAATGTTTTACAAATACATATTATGTATAACAATAAAGGAAATTTAATAGGAAAATATCATTGAATTAATTGACTTGGTAAATCAGCCCCAAAAAGATGATATGAGAAATAATATGAAAACTTGTTTGTGTTTCGTTTCTTTCGTTAGATCACAATATATATTAAGGATAAAAAACAAAAAATAATAATAAAAATATTCCATAGTACTTTAAGTTGAGGATCGTCTCACGAGAAGAAGCCAATTTAGTCCAGCTTATCTACCCGTAAGTAATATTATCTATGAATAATAAACTATCTTTATTAATTTTCGTCCGTGGGGAAAAATAAAATATAAAAATTCAGTCACTTCTCATCACTTTACGAAACTTTTCGACCTGTTGGATGCTAGTGGATATTCTACCAAATGCATTAAAAAGTGCAACAATTTCATTACGAGTTAAATAGAAATTCCCTTTGGATGTATCAGAAAATAAAAGCTTTAAAGCCGTGCCAAGTCCAGTGGTTTGCAATTTGCCCCATAATTTGCACTTATCACACTCAACACAGTCCATGAGACGAGTAATATTATGAAAATGATTACGGAACTCGGATTTAAGAACTTCAGTTTCTTTAGTTGCAAACATTGTCGTTTCGTCAAAGGTTTCATTTGGAAAGGATCGCAATAGATTCAGTATTTCTTTGACGGCAATTTGAGTATCTTTATCTTCTTCTTCGTTACCCGTGTAGAAGAGTTGTTTTTCCAAGTAGTCGGAGGCCTTTGTAATTGCTCTGAGCTCCAAAAGATAAACAAAGTAAAGGTTCTTCAACCAGTATGGACCCTGATTCTTGGTTGTTTTTGGATCAAATCGGCTGATAAATTCCTCCAGATTAGGACCCCATGTAGGTTTGACCGGAAGATTACCCTTTCCAGTCTTGCTTAAAAGATAATTGGCACAGAGATGGATGGTAATGCTAGTGTGAAGACCTGAAAGGGCACGATAGAAAGCTCTCTTCTCCAAACACATATCCTTTTCGACTCTAGAATGGAGAAAGGCCTCCTTAAACCCTTTAGAGAAATCTACATTTGCAGGGCGGAAACAGTTTTCTTCATAGATGGCTCTCCAAATACGATGCGAAGCCTCTCCATCATAGCCAGTGTATCGTTCAGGATTAAGAGTAAGATCTACATAGCTACAATCTGGACAATATTCCTCATCCCTATCGCAAAAGTCGATGACATTTTCATCATGAGTCTTCCACGCTTCTAAATCCGAACGAGTCTTTTCACTGATTGTATTGTCGACAGCATGGCCATTGTCTTGATTTTCCTCACGACAAGTCGATTCCCTGTACTTTCTCTTTGCATCCCCATTCATTTCAGCTGAATCCTCAGCTAAAATCCCTTCCGGCAAATCCTTAATACTACAGGAACGAACCCCACAGTTTGAAGACTTGCATTTACCCATATCTCTCCAAAAGGGACATGGCTTCTTTGCATTATAGCGGAAATAACGAAAGTAGTCCTTCGTGAGTATACTCATCATTCTTGGAAATATTTTCATGTTGTTGAAATGGTCCACGGATTCGACTGTGCACGAACAATCATTGATGCGGCCTTGAAGCTCACAGAAACATTGATTTCCATCTTCTGGAAGAACTTTTTTAAGATTTGATCCCCAGGAGCCATTGGAGGTTTGAAGTAAATTCAAGCACAGGACAAAAAAGAGGCAAAAGCTGATTTGAGAGTATTGTTGCATGGCGTTCCTTTCAATTCTAATGTTGGACGGATGAGCAGTGACAACAAGTATCAGTAGAGTGACGGAGGATATGAGTATTCTGCGGTCGATCTGACATTAAAAGATACTATCATCCACCAAGGTAAAGTCTATTTCCACGTCCGCTTAAATTCTCTTCATACGGAAAAACTCTTCTTTAGTAGTCTAACTACTAACAGCAGAACATCCCCTTTACGCACACTCCCAACTTATGTCAACAGCAGCTCTCACTCTCTCTCTCTCTCTAAATTTGTCTCTCAGCTAGCTCGGTATTACGCATCGCATCCGCATGAAAGCCTAAACGAACGTGGCTCTTTCTGTATGGTCTTAAAAAAAGAAAAACATTCTACTTGCCTTTATTTACTTTAATTCAATAATATGTAATAAATATGTATATAAAAAGTCCCACTGATGCAATACCCAATGAATTTCATCATCGATAGGGAAACGGTAGAAAAAAAGAAAGAAAGAAAATAAGAATCCTCTTACCTGGAGACTTTGAATTGAGCATTGTAGCCATAATTATAGGAACTCAATCTGAAACAATAATAATGATAATAAAAAACTATTTATACGAGTTACATATATATATAAAATATAAATTATTAACGAGTAGCAATCAATTTTACTGATGTAAAAACGCAAATTCACGGAAATCAAATTAATTTTATCATCAAAACTGAGCATAAGATTCAACGACGTGGAATATCATTCCTATTTCATCAGAAAATACACATTTTGGAACATACAAAGACAAATAATAGTTCATGTAGATAGGCTTGCAGATGATGGATAAAACAAAGAGTAAATACAGATAAGGATACGTCTTTTAATGTTCACTTCCATGTCAAATAAACATTTATGTATCAACATACCTATGTCGGCACATTGAATACATATGTTATACTCCTACAGGCAAAAAATATCGAGAATCAAAAAAATCTTTATTTAACTATCAAAATTCATTTCATCCTTCGATGCAATACACATGTGCCAACGTTTTTTTTCCAATTTTCAAAACAATTACAAATTTTTTATCAATTCAATGATTATAGAACAATAACTATTGAGTTAAGATATGCTACTAAAATTTAATTTCGGATGGTTGGTTTCTTGAGTAATAGGTTATCTATCTACATATAAAAATAAACGAGAGATTCTCAAAATTTCAAAAGAATACAGTCTGGAGTATTCATTTAGACAATTTAGACAACGTTTCTCTAAATTGCATTTGAGTCATCATCTTTCAAACATATTAAAAAACAAAAAATTATATTATATCTGTCCACAAAAGGATGCAGTTCTCAAACACAAATGAATATTTTGACATTTAATTTGACACAGATGTCAGTAACAGTAGTACCAAGTGAAAAATAAAAACATTTAATCCTATCGGAATCAAGTGCGATAATCAGTTGGGCGCGATGGGGTCTTAGGCCATAATTTAATATATATATATAATCAAATCGGTATAAGGCGCAAACAGATACAACGCGGTCGAATTTATTGGATCCCAACTAGCGCTTTATATTGATGTTTTACTATATTTATATTAAGAAAATCAATATCAATTAAATGGACAGAGCAATGCTATTAATAGCTACATAATTTACGATGAAACGTGAATTACCACATATTCATAATTACAGACGAGAGCTACAAATTATATTATTGAAACAAACTATACAGTCATATTATATGCATTGTTTCAATGGCTTAATGGGGTTATTCATGTCATAACGAATAGTGATGACATGTAGCTTACACATTTTTTGCAATCAAATTATTTTTCATATTTTCAAAAGCGTTGAAATATCCATAAATACCCCCCCCCCCAAAAAAAAAAAAAAAAAAAAAAAATTGAAAAAAACCAAAACCATACGTAACAGTCTACAAATGGTAATCATTTTAAGTCAATATTTTTCATACGCTAGAGTTAGATACAAGGCTCAATTTTTTAAAGCTTAGCGCTTAAATAAGAAAATTAAATATCTATTTCAATGGGAAAAAAGAAAGAAAAAACAACATATATAATGAACTTCAATTATTTTTACAAATTTGGATTCGATTAAATGAACGTTTTTTAATCATATCTCAAAATGTTCAGTTCTATATAAAAATATAGAATAAAATGAATATTTTTTACAACAAGAACAAACAAATGCATTCTAAAGGTTTTACATTTCAATGATTTACTTGTATAAGACAATTGAAGTGTCATATTTTCCATCAAGGAGTGATCATAGACCTTGTAATATGCGATTGAACATCAAGTAGCAACGAACAATAAAATATTCATAAACATAAGTAAGTTATTCTTCCATGGACCAAAATTGATATTTTTCATTTTAAAATGTGTCGCGGGGGAAGAACTTAAGTGTCCTTTCTTTTTGAAACATCAGCAACTAAAGCTTTCAAAATCAAGATAAGCTTTAGGATAACTATGCAAGCTACATTCTTATAGCGTAGATTTCCCAAAAAGATATTGAATATTACTTTACAGTAACTATTTATCAAATAGGGAAGATTATCATAGTATGTTTATGAATATAAGCAAAAAATATCATTTTTGACACAAAGTGAATATTAATATATTCTCTCAGGGCCCACAGAGTGTATGTAGTTGTTAAAATTCGGCTAAGTTCGTAAAATTGCTCTCAGGGATGAGTATTATTATTACTAATTAAAAAAACCTTAGGTAAGTAGTGGGCTTTTACGTTCTAACAGGATGAAATATTGTCCCTGAGTGAGAAATCGCAATTATTATCGTAGTATGCAACCTCCCAAGATATCAATGACAATAACTCAATTAAAAAGGAATATTAATTAAACCATATATAAAATGGAAAGAGCAAATATTTAAAGGAAAAGGAACAAGCCTCTCAATCATGGACATAGGAAAAAAGACACCTGTCTCTAGGAATCAGATAGGGATTACAGTTATTACTTAATCATTGGCCATCTAATTTATAACAAACAATCCAGAAGTGAGTGCTATAAATATACTAAACAAACATTAATACACTAATAAAGTACAAATCCCATGGATACCCATCATCCACGTCGATAACCCCCACAAAAACAATGAATAAAATCATCAAAAAGTTCCACAAATACCACTCTAAAATCCTCCTCCAACTCACCTAAATTAAAAAAAATAACAAAAATGAATTTGAGTTCCATAAGTTAATTCATCAACTTACCAATTTGACCAGTAGATAGTGTTTCCGATCCACCGGATCAACTCATAAAATAATTATTACACTCAGAGGAATTTTATTACAGTAATAACTAATAAGAAAATACGTCTAAATAATGATATACGGCAATGTATACACTACTTTGTACAAAGATATACGAACAGTCAATTGTAACTTACACAAGAGTAATGTACTATCACGTGACTCAAAAAAAAAGATCCTCCGTTCAACAAAAGTATGATGATTGATGACGCAGACTAACTACTATTCTGCCTTTTGTGTACAATATTTTTCTTTTCCTTCTAGCTTAGCAGCTCTTAGATTCCTTGCCCTAGCTGCTCCTTGCTTCCTAGCTATACTATATAAATTTAGGATTGTAAATATATGCACTTTCGGTATGTAAAAAAAAAAAAAAAAGAAAGAGGAAATCAACCTGGTAACTTTGACAATTTGATGAATGTTTCAGAAGGAAACAACTTCAGCTGTCATGATGTTTTACCAAGCTACAAGCTGGTATTTTCCTTAATATTTTTAAATAAAGACATATATGTTTGATTATAGACTAATCTATGATTTATAGTATTATATGTATATACCATGGTTAAGAGAGGAAGAACATTAACTAAAATTAATATGAGAAAATTATATATTTTTAGCTACTAAGTCGTAAATTAATAATTATTACGAGGACTTGGGCCCTTTTTTGTTAACATTGTATTTGCTTTATTAACCAAAATTCTTGTGTTCCTTTCGCCTAAAAGCCTAAAAAATGGGTTGTATATACTAGAAATGCAATCCAAATAACTCCTTGAGCCCTCTTCCACCGGCGAAGTAGCTAAATTTGACTCTAAAATTGCCCTAGTATCCGCATTAAATCAATATATAGTTTTTATTCAGTACTAGATTGAAGCAATATAATAGAATGTGATTAAGACTTTTAATGAATTCAATATTAAATATATTCTTAAATTATATATAAAAACTCAAATTAGCCCAAAATAATTTCAACTCAAAGTAAGATTAAGCCTCAAATGTAAATGTTGTGCAGATACCATATACGTGATACCTTGATGAGAGAAGGAAAAATCATATACACACATATATATATATATATTGAAAACGTTTAATGGCAATTACAAAATTAATAAACAATTAACAATTTAATAAATTCATACATAAAGTAAAAGTAAATAAATTATCTCATCGAGTTAACATAAAACCCGTGATCTCTGATAATGGAGTTGAAATTTTTTAAAGTTATAACGAAGATCCTAGGTTAGTGAAATGACATCTAAATGAATTTGGGACAGAAGCCTTGAAAAAACTAAACATTATACAACACGTTTTAAGTTTTAATCACGAGATAAATATAGAAATTTATTCAAGGAACGGAATTAAAGACAATTCTGATATTTTTCATTTTATCACTAACAAGACCAAGACGCTTGTTTCCTTGAATGTCCAACTCAACATCGTTTTAGTCAATTTCATGTTCGATAATGAAAAGTCCAATCCTTCTTACTACGGCATTTGAATGTAAAGAAGTGTTGTCCAAGATTATGAAATAAGTTTAGCGAAAGGATATTTCCACCATCATGTCATGTTATTACACTTGAATCACTCAAAAGTATATGCTTGCATGTGATTAAGAGGAACAAGGGATACGTATAACTGAAGAAAATGTCAACAGAATCCATAATTCACGATAGCAAGTTCTTAAAATACAATGAAAGGAATGAGGAATTTGATGATCATCAAATGGAAATCGGACTCTAACAAAATTGTAGATATACACGGACCATAATGAAATTATCTATGTAGTGGAGGAATCCAAGGAAACATCCCAAAAATCTTTAATCCTACAGTTAATATAATTAATAACTATTTTGAAATAATCACATTAATATCTAACATTTGATACTTATTAGTTATTATGTTTTAGTTGGCCATGAGAGCATTTGACAACTCATCGTAGGAGGATAAATTTTGAGAAGTCCAGAGAGTCAATGACAACACTGATGGGTGGACGTTTCGTCCTTAGGCCCATTGTCTACTCATAGTAGGAAACGAGGGATTTGGAGTAGTCCATAGAGGCAATGTTGAACTCTACTGAATAAGAGGAAGTAGTTGCACACTCTTGCTCAATTTCAACCACACGTTACAAAGAATATGATCGGGTAATTTGCTATATAGCAGGAGAAGCTTGGAATATTTTACTTCATTCTTCATTCCCTCTTTAATCTCAATATATATGCATAATTTATGTATGACATTGTGGGAACAAAGAAAGGTACGTCTTAAGCGTTTGAATTTTATTTGATAACATTTCTAATTTCTCATTAATTTATGTTGACAAAAATATATATGAATGAATTAAATATAGATTATCATATAGCAGAACTAAATAAGCTTAAAGCTCATCTGCAAAGAGAATTATTAACTAATTAGGTGGATCTTAATGAGAAAAATGTTATGTTAAGAAATTATACGAGTAGATTAAGGGTTTCATGAAATGAGTATGCTTTATAAATGTAACTTTGGCAATATATTTTACTAATAATCTAATCTAACATTATATTCCCAAGGCTGTTGGAATAAGGGAAGCTACGGGAGAATTTGCACCTCCAATAACGCTTATTTACAATCGATCATTAAATTTTAGTGTTATAAGTGCCCATGCGGTAATGAAATTTGTGACTCTCTTTTGACCTTTTGTCTATATAGAATGGAAATTTTGAAATTGGAGTTCTTACAATAAGAATATTATAACGTAATATTTGGTTATATGGAACCACTAAACCTCTTTTATCGAATAAAATTCTATTACTTTGTTTTGATTTCATGATGGAGCTGGTATTTGAGTGATGAATACTAGTAAGTTATAATTACATGTTGATGATGTAATAGTTAATAAGTAGTAAGGATGTCTCATATTATGTACTCATTCATTAAATCCTTGTCGCTATCATTTTTGAATACACATAATATATCGGATATATAATGGAGTGACCACTCAAACACATTTCCTGGCCTGAAGTAGCAAGGAAAAATACTTTTTAAAAAAAAATATTAATTCTTTGGTTTGCTATACATTACTCTAATTTTATGTGTTTTTGATACGACTAGTCATTGACAGAATTAGAGATTATTTAGATTAGGAAGAGGAGGAGTTCCCACTGATCATACACAAACTACACCCATACAAGTACATGGAAGCATGGGATCTGGGTCTGAGCTGAGGAAATACTCAGTATCGGGCAAATGTGTTTATCAATCATACATGTCCTGTGTAAGCAGGACGAGCTTTTTGCGATAAACAAAAATACATTGCTGAACTCAAAAAGGGTATTATTATTCATTCTTATTATGATAATATATAAAAATATTTTAAATTAAAGATTGCGCGCCGTTTTTTTGAATTTTTTTAATATTATACAAGTATTAACGATTGGGTTTGTATATTGATAGAATTTATCAATGAATAGTATATCCAAATAATAACTCTGCCCAATATTAAAAATTTGTCAACAAGGAAAATACAGAAGGGTTGTAGCTACCAGTTGTTTTTCCAAATTTTTCTTTTACTTCTTGAGGGTCGAGTCTGCGAGAGTGCACAAAAAAACGTGTTGTGAAAGTTAGGTCATTTTTTTTTTAAAAAAAAGTAATACGATGAAGTTTGTATTATGAGATCCTTATTGCATAATGAAAATTGTATTATATAGTAGTAAATACACTATATAATTTTGCCGAGTCATCTCTAACAATAATTTGGCACTGCTTATTGGCCTAGATTGAATTAGTACTGCAAGCCAGAGTTTGACATTCATTTACTGGAAATTAATGTCAGATAATTTGGTATACAATACATTTTGAATACAATAATGCATCAATGTTTTCTTTGAGTGCATAAAAGCCATGGTAATAAGACTGAGTAACTTAACAAGTCCTCTCAACTAGATGTATGCATGTATTTCCCTTAGAAAGCTGAAAATTTTTAAATCGTCTCTAATTACACTATTTAATGGTTAATTAAAGAAATCCTTGGGATTTTTTGAACTTTGTTGAAATGAAAATTCACACGCCTCTTCTCCAAATTTTCAAAAACAGAATCAAGCATAAAAAGAAAATTTTATTTTTTTTCATTTCCTTCTGACGTTTTGATTGATTTTTCAAAATGTTTTTTCCCACCCAGCATATTACTCACACTTTCATGTTTTACTTTAAATAGTTAGTTTAGTTAATCTAACTAAATTAATCAATTTTAATAGAAGCAAAATTCTTCAAGTCAATGCCTATCACGGCAACAATATTCTTCAACTGGATGTATCAGGCATTCTTTATCCTATCCACTTTTGAATGTTTCAAGTAGAATGTTTTTTCGACTATTGTCACACTAATAAGTAGAGGCATTCTTTCTTCTAAGGCTTGTATTATTATTCTCCTTCACCTTTGAAATAGTAGCACTACATAACATAAACACTGTCTTTATCACGTATAAAATAGGTTCAGGTGTTAAGGGAATGAATAAGGTAAAAACGTCCAAGAAAATGCCAATCTAGAGGACCAATCATAGATTAATCCTTGAAGTCCTTAGTATCGTACATTGTCATAAATCTATACTCTTCGTCTATCTCCCGTTTTATTTGGAAAATTCTGACTCGACCTAAGAGCTCCAATGATTGGGTTACGAGAAAACAAGAAGAGACGGATTTCTCCATAAGCTGAATGAAATTTTGATGTCGTTTGACTGAAGGTGGGATAATACTTGATTAAGTCAGGCGTGAAATCAGATGTACCTGAATGATTACTAATGCCGTGTTTATTGAATGGATCCGTATTTCCCTTGTGACATCCGCGATTTGAAAATCTCATGATCGGAAATTTCTTCAAGAAGAAGTCGAGAAATGGCATGGCCGGAATGCCATCACACTCGTATCCTGGACAAATTTTTAAGCTCTATTGTGGGCGACCCAAGTTCCTGAATCAAATCCTCAGGCATTTTAAACAAGTGTCATTTAAAAATGACACTTGTTGTTTTTGAAATGAATAGAACTGAGTCATAAAAGAAGAAGGAGAAGTTTGAAAAGACAAATGTTGCCAACAACCGTCCTTTGCGTACATGTCAGCTGGACCCTTTTCATACATCACTGATAATAAACCATCATAACAAGGGATACAACTTTTGTAGAGAAAAATAACATTTTTATCATTAGAAAAGAAAAAAGGATAAAATATCTCTTAGTTGTAAATTAAACATTTCCCTCTACAAGAAGAATTAAAGAATTCTTACATACAGTTGTTCCAGATTTTGTTAAAAATACATAATATGTATGTATAAGGAATTAGTGAGTAAAAAGAAATCTATCTAATTTTTTGCATGAAATTGGAGACTTTATTGTGCCCAGTCTTATTTAAGTGGTTCCAAACGGCTTTTGTGCAATTTTTTAGCTTCTAAGCAATCAAAACAGTGCATACATGACGGTTGGACTCGACAATTTCGATTATTGTGACGACATTTTCGACTATGAAATAATGGATTTCTTTTTACTACACCTAATACATAAGGATATGTAATATTATTCTTGCAGTTAATGCGATTTTCCAAATTTCGAAGCTAACATAATATATAACCCATAATGACATCAAAGTGCATGGAAAAACTAAGAAAACAACGGCAAATAATAACGTAGGAAAGTTTCCATAGTACTTTGGGGAATTATAATATTTGATTATTTACAGGAATTTATTAGGAATTAGTACTGTTAGCACAATCTGAGACATTGATTTGTGTAGTCGATGTTATCATATTCAAACATATTCTTGCATAAGATATTCACATTTAAAAGTAAATTGAAATAAAAATATGCAATTAAAAGATTGCAGCCATGAATTTATGTAAGGATTACCCAATTCAGACAATTAGAAGAACATCAAAATCGAAACTACGTGGGACATATGTATGTATACAAACCAAAATAGCTTAAGAATAAAATTACTATAATTACTTTGTAGTTCAGAGAGTACAAAATTAACCTATCAAATAAATAATGTTCCAACCAGGGCTCGTGGAATGCTGATGCAGCCCCCAGAACCCATATTTGACTAAAAATGTATGAAAAATATCAAATGAAATACAATTCCTTTAAATCTATACAGAATATATTTTAAGTATTCAAGAAATAATTCCCGGTAAATATGGTGAGCAACTGAAACAAAGTCGTCATTTGTTTTGTAAAAAAGAAAAAACACTGATTTTTTGTTCAAAGTCCAGAAATTCTAGTTTGATTGCATTGCTCATGTTCTGCTCTATTGTGACTGACTGTAGATATATGTAGAGAGGTCATTATTTCAAAATAAATCTCTTACATGAGATTTGAGGAGGTTGCTTAGAAGATAAAATACCAAAAAAAAAAAAAAAATCATTTTTTCTTTAAGTCATATAAGTTCAAAATTTAATTGTGTAATACTTTTCTAAAAAAAACCTATAACTTTTCATTTATCTATTAGTTAAAATGCGTAACGAAAAGTGGACTAACAATGAAGTGTGAAACATGCGTACTTGATTCATTTTTTGATACAATAATTTATTTATTAATGGAACGGACAAGGGGAAAAAACACCTTGAAATTAAATTAATTAATGCTATCAAATCTTTGGAGATATTACTACATAATATATGCATACATTAAGTAATATTATTGGAGTACAATATATAAAATGTGATTCCCTAGATCCATTTATGCGTCTTCAAAGCCAATGTTAACTTTTCCCGTTGATATAGTGGCTACTTTTGAATCCTTCCTTACTTTTTCTCTGAAAAAAAAAGAAGAAGCAAAATACAGTTTGAATTCTAAAGATTTTATAGTTCAACAATAGCTCACCTATTGCTATCCAGCAATTCCTCTATTTCATTTAAATGCAAACCTTTAGTTTCAGGCACCATGAAGTACATCATGGATCCTCCAAAAGAACCGAAAATACCAAAAATCAAGAACACAATTGAGAGTCCAAAAAGTCTTTTCATCCAAGGAAAGCTCTGAATTGCCAAAAACATGAAACCATAGGCCATGCATGTCGTTAGGCCAACACCAAATGCAGATACATCTACTACATTGCTATTAATTAGAACTAGGGATAATTATTTTGTCTAAAATCCACCTACCCGGAAATAGCTCTCCTATAATGACCCATGGAATGGAACCGAGTCCATTTGCATAAACTAATATAAAGGCAAGTATGAGAACATATGGGATCCACGTGTTTTTTGTGTTTAGATTTTTCTCAAGGAAGAGACATAGACAGAGTAATGCACAGAGAGCTGTTGATGTCAACAGAAGTGTTCTTCTTTTAAATCGATGGAGTCCATAAATCCCAAGACCAGAGGCTAAAAGATGAACAACTCCTAGAGTCAATGCTGCATGATATTCATTGAGTTGAACTCCTGCTTCCTAACACACACAAAATAGTAATGAGGGAGCTAAATGTATCTTTAGTCTATGTATACTCACATTCATTATAGTGACAGCATACGCCAGAATGCAAATAAATCCGCACCAAGACTGAGTCCAAAAAGTTAGAATTAAGATTCCAAGTGGCTTTAAGAACCGATAGCTCAGACATCGTTGCAACAATGAAGTCTTCACATCGTTTTTACGAGAAGAAGCCTAGAACCAAAAAAGTACATTTGAAATCATCATTATTATATTCTTGAACCTAAGTACATTCTGGGATTCAAACTCATCTATGGGTATCCCGAGTTGATGAATCATAATCTCTGCCTTTTCCATATTCTGTTTCTGTTTGAGCCAATAAGGAGATTCTGGAAGAAAACATTGAGCAAGTAGAGATAATAGAGAGAAGATTCCACACACCATAGCTGAGGTCTATGCATATGTATACGTATTTAGACTGCAATTTGTTATATAATAATTTATTATAATTTTACTCGCCATGTCCAAATTGCTCCGAATAGATAGACCCCCACTACTCCAAGAGCAATAACCAAATTTCCAGATGAGGTAAAAAGACCTCGTCGTTTTGTGGACACAATTTCACAGACATACAAGGAATGAATAGAGCCCTCAATTCCACACCCTATCCCTGTTCCAATTTTACCCCATTGCCCCAATATATCAAGGACCAACCAGGAATGAGAAACAGACTAGAGACAATCATGTTTAACTTTCGACCAAAGTGATGCGAAATGAATGGTGAACAAATGCTCCCAATGATTTGACCAATACATATACACGAGGCAATAATTGCAATCTCAGATTCTGTGGCATGAAACCCAGTTCGCAGTTGTGGAATGGATACAGCTGAGTATCCAAGGGTTAAACCAATATTGAACTGTCCAAAGTTGAGTGAAGAGACTGCCAAAGTCTTGGTACAAATACATATTAGGTGAACAAATGAAGGCACTCTAGCTATATCAATTGTTACCTGTTTTAGTAAGCCTCGATTGTCTGAAAAAAGCATTGTATGTGCACCAAGGTGGGTCTTACGCTTGACATAGAATACTATGAGATGAAGTGAAAGCAAGAACTGTGCATAGAGTCATTTTTTATCTTCAGATAATTACGGTGTATTATAATAAAATGTTAGCGGTACATATATTTTTTTTAACTCGTCAAAAGACAATCGATTACTGTCAAAAAATATTAGTTCCTCATTGAAGAAAGACGGATATATGTATGTATATACATATACATACATAGGTTTTTAAATCCTTTCATATCGTGTTACACGAGCTAACTCCATAAATGTATATTAATAGACTTTATATACATACATATATTGATGATGATAACGAAGGAATAGTACTAATTTGAAATAATAGTAATAAGATTATGTTATAAGAAAATATCAGAGAGTATAAAGATCACGACAATAAAGCTTTATAATAAAAATGAAAGCGTGATACAACGATTATATTATGACGAACTCGTCAAAGGGTAGTGGGTTTCAGAAGTAGATATTATGTGTGATTGGAAGTGGGAACTTGGATTCACATCAGTTCATATTTTGAATACTTAAAGGATTCACATCAGTTCAAAATCTATCTGGATTTGGACTTGAAATGAACTCAAAAAATCTGGGAACTCTATAAAACTATATAAAGACTTGTACTTGACCTAGACTTGCAAGCAAAGACTTGAGACTCTACTTGAACTGGTGATACAGGAACTTTCACTCACGGAGCAGTGAATGACTCCACAAATGTTCCAAAATACCGTTTACGTCAAATGATCGAGATGAAATATAGATTAGAGTTAAATACATGTTTAAATTTTCAGGACTCATTATGCTTCAGAATAAGAAGACTTAACTTTTCAAATTTAGTCTTAATTTTAGAACCAATTTACATCTCATGTTATTAGTAACAATATAATAAAAATTGATTTATGTATGTACTCTATATAGTATTAATATATTATTTATATTTCTCAATATTTTGTCCAGGAACCATATATTGCTGCTGATAGCAATATTCAAAATGAGTCATGAGTTAAGTCACGAGTTTTATCCTGAGTCTGAATAATCTTTTTCTTTCAAGTTCGACTTGAATCTTAAGTCATAGTTTAATATGACTAAAGTCTGACTCGAGTCCGAGTCCTCCTTTTTGATGAGAGTTTCCCGCAATCTAAAAAGTTGTTAATGAATCCATTGAAAATTTGAGTTTTTTAGCAACATATTTTGATTAATTCCTTTTTTTATAAAATGCCCCGGATATAAAATCTCAAAACAGATATAAAAGCAATGAAATAAAAAAAAATCTACAACTTATACAAATACGTGGATCTTATTAAAAGTAATGATAATAATTTATGATATAAATATAAATTTGATGTTCTTCCTTAAATAATATTGTTCTAAATGTTCAATTTTCTCCTTCATAGAGTATTATTACAAATAACATATGGCCCAACCCCCTCTTACACTCATACATATAGACAGCTAATATTAATAATGGTATTCGTTACTCTAGACCAGGGATGGGCAAACTTTTTGACTTGCGGGGCACTATGGTTTATAAAATTTGAAAAAGGGGCCACAGCAGTACATTGACTTGTGGGCCAAACATAATAAAGCGTTGCTTGTAGTGTGCAAGCTCGGCGGGCCGGATTAAGTTGTCTAACGGGCCGTATAAGGCCCGCGGGCCTTAGTTTGCCTATATCTGCTCTAGACTGTTCTGAAAAGGGAAAAACACTCGCAGGATTGAAAGTATATCCTAAATTATCAACGTTCAATTTATTTTTAGTAGTTTAAAAGAGTACTCAGTCGTGAATCGTGGACGTGATTGTCGTGAATTTGAATGGAATTGGATGGAAGTGCTGTTCCCCTAGATACCGACAGGGTTATCATAGTATCCCCAAGATGTGCACCCAATCAAAAGCTTCAAAGTGGGAGAGGGGTCTTTCAAGATCAAAAGTTGAGAAAAATGCCGAAGAGACCATCGAAACAATAACTAAGAATTCAAGAACATGTAGACAAATTTCACATAATATGACTTCATCAGCAAGTCAGTCGACAAGGAACATGGTAGTGGCCGCAAACCCAACTCACCAAAACTTCTGGATTACTTCTCCTCACTATCAAAATCATGGATTATTGTCTCCAATGTACCAAGTTTTTATCTATAGTCATTCCTTTGTTTTCTGAAAATTAGGCCCCTCTATGCATATGACATATAGATTTTTGCTGAGGGTGGGGGATTTCTTTTGAGAACCATACCAACTCCAAATATAAAATATCTCCTAAGTGATCAAATACATCCTCCCTGAAATTCACGTAGCGATATTCCATTTTGTATGTTTTTATGCCACTTATCTCCCCTTCCCCCCCCCCTCCCCCACATCATGTCATTCATACCCCTTTTTTCAAGTGAAGTCAATGGCTCACACGACGAGCTTTTTTTTTCACTCGCATCCTCAACTTTCAAAAGGTAAAGGTAAAATTTGAAAAAACAACTGGTAGCTACTCTATACTAATCAATTGTTAATACTTTTTAATATTCAAAAATTCAAAAAAAGGGCGTGCAATCTTTGATTTCATATTATATATATATATATATATATATATATATATATATATATATATATCAAAATCATAAATAATAATAAATACCCTTTACGAGTTCATAACAGGTAGAATTAGCTACTTCCGATCAAAAGAGTCAACTGAAAAACTGCTGAAGGGAGAATATATGTATAGTATTTTGGTTTTTTTCAAAAAGTTCATCGTGTCAGTCTGTAAAATATGACGTGTACACATTTTCGCCTCCATGTTTGTCCTTCTAAATGATATGGATCAAAATACAGTTTCTATAATGTTGGACAAGTAAAACGATCCTCAACCAAAGATTGATGACTTCTAATATAATATAAATATATAAAAATTATCACATCCAGACATGTTTTTAAAACATTATGAAATTCTACAGATGACTCTACTCTTTGTTTCAAATAAATTCTTGCATTTTTTATTTTTTTATTTTTTGATGAGGATCACAATTTTATAAAGAGAAAGTGATGTAACATATATATATATATATAAGTATAGATGTATGTTTGTGCTATTAATGCAGGTCTGGGATGTTTATTTCTTAATGGGAGGGGGTAAAAATTAATGTGTTTATAATTTAAATATCTTCGAAGATATGTAATAAATTAACTTTTTCTATAATAATAAATTCACACGCACAATATATCTATGTATGTACATAACTTCATCTTGACGTGGAGTAAGATTATGATGAGTATGACTTTTGTATCATGTTTCTAATACATTGCATCACTAATAGATCAAACTCATAGCTTTCATTTCCCTAAAATGTACATATATAAATATAATATATCAAATATTTTCGAAGTTTTATGCTAAAGAATCATAAATATATGGAATATAACATATTTATTGCCAAATTAGTTGTGCTAGTTATACAATTATGAGCAAAAAATACAGGGAAATTTGAATTTTTTTTAGAGGAATTCTCATAGGGGCAATGTTTTTGTTTTTAAGTTGGTGATACTGTCACTGACATTTGTGCCAAATATCAAGTCAAAATATTCTTTACTCTTTGAGATACACGTCACGGTGGGGGACTACTTTTGAGGGGGATGAAATGAATTTTGATATAATTAAATAACGATTTTTTGATTACTGATTTTTTTTTTTGCCCATGGTAGTATATCGAGTATTTAAAAATACGGTCATGTGGACATCAAATTTTAAAACTTTGCGAATGTGGATGCAAATCTGAACATTGGATATAATCACTAGTCTGGTGGTTTCAGTGTTCAAAGAGCAAAAGGACTTTGGAAAGGGCACTGCAACCAATTTATAAGTTTATTTTTGTAAAGATGATGTCACATATTAACGAGACGATAATCGTAGCAGTTTTGATTCTTATTGTCTTTTAAAAAGTGTGGAAATACAATGCTACCCTCCCCCTCCAGTTCCGGTGCATATGGACTTCGGTAGATGGGGCTGGAAGAGATTTGTTCCGTCTTCTCCACCAATCTTCTCTCCATCTATCTCCTTCATTTCCCTGTCACTACATGTTTTTCTGTTCTCCATCTTTGTACATGTATCTGAAAAAGATTTATATACATAGATGAAAGCAAATGTGAGTAAATGTGACGACATTTTGTAAACATGAAATGAGAGCGACTTCATATTCGGTCAAAAAATTCTCAACATTTTGTAGAAATTACTATTAATTTCTATTGATAATGCACTCATTTTTGAAGGATTTGCATTGATATTTAATAGCGAAATTGAAATTTTCTTCTTCAAATATCTTTCCGTTTAAATTCATATTGGAGTATTAATAATATTAAAAAAAATACAACGAAAAAAAAAAAAAAAATTGTTGCCTGTATTTTAAGATAAACGCTATTCATCTTTTTATATTATTTATATGATTGGACCTTAGCATTCATGATGGCGACTGAATTAAATTGAGGGATTCAATCTCATAGCTCCTTGGACTCAAGTTGCACTAGAGTTTTTTTAAACTGTGGGACTTCAGACTTGAATGCAAAGTGAAAAGACTCGAAACGTGACTTTGAACCGTAAAAAAAAAAGAATTATGAAGAGCTCTGATTATTTAGTTTTTCTGTGGTAAAAGGTCTGTTGACTAAAAAGGCTCTCTTAAATTTCTCATCGTCATCATTAAAATGAATTTCTCAAGTCTTAAAAACATTTAACATCATTTTCTTTCCATCACATTAATATTTGTTTTAAATGGTTACCGATTATGGTGAAGTAAATTTGTGGTTCTTAGTAAGTGCTTATAATAATTATTAAAGGAAGAAAACAAAACAAAACATCTGTTTCTTCTTAATATATGTAATGATACATTCACGTACACAAATGTATTTCATTTTATGAAATTCAATTGATGTGTAGACTTGGTTATTTGTGTAAGTACATATTTCAATTAAGTCTATTATGAACAAGGCTGGCCGTTTCTCTCTCTCTCTCTCTCTCTCATCTGTTAATCAAATTTACAAATAATATTTCTATATAATCAAATGGAATATCCGTGTTAAACCTGGAGTGAGACAGTCTGACTCTTGAACAAAAAAAAAACCGTCTTTTATTTTATCAACTTAATTATCTAAAATTTGGTCAGATCTGACCTGTGTTAAGGATTCATTATAATGACACAGTCTTCTTCTATTTTTCATGAAATTCATATTCAATTCATTTACATCGAAATTAAAATAAAATAATAAAAAAATATTGTTCAAGGATCATTAGAAAAAGTCCTTGATTGCTGATTAAATTATTCAAGACTGTGGCGAGACCCATCAAAAGTCATTTTCTGGTCAATTTCTCATGTGATACTAATTAAATACTAATTGATAAGTGAAAGAGGAATTACATTGGATTGTGAAATACGTAATTGATTAGCGAGTGACTTGTACAAGAATGGATCACTTTAAATTTGAACAATGTCTTTGATGAATGACAAGATTCATTGCTTTATAGTTGTACCAAAAATAGTACTACGGTGCTGTAGAGTGCTTATAATAGGTCTCTTATTAAATCTTACATCCGAATGTATATTTGTAAAAATCCATATATTCGTGTCACGCTAAAACAAATATTGAATATCAAAATATGAATGTACATGTCCCTGTGAAACAACGTGTGCAAAATATTTGATCAAAAACATTAATCAAACATACCTTATTTTTATTGTGGATTCGAATGATTTATTTTTTCTTCCTTTTGACAAACTTTGATAATAATAATTGATAAAAAATAGATACTTCTTTTTACATTGCAAAGAAATTTAAAAACATGCAATTAACTTGAGGTTGTAAAAAGTGTAAAAAAACAACAACTAAAATACTTGTTAAGGCTATTGCATCTTCATTTATTTGACTCTAAGTGAGTAAATGGCCTAATTTACATATAAAACATTATTTCAATATAAACATATCTTATAGTTTGTTTGTTTTTTATATACGTATGTTTAAAGTAATTCATTTGGGAATGTGAAACTAATTGAATTTCAAACTATGGGAAGGTGTCAAAAATGACACTTTAGACTTTCTATGATTATACAACTTCGATCAACTTCCTTCAAAAAGTTATAGTCACCCTCATGTGATAAGATAAAAAAAATAAATGTTTGTCAATAAATAACAATTATAAAAATGAGGAAAAGTGAGTGTTTAAAGATTGGATTTTTATTTGAGAGCAGATTTTCAATTTCATTTTAGAGGAGGAACATTAATTCAAAATCGCCTGAACACGACTTAAGAAAGTTTGAGAACCCTGGAGCGTCTTCCTATATATGTGTACATAAAAAAAGCGTTTGAAATATATCACTTATGCAAAATGATTACGTATAAATACTGTGGTCTAACATTTTCTTTTCTTTTTTTTAAAAAAATAAATCAGATTGTAACCAAATGACTTACCTAATTAAGCATATATTTATAATATATGGTATATCTACATTTTTAAAACAAAATCACTTATACCGGATGAATGAATATCTAAGACAATATCAAATGCTTAATATCTATCTATGTATACCTGTGATGCATCGAATTTTTATTCACAGACATATCCGCATTTTAAAATATTGCATCCCCGTGCTTGCACAAATAAGTATCCGCATATGTATTTGCAGTTTGAAACCTTGATAGGATAGGCCTAAAACAAACCCCCACCGTCCCTTGATGTAACCTGACCCATAATTAATGGAATATTTGAGTGGTAGAGGAACCATAAGCGCCGAATGAGGTTTTGTCATCTAGTTAAATAATAGCTAAACTAGTGACGTCACAATTATCAAATTTGCCTCCCCCCCTCCAACTTACAGATCCATCCCAGCGCCACTGTAGTATTTACATCAGACATGTCCAAAGTCCGGCCCGGGGGCCAAATGTGACCCGTGGTCAATTTTCATCCGGCCCACATGCATAATTAATACATTGGGCCACAGCACTGTTACTTGCATGTGCTAGGTGCTGCCATCTAAAGGGTCAATTAGTATGTGAGTACTTGACTGAATGATACCCAAATTTTCTAAAATGGCGACAATCAACAAAAAGAGGAAAGCTGATTGCGAGGGCCGACAGTTCAAGTATACGTGGTAATTGGACTATTTCTTCACAGAATGGCTCGCTGAAATTTATTTAAATTAATTGCTGTTCTATGTAAAAAACGTCCGCCAAGGTCGGCTTCCTTACATTTTTAGCACACCAAATCTAGCCCCCTTTGCAAAAAGTTTGGAAAGTTATAATAGTTGATATTTGCATTTTAAGATAGTCGATGCACCCTTCTTTGAGAATGCTTCATCTCACTCTCACATACTTACAATTCTATAGACATTGTAAAATATACTTACGTGCAAGAGGGGAATTGCTCAAACTGACGAAGTACTCCCCATTAAGATTCTTGTACTAATATAAAATATATACATACATATGTTTTCATTTCCATATTTCAGTTTACCATTCAAGACGATTTTACAGTCATTATTTCCATCTTTTTGTAATCAGTATTCCATATGTACATATTATATTGTGAATTACTATTCGACATATGCATGCATATGAAATTTCATAATTACAAGGCCAGTTATTACCCTTGTAAATGACGTCATTGTATACAGTATATCCTATTTTGAGGAGTTTTATTAAATAATAACTACGTATGTAATTATTTCAACTCCATTTTGATTAAATGGGGAGGAATTGTAGCAGGATGTGGGGGCTTGTACTTTCGACTTGGACTCATATCACACTTACGTATCATTAAACTGCAACTTTAGATTATATTCGGATACGAAATGAAAAAAAAAAAAAGAGTAGAATAATACTCTTGTGGCTAAAGATTTATGAATATCTAAATTTCTGGTCCTGTCTGCAAACATCCTTTAATTTAAATTGTTAATATTATCTAGGAAGCGTATTGTGTCTTTTTATGCGATGGAATTTTAATATTTATGATGACTAAATATGATCTAGGGATTCGGTCTCGAGTAGTATTTAAGGCTCATTAGAGTTAATTAATTCAGACTATATTCAGAATGTAAAGCCTTGATACTTGATTCGGACTAGTAAAAAAGGATTTGTGAACAGTTCTGATTTTTTTATATTTAGATATCACTTAGGATTACCTATTGTGGGTTTATTTTATTGAATGACAAAGTGAAATCTATAATAGTGATAACCTTTCATAGTTGTAGATGATATCAGCATTTAAGATCTATTTGTATTGAAGATGTTTTTGTGCCAGTTCATGCCATAATAATATTTTATGGGTTAGTTTTATCATTGTAATGAGTCATTTGATTCGTAAATACGATTTTGGGGTTTCCCTTCCCTAAATCAGCATTAGTGAATGATGCAAAATGAAATATTTCTATCAATTAACCTGCCTGACTCATAGGTCACCGATGATATTAATTATTCATGAGGAGTTTCTTGATGCTTTGGAATATCGCAGAACTGTTCACAAGTAATTTTTTTAGGATGAAGTGCAACTCAAATTTAAACCCTTTCAAACTTTCTGTGTTCATCCCTTCATTTTATTAGAAATTTCCATTCAGGCATTATGCACTGTCATTACTTTGATTTCAAAAATGCTCTATGAATCCATAATTAAACCTTTATATACAAATTCAAATTTGATGGATTTTCCTTTGTTATTATTTTTTCCCTATTTTGTTTATTCTCAACCAAAGTGTTCATTCCAAACGAGTGAAGAAATGTTTAGATGGAGTTTTGATTTTTTTTTTCCTATATATGGTGTGTATACAATTGTAAACCTTTAAAGCTACTATGCACATAAATAAATCATATCCTTGAAATCTCCTGTTGTCATTTTAGTATTTATTTATCTATGTATTTATATATCTATGTCAAATCCTTAAAGATTGACTCGAGTCGATAAATTAGAAAAGGGAAAGATTTATAAGCACATATGTGTACATTGATTATAATAAATAGGTTTTTATAGTTCATTACCATTATAAATATATAAAAATCAGATCTACATATAGTTTAGGAACAATGGTCAATAAAACTTACTTGGGTTATGATTTCTTTTATAACGCCAGTTTATCACATTATCTATATAATAAAGTAAAAATTAAAATTAAAAAAAATGGAAAAACCTGAACAATTAACTATTCATAATTTTGACAAGAGTAATGTGTCCCGCTCTTAATTTTAAAATGATTTATAAGAAGTAATAAAGTAAAACATTGATCGGATTTGATGCAAAAAAACTTAAAACTTAAGCAGATAAAGAATCATTATTATAATTTCAATATATATATATATATATATACACATACATAAAGTAGACTCTGAGTTTTTTAAATTTAAAGATTGACTCACAATTTGAGTCGAGTCAAAAAATTAACACCTCAAGTCAAATCAAACGGAGTCGACACAACACTAATATGAAAGAAGGGAGTACAAACAAACGAAACCAAACGTCGTTAACTACATTTTTCCATTATTGATCAATTAATTATTCGTTCAATTTTCCCCGTTCATATTGGAAGCATAAGTTTCTCCTCCATTGTTATTGAAGTGCAATTTGAGTCAGTCTGTTGAGTACGAATATTAAAATGAATTTGCCCTTGTCTTCCATTTTTACATCAACCTTAATATTCTGTACAAAGACTCATAAATATGTATTTAAGTTGTCGAAAAAGAACATTGAGGTAGTTTACTCTTTCTTCTACGTATATGTAGACAAAGAAATAGTCTATGATATTTCTTTGATTTTTTTTACTTCATTAAATGAGCATAGAAAAAAATGGCCTCCTACGCAATTGGTTCAATTATGTGAAGTAACAAAGAAATGGTCTAGCTAACGCATTTTTTATTTATTGACAACTTAATAATAATAATAATAGTGTAAAACCACACAAGAAGAAAGAAATTATTTTCATAGTTTTTTTTTTAAATATCAAAAAAAAAAAAAAAAATATTGCTGAATTGCTCTTTGATTCATAATATTGACCTCTACATATAATACGTCACACCCTTAAAGAAATAAATCAACAAATCCATTTCACAAAAGCTTTTTGACATCCCATGCCTAAGACTTTAAGTTTGATAGTTGAAACTGAAGTGAATATTAATAGTAATAAAACCAATCATACATGAGCAATGCAAAGGAGCTTAATTACCTCAATTGCCCTTCAACATTTGAATGACAAAGTAAAAATCATTATCCCTTGTTTCAAAATACCATTATTCCCGAGTGTTCTGTTAAACGTTCTTCTAAGACAAGTTTAGCAATCTGCGATGAATATTCAACATAGGTGCCAGTCTATCAAAAAATACATATAAAGTCAAGCATTATATTCTAGATATGCAAGGCAGAAGCTCCAATCAGATAAGGGGGTCGGTGGATTTTATAGAAATAGGGTGTTAGACTCGACTCGGACTCGAAGTTAAATATTTTCTAAAATTGAATAAAACCACAGGCCTGAAACTCACAAAACCCCTTTCTTTCAACTGGTTATAATTACTCTAAAAAGTCCATTTATCTTTGAATCAGAGATAAAAGGGACTCAAACTCAAGTCGTACCTTTATAACTCTGATTCAACTAAAATTTCAGATTCGACTAAAACATTTGCAAATTTAAAATAAATGACTCATGAAGATCTTTAGTCAAATTGGTCTTACAAAAAGAAGTAAAAAGTTTCTGAAACCAAGAACTAGGATTCCTTTTCGTTTCTTGGAATCTGTCGATATCTATGTAGGTTGAAACAGCTCTGAAGATTGTTAGCACTTGTAAAAAAATTATGAGTGTAGTGTCATAATTTTTAAAAGTCCTCTAATGTTATGTTAAATATTATCTAAAATATTCATATCAATTGTGATTTTTTAAACATTCCTTTATTATTATTATCTATATTCTATAGAATCAAAATAGTCAATATAAAATAATTAATATATGATGTATATGCTTATAAAATATATAGTGAATCATGAAGTCATAAAAAAATAACTTAAAATTAACAGACTGGAATATTTCTTGAAAAAAAAAGTAATAATTTTTTTCTTATTGTTTTCACTTTTTAGAAAAAAAATCTAATTAACGAACCACAGGCAATATGGCTGCCATTATTATTATTATTTAAGAAAAAAAAAGGGGGGGGGATTACTAATAATGTACATAGATTTGACATACTTAGTATGTAATACTTATTCTTCCACTAGGAATTACAAATTTCTAATAAATAAAATGGTTTTTTTTTTTAGTTTCTCTATTGATACATTTGTCCAAAGGGACCGTTACTTTGATATGGCTTATGCAAATAACGCTGAGAGTGAACTGGTATTCCTGATCCCTGTCTACGTCGAGGTGAAGGCTGCACTCTTTGCTGTTGGAAAGATCCAGAGGACGACCTTGAAGAAAATAATTCATCATTCAAGTAAGAGATGTCTTTATTTTTTGACTCTTCCTCCTCGTCCTTTCTTCCCAAAGCAAATTGACTCTCGTACATTTGATTGTAAATTAATTCTGGAGGGTTGTAATTAACTTTTGAGCCAAGTTTTGGTACATCAGAAAATCCAAAAAAGTTTTGTGTCGTTGCAATCATTGCTGGGGGTGGTGGAAGGAGAGGGAAACCCCTCTCGTAGTCATAGGTGACTTCCTTATGTCCAGATTGATCTAAATAGCCAGAGAATTCTGAATTTCCGCGGAATTCACGAAATTTTGAATCAATTTGCGTGTGATCCTGTGGAACATGTTTCTTAAGGGGTTTGTACTCAACTTTTTTGGGTGGTACATTATAGGTTTGTGGAGGTGTGTAGGATTTTACCTTTGGGGGTGGTGCATAGGTGGGTGGCTTTGTATAGGACTCAAATTTTGGTCTAGAAGACTTATAGGTACTGAACCTACTTCTCGTGGATGGTGCCACAATCTTTGGTTTTGGAGTTGGGTATCGTTGTTGCTCTAAGGCTTTGTACTGAGTGTTAATGGACTTTGGTTTAGGGGTTTCATAATGTGAAGAGTATGGAGAGTTAAATACATTTCGACCAAATGTATTGGATGGAACGAAAAATTCTGGCTTTTTGGACAGTTTCCCAAATTGTGTTGGAGAATTTTGATGAGTATTTCCTTGTCCAAAGTGAGGCTCCTTATAAGTGTTATGAAACTGCCGTCTTGGAGGAGTTCGTCGACGTTGTGGTGGTGGTAAATCTCTATATCCAGGATGTGTAGCAAATAATGATCCGGGAATATTTCTATGCTCTGCCTTCAAGTGAGATATTTCTTTTTCAATTTCAATGTTTTCCTTTGACGGCAATTTTTGATACTCATAATCGTTCACTCGAGGAAAGCGACGTTGAAGGGATTTGACAAGTGAGGGTTGATGGTCTAATGCTTTGGTTGTGGTTGTTCTTGTGACCGGAGTAGTAGTCGTAGAAGTTTTTCTTGTTGTAGTCGTTGTCGTTGTTGTTGTAGGAATGGTTGGAACAAATTCCATGGCTTTTTCATCTGCCTGATATATTTTTGCTATATCAAAATGTCCTGTATGAGAATCAACATAATCCGTGTCATAAATTCCCGAATCAATTGGGTTGGGCTGTGATAGGGGCTCTGCATAGGGATGTCCATATTTTGGGGTATAAATGGGCTGATTCCTAGGTGGTGATGGGTCTTTGAGAATTTCTTTCTTTAAATTAGTTTTCTCATACTCTTGCGTGTTATAATTTATAAATCCAGGATCCCTATCTGACTTGCTCTGCGCGGGAAAGAAATTTTCAAGATCAGCATAAAGCATTTCCTCTCCGTTTAAATCTTGGTTTTTCTCCAATCCTGGCTCAGAAGAGAAAAGTGGTTCTCTATCATCGTATTCCTCATCGTATTGTTCTTCTCTAAGTCCATTCCGATCAAAGTAATCAATTTCGTAGTCATAGCTCCGCTCAGAAAAACCTTCTTTGGGCTCAGGTTTTGAGACATATACAGGTCTATTACGCATACGTGGGGGCTCCATTGGGTAGTGAGTTGTAGTAATAGTAGTTGTGGTTGTTGATGGAGAAGGAGGATAAGTAGACCTAGGGACCTCACCGGGAGTTGTTTGTCTTTGACGAAGATGAATCCTTTTCTTTATTTTTTTAAGTGGAAGAGTCTTCGTAGGCTTCAAGGACAATAAGATTTTATCCTCTTTCAGCTCCTTTTTCTTGGGACGAAGTTTTCGTTTACGAACAACTTTTTTATTCGCAAATTCCTTGAGAAGTTCATGAGGATCGATTTTTGAATGAAAAGGTGAGGAGTTGTAGTAATTGGCAATGATTTCGTTGAATGCAGAGTCACTAATCTCATTTCCCTTTGGTGATTGGGCCTCCACATGAAGAGAAAGAAGGAGTAGAAGAGGCAAGAGATGGAGGTAGGATCTTTTTCCTATTGCAGGACCTTTCATTACTTTTTGATGATGAATTCTTCTTCTATGCATGTACTTATGAATATATTGGAGGAACGGTGTGCCTTGAAACTTTGATAAATATCGACTGAATTACCTAGGATATTACATTTTAAAAAAAAATTGTATGTAATAGCAATAATAAAAATAAAAGTGACTGAGGCAAAATGAATAATATTGTTTTCTTTCTTTTTTGCGGTATGCGTTCCGTACAACTTTGTTATTTATATGTATTCCAACTTACACAGGCATCATCTTTTGATGATGCGCGTCATATTCTTTAAATAAAAAATAATAATTTTGAGATCTTACTAAGACAGATGGATAATTTTTTTTCATTTGTACAACATATACATTATACATAGAGTCATATTTTTTGTTAATGGTGAAGGTCACAAACAGTGTAAGAAATTGTAGGGTTACTGAAATTTAATTAATTAATTAAATTTACCAATAAATCTTTAAGTAAAATGACCACAGATAAAAATTATTAGACAAAAAAAAAGTTCCATCATATTTCTTACATAATATATTTATATAAACTTTGAAATATGATGAAATACCTGGAACTAGAAGGAGGGAGGATCAAGTGGGCATTGTCCCCTCTCCACTTCTTGAAAAACAATAGTAATATAAACTTTTTCGATTGGAAATTTCATGGAGAAAGAAATGCATACAGGAGACAAGGTGTGTCAAGGAATGAGACTGGCCCCTTGACTTCACCTGACTATGCTCTAGGGATGTTATAGCTGTTTAGGGAATAATATTCAGTTATTTTAATTTAAATATGCTACATACATATTCGAACAGCTCAATGGTTTCAAAGATATAGTATTCGTATCCGAATTTTTTAAGACTATCAGTGCTCAGAACTAGCATATAAATTCTGGATTTGATCATTAAAAGGCTCTTGAAATAAAAAAGTTAATACAAAGTCCAGACGGATAGCGATATCTATTATCCCTTTTCCCAGCTGAGTTGATCGCATATGATTTTAAATGTAGTGTTGCACAATTACGACAACCTGCTAATGAAAACCCGTTTGACTTCTTTACGTCTTTGTTCCTCTTTGGATACTATCGCCAATATGTGTCCCTTCCCCACTTATGAATAGGTCCCATTCAAAATTTTATAAATAAAAAGATGCAAAAAGGATTCGATTGGCAACATTCTTAATATTTACAAGTGTACGTAGTTTTCCAGCCATATGATTAATGGCTTTTAGACAGACTAAGTATTACTGTTCCATGAAAATTTATTCTTATAAATTATGTAAATCCTTTAGACTTTTGCATATGTATGTACATTTACCAAAAGGTATGTACATGAAAGGTAAGTGGTTTCAACCCATTTTGAAATAAGCTAAAGTCTCCAAAATTATATCCCAACATTCAAATATGTAGAAGGAGATCACGTTCCACAATTCGCCTCACTGACAATCCTCAATCTTGGCGCCAAATAACAACAACTATAATATTAAATATATATATATATATTTAAGAATTCTCATACCAATGCCATGATGTATAATTATTTGAGGATTACCATCAAATTCTTAAGAAATGGGGACTCCAAACAACACCGATGGTTATGTATGTATGACTATGATGAGTAATACTTTTAAAAAAATGGAAATGGGTGGAATGCAATTCGACTCTTGAGATGTAGGTAATTTGTATTCTCTTAGTCACGGAAACAAATCTTACATAATAAAAAATACAATATATTGTATATTTGAGATATTACGTCATTGATTTGTATTAATAAATTTGTACTTTTCATTAGTGTTCAAATGTATTATTCACATACCTGCGTATTTTAGTTGTAGATATGTAACAGATGTGTGTATGTATTGTACGCACATAAACAGGTTTTCAAGAAAAAACATTATCTTCAATTTATATTTGGAGCAACATGGCCCATATAACTAAATATAATTTATAATCATGAGACAGTCAAGAAAGAATTGAATCAGGCATATACATATAAACTCATTAATGCGAATGACTCTGCAATTCCATTCCAAAAGAGATAATATCTCAGTTTTCTATCTACATAGATACATAGAAAGGCAAGGTTAGGTCCTCGACATCCTTCCTCTTTATATATATATATATAAAGTTAGTATCAACCTTCGACTTTGCACAACTTTTTCATGAAATTCCCATAGCATGCATACAAAAACATCCATCCATCAAATGAAAATGTTTACATGATGTCATTTCTTTTAAATGACTTTACGATTGCATTAATGGACTTCAATGTGTACATACATGTACATATAAATACAACCATTAAATTTTTGAAACATGGAAGAATCATCAATAAAGATGGATATAAAGCTGTAGCATTTTATAAGACAAATTAAGATGAATAAAAAACATGTCATTTATTTATATCCATTTAAATGTACTGCTTATTTAAAATACAAAAAACCCCAGGATTTCTAAAGCAAATTTGTCATATACAGACATTTGTTGTTCTGTCTTTACAGAGTCATTGACGTGGTCCAATAGATTCAGATCCGGTAGTGAGAGTAGTCAAAAATTCTTTTGTCTAGAAGGATTGCATTCCTTTCAAAACTTTTAAACATTGTTTGCCGAGTGAGAAGGGGTTTGTTTTACTTTCATTCTCTGTTCTTGAAAATGGAACGGATTCCAATCCCTTTTGTCATTCAAGGTGTTACTAATGATAAACTAAAAATACTCAAATAGATCCGTATTAACTAATTCAAACTATCTAGAATATTTCGCCGAAGTCCCTCCTAATTTTCAACACATAGTCTACATTATCATTGAAAACAAAATAAGATGATCAACTTTAACTCCTTCATAGCCCCATAAATACCTTATAAAGTACCTATCTGTATTGTGTCAATTCATTTGTACTATTATTTGCTATCCAGTAGAAATTTAATTAAATTAGATACATACTTTTAATGACAGGAAACTGTGAGGTTTTATTGTCAATGCCTTTGACAACATCGTTTAAGATATTATTTACAAATATTGTAATTAAGTATTTTGTTTAACAATCAAAAGCCTGTACCAAAGGCTCAAAATAACTTACAACTGTTGAGCTATTAAAAAAAACAATAATAAACAATAAATATAAAAAATGCAATAATAAATAGCTTTAGGATATTGAATACTACATATACCAGATCAAGTAATGATGACTGATGGTGGATAACTTTATATTAATCAAGGGTTCGGAATAAGTCAACTATACACATAATACTCTCGGTAGATCGTTCTCAATAATTAATTATGTATATAACAATAAGGAAAATAGCTTCTTAATCTATCTCATAGAACAATTTTAGAACGTAATTTCACAATTGATGAAGATTGAGGAAACATCTAATTGGTCCGTGTTTTCATATTTGTAAATGATGGATGGATGTGGGCTTATATTTCTAATTCTACAACCTTCTCAAACTTTGTTTTTGGTTTTCTTTAAAGATAAATGATTTATTGTAGAGCATTATTTATTTAGTAATGGTATTTATGGACTTTAAAACATCATTTGAACGAACAAATGATTTGACTTTGAATAATTGGCAACCAACAACAACAACACAGGCATAAACCATGATGTCATAAATGTATGAGCATACAAAGAAAATTTTGTTTACGTGGGATGCAATTGTTGTAAATTTTAACCTTAAATATTCAGAATGGAATAATCCAAACACTCCTTTGTTGCTACTTAACTAGGCATAAGAGACATACTAAAAACATTTCGGAACAAATTATAGTTTCAGCAACCTCTTCATTACAACATAATAAAAATATTTTCGATATTATATAATAATTTTCTTAATGATAATTATTATTCGTTGTGTATCGCTTCAAATTGAGCTACAATTTACTGGATATTACTTTTTTTGTATTACACAATTAAAAACGACAACATTTTCCTTTATTAATAACTTTTTTTGGTTAAAGAACCCGAAGAAAGTTCAATCCTTCTCACAAACATAATAAAAAAAGTTTGCTTCATTTTAATTTAACATGTTGACTTGATGATAAGTTCTATTAAGCTTGTCAATGGTATTACGTTTCAAATATGACACATTAAAATATTATAGCATTGTGACTCTTCCTAAGATTGATATTTGAATCTACAAGTTCTTAAGACACTAATATTTATTTGGATACATATTCTTCTCAAAAACGAAGCTATGAATTACATTCATTCATGGAGAACAAACCATTTGCTCTCAGGTGCTGTGTGTTATATAATAATGAATTGAAGAATTTATATTTTTTTAATGTATTTATATACATGAAGAATACAAAGTACCTACGGATATGCTAATATCAAGAGTATTAGCATGAATGTACTTAATTAATTAATGCAGGGTCTAGGTTGATTGAGTGTGGAACAAAAATGAATGCAAATGCATACTAAGTAATTGGCGAAACATGCTTACACCTGATGGCTATTTAACGTTGAATTAATTATCATGCATACCCCTATATTATGGTTTCCCATAAGCAGGTGCATTTTAGGATCATTTAAAATTAAATTAATATGTTGTACAAGTAACATTGTTCATGGGTAAAATTATTCCTAAATAAGCTATAAAGATGAGAAATTATTATTTACACAGGATACTAACGACGAATATATATATATATATATATATATATATATATATATATATACATACATATGTAATTTATATCTTTTATACATAAAAATATAACAACTAGATTAGAGTTTATTTACTCATAAAAAAAAGCAAAACAAACAAGCAAAAAACAGTTATATACTTTTTACTATATATGTTATATATTTTCTAATTATGATATGGGATATGAGTTCTTGAGTAGGTTTAGTAATGAAATTTCTGAGCTAACAAAATACAAATCCTAAAACAAGGCCCTCCTGTATTTACTCACAAATTGTTATGTTCGCCTTTTTATTGTTAAGGTCTAATACACTACTTTGAGCAAAAGATACCGGGAAATTTGAATTTTTTTTTTTTTGAATTCCAATAGGGATAAATGTTTTTGTTTTTTACTTTGCACTACTGTCACTGACACATGTACCAAATATTATGTAATTTATTCATTACTGTTTGAAATACGAATCCTTTTGTAAACAGCTAAAATAGACTTTTTTGTTTTTTAGAATGTCTAAAAGATAATGACACAAATGCAATCTAGAGATATGTTGTTAAAACCAAAAAAGTTACAGTGAATACTCCAGACTGTAATTTTTTGAGATTTTGAGAATCCATGGTCTATTTTTATTGGTACATAACCTATTACTCAAGATATCCATAGCATAACAATAAGGGGTAGGAATAGTAAAAAACATCAACTGTTCACAAAAAAAAAAAAAAAAAAAAAAATACACGTTACATTTTAGTTGTGATGCCCATTAATATATTTATAAATTTGATTTGTATTCAAATCATGTGATGAGAATTCCTCACGTTAGAATTGAATTCAAAAGTTTTTTCTCGAAAAGTTTTTTTTTGAAAGTATATTAGTAAATTATTTCACATAGTGGAATCATTCTTCATTTAATACATAGTAATAGGGAATTGCTTACATCTTAACAATAGCGGATTTGAGTTCAATCAATCAACGCTCAGAGCACTTACCATATAAGGAGTTTAAAAAAAGTAGAAAATCGAGTTGTTGAAATTTACGAGCTACCATTGTGATAATACAACATGAATAAACGGGTTTTTTTATGGCATCATTATTCTGGAAGTTGTTCATCTTGTTAGAGGTATACACAATCAAATTTTTTATGAATACAAACCCTCACTCCTATATATATATATATGACAATTTAGTTTATTTTAAGTAACTACTAATTGAAGTTTCCCTAAGGCATAGATGGGCACCCTTTGTTCACTTGTGGGCCAAACTATGTTTTCCAAGACTGACTGCAGGCCAAGAGCCATAATTATAAATTTGCAAAATATGTATGCATACATAGTTATACTTATTTTATAATATTTTTTCTAAAATTATATGATAATTATAGATTTCAAAGGTCTCCGCAGGCCGTAGGTTGCCCATGCATACCTTAAGTTTTTAAATGAAAATTTGTCTATTTTGTGTAAGTACCATGGACCTACATCAACAACTATGTCTCTAAAATTGAGCTCTCTGTGACGTTATTGAAGCTATTTATGAATGATTAAATATATATTCTGTGCGTTGATAGGTTGAACTCAAAAGATCTTCTGTTAAGCACTGAAAAGGTTCTCTACCATTAAATGAAAAATATGACGTAGTCAAGAAAATTGTCTAGCCACCGACTGATAATTGGTCTGTCTATTTTATTTTTCGGAGAAAAGATTGATGATATAGATATATCAAAGATCTCATCGTGATATGCAACTTTGAGTAATCAAGATCTAGGCAGTCTTGAAACTGCTAAATATCCGTTTTAATAGATTATATTTCTTTCATCTAATTCTTAGATGCAACCTAAAAAACAAAACAAAAAACAGTGTAAATGATGCAATCGTTTAGACGAGAATACATATACTGAAATCATTATATTGGAAAAAATTAGTGTTTATGACATGCTGGTTTCCTATGATATAATATAACATTTGAACAGTCATATATACACATCTAACATATATTTATGTTATGACATAGTACAGAATCAAAGTTTCCATTTGTTCTATTTTCGGCTATTTCAAGGATTTTCATGAAAGGAACGAATTGGGGCATTATAAAATCTGAAAGGGGGCATATGCTCCCATTACGAATGAACCGTGTAAATGATCGACATATTTCCACCCTCACCTATTTCACCTTCGTATTTTGTGGGTCCCTAATACAGAAAGCACAACGTATATTTAATTTTAAAATTCGTCAATATCATAATTGTAGGATTATACCATGAGTTATCAGTCTTCAAATCACAATCGTGATTTCACGTGTGTATGTGATATTGATTATGTGAAGCAGTACAAATAAGCGTTCTTTGAGTCATTGGTTCGGAAGAAGTAGATTAGTTCATTGGGAACAGATAGACGGTCAATCATAGTGGCTTATAAACTATAATTCATAAACAACTATAATTTACAGTTGCCAAATTGATTGAGCCACCCTTTTATACACAAAGAACTCAATACATCACAAAATCATTTATATTTGCATTAAAATAGGGGTTATACATATATCATATACCCTCGCTTTATGGTAAAACTACTATTCATAACTATCTAATAATTTTATTAAGTAGTCAAAGAATAATATGATAGTGTCAATTGATGGTTCTAATATCTAAAAATACAGACAATTGGATACAAAGTTCAACTTATAGAAATTTGTTGAAATGTGAAATCGAACCCTAATCAATGAAAAAATGGAATTTATGTTCATAGTAATATATATAACATGCATTATAATAATCTAGTTAATGTAATCCAACATAAGTGTATTTAATCGCCTAATAAGATGCAAAAAATACAATGTTAATCGATATTACAATCGAAGCAAGGTACCTCCTTTAAAAAAAAGTTGTAATATTAAACTTATTCTATAATAATATAAGGCATTGTATGATTATAATGAGAGTAGTCAATTATGTCACGAAACCTCTTTCCAGCATTACGTGTAATAGCACACGGAACATTTATACTTTATAACTTATAAAGTATAAATGTTCCGTGTGCTATTACGAGTGCTATTGTGTGAATTATTTTCTGTATAAGTACTACCCAGGTTATTGTAAGAATTTTTGTGTAGTATAATTTATTAATTATTTGCCTCTTGAATTTGGAATCAATTTGTAATATCCATATTGACATAATTTTATGCATATTATTGACAATTTCTATTCAAGGGTATTTATAAAATGATTTGGCGACAAGGTTTTGGGCTTATATTTTAAGTTATTTTGCAGGTATGTCGAATTTTTTTAAACAAAAAAAGTTGACAAAATTGATTAAGACTCCGTTTAATTTGTTTTTTTCCTTCCATATTAAAATATGGTTCTGCATTATACTAATAGCATAAAAAAAATATTATACAAGAAGACATTGAAGGTTGAACCGGTGTTTGTTAAAGGTTTTAAAGGGCATATGTTTGTGTTTTATGACAAAAAGTATCATTTGACGAGTGCTGTTACAGAGTGTAATTATCTAGAATTTTAAAGCACTGAACATTTAGAACATTATTGAATAGGAATAGTCAATAATAGGCATAAAATTCTGAAGTGTAAATGTGAAATTATTTTTTTTGTATATTTTTGTATATTGACACTAAATCACTAAACTATAATATATATGCTAATATTGAAATTATCTAATAATAAGTTGATTGAATTACATACATATTAAAGCGATTAATTATATTATGATTTATTCGTTAATTTTCAAGTGTGCTTATTTAATTTCATAAAAGATAATTGATATACGACTCTAATTAAAGATTGAGTGGCAACATGGTATATGTATTTCCATTTTTAACAGAGAAATTACTATTTATACGTACATACTATGAAGTATTTTGTGTAGATATTACTTTATTACATTTTTGTGTATAACATAATAATTTGAGTTTGTTTTTTGATTTCTTATATAAAAAACATACTTCTTTGACAACATTTTTCAATTTCCCCTCGGGGGAGGTCACAAAATTTACTGTCAGTTTTTTTAATTTACAATATTTTTCATCAGTAGTTTTAACAGCTAAATAGCTCATATCTATATCTGTCATCTTGTTACAATAAAATAAATTTACATCATTAATGCCTATGGTTCAAATGTCAAATCTTCCCCTTTTTTTCAATCTATTATAAATAGTAAATATCCTTTTCTTTTAATTGGAGACTTAAATGTGGACTTGAACCAACCCAATTAAAAATATCCAAACAGTTTGATGCTAAGAAAGGTCATTTAAACTTTTGATTTGGTCGACATGACTGAAAAATTGAATTCTGGAATAATTCCTGTCAATTGCACAATTTCACCACCTAAATGACATTTCCTACGTTTCACTCTGTTTCATCAAAGTTATGTCCCTAATATGAAACGTTTTTAGAATGGAAACGATCCGTTGCCTATAATGAAATTTATTGGTGGTTTATGTTTGACAAATAAAACTACTTCAAACTTGTCTTCCGTTTGGGGATGCGCACAGAGGATTATATGGAGGATGGCTCCATTGTTCCAGGGGGGATTCTACAGTGGATATTATAGACAGAATGACAAAAAAGAAGTTTTTCTTCAATAATTTAAAAAAACCAGTATAACTTGAAGAGTTGGCTGTAAAAAATAGACTTTTCACCCTCCATGATATAGATAGTCAAAGCTCATTTCATAACGAAAGGTTCCGATTTCCTCTGAAGAGAGCAGCAGGGAATTTTTGTTTGTTAGAGACCTGGTATCTAAAAATGTCCAGTCCTTTTCAGTCGGGCATTGAGGAGAGTTCCATTATTTCCAAAAGTACATGGAACGTCTCAATTTACCTGAGAATTGGAAAAATATAATTCTGGGATCCATAAACAAAATTTTAGAGAGCAATAAATTAACGGCACAGCTTCAGATATCGGCTGACTTGATTAAATTTTAATTACCATGTAAGGACTGTGGGCTACTTTTTAATTCAACCATCCACGATTTTGTTGATTGTCAGGGTGTGAAGATATTGAAATATTTTATCAATCTCAATGTTAGAGGGATGGAAGGAAATAGTGTCTAAAAATATTGCAAAGCAATAATCCTATTCGGCCTTAGCAAGGATGAATCCTAGGATAGAGCGACAGCCATCAACAATTCCCTGTTAAGTGCTTAATCTCTTATTGCAAATAGAATAACAAGTTATAAGCCTATCTTTCACTTTGAATTGAGATCGATTCTACTTTCGGCTGCAGCAAGGTTCTGCTTGCTGCTTTGGATCTCAAGATTCCCTCTCTTATAGATGACTCGTGGACATATGCAGCCAATGAAGTCAAATACTTCCCTTCCCTTTGCATCGTGTATAATGACACCATCAAAAGACTTTTAAAATGCTCAAAAGATTGCAAATAAATTTTATATTAAGTGGATTTTAGTCCCCTTTTTTAATTGTTCCCCCCCCCCCCGGTTTGTTCAATCATGATTCTAAAATTTTAAACTATTTACTAATGTTTACTTATGTATTTTTTGTATGCATTAACATCATGTTTATATACTTTTTTTTACTTTGTTTATTAAAATGAACTGTGAAATATATATATATATATATAAAGTTTTAAGCCCATATTTAATACCGTAATTCATCCTTGAACTTTTTCTTAATGTTAGCAAGAAAATTAAAACAGTAATGGATCAAGAATTAACCCTAGTTTACTCAAAAACTGTACATTAAAAAAAGTGACCCATCTGAAAACGTATAATTTATATTTGCCTTGCCGCTGCAGAATTTACCTTGGATATTCATGGAAATAAAAAGTTATATTCATGTTATAATGCGAATATTGATGAATGTTTTTAATTAACCACTAAACCTCATATCTATATAGTCTTAATGCATAGAGTAGTTAATTAATTATTTCAACAACAAAAACGACGACATAATAATAATAAGAAAAAATGAATTAAGCCATCTAAATCTGGAACATCAATTATATCATGCTCTACATATGTATAATATAATCCATTGAATATAATTGATAATTCTGAATGACAGAAATTCAGGTCATGACATGAAAGGTCATTAAGCATAGACGTTCCGTGCCTAATACATCACTATTCATGAGTAAGAACAATTTTTTATTCTCATAAATAATAATTACTGTCATTGTTCAACTAAATATTTGAGTCATTCAAGATGACAAATGGATTGATATGAATCAGAGCATCTCAAATCAAATGCAAATTTTAAAAGACAGTCTTTTAAATGATGTATTAACTTTTTTTTTCCCCATATATTGAGGATTTATGTTCATAAATGTGTAAGTAAAGAAAATAAAAAGGAATATTTGTCATGTTGGCAAGGAACAATAATATGAATTTATATTTATTTAATAAGTCATTTCAATCTTTAATAAGAGTAATAATAATTAAAATATCAAGTCAAATATTTAAATGATTTAACAAATAGGTACTTAATTATCCATATTAAACAAAATTTTTAGTTTGTATTTAAACATTGTTCAAATATATTTTAGTTACTTAATGATTTAATTAATGAAGGAGGAATTATAAAGTTTTAATATTTATTATGGTTTTTTTTTTCAAATTTGAAATAAATTTACAAATTAAAAGCAAACTAAAAATCATAATTTAAAATGAGTACTTCATTTTTTTATTTTCAGGATTCATTTTGGCTTATAAATCAAAACTATGAGACGTACCCATTACATTACATTATTAATATTTATACATACGCAGTGAAAACAGTAAATTTCATCCTCTAGGGCAGTGCTTCTCAAATAGTGGGGCGCGCCCCCCTGGGGGGGGCGCGTGTGACCCTGTTACAGACTAAAAAACAATGTTAATAAAGTTATTCTTTGTTGTAAGTTGAACTGTATCTCTTTCTTTTTTATTTTCTTTAATGTTAACAAGATTACAATGTTATGCAGAGGTGTATTCATAACAATTTTATAGACAAATGATATTATTTATAGTCGCCGCGAAGAGTGGGGGGGGGGGGGGCGCGAATTGTTTTCTTCTTGCTAGGGGGGGCATACCAGAAAATAATTGAGAAGCACTGCTCTAGGGTAATAATCAATAAGTAAGTAAGATAAAATTTTTAATTTTTTGTTGGTCCTAATTCCTAGTTGTTTTTTTTTACTTTGTCATGTAGATTAAAGAATAATTTTAAAATTTAATTTGTTTGACATTTAGAGGTTACTCAACGCCTTCAAAGATAAGAAAAAGAAATGAGCATGTCTCATTAGTCATTGAAATGAGATTGGAAACAAAAGCAAAAAAACACATGAGGAAACATATTGGGAAATTTTGTAAAATGTAAATTCAATAATTTTTTATAAACATCCAAAACTGAGACTTGTTATCATTGTATCCCATTTTATATTGTGAAAGGTACTCATTACTTTTTACCAAGAAGATAGTATTACAAATTATTTTCAGCAATAGTTAGTAAAAAAAAAAACAACTTTAAGCAAGTTTCATTTATACATTACCATTTTAAACAATTAATACTATCATATCAATTAATTATGTGTAGTAGTTTTAATTATTACATATGTATATACATATGTAAATTTTGAGTGCATAAAAATTCTAAAAACTTTTATTGTAAATCAATGCAATTTATTTAACAAATAGAATTATGTTCGAGACAAAAGCTTCACAAATATTATTTTTTGACATGAACACCGATTTAACATACAAAAATAAAATAAAAATGAAAACTGATTAACTGTTTTAGTAATGTATTGGTTTAATTTTACAATCAATTTGAGGACTTTTTTTTTTGGTAAAAATCTATTTTCAGAATTTAATGACCAATTGACAAAGTAATTTAATTCAATATTAACTTTTTATACTTCTAAATCTACCTATCTCCATTTGTGATAATCATCAAATCAGCAAGCAGTTTTTTTAAAGTATATTAAAGATATTTCAAGTACAACAACTCTGAAATAAGACTTAGCTGTCATATTTTATGAAGTTAAAATGAGAGGAATGAGCACAAAGCTTATTCATTTATTTTGTTGGTAATTTAAACAGTGGACTGAAAAATACTATAAATTCAAAATTTAAATGTACGTGATAATTTTGTAATGTATATAAATTTAGCAGAGAAAGTTAATTGACACCAAAGAGTAACTTGTTCTCATTATTTAAAAAAATAAACTAGGTTAGAGAAGTAAAGAATGAATACCATTACATCAATCACAAAGTTTGATGTCAATGCATTATCTAACGAAAGAGGCAAAGGAATGCTTAAGGTTAATGTAAGATGAAAACGAAAGATTGTGGGCAAAAGTTTAGAAGGACATGACGTGATAGGAATTGAGACTCCTTACTTATTTATAATAATTATAATGAAGCAGTACTTATATTTATTTTTATTTTAAATTGCTTACATAGTTTGCAGATCAAATCCATAGACATTTAAAATGGAAAAAAAAAACAAAAAAACATTGGAGATAATTTCTGAATATGAATGAAAATTAATTACCAATTTTCTTTTGAAATAAATAACACTGGTCAACAGTCAATCAAAGACTCCCAGTAGAGCTACTAAAAAACAAGTACAATAGACTAAAGTAGAAGTGCGCGGAAGGATTTCAGCTGATTTTGTAATCCTTCTGCCCATTAATAATTTATAAGCTCTACCGTGAGTCTTTGATTTCTGGCGAACTTTTTCTCAAAATGGAATGAAAATTTAAACACTTAGATGGACGATTTATTCTTGATTAAGGATTCTTATGGGGCACTTGACATTTCATTTGAAAGATGTGAGTTTGAGATTTGAATATATTCCTTATTAATCCATTTCATCTAATATTCGAGGAATTATTTAAGTAACAAACGTTTTGGTCGACTTTTGGGCCTACTCCCAACGCATGTGCCCCAAGGAACCCCTTTAGATAAAAAAAAGACTGGAATTGGAATTTGCATTAAATACACTAACGGATAATTATTTTTTAATTGACAAAATGCGTATCCTTCTGGGCTTAAATTGAAGTTGGAAAATGGGCCAAAAAAGCTAAAAAACTAGGGTTCAATTTCTCAAAAGCCGTCGGACTCTCGAAAAAAACACAAAGATACAGATTTGATATCAGTGTGCAAAATTGAATAAGTTATATTATACCTATAACCCTTAGGATTTTTGACATTTCAAATTTGTTGACCTCTGTAATTAATGAATTTAGTAAATTCTAAATATATTGAAATTTCAAAATTTTTTCTTTTTTATAAATAATATACATTAATATAATTACAATTATTAATAACATACATTTAACTCTTATTACCTTAAGAGCCAATTTTGGAAAACTCCAGCCACCACGGGAAATTTTTTATAACAGAAAATGTTTTTATAAATATATACAACCAAATGCTTTTATTCATGAATACATGCATATACATCATTTATCTCACGATTATTTGAACAATAGGTTTTCACCTCTATTTGCCAGCAAATTAAATTTAAATAGCCTAAGACTTTTTTCAAAAAACCGAAGCAAATATTTTTTTTACGTAAAAGAGTAATTATTTATGCTTCAAATAAACTTTTGGGTATTTTGATGTAACTCCTATCAAAACAAAACCTTTAAAAAAGATACTTTTTTATCTTTACATAGTATTGTCTCAGAAATGAAAGATCTCATATGAAATATAAACCCATATTTAGAATAAACATTTTTTTTGTTCGCAGAAAATAGGTTCATTTATATTTATACATCTGATTTTTTTCCTTCCTTAAAAGTTGCCTCAAACCTATAAAAATGTAAAAAAATTAAATAATAAATTCTTGAAAAACAGATTTGATACAAAAGAAAAAATAAACTAATTAAGGATTTGTAATCATTGCATGAAACGCTAATAAGCAAATTAGATATGGAACTTAAAAGATTTTTGTTGTTTATTTCTTTGTTATACAAAAAGATTCGACAACATATGCTGTGAAACAAACGCAAAAATAAATATACTACTGTCGTGACTCAAAAGATCTTTATTTAATCATCAAAATTCATTTCATTCCCCTTAAAAGTAGTCCCTCCAATGCAATGTACATGCGCCAACGTTTATTCTAATTTTCAAAACATTAAAGAATTTTTATTAGGTCAATAATTACAGAACAATAACTGCTGAGCTTAAATTTCCTATAAAAATTTATAACCGATTGGTCGATTTCTTGAGTTATATGTTATGTATCTTGAGAAATAAACCACGTATATTCTCAAAATTTCAAAAGAATAAAGTCTGAAATATTAGTCATTTAAACTTTTTTAATTTGAACAACATTTCTCTAATTATCTTTTAGACAATTTAAAAGACAAAAAATTATAATTTAACAGTTGTCAAAAGGACGCGTATCTCAAGCACTAATGAATATTTTGATGTGATATATGGCAAAAATGTCAGAGTGCCAACTGAAAATACAAATACATATATCATTATCTGAATCATCAAAAAGTTGAATTTATGTCTGGATTTTTATTTGACACCATAACTAGATGTCATAAAATACCTAATTCTAAAAGTGTTTTGTTGATGTTCCCGGACATTATATATGTCTGTATCTATAAATAAGAGTACTCACAATGCTTTTAAAAGGATGTCACGACTTGACATGATTATCTACATATAATTGTTTTTTGAATGACTGAAAATTAACCTGAATTACTTGTTACACATGTTTGTTTAAGTAAGGAGAGTAATAAAGTGTCTATGTTTATAAATGTTCATTGTATAACTACATAGTGATACAACCTAAATATTCTTTGTTCTCATCATGTTTGATAAGAAATCAAGTTTTGATGAAAACAATTTAAATAACTTTTAATTATTGTACTGAATAATGGTCAAGGGATGTATCTCCCTGTACCCTTCAGACACATAAAATACATATTATGTGTCCAAAGATACGTAGATACGTGACACATTGTTAGGTTGTACTCTAATTCCAATTCAAAAATGCGTACACTTAAGTCATACAAACTATGCTGAAAAAGTGTTTTAAACCTTTATTTGTTCTCGAGCTCTAAAAGTTTGTTCATCTCAATGGTGTTCTCAAAAAATCCCTTGAATTTATGTATTTTTTTTTGCAGGCGATTTTTTAATTTTTTTGTTCCTTATTAGTGAGTTGAACTTTGACTGATTAAACTCAAATTAACTCTTGTTACTGAGCTATGAACAATTTCCAACTATTATAAATGAAAAATGGTTTCAAGTTTGGAACGATTTTGGACTTTTTCTCTTCTTGATGAAGAGAAATGTTGAGAGATGCGAAAAATATTGCTATTTGTTATGAATACTGCGTGTTTTGAAACATGGTCTTTTGCTCTCAGAATCCCATAGTTATCCATGTTTATGCCTGTGTAGCCGATAAAATTCTCTTTTTTCAAATACATACCAACTATATATATATACATACATATGGCTTTGGAGTTTTTCAACTTTTCCAAAGTGGTAACTATGTCACAGACACGGAGGCACACTCTAAGACTCCAGGCATGAATGTATATGTAAATACTTTATAATTTTTGTTTTATAATAAAGAGTGGGTTTTTTTCCCTAACCAGGGTTATTATTGACTCTTTTCACAACGGCATCCTCAAAACACCAAATATTTTTGAAATATAATTATATATTTCTTTATTTTTTTTGAAAATTCACCTCATGCTCCTTATTAATGTTTTGAATGTTGATTTGTTAAACTGACTACAAGACGTTCCTGCTATTAAATAGAAAACTGGCTAACTACTACTACTCGTTAATTGTGGGTCCTTCTCTTCTTCTTTTTATTTGATGAAAGGTTGAGAGATACAAAAAGGATCACAATCTTTTAAAAATAAATCCAAAATGAAATATAGAATGTAGATTTGTACTAACAAAGGGGAAAAAAGTATAAATATAAGTTGGTAAACAATGAAAATTGTAAACCGATATATATTATGTGTTATATCCACATCACTTGCTTTTTATATCTATAAAATAAAATTAAATCAATATATCTGCTGAACTATACCATTTAGAAGTAAATACTTTTTTGCAAATGAAAACTTAATTGATCACGCTTCAAATAAATGCCTTTTGTTTAATTAAAGAAAAAACCTTGGTGCTATACTTACTCAAACAATTGACCTATATATTTAATTTTGTCTGGAATATATGGGTTTATTAAAAAAATGTTATAAACTCATATTAGGAATAGTCATAAAATTTTCATAATAACAAAAGATTTTATATATAGATTTCTGGGATTTTTTTTTTCTTACTAACAAATGTTTAAAGCTACTTATAAAATTGCAATTAATGTTGCTTGAAAGTCAGATTTGAAGTCAAAACACATATTAAATATTTGTAATGAGTGCATCAAGGTTGTAAAAGTCACCCACATAAATACAAATAATTTCTGAGAATATCAAAAAAAAATTCTCAAGTAGAATTTGTAATCTACACAACCTCAAAAATGTATGAAATGAAATGAAAAATACTCTTTAAAACAACAATATACTCTTGCTTTGCTCTCTCTCTCTCTCTGACAAATTAGTGTGTCATATTGACTTCATATTTCACAATTGAATTAATGACTTTTTAAGAAATGAACAAAATACATAGAGCAGACTAATAAATGAAATTTTTTGAATAAACGGGAATTTTAAATTCATGTATAATTTATGTATATATAACCAGGGATGGAAACAATGGCGATAGTAGCTCCTTGACTTTGTACGTTCACAGAGTAACTTCTAATATGAAATGTAATCGTTGTTTTAAAATATAATATTTTTATGAATTATTTGTATCCTCTTTGTACTTATATTTTGGTTATTAAAAGGAGAAGCTCCACGTTTAAATTTAGAGTATAAGAACCTTTCTCCCTTGATCGGAATGATTAATTATTATTATATTATAGTTAATCATAAATATATTTCAGATAATACCTTGAATTAAAAAAAAATCCGATGAAAGGAAGAACTTATAAATTAATACTAAAAGGGTTTGACCTAATGGTTAATAGGTCTAGTCACAAGAGGCTAAATGGTTATCGTCAAGACATTGATATGAATACTGTATACCAACCAATATAAAAAGTATTTTTTTAAATACTATTAAAATGGATTAAATGAATTAAATATTTTCTACTTATGAATAATCATTTGTTCAAACACTTTTGAAAATCAACAATTCAGGAGTGACTTGGATTAGAAGGAAGAGCTGAGTGGTTTTTACCTACACCCCCCCCCCCCAATCTTATAATTAAAAAAAGGTCATTTCTTCAATTAACTCCTTGTTTACGTAACATTAATCAAATCAGAAGGCTACATTTTGGCATTTGCCAATTGAACATTATTTAACGATATTTTCTCTTTAGTAAACATTAACAAAATATATACATATATTTTTTTTAGAAGCAATTGAATGTCAAAAAATATAATCATATATACAAATATACATATATTTGTAATAGCTTGGATAAAGTGTATCTTTTCCCATTTGGAATAACAAGGCCTAGATGACTATGACTATAAAATAAAAATCATGACCAAAAGATACATTGAAGCAAGTTCATATATGTATACCGACTTTATTACCAATTGGAGATATACCTAGTATTGACATTTGAAATGTGGATTCAGAAAGTAAAATAAATTGTACTATGAACACAAACTAGATTTTTCTCTGTATCAGTTCATTATTATAATCTTGCGAGGCTTGATGTGAACTTATTTCCTGCTATGTATTAAATGAAGAATGGCTTCTACCAATTAATTGACGGGCTTTTTCTTTTCTTTTTGGAGGAGATAGAATACGGATCACATTCTGATGAAAATACCTGTATACCTAATGGCTGACAACTTCTTTCTGTTCAGTATCAATTTCATCAGACTGAACTAGACAAAATGTATGTAAATTCCTGAAATGTCTGTTTTTATGTAGAACGATCAAAGGCAGACTCACAAATTGATAAAGGAGATAAAAATTAAACGAACGTCAATCATTTCTACACAAAAGATAAAAGCAAGAGCTGAAATGTCATGAACATTTATTCATATCATTTTTTTTTATTTTGGTTTCCCATAAAACTGATGCTGATAAGGCCAAGGGTTCTCTCTTTTGAGAATCAAAATATGACCACTCTAATCCAAACACAGTGTAGATCATCTTGTTCCGTAAATATGTATAAACTATATTTACTTTGATGGGTATTCAATAAACAAATCTTTGTTTATTAACGTGTGTTATTATTAAATTGTCTCCCATGTTTTCAAGATGGATCACACAAAAGAGTCATGAATGACGTAGTTTTATTATTATAGGGATAGGTAGGTCTCGGTAATGAAATATAATCCCATCTTGATTTATCAACATGTTTACATGTCTTAATAATCTATATTCACTGTTTTATCCTTTTTTTAAGCATATTTCAACTTCATCATGAACCACTGAACCGATTTGAAAAAAATTTAACTGCAAGTTTTACAATGACAATTGGAAGAGTCAACATTATACACTTTTTTTTTCTTTTTTTTAAAAAAAGGAAAAATCATGCTCAAGGATAATTAGTTTAAAATGATCTTGCTAATACCAAAGAAAATTATTTTCATATCAGCTAAGTATTATTCCAAACTGCTAAAATACTATACGTACATATGGGATGTAAAATTTGTTCTATCTCGTTTTCGGCCCTTGAAAAACTTTGCAAGTTTAAGGCATCATTTTCACTAATACATACAATAAATAATTCGCGTTTAGAACATTAAACGCCGAGAGATCAACAATTGACCCAAAGATACAGCTTAATTCTTCATGTAGTAGCGGGAACAATTTTATTTTTTTGTCTTAATAATGAACTTAGTGCAGTGTCAGAGCCAAGGGGACTGGATTCATGAGTAGGGAATGGACTTTTATAGAGACAAATGACAGTTTTCACGACGATTCTCCACTAACAAAAAAATTTGTATTGTACTGTTTTTTTTCAGCCCTCGATTTTTTGTCTACTCTTGTCCCTTTGTTTTAGAACTATACCTCTTCAAGTTCAATATGGGAATAAATAATAAGGAACAATATTCATGAAATTTAATTTATGTAACAATAAATTTAATAGAATCTAATGTCAACAAAATTAATTACATCTACAAAACGATTCTGGATGCTAGCTATACAATTATTACAAATCATAGAGGTAATTTCATTTAGTCTTTTTTCAATTAATTGTTTCAGAGCTCTTGATCTTTGCTCCGAAATGCTTAAATAATTTCTTTCATCATTGAAAATATTCTCGATTTTTCTAGCTAATTCTCTTTTCACAAACGCTCTTAATATTGACTAAATATGCTCAATTTGATTGAACATAGGGTAAGGCCCAAGTCTTAAAATTTTGTGAATTGAAAACTCTTCTCCATTCAAAACATCTTCAATTCTGGAGTGGACCGGAGCATTATCAATAACAAGTACTACTGGCCCTCCATATACATCCTTTGCTTTTTTTTAGCATTCATGTACCCACTCAATTGCTTATTCCCATATTGAACTTGAAAAGGTATATAAGCGTTGATTTGTTTAACTCGAATGAGCTGATGTTCAGCTCGGAACAACTCCATTCTATTAAATAAATAATAATTTTATTCATTTTGGAAGAATTGGCTTACAACTACCAACTGATATTGGACCTTTTTTTCTTATTCTTTTTGAAGAAAAAGCTGCAAGTTACTATAAGAATAACAACGTGTTGTAGGATTAAAAAAGAAAAAACAACGGTTGGTACTATTTAAAAAAAAAAATAAAAAACTACCTTAATATCCTTATTAGATCCTTGTGTAGGAAATATTTCTCACTAGAAGAAAAATTAAAGAAATATCTTTTACCATTGTTGCAGTATATGTATACATAGAATTATAATATTATTGCTGTATCTAATGCTATTTTAAAAGTAAAAAGTTCTCTCTACCCCCACTAACCTCATAGCAGTAATACATTTAAAAAAATGAAGAAATATAAATGTACCTATGTATATATATTTCTGTTAATAATAAAAAAAACCATAATGACTAGTGATGTCTAAATTATATGAATAAGATTTATTTGCATTTTGAGACCTTAATTGCATTATTTACAGTTTGATCCTATGGCATAAGACCTCTCTTTGATAAAGAACCAACTTCAAGATCCTGAAGGAGAGAATCACTCAGACTACTTCTTGTTCAGGCCTTGTCCACCATTAAGAAGGTCTGTGAGAGTTTAACCATGTCCATGTTTGCTGACAAGCTAGAAGAAATCCTCTAGAAGAACCCAGGCAACCAATATGAGGAGCAGGGATCAGAGGATCATTCAGTGGAACAAAGACTTGCTCGAAAAAAAAGTATTTCAAAAATACACTCTATTTTGATGAGTTTATTTGCATTTTTGCCTTTTTTCCTATATTTTTATGCGTTATTAGGACATCACTAATCAATACTCATAAGTATTTTGGTCTAAAACAAATACGGTGTTGTTATGAGAAAAGGAAAAACGTTTGGTACTCTTGCTTTAAAAAAAATATTTTCATTCTTTGTTAAACCGTTGAAGGGGAAGCATCAACCTTTAAAGGAAGAACTATAAGATTCTTGCGAACATTAGTTGTAGATTTTATTAAAAATAAATGGTATAAATATGATTATGATATTCTTCCTTAAATAATATTGTTTAAATGTTAAAGTTTCCCTTTAAAAGAAGACATAATAAAATTATAGTTTAAATATACTTATAATATTATCACTGCACCTTAATTATATACGGTTCTTCTTCCTGTGGTAGTAGTACTAATAACACACTTTGAACTCCCCCCCTCCCATCCAAAAAAAAAAAAAGAAAAGCCATATAACAGGTAGCTCATGTTCATAAAGGTAAAATAAGTTTCGCTCCTACCTAATCCTCGCACTCTACAAAAGTCACTTCCCATTCCAAGACGCAATGCATTTCCTTACGTTGTTTTGTAAACCCACATTTAATCAAATTTGATGTACTTTCATTAACTATTGACTAAAAAAACCAAAAAATCAAAAGCTATCTTTTTGAATATTTAATAGATAATAAAAATGTTTCTTTGTTGGCGTAATAGGAGTAATAATTGAATTAAGTTTGTTCCATATTTAGGATAACATATGTTGAGTGAACGAATTATATATAAATATAAGGATTTCGCGCCCTTTTTTTGATTTTTGAATATGATGCTTGTACTAGTTATTGATTTGTACAAATAAATAATAATTCCACCCAAAATTAAAAGTTGACAGGAAGAAAAATACAGTTCCTTCAGATTTTTCCTTTCCCTTTTGAAAGTCAAGGTAGCGATTAAATAAAACAGTTAGTTCTATTTGTGGATTATAGTTATATACAAACTCCTTTCATCAATTTGTTTTTCATGGATCACATTATTTTGTTGAAAATCTTGATACTGACTTTCAAGTCAGTACCTTTTAGGAAGAGAATGTAGCTCATACGTACAAACAAATTTATAATCATATTATCCCATACGTCTATCAAGATTAGAGTAGCAAATTTAGATCGTAATCGTATTAGTTCTTGACATTAATTCGTATTCATTTAGTACATGTATGTACTATATGATTTTTAGTCCAATTTATTATTTTTTGATCATGATATTTTTAGATAGGCTGTAATAGAAAAGAAGAAACGTTATCTGTATGTTTAAAAATCCAAAGACTTCAAATGATGTCACATTTACTACACTTTTCTTAGATCTGAATGATGAATAAACTAAAAAGAACAAAAGTAAATCGTCGATTTTCCTTATTTTTCAGTTTGAACAAACAAGATATAGAAAAATAAAAAGTTTTTGAAAATGATTAAAAAACTTTATCATAACTTTTATTAATTTTTTTTTTTAATTTATTGATTCTATTAGAGGTGAAAAATTGACTTTGAATAATAGTAGGCAAAAATTATTTCTATAAACCCAAACACTCAAAAAAGCAATCTGTGAGAGAAAAACTGAAATCAATTTTTTATTACATTTAAATCTCAAAGTAATTGTAATGATTTTCCCCCTTCTTATTGTTCCCTTGTGTAGTCAATTCGGCATTATGGGACAGACTTAAAACCTTATATCTGCTTTATAAATTTAGATGGATCAATAGGTCATGAGGTAAAATTAGATATTACAGCGTCAGTCAGGATTATGCTATAACACATTTTCATTACAATACTTTTTTTTTTTAATCAGTCATTTACTCGCATGTTATTTCGTAGCACTGATAGTCTTGAACTGTTGGATTTAAACAGCCCGGCTTATCCAACGAATCATTTATCTGGATGGTTGAGGTGCAGCTAAATATACTCAAATGGATAATGACTAAACATTAGTATTCAGTATTGAAAATCACTTGAAACATTGTACTTACTTTTTTTTGGACTATTAAATAAAAGGACTGGAAATAAAATTGAGTTAGCTGTCGACTGGAGGCTGAAATTCAATTCATTTGTTATTTCTCTATTCTATTTTTTTGAATGTGGTGAAAGGTGTCAAATATATTTTTAATATGCAAGAATATCAATATTCGAGTGTTTTATGGAGAACAACAAATGCTCAGAATTATTATCATTTTATTTATTAAAATATCTATAATATAATTAGTTATTAAAAATAATGTTTATTATGGTCCATAGTCGAGAAGAATTATTTAGTTACCAGTTAATAAGCATGGGCCTTTTTGTATTTGTCTATGAGTTGAAAAGGTTGAGAGACCAAAACAAAAAAAAGAGTTTTTTTTTTTCTTTCTTTTATCGCTTGTCTCGTTGGTTGAATTCAATTTAAATATTTTATGACTTCTGTTTCAGAAACCTTTCTCATTGTATCACTTACTTTGAGTCTATATATTAAAACCTTTTGTTCTATTAATTAATGTAGATATATTTTAACACCACGCGAGAATATTAAAGAAGTATTAATAATACACTACACAAGAACACAAAACCTGAAGAATGAATCATTGCTTTTTGACATTATTTATACCCCTTTTGGAACAACTTTATATTATATACATAATTTACAGCAAAAGAGTATCACATCCCCACATATTTAGGACTCAGTCCATAAATTTTAATCAAATATCCGTAAACCTTAATAACATGTTTAAAATGATTGGTATATTTATATTTAGTTTAAAAATGCTTTAATTAAGATTTATTACATATACCTTATATGTTATTTTTTTTGAGACATTAAAGTATTACAACGCATTTTACATCTACTTTCTCATATAGGAGCAAGACCTTTATATGTAATTAGCTGCTCCTTCGAAGAATTGATTAATTAATTCAAAAGAAAAAAGAATTTCAGCTAACTTCTTGATCCTTCTGGGCGCTACTATTTTAGCCTTAAAATTATAGCGATTTTTGGTCGAAATGGAGTCTAAATTTTCACACATACTTAGAATTTAAAAATAAAACTAGACAATGTCTAGTATTTCCAGAATACTTCTCGGAATACCTCTTGAAATTTTTTTTTTGTTTCGTCTAATCAATTTTATATTTATATAAAGTTCAACTCTCTATTAATACTTATAATTTGATACTAATAGTGCCATCATATCTAAACAACTCATTTCATTATTATCAATGTGTGTATTTATGAATGTACACCATTACATAATTGATCATATTTGAAAAATGACTGTACATATATTCATATTCACCTTTTCAGAAGAAACAAATTTGATGAGCCCATGAATACCTAAATCAGCCTACCCTTTTATGTGTAAACAATCATTACTGATTTATAAATCATTTTATCACTCACTACATTCAAAAAGTATTCATGAAGGACTTATTTAATTATAGGGGAAAGAAAAATAAAGCCTAATCATAGACCTAATAGGTAATGGCGCTCAAATTACTTTCTTTTGTATCATACAAAGTTTTAAATTGTATGTATTAATATTATATACATATATATCATTAGAATTATTGTTTTTTCAATATTGATCTATTGACAAGGAGTCAATAATTTGTTTTGCACTAAACCAATTACACTAATTTGCAGAAAATGCTTCTCTCCTCTTTTTTTTTTCAATATGTAATAATGAAATTAATAGTTACAAACTACAATTCATTGTTTATTATCAATTAGTTTATGGTAGGCTGTAGCTTTTCGGAGTATGTACAGCTATTTTGTTGACGAAGTTCATTGAAAAAGAAGAGAAGTTTAAAGTCAATTTGACTACTTGAGGTTCTGCAATTTTCCTTGCTGTTTTAACTTGAATAATTACTAGAGATCTATCGATTTGTGGACTGACAAATTCATTTTCATTTTTTTAAATTTAATGTACGTATCTTTCCTTTCTCAAGTGCCCCTTTACTTCCAATTAAAAGTTCATTTTCAGAGTCGACAGATTATACAGAGAACTAATTGAATTAATATTTATAGAAAATTTGCTTTATAAAATACTTCTTTTGAGGGGAGTGAAATGAATTTTGGTGATTAAATAAAGATTTTTTGATTCGCCATAATTTTTAATTTTAATTGAGACATAATGTTTTTGTTACACTGTTTGTGGCTTTGAAATTTGTTCAATTTAATTATTGATAATAAGTGTTATGACGAGAAAAAATGTTTTTTGAGACAATATGATTTTTTTCAGTTATATTAAACAAAAGTTCAATAACTCTCTACAAGAATGGCCGGTAACTTTAAAGGTTCCAATATCAAAATTGGTCTAAGAGTAAGTATTGAACCATTGCTTTTTTAGTTTTTTTTCTTTCCTTATACATTATGTAAAGAGCAAAATTTATATACTTTATTAACACTTCTAAGTTACGATATTATATCATTTTGTGTCTGTTAGAATGAATAAATTAATATTAAGAAATATGTATTGCAGTGTCATTTTTCAACCAATCGGCATTAATAGTTAGATATGACTAATTAAAGTTTCATATTTAGTCTTTTAATGCCACAACATATTTTAATTATATCCATATAACACGTCAATGGAAAATTGTTATATTTAGAACTGTATTTTTATAGTTTTCAGAACTGATAGGTTATGATCAAAGTGGGTGGTGACTTAGGGTACAATATGTAAGGAGTCATTGATATTGTAGTTTATTAAGAGGGGGGGGGGGGTCGCAAAGATATTGTGTCCGGGCACAAAATCTGCTTGAATTACAGTTATGATTATAACATTGATCAAAACAAATCGACTATTTCATAAAATAACAATTTCTAACATTTGAGTTATTCAACTCTTGCTTTTAAATAATTGTATTTACATCTCGAATCGAAAATACAAGTATTTGTGTTGCTATTTTTTTGAAATTCATCAATCCAGCAAACAACATACACTTGATTTTTCAGATCAAGAAAATATAGGTACATAAGAAAAAAATCGCCAAAAGTGAAAAACAACCTACGTTATTTATAAATAAAAAAATTAGGGAATTATTAATAAAAGAGCAATAAAATGGTTAAATTTAAATTGGTGAAATAATTATTCAATAATAACATATCTATTATCCATTTTAGAAGCAAAAAAGTTGTCCTAATGAAAATGAATAACCAGTTACTTAGATTTAGTGACGTGCACAGAAAGGGAAGGCGGGGATCAAGAGAGGTAATTGCACACCTTAACCGACTCAATTGTTGAAAAGCCATACTATAAATTCCCTTTTTCCCTTATTCTTCTTTTTATTTTATCACCCTTACCCTTCAAAAAGTCTGTTATTGCCTACCTAGCTATAATGACAACATTGGGGGGTATATGCTTGTAAACATAGATATCAACTGCGCATATTCAAACTCACATTTTTATTAGTGCCTCTACTGTGGCAACAGGCCTGGTTCTTTACTGATTTAATAAGCTATCAAGGTTTTATAATCAAAGAAAATATAAACAACTAATCCCTTTATAGATACATTCATGAAACAATCAGTAAACACTATAAAAGAAGAATGAATGACTATGAATCAAGTGAATCCAAAAAAGCCCTTTTCACCTTTGATTGATCTTTGACACAAGAACATTATTTATTTATTTTGAGAACAAATGAAGTAATTACCCACGTATTTGAATATGTAGCAGAGGTTAGGAGCTTGATGTTATTTTTGTGCCTTGATGTATGTAAGTAAAAAAATAAGGAGATTAAAGCCTACACACTAAAAAAAATAATAAAATAAGTATTTGTTTTTAAACATGTTTTAAAAGAACTTGATTCCACCGCTATTTCATGTCTACCCATAATAACACATTACTCAATGAATATAAATACTCTCAATATCTTAATGATGAGCTCGTCATTTTATGGGTAGCTATTAAATAATACTTTTTTGATGAAAATTTAAATATAATTACTATTTGGTGGGTGGATTTAAGTAATACTAGAATGGATTGAATTCTCTAATAAATTTATAATAATCGTCATTCTCTACACGTCGTTATCTTTACAATTTTTCCACCCCCCAAAAAAAAAAAAAAAAAAAAAAAACACGGAAAAAGGCCCAAAACCAATTGAAAAGCCAGGTCTGAGTTTTTTAATGACCTATCTTTTTTTAACTTTTACACATACAAATCTATTCAATTTGATATTTAAGATCTTTATTTTCCAGTTACGTCAGTATTTAATATTGTCTGTATATGAGTTATTGAGTGTCCAAAGAAAAATAACAAAATAATTTATGATTTGTGCTCAAATAGCCTAATCTAAATAGTGTATTATTTAATCGAAAAATATCACACATAGAATTTAAAGAAAAAGTATCTTATGGAAAAAGTCAATTGATTTAAAATAATTATTATAAAAAGTATACCCAGGATTTTATTAATGCTGCCACAACGACATATTATGTACAATGTACATAAGTACATAAGTAAACTTGTTGACTTGTGATATTTATTTAAAGTTATAAGCGGTTTATTTATTAAAGCCCTTTCCTTCAAATTATAAAGGTAAAGTATAAATTCTTCGTTAAATATTTTATATTTTCATCATTTTAGGTAAATGGAAGAAGCGTCTATTATTTATTTAAAATATTAGTCCTGTTCTTTCTAGAAGAATACATCTCTGTGTGCCAAACTTTTTTTTTACATTGTTTGTGTATAATATTTATTTAGAAATGGATACATACGGAAATTGGGGATGCTATTTTGTGGCTCAAATTTTTCATTTTAATTAGGGGTAAGTGAGAGTTAAGAAATAAAGGTAAAACAAAGTCGACTCTTACCTCTTGTAGTACGTTTTCTAAACGTGTCAATTGGTTGAAAAGTAAATAAATTCGAATTGTAATCTCTTTATGCAGGGAGCTTAGATATATACCTAAATAAAGAATGGTCAAATATTTGGAAAGAATGACGTAATTGGCTCATTAAATTCGAATCCTTGTCGTTCTTTCTCTTATTGTATATATCCCTCAATCCCTTATCTGCTCAAAAGAGACCGAAAAATGTAACTCCGGCATTATATATATCTTTGTATCCAATTTTTATTTACGAAGACAAAACGTGTGTAGTCACAGAACTTCTTCATATTGAGAAGGATGATTATTGAGATTTGGTTAATTATAGTTAATATATGCTGGTTTCTTAAAAATAAATTGTTCATTGCTCAAATACGTTCTGATGTTATCTTTTATCTTTAAGAGCAAGGGATCTACATACATTATAAAAATAATTGGAACTATGTGATCTCTTTGTGTGCAACCGCGCTTTCTTTCTTTTTGAAGGATTTTGTTTCTTTTCTGTCCTAACATATGTTTTGGAGTTAACAAGTAGTGTAAGCAACAGCTCTTATTATCAATTATCCAAATGCTGTACTTTTTAAAGGTTTGATAATTTGTAAATTCAAGAGAGAGGCTTTTTGAAATCAATAGACTTAATGGTGCAGTTTGAAAAATGAACGAAAGCAATACATTTACAGTGATGTCTTTCATCTTCTGCCTGGCTATAAGTCCTTGTATAGAGTTATGTATTTTAACATGGAAAGTCTTCTTTATTTTTTCTGTAATTACATGAGAGAAAATTTTATATTGAGTTTCGTAGTGCTATTGGTCTCAGGTTCTTGAAAGCTCATCTGCATAAGTTTTGTATATTTGAAAACCAAATCCTGATTGTCTCGGGAATTGATTTTTCTTCCCACATCTTATTGCTCGCACAATTTAATCCTTAGAGACATTAGTGATGAGTGTCCAATTAAACTAATTAGTATATTTCCCTTTTATTTTTAAAACAATTAGCAGCATCGATTCTTCCTTTAGTTTTAATGCTCCAGAAAAACGAAAAAAAAAAAATGTTGATCCGACTCCCTTGACAAAAAATTATTCTTACTATTTTTGACATGATAATACAATTGTACAATTTTATTGTAAAATGTACATTTTGTGACTATAGTTTTTTCAATGCTTGAGAAAAAGAACCTGTATCAACTGTCCCGGATCTGACCGATAATTTTGAATGCAAAATGCTTAACATATTTCTCATGTATGTACATACATATGCTATGCTATAGACTGAAAATATATTTTTTTATTAATATTTAAATATAAATGTCCATAAATAGCAATGAACTGTCTAATCACTGTGACATTATATCTCAAGGTTACCCTCACTCACCTCATTTTTCATAAAAATACATAAAAAACGATTAATCAAATGATAGAGAGAAAATAATAATAATAAGGGGACATTACTGGGTCTCTATAAATAAAATGATTTATGGTCTTTAGTTGAATGATTGACTCTAATCATAGGTTTCATAAATGCATTTTGGAAATTTGTGCATCAGACCTACAACTAAAAATAAATATGTATAAAAATCCTCAATTTTTTTACGCATGGATCTTTCAGTTTAATATTCTTCTTCTTTTTTTTTCTTTTTCTTTTCTACTTCAAAAGCATCAAAATGGATAACTTATTCCGATTCGATAGACAAAACCCTTCCAAAATTCTATTGTGAAACTAATGATTTAATCAAACTTAGAATTCAATCAAATATCTGTCCTGTTGCACGACGTTAATTCATTGCCATAAAAATCCACAGTGTAATATTAAATTTATTATAAAGCTGTGAATATCTTTACTATTTAATGAATAATAGTCCAACATTTTTGAAAAACTGGCTATTCACAATTACCAACTGATTTTACGCCTTTTTTTAACTTCCTCTTCTTTTCTTTTTTTTTAAAGAAAAGTTGAGGAATACAATTAAAATCACATCATTTTTGAATAAGTCATAAATCCAGAGCTACTTCAAGCTTTTTAAGTACTCCAGAGTCTTTAGTTTATCAAATTCGTCAAAATCAAGCTGATTAATATCCCTTTAAATATTTGAATCTTATACCAGAGTTTATATTATATCTTACAAAAAAAATGAATCCTAGACTCAAACATTAATAAACCGACGTATCCTGTGGTATTACCCAGAATCCAATATTAGATATTAATGATGTATGTACTTATTATTTAAGTTTGACATTCATATACTCAAAACTATTCGGGCTAGTAATATTCGTTCCCATGTACGTGGGTGCTGGAGGAAAGTAATCTATAATGTACATCTGTATTTTATAAATGTAAAAATCTTTTTTCCAGTTCTAATTCCATCTTGAACGTCTCAAGCATCTCGGGAAGGAAAGAGACAGAGAGAGTGGGAGAGGTGAGGCAAAGCACTCTGTTCTCCATCTACTTTAGTTCCTCTGACCCTCGACCGTTCAAACTGTCAAATGCTTATACTCGTAAAGAGTACTATTTCTGTACCCACATTATCTCATTTTTAGATATTGGATACGTCAGTAACCCATACATGTGTTATAAATGACATTATAAACTAATTGTCATCATAAAATTATGGGATTCAATGTCTGTATCTGTTGTATAGACATTGGTAGAATGACTCAATTGAAACTTTCTTTATCTTTGCTTACCCAATTATATATATTTATATATATTCAAATGTTGGATATACAACAGAATCTATACATGGGTTTTGTTATCACAGACAGCTTCTCTTTCTCTCTATATATATTAACTCAATGTTGAACATGCCTCAAATATAATATTTAATGTATGAATTTGTGAAAAAGTTGAATCAAATTGTTTACTTCTTATGAAGTTGTACATATTTATTTACTCAAGAAGTCAATGGCTACTTTTTTTGAAAATTCCTTTTATAATTATTAATGGTTATCATTGGAAGAATTACACAAAACATAACTCTCCACATGAAGATTCCGTTTGGTTAATTAATACTTGACTTAAATACGCATGTACCTAATTAACTAACAAAGGTATTTAAGCCTCTTATTTTATTTCTATTTCTCCCCGACTCTGAGTCACGTCTGTACATAAGAACGTATCATATGTTATTGTGCCTCTGGATACACACTCTTTACATTCCATTAAGATTGATTATAATTTAATTATGTAACAAAAAAAAGTATTGGAGAGGGAAGTAAAGATAAACTTTCAGTTAATATAAAATCTTTTAAAGGCCGTTCTTTTGTTGCTTCATAATAGATCTGCCAAGAAGTTTTTAAACAGGACTATAATAGATTAAGCATCTAACAAAATAAAAAAACAAAACAATTGATAATTACGAGAAAGTGACAAAATTCTGAATTTCAACACAATTTGACGTTTGAGTTAACTAGTTTATGTGAAGCATATTTTACAAAGTATTCTATATAAAAATTGTTTTTAAAGAAAATGTATATTTAAGTATAAATTAAAAAAAGGATGACAAAATTGCGCAGAGAAGAATTTCAGCTAATTTCGTAATCCTTCTGTGCCATACCACTTTAGTAGCTCTACCGTGAGTCATTGATTTCTAGCAAATTTTTGCTCGAAATTGAATGAAAGTTTACACAGTTAGATGGACTATTTCTTCTTGGTTAAGGAGTTCTATCGAGCGCTCGACATCCCATTCGATAGCTGTGAGTTTCAGCTCTTTAACTCATTCCTTATTAATCCATTTCATGTAATATTCAAGAAGTTATTTAAGTACAAAGGTTTTGGCCAAGTTTGGGGCCTACTCCCACCGCCTATGCCCCCTGGACTCCCTTTAGGTCAAAACAAAGACTGCAAATGGAATTTGCTTTAAATACACTAGCGAATCATTATTTTTGTATGCTTAAAAAGAGCTAATTCGTGTACAACAAACCGATTCTTGGACATTTACCCCCAAGACAGCTATTCCCTCAAGAATTAACCTCTGAACTTGTACCGTCTAAGGCATTTGCACCTTTTCCTATCTGAGTATCTATCCAAATTTTGATTTAGGAAGAACATGAATGTAGGATTGTCTTACTCGCTCTGGCAATATCCCCTCAGCCTCAGCCCAGAGCCATCCAAATGTTTACAATTTTCAATATTATCATCCATCTATCGAACATGTATTTGAGTTCCTACTAAAGTGGTTCTTTTATGATTCTAGGTATAATTCCAATAGGCATACAACTGGTTTTAGTTTCCTTATAATGATAGTTATCAGGAAAAGTAATACATTTTAATAAGTGCACAGGATATCACAAAAATTGTTCGAGTTTAGAGAAAGATATAAGAAATTAGCATAGGATAAGACATTTTAGGCTATATAAGTTAACTAACATACATAAACAGAGTTGTTTATAAGTTTTAAATGGATTACTCTACGCCATAATTAATCAGACAATTACATATTTAAGAAAGAGTAAAATTACAAGTTATATATAGATTTTATTCTTGAATTTACTTTTTATGATTTGATCTATTCAATAAAACTACTGTTATTAGCCAGAGTATTTGATAGGCAAAAGCAGAAAATTTTACATGTTGTGCTTCGATAGCATTGGGGAGAGACTCCAAAGTTTGATAAGAATTAACCTTAAAGTTTGACTCCATATAACTTTATACAAAATAGCCGAGAGGACTATGGTCTGGACTCGAAGGAGGCCATATTTATTTTTCCCAAAATGGAAATCCTTTTTTCAGCCATCCCTGAAATTTTCTACCATTATGAAGTAGAGCTCCTTCTTGCTTAAAATGATGTTCGTGTTTTCTTTATGCTTCTTAAGTCTAGGAAGGTCAAATTTTAGATCCATATCCTATTTTTTTCTCTCACTCAAGATAATAAAGAGATTCTTCGTACGAATTTCCAATAACTTTTTGTAATATGTGGTGTCCTCTGAGAAAACTCAGGTTTGTTGATACACATAATGTTTTTATATACTTACGCTCTACCCCTTTGTTTGGATGAAGCTAATTTTTATTTTACAAAAAGAAACTTGAGAAGTTCAGTTGTTGAATCTTAAAAAAGATACGTATAATAAAGTCAAAAATTATTTGAATAATAACACTGTTAAACGGTCAAAAATCATAGGGGGTATAATTATAATAAAAGTTATTTAGTTTTGTACGCTGATTTCAAATCTGTAATTATTTTTTATCAAGAGTCCGACGATTTTCAAAAAATGGGACCCTATTTTTTTAGCTAATTTGGTCTATTTTCCAGCTCCAACTTCAATTTAGGCCTAGAAGGATACTCATTTTGTGCAGACAAAAATCATGATCCGCTAGTGTATTTAATGCAAATTATATTTCCAGTCTTTGTTTTGACCTATAGGGACTAATTAAAAAACTTTCCTCCCCCAAAAAGTAAAATGAAGAAGACTCAAAATTAGTTGCTCCTTCTCAATTGTGAAGCTGTTCATCATGTCACTGTAGGCAGTTATTCACAACATATCAAGAGTTGAGTATAGTTCAATCCATCAACGTTCAACAACAACCCCCATGTATTTTTTGTCAGCTCTGTATTTTATACCTCTGTTGCTTTTTAAAGGAGCTTTAATTACGCTGATTGGCTTAATTCAAATCAGTTGTTGATAATCTGTGAGCCATTTTTGGGACTCTAAGATATACATGTTTATAAAAACAATGCCTTACTTTTAAGAAAAGAATTGTTCTTTTTTTCTTCTTCTTTTTGAAGGTTGAGAAACACCAAAGAAAGTATTTATGAGCACTTAAAAGGGATTGAAGTACTCAAAATAAATCCGTTCTGAAAATTATTTATTGTGTTGTTATATCCAAATATCGCTATCATATTGCTTATTTTTTTGTTTTTAGTTTGGCATTTTTCAAAGGAAAAATTGCAAAAAATAAAAAAAAGTACGTACAATGATCCATTATTGTTAATATTTTATTATTTTTTAGAATAAAATTGTGTTTTTGTGTCAAAATACCATTATTTCTATGCATTCAAACAGAGGGATAAAACTAAAGTAAAGCTCTCATAAAATCATTCACAAATAGTAAGTAATGGAATCAACTTCATATGATGAATAAATGAACATACTTATTATTATTTTGATTATGTAGTCCCTGGCATCACTATAAAAAGATATCAAGTTTACACAAGGTGGAGTCCCTCAGAGCTTGTGGACCAATTTTTAAAGGCATCAGTAGCATCTAGGTCTCCTCATCCCTCGTCATTGTCAAAGCCAAAGAAATTAAAATTTCTAAAAATAAAATAAACTGCTCTTCGTCTCGAACCCTTAAACGAAAGATTATGATTCCCCGTGGCCCTGTTGTTCTATCTTTCTTTGACCTATATAATGATGAAGTGGCTACAGATTTAATTATTATTAACTAATAAAAATTAATTAAAAAAGGTAGTTCATGTTTCTTCAAAATAAATACCTTTTTATCTATGACAATTAATTTAGACTTCAAGGATTAAGCTTTGACGATGTAACCTAAAAAAATGAATGAAAGGTCTGTATACACACATTGGAATAAGTAAAAATAAAAATAATTAATCATTCACTGGAACATTTTTATCTGATATTAAAGTTGCTGCTATGAAATTTCTGCTTAAGAGTCAAAGTGATCCTTTATCTATAATTAGTTGTTGATGCAGAATACTATTCACAAACTTCTAAAGGAACAATATATTAAGGCAGCTGAGGCAAGTATGTAATTCACATACGTGATATTTCAAATTAAAAAAAAAAAAATCAGCACCCATTTCATAGAGAGGTAAATTGCAAATTAATGAACAGTGATATTAGGTAAGTTTCATTATTAGAAAGGTAAAATTTGCCAAAAGTTAAATATACCCTAAGACTGCTGGTTCAAAATGTTACTTCTGATAATAATTAATTAATCATTTGACTTGAATTCCAAACACTTGTTCTGTAAATTCGAGATACATACAGTGGTTATATTGACCTACCATTTTTTTGTTTTGTTTCTTTTCTAACGATAACTCAATGGTGTCAAAAGCATAAGACCTTCAAAGTCTCAATATTGGCTCCCCAAAAGTTTTTGTTCGCATAAAAAGAATTAACTATGGACAGACAACATTATTTTCACTCTTACATTTGATTTAACGGTTAAAATTAGACCTGTCTAATATGAAATTTTGAAAAGGACTGACCCCTTTTATTATTATTATTAATTTTTAAAGAAAAAGATGATTATATATATATATATATACATATAATATCATTCATAGCTGAAGGGTTTTGGCCACTTCTTTTGTATGTATTCCTCCCTTAAAAAGCACACACATAAAACCTGATTGAGAATTAATGGTTTTGCTTTTCAAGGTCATTCAAATAATATATGTACGTAGACATGATATGTAATTGATTTTAAAACAGCATATGGGAGTAATGAACATGAAGACGAAACATGACCACACCATAAAGTGAAATGTTGCATTTTGAAATATCAATGGGCGTTTTCCCAAGTATTTTTTTTCTTTTTTTTATAGAGCTTCGTGAAGCCAGAAATTATTCAACGACAATAAGAACATTTCTCATCATTATTTGATTAATTTGTTTATGGGAACTCTACTCCTATTATAAATATACTATATATATACATATTTATAAAAACGATTCCCTAAGGGCTGGACCCGAATATATATGAATCAGAGAATGGATTTAAATATCTTATAAATTCCGAGTAAATAATTACGTTGTTAATATCACAGATCAATAAATTTGAAATGCCAAAAATTCTAAGGCGTATAGGTATAATAAAAGTTATTCAGATTTGCACGCAGATTTCAAATCTGTAAAAAAAAAAAAATTTCGAGAGTTTTTGAGAAATTTTTTTTAGCCTTTTTGGCCCATTTTCCAACTTCAACTTCAACTCAAGCCTATAAGGATTTGTGCATAAAAAATAATGATCCGCTAGTGTATTTAATGCAAATTCCATTTCCAGTCTTTGTTTTAACCTAAAGGGACTCCAGGGGGTATTGGCGGTGGGAGTAGGCTCAAATGTCGGCCAAATTGTTTATATTTAAATAACTCCTTGAATATTACAAGAAATGGATTGATAAGGAATGAGTTAAAGAGCTGAAACTCACAGCTTTCAAATGAGATGTATGTTCCGTCTCACATAATACGTACTTTAAAAAAAAAAAAAAACACTTTAAAACTAAATTTATGTACATTCATTATGGACCTTGACCTTATATGATTCAAATATATGTAAACCAATCGGAAGTTATGTACATATATTACGTATACATTAAGTTTAATGTTATATGATGAATCATAAGAAGTATTACACTCCAGGGAATGACGATATCAAAATCTATAATTAGACCATTTTTACTTTCTAGCAATTATTGTCATATGCATGATAATACATATAAATGAATTAATAATAAAATAATAATTATCTCTATTAGCTAGGATACGTAGATAAAGTATGGAAAAGACGAGAAATAACAAAAGCGACATCATTTTTCATTATTCTACATAATGACAAGATGTTACACTATACAAATTTTACGAGACGAAAACAAATATTGATCGAATTTTGTAATTTTTTTCAATATATTTCGAATTAAAGGTACAAAAATCAAAGAAAATTATTTCAGTAATATTTTCCCCTTTCAAATACAGCTTATATTGTGAGCCCAGGGATAAAGTGTCAGATGTCCAATATTATAGATTCCAAAAGTAAGGATCTATGTGTTATTTTGTAACGTGGATTTTAAAAATTAAAATATTGAATATTTTCTTTTACAGTATTTGTCGAGCGAATTTGAAAGACAAGTCACGTGTTCTACTTTAGCTTTTAGACATTATATGGAATTGCTACGGACCTATATTAAGGCAGCTGAGGCAAGTATGTAATTCACATACGTGATATTTAAAATTTAAAAAAAAAAAAAAAATCAGCACCCATTTCATAGAGAGGTAAACTGCAAATTAATGAACAGTGATATTAGGTAAGTTTCATTATTAGAAAGGTAAAATTTGCCAAAAATTAAATATACCCTAAGACTGCTGGTTCAAAATGTTACTTCTGATAATAATTAATTAATCATTTGACTTGAATTCCAAACACTTGTTCTGTAAATTCAAGATACATACAGTGGTTATATTGACCTACCATTTTTTTGTTTTGTTTCTTTTCTAACGATAACTCAATGGTGTCAAAACATGGTAGCCCATATGAAATTTTGAAAACACTCCTACTATAGGATATTAAATCCTTAGAGAACTGAATAATTCTGTGTAATGTTAAACTGTTTAGAAACCCCTATAAATCTATGTACACACATAGTCTGCAGCCTTATACATTATATGATATTTTATCTGCTAGACTAACTCTTTTAGTGAATAAAGAATAATTGAAAAGTATTGTAAATATAAAAAGTGTATTTAAATGAAGGTAGTAAATTCAATTTTGCAGTGTGTTGTAATGGCAATGGCATCTTTTTCTTTTTTCACTTGAAAAGTAAAGTAGCTTTGAGAGTAGTTTACTATGTGTAGTATCATTTCATGAATATCTAACTATCAAATAGGCACTCAATTAGACGTAATTTTAATTTTTGATGATACATTATTCACATGATGGGATATTTATAGGTAAAATACTGGGAATGCATTTCCCCAATGTTATTTCTTACTATAAAAAAAAATGAATGGACGTGATTTCAATTCCATTTTTGAGACGGTTATACAAGTGTTCTTATTTAGCAAATTGATGGAGGGATATATCAAAGTAAGACGTTTTTCCTTACTAAATGCCTTTAATTCTTCCAATACAGACCCTTATTTATCTAGTTGAAATGAACTAAATGCCTTTATTAAGGATACAACACGACGATTAAGGGTATATCAGCATACTTATAATTTAAGTACATATAATATATATATATATATATATATATATATATATATATATATGTATACATGTACGTAGTTATTTTAAGAACTTTACTTTCTATAAATAGCTTCCTTGCCATTATGAAGTACGTTGAACAAGATGCAAAAATCATTAAAATATATTATATTATATGAAAGTATTCAAAGGAATATTTTTTTTTTCATAGGCAGGTGCCTTTTTTTATTATATTGTATATTTAGCTCTCACTCCCACATTATTATCTCTAAGGGATACATACATACATACATACTTAGATTTCTACCTTTTATTCAATACTGAAAATGGATACAAAATAATATATGTACATATATAGAAATAAAGAAAAAACCTTTTTGAGTTAATTCAAGAATATGGCTGCCTTGATTTTATTTTTTTACACATACATATATCACTATATATTTATTTGTTTACGTAAACGTGAATACATTTAACAAAAATAAAAAAAGTTTCTTTACTGAGACACTGTATCTCTGGACCATCTTGTGGTTATTCATGTTTTGTGGGTAGGTTTTGTCAATGAACACCTCTTTCCAATTTTTGAACTGCATGTACATGATATGTACAGTTCATGTGTAAATTTTGTTCACTCATGCTAGAGATTGGATAATGAATAGTAAGGTACGTCCTGTTGGAGGTAATTTGATAAAGTGATTATGCCAAAAGGAACAGTTTTACAGCCCTTATAAAGGAAACTTCATCTAATGGCTTTCATTTTTTGTTTTGTTTTTTGAAAACTAAAATGTTGAACATTGTTCTTGTGACCAACTTGTTGCCATTGAAAAAGAGTGGAACATATATTATTCGTAGAGAGTAGAAGCCTTTTATTTGTCGGTTCTATTATGAAATAATTTACCAACTTATACTTATCAAAAATGGAATATACATATTTAATACAGTTTAGTTTACTTTAGCTTCAAAAGATGGTCCAGTTTCTGAATGATGACGTCCTACAAAAAAAACCACTCTATTCTAGTGAATGAATCACAGCTAAACAAAATTGAATTATTATACCTTTTCATGTTCAATATAGGAATAAGCAAATTCAATATGGAGATATTCCCATATTGAACTTGCTTATAGAGTGACCATTCGTTCTCTTTGCCTATGAACCTGTTTTCTTGTTTTAATTTGTGTCTGGATAAGGTATTATATATTTATCATGAAATGTAGCAGGTTTTTTAATAACCTGTTTTTTTTAATTGTACTCAAAATATCTTTTATAAATAAATATTTTTTAATTTCAATATTAACCCCCCTAGAACTGACACATTGATCTGGCCAAGTGTTTGAAAATCCATGAAATGGCTATCCTAGAAGGTCATGCTAAACAAAATTAAAAGCAAAGCAATATTCTAGATTTTTTCTTGAGAGATTACAAAAAGTACAGGAAGAGCAAATCATAACATCATTCATACAGGTTCTTTGTCTTGAGATATTAGTGACTATGGTTATTGATACCCTTCCTTCCTATTTAGTAATAGGCTCAAAACTAAATCACTTTTTACGAAAGTGTTTCTTTTATAATTTGCCTGATGCTGCGTAGATGTGACTTATAATATATGACGTCATGAATATTTTCTATTTATGATACATGTATGTATAATATCAAGGAATTCTCAAAGCCCCTCGTTCGAAAGAATAATGTATTTCCACCAAGGGTTTTTGTTGTACATCCAAAATAATATGTACACATGTATGTTGTATATTATACATATATTAAAATTATAATGTAAGCGTGCGTCAACCCTTTATATCAAGTCGGGAGTTGCATAGTATGTATAGCATACTCCTAACTCCTATCCATAGAACGACAGCCGCAACTCCTCCCTTCAAAACCCTATCGATATTTTTTTTATTAATAGTACACATCTACATACAAACATACAATTTCCAAGGCCAACCTGAGATTCTAAACATTGCTGTTACCTCAACTGCTTTAATAATTTTTTTTTCTTTGAGTTTACGTTCTGTACGGAAGCGTATTATATATAAATAGAGTTCTGAGCAAATGTTCCTCAGTCATTGTCTAATCACTTGAACGAATAAATAAGTTAGAAGTGTTGGAAGAGTGCTTTAAAAGAATAAAATGTATAAATTGGTAAGCTCAGCTTTTTTGTTCCATTTTCAGCTAAAAAGAGAAAAGGAGTGAACCAGAGTTATTTCTTTTCTGTTCTAGGTTATATTATCATGCGTCGTTGCTGCAACTGCAGCCAACTTTGTTGATCCACGACAAGCAAAGATCATAAAAGAACAAAGATTCAATGCTGGTGACGGCCGTGCTGGATCCGCCTATGCTACAGAAAATGGACAAGTTTTCCGTGAAGAAACTGATAAGAGTGGTAACCGAATTGGACAATACTCTTATGTTGGAGATGATGGCAAGACATATACTGTAAAATACTCTGCTGGTATTGATGGATTCCGTATCTTGGAAGGAGCACATATCCGTGCTACCGGTGCTGATGCTGCTCCCTACAATCCTGACCTCGCTAATCCTGAACCCGTCAATCCTCAAAAATCCCAGCCTACCTTCTCTCAACCTCCACCTCCATCCAGGAGACAACCCCCTCCACAAACCTTTGCCCCACAACAACCTGCTCCTCAAAGACCTCCTCCTCAATCCTTTGTCCCACAACAACCCGCTCCTCAAAGACCCCCTCCATCCTTTGTTCCTCAACAACAACGTCAAGGCCCACCCGCTTTTGTTCCAAGACAACAACAACAAGCTCAACAAGCCCAACCTATCAACCCATTCATCAACCCTCACGATTCCACCCACCGTAACTTTCAATTCAACCAAAATGCCGGAACTTTCTCTGGTCAAAAAGCCCCTTCTGTTCCTAACTGTGCCAACTGTAAAGGAGTAAACCCCTTCCGTAATCCTTTCGATCCCTCTCACACCGGTCAAGGCCCTGTCAATCAACCACCACGTCCTTCTGCTGCTGGAGGTCAACTTGCTGGACACTTGGCTGGTTTGGGAGCTGGTGCCAACTCCTTGCAACAAACTACTCCTTCTCCTAGCTTCAACTTCCCTCCCGGTGAACTCAAGTTGAACAGATTCGATACAGGATTCAATTTCAACTTCCAATCCTAAGTTGTTGATGATGATCCTTGCCCGAATTAAGTACATTGGCATTCATTCATTTCTTACATTTCCATTTTATTACGGATTGTTTATTATTATTTTGGTCTACCAAAACACACAAATTTTTCGTGTGTCACTGCTCATATCATCATTTTCTTCTTTTTCCTTTTTGTTCAATTTTTTTGTATCTGTGATTGTTATATAAACCAATTTCTTTTAGACAAAAATATATAAAAATACAAAAAACAAAAGAAGACCTCCAACTTATTCAATGCATCATTAGATTCTTCTTACTAACAAGTTTGAAGCAGGAGTTTTAACATTTAAATGCCGAATCATTGACATTTTGAGAGATATCTTTATGTGTGTGTTTCTTTCTTTCTTTAATGTATTCAATGATGATACAAAAATTCAAACGAAATTAAACACAATTTAACAAATCAAAACGGTGAATAACGGTGTGTGCATCTATTATAATTAGTACAAATTATGATAATAAATTAATAAATCGAAAATATTAGTGTAATAAATATAATTGTACATGGAGTAACTTGAATAAAGAGTACGTCTACAAAGGCTTCCCAATGAAGATGATAAAGAAGGGTGTGGCTCACTTGCCTTCCATTCCAGCACAAGCACCGCATATGGGCTGATCTTCCACGGAGTAAAAGGATTTTTGACCTTCAAATGTTGTCTTGCAATCCTGAAATCAAAGTGAATTTTCTTTGTTATTAAAACTGTTATTTCTGAATATTGTGGGAACTGTTTCTATTTTTTACACATGACGCAATCACAAAAGAGGGTCTCTTTAAAAGTTATTACTCAAAAACATGAGAGATCCGGGTCTTAAATCATACTTGAATATGTTTGTCTCTCATCAAGTGATTCAATCTAAGTTCTACACCCACATTCAACTTTGCCCCGTTAAAGCCCTCATTTCAACCACCTATTGTTTGACACTGTTTTGTCATAGCCACACATTATAAAAAAGGTCAAATCATTACAATATGTTGATGCATAAATAATAGGAGTATAACTTATCTCTGTAAATTCTTTTAGCACTTTTATTATAACGCAATTAAACAAAAAAAATCTTATGTAATTCCTTCAGTCTTACAATCTCTGATTGTCTACCATAGATTAGTTGCTATGTATTATTTCCTGAATAAATAAATAATAATAATTAATCCTATGCCAAATTAAAAAAGTCTAGATTAATAAAAAGAAAGACTTCTTTTAATTTTACGAATAACTAATTAGTTTTGCTCTTTAGAAACGTAGGATTATAGGGTCAGAGTCGAAAGTCCATGAAGGCGTAGACAAATTGAATTTAAATTCACATAATTCCAAAGTGTATGAGTCGGAGGTGTAAATAATCAATAGACTCTACTGATGATTAGGTTGATAATACCATACTATGTTAACCTTATAATGTTCAACCTCTACCAATTGTTGTTTTGTGTTTATTTTCAACTCAATTTAGCCTATAACTTTATTTTCTCTCCTACTCTTTGCATTATTAAATCTTACTTACGAGAAAAACTAAAATAAATTGATGTTTGAATAATTATCTTATTGAGTACTACTATGAATTAATCTCTGCTATCTATAAATAGCATTTATTCCATTAAAAGAATAAGAAAGAATTTGAAAGAAAATATAGTATAGCTAGAGTTAAAAATAAATTATAAGCTCACAATTATAAAGATATTCTATATACATATATACATATTCAAGGAAAAAGCAAACATGTATTGATTTTGAAGGCTTAAAACTTATTCCTGGATTTGGAGCCTGGAATAATAAGAGTTGAAGCCACGTAATTTAGAATTACGTATTAATGGTGTTATATGTCAGTTTATTAAATATACATAATATGTAACCCTATCAGACGCTGCAAGGTAAGGGTGGAGTCATTTCGACACCTTAGACTGGTCACTTTTAAACCAGTCATAATTACAATCAAAGAACATGATCCAAGTTTTTTTTCTTCAAGTTATAAACCCCTTTCTTTGAAACATGGTTACTTACATATGTAGACACATAACAGTACCAACATGAAACACGCCCTTTCACGGGTCGACTGTATAACTGTGGTATATACCTACATTTTACAAGCACCTACGTACATATATATACACCGCTACCACCCAAATAAAAACAAAAAAACTGTGTGAACCCACTTCAACTTTTAAAACTTCCATTCATAAAAATATGTATATGGTCCTATATAAAAATAACTACTCACTTTGCAAACAAAGCATTTGATGTGCCATTGCCCTCCAAGAGCCTTCATGGCCTTATCCGTGATGGCAGATGAACATCCTTTGCACTTTGGTAAGGCAGTTTTTGTATAACAAGGTTCACAGTAGGGTCGTCCTTCGAATTCGTGATAGCCCATCTCTGGAGTAAAGGTTTTCATGCAGTCATAGCAGGAGAAATGATGTGCATGCCATGTTTTGTCCATGGCTCGAACGCAGTTCTATATCATCAACATAAATCAACAATCAAATCTTATGTGTATATGGTATATGTATGTATAATATATTTTTTTGTGTTGTTTTGTTGGAAATTGACAAAGTCATGATGACAGAAAAAATACATAAATAAATCATTAATCAAAATATGCTACACTGAAGAATTCTTCCTCAATTATGTTATAGTAAATGGATTAGTTCCTTTGGAACTACGCATTTGTTCAGGAAGTACAAATTTACATATAATATTTACAAAAACGTAAAAACATAATAATGATAAATAAAAATAGGGGGCTACTCTTAATTACATACACAGATAACTACAAAAACATTTGATTTTTACCCATTAAAAATCAGTTTATATTCAATATCTTAAGGAAAAGTTGACAAAAAAAATTCAATTAATTGTTATGATACTCTACCTTTTCAAGTTCAATATGGGAATAAATAATAAAAAACAATATTCAGGAAATTTAACATAATAATAAATTTTATAATTAATGAAATTAAAAAAATAAGGTGAGACGAAGAGGTTTCAAAGAGGATACAGCAATGAAGTGGGTACATGAATGCTAAAGAAAAGCAAAGGATGTATATGGAGGGCCAGTAGTACTTGTTATTGATAATGCTCCGGTCCAATCCAGGATTGAAGATGTTTTGAATGGAGAAGAGTTTTCAATTCACAAAATTTTAAGACTTGGGCCTTACCCTATGTTCAATCAAATTGAGCATATTTAGTCAATATTAAGAGCGTTTGTGAAAAGAGAATTAGCTAGAAAAATCGAGAATATTTTCAATGATGAAAGAAATTATTTAAGCATTTCGGAGCAAAGATCAAAAGCTCTGAAACAATTAATTGAAAAAAGACTAAATGAAATTACCTCTATGATTTGTAATAATTGTATAGCTAGCATCCAGAATCGTTTTGTAGATGTAATTAATTTTGTTGACATTAGATTCTATTAAATTTAGTGTTACATATATTAAATTTCATGAATATTGTTCTTTATTATTTATTCCCATATTGAACTTGAAAGGGTATATACAATTATGATATACATATTTTAGAGGCTATAGCTTTTTTGATGTTTGAGAAAAGGACCTGTTATGGCCGTCCTCCATTACAACTGTTCCCCCTGCTAATCCTACATGTTCTCACTATGACGTAATAATTCATCAATGTAATAATATTAATAATTGAGGATCAAGAAATATCATTCAATTATTATTATTATTATTATCGTTACATGAGCCATCTTGTAAAACCTTTAATTACCTCAATGATATATTCCATGCAATGTGCACACTTTGGAATAAACTCCTCCTTATAATTCTTTTCACAGTAGAGTTTGCCATCCTTTGAGTAGACAGATACTTTACGAAGATCACAGCTGCATTTCTCACATGAAAAGCACTTTTCGTCATCGTGGTATAAGTAATCCTTTGCCTTCATGGCACGACCTTCAATGTTTTGATTGCATTTGAAACAAACAGAGGGAGCATCTTCGTTGGACATTCTATGTAAATATGAGAGAAAATTATTCATTTAAAGTGTCTTCTATTAAACATTCAGAAATAGAAAGGAAAGGAAAGGAAAGATTGGCCCGTACATATATTCGCTCCCATGTCCTCATTTGTTAATAATAACCTAATTGGAATAATATTAATTATATATCTTAAACTCTACAGAATGAAATATCAAAATTAATTATTTTTGTTTGTCAAATCCATTTATATCTAGATAATAATTGGTATAACTAAGTTCATCGGGCATTAGAAAAATTATGATGAATTTGGAGATTAAATCTCTCTTTGACACTTTGATTTCTCACATTTAAAGAGATTAGAGACTTGTTTTGAATGCTCAAGGGTTATACACCTTACTAGGATGTAAGCCGCTTAGAGCTTTGATTTAAATATAATTGGGATATCATTTTCTCCTACTTTGTAGGAAAAACCCAGGAAATAAGATGGTATAAAAAGATAAGAATATAACATTTTGATTCCCTTCCAAGAGTATGACTTAGTAAACCCATTTCTACATTTGTATTCATTTTAGGTGTATGTATGTATATTAGTTCATTTTAATTAGTTGATAGATTAAAAATATGTATAAAATTGAATCCACTCCTTTTTGTAGATACATAGATAAACCTCAAAATCCTGAAGATTTGTTGTATACCTTATTAGAAGTAAATATATCACATTTTTAGTCCTTTCTTGAACATATTTTCGTTTGGATGGTGGTTTTCCAAGAACGGATTAGAAGAACATCTTTTTATGCATAACACATGAAGTATTGTGATTCCAGTTGACTTGAGATATAGGACTGGAGGACGGAGTACATTGAGTCTGAGTCAAATATGAACTTGCAATATAACATATCTTTTAAGTAGTACTCGAGCCAGGAACGTGAGTACAAAGCCCCAGCTATGGGATGAGGAGATCAATTTACTAATGACAAACAGATTTGCTCCTTACATCTTTACAGTGAAATTAGACTTAAGTTAATTAAGTTACTTTAAAAATAAGAAAAACTTATTTAACCTATGAGTTAGAGCCTCTGACGTAGTCACAACGCGGTTTTAGATGTTCACAAAAGAACGTGTATCTCAAACACTAATGAATATTTTGACGTGTGATTTGACACAGCCAAATTTATTTCTATTGAAATCTTATTGAAATTGGAATTTTTTTTTTTTTCTTTTTTTTTTTTTTCTTTTTTTTTTTGGGGTGGGCCCCCCCCCCAAAAAAAAAAAAAAAAAAATTCCAATTTCCTAGTATTTCTTACTCAGTATATTTAGAAACTTGTTTTAAAATAAATTGAAATTAATTCTGACCAATTACCTGTCTCTTTCGCACATATGCAAATGTCTAAATGATTTTTAGAACACTTTTCTAACTCCCAGAACTTTCATTCTGGCCTTTCTTTCAAAAGGTAAAATAAAAAGTCTCAAATTATATAGCATTTAAAAATATTTAAAAGTAGAGAATTGTTTACAGCTTACCACAAAAAAATAATCGAAGCTCAATAAATAAATGCTTAGAGCACTGATGAATGAGGTGAATTTACAAATCAAGAGCTGACCGATAAGACTTGGTTGAGGGAGCACCGCTTTCAAAAGAGAAAGGAAATATTTTGCTTGTTGTCAACTTCTTAATTTTGAATACATAGAGTTATAATTTAGATACCAGTATAAAAATCAATAATAATTATTTAGTACTAAAATGATATTCATGGTAATTAAAGTTAGCTGCTTTAAATCAGAAGAGTCAATTGATGAAAACAGCTAAGCAAAGAATACCTTGCATTTTTGTAAATACGATAAAGCTTGTTGTCTGATTGTATTTTGGGGAAATGGCTCATAACAATTTTTTAGCACTCTAAATTAAATGAAAAACTTTAATTAAGTTACTAAATAAAGTCTCGCCGTGATTATCATGCTTCTTCAATGTTACAAGAAGCTACTGCAAGGAATGACGGATTTATTAGAGCTGTTTCAATTTCATATTAATATTATATGTACATATAAAGCACTTCTGATATAAAATGATAAATTATAAGGTGCACTATTGAAAGTAGATATGTATCATCAATGTGATACGAGATCCCTTCATTCAATTTATCAAATTCATCTTGAAGATGTATGTATTCTCAATACAAGGTTAATCAGCTTCCATACCTACGTACATATACATATATATTATGACCATAAATTAAGAACAAAATGAAATAAGATGCTTCTTCGTCAAGGAAAGAAGGAAACCAAATTGATTTTTTTTTATTTATTCTTAAAATATAAATAAGTATGTATACATTGAGAAGAATAATGAGGACATTATTTTCAAATTTGTGGGGTGATCTGCTAGGAGTTCAACGTCAATTTTACTCGAGTCATATTTGGTTCCCTATGTCCCAGGACACATCTTTTACAAATATTGTTAGAATGATTTGTAAATAGTATATACATAATTTAATAATTTATAAATAAATACAGATAGTCTTAAAAGTATAGTTTCAATAGAATAAATAAATAAATTTGACATTGTTTTGAATGTAACAAAGTAATTGGGAAGAATGGCAGAGAAAGGGGGAGGAGGCCGAGAGAGAACTCATAAATTCTTCTCGGGTAAGATCGATTGAAACTTCAATGTGTCATAGTTTGAATTTTGAACAACATTAAAGGAGTTTGTCTAATATGTTAATTTACGCTTAATTGTACCTATTTGTCAGCTGTGGATAGTTTAACTATTTAAAATTTAGCTATGTTCTATACGTATTGTTTGGTTCAAAACCAAATAATAACACTGAATAACAGTCAAAAACCTTAAGGGATATAAGTATAATAAAAGTAATTCAGTCTTTGTTTTGACCTAAAGGGACTCCTGGGGGCATAGGCGACGGGAATAGCCCCGAAAGTCGGTCAAAACCTTTGTACTTAAATAACTTCTTGAATATTACATGAAATGGATTAATAAGGAATGAGTTAAAGAGCTGAGACTCACAGCTTTCAAAAGAGATGTCATGTTTTCATCCTATTTCGAGGAAAAATCCTCATGTAATTAAAGACTTACGGTAGAACTACTTAAGTAGTAGCGCGTAAAATGATCAAGAAACCAGCTGAAGTTGTTTTACCTACTTTTGAATAAAGAAGAGTGCTATTCTTGAGTGTGGAAGAATTAAATGAGTTAACCTGCTGATTTTGGGCTATTTTATTTTGTTGTTGTTTCACTACTTTTGAAGGGGAAAAGGGGAAGAGATAGAATAAAGATGGCGTTTTCATGGATTTATATGTACATATATTCATACGAAGTAACTAAAAAATAATCTCAAAATCCCTCATCTCTGAAGCATTTTATGATACATAAGTAGATCTGTTTGTAAAGCACTTTCGAATACAAACTCAAGGGATATTATATTCAGTGTTGTTGTTTTCGTAGAGAGCTTGAGTTATAATCTTTCTTTCCCTTCATGCAATCATGAGACAATATCCTCTACACTCATATAGGCTGTTAGGCATGAATTTTTAAATACGTTTCTGACACAACTACTACTTGCCAAAAAAAAAATATAGATATGTATATTTACATTACCTAACACATAGCTGTATATATATATATATATATATATATATATATATATATATATATATATATATATATTTATAAAGATACAAGCACTGGAGGAGGCGAGTAGTAGACTCACCTTGAATAAGGTGAAATGAATCATGCGAAAATACTTTTTGAAACATATCAAAAAATAAAATGTACATTTTTAAAAATAATTAAAAATATACATAGAACAACACAACAAAACCAGACCATGTCATATAAAATTCTATCGTTTTGATTTCTACAATTACTCATTGCGAATTATTAAGTATTTGACTCATTCAAAAAATCTAATTGAAATTTATCAATTAAAAATTTCGGCACAGACTACCCAACAGCTTCGAAATACAATTAATTACATTTGTTTATAAAAATATTTTTATACCTACTACATATAAAGATGTATAATTACACAGAGTAAAGGTCAATATCCTGGATTGCTATGCCGAAAATGCTTTACCTCTTTTTATAACTTACATGCAATCTGGGTTTTTTTTCCTTGTTTTTTCCTCTTTAATGAATGTTTCTTAATAGATAGTTTGTTCAGAATCTAGCAACGAATCTCGGAGTAGCAGCACACTGGTAAGTCTCACAACGAAATTATAAAGTTAACTAAGCTAATACAAAAAGTCAAGAAAAATAAAAAAAATAATAGAAATTTGGCGGGATGATGTTAGTTTAAGAGTATTTTTATTTGTTTTGTTTGCAGAAGCTGTTAGTGTATTATTTTACAATCATTATTCATTAGAAAGAGTTTCGAAAGTATCTAGGAAGGGTGCACACGCTCATACTCAAAAGTTAGTAAGAGGGGGGGGGGCAAACAGAATTACCTAGAGTACATATATATGTACATACTTCTAATGAAAATTTATAATTGTCAATAGGTTTGATTTTTTATATGAAGTAATTATTTGTTAAATGACTTAAAACAAATTTTAAGTCATTGTGAAGCACTATCACTAATTTATATTCATTATTATTTGGGTCAAGGAATAGTTGGAGAAAGAGAGAAGCGGAGTAAGAATATGGATATACGAACAGGTAATATATTGAATTCACTCTTTAGGATAAACGTTAGTCCTATTTTTAAAGGAATAAGTTAGTTCTTAGTCATTGTACTTTCTTCTTTTTTTTTAGCTTTTCTCAATCCGTATACGTACCTACAAAATGATTCAAAGTATCTATAATATTCATTTATATTATATACATATATTTTGGTATAGTATAGTGGTGAGTCTAAACACAATTCAACTGTTTTGTATTTAGCTAATTTTTTTTTGCAATCTTTTTACGAAGTAGTATAAAATCATATCAAAATATTTTGCCAAATTTGATACTAAAAAACAGCTTCTAAATGAGCAATGATATATTGAGTGTTCCCATCTACAAATTATAAGTAGAGGCATATGGAAGATATGTGGACATCTATCATTTTTATCAGATTCAACCACTAAAACAACATAGTGGTGTGGTGAAATAGGTCAAGGGGTTGCAAAGAAAAGTCCTCTGTCCTTTCAATAATAAAATCATCACCTGTATTTGCATCCTTAAATTTTCTAAAGCTTAATTAAGCATTTTGTCTGACATCCTATGTTGCAAAATAAACTGAAAGCAACGCCATATTTGGAGCATATGGTTGATAAATGAATATAATAAATAAAATGTTCAAATTTTTAAAGAAAATCATAAATAAACTTTACCAAATGGCTTTGGAAATGAAAAAAAAAACACATTGATCCCAAAGATAAACAGTGATATTTTAACAAAATAAAATGATGAAAGGTATCGTCAATCCCTATAAAATGGCTAAATTACTAATACTAATTTTGTTTTGGATCTATCAGGGATAGAAAAGAAGGATAAGTGGAAGGAAATACTAAATTCCTGCAAAAGTAACAATTAATTTATTGACTACACTCTGTTTAATGATGTAATAATATATATGTATATGGTTAATGATTGATGGACTTTTGATTGACAGTAAAGGTTCACTTTATGTACATATGTCAACTTCTTTGTGATATTGTGACAGTCAATTACTATATATTCCTTAGCCATCAAGGAAGAAACAAGAGTTTTTATTCTTATCCCTTTTGGCTAATTTATGCTCTCAAAATGGCCGACTTTCACAATGATGATGTCACACTAATCCGTTCTATACCCTTACAACAGATTTTTAGATATTTAGTACATTTATCAGCCCAGGTATACATAAATGTATGCAGGGTAAACCTTATTTGTAAGTAGCCTGAATGACTATTAATTTGGGGCATCATGTTGTTGTCAGTTTTAAATATATTTTTTGTAGGTCATAGAACGTTAACATTAAGAACAAAGTAACTCTTTAAAAGTTTCTCAACTAAGGACACACCTTGTGATTAACTTCGAAAGAAGTAAAAATGTGCAAAAAAAAAAAAAAAAAAAGAAGTAAGAATGTGAATCAATTTTAAATTGAAAAAAAGAGAGGAGAGAAGAAGAAGGTAAAACATTGCTTTCACTTTTTTTACGTCATGATTTTTTTTTACTTTTTTTATCTTCCAAAATAACAGCTCCTCACAGAAAAACACAAGCATTAAAATTACATATTGTAATTATTATTCCTATTGGAAAAAAACAAATAAACTTACATCATTTGTTTTAATAAACGACCTTCTAAAATAAAATATGACTTCAGAGCGATTTTGTTAAATAATAATAAGTATATATTTTGAATAAGATCTATGTATATATATAACACCATGACATAATATTTGGCACATCAATTGACATTCATATTAAAATATATTTATTCATGTTTTACTTATTATAAGAAGTCTCAGATACATTTGAAAATTTTGTCCCTACATCAAATTGACCTTGACTCTTCATAAAAACAAAAAGCAAAATTGTCCACGAGTCGTGTTTTTAAAACTCAAGTCCAACTCAAGTCAATTTTTTTTTATTCCAAGTTGAGTTCAAGTTAGAAACAATGGAAAAATGGAAAACATAATTATTCCAGAGTTGTTCTACTCATCAATGTTCACCTCTAAGGATTAACTTGTTTTAGTCATAAAGATTATTGTATCTTAGGGACTTTTGTTTCTTTGTTTTTTATTTATACCTACTTACCCTTAAAGCTGTTTAGTTCATTTTAATGGATTTACAAAATGTGTCAAATATTTCTTTTTGCATCTACCTAAGAGATTGAAATATATTGATAGTGACGTAAAAACCTTTCATCGATATTAGACAAAATTACTTTTTCATTCTTAATATAATTTGTAATTGTATGTATTATATATTTGATGACTTTAAAAGAATAACCGTGTAAATGGTTTGCACTCTTTTTAAAAACTAAATGTGTATCACAACTTAAAACAAAAACAAAAAATGACGAAGCCATTAATTAATAGAAAATTAGAAATAGGATGGATAAATATTTCATCATGTTCTTTGTAATTAGCTACATATATATATGTAGTTAATTAAAAATGTACACGAATATATATATGCATGTACATTTTTCTTATAAATAGAAGGTAAAAAGATGAATAACATTTGTTTTATGAAGAAAGTATTGGAGTCATTACATGGTTCAAGAGATTATACTATCAACAATGATATAAGCATACTATCATAAAAATAATAGCTTACTTAATTAATAAATTACAGAAGCTTTTCATTAAGTTCAGAATCAAATCGAATTCTTAGTTGAAAGACTCGTGACTCAAATCCGTCTTTAAGTTAATCTTATTTATTCTTGAGTATAACTAAGGTTAACTTAATCTATCAATCCTTCAAATTTCAAGATTCCAACTGAGTCTTCCTATACTCCTTGTATAGGGGATTGAGGTGCAACAAGAGAACACCTAAGCCTTCTAAGGTCAACACTTCCTGTAAGCTGTTTTGACAATAAGGATAGTGTTTGTTTTTTTAAAAATAAATTTACGATACGTGCTCTCAATTGTTCTCCTTTCAATGATCTATGGTTATAGTTGTTCGTCTTATATTGGAATATGCTCTTAACAATATAAATTTTATTTATACAAAAGAGACAAGCTATAAGCTTTTACTTTAAGCTATCATCAAAATGAGTAAAAATACCTTTTTTCGCACCGAGTAAGAATTTGTAACTGAGATGTATTTTATCATTTAGAAGATTAATTATAATTAGACAATTGTTTTTAGAAAGAATATAATTCCTTAACTTTTTTAATATTTTAATAATTTCATGGATCACGCCATTATTCCACTCAAATGAAAGTTGATTAATTCAACCAAAATGAGCTGTGAATAAAATATTTCATGGGTAATAGTTGACCAGTTTTGGGCAGAATTTGCTAATTATTAACAAGTTGACTTACAAGGAGATCAATAAAGATCAATATTGTGAGATATTTATGTTCACTGCTCTTTAATATCATATGAAATGAGTATAAATGCGTATTGCTCTATCTTTATGAAATAAACCTGAGAGAGAAGTGTTTATAGATATAAATATATCATAGTTTTATAATTATTTTGTATTATAACATATATGTAATTCTATGAATCTTTGTAGAATAGAATTGTAAGTACTCATTTGTCATATTCTCCTTTTTACATAAATTCAATACGAATTAGAGCATGAATTGTAATTTAGACACACAAATTCCAAAAGTACGTACTTCTTTAGCTAATAAATTTAATTAATATCCACTCGTTCATTCATACTATTTTAAAGTTATGAGACGTGGTCACTCATTCAAATAATAAAAAAAAAAAAAAACTTGACAAATAGCATTTTTATCTTTATAGGAACCCTATAATATCAAATAATTCAGTTGAATTTATGAAATGCAATAGGGTTTTTTTCTTCTCTCGAGGGAGCGTTTCTTTATTGCTCACGACACTCAATTTTTTGTTGTGTTTGTTGTTCTCAAATAAATATACTTTTAAAAAAATTAAAAATATGTACTTCAAATTTTGTTATCATTGAATTGTTACCATGAGCTTTTTCAATGTAGGATTATTTGAACATAGGAGGAAAAAAGCTTGAAAAAATACATAGATTGGAAAATTTTAACCTCTAAAAATATGTAAATGCATATAACCAGTGTGTATCAAGTATATTTATTGCGCAAAATCAAGTGATAGGTCAAGATGAGATTATACCGAGAGTTATTTAACTAGATATTCCTCTGATAAACCATGTTGTTTGAACTTTCTAAGAATAAAACAGAAAGAGGAAGGAACACACTGTTTTATTTTTTGTCAGCTGACCTGTCCAACTATTTGTATTTACAATATTGATCTTTTAAGCACAAATTATGTATTATTGTATAGAGTACAATTCCCTAATATTAAATAGAGAATAGTTGAGCATGTGGAAGAAATGACGTAATTGCCAATTGGTTTTGTGTCTTTTTTCTCTTTTTTTTTATTTTTATGGAAAGGCCTAGCGTCTAATTTTTAATTAGACTCTAGGCCTTTCCATAGAGTCTAGAGTCTAATTAAAAATTGTTTTTTCAAGTATCTATTGATTTCACTCCACTTTACTTTTATAGGTACTTTCGTATTTTTGACAAAGGTATTTCCATTAATTGTAGTATCTAGTTATTTCAGTTTGTGTAAAAACCTTGGAATATCATTATGGACAATTCTATTGACTTTATTTTATTTTAAGTTTGATACACATCTTTAAATAATGAATGATAATTGCAATTTCCATTATTAGATCATAAAGTAAAGAAATTGTTTATTTCTTTAATTATATGCACACGTGTATTAGTCTTGAATTTTGTTTAATCTTTGCATCCTTTTTCTTTTTTCAATAGAAGTAACAATATCTTATGAAAGGAAATTTCTCAAAAAAAACAAAAAAATCTACTTTAAATTCGAAATATACATAAATAAATATATATCAAATAGAATCTTTTTATGTTGTATTTACATAGAAAGCTAATATTACAGTACAATATATAACCAAACAAGGTCTTAACTTTTCAAATCGCTATTCTTTAAAATGTAAAAAATATAAACTTCAAAAGATAATAATTTTTTTCTCCGAAATTTAACTCACTTGTTAGCAATTTTCTAGAGTTCAGAAAAATGTTGAAAACATTTTAAATACCTTAAAGTCTATGTTTATCATTTATACTAAAGGATCAACTTCCTTTAGGTAGTTCTTTTGTTTCATACTTAAAATTGAGTATGGACCTTTAATATGAATTAAATAGTGCCTTTTTTACTAAGCCAAATATACCTAGAATAGCATTCACTAAGTTATTGTTAAATGATTGTTAAATATCCGCTGTAAAATCATAATATTTCTAAATAAAAATACTCAGACAATTTTCCTAATGAACAAGGTCAAATTCTAATTATTTAGATGAAAATATTCCTGTCTTCTATCATTTTTTTTTTATATAGACACTTGATAATTCAAGATATTATTCATACCTCAAGTATGTATGCATTAGTGATGGATCGAATTATTAAAAATTTGGGGCTGTAATTAAGAATATATCTAAAATACAGATAAGAAACCGTGATGAAAATGGGAACAATGGATACATCAGGTGATTTCAGCTGTCGAGAGCCAGAGGGATTTACTCTCCATTCATGTCCTTCTCTAAATCTCTCTCTCTCTCCATATCCCAATATGCTTAATAGATTTGATGTGGTATCAGATAGGAAAAAAATATAGTCACATTTTCCAACGACAGATATAATAAAATAAATATTATGTGCAGGGGGGGGGGGGCACAGCTCCCGTGCCAGGCCGTATCTGTCACAAACCCAGATATTTGTAAAACGTGGATTATTTGCAGACACAAATTCAAAAATAAACATATCCGTTTTTAGTTTGACTTTCTCAGGGTTGACTAAATTTTAGAAAAAGTTCAATCGAGTTATTACTTGTTGGATACAGATATGACAGTAATGAGAATAAGTTTAGTTTACATCTGCCTTTATTATTCTCCCCATAGGAGCTTATATAACTAATATAGGTAATTCAGGAGTATGAGTACATCTATTAGCGTACTCGGACTGGACGTACCCTAAAATACAGTTGTTATTGATTGTTATCAAATATCGTATATCACTCTGTTGTACCCATCTGGATCATTAGAAGTGAGAGATTGATTACTAAAATGTCAGCCGACATTACTATTAAATTTTGCAGAAATGAATTTATTTTCAAGATTTTTTAGAAATTTTGGTTGTTTTTGTTACCTGTTAATATCAGATTCTCTTGATAGATTTCTTCCCAGTGTTTCTACAATTTTTGTTGTGACTAATTTCTTGAGGAATTATGGGAATCAATGCTTTAACTAATTCAAAGCTGAAGAAAAAAATTGCTCATAAATCTAATTATTCTATAAATTACTAATGTATATGTTCTTCTTACTGGATCATTAATAACTCGACTATTTTTTTAATCCAAAGAAGTGCCCTTATGGTGCAGTATTAATTATCCCTTAAAAATTACCTACATACTCTGTTGCTTTGCTATAAAAGATATAAAGACTTTATAATGAATTGTTCAAAATGGCTCTTTATGCTTTGAATTTATTAGTCATAAGGTAAAATATTTCTTTAAAATAATTTTTGATTGCTCTAGAATAGAAAAAACAAAAGTGAATGCTTTCATAAATTTGTCTTCGTCCATGAATGAAATGAATTTTTTCCTACAATAACTTGGCCGTTGTGAGTTAATATATCATAAGTACATATGTAGGTAGATATAATTGAAAGAAATTGTACTGGGTATTTATAAAGTATAATTTAAAAATGTATATTATTATAATTAATTCTCTGCACTCATTTATTTGACAAATTGAATATTTTGCGACCATAATAACTACATATTTGATTATTGGCCTAATTAAAAAGTGTAAATAATTTTTGTAGACTTGAATCATTCAAATCCATTTGACTTTCAATAAACAGTCAATGCATTTTTCAAAAAAATAAATAAATAAAGTAGTATAACAAATTATACGGTCCATTACATGAAACAATTATAATCATTAATTTTCACTCACTGTGTATGTATTTGAATATACTTCTATGAACATAAATAAGTATGAATCTATAGTGTGAGACATGCTCATTCAAGAATAAGTTAGTTTTTACGTACGAATATACTTACTTGTATGCTTGTTCTTCTATTTATTTATAGAAATTGATATATATTCAGCTGCAGTTATTTTATGTCAGTACTTGTTTATGAAGCTTTTTGAATAACACTAATTTGAAATGTCAAAAATCTTAAGGTGTATAAGTATGATAAAAATTATTATCACGGTAAAGCTAAAAAAGTAGTAGTGTGCAGAAGGATATCGAAATTATCTGAAATCCTTCTGTGCACTAATACTTCAGTCTATTGAAGTTGTTTTTATACTAGCTGTACAAAATGAGTATCCTTCCAGACATAAATTGAAGTTGTAAAATGTGTCAAAAAAGCTCAAAAAGTACAATTTGATTTTTCAAAAACAGTCGGACTCTCGAAAAAAAAAAAAGTTACAGATTTGATATCAGTGTGCAAAACTGAATAACTTTTATTATACTTATAACGTTAGGATTTTTGCCTGTTGATCTGTGTTATTATTATAAGTATTTTTGTACTTTTTTCTTAAATTTTTGCACTTACATGAGATAGAAACTTTACTAGTAAATTCAATTAATAATTCCATTTATCATTGTATTCATATTATTTATCAATCATTTCTCCCCATTATATTTATATTTACAAGAAAGATATAATTATTATTGTAAATTGTCCTGGTAATGTTTTTGGGTAAAAAGGCAGGGAAGGGTAAATGTCCTAGGAACTAGGAAGTAAAATGACGAAACTGATTTTAAATCCTATATTCAGGACCGATACAACATTAATTTTCCCTATACTATCTCAATAAGAAAGGTTCTTCCTAAAAAATGAGATAATTTTGACCCAATGGATTTTAAAAAGTTTGAAGAGCATTGTACAACTTCAATCCCAGTTATTGTCACTGAGATATTGCCATATATGTGTGTAGACCGTAAAATGTAATGTGGAGACAATCGTATGTTATAATATTATACGTATAAATATACATATATATATATATATATATATATATATATTTATGTAAAAATTAATTCATTTTATAATCCTTATAGCACTGTTTCAATTATGAATTTCGTATATGTACATGCCCTAAGGCAGTGTTTCTCAATTTTTTTTTTATCCCAAGTAGCAATAATGAAAAAAACCAATAGAAAAATACATTTTATTATGCAACAGACAAACTTTGGTGTACGCTATTGAACAGAGGTTTAAGATACACTGAATGTCAAAAAAAATAAAAAAAATATAACATTAGGGATTAAATTTACATTTAGTCCAGATCCTTATATTCGTGCAAAAGTGTGAATACATATTATGTACAGAATTAAATGATTACTAACGTTATGGACATTTGATTTTATGTAAAATCTAAAAAATTAATTTTTTTAGCTTGTTAATGACATAATATGATTCTTAGTTAATTAATTATGAAAATATATTTCTTTCATTCTCCTTGATAGAACTGCTCACATTGCTTCGTGTCCTTTATTCTCCTTGAATGTGTCATAACTTTTCTTATTTTCTTCAACTAATCCATTATCTACTATCAATGTAGTTCCCTTTAAGCATACAATTTAATTTTATAGATAGAATTTAGAATTTATCTATCCGAGTCACAGAGCTCAAGCCGGATCAAATGACTGAATTAAGATTGTATTTTCGACTCAGATAAAAAAGTTAGTCCTGAGGTTGCAAAGAAAATGTTAGGTACTTGACTCGAGTGGATTTTGATCCAGTTTCTTGACTTGAGTCCAATAACTTGAATTCTGCGACTCAAATACACATCTCTGATAGAATCCTTCCATTAGTATACTTAACTTACATACTTTGTTTACTATTCATTTCTGGGAAGGAGCCTTGTTCTTATATCCACAGATATAAGGTCTCTGAGAAGTGTTCAAATGAAGTTGGTATTCTTGCATTAGTATGTCTTATAGTTTATCTAATTTTTCATTTTTTATTTGTTACACCTTTCTATGAAACAATAGAATTACAATATTTGAGGTCAGACCCAAAAACTTCACTTTTTTCATCTTTAAAATGTCATTACTATGCCAAAAAATGGCATCAGAAACCTGAAATATGCCAGATAGTGTTAAATTGGTGCCCTAAACTAGAACAGACTCTCGTTCAATACAAAAAAATTACCACAAAAACCACTTTCCCATAATCTAGTAATTTTTCAGCTATTCAGCTGTTTGTGTTTCCAAAAATCAATTTACCCCCTCACCCTATGTTTTCTGTTACCACAATATGTTCACCCACCATCCTCAATATTTAAAATATTTATTGTCCTTGAATGCCTAGTTGAACGTCTCTCAAGACCTCTTTAGTCATCTCGAAAGTTACTTCTTTCAAAGTATGAGCTTTTATACAATTGAATTTGTCCTAAGCTCCATTTTTTTGGTCGCACACAGAAACAACTTATACAAATCAATTCAAAACGAAATATCAATGGAACACAAAATATTCTTTAAACAAAAAGTTAAAAAGTTTTATAAGTTCTATATTAAATATTAGTAATTTTTGTTTTACTTAAGTATATGATACAAAATATTTAATTCTTACAGACATCTCTGTGGTGGAGGTGCCGTGGACATGTACAATTGTTTATCCACAAGTTTTTAATTTACTAAGGGGAAACATTTGAATTCCTAGACCCGTTGTATCTAAATTTTGTCTCCATGTTATGCTATTTAAGCCTTGTATTTGATTAAATTACATGTTACTAAACTATCAAAGAAAAAAAGAATAAATTAATAACATTGAAAAATGATTTTTTTGTAAAACTAGGATCAGTATTGAAAGTTAGTCAATACTTTTTTCAATGTATTTATGAATAAATTAAATAATTTGGTATGCTGATTGATTTTTTTGTACAGTAAATGAAACTAAACAAAGAGAAAATAGATTTCAACCATTGAGTTATATAATTCACAAGATTGAAAAATACTCAATTTAAACTTAAGTATTTTTAATCAATCTCATTTTGTAATAGTTGTTCAAAATTACTTGGGTTGATTTGGATTAGGAACAGGGAAAATAAAAAGATAAGAATGATAAAGTTTGTTAATTCAAAATATTAATATGAATTGATTTAAAAAAAATGAAAATATATAATTGTATTTCATTTTAAATTTAACTTTCTGAATCCATACATTATACGGATAGGAAGGTTTCTTATAAATATATCCAATAACAGTTAGACCTTTTAATACTTTTATTTCTTTCATTTCATGTAAATTACATACTCACTACAAGAATTAACTTCTATAATAATTTTCATAATTTAAAAAAGTACAGAATCACACGCGAAAAAAAAATATAGTGAAGTCAATGAATGGGTCTCGAACTATAATGTTGATATCAACTCATTCAACTTAACGGTTGCTTCTTAAGTGTCCATGTGAATTTGTTATTTGAGGCAATATATCTAATTTAGGATCTCTGATGGACGTGAATATTTTATTGTCTAGCTATGTAATAAAAACAATCAATCTATTGATGGAATGGGTGAGATGTTGAAAATTTATGCAGCTATGAGTAATTTTATAAGAAACATCATTTTGAAAGACTAAATGTAATTCATAATTGTCTTGTATTAAGAATTGGTAACTGGAAGTTCAAAAAATTGGAGATTTGCCTTTATCATAATTATTACTCAATCTTTGAGACATTTCTTTCACATTTAAAAAGTAATAATAATAATAACGGTAAAAGTATAATACACTCATGTTCTCTCTAGACCGCAAACAAACAAAAAATAGAGCTTTTAAAATAATAAAAAATGGACTTGATCTTTTAATCTTAAAATTCCATTGAGCTAATGTTTTTTTTACATCTATCAATTATTGTTAAAGTAGAATTGTCATTAAATTTAATCTCAATGTTTTATATGTCAATCAAATATAATCTTAATATGTCGCATTTAGCCAAAATGGACTTTTTCCTTCTTATCAAAATTGACATTAATTACACTCCTAGATGAAATTACGAATAAAATAGAAAGTTCATGGAAGGGACCATTAAATGACAACAATATTGGATATAGTATGGTCCTATGAAGAGCCAGACATTTTTGGAATTTTTCGGGATAACGCAGAATACCTTGCCCCAGCAGCAATCATCAGGCTTCTTAGGTCTGATATTTCAATACATTCATCATTGGTCAACTTCATGGCAATATATGCTTTAAAGTTATCAATTGAAGCTCGTATCGCCTTGTTTTCCTAAGAAGAATGAAGTCGTCCGTGGAGCAAATCAAAAAGAAGAATTGCTCTCAGGTACTTGGACTGAATTTCATAGCCTTTCAGATTGAGGCTCAGAAACATTCGGACGATTAGGAGGATGCTACACTCTACAAAGGCATGTATTATGACATCATTGTATGGATATTTTCCCATAGTCTTTACATGGATAAGAAAATCCAATTGTCCTCATTGATACTTGAAACTGAGCAGTGAATTTCTCATTATTGTGCAGCCCACGCAACGAACAGGGTATTCTTTTTTCTCATGATCTAGGCAGCCCCAGTTTCTCTTTATACATACATAATATAGAAGCAACCAGAAGACACGGTTGAACATCCAGGGCAACTTTCACATGCCAAGGGGATAACGTAATATGCCTTCGGAGTTCTCAATAGAGGGTAATAAAATTGTTCCGCGTTAAAAATAGACTTTGGCCCAAGGTCATGAATTGTCAAGGCATTTTTACCTTCTTCTTAAAATTTTGTCGAATTATATCGATAATACTATCTGAAGCAAACTTCTGTTATTTGGTTCAAATAACTTACTGGGCAGCTGCCCACACTCCAGAGAACAGTCCGACCAAGTCATTTGATATATCAGACCCAAGCCAGCCATAAAGTTATGTTTTCTCTCCATTCCAGTGTCGGCCTCCTTGATAGATCGATGAAATTTTTTTTATAGATCTTTGACAAAACATTTGAGAGGGGAACAAGGCCACCACCCAATTAAGAACATTGTCGCATAAGAGGGTGGTGGCTTTGTTCTCCTCTCAAATGCTTTGCCAAAGATTTATAGAAAAAATATGGAATATATCGGTGATAAAACATAATTTTTAATCAATTAATATCATCTCCAATAGCTTTCTCAAACAAGATGGGACTGCAGTTGAGGCATAAATAACTTGAGGGCCAAATTCTTGTTGTAGAGATCGATTCTCTTCATGAAATTTAAACTTTTCCATGCAGAGCCCCGACTGAGGATCCTGGAACGAAGAGACTTTCAATTCGATGCCGAGGATCCACATATCTCTTGGTCTATACCCAATATATTTACCTTTGGTCTTATTCTACAGCCTCCCACTGTCGAGGCTGGAGTAGGAAACCATAAACCTAACAGTACGATGGGTGTCTTCTCTAGATTGATCTTAAGATCCGATCTCTTGGAAAGCTATTCAAGAAAAGTCAAAACAGTCTCAACTCTTTTAATAATCTGCTTCTCTGAATGCCCTTCAACCATTAAAGTCGGATCATCCGCATACATATCGAACACCAGATGCTTCTTTTCACCAAAGTCAAAGAGTATTTTAACATCCTATTGAGAGTGTTGATTTTTGTAAGGAATTTTTTAATAAGTATTGTCTATATATTATTTCGTCAAGATTACTAAAATAATATTAGTTCGTTGGGAAAAAAAAAATATTTTATTAGTATACACAGTAGACTGTCCCGTTTTTGGGTATATTTTTTTAATTGCACAGATACTTCTCTGATGTAGACAATAAAAGCACTGTATTTGGTAAAGTTTGAGGCCTTTTAAGCCATATTTGACTAGTCATTAAACTTTAAAGAAAAAAATGAATTTTTGGGTCGAAATAGGCCATTTTTAAGCCTTTTGTTCCTTTCCAATTATGATGCAATGAGGTAAAAATTTTATTTTTTATATTTTATAGGGTTTAAATTAGTCACTAAAAAACATTGTACACCTTATCTACAAAAATCTAAGGTGTTTAATTATAATTAGGTATTTATTTATGAGCCAGAATCTTTATAATCAAACTTCATAATAAAAAATCTATTCTTGTAAACCAAACATCCGATTATGACAAAATTCTGAGAGACATAGTGTTTGAGGTATGACAATTTATAATGTTTAACACTACAAGGACCTGATTTTTCCTCATACTAGAAGAACCATGCCTAGATTTTCATTTAGACCCAAAGTATCTATGCTTGGAAATTTTTCAAAATATATATACTACTATGGGCAAGAAACATCGGGAATCAAAAAATCTTTATTGAATCATTTGAATTATTTCTTTCAACCCTTTCAAAAGTAGTCCCCCTTCGCTGTAATGCACATGTGCCAATGTTTTTTTTTCAAATTTTCAAAACAATTACAAAATTTTTATCAAGTCAATAAATGCAAGACAATAACTGTTCAGTTTAAGTATAGCGTAATATTAAAATTAAAGATCAAATGGTCAATTTCTTGAGTGATTGGTTATGTGTCTCGAGAAATAAAGGACAAATTCTCAAAATTTCAAAAGAAATCAGTCTGGAATATTCATTATAACTTTTTTAGTTTCTACATTATTTCTCTCAATTGTATTTTAGTCATCATCTTTCAGACATTTAAAAAAACAAAACATTTCGATTTTAGCTATTCACAAAAGGGTACATATCTCTAATACTAATGAATATATTTTGTCGTGTAATTATAAAATATATTTAATATATATTTTTAATATATATTAAATATATAGTGTCAGTGACATAATATGGCACAACTTAAAAACAAAAACATTTATCCCAATCGAAACCCCAGAAAAATTAAATTCAAATTTCCCGGTATTTTTGGCCCATAGTTGTTTATAAGAAGATTTAATAAAAGCAATAAAACCCAAATAGTACATTTTTATCTTAATTGCCGCTATTCCAAGTTCTAACTCTAACTCCCTCCTTAGTTATTTTTGACTTAGTCCTTCAGATATCAATTCCATGCAAATAATAATTATTCTCTAGAATAAAACAATGAAGCTATTTATGGAAAATACTTAATTTATGTCTTATCATTACGGAAATAAAATTGAGGTAACTTTGACGATACTTGCATCGAATTGACCCGTATTGGACAAAATGGGTAAAATTATTAATATTTTTAAAACTTTCTGAGGAGTTCAACTGAAAAGCATTTAAACAGATGAAATAAATATACTTTAAGGAAGAGTCAAAGACCAACATGGATTTAGTTCTTCATATACATAAGTTATTACATCCTCAAATTTCAAAATAGTCAAAATGAACCTTTTCCAAACAAAGGGTTGTGGTGTGTTTCTGAAGATTTTTAAGAGTATTGATATCATCTGCACGAAAGAGACCAAAGCAATACAAAACTAAATAATTTTCTTGGTTTAGTGTCATTTTTGATTCTTCAAAATCTAGGCTTTGCCTTGATAACGGAAAAGATGATTTTGAAACCAAAACATTACAAATAAGCAGAGTAAGTGACTGAGGCTCAGGTTGAATTTGTGTTCAACTAATCGAATATTAATTACCAAATCAATGAACTTAAACGATACGCAAAATCCGTAGCACCGTACAAATCACAGTTCGGCACTGACAGTTCCATTAAGGTACATATATGTACATATGAAAAAAATGCTGAACCGAACGGATTGAACTGTTTCACGGTTCAATATGTTCTGTAGTATCCCAGCCCTTAAGGATCATGTCATATTCACTTACTTTGAGATGAAAGGATTATAAGGATTACATGTATCAAAAATTTCGGCTTAAAAAGTTCCATAATTATATACTTTTTAGTTGTTATTATACATATATCAAAGTTATACCTAAAACATTCATGGATCACGAAATAATAATAATTGTTATTAACGTCTAGTTAGTTTTTAAAACCGATTCTATGAGAATGATTTGATATTAATTTGATTTTAAATACTCGAGTACACAAATAAAAACTTTATTTGGTTTAGCTCTGCATACTCTATTAAATATGTATGATAAATGTCATTAATAAACTTTGTGTACATATACAAGAATATCTATGGGGTTATGTTTAATTTATTATAAGTATATAATTTCTGACTACTGAATTACTCACAAAAAAATTACACTGCATTTTTTTGTCAGTCCTTTGATTCCCTTGTCCCTTATTAGTGTCATTGATCCCCTGAAACTCAAATTGAGGAGTGTGGATAGCCAAAGGAGGAGATAAATACGCCGCCTTAGGATTTTAAGAGAATCCTTAGTTCTATCGATTTATCAACCCCTCCCTAAAGGCTTAAGATTTAGAAAGAGCAAATTAAGTTTTTTTTAGTACTCCATACTACTACGATTTCATCAGTGCTTAATATAGATTTCTTCATAAAAATATTTAGATATACCATTAAAGTCACCATCTCAAAACAATCATGTAGTCATAATTCACAAAAACTTCACTTTTGCCCTTTTAATATGTATGTATATTTGAGATATTATATTTGGGATCCCTTTCAAAAATAAGGAAACATTGCATTTATGGGATTTGAATTGGTAACTATTCCCTTCCCCTTGGTCTGTTGACCTAACTACTCCTCTATTCGAATTATAAACGGATGGAAAAGAATAGTACAAGAGTTGATGATTAAATGATGTCCAGTTTGTGACATTCAAGGATACTAAGTGCTCAATTTTAATGAATTTTTGCTAATATTTTGCTAGAATATACTATAAATAAAGTTTTTCTGTCTCTATATATAAGCTCTATCCATGTTGACTTTGGAGTAGGAATCATGAATAGGTATTGGGTAGGTATTGAATTTTTCTGCAATCCCTCATAACTATAAATATTATTTGTTGAATTATGTAAATTTATACCAGACATTCTATGTGCTTAATCAGAGTTTTTGAACTTTTTTTAGTAACAGAAATACAGTCCTATCAGCAGAGTAACTGGAATAAATTGTCGTAAGTTTTCACATATTTATATTTGACTGAAATATTTTGAGCTTTTTTTCACGTTAATATACTATTTTATTAAGGTTTGGTTTTTCCAAATGAGAATATCTTGTATTTTCATCCTCATATAAACAAAGATACCATTCCAAAATACAATAGCTCAAAGTTAGGAATACTTCTAGTAGATATCTGTTTAAGAAAATTGATACAAAATATCTGAATATTTATGAAACTACACAACAATGTCGAAACATACAGTAGTATGTTGATCACAAGTAAATTATAATATACTACATGGTCAGTAAGACTGTACATACATTGAGAGCATACAGATTATCTGTTCATTCTTTTGTGAATAGCTTGGGGTGTCACAGACCAAACCCCAAATGTAGTCACCCATTATACGAGCCCTGGTGTTTGCTTCTAAAATGTCATTACATCTTGGTGGACACTCCCACCATCCTCCTTGAAGTAGTTTTCCATAGTTAATTTAAATAAACCTTAATGAAAATGCATTATGTGTCATTTTAAGGACATTCTATACAATCCATCTCCTTGTAGGACTTGAGAAAATGGTTGACCATTCCATTCTATTGGTATCATTTGTTCCAAGTCAAGAAGTCCTGAACAATCACATGGCACGTTTCTCCGGTAGCCTAAACTTCATAGAAAACTCTGGTTCCTGTTATAGCTTTTTAATTTTCGACCCAACCAACATCTTTGCCTTTATTTTGGCATCTGGCAACTTCGGAAAAACTACTATAAAAATGTTTAAAAGCAGTGAACTTATTATCTAGTGCCTTTACAGGTTGCTTTATGAGCCCTAGCCAGATATGGATATGGAGAGATGACATCAAGATCTTCTTCTGCTTAACCAGATGCTGTCACAAGACGTTTTCAATGGCCAAAACAAAGTCTGTTTAAACGTAGCGCAAATTCAGACCCTAGTAGTTCCTTTAGGTGAACAGAGTCGTTAATAGAGATATGGAGATACTTGGATTCGTTCTTCTTACCATTGTGTAAAAGCACGAGATTTAAATAACTTTTTTGAGTTTTTTTATAAATTTGTTTTTCTATTTTTTAGCATTTTAATTACGTTCAAATGAGTATATTGAGCTGATTTGATGTGTCTAAGGATATCTTCAAGCCATTTTTCTCCAATTTTCTTACATAAATACACTATTTTTTGTATCTTTCGAGAAAAAAAAAATATTTCCATGATAGCGATTAGAGACGTATGAAATTATTTTTTTCTTCATTTTTATGACCTAATATAAAAATAAAAAAGCCCAAAAAGTTTACAGAAACAAAACAAATAATTTTTTTCCATGGTGTTAAATTATTCTCCTACCACTGTAATGCTATTTTAAATGTTGAAAGTTTTCCTCTCTAGAGCAGCTATATATTTTTCATCCTCCAAGATCATGAAAAAGGCAGCTAATGATAACTATTTAATAGTATCCAAGTTTCATTATCTCTTGCCTTTCTCCTCGGCCTTTACAAAAGTCGTACCCTACTCATAGCATAAAATGGTCTTATGATAAACAATCCACATTCTGTTCCCAAAATGTCATACTAGACTATAAAGCGTTTTATTTTTCCCTCCTTACTTAAAAATACATACTTATCGAAGCAGTATTTAAAATTTAAAAAAATACATACTCCGTAGGCACTAATCTATTTATAAATACAGGTCTTGGATGTGTTTTAAAACACAATTTACAATTTTACGATTTGAATTTACAATTTTAACAATGCAATAAAAAATTTGAATTTAACTCTCAAATTGAAATTATTACGTTTCTCAGCTATATGTACTTAGACTTAGCGTTAAATAAAAGCACAACTGGATTAATGTACTACAAAAATTTTGACAATTTGACTGGCCTTTGTAGATATAACATATCCATAATCATTTATTTTGATTTTTCCATTAAAAAAATGAGTTAAAGATGACATTAATCTTTTTGAAAATAACAAGTCTATATATAAGTGATTTAAAAAAAATTTCAAATCTTTAATATTTACAAGAATATGTTCAATATATTTCTAAGCCTCTCTTTTAAAGATACAACCAAAAAAGCTATTTACGTCATTCTTACCTATTGCTTACTTAATTATAAACATATAATTTGATTATATTTTGAATTATCACATTAACGAACAAAAATATTTATTTCAGGTTCAGCTTTCGATTTTTGTACTGTCTTATTAGTGCTCTAAATATTAATTGGTTGAACTCAATTGAGCATTGTTGTTCAGCTCCGAACAAGTCCCTACTTTTAAATAAAGAATGGTCCCAGAGTTGGCTATTAGCTATCCATTGATTTTTTTTCCCTCTTTTTTTTTTTTTTTTTTGAGGATAAATAGAGAGATACAATAAAAGTTGTGAAGAATTGTTCAAGATTCGAAAAGAATTAGGACTATCAATGAATTGATTTGAGGCCTTATTTCCTTTGTTTTTGTGTGTAGATATGTATATTAACATTTCAATGTTCATTCATTCAACAACGTATTGACATCTCAGATGAGCTCTTTTTAAAACGCTCTTAAAAAGTCTCAAATCCATTTTTGAAGTATGAAAATATGACTAATAAATAAATATATATGTATTATCCAATCATGTTGTATGACTTTTCCTGGCTCTGTTACTATCTAAATGAAATCCCATTACAGAAAGTATTTGCCCTTTAAAATTAATTCCTTAACTTCATAAACCTATGGTCAGAGAGGTGTCGTAACCAATGGAGAAGTAAGTAAGAAGTCATTCATCAATATGTGACGTCATTCTTATAAAAATACGCCTCCACATATGAATGGGTTCCAGAGCAGCTTTTTTACTGCAGTGATACGTCAGAGGGCTAGAAATTTGGTTCCCAATGAGTAAGGGTTTCGTACTTTTGGGTAACGAAGTTTTGGCACTTTGTATTGGCACTGATGTGGTATTGAGGGAATAAAATAAAGTATCCGTATATATGTATGACCCTTTGTTATCCAATTTTCGGAGCAAATCTTTAAAACTTAGTTTCAACTGTCCATGGAATTAACATTTTCACCAGGAATCTTGACCAACGGCATTATAAATGTCTAACTTTGGCAGATTTTAATGAATTCTAATAAAATTTGGATGTGTTAATATCTTCTAATCTCTTTATTAACTTTTTTAGAACTCCTTGAGAAAGTATTGCTCCATATTCTTTTACCTCATTTATTTATTTATTTGGACAGTTAGTGAAATATTTACGATGTTGTCATTTACTATGGATAAAAATCCCTTTGCCCCCACTCAGTATACCACTTTAGCTAAGTTATGATAACGGATACTTCTATATATTAGTAATAATTACACTGATTAACAGTCAAAAGTCCTATGGGGTATAAGTGTAATAAAAGTTATGCAGATTTGCACGCTGATTTCAAACCTCTTAAAAAATATTTTTGATGATTTTTGAGAAATCGGACCCTACTTTTTGAGCTAATTTGATCCATTTTCCAAGTTCAACTTCAATCTAACCCTAGAAGAGTACTCATTTTGTACATTAAAAAAACAATGACCCGCTAGTGTATTTAATGCAAATTCCGTTTTCAGTCTTTGTTATGACCTAAGAGTAAGACAATCCTACATTCATGTTCTTCCTAAATCAAAATTTGGATAAATACTCAGATAGGCAAAGGGGTAAATGCCTTACGGTACTAGTCCAGAGGTTAATTCTTGAGGGAATAGTTGTCTTGGGGGTAAATGTTCAAGAATCGGTTTGTTGTACACGAATTAGCTCTTTTTAAGCCGTGAACAATAATATATGAGGAATAATTCCATGGTTGGGAAGGATTGCCTAATAACACAGCTCAACAAATCTGAACTTTCAAAAACCCTAAGGGGTATAAGTATAATAAAAGTTATTCAATTTTGCACGCTAATTTCAAATCTGTAATTATTTTTTATCAAGAGTCCGACGGTTTTTGAGAGATCGGACTCTACTTTTTGCACTAATTAGGCCCATTTTCTAATTTCAACTTCAATTTAAGCCTAGAAGGATGCTCATTTTGTGCATTAAAAATAATGATTCGCTAGTGTATTTAATGCAAATTCCATTTCCAGTCTTAGTTTTGACCTAAAGGGACTCCCTAGGGTGTAGAGGGTGGGAGTAGACCCAAAAGTTGGTCAAATCCTTTGTACTTAAATAAATTCTTGAATATTACATAAAATGGATTAATAAGGGATACATTCAAGAGATGAGACCCACAGCTTTAGATTGAGATGTCAAGCGCCCGATAAGAATTCATAACTAAGAAGAAATCGTCAGTCTAAATGTGTAAATTTTCATCCAACTTCGATTAAAAATACACAAGAAATCACGGTAGAGCTACTACTTCGGCTTATATGTTCCCATTTCCAAAACTTTATCTTAGGTCTGAATTAATTAACAAAAATTAAAAGGTAAACATTGTGGGCAAATTACACATTATTATTTGAATACAATTTTAAATAAGAATTTGGACTCATTTCATTATTTGATGTCAAGTCATTTGCGACGAAACAACGATGATAATTATTATTAATACTTTACTATTAATGTTAGCCAGACATAATTTTATCATTTACATGAGTCAGATTCCCCCAGGGCGTACATTTGGATAATATTAATAAGTTCACTAGGTAGTTATTGAAAACATACGATGGTAGACAAGGAATTGACAGAATGAGCTATATGCATACTCAAGTATGTGTACCAAGAGTCCCAGAGACAGACAGGATAAACTCATATTTGCGATGAGAGGAAGCAAAAGAAAAGATAGATCCCCAAACCAAGTGATGAATACGACAGAGATAGCCTATGAAATATAAGTTTGGACAAGGAACCAAAGAATGGGCGCGTTCTTACGCACCTTGGAGCCCAAAGTGGAGCCCTGGACATAATAAGTGCCAATCTACATTAAATTTTAAATTTTTTCTAGGTGTTACCCCCTATTTTTATTTTTTACTTTTTTCATTTGGTCGTATAAATTAATGTACTAATATAAAAAAAAATAATATTTAGAGGTTACTTCAAGCCCTCAAAATTCAGAAAATTGACAATTTTATTCAAAGTTTCACCCCCTTCTTCTTTCATTATCCTCCAAATCTCTTGAAATATAATATTTGTTAAGTTATAATTTTTTAGATTATTTAATAAATAATCTTTATAATGTATTTTCAGCAAGTTAAAGGAAGGAGAAAATAAATGGGAAAAACTAGATGTATCGAGTATAAAGTATAAACAGAATCATTTTTCTCTGTCTTTTTTAGAAAATGTAGTTTAAACCTCAAAAGTACACAAAAACTTGTCAAAGGATTTACGTGGTTTAATGAACAGGACCTTTCAATATTCATAAATATTTTCCACCATAGTGGGGTTTACCATCAATATTAAAATTTAATCATACGAAAAATTGAACTAAAATCAAAATAACATCTTTAAAAAATGTTTCTCATTCGAATTGGAATTCTTTAATTTTGGGGAGTTGCTATTCTTTTTTCTTTGAGTCCAAGTATAAGTCTTAGTTTGATGCAACTTGAAAGTGTCACTTGAGTTGCTAGTCCCTAGCTCTGCAATTTTAAGCTGCAATCCCGTAGAGTTCGTTCATTTCTGTATGTATGTCCATATGTAGCCCTGGTGTCCTGTAAATTTATCGACCGTCATTCATCGATGGATAAATTCATCTACCATCAATTCATCGATTTGTAAATTCATTGAAAACAAACAATTTTACGATCTAAAAAAAATGGTTCTGTATTGATGCAATTGAAGAAAGAAAAGATTCAAAAAAGATTTTCTTTTAAGCAGATATTCTCTATTCCACATATTAGTTCTTTATCTTTTCAACTGCTTAAGACCTTTTTATTTCAATATTTTTAAGCAACATTCTATGTTCTTTCACTTTTATCATATTTTATTTGATCGAAACAGAAGATTAGCAAATTTCTATCCAGAAATTTTAGAAAATGTCTTAAGGACGTGTCTTTCCATATATAATATAGAAATAAAAAACGTACAACTATGAAATGCTTTAAAACTCTTACAAAAAACCGTAAATTATATTTATTTCTAGATATTGAAGGGTGTTGTTTTGTTATACCAAGTTGACAGAGGCTTCTGTAACTTAATAAACCCCTCTCTTTTCGAATTGAACGAAGCAAAAACAATGGTTTAGAATAAGATTTATTGTTATCAAAGTTAATTTTTTCAAAGCTTGAATTAATTTTGATTTGACTAAATAAAGACTCAACCGTTTAAATGAAACAAAACAAAACAAAATGACACATTTTATGGACTTTAAAGCGTTTAAACTTTAAGTGTAACGGAAGTATTTAAGATATCATATAATATCTTCATTTGAAGATATATTTTGGGGTAATAATAAGAAGGTGTAAAGGTGGTGTTGTTTTCTACGGATTTAACTGTATGTATAATAGAATAGAATAGTAAAAAATATTATTACTTGTGTATAAAATTTATTCCTCTTCCTTTTTTCTTCCTTTTCTTCCTTGGCGACTTAACGCGGAGAAGAGAAGCATAAAAGACAAGGAATCCAAAAAAACTCTTCGGAGTCTTTAATATATGTTCAATCTATTAAAACAAAGTGAAACAAACATATATATTTAAAAAAAAATTTACACACACAATACAACAAAAGTACGTCAGAGTTTCAACATCTTAAACCATCTACCTACATACATATATTTCACTATCCTTAGAAATCGAATAACTTAAGTTACATTATCATCATACCAACATTTATTAGGATATGATATACAATCATCTCATTGATAAACTTATCATTTTATTTATATTTTGTGTCGTCACACTCAACAACACGGTTGCAGATTCCCAAAATCACATACCAAAATCATTAAGCTATAAAGGACCCCAATTTTTGAACCGGAATCATCAATTATACTCTAAATTAAAATATAATATCTTAAAACCAGTGCTGAAGGAAGTACTTCATGATATTTACTTTACTAAATTGAGTGCAAAAAACTCTGGTAAATCAATAATATTTATTTTATATTATATTCATAGTTATTATATTAATTAGTTAGATTTTTATATAACATACAAGAATTACATAGTGTGTATTTTTAGAGCTTACATGGAAGATTTTATATGCTAAATAGAATGATAAAAGATACATAAAAATATAACAAAAAAAATACTTATTGTTCGCAATTAAAATTATAATTAAAGTTACTTACAGGTTATTTACTTCAAGTCTTATTTAAAAGACCACTTCCTACAAAACTATAAACATAGCAAATGCAAAAACTGTATTCAACCATTCATTTTTTGTAAATGAGTTCGTAAAATAATAATAAATTACATTTAATATTCTTAAGAATCAAATTTTAGTATAACTTTCTTTTTCGTTTAATGTCAAGCTATTAGAGTTGTGATTTATACAAAATTTAATGACGATTTTTTTTTAATTTTGATACATACTCTTATGTTTGAATCCTAAAATAGAAAAGCTGAATACTCTCAATATTTCGCTATCTGAAGTAATAATATAATAAAAAAAACTATTTATAAACTATTCATTTTTTTATGGATATCTCATAATAAAAAATGAATTCCCCTTTACAAAAAAAATCAATGATAGATTTTTAATTTTATATTTAACTTTAAAGAAAAAATAGATTATTCATTCATTTTTTTTATTTTTTTGAACATACTCTAATCGTGTATGTTCCAAATATACTACTCTTAAGTAAATGAATGTTAGTACATATACTCATATATCATGATTCATCAAAAAAAGTAGTATACTCTGCCACATTGTCTACTGTGCCACCTACCATAATATCTCTGTGCGTTTATCTAACATTGATCCATTTCAAATAAATTCAAAATAAATGGTGCGAAAGAAACCTAATATATATATATATATATATATATATATACGTACATATAATGACTTTTAAGTTATTTACTTCATAAATACTACGGTCAAATATTTTGGAGTCATTTTAAGAGTTATTTCTCACGATTTTTGCTAAAATATCACTTTTAATCGAGAAACCAAGGATTGTTGCCTATCCAATAGAGCAATCGGATAAATGTTACAAAAGCACATGGAGCTGATATGAACCCTGAAAGAACGTCCATCTTTTTAATAGCCCCAGAGATTTATTTAGTGGCAGTTGGTTCTTTCCTATAATTAAGTTGCATCAATTATTGGAGTCATTATTTAATTAATCGAAATATATTATCGATACAAAAGAAAGATAATGTCTTCAAAAATATGATAGCAGTTCTAACTTATTTTGAAATATTTAAGAAAAACTTGGTTTCTTATTGACTTGACACGCATGTTTGTTAAAAAATAAAAAAAAATATTGAATAAATATTTTTATCATTAGTCCACGAAAAAAAAAAAGACAAAAGATAACTTCCAATTCATTTATATATAACAAATTATTACCTTAATGGATACAAATATCAGAGTGTCAGTTGTCTTAATTGTAATTTTTTACATTTCGTCAATAATGCAAGGGTAAATATTTCAATCAGCCTTCAATTTCAACCGATTAACTTCGAAATTGGTTATTTCTCCCAAACAGTAACAAAGGATTAGGTCCAGTTAGCTTGCGTAATCTCTAATTAGCCTTGATACATTCCCAGTTCTACTTATTCTTTAAATATTATATATTTTGAAGTAGAGTGCCTGAAATTCAATTCAAGTATTTACTCTAATTGGATACAAATAAATTTTTTAAGTGATCAAAATGTTTAACGTCTTTATATTTAATTTATAGTGTTAGAAAGTGCACAGTTCAAGTCCAAGCGGTATGTTCATCACGTAAATCCTTTATTTAAAAACTACAATTATCTAAGGAAAACAGGTGAGTGACAAATCATTCATTGTTACTTTATTTTGGGTGTTACATCATTTCTAAAGTTTGTTTTTTAATGAAAAAAATTATTAACACATGATGGAACTTTAAAATACATGAGCATACCAATTTATTGACATGGAAGCCGTAATTATACTGTATATTTAACTATGAGTTGGAGATGAGACTCAAATCCGTGCAGCCTGATCATATCATTGATTTGATACCAAATTAAATAGATTTACAATTAAAGATTTTCGTTCAAAACTTTTTCTACTAGTCAGTACTTTTTGGGTAGACAATTGCTCTTTGAGCACATGGAATCTTCTATTGAACAATTCAAAACATTTAAAATTCGTTACGAACCTTGGCACATAAACAATTATATTTTTATGTTCTTACAAAGAACATGATGTGATGATCTCTGTTTCATTTTTTTATAACGTAACTCTCCAATCAAAACCATTACTCGGATGGTAAGTGAGTTTTAAACAGGCAATCATGTTACATTTAAATATATCATATGTGAGTATTCAAAGAGATTCGGTTTGCAGATTAAACTTTATATTTCATTACCTGTTTGTCGGAATTAGACGAAGAGACGACTTTTAGATACTAAAAAGTTTTAATGATTGTTAAAAGAGTAAGCTTTCTGGCATTTTCTTTTCTAAGAAAGACTATTTTTATATTTTATTATAAGTCAATTATAGTACATATTAAGGCACGTAACTATCATTATAATGGAATACTTATTTCAACAAATATTTGCCCATGATTGCTTTTAATTCAATAAACACGAAAATGATCCTTTCAATTATAAATTGCTCCTTTTGTGGCCTACATTGTTTAATAGCGTCATGTAGGATAGAGTATACATTATAGTTTTGAAGTATTGAAATGAAATGAAATCATATGTAGATCATATACTCTTCTGTTTTCAAGTTCTAAAAAATGTTTATATGATTTCTGTATCTTGTTCTGAATTTGAGAATATCTCTTGTATGTACAGAAATAAGGACTCATATGTTTCAAAGCTTTTGCATTTATCATTTTTGATGATAATGATACAAATCAAAGTTTTTAGCAAAGTTAATGCATATTTATTATTTCTATTATTTTTAATCAGACTTTTTAAAGATTGAGTTGTTGAAAAAATATTGTTTCAAATGTTATTATAATATTATTGTTCAAGTCTGACTAAGAGGGATATTTATCTTTGTACCTCACAGCCTTTTCTCAAAACGAGACCCAGCATCAGCTGGTAGTTAGTCAATTTTATTCTTCATTGAATGGTAGGGAACCAAGAGGTAGTCGCAAGACTGAGCCATTGACATCATGTTATTACAGATATGCTCGATGGATGACGTCACATTTGTTTTTGAACTCATAACTTTTATCTATTTCAATTTGAATACAGAACTACTTCGAACAGTCAGGGTAACTGGTTTCGTGGAAATACACGACCCTTTATATCCAGATAGTTCCAGACTCTCATTGCTACACACTAGCATGAAAATGGTAGATTGTATGAGTAAAAGGGTCTGAGAACAAAAAAGTTCAATAAAATTTGAAATAAACGGTGTATCCATCTATGGGATCGAATTGACAAATATCAAAGTCCCTTCATCAATTCTTCAAGGCACTGCTCTCGGTACAAATTTTTTTATTGAGTACATTAATAACACAGGTCAGCGAATTTAAAATGTCAAAAATCCTATGGGGTATAAGTTTTTAGTAAAAATTATTCAGTTTTGCACACTCATTGCAAATCTGTAATGTTTTTTCCGAGAGTTCGATAATTTTCCAGAAATTGAATCCTACTTTTTGAGTTAATTTGGTCCATTTTCCAACTTCAACTTCAATTTAAGCCTCGAAGGATACTCACTTTGTGCATTAAAAACAATGATCCGCTAGTGTATTTAATGCAAATTCCAATTTCAGTCTTTGTTTTGAACTAGAGGGACTCCTGGGGGCGTAGGGGACAAGAGTAGGCCCAAAAGTCGGCCAAATCCTTTGTATTTAAATAACTCTTTGAATATTTCATGAAATGGAGTAAAAAGGATTGTATGAGCTGAGACCCACAACTTTCAAACGAGATGTCAAGCTTCTAGGAAGAACTTTTCTATCTAAATACATAAATTTTCATCCAACTTCGAGCAAAAATTCGCCAGAAATCAATGACTTACGGTAGACTGAAGTAGTAGCGCTCAGAAGGATTTTATCGGATTTCGTAATCCTTCTGCGCGTTACTACTTTAGTAGCTCTACCAGTTGACCAGTGTAACTATCGGGGTACTAGTTTAGAATCCATACATATATAAATGACACCAAACTTATATCTACATTATTCTGTTCATCAGGGGATGTAACAAGGAGAGACTCAATGAGTCTAGAAATTGTGCACCAAGTGGGAATTACTAAAGAAGCATGGAAAGAGTGTGTGACTGTAATTTTTGGGTAAAAGGGTAGATGTTAAAGGACAGAAAACAGTCACATCATGATGGGAGTTTTAGGGTTGAACAACTTGAAATTGAATAAACACACCTACAATGTCATCAAGAGGAGGATGAATAGGATGATGGGTTTATTCATGACAACCAGTCGTGAGTCATAATATTTTGAAGCTTAATTTGTTTAATGAAGCTCTTCTAAAATGGAGAAAAATCTCCCCCCCCCCCCCATTGAAAGGATCCTTTTTTGTTTTTGTTTTTCAAGCAAGTCAAGATAATAATTCTTCCTTATTTTATTTTTCTTATTTTGTTACTCCATATAAATTGATTATAATTAAATAATTCATGAATATAAATAATATATTTTTAAATATTATATACCCAAACGTAGATAGTGCGCCCATTATTGAATGTTTTTCACCCTAAATAAATATTTTCGATAATCTCAGTCAACTTAATTTAAGGAATATTATATCACTTAACTGATGTTTATTATTAAAAAAAGTAAGTCCTAAGATAAAATTCTATTATCTGGCTTCACTCTTTAACAATCAAATAAAACTGAATCCACAATTTGAATTTATCAGACGAAAAATTCCAGTACGTCATTGATACAAATCTTAGCAGGTAACAAAAACTATGCAATGGCTGAAGAGGACATATTTGGAATTTCGTGAGGTTATTTTTATTTGGAGTTCAAAGATTAATATGAAGAAAGAAAAAATCTGACAATTCATCGAGTATTAGTTCTTTAACCTCTGAATAATTGGTCAATATTGCTCCCAAAAAATCTATGTTGGTCCAGTCCTACTCTGAAGGTTGTTAACTTGGAGAGCACGTATTCTTTGAATATCTCAAATTTCGAAGACATATGTTTTAAGATCAGAGGTCTTCAACGTTATTATATCGCATGAACTTTTTGAATGAGATTTTGTTATTATCATTGCTTTTGAAATTGGTTACGTTCAGTGTCACGAATTACCAGTTAGAATTTAAGAAGGTCCACAGTTCTGGTGCCTAGTGTGACGTTTTTTAACCCATACATATTAACATATATTTATGGACTGAGTTATTCTTAGAAACTCAAAAAAAAAAAAAAAAAACTTCAATAAGGAGATTTACTGCAAATTTCCAAAAAAAAAAGAGTCAAAGCCCCTTTACCAAGTTTCTTATAGTTTTCAAATTGAAGTTGTGAAAACCGTTTGTACCCTTGGAACAAATAAGAACTGAAGGGATCTGTGAGATAAAGAACACTTTCTTGTACCTATTTACACGGCTCGGAATTGGGAATAGCTTTCTAGAGAGCATATTAAGGAGGATTATACTGTTAAAGGTGAGCTTCCCTAAGGAGATCTGGAGCAATTTGAAAAAAAGGGTTCAGAAACGAGTAGATTTTTTTTTGTTCCATAGTTGGGAATCCTTGGTATATCAAATTACATACAATCTTATAAGTAGTTTGACTATATTGGTACTTTGGACTTTATGGTTTATTATAAATAGCATATTACCATATTTATAACTTATGTCAAATATTTATTTTGTACAAGAGTCTAAAAACTATACGAAATTTGATTGACAATTTATTTTACAAATAAAAGTCTTTATTTCAGAAGAATTGTCTTCAAAAATACATAAATTTGAGTCATTCTTCATTTTTCTTAAAGAAGAGCATGGTGGTACATATTATGATCTAAGCAATGTAATTATGTATTTTAAATTAAGAGCATACATAGATGAAAGCAGTTGCGTATAATTGTTATGTATATATATATTTTTAATGACGGGTAGAAACTGAAATTTAGAATAGAAAAAAATAGAGTTATAATCCCATTGGTTACACTTTATCAATTTTATAACCCAATAATTTGTAGTTGAATGTGACATTTTAAAAAATTACACTAAATATAGTATATAATATTAATTAGAGCACATGGAAACAGGTGGTTGTAAACATTGTTCCGTTATATAAAAGATTAAAAGTGAATGACGATGATACAAATAGCCATTAATTGAAAATAAGGACTTCCATGGTTGTGAAGAAATCAGACTTTTGATGATACCAAATACAGTATGGCAACACAATGAAGCAATATGTCTAGGAATGCAAATAATATGCAAAATGCCGCGTGCAAGATTTTGTGGAGTTTGCACTTTTAACAGTACTTTTTGTTTTCCAAAGCTGTTATCCTTTATTACGGAGGGGAGAACATCTACCTGATAGTAAAGATCTCGCATACATTAAGGCTAATAAAGCAAATAAAATGTAAACAAAAAAAGGGCTCATGTCCTCGTATAATTATTAGTTAAAATATATAACTTTCTGACATTAATTTCAGTTAATTTTCTGCCTCTCATCTATGGTATAGTGTTATTATTTATTATTGATGTCTTCATTTGTATATTTAAAGGAGAATAGCAGCTTGTAGCTCAGTAAAACGTCATGACAGCTCAAGCTGCTGCTTCCCTCTCAACATTCATCAAATTGTCAGAGTTACCAGGTTGATTTTCTCTTTTTTTTATTTTACACACCCCATTTGCATATTTTTTACATTCCTAATCATTGCCTTGAAAAGTTGAGATGGATCTATCTTTATGGACTAGATAATATGAAGTTGATATACGTACCTAAATAATGACTTTGATATTCGATAATCCAATGCAAATTGAAAAAAGTTAAAATTCTTTAAAAAGCAAAAACAAGATTCATTTATAGAATAAATAAAAACTGTAAAGAAACAGCAGCAAGTCTTGTACATCCAAATCGATTAGGGACTGTAGTATTGACACTCGTGAAAGTCAGGTCATTCTGACGCTGGTTTTGTAGAACTGTCTGATAATACTATCTCAGATTTTGTGTTGTAATTGTAATAATATTAAATATAAAATGTAATATGTTTTGTTTTGTTTTTCAATTAAGTGTAATCAAGTTCAATGTTGGAAAATGTTTATTCAAAGATTACTTTCTTTTCTTTTTCTTAAATTCGATTGATCATTTCAGAGTGTCCACCTCTACCTGACGGAACTAGACAGTACTTTTGTCCAGCTCCAGATTTAAATGGGCGTTGGAGTTGCATAAAATCGGAGGATTTATGTGACTCAGTTCCACAATGTCCGGGATCCGAGGATGAAGACAAGAAATTGTGCCTCTTCCATCTTCCAGTAAGTTTATGATCTTTACAATTTTGTACATGCAATAATACTTTATTATTTCCTTTCAATTAGGTTTTGGATAAATTGGATGCTGTTGGCACAAAGCTTGGAGAGCTTGCAAGTATGATTTCAATCAATATTCAAGGAACAGAATCCTCTCGGAAGCCCCACAACTATTTTAATCCATCAATGTTCAAGGAGGTAAAGAACATGGATGTTCCGAGTGAGGTATTTGAGATAATGAATGAAAGGAGTTCAACGACTCAGAGAAGAAGAAAGGATCATACTGATTCCTCAACCTTTAGATCTGGAGGTTCTTCAAAAATGAAAGAGCCTTCTATCGAAGAGTTTGCAAAAATGATGGGCTATATGGATTTAAATAAGCAAATCCAGGCATCCTCAAACTTCTAAAATCAAAGAACGAAAATATATATTAATAACTATTCATTATTGGGGTAATATTATTTTATGTATTCTGTTTTCATTTTGTCTCTTAATTATTTTTATAGAACCTTCTAAATTTCTATAATATAGCAATTATAAATTTGTTTCCGATGTAATTCCTAGCATAATTTCACTTTTCACCAAGAATGTGTGTGTGTGACAATGTAGCAAAACAGTTTTCTTCGATTCATAATTATTTATGTACATTCAAATCCACTTTTCTAATTCTACCTATAATATTAATTTTCTTAAAAGATGAGTAAATTTAAGGTATTTTTAGTGACAATTTGCCGAATGTACATATATTTTGCTAAAAAAATGCTATAATAATTTGATAATGATTCATGGAGCATGCCCAAGCATACATGATATCCATTCCTGTTGCTGCTCACATTTGGAATCTTTAAATTTTTGTCACTAATTGAAATTGTTGATAGGTCATTGTTGATTCTTTTCATGATGAGGATGTTTTATTATATGAGAAATAAACGCATATTCAATTTATACCTTCTTAGCCTAATCTTTTTCATGACTCCTTAATCAATCATTATTTTCTGTTTCCCTTCAGCAATGTTTATATAATTTTTATCTTGAGTAAACTGTATAAAAAGTATTTGTATATGTGACTCATTCAGGATTTAGTATAATCCATATTTGACGTCAATGAATAAATGGTTTATATGGTGGTGCTAAATTGGATACTAGTTACTAGGGTTAATCCATATGTTTCAGTAGATAATTGTGTCTGACGGAATGTGATGTAGTAATATTTATTTATTTAGTATTTTTAAGCAAACTGGCCTTTTGGTGAAATTATTTTTTGTGAATTCCATTTGGTTGCCCATGAAGAAATCCTTTTATGAAGTACCTAGGCTAATTCATCTTATAAATATATTTTTAAATATGTTAATTATATCACACACTGATTAGAGCAAACTAATCATCAAATAGATGATGGTTAATTCTACATAAAACAAATAATTGAAGATCACAATTTTTTAGAAGACGTATCCAATATTTTACGTGTGCATTATTTGTAAGTACATAAGAAAGTTTTGAGACTCATTGGGACAGCCTGTCGCGTTTGTTTTAATACATTAAACAAAATTATCATATTATGTGACTACATAGAAATGAACCATGAATCCACTAATTCACTCTAAAGTAGTCACATCAGTAGTTATTTAATAGTCATTAAAGTGGATGGGGAAGTATGCCTGCAATTACTATCTGTTGCCTCTGCATTTTATTGGCTGATTGTTATTTGGCAGTATTAAATACTAATTAATAGCTACACATAATTGTTGCAAGCTCACGACGATACAGTGAAGACTGAATTCAAAATTATTATTATCAAGGTAGTTCTACGAACTGATACCTTTCCTTAAATTCACCAAATATATACCCCAAATATATTAATATTTATATTTGTCTCAATTTTAATAAAAAAGCTCAGTTGCTTTTTTATTAAAAATTGCATTCTTATAAAATACATATACATATAGTACCTCTTTGTGTGTTTTTCTTCAAATAAAGTATCAAAATGGTTTACTTTTTGATAGCAAATTAAATTTTGTATTACTGTATATGTATATTGCATGCCTTTCATTCATTTGTGGTCGCATCTTTGAATTGAATTAAATGTTCATATGTTGAGGAATGAATTTGTGTTTAGTGAGAACATTTTATTAGTCATATTAATTACTTATGCCAACTTACCTAGAGAACAAATACAATCAACTTAGATCAAGAAACTTATGAAATATTTTGAATATACTTAACAGATATACATTTTTTGCAGATTATAAAAGATACCAGTGACTCTAATACAAGAAAGCATGAAGTTGTCATTCAACTTTTGAGTAAGTACGTAGGTATTTGGCCTTTATGTGTCTTAGTTTTTTTTTTAAAAAAAGTCCTCTAATTTGTGAAGTGCACAATACTGATGTTGCAGCAATTAAGTTTGAAGAGACAAAGAGGATAAAAACTTGGGAGAGCTCTAGAGCTTAAAAAGACATGTTTGGTACCTCACTTTGAAATCAAAAAATCGTCTGTTAAACTCATCATGTAATGCTAACAGCCGAGAACTGTAACTCTCAGACAATTCTTGTGTGATGGTAGTCTGTGTTTTCAAAAGTGGGAAATGAACAAAGTTTTGCTCCTTCAATTGCTTGGCAAAAAGTTTAAGTTTCATTTGGAAAGCTTTTACTTACCGGTACATTTCATGAGCAAATACCTTGTAGTTTTGTGTTTATTTCATTTATCTTTTGCAATATGTCAATAGCAAATGCAAAATTATCTACGCATTTCTCATTCTTCATTTCCCCTTGAAAAATCACAAGAAATATTAGCCATACTGAAATGTATAACAATTATTGTTTTGATCTCTCAACGCTCTTTTTAGCACTCTTCTCATGTTTTACTAGCGCACATTTGTGTGGTAAAGCACTTCGGTAAAATTCGCATTCATATCTTCCAAGAAACTTCGAGATTGTTGGTGTTTGAGTCCTTGTGCAAATGTTGAATTCACTGCATGTATAACTAGATCTATAACATGTTTGATGTGTAATGAAGATTTACAGTGACTTTCGTGGTGCATGATACAATGACATGACAGCACATTGTGCATTAGAAAATGTTCCCTGATTTTACCGTTCATGCGTCTCACAAGCCCAGAATGCTTACCTATGAGTGCAGGGCCACCATCAGTTGTAATACGAACTTAATTCTGATCTCATTAAGCAGCTTATGACACTATTGTACAAATCTTTTCCAGTAGTAAGGACTTTGAGGATCTCCATTGATTGCAATTATTTTGTTATATGTAAGCTTTCACCAATTTCTCTTATGTACATATATGAGTAACTAAGTAGTATCCTGAAGATCATTAGTTTCAACTAAAGCAGTAGAAATCCGCTGAAAATCAGCACTAGCTTTCGATATTCGTTCTTCACTGTAATTGAATCTATACGAAGAACAATAGCTCTCCTTGACAGAGATATTGCTTCTACTTTCGATTTCAGGACACACAACACGGACAGCATCAACCATAGAATCTTTAATAAATTCCGCTTCTGCAAATGACTTGTTGTGTTTTGTAATTTTATTGGCTAATATAAACTTGCATTTGTCAAGCTCTGAGGTAAAGACAAAGTTTCGATGAACACCATTTGCTGTTGCTTCAAGTAATTTTTAAGTTCAGATGCTTTCTTTTGAATTTTATTTGATAAACTGTGGCCATGATTAGGATGCTTGATTTGAAAATGTCGTTTCAAATTGTATTTATAGAACACAACAACACTTTCATGACAAATCAAACATATAGCTTTAACTCCAACGTCAGTAAACAAATGCTCATCTGTCCATTCTTTATTGAATACAGGACATTTATTTTCAATTTTTGGCTTTTTAGATTGTTTTAAACTGCTCATTATGGGTAAATTTATCCAATAGTTAAAAAAGGGGGGATCAGTACTTGATCACACGTATAGTGTAATTAATTTATTTTTGTATTGACTCACAAACTATTCCTATAAATATAACAACAGAAAATAATGTTAAATACGTACCAAATCTTGCTACCTGATTTCACAAATAATGAAAATCCGAATAATCTCTGTAACGAAGAGGCATAACAACTAAGCCCTTAAAAATGTTGAATTTACTCTTGTGAATATTAAAATAAATTGTACTTTTTTTATTTTAGAATTTATTCTTGATAAACTATGTACATTCCTCTATCTTCATGAATTTTTCATTCTGATAGTTTAATTCTAACTTTTAATATATTATGGTACATTAAGATATGAGATTGCTATATTTTATGATAGACAACTATCTTAGATCGCAAAAAATCAGTTTACTATAAAAAATGAAAACGGTATTAGAGGAAATCCTTAAATTCACCTTACTGAACTACATATTTCTGCTCGTTTTCTCAACTACAAATGGTCAACACTTTATCTGTTGAATTAAATTAGATTAATTGGAGGGTCTTATTTTCAAATTTAACTAATTTTTATTAGTTTTTCCTTAGAAATTACATCAAGTTTTTGACTCATCATATTGTTAAAAACACGTACTTTTTATAAACTTTTTACAAAATATATGTTTTTTTATTTTAAGAAAGCTTAGTCAAAAATTGTTTATACGAGCTTGCTGACTTATATTTGGCTCATTCATCATCACACAATACACATACATATTCTAGCAACTGGAAATTGTTCATACATAATATGTACGTATTGTAAAACTTCATGACAGCTGACACTTCTCTCCTCCCAAGCATTTATCAAATTGTCAGGGTTACCAAGTCAACTTTTGCTTTCTTTTTAATTTTGCTTAGAGGCAGAGCTTGGGATTTATAGCTCTAACATAGACTCAAAGTAGGAGAGAACATAGTTAATATAAATCGATATTAGAGGAAATAGTTAAATAGATTTACACTCTTCTTTATTAATACTGAGAGCTTAGTTTAATACAAGAGTTACAATGATATTAGATCCTATTGATCCTGCCACTTTTGCTGTGGTAATTCTTAGTAACAACCCTAGATTTGAATATATAATACGTAAAGTCAGCTGTATTTATGTTTATTCCAAAAAAGCTAGCCGTTCTCGTTTGGCCTCAATCAATCGTTCCCGTCTTGAGTGGAACATTGCGCAGCTATGTTTAATGAAATTGGGATCAAGGTTGGCTAAAGCAGGCTCTATGGCAGTCTTCAACCGATCCTTTTTGAAGTGTAGTAGAAGGCTCCATCTTGTTGATACTATCACTTGTCACCCAAGGTTTCCCATGTCCAGGAAAAGATCCCCTTCCTTAGATATTTGATGTAAACGTATACAATTGAACCTTTTCGTGTCCTTTAAGAAATCCCAAAAGACTCTTACTCCCATCAGATGCCATAATAGCAAGGATTTTCAAGTTTGCATAAGTGGATCACATCATCATTTCGACCACTTATAGCAGGGGTGTCAAACATACTGCCCACGGGCCGGAACCAGCCTGCAAGAAGGTTCAATCAGGCCTGAAGGATAACTTGAAAGTGGAAAAAATACATAAAAAACATGAATTAAATTTTTAATTAAATGTAATTAATGAATTATCCACTAGGGGCACACTATTTTGAACTATCTGTTGCTGTTTAGGACCTGTTTCTACCCTCTTCTCTACTTGTCTGCTACACCCTCATTAGTAAAAAATGGCGTTATCAAAAAAGAGAAAGGTGGGTAGAGAGTGTAGAATTTTTCAATAAAAATGGACCAAGTCGTATTTATGAAGCGAAACGCATGGTAAACCTCTGTGCTTGGTGTGGTTACAAGGAATATAATATTCGGCGCCACTACGAAACTCACCGCAGCGCAAAATATGACAGCTTACAATGAAAATTGAGAACAGATAAGGTCAACGAATTTCTGGCCGGTCTGAGGAAACACCAGTCAACTTTTACCCTGAGCCGAGACGTCAGTGAAGCTGCAGTAAAAGCCAGCTAACTAATTGAAATGCTAATGCTCCTGAAATAGCATTAGCATCAAAGCATTAAAAGATGCATGATGAAGGCGTCTGAACTCGTATGTCCCGAGAAGTGAAAAGCTTTTGCCAATATTAGCCTCACGAGGAACACTATAGCAGAGAGGATTTCGGAACTATCGGCAGATAAAAAAGCCAATTTATTGCATTTTCCATTGCAATTGACGAGAGCACTGACATCACGGACGTGGCTCAACTGGCGATATTTATTGGTGGAGTTGATGAGACATTGACTGTTACCGAAGAGTTTGTTAAGTTGGTGCATATGATGGACACAACAGCAGCCGAGGACATTTTCGGGTCTGTCGTTGATGTACTAGACAGAATTGGAGTGGACTGGCCTCGCACTGTGAGCATGGCTACAGGCGGGGTACCATCCATGATTGAAAAGAAAGTAGGTGTCGTGACAAAGTTCAAAGAGAAAGTACGAGTCTTTAATGAGAAGATCGTTTCTGGACCAGGAGGCATTGTGTTGTAAGTCCTTGAAAATGGACCATGTCATGTGGATGGCTGTTCGCACTGTAAATTTCATCCAAGCCAGAGGACTAAACCATCATCAGTTTGAAACCCTTCTCAGTGACAGCAACATTACACACAGCCTGTCATACCACAGTGAAGTGAGATGGTTAAGCCGAGGCTCTGTGCTGATGCATTTCTTTGATCTATGAGAGGAAATCAGACAGTTCATCGAAAAAAAAAGGAAAACCAGGGTCGGAATTACAATCCTAGGAATGGCTGTAGGATCTTGCATTTTTGGTTGATATTACTGAACACTTGAACAGTTTGAACAAAATGTTGCAAGGCCGCAAAAAAGTTTTTAAATTAAATCTGGCTTTGTGGGAGACGCAACTGGCAGATGTGTGTGTGACCACACCTGGTGCGGACGTGAAACAGTACAAAGACAAGATTGCAGGATTATTGTGGGAGTTTAAGAAACGATTTCAGGTATTTGATAAACTTGAGATATAATTTTCATTTTTTGGCTCACTTTTCACTGCTAAAGCTTCTGATCTGCCGGTCGACATCCAGCAAGAGATAATTGATTTGCAATGAGACCTAGATTTGAAGGGAAAATTTGCCTCTGTTGGTCTGGATACATTTTATCAGTATCTACTACCAGGGTACCCCAAATTAACTGCCCTTGCTGCTAAAATTTTGTGCCTGTTTGGGACAACCTATCTTTGTGAACAAATTTTCTCAGTAATGTAAACACAAGCACTTAAATGGCATTCTGAAAGTGACATCTAGCCAAGACATGACACTTGATGTTGATGCACTTATGCAGGCCAGGAACAAAAATAAGTCCAGACTAGACTAACGTCTTTAAAATGGTGTCTTGCATTTTGTATTTGTAGATACCGTTTCCATTAAAAGAGTACAAAATTTTAATACTGTGAAAATGAGTACTTATTATGGTGATTTAAAAAAATGTGCAATGTAATGTAAGTCTTTCTTTTAAGTCTCATGTAATCTCATGTAAAGTTCATTATTATAATTTTCGATAGTATTTACTTAAAGTTTCAGCAATTTTGTGAAATGTTTTGTAAAAGTTTTGTTCAATAAATTTTTGGTTAAATTTAACAATGTCCTTGTTCTTCTTTAAATCAAAACAAAGGGAAGATATGATATTTTGGTTATTTATAGCTAAGTATGCTATAATTTTAATGGTCCGACCTACGACATCTACCACCTAGGGGTTGTATGTGACCTACGATGTGAAATGAGTTTGACACCGACTTATAGTCTCATGTAGAACCCATTGTCTGATGCAACAACCATTTTACCAAAAGAAAATGGATTTTCGTCAGAGTAGAGAATTCTCCAGACTAACACTGGATATATATAATGATTGAAATTCCATGGATCATGAGTTGTTCTATACATTAAGGGGGAGGGGGGATTTTTTTAAATCAAAATGTTTGATTCAGAAGTATTTTCTGGCATATTATAAAACATAAGTGAGGGTAAAACATGATATATTGAGAGCAAAAAATCAAAGAAGAAAAGTCGATTTTTCTGTTTCTGTTAATTTTTCTACATAAAAAACTTTAAAGAAATAATGAAGTACCTATCTTATTCTACCCCTAAAACTTCATAAAAAAATACCCAAAAGTTGTATCGTTCATTTAAAGCTATTTTTGAAAAAGAAAAATGATAAATAAATTATGTGCAAAGTTATGATTCTTGAAAAATAATTTGCTATTTAGGAATAATTTTTTAATAAGCATATTTTTTTGAAGTTTTTTAGTCTACTCATATAGATATTATTTTTTTTCAATCTTTGATATAGAAAAGTACATATTTTAAGAATAAAATAATGTGTCCATGACGTCACACCACCGACATATCAATTAATAATTAATTAATCATTAAATATGATATTGCACACAAAAGAATCAACTATGGAGAAGGGTGTGTAGAATTTACAAATAACACTACCTAGTATATAATTCTGCCATCATTATCAGATCCCTTGCCCCTTATTTTTCCATAAAAAAAAGAAAATTGTTACTTATAGTTTCATAGGACGCACAAATTACAACTTGTACAATCCGTTTATACAAGTAACAACTTATATTAAATGCCGCGAAAAATTTGGAATTCCTTTTGTGGCATATTCCCTCCTACAAACAAGTGTCTTGTTTGTTAGTGCACACAGAACTCCTTAATTTTGAAAATTAATCCTTGACAGTTCGATGACATCTAATAATATAATACCCAGAGTTCTTATAAATAAATCCTCAGTTGTTCATACATTTCGAGTCGCCAATTTACTCAAATTTATTTGGGGTAAATCATATTGGAAATATGTATAAGATTTTGAGGTTACAGTCCTAGGGGGAAGAATGTAGTGATTTTTCAACTCAATTAATTCAATTATAGCGATCATGCCTTCAAAAATAAGATATCCAATTTGGAATTGCATGAGTGCTTAGTCCACGTACCCACACTTGTATACAGTAATCAGAGAATTACACAACACAATAGTTAGCAGGAGCAGCTTGTATTGCGAATGAAAGGCAAGCTGCGGAGAGGAAAAAAGAAGAGAGAAGAAGAACTATCAAAGCCGGTAACAGGCTACATGACGTCATCATATAATATTCAAGAACAACAACATAGGCTATGTTACATAGTCATCATATCATCAAACATATTTTCTGAGTGATCACAGAGGAATTATTCTCAATATGTTGGACTTAGTACTCAGACCCCTTTTTCTTTTTCTCAATGTACCTGAGATTAAATATAAAAATACGGGATGGATTCGACAGCCAAGTTCGAAAGAGGCGTTATTCTTCATCCTAGTATCGTATTTTTTAGTCACGGGAGGCGTTATTTATGATGTGATTGTGGAACCTCCGTCTATGGGATCCACTGTTGATGAAAATGGAAATACACGGCCCATTGCTTTTATGCAATATCGTATTAATGGGCAGGTCTGTGGATGTGATCACATTTCTTTTGTTTTTAGAGCCCCGTTAAATGTTTTTTATTATTTCAGTATATTCTTGAAGGGCTGGCATCGAGTTGTATGTTTACACTGGGTGGTGTTGGATTTATACTCCTGGATCAGACACATTCCCCAACCATGCCTAAATTGAATAGAACGATGCTACAACTCATGGGCTTTATGTGTCTCCTCGTGTCATTCGCATGTTGTTGGATGTTTATGAAAATGAAACTTCCTGGTTATATGCATAGTTAGATCTGATTTTTTTTTAAATTGTTGCATTATTTAAATAATTGTCTTTTTTTAAGAATTTTTTTTCAGTGTATTTTTGTTCATATTTGATATTTACTCAAAAACTTGATTACATTTCTCATAAAATTATTAAAGCTAATGGTTTTTTTTTATCTAATCACAAATGTCTGTCAATAAGGCTGAAATCCCTGCAAATGTCTCTTCTGCCGTGGGTACAACTTGTGATGATGGAAGTAGGAATCCGTACTTCCCTTCATCTCTAAGCTCTATCGTAAAAGAATACTTAATTCCAGCGACACCATACATCCAATCATCCGATGTTCCAGAAGACTGATAGCTTAGTTCGGAGCTTGACCCAAATACATAATTTGTTCCATGTTGAGATTTTAGAGATTCAACTGCCTTTTTTGCTGCGTGGTAGAGGTCGTAGTATTTGGATGATTCTCTGTCTGGTAGTTTATAGCTCCAGGGAAATGCCCATAATTGCGAATAAGAATGTAAAGAAAAATAACTAATTATTCGTTGGGGGTGGAAGTTCGTCAAGTGTTAAATTACAAAAGTTATGACTTACGCTACAACGGTCCTATTATAATTGAGTATCGTTTGTTGAATGGCCTTTGTCTCTGGTTCACTGAATGAGGATGGCCCTGCATAAATTTCTGAGCATGGATCTGAAAGAGCTTTATTATTTAGGCCTTCTTTCCAGTGGAATCCAAAGTTTCGGTTTAGATCTACACCATAACATTGTCCTTTGCCATTGTTCCTTCGTGATTTCCGCCACATTCGATTACTTTTTCTAGAGTGCTTGTATCTAGTTATGACATATTGATTTGTTATTTATTAACAATAGCAAGAATATCGATTCTTTACTTACCCATCTGGATTAATCATTGGCACTATTAGCCATTCATAGTTGTTTACGAGTTGGCGATTGTCTTCATGTCTCTCCACTAATCTAGTTGATTGTTCTTTGAATTAAAAAAAATAGAAGTTTTTCATAATTGGATTAACTTACAGATAAATGAAATACAATGCAACTGCAGGGGATATCCATTCTCTAGCATGAACTCCGCCATCAATAAAAACCCTTTTTTTGTTCGTATTTGATGAACGAGTGAAGTTATGTATTTTTGCCATTTTTATGGGTCTGCCTTCGGTGCTTTTACCTATTTCTTCGACTTTGATGAAATCTTTGAAAGGATAAGTTATTTGTAACTTCTCCAAATAGTCGTACATCACTAAAAAAAAAAGATATCTGGTGCCATAATCGGATCATCATTTAGCTTCATATATTGAAAACCTTCTACGTCATAATATTTGTTCCATCGAATATCTTGAATAGGTCTTCCTTCTAAGTCCGTCTCATCAAATTTATCATTTTCTTCTTCTTCCCTGATTAGTTTTGATATATTCTTTTGCAAAACTTTAAAAGTGACTCCATTGCAATGTTTATTTAATGACTTCATAAGTTTACTTTGATGTGGTGAAACCAAAATATCCATAAGTACAAATCCTTTAGACCTTGTTTCCTTCCAAATATCCAGTTTCTCTTCTGCATCTTCAAAAGTGATTTTTAAGTCCTGTAACGAATTACTTTTTATTATTTAAACTGTGTATTGACTTATTGATTTACTTGTGCAAATTTCTGAGTTGCATTTACACGAATAAGTTCATAGTCTATAAAACTGCGAGATGGAATATCTTCTACCGAACAACTAACACTATAAATGATGCACAAAGCAAAGAATATGGATGGTTTACACATATTTATGAAACGAATGTTCGATGCATGGATAATGAGTGAATTAGAGAATAATTTAGTACAAAATAAGCCCCTTTCTATTTTTTAAAACAACAAGTTTTCCAGGTATAGTGATCATGTACCTACATTGAATCAGTACATAGGTACAAAAATTCCACCAAAAACCTATGTATAATCGTCGCAGCAAATAGCATACTATCATCAATTTAGATTGAAAGGTTATATGAACATTAATTTCATTATTATAGGCCCTTTTCTGTATAGAACAAGATCATATATAGGAACTTATATATAATTTATAATATATAACTTATATATAGTTTATAATTCCCTTTTTAAAATTAACTCAATAAGTTAAAATGCTCCTCTTCTTCTGTCCAAAAAAATAAATAGTGCGAGTCCATCCTGGGACTATATAATAGGTTCCTTCTCCTGAGTCCTATAGGGCAGTGGTACCCAACCCCCGGGCCACGGACCGGTACCAGTCCATGGATCAATCAGTACCGGGCCGTACAATAATCAATTAGTTATTTCTGTTTTCTACTTCCCGACTAAAAGACCCACGAGGAATGGATACGTGACCCATTTGTCAACAAACCAGATGAATCTAGCATGTCTAACACAGCGTTGGAAACCCTGTTGCCAATTCCAACATCCTATCTGTGTCATGCAAATTTTTCTGCAGCGACAGCCATCAAAACAAGGCAAAGGAGTAGATTGGACATGAGCAACACACGTCGGATGTCTTTGTCTGCCATTACCCCCAGATGAGACCATCTTGCTGCAAATAAACAAGCTTAGGTCTCCCATTGATTTAGCGTTAAGGACAGTTCTTGATGTTATAATATGTTATACTGTTGGAGCAATGTGCTGATATAGTTCCATATGAGTATACAGTGGATTTACGTTTATTGTTATTATTAATATTTCAATCCCCTGGTCTGCAATAAAACTGTCAAGCATTTACCGGTCCGCAGTTAATAAAAGGTTGGGGACCACTGCTGTAGGGGACGCATAGGCAATGGGATCCCATTAACAACTTCTGGTCTTCTTACTGACATTCAAAATATTTGTGCATCAAGCCCTTTGCTGCTTCTTTTGATTAATTAATTATTTATCTCTCTCGATATGTCTTGTTGTGACATATTATAAATTAAAATATAAAAAATTAGTCAAAATCGATAGGAGCATCGTTTTGAACCAATTTGAAGCATAGAAAAGGTATTTATGGAACCTACGTCTACAAAATAAGTTTACTTTATAAAATAAGTGAAGTATTTACATTTCTCTTGAATTTTCATCATTTCGATTCTTAGTTATATCGAAATACAACCAACATACACATATATTAAAATTATTTGAATTAGATATAAAAATAAACCTCTATAAAAGTAATCGTTAAAGAGAGGGAACAAGTATCTACTGCGATAAAACACGAAAATATGAACTTTGTCACACTTATTTCCACCAACAATACTCCCCATATTTGGTGACAAATGAAAACATTCAATTTCAACACGAGTTTGGAATACATTTATTACAGTCAAATGACAAAGTAAGAGTATTCGTTTTATATAGGTATATCATAATTTTATCGAATAACAAGAGAGGGTATAGAAAAACAAGATGAATATATATATTCCTTTATGCACGATTTCGTTAGAATAAGATCACTGGGTTTTCTTCTTTCTGGGTTGCCAGACCTTAATTAGGGTTTTGGCAAAGTAGAGTTCGAATAGATGAGCTTGAAGAGCCAGAAATAAGTAGACATACCATAACACAGATACAGGAAAGCCCTAGACATATGAATATACAAGTCAATTTCAAACAATCAGATATACATAATTAATAACTATACTTACATTCCAAGTTTCGACCATTTCAGTGTCTTTTGTAGAAGCGAATGTGTACAACTCTGGAAAGTTGACAACAAACCCAACTAAGACAGGAAACAAACCCAAAACAAAAATGCCGTAGAAAAATTTGGTCATCATACTGGCATTTGATTTTTTACTCGATAGAAGTCCTAAAAATGTTGCAGGAATACTGAGGATCCAGAACATTTCCCAAAGCTTAGCCTGTGAATATAAGGGTTTGTGTTTCACATATTTATGCAGATGTATTTAATATTTACAATCCTTGCTCTTACCTTTGGAATTAAAAGCTCTTCGATTTCAAGAACAAATATGCCAAATCTGTCCAAAATATCCGGAACAAGCTTGGCCAAGAGAATAAATCCTAATACGTAGTGAAATAGTAAACTCCATTTTAGTCTTGACTTTGTTTGGGCACTGAAATACATAAATGGGATTGAGTTAGTTCATTCAAAATATAAGAAATGAAATTATGTAAATAAAAAAATCAGGCAAGGACAGGGGATGAAGATCACACAATCAATTCATGGAGGAAGTAAAAATCACACACGACACTTTGGTTATCTATTTATTCTTTAAAAAGCACACATCACACCACCGCAGTCAAATCATTCCTACATTTCTGTGTTCATAATTGTTCTGTTGGACCTTTCTCGTACATCAGTGGTGGGAGCCAAATACAACTCATCAATCAAACTCTTTTTTGGACTAGTCGCACATGGAGCCGTTTCATTTTTTGGCATTCGGAAAGGTACTGAATCCGGACCTCCCAAACCTTTGTAATCAGATGGCTTATTTGTGTCTGAGGGAGTAGGCTCAGGGATTGGCGGAGGCTCTGGAGTGGGGACTGGCGTAACAGGGAGGGAATTGGAAGGTATTGAGGCTCCTAGTTGCTGAGATGGTTGATTTCCTTGCTGTGCAAACATCCATTGAGGAGCCAACATCATCATTTGATTAGCAGGAACCATAACCATTCCATTGGGAACATTGATTGGATTGGTGGCGTTGTCATTGTAACTTCTACTGGTGTTGAGAGAAACAGCAGGAGGAGACTGAATTAAGGGTTGGGAAGGTTGTTGAGGGGGTAAGGGATACGTGGGATTGGGTTGCTCCGGGGTTCTCATGAATTGAGCAATAAAATCTTTTGTATCAGGGTATCTCAATGGTGATTTAGGAGCATGTTGATCTTCAGGCTCATGTACCCCAGGATCATTGTTAATATCATCGTTGTAGCCCATTCCTTTGGGTTGGGACTTTGGAGGTGGTCTATTTATCATTGTAGGATGCGTGTAATATGTTGGGGACAAAAATAGATAAATAAAATTTGTGAAAATGGAGCAAAATGTGCATAGAAAATATATCATTATCTTTTTAAAAAAGGACACTTAATTAATACATTACTTAAGTTCATTCTTGAAAATGTACCGAATTAAATTATCAAAAATAAATAAATATAAATAAAGTAACTCAAAAAATAATGGATATGACAAGAACTGACTCTAATTGATTTAAAAAATAGGCTCAATTACGTAGAATAACTTTAGTTATTAGTTACACACATTTAATTAAATTTGACAATACTTGAAAAAGGTACAGGACAATTTTTTAAAATAATTTCTACTCCTATTTGCTGTAGAAGGTCAAACATGTTAACATTCTACACCTATGTATACATAATATATATATATACAGCTACAAGGAAGTGACTTTCCAGGGCATTCCGAATAAAATACAATCTTGCATTGATATAATATTTAATAATATGAAAAAAATCACACTTTTCTTCTCCATGAGTTTAAAACTACCATGGGATATAATAATAAAGGCCCCTTAGTTACCTTATGTAATATTGTTCCACAATTGTTTCCCTATGAGAGTAATCATTCCCGTCCGTTCCAGACGCCGTCGGACCTCCGCCCCTTGTCGCCATTGACTGAAATGAAAGAAAATAATAAAATAGGAAAGTAAAAATAAAAAAAAATTGGCAAATGAATAAATCTTACGTCACTAATACTATGAATGGAATAAAATCAAGACACAACGAGATATGAATGTTGATCGTTTTTTTTTTCCTTCGAATTCTAAACTTTCTGCTTGGCCGTCAACTTCAATATTATTATAATTTATATCATTTCCCTTTTGACAACAGAAAGTGAAAGCGTCTACGTAGCAGTGTTCAATATGATTAAGAAACATTACACGTGAAGCAATAATTTAATCCCTGCCCCTAGCTGGTCATTTAGATTGCTTAAAAAAAGTCCCGTAGACTCTTAATTAAATATCATTGACCTTACAAAATGAGGATTCGCATGCAAGGTTGACTCATTTTGAAAGGTCATATTAGAGCCAAAAAAAGTTTTCATAAATCAAATAAAGACCCATAGCTACTATTCCTGGGTGTCTCGACACATCCCAGAATTTTGAATTCATATTAAGACTATGAAGTCCATAATCGACTGAATTGACCTATCTATTAAATATTGGGTAGTTTATATATTATTATATGTATTTATCAAGTTCAAAGGTCTATAGGGAATTTAGTGGATTTTTGTTCAAGATTCCAATCCTATACAGTTATTTTTCACATGACATTAAGAATATTTTCAGAACAAATAATGTGTTCATAATACAGTTAAGTAATAAAAATTAGTACGGAATAGAGTTGGAACCAATTTATTTTAAAGATCGGTTGATTTCAATTATGAATTTATTATTTCAAATTCATCTCCTTGATACCACAGCCGCAATGACGTATAGGGTAGAAACTTCATAATAATAGATTCTACGGAGTCTGATTCTCCCCATTCTTCGCTTTTTCAGCTGAATTTTTCCTTTTGTTTATTTACAATATTTGATGTTTATTTGTCGGTCTCGAGGTTGATCTTCCCTGGATCTACGGCTATATACCCAGAATGACGGATTATGAAGAGGAGCAAGCTGGGGAAATGGAGGCCCTTGAGTCAATTTACTGCGGTGAATTAGAAGGTGACTTTATCAGATGTCTCTTTGATCTTCGATCTACGTTTTTAGCTATGAAGTACATTTTCTCGATTTGTTCGAATGGATGTCACTTCAGTTGGAGTCATGCTATTAATTCGTAATCCATGTCTTTTCGTTTTTATAATATAGTGATTTCTTCAGTATCACCGCGAATATTTACTCTTCCTGTCAAAACGGTGGACTACGATGAAGAATCAGGAGCTGGTCGCTACGTTCTACTCAAATTTACTCATACACCAAAGTAATCTCATTTCCACTCAGACCTATTCTCACTCACTCAATTCTCAATAAAGTTCTTAACTATTATACTTGGCCATTAGGCTATTATTAGCCCTCTTAGAAAGGCTTATCATTTATCAATCAAGGATGTCGATCAAAAATAATGTTTGATATTCATAGATTTGTTAATTATAAATTCCCCGAGGCGATAAATTAAGTTCAATACTTATTTTTAAAACAATAGTTCCTTGGCACATTGTAGGTTTTTTTATAATAGCAAAATTATACCCTTAATTAGTAAGGAACTGAATTATTCTTCCTATTAAAAACAACTTTTTTATCCCTATAATAGAAGTCTTTGACTGCCAATTATTGCTACAGTTACAAAGGATTGTCATCAAAATAATTTGAAAACTTGAAACATTAACAAATTAAATGACTTCAAATAAAGTATAAAGTCACTTCTTACAATTTTGACTCCGTCTCGAAATCATCATTTCGGATTTTTAAATGTGTACTCGAGTCAAATTCAAAAGACTTGACACATCCACTAATACCTCATATAACCCGGTGTTTTGGACATTGAGTGCCCTTTTTAAGTCAGGGTAATAACTAATAACAAAAATCATTCACCTTTCAACTAGACAGTTCAATAACAGCAATATTATAGGACAGTATGTATATGTATGCTAACTCTCAATTAGATTGTGAGCACTTCTTTGAGATAGATTACGTATACTCGTAGTCCAAATGGGTGAATGATGCTATATATAGATCTGGTCTAAAATGTAACACATTAAAAAATGCGTATGGGAGAGGGAGGGTGATTGTTCAGTTTTTCAATGGGTCCTTGAGGCGGTTGATGGCCCCTACACTACTTGAGGTAACTTTTCAATGTGGGACCCTTATCATGAATTGATTATTAAGGAATTGGTATCGTGATTCAAATGGAGTATTTATTTATTATATTTATGTACTTTGAATTAATATTTTATTCATTAATTAAATCTTTTAGGTATCCTGATGAATTGCCGTTACTAGAAGTTGAAGAAAGTGAAAACTTAGGGGATGATCTGTTAGAGGAAATGATCAAGTTTGTTAAATCTCAGGTACCTACATAAAGTAGAAATGATTCAATGAATATATATTTTGTGTATATTCTATTAATATTCTTGTTTGCCCTCATAGATGGAGGAAAATTTAGGAATGGTCATGGTGTTTACTGCTATATCAGAGGCTATTGAGTGGTTAGGATCCAAACATGAGGAACTTGAAGTTTTGAAGGAAGAGCAGAAACGTCTCGATAAAGAAAAAGCAGATGAGGAGGAAAGGAAGAAATTGGAAGGGACCAGAGTCACAATTGAATCCTTTTTAAAGTGGAAGGCAGAGTTTGATGAGGAAAGGCTGGCTTTGAAGTCAAAAACAAAGGCTAGAGAAGGGAATAAATTGACTGGAAAGGAATTGTTTCTTACAAACTCTACTTTACAAGACTCGGATATCAAGTTTTTGGAAGATGGTGAACTTCAATTATGTTTTTACATTGATAAGTATTTAACTCTTATTATTTTTCTTAGCTGGAGAGGATGTTAAAATCAATGAGGAGCTGTTTGATGATTTAGATTTAGAGGATTATGACGAAGAAGATGATCCGGACTGGAATGAAGAGAATTTGAGTGATTAATGACGGATACAACTTTTCATAATTCTCTCTGATCTAAATGTGTTTTTTATATCTACTTAACTGCTATCAGCATTTGTTATTTTTCTTTGTATTTCATTGTTCATTGATCAATGAACCTTTTTTATACAAATGCAGAGTTCATCAATAATTTCATAGTTGTCTACAACTTCAACATTGAATTTTAGAGGGAATTTCAACATTAAATATTCATTCTTAACAAATTCATATGGTATTTTAATATCAATAAAGACAGTGTTTAGATATACTGCATCCTTATTATCTAAAGTTGTACCTGCACTCTTAAGTCATATATATCATAAAATATTCTCTACATATAGCTTATCTATTTATAAACCATATCATTCATGTCTGATGTATTTTAAACTTTATCAGTTCCAATAACTTTTGACATGCTAAATCTAACAATTTTATCAAAACCTACACCGTGTAGAAAATAATTTATTATATAGTTGCATTGATCTTTGTCAATACTAAGACTGAAGGGTCGAGGCAGAAACTATACCTTCAGAGATTCACTACATGGAATACTAAGTGTCTACGACAAATCACCAGATGAATAATTGTTGCACCGTAGGACTGTAGGAGTGGGTAAATCGGCTTCCTTTCATAATCCAATGAGGTCAATAACCCTTAATAGACTACGTTAAAATTAAAGATTATACGTCAGGGAAAAAATTAAGGAACTCATTTCCTTTTAAAATTGTTCCGGAAGTTTCGACGACAAGCTACTTAAGATAAACAATCAAATTGTAGAGGATTTGAAAAATGTATCCAACAGCCAATGAGTGTCTAGTGATACACATTTTCTCAGATTGATTACAACGTACAATCTTCATCATAAAAGATTCGAAATTGAGATACACGAGTGATATCGCACACGAAACACCTTTTACTAAGTCAATTATTTCATTTGATTAGTAATTGCTAATATCATTTAATGCTATAAACTTAAATAAATTAAATATAACAGCAAATAAATTTGATCAATATATCGTATTTAATTAATATCAAATAATTGCAGCATGTAATACTATACGAATAAATTTAAAAAAACAAACAAACTATATTACAAAATATAATTTTCTAATTACAATTAGGGAAAAAATGAAATAACATAATTATATTATGTAAATGTAAAAATATGTCAATATACAGGAGAGAATACAATTGGTTTAAATAACTAAGAAAGGCTTCTGAATGGATATTTTTATTATGAAATAGTCAATCACTATTTTTTATGAGGCTGTCCCTTGAAATACACGAGTGCTCCAAATATTGCAACCCCAGAGACTATGAGTCCTAGTCCAGAAATACCCCAAAGGAGCTGCGATCGGGAGTTTAACTTTGTCACTCTTTGACATCCAATCCCTCCAAAGCCATCTGGCGTGTATTGCTGAATACCTTTAGAAATTTGTACAGGGGTTCTCCAAATGGAATCCTGGGATTTGATATTGAACATTTTGATTTTAGGAATCACTGGAGCGGATTCAGTGTACTTCATATGACGAGTCGAGGACCAAACATCACTTCCACCTTCATTATGAACAATAGCCTGTCTTGACTTTTGAATTTCAGCCATCCCTCTCACTTGATGATATCGAATAGAATGCATGATTTATCTTAATATGAGTTATACAGGAAAACACAAGGTGGAAACATACAAATTAAATTTTATAATAACTTCCTTATGTAATTGACCTTATGCTATAACGTTTAACGTCATATTACATCATGACGTCATAGTGAAGTTTCTTTACTGTTTTTTGCACTGCGATCAGTCATGTGCCTATTTGCGAAAGAGAATTGTGTCTACACACAATTTGTTGATGACTTTTTAGCAAAACCTTTGCTTTTTCACTTGCATTTTGCTTTAATTTCTCTTTCTTTCAGCAAAGAAATGAAAAAAACCTATATATTAATAAGAAATTTCAAGGGTTTTCTTTTCGAATCAGGGTGACTTGCTCACAAGTACGTTCAAATCATAGACCATATAAATTATTTATAACGTAACCAATCAACAATTGAAGATAAATAATAACAAATCAAGATTGAATTGAAATTATGGATTGTCATAAGTTATGAGTCATAACTTATGACTCATAACTCATAAGTAATCTTTTCGTTCCCATATGAAGGTAGACAGGCACCAGCTAAATCACGCAACCCATCTTGCCGAAAAATATTATTTTTGATGAAAAATTGTCGTTGCCAATCTAATATGACATGACTTTTGTATATTTAATAACTATATAATATCAATAATATTTTGTCGTTGTTGTCATTTGATAGCAATACCACCAGGGTATTTCAAACAATTCTTCCATTTTGAGGTCATATTTAATATCTTCAAAAATTATTTCGAAGCTAATAAAAATATGTATACTCACCCTATATTTTCAGCTTAAAAACTAAATACACCTATTTTAAGGATTATATAATAAAAATAATTTAAAAAATTATTAAATTTATTAATTAAGCTGATGAATTTGTCCTTAGAACCAACCCCCCTCCCCCAACCGATCTATTAAATAATGAATATAGTTAAAAAAATGAATGAGAGTACCAAACAAAGTAGTGTTATTTTCACTGCTATTTCATGTTAAACCTTTTTTTTTGTTTTAATATGATTTTCGAAATGTTGCACTTACCCAATCGCCCTCCCTCCTACAGCTATACCAATCAGCTTCTGAAAAAAGCTAATGATGTTGACCTTCTTATTGAAGATATGACTTATGAGGCAAAAATTGCGATCTGAAGAAGTTTCTTATCTACAAAAAGTGCAAATTCTGACAGCTACATTTGAGTCTTGGACCATTAGACATACATCAAATTATTTTGCTGTTTCTGAATATCTTCTTCGGTATCATTAAGATTTAAAGAATAAATATGACACCCTTGTTTTCCAATAATTTTTATGTGGAAAGGCTTCATGAAATCACTTTAATAAATTATGCATGGAAATAATGATCATTCTAGATTAATGCCTGATAACTTTATTTTTTTTTAACATTGAGAAAAAAAAAATCATAAACAAAAGCTTCAGATCAATCTTAACTACTTTAGAGTTATTTGTAGGGATATGTCAATAAACGTAAAGTAACTTGTGCAAAATTCTAATTAGTTTGAAAGTATGTAAGACCACACCGATATTCAAATCATGAAATAAATATTTGAATTTGTACTTTTGTATACTCGACCAAATTGATAAAACAGCCTCAATTACACTCGTCGACAAAATTTAATTTCTTTTTATTACGGGTTTTTATACTGTGTTCATAATTTCTTTTATACAATAAGTTTTAATACTTTTTTAAAACAACTTGCTTCAATATTTTAAAATATTAGTTTGCATTAATGTCATCATCAGACAAAAATCACGATTTAGTAAAAATAATCCTGTGGCCACGAAAATAAATTTATTGAGCTAAATTTTCGATTTTTATATTTTTGAGTTATAAAAAGGATTATAAACACATCATTTAAATCTATAACCAAAAATACTGCTGATTAGTGCTATTATCAGAGTATGTTTTAAATATATTCAAAATCTGAATTTAAAAGATGAGTTTAAAGTTAAAATTTGGCCAAAATACTTGCACGTTTAATATGTTAGAGTACAATATCTTAACTGACCTCTTATTAAAAAAATTGGGCAATTAAAATTTGCAGTTCTTAAGTTATAGAGCTTTGAAATGACCTTCATGGTGTTATATCTGTGAAAGAAAAACTACGAAATCACAAAGGAATTACGATGTTAGAGGGAATAGAGAAAAAAATTAGAGAAATAGAGGGATTGATGGATGTAGAACAAAGTAGTCCATTTGACTTTCTACCATGAAAACCCAATATTTATTGAACATTTGTATCTGAGGAATATACTCATACTAGATTCATATTAGGAAAAATTGAGGGAAAATATGAAGGTACTTTTCGAAAACAGAAGCATAAATTATGAATAATAAATAATTTACCTTCAACTTAGCAGACTTTATTTGTAAAATTAGACATAATGGAGGTAAAATAATACAAAAAACACACACAAGTATCCTGGTCAGGACGGATTCCCGATAGAATATAAGTATATATAACTTCTTTATATTTTTTATTCTCTTTTATCTTCTTTGTTAGGATAAGAGTATGAGGGAGCTAATTGTAATGGTTGTTTTGTGCAACAAATTTCAAATAGCAAACTTATCCTTATTCCTTAAACTGACATGTCTTAGTAATTTGTCGAGAATTTCCTTCCCATAACGATGCTTAACACATCACATAAAATTCATAGTGATATCGTGGCAAAAAGACCAAAATATTTTTTCCACAACCTTACTATATTCATTACAAATAAGATTTATTCCTGTTATAGTCATGGAAGATGTGAGCAGAGGAATTAAGAATTCGATCACAGAAGCAAAAAAGCAATATTTTTAAATGACAGTGATTGATTTCATGAAAGCATTCGACAATATATGTATATCACCAATGGATTTTAAACAATTTGAAGGCATATGGGCTAAAAGATGAACTTATATGAATGGTGTCAGTAAGTCCTTGTGCCCTTTCCACTCATTATGAGAGGGAAAATAGTATTTCTTAAGTGAAAAGAGGCTATCGACGAGGAAATCACATTTTTGGGCTATTTATTATTTCTTTAAACCCTTTTCTAGAGAAAATTAATCTATGTAAATATATAAAGAGCGTAAAAGTAGATGTACTGGTGAATAGAGTAGAAACTTTTGTGTACAAATAACCATAATTTACTCAGTAAGGTATTCATATATTTTAGAGAACAATGGAAAAGTTTTGGGATTTTTATTAATTAAAAATAACAACTAAAAACTAAATAATATAATGACTGATTTCAAAACTATGTAGATTGTATACAAGTGACTCTTTTAACAAAAGTTATTATAACATTTATTGCTCTGAATAAGAGTGATATTTTAGAAAATAGAAAAGTGATGAAGCAAAAACTTTAAAGGGTAATGGAAAAAAAATGCAATTTTCTTAAGATAAAATATTTCGACAAGAATTAATATATGGGATTCGCTGATTTTATTAAAAAAACTCATATTTAAAATTAACTTCCCTATTGGGCATTCTATGTCAGTAAGTAGACGAAAATTTGTAGGAAAATAATATATTTCTTGAAGGACATAGTAAAATTATCTCAAGGAAACGAATCAATTTTACCCCAAAAAGTAGAGGAAACTAGGATTTCTGTCTTTCAAACAGAAAGGGTTCCGAGCGGACTGAAATACTGAAATAATAAAAATTGGCATGACATTAGAAAGATGAGAAATCATGGAATTCACAAGATATCTCAAGAAATATATCCACATTATGTAATGATAATAATGAAGACAATAGTGAAATTTCATACAAGTATTTACAAGAGAAAATGGAATGGCTGGAAACAGTTTGGAAGAAAAAAGACTAGTATATTATCTATCAGGTAATAATAAGAAAAATAGTGTTTTTAGGAAAAAGTTTTTGACAAAGACAATGATTTTACACCAAACAAAAATTTTAAAAAGAGTTTTAAGTCAAATTATTCTTTATTAAATAAAGAGTAATCAGCCCTAGGGATGGCTTTTATATTTTCATTTTTTTTAAATCATGAGAAATGCTCATAAATATTTTAGTCTACAAACCCTCAAGCAATCATTTCTAGGTCAAATAAGGATAAAGAAAGGGTAAAATTTGGATTGAAAGTCTCGTTGAATGATATAATTAGTAGTTTGAATACAAAGAAACACAATTATTCTTTATTTTGGTTCAAGTATGTACAGGTTGTTGCCAAGACTCTCTTTTACTGTTGTGTGTAAGACAGAACATTGTAGGAGATAATTTATTTATTATATAAAACATCACTGCAAACACAAAAAAAAACCCTTTTTGTTCGTATGTCTTCATATAACCAACATATTGGGTCACTTAAAATTTAATTTTTATTCTACGTTTAAATTATGCATAACGTCAAAAAATTGTGGTTATTTTTATACTGGTCCAAATCAAGAGGATGTGAATTTTATTTACGGAAAAAGTTCAATTTTTTAACATATAAATTTATAAAAACAAGAACAGCCCTGTCAGATGCTTTTGCCCTCATTATAGATAATATTGTAACTTACAAATTGACTCATAACCCTCTTCATCCATCAAATATGGAAAAACATCAGTATGCAAATAAAATGAATCTACAATATATGCATTAAAATTCCTTAATAGACACTGATAATAATTTTTTGTCGGTTATAAACTAAGTTTTTAATATATATACAAATTGATAGACAAATATTTCGGTCAAAAGATACAGGATGATTCAAAATAATCCATCAGTAATCTCAGACATGGAACTTTATTGTACCTTATTATAAGTTATTATAAATGGATGAATGGAAACTATCAGCTAATCTTATTCAATGATCTATGGATGAGATAGAATTGTACATACGTCAGTTTAGGTTGCCAACAAAAAGGATGTTCTTCTCCACAAGAGGTTGTGTGATTTAGCTGGTGTCTTTCCAGATCTTATATATAACTTATTGAAAATACCTTATTGGTTATTACATATTTTAAAATGAAGAAAAATTTCATGGTTGGGAAGATAAATTGGCATCTATTATTTAAATACAAACGGAGCGAGTCCCCTTGTTAGTTTGTATATTTAAACAAGCATCATAGTTAGCCTTTAGGACTAGAAAGCAAGGTGGTTTATGGGTATTTTGACTTAGAAAAGAACATAGGGTATCTCTTATCAACATACAAGGCTGGTTTAGTCATTGGATGCTGATTTTGAGGTGCAATTGCAATTTGAAAGCTTAGGAGGACGAATTTAAAATTGACTATGATGTCAAAAGTTTCAAGAATTGTTGAATTTAGGGTGTTCAAGTGATGTTCTGAACGCCGGTTTAAAGTTAGTATCAATATATGTACATATCTATAGAGTTTTCGCACAGAAAATTTATAATTATAACATAAATGCACTGTATTATGTGTGCCCCGCAAGCCAGCGGTCACCCAAAATAATGCATACCAATACAGAGGAACCTGCTTCAAAGGTACCTTTTTTTAACAAAGCTACTGATGCATTATTAAAATTTAAACAGCTTGTAATTGATGGAAGAAATATTTGTATGCTAAATTAGAAAAACAGAGGTTGTTTGAACAAATGGAAATTTCAGATTTTTTTAGTAATGTTATTTAAAATTATAATTATCCATTTGTTATATATGTAAATGTATAATGATACGTATTATAATTGAAGTGAATTTTATTCTAACTTTGTATATAATATTATTTATTAGTTTATTTTGTAGTCCATGCATTCTTTTATGCCCAATTTTCCAGATCATAGTTTAAAAAAAGCAAACCTAGTTTAAACGGTTACCTGCACTAAGCAGTCATTTTTCAGTTGCTCATAAAATATATTTATATCTGCTTGACGAACTATAAAACTCACTTTCACCTCAACACTATATAGAACTTTATGACTTCAAGGTACATTATTCGATACATGTTGTGTACTTGTACAATGGAAGTTGCATTTTTATGTTTGAACGGTTATTAAGTGACCGACAATCTGGATTTTTCATTTGATAGTTGCTGTTTGTGATTTTTTTCTTTGACTGTAAGTTTATGCATCAACTCCTACAAATAAAAGGGATTTGTTACTGTTTGCTCAATAGTTTGATTACAATAAGACCTCAATCTCATTTACAGAACAAAAATACACTTGATAAAAAAAAAGAGTCGACTTTGGGTAATGGACGACCTGTACTTACTTGTAACTCGTTATCTCTACGCGATAATTGACTTTGAAGATCATCAATTTGGTTTTGAAGAGAGTCTCGTTCCTCTAAGCCTTCATCCTCAACCAAAACTTTCAATCGACGATTTGCTTCTCTCATTTTCATTAATTGATCGTCCTTTTCGTTCAGCTTAAATTTCATATTATGTGCAACATCCTGGTACTAAAAGGATGAGAGGGAATGTAAATATTAGTTTAGACTTACATATTTTTTAATATTTACCTATAAGCTTATGAATATAGTGATACATACCTTTTTCATTTGAATTCTAAAGACTCGTTTTTCTTCTTGATGAGAGTGGAGTAAATTAGGGAGCTCACTCTCAACACCATAGAGTTTTGAAAGCTCTTTTGTTTGTCGTTTGACTACACGACTAAGAGTTTGATTTTCATCTTGAATATTCTATGATGAAGGAAGAAGTAATGAGAGGGAAAAAATCAATTATCTATCATGAGAGCATACCTTTATTATATGATACAAAAAAGTATCTCCTTGTCTTTCTCTCTATGCAAAGACTTCTGATACCCCTACCTTGATATTTAGTACATACATACCTATAAATCCTACTCTTTCTATCAGTTACATAGAGAAATATCAAATTTAATCTGAAAAGTATTCTAATATTTTTTTTATGGTTACTGCTTTTACAAACGCGATATCAATATTTTTTCTGTAATTTTTTTATAATTAATATCATCTTGATTGGGGCCGATGTAAAAATAGGAAAAATCTTTCGACCTAAGGCTTAATCCAAACAAGAAATAAAAAATCTCTCTTAATTGGTCCAATATAGAATTTATGTGCACACATTCAAATAAAAAATGACCAAACGTATTCAAAGCTGATTTGGAAAAAAAAAAAAAAAAAAAAACCTCTCTTTGTTAGTCCGACCGTATATACTGCCTAAGGATAGTGTGTTGGTAACCACTCTGTACTTAACCCAAAATAAGTTATAATCAAAATTTTTATTTTTTAGCCCACTGACTATTTCTCCCACTGGGGCCGTCAAGCCAAACTTACATTTCCTCCTTTGTATTTGATTTAAAAAATGATTTCTACCATTTTTAGCAAGTCCATTGTTCATCATCATTCTTAAAAAATTGAAAAAAACTATCTCTAGGATCAATGTCTCTTTTTTTTAAATTTATACTTTTTAAACCTTTCTGTCTCTCCAAATGTTCACTTGGTGTAAAAAAATTATTTTTATTTTAAACTTCCCCAAAAAACGAAATCTTTCTCTTAATAGAAGTGTTTTATAAAAACCTCAACCTTTTATTTTCTATGACTGGTTCCTGCCACTTCATTTCTTCTAAAACTTTTTCTGCTAATTCAGTATTTACAATATCATTTCTTTCCCAAAATATACTTATATCCTTCGCAAACTTTAAAATTCTACCAGGACCATGACCTTTTTCCTCCTCTAAACTCTTGTTTCCTTGTCTGCAGCCTCTACCCACTTTAAAAAAAACATTTTTCGCTTCCATAATAGGTTTTGAGGTCACAAAGACTTACTGCCACTATTCTTATAAAATTATTCCCCAAACCGTGCGCCTTCAAGCATACTATTATCCATTCATGGGATATGCTGTTGAAATACCTATAAATCCTACTCTTTATATCAGTTACATAAATAAATATCAAATTTAATCTGAAAAGTATTCCAATTTTTTTTATAGTTACTGCTTTTACAAACGCGTTGTTGACTTTAAAACAAATGTCATGTTCAGACTTCATTTTTTTTTTACTTTTCTTAAAAAAAGATTATCTTGGTTTATATTCTTGGAGTGAATAAATTGAAAACATAATCAGTCTCTCAGTTACCCAATTTTTAAGTTTATTTATGTATTAGGTCTAATAAAAAGAAATCCATTATTTTTGCAATAGGCGGCTTTAGTGATCTGTATCTAGGGTTGTATAAATGCAATTATATTACGCTAAATGACATTAGAAAGATGAGATTTTGTAACTAAAGAAACTTTCAGAGCAGGTTTGTGATTGCTAAATATGTGAAAAAAGAGCCCATCTGCAGAGGACGATTGTTGGCAACATTTGTCTTTTCAAACTTCTTCTTCTTTCTTCTTTCTGCACATATTTTTTTTACAGTCTTTCATATTACATATAATGCTACTATAATTGATTAATTAATTTTTGTCCATTCCTTATTCAAGACAATTAGCTATGTTTTTTATGTTTTATTAACACGCTCACTGTCAGAGTTTTTTCTTACACTTTTCTTTAGGGGGAAACTTATTCCTCTTTTAAGCGATCTCAAATTCGGCCTTCTAAGCCTTCAAAATGCATTTTGGCCTCAAAATCAGTCTCCAGTGACGCCCTTGGAAGTTGACAAGATATATTTGTTTCTGGGTCAAGTTAATTTTAGTAGACAAATCGCATTATTTCAGATATGTACTTAAATACACATATTTTAATAATTATTTGTTGATATTTCTAATTTTAATTTTTTTATACATTTCATGGATACATGGGATGTCATGAGATGTCCCTCTTTTCCAGCCACCTTAGAAATAAAAACTATACTAAAAAAGAGACTATCTGGATTTTCAAATAAAAAATGTAAATTTAATTTGCTTTTAGTACCTTTCCAGATTGTTGAACCGAACATTTCATCTACTGCCAACGCAAATACTAATGTGAATCTGAATAAAATACACATAAACATGAGTTTGAATGAAAAATCCAAATTATATATGTATTGAAGAACCCTTTACCGAGTACTGAAATGTCCAAGTAAATCTTTTTGAAAAAATTAAACTTTGTGTATGGGTATTATAGAACAAATTATTTTTTAATAATGAGCTCAAAAAAAGCAGTGATATTTTATGGAGAATGAAAAAACAGTTTAATAAATTAATTGACTTATCAAGAAACGAAAATTTTCTTTTAAATTATGTGGTTTTTTTTTATATTTTTATTAGTCTGTTATATTGAATGTGTTTTATGAATGTACATTTCTTGAAACGAAGTGATACTTGATATAATAAATTAAATAATATTGTTTGAAGGTAAATATCAAACATAACTTTACTGTGGAAAAAAAAAATCCATCCATCAATTACATTTTCAAAAAAAGAATGTAAAAAAAATCATATTAAAGTTGAATTTTTATAACGAACAAAACTTGGTTCTAGGTAAAAAGTTTTGCCAAATGGATTAATTTCCAACTCAAACTTTGCTCTGTTTCATCTAAAAATTCTTCATTTAGCACGATGCTATCTATATTGTATGTCTCAAACTTTCTTACAAGTGAAACAAAAAAAAAGACCCAAAATCAGTCGATACTTTTCAAAATCTTCCCAACAGTGAGACTATTCTACATTTAATTATAGTAAAAAATTGTTCCCTTTAAGCATTTGGAAGAGCTTGTTTTTTACAGAGCTGGTAAACACACCAATATTGACTTCTACTTTTGATTTTTACATGTTAAAAATTGAAAGGAATATGTTTTTACGATTAATATGTATATGTATATTATTGGGCAAAAAAGTTCTCTTGAGGGATCTCAAGGTTAGACAAAGGGAAGAAAAAAAAATATTTGAGACTGTTACGTGATACACTTATGTATCCAAAAATGAAATAACTCACATGCTTTTGAAAAATATTTCTGAAATTGTAGAGCTTTTTCAGAGAAATTCCCTTGTTAAATAGTATTATTTAAGTGCAGTACAAAGAAATATAGGTAGTCACTTTCTATGTCCCCTATTACTTTTATGTAGACTTAAACCATAAACAGCCAACTTTAAATAATTATTTTTGTGCCCCCTTAAGTGTTCCTTTGCTAATTTTTGAAATTATTCTACCCGGCATATTTTTTTTTTGATAAGATTTCTTTATATTTTGATCACAGCTATTCCTTTTTTTTAAATAAAAAAGAAGTAGAAGCAACAAAATTTAGTGATAAGTGTTTCATGGCTAAACATAAGTGAATAGTTAATATCTTTTTTGAAATCTTTGAGCAAAACATTGTTACTCTCAATAGTTTAAAATATTTTTTATGAAAATAGAGAATATTTTAAATCTTTGAAATGTTGAAAATATTATTAAAAACTGAAGATCTTTGTCTCGGATTGTTATTAAAACTAGAACGATGACGAGGGATGTCAAATAAGTTAATATACTTTTTTTTCGATAGAACAGTAAATTTTTGACTTTTCTTATATTCCCATTACAACAACAACACACAAAAATGCAGGTTTATATATTATATAATGGCATAACATCACATTTTGCCACCCAAAACGGGCACGGATGTCATTTTGACATCATTTAAGGTGTTGATTTTTTAGAAGTGATATCTAAATGACATCACACAACTGTTTAAATGTTAAAAAATATATTTTGAAAAAAATAATTAAGTCTGATTTTGAGCCTTACCCCTTGATTTTATAGTATTTTTGCAAATTAATATAAAGACATGCGAAAATCAGCATGCTGTTTTTTTCAGCCATGATATTGGTTCAACTTAAAGCAACTAGATTTGATTTTTTTAAAATGAACATTAAATTTGGAAAAGTGTAGCTCCAGCCAGTATTAATCCAAAAAACAGGACAGTCTAATATTGTACGTTTATGTATTCGAAATAATTGTCTGAAATAATGTACTACATTACTTTTCATCGGAAAAACTTTTCAAGGAATGGTTTGAACATTTATTCGAAAAGTACTATTTTTGTTTTATGACAAAATGTTTATTTTGGGAAACATTTTCATATTGACGTAGCTACTAAAAAATAAATATATCTATGTAATATGCAATAAGCTTAATTGAATATTATTCAAAACCCCTAAACCATAAATTATCATCTTTCTTGAAAACCAATAATTAATATATAGGCATGTACCATGGTTGTTAAGATATGTAGTTGTTGTTAAGCATTAATACGTTCATTAATTATATCCCAGTGTGCAGGGGGGGGGGGGCCTTAGTATATCGATACTAATAACTATTAAGATGTATATGTTAGAATAAATATAATTTTTTTTAAGAACGTATATGTCTTGAAGCTCGACTTGAACTTACTTACTAAGTAGTACCAAGACTGTGAGCCAAAAAGTTAGGTGAATTTGTAATTGAAAACTTCTGGGTATTAAGAAGTAAGGTTATTTTTTTCTTCCTTGATTGATAGAGCTATCTAAAACAATTGCCAAAAATCTGCCTGTAATAAGGTTTATTGATGAACCAAAAGTGAATTTTTCAACTTTTATAATGGGTGATTTTTGTGGAGATACAAAAGAACTTGCATCAAATTTGCGTTTGCGGAACAAATATTCTTATGTGGACTCATTGAGAATGGTGCAAAAGGCCTTTGGTGATTAAATTACGGCACAGAAAAATGTTTATAAATGTTACAACGAGTTATAAGCGGGTTGAGAACGCGTGTAAGACAAACTGAACTCTGGTACTTTATTCATTAAGCTGATTCCTTCAATAACCTTTCATCGAGTATGTTTTTTTTTAGAAATCAAATTTAATTACTTTTTCAGAGTAAAAGTTAAACTTTTAAGGATAGCATAGGATGATATCCACGTAACTAAGAAATGTCTTTTATAGTATATGCATGGCGTAAATATTAAATTAAATATTATTTTACTCCTTATTTACTAAGGCAGATGAGTAGTGATCTGGACTTATGCTTGGACTTGAGGCTCAAATACTTAAGATTGACTCTAGTCTAGATCTTAAAGACTTTAAGCATGGATTTAACATGTTTCTACTATCTTAAACTAGGAATGTTAAAGACTTTATTTCGCCACTGATATGGAATGACACTGGGATCTCAATTTCGTTTTAGTCGACATGAACATCGATGTATATTAAATTAAAAAATAAGTGTAACACTCTATTTACAGAAAATTTTGACAAAGGGCTTCTTTGGGAAGCAATGTGGTACCTTAAGGAAATATACAAAAGTTCTTTAAAACTAAAAACATTTTGAACGATTTTATTGGAGGTAGTTATGACCAAAGGGATATGGTTTTAAGTTAAATCAGTATTGTTAAGTAAATACTTGAGCCAGATTTGTTCTTAAACATACTGTAGTGGGACTATAAATTATATTCAACTATTTTTTTTTTTTGGAAAATTGAGCATCTTTTGTGCAAAACGACAATAGACAGGTCATACCCATTTAGAATGTTTTTTTTTTAATTTTGACTGTTTTAATTGCCTTGAAAGTCCAAAAATATATTTTTTTTTGTAGTACATTTTTAGTATTATAAATTATATTCATTAAGGTCAAAATGAAGGCCAAAGATCAATACTTCAAGTCATGACTTTTAAATGAGTCTAAATGATGAGTATTTAATTGAAAAATAAAATAAAATAATATTACTGTGTTTGTAAGTAAATTAATTTATTCAAATTGGATTATAGGAGAGGCACAATTGAAAATTCGGAAACGAAAATCCAGTTTTAACATCAATTGTAAAGAAAAATATATGTCCATTTGTGTAAAAACATAAATCAATACAGAATTTACCCTTTTTTGTTTCGGTTGATGTAAGATGCCATGACCTAAATGACTCCTATTAAAAAACAAAATACAGTGCATTTTGTATTAAGTGGCCAAGCAAGGGAAACTGAGAAAGTGACTGCTCAAACCAGATTTCCTTTTTTAACTATGATGTGGGAAATAAGGAATAAAACAATGTATGCATAAACTGCAAAATACACTGTATCGAATAATACAGTTTTTGTAATAAAATGTAACTGATTCTAATTAAAAGATAGTATTTAGCATGCTACTTTTACTTCAGTCGATGAATAACAGGTGCAATTTGGATAATACATCACTAGTTTTGTTAAAAATTTTCTACGTGGACAATATACGTGTATCTATGGATACACGTATCTAGATTACATACGATCGGACATGTATAAAAATATGAATAGTAAGTACTCATCAGATCATCTCCAGATGACTGGGATTTGAACAAATTATTATTATTTGGAATAATTAATTTTTCTATTTCAAGTACACAGCTTCTGAAGTTTTGTATTAAACAGTGTGAGTAAACACTTCAAAAAGTAAACGTTGAAGCAGGTTCATCTGTATTGGTATGCATTATTTTAAGTGACCGCTGGCTGGGAATGCAGGTGCACGCTTAATACGGTGCATTTATGTTTTTATAAATAGGAATGTAAATAATATGCAAATGGGGTGTGTGAAATAAAAAGAAAGAGAAAATCAACCTGGCCACTCTGACAATTTGATGAATGCTGAAAGGGAAGTAGCTTGAGCTGTCATGACGTTTTACTGAGCTACAAGCTGCTATTCTCCATTATATACATATACAAATGAAGACATCAATAATAAATAATACACTTGCTTACACTTTTTTTTGCTTTATTAACCTTAATGCCTGTATTCCTTCATGCGAGATCTGTACTATCAGGTAGATGTTCTCCCCTCAGTAATGAAGAAAAATGATAACAGCTTTGGAAAACAAAAAGTACTGCTCGAAGAGCCAACTCCACAAAAACGCAGCATTTTGCATATTATTTACAATCCTATTAATGACGGTTACATTGAGCAAATCAATCGAACATTTATTCAGGTAAATTTTAATTTTTTTTTTAAATTATGTGACTTCCATTTGTAACTTAATTTTACAGGTTTTTTTCAACCATTCTGTACATAAAGGCCAATATACAACTCTAGATTTATTAAATATAAAATCAAGCATTGTAGATAGATATATTGTACAAAGGTTCATTTATTTGACAGCAAAATATTTATCTATGCGCAGAGTTTAAATAAGTAATAAGAGTAAATTAGTAAGTTCTAAATTAAATTTTTTTTGAACCCGGGTATAAGTTCTTCAGCTGTACTGCACATAGGATTTTCCTTTGTGCTCCTCCAATATTTATTTATTTCAGCAGCCATGTATGCACGTTTTGGTTTGTCATTATTCAACTTATCGCATAGTAAACAGAGTGACTTTTGAGCCTCTTGATCAAAGCTCGACACCTTGTAATGGCCATCAAGTTTCCATTTAAAATATTCGAGATAGGCTGTATCATTTTTGTCAAGATAGAGTAGATAATCAGCCACAGCCTTTGGAGAATTGAAATCCCTCACATCGATGAAGGAGTGTGGGGGTGCAATAGCCGTGTAATTTGCTCTGCCATAAACAACAGGAACCAGGGGTAGACGAAGAGTTTGGAAAAACTTTTCTGTGACGTAGTTTCGGCATAGAGAATTTTCAAATGCAAAAAAAAATTTATATTTCGAGGCATGATATTTCTTACAGTCAATTCGCATTGGATTAGGAGTTTTTGGACAATGATTAGGTCCATGTACTCCATATTTGTCAACCGTCATATGTTTTTGAAGCATTTGAACATATTCGTCCCTTTTACCCGCTGAGCCTACGTGAGAAGCAATCCAGAAAGCAAGCTTACCCTTTGTTCTCATCAGATTTGTAAGGTCCGGTATGGGTTGTTTTTTAGTGACTCTATAAACGGCACCGTACATTGATGGGATGTCAGCATTGGGATGATATCCCATTGTCCAATTAAATACTTCATTATATGGCTCAAAATTAAGTCCACAATCATAATTTGGACTCTCCATTAAATAATGTATGAATCGACCCTTAGTTTTGGATCGAGCATATAATACATTTTTTAGATCCTCTGAGCGACAACTGTCTCTGGCATGTATTATAATCGCAGAAAATTTGTGAAGGGGAATCAGCTTTGTTTTGTCGCCTGAGAGGAGACAGTTTCTGAAAAAAATAAAGTAGCAAAATGACAGTTTGAGAGAATTATCCCATTACTTGTATTCACATTTAGCAAAGGGTTGTCGTCCATAGCCAAATATAAGTTCCCAAGTTCCAGTATGAATAAGATTCAAATAATGTATATATTTAACATTTTCTTCTCTTACGGGTTCTTTTTCCTCAGTTAGGATCCTTTCAAATATGGAAATATTATAGTTTGTATCCATGACTCGGTTCATAACATGATGTCTGATACTCGGTGAATATAAATTTATAAATATTAACCCAATAACAAGAATCAGAGAAGTATTTTTCAACGTCTAAACCATAAATAATAATAATAATTATTATGTATTAGTCAATAGCATTCATTTGAATATTATTTTTAACTTACTTCTAAGAAGCTGACTCTCATTCTTGTTCGTTGATCTCTTCTCTCCACCTTGGAATGACAAATGAATAATTCAAACAAAAAAAATAAACTAAATACAATTGTTTCTTCAGATACGTATCAGTTTTGATTCTTACAATTAATTTAGGCAGATGTTTTGCCTTTAATGAGAATTTTGATACATTTAGCCAATATATAATTGACTTATTTTTATTATTATATTTATTTGTATTATTGACACAGTTCAATTATTGGATCTAATTTTTTCAGAGCATTTATTAGATGTTGGATGACGTGTGCTCTGGCTTTTTGAACGTCTGAATGAACTGGTCATCTGCATGGTCACTTTAACATCACTGTACATGTTGCCTTTGCGAACCGCCTAAAACAGCTTCTCTTCTGTACCTAGCACGTATCGTTACTGTGTCAACACCACAACTGATAACTGAGCTATTATTCTTATTGAGGCCAATTTACATCGTCCCTCTGGAAAAACAAATTCAGTTTGGTCATCTCAGATAGCGCATTAGCCAGTGTGTGAGTCAAAACGATGAATCTGTATGACTGGATCTGATCCAGGATACCTTGGGCTTAAAGAGATATTTTCACCGAACACTGTGACCGGAGGAGTTACAAAATACTAGACATCAGCAGATTTTACTTACAAACGAATTTCCTAAAGGCTATTTCTTTATATAAAATATAAAGCTAAAGTCAAGATCAAAATATAAGAAACAAATTATGATACTCGAAGCTACATACTGTTTTTCTTTTTTATGAAGTTGAAGCTTTTCTATGACCGATTTCAATTGTTTTGGATTTAGCAGGAGTGTCTCAAAAAAGAAATGCCAAGAGGGGTATATCCCACTTTTTTATACTATACAAGAAATTTGAATAGGGCTTACAGTTTCTTTCCAGTATGTACTCACTCCTATTTAGCACAATATAGCATATTCGTGTTGATTTGCACCTTAGAAAAGTGATGGTGACTATAGCCAGTAGCAAATTGCTCATTTTTTAACCAAATGATCCCCCTTTGGCTGTTTTTTTCAGCCATGATATTGGTTCAACTTAAAGCAACTAGATTTGATTTTTTTAAAATGAACATTAAATTTGGAAAAGTGTAGCTCCAGCCAGTATTAATCCAAAAAACAGGACAGTCTAATATTGTACGTTTATGTATTCGAAATAATTGTCTGAAATAATGTACTACATTACTTTTCATCGGAAAAACTTTTCAAGGAATGGTTTGAACATTTATTCGAAAAGTACTATTTTTGTTTTATGACAAAATGTTTATTTTGGGAAACATTTTCATATTAACGTAGCTACTAAAAAATAAATATATCTATGTAATATGCAATAAGCTTAATTGAATATTATTCAAAACCCCTAAACCATAAATTATCATCTTTCTTGAAAACCAATAATTAATATATAGGCATGTACCATGGTTGTTAAGATATGTAGTTGTTGTTAAGCATTAATACGTTCATTAATTATATCCCAGTGTGCAGGGGGGGGGGGGCCTTAGTATATCGATACTAATAACTATTAAGATGTATATGTTAGAATAAATATAATTTTTTTTAAGAACGTATATGTCTTGAAGCTCGACTTGAACTTACTTACTAAGTAGTACCAAGACTGTGAGCCAAAAAGTTAGGTGAATTTGTAATTGAAAACTTCTGGGTATTAAGAAGTAAGGTTATTTTTTTCTTCCTTGATTGATAGAGCTATCTAAAACAATTGCCAAAAATCTGCCTGTAATAAGGTTTATTGATGAACCAAAAGTGAATTTTTCAACTTTTATAATGGGTGATTTTTGTGGAGATACAAAAGAACTTGCATCAAATTTGCGTTTGCGGAACAAATATTCTTATGTGGACTCATTGAGAATGGTGCAAAAGGCCTTTGGTGATTAAATTACGGCACAGAAAAATGTTTATAAATGTTACAACGAGTTATAAGCGGGTTGAGAACGCGTGTAAGACAAACTGAACTCTGGTACTTTATTCATTAAGCTGATTCCTTCAATAACCTTTCATCGAGTATGTTTTTTTTTAGAAATCAAATTTAATTACTTTTTCAGAGTAAAAGTTAAACTTTTAAGGATAGCATAGGATGATATCCACGTAACTAAGAAATGTCTTTTATAGTATATGCATGGCGTAAATATTAAATTAAATATTATTTTACTCCTTATTTACTAAGGCAGATGAGTAGTGATCTGGACTTATGCTTGGACTTGAGGCTCAAATACTTAAGATTGACTCTAGTCTAGATCTTAAAGACTTTAAGCATGGATTTAACATGTTTCTACTATCTTAAACTAGGAATGTTAAAGACTTTATTTCGCCACTGATATGGAATGACACTGGGATCTCAATTTCGTTTTAGTCGACATGAACATCGATGTATATTAAATTAAAAAATAAGTGTAACACTCTATTTACAGAAAATTTTGACAAAGGGCTTCTTTGGGAAGCAATGTGGTACCTTAAGGAAATATACAAAAGTTCTTTAAAACTAAAAACATTTTGAACGATTTTATTGGAGGTAGTTATGACCAAAGGGATATGGTTTTAAGTTAAATCAGTATTGTTAAGTAAATACTTGAGCCAGATTTGTTCTTAAACATACTGTAGTGGGACTATAAATTATATTCAACTATTTTTTTTTTTTGGAAAATTGAGCATCTTTTGTGCAAAACGACAATAGACAGGTCATACCCATTTAGAATGTTTTTTTTTTAATTTTGACTGTTTTAATTGCCTTGAAAGTCCAAAAATATATTTTTTTTTGTAGTACATTTTTAGTATTATAAATTATATTCATTAAGGTCAAAATGAAGGCCAAAGATCAATACTTCAAGTCATGACTTTTAAATGAGTCTAAATGATGAGTATTTAATTGAAAAATAAAATAAAATAATATTACTGTGTTTGTAAGTAAATTAATTTATTCAAATTGGATTATAGGAGAGGCACAATTGAAAATTCGGAAACGAAAATCCAGTTTTAACATCAATTGTAAAGAAAAATATATGTCCATTTGTGTAAAAACATAAATCAATACAGAATTTACCCTTTTTTGTTTCGGTTGATGTAAGATGCCATGACCTAAATGACTCCTATTAAAAAACAAAATACAGTGCATTTTGTATTAAGTGGCCAAGCAAGGGAAACTGAGAAAGTGACTGCTCAAACCAGATTTCCTTTTTTAACTATGATGTGGGAAATAAGGAATAAAACAATGTATGCATAAACTGCAAAATACACTGTATCGAATAATACAGTTTTTGTAATAAAATGTAACTGATTCTAATTAAAAGATAGTATTTAGCATGCTACTTTTACTTCAGTCGATGAATAACAGGTGCAATTTGGATAATACATCACTAGTTTTGTTAAAAATTTTCTACGTGGACAATATACGTGTATCTATGGATACACGTATCTAGATTACATACGATCGGACATGTATAAAAATATGAATAGTAAGTACTCATCAGATCATCTCCAGATGACTGGGATTTGAACAAATTATTATTATTTGGAATAATTAATTTTTCTATTTCAAGTACACAGCTTCTGAAGTTTTGTATTAAACAGTGTGAGTAAACACTTCAAAAAGTAAACGTTGAAGCAGGTTCATCTGTATTGGTATGCATTATTTTAAGTGACCGCTGGCTGGGAATGCAGGTGCACGCTTAATACGGTGCATTTATGTTTTTATAAATAGGAATGTAAATAATATGCAAATGGGGTGTGTGAAATAAAAAGAAAGAGAAAATCAACCTGGCCACTCTGACAATTTGATGAATGCTGAAAGGGAAGTAGCTTGAGCTGTCATGACGTTTTACTGAGCTACAAGCTGCTATTCTCCATTATATACATATACAAATGAAGACATCAATAATAAATAATACACTTGCTTACACTTTTTTTTGCTTTATTAACCTTAATGCCTGTATTCCTTCATGCGAGATCTGTACTATCAGGTAGATGTTCTCCCCTCAGTAATGAAGAAAAATGATAACAGCTTTGGAAAACAAAAAGTACTGCTCGAAGAGCCAACTCCACAAAAACGCAGCATTTTGCATATTATTTACAATCCTATTAATGACGGTTACATTGAGCAAATCAATCGAACATTTATTCAGGTAAATTTTAATTTTTTTTTTAAATTATGTGACTTCCATTTGTAACTTAATTTTACAGGTTTTTTTCAACCATTCTGTACATAAAGGCCAATATACAACTCTAGATTTATTAAATATAAAATCAAGCATTGTAGATAGATATATTGTACAAAGGTTCATTTATTTGACAGCAAAATATTTATCTATGCGCAGAGTTTAAATAAGTAATAAGAGTAAATTAGTAAGTTCTAAATTAAATTTTTTTTGAACCCGGGTATAAGTTCTTCAGCTGTACTGCACATAGGATTTTCCTTTGTGCTCCTCCAATATTTATTTATTTCAGCAGCCATGTATGCACGTTTTGGTTTGTCATTATTCAACTTATCGCATAGTAAACAGAGTGACTTTTGAGCCTCTTGATCAAAGCTCGACACCTTGTAATGGCCATCAAGTTTCCATTTAAAATATTCGAGATAGGCTGTATCATTTTTGTCAAGATAGAGTAGATAATCAGCCACAGCCTTTGGAGAATTGAAATCCCTCACATCGATGAAGGAGTGTGGGGGTGCAATAGCCGTGTAATTTGCTCTGCCATAAACAACAGGAACCAGGGGTAGACGAAGAGTTTGGAAAAACTTTTCTGTGACGTAGTTTCGGCATAGAGAATTTTCAAATGCAAAAAAAAATTTATATTTCGAGGCATGATATTTCTTACAGTCAATTCGCATTGGATTAGGAGTTTTTGGACAATGATTAGGTCCATGTACTCCATATTTGTCAACCGTCATATGTTTTTGAAGCATTTGAACATATTCGTCCCTTTTACCCGCTGAGCCTACGTGAGAAGCAATCCAGAAAGCAAGCTTACCCTTTGTTCTCATCAGATTTGTAAGGTCCGGTATGGGTTGTTTTTTAGTGACTCTATAAACGGCACCGTACATTGATGGGATGTCAGCATTGGGATGATATCCCATTGTCCAATTAAATACTTCATTATATGGCTCAAAATTAAGTCCACAATCATAATTTGGACTCTCCATTAAATAATGTATGAATCGACCCTTAGTTTTGGATCGAGCATATAATACATTTTTTAGATCCTCTGAGCGACAACTGTCTCTGGCATGTATTATAATCGCAGAAAATTTGTGAAGGGGAATCAGCTTTGTTTTGTCGCCTGAGAGGAGACAGTTTCTGAAAAAAATAAAGTAGCAAAATGACAGTTTGAGAGAATTATCCCATTACTTGTATTCACATTTAGCAAAGGGTTGTCGTCCATAGCCAAATATAAGTTCCCAAGTTCCAGTATGAATAAGATTCAAATAATGTATATATTTAACATTTTCTTCTCTTACGGGTTCTTTTTCCTCAGTTAGGATCCTTTCAAATATGGAAATATTATAGTTTGTATCCATGACTCGGTTCATAACATGATGTCTGATACTCGGTGAATATAAATTTATAAATATTAACCCAATAACAAGAATCAGAGAAGTATTTTTCAACGTCTAAACCATAAATAATAATAATAATTATTATGTATTAGTCAATAGCATTCATTTGAATATTATTTTTAACTTACTTCTAAGAAGCTGACTCTCATTCTTGTTCGTTGATCTCTTCTCTCCACCTTGGAATGACAAATGAATAATTCAAACAAAAAAAATAAACTAAATACAATTGTTTCTTCAGATACGTATCAGTTTTGATTCTTACAATTAATTTAGGCAGATGTTTTGCCTTTAATGAGAATTTTGATACATTTAGCCAATATATAATTGACTTATTTTTATTATTATATTTATTTGTATTATTGACACAGTTCAATTATTGGATCTAATTTTTTCAGAGCATTTATTAGATGTTGGATGACGTGTGCTCTGGCTTTTTGAACGTCTGAATGAACTGGTCATCTGCATGGTCACTTTAACATCACTGTACATGTTGCCTTTGCGAACCGCCTAAAACAGCTTCTCTTCTGTACCTAGCACGTATCGTTACTGTGTCAACACCACAACTGATAACTGAGCTATTATTCTTATTGAGGCCAATTTACATCGTCCCTCTGGAAAAACAAATTCAGTTTGGTCATCTCAGATAGCGCATTAGCCAGTGTGTGAGTCAAAACGATGAATCTGTATGACTGGATCTGATCCAGGATACCTTGGGCTTAAAGAGATATTTTCACCGAACACTGTGACCGGAGGAGTTACAAAATACTAGACATCAGCAGATTTTACTTACAAACGAATTTCCTAAAGGCTATTTCTTTATATAAAATATAAAGCTAAAGTCAAGATCAAAATATAAGAAACAAATTATGATACTCGAAGCTACATACTGTTTTTCTTTTTTATGAAGTTGAAGCTTTTCTATGACCGATTTCAATTGTTTTGGATTTAGCAGGAGTGTCTCAAAAAAGAAATGCCAAGAGGGGTATATCCCACTTTTTTATACTATACAAGAAATTTGAATAGGGCTTACAGTTTCTTTCCAGTATGTACTCACTCCTATTTAGCACAATATAGCATATTCGTGTTGATTTGCACCTTAGAAAAGTGATGGTGACTATAGCCAGTAGCAAATTGCTCATTTTTTAACCAAATGATCCCCCTTTGGCTGTTTTTTTCAGCCATGATATTGGTTCAACTTAAAGCAACTAGATTTGATTTTTTTAAAATGAACATTAAATTTGGAAAAGTGTAGCTCCAGCCAGTATTAATCCAAAAAACAGGACAGTCTAATATTGTACGTTTATGTATTCGAAATAATTGTCTGAAATAATGTACTACATTACTTTTCATCGGAAAAACTTTTCAAGGAATGGTTTGAACATTTATTCGAAAAGTACTATTTTTGTTTTATGACAAAATGTTTATTTTGGGAAACATTTTCATATTAACGTAGCTACTAAAAAATAAATATATCTATGTAATATGCAATAAGCTTAATTGAATATTATTCAAAACCCCTAAACCATAAATTATCATCTTTCTTGAAAACCAATAATTAATATATAGGCATGTACCATGGTTGTTAAGATATGTAGTTGTTGTTAAGCATTAATACGTTCATTAATTATATCCCAGTGTGCAGGGGGGGGGGGCCCTTAGTATATCGATACTAATAACTATTAAGATGTATATGTTAGAATAAATATAATTTTTTTTAAGAACGTATATGTCTTGAAGCTCGACTTGAACTTACTTACTAAGTAGTACCAAGACTGTGAGCCAAAAAGTTAGGTGAATTTGTAATTGAAAACTTCTGGGTATTAAGAAGTAAGGTTATTTTTTTCTTCCTTGATTGATAGAGCTATCTAAAACAATTGCCAAAAATCTGCCTGTAATAAGGTTTATTGATGAACCAAAAGTGAATTTTTCAACTTTTATAATGGGTGATTTTTGTGGAGATACAAAAGAACTTGCATCAAATTTGCGTTTGCGGAACAAATATTCTTATGTGGACTCATTGAGAATGGTGCAAAAGGCCTTTGGTGATTAAATTACGGCACAGAAAAATGTTTATAAATGTTACAACGAGTTATAAGCGGGTTGAGAACGCGTGTAAGACAAACTGAACTCTGGTACTTTATTCATTAAGCTGATTCCTTCAATAACCTTTCATCGAGTATGTTTTTTTTTAGAAATCAAATTTAATTACTTTTTCAGAGTAAAAGTTAAACTTTTAAGGATAGCATAGGATGATATCCACGTAACTAAGAAATGTCTTTTATAGTATATGCATGGCGTAAATATTAAATTAAATATTATTTTACTCCTTATTTACTAAGGCAGATGAGTAGTGATCTGGACTTATGCTTGGACTTGAGGCTCAAATACTTAAGATTGACTCTAGTCTAGATCTTAAAGACTTTAAGCATGGATTTAACATGTTTCTACTATCTTAAACTAGGAATGTTAAAGACTTTATTTCGCCACTGATATGGAATGACACTGGGATCTCAATTTCGTTTTAGTCGACATGAACATCGATGTATATTAAATTAAAAAATAAGTGTAACACTCTATTTACAGAAAATTTTGACAAAGGGCTTCTTTGGGAAGCAATGTGGTACCTTAAGGAAATATACAAAAGTTCTTTAAAACTAAAAACATTTTGAACGATTTTATTGGAGGTAGTTATGACCAAAGGGATATGGTTTTAAGTTAAATCAGTATTGTTAAGTAAATACTTGAGCCAGATTTGTTCTTAAACATACTGTAGTGGGACTATAAATTATATTCAACTATTTTTTTTTTTTGGAAAATTGAGCATCTTTTGTGCAAAACGACAATAGACAGGTCATACCCATTTAGAATGTTTTTTTTTTAATTTTGACTGTTTTAATTGCCTTGAAAGTCCAAAAATATATTTTTTTTTGTAGTACATTTTTAGTATTATAAATTATATTCATTAAGGTCAAAATGAAGGCCAAAGATCAATACTTCAAGTCATGACTTTTAAATGAGTCTAAATGATGAGTATTTAATTGAAAAATAAAATAAAATAATATTACTGTGTTTGTAAGTAAATTAATTTATTCAAATTGGATTATAGGAGAGGCACAATTGAAAATTCGGAAACGAAAATCCAGTTTTAACATCAATTGTAAAGAAAAATATATGTCCATTTGTGTAAAAACATAAATCAATACAGAATTTACCCTTTTTTGTTTCGGTTGATGTAAGATGCCATGACCTAAATGACTCCTATTAAAAAACAAAATACAGTGCATTTTGTATTAAGTGGCCAAGCAAGGGAAACTGAGAAAGTGACTGCTCAAACCAGATTTCCTTTTTTAACTATGATGTGGGAAATAAGGAATAAAACAATGTATGTATAAACTGCAAAATACACTGTATCGAATAATACAGTTTTTGTAATAAAATGTAACTGATTCTAATTAAAAGATAGTATTTAGCATGCTACTTTTACTTCAGTCGATGAATAACAGGTGCAATTTGGATAATACATCACTAGTTTTGTTAAAAATTTTCTACGTGGACAATATACGTGTATCTATGGATACACGTATCTAGATTACATACGATCGGACATGTATAAAAATATGAATAGTAAGTACTCATCAGATCATCTCCAGATGACTGGGATTTGAACAAATTATTATTATTTGGAATAATTAATTTTTCTATTTCAAGTACACAGCTTCTGAAGTTTTGTATTAAACAGTGTGAGTAAACACTTCAAAAAGTAAACGTTGAAGCAGGTTCATCTGTATTGGTATGCATTATTTTAAGTGACCGCTGGCTGGGAATGCAGGTGCACGCTTAATACGGTGCATTTATGTTTTTATAAATAGGAATGTAAATAATATGCAAATGGGGTGTGTGAAATAAAAAGAAAGAGAAAATCAACCTGGTAACTTTGACAATTTGATGAATGCTGAAGAGGAAGAAGCTTGAGCTGTCATGACGTTTGACTGAGCCACAAGCTGCTATTCTCCATTATATACATATACAAATGAAGACATCAAAATAAATAATAACATTATGTTTACCATAGATGAGAGGCAGAAAATTAACTGAAATTAATGTCAGGAAATTATATATTTTTAACCAATAATTAATTATACGAGGACTTATGCCCTTTTTGTTCACATTTTATTTGCTTTATTAACCTTAATGCCTGTATTCCTTCATGCGAGATCTGTACTATCAGGTAGATGTTCTCCCCTCAGTAATAAAGAAAAATGATAACAGCTTTGGAAAACAAAAAGTACTGCTCGAAGAGCCAACTCCACAAAAACGCAGCATTTTGCATATTATTTACAATCCTATTAATGACGGTTACATTGAGCAAATCAATCGAACATTTATTCAGGTAAATTTTAATTTTTTTTTTAAATTATGTGACTTCCATTTGTAACTCAATTTTACAGGTTTTTTTCAACCATTCTGTACATAAACGCCAATATACAACTTTGGATTTATTAAATATAAAATCAAGCATTGTAGATAGATATATTGTACAAAGGTTCATTTATTTGACAGAAAAATAATCTATGCACAAAGTCTAAATGGGTAATAAGAGTAAATTAGTAAGTTCTAAATTTAATTTTTTTTGAACCCGGGTATAAGTTCTTCAGCTGTACTGCACATAGGATTTTCCTTTGTGCTCCTCCAATATTTATATATTTCAGCTGCAGTGTGTGCACGTTTAGGTTTGTCATTATTCAACTTATCGCATAGTAAACAGAGTGACTTTTGATTCTCTTGATTAAAACTCGACACCTTGTAATGACCATCAAGTTTCCATTTAAAATATTCGAGATAGGCTGTATCATTTTTGTCAAGATAGAGTAGATAATCAGCCACAGCCTTCGGAGAATTGAAATCCCTCACATCGATGAAGGAGTGTGGGGGTGCAATAGCCGTGTAATTTGCTCTGCCATAAACAACAGGAACCAGGGGTAGACGAAGAGTTTGGAAAAACTTTTCTGTGACGTAGTTTCGGCATAGAGAATTTTCAAATGCAAAATAAAATTTATATTTCGAGGCATAATATTTCTTACAGTCAATTCGCATTGGATTAGGAGTTTTTGGACAATGATTAGGTCCATGTACTCCATATTTGTCAACCGTCATATGTTTTTGAAGCATTTGAACATATTCGTCCCTTTTACCCACTGAGCCTACGTGAGAAGCAATCCAGAAAGCAAGCTTACCCTTTGTTCTCATCAGATTTGTAAGGTCCGGTATGGGTTGTTTTTTAGTGACTCTATAAACGGCACCGTACATTGATGGGATGTCAGCATTGGGATGATATCCCATTGTCCAATTAAATACTTCATTATATGGCTCAAAATTAAATCCACAATCATGATATGGACTCTCCATTATATAATGAATAAATCGACCCTTAGTTTTGGATCGAGCATATAATACATTCTTTAGATCCTCTGGGCGACAACTGTCTATGGCATGTATTATAATCGCAGAAAATTTGTGAAGGGGAATCAGCTTTGTTTTGTCGCCTGTGAGGAAACAGTTTCTGAAAAAAATAAAGTAGCAAAATGACAGTTTGAGAGAATTATCCCATTACTTGTATTCACATTTAGCAAAGGGTTGTCGTCCATAGCCAAATATAAATTCCCAAGTTCCAGTAAAAATAGGACTCAAATAATGTATATATTTAACATTTTCTTCTCTTACGGGTTCTTTTTCCTCAGTTAGGATCCTTTCAAATATGGAAATATTATAGTTTGTATCCATGACTCGGTTCATAACATGATGTCTGATACTCGGTGAATATAAATTTATAAATATTAACCCAATAACAAGAATCAGAGAAGTATTTTTCAACGTCTAAACCATAAATAATAATAATAATTATTATGTATTAGTCAATAGCATTCATTTGAATATTATTTTTAACTTACTTCTAAGAAGCTGACTCTCATTCTTGTTCGTTGATCTCTTCTCTCCACCTTGGAATGACAAATGAATAATTCAAACAAAAAAAATAAACTAAATACAATTGTTTCTTCAGATACGTATCAGTTTTGATTCTTACAATTAATTTAGGCAGATGTTTTGCCTTTAATGAGAATTTTGATACATTTAGCCAATATATAATTGACTTATTTTTATTATTATATTTATTTGTATTATTGACACAGTTCAATTATTGGATCTAATTTTTTCAGAGCATTTATTAGATGTTGGATGACGTGTGCTCTGGCTTTTTGAACGTCTGAATGAACTGGTCATCTGCATGGTCACTTTAACATCACTGTACATGTTGCCTTTGCGAACCGCCTAAAACAGCTTCTCTTCTGTACCTAGCACGTATCGTTACTGTGTCAACACCACAACTGATAACTGAGCTATTATTCTTATTGAGGCCAATTTACATCGTCCCTCTGGAAAAACAAATTCAGTTTGGTCATCTCAGATAGCGCATTAGCCAGTGTGTGAGTCAAAACGATGAATCTGTATGACTGGATCTGATCCAGGATACCTTGGGCTTAAAGAGATATTTTCACCGAACACTGTGACCGGAGGAGTTACAAAATACTAGACATCAGCAGATTTTACTTACAAACGAATTTCCTAAAGGCTATTTCTTTATATAAAATATAAAGCTAAAGTCAAGATCAAAATATAAGAAACAAATTATGATACTCGAAGCTACATACTGTTTTTCTTTTTTATGAAGTTGAAGCTTTTCTATGACCGATTTCAATTGTTTTGGATTTAGCAGGAGTGTCTCAAAAAAGAAATGCCAAGAGGGGTATATCCCACTTTTTTATACTATACAAGAAATTTGAATAGGGCTTACAGTTTCTTTCCAGTATGTACTCACTCCTATTTAGCACAATATAGCATATTCGTGTTGATTTGCACCTTAGAAAAGTGATGGTGACTATAGCCAGTAGCAAATTGCTCATTTTTTAACCAAATGATCCCCCTTTGGCTGTTTTTTTCAGCCATGATATTGGTTCAACTTAAAGCAACTAGATTTGATTTTTTTAAAATGAACATTAAATTTGGAAAAGTGTAGCTCCAGCCAGTATTAATCCAAAAAACAGGACAGTCTAATATTGTACGTTTATGTATTCGAAATAATTGTCTGAAATAATGTACTACATTACTTTTCATCGGAAAAACTTTTCAAGGAATGGTTTGAACATTTATTCGAAAAGTACTATTTTTGTTTTATGACAAAATGTTTATTTTGGGAAACATTTTCATATTGACGTAGCTACTAAAAAATAAATATATCTATGTAATATGCAATAAGCTTAATTGAATATTATTCAAAACCCCTAAACCATAAATTATCATCTTTCTTGAAAACCAATAATTAATATATAGGCATGTACCATGGTTGTTAAGATATGTAGTTGTTGTTAAGCATTAATACGTTCATTAATTATATCCCAGTGTGCAGGGGGGGGCCCTTAGTATATCGATACTAATAACTATTAAGATGTATATGTTAGAATAAATATAATTTTTTTTAAGAACGTATATGTCTTGAAGCTCGACTTGAACTTACTTACTAAGTAGTACCAAGACTGTGAGCCAAAAAGTTAGGTGAATTTGTAATTGAAAACTTCTGGGTATTAAGAAGTAAGGTTATTTTTTTCTTCCTTGATTGATAGAGCTATCTAAAACAATTGCCAAAAATCTGCCTGTAATAAGGTTTATTGATGAACCAAAAGTGAATTTTTCAACTTTTATAATGGGTGATTTTTGTGGAGATACAAAAGAACTTGCATCAAATTTGCGTTTGCGGAACAAATATTCTTATGTGGACTCATTGAGAATGGTGCAAAAGGCCTTTGGTGATTAAATTACGGCACAGAAAAATGTTTATAAATGTTACAACGAGTTATAAGCGGGTTGAGAACGCGTGTAAGACAAACTGAACTCTGGTACTTTATTCATTAAGCTGATTCCTTCAATAACCTTTCATCGAGTATGTTTTTTTTTAGAAATCAAATTTAATTACTTTTTCAGAGTAAAAGTTAAACTTTTAAGGATAGCATAGGATGATATCCACGTAACTAAGAAATGTCTTTTATAGTATATGCATGGCGTAAATATTAAATTAAATATTATTTTACTCCTTATTTACTAAGGCAGATGAGTAGTGATCTGGACTTATGCTTGGACTTGAGGCTCAAATACTTAAGATTGACTCTAGTCTAGATCTTAAAGACTTTAAGCATGGATTTAACATGTTTCTACTATCTTAAACTAGGAATGTTAAAGACTTTATTTCGCCACTGATATGGAATGACACTGGGATCTCAATTTCGTTTTAGTCGACATGAACATCGATGTATATTAAATTAAAAAATAAGTGTAACACTCTATTTACAGAAAATTTTGACAAAGGGCTTCTTTGGGAAGCAATGTGGTACCTTAAGGAAATATACAAAAGTTCTTTAAAACTAAAAACATTTTGAACGATTTTATTGGAGGTAGTTATGACCAAAGGGATATGGTTTTAAGTTAAATCAGTATTGTTAAGTAAATACTTGAGCCAGATTTGTTCTTAAACATACTGTAGTGGGACTATAAATTATATTCAACTATTTTTTTTTTTTGGAAAATTGAGCATCTTTTGTGCAAAACGACAATAGACAGGTCATACCCATTTAGAATGTTTTTTTTTTAATTTTGACTGTTTTAATTGCCTTGAAAGTCCAAAAATATATTTTTTTTTGTAGTACATTTTTAGTATTATAAATTATATTCATTAAGGTCAAAATGAAGGCCAAAGATCAATACTTCAAGTCATGACTTTTAAATGAGTCTAAATGATGAGTATTTAATTGAAAAATAAAATAAAATAATATTACTGTGTTTGTAAGTAAATTAATTTATTCAAATTGGATTATAGGAGAGGCACAATTGAAAATTCGGAAACGAAAATCCAGTTTTAACATCAATTGTAAAGAAAAATATATGTCCATTTGTGTAAAAACATAAATCAATACAGAATTTACCCTTTTTTGTTTCGGTTGATGTAAGATGCCATGACCTAAATGACTCCTATTAAAAAACAAAATACAGTGCATTTTGTATTAAGTGGCCAAGCAAGGGAAACTGAGAAAGTGACTGCTCAAACCAGATTTCCTTTTTTAACTATGATGTGGGAAATAAGGAATAAAACAATGTATGTATAAACTGCAAAATACACTGTATCGAATAATACAGTTTTTGTAATAAAATGTAACTGATTCTAATTAAAAGATAGTATTTAGCATGCTACTTTTACTTCAGTCGATGAATAACAGGTGCAATTTGGATAATACATCACTAGTTTTGTTAAAAATTTTCTACGTGGACAATATACGTGTATCTATGGATACACGTATCTAGATTACATACGATCGGACATGTATAAAAATATGAATAGTAAGTACTCATCAGATCATCTCCAGATGACTGGGATTTGAACAAATTATTATTATTTGGAATAATTAATTTTTCTATTTCAAGTACACAGCTTCTGAAGTTTTGTATTAAACAGTGTGAGTAAACACTTCAAAAAGTAAACGTTGAAGCAGGTTCATCTGTATTGGTATGCATTATTTTAAGTGACCGCTGGCTGGGAATGCAGGTGCACGCTTAATACGGTGCATTTATGTTTTTATAAATAGGAATGTAAATAATATGCAAATGGGGTGTGTGAAATAAAAAGAAAGAGAAAATCAACCTGGTAACTTTGACAATTTGATGAATGCTGAAGAGGAAGAAGCTTGAGCTGTCATGACGTTTGACTGAGCCACAAGCTGCTATTCTCCATTATATACATATACAAATGAAGACATCAAAATAAATAATAACATTATGTTTACCATAGATGAGAGGCAGAAAATTAACTGAAATTAATGTCAGGAAATTATATATTTTTAACCAATAATTAATTATACGAGGACTTATGCCCTTTTTGTTCACATTTTATTTGCTTTATTAACCTTAATGCCTGTATTCCTTCATGCGAGATCTGTACTATCAGGTAGATGTTCTCCCCTCAGTAATAAAGAAAAATGATAACAGCTTTGGAAAACAAAAAGTACTGCTCGAAGAGCCAACTCCACAAAAACGCAGCATTTTGCATATTATTTACAATCCTATTAATGACGGTTACATTGAGCAAATCAATCGAACATTTATTCAGGTAAATTTTAATTTTTTTTTTAAATTATGTGACTTCCATTTGTAACTCAATTTTACAGGTTTTTTTCAACCATTCTGTACATAAACGCCAATATACAACTTTGGATTTATTAAATATAAAATCAAGCATTGTAGATAGATATATTGTACAAAGGTTCATTTATTTGACAGAAAAATAATCTATGCACAAAGTCTAAATGGGTAATAAGAGTAAATTAGTAAGTTCTAAATTTAATTTTTTTTGAACCCGGGTATAAGTTCTTCAGCTGTACTGCACATAGGATTTTCCTTTGTGCTCCTCCAATATTTATATATTTCAGCTGCAGTGTGTGCACGTTTAGGTTTGTCATTATTCAACTTATCGCATAGTAAACAGAGTGACTTTTGATTCTCTTGATTAAAACTCGACACCTTGTAATGACCATCAAGTTTCCATTTAAAATATTCGAGATAGGCTGTATCATTTTTGTCAAGATAGAGTAGATAATCAGCCACAGCCTTCGGAGAATTGAAATCCCTCACATCGATGAAGGAGTGTGGGGGTGCAATAGCCGTGTAATTTGCTCTGCCATAAACAACAGGAACCAGGGGTAGACGAAGAGTTTGGAAAAACTTTTCTGTGACGTAGTTTCGGCATAGAGAATTTTCAAATGCAAAATAAAATTTATATTTCGAGGCATAATATTTCTTACAGTCAATTCGCATTGGATTAGGAGTTTTTGGACAATGATTAGGTCCATGTACTCCATATTTGTCAACCGTCATATGTTTTTGAAGCATTTGAACATATTCGTCCCTTTTACCCACTGAGCCTACGTGAGAAGCAATCCAGAAAGCAAGCTTACCCTTTGTTCTCATCAGATTTGTAAGGTCCGGTATGGGTTGTTTTTTAGTGACTCTATAAACGGCACCGTACATTGATGGGATGTCAGCATTGGGATGATATCCCATTGTCCAATTAAATACTTCATTATATGGCTCAAAATTAAATCCACAATCATGATATGGACTCTCCATTATATAATGAATAAATCGACCCTTAGTTTTGGATCGAGCATATAATACATTCTTTAGATCCTCTGGGCGACAACTGTCTATGGCATGTATTATAATCGCAGAAAATTTGTGAAGGGGAATCAGCTTTGTTTTGTCGCCTGTGAGGAAACAGTTTCTGAAAAAAATAAAGTAGCAAAATGACAGTTTGAGAGAATTATCCCATTACTTGTATTCACATTTAGCAAAGGGTTGTCGTCCATAGCCAAATATAAATTCCCAAGTTCCAGTAAAAATAGGACTCAAATAATGTATATATTTAACATTTTCTTCTCTTACGGGTTCTTTTTCCTCAGTTAGGATCCTTTCAAATATGGAAATATTATAGTTTGTATCCATGACTCGGTTCATAACATGATGTCTGATACTCGGTGAATATAAATTTATAAATATTAACCCAATAACAAGAATCAGAGAAGTATTTTTCAACGTCTAAACCATAAATAATAATAATAATTATTATGTATTAGTCAATAGCATTCATTTGAATATTATTTTTAACTTACTTCTAAGAAGCTGACTCTCATTCTTGTTCGTTGATCTCTTCTCTCCACCTTGGAATGACAAATGAATAATTCAAACAAAAAAAATAAACTAAATACAATTGTTTCTTCAGATACGTATCAGTTTTGATTCTTACAATTAATTTAGGCAGATGTTTTGCCTTTAATGAGAATTTTGATACATTTAGCCAATATATAATTGACTTATTTTTATTATTATATTTATTTGTATTATTGACACAGTTCAATTATTGGATCTAATTTTTTCAGAGCATTTATTAGATGTTGGATGACGTGTGCTCTGGCTTTTTGAACGTCTGAATGAACTGGTCATCTGCATGGTCACTTTAACATCACTGTACATGTTGCCTTTGCGAACCGCCTAAAACAGCTTCTCTTCTGTACCTAGCACGTATCGTTACTGTGTCAACACCACAACTGATAACTGAGCTATTATTCTTATTGAGGCCAATTTACATCGTCCCTCTGGAAAAACAAATTCAGTTTGGTCATCTCAGATAGCGCATTAGCCAGTGTGTGAGTCAAAACGATGAATCTGTATGACTGGATCTGATCCAGGATACCTTGGGCTTAAAGAGATATTTTCACCGAACACTGTGACCGGAGGAGTTACAAAATACTAGACATCAGCAGATTTTACTTACAAACGAATTTCCTAAAGGCTATTTCTTTATATAAAATATAAAGCTAAAGTCAAGATCAAAATATAAGAAACAAATTATGATACTCGAAGCTACATACTGTTTTTCTTTTTTATGAAGTTGAAGCTTTTCTATGACCGATTTCAATTGTTTTGGATTTAGCAGGAGTGTCTCAAAAAAGAAATGCCAAGAGGGGTATATCCCACTTTTTTATACTATACAAGAAATTTGAATAGGGCTTACAGTTTCTTTCCAGTATGTACTCACTCCTATTTAGCACAATATAGCATATTCGTGTTGATTTGCACCTTAGAAAAGTGATGGTGACTATAGCCAGTAGCAAATTGCTCATTTTTTAACCAAATGATCCCCCTTTGGCTGTTTTTTTCAGCCATGATATTGGTTCAACTTAAAGCAACTAGATTTGATTTTTTTAAAATGAACATTAAATTTGGAAAAGTGTAGCTCCAGCCAGTATTAATCCAAAAAACAGGACAGTCTAATATTGTACGTTTATGTATTCGAAATAATTGTCTGAAATAATGTACTACATTACTTTTCATCGGAAAAACTTTTCAAGGAATGGTTTGAACATTTATTCGAAAAGTACTATTTTTGTTTTATGACAAAATGTTTATTTTGGGAAACATTTTCATATTGACGTAGCTACTAAAAAATAAATATATCTATGTAATATGCAATAAGCTTAATTGAATATTATTCAAAACCCCTAAACCATAAATTATCATCTTTCTTGAAAACCAATAATTAATATATAGGCATGTACCATGGTTGTTAAGATATGTAGTTGTTGTTAAGCATTAATACGTTCATTAATTATATCCCAGTGTGCAGGGGGGGGCCCTTAGTATATCGATACTAATAACTATTAAGATGTATATGTTAGAATAAATATAATTTTTTTTAAGAACGTATATGTCTTGAAGCTCGACTTGAACTTACTTACTAAGTAGTACCAAGACTGTGAGCCAAAAAGTTAGGTGAATTTGTAATTGAAAACTTCTGGGTATTAAGAAGTAAGGTTATTTTTTTCTTCCTTGATTGATAGAGCTATCTAAAACAATTGCCAAAAATCTGCCTGTAATAAGGTTTATTGATGAACCAAAAGTGAATTTTTCAACTTTTATAATGGGTGATTTTTGTGGAGATACAAAAGAACTTGCATCAAATTTGCGTTTGCGGAACAAATATTCTTATGTGGACTCATTGAGAATGGTGCAAAAGGCCTTTGGTGATTAAATTACGGCACAGAAAAATGTTTATAAATGTTACAACGAGTTATAAGCGGGTTGAGAACGCGTGTAAGACAAACTGAACTCTGGTACTTTATTCATTAAGCTGATTCCTTCAATAACCTTTCATCGAGTATGTTTTTTTTTAGAAATCAAATTTAATTACTTTTTCAGAGTAAAAGTTAAACTTTTAAGGATAGCATAGGATGATATCCACGTAACTAAGAAATGTCTTTTATAGTATATGCATGGCGTAAATATTAAATTAAATATTATTTTACTCCTTATTTACTAAGGCAGATGAGTAGTGATCTGGACTTATGCTTGGACTTGAGGCTCAAATACTTAAGATTGACTCTAGTCTAGATCTTAAAGACTTTAAGCATGGATTTAACATGTTTCTACTATCTTAAACTAGGAATGTTAAAGACTTTATTTCGCCACTGATATGGAATGACACTGGGATCTCAATTTCGTTTTAGTCGACATGAACATCGATGTATATTAAATTAAAAAATAAGTGTAACACTCTATTTACAGAAAATTTTGACAAAGGGCTTCTTTGGGAAGCAATGTGGTACCTTAAGGAAATATACAAAAGTTCTTTAAAACTAAAAACATTTTGAACGATTTTATTGGAGGTAGTTATGACCAAAGGGATATGGTTTTAAGTTAAATCAGTATTGTTAAGTAAATACTTGAGCCAGATTTGTTCTTAAACATACTGTAGTGGGACTATAAATTATATTCAACTATTTTTTTTTTTTGGAAAATTGAGCATCTTTTGTGCAAAACGACAATAGACAGGTCATACCCATTTAGAATGTTTTTTTTTTAATTTTGACTGTTTTAATTGCCTTGAAAGTCCAAAAATATATTTTTTTTTGTAGTACATTTTTAGTATTATAAATTATATTCATTAAGGTCAAAATGAAGGCCAAAGATCAATACTTCAAGTCATGACTTTTAAATGAGTCTAAATGATGAGTATTTAATTGAAAAATAAAATAAAATAATATTACTGTGTTTGTAAGTAAATTAATTTATTCAAATTGGATTATAGGAGAGGCACAATTGAAAATTCGGAAACGAAAATCCAGTTTTAACATCAATTGTAAAGAAAAATATATGTCCATTTGTGTAAAAACATAAATCAATACAGAATTTACCCTTTTTTGTTTCGGTTGATGTAAGATGCCATGACCTAAATGACTCCTATTAAAAAACAAAATACAGTGCATTTTGTATTAAGTGGCCAAGCAAGGGAAACTGAGAAAGTGACTGCTCAAACCAGATTTCCTTTTTTAACTATGATGTGGGAAATAAGGAATAAAACAATGTATGTATAAACTGCAAAATACACTGTATCGAATAATACAGTTTTTGTAATAAAATGTAACTGATTCTAATTAAAAGATAGTATTTAGCATGCTACTTTTACTTCAGTCGATGAATAACAGGTGCAATTTGGATAATACATCACTAGTTTTGTTAAAAATTTTCTACGTGGACAATATACGTGTATCTATGGATACACGTATCTAGATTACATACGATCGGACATGTATAAAAATATGAATAGTAAGTACTCATCAGATCATCTCCAGATGACTGGGATTTGAACAAATTATTATTATTTGGAATAATTAATTTTTCTATTTCAAGTACACAGCTTCTGAAGTTTTGTATTAAACAGTGTGAGTAAACACTTCAAAAAGTAAACGTTGAAGCAGGTTCATCTGTATTGGTATGCATTATTTTAAGTGACCGCTGGCTGGGAATGCAGGTGCACGCTTAATACGGTGCATTTATGTTTTTATAAATAGGAATGTAAATAATATGCAAATGGGGTGTGTGAAATAAAAAGAAAGAGAAAATCAACCTGGTAACTTTGACAATTTGATGAATGCTGAAGAGGAAGAAGCTTGAGCTGTCATGACGTTTGACTGAGCCACAAGCTGCTATTCTCCATTATATACATATACAAATGAAGACATCAAAATAAATAATAACATTATGTTTACCATAGATGAGAGGCAGAAAATTAACTGAAATTAATGTCAGGAAATTATATATTTTTAACCAATAATTAATTATACGAGGACTTATGCCCTTTTTGTTCACATTTTATTTGCTTTATTAACCTTAATGCCTGTATTCCTTCATGCGAGATCTGTACTATCAGGTAGATGTTCTCCCCTCAGTAATAAAGAAAAATGATAACAGCTTTGGAAAACAAAAAGTACTGCTCGAAGAGCCAACTCCACAAAAACGCAGCATTTTGCATATTATTTACAATCCTATTAATGACGGTTACATTGAGCAAATCAATCGAACATTTATTCAGGTAAATTTTAATTTTTTTTTTAAATTATGTGACTTCCATTTGTAACTCAATTTTACAGGTTTTTTTCAACCATTCTGTACATAAACGCCAATATACAACTTTGGATTTATTAAATATAAAATCAAGCATTGTAGATAGATATATTGTACAAAGGTTCATTTATTTGACAGCAAAATATTTATCTATGCGCAGAGTTTAAATAAGTAATAAGAGTAAATTAGTAAGTTCTAAATTAAATTTTTTTTGAACCCGGGTATAAGTTCTTCAGCTGTACTGCACATAGGATTTTCCTTTGTGCTCCTCCAATATTTATTTATTTCAGCTGCAGTGTGTGCACGTTTTGGTTTGTCATTATTCAACTTATCGCATAGTAAACAGAGTGACTTTTGAGCCTCTTGATCAAAGCTCGACACCTTGTAATGGCCATCAAGTTTCCATTTAAAATATTCGAGATAGGCTGTATCATTTTTGTCAAGATAGAGTAGATAATCAGCCACAGCCTTTGGAGAATTGAAATCCCTCACATCGATGAAGGAGTGTGGGGGTGCAATAGCCGTGTAATTTGCTCTGCCATAAACAACAGGAACCAGGGGTAGACGAAGAGTTTGGAAAAACTTTTCTGTGACGTAGTTTCGGCATAGAGAATTTTCAAATGCAAAAAAAAATTTATATTTCGAGGCATGATATTTCTTACAGTCAATTCGCATTGGATTAGGAGTTTTTGGACAATGATTAGGTCCATGTACTCCATATTTGTCAACCGTCATATGTTTTTGAAGCATTTGAACATATTCGTCCCTTTTACCCGCTGAGCCTACGTGAGAAGCAATCCAGAAAGCAAGCTTACCCTTTGTTCTCATCAGATTTGTAAGGTCCGGTATGGGTTGTTTTTTAGTGACTCTATAAACGGCACCGTACATTGATGGGATGTCAGCATTGGGATGATATCCCATTGTCCAATTAAATACTTCATTATATGGCTCAAAATTAAATGCACAATCATAATTTGGACTCTCCATTATATAATGAATGAAATGGCACATTAGGTAGGTTCGTATATATCAGTATATATATTTATATAAATATTCAAACCTGTATTAAGCGGCTAGGCAAAGGAACTGAAAAATGACTTCTTAGTGCAGGTAACCGTTTAAACTAGGTTTGCTTTTTTAAACTATAATCTGGAAAATTGGGCATAAAAGAATAAAAGTTTGAACGGTTATTAAGTGACCGACAATCTGTTGAGGTTACTGTTGTTTTAATAATTAATTTTCCCATATTTTGATATTTTTTTTTCAATAAAAAGATACAGATTTTGCCAAATGTTTGTTTTATTAAAATAATATGCTTCAAGGTTATTGTTGTCTTCTAACTAACGGAAATGTATTGTTCATTTTACAGCAATTATTCTATTGTAGAAGAAAAAAAATAAATAAATGACAATAACCTTGACTCTTTCCAATGTTTGAGTTTATCAGATACAAACTTCGAAATACGTCGTCACATGACATCATCATTTTATAAGAGACTAAGAGAGAGTTCAGCAACCAAATTTTGTATTAATAAAAGACTTTACTTCTAACTATGTATTCATAAGATCATGTTTCAACTTTAAATTTAATCCATTTTAGAGAACAATACCTGATTTTTTTTCTGTACTTGTTTATTTGAAATTTGATTCAATTTACATACATACTATGTATGTAAATATTCAACATAGTTTGTAAGGTGAAACATCAGTACATAGTTAATTACTATAACATTCACAGTCATAAAATCTCTTTTTGTACAGACATATTTGTCAAGTTATGATCTTGAGAGATGATAAATTGTCACTGTCAAGTCAAATATTTTCTCTCTATCATTATAACATTTTATAATCTGTTATTTGATGAAGTGGAGTCATGAATTTTCGTTGAACATTCTATAAAAATTAATTTTCCTATCACATTTTAAGAAATTACGAGGATTTCGAAATCATTTAGCACTGCAACTCGTCCTTTGTGGATGTATTATCTCTTCCATTGAATATTTATGCTTAATTTTGAGAAATAAATAAATAATATGGAAAGTCTTTTATAAATAAACTTATTCTCTAGAAAATTTAGTTTTAAATGTGAGTTGACTTGTATTTCATTTGAAGTCATCTAAACTTGAGAAAAGTTAATGTTAAATTTACAAAAAAATTCCTTTTTTGTAAGGGTTTTATTCTGGAATAAATACTTTTAAGGGGATATTAAAACCCTTGCAAAGCCTTTTATCAAGATGATTGGATAATTTCACATGCAATATAAATTCTGAATAACGTTGATTGATTAAATTCAAATTATTTCTGAGTAAGTTGTGAACCACTCCAATGAAATGAAGAATTTCTCCAACATTTTGGAAGAATCGGTTTGATTTTGGTTTCGTTTATTAGGAAAGGTTGGGAGATAAGTACAATAAATAGTACGCCCTGATGTTTCTATAATATTGGTGATAGTGATGCATCGAATTTTTACTTCAAATTATCGTATATTTGTATTTCCAAGTTTGATATCAGCATTTTCTTAGTCATTCGTTATAATATGTATATTTTCTCCTTAACATAATAAAAGTCAATAACACTTTAACAAAAAATTTATGTATTAAATTTATCATGAAATATAATGTATATTTGAATTGATCTCCATAGGCTATATATACTATGAGTCCGCCCATAAAAACAAAAAAAGTGCTCATAAAGGGAAAACTGACTCAAAAAGCTCTTACTATTGATTTTTGAAATTTGGATGAGTAAAAATATTTTCACTTTAATTTCTATCCTTTAAGTGTATATCACAATACTTAATCCCAAAACATCAACAGCTCATATTATGTCAGCTATTGACTTGTAATCTACTCTTACTCTACATACATATGTATATTAGTGTTCTGAACGTTGATTTGTTGAACTCAAATCAGATTTTTCAGAGGTGTGAATGTCCTTACCATTCAAGTGAAAATAATTCAACAGTTGAAGTGAACTTTCCAGCCTTTTTTCAAACTCTTTTTCTAATGCAGTCACACAATGATGGGTGCAGTGACATCAAAATATGTAAAATCACCCCGAAATGAAACTCCTTGATGACAAAAATAAATATAAATAGCAAAGGTACAAGGGATGAACAGAGAATTAATTCAATTGATTTGAGGACTTTTTTTTAATTCCCTCGGTCATTTTATAGCCGAAAGTTACTTTTCAAATGTAAAATGGTCATTTAAGAGTAGGGATACAACATCCAATTTTATTAGGTTGTTTCTTTTTTTAAAAAAATAAAAGCCTTCACACTTTCTATCAAAAATCTATCACTCATTGTTATATTTCAGACCCAAAATTAAAAGATTAAAAATATGTTATGACATCATTCTATATTTAAATTTACAGTGTTTAGCCAATAGACTAACCTTAACTTTTGCAAGGAACATATATGTATATTTCTCAAATTCTCCAACTTTCCTTGTCCTTAATCTATCCGGAACAAGCTTAATTATAAAAAATGTAATCCTTTCATAGGAATTTTTAATATCTATTTTGATTAACAGATTTTACTGTGTATCAAATATTATTCAATATGTGTTTAGTCTTTTTTTCCCCCTTCATTTTTGAAGACATTAAATGAAGTTTTTGTTAGATTTTTTATTTTGAAATTTGTTTATTTTGTTCAATAAATACATCAACTTTATATTCCAAACATGTTGATTTATTATTACCTAAATGAAGCTAAATGTTTTTTTTTCATTCATTTTTATGGGTTTGTCTTTTAGAGTCATCAAGCAAAATAATTTACTCGAACTTCCAGATATTGCTTCATAATATTTTTATATTCCAAGTTTTGAATCCATGTAAAAAATACACATGATATATATATATTATAATTTGCGAACCTACTATACCTATGTAAAATCAAATAATTAAAAAATATGTGTACGTAAAATTTATCACGCTGAGTTTATAGTAAAGATAACTAAATTTATTATTATTGATAAATATTAAATTCATTCATAATAAAAAATACTAAATCAACATTAATATTGATTACAGATATTGAAAAAAAAATTATTTCTCCATTATTTCTACGGTGAATACTTCTACGATGAAAAATACACAGAGGAACGGATCAAAATGTTTTATTACATTTACATTCCAAAAAGTTCTTTTATAAGACTAGGATTTTGTCTATCCATGAGTCCTGTAGAGGAATTTAAAGGTGACAAGGATGGTGAAGAGCTTAGTCTAGAGGAGACACTTTGATCTCGAAATGAAAAAGAGGGTTGATAAGAGGAGACTGTTGTAGAATCGATTTCATCTAATTTGGTGAGTAAATCCTTCTTTTTGGAGGTGTCCAAGGGTTTCTCCGAAAAGATGGGACGAGCTGCTATTTGGTTTTTTTTGGAAACATAATAGTTCATATTTCAGCCTTGCTTTGTTTTTGAATTACTTTAAAATTATACATAACTGACCTTATGGAATCAAATATCAATATTTTTTCTGTATAAAACTATTTCCCTCTTTTGTACCCTTATTTAAACAACAGAAAATGAAAAACAATGCTTTTTAAAAAATAATGAACTATTAAAGTTATTGGGAGGGTCCTCTTCTTTTGGAATGGCTTTTGGTAACCATATGTCAGATTTATTAGTTGACGTATTTACTAACGGGGATGTCTCTGTTGGTCTGCCATAGGTTTTAAAACGAATCGACTGGGAGCCATCTGATTCAAAATATCTTTTGGCTGCAGAAAAGGACTTCTCTCTTTGAGAAATGACATCGAATTTATCTAGACTCGACTCGGAAGATGTTGTTTTAAGAATGGGTCTCTGTGAATGAATATTATTATCGCTATCCCGTCCTGTGTTTTCTCCGACTTTGGTATCCATTCGAGGGAGCTAATGGGATGGAGAAAAGGAAATTGTAGTTGAGTTTACTTAATTGATATGGTTCTATTTACTTCTGATATGGAGTGTGGGGCATTAGAGTCATTGCTTCTCAGATTTAAAGATATCAAACTGCTTGATCCAGAGAGTTTGGAGGTTGATTGTTGAGATGAACAAGGATCCGCAAATTCATTGACTTTTAAGGATGATGTAACTCTTCGTGGCAGGGAATAAATATTCAATCGATTGATTTTTTTATCCTTTTTCTGGAAGAAAGCAAGATTCATTTAAAAATTGAAATGATCATTTAATCAATACTTATACAAATGAACTCATTAAAGCCAATTTTCTAAGACCTTTCCGTGTTCTTAGAATATCAAGTCAGAAATTGACGTCATTCTTTTCTTTTTCAAGGACTCATGGAAATTCTTTGAATAGAGGCTCAAAAGTTACCTTTAACGCTTCACTCAAATTTTCATTTTTCTTGTGCATTGCCTCGACTTCTTTTTTTAGAGCTTTGAGCTTGGATTTTTCATTTGATAGTTGCTGTTTGTGATTTTTTTCTTTGACTGTAAGTTTATGCATCAACTCCTACAAATAAAAGGGATTTGTTACTGTTTGCTCAATAGTACTTATTTACAGAACAAAAATACACTTGATAAAAAAAAAAGAGTCGACTTTGGGTAATGGACGACCTGTACTTACTTGTAACTCGTTATCTCTACGCGATAATTGACTTTGAAGATCATCAATTTGGTTTTGAAGAGAGTCTCGTTCCTCTAAGCCTTCATCCTCAACCAAAACTTTCAATCGACGATTTGCTTCTCTCATTTTCATTAATTGATCGTCCTTTTCGTTCAGCTTAAATTTCATATTATGTGCAACATCCTGGTACTAAAAGGATGAGAGGGAATGTAAATATTAGTTTAGACTTACATATTTTTTAATATTTACCTATAAGCTTATGAATATAGTGATACATACCTTTTTCATTTGAATTCTAAAGACTCGTTTTTCTTCTTGATGAGAGTGGAGTAAATTAGGGAGCTCACTCTCAACACCATAGAGTTTTGAAAGCTCTTTCGTTTGTCGTTTGACTACACGACTAAGAGTTTGATTTTCATCTTGAATATTCTATGATGAAGGAAGAAGTAATGAGAGGGAAAAAATCAATTATCTATCATGAGAGCATACCTTTATTATATGATACAAAAAAGTATCTCCTTGTCTTTCTCTCTATGCAAAGACTTCTGATACCCCTACCTTGATATTTAGTACATACATACCTATAAATCCTACTCTTTCTATCAGTTACATAGAGAAATATCAAATTTAATCTGAAAAGTATTCTAATATTTTTTTTATGGTTACTGCTTTTACAAACGCGATATCAATATTTTTTCTGTAATTTTTTTATAATTAATATCATCTTGATTGGGGCCGATGTAAAAATAGGAAAAATCTTTCGACCTAAGGCTTAATCCAAACAAGAAATAAAAAATCTCTCTTAATTGGTCCAATATAGAATTTATGTGCACACATTCAAATAAAAAATGACCAAACGTATTCAAAGCTGATTTGGAAAAAAAAAAAAAAAAACACAACCTCTCTTTGTTAGTCCGACCGTATATACTGCCTAAGGATAGTGTGTTGGTAACCACTCTGTACTTAACCCAAAATAAGTTATAATCAAAATTTTTATTTTTTAGCCCACTGACTATTTCTCCCACTGGGGCCGTCAAGCCAAACTTACATTTCCTCCTTTGTATTTGATTTTAAAAATGATTTCTACCATTTTTAGCAAGTCCATTGTTCATCATCATTCTTAAAAAATTGAAAAAAACTATCTCTAGGATCAATGTCTCTTTTTTTTAAATTTATACTTTTTAAACCTTTCTGTCTCTCCAAATGTTCACTTGGTGTAAAAAAATTATTTTTATTTTAAACTTCCCCCAAAAACGAAATCTTTCTCTTAATAGAAGTGTTTTATAAAAACCTCAACCTTTTATTTTCTATGACTGGTTCCTGCCACTTCATTTCTTCTAAAACTTTTTCTGCTAATTCAGTATTTACAATATCATTTCTTTCCCAAAATATACTTATATCCTTCGCAAACTTTAAAATTCTACCAGGACCATGACCTTTTTCCTCCTCTAAACTCTTGTTTCCTTGTCTGCAGCCTCTACCCACTTTAAAAAAAACATTTTTCGCTTCCATAATAGGTTTTGAGGTCACAAAGACTTACTGCCACTATTCTTATAAAATTATTCCCCAAACCGTGCGCCTTCAAGCATACTATTATCCATTCATGGGATATGCTGTTGAAATACCTATAAATCCTACTCTTTATATCAGTTACATAAATAAATATCAAATTTAATCTGAAAAGTATTCCAATTTTTTTTATAGTTACTGCTTTTACAAACGCGTTGTTGACTTTAAAACAAATGTCATGTTCAGACTTCATTTTTTTTTTACTTTTCTTAAAAAAAGATTATTTTGGTTTATATTCTTGGAGTGAATAGATTAAAAACATAATCAGTCTCTCAGTTACCCAATTTTTAAGTTTATTTATGTGTTAGGTCTAATAAAAAGAAATCCATTATTTTTGCAATAGGCGGCTTTAGTGATCTGTATCTAGGGTTGTATAAATGCAATTATATTACGCTAAATGACAATAGAAAGATGAGATTTTGTAACTAAAGAAACTTACAGAGCAGGTTTGTGATTGCTTAACATGTGAAAAAAGAGCCCATCTGCAGAGGACGATTGTTGGCAACATTTGTCTTTTCAAACTTCTTCTTCTTTCTTCTTTCTGCACATATTTTTTTTACAGTCTTTCATATTACATATAATGCTACTATAATTGATTAATTAATTTTTGTCCATTCCTTATTCAAGACAATTAGCTATGTTTTATATGTTTTATTAACACGCTCACTGTCAGAGTTTTTTCTTACACTTTTCTTTAGGGGGAAACTTATTCCTCTTTTAAGCTATCTCAAATTCGGCCTTCTAAGCCTTCAAAATGCATTTTGGCCTCAAAATCAGTCTCCAGTGACGCCCTTGGAAGTTGACAAGATATATTTGTTTCTGGGTCAAGTTAATTTTAGTAGACAAATCGCATTATTTCAGATATGTACTTAAATACACATATTTTAATAATTATTTGTTGATATTTCTAATTTTAATTTTTTTATACATTTCATGGATACATGGGATGTCATGAGATGTCCCTCTTTTCCAGCCACCTTAGAAATAAAAACTATACTAAAAAAGAGACTATCTGGATTTTCAAATAAAAAATGTAAATTTAATTTGCTTTTAGTACCTTTCCAGATTGTTGAACCGAACATTTCATCTACTGCCAACGCAAATACTAATGTGAATCTGAATAAAATACACATAAACATGAGTTTGAATGAAAAATCCAAATTATATATGTATTGAAGAACCCTTTACCGAGTACTGAAATGTCCAAGTAAATCTTTTTGAAAAAATTAAACTTTGTGTATGGGTATTATAGAACAAATTATTTTTTAATAATGAGCTCAAAAAAAGCAGTGATATTTTATGGAGAATGAAAAAACAGTTTAATAAATTAATTGACTTATCAAGAAACGAAAATTTTCTTTTAAATTATGTGGTTTTTTTTTATATTTTTATTAGTCTGTTATATTGAATGTGTTTTATGAATGTACATTTCTTGAAACGAAGTGATACTTGATATAATAAATTAAATAATATTGTTTGAAGGTAAATATCAAACATAACTTTACTGTGGAAAAAAAAAATCCATCCATCAATTACATTTTCAAAAAAAGAATGTAAAAAAAATCATATTAAAGTTGAATTTTTATAACGAACAAAACTTGGTTCTAGGTAAAAAGTTTTGCCAAATGGATTAATTTCCAACTCAAACTTTGCTCTGTTTCATCTAAAAATTCTTCATTTAGCACGATGCTATCTATATTGTATGTCTCAAACTTTCTTACAAGTGAAACAAAAAAAAAGACCCAAAATCAGTCGATACTTTTCAAAATCTTCCCAACAGTGAGACTATTCTACATTTAATTATAGTAAAAAATTGTTCCCTTTAAGCATTTGGAAGAGCTTGTTTTTTACAGAGCTGGTAAACACACCAATATTGACTTCTACTTTTGATTTTTACATGTTAAAAATTGAAAGGAATATGTTTTTACGATTAATATGTATATGTATATTATTGGGCAAAAAAGTTCTCTTGAGGGATCTCAAGGTTAGACAAAGGGAAGAAAAAAAAATATTTGAGACTGTTACGTGATACACTTATGTATCCAAAAATGAAATAACTCACATGCTTTTGAAAAATATTTCTGAAATTGTAGAGCTTTTTCAGAGAAATTCCCTTGTTAAATAGTATTATTTAAGTGCAGTACAAAGAAATATAGGTAGTCACTTTCTATGTCCCCTATTACTTTTATGTAGACTTAAACCATAAACAGCCAACTTTAAATAATTATTTTTGTGCCCCCTTAAGTGTTCCTTTGCTAATTTTTGAAATTATTCTACCCGGCATATTTTTTTTTTGATAAGATTTCTTTATATTTTGATCACAGCTATTCCTTTTTTTTAAATAAAAAAGAAGTAGAAGCAACAAAATTTAGTGATAAGTGTTTCATGGCTAAACATAAGTGAATAGTTAATATCTTTTTTGAAATCTTTGAGCAAAACATTGTTACTCTCAATAGTTTAAAATATTTTTTATGAAAATAGAGAATATTTTAAATCTTTGAAATGTTGAAAATATTATTAAAAACTGAAGATCTTTGTCTCGGATTGTTATTAAAACTAGAACGATGACGAGGGATGTCAAATAAGTTAATATACTTTTTTTTCGATAGAACAGTAAATTTTTGACTTTTCTTATATTCCCATTACAACAACAACACACAAAAATGCAGGTTTATATATTATATAATGGCATAACATCACATTTTGCCACCCAAAACGGGCACGGATGTCATTTTGACATCATTTAAGGTGTTGATTTTTTAGAAGTGATATCTAAATGACATCACACAACTGTTTAAATGTTAAAAAATATATTTTGAAAAAAATAATTAAGTCTGATTTTGAGCCTTACCCCTTGATTTTATAGTATTTTTGCAAATTAATATAAAGACATGCGAAAATCAGCATGCTGTTTTTTTCAGCCATGATATTGGTTCAACTTAAAGCAACTAGATTTGATTTTTTTAAAATGAACATTAAATTTGGAAAAGTGTAGCTCCAGCCAGTATTAATCCAAAAAACAGGACAGTCTAATATTGTACGTTTATGTATTCGAAATAATTGTCTGAAATAATGTACTACATTACTTTTCATCGGAAAAACTTTTCAAGGAATGGTTTGAACATTTATTCGAAAAGTACTATTTTTGTTTTATGACAAAATGTTTATTTTGGGAAACATTTTCATATTAACGTAGCTACTAAAAAATAAATATATCTATGTAATATGCAATAAGCTTAATTGAATATTATTCAAAACCCCTAAACCATAAATTATCATCTTTCTTGAAAACCAATAATTAATATATAGGCATGTACCATGGTTGTTAAGATATGTAGTTGTTGTTAAGCATTAATACGTTCATTAATTATATCCCAGTGTGCAGGGGGGGGGGGGCCTTAGTATATCGATACTAATAACTATTAAGATGTATATGTTAGAATAAATATAATTTTTTTTAAGAACGTATATGTCTTGAAGCTCGACTTGAACTTACTTACTAAGTAGTACCAAGACTGTGAGCCAAAAAGTTAGGTGAATTTGTAATTGAAAACTTCTGGGTATTAAGAAGTAAGGTTATTTTTTTCTTCCTTGATTGATAGAGCTATCTAAAACAATTGCCAAAAATCTGCCTGTAATAAGGTTTATTGATGAACCAAAAGTGAATTTTTCAACTTTTATAATGGGTGATTTTTGTGGAGATACAAAAGAACTTGCATCAAATTTGCGTTTGCGGAACAAATATTCTTATGTGGACTCATTGAGAATGGTGCAAAAGGCCTTTGGTGATTAAATTACGGCACAGAAAAATGTTTATAAATGTTACAACGAGTTATAAGCGGGTTGAGAACGCGTGTAAGACAAACTGAACTCTGGTACTTTATTCATTAAGCTGATTCCTTCAATAACCTTTCATCGAGTATGTTTTTTTTTAGAAATCAAATTTAATTACTTTTTCAGAGTAAAAGTTAAACTTTTAAGGATAGCATAGGATGATATCCACGTAACTAAGAAATGTCTTTTATAGTATATGCATGGCGTAAATATTAAATTAAATATTATTTTACTCCTTATTTACTAAGGCAGATGAGTAGTGATCTGGACTTATGCTTGGACTTGAGGCTCAAATACTTAAGATTGACTCTAGTCTAGATCTTAAAGACTTTAAGCATGGATTTAACATGTTTCTACTATCTTAAACTAGGAATGTTAAAGACTTTATTTCGCCACTGATATGGAATGACACTGGGATCTCAATTTCGTTTTAGTCGACATGAACATCGATGTATATTAAATTAAAAAATAAGTGTAACACTCTATTTACAGAAAATTTTGACAAAGGGCTTCTTTGGGAAGCAATGTGGTACCTTAAGGAAATATACAAAAGTTCTTTAAAACTAAAAACATTTTGAACGATTTTATTGGAGGTAGTTATGACCAAAGGGATATGGTTTTAAGTTAAATCAGTATTGTTAAGTAAATACTTGAGCCAGATTTGTTCTTAAACATACTGTAGTGGGACTATAAATTATATTCAACTATTTTTTTTTTTTGGAAAATTGAGCATCTTTTGTGCAAAACGACAATAGACAGGTCATACCCATTTAGAATGTTTTTTTTTTAATTTTGACTGTTTTAATTGCCTTGAAAGTCCAAAAATATATTTTTTTTTGTAGTACATTTTTAGTATTATAAATTATATTCATTAAGGTCAAAATGAAGGCCAAAGATCAATACTTCAAGTCATGACTTTTAAATGAGTCTAAATGATGAGTATTTAATTGAAAAATAAAATAAAATAATATTACTGTGTTTGTAAGTAAATTAATTTATTCAAATTGGATTATAGGAGAGGCACAATTGAAAATTCGGAAACGAAAATCCAGTTTTAACATCAATTGTAAAGAAAAATATATGTCCATTTGTGTAAAAACATAAATCAATACAGAATTTACCCTTTTTTGTTTCGGTTGATGTAAGATGCCATGACCTAAATGACTCCTATTAAAAAACAAAATACAGTGCATTTTGTATTAAGTGGCCAAGCAAGGGAAACTGAGAAAGTGACTGCTCAAACCAGATTTCCTTTTTTAACTATGATGTGGGAAATAAGGAATAAAACAATGTATGCATAAACTGCAAAATACACTGTATCGAATAATACAGTTTTTGTAATAAAATGTAACTGATTCTAATTAAAAGATAGTATTTAGCATGCTACTTTTACTTCAGTCGATGAATAACAGGTGCAATTGAAAAATTTTAGTGAACAATATCTAAAAATTACATGTAAACTAAAAATCATTAGGCTAACAAAACATCCTGAATGTCTTCCTCAACAACTACTTCCCATTGTGACGCTGTGCGATGCACACAGATAAATATGGGTAAACGAATCACCTGCGCAACGGAGCTCAGTATACGTTTGTTGGAAACTGGCAGCAACCTTGTATTTATGACAGAACCATATTTAGTTCGGGGTGGTGCAACGGTTGCACGGTTCGAGGGTTTTTCTCTCTTTGTCCATGATAAACCGAAACCTAGAGCAGCAATACTAGCATCCAAAGATTTGATTGTCTCACAGATTCCTAAGTTCTGTACAGAAGATTTAGTTGTCTGCACAGTGAATACTGCAAATAATAAAAATCTCATCGTTGCAAGCTATTATGCAGATATTACTAAAGATGATGTTGGTGGAATGATTAAACCCCTAGTCAACTATTGTGATAAACACCATAAACCTCTTCTGATATCCGGAGATTTCAATGCCAGGAGTGAATTGTGGATGGACTCTCTTACGAATAATCGAGGAGAAAGAATGGAAGAGTTTATGTCTCATTATAATCTAAGTCTCCAAAATTTGGGCTCTGTCCCTACTTTTGTGGGAGGAATGGGCCAATCTATAATTGACCTCACAATAACAAATCGTTGGAGCTCTCATCTCGTTTCAAAGTGTCGAACGGAGCAACAGTACTCTGGGTCGGATCATCGTTTCTGCATCTTTGAGATCAATGCAAAAAGAACATTTTCTAATGGACTGAATCTGAAGAGTGCTGATTGGCACAAATTTAAGACCAATCTTGAAGAAACAACATTTCAACGTTATGATGGTCTTTTGGATTCTAACGCTATTGATTTGGAAGCTCTGAAGATTACAGAGGATATTTTTCGAGCTTTAAAGAGTTCATGCAAAGTGGTATCTGGTAATCTTCGGAAGGCTTGTCCTTGGTGGAATGATGGGCTTAGAGAACAACGTCGTAAGGTAAAATTCCTTCAACGTAAAAAACAAATGGACTTATACAAAGTTGAAAAACAAAAGTATAAGACCATGATAATAAAGGCCAAGAGGGAGGCATTTAAAGCATGGGTTACAACGCTCGAAGGACCAAAGGACATCTCCAGACTAATGAAGGCAAGATCGAATCATACGAATGTCCGTGTGGGTATTTTGAGTGACCCTATCAACGAAAAGGATAGCCTGAAACTTCTTCTAGATGAACATTTCCCTGATTCAAAAACCACATGCGACAATAGCCCAGAAGCCTTACATAGCCAAAACAATCCCCACATGCAATTTTTTGACCCAAAAAATGTGAGAAGTGCAATTACTAGCCTTAAATCAAATAAAAAGCCTGGTCCAGACCAAATCCCACCTCAAGCATATAAAAATTTACCGGACTGTTTTGTTTTGAGATTAACAAATCTCTACAATTCTGTTTATTGTACCGGTTATACTCCAAAGTGCTGGCGAACGTCCAAAGTAATATTTATTCCCAAGCCGGGAAAAAAGGATTACTCTGAACCACGAGCTTTCAGGCCAATTACTCTCACAAATGTGGCGTTAAAAATCCTGGAACGTATGGTACAGTGGAAAATCCATGAGAGATGCAATTTGGTTTTGCCTAACCAATTTGCCTTTTCCAAGGGACGATCCACTGACACAGCCATAAGTAAGCTTGTGGATACTTGTGAAAGTAGTTACCATCGGAACGAAGAAGCCCTCGTTGTCTTTTTGGATATCGAGGGTGCTTTTGATAGAGTTGGTTTCGGTCACATCATCGAGAGCATGAAAAAATATGGGGTGGACGAGAAGACGATTACGTGGTATGATAATTTACTGAAAAGTAGAACTGTTTCTGCGGAGCTAGGTGGGGAGCATGCGTCCATAACTCCGACAAAAGGCTGTCCACAGGGAGGAATCCTCTCAACCATTGCGTGGAACCTAGCTTTTCAAGAAGCTTTGGAAGAGGTCGGAAGACCGATTCATAAGGTCGCGTACGCAGATGATCTTGCGTTATGTGTTCGGGGCACGGATCGTCGCACCCTTTTCTGTCTGATGCAGAATGCCCTCGACAAACTTACAAATTGGGCTAATAAGAGAGAAACCGTCTTCAGTAAGCATAAAACTAAACTCATGCTTTTCTCCAAAAGAAGAAATGGCAAAGATATTTGTCTATACCTGTCCGGTACCAAGATCGAAAGGGTTAAAACCTTTAAATATCTTGGACTAATACTGGATGACGGACTCAAGTGGAGAAAGCATATAGAACACGCCATCTCTAAGGCCAAGAGGAGTTTATTTGCGTTGAGAGCTTTCGTCGGATCAGACTGGGGTCTTAACCCACAAAAGTCCAAATGGATATACGAAGCCTACGTCAGATCCACTGTTAGTTATGGAGCTGTTGTATTCGCACCAAAGCTTCAAGGTAGCAAAGTCATGAAAGATGAGCTCAGTAAGTTGCAAAGACTTGGTCTCATGAGTATCACTGGAGCTATGAGGTCCACACCCACGGCTACAATGGAAATACTCTGCGGGCTTATGCCACTTCATCTTTATGTTTTGGAGCGCGCATGCATGATGAGACTTCTGACAAGGAAAGAAAATCCACTCAAATGGTATGATCATTTGCAAAGAGGACACCTACAATATCTAGATAGGTATCTACGTATGAATGATGTCCCAATTCCTCCTCCTCGTGTGCCTTTTTGGTCTGGCACTGTGGAATACGCTCTACAAAAAATATGGCGTATAGACGACTTTGATTTGGTTGGCTATACTGACGGTTCAAGGATCGATAATCTTACAGGTGCTGGCTGGGCATTGACGAGGGGTGACACTGTGCTCGACGAAGGAACCTTGAAGCTCAATGAAACAAATACCGTTTTCCAAGCTGAGGTGGAAGCTATAAAGAACCTTTCCAATCATCTCCATGGAGACAAATTAGAGGGGAAGAAGGTATTAATCCTTTCTGACTGCCTATCAGCCATCAACAGTCTTGAAATTAAGCAGGGCGACCTTTTGACTGAAGAAGTTATCGGCTGTAAAAATGCCTTAAACAGCTCAGAATGTAATATTACGATTGGTTGGGTAAGAGGACATAACGACACTACTGGAAACGAGTTCGCGGACGCATTGGCCAAAGACGGTGCCAGGAGAGGCACACCTGTCTCTGTGCCCGTATCGCTATGCCAAACTAAGAATGCCCTTCGACAAGCGTCCTTGAGGGAATGGAGAACCAAATGGCGGAAGATGAGCTCTTGTCGACAGTCAAGACTCTTCATAACAAATCCGTACATAGGAAATAAAATATTTAAATTTAAAAGAGCACAAATTTCGGTGATCGTTGGCATGATTAGCGGACACATCGGTCTCAACGGGCATCTTTTCAAGTTGGGGAAGGCCATTAGCCCAACCTGTAGACTCTGTCATGAGGATGACGAAACTCCTCACCATCTCATCTTTGGTTGTCCGGCAACAACGGAAAGGATGATGGCTCTCGAGGGAGAGATTAAAGAAAAGAAGTTATCCTTGGAGGAGTATATTTTTAAAGTATATAAATGTTTTTGTAATCTTAAACAAATTTTTAATAAAGACCATAGCTACTAGATAGGTTCACTACCGGCTGATACCGGATTAAGTTCCGGTGAGGTGGGTCCAATCTAGGAGCTAAACAAACAAACAAACAAACAGGTGCAATTTGGATAATACATCACTAGTTTTGTTAAAAATTTTCTACGTGGACAATATACGTGTATCTATGGATACACGTATCTAGATTACATACGATCGGACATGTATAAAAATATGAATAGTAAGTACTCATCAGATCATCTCCAGATGACTGGGATTTGAACAAATTATTATTATTTGGAATAATTAATTTTTCTATTTCAAGTACACAGCTTCTGAAGTTTTGTATTAAACAGTGTGAGTAAACACTTCAAAAAGTAAACGTTGAAGCAGGTTCATCTGAATTGTTATGCATTATTTTAAGTGAACGCTGGCTGGGAATGCAGGTGCACGCTTAATACGGTGCATTTATGTTTTTATAAATAGGAATGTAAATAATATGCAAATGGGGTGTGTGAAATAAAAAGAAAGAGAAAATCAACCTGGCCACTCTGACAATTTGATGAATGCTGAAGAGGAAGAAGCTTGAGCTGTCATGACGTTTGACTGAGCCACAAGCTGCTATTCTCCATTATATACATATACAAATGAAGACATCAAAATAAATAATAACATTATGTTTACCATAGATGAGAGGCAGAAAATTAACTGAAATTAATGTCAGGAAATTATATATTTTTAACCAATAATTAATTATACGAGGACTTATGCCCTTTTTGTTCACATTTTATTTGCTTTATTAACCTTAATGCCTGTATTCCTTCATGCGAGATCTGTACTATCAGGTAGATGTTCTCCCCTCAGTAATGAAGAAAAATGATAACAGCTTTGGAAAACAAAAAGTACTGCTCGAAGAGCCAACTCCACAAAAACGCAGCATTTTGCATATTATTTACAATCCTATTAATGACGGTTACATTGAGCAAATCAATCGAACATTTATTCAGGTAAATTTTAATTTTTTTTTTAAATTATGTGACTTCCATTTGTAACTCAATTTTACAGGTTTTTTTCAACCATTCTGTACATAAAGGCCAATATACAACTCTAGATTTATTAAATATAAAATCAAGCATTGTAGATAGATATATTGTACAAAGGTTCATTTATTTGACAGAAAAATAATCTATGCACAAAGTCTAAATGGGTAATAAGAGTAAATTAGTAAGTTCTAAATTTAATTTTTTTTGAACCCGGGTATAAGTTCTTCAGCTGTACTGCACATAGGATTTTCCTTTGTGCTCCTCCAATATTTATATATTTCAGCTGCAGTGTGTGCACGTTTAGGTTTGTCATTATTCAACTTATCGCATAGTAAACAGAGTGACTTTTGATTCTCTTGATTAAAACTCGACACCTTGTAATGACCATCAAGTTTCCATTTAAAATATTCGAGATAGGCTGTATCATTTTTGTCAAGATAGAGTAGATAATCAGCCACAGCCTTTGGAGAATTGAAATCCCTCACATCGATGAAGGAGTGTGGGGGTGCAATAGCCGTGTAATTTGCTCTGCCATAAACAACAGGAACCAGGGGTAGACGAAGAGTTTGGAAAAACTTTTCTGTGACGTAGTTTCGGCATAGAGAATTTTCAAATGCAAAATAAAATTTATATTTCGAGGCATGATATTTCTTACAGTCAATTCGCATTGGATTAGGAGTTTTTGGACAATGATTAGGTCCATGTACTCCATATTTGTCAACCGTCATATGTTTTTGAAGCATTTGAACATATTCGTCCCTTTTACCCACTGAGCCTACGTGAGAAGCAATCCAGAAAGCAAGCTTACCCTTTGTTCTCATCAGATTTGTAAGGTCCGGTATGGGTTGTTTTTTAGTGACTCTATAAACGGCACCGTACATTGATGGGATGTCAGCATTGGGATGATATCCCATTGTCCAATTAAATACTTCATTATATGGCTCAAAATTAAATGCACAATCATAATTTGGACTCTCCATTATATAATGAATGAAATGGCACATTAGGTAGGTTCGTATATATCAGTATATATATTTATATAAATACTCAAACCTGTATTAAGCGGCTAGGCAAAGGAACTGAAAAATGACTGCTTAGTGCAGGTAACCGTTTAAACTAGGTTTGCTTTTTTAAACTATAATCTGGAAAATTGGGCATAAAAGAATAAAAGTTTGAAAGGTTATTAAGTGACCGACAATCTGTTGAGGTTACTGTTGTTTTAATAATTAATTTTCCCATATTTTGATATTTTTTTTTCAATAAAAAGATACAGATTTTGCCAAATGTTTGTTTTATTAAAATAATATGCTTCAAGGTTATTGTTGTCTTCTAACTAACGGAAATGTATTGTTCATTTTACAGCAATTATTCTATTGTAGAAGAAAAAAAATAAATAAATGACAATAACCTTGACTCTTTCCAATGTTTGAGTTTATCAGATACAAACTTCGAAATACGTCGTCACATGACATCATCATTTTATAAGAGACTAAGAGAGAGTTCAGCAACCAAATTTTGTATTAATAAAAGACTTTACTTCTAACTATGTATTCATAAGATCATGTTTCAACTTTAAATTTAATCCATTTTAGAGAACAATACCTGATTTTTTTTCTGTACTTGTTTATTTGAAATTTGATTCAATTTACATACATACTATGTATGTAAATATTCAACATAGTTTGTAAGGTGAAACATCAGTACATAGTTAATTACTATAACATTCACAGTCATAAAATCTCTTTTTGTACAGACATATTTGTCAAGTTATGATCTTGAGAGATGATAAATTGTCACTGTCAAGTCAAATATATTCTCTCTATCATTATAACATTTTATAATCTGTTATTTGATGAAGTGGAGTCATGAATTTTCGTTGAACATTCTATAAAAATTAATTTTCCTATCACATTTTAAGAAATTACGAGGATTTCGAAATCATTTAGCACTGCAACTCGTCCTTTGTGGATGTATTATCTCTTCCATTGAATATTTATGCTTAATTTTGAGAAATAAATAAATAATATGGAAAGTCTTTTATAAATAAACTTATTCTCTAGAAAATTTAGTTTTAAATGTGAGTTGACTTGTATTTCATTTGAAGTCATCTAAACTTGAGAAAAGTTAATGTTAAATTTACAAAAAAATTCCTTTTTTGTAAGGGTTTTATTCTGGAATAAATACTTTTAAGGGGATATTAAAACCCTTGCAAAGCCTTTTATCAAGATGATTGGATAATTTCACATGCAATATAAATTCTGAATAACGTTGATTGATTAAATTCAAATTATTTCTGAGTAAGTTGTGAACCACTCCAATGAAATGAAGAATTTCTCCAACATTTTGGAAGAATCGGTTTGATTTTGGTTTCGTTTATTAGGAAAGGTTGGGAGATAAGTACAATAAATAGTACGCCCTGATGTTTCTATAATATTGGTGATAGTGATGCATCGAATTTTTACTTCAAATTATCGTATATTTGTATTTCCAAGTTTGATATCAGCATTTTCTTAGTCATTCGTTATAATATGTATATTTTCTCCTTAACATAATAAAAGTCAATAACACTTTAACAAAAAATTTATGTATTAAATTTATCATGAAATATAATGTATATTTGAATTGATCTCCATAGGCTATATATACTATGAGTCCGCCCATAAAAACAAAAAAAGTGCTCATAAAGGGAAAACTGACTCAAAAAGCTCTTACTATTGATTTTTGAAATTTGGATGAGTAAAAATATTTTCACTTTAATTTCTATCCTTTAAGTGTATATCACAATACTTAATCCCAAAACATCAACAGCTCATATTATGTCAGCTATTGACTTGTAATCTACTCTTACTCTACATACATATGTATATTAGTGTTCTGAACGTTGATTTGTTGAACTCAAATCAGATTTTTCAGAGGTGTGAATGTCCTTACCATTCAAGTGAAAATAATTCAACAGTTGAAGTGAACTTTCCAGCCTTTTTTCAAACTCTTTTTCTAATGCAGTCACACAATGATGGGTGCAGTGACATCAAAATATGTAAAATCACCCCGAAATGAAACTCCTTGATGACAAAAATAAATATAAATAGCAAAGGTACAAGGGATGAACAGAGAATTAATTCAATTGATTTGAGGACTTTTTTTTAATTCCCTCGGTCATTTTATAGCCGAAAGTTACTTTTCAAATGTAAAATGGTCATTTAAGAGTAGGGATACAACATCCAATTTTATTAGGTTGTTTCTTTTTTTAAAAAAATAAAAGCCTTCACACTTTCTATCAAAAATCTATCACTCATTGTTATATTTCAGACCCAAAATTAAAAGATTAAAAATATGTTATGACATCATTCTATATTTAAATTTACAGTGTTTAGCCAATAGACTAACCTTAACTTTTGCAAGGAACATATATGTATATTTCTCAAATTCTCCAACTTTCCTTGTCCTTAATCTATCCGGAACAAGCTTAATTATAAAAAATGTAATCCTTTCATAGGAATTTTTAATATCTATTTTGATTAACAGATTTTACTGTGTATCAAATATTATTCAATATGTGTTTAGTCTTTTTTTCCCCCTTCATTTTTGAAGACATTAAATGAAGTTTTTGTTAGATTTTTTATTTTGAAATTTGTTTATTTTGTTCAATAAATACATCAACTTTATATTCCAAACATGTTGATTTATTATTACCTAAATGAAGCTAAATGTTTTTTTTTCATTCATTTTTATGGGTTTGTCTTTTAGAGTCATCAAGCAAAATAATTTACTCGAACTTCCAGATATTGCTTCATAATATTTTTATATTCCAAGTTTTGAATCCATGTAAAAAATACACATGATATATATATATTATAATTTGCGAACCTACTATACCTATGTAAAATCAAATAATTAAAAAATATGTGTACGTAAAATTTATCACGCTGAGTTTATAGTAAAGATAACTAAATTTATTATTATTGATAAATATTAAATTCATTCATAATAAAAAATACTAAATCAACATTAATATTGATTACAGATATTGAAAAAAAAATTATTTCTCCATTATTTCTACGGTGAATACTTCTACGATGAAAAATACACAGAGGAACGGATCAAAATGTTTTATTACATTTACATTCCAAAAAGTTCTTTTATAAGACTAGGATTTTGTCTATCCATGAGTCCTGTAGAGGAATTTAAAGGTGACAAGGATGGTGAAGAGCTTAGTCTAGAGGAGACACTTTGATCTCGAAATGAAAAAGAGGGTTGATAAGAGGAGACTGTTGTAGAATCGATTTCATCTAATTTGGTGAGTAAATCCTTCTTTTTGGAGGTGTCCAAGGGTTTCTCCGAAAAGATGGGACGAGCTGCTATTTGGTTTTTTTTGGAAACATAATAGTTCATATTTCAGCCTTGCTTTGTTTTTGAATTACTTTAAAATTATACATAACTGACCTTATGGAATCAAATATCAATATTTTTTCTGTATAAAACTATTTCCCTCTTTTGTACCCTTATTTAAACAACAGAAAATGAAAAACAATGCTTTTTAAAAAATAATGAACTATTAAAGTTATTGGGAGGGTCCTCTTCTTTTGGAATGGCTTTTGGTAACCATATGTCAGATTTATTAGTTGACGTATTTACTAACGGGGATGTCTCTGTTGGTCTGCCATAGGTTTTAAAACGAATCGACTGGGAGCCATCTGATTCAAAATATCTTTTGGCTGCAGAAAAGGACTTCTCTCTTTGAGAAATGACATCGAATTTATCTAGACTCGACTCGGAAGATGTTGTTTTAAGAATGGGTCTCTGTGAATGAATATTATTATCGCTATCCCGTCCTGTGTTTTCTCCGACTTTGGTATCCATTCGAGGGAGCTAATGGGATGGAGAAAAGGAAATTGTAGTTGAGTTTACTTAATTGATATGGTTCTATTTACTTCTGATATGGAGTGTGGGGCATTAGAGTCATTGCTTCTCAGATTTAAAGATATCAAACTGCTTGATCCAGAGAGTTTGGAGGTTGATTGTTGAGATGAACAAGGATCCGCAAATTCATTGACTTTTAAGGATGATGTAACTCTTCGTGGCAGGGAATAAATATTCAATCGATTGATTTTTTTATCCTTTTTCTGGAAGAAAGCAAGATTCATTTAAAAATTGAAATGATCATTTAATCAATACTTATACAAATGAACTCATTAAAGCCAATTTTCTAAGACCTTTCCGTGTTCTTAGAATATCAAGTCAGAAATTGACGTCATTCTTTTCTTTTTCAAGGACTCATGGAAATTCTTTGAATAGAGGCTCAAAAGTTACCTTTAACGCTTCACTCAAATTTTCATTTTTCTTGTGCATTGCCTCGACTTCTTTTTTTAGAGCTTTGAGCTTGGATTTTTCATTTGATAGTTGCTGTTTGTGATTTTTTTCTTTGACTGTAAGTTTATGCATCAACTCCTACAAATAAAAGGGATTTGTTACTGTTTGCTCAATAGTACTTATTTACAGAACAAAAATACACTTGATAAAAAAAAAAGAGTCGACTTTGGGTAATGGACGACCTGTACTTACTTGTAACTCGTTATCTCTACGCGATAATTGACTTTGAAGATCATCAATTTGGTTTTGAAGAGAGTCTCGTTCCTCTAAGCCTTCATCCTCAACCAAAACTTTCAATCGACGATTTGCTTCTCTCATTTTCATTAATTGATCGTCCTTTTCGTTCAGCTTAAATTTCATATTATGTGCAACATCCTGGTACTAAAAGGATGAGAGGGAATGTAAATATTAGTTTAGACTTACATATTTTTTAATATTTACCTATAAGCTTATGAATATAGTGATACATACCTTTTTCATTTGAATTCTAAAGACTCGTTTTTCTTCTTGATGAGAGTGGAGTAAATTAGGGAGCTCACTCTCAACACCATAGAGTTTTGAAAGCTCTTTCGTTTGTCGTTTGACTACACGACTAAGAGTTTGATTTTCATCTTGAATATTCTATGATGAAGGAAGAAGTAATGAGAGGGAAAAAATCAATTATCTATCATGAGAGCATACCTTTATTATATGATACAAAAAAGTATCTCCTTGTCTTTCTCTCTATGCAAAGACTTCTGATACCCCTACCTTGATATTTAGTACATACATACCTATAAATCCTACTCTTTCTATCAGTTACATAGAGAAATATCAAATTTAATCTGAAAAGTATTCTAATATTTTTTTTATGGTTACTGCTTTTACAAACGCGATATCAATATTTTTTCTGTAATTTTTTTATAATTAATATCATCTTGATTGGGGCCGATGTAAAAATAGGAAAAATCTTTCGACCTAAGGCTTAATCCAAACAAGAAATAAAAAATCTCTCTTAATTGGTCCAATATAGAATTTATGTGCACACATTCAAATAAAAAATGACCAAACGTATTCAAAGCTGATTTGGAAAAAAAAAAAAAACACACAACCTCTCTTTGTTAGTCCGACCGTATATACTGCCTAAGGATAGTGTGTTGGTAACCACTCTGTACTTAACCCAAAATAAGTTATAATCAAAATTTTTATTTTTTAGCCCACTGACTATTTCTCCCACTGGGGCCGTCAAGCCAAACTTACATTTCCTCCTTTGTATTTGATTTAAAAAATGATTTCTACCATTTTTAGCAAGTCCATTGTTCATCATCATTCTTAAAAAATTGAAAAAAACTATCTCTAGGATCAATGTCTCTTTTTTTTAAATTTATACTTTTTAAACCTTTCTGTCTCTCCAAATGTTCACTTGGTGTAAAAAAATTATTTTTATTTTAAACTTCCCCCAAAAACGAAATCTTTCTCTTAATAGAAGTGTTTTATAAAAACCTCAACCTTTTATTTTCTATGACTGGTTCCTGCCACTTCATTTCTTCTAAAACTTTTTCAGCTAATTCAGTATTTAAAATATCATTTTTTTCCCAAAATATACATATATCCTTCGCAAACTTTAAAATTCTACCAGGACCATGACCTTTTTCCTCCTCTAAACTCTTGTTTCCTTGTCTGCAGCCTCTACCCACTTTAAAAAAAACATTTTTCGCTTCCATAATAGGTTTTGAGGTCACAAAGACTTACTGCCACTATTCTTATAAAATTATTCCCCAAACCGTGCGCCTTCAAGCATACTATTATCCATTCATGGGATATGCTGTTGAAATACCTATAAATCCTACTCTTTATATCAGTTACATAAATAAATATCAAATTTAATATGAAAAGTATTCCAATTTTTTTTACAAACGCGTTGTTGACTTTAAAACAAATGTCATGTTCAGACTTCATTTTTTTTTTACTTTTCTTAAAAAAAGATTATTTTGGTTTATATTCTTGGAGTGAATAAATTGAAAACATAATCAGTCTCTCAGTTACCCAATTTTTAAGTTTATTTATGTATTAGGTCTAATAAAAAGAAATCCATTATTTTTGCAATAGGCGGCTTTAGTGATCTGTATCTAGGGTTGTATAAATGCAATTATATTACGCTTAATGACATTAGAAAGATGAGATTTTGTAACTAAAGAAACTTTCAGAGCAGGTTTGTGATTGCTAAATATGTGAAAAAAGAGCCCATCTGCATAGGACGATTGTTGGCAACATTTGTCTTTTCAAACTTCTTCTTCTTTCTTCGTCTTTTCAGACTCATTTCAATTCAATTCAATAGCAAGTGCCATTTTTAAATTAAGTTAAAAAATGCCTGAGGATTGGATTCAAGAACTTGGGTCGCCGACAATGGAGGTAGCAATATTTAAAAATTTGTCAAAGATACTAGTGTTATGACATTCCAGCCATGCCATTTCTCGACTTCTATAATGAAGAAATTTCCGATCATGAGATTATCAAATTGCTGATGTCACAAGGGAAATACGGATCCATTCAATAAACATGGCATTAGTAATGATTCAGGTACATCTGATTTCACGCCTGACTTAATCATGTATTATCCCACATACAGTCAAACGACATCAAAATTTCATTCAGTTTATGGAGAAATCCGTCTCTTCTCGTTTTCCCGTAACTCAATCTTGGAGCTCTTAATTCGAGTCAGAATTTTCAATATAAAACGGGAAATTGATGAAAAGTGTAGATTTATGACAATGGACGAAGTAAACAAATTTCTGCACATATTTTTTTTACAGTCTTTCATATTACATATAATGCTACTATAATTGATTAATTAATTTTTGTCCATTCCTTATTCAAGACAATTAGCTATGTTTTTTATGTTTTATTAACACGCTCACTGTCAGAGTTTTTTCTTACACTTTTCTTTAGGGGGAAACTTATTCCTCTTTTAAGCTATCTCAAATTCGGCCTTCTAAGCCTTCAAAATGCATTTTGGCCTCAAAATCAGTCTCCAGTGACGCCCTTGGAAGTTGACAAGATATATTTGTTTCTGGGTCAAGTTAATTTTAGTAGACAAATCGCATTATTTCAGATATGTACTTAAATACACATATTTTAATAATTATTTGTTGATATTTCTAATTTTAATTTTTTTATACATTTCATGGATACATGGGATGTCATGAGATGTCCCTCTTTTCCAGCCACCTTAGAAATAAAAACTATACTAAAAAAGAGACTATCTGGATTTTCAAATAAAAAATGTAAATTTAATTTGCTTTTAGTACCTTTCCAGATTGTTGAACCGAACATTTCATCTACTGCCAACGCAAATACTAATGTGAATCTGAATAAAATACACACAAACATGAGTTTGAATGAAAAATCCAAATTATATATGTATTGAAGAACCCTTTACCGAGTACTGAAATGTCCAAGTAAATCTTTTTGAAAAAATTAAACTTTGTGTATGGGTATTATAGAACAAATTATTTTTTAATAATGAGCTCAAAAAAAGCAGTGATATTTTATGGAGAATGAAAAAACAGTTTAATAAATTAATTGACTTATCAAGAAACGAAAATTTTCTTTTAAATTATGTGGTTTTTTTTTATATTTTTATTAGTCTGTTATATTGAATGTGTTTTATGAATGTACATTTCTTGAAACGAAGTGATACTTGATATAATAAATTAAATAATATTGTTTGAAGGTAAATATCAAACATAACTTTACTGTGGAAAAAAAAAATCCATCCATCAATTACATTTTCAAAAAAAGAATGTAAAAAAAATCATATTAAAGTTGAATTTTTATAACGAACAAAACTTGGTTCTAGGTAAAAAGTTTTGCCAAATGGATTAATTTCCAACTCAAACTTTGCTCTGTTTCATCTAAAAATTCTTCATTTAGCACGATGCTATCTATATTGTATGTCTCAAACTTTCTTACAAGTGAAACAAAAAAAAAGACCCAAAATCAGTCGATACTTTTCAAAATCTTCCCAACAGTGAGACTATTCTACATTTAATTATAGTAAAAAATTGTTCCCTTTAAGCATTTGGAAGAGCTTGTTTTTTACAGAGCTGGTAAACACACCAATATTGACTTCTACTTTTGATTTTTACATGTTAAAAATTGAAAGGAATATGTTTTTACGATTAATATGTATATGTATATTATTGGGCAAAAAAGTTCTCTTGAGGGATCTCAAGGTTAGACAAAGGGAAGAAAAAAAAATATTTGAGACTGTTACGTGATACACTTATGTATCCAAAAATGAAATAACTCACATGCTTTTGAAAAATATTTCTGAAATTGTAGAGCTTTTTCAGAGAAATTCCCTTGTTAAATAGTATTATTTAAGTGCAGTACAAAGAAATATAGGTAGTCACTTTCTATGTCCCCTATTACTTTTATGTAGACTTAAACCATAAACAGCCAACTTTAAATAATTATTTTTGTGCCCCCTTAAGTGTTCCTTTGCTAATTTTTGAAATTATTCTACCCGGCATATTTTTTTTTTGATAAGATTTCTTTATATTTTGATCACAGCTATTCCTTTTTTTTAAATAAAAAAGAAGTAGAAGCAACAAAATTTAGTGATAAGTGTTTCATTGCTAAACATATTTAAGAAATACATGTATGTATATATATAGATATAATAGAAAATAATAATTGAGAAACGCATCATTAGTTAATTAAAAAATTGTGAAATGTTGGTTTCACATCATTTTTGAATTATAACAATCGCTAATTAGTTTATTTATTTATTGTGTTGATAAGTGATGATTCTAATGATTAATTCTAGTCTAGTACAAGGAAGTAATTGCACTTTGACTTCTGCATAAAATGTGCTATACCTTGTCAAACGGCTAATCTCTAAATGCCATCATCTGCTACAATTATAAATCACACGGAAACGATCGACATTCAATAGTTTTGTATCCTTTACAGAGTTCCTTTTACTATATTCATATTGTACTCCGTTTTTATTAGTAACAAGATATATCTTATAGCTAATGTACTATTTTCTCTCAGTTAAAATATTAAAAAAGTAAATTGTTCACTCATTTCCGCGAGTCTCATATGAGCAACACTCACTTCAGCAAATTTTAAATATAATAAGGGTTACAAGACTTCATTATTAGATACAGTCAAACAAACTTTTCACAAAATATATTTTCTTGCCTTTGAGTGAACCAAATTGATGGAGGGGTCATCGCTTCATATTCATATTCGTGTAAGTCTAAGGGCATCATTTATCTCAAAAAATCATTTGGTGAAACAAGGAAGATATAAAATAATTTGAAAAGTTTAGTTATATCTAATACAAATTCATTGTTTATATCTATCAATTATTTTATAAACTTACTGAAGTCGAAAAGAAACACATATAAAAAATCACATCGAAGTCACGACGACCTTTTTTGTGCACTTGCAGCCTCGACTCTCAAAAGGGATAGAAAAAATTCAGAAAAACAATTGATAGCTACCCTTATATATTTTTCTTGGTTGCCAATTTTTAATATTGGGCAGAGTTATACTTGCCAATATACTTGTTTATTATTCAATAATTCAAAAAAAGGACGCGCAATCCTTGATTTAATATATTTTTATAAATCAAAAAAAGAATGAACAATAATACTACCCTTTTTGAGTTCATAAGACTTAGAGTCAGCTGCTTTGTATCAGATGATTGATCTGATGAAAAACAGGTCAAGGGAGAATACAGTGTATTTTTGTTTATTCCAAAAAGCTCGTCGTGACTCTCCACAAATTCTGAAGCCTTATTGTTGTTTAAAATATCGAAAGGATTTGGTATTCATGTAAGTTGCGTCCCTAACATCATGAAGACAAAGGTTTTTGGAATTCAAAAGGATATATTATATTTTACGACCGCTTCCAACTAAAATCAAAACTTACACTTTATCAGGATTTTATCTAATACCTTCAAAATGTTATATCAATTCTTAAAATATATTATGCAAAGCCATAGTTACGGAATTATAGTTTGATATAAAATTAGATCTATTCAACTAAGTTAGGATCATGCATACATACTTTAATCCGACCTTGAAGAACATGTATTTTATTGGCTAATTCGTTTCTTTCCTTGATTTTTGCAGAGGTAATTCGATTTTTGACATAGGATGTATTTACTTTTTTTCGTGATAGTTTCTTTATAGTAGAGGCTTGAAAAGATCGATCTATGTACGATTCACCATCATGAAATAAAAATCCCGTTATAATATTAATTTTGAAAATAAATAAAGCGTAAAAGTGACCTTGATCCCCAGAAGCTGTTGTTAAGCGTGATGAAGAACGGCTACCCATGATAGGCTGTTTAGTTTGGCCATCGAAAATGGAGATGTAGGGTGATTGAAGCTTTTCTTTTCTATTTTCATCTTTCTTTGAGATATTATGATCTTCTTCTGAAGCCTCTTCATAGTCGTCTGAATAGCCGTCATCCTCATCATTATCCTCATTGCCTTCCCCTAAAACCCTGGCCATGTTGAAAAAAAAGAAAGAAAATATTTAAAAAAAGACACAATTGAAGATGTTGTATGTATTTACATTTGAGTACATATATGTAATTTAAAATCGGCGTTTTTTCTGCAAAAATAACATTGAACTTAATTAGTCTTTTTTGTAGATAAAAATTGCACAAGGTTCAAATAGATTTATGCATAAGCAAAAACTTTAAATACACAAGAGTTGTTTAAAGCAAAATGCAAATGATCATATCCATACTTTTCCTTTTATTTTGCAACTTATTAATTATTATAACTAAAGTTCAAAATCGAACAAAAACCCTTCTCAATGACCTTCAATTCTTGAAGTCAAGGCATAATATATAGTTTATATTTATACAAATTTGTTCTAACAATAATATTATTACATTTAACCCCACAGCAGCTTTAAAATTGGAACAGTACAACACATCTATAAAAATGGTCAACTTTGGCCCAAAAGTGTTCTTTATACAACTATGTCAAAAATGGTATGAGAGAGTTGAAATTTTTCAGATAGTGTTTTCTTTATGCCTTCCTCAAAATAGATATTTATATAATTTTTTAAATGGCTCATGTGCACTTTAACATATGTTGGCGTAAGAGACAGGTGCAGGCAACAAAACAAAGTGTAATCTTATCCAGGAAGCTCTGAAATTCCAACACCTATCAGACCATTATAGCTAGAACATAGTCGTAAAAATTTAAAAGTGTTATTAAATTTGCTTAAATTCATTTATTTTTCAATCCAAGGCTCAAGAACACCCTCAAATGGAAGATATAAAAGTATTGTTTTAATAATTTTAGGTACATACTATATACTTGGGAAATAAAAATTTAGATGTATAAAAAAAAAATTCAAACTTTCATTCTTGTAAAACAAGGCATTGAGTCTATTATTACTAGTAAATTCAAGTAATTTTGCTTGGATTAGTTATCAGTTGTTAAATAATGCCTTATCAGCCTTAAAACATCAATTTTTAAAGGAAATTAGCAAATAAATAAATGTTTCTTGTGAGTTATATTTTGTACATTTCATTACTTTCAGTATTTTTATTTCCACTTTTAACAAAGAGATAGCTATTTTTACGTACAGGCTATAAACCCTTTTTGTGGATATTACTCTATTACATTTTAGTGTATAACTAAATAATTTGAACTTATAAAAAAATTACTTCTTGGACAATGTTTTTCAATTTTCCCTCGGGAGTAGTCACAAAATTTACTGTCAGTTTTTTTAATTTTCAATATTTTTAATCAGCAGTGTTAATAATTTAATAGCTGATATTTATATCTGTCATATTACAACAATAAAATAAATTGTAAAATCCATATTCAATACAGTAATTCATCCTTGAACTTTTTCTTAATGTTAGAAAAAAAAATATTAATAGATCAAGATAAAACCCTAATTTTCTCAAAAACCGTACATTAAAAAAGTTGCCATTCTTGGAACGTAAAACCTAGATTATGGAGAATGTGAAAATGGTTTCAAAAGTTTTGAGACCTCAATTTAAACATATATCCCAGTTTATACCACCGTGTTTATAAATATATATAAACATTTTATGAATGTTGAAAATGTATTCGTACAAAAGAATTTTTCTATGCGTGCTTTTTAGGTTCAAGTGTAGATTTTATTTTATACTTTTTATAAATCAAATTCTACTTGCTTTCTCACGTAGAATATGTTCAAAATATATATTTTATACATATATGTATGAATGTAATAAAGTTTACTATCAGACATTTCCATCTATACATTAACAAAAATAACAATCATAGTTCTACACAATTGTACGTTTGTACATATATACAAATTACGTATATATATATATATATGAGTAAACTTATTCATTTGACTTCTTTACAATTGCAATTATTCATGAAACAGTTTTATTTTTTTAAACTCCTGGATATACAAAAAGCCTTTTGCCCTAGAAAAATTCCCCAATGATAACAATGGAAAATATATATTACTCTTGGCAAACAATATCGGGAATCAAAAAATCTTTATTTAATAGATTATATATCTCAAGAAATAGACCATGGATACTCTCAAAATTTCAAAAAAATGGAGCCTGGAATATTCATTTAAGTTTTTTGGGTTTGAACAACATTTCTATAAATGTCATTTTAAGCATAATCTTTCAGGCATTTAAAAAAAATGAAAAATTTGACGCGTCCTATTTTACAAAAGGACGCGTACCTCAAACGTTAATGAATATTTTAATGTGTAATTTGGCATACATGTCAGGTACAGTACTGCCAACTTAAAAACAAAAACTCCTACTGGAACCCTCCAAAAAATAAATTCAAATTTCCCGGCATTTTTTGCTCATAGCAGTAAATTAAGCCATTGTGTTTCCCTAATGTCCTTCCATTCCCTATTATTTCTCCTTATTATTAGCCGTAATAATTCATTAATAAATCAATACATGTAAGGAACTACAATAAAATTAGCTATAATTCCCCCCTTAAAATTATTGATCTTTATTGTACTTTTGAATTAATCTACATATTCTGGGATCTGATAATGATTAGGCTTATTTATCATAGAAATATCCCAATACTTAATTAATAGTGATAAAAGAAATGTATTCATCCTCATATTTAAAGCTGAATTGCGGACAAGATAGAGCATCATTTGACAACTTTCGACGTGCATTATCTCGACAAGAGTGCATTGATGAATTTAAATCTTTGTATGGCGATAAAGCACCATCCTACAGCACAGTGAAAAACTGGTTTAATGAATTCAATCGTGGCCGACGCTCCTCAAAGACGAATTCTGTGAAGGCCGTCCAAAAATGGCTGTTGTGCCAGAGAACATTGATGCCGTGCAGGAAGTGATAATGCAAGATCGTCATGTGGCATGTGAGATAGAGACATCCTTGGGCATTTTTTCCTCTAGTATACATTTAATATTGCATGAACACCTAGTCGTATAAAAGGATTGTTCTGGTTGGACCTCGCACAATTTGACAATCGCTTAAAAGAAGGCTCGTGTCGATTGGTGCAAAGAAAAGTTGAAAAAATACTGTCATGGTACTTTAAAAGATGGTTATAAGATCGTCGCAGGCGATGAATCATGAATTTATGCGTATGAGCCAGAAACAAAGTAAAAATCGACCGTGTGGGCCTTCCAAGACGAGCCAAATCCAACGGAAGTTGTTCGTGAAAGAAGCACTTCGAAGCAAATTGTCGCCCGTTTCTTCGGCAAAACTGGTAATGTGGCAACTGTTCCACTTGAGCATTGTAGGACGGTCAATTCTGAGTGGTACATTATAATTTGTTTGTGGAAAAATTCGATAAACGAACAAGAGAAGACAAAACATTGTTCACCGTGACAATGCGAGCTCGTGCACATCGGCTCAAACCAGCGCCTTTTTGACCAGCCAAAAGTCAAATTGATGGGTCATCCGCCGTACAGTCCTGACTTGGCAACACAATGACTTCTTTTTATTCCCGCACATCAAAAAAAAAAAAATGCGTGGTCAAAGATTTTGGTGCCAGAAGATGCTGTTGAAGCGTTTAAAAACCATGTTTTGGAGGTGTCTCAATCGGAGGGAAAAAAGAACTTCGACAATTGGTTTGAGTGCATGCAAAAGTGTATAAATCATGCTGGAGAATACTTTGAAAAACAATAAAGCTATTTTTGATAATAAATATTTGCATTTTCATTATTAGGCCAGAAATATATATCACAGCTTACATAGAAGCATTTCATGTGCATCAGAAGCTTTTTTCTTCAAAAGATAATAGAAAATCAACTTAGTACAAATAGTATTTTGAAGGCACGAAATTCGACATTTTTAAGAAGAAACAAAAAAGCATTGTTGTATGTAACTTCACAAACAATGAACTGAATATTGTTGCCAAATAACAGCCGAAAAAAAGACATTTGAAATGGTTTAAAAATACTTCTAGCGACATCTATTGTCTAATATATGAAAGTCTCATTTCATAGATATAGACCTAATATATACATATATGTATATATAGTATAATATATTATGTAAAAATACTTTTAATAATCTTGTTAACTGTTTGTTTCTCATATATGCAATCTTTATATCGTGATACCATTTAAAAAGGACTTTGAATATAATTCTGTTTGATACAAAGTATGGAAAAAATGAGGAATTTGCAACCTTGTCCTGTGAACGTTCATTCATGTGAGCATTCGACTCTATTTCATACAAGATCTTTCTGAACTGAGTGACTTCTTGTTATACACTCAAAAATGTATATAATTTTCACAATTTCAAGGAGATGTTCTTCCAGTATTACTCCAACATAAGAGGATCGGTCCTGTTTGATTGAGATTCTCTTCTTCATCACACTTATCTGCAGTCTTCATGAACTCTTTAGCAAAGGATGGATAAGTGAAAGTCAGTAATTTGCTTTGCTTAACATCAATCGGTTCAACTAACTTTGAATACCTTTAGTTATTCTCGATGAGCTCCATTTTGAAATTTAAAATATGAGAAGTACAAAACGGAAGTACAAGCCTCCAATGAATTTCAAACAAACAAATACTCAAAGTTCACTTATAGAAAGGATAGCTATTGCCAAGTCATCCCTACTGAGACTTCCTCCTCAAAAATAATGGCTGCATTATGAAGTATATATTGTTTTTGTGTGCATTATAGTACAGAGTTGTGCAAAACAATTATAAAATAAGTAAGTACCTTAAATCTTTTCTAGCTAGTTTTACAGCGTGACTCGTCATTCTTGAGACTTTTTAGAATTTTTTTTCTTTAAGAATGTGTATTATAAAATGCCTGATTCAATACTTGAATGTTCACTAAATTCCACGTATAAATATAGTATGAAGGAATAAAAAAAGCATAGAAAGGAAACAAAAAATGGAAGAGAGGACGAGAAACAGAGGGAGTCGTGGGCAATCTTTTGTTGCTTTTTGTGAGCTATATATATTTGTTCAAGCTTATGCAAATCCATGTTAAGTAGGTTTGGATATAAAAAAAAGTGTAATAAAAATTACATAAAAGGGATAATTTTTTTTTTCAAAAAAATATTATATATTTTTTTAAAATAACTTTTTCTTTTTTTAGTGAGTGAGAAGTGTGTGTGAAATACAGATTGAGTAATGCTTTTTTTTTTCGTTGTCGTCAATATATGTACTACATATGTATGAACATTGCAACTCAAAAAAGCTCTCCTTTCTTCCATTATATATGTATATTCATACATACATATGTATATGTACGACTCCTCAAAACCTCACGTGCTACATAGCATCAAACAGGAATGATATTATACTATGTACAAGTTTCCTTCAATAGAAAAAGAAATGTACATATTGCTCATAGAGTGCTTTCTCAACAATTTTTTCTTCTTCTTTTTCAATTTGTGGTAGTACGATACGAGTTTCTATATATATAGTATAAAAAACGTATACGCCGTAGATTTAGAGAAATATTGCGATGTTGTTGTCGTTCTTTACTTTTTACAGAGCGAGGGTTCAATATTTGAAATAGTTCCGGAATTTGCTTTCCTCCTTTGTCACAAATATGTACATATGTATATAGAATGTTGTACATCTATAATGTGAGCAAGGCTCAATTTTTATGATTATTTATTTATTTAAGCATATGATTTTCATCTATGAGAAACAGGATCTCTTTCAAATTATGCCTCATCATGTGAAAAGAATTGTTGACTCATGTAATTCCATTTATAATGTGTTGAAAAAAAAATTCAAATAATATATGTCTTTATACATACACTAACAAATATCTCCTTTTAAATAACAAAAAAATACTCAAACTTTTATTTCAACTCAAAATGATGCGTAGCTAAAGAAAAACATCTAAGAGTTGAAGGGTTTTTTTACCATACGTATCATGTTTTCAATAGGAAAAAGAATAGATGGAATTATAATACACTGCTTAAGCGACTGCTAGGTGTCGCTCAATGTAATCCGATTTTTACCTTGAATGAACTTCAAATCAAATACCTATTTACATTCTATTTTCTAAGAGCCCTAAAATAATACAAGTAGGATATCCACGAAAGCTCATTGCACGCCCGAGAAGGGGTTAATGCTGCATTTAAACAACTAAATATTAATAAAACTAAATATGACCTCACACATATGAACATACCCCTTTTGTCAGAAGTTCAATATTCTTGCGCATATTTTGTCTATTTATTTAAGTCATCAATTTACTTATAAGGTTTTTGGAACATTAATTTTTTTTCTCAAACTTTGGGGTAATTTGAGAATGCTTTTTAGTTTCAAGAATATGTGTGGCCAAGTACAGAAAGTAATGTCTTTTTAGTGTCTCATTCTCAGAGTCTTATTACGCTATTCAAGATTCATTTCCCCAATTTAATAATTGTCATTTTTCTATGCACATGAAAATATACATGGATAATTTACAACTTTTAATCTTTTTTACATTTCACAGGTCAAATATTGGTTTTATATTTTATGTGGAAAGCACCGAGATCCAGGAGAAAAAGTACAAAAAAATTAGCTTTGACAGTCCTCCTTGGGTTGTATCAGCCACAGAATTTTTGCGTCCTGTTCAGTTCTGAATACTAAAGACGCCATTGTACTGAATAAATAAAGCTATATACTGAAAAGATAATTTTTTTTGGGATATAAGGCATACCTATAACTGAGAATCCTAACAGCAGCTTCTTTAAGGGCTTTTTATGACGTTTGTTCACTATACTATAAAAAAAAAGATAAATTACATGGCATTTTATGACTTACATATGGCCTAAAGCAGGTGTGTCCAATTTTTTTGAAAAGGGGTCAGATTTGGTGTGTTAGAAATGTAAGGGGGCCAACCTTGGTGGACGTACTTTACATAGAACAGCAATTGATTCAGTCAATTACTCAAATATTAATTTACTGTTATTAATTGAGCGTCCAGATGACAACACATAGCACACGCAGATAACAGCTCTGTTGCCGAATCTATTAATTCTACATGCGGGCCAGACGTAATTAATTTTACGACGGAGGCTGCGAACTGGATGAAAATTGACCACGGGCCGCATTTGGCCCCCAGGTCGGACTTTGGACATGTCTAGTCCAAAGAGTCAGGCCTTTGAACTCATGTTATATTTAATCAAGAAATCAGCTCTTAATCACCCGAATATCATGTTACGTTAACTTGACTATTTTGTAAATGTTACTGCTTTACAAAATAAAGCGGATCCTTTCATCATTTTATCGTTCATGGCGGTCTCCATTAATTGTTAAGTATGAAAATAATAATTTCTAAAAGAAAATCATCCATTAAAAAATTTAACATTAGCCTTGAATACATATATTCCCATTTTGATTTGAAACTTTTAAATTACTTTATATAATGAATTCAAGTATAAGACAGAAGAAGGAGCTCATATTTCCACACCATGAATGATCTAAATTATCAAGTATTTTTAACCACTTGCATTCAATATTTTAACTCATATACATATACTTATGTAAATATTCAAATTTGAGACATTTTTTAAGGAACGATACAAGATATGGGATTGATTTTATGTCCTAAATTAATGAAGAATACAACCTTAAGCTATTTCTTTATATGAATTTTCTACTCTGGCCTAAACAAGAAGGGCTCAGATCGAAATGCTAATAATTCACCTTTCTACCTGATAATGAATTTAAAAAATATTTATGTACTCATCAAAGTATATCATTCATAGTTTATGTTTTTGAGTGCTCCTAGATTTTGAGGGGTCTTTTTGTGGGATAAATGATTATTGCTAAAGTACCTTTTAAAAAAATCTAGGTATAAGTATAATAAAAGTTATTCAGTTTTGTACACTGATTTCAAATCTGTTATTTTCTTTTTTTCAAGAATCCGACGGTTTTTGAGAAATCGGACTCTACTTTTTGAGCTAATTTGGCCCATTTTCCAACTTCAATTTAAGCCTAGAAGAATACTCATTTTGTACATTAAAAAATAATGATCCGCAAGTGTTTTTATACAAATTTCATTGAGACCACCCAGGGACACGACTGTAAGTATATAAAAAAAATACAAATAGGTATTTTTGCCTAGCAGATGAAGTATAGAAGCTTTTAATTTTATGTAAATTTAGTAGGTTTGAACGACTCTTTTGAAGTTGAAAGAGCTTGGAAAGTTTATGGTGTTATTGATTTCGAATATGGATTTTTATTAAATGTGAAGATTATTATTTTTTAGGAATAAAAAAACATAGTTTTATTGGAAATGACTTTCCTAATATTTAAGAATTTCCTTTGTGAACTTATTTAAATCATAAATCTTATGCTTTTGAGCGAGTAGGTTAATCCATGAGGAATAACTTTTGTTTTGATAGATTTTAATACTTGAAATACTTGAGGAAAAAAAATCAAAAAGTTGAAATGAAATATACTCAAAAACTTTATTTCTGTATAGATATACAAAACCCAAAAATAAATGGATCTATTAGAATAATTATCTTACATTTTTCTTTGTTTGCTAAGTGTTTTATATAAAAGGAACAATATTTTTGTACGTCATAAAAAATATTAATAAAGCTCTTAAGTGTTTGTGAAATTATTTCCAAAGGGTAGGAGTATTATAGAACATTAAATATGATACGTAACTTCATCAATCTATCGTGTAGGTATTTTACCTTACTTTAGATATAAATTTAGAGGATACGAATAATTATTAGGTCTATACATGATACTTACTCTTCTTTCTGTAAATTTCTTTTGGTGTAGTATACAGAACATTGTAACTCAGATGTCAATTTATCCTGATAAATAAATAAAAAGCACACTATCTTTATGTCTCTACCGTAAAATCTGTATCTGCGGATGAGGAAGATAACTTCTTATTGACTTGTGCATTGGAGACAGTGGCAGGTCAAGAAAGTATTATTTCCACTTCTATACTAGATATTTTCAAAGATTGATATATATCAATGGTCTAGAGATGGTAGTATTTTAACATTATATTAATTTATAGTACTATTTCCCCCATTGAAAGTTGAGCCAAATCCCCACCTCTCCTCTGGGAATTTTGTCTTGGAAGGGTAGCTTACAAATCCATCCCTATTCATGTCTATTGATAATATTGGAGTATGATTAAGATACTCGTGGGTGTTAAAATAAGTCAGCAAAAAAAAAACAGATAGAAAGTGTGACTTACTGGCCAAATTGTGAGCCATTGCCAATAGTTGTTTCTATGTGCATTTGTGATTTTAAACTATGTAATAGCAAATATAAAAGGATATGTGACAAAAAAAAGTTACTTGTTTATGAGGGACAATATACACGACGAGCTTTTTGTCCATTCGCAACCTCGTCTCACAAAAGGGAAAGGAAAAATATGGAAAAGCAACTGGTAGCTGCTACCCTTCTGTATTTCCCTTGTTGCCATGTTTTTAATATTGAGTAGGGTTATTATTTATATATACTATACATTGATACACTTTACCAATATACAAATCAATCGTTAATACTTGTATAATATTCAAAAGTTCAAAAAAAGGGAGTGCAATCCTTGATTTAATATATTTTTTATATATCAATATCATAAATAATAATAATACCCTTTGTGAGATCATAACACGTAGATTCAGCTGCTTTAAATAAGAAGAATCAACAAATGAAAAACAGATGAAGGGAGAGTATATAGTGTTTTTGTTTATCCCAAAAAGCTCGTCGTGATAATATACATAATTAAGTTGCAATCACAAATCCTTCCTTTTTTATAAAGGTTAAAATTTATTGGTTATTCTTCACAAAATATCAAATCTTTTAATATACTTATGTATGTACAAAAATATATAAAAACGAGGTGTTTTCTGTGCCCCTGCAACATTTTATTCTTATTTATATATTGTGCAACTTTGAGACTTATTCAGTGTTCGTTTATTTCCTCAATGATGAAGTTAATTTCGTAGTCATTCACAATATTGTTGCTTTGAGTGTTTAGTATTGAAAATAATATTTTCTTCATTTGGTTTTCACACTAGTGATTCATTTGATCGAACAAATGCTTCTATTGAACAAACATATTGAATTGAAGCAGTCTATTATAAATCTTATAAATAACTATTTTATTTCACGAATACAAAAATATTATAATTTTATTCATTTTTTACTTCAAATTGGCATTATATTTAAATATTTTTAAATTACATTTATAATATATTTATATATTTTTTTTGTGTATTATTTCATATTTTTTATTATTTAATTATTTATTTTCCAGTTGTTTATATTTAAAAAATAAAGTATATTGCCATTAATTAATATATTTTTACAATTCAATACATTATCAGTTAATTATAATCATTATTCATTTGAAGAAATAAACAACCACGAAAAATATTTTTATAAATATTTCTAGTTTTCAAATTTTATAAAAAATATATACCAAATTCAGCTTAATTTAAATAAATTTCAAAATAAATTTTTCAAAATTATTTAAAATTCCTTATTTACTCGTTTAATGCATTGTGAGTGCGCAATTTGGCTCTACATGGGACAATAAAGACATTTCTTTATTATAATTTATTACGAGGATATTTTCATGATTAATATCACAGGATCACAAAATAGATAAATAAAAAGATATTATCTATCAAAGCCTATTAATTGAAGGATCAGTGGGCCATTTTGAGGAGAGGGGGAATTAGCACAAACATGGTGGAATAACTAATTAAGTAATTAGAATAAGTTTGCATACTCAATGTTAATTGAATTTAACAATCAAAAACTTTTTTTTTCTGGATGTGATAACTGTTTACTTTTAATCTTCTTCTTCAAACAGAAAATAAGTCATTAATGATAAGACTATAAGTAAACATATAGTGTCTTGTATAGAAAAATTTGTATGAATGGTACTTAGATAATTGCTTGTTATTACACTTCAATGCTTAAAAAAATACAATTTCGTCGGTTAGATTATAATTCCTTACAATTTATTAATTATTTTTATGAATAATGAAAAAGTGGTAAAACATATTTAACTACCTTTGCTGGATGAGGATGTTTTCTAGAACCTAAATATAATATATCCTGAGCTTTTTTAAAAAAGTTATTAATTTTTTCATAGTTAATTCAATGCAAGTCTTAAACTATAATACATTACAACTATAGTATAAAACGACCTCATTTTACTGTGTAAATTTTTGACTAGTAGAAAACCCTTCTTATGTTAAACCACCTTTCCAAAAGATGATACTAACACCTTATTAATAGATAAATATTTATTCAAACATTTATAAATTACACACCGACCAATATGACAGCAAACCAAATGAAAATAATTCATACTAGACTAAAGTTCGCTCTTTATTACTGTCATTTTTTCTTCATAAGATAAATTCATATTTATTTTAACATAAGTTTAAAAGTTTGTAGGCTTGAAAGATCAAACAGAACTAGATCAGCTAATATGAAGAAGACCTTTGTCTTTTCTCAACCTTATTTATTATTTTGGAGTCAAACATTGAAAAGTGATTATACATTTTCTTAAATGGCATGTACTACAATAGTTGTCAATAAACTCAAAACTTACCATAAAATTATACCAGACATTGCCACATGGGTACTCGGTACAATACCTTTGTACTCTATACAACACACATTTTGCATTAAAAAAATATGAAGATAATTATTCTATGATATTTTATTTTGATAAGATACAAAATATGTGGTAGCGTAAAAGTTCTGTTAGATTTTCTTATAGTTTTTGAAAGAATTACAACATTTAAAAGTGTTTATTTTTTATTCGTGTTTAATATGAAATAAAAAAAAGTCTAGATGGTATCAGCACTTAAAAGTCATACCGATCTAAAGGAGTATTTCAGGGGGAAAATGTTCAATAAACCTGGCCCAATGGTCCAATCTTAACAAATAAAATATTTTTGAAAAACGCATAAACATTTCTAAATTCTTCTTGAAGCAGTTTATTGAAATTCATTGAATTATTTTTTGTGTAAATAATACATGGTGTTGTGTAGCCAACTATTTTTTTCTACCATACAAATCAATTAATTTATGAGTCTTTTAACGATTCCAATATTAAGAAAAAGTTATATACGTAAAACACCACTCTTATAAGGAGTATTGTTATATGTTATAAATAATAAATGAGGCTGCGTATATGTAGGTAATATATCTTATTAGCATATGAAAAATGTACAATACCTTGAAATTAAAGGTAGATCTTAAATAAACAATCATCTACATATTAGTTTAAACAATGAATACCCACATTTTTATATAAAAATGAATGCATATAAATAAAGTTATAAAAAGAAAAAAAAATATTGCTTTGAATACTTTATGCGAAAGAATGAATTCATCATAAGTTTTTTTTGGGATAACCGGAGTAAGTTTAATGCATCTTTGAGCTTTTTATGAAAGCCTCAAAAGTTTCTATTATTTCAAAGGTACAATTCCTTTGTCTCTATACTAAACACACATAAATACTATTGTAATAATATAAGATAACAACATTAATATAGCTTGAATACTTAATAATGTGTGACTTCTTATATAAATAAACATCAAAATTACAATGGGCAAAAAAAAAACCTAAGAAAAAAACAAAAAAAATATTAGTACATACACTCCATGAAATCAATTATTATTCTCTTAAGAAATAAAAGTGATTTCACAAGTGTGTGTGTGTGCTGTAAATGAATGTTTTTATTGTATAAAATGAAATGAATTTGACATTCAGTTTAATATATACTTCTTTTTATATATTGTTTCTTTTGGTTCCAAAAAATTGAGAAAAATTCTCAAAAAATCATTAAAAACAATGAAGTCATGAGTATTGATGCACCCATAATTCAAAATGGAAAATATAACAAAATGAATGAAAAATTAATGATAGTTTCTTTAAAATACAAATTGTAAAAAGTTGTGTTCATCTTTTTATAACGAATTTTTCCAAAAACCCATTTTATTCTACTGTAACGATGTTACACACCATATGTGCAAATTTCTAATGTGTAAAGAAAGCTAATTTTTTTATTTTATTCTTTTGAATTTCAGTAGTTTTCAAATAAAAAACCAATATTACAGATGAAAGAAAAACATATTTTAAAATAAAGAGATGATAGTGTATAATAATCAACATCAAGAAATCCAATCCAACCAATAGTTAACATGAGTATCTGAAATTCATGTTTTCAAATGTCTTGTATCTTATTACTTTCTTTTCTTTCTTTTTTTGTTATTGATGTATAATAAGAAAATTTGATGAGAATTTTTTTGTACTAACTTTTCCCAAACAAAAGTAAAAAGAAAAAAATGATGGACATATATACCACAGGGTCTCCAAGGCTTCTCAATCTTTCACAAATGTTTTATAATTTAATTGCTTACTTCAAAGTAGTCCAAATTTTACTTATGGAAACTTGGAGAGAAGAAATTTTACTTTGTTTCAAACTGCATTCAAACTCCATTGAGCCACACAACAGTAGAAACAAGTAGAGCCATATTATGTCTTTTTCCCAGAATTCATGTTTAGAGGTAGAGAAAAATCCGGAACTAGAACAAGAATATGAATAAAGCTGAATTCATAATTGAATTTTGAAGGTCATATTTTGTACCAGTCGATGTATGTAGAAAGAGATAAGTCACAAAACCTTTCAATGTTTCAAATATAGAAGTCCACTTCATAAAGAGTTATGTGTCAAGAATGAAAGGAAATTAGAAAAGAGACTTAATATTTTTTGTACATACATTGAGTGTTTTGATTCAAATTTTTCAACACTCTTTTCAATCTGTTATTTTAGAGTAGTACATAGGAAAATTATATCGTTCCTGTATGTACATAAATTAGATAAGTTTGAATGAAGTAATAAGGCTTTTCTATTGAAATTGTTTTGTGATTCAAGTAACAACTTTATTTATATTAAAATTTGTTTTTATTGCCTTGAATAATATTATGAATTAATGACCATGATCTACGAGCATTCGTACCTTAAATCACCAAATACATTTACTCTAATCATACAAATTTAACATTTTGTATGTTATTAGAAATATTGTATAACTAAACATTTTCATAAAGTTCCTATATTTGCCATTTAAAAAATAGCAAATGAAACAACACCTACGATTCTACTCTTTTTCAAAAAATAATAACTAATTTTATGAGCCCATAAGAGAAAAAAATGTAATTTAGGATTCTGAGTTTTTCTTTGAATTTGGTTCAATTTTTGCAAATCTTTAGAGGATCATTTGTATATAGATAAATAGGGTCATGCATGTAGTGTCTGTTATGAGTACTACATACAATATACATACGGTTTTTCAATAAGAGCTCCGCATTTTCTTTTTTAAATAAAGTTAAAAGGGTTTGGTAAATAAACAAATTTATTTTAGAGTGCTGAAGTACATTCAATTACAATGAAGTATGAAGTTCAATTTTTATTACATGACCACCACGGGTACGTTAGGAGCAGTCCATCGTTAAACCCAGTTGTCGCTCACTTTTTAGCAGTAATCGACCGAAATTGCAGAAATTTCGCGTTAAATATTTGCTTTGAGCTCCTTTAGTGTTGCTGGCTTCTTGTTGTAAGTCAATGATTTATCGTGGCCCCATAGAAAATAGTCCAAATGTGTCAAATTGCATGAGGTAGGCGTCCAGTTGACTGATCCATTTCTGGTTTCATTTCCATAGTAAGTTTTCGGAATGTAACAGTGTCTCATGAAGCATATTTGTATTTTCGCCTGACCAAAGACGCATATTTTGCTTATTAACAGACCCATTGAGCCAAAAATGAGCTTTGCCGCTGAAAATGATTTTTTGATGAAAAGCCTCTTAAGATCGCCACGACCAAATGTGAATTTTTGGTAACAAGTTTGGATAATTTGTAATAGCTGCTCAAGGTTGAAGTGCTCCATGACGATTTGAAAGCTATTTATGAGTTGAAATGTAAAAAAAAAAAAAAATATTACGTAGTTTGACGTCCCTAATGAAATACAAATGCGTCATCCCTATTGAAAAACCATTTATTATACTATACATTATAAGTACTAAATCTTAACTATGAACCGTTTCTAAAAATGTAGTCTGGATCAGAAAAAAAAATTGCTAAAGACCTACCACGAACTGATTTTTCTGCCCCTTTCGTAAGGATGTTTTATGGGCGTATGTAAATTCAGTTTTTGTTCTATTTTATGTTATCTGTACTCCTGGCGTTTCGTCAAAATTTGTTTTGAACAAAATCTTATCCATGTTGAATTCAAAGCGTTTGGGGCAGAAAAATCAGTATGACCATAAAACTCTACATAATTTGGACAACTTTGATTAGATGATATTCTCCTTCTTGATAGGCCCATACTTATATCATATTACTTATGTCTTATTGAAGATCTGATATTTTTGTTTAAAATAAGTTTTCTCTGATAGTTTAACCGTTATATTATATTTAAATAATTATAAATATACATATATATATATAAGTATGCAAACTTTATAGAGAAATATCCTGATGTTGAAATTTATTTATGAGCCTTGAACTTACATTTGTTTATATTTCCTGTAGTATACATATACAAATATTTTAAGATTCATCCAGATTAAATGATTACAATAAAAAGGTTAATAAATCATATTTTTCAGACTTTATTCATTCTTTACAAATCTGTTTTTTGTGCTATAACAATGAAAAAGTTTGTTTGTAATTTCTACATTTAGAAAACGAAAATTGGAGGCCTATAGTCTTTTTTTTTAAATAAAGATAACGTTATAGAAATTCTGGATACTTTCCAATTTTGAAAATACTTGCTTCTCAGAATGAGCAATTTGGAACTATTGAAAAAGTGTGTGCTTTTATATGGTAAGATCATACTAATAACTATTATTTTTATTTCTACATTCAAATCAATAGTGAATGATTAGTATTTTAGTTTTATTTTAATATTTATATTTACATATTTTAAACCAAGAGTTTTTTAGTATTAAAAAAACGAAAAAAACAGTTTCTGTAATCATAAACGTATAATTTAACTATATATATATATATATATATATATATATATTAAAGACAGTTTATATTTTCTTCGCAGCGAGAGTTGTTATCTCTGAGTCTCGCTTTTTCCAGTAACTCTACCCTAAAATATGTTAGCTAATAAATATCCAATAAAAAGAGTCAACATATATTTGTAGATAACACAGGTCAACAAATTTGAAAAGTAGTAGAACGTAGAAGGGTTGCGAAATCAGCTGAAATCCTTTTGCGCAATACTACTTAAGTCTATGACACTTGTTTTTTAGTAGCTCTACCGTGAGTTCTAGATTTTTAGTAGGTTCTTGGTCAAAATTGGATGAAAGTTTACACATTTAGATGGAATATTTCTTCTCAGTACATGACTCTTATCAGCCGCTTGACATATTGTTTGAAAGCTGTGTGTCTCATCTCTTTAATACATTCCTTATTTATCCATTTCACGTAATATTCAAGGAATTATTTAAGTACAAACGTTTTGGCCGACTTTTGGATCTACTCCCGCCCCTCTATGCCCCTAAAATCCCTCTTAGGTAAATACAAAGACTGGAAATGGAATTTGCATTAAAAGCACTAGCGAATCATTATTTTTTGATTCACAAAATGAGTATCCTTTATGACTTAAATTGCTGTTGAAGTTGGAAAATGGGCTAAAAAAGCTCAAAAAATAGGGTTCAATTTCTTAAAAAAACAGATTTGAAATCAATGTACAAAACTGAATGACTTTTATTATACTTATACCCCTTAGGATTTTTGACTGTTGACCAGTGTAATTTAACACTAAAACTATCATTGTCGTCATTTTGACTGTTTATAAAACTTACTGGCAAATTAGTTAATTAATAATAAGTTCAGTGTGTTTGTAGGTTTTTAACATTTCCTAAATTACAATGAGTGTCACTTTTAAATAAGTATTATTTAGTACAAATCACAAATTATAGAGTGATTCAGCGAAATCTACTCAGAACTACCATGATTTTGATGGATCTTATTTATATGTATGTCATAATTAGGCCAATTTCATTGAAAAGTATATTTCTTACTTTTTATAACGCAATTCGTGCTATAGAAATAATTTGTTAATCAAAAGAAAACAAAGGAACAACATGACCAAAAAGCAGTTGTGGTATAAAAACAAACACTTTGACAAAATCTCTATTTTTTTTTTGAAACAGATATAAAAATATGTTCATTTAATAGCAAAATATATAACTATTCAAACACAAAAATAAAATAAAATAATAATTGCAACACAATTAATTGGTAGGAAATTATAAGCATTCAAAATGGCAGGCAAATATCTCTCACTAGAGTGAAAATTTCTTCAGAGAGAAATCTAAATGATTGAAAGTAAAATAAATTACAGTCATGTACAATTTAAATAATCTACGTTTACAGAAAACGACTCAGAATGGATTTTAAATGAGGAGACAATATTTGTGTCACGAAACCTTTTCAGAATAAACGTTTCCTTATTACTTTCCTCACTTATTAAATCTTTAGCAATACTTAATAGCGTTTTTCCTTCTCACAATTGAACGTACATACTTTTATCTTTCTTACTTACGTGATATTATATCATAAGTTGACAACTCATGTGAAGGATTTTCTATGTAATGCCCACAATTCTACCTTTAGTATACATAAAAAATAGCTTGGAGGTAATAAAAGACCACATGTATTAAAAGGTCATTTGGTAAAATATTTTTTCCTTAATAATAGAACATAGTAAACTGCCAGAGTAAGGAAACTCTATTGACGTGTATAATAATTTTAAAAATTCAGTTATGCATAAGTTATACCTATGCATATAATTTATTGCCTACTTTTTATCGTAGGTAAATATAGCAATATTTTGAAGTACATATGTATGTATATTTTAAGAATAAACATAAACGACATTATAAACAAAGAAAATAAAATAAATTGTTTTTTTATAAATACCCAATCTGTCTTTTTTTTACTTCATAGAAAAAACAAGAGAAATATTGAAATAGATAATTCAGCTCTGTTCAATCAAATTTTATAAAAACCTCTTAGTTTTTAATAAAAAAGAATTTATTAATTATTTTGAACATCTAATTTACTCATTTGATACATTTTATCATGCGCAATTTGGTGTTAAATGTGACAAACATTTTTGTTCATTCCAATTTATTATTGGAATTTTTATGATTGATAAAATTGTATGTCTGTTTGTCACACATGAGATATTTTTTATAACAAAAGTATTATTCAGTATCCTTCTCTATTACGTAGCTCAAAAAGTAATAACTACACATATAATTTTATATGTTTAGATATTTAAAAAAAATAGACAATACAAATATTTGGCTTTTTCAAATAGAGTGGTTTAAAAAATAAATGATTCATTTGAATATTCATGAGCCACAAAGCTTCCTTTTTTGATAAAACAATTCTCTTAAATTTCTAATATCTACATTTGTACATAGATGTGTTTAATGAGTTTTTCTCGGAAATTATTTTCATTTCATTTTCGTGGAAGTTTATTGACATAAATCTAATTAGTTATTTCAATCATTATAGTTATAATAATACAAAAATATTCTGTCATCCCTTTAATGACGTCATATACCCATACATATGTTATGTATATTTAATTTAGGGAACCCGAATAATTTTTATAATTTGAACTAGGTATAGGAATATAATATTTGCAGATATAATTTTTAATGTGTATGTATTATTGTATTTCAAAAGTTGGGAACTGACTTCATATTAGGAGAATAGAATAGGAGTATCTTTGTACTGCGTTCATTATAATCAGAGATGGAAAAATAAGGAGATGTAATGGGAATCCTTACGTATTTCTTTATTTCTTTATATATTCGATAAGAATGGAAAATCGATGAATATAAAGAATAGGAATACAACGAAGCCTTTGACATGCTCAATTACATGATGCTATAAATATATTTAGATATTTCAATTTGAGTCAGATACAGGAATGCCTCTTTTAGGTAATTTAGATTACATCAGTTTGAATTAAACTTGACCTATGTACATATTATATAGTAAGGTAGAGCAGAGAATAATTGATATACATATATTTAATTAGTTTTGAGGAACCATTCAAGAAAAAATGAAAAAAAAAATGATACTTCAATGCATGTATTATAACAAAATAGGCCTACGTTAAAAAAGATGTTCTTAGAACATATATTTTTTGGGTCAAAGTTTTTATTTTTTTACAAGATCTAGCCTTAAGTTAACTTCAAAGTTCTTATTAAATAAATCTATCTATACCATTTAAAGGTTTTGGAGATATCAAATGTTTTTACAACCGTCTTATAGGTGTTATAAAAAAAATTGTTTTTGTACCCATTTAATGTTCCACATCTTCAAACATCTTCAAAAATTTTCTATGAGTTCAAAACTTTTACGTACGCACTTTTTTGGATCTAAAGTAACTTTTATATAGTAGTCAAGTAAAGCAAAAAATGATTTTTTAGGGGTATATTAAGTCGTTGAAAAATATGATTGAAATTATGAAAATATCTCCACTCGGCCCTGTGTTCCTTTCATTTCACAACCCTTTCAGAGGTAAGAAAAATTATCCATTAATATACAAAAACTCTGAGATTTTCGAATAGTTTGGCAAATCTGTGGAACTTGGATTATTTAAGGATATGTATGTACCTTTATATATATATATATATATATGACATCCCTTTCTGAGTTGAATATATGCTGAACATAGACTGTTATTCAATAAGGTGTGTCCAACTACCAATGAAAACCCATGTTTTTCTTTTTCTATGCTCCTACCTAAAATGTGACGTCAACCCATTGCAACCATTATAGACAAACATCTACTTAATCTTTTAAAAGTCCCATTTGTATAAAATTAACTTCCTTAAAATAAATTTTGATAAAAAAAAGGCAAAGAATGACATTGAAACCAATCACTTTTAAATGTATGTTAGAAAATCACTTCATTTTATCTAATATTGAATAAAGATAAATCATATAATTAGTACAAACAAATATTCAAAAGAATAAATATTTTTCTTACTTTATTAGTGTGTGGATGCCGTTTTCTACCTTATTTTTTTTTATTCTTTAGATGAACACATAAGCTTGCATGAATACACGCCGGGCTTGCTTGTAGGAAAGTATGTATATGCAGCTGAAGCACAAAGGTTTTTTTTTCAAAGTTAGCTATGGATTAAAGATAGTTGTGTGAAATCGTTCAAAATAGATGAACATCAAAAGAAAGTGAGCCCCCAAATAAGAAATTTATCACTACATACATAAAAATACGTTCAATATCCTAGTGGTTCAATAAACTTAGATTTCATTAACTAATTATAAGAGTGCTCGAGATGGTCATTAAGGTGTATATCAGTGGTAATAGTGGGAACAAAGAAGTAAGTTATGAAAAATATTTTTTTTGTTTTGAAAGAAAAATTGACTCCTTCAAATAAATCATGTTATTTTTAATAAATAAAATGACTGAGCTGCATTATATATACATATATATATATATAATAGGAAATCCAAATTGTTTATCATTCCAACAACTAAGGCTGGTTCATTTTATATCATACTTCAATATTATTTTTTTATTATTAACTGCACTCTACCAAAAAGAAGTATATTTTTAAAAAAATCTATAAATAGATGCTTAATCCATTGATCTAATTCAAATATTTCAATCATTATCATTGTAAAAATTGTTTTTACGTGTTCATTGTTAACATTAATATAACTTCATATTATTTCAAATGTATCTTCCTACGTCATACCTACACACATTAAAAGGCCCTTAAAAATATGTTTTTTATACCTAATAATGACTCATAGGTATATTATTCACACTAAGAGGAAGTATTATATTACAAAATAGTTAACTCATAAGATTATATAAAATTACTATTTGACATCACTTTGATATGTACACCAATAAAATCTGAATCATTATTATGTAATCTTCAAGTTTTATATATATATACAAAGGAAGAAAAAAAAGTCATACTCAAATTATGATTCTTTTCAAAATTTCGTGCTATTTTTGTCTGCATAATAAAATATATATCAATGGTAGACAATTAACTGAAATTCAAAGTAAATTATAATTTTTAATCAACATACAAATTACATATATGTGAGTATTCTAATTTTTATAGAGCTTATTTAATTTATAAACCACTCAGACATTCAAAAGATGTATTCCGAGTCCGCAAGACCAAAGGTCCTTTTGATTTCAACTGATTTGAGTTTAAATGATTGAGTTCAAGGACTTGACAAAGACTCACATCATCATTGTATCAACGTATTTACCTGCTGTATCTACATATCTTATAACTTTTAATATGTTAGGATTCAACACCTTGACTGACCCTCTACCCAAAGTTAGATGAATCAAATGAGGCATTCTATAGTTAGAAAGCTTTAAAATGATTTATTTTATATGTTAAGTAGCTTGCTATAAACAACTACACAAAATCACGAAACTACAAATAATTACGTCGTCGTAATGTCGATTTAGTGAAGCACTAGTGACGTTCATTGAATATAATACTTTCTATGACTTCTTACGAACATACATATCAAAGTTCAAATACCTTATACTTAAATGAAAGTTACCAACCAGTACATATATGTATAGTTTTACGTTTAATTGCATGCTATACATAGCATTTTAGTGTTTAACAGAATGAAGAAAGTAAAAATAATTTCTTTTCTGTAACCACAAGTTTATATATATATATATATATATGCAATATCATATTAAATGAATTTTGCAAACATTTTCTCTCGAATATTGTGAAAATATATGTTTTAATCCGTTACATCATTGTATAAAATAAATTGAAAACTATAAATATCATTAGCTCAGAGACTTTAAGACAGTTCACACAATATGCTTTAGATATGGTTTATTATCGAGTCATCATAATAAGGCTTTTATGCATATTTTTTCTAGATAGATTGTATATTTTGTTAAAAAGTGAATGATATTACATACATAGATATAAACTTATTTTTGACAAGCTCCTTAAAGAATCTCTACAAAATATCATGTGTTACTCGATTGATACACCTACTGGAGAGCCCATTAAATCGGTTGAGTTTGTCAGTTATAGATAAAGGAGCAATGTACTAAAATTGTGGATTAGTCAATATTGCCCATAATTTATTTCCGTACAAACAAGATTTCATTTTCTAGAAATGAAAAACGAAATCAACAATTTTGAGATTAAAAGTTGCCTCTACGATCATTTTTGAAAGTTATTTCATCCTTAATTAATATTTTTGATCCTGATAAAATCAATCCAATTCAAGGTAGGTTCAATTACTTTCAGTTATCAATTACTATCAAAGATTTAGATTTTGCATAAAATTCTATGCAACCACACACCAGCGCCCAATAAAATAAAACTCAATCTACAATTTAAACATTTTTGGTGGAGGTTTTTTTTAGAATCTTGAGTCTCAAAAGTTAATTAAAAAAAAGAAGAAAATTATTGTGCAAATAAATGGCTTTTTAACACTCAGATAATCGAATTGCGTCAAGCGCTAGTATAAATAAACATGATGCTTTGTAAAAGACCAAAGCATGGCTTGTTCAACAATACACAGAGATTTAATTTATAATTCCATACAAGGGCATATCCTCAAAAGGAAAATAAGCCCGAAATTATAAGACCCAGTCAGCCAATTATCTCCTTTTTTTAGTCAAATTTTGAATACTTTTAAATTTCATAAGAGGGATTTTTACTCCTTAAACAAGATTTTATTCGAGCTCAATCAATCAGACATTACTAATAAGGATCAAGAGTACATAGTTAGACAAATTAATAGCTGACACAAAATATACATATAGGAGTAGTTTAAATTACAGGTATATCATTGTGATCTCATGATGAGTCACTTTGCTTACCTCAGAACCTTTATCAGGGCCTCTTTTTTTAACAAAAATAAAAGTTACTGTCCGTTTCTAACGACGAAACTAAATAAAAAAAATCTTGGATATTTTGTGTCTTGTTATCACATTGTTATTCATGATTCAGACAGATAAATAAATAGTTGATGAGTCTGTTGTTAAGGGTCATTTATATTTATTATTTATTATGACAAAGAGACTGAAGGTGTCCATATCATGAATGGCCAGGAAAAAAGAATAGACCTGATATTGAAGGTTAACCTTTATTTAGGATGTATGTACATAAAATAACACTTTTTTATACTTTTAAATGCATCATTTTTGAAGAGTTTAAATATAAATGATTTTTAAATATTCATTAATACATATTTATGTATACATAGAGCTGTTGTTTTATTGACTGTTCCTCACTATCACTCAACTTTTCCTCCAAAAAGAGAATAAAAAAGGACGGAAAATCAGCTGGTTGTAACTCTTCATTCTACATATTATAGGGGGAATATTAATTAGTATATACCTAAACAAAAGGTAATTTGAGTTTAACCATTTTACCACTTTCAAGAAGCAAGATGAGTAAAACAATCAATAGCTGACAAGCAAATAGGGGTACAAAATATATTTTCATGCTAGTGGAATAAAATTGTGTGCCTCTTTGAATTATGTATGTACATACATATATGAAAAGCTAAAATGTTTAGCTATATCCTTGTAAGACTAGTATGCATAGATCTCCTTTAGAACACTCAAAGGATAAAGCATAGTTTTGCATAATTTATCGATGAACTATGTTGTATTTATAGAATTTTCTAGAAAGATAAGCAGAAAAAGGAAAAAACAAACAAAAGAGAAAGGAAACGCAAAACTTGAAAGACAAAAATTTTAAAGCATCTTCACCACATTTTCAAACATTTAATCAAGATATTGGCAAAAATGATTGATTTTAAATATAGATATATAAAATTTTAAATTCATTATTAGTCAAATGAGTTAACATATATATATATATATATATACATGATTATAAATATTTGTCTATCACCCATTTTTAAAACTCTACATACATATGTAAAGACAAAAAAAATGAAAAGTATTTATGGTCAATACTTTTTATTCTCTTGTTTATGAAATATTCAGCCCCTCTTTTAGCTGCCTGTTTCTCTATGTAGTATATAATTGAAATAAAAGCTTAAGAATTTATACATTTGGATAATTTGCTTTCTCCTATTCAAAGGGAAAAAAAGTAAATTTTTGTATGATACATTTGAAAGGAAGGAAAAAAATCAATCATAAAATAAGCATTGAAAATCAAGTTTTTCAAAATAATGGATCATCTTATTTTTGAATGTTTGCAGGTGTTTAAAAAAGTGTAAAGTTTTTAATTTTCTATAACCTAATATTTATAAACGTATGTACCTTTCTAACTTTAAAACAGAGAACTGAATATTTTCAACAATTTCAAATTATCATTAATTTTAATTATTGTAAGGTTGATGATTATTATAACAATATTGAATTTGTATTTTTTCATAGTTGTCTTTATTTACATATAAATTGCCTTTCTAAAATTTAGAAAGCGGAACCACAACTGATACATCTTTGAATGAAAATCGATCTGGATTTTTTTTTTCTTTTCTTTGGTCTGATTGTTCTTGGAATTTAGGAGAAAAGCAGGAATACTGTTAGTCTATTGCAATATCCCATTTATGTTAATTTATAAATTTAGCTAATACATAATATATATAAATATTTGTATTTACATTGCTTTAACTACCTATTAGTAGAAAATTGGCGACTTAAAAGATATTAAAAAAGTTAAAACTTCTTAAAAAATATTTTTTTCATTGTGCCAAAATTGTTTTTCTCATAGGTTGAGTTATAGTCACTCTATGCATACATTTTAAAAAAAAGTTCTCTATTGTAAATTTATGTTAGCAACAAGCTTCAATAGTTGTCATTAATATTATAATCATCATTACTACAGTATGTTATCAGCTGTTATATTTACCTTAGAAAATTCACTAATTATATTATAATCAGATCATAATTAATTATAATTGATTTAAATAATCTTTCATTAAGAAGACGTTTGATCTTCTTTTCTTGATTTTTAGTCTACGTTCGATATGGTACAAATCTTTTAATATACTTATGTACACATGAATAATTCAAGTTGTAACTTGTAGAAGCAGATTGTACAAGTTGAATTTTTCACGTTTTTTTAAAACGTCTTATTTATATTTGATATAATACGAATCATTTTAGGATCAATCTTGATACTGATGCTATCATTTCATTTTGACATGTTAATATGCCTCATTTATTACTTGAGTGAAAGAAGATTATACTTAAGTATGGGCTACAGTATACGTCTTATTAATGAGTAATTAGAAATTACTCCCTTGATATTATTGTGATTATCCACTAGGATTTCAATTCATACCTATCTTTCTATCAAAAGACACTTCAAATCAGCATTTAAAAACCTTACCTCATTTTTGGATTGCAACTTGTACAGTCATTATGTATGTATGTATAAATCACCACTTGTACAACACATGTACAACAATGATTATAATTGAATTAATACAATTCACCTCACGTTTCTCCCACAAACTTGTCAATTTTTCTTCTTTTCTTGTTGTTTATTAGTTTTTTAAAGGTAGATTAATGGAATTTGTAGTGATTTTTGTTAAACTCTGAGCATTTTCCTACTTTTAATAGAAAAAAGGCCTATAGTTGGGAAGAATGAACCATTTGCGTACTGATTTTAGGCTCTTTTTCTTTCTTTTTTTAAGAATGGTTGAGAGATACATGGTAAATCATATCGTAATTTATTTTTAAAAAAAGAAGTTTTTATTGATTAGGAAGGTTGTTTTGAAAGAAAGAGCTGGGAGGTACAGAACAGATCATTATCCTGTAGCAACTATTTCCTTTATACAATTTGATTAAATTTCTTAGTAATAATACGTATTTAAACGATATACATATATGATGTACTTGGTAACTAAAGAAATTTCAATTTCTTAATAATTATATTAATCCATTAATTGTGCAAAAGAACAATTAGCTCTTAATTTGTTATATTCATTTGCACTATTTAATATGCCGGAAACATACATATATTTATTGATTCTAATGTTGGTTAAGATTAATTAGGTAAATTGGAAGAGTTTTCTTTTTGTTAAGAACATTTTTTTGCATCTAAATATTATTCTTTAGCTCATAACTCTAAACAATATAGTACCTAAGTATAAATGTATCTAGACATAGCAGATGAATATTGCATAATTCTCCTTTTTTTTCTTAGTCTTTACCTTGAAAACTATGCTACAAGTCATTCACATTTAATCTTATAATTATTCAGTCAAATGATTTGAGTTTCAAGGGTAAATAAATGAATATACATATATTCATTGTCTGATACGTTTATATATATAAAACTATAATCAAACTCGAGAAAAAAATGTCCACTCAATAACTATTCTAAGTTATGTGTTGCCAAAATACATATATTCAGTGCTTTTCATGCATAACATGAATAATAATAAAATTTGCATATTATATATTTCTAGTTGTCAATCACATTTCAAAATATTATTCAATTTGACTTTGCTTTCAGCATTCGATAATGTAAAAAAACATTATACTTAATTTAAGTATACACTTATTTGCAAAATGACTTTACTTAACGGACTTCCCTTTATTTTTTTTGCTTGTTTTGAGGGGTAAATAGGAGGAAGTATAGAGGAATGGAATGTTTTTTTTCTTGGATATATATATATATATATATATAAATCATCTTGTATTTATTGCCAAGGATGTCTCTTTCAGAGCCGAGCTTCATGTTGGATACATGCCAAATATTTGTGTTGTTATCAGGAGAACGCTGAATTTTTTTTTTTGTGCGTTGATTAGGAAATGTTTTTTTTTTTTTTGCTTTTTTGCAATACTACGCTGCAATATGAATACAAGTATTAATGTAATGTAAACAAAGGTATTTATAACAAAAACAAACATTCAATATGTAGATAAAAATGACCTTTAAATGACCTTGATATAAAATTACAAATGGATATTAATTGCATTAAAGTATAATGAACAGTTTTTAAGGAAATGTACCTTTGCTATGTAAATAGGATTTAAAGTATAGATACATGTTTTTGTTTTTTTAAATCAGTGAGTCTCATTCTTATTCATTTTAAATGAACAGTCTATTCAAAAAGTTGATAAATGTATATTTTTTAATTACACAAGTATCAAAATAATTATATTAAGGGTTTTTTTATTAATTAAACTAACTCTGCGTGCAAAAGACTTTCGAATAAACACCTATATATATTACCATATACATATATGGTAGTATGTGTAATCTTTACATATGATTATTTATTAAAGTACCTTTCATCCATTCACTAATCTATTATAAGGTCTAATATGTTTTAATATATTTTGAGTAATTGCATTTAATTAAGGGAATAAATGTCAGAACTGACGTCATCATAGCATCACTAATAAATGAATACATATTTTGTGTTGTATATCGAGTAATTTTGAGGAAATATAAAGGAAAATAAATACATTCCCAATTTATCTTTTATCTTCATAAATAAAAAGGTCCCAATAATTAAGATCAACATTAAAGCAGGTAATTATTCATTTACGTAAAAATCTATGAAAGTGCCAAAATGATTTATTAAATTCATCTCTTTAATTTATAATCATAACTTTTTTGATTAGTAAAGTCAAAAAGCTCAACTGATGGGACCTATCCCCTTTAGGGGTCGTGTAGTTGCCCTGTTCTTTACAGAAAATAAAACCCCTGATAATAAGTAATTCCATAGTCTCTTGGATTTCAAATTTTAAGGAGCTCTCAATATGATTTAATTTATATTTTCATTTAAAATGACCAAAATATGAACATATGTGGTCACACATGGCTACTAACATAAAATGACGAGCGTAGATAATTAGAAATAGAGATAATATTAAAATACTGCTATGCTTTGATATAGTATTTTATGCTTCTCTCCGGATTTACTGCATAAGAAGTTAAGTATAATAGTAATTCATTATTTCTTGATAAACCTAGAAATAAAATGCTTTAAAAACTTTAAGCAACGTGACTTTTAATTTTTGAAACATAATATTTTTCTCATTGATTTATGAGTCTCTTATTCGACTCCAAAATGACATTTCAAATAGAATATCCTTTTTTTTATGTATAAGGATGACCAGAAATTATATTTAACTTTAAAATTGAGATTTACAAGGGTTAACAAGAATCAATTTGAGTAGTTTAAATAAAAAATATAAATATGAAATAATAGGTTGAAAAATACAATAATGATGTTAAAAATAAATTAATCGTAACACAAAATCCAAAAAGAGAAGGGAATCAAATATAGCTTTAATTTCTGGAAATAAACCAGAAAAATTATTTATAAATTTGGTTTTTTATACTAAAAAGCCATCAAAAACATAATTTTTGATGAAAAATTATATTGCTGTCATAAACACACCTAGTTTTAATCACTATATCCTTTTTTTTCTTTAACTAGAAAAATATTAGTTAGCAGAAAATATTATTATTTTCATTTGATTTATATCTTATGAAATTAACACAAAATTTATGAAATGATAAAATATATATATATAAGTAACATTTTATTAATTATCTGTGTTTCACAGACACTTTCCTTAATTATACATATATACATATATTTACCTAAAATAACTTAAAGGTCAAACCTCTTCTTATTAAACAAATTTATTCCCTTTAACAGATTGTAACTCACCAACAGAGGATATTCATGATATTAAACAGCTTAGGAATTGAAAATGGACCTGTAGATATTGCTGGACCTGGAATGGACGAGGCTCGGGACTTTATGCGAGCGAATGGGAAAAAGAAAGAGGGACAAAGAAACGTTCTACCACCTCAAATTTTTAATGAAGAGAAATACTGTGGAGTAAGTACTTTCCCAAAGCTTTGACAGCTCATAATGAAGAGTAAACGAGTTGATAGGTGTCTCATAAACATATAATGATATATACTAAAGAATGATACATGCTCTTATTTGCTTCAAAAATTGTTTATTTTGCAAATTAGGTTAGAGGAAAAATATCGTAAAATTATAATATTTTTCATGCATATTTACGTAGATAAATGATATTCTGACTACACATAAAAAATATACAACAACAAATTTGCATTGTGTTTTTATCATTCTCTGGAAAAGCATGGAGTCATCAACCTGTTTATTTCTCAAGGATAAAGTTGTCTTCAAGTGTATAAACGTCGTGTCGTTATCTGGTCCTAAGTTATAAAGTAAATTTTTAATTGTTAGTTAAGGGTTTCATTATGAACCGCGTTCAGTCAATTTTGAATAAGGGATTTTGCGAAACAATACTAAATAAATCAATATAGCTATATTTTAATATAATTCGTGGAGCATTATAACAATCAAGCTGACATAGTTCTCTATATGCTAAAACACAATCTTCATTATGTCTTGGGTTATGTCATTTGTAAACCATTTATTCTATTAACGTTCAATCTTAAATAAATTATTTATCCTGAATCAATACTTTTTAAAGGGTTTATTTAATGACAATATTATATTATAAGGATTATAAATGGGGCTAAGTAAAAAAAATGAATGCTTGACTAAACAGATCCATTAACAGACAAAATCAAGACAATAGAAATTAAATTCACATTTATTTTGCATAATATAAAACATCCTCATCATGAGGTGAGCCGACAATGATGATCCCATAATAATTTCAATACTTCACTAAATACTATCTTTCAAGATCAGAGGAATATGAATGGAAATGGAATTTAATACTCTTTGTGAAAGGCTCTTAATTTTTTTTTCTCTTACGTTCATCAATCAATATAGAAAAAAAAATATAAATACATAGAATGTCTTTATATAACATAAGCCATTAATACTTTTTTTTTTCATTTTACATACTTCATACCTATATGATCTTATGTAACTCAACTTACTTTAGTATTTCTTCTATTAGGACTACGATGACTTTGATATCGCAAATGAGGATGACTTATTAGAAGAATTTTTGGGAATCCCTAAGAAGGCACCTCTTGATGGTCCCACAGCAGGTGGTAGTACTGAGGATGATCCATCTAAACTTCCAAAGGAAGATGAAAACGCAGAAACTGAGTAAGATATTTCTTCTTACTTTTATTAAGTCAGTATATATTCAACAACTATTTGATTTGAATGACAAAAAAACAATACCTCATACAAAATAGACTTTTCCTAAATTGTTGACGAAAAATAAAAAATTGATTCATTCGAAGAGTGTGAAATGACGATAGTGTGTTTTTTGTATGGTTATTTGAAGAAAGCTGATAAAAAGTTCTTAATCCATTATTATTTATTTATTTCTACAAAAATTGTTTATTTATTTATATGCTTCAATTGCAACTGCTTTATAAAATTTTATTTTTATGACATCCAACCTTTAAAAAATATATTTGATAGCTATAGGCTCTTTACTTTAGGCTCTATCACCCATTATAGCAATTTGAATTTATAGTTCCAAATGCTAATATTTGTAAAATTATGATATTTCTGTATGTCCTTGCATGGGACCATTGCTTCATAGTTTATAACTTTTCACTCTCAAAATAAAGTTATTAAATCACACTCAGACTACACAGTTTTTGCCACCTTAATTTTTTTTAGAAATTATAATAATAATAGTTTTCTCACAGATTTTGAAAGTGAGGGACCCAGTAAATGGAAAATAACTTCTAAAATGGCACATATAGATTTAAAAACATATTCCAGGGACAATTAAACAAATTTTAAATATTTTCGAAATTCTTGTAAATGAAAAAAAAAAAAAAAGGTGAGGGGGGGGGGGCTACGCTCCTCTGACCCTTCCTGTTATGTACTCCCTGAGTTATATTTGTACGACACCACTGACATGTGTGGAACTCCTATTACAAACTTTCCAAAATGTGCAAAATTTAGGCAGAAAGAGTAATTCAACTCTATACATTTTATAGAACAAACCACTTTTCAAAAAATGAAGGAAAAAGTATTTTGTAAATAGAAACAAAAAATATGTCGGCTACTTTTTCAGTACATTTAGAATCTTTAGTCTATTCAAAATATTGTTGAGGATAATTAATTAATTTTTAAGAGTTAACAGTTTCTGAAAAAAAAAGACTTTTAGGATATCTTAAAATAAGTCTGTCATACAGTCTCCAAAATTGAACTATTAAATGAAATTAAAAACCCCCGAGTCTAGTAAAAAAGATTTTTTGTAGAAATCCCATATTTTTTGTTTTTTCTGCGTTTTATTTAAGATTCCTTCTTACTCAGCATGTAGTCTCAAAAAAATCATTGAAGTGTCTATGTATGTAAGTTGAATTTATTTGTACGTCCCATGTGACCTGTTTTCTCAAATAAAACAAATGGGTCAAATAAGAGTTTTATTTGTTTTTAATTTACAGAAAAGATGAGGACGAATCACTTAAAGAAAAACCTGAGGAAGTTCCATCAGAAGTAAGTTCCATAATCATACAAACATGACACAATTTTCGTACCTTTTTTTCTGTTCAGTTTATATTTTGATTATTTTTTTTAAGAATCTAATACCTTCTTTTTTTCTTCATTTCAATTGATTTTAAATGAATTAATGTCGTTTATCTTTAAATACATGTAAAAAAGATATCAAAATATAGAAAAAAAGACATGTCAAAATAAAAGTAGACTGGTAATATTGTGTGAAGATCTATCAAAGTGATAAAATAATCAATTAAATTCCTGTATTATATTTTATATTTATAAACTCTTTCGATTAGTTCAGTGTAGACCGCCCTTTTTTTAATTTAATTTGAAAGTGTAATTTAAAATTACGTGGCTGTTGTCCAGTCACAGATATCTGTTCATATAAAACGGTAAATTTGACTCATTAGAGAGAAACATAGTAATAATGTTGTTATGCTATGTAATATTCATCTCTTGCTTTACATCATAAGAAGTTACGTAGGTGTGACATAGATTTAAACCTACACTTCTAAGGTATAAAGTTTTTTTTTCAGAAACCGCATAAACAAAATCATATCCTTGCTATGAGATAAACAGCCTGATGTATACTTTTTTTGTAGATATAAGGGTGCATAATGGCCTATAGTTTGTAAAAAAAAAAATTTTTTAAATATATTTCTCAATTTTTTTCTTTTTCACCCCAGTCTGCTTTTATGTTCACATATCACATGTATCGAATTTTGATATCTATTCAATATAATATGAAGTAATGTTACAAAAGGGAGAGAGTATCATTGATTACCTGGTGTAGACACGTATGCACATATCACACCTCTTTAAAAAAATAACTTACTTTACATTACATTGTCAACAAATTACCTTCATTTCTTTTTCTTGAATGTATGTATGTTATATTATACAAACTCCTTTTTGATATATGCATTTATAACAAAAATATACTTTACATGCGTTTCAGAGAAGTAACAAAATAAATAAAGTAATTAGGGTCATGAATCTACAAATGAGTCAACGCATTACATTTTTAATGCAAGGGTTGCAAAAGCTAATTGTGTTTTATTCATATATATCATTAACATTTAATATACATAATTTAATACTCACAAATGAATCCATTCTGCCTACTAACGAACTTGTAATAGCCAGAAGAGCCTCCAAAAGAGCCAGAGCCCACGGAACCTGAAGAAAAAGTCGAAGAACCTTCAGAGCCAGAAGTTGTAGAGGACCCAGTAGAAGAAGAAGACGCTCAAGAAGAAGAAGAAGGACAAGTGCCAGAGTCTGTTGAAGAGCCGAAAGTCCAGGAGGAAGAAACAGGTGACTCTTAATTACTTTGATGTAGAATTAAAGAAATGTAGATAATAATTTGAATGAATTGCTTGTGCTTTGGGTTCTTTAGTTAGAAAATCTTTGAGTATTTTTTTTACTGCTCGAAAAACTTGCATGGTTTTGATTTAGTATGCAACATGATCATTGTTTTGTATAGACCCAAAAATATATGATAGTGCAACGCCTAGTTATTTATTACAATCACCATTTGAAATGCTCATAAGGTCTAGTACAGTGCTTCTCAAACTGTGGATTGCGTCTCATAAGAGAAGTCTGCGAAATGATTTTCAACAGTTTTTAGAAAAAAATATTGTTTTAATATAAACCAAATGGAAAGTTATCTTTCTTGGAATGAGATAGAAGTGAAGCAGATATGCTCAAATGCTATATGAAGTTTAAAAAGCACTGGTCTAGTACATATGTAGATCCTATTTATTTCTTCTGATATCCAAGTTAGCATATTTAACGTAACCTAGATATCAAATTAATATATACCAAATACAATGGAAATTTTAATTTAATTATAAAGTCAAATTTTATAGCTTTCCAATACGTACTAGAATTAGTTTGTTAAAGAACTTGAATAAAATAGCATCACGGTATATAGTTTTTGTTTAATTTTTATCAATTGCGTTGGTATACAGAACATTAATTTAAGGCATCACATCTTGACTTCCCTTGATCGAATAAACTAATCAAATGCATGAATTAAGTTGTTTTTCTAATTTAATGCGTCGTAGTTGAACTATTTTATATAAATAAAAGGAGAATACTAATACAAAAAGCCATACCTATTCCAGTCATTCCTCATTGGAGGTCAGGATAACAAAAAAAATGCTTAACTATTAAAACTACAAGTTTGTAGACAGGATCTAATGATTGTCGTCTACATGTAACGTCATTGTGGTATACTTTGACATATTTGGGAGGATAATTTTAGCGATTTTTTTGCACATAAACGCTACTTTACTTAATATAATTGACAAAGTTTGACAAGCAATCGTGCAACCCTACCTATAAGTAAATTAAATAGGTTAAGTGAATCAAAAAATTATGAAACTGCAATTTACAATGTTTAAATATCAGAAAATACGACGTCAATTGTCGTATATATAAAATATATTTAACAAGCACACAACCCCTATAGAGATACATAGAACAATAATTCTGCTTCATAATATACTCCCAGGCGTTGCTCTGTCATTGTTAAAGTAATCTCAAGCATAATTATAAGGGTTAAGTAACAAACAAACACACACAAATTTAAGATTCTGCCAATGATTGTCATATAAGTGAGGAAGAAGATTTATCTGATGATGTTGAAAATGATACTAATGATACAGGGAGCTATTCTTCATCTTCTGAAGAAAGTGAAGCGATGATTGAGACAGACCCAGAGGAGACTATAAAGGATTCTCCAAATCCTGGGGATCAAATAGTAGAAACTAAAAAGAAGTATAAAACACATGAAGTTCAAGAGGAACTTTCCTTTCCAAAGGGATGCACAAAACTTCAGCCCTACTCCAGTGAAGCAGTAGGTCAGTTCTAAAAGTCCTCTAAATTATTTTTTTCTTCAAATATTTAAAAAAATTTAAAAAAAAGGGTATTATGATCAAATTGAGAAACCATTTTTCGATTTAGAAAAATTAAATGTTCATGTATATAGTATAAAATTAAATTACTATTGATCAACATAAAACTAATCCGTGCAGAAAAAAAAATCAATATTATTTTATAAGATCATATAAAATAATTAATTAATCAAAGTGCTTTATTTTTTATTTAAAATTTTGAACAACCAGAGTCAAAAATTTCATTCATTTTTTAGGATCTCTTTCCTAAACTCAGCTTTCATTAACAGTTTATTTTTATAGTTATATATTAATTCATTTTTTATGCATAAATTATTTACCGAACTAGCTGTTAAGATCAATTGTAAATCTTGCAAAAAAAAAGATACCCTATAACGTTAAAAATCAATTTGTTTCCTTACTTGAAAAACCTTAATTGTTACAAATAGACTCCCAATATCAGTTTTATCTTGTGTTACTTTTTTCATATAGAGTTTTAAAGCTCCAAAGTATATAATTCAATTACCCGATTTGTGGATCTTTTCTTTTTTTATTATTAATTATAAATGCACTCTGTACATTTTTATAAGTACATAGATAGCTCTTTTTAAATTGGAAGATGGATTCACTTAATACCTTTTAACACTTCGACAATGTCATTTTTTGTTGTATATAAAAATTAAGACTCGTTTCGGTTTTTGTGCAATACTTTTCAAAAAATATAAATATTTGGTAATAGAAAAAAATTTTTGTAAGAAATACATAAAAAAAGAAGGTTGTTTGAACAATAAAGAGATATAAATACATATAATGTAGCTTTCTATTTAATGGTAAAGTATTTTCATTGTTTTTGAGAAAACTTTTTATTTTCCCTAATTAATTTCATACAAATTAAAAAGGCCTTTTGCAAATATATACAACAATAATAATTATAATATAAAAAGAGACAAATATCAATTAATGGCTAATGACTTCTTGAAGTGACATACTTTGACAACAACCAAAAAAAAAAAAACTTGCTTCTAATTTAATTTGTCATCACCTACACACATACATACATATATATATATGTATCTATATAAATAGATAGCGTGAAAAAATCTCCAGGATTGGGTTCCTTTGATGAATCCGAACAAAGAACAGGAAACTGTGGATTTAATGAGATTACAAATGCTACAAAGTTTTGGAAAGTTTCTCAAATGATGGGAACACGTAAGGATCCGTTTTAGCCTACTACCTCCTTCTAAAAACCTTTATGTACAAAAAAAAATATAAAAACAAAATGGCTATAAAAATATTAAGTAGCCGTCTGAAAAACAAAACAAAAAAAAACTTCTATATATTATTTACCCTATCTAAAAAAATCTTGTCCAATGTGAAACGTCATAGTATTTTCTTAATTATTTATTTACAACCAATCTATGTACGTATTTTGATCATACATATTTAAAATGTTTTATCTATTGTTTTTTTTTCTTTATTATTACTGTCCACATATAAAATTGCATGTCCCTTCTACTAAATGACCTTATAAAAAATCTATCTCAGGCTGTCTACCATAAAAAAACAAATTTTCTAATATGCTTAAAAAATAATTTAAGGACAGTCAACCTCTGCTATATTATAAATGGTGGTAATATAACAAAGTTTTTTGGGTTTTTTAAATGGGTTTTTACTCTCTTTATCTTCTCCTAAGCTTCTTCAATAATAAATAATTTTTGATATACATACATATATATATAAACAAAACTGCTTTGTTATTAAAGACACATTCATTTCCATGCAGTCTCATCCTCAGTCGATGGAGCACCCAATGTCAAATAGAAACCACACTAGCTACTAATAAGATCATGAAGAATTGTCAAAAAAGTTTTTTGGACTATCCTTAACAAATTGGAAGAACCATCTGCTTTTTCGTTGTTGTTATTGTTGTTATAAACTCACTCTACATCTGATTGTCATTAAAACATATCACTGCCTTTATTTATCGAAAATGAAAATATTGTGATAATGCTGTTGTTTTGGTTAATTGTTGCTAAAGACACATTGAGTATAACGTTTATTCATTTTCATTAATCAAAATGTTATCCTTTTTAATAACTATGTTATCGTTTATTTAACTTGTATCTGCATGCAACTCTGGCATTAATTGTGTATGTTATTTTTACTCAATTGGTGATTAAAATAAAGATATACCTACTTGCCTATATAAAAAACCTTTGCTATTACTTTAAGTGTTTTTTTTTTGTATTTTTAGTATATTGCATACTATTTTTAAGCCATAATAATTATGATTGAATTGATTTGTGTGAAAATTCATCGCTTTTATTTGGTTTTTGTTCTTTGGTTTGGTTCTTTTGTATGGTTTTTTAAAATTAAAGTACATTTAAAAAGTTGAAATTTAAAATATACATATACATATATATATATAAATTATTTTTGTGTTTTTTTTTCAGCATGAAGCTGGTGTAACCGCTGCTGAAGAATAAATAAAAATGCATTGTTAAAAGTTCTTCACCCTTACATTTTGTGTATAATTGGTTTTTGGTAAACTATTTAATGGTAAGTAGGGAACAATGAGTTTCTTTTGCTTCTTTCTCTCTTAAAATATGGAATTATCTAATTTCTGTTTTTTCTATTGTAGAATTTATACATCTTCCTATAAAAAACTCAGAAAAACTTAAAAAACAAAACAAAAACTTTAGAAAAATCACCTCAATTTATCAATAGGAAGATCGAATCATTCCGAGAGAAGACAAACACATCAAATCAACTCTTCTCAAAGATATGGACTCCTATTCCTATTTGCTGTCTTCTTATTAGTGTGATAGTTCAAATATACATTTAAATATAATATAGTTTTTTAACAACCAAAATCTTTAGTATTTTTTATCACATAACATCGATTTATACCAGAATGAACTTTTCGATCAGATGTCAATTTTTCAATTTATTAATGTTCTGAACTTTGATTCATGAAACTCATGTTATTTAATTCAAATATTAAGTTCTAAACAATTCTCAACTATTATCAATTGAAAAATAGGGCCACAATTGAGACAAATTGACTAACTACTTATTTTGGACCTTTTTTACTTTCTCTATTAATACAATGATTATTACTTTGTTTTTCACGACCATCTTCCTTGCACTGAACAAAAACACAATGTCTCTATTCAGCTCTTTTCATCTATTGACTAATTTAAAGGAGCTGATTCTATATATTTATCATTTTTAAAGGATTTGCATGTCTAAATGTACCTTATAATGGCAAAACCATTTTAAGATAAAAAACCTAATTGAAAATTAATGAAAGTCGAGGTTTTGTGCGATTGAAAAAGATCATGTCTGTAATAATAATGCTATTCATACTATTTCAGCAGTCTTTTTTTTTACCCTTTATATCCCTTATCCAGTTATAAAAGTTGATTAGTGTAACTTGAGTTAACTCAAGTGCTCCATAGTTGGGAAAAATTATTTCTTCTTCCCCTATTTTGAAAAGGAAAGTTTGTGAGGTACAATAAAGAACCTATCGTATTATATGTATCCATGTCTTAAATATCTACAAAAGTTATAAAAACTATGATTATTATTAAAAATGAAGAACTTGAATAAATATTATTCTCAAATGTTCGAGATTATACCATAATTGACAGTCTTTTATAAATTATCAATTACATTTTTACCATTTTCCCTGTTTTCAAAAAAAAAAAAAAAAAAAAAGAAGAAGAAAGATACTGCCCATATGTGTAGTGGCAGAATACAAAAATCTCGGTGTGTTCAAACTCATTCAAAAAATTGACTTTTTCCTGAGAATAATTTTCCTTAAATTCTATTTGTGAAAGTTTTCGATTAGTTAATTGAGGGTCCCATTTGAACACTAATACAAAATTATTTTGCCATCATTTTCCTGTGAACACTCCTTCAACTCACTCAATATACAGACCGTAATAAATAGTAAAGTAATCATGAGTAAAGGAAGAAAGAAGATTCATTTCTTTAAATTGAATGACCGACTTCAACTTTTTACCAAGTATTCAATGTGCTATTAACTTAAGGATCAAATTTACACAGCTTTGTATGAATAAATTTCTTTTTTTTAAATGATAGATCATTAAAAAATTTCAGACTTTTTACACTAACAATATCCCCTGTATAAAAAATAATTTTTGTGCTTAAGGTTATTTTTTTATCCTTGAAAATTTTAATTTCTTATGAAGTAAAAATAGCAAGAAATCGTCAAAATTACAGGATCTTTTTATGCTATTACTACACATTTATAATATCATTGATGTATTTATAGCAATGTTTACTATAAAAACTTGCCTTGAAACAGTAAAAAACAAAAAAAAAAAAAAAAAAAACAACGTAGGAAATAAGTATTTTAGCCTCTCAAAAGTGTCATCAACATTCATTCACTATATGGTTTTATTATTTTTTAGTAAGAATTCCTAAGAAGTTGCACTTATGAGACATAAAAAGGCTTATCATTTAAGATTAATAGATGATATTTGATATTCATATACTTAGAATCAAAGCTGATTAGACTAATAAATGTATATATATATAATGATACTGTATATTTTTTGTCAGCTGCTTTTTTTCTCCTATCATACATTAACTTTTTCCCTGTTTAAAATAATGGATTCAAATTTTATACCTATAAAATCTTGTTAAGTTTTGAATATTTCACATATGGGGTTTGTCCAAAACTTTAGATAAAATGGTGTAATGAACCAATTGATATGTAGGTACCTATGTTGTCAAAAATTTCATTTTCCTTCCTGAGAAAAGGTCGATAGAATGCAATAAAGAGTGGTATACCTAGAACGGTGTCTATACAACAAACACTGTATTGCTCTGGTCAGCTATTGATATTCTACTATTCTTGGCCCTTATTATCATCGGTTGAGCTCAAATGAAGTTTTGTTGTTAAGCTATTAAGCAGTTAAATTAACTGTTTTGGGTCTTTTTATCTCTCTCTCTCTCTCTCAAGAGAAAAGATTGATTATTACGTGGATAGAAATAAAAAGACCATTAAAATTATGATTTTGAGTTCGGAATCTTTATTTTATAATGACTTTTGATATATTATGACTATTTTAGCGATATACTTATATAATATATATTATATATAAAATCTACATGAACAGCGTTGAGATTAAAATAAACATTATATAAAAGAAAACTTGAATAAAATGTTAATTTTTTAAAAGGTGAATAATTGATAAAATACTGATATTGGTATATTAAAAATAAACCTTTAAAATATTTTAAAGAGCTATTTTGTAGACTTTGTTTCTAACTCTCATAGTTGAAAGAAAACTTTTGTATAAAGATGATATAAGTGATGAAATTTACGAGTTATAGACAAAAGTTTTAAAAGAAATAAGTTTTTTTAATATTCATTTAAAAAAAATTTATAAAGAATCTTTTGATTGTTGACTAAATATATAATTCAGTAACATTCAATTTTAATTACTAAATGATTAAAAAATTTAATAGACCAATAACTCCCAGAATGTGAATGACCCACTATAGAAAGGAATACAAATTTTTGTCATCTATATATACAATTTAAATAGAGAATCAATAAAAAAATTAATGCAATATAACCCTTGATAATGGATTTAACCCCATAATGAGCTTTTCAAAATTTCCAAAAATCGATAAAAGTATTTTTTGCATAATGACAAAATACTCTTTACTCATTGTGGCTTCAATAATGAGTCACAAAATTTTATTTTTTTAATGTATGTACTGATTACAGATCATATTGATCTTTTTTTTCAAAAGACTAAGTCTGAAAAGAAATTAATTTTGTCCTTTTTTCCCTGCTTATAAAATTGACACTAAGAGTGAAAAAACCAACAATATGGAATTCAGTCCCAGGACTCTACATAAAAATGATCTGAGGAAGTTCTTTGAAAAAAGATGAGGATCTTTCAACAAGTTAATGAATATGACTAACTTTTAAAATTATGCCTGGTCATAGCCTGGTATGGAAGCTGATGATATAATAACAACTGATACAAGGTGAATAGAGTATCTAATGAAATTTATAGACTCCATAGACGATGTTTGATAGTTTCAAGAAGGTTGTTTTGAACAAAACAATGAAGGAAGTATTAGAATCAAATAATATTTATATGTAGATAGATTTGTTTGTCAATACCTGTCATTTTATCAATTATATACAAACATATATATTCAAATACAAAAGAAGAATTTAATATTATTGTCAATAGTATTTCAATGAATTTTAAATGTATTATTAATTAATGGCAAATTTAGATAAATAAGTTACCTACACCTAGTTGGAAAAGAAATAACTTTTTTGAACAAAAAAAAAATTTAAAAAAGAAAGATATGTTACACATCTTGATATAATTTTTAAAGTTTGGTGTGTAGAAAATAACACCATTAAAAGATATTATTCAAATGAGTCCATATTAGAATTTTATGTCGTTTTATAAACTTATTATGATATTTTACAACTATTTTGATCTAAAAACTATAAAAATATATTTAAATTGACCTTTATTCAATAGCCGACCAGGATGTTCATGCTTAACACATGCAAAAGCATAGGAAAATGTGCAAAAACATAAAAATATATACAAAAGTGGTTTTTTGAAAAGGTCTAATAAACATGCAATAAATGCACATAATTTAAACAAACAAAATTATGACTTTGAAGCAAAAATAAATGAGCCAATCAGTCTAAAAAACAATTCAAATGAAAAATGAATTTAATAACTGTTGGAAAAAAATATCTAAAGTTACAAATGAATCTTTGAGCCTTGCTGTCAAATTTTTGGACCCAAAATGTGCTTTGATTGATAATATAATATTTTATAAAATTAATAGAAAAAAACCCCGATGATAATTATCGATTTTTATTTTTTCTGCAGATAGTTTAATGTTGATGTACTACATATGTATATTATTAGTTTTCTCATATCACTTCAAGGAGTGCTTTTCTCTCCTTTACTTACATTATTTTTATCTAGTTACAGCTGATACTGACAATTTATAGTCATTTGCAAAAGTTTAAAACCACCCAATAGCATTTCATGTGTTTCCTTATAACTTGTATTTTGAACATGCTATGAACTTACTTCTACTGGCTCTGAGTAATAAGTTTACCCATCAACTGCTAAATTAAACTTAAAACATATTGTCTTCAATACTATAAATATTACAGAGTATACATATTTTAAAATTAATGCCTGGCACTTATATGAGTGAACTAGTAAAATCGACTAATTTGTGACAGTTTTAGTTAATCAGTAATCGGCAGAAGTTACCAATTAATTACAAACAATATTTGGTTTCCTTAAAAAATAAAATCTAATTTTTTAAATTAAAAAATAAAAACTGTACTGTAAAGTATGTGACACTACCTCTAACTATCATTTATTGTTAAAAAAATGTGTGAAGCCATTAATAATTTAAAACTGAATTCACAACTTAACAATTTTCAAAAAGAAAAAATCTAAGACGTAATTTTGCAAAATATTGACAGATAATCGACCTGCTTGGCTAAAGTGTATGAGAAAAAGCAGCCATATTTGGGTTTTTGTTTAGTTTTCAATAGTTAATTTTAAAAAAATTCGGCTTATTAATTGATTTAACTCCCAAAATATGGAATTTGAAAATTAAGAAAGAATGGTGAAAGACTAGAAAAATAAATAATTAATTTTACAGTTCTCCAACTGAGATAATACTGGAGTGAAAAACAATTACTGGTAGTCTCTTTTTCTTAGCAATATATGAACTTATAACGATGTTATTTAATATCCAATCATCCCTGTTCAAATTTTATTTCCTTTCAATTGGAGAGTTCTGAATCACAATACACAACAGATCTAATTCTACTTGGACTTTTAAAGGGATGGCTAGGAAGAACAAAATCATTGGAGGTAGTAGCGCTGTCGAATTCCACGACTGCTACTTTTGGTAACTAAATGACTAGTAGCTATGAACCTTTATAAACTATGTTCTCATTCAGCTGTAGCCTTCTATGTAAAAACCCTTCACGCTCCTTGATTTGGACAGAGTTCTTATGTCATATTATAAAGTATTAATTCTCAATACCCGCGAAATATTTAGTGTCTTTCAAATGAATTGTAAGATTTTTATAAAACTTTACAATCCAAAAAATAGTCTGACTATGAACATTACTGAGTCATGAGCAGACTAACCATATATGTCTTTATATTATTTTATTCGGATCTATCCGTATTTAATTTTATTGTGTATCAGTATATGTGCAGTTTTATCGTGTGTGTTTTTTTGTTTTGTTTTTTACTTTTTTGTTAATTGGCAAAATTTATTTAATGTTTTTATTTTATTCTTTATTTATAACGATTAGCTTGGTTTTATAGAAGAGATCCATTTATAAATTAAAACGTTTATTTACCTATGTATGTTATATTTTTGATTTCCTTTATTTATTTTTTGTCTAATGTCATTTGTTCATATTAAATGAGATTCTTAATCGTAAAAATACAAAGTGATAAAATTTTATCCAATGGATTTTTATTCTTTAGTATCCCTATGTACTCCATTTTAAAAACCCTTCTAAAAACCAAATGAAAAATTGGATTTTTATATATTTTCTGTCTTTTTTACTTGATACAAAAAACCCTGAAGAATATTCAAATGCAAAATTCAGAACTATGAGAACAAATTTCGAAAGAAAAAAATCATAAAAATATAATAAATGAGTCATTATTTTTTATTAAGTTCCTTATTTACTAATTTGATGGAGGCATTTTCTGTGCATAGGAACATTTTCATGATTAATAACTCTAATTATTGTGGTCAACATTTAAAGTCCTATGGGGCATAATTATAATAAAAGTAATTTAGTTTTGCACATTAATTTCAAATCTGGAACATTTTTTTTTTGAGAGTCTGACGGTTTTTGTGAAATCGAACACTACTTTTTAGCTAATTTGGTCTATTTTCCAGCTCCAACTTCAATTTAAGCCTAGAAGGATACTCATTTTGTGCATTAAAAAATGATGATCCGCTAATGTATTTAATACAAATTCCATTTCCAGTCTTTATTTTGACCTAAAGGGGATCTTAGGAGCAAAAGGGGAGGGAGTAGGCCCAAAAGTTGGCCAAAACGTTTGTACTTAAATAATTTCTTGAATATTGCATAAAATGGATTAATAAAATGTGTATTCAAAATCTTTCAAGCGAGATGTTAAGCACCCGATAAGAATCCTTAAGTAAGAAGAAATCGTTCATTTAAATGTGTAAACTTTCATCCAATTTTGAGCAAAAATCTGCTAAAAATCAATGACTTACGGTTAAGCTACTAAAAAAACAACGGCATTAGTAGAGCACAGAAGGATTTCAGCTGATTTAATAATTCTTCTGCGCGCTACTACTTTTGTAGCTCTACTGTGAATCTTTAATTTAATCTTATAATGTTTATTTGCGATTTTTTGATCGAATTTAGATGAAAATTTACGCATATAGATGGACAATTTCTTCTGGGTTAAGGATTCTTCTCGAGTGCTTCCAGGCTTCTAGTTCAATTTGAAGTTAGGACAAAAAAAAGCTCAAAAAGTAGGGTTCAATTTTTCGAAAGCTCTCAAAAAAAAATTACGGATTTGACATCAGTGTGCAAAACTGAATAACTTTTATTATACTTATTTTTAGGATTTTTGACATTTTAAATTTGTTGACCTGTGTTATCATCAAAGCCCAGAATAGTTTAATCGAAAAATGTCTCTAATAAACATTAAAGATCATTAGTTGAAGAAGAGGAATGATCTGTGGGACACTCAATTTTGAGGGTTTTTTTAAATTTCCTAAATATTTTTTTCTCAAATATTATATGGCATGCTCCGAGTCCATATAAAAATTATTTGAGTTCATCAGCTATGGTTTATCTCATTTATGTATTTGATGTATTTATCTAAATATATATATATATATATAGGTATTTAATTAGAATGGAGTATACATATGCTATTACATATTTCGAGTAACGTGCAAGAGTTATTTAAAATTCCTAATTAAATGAAAGCATTTTATGAAATGAAATTGATGCCAAGTGATTCTTTTTATGAGTAGAGGCAATAAAAGTGAATGATTTTATCCTTGCCAAGTAACTATGAATGTATTGGAGGAAAATGAAAGGGGTAACATTTGTCATTTGCATATATTTTGCTTTCACAATGACATTGAAACCTTCTTCAGATTTTTTTATATATTTATAGCACAAGGAAGCAATTGCAAAGGGGAAATTTTTGGACATTGAACTAAGATTTAAGCTGATTTTTTGTATTAATTTAAAAATTGATCTCCATTTTTTGTCTCATAAGAGTGATTACTGAGTAACTTGCAATAAAAAAACCAAGATGCTTTATTCTCAGATAAAAACAAAGTAAAAGTAGAATTAATTTTTGGTCTTTTTCAAACAAAAAGTCCATTTGTGAAATTTTTTCTTGTCTTCTTTAATCACACATAACATTCAAAGGAAAAATTGCAGATTGAAAAGTTATCACATGGATATTGATATCTGTAGCAGAAAATTCAAAAATTATCGCAATTTCTCTCTCACTGGTTTAGTTCCTGAGAAATCTGAGTTTATAGCTATTACCGTTCATAGGAATTTTTTAACAACAAGACAATCAATAAATTAAACTGAAAGTTATGTAAAAATGTTGAATAATTCAAAAAATGTTTATTTATCTTGCTCTGAATTCAAGATGTTTCCTTTTTAAGGCACAAAAATAAGGAAAAACGACAATTTACTTTTGACCCTAATAACTTATTCATCATTCACAGCAAAGAGTTATATCATATCTATGTATTAAAAAATAATCCATCTATTATTTAAAGAAATATTTATTTAAAAAATATGATATCCTTCCATATATGGCGATAAATAGATACTCAGATTGGAACTGTGATATATAAAGGAGTTCATTCATCGAGGGTAGATACTTTAATATAAAATAAATATTTTAAATAAAGCAGGATACGACTAATAATGCGATAAGTATATATATATATATATATATATTTATGATATTGTTCGTTTTCCCTAGTTAAATATATAAAAAGCAATCATTATAATACAAAAACAAAAACAACAAATAACAAGTGAGATATTTTATTTGAAGGAATGGTCAATGATATCAGTATACCATGTATCAAAAGCAAACACCTTCCGTCTCCACTCTAGTTTTTTTACCATTGTAAAAGAGTTTTAAATTTCAAAGTTGTTTTGAATATGTTTTTTTAAAGTATGTTTTAAATGTGAGCAAAAATGAAAAAATTTAAAAAAATAAATTTTTCATTTTTAGTACATATGGTTAGAATTATATTTGCTGCATTAATAACAAATCCTTTTAATTTAATAAGAGCAACACTTTTTTCAAAAAAGCACTACACTAAGGATAATTCAATATTGAGTTATATGTTAATTAAATCCTTTTAGATTTCGAAAAGAGTAAAAAACCCAGGTTCTTCAAATAAAACCATTAAAAACATAAAAGATTTTTGAGCTTTTACACACATTTGATAAATTTGTAAAATAAGTAAAATTAACAATGGGTACGTTTTTTTCAAAAAAAGGAGATTAGGTTTTTTGTAAAGAAAATTACTGAATTCTTATTCATTTAATATTACAAAGGATTGTTTCAAGCCTAGAGGGGAAGGTGAAAATGGTATATTGAACTCATAATCGTGTTGTTTCATACTTTACCTAATTTAGCTATGAAACTATTACTAATATATATTTTTATTTTATTTGTGTAAATATTATACTCATGTATTGTACCATTTGTTTTCATACACAAAAAAAATATACATAGAGATTTGATATCAGCATACTAATCATTTTTTGCATTGCATGTTAAATGAACCCCTTTGTAAATACAAAATAGAAACAAAAATAAAACAACACATTCAAAGGCAAATGAGGTCAATAAAGTTTCTATATATACAAGTCAATACACAGAAAAATACATTCATCATACACAGTATGTGTCTATACATTTGAAAAGTCAAGTTTAAAGGGGAGATGCGGATATTTAAAAATAGTTGAAATAAAAAAATAAAAATACCTTTGAGAATTCAAACTTTCCTTATTTTTACAATTCTGGGTTAAGTTTATGTAGACCTCGTTATAAAAAAAAGAAAAAATATTTTGTTATTAAGATGATAATTTTGAATATAGTTATTTACTATGCAGTAAAGTATGTACATATTTTAACTAACAATATTTTCTAACTCTCACAACCTTTCTTTACTTCTACCTAAAGGGAATGAAAAACTGATCCGAAATTATTTGATAACATAACTACATATGTAGGCAATGTTCTTTCCTCTCAACATCTGATTTACAACACTTTATTTAACAGGAGGGACAGTTTAACGAGTAGTAAATATAGTTAAACCAATCAACGTTTAGAAGGTAAATAAAGGGATGAGAGCAGTAGACGAAGCGAGATTCTACAGACAAATACATTGGAGATGTTGAGAATTTGAGGATATTATTTTTAATTTGTTTTTAAAAATGCAAGTCCACAAACAATGGTGACCCCGAGAACATCAAAAATGGCTCATTACTGCTTAGTTATCTGTTGCTTTCTTTCTCTTACGTTCTGCTGATGTTTTGAAAGCTGATCATAGCGTTAATTTACAAACATAAAAAATGTTTGTTGTCAGAAGCAATTTTTCTACTTTTATTCCCCTTTATTAGTATTTTTAACCTGGATTGATTTAACTCAAATCAGCTGTTACTCAGACTCTTTCCTTAATGGAGGAGTAAAGTCTATAAGTTATAATATAGATAACAACATGTGATCTGCTCAATAACTCGAATCATATCCTTATAAAGAATAAAGAGTTCACAGTGTTGAAACAATGACATATGTAATGTAATTGGCTAACTATCAATTCACTTTGAACCATTTCCTTTCCTCGTTTAGATAGAAAGGTTGAGAGATTCAAAGAAGCGTGCATTGACTATTGATTTTTTTAAATTGAAACAAGTTCTAGTAGTTGTAGTTTTGAATTTATGTATGTATACTTGTACATTCTGGTAGAGAAATAATATCATTCATACAGTTGGAAATAATGATGTAATTGGATAATTAATGTGGGTCCTTTTTACTTTCTCTTTTTGATGGAAAGGTTGTGCATTCACAATTGAAGACTGCCTTCTATTTAAACAAAGAGCAATTGGAGAGAAGAACGTCCTTCGTAAACTACCTCTGGATTCTTTCTCTTTGTTTCCTACTCTTTCTGAAGAGAAGGTTGAGAGATAGAATAGAAATCTATATGTCTGTGGCAGCCAATTTTTGTAACCCCTTCAATAAAAGTTTTCAGAAGAGATAAAAGGGTAAAAAAAGAAGAAGTTTTTTTTAATGGATAAGGATATCATTAAATACTTTTCGTGGGGTAACATTACCAGTCTCGTTATAAATAAATACTTATTCATACAAAAAAGAAAGAAAGAAAGGTTTATAGCTCTTTTTCGATGTACATACATGTATGGAATACCAAAATACATGGGTACAACTTTTTCTTTCACTATTACATAAGTCTCCTTTCTTAATAAATGTAGAATATGTATGTATGCATGTACTTTGAGATAAAGACAAATACGATGAAATGTAAAAAATATAAAAATTCTCTGCTCATTGCACGTAGATAGAATTTTAAAACAAAAAACTGCAAGAATGAAAATAATAATAATATTTTATACTTCTTCATCCATGCCTAGAACCTTTTATTTTCTTTTTTGGAGTGAGTAAGTGGTGTTTGATTATTCATTCGGCTTATAACTCACAAAAAAATGAACACGGCTTTTCTTTAAAGAAACAGCAGAAAAAACAATCTAAATATGCATAAACAAAACGATATTCCAATTATTTCTGGGTAACGTCTTTTTACAAAATTTTACTGCTTATAATAATTTTGTTTTTTCTCCTCTTATAGGCACCTATCCCCTTACAAAGTTAAAAAAGTGTGTTATTACCATTGCTTATTTACTTACCTATTCTTGACCTATTTATACAACATAATCATGGCAATATTCTGAGATTTTTACCCCTGAAAAGTCTTCTATATAAAGACGCTCCCTCTAAATTCTTGAACAAATTCAAGAGAGATAGCTTGACTTTATTAACTCTTAACAAAGATAAGAGTCAATTATTCAATTGAGACGTCTTATTGCCAAAGATTAAGAGATCAACAAAAATATATGTATACGTCTTAAAATTGAACCTCATTGGATTTCATTTATGATCATTTCGTTTGGTTTCAAATGAGTTGTCACTATCAACGTCGTTTATTTATTTTATTCAAGCCAAAATCCCCTTTTCTGGTAGGAAAGAGGCATTTTTCCATGGATAATGCAAAACCACAAACTTCAAAAATCAAAATAACTTTTGATACAAAAAAAAAGGGATTCACACAATTTGTTATTATTAAGAAAACTGATGATTTCCAGTTTTCATAAATGAAACTATTACCAAGCAAGTTTTTTGGGCTCTTTGTGAGATTCAAGGTGGTGTAGGAGGGAGTTACAAGATCCATGAATCCGGAGGCCGTCAATGAGGAGGATAATATATAGAGAAATACTACCGTTTCGTATACGTAGGTAAATATAGTCTCTAAATTTGTTATGTATAGCCTAAAACACATTTCTAAGCAACTACCTAGTCTTTATTCTCAACTTTTCCCCTCAAGTTAAAAACATTCTTTTTTCTAAGAAATTCATATATAGTATAATTAAAGGAACATAATGATATTTATTGTACCTTTTAACCTTTTCTTCTATAAGACAAAGGATATAAAAATATCGAAAATTAGTTTGTCAACTACGTCACTCTCACAAAATATTTAACTATTATTTACTTAATAGTAGGGATACAGCCACTGCTTCACAAATCTCAATATAATTTCAACAAATCAATAATCAAGACACTAATTAGAGTTTTTAAATTGTTGACAATATGATGTCAAATAAATTGGATATGGGTAATTTCAAAAAAAATTTGATATGCATATGATGGTTGCTTACATATGGTTAAAATGTCATTGAATATTCGTCAGAATCAGAGTCCAAGTTATCAATACTCTTTATAAAAACTTCAAGTCCCTTTGTTCGTTCCCTTATTTCTACCGAGCATCACGGTCAACCAGGAGGACTAGGGGCAGGGTGGATTAAGGGTAACTTGACCCAAAAAGTTCGTAGGCTATATCACGTTGGCTTTTGATGTTACTTGAGATCGCAAGAAGCTGATTTTGAGGCTGAAATACGATTTAAAAAGCTTAGGAGACTATGCAGTCAAGAGTTTCGGAAAATGATCGATTTAGGATGTTTAGATAGGTTAAATCAAATAACTTTTACAAAGTCATTTGACTATAACATTGAAACGGCGTGCCACAGGCCAAATGAGATAACAAAATAGATTGGTAGGAGGATATATTGACTTGCCCTTTATTTTCATATATGGTAAAGTGATTACTCCTGATTTATTATAAAACTTACTCCCTTTATTCATTGAGTAAACAAATTAAGTAAAACAATTGGAAATTTTTCTATAAGTGAGAATCTTTAGCAATCACATAAACTCCCCTTCTTTTAAAACTATATGTATAAGCTTGTTAGTTGCAGATGACAAAATAAGGAGTCCTTGAAAAAATATGTCCTAACTAAAGGGTTTCAGCTAATTTCGTAATCCTTTTGCGTGCTACTATCTAAGTAGCTCTACCGTGAGTCTTTGATTTCCGAGCGAATTTTTGCTACAAATTGGATGAAAATTTACACCTTTCGATGGACGATTTATTCTTAATTAAGGAGTCTTATCAGGTGCTTGACATTTTGTTTGAAAGCTGTGGGTCTCAGCTCTTGAATGCATTCCTTATTAATCCATTTCATGTAGTATTTAAGGAGTTAATTAAGTACAAAGGATTCTCCCGTCCTCTACGCCCCCAAGAGTCCATATAGGTCAAAATAAACACTGGAAATGTAATTTACATTAAATATGCTAGCGAATCAACATTTTTAATGCACAAAATGAGTATTTTTCTCTGCTTAAGTTGAAGTTGGAAAATGGGTCAAAATAGCTCAAAAAGTAGGGTTCAATTTCCCAAAAACCGTCGGACTCTCGAAAAAAAGAATTACAGATTTGAAATCAGCGTGCAAAAGTAAATAACTTTTATTATACTTATATCTCTTTGAATTTTTGACTCTTGACCAGTGTAATTTATACTAAATGTGTATTTTTGCATCCTCCTAAATTAATCTAAAATAAGTGTACATAAGTAATAGAGACATACAGCAATAGCGCACGTCGTGTAATTGCACTCAGCAAATTTCCCAACTCTACCTATGATATATTTGTAACCCTTTTCTTTTGAAAATCCAGTTATTAATGAGTATTTTCTTGTTCCTTATTTTAACTTTTTATTTGATTTCCACATTTATTTTCGCTATACACACATTTTTTATGAAAATATTTCATTATTTTTGACTTTGAACGTTGATTTTTTTTTTAAATGTGAGAGTAAAGAGATAAAAATAATTATATACACAAAGACGGTAATGAGAACCACAAAATGTCTTAACAATTTATTTTTTTAATTATAAACTTTTCATGGTTTCATCAAACTTTGCTTGTTTCTTCTAAACAAGTTAGTGCTCTACTTTAAATAATATTTATTTATTTATTTCAATGGAGAGATAAAAAAAATATATAATTCAAGGTTAAAATGATGCTCACCTATTTGTTTGGGTAAAATACATGAGATACAAAATTAAAAAATACTCAAACATTGGTCAATGAGAAATATGTATAGAAATCCTTTTAAATGAGTTAAGAGTTATGAAAATCCATATGAAAGATTTCAAGTTAGGATTTGAAAGAAAATTAACAGAGGATTAAAAGCCATGGATTCTTTATTACTCGTAATACGAGTTCTATATTGTATCTGTTTCACCTTTTTATAATAATTTATTTGGGAAATTTTGTGAGTTGTAAAATAGGAAATATGATTTATTATTTTACACATTTCTACTCTGAATAGAAAATTCAATTTAAAAATAAGTTGAAAATAAAATAAAAAATAATAATCATCTTTTCAAAAATTCTAAGAAAAAATGAAGTAATTTTTTTATCTCAAAATGTCCTTGACTCCAAAAGGAACTTATATTAAAAAACAACCGTACAATTTGTAATGTTGAAAAGTTAAATTGTACACTTTTAGACTCATATGTATATGGAAAATGTATGAGAACATATTCTAAAGAAACAAATTGTTTTAAGTACTTTTTTTAACTTAACAGACATAATAAATTAAGTTAAATTTTTTTTTTTTTGAAATGTTAAGTATTTAATAGTTTTTGCTTTTAAACAAATAACACTGATCAATAGTCAAAAATTCTAAGGCGTATAAGTATAATAAAAGTTATTTAGTTTTGCTCGCTAATTTCAAGACTGTATTTTTTCCCCCCAAGAGTCCGATTGTTTTTGAGAAATCGGACTCTACTTTTTGCACTAATTAGGCCCATTTTCTAATTTCAACTTCAATTTAAGCCTAGAAGGATGCTCATTTTGTGCATTAAAAATATTGATTCGCTAGTGTATTTAATGCAAATTCCATTTCCAGTCTTAGTTTTGACCTAAAGGAACTCCCTAGGGTGTAGAGGGTGGGAGTAGACCCAAAAGTTGGTCAAATCCTTTGTACTTAAATAAATTCTTGAATATTACATAAAATGGATTAATAAGGGATACATTCAAGAGATGAGACCCACAGCCTTAAATTGAGATGTCAAGCGCCCGATAAGAATTCATAACTAAGAATGGATAAATTTTCATTCACTTTCGAGCAAAAATTCGCTAGAAATCTAAGACTTACGGTAAATCTACTTAAGTAGTAGCGCGCAGGAAAATTTCAGATGGTTTCTTAATCCTTCCTAATCATCAAAAATTAGAGATTTGAAATCAGCGTTTAAAACTAAATAACTTTTATTATGATAAATCCTCTAAGGATTTTTGAAAGTTCAAATTTGTTGAGATTTCTAAATAGCCTAAAATATAGACAATGATATAAAACGGTCTCACATAAATTTATAAAGTTTGCTATGCTTCTAAGTTTCTATTGAGAAACTCTCAATATATACTTGCTTTTGCAAACAAATGATTTCCGATATTTGAAGTTATATGCAAAAAAAAATTATTTTCAAGTTATATTGCTTAAAAATATAAGATGGAAGGTTTATTTAATATATAAATTATGATATTTCATTGAATAATATGAATAATGACTAAACTATAAGATTTTAAACAATAATATCATTTTTTATGTACAAATTACATTAATTTCGAGTTTAAAACGAGGTTCATTATATATATTTTTGAAAATGCTAAACACTTTTATTCATTGGTTTTTTACTTGTCAGATTGTTTTAGAAATGAAAAATAAATATTAACATTATCAATTCGGAATTACTTTAAGCTCAAAATAATTAAAAATCAGATTTTGCTTACATAAATAGGTTAAATAAATATCTCAAAGTAAATGATAAAAGTAATTAATCATTCAAAATGATTGAGGAAAAACAATTTGTGTAGATACCACAATCTCATTTTAACGACAAAGTTTGTTCCCTTGCAAGATTGGTTCATAAAATATTCAAATTTGAAAGGTAGTGGGAACTACTAACTTTTAAAAGCACTGTGAAGAGAAAAAATTTCATATCACATGGGTTAATTATTCAATTAAAAAATTTGCAGGTAATATAATTATGTTTATAGAAAGTTCATTAGATTATAAGATCAAGAGACAAATTAAATTACTTCATAGACTAGTAACAAAATTATATCTGACAAGTTAAACTTAACAATTTGTTCTAAACTTTTGTTAATATTAACTTCTTAGTTTATCTTTCGGCAAATGAAAAACTTTTGTATTCTTCTTTTTGTGTGTGCAAAAAGTCATAAAATAAAGAACTAAGAACATGTACGTACGTACATAATACATGATTTTGATGATATTTTTGTTGTTATCTTGTCAAAAGAAGCTCAACATCTCAAAGTCCATAAACACATTCATGATTTTATTAGCTTATTCATTCATTCTAACATTTCCTCCAATGGTATGAACAAGAATAATAAGTAAAGAAAAATGTGTTTATTAATTAAAATTTTATTATAAGTCTACGTTGATAGAAAATTTTAAGAAAATCATGAATAGAACATTTTATTTTTATTGTCAAGACTTTATAAATGTAAAAACATCGGGATGATTAAAAGTCAATTGCTACATAGTTTTGGATAAATGAAACTTGCAAAATGTGACAATGGGAGACGTTGATTTTAGTCTAAAAAGTAAAGTATGAAGACATTTAAATTTGTCTTGGTAGTTTACACCAAATTGTCATAAATTTCAAAATAACCCCAATTTAAAAAATGGTTTGGTTATAGCTATTATTCCTGAAATATATTCATGAACTATTGAACCGTTGATCCATATTTATAAATAAAAAAAATAAATTGGGAATTATAACTCCTATGTTAATTTTTGTTTTAGATTGATTTTGTGCTGACGTAACATATGTGTAAAAATATTTTATTTTTTATACCATTACAAAGTAATTTCTTTATAAATAAAGAATATTAGAGCTTTAAAAATAAGACTAAAAAAAATAAATAAATTTCACTAAATCCTTAATGTGTTTAATATAACGTTCAAATAGAGATATTTGATAAATATTTTCATAATGAGAAATAATTGTTCTAAAAACTATAGAGTCTAGGAAAAGTTGTATACAAAAGGAGCTTTTACAAAATTAGAAAGCCCCTTGTCCAGTATATAACTCTTACTAGAGATGAGGACTTGAATTCGAGGTTAAAATATTCATGCATGAATAGGAATTGAGCTTTGGGATACACACAAAATCCATCATCTCAATTTATTATCGTTAAAGCACACTAAAGTGTAAGTGAACTCTAATTTCATACTCATCTCGAAGCTAAAATACTCGAAAATTTGCCTTGGACTTATAAAAAATAACTGGCGAGCAAATTTGGATGTAAGTTGACCATCAGTTAAATATATTCCATTGGTATAAAAGAGTAAATGAAATATACAAATCCAGTAGACTTACGTTATTTTTTTTAGAATTAAAGATATGACTGATCAATAAGGTCTCAGGATTCATAGTATCGATAAAATTGATATAATTTATTCGATTTCAACTCAAAAGTCACATAAAAGTAGGAAAATATTTCAAAGATGCACCAATAGCTTTAATTCTTACGAAAAATAGGGATCCAAAGGCAGCTAGGGGGATTAAGACCCACCTTTGCGAAAATTATTTATGGGAGACTGCAAATTGAAAAATATCCTTGTACACTTAAGCAAAAGAAAAAAAAAACCAACAAAATTATGATCAAAATGTGTTTGTTATATTTTTTATTATTGGGCACATAATTAAAAACTTTAATATTTTGCTGACTATAATATTTATCTCCCCAAAGCCTAGCCAGGCCGCCATTGGATAGTATACAAAAGTTAGAAAATACATTTTTTCCGTCTTGTAAGATATAATCATAAATAAATGAAATACAAAATTAGGTAGAATTTGGAGTTTATAAATATACAACATAGAACAGCCCTAAAAAAATTAAATCATTGATTTATATGCAACTACAATTTTAATAAATGAAAAACTAATAAGTTTTATATTCCAATCCACTAGAGCTTGACGTTTTGATTATGAATCTTTAATTAGTAATGTAATCTTTTTAGACCCCAAACATGGATTTTTGTACTATATAAAATCTTTCAACTTTGAGAAAAAACAATTTAAAGATTTAAAAATTAACATAATAAATGACATCATGGTTTTTCACTCATCTACAACAGACAAAAGAAGTTTTTTTGAAGGGTATGTAATTAAATTTTTATTATTCTCAAAAAGTATTTGGGTATTAAAGGGTTAGTTTGGTAGCAATTTCATTGTAATTTCGATTTTATAGGACCAAAAATCACTCAAAATTGATATTGTAACATATAAAAATTAGGATAACTTTATTTATGAGTAACAATAATTTGATTCTTAATCATTTGAGTAGCCGATGATGTACTTCTAGAGCCATCTAGGGAATTTTTTTATGAAATGCAGAGTATTTTATATGTATATATCTATATTTTTTATTAATAAACATATTTGATAAATCCTACAGTTTTTGATAAAAAGGCTGTTGGTTGTCATAATTTGACGCAAAAATCCAATATTAAATACATTATAATCTATTCTGATCAATGTTGACATTTTTTTGGTTATGATTAGTTTTGATTCAACCTACTGCTATAAAGTCTATTGAGGACACATATACATATGTGTCCTTTTTGAGATTTTGAGATATCCCAGAGTTTAAAAAAAAATCTACACCTTAACTTAAAGTTACAAAACTTAATATAAAACGTACATAAAAGATTTGTTTCATTGACTTGTGATATTGACGTTTTTTACGCTTAAAAAAATAATAAAAAATACACTTTAATAGAGTGCTGTCAAATACGATTTTTATTTCACTTCCTATATATCAATTAAGCTCAAATAAAAAATATAATTGGTTCATCTATTTATATTTATATAACAGGATGTGAATGTTTTCTCATTATTCCATTCAAAAATATGATAAAACTGTACACAAATTTCTATGTTTATTCAAAAAAGAAAAAAAAATATCATTCTCATACTTAGGTGTGATAGTAAATTAAGCATTACTTTTGATGTATGAGAAATTCTAAAAAAATAAAAAAAATATACATATATTTAAACTGAAGAAAATGTGAAGTAAAGTGAATTACGTGAAGTAATTTTTAATCAATTAATTTTACTCTAAGCATGTAGGTAAAAAAATACTAATAGAAGAAATTGAATTGATAAATTGGAATATACCTTTAATATAATTATTTATTCATTTTGAAGAAGTCGACCATGATAACTACTAATATATATATATATATATATATATGAAAAGTACTTTGAAAGATACCTACATTTGTAGTCGCACCATGAATGTAAAAGCAATCGAAAGAAATCAAGAAAACGAGAGAAGTCCATTTGAATTTTTATGCCTCACAAATATAATCATTTATGTACCTATTTGACATAAAATAAATGATAAAACAGCTGATAAAAAAAAAGTATCTCCCTTGACATCATGATATATTTGCTCAGCAGTATAATAGCACTAAACTTTGTGTTGGCGATGAGAAATCTCAAGGATGCCTTACAAAAGAGGATCTCAAGAACAACTTACACTGTTTCTCCATTATGCAATCTACAAATAGAGGTCCCTTTGGAACTGGTGTTTTTTATCCCCTTTGCTATTTTCGTTGTCAACCATATCATATTCATCTTGTAATCGACAAGAGACTTTAAAATCGAGGATAATTGGAGTCACAAGAAACTATTAAACAATAGTTGATACATTAAAATCCATTACTGGACTTATTTCATATAGGGAAAAAATATTTTTTTTAATGAAATGAAGCTACAATATTTATTTGAGGAGCTCAAAACTAATTTTATTTGAACATATTAAAATTTAACTTTCCTAATTATAGAAATTCCTGATTTTTTAAATATGTTTACGATTGTGTCCAAAAACGTATTGTTTAAATTTGTATTCTTTTTCTTTTTAAACAAATTTTGTATATTTTTTTACTGATAAGAAGGGTTTTGTGTGCAAATATCTCATGGTCTCATAGGATATTATATAATCACACACTGGAAGAAAGAAGATCATAAACTAACTACAATGGCTCTTTTTTTGTTACTATTCATATTAACGGCCCAATATAATTGGTTGTTCTTTTTATTTTTGGCAATTTATGAACCCTCAGACTCATTATTCTAGGAAAATTTACCCTAAGATAAATTTGCTGTCAATATTTAAAAATAAACGACCAAGAAAAATAAATTACCACTAACTACTTCTTATGTGTAGATATGGAGTTCTATCCCTCAAAGTTTCAGCTTTGAATAATAAATCTTGGACTCTAGCTGCGAACGAGATCAAATATAAATTTCCTTCAAGATCAAAAAGTTATATGGAAATTATTAAAAAATTGTTGAGATTTATTTAATTGTGTTTTGTTTTAGTTTTTCCCCCCTCTTTTAATTTGATGAATTTAATGTTACATTGTGTATTTCCTTTTAGCGTTAGAGTTTTTGTATTTTATGTATTTTGAGTTATTTTTCTCTTTTAACTTTTTAAATTTCATGATTGTGCTTTGCGTATTTCCTATTTGTGTCATAACACGATGTAGTTCTTTCTTCAATGTAGTAATTTTTGACTATAAAGTCTATTTATGTATTTTTACGTAACTATTTATGGATTTCATATTAATGTTTTGTGCTATTAATAAAATAAATCAAAGATATAAGACAAGTTAGCGGATAAACAATTAATTTCATCGCAGTAATATTCAATGGACGATAGGATGCGTAGCATTTACTAGCCTTGACATAATATGACTCTAGCCCATCTTTATTATCCTTTGAATATTACTACAATGATATTGATTGCCTTGTCATATAATATATATTGAAACAAATAACCAAATAAAGAAAAAAAAAAGAATGATAAAATTATTACATAACCTGATTTCAGCTATTCTAGTTAAGAAAACTAATATTTGTTCAAGTTAGAGTCATTTAACAAAGACAAAAATTAAATTTGGAATAATAATATTAATATGTTCATGTACCTTCATTATAAATGAAGAAACAAAAAAAAATTTTTTTTAGAGTCAATATTCTTGAAGCATTATTTGATAGATTAATTACAAAATCTACTATTCGTTTTCTCATAGTAGGCAAGTTGTCTTTCCTTTTTCCATTTCAATCTTTTTCAAAATATTTTTATGCTCTAGGCTTGTAACATAGATTTGATAAGTTTTTTTTTTTTATTATTATTTTTTTTCAAATTGATGAAATACAAACAACGTACTTTTAAAAAATTTTAAAAAATTGGTACAACAGTTGAAGAAAATTATTAAGGGCAGAATGAATTTTCTTCAAAGTTTTTTTTTTGTTGTTGTTGTCCTGAGTAAATTATTTTCTAACCCACCTGTCATATCCATTTTGTATTTAGAAGAGCAGCAAACATGTTTCTGAGACAATTTGAACCAAGCATATTTGAGCATCCAAAAAATGTCAGAAGCAAAAAAATTCCTTCAAAAGCATTCTCAATTATTTCATAACCACTTCATGACTTACTACTCTAGTGCTATTTAGAAAAATAGTTCCTGAATAGAATACATCAATTGTGTAAATGGAAGAATTCAAATTATAAAAAACATAAATGAGAAAGCAGAAAAATACATTCAAAACATCACCAAGATAACAAAACACACAAAAGAAAAAAAAAATAGGTTCTGTCTGTTTGTAGATAATATATATGTTTACATATTTTTGGGTGGGGAAAAGAGTTAAACACGATAGATGTTAGTCTGAAATATGAATATAAAAAAATCAGAATTTCCCATCAAATAGGATCAAATGGACTCCTCAAAAAGTATCTATGTGATATGAAAATTGTTGCAAAATCTTCACAAGGAGTCAATTTTATATTGTTTGTTGATTGCATAAATTAGTACAAGGAGAAGAAAAGTTTTGAGGATTCGTTGTCGCTGTTCCTTGATGAATTCTTAACTCAAAAAGAATCTTACTTATGAGGTTAGTTATGCCCAAGTTAATTATACTTTATGTCTTTAACTCATATCTATATGATTACCCCACTGCATAGAACAAATTTAGTTTTTAATACAAAAAATTGACTCAAAGAAATTTGAAGAACCCCTCATAGTTCTAGTAAAATTTAAAGACAGCAGTGTATATGTTATGAATGACAATGTTATGAAAATTTTCATTTAGCCCTGAACGTGGCGTCAAACATTCTAGTTTGGGATTCCTCGCATTAAAGTTCATCTATGTATGTAATATCACAAAATACATTCCAATGTGAAAGATGCTCAAGTTAAAGGTTCAGAGAACGTTTTGTCAGTTTGACGTTATTTTCCATTTCACATTATGTTCTACTACCACCTTCATCTCCGAGTGAGTAAGGTTGAAAAGCAATAGTACTATGAGAATAAATCTAAGCCATATTTCCAATATCTGAAGAAGAGTGTGTATATGTGAGACTTTCAATTTTGATGGTGAGTAAAATTAGAACAAACTCTTTTATAACTTGTTTATAGTCATTCAAATAATGAGCTAAGATTTTGATCTCAGACTCTGTTCAGTCTGAGTATTCCTTCCATCCTCCTCGAAAAAGGAATATAAAAAGTAGTAAAGAAATATGGTATTGTATACATTTAACCGATGTCTGGTAAATTCATCGATCATCAATTCAACAATGGATAAATTCATCGACTATTTTCTCCCAATGAATACTTTTAACAGCTTAGAGCAAATTTGTTTGGCATTTGATTTTTCACATGAACAGATAAAAGTAGAAGAAATTATTATTTAAATTACATATTTAGGACTTGTATTTCCAAAAATGTACGACAACCAACTTTGAAACTCTTACAAAAACCATAAATTAGATTTATTTTTAGATTTTGCGAATTGAACATAGGAGAAACAATGGTCTAGAATGCAGTTTATCTCTATCAAATTTAATAAGAATTAAAATAATTACCGATAGATGTGAACTTGACGAATGTAAAGAAACACTCAAATAGGAAACGACAAATTATAATTAAAAGCTAGTTCATCTAACCAGAGGCAGCAATAGGTATACACGAATTTACTCTAGGCTGTTGAAAGCATTCATTAGGAGAAAAAAGTGGATTAATTTTTCCATCGATGAATTTATTCATCGACGGATTGACGGTCGATAAATTGATGATCGATGAATTTTCCTATGTAGACACTATTTAACCATAGACAACTTATTGGAAAATGTATGTAAGTTTTTCAATATTTTTTATTTGTATACATACATAATACTTAAAACTCGTATAATTTTGTTATATTGAATCTGATTTATTGATGCTTTTGTACTTATCAATATTTTGTGACTGGTTTTGGTTTCTCACTTCCAGAGCATTTAGTTTCAACAATAAAATATGCTCTATAATTGACGAATTAATAAAGTGTTATAGTTAATACTTATGTTTTGTTATGAATAGTTCATTTATAGACAAAAATCATCAGTTTATTTATCATTAATGTAACCTTTAACATTTTTCGTCATAAAAAATATTACAGTTATTTGAAGAGCAGAGAGTTTGAATGTACCTGTGAGTAGCAACTCGTCAATTGAAGATGCAGACTCTACACCTATACATATGTATTAAAAAGCTATTTTTTTTATTTTTAAAGTAATCTTCGTTAACAAAGTACCTTTGATTGTTCTTATGTGGGGTTGACTTTAACTGAACGACAACGAGGATTGTGTCAACAAGTTTTTTGCCTCAAATTTTCCATATTTTTATACCCCTCCCCCCCCCCCCCCCTGTTTGTACAACAAATCTATAGTATGTAGTAAAGATAAAAAATTAAAAGTGTCAAAGTTGCAGTTTTTGCTATTTGAACGACGTTGTCTGTCGATTCAGTACCTTCAAACTACTTACCTAAAACCAGTCCAAGACATAAATCTCAAAGATTTTCATATTTTTTTCTTTCTTTCTATCATTAAATAACTCATATCTAAATAACACTATGACAAAAAAAAGAGCGACCCGGGAATTTGTGGAGACCGGTACGATTGGTAACCATTGATGCATGCAGCATACTCATCAGATCATCACTTGTTCCCATCGATGAGTCACACATTAAAAGGACAGCGCTTCAATTCTCACTCAGAAGCTAAAAAATGGCTTGATGATTGATTTGCAGAAAATACGGTCAATTTTTTAGGCACAGCATCCACAAATCGACTGAGAGAGGCGGAAAAAATGTGTATTATTTTGAAGATTAAATAAATTCGTCACCATTTTTTCATAATAACGACTTATTTCATGGATATATGTAGACTTTCATATACTAATAATTATTAATTACCCTCATACAGATAAAAAATAAAATAAGATACTCATCACTCAAGTTATTTCCCTCATAAACTATAAAACATATGTCAAAGGTAACAGCACCCAAAAGTCATTATTTTCTTTTTTTAAATTGCTTTTATAATTGCAGTTTTATCAAATCATTAGTTCACGTCCATAAACTTCTCCGCTATAGAAATATTTTGTACATAAATTGAAAAATTACTCAAGAGTCACTTACATCATTTATATTTCTGTTTTTTGGTTTTTTCAAAGGGCAGACATTGATTCACTCTGTATGGATGAAATTATAATAAATTATTATTTGATGCATTTCTAAATAAACTAAATGTACGTTATATCATCTGTACAATTAATCAGGTAGAAGGAAAATGGCCCACGGAAAAACTGTCTGACATCTTCTATTAATAATTATTTGATTTAAAAAACTTTGTTCCCTATTATAAAATTAAAAAAATAGAACTTTAAAAACTCAATACATGGATAAAATGTAATTTAGTTTTTCTTCGTTTTTTTTTCGTTTTCTTCAAAGATGTTTTATATCTTGATAGCAAAGCATTAATAAGTTTCATAAATATTTTTATAGACAAATGGATCATACATAAAAAAAATCATAAAATTCAATATAGTATCCTTATTTATGTAGATATTGTCACCATAATTGAGAGTGATTAGGTGAGGTTAATAAAAGTTCTTTTAGTCTTTTAGTAACTTTCCATTGAGTATGTTTTTTTTTTTTAAATAAATATTCATTGTACATATAAATAAAGGCACGGGTATGAAAACAACAATTTTACCATTGAATACCCCCTCTAGCCACTGAGTTTTAATTCCATGGCTATAGTTTTTCATTTTATAGATATAAAGATATCAGAAGCAAACTTTTTTTCAAAAAAAAAAAAAAAAAAATTGTTTTTTTTATAACTTTATAAGGGAATATTTTTTAAAAAGGCTAAATTTCCTTCAGTCCAACGACCACAGTTTATCTGTTAGCCTTTTATAAGATTTTAAGAGAGACAATTTTTAATTTATGTAGATCCAACCCTTTTTCAACACACCTCTAACTCAAATTTAAAAATAAACAAAAAATAAAGATATTATATTTGCTCATGAAAAACTATGTTTAAAACTTTTTTCTTCCTTTTTTTTTTGGGTGGTGCATATTACATTTCTAAAGAGACACAATGTAAGACAAAGTTGTAACTTGAACCTTAAAAGGAGCATATATTGTCATTAGTGATAGGGTAAATATATGTTTATGGTATTTTATTAATTATATATATATTTGATGAATTAACTCCTTTAATACAAGGGAGTGGGTGTGAAAATCAAATTCAACTTTAGTCATAGTTTTATAATGCAAAAGCATATTCTAAGCACTCAAGAATAATAAAAAATAGCTTGCAGCCAAAAAACCTGCCCCTAAAATTACTTTTTCTTATACATGCTTGTTTAATTAAATTTAACTGCTTTGACATAAACCAATATAATTATATTGTCGATGATTAAATTTCATTTACTCCACAAACCAAGAAGTCATTTTTACTATACGGTGAAAAGTTTTGACAAATAATTTTATTTGTATTTCTATCAGTTCTATATAAACCACATGCTGTTTCATTTTAAGCACGTACCAAAAAATTGTTTACGGTAAAATACATAGCAATTGAGTCAGATTTCCCCAGACACACACGATCCAGGCATTAAATGTAATACATATTTTATATAACTATGAACATAGGTAGATACCGATTTTTGACTGTTCCCTTGTGAAATCATAGAGGATTTAACAATGACGCACACACAAAAAACTGAGTATGTAGCTAAACAATTTCTTACACATCAAAATGATAAGTGAGTAAAAACTTTTTCATTTATATTCTTGTTGCTATTTCCCCAAGAGTTTTTTATTTGAGTAATTACATAATATCTAGTATTTGTATTACTATGTCAAAAAGCAAAATATTTTTGGAAAACAAAACAAAATGTCACTCTTTGTATATCAAAATTCAGCAAAATTTTATACTATGTACGTTATTTGTTTGTTTCCTTACCTAACAAAAGTAAGGTAGGACCGATTTGATAATAATCTGATCCGTAATTTTTTGTTATACTTGCTTATGATTAAATAAATATATTTCTTACAAGAAGCGAGCAAATATTATTTAAAAAAATCAAAAGTTTCTTTATCACAATATGTAAATATAATATTTAATTAATTACAGAGGATTTTTTTCAATAATAAATTTCATAGAATATTTGTACATATTTTAAAATATACTTATCAAGTCTATATCTAAGAAATGAGACTTTCAGCTATTAGGGAACAGATGTCGCTAGAAATTTTTTTAAGCCATCCCAAATGTCTTATTTTTTTTCTCTGTCATTTCGCAATAAAATTTAGTTCATTATTGCTGAAATTTCATACAACAACGCAGTTTTGTTCGTTCTTAAAAGTGTCGACTTTCGTGCCTTCAAACTACGATTGGCGGACTTCCTTGATTTTCTGTGTTCTTTTGAAGAAAAACAATTCTGAAGCACATCAAATGCTGGTAGAAGCTTACGGTGGACATGCTCTAAGTAGAGTACAGCGTAGTACGTCCGGCTGCAACCCAATACTGTGTGTTTTCTGGGATCAGCGTGGTATGATTTAGTAAAAGTTGTTAAAACCCAGTGAAACAGTTGACGATGCGCACTACCAACGACAATTGGCCGATTTGAACTTCGCTATACGCCAAAAACACCCATAATGTTCAAATTGGCGTTAGCAAGTAATTTTTTTAATAAGAATGTACCGCCACATCGAACAAGAGCGACCCAAGAATTGGTTGAAACGTACGATTGGGAACTGTTGGTGCATGCAGCTACCTAACTAGACTTGTTCCCATCGATGGGTCACACATTAAAAGAACAGCGCTTCAATTCTCACACAAAAGCCAAAAAATGACTCGATAATTTGTTTGAAGCCAAAGACGGTCACATTTTTTGGTGTAGCATTCACAAATTGCCTGAGATATGGGAAAATGTGTCACGGGCTATGACTATTATTTTGAAGATTCAATTTGTCACCATTTTTTTTCACAAGAAGCGTTAAAAATTGAAAAATAAAAGTCTCACTTCATAAGTAAAGACCTGGTATATAGTTATAATTTGCAAGGAATACACATAAAAGAAAATATCAAGGCAAAATAAGAAATAGATAAAGAATGAGTATTTATACTTTTATGATCTTTTTTTTTTTTACTTCATAAAAAAACAAATGAAGATAAACATTGAAACAGAAAATTTATCTTCTATAGATCGAATTTAAAAAACAAACAAAAAAAAACTCCTTGATATATACATATAACAAATAGAAGCTTATGTATGTTTAATTTCGAGTCCCCTACTCATTAATTTGATGCATTTCCTCGTGCACAATTTGCCTTTAAATGTGACGATAAATCCATTTATTTATAATTATTATTTATTGGGGTATTATCATGATAAATTAATGATTTAAAATGATCCCTATATCCCCGAATAGATCAATCAAAAATATATTTAATAAAAATTAAAGGGCATTAGTTGAAGAGTAATGATTTATGGGGTACTTAATTTTGAGGATAAATAATTATAACTTCTTTTATGTTTCATCTTTACCTGTACCCATTAGTAAAAATATAGCTGATAAAGGGAAATTATTTAATCATTTTTAACTTTTTTTTCAGAATAACTTAAGTTTATTATATTTAAAATCCATTTTCCTTTCATTTAGGAATTTCAATACATCATTACTCATAAATTCATTTTCTGTCTACATTATAAATATTTCTACATTTCGTTTTCAAATTGTTTTGTTTTTTTCCAAATCCTAGCTTTGACTCATTCCTTCTTGTCAATATTGAAATTCAATCATAAAAAAAAATAATGCCTCGTGTCTTTTCATTTAAGCCTAAATATTTGTAACTAGAAGGTTTGATGCTGTGTTGTTTTTAGTTTATAATTTTTTTATGTACAGCGTGCTTAGTCAGATACTCCTGTATTGTTCTTTTTTCTTCTTTAAATCAGATCAAGTATCATTGAGTTCAGATCTTAAATTACAAGAAAATAAAATCACTTTCTGTCTACAACTCAAACTAATTATAATATATACTTTTGTATTCCACTTTACTACGCTAAAGTGTCTCTCATGGCAGGTACAACACTGGTCAACAGTCAAAAATCCAAAGAGATATAAGTATAATAAAAGTTATTTACTTTTGCACGCTGATTTCAAATCTGTAATTCTTTTTTTCGAGAGTTGTACGGTTTTTGGGAAATTGAACCCTACTTTTTGAGCTATTTTGACCCATTTTCCAACTTCAACTTCAATTTAAGCAGAGAAAAATACTCATTTTGTGCATTAAAAATGTTGATTCGCTAGCATATTTAATGTAAATTACATTTCTAGTCTTTATTTTGACCTATAGGGACTCTTGGGGGCGTAGGGGACGGGAGAATCCTTTGTACTTAAATAACTACTTGAATATTACATAAAATGGATGAATAAGGAATGCATTCAAGAGCTGAGACCCACAGCTTTCAAACGAAATGTCAAGCGCTCGATAAAAATCCTTAACTTAGAAGAAATCGTCCATCTAAATATGTAAATGTTCATCCAATATCGAGCAAAAATTCGCTAGAAATCAAATACTAAAAAACAACTGTAGTAGACTGACGTAGTAGCGTGCAGAAGGATTTCAGCTAATTTCGTAATCCTTCTGCGCACTACTACTTTATTAGCTCTACCATGAGTCTTTGATATCTAGCGAATTTTTGCTACAAATTGGATGGAAATTTACACATTTAGATGGACGATTTCTTCTTAATTAAGGATTCATTGATTTTTGACATTTCAAATTTGTTGACCTATGTAATTTGAGAAGAGATGGACAAATACTGAGATAGTGTGGAGTTATTTGTTGGAAAGAAAAATATCAGTTGGGTTCACTTCCTTGATAATAATCAATGTGACTTCAATCTTCTTAGTATGGTTGATTTGATTACTCACTGCAATTATAATAACTATTGTGTATTACTTAATATTGTCAAATAGCAATCAGCTATGCAAGGGCACTAGATAGTAATGGCGGGCATGCTCTTTCACCTCAACAAAATTCCCATTCCTGCCTAAAATGAATATGGAAACATATTATTTTTTTAATGAGAAGAAAAGAACCAGTAGAAATATAAGGTCATTTAATTTTAATTAAATGATATATAAACAGCAAGATGACTTTTTTAAATAAAAAAAGAAAAAATCAACGTAAATTATGTTCTTTCTAGCAAAAATTTCAAAATAGTAGTCTACTTCAATATTTATCATGCAATGGTTTCAATTAATCTCAAAGTATAAAATAATTCATTCATTTTTTTAAACTGATTATATGATTATACATTTTCAATACTTTGTTATTTTCTTAATAGGGTAACATGCATCATTTAAGACTTATGGTACTGTTGAACTAAAGCCTTTTATTCAAAATCAACTTCCTGTTTCATGATATAAGAAGGAGAAAATTTATTAATATCCTAGAAAGGATAATTAAATAAGATTAGTGAATAGAGAACTATATATTTATATATATAAACATACTTATTTTTATCAACATCTACGACAAACAAAGGCAAAAATGATTAAATTCTTCCTTTAGAGGGAGATGTCTACATTTCTAAAAGAACAAAAATACCATTCGTTTTTTCATTCTCTCACTAGAAAAATGTGATTTTTTTATACAAAAGTAGTATCTTTAATTATAGATATCCTTGATGATCACGATTACCATATCCTTATGACATCATCTACAGTTTGGATTTATGCTGCTGGGAATTTCTTTTTTTTTTTTTGGAGTACTATCTATTTACCATCTATAAAAGGAAAATTCATATAAGTAAATTGATAAATGCTGTCTCAATAATTAAAATAATATGAAATAAAGGATATGGCATCGTGATTCTCATGTCTTTGAACTATAGGATGAGTCATGTTGGGATGAAAGTTTAACATTAGTCCAATTCCCTAGCTCTCGTAATTAATTAGAAGAGCTATTCCAAGCAAATCTTCATTTTTAATCATATAATATGTAATTATATAATTTTTATTCATAGAGATTTCAAAAGTTATTAAAAACTTCTGTGAAATAATACAAGGATTTGTACAACAAAAAACCTTTTTTGTATGGATAAATTTTGAGTATCTACCCTGAATAATTTTTTACATCATAATTTCCACTGTGAAGATTTCCTATTTTATTAAAACAAACTTTACGTAAATTCCCTTCGCTATGATTGATATTTATAAAAGTTTATATTGAACTTTAAAAAGTGTGTTATTACAACTTTGACTACGTCATATTCTCATACTAGAAGATTACATTACACATTTTATAAATCTTTTTTTTTCTTACCAAACGACCTTATTTATAGAATTAAAAGGTCAAACATTTTATTTAGGTATATGGATATGAAAGTAAAAAATTTATCAAAATTTGTTTCTTAGTATGTATTCAATTCAATGTTTCTATTATATTTTTATCCATATCTTCTCCCTTTTTTTTATTTCATTTCATCATCAGAAAGGTAGATTTGAGGACACAATAAACGAGCTTTTAAATACAGAGAATTTTTTTTTCCATTTCATATGTGCATTTTTACTACAATTTTTACGAGAGGAAGTAACATATTCATTTAACTTAATTAAGAGTATATATATATCTTCAATTTGCACACAAAGTGCATTTATGAGTTCAAAGATGATAGAAAAATGGTTCTATATTATTAATGTTGTCATGGTATCAATACTCTCGTACCGGTTTTAAAATTGTATTGGCTTTTTGATTCTTTTTCGATGAAAAATATAAAATGAAAATGTCGTTAAGGAAATTTACATGGACTTATGATTTTTTCTCCTTTTTTTTAAAAAAAAAAAAAAGACAATATTAAGTATTAATTTTTCATTACGTCATCGGTGGGCCAAAAAAATTATTTACTAGGCAGGAAGTGTTAAAACCAACATAGTATAGTTTTGTTTATAAGACATCAGTACTCCAGTACACTAAAGTCCGATACACCGGACGACATTAGTGAATATTTATGAATCAGTATTTATATATATATACGGTTTTTTGATCACTAACGGTACTTTGTCAAATGAGTGAATGAAATAAAAGCTAGGATTTGATTGATATGCACTTAATGGGATCGATAATAATCGATTAATCATCCAATTATTTTATTTTTTTAAATTAATCTTTTAGATGTCAGTAAAAATAACCTCTGAAAAGCACAAATATGATCACCTTATGTAAATTAATCATTTGCTAATATGTTGAGAAATTACATCCTAGAATTTTTCTTTTGAGAATTTTTAAATTGTCGATTCAATTTATTTTATTAATTCAAATTTTTAGTTTTTTAAAGATGAACGACTTTTAAAAATGATGTCACTTATGTTGTAAGGGTCAAAAATATTATATAAAGATAACAAAACCTTCATAAATGGCTACCAGTGGCCTTGTTAGATTCTTAATAGTTACGTAACTAAGTACTTATATCTCACTTTTTTTCGAGAAAAAATGTTTTTCTCGAACATATATCTCTCTACCCAGCTTTTTAAGAGCTGGCCTATGAAATGTCATTTTAGTGGATTCCTTATCTGATATCAGACTTGGATCACATAGTTAATTATCTCTGATGACTTCTTCTAGTTCTCTGGCGTTGATTTTATTATTTGACCTACGATGTTCTCTTGCATCTCTTTCTGGTCTACGAGTAATATTCAGATCTCCTACCACAAGGCATTCGTTTCCGTGAGGAGGTGAGTATTTTTTGAAAATGCTAGAAATTAACCCCTGCAATCATAATTGATTCCGTAGATTGCATATAAAGTCGTTTTAATTCCAAAAAAAGTCAAAATCACAACCACATAGTTTCCCTCCGCATCAGAAGCCATCTGTTGAGGATTCAAAGACTCTTTTATTAAGACCAAAATACCTCTGGATGGGTGAGACAGTGCTCTAGAAGCTTTGGAGAAGAAAAAATGCATGTGTGATATGTTGGAGACGTCGTCAATTCAACAAAACAAAAAAAATGGTTTGCTCTAAATATAATCGACGAAATCACAAAGTTTATTCTCTTCATCAGAGACCAGTACTATAATTAAAGGATTGTCTTAATAACAAACGACCTTGAATTCTATTATTTACTACTCGATGTAAATTATAATATGAAGTTAATTTGTAAATCTGTTTATGTAAACAGCGTGTAAACAATCGCTATGGATCCAAAATCGTTGTAGATTAGCTACAAAGGACCTTAAATCAACCATTTGACAAGGTATCGTTAGTCATTAGAAGGTCTTCTTATATAGTTTTAGTTAAAAGGATGGATTTTTTAATAGTTATTTGTACAATTATTAACTTTCACTACATTCAGGGCTAACTTTATTGCAGTCATTAATTGAGTCCATTCAATTTTATCACTTAAGTAGAAATATGAAAGTTTGGGAGTCTATTCAATTAATTAATTGAACGTTTTTCCAATTTCCAAGGTGAAAGCTAAAATTTAAACTTTATAATCCAAAATATACTCCTCAATTATTATAGAGGGATTAAATATACTCCTATTTATATACATATGTATAAAAAAATGTGCATTTATCTATTTGAGGAATGCACATAGAGAGTCTTCTTCATCCTTCATAAGAAAAAAAATATTGCTTATGGCTTTGAAAATTGAATTATGCTCAAATGAGCCTCATTTTCAATACATGTACGTTATTTTTTATAGTAGAAAAGTTGTTACATAAACAATTTTTTTCCCCTTAAAAAATATTTGCTTTGTCTGCACCTTTTCCCCCTTTTCACATCTTAGATCTATGTATGTATGTTTGTATTTATAGTAACAAACTACGTAGGTAGATATATCAGTTTTTATTACCTTATTAAGTTTATATAATAATGATGATAAAAATAATAGGTAGTAGGCCTATTTTCATCAATCTCATCATTAATTCCACACTTGACTTCACAAACAATTTAATACAATTCCGGGGTTTTTTTTTTATTCATGATGGAGGAAAGGAGACTAAAAATCACTGGTTGAGGAAAAAAAAAACACATTTTATGTTAGAAGGTAGATTTTGTAACCAAATGAATAAATAGTATCGCTGAGTGACTATCATACATCAAAAACATGTTCATGTATTCAACTAACATGTAATAGTAATTTCCGTTTAAATAAGCATGTAAAATTTGAATTCACACAAGTCTCTTAGTTTTCCAAAGGGAAAATGTTTAAAGTTTGAATACCATCAATGCACAAAAAGTCCTTATAAAACTACGTTCCTAAAACAATGTTGAAAAAAAAACTCTACAAATTGACATTTTTTAAAATGAACTGTTTAAATAATAATTTATAATTATAAACTCAATGTAGATTTTTAAAACTTCCTAAATCAATTTAATTTTCACTTTTGAATTATAATTTTATAAAAATACTTAACCATAAGATGCCTATGACTAAATTTACTTACAACCACTGGAATCTTCAATCTATTCATTTGTCATAATTAAGTCTATTATTATTATACTTGAAACTTGGTCATGAGGGATTTGAAAGATTTTTTTTGGTCTTTGCTGTTCTCTTTTTGATGAATATCATAGTACTTCATTTGTACTATATAAAAGCTTGTTAAAAGCTATATTTTATGTGAATCATCAAATACTATTCAACTTTTCATTCAATGGCTTATATCAGGGGTGTCAAACTCATTTCACATACCGGGCCACATATGACACCTAAGTAAACGTATATGGCCGGACCATTAAAAATTGCAAAGCATGCATATTTTCTTACTTTTGACAAAAGAATTAGTGCTACATATATTGTAGAGTCAATACATTTCCGTTATTCAAAAGAAAACAAATGAATATCCTAAGATTAAAGCCTGTTACAAAAGAAAACGTTTTTGAAAGAATCTGTATTTTGTTTATTTTATTTCTTTATTGAAATTCATATCAAAGTAATAAAGAACAATAGTTTCTATTGGAAATTTTATAACCATTCGAGCATAAAAATGAAATTAAATAATACTCCCCATTGCAGCAGAATAGAGTGTTTTCAAATGACGTCATCATTGTGAAAGCCGGCCATCTTGGGAGTATAAACAGATGACAAATTGTATTAATATACAAATAGTAAATCACTGTCATACATTTGAATCTCACAATGGACCCTACAAGTACAAATAACAAAAATATCTCAACATGGCGTTACTTCCATTTATGATGCAATCTGTGACGTCAAATAATCGTTGTCGACAGATATCAAATTATAATTATAGAAATGGAAGGTCTAGAAAAGAAAAAAAATATGTTAGCTGCTTTATTAGTTAAAAACAATGCTCATGCAATCCTTAAAATCCTTCTTTTAGTCTCATAGATACATTAACATTTTTTTTTTTTTTTGAATAAATCCTCATTCCTCAATTTTATTAAGAGTTAATCTCTCTAAACAAGAGATTATGAATAATAAATATCTAAAAGCATATACACATCTGCCTCTATGTATAATATGTTATCTATCGTTTTATAACAAACTGCCCTCTTTCAGTTCTCTATCTTCTCTCATTGCGCTATGACGGCATAAAAAAAACTCTCTTTTAACTCAAATACACACAACAATAATACAACCAGACAAGAGTTGCTCTAGAGGAGTAACAAACCTGAGTAGTAGTTTGCCAAAAACACATTTTGATTTGATCTGTTTCATACACATAATTATAAGAACAAATGTACATTAATTTTATAAAAATACATGTGTATTTACATAAGGCTTTTTTTTATATTTAAACACAATTAACTTTATTCCTTTGGAACAACACCACTTTTGAATATTTTAAAAATATCATTATATGTGAATCATCATCGTTGGAGTAGAGGTAAGATTGACTTTTATATATATAGATATATATACTTTTTTGAGAGAGAGGGGGGGGGGGCAAAAGATGGTGATTGTTTAAACCAGTTTGTTACATATTCACCTTCCAAAAAAGTTTGCTAAAGTTATAACATCCTTTATTACATCATTTAAAGCAACAGGTATTATTCAATAAGCACAATAAAAGAAATGAAATATATAGAAAAGTTATTAATTACATAAAAAAATCGTTAAATATTTTTCAAACCAAAATTTACTTTTGAATATAAGAGGCAAAAACTCATAGAACGAATATATACCAATTTTGAAGAAATAGGCATCAATTTCAAAGGTCAAACTCCCTTCTTTAAAGTTATATAAAAAGTTCATACTCTAAGTCATTCATTCAGTATCATTTCTAACCAAAATGATAGCCACTTTCATTTTATATTCGTGATTTGTTCAGATCTAAAATTCGTTATGGTATGATTTTTAATCCACAAGCCCCATGATACTAATGATATACATAATTTACAAGCTAAGAGAAAAAAATGTTAGTTTGTTGCATTGACACATGCCTTGTGTCTCATGGAGTCACATAAATAGTACTCGCAGAAATCAATTATACATTCAGTTCAGAATAGTGCTGTAGTTTTAATTGAATACTTTAAATCCATGCTTTTTCATTAGGCAAAACTATTTTTTTGTATACTGAGTATAATAAAAAACGTATTAAAATAAAACATATATACAAATTGTTAAATAAAACTTGGTTAAAAAAAGTAGGAAAAGCATTTAAAAATATGACTTTAATTAAATGTTACATTGTGGAACATTTAATTTATATTTGGAGCAAGGAACATTTTGTATATAAAGTTGTATCAAAACTATCATTTTCCTTGATGCAATAGAAAAAATTCTATAAAGGATTTTTTTTTGTTTGGGGAATTTAATATTTGTTCTCTGGGGGCTACAATTTTATTTTCAATGTATCATATTATTTTTGTTATTATTACTTTTTCAAATCTACGACATAAAATGAAACTTGTATTTTGTAGCAGGGTTATAACAATCTTAATCTCAAATTTCAATAGAGTTCTTCATCATCCACTCAAATCCACTTGAATAGTTTTAAATATTAAACGTAAGTTAACAAATCTATATCATTCAAGTTTTTTTAGTAGTAGTACTTAACGATAAATAATCTGCAATTAGTGTTTTTTGCATAAAAATCTAATTGTTTTTTATTTAAAAAAATGAGTATAACAAAATATGATCCAACTTTTGCGCTAATAATAAAAAAAATCATAAATCCACACTACAAATAAATTTATTTCCTACAAAATTGTATGATAACTCGAAACATGAGTCTATATATTTTTGTGAAAGATCATTTAATATCTTGTGAGAATACTTGTAAAAGTTTAAAAAAATATTAAAACTTTTTTTTTGTTTGAAATAAATAACACCTTGAGTTTTTTATTTCCTAGAGGATTAGCAGAAATCCTTTGAAGCATTTTACATCGATCTTATCGTATTAAAGAAGTATTATTTTTTTCTAAAAAGGTTTGAGCTCTGTTCCAATATTGATTTCATTTCAACTTTATTAAGATAGAAAGCGCTCGAGGTTAAAAACTGTATGTTTCCATATTTATGTACATATCTACATATATTTATACTATCAGTTTTTTTATTATCAACCACACCCTTATAGTATAAAAATAGAATAAATATGCAAGTAACATCGACATTTATATAAATATATATTAACACACAGCTTTAAGGAACATATAAATGATTTTTTTTAAATTATTGATTTAATTGATTCATTAATTATTATAAATATATAAAAATTTAAATTGATACAACATGGATTTTTATGTTCATATACTTTCAGTACACTGTTTAAAATACAACTTATATTTAATTATTTTTTCAATCAAAACCTTTCATCAATTTAATATAATATCTGCATATTATATATATATATATATATTTGTATTTAATAAAGAAAAAGTTTTGATTTTATCACTCATTATCAATTTTTAATTATAAATAATGATGGATAAAATTCATGGTTGAATTGATTTATAATTTACATTAATAAAAATGTATTAATGTTATATTTATATTTAACTAAATTTAAAAAAAATCAAAGATCCCTACTATTAAATATTAAAGGTCCATAATTAAAATGTAAATTTTTGTTTCTTTATAACAAAAAAAAAAGAAATTTTATATATATAATAAGTTAAATTTAGTTACTTCATATCTTTATATAAATACAAATAAGTATAAAAGCTGTCTCTTTTACCACTTTAGTTGAAGTAAAGGATATGCAGCCTTTGAGGGAGAGAGAATTAAATTAACTGCGTGTTATATTGAGGAAACCCATGTCATGGTATTTTATTTATACAAATAGTTTTTCTTGAGCTCAAACCTTATTCATGAAGGATTTTTGAAATACAAGGGATTGTCAAAGGAATTAATTTTTACATAGGTATATATAAAAATATTTATATATGTATATATATATATATATTTAGAAACTAGATAAAAACTTTGTGGAGGTGTGGAGGCAAGAGTGGTCCTTCAAACCTTTGTTTTAGGAGATATTCAATCTGAAAAACGATTAACAAAATATTAATTTCCATCATCTTTAAGAGCTCAAACCTACGTGTTGAATTAGGGATCCAATATATTGGACAACTTCTATCAATCCATGATACCACATACCAAATTTTAGACAAATTTGAGCCATTTTGACAGCTTCTCATGTAATTATCTATAAATAGTTTGCATGTTATTTGCATCAGTTTCCATGCCTGACGAATATACAAAATAAAAGGGGATACAAAAATAACATATTAAATGAATTATAAAGAATATTTTCTTACATATTTTACACTTACGTTATTTTAATTTTATGTAAGAATGTAAGATAAAAATATGCGAGTATAAAGAAAATAAATGTGATATAATCTTTTTTCTTAGAGAAACATCTTGAGAAGTTTTTTTTAAAAAAAAAACTATTTTTGAAGAGCCCTTCAAAAAAAAAAAAAAAAAAAATACAGCCATACATAAGTATTTATCGATTTTAACAATACTAATTTGAATATAACTAATATATGTGCTATACAAATATACTTTGTATTCATAACTTGAATCTCATTGATTTAAATTATTAATTCAAAACGCTATATTACTGTACATATGTCACTTATAAATTTTGTACATTACTACTGACAAAGAAACTTTTAAAGTACATTGGTGTGTGATAATATCTCTTCGGTTTTTTTTACTTTGCTTTGCTTTCTAATCTTTCACATTGATCATATAAATAATGATATGTTATGTACATATATTTATAGACGTTAATGTTTGTAAGCTGAATTAGCATTGCATAGATAAAAAGTTTTTTGTTCTTTTGTCAAGTCAGACAAATACATAATATAATGTTTATAGCAGATAAACATTTGTTTGTTGGTTTTTTGCTTCATATTTTTCATGCATGCACAATATTATATCTACATACAAAATTTGGTTTGTATCCAGGGGGCATGTTGTTAAAATTATATTTTTGCAGATCAAACATCTGTCTTTGAATTAAAAAATATAATCTCAAACGTTTTTGTAGGAATATATTATGTTTGCAATTTACAAAAAAAATCCCTAATATTAAAAACAATAAAACATTTTTAATGAGAACCAAGCTTGAAATACCAACTTTGTATGTTCTTTGATTTAAAGATATTTATGTAGGTTCTAACAAAAATTAAAGATAGTTTGTTATGGTCCTTACCATATATTTTGTGGTAAATTGAACCTATTTTTTTCTTTATAAATAAAATGTACAAATTCCAATTTGGTTTAAAATAAAACACAAGTCAATAAAATCAAAAAACGACTTTTTATAAAAAAACTTCTAAATCTAATTAAAAATAGTATTTGACGTTTAAATTATTTATTTGTATTCTGTACATATATTAGGAATGATTAGAGTTACAAATCAAATCTAATACAACAAAAAAAAAAATGATGTAATAGCAAGTCCTGTAGACTTAACCCCAAGCTTGACCACAAGTTGAATAATTTTCAACTTTTAAAATCTCAAATATGCTTTTTCTAATGTACTTAAAAATGAAAAATATAAACAATAAATAACTAAACTGTTAAGGTACTTAAGTAAATTTTCATAATTGTAAAGTTTTATTGCATATGTCACAAAGATGGCCGACTTCCAGAATGACATTACGTCACAAAATACTCTAATTGTTTTTTTTATTATACGTTCATTCCCAGTTTTAATTGGTTTGAAACAACTTTTGATAGAGTGAAAATGTAGATAATCGAATGGGAAATGTTCTTGAAACAAATTGTCTATGAAGGAGCATTTTTATAAATCTGCCGTTTTATATAATTATTATGTACATACTTTTTTGCACTAGTTTAGAATATAATCTTAAAATATAAGAGAAAATGCCCATTTAATAATTATATTTTAATAATTTGTGCTCAAATGTACAACTAATGACCCACAATTATCTATGGTATTTATAAATATTCGTAGTTGTACTCAAATCAATTGCTCATCATAAAAGTATGAAAATCCAAACATAGCCCTTTATTTGCTTATAAAATATCAAAAACTTGCATAAATCATAGATTTCTTTCTATGTATTTCAGTCCTTTAATGTTTTTGATCGGGTTTTAGTGACTTAAAAGTATTCAGAAATTCTCATTAAATGTCATGATTTACATGAAAATGTCAAAAAACTGTACACTTTTAAACTATCGATTGTTGATTAGCATGTACTGAAAATTACATTTTGTAATTTTACAATTAATTTATCATTGGATGTATTAATATATTTATTAAAGCGTATATGTAGTACTGCAGTGTTATCCGGAAATTGCTATGTCTCATAAATTATATTGACTATACTAAAAAACGATTTTTCAGCAGCATATCAAGAATGCAGTATTCTTCGAATACTACAAATATAAATATGGTATAATTGTAGCCCCATATTTTTACACATATGTCTTAATAAAATCAGGGTTTCTCAATCTTTTTTTTACCCATGGGGCCCTTTTAAAAAAAATTCCTTATCAATATAGCATTAATTTACAATGTGTGGGTTACTAAGCTTTGTACCGTTTTTTGGGGGGAAATTGCACTTTTTAATATCATAAATTAATGTTACCTCTTGAAAAATAAGATTTTGAGTAAATCTTTCTTTCCTTCTATTCCCAACTCCGTTCTTTTGAAACTTTCAATCTGGATAAAGTTGGCTTCTGTTGTTCGTGACACGACTTTCAAAAACTATAAGGACTATCAGGAGTCCATTAAGTCAAGGTAAAAATACACTAAGAGTGTTTGGATGCAAGGAAAAGGGTTTTTTCATATAGTGGCAGCCAAGGAATCATATATTGAAGCTCTAGGTAGCGGTATTAGTGGTGAAGATGAACAATGGGATTCAGGATTCATTGAGAATCATGGGTATAAACCTATTAAAATTATAACTGTTTACAATACATTTTGAACGTACTCTTTGTACCTATACATTGAGAAAGCCTTAGGTACTTAAGTATATGATACTGCATTTTTACTCAAGTTTTAATTATGTATGTTATTATTTGAATTTATTAAAAAAACTAATTTAAATAATCTTTTATAAAAGTATTGTAAAATATTCAAGTCTTAAAAATTTTAATAAAATATATAATAAATGACATTTAAAGTTCAAATGCTTTGCATATTAAGAAAAACCATGATAAGTGTATGTCTATGTAATATAAGAATACTCTTTCTTAACTCAGCATATAACTTTTTTTAAAGACCCAGATGTACATCATATGTAGTGGGTATTAATGCTGTGGTTTTTCAGATGAATTTTTGTCTTGAGACCTATTTTTGAAGATTTTTTCAACCCACAAAATCTAAGTTTTGTCTCTTGTAAAATGGTCTGACAAACACTCCTGGTCAAAGTATATGGTATGTACACATACTTTGAAGAGTTTTTAATTACATGCATATTATGTGAGTTAATTAGAAAATTAAAAAGCACGGAATAAATGGTTTATAGCATAATTATTTATCAATTAATTACATATATTTTTTCAGAAATATATCATCAAAATTAAAAGTTAAATGTCAAATAATAGACCATGCTGTATATTCAATTTGTCGAGTTGTATATAGGAAGTATAATTACATAAAAGGTCAATTATGCTTTAATTTTTTTGCAATTATATATATATACAAAAAAAAGTTTGCCCTGTTTAGTTTAAAAGTTAGTTCTAAATACTTATTATTATTTCTTATTGTTTTCTGGAAAGAAATTGCTTTTTGACAGATATTTGAAGCATTATGTGATGTTGAAATGGGAGAAATTGAAAGGGAAAACTTGCAAAGTAGTAAAGTAGTAATCCTTTTAACTTATATACATACAAAAAAGAGTATTTTTACGCTTATAATGTGCTGTTAAACCCTTGTATACGGATTTTGATGACTTACAAACGTCATACGTAGTTTAGGATTAAAAGTTGACTGATTAATTAATTACATTAATCAACAGCCTTTTTAATCAAGGGTTTAATAATTAAAGATTAAAAACCGAAATTTTATCTTTGACAGAATCCAGATATGGCTTATAAGAATATCCTTATTAAAAGCCATACAAAGTCTCAACATGAAATAAGAACAAAATTATTAAATTTAATTTGTAATTTTATCTCCTTAGTTTATTCATTTATTTGCCTTTTCGAATTACATAAAATAATAAGATATCTCTATAGAAAAATGTGAGCTGCATAATTAATGATGTGACGTCATCATCTCCTCTTGACGTAACAAATACACTTAATCACTATCGATACTAAAAATATACTTACCTCTATCAAAGAATGAAAGCATGAATAAAACAAACAAACTACAAAAATAAAGTAAGAATTATTATTTATGAATATTAAATTTTTTTTTAAAGAATCCAAATTTTGGGCTAAATATAATGATTAATAGCTCATTTTTTTTCTCGAAAATAAGCTTAAAAAACACAACTTTTTGGTATATGAATAGTAGAAAACATAATTTCAGAGACAACACATACTGCTTGATTTATTATTATAATTATTATTGCTTTCTATGCTACAGATTTGAATATTAATATGCTCTAGGTCAAGGGTTACTATTTTTTTATTTCTTTGCTAAGAGCCGGATGATTGCAATAATGGCAAATAAGGGTCGGATAAGAATTGTACTTAAATTTATATAACCTATGTATGAATATTTCGTCTCATGAAATTTCAAAATATCAAAAATTAAAATTGACATTTAATACAATTTCGGAAAAACAGACTTTGAGTAATATTAAATACTGTGTCTTTCTTTGATCAAATAATAGCAAAAGTTAAACTTTATAATATTTTAAATTAAGAATTCAATTTGATAATTATTTTGCATAACCACATCAAATGATTGATAGAGATAAATAAAGTAGTTTTCATCTTACAACAATTTACAGAAATTTAAGGGTCTACAGTTCTGTATCATGTTAATGACTTGTAAAAGTAGCAATGTCTACCAAAAATATATCTATACTTGATAAACTTTTTTTCACCCTTTATATTACTCATAAATACTTTCCTTTAATGTCTTATTGTAACGTGAGTACATTGAGTTCAAGAGTAAATAGCCCAAGGAACTTTTTTTTTGATAATCAAAAGTAATGAACATTAGGTCTATATCTATGAAATAACATTTTCAGCTATTTGGCAACAAAAACTTCTGAAGCACATCAAATTCTTGTAAAAGTTTATTGTGGACATGCTCTAAGCTGATCAAAGTGTGGTCCGCCTGGCCACAACCCGAAAAAATCGGCCAAACTGGATCGTTCTGGCTGTAATATAATGCTGTGTGTTTTCTGGGATCAGCTAGTATGATTTTGTTCGAGTTGTTAAAATCCAGTGAAACAGTTGACGGTGCTCGCTACCAACGATAATTGACCGATTTGAACAGCGCCTTACGCAATAAATGCCCAGAATATTCCGATCAGCGTCACCAAGTAATGTTTCTTGACGTACGATTGGGAAACGTTGGTGCATTAAAAAACAAACATATTTTTAATTCTCACGGCAAAGACAAAAAATGGCTTAATGATTGGTTTGTTGCAAAATACGGCCAATTTTTTTGATACAGCATTCACAAATTGCCTGAGAGATAAGAAAAATTGTGTCACTAGCTATGGTTATTACTTTGAAGATTAAATTCGACACCTTTTTTTCACAGGAAACGTTAGAAATTAAAAAATAAAGTCTCATTTCATAAGTATAGACCTGGTATATTATATTTATACATTGTATCAAAATGTTAATGTCTTAACGAAGAACTTCAATACCAGAACAGACCCGTAGACCACTGCACTATGGTGATCTCAACTCTAAACCTATTGATTAGTCTGAACATTTTTCACAGAGCCCTTGAGATAAATTTATCCGTAATCAACAGAATAACATTAGTACTAACAAACTAAATCACTTAACCTCAACGGAGTAAAATTAGCGATAAATACAAAACAATTGACTATTTTCCTTCTTTAATATCTGTTTTTGGTATGGTTCTATATTGTACACTCATATATAGATATATAAATTTAAATTGTTACTCTACATATACAAAACTAACGAAGTTTATAAATATTTTGTTTTATTTTTTTGAAAAGCAGGTACATCAAAGCCTTATTGATGTATTTTTTTTATTTTTGTAAATTTTGAAGCGATAATATGTATCTAAGCCACGAAAATCCTCTTATAAATAAAACAAATAACAAACAACGGAAGATTTGAATCATAAATTTCTCTTGAAAATAATAAATTTAACTTTGAAAATTTTCAAGCAACTCCATTAAAATTTCTTATCAAATTCGAGTGTCCTTCAGGTCATTTATTCCTTTTCTTCAACTAATATTCTTTAATTCCCATTCAATCTGATCATTAGTGATATTAATTATGAAAATATTGCAATAAGTGGGATATTACATTTAAAGCCAATGGATCAAATAAGTACTTGAGGGATATAAAATATTTAAAGGTTTTTTAGTGTTTTTTTTTTTAAATTAGATATAATAGACCTAAATTTTGTATGTGAACATTCCTCTGGATTTTTTTGTAAAGTAAAAAAGACAGAAAATATATAAAAATCAAATTTTTCCATTGTTTTTTTTTTTCGTTAATGTTTCCTCCTAACATATTTAATGTTTTTTATAAGCTTAGTTTTCAAACTTGAAAATATTGGTTAACTATATTTTACCATAAGACTAACACAATTTATCACCAGTATCTTGGGAAAATGGATAAACAATTCATTAGATAGGAACAAATCAACTATGTAGGTTTAATGAAATATTCAGTTTAATCTTTAATAAAAAAAACACGTTAATATTTTATGTAGTCGATTAAATTTTTATTACAAAGTTTTAAGATGTTTCATCAATTGGGAGAGGGAGGCGGGTCCCCTTTATATAATGAGTTTTATTTTAATTTTATTTATTATCTACTTTTATCCAATTTCATTATGAAGAAGTTAATGATTATTTAAAGGTATAATCAAATATGTAGACTCACTTGACAAAATTAAACACAACAAATAAAAAGAACTCTTTGGAGAACGCTTTTGGTGACATCACATTTTGCATAGTAAAGCAGAAGAGACGTCAAATTCAAGCCAATTAGTCTATTAATTATTTAACAAAATTGAAATCTTATGTTAAATTGCATCTAATGGCTTTAAAAGTTAAATGAAAACTAAAGCTTTAATATAGTATTTAGGTTCAAACTTAACAAATAACCCTATACGTACTTAAAATGAAAAGTCATTACTGATACATATAAAATTGTATCCTAATTTTTAAATAGAAATAACACATTTCTAAATTGAATTAACTTTTTTCTTTAGTCATGTTAACTCCTTACCATGAATCGTATTAAATCTTTTTGTAGATTAACTATGATTTAACAAACTAAATAATAGTATTTTTATGCTCTAATATTAACCTTGTCACATATGGCTACCTAAAAACATCTGTTACTATGGATTCCCTTGTTATTAGTTTTTAAAATTTAGGCCTTCTTAGTGTTATCCTTTATTATGTGACGAAGTTTCTTCGTTGAAGTCAGGTTACCAAGTCTTCAAGCTAATTCATATATTATTATAAACATGTAAAAAAATATTGAAGTCAATATTTTTAGTACATCATCATCCTTTGACGTCAATTATTTTACATTTGAAAGTACAACTTTTTGGAAAGTCATTGTTTAATAAATTGTACTTTTAATATAGATAAAAATAAGTACAATATTATTCTTATATTCTCTCTTAAACTACTTACTTTCTTCAAAAAAGAAAAAAAGAAACCTTCAAATGTGGAACTGTTCTTCAGTTATTCGTAGGGAATTATTCATTGCATAAGAAAAACTAATTTGTGTTCAATCAATCAACGTTTAGGGCATTAATAAGATAATTAGTAAAAAAAAAAAAGACAGCTGTCAAAAAAGATATGTACATGTAACACTAACATCATGTTTGTGAAATGATGAAATTTCAAATGATAGATGTTGGTATTTTTTGCTACGTTCACATCTTTTTTTCCTCTTGAATCATAACTTTTTTTCTAAAGACATATGAATAAGAAAAAAAAAGAAGAAGAATTTTACACTCTGTACCTTTTGGGCACATGAATTAATAATCTAAGTGTACCCAGGAACAAAACATTCTGTTAAAGGTACGCTCAAAATCCAGAGCTTGTTTTAATACTTTATCCTTTATCATAACATTTCTTCATATATTAGGTCTACCTTTGAAATGAGATTTTCAGCTATTAGGCAACAGATGTGGCTAGGAGTCTTTTTAAGCCATTCCAAATGTCTTAATTTTTTTCCTCTTTCATTTGATAATAATATTCAGTTCATTATTGCTGAAGTTGTTTCATACAACAACGCATTTTTGTTCCTTCTTAAAAATGTAGAATTTCGTGCCATCAAACTACGAATTGCGGACTTTGTTGATTTTCTGTGTTCATTTGAAAAAAAAACTTCTGAAGCACTTCAAATGCTTGTAGAAGCTTACAGTGGACATTTTTTCCCTCGGCGTCACATGGTGATTTTTATTGATGACAAAGCATCACCACATCGACCAAGAGCGACCCGGGAACTGGTGGAAACGTACGATTGGTAACCGTTGGTGTATGCAGCTTATTCACATAACATGGAGATATCAAATCATCACTTGTTCGCTTCGATGAGTCACACATTAAAAGAACAGCACTTTAATTCTCAAAAAATGCCTCGAAGATTGGTTTTTGACGAAGACGGCCAATTTTTTTGGTGCAGCATCCACAAATTGCCTGATAGATGAAAAAAATGTGTCGCTAGCTATGGCTATTATTTTAAAGATTAAATTTGTCACCATTTTTTTTCACAAGAAATGTTAAAAATTGAAAAATAAAAGTCTCACTTCATAAGTGAAGACCTGTTTGTTATTAAAAAACTTATTTTTATCTTAATAAAAAAGATAGCACAAGCATTATTTTTCTGTATGTGCAGATTTACACCCGGAAAATCTTTGAAAATCCGTTAAAAAAAATTAAATACGAGTTCACATGTCTATACATCAATTACATAAGTATTTGTATACGTAAACGCTACATGCACAACTTCAAATTTTTCAGGGGTAACAAACTTGGTACAACCTCTTTATTACTTAGTTATGGGGGTTTCTACCCTGAATCATATATTTGTTAGGAAATATAATTTAAATATTGACGTATTATGTATGTGATTGAGTGAAAGAAAAAGTCACATGCTCCCCCAACCGATGATCTTGAAGATGACAGAGATCATGTCTCTGCAAAGCTTTTTTCAGGAGAATAAGTATGTCCTCAATGATAAATTTGTGGAACCAGAATGACTGGTCCGGTTAGCCTACCTAGCAAACATATTTAGTCACCTGAACTCACTAAATAGAACTTAATTTCCAACTCTGAGAATATTTGCGTCTGGGTTTTCAGCATTTTATGGAGACCAAAATAAACTTCAGTTTGCTCAAATATATGGGCTTTTGGGCCGTGAGCATAAAGGGTCACTCCATAACTTCCTTGTGAAGCTGTAAAATACCTAACACCCTGTGCCACAACGTGTCTTTGTAATGCTAGTTTCAATATCCTGAGTACCATCAAGATCAAAGTGAGAAGTTGACATGGTACTACTGCTAATTTGAAATTTACCTTATCGAAGTTTGAGCAATGGGGGGAGGGGAGGGGGAGGGCATTGTCATCAATTATGAAATGGCCATTTTCTGATTGAGTTTACTAATCATGAAGTTAAAGGTATTATTTTTTTAGTACCCCTTTATTTGTCACAGATTCTTACAGCACTCTTGAAATATTTAAAACGAGACATAGAATTGTCTAGGCACATAAATTCTAAAACTAAGAAACATAAAATATATTTTCTAAAATAAACTTTCACACCATTAAAAAAAAAAGTTGTACTGTTTGTTAAACTACTATAAATAAACTTAATACATTAAAAAAATACACCTATTCAAATTTTCTTAATAAACCAAATATAACATCTTCAAATTTTTGCAAAAAAGGTGATTTTGTGCTACTGAATTTGTACAAAAGTTGAATTCATTTCGATTCGACCCATTGTTTTCAGATTTCAGAGATATTTTAAATTTTTTGTAGACTATTCTTGCTGATATGTCATGAATCTCTTTTTTGATCTCAAATTCAAGTAATTGATCTCAAAGAGCTTGCACTTTCCCTACAAATATTGCAGAAAAAGCACATTTTATGTTCCGATGTTTGACCGTTAATACTTCCTGTAGTGAGTGTGTATGTAAAACTCTATCTCTATAATTAAACCAACAGTCAATGTCATCATAGGACAGCATGCTTTTGATAATATTGATAGCAGATAATTTTTCTTCAAATTTATCTCTGCTTCTTTCAATTTTTGTTAAATATTGAGATCTTGTCACGTCAATCATTTGTACTTTCAATAGTCTTCTCATCTTCAAAGCTTCATAAAAATATAACTTTTTATCCTCATTGAGGACTTCAGCTACCAAATTTAGCCTTTTTCTGAAGTTGTAATGTACATGATTTTTTTTCATCAGCTCCTTCAACTTTCACCTTTTTGTTCCATTTTGGTATTTGAATGTGAGTTTGTTAGAAGACGACGAACATAAACGCTCAAATATTATATAAATCATTTTTGATGTTACCACAAAGTTAGAAGCAAAAAAGCTTAACAAAAACAGCTTTACATGCTCTGAAACTAATTCTCGATTACGCCAGAAGATAATACAAAAATTGAGGGTATTTTTTTTTCTTTCTCTAAATTGACATTTACAAGTAATTGAAATACACACTTTTCTCTCATATTAGTGTGCTCTTTGACAGAAAAATTCGGGCGCGCACTGATGTACGGTTATTGCAGTTAGGCATTAAACTTTTTGTTTTCTCGATGTTTTTGGCTTCATCTTTAAAAAAAATGGCTGAAATCGAAGATTTTAAAGTACCAAAAGATTGGAAAAGAAAAAGTGTTCTTGTTTCGATTCGCGCCGGAATTGACGAACAAGAAATTGCTGACTTCCTAAAGTTGAATAAGACCTTTGTACGGAGAAGACTATGAAGGGATTGGATCAAAGTCAGCCCAATAATGCGTAAGGATTGCTTCAAGACCCCCCGTTTTATTGCCAGGGTTGACAAAAAGATCAACGCTGATCCAGGCAATTCCATGTGGACCATTGCACGCGAAATGGGGATATCAAACAAGGTTATCCTTACAAGATGCGCAAGGGCCAAATGTTGAAGGCCAAGGCTAAAAAGAAACGGCTGAAACACATCAAGATGCTGCTGAACAAATTGAAGCATCCAATGAATCCTGAGATGCTCTGGTTTTTCTCCGATGAGAAAAACTTCTGTCAGGATCAAGAGATCAACAAACAGAACAATCACTGGTTAGCCTACAGTCCCAAGGACGTTCCCAGGGACATGCAGACCAAGGTTCAGGCCATGGTCATGGTCTTTGGCGTCATCTCCTCCATGGGCAATGTCATACCGCCCTATATCTTTCCGATGGGCTTGAGAGTCAACACAGAGGAGTATGTGAAGATCCTGAGGAGCCACGTGTTACCCTTGATCAATAAAGTGGCTGCTGGGCGTCCATATGTGTGGCAGCAGGACCCTACTCCATGCCACACCTCCAGAATTACCAAAAAGTGTCTTAGTGATAATTTTTATGATTTTGTGCCACCAAACATCTGGCCCCCTAACTCCCATGACTTGAACCCCATGGACTTTTTCTTGTGGGGTGTGTTTGAGCGACACACTTACAAGTCTCCATGCAACACAAAGGAGGAGCTGGTCAAAAGGATCACAAAGGAGTTCAAGGGCTTGAAGAAGGACGTCGTCATCAAGACATGCATGAGATTCTGGACCAGGATCGGGGCCTTCATTGCCGTTAGCGTCAATTTATTGAATAAAAAATAAAATATATTAACCAAGATTTCAAATGGTGTTAATTTCATTAAAATCGGTTCTTTATTTTTTGTGATATTTAAGGTAAAAAAAAAGTAAATTTGGTTGTCAAAGATCGCACTCACCCTATATATTATAATTATCAATATGTAATTGGATGCCTTGGTGTAAAGATAAATATTGTTTATTTTTATATTTTTCACAAGATAGTTAATTAATTATTATTGTGAATCAATATTTTTAATTAGTATATCTTTTGCAAAATATAAAATAATAACTAGGGTAATTGTAATATACAAAAGGATGATGTAAAGTTAATTAAGAATACATATAACTAAAAATATACACATAATTTGGATAAATTTTCTTCAAAACCTCAAGTGAAGGGAATATTTGTATTAATATTCATAATTAAATAACAACTACAGCCATTTATTTGTACTATGAAGTAATGTAGTTATGAAGATTTAGTATTTCTTTGGAATCCTTGAAAAATAATAGTGCTTGAAACCAAATTATAAATACTATTTCAGGATATTTTGTGAATATATTGTGCTCAGTTGACGTTTTATCTAATTAGGTGTAACACCAGACATTTTAATTAGTTACAATCAACCATAGATTAGATATTATCATTTCATGATGATCTATTGATATTATTAAGTATTTGTAATTATGATTGAATATATCAAATTCAATAATTTATGTGCATAGTATTTCCTTTGTAAGTACTATAAACTCATTGATTACACTATCAAATTTTTTCTTCCTTCCAACTTATATGTAAGTGCAAACTTTACAAAATCCCAGAATATTCATATATTCTTACCAACAGAACAAACTGTTCTGTTGATCATTTTTAGTCTCTTTCAGACTGTTGGAACTATTCCTGAAATTGATGCTGGTTGAAGTATGGTATATATAATATAGAGGTGTCAAAAGAGAGGAATTCCCGTCGTGTAAAGAAATCAGCTCATGATAGTGTTAAATATGATATTGTAACATTGATAAACAGCAGCTCTTGTGAAGGCGTTTGAATCTAAAATACTGACACGACGGGATTCTTTGTCCATTCCAAAACTTTTCATTTAAATGTAGACATAATTTTGGGATGCCAAGGTAGCTTTGAACAACCGAAGAAGTTTTAACGCCATTTTAATCTCATTATAAGAGCAGTCAGTTGTTTTAGCAATAAGTAGTGTGTTGTTCTCCAATAAATACAAATATATTGCAGACTACCAACTGACAAGATTTACAATGATTGATGTTCATCAAGAATCTCTCTTTTTCGACAACTCTGATTAGAGAGACATCTATAATAGTTTAGAACAAAAAATCCATTCTATTAAAAAGCAAAATGTTCAATCATAGGTAATTTTGTTAAGTTTTTTCAAAACTTATAAACACAAAGTGTGACACTTATAGGTAAATTTGCACAGATGTTAAAAAGTGATAAAATACTTATTTAAAGTGGAATAAAATTCAATAACCTGCATCAATTTTTAAAAAAGTTATTAAGTTGACATTTTTGTACACCAATGAATTCATTGGTTTTCCAAATTCATTAGGGAATCGTAAACTAATATTTTGTTGTTGTTATCTGCAAAACAGCTTGACTTTTTTTACAGAATGAACTTACAAGACACAATATACCTACGTATAGCTATCAATAAGTAGATGTTCCGTTGTTTGAAAAGGGTAAATTGTTTATAAATTGAATGAACTGTCTTCAAATTTAGGCTTTATTATAAATAATACATTTCATGGTAGGTTTTTGTAAAATATATTGTCAATATATGGAATTAAAATGATACTTTCAATTTTGTATTGTGGTAAGACTTCCCTTGAATGATTCTTCTCTCATCAAATATACATATATATTTATGTTTAACTAAGGGAATATTAATTTGTTACTCTGTGCCTCCGTTGATAATTTAATGATAAGATGGAACCATTTAAGTATGAAGAAATAAAACAATAAATAATCGGAGTTACATTAACATCAACCAAAAAGCTCACAAGACATCAGGGCAATGGCAATAAGTCTTTCATTTGATACTATGAATAGCTTCATTATATTTGTTATCATTGCAAATTGTCTTTATCATGTTTTAAATGTTTTTGCAAGCTAAATTAAATTACAAAGAGAACTAACATTCTCTATTTCTGAGAACTGTTCTGTAATGATGTTCAGAAAAATATGTAATTAATACAACAATGACCGATCTATCTACATATATATTCTTCAGCTCTTGAGGGAATCACAAATACTATTATGTTTCATTCCTTAATTATATTTCATATAAAATATAGATTTTTTGACATTAACATTGCTTATTTCTCAAAACTAGACAACTTTAAACAATATATTAGTTGATATTTGTAAAGTTTCATTATATTTTGAAACAAATCAAGTTATTTGTTTGTATATCCAAACTTCCTTTTTGCCTTGAACCCTCTCAAATTTACATAGACCGTAATATTAACCTAAAAGATGAAAAAATTTATATTCAATAAATACCTACAAATAAATTTATTTCCTAATATATTTATAAACTTATCAAATTTAAAAAAAAAAAAAAAACTGGCTCAAATCTTATAAAAATGTACTTAAAAAAATATTTTTTTAAAGATTTTTATGCAAAAACCTAATTGTGATCAATAAATCATTTAATACATGGTTATTGAATTTCATAGATGCCGGAATATAGGTACCTTTATTCTCCCATACATTTAACAATAACAATGAAAATTTCGATATGGTGTTTGCACCATTTTTATACTCATGGCCCTAACTTATTAATTGGGTCCGGCATTCCTGATACATAATAAGTGGATATTGAATCTTAAATTTTTTTTTTTTAATTCTGATGCATAGGGGTATAAAATCTTTTATATTGAAATAGTATTATTCTTAGCACGAACAATTTCGTAAAATGTTTTTATGCTTAAGTCATTCTAATCATCAAAAAGTGACATTTTAGCAAAAATCGTGCGGTATAGGTCTTAAAATGACTCCGATATATTTGGCACATATTTATGAAGTAAAAAAAATTTAAAAGCGAATTTTCTCCTTTTCAATATTTGAAAACAAACTTGCTTTCATATTGACTTGGCATATATATATATATATATAAAGATTAGGGGAAAAAATTACAAAATCAATTTAGAAAAAACACTTTTTATTTATCGGTTTAAACGATATATTTTTTATTTCATTTAGAGAATTTCAAATATTATTTATATATATAAATTATCATACTATAATATAACCCAATTTAAATTCCATCTATGCAAATATGAAATTAAAATTTCAATAAGACAAATCTACTCAAGCACAATATTTTGTAATAGATTTAAAACCTCTTAAGACCCTTATTTTATTTATTTTTTAAAGTTTTGTATAATGATATTGCACTTTTTTTTCATTACTCGTAACTTACAAGGATGTATAAAACAATACATAGGCACATCTATTTTAACGTGTAAATGATCAAATATTAAAAAACCTTTTAACCATATATAATGTATGTATTCTCAATTTTATGAAAATGTTAAAGACTATGAAAAGAATGAATGAAAAGGCAAGCATGACTCATGAAATATTCATTTGTATATAATTACATACATATGTTATATATCAACAATTCCATTTTGAAATTCATCAGATCTATCAATAAAAAGTTTATTCAAGTCTATTCAATGATAAGTTTTAATTTTATTTAAAAATATATAATTTTGGAGCAGTAACTAGGTTTTTATTTTGGTATGAGTCATGGATCATTTTTAAACATGCATTTTTGGGTTTCCATCCATCGTTCCTATGATTATTATTATTTTCATTTGAATATCTTAACCCCATACCTATCTCAAACATGATATTTAGTTCCTCTGCTTGTTCCTCTGAAGGAGGTTTTTATGCCTGCCTTGTTAGATGAATCTCATTCATTGACATACGAGGTCTATACCTATAAAATGAGACTTCATTTTTCAATTTCTAACATTTATTGTGAAAAAATGGTGACACATTTAACCTTCAAAATAATAGCCATAGCATGCAACACGTTTTTCCCATATCTCAGGCAATTTGTGGATACCGACCCAAAAAAAATTGGCCGTCTTTGGCCGCAAACCAATCATCGAGCCATTTTTTGGCTTCGACGTGAGAATTGAAGGCTACTCTTTTAATGTGTGACCCATCGATCAGAACAAATGATAATCTGGTTTGGCAAATGTTTTTGGGTTGTGGCCGGGCGGACCAAACTGTGCTCTGTTTAAAACATGTCCACTGTAAGCTTCTACTAGCATTTGAAGTGCTTCAGAAGTGATTTTCTTCAAATGAACACAGAAAATCAAGGAAGTCCGCAACTCGTAGTTTGAAGGCACGAAATTCTACATATTTAAGAATACGTTGTTGTATGAAACTTTACAAACAATAAGCTGGATATTGTTGCAAGATGACAGAAATTGGGGGTGGTTTAAAAATACTCCTAGCGACATCTGTTGCCTGATAGCTGAAAATCTTATTTCATAGATATATACCTAATAGATATGAGAAAAAAAGATCCCTTCCCGGCGACCAGTGATAACTCTAAGTTTTGGTTACAATTTGCTCAAATGAATTAACTAAAAGTTGCTTTGAGATAGAATAGTAAAATAATAGCAGTTTCATGATTCAATCCCTTATTTAAGACTTGAAATCATATCAACTTAGATTATATTTGTCATTGTTAGAATAATTTGACTACAGCATCCATCTCATATGTGGTTTTTACGCTCACCCTGAATGGTTATTTTTTCACATATTTAGTTATTATGACCTATAATATATAGGGCATGATTTTGTGGAAGAAAATGAATCTAAGAATACAAATTGAGGTTTAAGCAATATTTGAAATTAAGACTACGGATTTTCTATAAAAAAGTATGCCTATTTAACTTATTAAATATTCTTAATTTAGATCTATTTTAAGGAAAATCAATAAGTTTGAAATCATATTTGGTCACAGTTTATATTGACATTGTTTTTTATTTTATTTTCCAGATATGATAGAAGATTTTAACGACTCTGTATCCTCATTATATCTTCAAAACACATCATCAGACACTTTAGACTACTTTCGAAACGAGTCGTCAAAATATTCAGATGAAAATGGATTTGTAGTGATAAAAAATAATGACACATCTGATTTCAAAACGAGAAACAATGTCTTTTTTCATTTGTATCAAAGTTTCATATTCCTTTCGATTGTTTTACCTTGGATAGCCGCAGCTTTCACCGTAAGATCTCATAACACCACATACTCCAAGGACCTATATGCTCTTTGTTCCTTGCTATTTGCACATATATGTGGAATTGTTTGGGCTCTAGTGCCAATCATAGTCACGGAAGTACTGGTTTGGATGATAACCATATTTGTTATTTGTACACTACGCATTTTCTACACATGCTATCAGCTTAAACCCATACTCTTTGATCCTGAAATTGAGGAGGTAATAAATGATATTATATGTATAAGTACAAACATTTGATAAATTACTAGGTACAATTCAGATATATGTAGTTTTTTTGTATGGAGCATTTTAACTCACGTCATCATTTGTTAAGTCGCCCATTTTGAAAAGGTATTAACAAACATGTTTACAAATTAGAAAAACCCTTTGCTCATTTTTCCTTTTTAATGTCATTTGATGTAGTATTTCTTTGATTTTTTGGGAGAAATTTGTCAATTTTGTTTGATAATATACATATAGGTAACTATGGCTCCTTTTCTTAGTTTATTATACAATTTATGACGACGTCCGTAAAAGTATTCAATTACCTACTCTTCTTTTATATTTAAACTCGTGGCAACTCACTCCCTGAAGCCCCATAATTTCAGAATTTGATTAAACTTTCCATACATTCCTCAAATTTCTACCAGAAAATGTGTCTTTTCCTTTGACAAATGGAAAAATTTGGAGCGTTTGTAGTTGTTTTGAACATTTCTTTCTAATACTCTTAAGTAGACACATAGTTTGAACCATTTTTATCTTCTGAATTGATCATTCTTTTCTTTAAAGCAGAGGGGGTTTTTGTGAGAAGAGAAGTTGAGGATCTACATATATACAAAAATTCCAACTTTTTCCCTAAAAACACAATCTCTTATTTTGATAAAAAAGCATTTACTGACTTTTTTGATCAATTTAAAGAAATTCTTATAATTGAATTCAAAATATCTCAACACGAAAAATGAAATAAAAAAAACTTAAGATGAATAATAAATTTCCTTCATACTTCAAAAAACTGATTCAAAATAAATAATATTAACAACTTATTTTATACCAATTTAAACCCATAGATACTCTAAATTGATATACAGATTTGTGAAATTTTCTTCTCGTAAATTGATGGATCTTTCGTTATATATAGGTACGTACGTACCTTGTGTGTATGTACAAAAATTGTTGATTGTACGAATGATTGATGAAACATCTTTTCTCAAAAATAGCTTTCGTTTGAGCATTCATCTTGGTGATCCCATCAATGTACCATAAAAGGTTGTAACTAGGAATTATGTATATATACATATATATATATATAATATGTATATTAATGCCTTCATCAATAAAGAGGCGTTAATATGCATTACATATTTATTTGCATGCGTACAATAACTGGGAGCATGTATAAAACTAATTAATTTTTGGTATAAATATGAATCTAATTAGTTTCTTCTTATAGAAAGTATTTGGATTTACTTACCATAATACTATTAAATTATTAAACATAGTCTTTAAGTAATTACAAATTAGAGGCCAATGAATATATTAGCAAGCGGATTGAGTCATACAATCTATTAAACTGTATAGATATTGCTCTTGATTAATTGATATCAAGATCCAATTTTCTTAAATAAGAAAGCAGAATTAGCATTTTTTTTCTCCAAAATTTAAAAAGTTTTTGATCGTTTAACTGTTGATACTCCAAATGTGACCACTTTTTATATATAGCTTTGAAAGCTTTTTTTTTTTTTGACCTTGTCTGTCAATTCCATTTTATGTATATATTTGATCAGAGTTTTAAATGTCATAACACTGGTCAAGAGTCAAAAATCCTAAGGAGTATAAGTATAATAAAAGTTATTCAGTTTTGCACGCTGAGTTCAAATCTGTAAAAAAAAATTTTCTAGACTTTACTTTTTTAGCTAATTTGGCCCAATTTTTAACCCTCAACTGCAATTTAAGCATCTAAATATACTTAATTTTTTGCATTAAAAATATTGAACCGCTAATGTGTTAAATACAAATTCTAATTCCAGTCTTTATTTTGATCAAAAGGGACTTTAAGGGACATAGGCGGGAGTAGGCCCAAAAGTCGGCCAAGTCGTTTGTACTTAAATATCTTCTTGAATATTATATGAGATGGATTAATAAGAAATGCATAAAGGATCTGAGATCCACAGCTTTCAAACGAGATGTCAAGCGATTGAATCCTTAAATAAGAAGAAATCGTTCATCTAAATGTGTAAATTTTCGTTCAATTTCTAGCAAAAATTCGCTAGAAATCAAAGACTAACGATAAAGCTACTAAAAAACAACTGCAATAGACTGAAGTAGTACCATGTAGAAGGATTTTAGCTTATTTTGTAATTTAGGATTTTCGACAGTTCAGATTTATTGATTTAGTGTAGAATTATATTGGATTATTGAAAATTAATAATCATTTATTGTCAAAATAACTAAAAATCAATGCCATCAATGAAATAAAATTATATTCATAATTAAAAAGTTTTCATAAAAAAATTTCAAAAAAAATGTAATTTTTCAAAAATTTTAATAGATAAGTTATGAATCTTCTTTGACGAGGATAATTATGAAATTGTCAAACGGGTGATGCTGGAACTTTAGTTTGATTAATTATAATTTGTACTGGGATATCATAGGTTAATTTGAAAAATAAAAAGTTTCACTGATATATAAATTATCATTTTTTTAATTCAAAAATATTCAGTAATAGATTCAAAAAACCGATATTGGTTGGGTCAAGACATTGAGGGATCAAGACAAATATGTAGAAAAAAAGATAGTTATTGTTCTTTTTAGAAAAGGAAAATTTAACTATTGTTGCTCAGATCTTTTTCTTCATATTAAAACTCTAAAGTAGTAAATACCAAGGCAATACTTAGACTTGTGGGGTTTGAGACCAAGAACGACATGACTACAAAGTAAGTTGATAGTAGGAGCCGCAAAAAACAAAACAATCTTTAAATAACATCTTAGATATTTGTTTTGTATGTATATTATTTGAGACCTAGATGAGTACCTACTCTATTAACTTTACTTATGATGTTTATCAAGATTTGAAGGGACTCTTGATGGTAACAACAACAACAAGTGCAAACAAATTATTATTACAGAACAGGTAATTCTGTAACATTTTATATTGAATATTTTATCCAATATGTATAAGACCCCGACTGACTTTTTCATGATTCATTCTATTCTCTTTGAAGCTATAAGCATCTGAAGAAAAAACATTAATTTCTTACCGCGAATAAATAAAGATAACTTGAATCAAAAATGTGATAAAGACATTGTAAAAATAACTTTAAAATATGCATGCATTAGGCTTTGAAATATATTTAGACCATTTGTCTATAACAATAATTACACTGGTCAACAGTCAAAAATCCTAAGGGATATAAGTATAATAAAGGTCATTCAGTTTTGCACATTGATTTCAAATCTGTTTTTTTTAAGAAATTGAACCCTATTTTTTGAGCTTTTTTAGCCCATTTTCTAACTTCAACTTCAGTTTAAGTATAAAAGGATACTCATTTTGTGAATCAAAAAAATAATGGTCCGCTAGTGTTTTTTACGCAAATTTCATTTCCAGTCTTTGTTTTCACCTAAAAAGGACTCCTTTGGGGCGTAGATTGCCGGAGTAGGCCCAAAAGTCGGCCAAATACTTTATGTTTAAATATTACACAAAATGGATTAATAAGAAATGCATTAAGGATCTGAAATCCACAGCTTTCAAACAAGACGATAAACACCTGATAAGAATTATTAACTAAGAAAAAAATCGTCCATCTAAATGTGGAAATTTTCATCTCATTTCGAGCAAAAATTCGCTAAAAATCAAAGACTTACGGTAAAGTTACTTAAGTAGTAGCGGGTAGAAAGATTTAAGCTGGTTTCTTAATCCTTTTATTTCTTTAAAACTTTAGGAATCTCGAAAAAAAAATACAGATTTAAAATTAACATGCAAAACTGAATAACTTTTATAAACTTATACCAGTTAGGATTCTTGAAGGTTCAAATTTGTTGACCAGTATTAATAAAAAGTGTCTTAAAAATATCAGAAAATACAAAAAACTTAATGGCCTTGGCCTGAAGAATCTGAACTTAAGGATACTTAACCTTTGTAAACCCAGCTATTGCCGAAACGGCAATTTTTACAAGATCCATTTACTCCATCGCCCTTAATTAAGAACAATCAATGTTACTTAACGAGTGTGACATCAATTTTAATTTTGATAATTTTCAAATTTTTATCTATTTATTGTCAAAAAAATAAAAACTTACATAAAATTCAAGGTGCGTCAACATCAATATATTTAGCAAAAAAGTTAGTTTGTTTGAATAAAAAATCAAAATCTACTGATCAATCGGTTATCGAATTTTTCTTTCCAAATAATAAGTAGGACCACTTAAAATCAATAGTATGTTTATAAAATATCATTGAGCTTTCATAAGCAGGAATTACTTTAAAGTGGCTTTTAGTTAAGTATTTACTCTTTTTTTTAATAGTTTTCTATCAAACTATTTTTAAGGGTGTTTATTTTGTTTGTTCATTTGTTTGTTTTTTGAATGACTTTCCATATTTTGCAACATGTTAGAAGACATGAAATCATATTTTATATTTAGAAAAAAAAAACCATTTGGTATAAGCAAATAATTAAATATGTTTCAAGCTATTGACTACATGAGATAAAAACGTGCAAGGAAATACTCCTTTGAACAAATCAAAATTGGTATTGTTATCTGAGATAGAGTTGAAGAAACAATGGGTAGTAAAATTCGGCAAAGAGCTATTACACCATTATGAATATCGTTCTATCCTTTTATTGTTATGTAAATACTCATTTCATTCATGGCAAAATTACACTTTTATAGAAAATAAGCATTTTAAAACCAATTATTCAGTTGAGTTGTTGACAGGCCAGAAAGAAGGGAACATAAAAAACCAAGGCGTCAGTTGTCTATATCAAGGTATGACCTTGATATAGACAACTGATATAGCTACCATACCTTGAATTGCAGACAATGTTGTAATAATTTAAATTTACATTCTTTGTCTATTTATGTCCTTGAAATTTGCGATGAATTAAACTGGATCCATTCTCATCTATTCATTTTTGTTTCCTTGTATTTTAGGTCTACGTTAAACTTTTCAAGCCACTCGGACTCAGTGCAAAACCATTTCACAATATTCTAAAATGTATGCGAGGAATCGTTAGTTTAGCACCAGGAGAAGAGCTCGTAACAGAAAAAATTACGAGAGTGGACTCCTTATCATTGGTTTTGTCAGGAAGGTGAGAGTTTTTTTAAACCTTGTATTTCATTATATGGAATGTAACTATGTGGATCTGTAAATATGTGGCTTACATATATAAACTAGCCCAGTCTGTTTGAATTAATCACTCTTATCGAAAAATTATTTAATGAACATTTGATGACGTCAATTTCATTTCAAATGAGCAAACATCGTTTCATTGACGTTATAACTATATATTCATAGTTTGATATCAATCAAATAACGGTAACAGTTTAAGAATGATTTTAGATATCGCTGTAGATCGGTCTCGAAATAACCATTTAAAAATGAGTAGGAAGAAATAGCTCTCAAACCGATTTTAACACTAATTACAATGGTATTCCTAAAACATCAATAGCCATGTATTTTTATCAACTGCCAATTTTTTACTCGAAGAATCGTAGTTAATTTTGTACCTTTTTACTTTTTCGCTTCTGTGGAAAGGTTGAAAGAATCTTGAAAAGGTTATTCGTTTAATATAAAACTCAAAAAGAATATTTGAAGTAAGGTATAAAAAAGTCTATAAAACAAATCCTCTCTTAAGTCTTCAGCTAAATAAAAGGAATAGAAATATGTAATTTCTAGAATGTATATATGTATATATATGTTATATGGAAATATTATCCTTCAAAGATAAGAAGCCTTACATTCCCCTAATGCACAAGTATTATTAGAATTTATGTTTGATTATAAAAACTTTTATATAAATACTTAAGCATGCATATATTGTACTTGATGAGATATTTTTCATTTCTTTTCTTTTTTTATGTACAATGTACGTAAATATAGTATATATTTAAGAGAATGGAAGAAGAGGGAGAAAAAAATTTTTTTTAGATCGAACAAAAGAGTATAATTACAAATAAAAAAATTCATATTTTTTACGTCAAAAAGCTTATTTCTATAATATATGTATATATACACATGAATTAATTATAATTTATGGTTTAATAAACTCTATTGTTATAGGTGTAATGTAGCAAGGGTATCAAGCAGTGTTTTCATAAATACTTTAGAGCAGCTAAAAAAGAAAAAGTTTTCATTTTCAAAATATTAAAGTTAGCCATTTTAAAGACTAAACAACGATTATAAAACATTTATTCTAAATTACTAATTTATAAGTAATATAAACAAACAACATACAGAATAGTTAGTTTTTAGTCATTAATACCATAAATTATAATTAATTAGCATCGGAGTTAGTAATTGTTTTTGTTTTTTTAAAAACCATTATGGGTTTTGCAAAATATTAATTTTATTTAATAATTATTTATAGCGATAATGAGGAGTATCTCATAACACCTTACCAGCGTTTGTGAACTTCAAAAGCCATCTAATAAAAATATTGCGTTTTGTATAACAAATTTCTACAATAATAGCCAAGGAACATACTTACTAAAGGTATCTCATAGTCCTTAGCTAATAACTTTTTGAGCGTTTGAAAGTCTCAATTGAGCACAAAATTAAATTACTAAAAACTTAAAAATATTATTGGATCCATAAAAGTTATAAAGATCTAAATTTGATTTAAATTAGTTCAAGGGCTTTTGAGTGCATAAATAATAATAGGATGGGCAAAAATAAAAAAAATATTTTCATATGTACGTACACAATAATTATAATTTGACTTTTCGAGAAAACTTTTTATGCCCTTTACGGCTCATGATTAGTTTTTAAAAGCATGGTAATATAATATACATAAACGTTTAAGTCAAGGTAGTAAAGTTGTCATGTTTGATCCATGAATATCATCATTAGAGTATTAGAATTGTAAAAAAAGCAAAAAAAAAAAAGAAATGAATGCTCAAAAATATATTTCAAAAAGCTACAGGAAATTGTATTTTTGCTTTAATGCCAATCATGGAGAAAAAAACAATAAAGAAAGAACTTTCTTAGCTTTCTTACGTGATTACCTTCTCATATTTGTTTAAGAAATTATTTAGTCAGGAATGTATTTCTATGGCTTTGTGGTAAATATGTATGTATACTGATGAAAGGATTCAATATGTATGTGAAGGTTTTTTTAGATGTATACATATAGAAATACACGATGTAATAGTGTGAATACAAGGTATGTATCAAATATTTTCATCAACATTGTACTAAAACAACAACCAAAAAAAACATTTATATTCTTTTCTGTAGTTTAAATATTATTTTTTTTTTCTATTTGATTCCAATTTGAAAAATGAAGAAGAGGTAGAAAGTCGGAGGTGGAATAAAAACCCTTTGTTCTTCATCTACCAAAGTTCCTCTGGTCTTGAACCGTTGAAACCATTTGACCAGTGATATATAATTGAATCTTCACATTGACAAATTATCTACATTTTTATAAATAAGCAAATTTATAAAAGTTGATACCAACTTATATTTCTGTATTTTAATCAAGTTAATATATTTTCATTTTTCAAAATGACTGGCTTAGTGGTAAAATTACAATATCTAAAAAAATACAAAGAAAAAAAATCTTACCTAGCGCACAATGAACTTTGAATGTAATGATACATTTTTTTAATTTTTTTTAATGTATGCTTACTAAGGTATTTTAATGATTAAGCATCATCAAAGCCCAGAATTGATCAATATTAAAAATGTCTCTTACAAAAATTAAAAAACATTATTTAAAGAGTTATAATCCTTAGAAAACTGAGTAGTGAAAAAAAGAAAAAGATTTGAATCAATTCCTATTGTGTTCTTCATATACATAAGTATAATATATCTATAAATAGATACATGAATGAAATATTAAAGCATTCATTTATTTTCTCTTACTGTCAATAATGTGGTTTTGTTAATGCATATTGTGTAGTAAGAGTTAAAAAAGTAACATTAAGTAGTTTATTTTGTTCAGCTATGTTGTTGGTTTATTTTTAACCCCTTTGAGAAAAAAAAACAATAGAGGCTGATATAGTAATATATAAAAAAGTCAACACATAATCTCTATAATTTTTTGACATCAATAAAATCATAAAAAAGGTTAATATATCAGGTAAACTAGGGTCTTTAGAAACAAATACACTTTTGCAAAGGATATATTAACTATTTACGCATCAAATGAACACTTTATGTTTAAAAAAAAGCAAAAAAAACAAAAAACAATGGTGTGATTCAACTACGAACAAAATCCTTCACAAAGATTTTTTGATATTTGTATTGTATTTTCTTTATATTGGAATATAAAATATAAGCCCAAGTTTGGAAATGACATTAAATTCTTCTGAGAACTTTTTTTTTTTTTTTTGGAGCACAAAAATGTTGCTGGCCTTATAAAAAGTCTACCAAATACAAAGAAAAATCAAAATCGAAAATTCTTAAAAACCACATAGAGTACAAAAAAAAGAAGTATCATATCAAAATTCTAATATTATTATTCAACGCCTATTTAAACTTCATGGAGCAATTATCATACGATTAAATTTTAATTTTCGTAGTGAATTTTAAATTTATTTTTAGGGCTAAAGTATTCGTACAAACTCCTGGGAATTTGATTAATGTTTAAAAAAATTCAAATAGTTAAATTATTTTAATTTAATACATAGATTTTTCCGTTTTTTGCTTTGCTTTAACCTTAAAGGAAGGAAATGCTTGTGTGTTTTTTTGTATTTTCAATCTGAAAGTCAAAACGATAATTAACATAATATAAAAATAAAATGAAATAACAAAAAACTTCTAGCTATATCTAATAAAAATATTTTTTTAGTGGAGCAAGCAATGCTGTTATATGAAAACATACAGTACAACTACCTACTTCCTGAGAGGTATGAAAAGAGTTATAAAAGTTGCTTGAATCCTGCAAAGCTTCTCAAAAAGGATGTCAGTTGGTAATCCGCAAAATATCTGTATTCTTATCATTTATTTCTTCCTATTTTGAAGATCCAAAAACAAGTTATCTTTATTTTAAAATAATTAATAAAATATATCCCAGAATCAATTTGTAGTTAGTCAACTTTACACAATTACGAAATTCTTCTTCAGTTAATATATGTTAGTTGTAAAAAAAAATTTACAGCTTAACATGAATTGATTCGAGTTTAACCAATCATCTTTCAAAACACTGATAAGAGGGGGGAAAAGTAGAAAAACCGACAATTAAAACCAAAATAAATTGCAAAACTTCGTATTGCTATTAATAATAAACAACCATAGCTTTACGTTATCTGGAAGAATACCAGATAAATGGTGGGCAGTCCCTACTGGGTTAATTATCTAATCAATTGTTGAAATTTGTAAAAATTTGTTTTGTAATATAAAATAAGTCTCCAAATATTAGAACTGGGATATATCCTCTCCCTCATATGGAAATTTAACAACGTCATTATTTGTCAGCTGTCGATTTTTCTTCAATTTCCCTTTATTAATGTTCTGAGCCACCTTGAATACAAATTAGCAATTTTAAAATGTGGAAAAGTACCAGCTAACTACCCATTTATCCTGGGTATTCGATTATTAGGGATACAATTTGTACTGAGAATGAGGAGAAGACGAGAGAAAGACATTAGGTATTGCTTAATAATGACCTTGTGTTGACATCAGCTGCCTTTCTTATGATTTGAAAGGGAGAAAGGTGTATTACTAATGGTGATCTAGTGAGAAAAACTTTAACATACATGGAGGGAAAATATAGTTGAAGGTTTGAAGGTTTGACAAGAAAATTACGAATTTATCTCGACGTAAAACACACCCTTTTATAGATGGCACTTCTTTTCTATTTTCAACTATATTTCATATATGTAGTTTGATCTAGAATAATCCAAAATAATTAGATTAAAAGATTTCTAACCTTTTGAATCACAGCTTGATTTGGAAATGGTACTAGAGTAATCAAATACCAAAAATTTTAAAGTTAAATAAACTATGAGAATGGTAAAAAAATTAATTAATCTACTAAATAATGGAAAATGTTTTACAGACATTAAAGAACAATCAAATAAAGAAAAAAAATAAGAGTATATGACTTAAATATTGGTGAAATTTTCGCTTTTATGCACTCTCTCACTTTCATCACACAAATGTTCTTAATATTATTTATTTGTTTTGTTTTTTTTGGCTTGGAAATATTTGATACATACAGTCAGTAGCATTACGTGTTCGTTCAAAAAAAAAAATGAATCGAATCATTTATAGATGGTTGCCAAATCCTATAAAAACATTATGATTTGGCAAGAAATTACTTCATAAATAGATAAACTAAGACTCCCATTCCGTGTATATCATTTTATAATGCAGTCTTATTTCTGAAATATTAAACAAATTAGCAAAAAAAAACTTTACAATTTTTGATGTATAATTCAATTAAAATTTGACACTTCCACAATAAATCTTCAATCATTTAATCTTGTCATTATACTAGAATTATGTATTTTATATACATATATATATATTAAAAAATCCAAGGAAGATCAATTTGAATAAAATCAAGTTTTTATTAAAACAAATTTTAAGCATGTATATAAATTATTTGTATAAGGAAACTTTTAGGAGTCCACACTTCAAAAATTTCAAAAATATTTCGATATGTTTGCAAAATTTGTTTTAAAATAAATTCCTACCATAACTTTATTTTCTGTACTGCCTTTATAACAACTATAGAGTGTATTTAGATATATAGACTCCCTTATTTAATCATTGTAGGGTGAGGTGGGAAGGAAAAACTTAGATTAAACTTTAAGTACTAGTAAAAATTAAGATAAGTGACTAAATATGCTTAAAATTTGACTATGAACAATGAATCAATAGACACATAAATTGATTTTTTTTTTAAAAGAAGAAAAAAGGTATTTTTGATCCAATGTGGATAAAATCCACATTTTCGATCAAATCAATCTGTTTTTTTTATTAATAACTTCACTTCATAAAAAAATTTTTTTTTTCTTTAAAAGAAGAAAAATCGAGATGTCTTTCCTCCACATTTCATCTTTTTGGATCTATTAATAAAATAAACTCATATCAGAAATTCAAATTACCATTTTCAGACGAATGATTTAATTTTCAAGGGTATTTTTGAATTTTTTCATTATCAAAAATTCTCATGAATTAACAAAAAATGAAAAATATTCGCAATCCATAAAAAAAATATTATATTAGACTCAAGATCTTGAGTATTTCAAGTATGTTACTAGAATTAAAAATTGTCTAGGCTCTTTTTCAAAAAAAAATATTATCTTGATTTTTATAAATGATTTTATGTAAAATACAAATTTTGCTATCTATCATAGTTAACGTAAATCATGCATGCTATTCAAATTGTCGCGTGCATTAGAGCATAAATATACTTTTATAGAAAATAATAATAATTAATGTCGAATAAATATCTATTTCTGTACAAATTTATTTTTTCTATTTTCATGTACATACATAAATATATTTGTTTTTAAACTAAACTAATAATAAAAAAAAAAGACTTCTCGTGACACAAGGTGGAAAGCCCTTACATTTCGTTCCTCCACATCAATTCATTGATTCTCCAGAATGGTTTGGCGTGACAACCGATGAGTTTTTTCAGGTAAACTATACCTTTTTCTTCTTAAAACCTTTTTCTTCTTAAAACCTTTTTAATATATTTTTCTGTAACAGAGGTGTATATAAATGCAGGGATAGTACTTAACTGAGTCGTGATTTTTCTCATGATGTCGTGATTCCTGATTTTATTTTAGTTTAAATTTATGGTAGATTTACTTTTCTTTTTTTTTGTACAAAATAGTCAATAGAAAAAAATAACCAAAACTGTAGTTTGTAGCAACCACACAAATAAAATATATTTTATTGCTAACAAAAAAAGTTATATACAATATACAAATGTGTATCAATACTTATTTATAATAGCAATTCCAATCAAAAAATATATTCCTATAGACTGTTATTTATCTATGTACATGTATCCATCCAGCCCCCATCGGATAAATCATTGTTTAGGAGAGCTCAAAGTCATCAAAATACCCCACTGTTACTCCTTTTGATATTCATTTATATGGTTATTAAAACCTTGGACAAATTAAGGAGTTGGAGGTCCTAAGGTCTTTTAAAGAGAAAATCAGCGTTTATAGAGGATTTGAATAGGTGATAATCCTACCCTCACCCATCTCCCCTTCTTGAGGTCTGAAAATCAAACTACGCCATTGGTTCATACATATAATATATAATTTAGTTCCTTTCCCCGCCCCGCCCCCGTCCCAAGAACCACATTATAATAATATGCATATATATGAGTACATTATCAAAAAATAAGTAATCTTTTAAGAGTGTGTATGCATAGATACGTGTTCATAATAAATCCTTGACATCGCAACTTGACTTAACGATGGAGTGTTTGATTCCATTATTTGAATATGTCAATATGTCATCCTTAATCAAATGGATATCTAATTATTTTTAGGTTAATGGAAGGATTAGGCTCTCTCATACCTCGGAAAATTTTTCTTCAGCTAGATCCCATAGGACCCATTTCTATATTTTGGGTATCTTGGGAAATTTTGAGATGCGATATATGTAATTAATGATAAGTACTGTGAAACAGAAGGAGTTTATTGTATGTTTTAAGGAAAGAAAACATAAATTTTAAGCGTGTTCTACCCCTTACATTCGTGGAAGATTCAAAATTTAAATTTAAAAAGCAAACCCTAATTTGAAATAATAATGGATGTTTGTGAGTTAAAAGTTTTGAGTTTTTTACTATTACCAAACTATTATTAAGCATGGAATAGTAAGTCTATTCACTTCCATTGTAAGTTAAAACTAAAGCAAATTTCCTATAAGACTTAAACACGACTTGAATGCATGTCCTTAATTCAGTCATTGACTCGTAACATCTACAAATGTCACATAATTTTTGATTTATTCAATTCACACCTAGAGTCAAAATAAGATGTAATGTTAAGTTCTATAAGAAAAAAAAAATATTTTTCTAAAGAAAAATCCTACAAGGCATGGCAAAAATTCAAAACCTTTGTCTGTTAGATTTGAAAATTTCTTCTTAATGACTTTGATATAAATATAGTTACTAAATTATACTAAATATAAAGGAACATTATAAATATAATCAACGTTTTAGATATCTGCCACGGCGTTAGAAGAGAGTTGTGTCCTAATTTGGCATCGTGATCGATTGAAATTGACGTTAATGAAGGATCAATTTCTACAAACAATCTTTGAGCACATCATTGGAAGAGATGTCGTCAAAAAACTCACTCAGGTGAAATATACTTTATTTTACTTTGTATATAGTGAGCTATTTATTTGTAGTGAATTTTTTTCAAAATTATTGAAATACAAATTTTGTGAATAATTTTAATTTAATTTGTGATTGGAGTGTCAATTCATGAAATTAAATATAAAATAAAACATACTCAAACTTCACAGCATTTTTTTTTTTGTTTTTTAATGACAATACATGTCAATATAAAAAGTTATAGATAATTTCTATCATGCATAATGTGAAAAAGTGTAAATGGATTGTATCTTTACACCTTTAAATGGGTCTATAACATTAATTCTGTATAGAAATAGCAATATTCTTGTCTTCATGAGCAATAATAGGGGACAATATCCCTATACAAAAATGTTTCTATTCAAACTGTATTAAGTAAATTACTTTTGGGATGTTCCAAGATTATTTCTTAGATTTTGTAACCTAAGAAAACTGAGAAAAATGTAACCCTTTTGGTAGTTCAAGAAGGGCTGAAAAAACAAAAAAATATATTGTTTTGGATGATAATTTTTTCGAGGAGTTTGTAAATATTTTTGTTTTGTTTTGTTTTCTTCGTGGATAAAAAAATAGTCATGAAATTATTCAGCACTTTCTTCAAACAAACGTTATTAATGACAGAAATAATTTAGAAAAAAAACTCATATGGACATTTGACTCCTCTAAAAGTTAAAAAAAAACAGTGTTAATTGACAACTTTCTCCACTTTTTCAGTCACAACAAGAAGATGACGTTAATTCCGTCAAGTTCTTAACGGAATCCGATGATATAGAGTCTGAAAAGTCATGGTATGCCGCAAAAACAGCAAATACTGCTGGAAATCGATGTTCCAATGGCACTGTACAAAATGGTGTCACATCCAAATTACTCATTAATCCCATGGAAGGTTCGTAAAAAGCATATGTAATTACAGAGGCCTATAAAAACAATATATTTCCTAATGTATGTATATATGTATAGTAGAAAGTTCTACATGGAGCCTTGCAAGGATCTCAGAGCATGATGATGAAACTCCGGTTTGAAGAAGAAGAAGAAATAAACTAAAGAACTCAGCTTGAGAAAATAATCAATCAAAAGGTGTGAATCTCCTCATATCAAATGTATGTATACCGCCTACTACATATATCTAAAATAGAGTTGTGATGGTTTCAATGACAATAACTAAGCAGAATTTGATACTACCTACATACTACATATATTTTTTAAATAATTTGTTGTCTATTTCAAAGAATTTTATTTGATTAAAATATATATATATATTAATGTATCTTTCTTGATGTACCTTATACTTGACTTAAACTGAAGAGAGTGTTATGTGGTTTATATTTATTCTGTTATATGTTTAAATGGTAATGAAATAAATTAATTTATTTCTGTGAATTAATTTTTTTATTATTATTATTATTCACTTTTTGTATGGACAAATCCTTATCAACTCCATAAATAAACATCATCCAAACCGTTCCAGAATAAGTTGATCATCTTAAATACAGTCGTTTCTACTTATGAAAAAAATTATAAATACTAAATTTTAACTTTAATTTGGTAAAATGGAATTGTTTATGATATGATATGGGCTGCAGAGTATTGACATTCCTTTATTATTTCGAAGTTATTGAAGGAGTATCTTGGAATAAAACTTTATTGACGACAATTTGAAAGAGTGATAAATCTTGGAATTATATTATTAAAAAGTGGATTTAAAAAATGAATATTTTTTTCTTTTTTTGGGGGGGGGGGATTTTGAATGGTCAAACTTTATGGAATATTTAAATACAATTTCCAAATCTAACATACGTAAGACTTTAATTTGTTCATATTCCATTATGGGTAGAGGTACTACTAGGTCGAAAAAAGCGTTTAACGATTAGGGAGAATCTCCAATGCTGAGTCATTCTACGAATCTTTTTACCAAAAAACAAACAAAAAGTGTAGTGGGATTACGTGGTAAAAATGGGTAAGAATACTTCTTGTAATTACATATACAGTAATGCAACAAGTAATTAATTACCTCTACCCAACTACAAGATCAAATAATTAACTAATTAATGCCTGGAATACTTCGAAAATCTATGTAGGTAAACCCATTACTTATAGTGAAACTTAAAAAAAACATTTGATGAAGATATTCAAAGTTGTACCAATATATTAATCAAACTTTATTTATTTCAAACAGACAAGATATTTCATTGGTCCCAATACTATACATTTTATAATTTGTATTGTCGTATTTAGCTCTAACAAATTGGGATTGAATATACCAATTTATGACTCTTAACGATTGATCGTCTATTAAAATTATATAATATATGACTCAAAATTGAATAAGATAGTACAGATTTTGAATGTAATCTTCATTGAATTTCTCAACCTCTTCACCCAAAAAGAGAGAAAGAATAAAAAAAGCCAAAAATTAACTGTAAGCAAGTCAATTATTATTTTTTTTTTTTTGTCGAATTCTGGTGGAACTGAATGCAAATGCAAACTAAGGAACAGGTAAAGTTTGCGCCAAATATGCTCAAATATTCGTACTAAATAATCTTGGGTAAAGTAATTTAATATTTAATGTAGCAATTAGTTGAATAGAAGAACGAATAGAATAGAGACGTTGATTTTAGTCTAAAAAGTAGACTTGCGGTTCAAACAAACAAAAAAAACAAGAAACTGTTTTGTTTCTTGTTTTTTTGTGTGTGTGTGTTTTCACTTCTATATGTATACTTTTTTCAGCATCCTTTTTTTCTCCACTTCTAATTAAAATTTGATATCCAACAGAAAGTGTTTCACCTTAGCTTAGTTATCCCTTTTTGTTTGCTATTTGTTGATCTATTGATTAGTATCCTTTATTAGTGTGTTCTGATTATAGCTTGTTGAGCAAAAAAATTATATCTTGTTAAGTAGCAAGCATATTTCTAGGAATTATGTAGTTTGTTCACTAATAATATAGTTAACTAATATTTCAGATCTTCTTCCTATTTATTTTTCAATAAAAGGTAAGAGATACAAGGAGGAAGAAGTCCAACTATAGAAGAATTTAGTGAAGAAGAGAACGGATATTTAATATATGATTTTCAAATCAATATAACAATAGATAATTACAAGCAATTACTTGACTACTCATGTACAATGTCGGTATTGCTGGGTGACTGAGACAATGATAATTACGTAAATATGTATCGTCAGAAATAATGAATCAAGATAATCTTTATCATGTAGAAGACAATAATAATAACATTCCCTTAATTTAATTACGTCATATACATGTGGGAGTTAGTGCGAAAAAATAAAAAACTATTTTCCAGACTATAAATGACTTCTCTTCCTAATTATTACATTTAATATATGAGAGTAGTCTGAAAAGTTTTTAGACGCGCAATAAATCAACAATTTTGTATTTATTAAATTTGACTTGGATGTTAATTAATTTTGTGTTATATATATGTGATCTCAGATGAAGTTAGACAGATTTATTTACAAAATAAATAAGGAACAAAACAACTTAGTTAATATATAGTGAACATATTAAACTTAAAGATCTGATGAGCAATAATAAAGATATTATTAGATTTAGATATTGTATACTCTGTATGGTTTTCCATAGGATTGACGATTTTTTCTTCGTTCGAAGTTCTTATCTTAATGGATTTAGTGCGTTGGGAACGACCGAATAGCCACAGGAAAAACCATCAGAATGTGGCATGTTACACTACTCCAAATAAGATTCACAAAGTTCTTGCCAATTGTTCAATTTGAACGTCTATGTCTTCATAGACTTAACTCTGGCCTCAGCATGACCATTAGACTGATGTGATAGGGTTCATGCAGAACCCTATATTACATGTAGAACTTTTGAAATTCCAATCTAAATAATATGTTATTCTCATATTGACAGGGATTGACTCTAGTTTTGAAGGATTTTAATAATGATAAGATAGCTTTTTTTTCGAAGACGTACAATTAATGACCATCCTGAATATCTATCCACAAGAACAATTGACTGTTTGTCTGAAACATCAAACTTCAAAGAGATCAACAGATACAGATTCGAAAGGATTAGATATTGAGAATTATTTTTTATTGGTATACACTTCAATTGAGGTTAGATGTGTTCATTAGGGAGACATGTATCACTGGCTTCTGTAGCCAAGCAGAGAGTATACAAGCCGCTTTGGTCACGTTTTGGATTTCAGCTTCCTAGCCATTCAAATGTATTCGAAAACACCAGTTGCTGAATCCTCAAAAGTACGTTCTTGTTAATTTATATTTCTTTCTATCAAAATATGCAGAGAAATTGATATCAATAAGGGGGGGGGGTCTCATTTGTAGTCCACATGGAGAATATCTCTTAGGATAATTTCCATGGATCCATCCTCCCGACGTAGACAAGCGTCTATTACCTTGATTTAAAGGGATGTGAGGCTATTTATATCGATAGCAGAAGGGTACGTTACTAAAGTTGTGCAAATGATTTTCTGGACATACATAGTTTTGGAGATTTATGGACTATGTAAGTAAGTTCTCTTTTATACCTACTGTGTCACGATATTAAATTTATTTTGTACATACTCAGGAATGGAATGAATAAGTCGTACATAGGTTATTATAGAGTGGTCTTTGATCTATGACTTTTTATATGCATATATTTTTTTTCTTGATTTCCTTTGTGCCTCTTCTTTTTTCACTCCTTTTCTCTCTATTACGGCAAGAAAATCAATGGGGATATGTAACTCTATGAGAGAGGCTTAATTGCATATTTTGATCAAAAGCAGTATTATCTTATTTAGAATTAGGAAAATAAGATTATATTTATTCAAAGATTTGCAATACATGAAAACTTATTTTGATATAGAATATATGTATACGTACATGCATATAGTTGATAGTGTTTTTACCTTTTTTTAATTCATTTTCGCTTATGCAGTAACTTTCTCTCCATATTTGATCCTAAAGCAATATTTTAGCATTAAAGAGAATGAATATAGGGCAAATTTTCTTATTATAATAACTCTTTTTTAAAAGGAGTTATATCTACTCCTCTATATTGAATCTAGATGATAACCATCAATCTTTTTTATAAATGAGTATGGTCGTCAGTACAATGATAACATGGGGTGCATTCATTTATTTTGATTTATTTTTCTGTAATGTAAGATACTCAAATTACAAATTTTTAATTATTTATTTATTTCCCATGCTAGATTTTTGAAATTTACGTATCCGCTACTTGTCCGTTATTTTGTCTTTACCACCAAAAGATTTTCTACAATTTATTGATGATTAAAAAAAAAAATTGGAGCGTCTTAGCCTTCAAAGGCTATTTTTGTAATCTCTCAAGCACTTTCAAGTTTAAAAAATTAACTCTTTTGAACAAAAATTATCTGTTTTAAAAGGGCTTGAAAGGTCAGAGTTTTTAAGCAATTAAAACTATAAAATTTATGAGTCTCCTTTTAAATCTCATCCTTAAAAAAAAATTTTTTTTTATCAGCTTATATCAATTACTGATAAAAAAAAAATTAAGTTTAGTTATAGCGGTATATTTGTACATAACATATATAGCTATGTGGTTTTTTTTTGTTTTTCAACATATTTAGCAACTTTGCAACTTATTTAGCAAAGTTTCCGGAAAAATAACTTAATTTTATATTAAATAGATCTCAAAGACAAGTATTTCTGAATTTATCTATTATTAATATTACAACTTAATGATTTATAAATTTGATATCATTTATTTTGAGTGCACATAGCTATGTTCAAAAATTACAGGTTTTGTATACAAATCGTTTGATGCGAGTATTTATAAAATATTGTGATCGTCCTTCACGCCCCTCTCAAAATTTATCTCGTCTTATGAGATGATGCCTTAGTTCAATGTAGAGTCAGATAGAGAAAGCAGATGTCTACATTTTCAAACTGGTGATGCAAGTATAGATATTTATTTTCTTCTTTCTTTTTTTTTAATTGTCGTGGAGAAGATTGAAAAATTGAATCAAAACTGAAGTTTGAATTTTTTTTTGTACATAAATATTTAAAAGCCAGTTGAGTTCGTTTTTTCTTTTCTTCTTCTTACAGTACAGAAGTTAATAAACTACGGGGCGTAGGACTGATATAGTCTCCAACATAAATTCATTCTGCCCACCAACGGGCTTTTTTTCCATCTTTACATCAAAGAATGCAGCTTTTTTTTTATATGCTAATAATAGTCTTTATATACTAATCTCGGGCAACCTCAAAGGCCGACACGACATGCTTATGTCCAATTCTACCTCAAGCTTTACATTGCAGAGGGTAAGAAATTAGGAATTCTTAGCTCCATTGTAATGTCAAAACTTATCTATTTAATTGATGTGTTCTCTTCAAAAATTATGATAGCTTTTTAAAAAAATAGTACATAATAGGAACAGCATGCCAACTGATTCTATTCAGAGTGATCGACGCTTACAAACAAGGGCTCTTGTTAGATATATTTACATGATGTTATTTACATATATTTAATTATTAGAAATTTTAGTGGGAAGAAAAAAAAGTTTTCAATATCATAAAATTTATATTGATTCAATTTTCATTAATTCTTTATTATTTTTTTCTTCTTTTGTATCAAAAAAGTTAATAGAAAGTATTAAATAAATATTGGAATAGAAAAATTACATACTTTATCGTTATTTTATTTTTTATAAGCAAAATATAACAAGAATACAAATATTTCTGCTATAATATAGCTGAAATAACTAGATCAGAATGAAGGCATGTAATTGAATACCTAATCCTTGTTAAACATGTTTAACACATAGTGACTAAAAAAAATTATACTCTTCTCTTATATAAGATCAATTTTGTAATATTAATTCTTTGTAAGCTTTTATGTGAAGTTCAAATTCGAAAAAATATATTGATGTGACAAATATATAAGTGATTATTCTTGATAAAATGTTATTTAAAAAAAGCCATTACTTTAATAGCTTTTCTTTGAAGATGAGTAATTTCTCGGTTTTTATCTTTTTCAAGAGGAAAAGAAATTCTTTTGTTACAAAATGGTTTGTTTTTATATTTACAAAAGAAACAAATTAGATATCGAAGAATTCTTTTGGTAGATTATTAATATGATTACAATTTTTATTTTTAGATGTCTCAAGATAAAGTTAAATTAACAAGTATAGCTCTGTAGTTTATTTATGTACTGAGTGCTCAAGAATTTGTTGAACTAACAAAAGTACCTTCACTATAGACCATTGATTATTTATGAGTGGGGAATTCTGAATTTTTATGGGAACCCTAAAAATTTAAACCATACTTTTTTGCTTCTAATTTTTATTAATTTATTGAAAAATATTTAATAGTTAGTATATACAGAAAAAACGCTGCGTCCTTTGAGTAAAGATGTAAAAAAAAAGACATTCCTGACGTTCCTTTGAAAAAAAATTAACATACCATACAGTTTACTAACTAACATGATTTTGTAGTGATCTACGCTTGCCGGGAAGGTCTTTCTTTTATATCTCTAGCTCATGACTTCTATTGAAAATAATTTCGAATAAAAAATGTAGTTAACCAATCAACATGTTTCTACTTCTTTTCTTCTTTCCTTTTCCCGTTTCCATACATTTATCAAAGACTCAAAACACAAGTCAAAATAATTTTACTTTTTCAGAAATTTGTATGGTTCCATGTATGGAGCCTTTAGATAAATCTAATTGTTGTATAAAGTACTTGGCACGCTGATTGTGAACCTGTAAATAGTTTTTTTTAATCAATTTTGGTATTCATGAATTTTTGATTTTTGAAATTGTAATTATATAATTATCAAAAGAGAACTTGATTCTAAATGATCTAGTTCAGCACATACATTGATTTAATATAAAAATTTTTGAGTCCAAAATCAATTGAGTTTAAGTGTTTGATGAATGTATTATGAAAGTAAATAAATTCATACAATTAATACCTGGTAAAATATCGATAATTTTTATACATTATTATATCAAACTCGAGTATCCATCCAAAGTTCGCCATATTTCTTCTCAAAAACATTGTTTATTGAGGCACTTTAACTTAAATACTCGAACTGGGAGTTATTTGACTCCTTAGTTCGTTTCGGGGTAGAACGTTCAAAATTTGTAAAAGCAACAACCTGGGGAATGAAAAATGATTGATGATTGAGAAATTTTGAAGGGAAAACCAATAGTTTTAATTTGAAGTTAACATGGCATTACAATTTCCTTATCTATACAGATATCATTAACAATAATGTTTAACAATTCTTATTAAATATTGGATAACCCTAAATCATTAGTACAAACAAATGTACTAATTAAGTTCCTCTTTCTATTACTATAGTTCAATTTATTTCAAATAAGTTACTCCTTTATTTTGAGTATTAATGCCCTATACATTTAGATATTGATTCACAATTATTTCATTAAAAACAAATCCAAAAATTTGTACTTCACAATGTATTTTTTTTTTGTATTGACTCTTCAAAGTCTTAGTTTTGAGTAAAATTGTCTTCAACGTAACACACGTAGCTAAATATAATAACGATTACAATGAGTTTCCTTATCCTTGCAACACAAATAAATACTATTCAATACATAATTTAAAATAACAATGTTATTTTGCAAATAAATACAAATCGAGAAAAAATTATTTCTGTTTATTTTACGACTTTACAAAAATAATAGAGTATTTTCACTGTTTCTATTTATATGATAAAAAAAATACAAGACAGAAAAAATAATGAATTTATATTCAATATTTGTATACCTTGTAAAAAAATGAATATATTATGTATGTTCATAAATGATAAGGCATACAGTTAATTTAAATCTGCAAATGCCAAAAGTTTTCCTTTTTCCATGTGTATTTTTATAACATGTACATAAAATATAGAAATGCAAAAAATTTATACTCCAATATATTTTTAAAAAATGACGAAACTTGACATATTTTAAAAATATTTTGTAAAAACTTTATTGCAAGGTGCATTTCAAATTCATAAATTGTTTGACATGAATTTGAGATGTGACCGTGTAATTCATTTTGTAGCTCATGAATAAGGTCCAACACATATTAGATACATATTTACATACATGAATGGGGTATAAATATATATCGTGCCTTCTAGGATCTCTTCAAATCTGGATAACCATTGTGTTTTTACTTTATCTCCAAACTCAACATTTTTAATATTTTAAAAGAAAAATGACGTCCTTCTTTGAACTTTAAGTAGGTTATAGCAGGATTGGTCACTAAATAGTCACTTTTTAATTATGTTATCATCTCACTCAGGTTTGTATCTAAGTTGAAAAGAATCTGCCTCCCCTAAAATTGTGTGACAGTTTTCCATAAAAACTTGTATTTATCACCAGGTTTTAATAGTAATTTCATACTTGTTTTTCAGTCACAGAGCACGAAAACAGTCATTTTCGTCCAAAAAACATGCTTGATTTTTTGAAATTCTTGCATATTTTTTGTGCATGAATATTTTTTTTATTAAAATGAATCAGAGCTGTTGTTAACGAGTCATTTTTTACATGCCCGTGTCAAGTCTCTAGTTTTGAACTCAAGTCCAAGTAAAGTCTGGGCTTCTTAACTTCAATTCTGAACTCACACTTTTAATAAAATTCAATGTTAAATCGATTTCGAGGTTCAAGCTCTGGGCTACAAAAATTATAAACACTGACTTTAATTTCCTTCCAGTTATTCAACGTCCATTTTAGCCTTTCTCTGGAAATTCTTAGGTACTATTTTACATATACTGTGTAAACTTTCTTTACTAACCTTTACTTTATTTCCTTTCCTTGCTGTTCATGACGAATTCATTCGATCATGGGACCATATCCATCTTAATAATCTGGTCTACGATAGAATACTGAAGAAGCTAATCCATTTGTACATTTTTAAAAGAGACGAAGCCACGGCTTGTGAAGCAGAAAGCAATTCTTACGGTGATAGATCGAGAATAAAGTAAATGAAAACCACCCACCTAAACTTAAATAATGAGCGTATTACCTTATTAGACAGAAAATAATAAATTTAGAAAGATGACGTCATAAAACATCAAAATTTAATTTAAATTTAAAAAGACCTCATTTTCTAATCAATGACTCAGTTTTATCAACTGATGTCTACATATTCACATTTAAGAGAGACATATCTATCGATTAAGGTCAACATGTCTGACCATACAGAGTTCCCTTTAAGTTTGTGAAAATTAGAAATTTATTTTCCTCAATGTACATATATATAAATTTAAGGTTTAGAAAGCTTCTAAGAAGCCTCATCAAACATATTATAATACAATACTTTTATAAATGTTAATTTTATCCTTAAGCTGGTCTTATAAGGGTTATATATATATATATATATAAATATATATGTATATATAAGATAGACCCTGCTTTGTTAATAGTGTGTACGTTTTATTTCTATTGGTATTGGATGTGTAATGATATAATCAATATTCACATATTGTCATCTCACACTATCTACTTTAACAAAGGACACACCATTTGTCCACCCTCTCAAAAACTTTTTAATTGACAGTTCTTAAGGGTTTTATATGCAAGAGTAAAGTTATTTTAGGACCTGAAAACGTCGTTTATTTTTTATTTTTTTATTACATTTTACTTACCAAGGTCTTCTTTTTCTTATCTTTAAACTAATCAAGAATGTTTTTTTTTCCTTCTTTTCTTGAACAAAATGTTCAAATAACTTTATTAAAAAAATTCCATGTAAATAGGTAAGTGGATATGTGTAATGGGAAAAAAAAAGGAATCAACTATTTTTGAAAGTAAGTGTACATATTATGTACACGTTGCCATTGCTAGAATACTGTTGGTATTACTTATGTAAGTACGTTGTACATATATCTAAAAAGATGAAAACCTAATTTAAATTCTCATCCATTTTTTTATATACATATATTCATTTATCTATTATTCAAGAGGTCAAATTCAACATGGATTCATTTTTGTTTTTTGTTTTGTTTTCCCTTTCTTTCTTTTAGTATCATGGATTATTTTGTAATTTCAATATTGAATTGTCAAATTTTCATGTAGATTCATTGCTAAAGGTTTAAAATTCTTGTTAAAGTATGAGGAAGGAATTCAGGAAAAATTATTGATTTAAATATGGATTAGTTGAGCTCATATTGTCTCTTTGTAGTTCAACAGTTGAGAAGAATTGGCTAACCATGTGCCAGCTGATTTTGGACCTTGTTTTTTTCTTTCTCTTTTTTAGGAAAGGTTGGGAGATTTAATCATTTTCCTGTATGTAATAATATAATGGTCGTTGGTGTAATTTACCCTCTAAAAAACTGTTAAAAGCTCCATACAGACTACCTTTTGATGTGTTTCCTGGCATAAAATGGCGTCACATATTCGAACCCTTTAGTTTTTTGTTTTTAAAGAGTTGTATGGAATTTCTAAATTTGTGGTTATGTGTATTCAGCAGGTCTGTACTTAGAGCTTTAGACTCAAGCACGCTTGGCTATTCATCTCTGTCCCTGCTCAACACATTTTGTTTCAGTACTTTAGAACATTGCACCCTTGCATTATTATTTTGGATGGGACAGGGTCGGTGTTTGGTCATCAACCTTTAGAGATTTGCAGAGGCAATAAATGATATATATGTATTTCTAAAATTCAGACTTTTGATACACCACTGATTTCAATTATCCAAGGAGCTTCAGAAGTACATAGAGGGCTAGAAGGAATTGAGTTGATGGGAGACAAGGAAGGAGTGGTTGATCTGCCTCCAATCATTTTTTCATCCAATCCACCTTCCCATATTGCCTTAAGTATGTATGTATGTATGTTGTTCGATTTGGAATCTGATTGGAGAAATTAAATATTCACATTTTTAAACTTGCAGACGTGAATGCAGGTAATTCTTTGAGTGCCTGCAGGGATCTAGATACAAATATTGCATATTATGTTTATTGCATATGTGGATGCAAATATGTATACTTAAAATGCGAATAATCTACAGTTGCAAATAGTCGATACATCACTAATGTCCATAAAATAAAGGAGTACAAAGAAAAAAAATAGAGTTGTACCCATTTATTTTATGGACATAACCAGATGTTACAATTATTAGAGATTCTTCTAGTGTATCATGTGTTTATATTATTCACTGGAGAGATAAAAACACACACAAAAATAAATAAGTGTAAGTCATCTAAATAATGGAATATTCTGACAAAAATCTTTGGCACACCCCCAGATTAATATGATATCATTACTATACCTACAGACACATCATTTGTCCCTCAATAAGTGTTTAATATTGTCCCTTATTCGTCTGTCTTCTCATCGTCGATCCCTTAAATTCCAATAGTTTATTGCTATTATAGAACAGTTCCAGAGAAGGGAAGAATTGACAAATTATCAACGAAACTATGTATTTGCATCCTTTTTTCTTTCTCTGTGTTATAGTGGTAGGCTGAGAGACATAATAGAAATCACGTTCACTTCTTGTGTAACGACAAGTGAAGGAAATATATTTAAAATTGTGTTACATACATATATGTAAAACATGTAAAAAATCCGCCTTTTTAAGATAATTCAAATTCACTTTAAGGCTTACACATTGTACTTACTTTACATCATCACTCCTCCTTTCCTATGATAATATTGCAAAAGAGATTCATTCGAGGTATTACGTATGCATCATCCTTAGGATTTGCAAATAATAAATCATTTGGAGTGAAGTAAAAAGTAAAAAAAAAATGTACATTAAAACTTGTCATAAACAAATACAAGTAAAAATATTATTCAATAGTTACTTGAGAGACACTCTACATATAAATATATACATTACATACTATGTAGATTGTATTCATGCTTTATGCAGTGCGTACTCATTATTATTCATTTGTTTCGATACACATACATATGTATGTATGTATGTAAGTGCATACCAACATATTATTTGCTTCATATTTTTTTTTTTTGGTGGAAGAGAACAAAGCGAAAGGAATTTGACGGGTTTTTATATTGATTATTTGGTAGAAGCTTTCTTAATATACTTATGTATGAACATATATATGTATATGTATGTTCATTCATACCTTGGTAATTTATCTCTTTTTACTCTTTGTTCCCCTGGTATTTCTTTTTTATATTCATCCATGTATGTAAGGTCTTAGATACTCAAGAAAATAATGACATTAAGTCTAGGGTTTCGGTGGTTTTTTATTTTTTATTATTATTATTATACTAATTATCTTCAAAGTTGGAAGAAAAATATTTATATAAATTAAATAATTTAAATTAAATTTTGTCAACACATAACTACGTAAGTGACTTCTATATAGAGTTGATGCCTAAAAAGAGGCACTCCTGGTAAGTAACATTTTAACTATACATTTTCAAGTTTCATAAAGGAGCAAGCAAGTTCAATATAGGAATAAATAATAAAAAACATTATTCAGGAAATTTAACATAATTACAATAAATGAAAGATAAATTTAAAGAACAAGGTGAAGGAATTGCAAAAAAGTTTTGAGCTAAGATTTTACTAGGTTTGATGAAGCAAATCTAAAAATTGCTGAGAAGGATAATGAAATAAATTTAGTGATCCCTCAACTTACTGCTTATATTAAATGAGTTGAAGAACCCAAATCTCAACTTTGCAATAGAAGTAGTTATATATTGGTGAAAGCTCTAAAAAAATAATAATCAGGATTTGCAAATACTGGAAGAAAAAACAGTGAACTTGAGTCGTTTCTTATCAATACAGAAGACCGCATTGAGGGTCAAGGAATTGAAATCCATATATTACAATTCAAATTAAAATAAAAAATAAACGAGTTGAATAAATTAAAAATTAGCACGAGTTTTTTTTTAATGAACGAAAGTATAAAACTTCTTTCTGATGTGGAATCATTTAAAAATGGGTTACGCTCTAAGGAAATGACTTAAGGGAATTAAACAAATGATTAATTCATCTAATTATTAAAAAAAAAAAAGATGGTAGCTCTGGATACAATGTTCATTTGAATGAAAAGATCCAAATGGAATTAGTTGTGGAGGAGTGTAAAGAAGAGCTCTGTTTATGTAAATTTAATAATAAAAAGAGCTACAATTGTGTGTAGAATCGTATAAGATTGAACTTGAGTATATTAAATAATCACAATTGGATGAGTCATCTCAACTTCAATCTCTTCTGAATGAAGAAAAGATATAACCTTAAAGATGAAAAGATAAAATATAAAGGAGACATTTTTACTCATTCTTAGTGTAAAGATGAAGAAATTGCTTCACAACACATTATTGTTAAGTTTTAAAAAAAAATGAAGCTATGCTTTTAAATGAAGAAATAAATTAGAAAAAAGAAACCATTAAGTGTTTTGAGAATAATTTGAGTCACGAAGCTGTTGTACCAAGTGAGATTGTAAGACATAACAAAAAGCTTATTTCGATATAGAAGAGTCAAAGAAATTTAATTGTAAACTTGAAAATAATATTATGGATTGTGAGTAAAATTAATTTTGCTTATGAATTAAAAAATTATGAAAAAAAGTATTTAATTATAGTCATGAGTCAAAAACCCTAAGGTGTATAAGTATAATAAAAGTTATTTAGTTTTGTACGCTAATTTCAAACCTGCAAAAAAAAAAAATTCGAGAGTCCCACGGTTTTCGAAAAGTTGGACCCTACTTTTTTAGACAGTTTGGCCCAATTTTTAACTTCAACTTAAGCCTACACGAATACTCACACACGGGCTACTAAATTAGTAGACGCAGAAGGATTACAAAATCAGCTGAAATCCTTCCACACGCTACTACTTCAGTTTATTACACTTGTTTTTTAGTAGCTCAACCGTGAGTCTTTTATTCCAAGTGGATTTTTAATCAAAATCGAATTAAAATTTACACATTTAAATGGACGATTTCTTCTTAATTAAGGTTTCTTATCGGGCGCTGGACATCTCATTTGAAAGCTGTGAGTCTTAGCTCCTTAATACATTTCTTATTAATTCATTTTATGTAACATTCAAAGAATTATTTAAGTACAAACGTTTTGGTCGACTTTTGGTCCGACTCCTGCCGCCTATACCCTCAGGTGTCCCTGTTGGTCAAAACAAAGACTGAAAATGAAATTTCCATTCAAAATAAGAGATGATTATTATTTTTTAATGCAGAAAATTTGTATCCTTCTAGGCTGAAATTGAAATTGAAGTTTGAAAATGGGCTAAATTAGCTCAAAAAGTAGGGTCCAATTTCTAGAAAACCGTTGAAACTCTTGAAAAAAAAAAAGTTTACATATTTGAAATTAGCGTGAAAACTGAATAACTTTTATTATATTTATGCCTCGTAGAATTTTTTACATTTCAAATTTTTTGACCTTCGGATTATTAATATTATTTTTCTAATGTTAGATTCTCATTGTAAAAAGAAGTTTGATAAGCTTCGAGAAGCCTTAAAAAGTTGTAAGGTAACTCAAATTGAATTTACTTATAAGCATAAGGATATGAAAATTATCGGAAGGGATGTGAATTTTTTTATACAAAGTCAAACACCTCAGGAGAAGAACTAAGTAAAGTATGAAATGAAAACACGAACAAATAATCTGAATTCCAGAAGAATAAAACGAAGGTGATGCAGCAAAGTAATGTAATGAAATAAGAGGAAAATACGTTAATGAAGCCGGTTACGGTAATCTTTTGTTTTATGTCTTAAATTTGTGATAACTTTTGTATCTGTTTTTAAATATATTTTTATCTCGCCATTAATCAAACTTTTATTACTTATACTTAGGTGTAATTGCTGAAGAATGTTGCTTATATGTACGTACATTAAAGAATATGAAATAAAGTGCTTAAAAAAAGAAATTAAGGAGTGGAAGGAGCACAAAATATTGATCCTTTTTGTCTACAAAAAAGTAGAATAAAATAGTGAAAGCACAAGAGGAGGAATTGAAAGTGGAATTACAATTAAAACATAATTAATCTTAAGTCTGGGTTCAAATAATATATTTACATAATTATATAATGAAAATAGCATGTTTTGTTTTAATTATTTATTCTTTGTATTTATTATTTGTTCTTCTTCTTTTTTTTTCTTTACCCAGAAACATAACATTTTTGGGTCTTCAAGTATCTTTTTTTAATTTCTTTTTTTAATCGAAGCCTTAAATTTTATGCCGTCTCATGTGTATTGTAAACTATTCTTATTAACGTAAGCATTTTTGTAAAAAGAATGTACAATTACTATTAGTTCATCATAGTACAACAACACGTGTATTTGTAATAAACAGATCCAATTACCGTATTTTCCCGCTTATAAGAGACCCCCGTTAATTTTTAAACATAATTGTTTTTAAAAGTACATACTGAAGCTAAAAACGCTTACTCACATGTACATATAGTGATCCCCTATTTTTAAAGTGAAAATTTTGTGCAAAAAAGGATCCCTTATACATGGGAAAACATGGGTCTTACATGAAAGGGTCGTGTTATTTCAATGTTCTTAAATGCAAGTGGTACACAATTGTTATCTTCAATTTTAATATTAGACTGCTTGATTGAGTGATTACCGTTTTAGAAAGACAATAACTAACAGCTCAACTTACATATGCTCCTTCTTTTTTGATAACCTAGTTATTGCAAGAAATATGTTTAAATGATTTACGTCTGTCTTTTTTTTCTTTTTCTTTTTTAAAGTAACAAGATTTTCAAAAATTTGAGATGACTGAATTGTGTTTAAAATAAATGCTGCTAAATATCTCAGTCTTTTTGGGTTTTTTATTTATGTCAATAAAAAAAGAAAAATGGTAAATAAGACACCTAAGATTTTTAAGGGCAGCGTGTTTTAAGTTTTTTTTATGTGTGTGTGTTTTTTTTCTTCTTTTTTCGTGAGTAGATTTGATATACTTTATATAGTATTTACTAGACCTCTGCATTCAATGCCCAATGCATTTATACAATGCTTTTGATGAGGTAATATGTTCATTTGTTGTGTGCAAAAATAAAATTTCCCTAACTAGTCTGATTTATCTTTTGTACAGTATTTCAACATTTAAAAAATATGATGATTCTTCATGAAACACAGTTCAAGATCTTGTATTTTGAAGGTGTTAAACTGGTCGTTAAAGCGGATGAAAAAAAATTACATTCGAATGCAAATAATGAATGAACATAATTTAAAAAAAAAAAAAAATACCAACCGTTTTTCCTTTTCTAATCATAACACTGTTATTAAAACAAATTAATACATAAATTATTCACGATTGAAATCCACCGAGAAAAAAATAAATTATTTATTATCATTATACTTTCCAATATATGAAAACACATTTCTGAATAATGGTTTTTTAAAAGAAACCTTATCCTTATTTGAGGATCGATATCTATTTCCTATCTTTCTTCTTATTGAAATCATCATGAAAAGACTAGCACATATATGAACACATAATTTGTAAATATTTTTTTTCTTTGAATAATTTAATACGTTTTATATTATTTTATATGCCGTACATACTTAATGCGATATTAAGTCTTTTTATATATTGAATTCAAAGAAACTTTATTATTGAATACTTCGTTTGGATTCTATTTGTATATATATATATATATATACTTTATGAATAAAAATAATATATTCTTGAATTTTTATATTTTTGCAAAAAGAAATTACGATAAAGTGATACATTGAAATATCTTTGGGATTGTCGATGGCTTTAATTATAAAGTTTAAATTATACATATTTTTTCTCATAATATATGCATAACTTTGCCTATATTTTATAAATTTATACAATACATGCCAACTGAATCTACCGATTTCGCTCCTCAATGTAATGTGACATAAAAAATAACATTTATATATGTATGACCATACATATAAATAATATATTATTTTGAGAGGTGTTTAAAAATTCATCAATATTAAAATTCAATTGTAGAAAAAAATAATGGACTTCAAAAGTAATAGCAATTTGAAATGAAGGATTCTGATGAGAGCCTGAACATGATCTTTCAGTTTAATATTACTTATATGCATGTATATACTTGTGTACAGGGTTATTCGTAAGTTTAAAAGGTTTCATAATTCAAATGCTACGTTTTTTGCATTTAATCGATGAATTTGCAATTTGTTTGGCTTAAGCTAAATCCCACTTCAATTTAATCAAAAGAATTAATAGAGAATTAAGTATTGTAATTATGAGTAATGTAGTGAACATAAAATGGCGTAATAAAACGGGAATTCATGACTCAAAAGGGTTTTTCAATAAGAGCGACGCATTATCTTATAAATCGACTGTATTGTTTGCTGTGTGGTGGCAAGTAGCACCGTTTGGTTTAAACCAAATGCCATTTAAGTCCATACCATCCATCTGGGGCTAAAAATAATCCGTTATGGTAACTCAATATTTATTTTCATAAAATCCACACCAAATAGTAAGTTTTTCGGGATGCAATGGTGTCTCTTGAAGTAATTGTATGTTATTGTCATCCTCGATGAAATAAAAATCCGTCATCCCTTTTGAAAACACTTTACAAGAAAATCTGCGTAAGATATTAAGGTATTACAGTTGAAGAAAGATAAAGGATGGTGGCGACAAAGGGTGAGCTGGAAATGGAGAATCAAGCACTTATAGAGCGGATTAGAAGTTGAAAAAAGATAATGCAAAAGTAAAAAATCTAAACTTGAAATTGACTCAACTGTTTGAATAATAGTGATACATGATTATTATCATGGAAGAACAAAAATAGGCTTGAATTGAAAATTGACAGGAGAAAATGTAGGTAAACTTTACTTACCAAATGGGAAGTCAAGAGGCATGAAAGAATCATAGAAGGGAAAACATCTGCAAATAACATAATATATAAGTAAGAATTCCCATAAATCCACCACCACAAATAGAAGAAGATATGAAACCATAAAGAACTTATGAATAGAAGAGCACTCGGGAACAATTATCTAACAGTAAGGAAAATGAGTTATCAAACAAAGGACAAAAAATATCTTTAAATCATTATTTAGTTCAGAAAGGTTGAATAAAATAAATCAAGCCATGGAAATGAACATTGAAAATATAAATTAAATAAAAGGGATTAGGGTATTGTATATATAGAAGCAGTACTTGAGACAACAAACAAATATGGCTTTGGGACGAATTAAAATAGTAGAAAGAAACTAAAAATAAAACCTTTTTTTAAAAACGAATTATGTAGTCAGTCATCAGATCAGATTCACTTGTAGAAATAAATTCATCTTGATTAAAGCATTTGAATTTAATATAATAAATATAATGAAGTATTATGATTATAGATATGAGTAAAGTAATAAAAATAACAATAAGTCTACAGCCCGAGTCTTATTCAAGTCTGAATCATATAACTTTGAGTTTAAAGTTTTTTTTCATGTTCAGAAGCTTTTGTTTATATATATTTCATTCATAGGTTAATTAAAGTCAAGTCTTTCCCGGGTTTTGAGTCCACAATTGAGCCATTTTATTCCCATGGAAAAAAAATTAATGATCAAAATAACGATTTCATCTAGGATAGTCCTTGTGGAAATGTGAGACTGAGAGTCTTCTTTACTACCTCAATGAACAGATTTAATTTGTTTATATGATATATGTACATATATTAGATGCACAATTTCGATGAAAGAATACAAATTTATTTGAATAATTTTCTAAAGAATATTATTGTATACGTATGAAATAAGATTATTTTAAGTTAATTAATTTCCTTGTCTTTTAGTTAACCGCTTTTTTCTTATTCATATCAAGTAAATGATATATGTATGTATTGTAAAATAAGAGAATATTTATTCATTTAAAGCAATTTTGTGACAAATATATAGGTACCTATAAATGAGCCTCTATTGATGTTTAACTTTTTGTTAAGATATCTAGATATTTAAGTACATATTTACTTATTTTGATATAAGAATAAACATTAATCTTGAATTGCAATTACGTAGTTTGAAATGAAAATTAATGTTTTCTATTAAATGTTCTTTAAAAATGATCTTCTCTTTTGTACTGTTAAAAACAAGACAAAACAAAATTCAAGAGATACATCTGTATTAATCAATCAAGTTAGTTGTTGTCAATTCCTTTCTCATATTACTTTATACCAATCAAAACCACATGATTAATTAGAAGATCTACTTCGCTATTGATTTTATTCATATAAATAATTCGACTTATCTACCATATACTATAATATAGGTGTTCAATAATTTTAGTTATAGGAAGGTTGCTAAGTTGTGTTTGAGTTTGATGAGGAGAAGGCAAAAATTCAGTTGGTATCTTGCTTTCTAATATCTTTGTGAAAGGTGAATTTGCAAATCAAATAAACGTTATACAACCAAACGGATCCACTTTGGTCATTGTATGTAGATCGAAGAACTCTGCATATGATGCTTTTCAATACTTAGCAATTCATTTTTTTATTAAAATGAAGAGGTTTAGTGATCATTATTAGAAGGGCTATGTCAAAGATAATATCTAAGTGCCCTTAAAGTGTTTTTTTTTAAAGGCAGGAATGCAACTTTATCATGATATTGTCCCAACTAAATATGAACAAGAAAGATTTACATAAATAATATTTCTTAACCATAAACTAATTAAGCTACATTAATATGGCTAGAAAGTATTATATAGAAGCATTTAAATATAAATTAAAAAGTCCACAAAATATGTATTTACTTTTTTTTAAATTACGCAGATTGAAGTCTTCATTCTCTCCCTTATTGAAGTGTCGCATGCATATTATCGATATGATGTCGTCTCAAATATTGTTTTTTACACCTACTGAGAGGCTATTAATTCATATCTCAAAGTTGAAAAAAGTTTCTGCAATGTAAAAAAAATGTGAAAATTGACAAGGTAACCCTGACAATTTGATGAATGCTTGGAAGGAGAACGGCGAGCATTTTTGTGCACTCGCAATCCCGACTCTCAAAAGGGAAAGGAAAATTTGGAAAAACAAGTGGTAGCTACCTTTCTGTATTTTCCTTGTTGCCAACTTTTTAATATTGGGCAGAGTTATTATTTCGATATACTAGTCATTGATAAATTCAACCAATATATGTATATGTATATGTACATATATATCAGTAGTTAACACTTGTATATAATTCAAAAAAAGGCGCGAAACCCTTGATTTAATATATAATATTTATATCAAAGTCATAAATAATACTAATACCCTTTTTGAGTTCATAACTCGTAGAGTCAGCTGCTTTAAATCAAAGGAGTCAACTGATAAAAACAGCTGAAGGGAGAATACATAGTATTTTTGTTTATTCTAATAAGCTGGTCGTGGAGAGCAGTTTCATTTGTCATGATGAGTAACTATATCAGTTAGAAGATGCTACTTACTTATCTTTTTACGGGGTAAGATAATGACCTTATTTGAGAGGGGGGGGGGGGAAGGAAGTAACACAAATTTATATCCATCAGAATAATTATATTATACCAAGGATTCACTCGATTAGTGCTATATGTTCTCTATTAACCATAGGAATCAAAGAATAATGATGACAACTTTGGAATATTAAAAAAAGGTTTTACACATTGCCAACCACTAAAAAGTTTCACACGCGAGTTAACGCTTAATATTTATAGATATATATATAAACTGTGGTTTAAAGGAAGAGCGAGATGACTGCAGACTAGCACCCGGACTCTCCACACATAATTTAAAATTGTCAATTGTAGCAAATATACTTCCAAGTTCATTGGGAAATATTTCAATATATTAATAATTCACCAGTTTATTGAAAAGTGTTAATAGTGCGTATATTTTTTCCAACTTTTCACAATTACTTTATTCACGGTACTCACATTTACTCACGGTAGAGCTACTAAAAAACAACTGCAAAACTGAAGTAAAACTGAAATAGTAGCGTGCAGAAGGATTTCAGCTGATTTTGCAATCCTTCTACGAGCTATTACTTTAGTATCTCTACTGTGAGTCTTTGATTTCTGATGAATTCTTACTAGATATTAGATGAAAATTTACACATATAGATGGACAATTTCTTCAAAGTTAAGGACTCTTATCAAGCGTTTGACATCTCGTTTGAAAGCTGTAGGTCTAAGCTCTTTAATGCATTCCTTATTAATTCAATTCATGTAATATTCAAGGAGTTATTTAGGTACAAAGATTTTGGCCGACTTTTGGGCCTACTCTAGTACCCTACACCCCTAGGATCCCCCTTAGATTAAAACAAAGACTGGAAATGGAATCCGCATTAAATCAACATTTTTTAATGCACAAAGTGATTATCCTTCTAGACTTAAATTGAAGTTGAAGTTGGAAAATGGACCAAATTAGCTAAAACTAATTTCGAACTCTCGAAAAAAAAAATACGGATTTGAAATTTGAGTTCAAAACTAAATAGCTTTTATTATAGCTATAACCCTTAGGATTTTTTACATTTCAAATTTGTTGACCTGGTGGCCGTTTTTCTTCTGACACCTCCAAGGTTTTAGGTTCCAACAAATTTCAAAAGTGATTGGTATAAATATCTATGTTTTTTCCGTCTCCTCATATTTTAATTGTGATTAAAGAATGTTTCTTCAATTATCACCTCGGGTTCATATATGTGCATGGATATATGAATCCGCATTAAATCAACATTTTTTAATGCACAAAATGATTATCCTTCTAGACTTAAATTGAAGTTGAAGTTGGAAAATGGACCAAATTATCTCAAAAAGTAGGACTCAATTTTTCAAAAAACCGTCGGACTCTCGAAAAAAAAAATTACAGATTTGAAATCAGTGTGCAAAACTGACTAACTTTTATTATACTTATACCCCTTAGGATTTTTGACTGTTAACCAGTGTAATTTGCACGACTGTGAAAGCACCTTTATTTAAATGGGCCTCAAAAATAAACCTGGAAACGGACACTTCAATACAAAAAGTCACAAAACATCATCTTTTTCAAAGATATTTATTCAGGGATGAATAATACCTTGTTTTTATCTAGTTAATTAACTATTAATAGAAAAGGGACTCGTTTGAAACGTTAATAATTCTCATTACATAATGGATCCTTCATTTTCCAAAAGTATTTATCTCTATAGAGAAGAAATATTGATCTGATTTCAATTTTTGTGAAGGGAGAGAGAGAGGAGGGGGAATAACTCGAGGTTATGTACCTACTCACAAAGATCAAAATAACTAACTTGTTCTCATTGCATTTACAGTTGAATAAAGAAGAATTGGAATACGGCTCTTCTGTCATTTTGGCTTTGCAACGATATGGATTTGAATCCTGGTCTCTGAAATAAACTCATATATTTTGAATTTACTTTACATTAATTAATTATTATTGCACATACTTACAATAATGAAAAATCTCAATTCTTTTCAATTTGAAAGAAGTAACTCATTAGTAAGTTACTTTACTAATTACTCATGGGAAAGCATTTTGTTTTCCTTCCTAATTGATCATCAAACCTATTATTTCTTGCCAAATTGATAAATAGGATTTCCCTGAAGAGTATTATTTGATATTCTAAAAAAGTTCTTTTTACTTAGAGGAGGATTCTAATACAATTTAATTGTTTTGTTATTTTTAAAAATTGTTTTCTGTTAACAATTTCAATGAAACTTTTTTTTCTGCTAAGTGCTGCTATTGAAAACCCTACATATATAAATTAGGTTGCCAATTCATATGTAATGAATACTAAATTCTAATTTAAATTTCTTTTGTTTGATGTAATAAATTCAGGATTCGTATCAATAAAATATTTTACAATTTCATAAGAAGGTTTTTAATACTTTTAAGATTTTATGCTCAAAAGTTTATCAGAACCTTTTAATTTAAACTTATTATATAAATAAATGATTTCAAGTCAATATATGTATTTATATGCAAGCATTTCTAATTTAATTACATGCAATAATGCAATACAACTTTTCGAAGTCATCATTTAAAAGAGTGGTCCCCATAGGATGTCTGTCAATATATGAATTTCATTATTTCCTTAAAAGACGGTGCGACTAAAAATGGAATTGACCTACATACGACCTTTAATTACTTTATGTATTACAAAAAATGAAGCTAAAATTTAATTATTTTCCTAGTAGAGAATCTTCCCACTTCACAAAGAGTCTAAATAGTATATTGATTTTAATTCAAAATCGTGTATTAAGTAAATTTTTTAGTAGAAAGACACAAAAATCCTTCTAGACAAACTTTTATATCAAACTGCTTAAGTAGAATAAAACTTTCAAAATTATAAATATAAAATACTCAATAAAGAACATATACAACAAGCCCAAATTACAATGTAACTTTTGATACATTTTCAATTATAAAGTAACAAAACAAGTCTTAAATGAAGGATCAAAATCGTTTGACTAATTATATTAACGGAAAAACGTTATTTTCTGTGATAAAATAGTTTTTAATAACTGGGTTAAAGATAAAGCCACTGAAATTATTTACTGAAAATAAAATCAACTCAGGCCTGATAATACTCGAGCCTTTAAAGGTGCTATCATACATATATAGTTCAATCTAATAATTAGAAATAATCAAATCAAAAGAAGATTTGTTTCTTTAATTCGTTATTTCATTGGGTTAGAGCTCAAATAAGTATTAGGACAACGTAGTTCATTTAGTACCAAAAGCACTATAGTATTTTTTAAATTATTTTATCATCAATGGCCAAACGATGGTCAGTAATAATAGTATAGACTGTCGACACCTACGTAAAGAAAGAAGTTTCTCCTCGAAATCTTGTGCTATAAACTTTGGATACAAAAATTATCAGGAATTCAATTATCAAACTTCAGGCTAGAGGACACATCATGCTTTATGTATGTAAGGTCTGCAATGGCATGATCACAAAAACTGTAGGAACAACTTCTAGCTTTTCCCCATTTATTAGGTCTATATCTATAAAATAAGACTTTCAGCCATTAGGCAACAGATGTCGCTAGGAGTATTTTAAAACCATCCCAAATGTCTTATTTTTTTCGTTTGTCATCTGGCAACAATATTCAGTTGTTTTTTTTTTGGTTTTTTTTCTTGGCCAAAAGGCGAAACTTTATTCATAATATTCGTTCATTTGTATAAATAACATAGCTTAAGAGAGACTAACAAGGGAAGAAATTTAAAGAATACTATGGGGAAACTGGTTTAAAATAATAAAATAACTAAAAAGGTACGCTATAAAACAAAAGGGTAATTGACAATAAGTAAAAAACAAAACTGGGCATTACAAAATATATAAAATCCTTTAATTTCTCTATTAAACATGCTAATGATTGAAATAATGTCATTCAGCTTGGTATAATTGGAGGATCTTTTTGCATAAACGACCTCTTGTGCCTTTGTTAAAATAGCATTGACTTTTAGTTCATCGTTTTCGCTAAAATATGTTAAAAACTTCTATTTGCCTATCATAGCTCCGAAGTGACTGGCCAACTCATTCGATATTGATTTGTAAGTTTCTTTTAGCATCTTGCAGCACCAAAAGAGATGATCTGTGGTCTCCTTTTCGTCCTTGCAGAAGATACAAAAACTTTGCAAGCTTTGAAAAAACTTAGATGACATCTTCAATATCCCCAAAAGTAGGCGGTATTTGAACCATTTTTCTGAAGATGATAGTAATCGGTTTTTTATTGCTCGGATACTTCCTGATGCAGCCTAGTTGATAACTTCTCTTCTTCTCAGGTAAGTACAAAAAGGATCCATTGTTTTGGTTTGGAACACACCTCTTATGTGTGATGTTGAGGCTACATACTTTCATTCTGAAAGGAGTCAGCGGCCTCTGAACACCTCGAAATCTTCCTAGTTTGTTTTTTAAAAATAACCTAGCCATCCTGTCAATCATTGAGGTTGACTAGTGAACCTCTGCAGCAATACCAGACGAAATTGTGCGCACTTCAGGGAAGTCCAGACGTTTCTTTAAGGACAGTTCCCAGCCTAGGGAGAGTTCCAAATTTGTAACAACTTCCCTGCACCCCTCACTCATCCGCTTCATGCGCTCAGAGAATAAGGAGATCTTTTCTAAGACTTCTCTGTAACATTCTATTAAAAGAGTATTAAAAGCGAAACACCAGGGCTCTTGGCTTTCACAGAATGTACGAAAATATTCTGTGTAAGCAGTTCTGCATGGTTAACGGCCGGTAGTTTTTCAAAAGTCCATGGTCTTTATTTGGCTTGAGTATCAGCACAATGCGCCCTTCTGAAGCAAAATCTGGGAAGAATCCGACGGACATCACCTCATCGTAAAATGATGAGAGTACAGGCGTAAGTATATCTACATATTTTTTGTAAAATTCGAAAGTGAATCCGGAGGGACCTGGAGATTTATGGAACTTGGCATTTCTGATAATTGCAGTTCTTATTTCTGTGCTTCAATTCTCATGCAGAAGGCAAAAAATGACTCGATAATTGGTTTGGGGCTAAAGGCGGCCAATATTTTTGGTGCGGCATCCACAAATTGCCTGTGAGATGGGAGAAATGTGTCAGAAGGTATGTCTATTATTTTAAAGATTAACCTTCCAAAGTCTTTGTAGTGTTTTTGCCTAAAGTAAGGCGGGTTGGAACACGTTACTATGTGATCGTTTTTTTACCACTTTCTTTCATAGCTGGGGGTGCCATGAATTAATATATAACTAACAAAGAAAACCTCCATGAATTTGTCTTGTTACTTCAATTAAACCAAGGTGAATTATGTGAAGGGAAGATACGTATATAAATATACGTACTCCAACATCGACATCTTGGGGCTAAAAAAAATCAGTCACATAGACAAGGAAATATCTCAAATCTAAGGGGTGTGCGTTTCCCCACTTTGTTTTAGAGCTTTGACATTAAGCCGATAATATTAATGACATCATCCTTTCCTCCAATAAAGGGAACAAATCAAATAATATGTCCATTTTTCCCGTACTGCTCGTATAATAAAATAGATGGCTCTGCTAGCCTACCAGTGCAAATTCAAATGCACAGAACACTTACATTTTATTTTTTTCTCAGCTGTCGATTTTCTACTTATTTTCTCATTTTTGAGTTCAAATGAGTTGAACTGAACCTATAGCTTTTACTAAGCTGTTAACAACTTTTTATGTACTATTAAATGAAGAATATATATTTTGACGTAGAACAAAGTCTTCAAATCCAAGTTCTGTGTAGTGTAAACATAACTTGATTTTAGATCTATGAATGTAATGTTGCCCAATTCTACCAATCTTTGAGCCTTCTATGTATGAGTTTGTTTCTATACATGAAACTAAATAAGTAAATAGAGTTGTTTCCAATAATAATGATTACATTTTCTTCATGAGTACTAATTACCTTTGTTGATTTGATGAAAATAATATTATAATTTCTCAAACAGTTTTGTTAATTAAAGACAAAAAAAATAATCATTCTACGAATCATTGTTAATCAGATAAAAAAAAATATATTCATATTCAATTTTGTACATACATATTATACATATAAAAGGAAAATACAGAAACTAATTGAACTATTAGACTTCATTAAATGATATGAAGCATCAAGGAATAAAAGCAATAGAAGAAGAAGAAGGCTCAGTGGAGGACGCACTATTGTATCACTTCTATCTATTTTCTATATAATGCACTTATTTTCTTTTCATTTTTTGTATTTCATGCCATAATGAATGTGAGATAAGGTCACATACATGATGAACCATACATTTTTTCCTTACATAATATAAGTATACATTTAATGAAGGTATTTTGATAAATATATCTTAATATTTTTATAAGAAGTTATTGTACGCCACTGACATTATTTTTCTTTCAGAAAATTCCTCACAGTATATAATATATATGTATATATACTCTAATTTCCCAAACATTGAGAACAATTGAGGATAAGCTGCTATAGAGCCTTCTTAATAAGCGAAATAAAATTATACATGATGTAAATATGTAAGCCCCCAATATATGGTCAAGATGCTCCAGACATTTACGGGCAGTATTCTAAACGAAGGATCCTTGAGTCCAGTCGTTAAGGATTGAATCAACCCGATAAATTAGAAAAAAAAGAAAGAAAGAGTTAAGATGCTAGGTTAGGTACAACACAGGATGGAACAATACGGATTGAGTCATGAGAAGTATGCAAATGGAAGATCACGTCCCCAATAGAAAAATTTTCAGAACGAATGAGGGTGCATATTTAAAATTTGTTGACATCGACTAATCTGTCCTCTGATGGTCAAAATTGAAAAGAAAAAGGGAAGGAACGACTCAGCAGGGGTAAAACATTTCATTTTTTACAGCTTTCATTTTTCATTCGTCTTCGATGGGGAACTCGAGCCATTACATGTATAATTCCTGATTGATTTTTGTGTTTCTTTCAAAAGTAGTATTCACATCAAAGTATTTGTGGAGGTTTAGAGACACAAAATCAAAATGAATCACCATTTGAACTGAGTCGAAAAATTATTATCGTATCAAGTGGAGTTGATAATTTTTTGAGTCGACACATCAACACTTGTTAAAACATCCAGTCTTTTGAGAAGTACATACATTTGTGAGGTTCATCTAAACGTTGTCCCTTTTTGAGTCCTTTATTTTATAAGGAAAAACCAAAAGGAGAAATTTAGATCCAGTAGGGACCTGAGGATATTTTACAAACTGATGGAATATTCAGAAACATGTCAGTCACTGACATGTATCAAAAATTTGTTTCTTTGAATAGTTATGTATAAGAATGCAAGTGTTATTCAATAAAAAGTACAGCTCTGTGATTAGAAAACAAAAGGAAAAAATATTGGTTGGAGTAACGTATTGTAATGTTTGTGGTTTGATGTTTTCATTTGTATACATATATAAAGGAAAATAGCAGCTTGTAGCTCAGTAAAACGTCATGACAGCTCAAGCTGCTTCCCCCCTCAACATTCATTAAATTGTCAGGGTTGCCAGGTTGATTTTCTCTTTCTTTTTTTATTACAAGCCCGATTTGCATATGATTTACATTCCTACCTATGTATATGATTAAAAGTGGGGGGATTTTACAAGTATTTCTGCTATAATTATAAGAAACTTCATCATTTAAAACAACTGCTCTTTTTTTAAAATGTGTTCATTCTTTGATAGACCATTGAAAGAAAAGTATCGACCTCTAAAGGAAGAATTAAAATAAGGGTCTCGCCGACATTGGATGTTGAATTTATTAAATGTATATGACATAAATATAATTATGATATTCTTACTTAAATAATGTCGTGAATGTTGAGAGTGAAGCAGCTTGAGCTGTTATGACGTTTTACTGAGCTACAAGCTGCTATTCTCCATTATATATACAATAAATAATAACATAGATGAGAGGCAGAAAATTAACTGAAATTAATGTCAGGAAATTATATGTATATTTTTAACTAATAGTAATTATACGAGGGCTTGAGCCCTTTTTGTTTACATTTAATTTGCTTTATTAAACTTAATGCATGTATTCCTTCATGCGACATCTTTACTATCAGGTAGATGTTCTCCCCTCAGTAATATTGGAAAAATGATAACAGCTTCGGAAAACAAAAAGACCTGTTTGAAGAGCCAACTCCACTTTTTTATTACATGCCCGATTTTTATACGATTTACATTCCTATACATAGGCAGCTTATATTAACAAGGACAGTAATTCAATAATACCACAAATTTTGCTTACGCCTTCTCATCGCACTCTCCAAAAATCTCATTCCAGCACGCAACTACTTCAGTCTATTGCAGTTATTTTTTAGTAGCCATATCGTGAGTCTTTGATTTCTAGCAAATTTTTGCTCGAAATTGGATGAAAATTTACACATTTAGATGGACAATTTCTTCTTAATTGAGGATTCTTATCGGGTGCTTGACATCTTGTTTGAAAACTGTGAGTCTCAGCCATTAAATGTATTCCTTATTAACCCATTTTATGTAATATTCAAGGAATCATTCAAGTTCGAAGGGTATGGCCGACTTTTGCACCCTACGCCCCCAGAAGTCCCCTTTATTTTGAAAGGTACGAGACAGATGAGGCTCTCAATCATTTTTTATTTGTTTTTAATTTTGATGAATTATTCAATTTTCAACAATTTTGGGAAGAGTAGCTAAGTCCCCAAAAAACTCCCCCAGAGCTATGAAACACAAAATATTCATAATTAAATGTTAATTTCAAATATGGATTCTGCCAATTCTTAATCAAATAAATATTTTTGAAGATGAAAGTTAAAAATATTTACAAATATCCATCATATTTTGTCTTTTTTTTTTTTTTTTTTTTTTTTTTTTTGCAAAAAACAACTACAATCATAATATTTGATTAACAGCATGCTCATATTTCATATTGTCAAGTTACACTAAATTTGTAGATTGAGTCAATAATTAATTACTTAGTTTTTTTAAAATGTCAAAGTTGCATTTCATGCAATTTGTTATTTTTTAAGTAGTGTATATCATTATTCAATCTTTCAAATTGAGGTAATTTATTAAGTAGAAAAAACTTCATCATACGCAAGTAGATTATATGTGGTGAGTACGCTAAAACACAATAAATCATGAATAAAATTCAAGGAAATATTTATTATTAAATATATATCAATTTTTATTTTATACACATATTTTGGATGGGCTTTATAAATTGCAAATTTATGCAATGAGTTGAGATACACAGAAACATTACCTATTTATTTTTAAGACTTTATTCAACTCCAACATGGCTTTTAAAAAAATAACTATTCTGGCTTTCTGTTGTTTAGATTGTGTTGATACAACTATAAAACGGTTTCTTATACTCAACTCTAAATTAGTTATTGTCAACAAATATAACATATGTTGATTAATAGAATGGACATTTATTATTTTAGATACGAGTATTTCTACAATGTGGATAATCTGTGGATCCAAGTACAAATGTTTGATATATCCCTCATTCCGTAGAACTTGAATAGATGAAGACAACGGGACTGGTTCTAAAGCCTTCACGTCACTTTTTATTTTTATACACTTCCCATAATGCCTTAGTAGTTGAATATGAACTCAAATGAAAAATGCAATTTATCCCCGGTTACGAGGGTATATTCGATATATGTCTGGTGTACAAATACATTGCTACAATTTCGAGCAAAAATTCGGTAAAAATCAAAGACTCACGTTAGAGCTACTAAAAAACAACTGCAAAACTGAAGTAAAACTGAAATAGTAGCGTGCAGAAGGATTTCAGCTGATTTTGCAATCCTTCTACGAGCTATTACTTTAGTATCTCTACTGTGAGTCTTTGATTTCTGATGAATTCTTACTAGATATTAGATGAAAATTTACACATATAGATGGACAATTTCTTCAAAGTTAAGGACTCTTATCAAGCGTTTGACATCTCGTTTGAAAGCTGTAGGTCTAAGCTCTTTAATGCATTCCTTATTAATTCAATTCATGTAATATTCAAGGAGTTATTTAGGTACAAAGATTTTGGCCGACTTTTGGGCCTACTCTAGTACCCTACACCCCTAGGATCCCCCTTAGATTAAAACAAAGACTGGAAATGGAATCCGCATTAAATCAACATTTTTTAATGCACAAAGTGATTATCCTTCTAGACTTAAATTGAAGTTGAAGTTGGAAAATGGACCAAATTAGCTAAAACTAATTTCGAACTCTCGAAAAAAAAAATACGGATTTGAAATTTGAGTTCAAAACTAAATAGCTTTTATTATAGCTATAACCCTTAGGATTTTTTACATTTCAAATTTGTTGACCTGGTGGCCGTTTTTCTTCTGACACCTCCAAGGTTTTAGGTTCCAACAAATTTCAAAAGTGATTGGTATAAATATCTATGTTTTTTCCGTCTCCTCATATTTTAATTGTGATTAAAGAATGTTTCTTCAATTATCACCTCGGGTTCATATATGTGCATGGATACAAACATAGCCTGTAGTCAATTTACATTTATTTATAAGAATAAAAGTACCTAAAAGGAGCTCAAAAGAAACTTTATAAGATCAAAGAAATAAAATGATTATTTTGCCAAGTTCTATCAGTCCATGTTCAGCATCAAAGGAATAATATTTTTGTCCCTACTAATTTTATTTACTTATTTCACATTGCTACATATTTCATCTTTTGCAAATTATACTAATTTGTCATTTATAGCTTTACGTATGGTGATTAAATTACTACACAAAGTAAAATATCAAAAGTTAAAATGACTGATGTGTAATATTTTAGTTCACAAAATTCTAACCTCTTTTTTGCCAATTTCTTACTCTCTCTCTCTCTCTCTCTCTCTCTCAGACTCGAAAACAGCTCTGTTAAAGACTTGAAGCTTGACTTAGACTCAATTAAAATTATCTTACTATTTTTTAAACGATTCCACTGTTAATGAAGCTCCATTTGTATGAATCCTTCTGCGTGCTACTACTTAAGTAGCAATTTTTGACTGTTGACCAGTGTAATTATAAAATGTAAACATTCTATGAACAAATCATTGAATGTATCATTCCATGGGCTAAATCATAGAATTTGTACATTCGAAATTTGATCTTTTTAGAATATAAGAAAGTATTAAACAAAAAATCAAGTCTTCTGATGTATCTCCAGAGTCAGATGAATCAATTTTAATATGAACAGTCTACAATATTTTTGTAATTTTTGAATAATACAAAAGTATTAACGATAGATTTGAATGTTGGTAGAATCTATCAATGTATGGCATATCTAAATAATAAGTGAGAATAAAAACGTGAGTTCGTATCTTAATGTATGATGTCGTTGAAGATGAGAAATATATAAAAGGGTGCTCTTCTACTGCTATTATTGCTATTACTTTTTTCTTTTGGTCAAATTAATGTACATTTGAGTTTACAGATCTTTAACTTCTAGAAAATACAGTAACTTTCTTTCGTCAACTTGATTCGACCACACCCATATTTTGCATGGACTGTCCATCACGCTCAGTGTGAAGAAGAAATTAGGAACGTAAATTCCCAATGGCAACCACCCACATCCCGTGTTACTTTTTATGAACCATAGGAAATATTAAAAAAGAGAATGTACTCACCACGAGTACAAAGAAAGGTTCAGACCAGTGACGTCAATTCTCTCAATGCTGAGATATGGAAAATTCAAGGGACGTACATAGTTCAAATGCTCAAATAAATTATCTATCAATTAAAATTGTTAAAATGTTTCTAGAGGCCTAAGTGTTGTGGTAACTGTCTTGGCTCGCCATACCCCATTGACGCTACTGATTAAGACCCGTGTACACAAGACCACCTTAGAGTTCATTGAAATATAAAGACCAAAGGGATAAAATAACCAGGATAAAACTAAATGACAGGGCATAGCACATTTAAAGTGTTTAGTTATATTCATGTCTGATAAAATTACATTGAATTGTCAGAAAAAATAATTGTAGAGAATGAGAGAAAAGGGAACATTTGGATTTTTAAAGGTTTTGTACTTTAAAAGCATTTGATTTGATTTTTTTTCTAAATTGTTAATAGGGATTAAAATGTCATCAATAACTTTTTTTGATTAGTCAATTATCAACTATTTTAGAGCGGCATATAATCGATTTTCATATATAATTAATGTACAGATTTTGTATATTAAATTAGATAACTCAGGAGAAAGTCAACCTTTCAGAAAAGAACTTATACCAATTAAAGTGGCAAAAAGTACTTTAATGGAGTACTATACATCCTAAAAAACGTTTTATACGACGTCAAAAATCACATAATAAACACAAATTGATACCATGTTGAAGGTATAGTAGTTATGAAATAAAATGGACAAATTTTCAAAAGATTTTATAGAAACTTCATCTTATGCATGGGTACATTTGGCAATGCCTCTCTTCAGACTTATTACATTTATTCAAAAAAATAACTTATTTTGACTTTATATTTAAATAAATATCTCCTACATTTACTAAGCCCTTGCATGGCTATATTTTTACTATCAATTTTGTTCCGAATGATTTAGGGACAAGAAAGATCGTAAAAAAAAAACACAGGTACATACAAGGGTAAAAGATTATCTATTAGCCACGCTAGATGTGAATGTTTCACTATGTTAATAATAACTTATTTTTAATATATACTAATTCGTATTAGGGTTTCGAATATAATGAGTCCTTGGTTGATGACAAGTCCCAAAGTTTGTCGATCAGATTATGTCATCAGATACAAGGAAACATATTTCATCATTTTTATTAATAAGAAAAGAGACGAGTGTTTTATTCTTATAAAATTTGGTTGCTTACGCCTCCAAGATATCTAATTTCTATTTGTATACCTTACTTCACTGCAATGTCATGTATGATTCATTATAATTCATTTTCAAAGAATAAGGCCCTTATATTAGCAAAGCTAGTGGAGATCAAGATCATATAAATAAGCATGTAATGTTAATTTTTCAGAGTATTTCATGTTTAAGGGGAGGGGAATGGAAGAAAGAGCAAAAAATGATTGAATTAGTGACACTTTTTTTCTTCCATATAGATAATATGAACTAGACCCTATCATATATTACTATCTATTGCACACACAACGAACCACCTTCTACTAAATGGTCATTAATAGATTCTTGAAAGTAGGTAATCATAAGTAGCAACATTGAGAAAATACAATATTTAATATATTCTATAAATTACTTTCCTGATTAAAACTTAATTACACATGATTGAATATGTATTTTTATGAAGATAACAATTTACATTCATAGTTTATAGATTCCCAGAGAATCTGACATCATAAATTCTCGTAGGGCCCATAACGCATCCAATGAAGTTCCGTGTTGACCATTGTCCGATAGCCAATGGGCTGGAAGCTGTGCCTCATCTGTCTTAGTATTTTCCTTTGTGGCCTGTAGTTGTCTCTCCCAGTTGGACATGGAGTGACTCTCAGTGGTAAGCCCCTCGATATACCTGTAGAAACAATTTATGATAAAATTCTTTCTAAATTAGGAAGAAATTAAAAAAAAATTACTTAATGTATGCTTCGGAGTGAAGAAGTTTTTGGGGTCTAGGAGGAACAGTATGAAATATGGGTTCAATGACCTTGGCGTTTGTCAGAACAGGGGGACCTGGAGCTAAATATAAAATAAATGCAAATAAATAAAAAATAAGGAGCATTCAACAATCTCACATGAAGCTGGAGAAATGCAGTTAAAACTACGCTGATTGGTGTTATTAATTGAAATCATGGACAAGGCATTTTTTGATGAAACAGGAGTCGAGGGCATCGCACTGTAGGCGATATTTCCATTATTTCCGAAAGAAACAGGAGTGGAGGATCCACTGTTATTCATAAGCTCCTGTCGCTTTCTGAAAATAATAATAATTACATCAATCAATTTTAATTACTATCGGGTAAGTCAACATTAATAATATTTTACCTTTCTTCAAACTCCCTCTGTTCTTGAAGAAATTTGATTTCATTTTCCTTGTTGACTTTCTTTGCCCTTTCTTCATAGACTTGCTTCTCAAGATCTGATAATTGCTTCCACTGAAAATAAATAAAAAACATAATCAATTCATTATTATTAACTTTGTTACATCACATAAAAAAAAACCCCAAAAAATATGAACATAAACCAAAAAAAAACAAAAAAAAAAACAGTGCATAGAATATAAGCAGACATATAAAAAAAGATATAATTTAGTGGGGAGTCCAATCCAGTCAAATCTAGAAAGAAAAACAATGCTAGTTAATTTATTTCACAGACTTGACAATTTGCTTTCATTTGATACAAAACAAAAAATCAAAAAAATATTGAATTAAAACGCACTTCAATTTAATAAACTAAGGATGAAATTATAGAAACTAAAGACTCTATCAAACTAAAAACATAAAAAAATAGGTTCATTAACTCTACCTGATCTCCAACAATACGACTTATTTGTCCAAAAGAGAAATCCTTATGCTTTTCGACAACTACTTTCCGTTTTTCGCTTGAGTATACTATATATGCTGTAACAATCTTTTTAGTCGGTCCCTTAGTCTAGGTAAATATGACATAAAATATGCTTGATTACTCCACAAAACAATTTAGTACAATAATAATTTCAACAAGATGAGCCTCTAATTATAATGGTTATCTTAATGATTTTTATATGAACCACCTGGACTTCATTATAGATTCTTACTTTTAATTAGTTACTTAGGTAAGTGATGGAATATTCTGAATTGCTGTTTATAAATTAAACTTAATTCATTATTGGTTTTTGATCAACGAAGAAAAAAAATATATCCCTAAAAATGCTAAGTCCTCTGATGTCAGAAACGTTCATAATACAGTCCTTCTGAGCAAGGGTAATTTAGAAGATGAGGTAGACGAGATTTTTAATACTTAAAGGGGACACGTGGAAACTTGTCAAAAGACAAGTTACTTTTGGTTTGATTTATACTAAGTTACTTTTAATTAAATTTTTATACATTATTCGCTTTAATTATGCAGCATATACTTATAAAATGAATATATATAATATTTTAGTATATACTTAGATAGAAATAACTTTTTGAATCTGTAGAATAGCAGTTGCATCTGAAGAAGGAAATATGTACGATATAAAATAGAGAAAAAATAGATGAAACGTGAATAACAAGGCTGCCCATGACGAGGCATGTTTGGGAATGAACAACTTATTTTTTAGAACTCACCATATTATGATCAACTTTTAACCTCAGCAGTTCTCCTTTTCCAAATGATGAGGTTTCGTAAACACAAACGTCTGTTGTTTTGTAGAAAGAAAAATGCCACAAAAAATTGTATCGCGGAAATAAGACTTTTTGTTGCATTTTCCCTCCTACTAAACAACAACAAACGTTTGTGTTTACAAAACCTCATCATTTGGGAAAGGAGAACAATTGTTGTAATTTGTAGCTGATTATAATTTCCATAGAGTCCTTCAAAATAAATTTTCCATTTTTAAACACGTCGTGTCCTGTGCATAACCATTAGGATGTGCAAATTCACCTTTGAAAGCAGTGCATAATTGTTCAGTAGTGAAATAGCGGGAAAAAAGCGTAGGGTTAGTATTAAATAATTATGTACATAGTATGTGTCTATAAACTTCAAGTAAATAAAGATTTAATAAATTTCTCTAGACCGTAAAATGCATCCTTAATAATATAACCTAGTTTGTTTTTAAATAATATATTCAATAAAAGTTTTCATGAATATTTAATAATATTACTCCTACACTAATCGAAGAAGGAGTAGATAGATGTACACATTATGTAAGTATATTAACCCTTTAATTACGAAGTAAACATCTTTATGTGAGAATGACCGTAATCAAGTATTCTTTACTTCTTACAAATGTCAGTAGAAGCTGAATATTCTATGAAATGCATGTGTACGGAGTAAGGTGAGCTCTTAAGAAAGAGTGACTAGAAGAAGGAGAAAACTGGCTACCAATCACTCAAGACATCACTCCTTATCAAATTGTTGGATGGGAAGACAACCAAGTGATCCGCAATCCAGGGTATTACTGTGTACATGTTGCTTATATATATACAACTAGTTTGGAGAGGCACGTTAAAGTTTGAAGTTCATATCTTGACAAGCAGAAATGTATGAAATTAAGGAAAGAAGTAGTAAAGATGTATCATCATTGATCTGTATCTAACACATATAGGTATATAATGCAAAGAGATAAAGTTAGCTGGTATTTTGTGAAGACAAAAGAAGAAGAAGAAATGAAGGATTCATTCTAATTAAAATGATTTCTGAAGGAAGGTAGAATAAGTAGGTATTTACGCGATCTGCTTAAGTCATAAGTAACCAACAAGCAAGCAAGAGTCCCTGATAATTATGTATAGTCAACAATATATTATGAATTAACAGAGAGATAACATCATAATATCATCGTTAGATAAGCGGCAAAACTTGTTGAAATTAAAACAATAATTAAGAAATTAGGTACTTTTTGGGTATTCAAAAACCCAAAGTAGCTAATATATCTTACCCTCTTTTGCGAAGTCTCCACTACGGACGTATTAGAACATACCGATGAAACTCCATCAAGAGAATCCTCATTATCGACATCATAATTATTGGAAAATGACATTTTTGGCGTAAGGGGGTGAGGATTAATGACCTAAGAGTTGGGGGTAATCATAATTAATTTTGGTCTCGGAAAAAAATAAAGTAAAAAAAATGTATATTCGGCGCTGCCCATATAATGAATGACTCCTACCATAAACAAGGATAGAAGAAAAATTAAATGATTCATCACGTAAAAGCAATGCAGATAATAATCTAGTATGTAACTACACTTGGAGGTATCAAAGATCATCATCATCACAACAAACATACCCAGTTAAAAAATGATTCAATAGGACTATAAATTTTAAGAGTGCTTTCTAGCTTCTTCACAGACATCAGTTGCATACATACATACATAATTCCTTTACATTCAAATATAAAGTATCAAAATAGAGAAAATAAAAGTAATTTGTTTAATACAAAGGCACATCATACAACTGGTAAATTCGAAGTATGTAATATTTAGTTAGCCTAATTCAAATTCATCTTTACATCAATACCAGAGAGTTTATGTTAGCCACTTCATTCCAAACGACTATTATTATTATTTACTCTGGTAGTGTTAGATTTATAGCTTTTATTTTTTTTACTGGTTAAAATTTAATAATTTGGGAATGTTTCCACAGATAATTAATAATGAATTACCCAACTAAACATATCATATCACTTCCTAAATTACAAGAACAGATGTTAGTAGTCATAGGTAATTTTAAAAAATCCTGTGTAAAGATTGCATCATTCTTTTCTGTGTAATGTAAACGATATTAAGACAGGAAAACTAAGCATGAAACTGTATCCCATAAAGATTAAAACAATAAAGAGTATAACTATAATAAAATAGCATTAAAAACTTACACGTTCCGGAACTTTTTCGATGTGAATAGGCTTTTTGAAGAAATAGATCTCATCTTCCAGAACACCATGAGAATTGTGAGAGTATTTCTTTAATCCTGTTGGTGGTAGCAAGCCTCTCACTGCCCGTTTAGTTTCATCAAATATTGATTCACAAACGTATACATCCCCCTCCGCAACTTCTGAAGGTCTTCGCGTTGTGTAGTCAGTAACTTCAAGAACTGTACATTTCCCAACGGCAGATAGCAATGGATTTGTGTCAGAGATAGTAGATAAGAAAACCTCTTGTTTGTAAAATGATTGAGAGGGATTTTGCGGGGTTTCACTAGGAGTAACAAACCATGGACCGTGAAAGTAAGCCATTCCATCTGAAGTCGTCCACATAGTATCGATCTGGACGATGAGATTTTTTCCATTTTCGGCCCGTACATAAACATTATCCCCACGCTTTAATGTAATAGGACCAGGAATCGTGTACTGTTCGTAATATGTAATACCATCTTCCAATGGCTGTGGAAGTGGATAATCATATGGAATAGGATTCCAAAGAACATTGGGAGGGATAACATTGTCTAAGGATTTTTCCATAGCTTCTATTTCTTCCAACTCAGCTTTTTGTCTCTCGACCCGATGTCTATATACGGACGGAATGCGACGAAGTTCAACAGGGGATTCTCTTATGTTCAAATTTACATTCCTCTTAAAGAACTCATATGGTGCCTTTAGCTTCGTGAAGTATTTATTTCTAGTGATATATCGAGACTCACAGATCCAGATATCGTCATCATTAAAACCTTCTGGTTTGTATTTCATATAGTCTTTCACAGTTAAAATAACACATCTACCAAGCACTTCAGAAAAGTTGACAATCTTTCGTACGTCACTCGAGAAAACTTCTCTCTCCAAAAATTTTCGAGATGGAAGATGATGAGTATCTTTTGGATACAGAAACTGAGTTCCATAAAATGATAAAACACCTTCGCCAGAATACATTTTCTCGATTCGAAAAATTAAATTACCTTCCTGCACATCAGAACTGGTGTAGACATAGTCTCCAATGTTGTACTCCTGAGAGTTGAAGTTTAATGTGAAAATACTGGTAGCACCATCTACCTTTGAAGATTCACTCTTATCTAGCTCATCTTCAGGAAAATTGCTATTTTCGCAGGCAGATTTCTTAGCTTTAAGAGCACTTACACCTGATTCCAAATGCACTTGTGTATAAAGTAAAGCCTTAGACTTAAGTAGAGTTCCCCTTTCACAAAATTCATCACGTACTTTGATGAAAAATGCTTGTAACTCAATGGAATCTTCAAAAATAAGACTATCCGAGGTAGATAAATTCCTTGCTCTCTCAAAAACAGAAAATACATCCCTTTGAAAAAAGTCAAGTCTTTTGTAAAGAACTCTATCAAGACGTCTCTTGATAATATCAAAACTAAGAGCTCTAGTTTTGACTTCTACATCATTGACAATCTTAATGTCATACTCAGGAATTTCAGCCATCGAGTCAGAAAAGGATCTACCATTTTCATCTTGATGATTGTAAACAGCAATAAATATAGAGTTTAAAACATCCTGAACTCTTTGTGCAACATCAGTAACAGTGCCAGCAGTCTCATTCATTTCTCTAGCCACCTTCAGAGCAAGAGATTGAAGAGTCAATGCATCTTTGTAAATTTGAGAATCGGATTCATTAAACTTGCAAGCATTATCGAACATAAGGATAAAGTCAGCTAGAGTTTCTTCTAAATTCTCGTACACGTGAGTTTTAATTTTAGTATTGATCTTTTCAAAGTCAATTGGTTTTTTGATTACCTCATAGTAATCAGCAAATTCACGTTGATTTGGCAATCGAAGAAAAATTAAGGAGAGTTGCCTCCCCTTCACATCTTTGTAGTCCCTTAAAGCATCAAATAAAGCCTTCATCTTGATATTTTTGCTATCACTTGTCAAAATTTTCTTCTTTGATGGTCTCCCTCTTCCAAGACCGGCTGAGAGACCCAGTTCACGCCCTTTAGCAATCAACACCCTTTCAAGTGTAACTGCATCCTTGTAAATCTCGGATCCCTCCTCATTGTACTTTTTGCAGTTGGCAAACATTAATTTCATATCCACTAGGAACTCTTCCTCATTCTTGAAGGCGCCATTCTTTATCTTGTTATTTATTGTATTCATATCCATGGGATGATCTATGACTTCGTAATAATCTGGATAATCAATTTTCGACGGCTTTTCCATAAATGCTGATACTAACTGAACTCCTTCTTCATCCTTATATGTTAAAATAGTATTATAGAGGATACGCATATTCTTTAAAGCAACAATGTTCTGAGTCGAATTTGAATTAAAATGAGGTAAAACAACGGTTTCCTTAATTTCCATCATTCCATTGGGAACCACTTTCCCAGACTGAATTTCTTCCACCTTCGAAACCATCAACCTTTGAAGCTTCACTCCTTCTTTGTAAATTTGAGAGTCAGATCGATTGTATGACTTACAATTTTCAAACATGATGTTCATGTCTTGTACCATGTCTTGTAACTTCCCATATTCTTTGCTCTTTAATTTCTTACGAATCTGAAAGGAAAAAATAAGTAAATATTAAAGTCAATTCACTATTTCTGAAGCTCTAAATACCCATGTTTTACGAGTACATAATATGTAGTTAGATCTATTTTAAAATGAGGGAAGGAAGACTTACCATGTTAAGCGATATAGGATTTGATATGGTTTGATAATAATCGGGAAAATGCTTCTTTGAAGGAAGAATTAAAAAAGGTTCACAAATTGTAAGACCCGCGACTTCATAATTTCGAATGAATTTGAAAAGTTCGCCCATAGGTCCCTCATATATTTCCTCATCATCTTCATCCTCATCTGTGTCACTCTCTTCATCTGAGAGACTATCATCCTCATCTTCATCTTCAATATCTTCCTCATCTCTTGGATATTCAAGCTTAGAAATCTGGATTCAGAGATAATAATGATATTAATTACAGAATGAATTATCATTTGACTTTACATAAATAAAATGAAGAGTCAAACTACCTCCGCGGATGAGAATTGTTTTCGAAGAGGTTGCCTCCTCGCAGGGGGCCTGCCAGCACCTCTCTTATCCCTATTAAGTCGACAGGTTTCGAGTTCAGTTTTCTTGTTTTTTACGAGTTTCGTTATTGATTTAGCGTCGCGATAGATTTGAGATCCTGGCTCATTAAAAGTCATAGCATTCTTACACATTAAGAGAAAATCTTCTTCTAGCTCTATAATTGATCCATATGCATGTTCTTGAATCTTTGTTGCTATAGTTTTGAGGTCAATAGGATCAGTTATTACCTTGAATGTAAATAAAAAATCAAATGAATAAACAAAGGAAAATAAACATGATATATTTTCATCCCTTTTTACACCAATGTATTTTGAACCAAAGTTGCTAAGTTAGGAAAACGGTCAAAATATACATTTATTTGAAAGTTTAATAAAGGTAATAATACCACCTCATCTAAATCGTGGTTGTTCTTGAATTAAAGCACCTCTAACCCCTCTCTTGTTATTTTTATTCTCTTTTTTTCATATATAGTTTTTATGAGCATAACTTTAGTATCCAAGGATAAGTCAATCTCATGACTCTTTCTCTCCTATACTTTTAGCAAGATAATCATAAAATTAATCCTTGAGACTCATACAAAATGAAGCCTAATAACACTATTTGTATTTTATCCTCATGAAGAATAAAGTTTAATATAAGATATTAGTGTTTAGTTGACTCATTTTAGTCGAAATAGGTGTAAAATTCATTATACTCTAGCAACTTTTTACGCAGCTTAACATCCATTCTAGTTTTAAATTGTGGAGCACAAGCAACATGGAAACAAGTCCCTTATTGTCAAAAATGTAGATTTTGAGGTCACATGAATATTTGTACAATTATACATAATTGTATATATACCTATTTGACAAATACTGTTAACTTTTTTTTTGTAATATCTTTTTTACAACACTACAAGCATTTTCTATTCAACTTTTCCTAATCCTACTTCTGTTGCAAATAATGAGTTAAACAGAAAGGGTTAATATAAAAATAAGCAGATAAATATACCTCAAAATATCCTGGGTACAATTTTTTGGATGGCAATAATTTAAATGGATCTGAATAGTGCCTTTGTGGCTCCTCTTCTGATGTGGCTGATAAAACATAGGTAAAGAATTCTTCAAGGAACAAAGCTAATTCTCCGAGCCCCTCTCTTTCTCCAAGGGACACAACGGGATTCTCTCCTTCCTCCACTCTTTCAAAGGCCTTGTAAAAGAGTTCCTTTAGCTCCCGTGCATTTTTGGACTCTAAGGAGTTGGGTGGATAGTAGGCAAGCCAGTGAGAAAGCATGAGATCCACATCTTCCTTGAAGGCCCAGAGGGACTCATACTCTTCCATCTTCATTTTCTGCTGTATTCGAAGAAGATCCATGGGAGTGGAGACACCCTCATAGAATCCGGGATCATTTCTCCGCTTGGGCGCCCGAATAAAAGGCTCACATATCTCCGTTCCATCCTCTCTTTTGTACTTGCGAATAAAATCGTAGAGAGTGGATATTTGCCACTCCTGGAAATAGAATTAAAAAAAAAAAAAGAGGTACATTGACATGAAATCAGGCATCCAAATCAAATGGAATTTCCTTACAGGATCCAATTTCTTTTTTTTCTTTCCCGCTTCTGGAGACGTGTTGGAGGGGACAATCTCCGTGTCCTCATCAGAGAGCCGACGCTTCGGTAACATGGGATCCTTTTCCCAGCTCACGGCAGGAAACAATCACAGATAATTAAACAATAAGGCGAAATGGACCTAGAGAGATACCCAAGAAGGTATTTGTCTACATTAGTTGAAGCAAAAAGTTGGGAAGAGAGAAAATAAAAAGAGAGAAGAGGAGAAAAAAGAGAGATAAACAAACCTAAGGAAAGAGAAACAGATAGAAAGAGAGAATGAACTCCGTCCATTGACAGAAAAAGAGAAGAGAGAGAGAAAAAAATTAGAGGAAAAAAGAAGCCATTCCTATTTTATAGGAACAAGCAGTACAATTCCTTCTTCTGTTTATTATCGCTTCTTTCCTCTTATTTTTTTTCCACACCGCGCAAAATTAGATGAGTGATATGAGGGACATCTACCGTAAGCATCTTCAACTTTTATTCGTCTTTATCGACTCTTCCTATATTTTCATCAACCACCTATGCGCTTAGTTACCTTATAAAGGTTACATAAATATATATACATATTAATAAAACATGCTGATCATCTTATATACTGTACTGAGTCTGGAAAATGAAGACTATCAAATTAATATCCCCACGGATGTTGAATTCTATGCATTATTTTGATAATATATTATGTATACGCAAATCATTACACAGGTCAACAAATTTGAAATGTCAAAAATCCTAAGGGGTATAAGTGTAGTATAAGTTATTCAGTTTTTTACACTGATTTCAAAACTGTATTTTTTTTTCGTGAATTCTACGGTTTTCGAGAAATCGGACTCTACTTTTTGAGCTAATTTGGTCCATTTCCCAACTTCAACTTCAATTTAAGCCTAGAAGGATACCCATTAATGATCTGCTAGTGTATTTAATGCAAACTCCATTTCCAGTCTTTGTTTTGACGTAAAGGGACTCCTGGGGGCGTAAGGGACGAGAGTAGGCCCAAAAGCTGGTCCAATCCTTTGTACTTAAATAACTTCTGGAATATTACATGAAATGGATTAATAAGGAATGCATTCAAGAGCTGAGAGTCACAGCTTTTAAACGAGATGTCAAGCGCTCTATAACAGTGGTCCCCAACCTTTTTCTAACTGCGGGCCGGTCAACGCTCGAGAATTTTACTGCGGACCGGGGAATTAAAATAATAATAGTTGGATTAAACGTGAATCCACTGTGTACACATATGGAACTTTATTAACACAGTGCCCCAACATTACAACGCTACTATAACATTAGGAAAAATGCTGGAATAACGATTGTTAATGCAGGAATAACATCGTATGCTGCTCTTCTCTCTCTTCATTATGCCTTTTACCTTTCGCAATGAAACTTTCCAAAGCGCCTGTTTTTTATTCATTTTGTTAAATTTTGGTGCGCAAGAGTGGAAAATATGGTCATTTCAAAATAAGAGACAGCTCGACTTAGACTGGGACTATAGTAGAGGGGGACTTAATACTCTATCTACAGTTGGCAGGAAAAGGAGAAAATATTAAGTAAGAATGCGAATAGTAAAAGAGCGCGGAGAACATGTAGTAGTCGGCATTGCGGCTTGTTATCAGTGAAATCCGATGAGTCAATTAACCCAAAAATAAATAACAACTACCCCGTACAATTAATTATCTTTTGTAATTTGCATTTATAGTACTTAATACTTTCTTCTTCGCCTACAGTCTGCAGATGAAATATTAAGTCCCCCTTTATTATCGTCCCATACTTAGATAATAAACAAAACATAAATAACTAATTAATTCTTGTGGGGCCCGGTACTGATTGATCCAGGGACCGATCCGGGGATTGGGGACCATTGCTCTATAAGACTCCTTAACCAAAAAGAAATTGCCCAGTGTTATTTGATCAGTACTACTGAATGATCTTAATAGGGTGTGAGTGAGCCTGAATGTTTGCTTACTAAGACTTAGTATCTCTGCACCATCTAACTCTTCTGAATGTTTGCTCATGTCCTATAAAAATGAGGAGTTTTTTTATATCATGACTTAATGGGACGGTACAACATTGACACAAATAAGAGAAACAAATATTATATAAAAGGAGAGAAAATAAATATTCTATCTCTAAGAACTATGCGTAACATAGCTGCTTTGCTTCCTATGAGATTATAATAACAATTCCCTCAACGACAAATAAAGTTTTTAATCACATATTTTTTTAATAATAATGGCTCATTAATAATGGGCCTCTTGGATGCATGCTACACCCAAAAAAATCTTGGGCCTTCTTTTCTACATCTTTTAAGCTAGGGGGCAGATACAGTAATGTTCTTTGTCTCGTCATGCGCTAAGACAATACTTTTGTATGTAGAGATTGAATTGAATATAATAAGTCAAAAGTGAACTGCATTGTTAGCGATAAAACAATCTTAGACATAGAAGTAGTCATGGAGGTACTTATTTATCATAAAAATGACATCCTATAAGGAGGAGAATAGCATCAGCTGTCGTGATAACTGTCCAAATATCTAATATCTGACTGTTCAGGAAAGAAACATCTCCAATACGTTTAATGGAAATGAGTGGGTTGTGTTAAGTCAACGAGAAAGGAAGTTGCTTGTTTCACAAATATCTAAAAGGAGAAAATCCACTTTTAATTTTTTTACTTCATAAATATAACAGCCAAATATTTCGGAGTCATTTTAAGAACTATACCACATGGTTTTTGCTAAAATGTATCTTTGTATCAAAAAACCAAGGATTATTGCCTATCCAATAGAGCAATTGGATAAATGTTACAACTGCACATGAAGCCGATATGGTCCCTGAAAGAACGTCCACCTTTTTCATAGACCCAGAGATTTATTTAGTAGCAGTTGGCTTTTCCTATAATTAAGTTGCAATTATTGGAGTCATTATTTAATGAATCGAAATAATCTATTAATACAATTGAAAGAGAATTGCTTCAATAATATGATAGCAGTTCTAGCTAGCTCATTTTTGAAATATTTCAGATAAACTTGGTTTCTTGTTGACTTGACTCATATAGTTTTTATTTATTACTCTAGTCCTTATAAATAATTGTTTTCACAATCATTTTAATCTTACGATAGATAATCATGTATTTCTCCATCACAGATCAATTAGTGAAGGATAAAATGAGAAAAATAGAATTTTTTTTTTGCAAAAATACTAACTTTTCCCATTAAAGTGAAATACCCAAAACAAAGTAAGAATTTACATTTTGGTTAAACTTTTATTACGACTTCACAGAGACCATTTATTGTATGTATGTGAAAGCATTACTTGTAAACAAAGTAAATAAAGAAAAAGTAAATAAAAGGATGTACGTAAAGAGCTGTTTGGCTCTAATCCAACCAAATTAGATTTGAAGTAAACATTGTAACTTTGGAGGTAATTTCATACATTTGAATCCACTTTTTTTGACTGTTTCGCTGTCGCACACCTTGATATGTATCCAATTTCGAGCAAAATTCACTAGATGTCAAAGACTCACGGTAGAGCTACTAAAAAACAACCGCAATAGGCTGAAGCACACGCGTGCAGAAGGATTTTAGCTGATTTCGTTATTGTTCTGCGCGCTACTACTTGAGTAGCTCTACCGTGAGTCTTTGATTTCAAGCAAATTTTTGCTCGAAATTGGATGAAAATTTACACATTTAGATGGACGATTTCTTATTAATTAAGGATTTTTATAGGACGCTTGACATCTCGTTTGAAAGTTGTGGGTCTCAGCTTTTAAATGCAGTTCTTATAAATCCATTTCATGTAATATTCCAGGAGTTATTTAAGTACATACGATTTGCCCAATATCTGGGCCTACTCCCGCCCCTTAGCCTCCAGGAGTCCCTTTAGGTCAAAACAAAGACTGAAATTGGAATTTGCATCAAATACACTAGCAAATCAAAATTGCTACAAAAGTAGGGTTCGATTTCTCGAAAACCGCCGGACTCTCGAAAAAAATTACAGATTTGAAATCAGTCTGCAAAACTGAATAACTTTTATTATTCTTATACCCCTAATAATTTGTTGACCAGTGTAATCAGCCTCAATTATTTAAGATGAATTTCTATTATAACTATTATTAACATATTTTTTATTTAAATCAAATGATTTAAGTACATACATTGTACATACATACATATACCTAATTATAAGCTGCTGTTCTTTTCAACCTATTAAAAAAAGACTTTGAATAGTGGGATAAAGGAAATTAAATTTACAAAAAAAAAATCAGTTTTAAAATTGCAAATATTAAAACAAAAATTATAATATCAAATCATTAAAACAACTAAGTAATATACCCTGTTAATTTATATATTTTATGCATTTTTATAAAGTGCATTTTAATACAAAAGCATTTTTTATGGGGGGGGGAGGGGGGCAGGTAGGAGAAATCTAAAACTACTTGACTATACATACATATATTTACGTATTCATGTATTGTCGTATTTAACACTTGCTATACGCAGTTCCCTTGCTTCACATTGTTTATTATCAGAATTTTTGAAATTAATGTTTGGAACAAATTGTAGTAGAGGTGTGACACAGAGTGTTTGAAGCTTGAGACATGTTTCGAGTCATTAAAGTCCAAGTCAAGTTTCAAGTCGTTGTTATTTCAGAACTGCTGTTCCCGAGTTACACTATAGGAGTTCAAGTCAAGTCTTTATTTTTTTAATTGGTTTTGCACGTCGTTTTACTTGGAGTCTGAGACATCCAGTGGTGTTGACAGGGACACAGTCACTTCCAATTGCTTTGAGTGAATTAACAATGATCGCATGTGGCTCAATGATTATTTCTACTACTTTTCTTGATATCAAAATGAAATGATATAACTGTTGTCTGCTCTTCCAATGCTTCTTATTTATGAGCTATTATATCATATAATATTTTATTTTGGTGCCCATCAAACTTAATACAGAGGAACCCATTGTTTTCATGGAGTAATTCCTTGCAAACTTTTTTCTGCCTGGGAGTAGTAGACTTATATGAGCAATAATAAATTATCTGAGGTAGAAAGTTTACGATCCTTGATGAGGGCATTCCCATATGCAATTGAAGCTCGTACAGACATTCCATAACTCACAAGTACTTAATTTGAATTTTGAGAGTTCCTTCACTTCTTTCTTTTCGTAGCGAGCTGCTCATCTTGAATTGAAGAATTGTCATCAATTACATTAAGGACTTCATCCATGTCACCTAAATGTTGAACTTACAAAATACTTTACCTCTCTTTCTGGAGTTTTTGTTTTTCTTTCTCAATTTGTTTTATGCTCATTTGTTTCCTTATTTCCGCTTGAGCAGTCTTAGATGTTTGTCCATTACAATCAAGATTTTTCTTTGTATCAATTCCATGTCCATGAAGCAAAAAAAAAAAAAAAAAATTATAAAAAAGATTTTTCCTCATAGAAAATAAGCAAATAACAAATACTCTAGTATATTATATATAGACATGTACTTTTTCTAATAAATACATCATTGTATATTTATACAGATTTTTATGATTTTAGCACTTAAATATGGGTAAATATTGGCTCACAAAAAAAAAAAAAAAAAAAAAAATACTGATACAAAACTTTTGAGAACGAAATACAAAATCACAACATACAAAAAAAATGAATGTGATTATTAACTTTAAATAAAACTCTTTTTTTTTAAAATTATTTTCGAACTCGACATTGATAATAATAATAATAATGAATTCATAAAACCATATTTGAAACTAACAACAAAGTTTGCCTAGAACTAATCTATTTGCATGTGTATTTCAATGTTTCTTCCAGAGATGGGGGTATTAAACTGCGACTTTGAACTAGACTGGAGTGAGATTTAAAAGTTAAAAAAGCTCGTGACTTGACTCAAAATCGAATTTCAGAAACTCAGCTGACTCGAATATGAGAACTCAAGGCTTGAGAGACTCAGTAATATCCTTTATTTCAAATTATTATTTTATTGTCATTTATCTTTTCATACAATTGAATTTAAATATTAATGATGAGGACTGAATCAGATCTGGTGACAACTCGTAGTCGCGACTTAGACTAGAGTCACACATAAATTTCATTTACTGCGACTCAGACTTGAGCTGAAGAAACTAAGAACTCAGTCTGGAATTGAGCTATAAGACTCGAGACTTGATTTGTGAACAGCTATGGCTTTTTCATCCTCAGAAATTGTCAATTCTTCTTCTATTTTCCTGCATCAATCTTTTTGTCAACTTTTTATTGACACTTTACCAAGTAGAAGTAGTCACACAAAATTAGTAAAAATTGTCCGTATTGATCTAAGAATCCCTAGAGCAATTCGATCAAAAGTCTAAATATATTTTTAAGAAAGAAACAGTCAACTCGTTTTTTAATCAAATATATTTGAAAGTCAAACTCGAAAAAAATAATATGTAGTGGTGAAAGTAAACTGATAACACTGCTTATCTATAGTATTACATCAAAATATTTTCATAAGGGGGAACAACTATTTTTTGCATTCATTGCTAATAATTAATTATTATCTACGTAAACCTAAATTAAAGTGTATATCTATATTAGTACAATAAATGCCTATCTAGCAATGATGAGTAAAATATCTTCCTTCAAAGAAAAATATAAATAGGTATATATCCTTTGATAATAAATTAGTAATGATCTTGAAAATTCTTACCTAGGTAAATATAAAGAGGAAAAACGAGCTTATAATTAGGTAAGACTCTATCTATTTATTTGCTAAATATGTACCTATTCATATAATTGTTGCAATTAAATTGCTTTTGAAGAAGATATTGAAATGCTTACATGGCAGATACAAGTAATGAGACTACTCAATTAGAAGGATGCCATCAAATATATTTAAAACACAAAATGTAAGGAAGCTCGATACTTAAATGATAAAGTCACATCTCTGAAGTCGTGAAGTCATTGCCACCTCCTATTATTTGCAAATAATAAAAATGAAAAATTGGGTGATTATAATATCATCAAAATGTCGTCATTTTTATAAAACTAACCCCTGTACTTATCAATTGATTTCATCCATTCCTACTAAAATGTATTTTTTTACGTTCAATAATGAAAAAATTGAGTACTATAATATACCCAGATTGTCAATTTTGTATTTTTTATGGACTTTCGATTTGTTTTCTCTTCGCAACGAGCTTTTTGGGATAAAAATAATATTCTACCTTCAACTGTTTTTCATTAGTTGACTCTTTTGATTTAAAGCAGCTGACTCTATTTGTTATGAACTCAAAAAGAGCATTATTATTATCATTTATGATTTTGATATATGTTTGATATAAGTCAACAAGAAAGCAAGTTTGTTTCACAAATATCTAAAAGGAGAAAATTCACTTTTAATTTTTTTACTTCATAAATATAACAGCCAAATATTTCGGAGTCATTTTAAGACCTATACCACATGGTTTTTGCTAAAATGTATCTTTGTATCGAAAAACCAAGGATTGTTGCCTATCCAATAGAGCAATTGGATAAATGTTACAACTGCACATGAAGCCGATATGGTCCCTGAAAGAACGTCTACCTTTTTCATAGACCCAGAGATTTATTTAGTAGCAGTATTTTTTTCCTATAACAAAGTTGCAATTATTGGAGTCATTATTTAATTAATCGAAATAAACAATCAATACAAACGAAAGAAAATTGCTTCAAGAATATGATAGCTGTTCTAGCTCATTTTTGAAATATTTCAGATAAACTTGGTTCCTTGTTGACTTGACTCATATAAAAAATATATTGAATCAAGGATTGCGTACCCTTTTTTTGAATTATTAAATACCATACAAATATTAACGATTGATTTGTATATTGGTAGAATTTATCAATGTATAGTGTATCTAAATAATAACTACCCAATATTAAGTAGTTGGCAACAAGGAAAATACTGATGGGTAGCCACCATATATTTTTCCAAATCTTTCCTTTCCCTTTTGAGAATCGAGGTTGTGAGTGCACAAAAAAGCTTGTCGGGCTTGTTTCTTTTGAATTGTTTTCACTTGACGCCATCATTCTAGAAGTTTATGTTCTTAGAGGGATAAACAAGTGAATTTTATGGAATAAAAACCTTGTTCCTTTTTAATCTAGGAAATAGTAAGCTATTACTGTATATTTAGATGTCATAAGATAACCGACAAAAATAAAGACTTAAATCTTTACCGTCTTCTAAAAATATCACCCCATATCCAGTGGTGATATTCATCCAGTTCGAACGGGTTCTATTGAACCATCACACGGAATTCTGAGATCAGCAAACTGGCTAGTATTACTGGTTACAGTAATACAAAATTTGTAATAGAACCTTTTGGAAATTTTTTAAAATCCCATTACTGCCTATATCACAAATCATAATATGCATTAAGAATACGTTATGACCTCATTCTACATTCACACCTAGTATGACTAATAAAGCAGTAATTACTTTGGAAAGGATCAGGTGCCTTTTTCCGATTATCCTTCTTTTCTACTCCATAATCCATCAAAAACAAAATGTACTATAAATATCTAACCTTTTCAAATTGATGAAGTCGTTAGCAGTGTAATAAATATGTTAAAAGAGGATAAAGTAAGTTATATCATAGTAATTTACTTTTATAAAGACAAATTCAAGGGTTACAAAATATGCATAATGCTTAGTTTAATCTTATTCACATAGCAGATTCTTTAAATCCAGACAGTTTGAGACTGACAGTGCTACAACCCAACATATAAGTGTTCATGATAGATTTTACAAAAAAGGAGAGTTTTGTTGTATTTGTAACAATAATATTTCCATTAGAAATAACTGCCTTATACAAAATAAACATATTTGCAGTTGAAAACAAAACAGGTATAACTAGAGTTGGGCATTTTGTTGAGGTAAGAAAGTGTGAATGTAATTACTATCTGGTGCCTCTGCATTTTATCTGCTGGTTGTTATTTGACAATATTATATAATATACAATAGCTACATATAATTGTAGAAAGTTATTTCCTCAACAATACAAAGAAGAATGAATTCATATTTATTATCAAGGTAATGATACCAACTGATATTTTACTTTCCTTCCTTAAAGTCAACTTTATCTCAACATTTTGCCCATTTCTAGCTATAACAGATGAGCAATAGTGGGTTGCATTTTTGGGAGGTATATTTATTTTTTGATTACACAATTGTCCTTTCTCTTCATGAACATCAAGAAAATTTAGTGAATTCTAATAATTTTACTATAATTTTTCAAAAAATTAGGAATAAAGGTTATCTAATTTTAGATACAATGTGTGTTAGATATCCTATTTATTAGTTATCAATTGTTAAAAAATGCGTTATGAGCCTTAAAACTTTGATTTTTAAAGGATATTAGCAAACAAATTAATTTATTTTGCCCCTTATACGTTATACATTTCCTCCCTTCCAGAATTTTTATTTCCATTTTTAACAAAGGTGCATATAATTATTTTTACATATAGACTATGAAACATTTTTTGTAGATATTACTTTATTACATTATAGTATATAATATAATAATTTGAGTTAGTTTTTGATTTCTTATAAAAACATACTTCTTTGACTACCTTTTTTCAATTTTTCCCCAGGAGAAGTCTCAGACTTGACTACCAGTTTTTTAATTTTCAATATTTTTGAAAAAAAATTAGCAACAAAATAGCTGAGATGTATATCTGCCACATTGTTATAATAAAGTAATTTGTAAAGTCCATATTGAGTACTGTAACTAATTCTTAAAAAATTTCGTTAGCAAAAAAATACGATGGATCAAGATAAAACCCTAATTTTCTCAAAAACTGTACATTAAAAAAAGTTGCCCATCTGGAAACATAAAACCTAGATTAAAAGGAGTATATATATGCATATAAAATATACTTGTATGTATCTACTTTTTTAATTTATTTTCTTATCTATGAAATTAAAAGTTTCTTTTATGTTTTTGTTTAAATACATATGTATTGATCATCCCAAGTCATAATAAGGATATGCTCATGGAAACATGAACAATGTTTAAGCATGGATGAAAAAAAAGTATCAGCAGTAGTTATAGATATGAAGAAAAATTGCAGAGAAAAGCTCACAAATTAATATTAATGCTATTCCTTTAGTATTATACAAATAGTCAATAATATGGATGTAAATGTAACTAATTGATAATATATGACCTATGGAGCCATCAACTGAGCAGTAATTGTATCTGGTACAAATTGCTATTGCTCACACAAACAGCAACATACCTACAAAATTACATAGGTAGTAACATAAAATGCTAATGATTAATTCTTATTTTGCACCATCTTTTTTTTCCAGATATATCTATGCCTTCATTATGAGAACCAATGAATTAAATTCGATAAATATATCTAATGAATCAAAAGCCTCATTATTCATTCTGCCTTTACCATATTTATTTAATTTTAAAAAAGAAAGGTATACGAATAGATTTTGAACAAATTTGAGTTAGTTGGTACAATTTTTTTCACAGAAATGAGCAAATACATTCTTCGAATATTTCATTGACAAGTTTTTACACCCTATGAAGTGAAAGCCCTTCAAAATACATACATCTTATTCCTCTGTTTGCTTATTCTGGAAGACTCAAATCTGTAGCAGATGAAAATTTTCAATCAAGTCAAAGACTGTCCAATAAATCGTAAGGCATAGGTACATGCATATGTATGTAGTTGTTTATGATATGGGGTTGGAAATTTGAGAATATATTTTGGACATAAAACCAAAGACATTTCATTCAATATACCCATCATTGGCTTTGATATTCACATCTAATCTAGAACGAAACTAGGAGTAGCTGGTCATGATGAAACTTGGCTCCAGATCGGGTCAAACCTCGGAGATGGATGACTTGATCATGCCCTGGGATATGTATACCTTTTCAAGTTCAATATGGGAATGAGCAATTGAGTGGGTGCGTGAAAGCTTAAGAAAAGCAAAGAATGAATATGGAGGGCCAGTAGTACTTGTTATTGATAATGCTCCGGTCCAATGTTTTGATGTTTTGAATGAAGAAGAGTTTTCAATTCACAAAATTTAAGCCATGGGCCTTACAGTCCTATGCTCAATCCAATTGAGAGCATATTTAGTCAATATTAAAAGCGTTTGTGAAAAGAGAATTAGCTAGAAAAATCGAGAATATTTTAAATGCTGAAAGAAATTATTTAAGCATTTCGGAGCAAAGATCAAAAGCTCTGAAACAATTAATTGAAAAAAGACTAAATGAAATTACCTCAATAATTTGTAATAATTGTATTGCTAGCATCCAGAATCGTTTTGTAGATGTCATTAATTTTTTGACATTAGATTATAATAAATTTATTATTACATATATTAAATTTCATGAATATTATTATTTATTCCCATATTCAACTTGCTTATTCTCATATTGAACTTGAAAAGGTATAGTTGATTCCACATCTCTTTTTCCGTCCAAAAAATGGGTAAGTCAAAAAGAGACAGGTTGTGGCTGCAGGAAGTCCATGAACCATTTTATTCTTACGACACTTCGTTGTTTATGCTCCACTAAAGCAGACAACTTTCATAATAATGACTTCATGTAAAAATGTTCTATGAAAAAAAAAATCATTTGATACTATCCAATCCTTTTTTTAAAACGATTTAGAACTCCAAATAAGTACAATCAACTTCTATGATGTCCCTTTCATTAATTATTATGATTACTTAAAATAAACTTCAAACCACTTCTTCGACCAATCTCTAAAAACTTTTTTCCTATACAGAGTGCACCAAAATAAGTGGAATAAAATATAGATTCAACTTGATTCAGAAATGATTAACACAAAGTTAATCATAACTATTTAAAAATCAAAAACGTTTTGTGTATTAAAATTTAGACATCATGAGTCTTTAATGCAAAGGTGGGTACATGACTCACATTATTATAACTTGAGTCGTTTAATTGACTATTTATCATTTGAATTTCCTGTTGATGGACTTTTACCTTCAATGGGACTTGAAAATGAAGAACTTTTTTCAAACTTCGACTTGAAAATACGTTTAAAAATAGCAATTTAAATCACGAATTATCTTTTTTTTGAAGGAATTTACTTTTATACGTAAATTTCAAAAGTTTGCTGATTTTTGAGTTGTTTTAAAAGTATATGTATGTACAGTCTTCGATCTAGTTTCTCTATTTTACGATAAAAGTATTTGATTTATTCAAGTAAATTTTGCTTAAAATATATTGGTAAATATTTTCATCGTTCTAATTTCAAGTCTAAAATTCCTCAATCATTAAAAATTAGTATTGAGCATATCGATGTTATAATATGGGAGTTGGCAAATTACGTTCAACCATTTGACTTCAAATATTTTATTTAATAGTAGGAATTCCCAATTAATAATTTGATATCAACAAATTAGTGTATAAAATACTTTGCGCAGTATAATTTTTTTGATACCATAGAGACTACATATTATATATAATTGACAAAATTCATTAGATCCAAAAATTATTTTGATTTCATTTTGACGCCATAGGAGTTGTATCTAGGTTACAAACATTAGACTAATTGTATGGTATCAAAATATATGAAAATAAATTATACCTCTATACATTTCGCAAATAAGAGTTATACAATAATTGATTTAAAAAAATTACAAACTTCATTATATGGTTAAAGCATGATTATGATGAACTTATAAATACTTTTTTCAATATATGTACATGCTAAAATATCGTGAAAAATGAGTAAACTTTGTGACTGTCACTAAATTCATCCTTTAAGAAAACTTACAAAAAGAAAAGGGAAATAAATGAGCAACTTTTTGATAAAGTGTTTAAGTCTCTTGTATTTGGCTCATTGTTTAAGAACCTGGAATTTATTTTATTTAATATCCGGTTAAAGTTTTGTTCTCTTTATGCTAGTTTGGAATTTTCTGAAGGTTGTTGAACATTTTTGTGTGTAAAGAAATTAATAAAAAATGCAACAACAAAAAACCACGCACACACTTTAAAATCCTCTTCAAAGTTAGTATATAAAAAGAAAATGCCTAGTTGGGGGTATATAAGCTCTTTTCTAAGTAATTGTGTATTTTTACTACCATCTATGTATAAGGTATATTTGATGCCTTTAATGTATTAAACGATATTTTATAATAAAAAAAAATGCCACAGAGTTCATCTTTTGTGAAAACGATATCTTATTTCATTTTCGTAATGATGCGTTTAAATGGGTTGAAGATAAAGCAGCAAAATAATGACAAAATCAAATTTGATGCTGCATCACATGTCTCATCAATAGATTTGGTTGGCAATCTGCATACACCATTTTTTAAAACATTATTCTGTCTTAATTTGGAAAGTATAATATCAACAGCAGATTTGTTGGCTCTTCTGTGTTACCATACTTTTTAAAACATAATTTCAGACCTGTTTTATTACATACATCGGAATTCCACCATTTTTTTACTCATTTTTTTATTCGTTTAAATGTCCAAAAAGAGGAATTCCCGGTAAGCTCGGTTCATATAAAGTCCTGCCTATTGGTAATCTACATTATATTTGTATTTTTCGAATATGAACGTCATCAGATGCTATTCTAACTTTATGGACTCAGAGTTACCATATTGTTCATAACATCTTCACGCCTTGACAAATGTCATGTAAAATTTGTCGTATGTCAAAATAGTTATTTGAAACCCCACCCTAAACGTGATTTCACACATTGAAAGGCATCATTTAAAATTTGGCTTCTAGGGACATTTACATCTACGTAATAGTTGTAATCATTATGGAATTTATTATCTCTACTCCTGGTGGTAAAAAGTTGCTATACTAGGGATTTATACATACATTTCAAGAAGAAAAACCTTACCAATGTGTTGAATTATATGAATGTGAGATGCGATACAAAGCCAGTATCTATGTTACTGGGTGAACCAGATGTTGGACGATCAGAGACCCTGAAGATATATGTCAATCTTTCAATAGCACGATTAATTCCATAATGGTTAACTCAAGTTTGAATTTCTATTGCATTTTATTAACGATATATTAAAATATTAACAATTGTTGTGATTATAATTGTATTAGTTTGAGGAGCTATTGTATTGAAGAATAAGGTAACTCTAAAAAATTATATAGAGAAGGGGGGGGGGGGATTTGTTCAGATATCAAAATTAGACGTTGTATCAAATATCATAAATATTCATTCATTAAGAAATATTAACCTTTTTTTATGATAAAAGTTAATATTTAGTGTTAAAGTTAATCTTTTTTTTGCATATTTCTAATTCAAAAATAGTTTATTTTTAGAAATTGAATCTCAGGTTCAGAAGATTTAACATTTGAAATTTGGCGTGAAATTAAAAAAATAAAGTACTCCAGATCGTGGGAACAAATGTTCTGATTTTTTAACAAAGAAAAAAATTTGGAAGTTTCCAGGTAAAAAGTTTATCAAAATTTGAATTGATGAGGTTAAAAACTGTTTCTTATTTGATTTGGAATGACTCTATTTAACTTGACGTCAATTTTTTTATTTCAAAACCAATTTGTGAATCCACTTTAATCCACCATTCAATGAATTTATTTATTTTTGAAATATTTTTTTTAAGTTAACTTTATCATCACTAATACTCTTTTGATACACTTAAGGATGATTTTTTAACCTTTTTTTTTTTTCAAAAGCCATTTTTGATGCTATAATTTGCTTACATTTACATGATGTTGTTCCTAAGTAACAAACTAAAAGCCTGTATTTTTTAGAAAAAAATATACCCACCATAAAATAGATAAAACTTTTTATCTATTCATAACACAAGTCAACAAATTTGAAATGTCAAAATCCTAAGGGGTAAATATATAATAAAAATTATTCAATGCTGCACACTGTTTTCAAATCTGTAATTTTTTTTTTCAAGAGTCTGACAGTTTTCGAAAAATTGAACTCTACTTTTTGAGCTAATTTGGCCCATTTTCCAACTTAAATTTCAATTTAAGCCTAAAAGGATAATCATTTTTGTGCATTAAAATATAATGATTCCCCAGTGTTTTTAATGCAAATTTCAATTCTGAATAACTTTTACTATACTTTTACCCCTTAGGATTTTTGACTCTTGACCAGAGTAATTAATGAAACATTTTTTTTACATACCTTTAATTTATCTATAAAATGTATGAAAACAAAAATTACAAAAGCTACTGAATTTATTTGAACTTTGCCAAATAATCATGAAAAACACAATTTTTTAATATTTGACAACTTTAATTTAAATATCAAATAAAAATCGCTCTGTTGATTTAATGATGCAATACGTTATTTGGTTAGAAATATAATAATAATCGAAATTACATTTGAATCGTGTCATAATTTTCAAAGAAAACTGAATTCATTAAAATAAATTCCTAAAACCACTAATTAATCTACCCTTTTTTTAAAAAACGAATCAATTTTGTAGAATAAATAGTGATAGTCCTTATTGGATTTCTTATGTTTCCTTTTTGGATAAAGTGTTATTTGAATTATAGAACCTCAGTCAGCAGCAATTCCAATTTGATGACCGTGATAAATCATTATTATTACAAATGAAACAAAATGATTTATTATTCTATATTTGTAGTCCATTGGTGTACAAGTTCATATCAAAACTTGAGAAGAGTCGATTTATTATATTAAATATGTATAATGGAAGAATAAAGTTGTGTTATGCTTTATTTGAACGATTGAAGAGGAAAGCGTACAACTACGTTCAATAGGGTGTGGGCATTCTTTATTTTGTAGTTTATGTACTAAAACTCAATATATATAAATTATTTTGAAACTATAATTTTTTTGTTAGTTTGTTCATAGCCTGTTAGAAAGTTAAAACTATTTATTTGAGGAAATATTTTTTTCCTTCATTTTCTATAAGATGTTTTTAAACTATATTTTATTTAAAAAAATGGAAAGACACCAAAATAGTCTCTTTGGTCCTTAATTTAAATATGTACATGATAAATTATCTTTTTTTATCCTTTCAAAAAGTAAATGAAAGTAAAAAATATACATACATTTGAATGTATTTATTAAGATTTTAATGTTAATACGGAGATTCAGTCAAGGTAGAAGAATTAAAGAAAGTCATCGAATCAATTAAAATATTTTATTTTATTTTAAGTTAATTACTTTTCTCTACTCAAAGTTAGTTTTACTAAGCTATTAACTTTATATTCCCTTCAACAAAAGTAATGATTAAATTAAAAAAATAAACACACACATTTGACATATATTTGTGAAGAAGGGGATTTGAGGGGCCCGAGGATTTTTATATAAAACCCACAAGTGACACACTATATACTGCTTTCTTATCATGAAAATATTGAATAAATTTAAAGGTAATTTTTCAGACTATTAACTGCTATTTCATTCCCCCCTCCCCCCCCCCCTCACCACCTATGTAACATCTACATTAATATATATATTTATTTTCATTGATTTATGATTTTCAATATTATAATGTTAATTTGGTTCAATTTTCATTTCAATATTCAGTTGAAAACAAAAAATAACAAACCTATATGTATATGTCCCATTTACACTCTTTTTTGTTGTCAGCTGTCGATTGTTCTTCTTCTTTTTCCCTTATTAGTGTTCTACACATTGATTAATTGAAATCGAATTAAATCTAGTTAAGATGTTAACTATTCTTTTTTATCTAATTATATGAAGAATAAATCCACAGTTGGTAATAACTATCTAACTATTGCCAACCAATTTTGGGCTTTTTAAATGTTTTTTATCGGAAGAAAGGCTTGAGATACTTTAAAATAACGAATTGACATGAAAAATGTACAAATTTTCAATAGGGTGTAGTAATTTATTTGCTTCACTGTACGTAATGTAAATTAAAGTAAGGAAATTTTTCAAATAGATTCTTACCAAGATTTGATTCATTTAAAGTGTTATAAGGAACAAAACTTGAACCATATGAATTCATTGTCGGTATACTTACAAAGATTCCCTTACTTTTGATAATTATTATACGTAATTTAAGCTATATTAATACATTTTATCTAAAAGAAGTCAAGAAATGTTACATTTTTGAACATCTGTTAGGTTTCATATCCACGTAAAGTGTTACATGAAGTATTAATTAAGACCCTGCAGTTAGTTTTTATTTATTTATAAAACCTTTTCTAGGTCATTTTTGGATTTTAATATTTTTGGTTATTTTGAAATTTTGAAATTAGGTTTGAGCCAACTTTTAAGTAAGAACAGAGATCAGAAATTCATATAAAATAAACTTATTTTCTTAAAATGGAGTATAAATTTCAGAAGTGTGCTTAAATTTTTATTTTAGATGGTTCAATGTGTTTGCATTTAATCTGTAATAATATTGATTTGGTTTTAGATTCATTGAGCCAAAAATTACTCAACATTGATATAATAAATAATAAAAATTCCATAATTTAGCTATTTAAGTATTTTTTCTTTCCTTCAACTTTTCTTAGAAAAATACAATATCTTAAGGTCTCTCTAGAGTAAGACTAAATCATAAATTTCATTTATTGTTTGATAAAGCTGGAGTTAGTGATACTACGGGTTCTTATATGACGGTTACTAGATCCTACATTGTCTTTTCTTGACAAATCAAGGACCTTGGCATGTGTAAAAGCAAATTTCATCATCTGGATTATGTTTTTAAAAACGGTTCGAATACAGTACTTAAAATATAGGACCGACGACAAAGTTTATATAAGTTTCAAAAAATATGTATTTTACTATATGTTTTTGGCCAAACTCGAATAAAAATTCACATCCCCACAGTCGAACTGTTTTGTCTGCCAAAGACAATAGCTCAGTTTTGTTCATACCTATGAGTTTCTTTCTTTATGGCTCCTACAATATATATGTACATTATGTAAAACAAATGTTGACATCACATAATGTAATATGTACATATATGATTTCGCCGGCCATTGCCACAATTTTGACATATATAAAAAAATTGAGTCATCATTAAGAAAGTGTTTTTTTTTTCACCTTTAAAAGAACAGAACAAGCTTTCGATCCGTGACAACACTAGTTAGGACAATGCTTAGTCCGAAATAGTGAATTTCAGTTTACTAGTACTGTAGTTGTAACGAGGTACTAACACATCTAAAACAGTACTCTACTATTATCAGGGGTTGCAGCTCAATTACGTTATAAAAATGTTTGAATGAAGTAAAAAAAAAGCCAAACCCCACTTTGAGTATTATTGAATAAAACCCTTGTTTAAATCAGCTGCCTGTTTTTGTATTTTGAAGGGAATGGAGGAAGGGGAATGCATTATTGCTCAAGGAAGAGTAACCTTTTACATATAAATAAGCAGTATTGCAGTAACAACGTTATAGTCATATTTATATTACAAATTTTATTACGCATTTGTAACAAAGCTAGCAATAAAAGTAGAGAAAAAAATATTTAACTCTTTTTTTTGAGAAAGATGTTCCTTCCACAACGATCTAATAAATAATTTCAAAAAAAGAATAAATGTACTATCTGTTTTTTCTTCGTTTTTTATTCATAAAGTTATAATTTTTCTATACAAAATTTACCTACCAATAGTTTGTAAACTAGGTATGAGATACAAAGAAAGTTCATTTTCCATATAAAGAAAATTCATTTTCCATATAAAGAAAATTCATTTTCAATATAAAGAAAATTCATTTTCAATATAAAGAAAATTCATTTTCAATATAAAGAAAATTCAGTTTCAATATAAAGAAAATTCATTTTCAATATAAAGAAAATTCATTTTCAAGATAAAGAAAATTCATTTTCAATACAAAAATAATTAATTAATCTCACGTGGAAGTAAATAGAATTTACATATTTGTTCTTCCAAGAAGAAATGATCCATTTTCATGCAATATCTTTAATACTTAGTTCATTGATTAGACAAAAAGTTCTAAATAAAATTGTCATCTTCCAACTTGACACTCGATATTTATCTTTGAAGTGATCGTAAATTATTTTTATGAATTAATAGCCAAGTCGTTCATAGGTATTTTTTTTTCTTATGTAATCCTGAATCAAGTATCGAGTTTTTTAGCTCAAGTCAAGTATTAAGTTGTACGTGATTTCATATGGATTACAAGTCGAGTCTAAAGACGTAGTTTCATGAGATTTAAGTAAGACTCGAGAATGAATCACGAGTTCCCAGCTTTGATAATATCTCCGACTTTTAGATTTCTCCTCTGGCAGTGATACTTCTGTTCATTCAGCACATGTAATACTGAACTTACAGTTATTATTACAGAGTATCATGTTATCCAATGGGGTGAGATAGTGATGCTTAATTAAATTCAAAATCATAATAGGATACAACCATTTAATTCGCTTTCATACATAAAATAGAATAACGAACGCTAATACATTTAATGGAAATGAAATTAGACCAAAAGTTCGAATATAATTTTTTCCTTCGTGAATTAAAATCTTGAGAGTAATCACATGTATTATAAAAATTAAAAATGTGGTAAAAAGTTGTTATTTTAAAGAAGAATTTAATTAAACAAGTATTTCTATTGGTAAAATGCGAATTCAACTCAGTTTCCGGTAGACCCACTACTTAATAACACAGGTCAACAAATTTGAAATGTCGAAAATCCTAAGGGGTAAAAGAATAACAAAAATTATTCAGTTTTGCACACTAATTTCAAATCTGTAAAAAAAGAAAATTCGAGAGTTCGACGGTTTATGAGAAACCAGACTCTACTTTTTGAGCTAATTTGGCCCATTTTCAAATTTCAACTTCAATTTAAGCCTAAAATTTTGCGTGCTACTACTTCAGACTATTGCAGTTGTTTTTTAGAACCGTAAGTCTTTGATTAATTGGTCCATAAATAAATCAAATGCGAATATATCTGTTTTTTTGCGCCAGACAACACTTGTACTTTTACATTGTAATAATTAAAGCTATATTTATTTATGATATTTAAAGTGTGTTTACAAGACATTACTGTACATAATCACGTTTCACCCTTTTGAAAAAAAATCAAATAAACTATATGTAGTCATGTTACATCACAAGTAATAAATTTAATTCCAATTATTGACATGTCATTTATTATCTTTTTATAGACATATAAGTATAAAATTAAAAAATGAATAATAATTTAATATATTATATTATTAGATTTAACAACATGAATTCTGATTTAGAAAAATAACTTTGAGCTTCATATTTTAAATATTAGATTCAACTTTTGCGTGTGTTTTTGGTATTAAAGGCTACATTTGTAGGACAAAATATTGTTTACTTAGGAAAAGCCTTTCTACAATTTGCAAATTTCAAATATTGGATTTATATTTATTTTCATTTTTATTTTGAAGAATTTACTGATGATTTGATTTATATCTAAAACATAGAATACTAATAAATTAATAAATATCAGATAAGTCATAAATTACTTATTTATTTATAAATGCATTAATTATTATAGTCTCTTCTAATAACTTTTTCTTTCGAAAGCTTTTTCTGAGAATTCATCTTCTTTAAAGATTCTTTGAGTATATAGCAACTATTTTTTAAACAGTTAAACTTTTCGAATAATAATAACTAATTACATTATCTTTCTATTAAATTGGAAGGAAGCTCATTAGAAGTGATCCTTTTTATAGAGCTGACTCATTCATGACTTTGAAGACTAACTTCTTTTATGAAAGTGTGGTGAAGTAGACAGTAGAAAAATAGTTTTAAAATTTGATTTATCTACCTTCAATAGTGACTCTGATCAAGATACGTCATTTCTTTTCTTTCCGTTGGAAATGAAATAAAAAGGCGGGAAAGATTTTCAGTAGGTGTTAGAACTAACTCATTACTAAATACCTAAAGAATTCATTGTATCAAGTATTAGGTTTGACCTTTCGATAGTTTGTGATATTAAAAATATTTTCAACTTCCATACCTGAATAAGTCCTCATTTTTAAAGTGAATTGAACAAATTCTCATGGAGTCTGTAGATTTTCAATCTTTCCTTTGAACTTCAATCGCACATTTACTCTGCTCTTTCACTTTCCTTGGGAACTGATGCAATGCAATTAATTTATTTTTTTATTGAGTAGAATTATAAACACAGGTAAAACATCAATAAGGCATTATTGTGCCAATTTATATATGTATGTATATAATTAGACCCTGTAAAAGAGACCTTTACCTTTTTTTTTAGAATAATTTTTGTAAAGTTTGTATGTATCAGAAAAACTGAACATTGATTCGAAAAGGAAAGGCGATTTCAAGTTCAATTTTCATAAACAAACCAAAAAATAAATGAAATAGGCAATTTGATGAATTAACAAAAATTGATTCAATACGGTGTCACCATTTTAATTACTTTTTTTCACGTTTAAAATGTTGAAATTTTCTACAAAGTACAAAGCTACTTTTATCCAAGTTACCTAACATCTAATAATAGGCTCAGGTGACATGGGAATTCATGAGGCAAGTTTGACTAAGGAAATACCCATTCATATGACATTTGTACAATTATACATATTAATATCCTCGAAAATTATTTTGGAGCTAATAAAAATAGACTCACTGCATATGTTCATCTTAAAAGCCCAAGTCAAACTTTATGTGGATAGCTTATAATAAAAATCCTTAACTAGTTATTGAATTTATTTATTAAGATGATGAATTTGTCCTTTGAAATTAGTTATCAATTTCAATTCTTTTATGTACAAGAATATGTAATTACCTAATCTTATCCATTGATCATCATTAATTTTCAAGGATATACATATTAGAACTTCTATACCGAATTCAGTGATACAATATTTCAAAAATTGTATAAACAATTTAAAAAAATTTAAAAATATTTATTTACACTCCAATTGAAAATATAATTATAGGAAATTCTGACTACACTCACTTAAAAGAATCATACAACGAAAATTGGTATTTTCACACAATTTGACTCATGAATATCTTCATTCATCAAATATGAAAAAAAAAACTTAAAAATATTTCTACAACATGGAGAAAAAATATTCCATGAATCTACGATAAATACATTAAAGTTTAAAAAGTAAAAAAAAAACGAAAACTCTCTCAAGGATACACTAATTTCTTGCCGATTATGCATACGGAAAGTTTTTAATTTCTGCAAATGTTAAAGATAAATTTTTTGGTAAAAAAGAAACTGAATGTATTATACCCCTTTATAATTTATTGAAAGTGTATGCATGGAACTATCAACGAACTCTATAGTAAATGATCATGCAATGAAATTAAATATTAACATATTATTATTTGGAACAACTATTTGAGTAGTTCATTATTCAGAAGAGATAAGAAAAAGAAAACAGCTTCAAATAAAAATATTGTTCATATGTATTTCCATCTGACATTTATTTTTCAAAATCTACACTCTCTTTTTCCCATCTCTAAGTATAATATTTTGAAATATAGTTGTTGAATTTTGTGTATATATACCTCATTTTCAGTAAAGTTATATTGTGTTGCTCTCTTAAGTTAATTAAATTAAATTGAAGCTGTAATGTGTTAATTGTTTAATATCTGAGTCAAGTTTGGCTGCCAATGACATTAGGACATTTTACAAGAGTTATGAATAATTTGAGTTAAAAAATCAACATTGAAAACACTAATATGAGACAAAAATTGACAAATCGTGAGATATATATGATTATATATATATAATTATTGATGTTTAGATGAAACCTTTGTGGAAAACGTATGGATTAAGAATTTTTTTACTGGGATTTAGTTAATTTTCCAAATGAAAAAATTTATGGGGTTTCTAGGTATGCTTCTTCTCCGTAAATCCTGCATTCATCATTAAATGGATAAGCTCAAACAAACAAATAAGGAAAAGTACATTAACTATTACCTGATAAACTTCCGAACATTTTTCATAAATACCACGTATGAAAAGCATATAAGAATTAAAGATACCATTTATTTCGGCGTATAAGACGACCCTTAATGTAAAAAAAATCACTCTTAAAAATTGTGGGTCGTCTTATACAACTGATATAAAAGTCAGACCTCATATGATAAATAATAGGTTCATAAAAATTTGCTCTAATTTTATACCTCGTCTTATCTGACAGTCGCCTTATACGCCGAAATATAGGGTAACTATATGTATATTAGGTAGGTTCCTGACGGATTGTAGTGTTGGATCAGTCCGAGCACTGAATTCCTCATCTGTCGTTTTTCTTCTGTTACGCTCCCTCTTTCCAGTGGGGACAAAGACAAAATCAACAAAAACACTAAGTCTGAATAGCATTTGAGGTCTATTTTGTTGTTACTGTCCCCACTGAAAAGAGGGAACAGAAAAGAAGAAAAAAGACTGTCCTAGAACTAATCCAACTATTTGAGTTTAACATCAAATGTTTTTCTCTTCCACTTAAAAACCCCTCTACGAAAAGTAAATAGAAAAATCCCCAAAATCAGTTGTTAGTTAATCCATTTTTCCACTTAATAGTTCACAACTTAACAAAAAACTAATTTGAATTTATCCAATTAATGTTGAATATACTAATAGAAAGAGACATGTATAGTAAAAACATCGAAAGCTACAAGGAAGTAGATAGCTAAATTGTACAATTTTCATGTGATCATACTGTGTTAAGCATTAAAAATATTACAAAAGTTTACGCAATATAAAATATATATTAATTATTTTCTTATAAAGAAATATAAAATTTTAAATTACTTTAATAACTTCAAATGTAATTTTTTTAAATCAAAAGTCACTAATTAAGTCAAATTCCTGCATTAATTTTTGGTTCAATTTTTTTTTCAAGAAGGAGAACCTGCTTGAGTCAAGGGGTTAAATATCACAAATACAGATTTTTTTTCATTAACTAATTAATATATTTTGTTTTGTTTGAATTACTTATAAATCATGTATAATTATTATTAGTCAGTTCTATCAGATATAATTTATTATAAAGTAATTCAGAATGGCCAAAAAAATAAAAAAACTAGTGTATATATATATATATATACACTACTATTGGTAAAAAAAATAAGGAGTTTTTTTTATAAATCAAAAAATATTTATTTAATCATCAAAATTTATTTCACTCCCCTCAAAGTAGAGTAAACTTATTGAGTAATATTACAAAAAAAAGTTTTCAAAATCAATCAATTTCTCATGGTTAGAACAAGGGATGCATTTGATCACCCTCAAACCTTTAACCATGAAACACCTATAGAACTTTTTTTTAACGATATTACTCGGTGACATATTATCTACAACTGTTATTGACATGACTAATTTAATATTTGCAATTTATAATCAGACATTATAAAAATATCGTTTCAACAACATTTTTCTAAATTGTATTTTAGTCATCCTCTTTCAGACATTTAAAAAAAATAAAAAATTTGATTTAGCTGTTCACAAAATGACGTGTATTTTAAACACACATGAATATTTTGACGTATAATTTAGAAAAAAATGTCAATATAATAGTAGCGTCAACTTAAAAACAAAAGCATTTATCCCCTATTAAAATTCCAAAAAAATTAAATTCAACTTTTATGAACTTTTTTGCCCATAGTAGTTAATGTAATAATTTTACTGAATTTATGCACATATACAAAATCCTAAACAGAAATATAAGAAAAGTCAGTTTTTACTTGTACGAGAACTTTGAAGGAAATGAATTGGAAATGTAATATTTTTTTTACATGTTGAAGTACTGAATATGTAAATAGACAACTTTGATTATATATTCTACATATTTAGTCAACTTATTTTGTAGTGTTCCTCTCTTATAATACTAATACTAATATCCTTAGCGACTTATAAGTTCATATGTATACCGTCAGAGCAGGGATGTATCAAATGTTTAAACATTCAAATATGTGGGTTCAATTATAAAAAATTAGAAATTTCCAGAAGTGAGTATTGGCTATACAATATATTTTTGAATTAAATATAAATATGACTTTTTAATAATGAATACTATGATTGTATATAAAAAAATATATTTATTACAAATGGTTAAAGCTTATTTAAAATCCAATATTAGAAATAAAATTTCATGTAAAATATGTCTGATGAACTGTTTTGGGGAGTTTATCTCGTGGTTTAGGTCCATGGTGAAGTTTTATCCACTGGTTTTTTCTTTTTTTGTGAAGTGTTTAAGGTAGTTTTATATGAAAGGTTTATTTTCTTGTCGTATGTGGTTGACTTATTATGATTTTGAGCATTGACTCAGATATATCTGATTCTGTCAAGCAAATATATAAAATATATTGTTGAAGCTTAGAAAATAGTCGTCAATTACTTTTTTTTCCAATTTCTGGATGATTGCTCTTGTATTTATAAAATATGGTAGGTTTCCATTTGTGTAACATAATTGTTAATAGTTTGTTCAAAAAATAACTTTGTTTTTTCGATTATTCTTATAAAAAACAAGAGAAAAAACTTTTGACCCCCTTCCTCCTCTCATAATATAATTACTTAACTATCCATTTGATTTTTTTTTCCTTTATTCGTTCAGCACGTCGAGCTTTTTTGTCCACTCGCAACCTCGACTGACAAAAGGGAAAGGAAAAATTTGGAAAAACATATGGTAGCTACCCTTCTGTATTTTCCTTGTTGCCAACTTGTTAATATTTGGCAGAATTTAATATTTAGATATACTATACATTTATAAATTCATCCAATGTACAAACCAATCGTTAGTACTTGTAATATATTCAAAATTCAAAAAAGGGCGCGCAATCCTTGATTTAATATATTTTTTATGCATCAAAATCATAAATAATAATAATACCCTTTTTGAGTTCAAAAAACGTATGGTCAGCTGCTTTAAATCAAAAGAGTCAAATGAGGAAAATCAGCTGAAGGGAGAATACAGTGTGTTTTTGTTTATCCCAAAAAGCTCGTCGTGCAGAGTAAGAAAATAATATTTTTAGTAAAGATAGCATTTTTCCACGCTTTGGCCTAGGAAAGTGACTTTGATCCCCACCAACAAGGTCTTGGAACCTTTTATGAAACATTTTTAAAATCTCTTGAGGCTTAGTTATTGCTTGACCATCAACAATAATTTTTTTGATTAATGTTGTCACACTCTTATTTGGAAGCAATTTTTTTGGACGTTTGGAGCTGTTGTTTTCTAGGTCCATTTTCTCTTGAAACTCAACTCCCTAATTTCAGATACACGGAAAAGATTTGCAGTATCCGTAGCAACTGTCTGCAGGAACAGAGAACCCTCATTCAATAATTCTTCAAAGTCCTTTTGAAAAGACAGCTCATTTTTTCTTTTTGACCGGATGAAGCTGTTGTCTTTACTACCTGTGATAAAGCCCTTGCCTGTATACCAGGTTTTAAAAAAGAATTAAAATTGGAAACTAGACATGTTTTAAGTTTTTGAATATACAGGGTGAGTCATGGGAAACGGATGTTTTTAGAACGCCCCTCGCTCTTTAAGGATAAGTGATTAAAAAGTGAGGAAGGTAGTCTTTAAAACCGCCGAAGATGCCATTTAGTTTGTTGTTATTTGTTTATCTTTTACGTTAAGTTTTGTACTTGAAAATCATTACTTTTGAATTGCTTTTCTTTTCAGATTTACTTTAAATTTTGACTTACTTTCCCTCATGATATCGTGGAATCTTGAACACCGTGTGTTTGTTTATGACATCAGTGACAGAAACCCAACGTCTCTTTAAGCGAAGATTCAACATCGGTCGTCACGGTAATGTACCAAGCCGCAATTCCATTCTTAGATGGGTTAATGCACTAAGAAGAACTGGTTCGTTATTGAAAACCAAACCACCCGGCCCTGCCAGAACCGCCAGAACACCAAGAAATGTGGATCGAGTGAGAGAAGCAATCACCCGAAGCCCTAGGCGCTCTGCTAGGCGACACTCTGCAGAACTGGGAATAAGTCAGATCACTATGCAGCGAATCTTACATAAAGACCTAGCCTTTCAACCATACAAAATTATGACTGTCCAACAATTGAATCCGCGTGATTACCAACAACGTTTGTCTTTTTGCCAAACAATGCTCGACATGTTTGAAGAAAATGAGGATTTGAGGAAGAAACTTTAGTGAAAGTGGAAACCAACTTTAGAAAGCGACTTCAAATTTGTGCTCGTGAAAATGGCCAACATTTGTCTGACATAGTTTTTCGATCCTAAATATTCCATAATAGCATAGTTTAATGAATGCTTTTATGTATGATAATAAATTTTTTTTTTAAATATTTGCAGAGTTTTGTCTTCTTTAAAAACATCCGTTTCCCGTGACTCACCCTGTACTTATCATCCTTCATTAACCACTTCGGCATTTTAAAATGCTTTTTTGGTTGATAATGATGAAGACTCACGTCAATCAATTTATGGTCTGATTTAGGATGTGGGCGATAACAGGCATCATTGATTTTTGCTTTGATAGATGAAGATGCAAGAACCATATCTATCCTCGAGGTTTTCTTTCCGCTTCTCCAAGAGACATTATCCTGAGGGTTATGATATTTTACAAGATCATACAAGTCAAGTTCCAAAATTAGCTTGGACACTATTTCCCGGTTTGGATGAAGGGATGTAACTTTATATAGATCTACATTGAGATCAAAAGAGGGGATATGTTTTCTTTACTACAACTGAGGATAGCTTCTAAAAATGCACAACATTTTACATTCGGACCATACGTGTTGACGAAACAAAAGCCACCGTTCAATGTTGGAATAAATATTTTATTGCCTAACGACGAAAGTTCTCTAATCTGTTTCGGCGAATCCATGGCCTTAGACACCAACGAAAGAACTCCTCTGTTGGTACCATTTCCAGTGAAGAAGCAACTAAAATTTCTAGGAATACAAAATATACAATCATCCGTACACGATGTTGAAGTTAGAGACTTAACATCCTGGAGACAAATTATGTCTGGCTTTTCATAAAGTAAGCTTTTCATAAGGGCATGTCTGGCAAGACGATTGCACCCACCCCTTATATTCAGAGAAAGTATTTTTTTGATTCCCATATTAATCTCATGGTTCCGTGAGGAGGAAGAGTCGAAGAAGTCGTCGATGATCGATTGATTTTTGAATTCTGAATTTGATAAAGGCATACTAAAAAAATAAATAGAATAACTGTTACCTCAAAATAAAATTCCTAAAAATGTTGTCAATTCTTTAGAATCCTCTTAGAGGTCACCTCTTTCTGTGGAGACAGCCCTGTATCATGAGATGATCTTTTTGTAAAAGAACCTAATCTCGTCCTTGGTAAGATTATAAGCTCAGGGTTAAGAGGTGGTTTTTTGGGCTTAGTAATAGATGATGCAGTGATTTTATTCGGACCTTTCTGCGGTGAGAAACCCGAATTATCAATTACGGTATCTTCATTATTTGACCGTCCAGTAAGGTCCACATCATTATCTTCAATAACATTTTCTCCCCTAGTCTTATCCATGATTTCATCAGAAATTTCAGTGGCCGATTCGATCACCTCCACTGCTGATGAGATTTCACTTGAATCTGTCGCATTAACAACTCCAGAAATACTAGATTCTTGAGTAGTTTCTTCATCTGACATAAGAGGTGGATTTGACGGAAAGTCAGTTTCCTTACTATTATCAGTATATATTTGAGCAATACTTTGCTTTAATAAATTGGCATATTCTTGGATATTTAACCTGGCATTATTACAACCATGTTTTATATGTCCAATACCAAAACAGTTTTGACACTGGAGCTTGGCACCTTTAAATTTCAATCTGATTAAGTAACCATCAAAAGGAACTATTTGTGGTATATTTGCAGGGTCTGCAACAACTTCCACAACATAGTCCCCATCCCTCCATACGTCCTTATAATTCTTATATTTAATTTCAGCCTCTTGATTTAATGGATTCTTTTTTGGACAATGGTCAACCACGTCTCCAAACTGTTTAAACCATTCAACTGCCTTAACTTCATTCACCTTATTGAAGGTGTTGACCATCGTTATGGTTACCCGCTTCTTCCTATCAATATTAACTTTGTCAGTTCCTTTTAATCTTAGGCTTACATTTACTAAGTTTCCCTCAATATTTTTAACTCTAAAAGTATGTATTTTCTTGAGGTCCTCAAGCCTCCGCCTAATATCAAACGGAAACTTTGAATAGAATCCAACTTGATTCACTCCAAACTTTAGATTCGCTCCAGCTATTTCATAATCTTTGAAACCGAACAGAACAGCCATATCGTAAATATCAATATGTTTCAGTCCTTCTACACGAAAAGACTTATCTTTAGCAATGTAAATCATATGCAATTCGGGCGTGTGATAAAAAAGTGGAGTTGGCTCTTCAAACAGGTCTTTTTGTTTTCCGAAGCTGTTATCATTTTTTTCCCCTTAAGAAGGTAACATCAACTTTACCTCAACATAATGTTTTACAAGAAAAGAACAGTCTGAAAAGATTATATCATGATGAGGAACAAAGGAAAAATTAAAAAATAGTTATCATTCATTGAGGAGAATGGAGTTAATGATATTTGTGAATATAATAATGAATCTGGAGTAACGTATTGTAATGTTTGTGGTTTGATGTTTTCATTTGTATACATATATAAAGGAAAATAGCAGCCTGTAGCTCAGTAAAACGTCATGACAGCTCAAGCTGCTTCCCCCCTCGACATTCATTAAATTGTCAGGGTTGCCAGGTTGATTTTCTCTTTCTTTTTTTATTACAAGCCCGAATTGCATATGATTTACATTCCTACTTATCTTCATTATTTTCAATCATGATGACAAAGATCTCCCATTTAAATCTGTTGTCCCAGTCAAGATTTCTTTTTTCATTGATCTTCAAGTCCCTTCCTTTTTTAACTACTCTTGAGTAATGTATGCGAGGCATTCCTTCTTCAATTCTTTCAGACGGATCAGGAGGTCTATCAGGCGGGCGCTCAGACATACTTGTTGATAATTATCAAATTAATAAAAAAAAGAGGTCAATAGAATGAACTCCTTCTTTCACCTTTTAGATGGCGTACGATGTGATCCAATATATCAAAATTGTCTATTTAGACATAAATGATAAATAAAAGATGCCTCAAGGATCCCCAAAGAGACAAAACGAGTCCTATGAAACACACTGACACCGAACAGTAAATGTAAAAATCACTTAAAACCACCCAAATAAAAATATTTCACACAGCTACGAAGAGTTGATGACCGCACGCGGCTGATACATAAAACATCTTTTCATTTGATTTCAAGACTAATTTGTCTAATGCCAATGAAATATAGAGAAATAAAGTTTTCTGCTTTTTTTGTATTGTTTTTTGATAAAAGGATTTTTTAGTTATAATATTAGGTCTATATCTATCAAATTAGACTTTCAGCTATTAGGCAAAAGATGTTGCTAGGAGTATTTTTTTTTTCGTCCGTCGTCTCGCAACAATATTCAGTTCATTGTTTGTGAAGTTTCATACAAAAATTTTTTGTTCGTTCTTAAAAATGTTGATCTTCGTGCCTTCAAACTACGATTGGCGGACTTCGTTCATTTTCTGTGTTCATTCGAAGAAAAATGCTTCTCAAGCACATCAAATGCTTGTATAAGCTTACGGTGGACATGCTTTAAGCAGAGTACAGTGTACCCCACCCGGCCCCAGCCAAATGCTATGTGTTTTCTGGGATCAACGTGGTATGATTTGGTACGAGTTGTTTAAACCCAGGGGAAACAGTTGACGGTTCACGCTAACAACGACAATTGGACAATTTGAATAGCACTTACGCCAAAAACGCTCAGAATATTCCGATTGGCGTCACCAAGTTAATGACAATGCACGCGCATCGAACAAGAGCGACCCAGGAATTGGTGGAGACGTACGATTAGGAATCGTTGGTGCATGTGGCTTACTCATCAGACTTGGCATCATCAGATTATTACTTGTTTGCATCGATGGGACACACATTAAAAGAACAGCGCTTCAATTCTCACTCAGAAACAACAAAAATGGCTCGATGATTGATTTGCGGCCAAAAACGTCCAATTATTTTGCATGTGGCATCCACAAATTGCCTGAAAGGTGGGAAAAATGCGTCGCTAGCTAAGACTATTATTTTGAAAATGAAATGTGTCACCATTTTTTCAGAATAAACGTTAGAAATTTAAAAAAATAAAGTTTCATTTCATAGGTATTGACTGGTATATATAGGATTCAAAACTAAGATTTATATTTAAAGGATTAAGCATACATCTTGATCTTAATAAGGAGTCAAAAACAATTTGCCATTTGTGGGTTGCAAGAATCAAGAGCTTATTCATAATTAATTATTATTACAAGCACCTAACTAATATAAGATACTATCCAAAAGTTAGTGATTCTCAAGATCAAAGTCACGTACACGGAGTTGACACTAAGGCAACTCAATTTAAAAATAAAATATTTTCTTTTTTAATAAAAACCTGTAAAGTTATTTTTTATGGATCTTGATTCCTCGAGTCACGTGCAATGTAGTCTTCACTACAAAACTGTAAATAAATACCTTTTCATCTATATATTGGTATAAGTGTTAAAGTAAAATTCTTAGTTTTTGTACAAATAAACCTTGTTTGTGTACTCCATAAAAAGTTCTTCTTCAGTTGTTCAAACACACAAAAATCCCTTTTTGATTTTTTGAATGAATTATTTGATAAAATCTTTCCCATTCTCATTAAATCTTTTCCAGTTAATTTACATACATACATGTATAATAAAACAAATAATTACTCATGTCGCCACAGTCTTTACATATGTATACGTATCCAAGAAATATTAGTAAATATTTTAGAGCAATGTATAAGAAAAACTGAGTTGAAAATATTTTGGTAGATTAGGATGTTCTGGAATATATTATTCAATTATTCTCATATTTTTCTTTTCTTTTTTTCCATGAATACATTCAAAATGAATATATGCTATGAATATTAAAATATACATATGTATGTATATCTTAATACATGTGTTTATACACCCTACATTTCCCTTCCAACAAAACCATACTTTTCTAAGGAGGAGTCCATAAAATAACAACTTTGTATGGAAATACTTCCTTATAATATGTACATTTATTCATTGCGTAGATTCCCCCCCCCCCTCGTATAATATATTTTACACTTGATGAATTCAACAAGATATATGTACTTGTATAAAAATGCTTCCTTATTCTTTTTGAAATTCAACTTTTCTGGTCGTTCCATAATATGTAACGATGTGTTACTAATTACTATGTAGAGTTGTATTAAAAAAAAAATATCCGACTGGTATGTTAAAAAAATAAGAAAAAGAGAACGCGTATATTGATATGGTAACCCTGACAATTTGATGAATGTTTGGGAGGTAAAGAGCTTAATTGTAATACCCTGAATCATTACCCAATTGCTAACTATTAAAAACATTGCATATAAAAAAATGCATTGGGGTTACAGCTCCAGAAATATTATACATGGTTGGCGCAGACCCTTAAAGATCCTATTTAATATCAATTGCATATTTTGTTACTGTTTTGGACATTGCCATGCTCCAGCTTTTATAAAAATTTACTCTGTTATTTGTCGTCAGTTGTTGATTTTTATACTTCTTTGCCCCTTGTTAGGTGTGTTCTGAACTTGATTGGTTGAACTCGAGTCAACAATTTATTATTAAATGAAGAATAATTTCACAATTGAGAATAATAATTGTCTAACTACCAAATGATTCTTTCTCGTTTTAGGAGAAAAAAAGGTTCCAAAATACAATAAAGTAAACGTGAAGCTGTGAAAGGTCACCCCATATTAGATACCCCAAAACATAGATGCAAGAAAAGTTTCATTGAAGTTTTGAATGCTAAAAATTCTTGATATACTCCGTTCATAAGAAATTTTTTTAATTCTTATTTCAGAGGAACATGCCCACTTTCAGGACAATCGTCCAAAAAAGAATGAGCATAAATTAAAATAAGAAAGAAAAAAGAACAATAATACCAACCAGTAAGTTTTCTCTACAAAAGATCCTTATTATTCCAAGGAATCCTCTGAATCTTTCAAAAAATATAATTGCGTATAACCATGAGATATAAGTTGCTTAAAAAAATAGATAAACACATTTAACTCAACTATGCTAAATTGACTTTGGTAGAGCCATTCCATCGGCAATAACCCTCCGATCAGAAAATAAGATAATCCTGTTCAAAAATGAAATAAAATTCACTTCAAAAGTATTCTAATGAAAGTTACCAAGAAAATTCCGATTTTTTAATTTAAACCCAGCCCATTTTATAGCTAAAAAATTGGGTTTTTGGGCAGGAAAAATAAAGCTTTATTGGTTTAACACTTCTCTCTTTTTTTTACTTTCTTTTTCAAATATGTCTTACAAAGTTACAGTTGAACTGTTATTAAGTGTAATTTAATTCTTTTGTTGATAACAAATTTTGAGTACTTTTTTGGATATTTTTTTGAAGATCCTGAACCATCATTTCATTTTACAAAGTATCGTTCAATTTTTGAATTTTCGACGAGAAATTTTTCTCCAACAAAAAAATGTATTATATATAAGATAGGTTGTGTTGACTCTCTGTTTTTATGTCTGTGATATACTTTTCACGTTAAGTATTGGACGGATAGACAAATTAAGAGGAGAAGAATATGTAACATAAATTCGATATTTGACATATTTTTGTCATTTGATCTCGATTTTTATATAAAAATTGAATAAAAATATAATTGAATAATTTAATGAATAATGACACTGAATTAATTTTCTTTCACAGACAGCAAAGTAATGATAAGGAAAATATATGGAACCATTAAAAAAAAAAAGAAGGAATTATAAGTTATATTACGATTGGGTGGGTAAAACTTATCCAAGAGCAATAATGAAGGGTTATTATATTCTTGAAAGGTACTGCATTGGTGATTGAAGGATCAATAATTATTTTATATGTAACTATGTAGTGCTAAATGTGGTTTAAATATTAAAGTACTACTATGACAATCATTGCAAAGATTCAAATAAAATAAAAGTTAATCTTTTTGAAAAAACTTTATAACTCTGATATTCTTTATTCAACTACACTTGACATTGTTGTTTTTTTGGCGGAGTTAGTAAGATTGGTCTTTGCAAATCTTTATTTTACTGGAATTTATAAGACTAAATCAATAAAATAATGAAAATACAGAAATATATTATGGATTTTTTGAAAAACAAAAAACAAACACAGCCAGGCTTTTACCTTATAAAACCTGCCCTAGAAGTAAATTAGGGGATCACCCAAATTGGGTTTTTATTCCCCACATGCATAGTTAGAAAGAACCAGGATACTTGTCACAATTTATGTATTGGAGCATTAATTTGAGATTCAATAATTATTTTTTTTATCAGAGCACAAATTACTAATATCATCCATTTTTTAACAGACATAATAAATAACTATCAATGACTAATCACAAATTTTAATTAAATTGTTATATTGCCGATGGAATGGCTCTACCAAAGTCAATTGAGCATAGTTGAGTTAATTGTTAATTGTTATAAGCTCAATTAAAATATGAATTTAACTAATTTAATTAGTTAATTTGAGCAAACAACGACGAAATGGCAATGGTTATGCTCATTAATAATTAATATGTAATCTATTTTTATCAATCGATAAAAATATTGATTTTCTTTATATGCAACTTTAAGAATCGTTGATGATCGGAAAAAACCAATGGCTAGAGGTGTGACTTGGAGCCCTTGACAGCAAGCATCAATCACTCCACGATAGTTTCGGATACCAAGTCGTATTATTTATGCATTTGCTGTTTGTTTTTGTTTTTGAAGCCGTCATCCATCTTTTTTAATTCTTGTGGCGGATACATCGATTAAATTGATTAAGTTTTGACATTATAAAATAGTTCAAAATCCCAAAAATCGTATCCTTTCTAAATGAGAAAAATGCCACAAAATACACATTTTATGGGTGTTGGCTACGGATACGACAATAATGGGAGTTGGGTTGATTTTACTTTACATCTAACTTTATTAGTCTCCCTTATAGCTACAATAGTTTAGCAGCATGAGTACGTCCATTAGCGTACTCGGACTGGGTGTACCCTCAAATACAGTTGTTATTCATTGTTACAAATATCGTATATCACTCTGCTGTACCATCAGGGTCATTAGAATTGAGAGATTGATTACTAAAAATGTCAGCCGACAATGGGAACATCACTTCCTTCTTCTTTATTGTATATAGATATATGTTCAAACGGTTTAAATAAAAGGACCTATGGATTAAAAAAGTAAAATACTATCCATAATTTTTAGAACAACATTTTAGGCATTTTTTTTTTTGCGTTCTGGGAATGACTCTTTTTTCACATTGATATTTGCCGCTCATCAATGTGCAAGCATACCTTTAGAAAGTATCTTAAGAGCAGGACTTCTAAATTTTTTGCCAGTTAAATCTCTAATCGTAAAATATATTTTGTATACATTTATATTTTTTCATTTTTAGAGGGGGTCTTGTATGTACACATACCTCCTCGAATTTAGTTATGATTCATTTTTAATATGAGAGTATCAGTACAATTATGACACATTATAAAGTGTGTCGTCATTTGAATATACATACATACACTACACATAACATGTTATTTTCTCACATATATCTGTAGAGTTCAATCTCTTTGTCTTTATAGACCCTTAAACCACAGGATGAATATACATGATTCTTGCTACGTGATCCCGTTGGCACACTACATACAAGGGATACATGCTTGGAAGGGCTTAATCAATAGCCCTTGCTCCTTTTCCAGTTTGAAAAGTATATATAGTTACACCTACATATGTATATTTTGACAAGCGAAGCCGGCGATCGGTTCAGCCAGTATACTATTGCATATAACTAAATACACCACAATGAATTTTGTCATTGACTCAAAACAGGATTACATGAGTAAATAACTATTTAATTTGTCAGATTTTTTTTTTACTTTTAATATCCCTTTTTATTCACAATATGTATGTAGTTACATATTTACAAATTTTTTATATCAATGGATATTTTTGTCACTTCTTTTCTTTTGTATTAAATAATGATTAGTAATAGTAAATCTATATACTACAATTGGCAAGTTTCCAAAGTTATAACTTCTCCAAGTTTCTTGTCCCTCTTTCATGCATGCAGTTTAGAGATACGTATCTTGTTGTTGTTCCTCGTTTTAAGTATTAGTTATGACATTAAACAAGATTACAGAGGAGTATCATCCATTAGGACCTCCTCCAACACAGCCACGGAAGGAAAACTTTTGTGCCAAACTAATGTAAGTAGCACGAAAACAGAAATATTATGTCGGGATCATGCACAAATGTAGTCATATTTACAGCGATGTGGAAAAGTATTCTAAAATCCCTATCGTTGACTCCAGCGATAATAATCATAATCCATCTCTTGAATCATCAGAGCTCATTGTCAAAAATGAGGAACTACTTTTGGAGTATAACGCACTCAAAGACTCTGTCTCCGCGGGTGATGTACTGCTTGTGGCGGAACCCTTTGTATTCGTCCCTTCTACATCCATACGAGGACTTCGATGTGAACATTGCTTTAAGGAAAAAACTATTTTTATAAAATTCATTAATTGCCCTTCCTGCAAATATTCAAACTACTGCTCTGAGTCTTGCATTGAGAAGGATAAAGAGTTTCATGGTGACGAATGTGCTGTGTTGGTGAAGGCTCAGCGTTTTCCCTCCTCAGATACAGTGCGTTTTGTTCTACGATTCTTACTTAAGATGAGGAGCGAGGGAGGAAAAGAGGCAGACATGGTTCCAAATGGAGATAAGAAAATCTATCGACGATTTTATGACCTCATAGATCACTTTGATGATATCATTAACTCCTCAACTCGCTCAAAATTAGTTGAGCATGTGTATGCTGAAATTGTAAGTTTGATGGGGTGTAACTCCGCACCGGATCCCAACTATTTTTTGGAAGTATATGGGAGAATGGTGATCAACTCGTTTCACATTTGTGATAAAGCCACTCAAGTAAGACTCATTTTCTACTTATAGTCTACAAATAGATGTCTTCATAATAATGCATGTAAATAGTAATTCATTTCAATTTGAACTCGAAGTTAAAAACTATATGTAGACTTGGCTTGAACTCAAGTTCAAAAACTACAAACACAGAATCGTAGAATATAACTCTTGAACATTGCAAAAATGTGAAGGGGTAACTCTATTTCGCTACATTAATTTGAATTGCAACGTAAGTCTAAATTAACTCCAACTTGAGATTCTAAGTGAAAGGACCTCTGCTCCACATTGAATTGAACTCAAAGAGATTAAATTCGTATTTTTCAAATAGAACGCTCTATTTACTTTTTTTTTTTTTTTGTGTCTTGTAAAACATTTGTGAATGAAATATAATGTCTTGGTTTTTCATTTGCAGTAGAGAAATAAAATGAACAAAACTTTGTAGTGTAAATAAAGAATATTTCATTTGTAAAATTATTTAAATCTCTTAAAGATTTATTCTAAGAAAAAGACTGATAAAAAAAAAATTATTTATTCATATTCTAATAAAACTTATCCTTTTCCCCCCTTTTTTTTCATAGACTATTACAATCAAATTCATATGAACTCAATGAATTTTTGAAACCATGAAATTATGTCAACATGTTTTATTTCTTAAATTTCATTTGAACTGAATGACTTATTTTTTAATAGCATATTTAGCTTTAAATGTATGTGAAAATGGCTAAACCATTATTATTATTTATTTTAATTAAAATATTTAAAAAAAGTAATTTAAGTATTAATAATAATTGGATGAATGAATGTCTACTATTCAAATATTTTGGTAATAAAACAATTTATTTATACTGAAATTGTATATGTTGTTTAGTAATTATTAAGTACTAATGAATGCGCCAAAGTGAGTGATAATTTCTTTATTACTTTTTTACTAATTATGTGGCAATTATAGTTGCTACTTATTTGTGCCAAAATTGTACATTGTTCATTAAATTTCTATTACCTTTTTATTTGAAAAAATAGTTGTATTTTTGAATTACAAGAGTCTATGTGATATAAATCTTGATAATATAAATCCTCTCAGATCACAATATCACCATTATGCTAACTATAGCTATGTTAATGATAGTCAATTCACTGCCTTGTTGATCATTAATGAGAGCCTGAATAACCTATTCCAAATATAATTCCAAATTCTACTAATTACATTTTAAAGTTTAATTTTAAAGAAATTTGCAAAATATTTTTGTCCTATTAATTTATATTTTAATTAACTTCTAAGAATATTTTATAATTAATAATTGAGGAAAAACCTTTAACAGTTTGCTCAATGTGATTGATTGGATGTGATTTAATTAAGCCCTTTGTTTTATTGTTGAAAGTAAAACTATACATAGAAAGACCTTAAACACAATTTCTCCAATAAACTTTCCTTTATGCCCAATATTTTTTTAAATGTACACAAAATTATTAAAATTACTTATTTAAATTATACAATTAAAGAAAATGAAGTCATTACAAAAGTTCTTAGCATTAAATTATTAACAGCTTTACCTTGGACTACGAGCGTAATTCTATATCAGAATTGTGTTCGTAAATTGTCTTTATAATAAGTTCATCATCATTCAATACAAATGACCAAAGTGTCTAATTCAAGGAAGCTGAAAACCTCTTATGTCATACACCAAAGGAGGGGGGGGGGGCAAAAAGTGACACCGGAACCCAAATTGGGGGGGGGGGGGGGTCAGTTATATAAAAATAACGTCACGTATTAACAACACTGTAATGACGCAGCTTTTTATTGTTATTCCTTTATGTTTTTTTTAAAGTGAAGGATCATGAAACAACAATAACAATGAAAAGTTGCGTGATTATCATGCCATTAATATATAATGCCATTTTCATAAGGCTGCCCCCCCCCCCTCCTACATATCAATTGGTTCTAATCTAGTGCCCCTGCTTCAGATATGAGACAAATTGGAATTTTTGGAACTGTGATTAAGGTTATGATACATACTTGGCACGGATCCCAAGGTTTGTACGGTTATTTAAATTGAAAACGAGCAGCCAGAGCCCAAAAAAATTTTTTTTTGATTAAAAATGTATTATATCATATCGATCATGAATTCTATTCATCGATATAACAATGTCTGTAAAATCTACAGTTTGTTTGAACTTTGAATCTAAATATAACGATGATATAAAAAATATTGCACACATCCTTATATTATCACTCAACCATTTCTTAATACAGAGAAGAAAAAAAAATACTTTTCACATGTTTGTTGTTAGCCAATAACGTAGAATTTTCCCCGACAAATATCTATTTAATAGTATAGATATTTGTTCACCTTAAAATGATTTGATTAAAGTTTCACAAATTCTTCCATAGAATAAGTTATAATAAGGAGCTAGAATAGACAAATTAACAGCCAACAAGAATATCCCTACATAGAAAACTTTTTATCTTATTAGAGTACTTTAAATACTGGGCAAAACTATTAAAGCACACAAATATTTAATGTAAACCTATTGATTTAAATAATGTTTTTAAGAAAGTTCACAGCATTAAATATTAAGATACGTTATGTTACTTTAAGTATAAGAACAAAGTTCTTGCAACTTTTTTTGTACGTTAGGCATAATGAGTTATGTAACATTTCTTTTAAAAACTTTAGTTTTTTTTCTTGACTTTAAATATGAAGAAGTCTTGAAAAAAAGTGTTTCTATTTCTGAAGCATCTTTACTTTCTTTAAATAATGCAAATTAAACTGTTATACATAGGTGGTATATAGTTTTATGTTTTCTAAGATGTTTAGCTCACATTTTTGTGATTAAAAGAAAACAAAATCCACTTACTCCTCTTGCTCTGTATCAGATTGTTAAAGAACAAACATCGACTTCTAAAGGAATAATTAAAAGATTCTTGCCAACATTACATAGTTGTAGATTTTAATAAAAATACATAAATGGTAATTTATTGTATAAATATAATTTCGTAAATGATACTGTTTGACTGTAAAAGTTTCTCCTCATTATAACTGTAATATTTACAAGTAATATTCTTCTCCCTCCTAAAATCATTTATACAGAGAAGTGATGTTTTTAAAGGTTGTTAATTCAATCATATAATATTATTATCACTCCTGCCTTCTCATGGCGCTCTACAAAAGTCACAATTCTAGGGATGTGTATTTTGTTGAGGTGAGAAAGCGTGCCTGTCATTACTATTTGGTACTATATTTTGTATGTTATTGGCTGGATGTTATTTGACAATATTAAAGAATACTTAATAACTGTCGAAAACTGAAAGGATTTAAGTGAATTTGAATAGTCAACAATCAAGGGGAAGGGATAATCTGATATTGAACTACTTAACACTGTGGCAAGTTTTCACGTCAACGATACAGAGGCGAGTGAATTAAAATTGACTACCAATATTTGTATTTCCTTCCTTTAACTTAACCCTATCTCAGTATTTTGCCCATGTCTATCTCCCTTATTAATACCTCGGATTGCATGAGAGTTGGACACCAAGTGCCCATTTTATAATTGGATAGCAAAGTACATATATCTGGGATTTGTAGCGTACTTTCTTGTTGTAACGAGACTGTAAATAATGCTGTGAAAAAGAACAAAAAAGAAAATTTAAATAATGACTTGGTAAGGAAATGGGACTATACATTATAATATTATTACCTACACTCCTATGAGAAAGGAGATTAAATTGAACCTCTCATGCGGTAAACTTAATATTATATTAACAAGCCACTTTTTTCTGAGTCATTTTGGGCTCATAATTCCTTATATAATATTACTGTACTTTTTGATATAGCTATTCGAATACTGATAGGTGATTTATGTAAGGATTTAGAAGCATGGTGATAATAAATACTTGAATAACAGATAAAATAGGTTGCTTTCCTTTTAGAAAGTATATAACAGTAACAAAATGTATTTGTACACTTGAAAACGAATTGAAACATAATCAGCGATTTTTTTATATCTTTTCAAAAATGAGCAAAATATTGATAGCTGTGGATATTAAATTCATCACTTTTTCTAATTGAAAAGATACATTTATAGAAAGCCCTCAATTAGAGTTTTAATTAAATTCAATATTCAAAATCGTTGCCTTACTTTTACATTATAAAATACAAACAATATTTAACTATCTTTATAACTTAAATTGGAAATGTTGTTTTACAAAGGGAGGGAGAATTTCTATAAAAACAACAACAAAAAAAACAAAAAAAACTAGGGACTTTTGTTGATTAATAAAAAACCAAAAACTAAAATTGTCATTAAGCAATGATTGGATTTAATGTATCATGTTAAACTCTTATAAAACAAAAGAGGTTAAATGCTCTACTATATATCTTATGGAATGATAGTTAAAGGTCCAACTCTTCTTTAACCTATTTTTTGAAAAAACAGAAACAAAACAAAACTCATTCACTTTTCAGTTTCAAACCCTAGTAAAAAGGTAAGAGGATCTATTTTATTGTATATTTAATGTGTTACTTAATCTTGATATAGAATACATTTGTTTTCATGAGAATATAATTGAAAAAAAAAAAACAACCCTCAACATATTTTGGAATAGAATAAGAATGATGAACTTTGAATATTAATTCTGATAAAGAGTATCCCTCCCGATCTCTTATCCATATTTAAGAGTTAAAACATATCATTATTATATAAATGAAGTCTACTTTGCTACGTCATTTCAGTGTCAACACGAAAACAATCTTGAAAAACAAATCAAGAAAATGAAAAATTCCCATTACAATTAATAAATATATGCCATATATTGTAAAATATTTTATAGGCCTATTTTAGCTAACTATGTGCTTTATATCTTCATAAAAAACGGATTTTTAATAATAGATATCTCAAAGTAGTATTTATCTCTGTTTGTTTTGTATATATCGGCTCAGAACTATCAATAAAGAAGGTAGTGATTTACTCGGGATTAATTACAGACTAATGCAAAAGTTTGATTTTGTTTTTAGCTGTTCTCATAAACTCATAATTCTTTTAGAGGGAACATCTTGTAAACTATGTAGATATGATGAATCAATTTAAAATAAGTGGAAATATTTTTTGTATTTTATTCTGAAAAGTTCTTACTTTAGCGGGTTATAGTTTTAATTCGATTTGAGCAGATTAAAGATTAGATATGAACAATAGCGAATAGGAATACATTTGTTATTTAGCCCTTACTCCCTGTGTCCAGTTTGGATTACAACATCATGCAGCTTGAGAAAAATTATCATCATGTCTTGGTATCAAACAAAAGGAATCCCGAATTAATTCAAGCTACACTTCAGTAATGAACAACGATATCTTATTCACTCCACTTGACATATCTAGTCAAAATGAATGAATAAAGACTAAAAGGATTTAACTGCATAGATGCATAAATGAATTCAAAAAATGACTATCAAATCCATTCAATTAAATAGCTATATGTATACATAGCTCAAAATCAAATTCTTTAGTAATCATTTTTTATAAATGAAATGAAAGAAACAATTTGTGTCGTTTTCTTAGATATAAAAATGCATTTCAGCTTTGCTCTAATCTCCTTAAACCTAATATATTCTTTATACAATAGTATAATTTCTCCAAGTATGTATGTTTCATAGTTGTTGTTTTTACGTGCTTATCCTTGTATCTATGTATGAATGTTGATATAAGAACTTTAATCTATTAACTAATACGTGACAAATAATTTATATATACTTACAAATAGCAAATTCTTCATCATGAATAATGACATTAAATGTGTGTTGAAAATTGGAAAATATGTACAACGATGTTTGAATGTAAATTAATATTTATAAAGAGCTTTACACACATGTATGTATGTGGCTTAATTGGGTATACAAACAATACAATTATAAGTTAATTAATTAAATTGTACAAATAAACATAATCCATTATACACGTTGTACATATCTACAAAAAGATACATTCCATTGTTATTATTCTCATATCCAAAAACATGGTTAATAAATGCTGTAAATAAACTAAGGCTTATATGTAGAAAGAGATTTGTAAGGATTTAATTGGGTGTGAGTGCTTTGTTTACATTATAGTTTGTTTAATAAGCCTCAAAATTTATGGTATAGCTATGTATGCTTTGTGAGTTTCCTCAGTCCCTATGTGTACGAAATTCTGGGTTTTTTTTCAGTTTTAATATCAAACAAATGACTATAAGCTCAACATTCAGTAAATTCTTTTTGATTCTTGAACAACGACGAAGTGATAAGGAACTAGTGCTTAAACAAACCCTGATTTTTCTAATAATGTAGAAATTTGTTATTTTTTTTCGTATTTTCTGAATGATCTACATATACTTTAGTAATTGAACAAAAATTTCAATAGTAAAAAATAAATGAACGAAATTCCAAGTAAATTGTACATAATTACCTATTAGACACGATATAAATTTAATGGATATATTTTATGGCATTCAAAAGAAGTTAAATCTATGTTCTTATTAAATTTTATCGAATTGACTATCATGACATTCACAAGATACATTCCAATGGATAGCTTTCTATTTGCTGGGATCCATTCAAACGCACTGAAAGTACTTTTTCTTCAAGCTATTTTTTATTGTCTTTTGTCATGTTGTAATCTTTTCTGTCAACGGGACATTAGTATATATCAAACATATCATCACATTCCTTAAGGACATTTTTGACGAGGGCATTATCGTTGATGGTACCCATCTTTTGAAAATCAGTCTCATTTAATTTTTTATTCCTTTCATCTTCCCAAATATCCTTATTGTTTGGAGATAAAAACTTTCCCTAACTGAAATTACTAGATCTGTGCTATGACTGAAAGCTTCTAACCCATTGTTCAGGATAATTTTTATTAAAAGTTATCTGGTTGATGGAAGAATGACTGGTTTCCTCGGTCAATGGGTTGACCAAATAACAAAATGCTGTGTTAAATTTCAATGCTAATTGCAAAGTACAAACTTAGACATGGGATAAATGTCTATATATAGTTGAGCTTAAGAAAGGGAAGCAAAATATCAGTTGGGTCTACTGCCTTGATGCTCAAATTGAATTCAATATTCTCTATATCGTTGAGGTGAGAACCTGCTACAATCATATGTAGCTACTGTGTACTATTTAATATTGTCAAATAACAATCAGGAGATAAAATGTAGAGGCATCTTATAGTAAGTGCTTTCTCACCTCAAAAAAGAAAATGACCATCCCTAAATTACTAATACGAGTTGCAAAATAATGAATAGAATGCTATGATACACACAGAAAAAAAATCAGAAAAACAAGAAGATAAAAAGATGATAATACATACTTATTTGAGATACAATGTGTGTTTTTTTTTCTAGCTTTGAACTTTTGAATGTGTGTTTTATTGAATACTCATGAGGGACACAAACATATATTGCGACATAGATTCCAGGAAAATATTTTTAGAAAAAAATCTTGCATTATTGAATATTGCAAAAACTTAAAGACGATTTTGTGGTTGTTTAAATTGCTATAGATTATTTTTTTAAAGACCTGGAGATAGATATTTAATGTATTTTTTTTAAAGAATCCTCACTCATAACTTTAATAGCACATTTGTCATTAATTTTTTTTAGTTGATGAAAATTGCATTTCTTTTTCGCTCAATTTCTTAATGCATCTATTTTACAACAAGCATATAAAGCCCTTCATACTTAAAATTAATGCTTAAAATTAATTTTGATGGTTTTATTTTTTGTGTATTATACTGTAAATGTTTATTTTATTTTATTTCAAATCTTCAATAGCTAGTGGATAGAGTGAAAGTAATAAAAAAAGTATAAGAGTTCTCTTCTATGTGTTTATTTAACATATAAATTAAATTACTTTTTCTATCAATGATCCACATCATTATCAGACCCAATGTCTTTAAAAATAATATCTTTTGAATAGAAAGCTCTTCCCTGATATACAGTGTCAATCCCATGGAAAAAGATTTAGAGGAGATTATTCCACAAAGCAATTGGAATGATGATCTTTCATAATTTCTCAAGCACATTATAGGGTTTTTAGTGTAAAAGTTCAAATACTCTGTACCATCAGTGATTTATCAAAACATATAACTTTTTATTAGGATAATTTCTGGATTTTTACTTCAAATCATATATATGTGCATACCTGTGATGTCCATAAATATTTTGGGGTGTACACTGAAGGGATGAGCGTGTCCCTGACCAAAAAGTTTGAGCAACCCTTTAAACGTCCTTCATACTTATATAAGATATATAAGTATTATCCTGTCCCGTTGTTGTGTCAATCTGATATTTTGTTTGCGCCTAAGGATTTTTGACTGCCTATTGGTGTCATTTTTATGACTTCTAAACTCATTTAAATTTTGAAAAAGTGCTTTTTTAAAGGATTTGAGAGGTCTGAATTTTAATTCAATCAGGTCTAACTTTTTATAATTATTCGTTTAAATCTGTTATAATATTTACATTGTTGATAAATTTCAAGTCCAAATTTGGATTGGTTGCAATGTTAAGCAAAGTTTTGGAGTGCGATTTTCTATTAATTTTCTAAATATATTTTGAAAAAAAAAACAAACTTTTGTACAACAATACAGGACTGAGTTTCTTCTTTTGATCAAATAAATATTTTAATTTAGTAGTTAATATATTTTTATTGTATTTAAAAGGCATTGTAAGCAAGTTTTATTGTGCTTTGAAGTTGATTTTTGAAGACAAAATATAATTGATACAAATTATAAAGGAACTGAAAAAAACTAGTTCAAATTTGCTATTATGTGACTACATACTATTAAGTATGAACATAAATTGTCAAAAAATTATTATCATCTAGATAACACACTTTTACATGTTCAAAAATCTCAAAAATTTGTTCAACTCAGCTGAAATTTTCATCATTAGTGTTCTGGACGTTTATTTTCTGATTTATAATTATTAGTCGTTAATTAGTGAACATATAACTACCATTACATAATTAGCAATTAAGTAGTTAGGGAAAATTTTGCGCTTGGTAGACTATTTCCTAATTTTGGACTTTTTTTTTCTATTTTTAGCAACAAAAAAAATATAATTAAGATCACTTTTTATACATACAAATAATTTAGCTATTATATAATACAAAATGTCAGATATACATAATAGTACACAAAATAAGCTTTTAGGTTCAGTATATATGTATAATTCTAATAGCTTTTGATCCGTTGATTACAATTCTGTTACTAGTTTTTGTATCAAATCAGATTTTTTTTTAAATTTCCATTTAATTGTTTGTGTATTTTTACACTTTTAATATAAATATTTATGTTATGTCCTTTTTCGTTTGTAAGAAAAAGTACACAAACGAAAAAATAGTTAATTTTTTTATGAAAATGAAAAATGTTAAATTTTGACTCTATTCATTGTCGAATAAAACCTTTTTTTTAAAAAAATGGACTTTTTAAATCATAACTTTAATTTTAATCTAAATTTACTTATTTTAATGGAAATACAATCCTATAGTTGAAGTTACCATACATTTTTTTACAGCATCTAATATAATTTTAATTTATCAACTCTCAAAAATAGTCTCGAACACACATAAAATGCAAAAGTTCTCAAATACTGAACTCAACATGATAACAATATTTGTTCTGTTAGTTTGTCAAGTTCATACATATATTTAGTAGGTTTTTCTATTTATCAATTGAAAATAATCAATTGGCTTTGCATGATCGAATTAACTAATAAAAAATCAATCGATGAACTAACTGACTTCATAATTTGATAATTCAAATTTACTTTAAGTATTTTATAATTTACGTCATAAGTAAAATTAGATTTAAAATTTCTGACAAATATATATTAAAATTTATTGTATTTGATGTTGGTTTTTATGTCATGAATAATAATAATTATAATAACATCAATATCTCAGTTTGCTTACAATCAGAACCAATTCTCATTACTGGAAATATATATATGATACTGGAAGATTCAATTGTCTTCTCTGTAAGTACCCTATAAAAGGGTCTAAAGTTGGAGAATAGCATAACTTTCTAATGTTAGAAGCACTCATCAAAAAAAATCTTAGACGTATTGGCAAAGTTGGCCTTGGGACTGGGACGTAGTTTCCGAAAGCTGACTGAAATTGAAAGAATGCCATCCTATTCAGCAATATAGAGGAGATTGCTGTTTCACCAGCAAAGTCTACTCCACATGTCTTTAATTTGAAATCACTTAGGAACTCTCTGGTGGGAAATTCCCATTTGAGGGATTTCTCAAGAGAACACACAACACTCTTTATTCCATCTGATAATTTTAGCATCCTTTCCGAATAGCATGAAATCATCCTCAAAACTTTTTTTAGTCCTGCGTAAGGATCATTTGAATATTTGCTCGGGAAAAATGACGAAAAGAGCTGACTCTAGCACTGGGTCTCTGTCCACAGTTCTCTAATCCAAAATAAGTTAAGGGATTTCCAAAGATAAGGAACATATATAGCAGAAAGGCCTCCATAATTTATAGGGTTATGTAGCCGCTTTATAGATAAATTTTTCTTCTTAGAAAGCTTGAGAAAGGACGTCTCCATGTTGTTGATTTGTGAGGCAACACTTTCATCATATGGGGTTACACGTAATAAATGAATCACTCTTGAAATGACATAAGTGTTCCATGTTCTTATTTTGTCCCAAAAGTTGAGACTAAAAGATGAAAAAAAGGTACAAGCTTGATTTATCCTCGAGATGATTTCCTCCAAATTCCTTTCAACACAGCAACTTCCAATCCATGATCCCAACAACCTAAGACTCTTGACATAATTGACTTCAGGCCATGATTTGTATATTATTTCATGATATTTGCTTAAGATTTCTGTTTTTTCAGGATTAGTTTCTAAGCCGGAGCAAACTGCAAAATCCCTTAACAGAGTTAATGTCTTCTTTATAGATTTAATCGTTTGTAAAGGATTCCCAGAATAGACCATTGTTAAATCATCTGCATAACAAAAACATTTTGGATGCGATGAAAGAGAGGAAAATCCGTTAATTGATTTTTCTAAGTGGACATTTCTTATTAAGGGATCCAAACCAATAATAAAAATCAAGGCAGAAGACGGATCTCCTTGCCTTACTCCTCTTTTGTTATCGAATGTATGCGTTATAGGTCCACAATTAATCAATGTTTTTGAGTTTGCCAGCAGCGCTCCAACCATTCTGATAACATAACCCCCAAATCCTTTCTTATATAACGCTTGTATGATGTATTTATGATAAATTGTGTCGAATGCTCGGGAAAAGTCAACAGCCATCACAGAAACATTGTCAGCAGACTCTAAAAAGGTTTGTAACGTAAAAGGTATATTATCCATCAATTTTCTTTTAACAAATCTAAACTGAGACGGATGTAATAGAGAACTTAAAATACCACTTAAACGATTTGTTAAAATGTATGAAAAGATCTTGAAAATACAGTTCTGCATAGATAAGGGCCGTAAATTTTTTAAATGTCCTGGGTCCTTCTTCCGTTTAGGAATTAGAACAATTCGTCCAGTTGATGCAAAAACTGGAAAACTTCCACAGCTTAAAACTTTTTTATAAAATTTCAGCAAAACGGGTGACAAAATCTTGGCATATTTTTTATAAAACTCAAAAGTAAATCCAGAAGGGCCCGGTGATTTGTTGGTTTTTCCATTAAAATTTATTGCATGTATAATTTCTTCCTCCGTAAGATGTTGCTCTAATGCATCAATGTCTCTTTCAGGAATACAAAGTTTTTCTTCTTGTGAGCATCTCCATTCCTCACAAAAATGCTGTCCGGTACGTCTGCATCTTGCGCATAGCACATCTTCATGACAATCGAAGCAGCTATACAATTTACTAAAATGCTTTTTAATTTCCTCACAGATATATATAGGATCATTTGACATCTCTCCATTAGGTTTGTAGATTGATAGATTTTTTCTTGAGGTTTTACGTCTATCTTCATCAATACATCTAAGCCTAGAATGAGACAAATCATCTACGGCTTGTATTTTAAGTTTTGTCCTATAAAATAGGTCAGCTTCTCTATAGAGTTTATTGGCCATATATTTTTTTTCTTCTCTGCTCAGATTGTTTCTCTCTATGTCTTCAAGCCTTTGCAAATTACGCCGACTTCTTTCAGCTTTCATCGCTCCTTTTCTTCTAAGCAATCTCTTTATCTTCAAAAGCATGTTTTCCACAAGGTAAAATATATCTTCATTTGGGGTTATTGAATTATTTGTTCCTAAAATGATATCTTCAACTTCTTGGCTAGTTGCCTCATCGTGTAAAAGCGTGGAGTTGAATTTCCATTGTGGGTTGTTTCTTGGCTCTCTTGAGTTCTGATTTATTTGAATCCGGATGCCCTTATGATCCAATATCTGAGTACTTATGACGTCATAGGAAACAATAGACTCTTTCAAAAAACCTTTTACTAAAAACAAATCGAGCCTCGACGATAAATCTTTAGTAAAGAATGTATGCTCAAAGTTTTGCATTACATCGGCAACGTCCTTAAAATTAAAGGATCGCATAATTGACTTTAATAATTCTGTTGAGCGAGGATGAGAGTTCAATGCACGACTAGTTGAGTCTCTGTCCATTCTTAGTTTTTTATTAAAATCACTACCAATTATTGTCGGTCTGTGTGAGATAAGGTGCATAAGCTCATTATAAAATTTGGGTTCATCATTGTTTGGCCCATATAACCCTATAACCTCGAAGGTTTTTCCATGATAAGTGTATCGTGCTTTAATGAGATTACCTTGTGCACATCGAAAATGAACTATTGGACATAGAGTCGATTTTATGAGCAAGGTTACACCTCGTTTTGGATATGAATTCCTGTGATTGAATGATGAGAATGAGAGATACCCTGACGGAATGGAGAAATGATTCTCAAAATTACACCTTGTATCGCAAAGAATAACTATTTCGGGAAATTTGACATACTTTATAAATCTTGCAATACTGTACTTCTTCTTCAAACTTTGCAAGGAATTGACATTTAATGATAAGATGGAGACAGTCATTCCTTTTTATGGTGTTTATTTGCTGATTTACTAGGAGATGATCGGGAACTGGACAGGGTTCTTTTAGGATTAGAACCTGATCGTGATCTAAATGGCAAAATATTTTTTTTAGAAAGGGAAGATGGGGAGTTTATAGGAATATCATTTTCAAGCAATTTTGTTTGATGTCCATCAACTTATTTACTCTTGTTAATATCACCAATTGTACAAATAATATTTTCTTCGCTTTTGCTAAGCTCTTTTTGTTCTTGGAATTCTTGTTTATTAATTTCTTCCACTTCCACTTCTCTTTCTCCGGATCCATCAATCTTCCCATCTCTCCTTTCAGCCGCACCCGGATCATCAGTGCTTTTTATTAGTTGAGATAAACCAATGGTTTCAGCCAAAGAGCTTTTATTAGTTTCTTTAATTTCGTCTTTTTGAAGCATAGGCGCTTCGTCCTTGTGTTCCATTATTTCGTTCACAATTTCGATTTCTTTGTTTCCGTTCTGCTTTTCTTTTCCTTCACTTATAATGTTTTTATTTTCCTCAATTTTTTTAAGCAATACGGCTTCGTATTCTCTTCCGTTCTGCTACTCTTTTCCTTCACTTATAATGTTTTTATTTTCCTCAATTTTTTTAAGCAATACGGCTTCGTATTCTCTTACTTGCAACCTTTTTCCATTACAATTCACTCTCAAGTGCCCAAACTGAAAGCAGTTTTGGCATTGGAGTCTCACCCCAGGAAACCTTAAATTAACTAAGTTTCCATCTACTGGAATAATTTGTGGAATCTTCAATGGATCTGCATTGACTTCAAATATGCAGTTTGAGGTTCTCCATACTGACTTATACTTTTTGAACTTTTCCTCTGCTTCTGGGTCGTCAGGGTTCGGTTCAGGATAAGAATTGATAACTTCGGCAAAATTGCTCAGCCAATGTTTTAACTTATGTTCATCAATTCTTTTAAATGTATTAATGGCCCTTATTTTTATTTTTCTTCTCCTATCTACTTCAATATTCTCAATTCCTTTAATTTTCTTTGTAACTATTTTTAGTTCTCCATTGGGTGCTTCGACTTCAGTTTTATACTCCTTCTTCAGGTTTGCTAATCTTGCTCTGATATTGATAGGCTCCACTGTAAATAGAGAGGCGAATCCGAAACCATATTGTGCTTGTGCACCCGCAATCTCTTCTTCTAGAAATCCAAAATGCAGGGCTGCGTTATATACAGTGACCTGTTTCATATTGATATTATTAAAAGCTCTTCCCGTATTACTCTCTGTTAGAGTAATAATTAGGAATGTAAATCATATGCAATTCGGGCGTGTTATAAAAAAAGAAAGAGAAAATCAACCTGGCAACCCTGACAATTTAATGAATGTCGAGGGGGGAAGCAGCTTGAGCTGTCATGACGTTTTACTGAGCTACAAGCTGCTATTCTCCATTATATATACAACAATAAATAATAACATAGATGAGAGGAAGAAAATTAACTGAAATTAATGTCAGGAAATTATATATTTTTAACTAATAATAATTATACGAGGACTTGAGCCCTTTTTGTTTACATTTTATTTGCTTTATTAAACCTAATGCATGTATTCCTTCATGCGACATCTTTACTATCAGGTAGATGTTCTCCCCTCAGTAATAAAGGATAAATGATAACAGCTTCGGAAAACAAAAAACTTGTTTGAAGAGCCAACTCCACTTTTTTATCACACGTCCGAATTGCATATGATTTACATTCCTAGTAATAATGAAGGTTTCCCATTCATAGGTAGCATTCAGTTGTATTTTGCTACAAGCAGTTGATCTTATTATTTCTAGTCAACGCACTCGCATAAGAGACCTTATACTTAGGAATGTAAATAATTTGCAAATCGGGCTTGTAATAAAAAAGTGGAGTTGGCTCTTCAAACAGGTCTTTTTGTTTTCCGAAGCTGTTATCATTTTTCCAATATTACTGAGGGGAGAACATCTACCTGATAGTAAAGATGTCGCATGAAGGAGTACATGCATTAAGTTTAATAAAGCAAATAAAATGTAAACAAAAAGGGCTCAAGTCCTCGTATAACTATTATTAGTTAAAAATATATAATTTCCTGACATTAATTTCAGTTAATTTTCTTCCTCTCATCTATGTTATTATTTATTGTTGTATATATAATGGAGAATAGCAGCTTGTAGCTCAGTAAAACGTCATGACAGCTCAAGCTGCTTCCCCCCTCGACATTCATTAAATTGTCAGGGTTGCCAGGTTGATTTTCTCTTTCTTTTTTTATAACACGCCCGAATTGCATATGATTTACATTCCTACTTATACTTGTCATTTTTGACGTGTTTATTATCCGGGGGTCTATCAGTTGGAGAAGAGTTCATTCTCAAAAGCAATAACAAAAACTCAATACACACGCGATTCTAGTTATTGCAAGAGGATAGAAAACTTGACAAGCTATTGTTGATAAGAATAAATCAAAGAAGAAGGATAATACCTATCTGTGATCTCTGTCTTGTTGACTTGGAAGTTACCTTTTTAGGTGCTTGAAATGCTGGCAGTAACTTGTCGTTGAAAATTGATGACGTAAGATTGCTTACGTTTCCAAAGATATATAGATGTCCCTATTGGAAGATCTGAGTCCTTGAAAATTTCCGTTTATCACTGGAGCAAATAAAAACACGCCTTCACTCGATGATAATCAGTGATGGATAAAAAGGGTCCAGCTGACATGCAAAAAAAGGACGGTTCTTGGTAACATTTGTCTTTTCAAACTTCTTCTTCTTTCTTCTTCTTCCTTTATGACTCAGTTCTATTCCATTCAAAAACAACAAGTGTCATTTTTAAATTAAGCTAAAAAATGCCTGAGGATTGGACTCAGGAACTTGGGTCGCCGACAGTGGAGGTAGCAACGCTTAAAAATTTGTCCAGGATATCGAGTGTGATGGCATTCCGGCCATGCTATTTCTCGACTTCTTCTTGAAGAAATTTCCGATCATGAGACTTTCAAATCGCTGATGTCACAAGAGAAATCCGGATCCATTCAATAAGCATGGTATTAGTAAAGATTCAGGTACATTTGATTTCACGCCTGACCTATCGTAATTCATTGCTTCATGTATTATCCCACTTTCAGTCGGAGGACATTAAAATTGCATCCAATTTATGAAAAAATACGCCGGTAAATCCGTCTCTTCTTGTTTTCTCGTAACCCAATCATTGGAGCTCTTAAGTCGAGTCAGCATTTTCAAAATGAAACGGGAAACTGACGAAATTATAGATTTATAACAATGGACGAGACTAAGGACTTCAATTGTGGCAATAGTCGAAAATATATTCCACTTAAAACATTCAAAAGTGGATGCCTGATACATCCAGTTGAAGAATATTGTTGCCGTGATAAGTATTGACTTGAAGAATTTTTATGGAATATTTTATTATTTATTTGTTTTTGATGTTTCTAGTTTTTTAGAACATATGCAATCGATTCAATGACTTGTTATAGTAGTCGATTTCAATGTAATTAATTCTCTGGCAATTATTACTTTTTTCTTTTTAATTATATTTGAAAAATTTAAAATTGTAATTATGACGTACATTTTCATCGTATTATCAATTTAATCTATTTTTTTGTGTTTATTTATGAAAACTTAAATTGGAGTCACATTGGTTTTCCGAATCAACGTTCAGTTTTTCTTATATAACTATATAATCATTATGAAATTTCATCCTATTTTATTTTTTGTATGGAAAAATTTAAGTGGTTACAAAATGTGTTACTTTTGACTGTTTGATGTTTTTATAATAGTTTTAAATGATAATTAAATTGTTGAATAAAAAAAGTAACCACTACATGGTTAAATAAAATCATTTCATTTAATTGTATGTGTTTCTTAAATATGTAATATGAATTATAGGATTCACTTATGTGTAAAAGTGTTGTAATTATGAGGTGCAATTCTGTCAAAGACATACTGAGGTTTATACTATATTAGTATTGATTAAATAATAATTAATTTTCGAGTCAAGTCCGAGTCCATTTCAAAATGACTCAGGTCTCATGCTATGGCATTAGTTGTTACAAATTTAGTGCTCTATCCTTTACAAATTTTTAATGTCACTAAAAAATAATAATAAGGCTGAAATTCTGCCTTACTTCAAGGGTACCATGTTCATTTATGACATCATCTTGGGCGTGCGTGTCAGCTGGACCCTTTTTATCCCTCACTGATGATAATACATAAAAATATTGGCGTAAGATTAATAAGATATGAAAGGTTTAATTGATATTTGATAAATAAACTAAATAGATCAAAAATATTTTCATTTAAGAATTACCTTATTTTAGCTAATTGATAACCATATTTTTTCAAAATATCTTGGAAGTCTGGAAGATTTGTTATTATTTAAAATAGGGTTGATGATTTTTTTGTTCTTTCAAACAATAAAATAGTTCAAATTTTATTCAATATACCAATACCTTTTTGTACTAACATAGTTAGCGCAAATCTACACTGAATTTTATCATTATATGTAAAGGACAGATATCCAGTATAAATAAACAGTACAGATTATGAGATAAGCAATGTAGGCTCCTATTTTGGGTTTAAAGGAAAGAAAATACTTATAGGGGAGACGGGGATCCTTTACAGTTTTAAATGTAAATTAATCTTTATTAATAAGTTTTTGACGAAATATATGTCTTAAAACACTCATATGCACATAAAACATCGATCACTATACATATTATATAATTAGGGGCTTATCTTTTCAACATGAATTTTAAAAATGGAATGTTCGAGTTTGTCAAAACCTTGTATAAATCCTAATATTTCAGACAGAGTTATTCAGTCAACAACTATGAGTAAAAAATACCGAGAAACTTGAATTTGATTTTTTTTGATTTTTTGAATTTAGGAATAAATGTTCTAATTTTTAAGTTGGCTCTACCGTCACTGACATTTCCTTCAAGTATCATGTCAAAATATTCATTTGTGTTTGAGAACCGCGTCCTTTTGTGAAAAGCTAAAATTGACTTTTTTATTTTTCTAAATGTCTGAAAGATGATGACATAAATACAATTTAGAGAAATATTGTTGAAACCAACAATGAATTTAAACAAAAATTCCAAATTTTCAGAATCCGTGGTTCATTTCTTGAGATACATATCCAATTACTCAAGAACCAATAATTCGATTTTAAATTTGAATAGCATATCTAAACTCTGCAGTTATATTTCTGTAATCATTGACTTAATTCAAATTTTGTAACTGTTTTAAAAATTGGAATAAGCCCTTAGCAGTATACGTATTCTGATTTACTCTACCTAAAAAAAAAATGGAACTTATGGTCAATTTATTTAATATAGTGTTCGACTCATTGAGTGCGTAATCATCGGTATATATATGTTGTGGAAAATGATATTCAATAATCATAATTAGTTCAAAAGTATTTAAAAGGTTCTACAATATTAGGCTTCAATTGCTTTTTATACAATAGATAGAACACACCCAATTTTTTATACTTTTACATGTATAGAAATTCCCAATAAAAGAATAATAAAACTATTTCCTTAATGAATTGAATTTGTACAAGCCTGAAGGTCTATGCATATTTATAGGCCGTTCAACTAGTTTTAACAGAGTTTTTTATTCAATAGAACTTTATAAATATGGATTATTTTTGAACCGGACGAATGACATTTTGTCTTTTTGTTTTTTATGTTGTCAAACATTATGTTCTTATCAATTTAACACTAAACCTAATGTTTAAAATATCAAGCGATGAGTAAACGAACTCTTTGCATTTCTATTAGAACGTAAAGTGTATCAAAAATATGCATATGTATCAAGGTCAGAGTTTATGTAGGCCATAGATTTAATCCCATTTTTTTCCCCTTATAACAGAAAAAAGCTTATCTACTCATATTTTTACAATAGTATGAATGTAAGACCATTTATAAATAAAAAATATATATAGTGGATATAATATATATTTTATTTAGAATTTCTATTTATAGCGATAGTAAATTTGTGTTATCTTTTATAACTCATTGATATTCTTCATTATAAAGAAGAGTAAAATAGAATACAAGCAAAACGTCTATTGATTAAGTTTGTTGACCTGTACATTAATTAAATTAAGATAATCAATGTCATATCGAATTAATTATAAAGTTGCTAATGCCTAATATATTATTGATGTTTTAGGATAATATTGGATCTGCATTATATTTGGGCCCATCCATCTTGAACCACTCCTGTGTTCCCACTGCCTCCGTTTCCTTTGAAGACAAAAAAATTGTAGTCCGCTCACTCATCGATATGCCAAAGAGAGATATCTCTAAAGTGTTCATATCCTACATTGATCTAATGGAGAGTAAAGAACATCGACGAAGTCATTTGCTTAGAAATTATTACTTTTTTTGTGAGTGTTTTAGATGCTCCACTGAGAAATTAGAAGACTCCATGTATAGTTTAAAGTGTCCTCACTGCTACAAGGAAAATAAAGAACTTATTAAAGAAGGATTTGTTCCTATTGGAAGTAAGCCTGAGCCTAAAGACTACAAGTCTCTCCGTTGTGAAACCTGTGGAAATCAATCCATAAACTCTGAAAGAAATATTACAGATTATTTAGAGGCATTAGAGATTGTGGAAAACTATTTGGAGCAAGTGAGCATCTCAATGGACGTCTCAAAATTTTGCCTAAAATTAATGAACATGAATGACTTTCATCCCTTGCATATTTGTTATGTCAAAGCAACAGAGTGCATATTTGAGAACATGTGGGAGGACTGGAGAGAAGGAAGACGAAAGGCTGTGTCCAGCGACAGTGAAACAGAACTGGCGTATAATGTAGTTCATTATGGAAATAAACTCATTCAGTATTATGAAAAATATTCTCTTCACACATGGAACTATGAAGGAATCATTTTGGCTAAAACTGCTGTAGCAGAAAATCATTTAAAACTCCAAAAAGAATCTCAGAAGCATTTGAATAAAGGGAATGATATTCTCTATATTACTATGGGAGATGTTGTTTCTATATAACCAGGGGCTTTGTGCAATACATATATTCTAGGCCTGTAAAACGTAGTACTCGATACATTTGCTAAATATACACGATAAATAAGATTCTTGTGCCTCTGTTGAATGACTAAAGGAACTGTCAAAAAATTGATTATGGTATTTAAAAAAGTGTTTATTTATATATATATATATATAATAAGCTCAATAAGCGTAATTACAATCTTAATTTGCAGGTTTTTAAATAGATGAAAGTAAAATTTTACATATATGTAGATTGCAATATTTAAAATTAATATGCACACTTATATTCTACAATGGAAAAACACACTTTGAAAGAATCAAAAATTCTTTTGGAATAATTTAAATCATAGTATATCACAGACCTTTCTGAACAAAGCAAATAAACAAAAATTCAAAGAAGGGAGAGTTGATACACTTGAAAAAAGAGATTTCTTCTTCATAAGCAATAAAAACAATTCTAAAGATCGCCAATCAAGTTAAAAAATTTTGTGTGTGATTTGAAGTGGTACATATTGGAATGCATAAACTCTCCCTACCAAAAGGAAGAGTTCATACATTTGACAATTACTTTTTACGGCCTCTATCGCACACACTTTGTCATATATCTCAACTTACAAATATTTATCGATTGCGCCTAATATATATTTACAATTTACAACAATTAACAAAACACTAAAGTCTCAATTATTTCTTTATAAACTTTCTTTAAATCGAGGGTTTTTTGTTTTTCCTTTTTCCTCTTATAAAAACTTTTGTGTTTAAATAAGAAATTAAATTACATTTCGTTATTAGTTTATATTTGAAAATTCACATAGTTATTCATTGTTCAAAATGTCGTGTTTAGTTTAATTTCGTTTTAAATTATATTTTCAGTTTCATAGTTTAAGTAATACAATTATGTATCACGTAAATATGTACAATACATTTGTGACAAACAAAATGTAGTAACAACAGACAACTCAACTTTTTTCTGTACCTTACGTTATACATATGTATGTTTTGAATATAACATATTATATATGCCAAAACGTAATAAAAAAGTTTTTATTTAACTACAAATGCTTATAGGAATTCTTTTCATAGTTATAGCAAACAAAAAAGCATGATAAATTCCCAGGGAGAGTATTCATTCATATTCATTCACAGACTTTCATTATTCATTGCAATTTGAGGTAAATATGTATTATTTAAAACTGATTTAGTTGTCATATTGTATAGTATAAAGAATCAAATCTTGTGAACAACACCTGCAAAGTTTGAAAATTGTGCCAGTAATTTTGTCTGCATGATCAACCCTGGAGTAAAAGAAAAAAAATCAAATGACTTTTTAGAATAACTTCAATTGATTTTTAATAACCATTTTGCTCAAACTAAAATTAACATAATAACACAGTAATAATAATAATAATAACTATTATTACTTGTTAATTTGTATTTCTTCAAAATGATATTGCAATTAAAAATAAAATAAATTAATTGTAGTATTGGTCTTGGATTACAAAAGATATATTTGTTGTCAAAATGTGTAACTTTTTACTGTCTTTTACCGGGTGGACACTTAAAATTTAGACACTCAAATTATTCAAATTTCTGGGGATTTAGGTGACTGACTTCAAAAGTTCCAAATATTTATTTATGAAATGTCAGCTGTATAAAAATATAAAATTGTTTTCGTTAATGAAAAAAATGTCATTCGAACAGAAAAGAAGACATAAGGTATCAGTATTAATTCGTGTGGGTAACACTTCAAATTTAATACCACAAAGCCATGGTTGATGCAGGATTTTTTGTGGTGATAATGATTCTCTCAGCCTCATTTATTTCAACAAAACTTAAATAAAAATCATTAAGACGATTATAAACTGGGTCGACATCAAATGGTTTTTCATCCGAAAAGATGATCACTTTTACAGCTGGTGCAGGTTTAAGGCCATTTAAAAGTTTATTGAAATATTGCAAATGGGTTTGTTTCATGCTATTCTTAAGAATAGGTCTCTTCAATTTTACAAAGGACTTACCATCAAGTTTTTGCATTTGTTTTATTAACTGTAGTGTGAGAGACTCCAAAATCCAAAGCATAATTTTGCATTGACTTGGTTAGATTTATTTTAACGCAGTTTTTGTGGATTTTTACATAGATAATAGGCTTTTTTACCATAGCCATTTTCCCTTTCAAAGTTTTCATCAAAGTTAGTTATAAAAAAAAATTACAAAAATAATTTTCAACCGAGTAATAAGTTTATTAGTAGCCAAAACTGCGGATATTTCTCAGATTTTAATCCATTGTCACATTCACACATATGTTAATATCAAAAATCCATATTTTTTTTCTTTTAAATATAATTAATTAATGTACATGATGTGCTTTTATGTATCGATAAACAATGATGAAAATTGAAAAGTATGGCCATAAAGGAAAAAGAAATAAATTAATATCATAAACAAATTTGTTAGATTATATATGTATATGTACATATATTGGAGTAACTTTCCTCATTTTATTGCGTCTTTATCATTACATCAATACACTTTATTTGTCAGTTTCAAAGCCTATATTTTTAGGAGTTTTAAACCAATATTAACACAGTTAAATTATATTAGTATTTATAAAGTATATAACTTTTTCTTTTGTTATTTGATTAGTGATTTCAAATGATACAAAGTGGTTTAATTAATGATACCTTTTTGAGAAGTATATTGGGCCCACTACCATTGTTTTTAACAATAAAGAGTAATATGAAGGTTAATTAGTGATTAATTTGAAGTATTAATGGTAAAAGCAATCGTTTGTAATTCGATTTGAAGTAAAATATCACTAATTAAAACATCACCAATTGCAAAATCATTAATATATTTATATTAATATGAGTGCGAGTATTTTTAACCCATCTTATTTTTTTGTTTGTCATCTGGCAACAATACTCAGTTCATTGTTTGAGAAGTTTCATTCAACAACGTATTTTTGTTCGTTCTTAAAAATGTAAAATTTCGTGCCTTCAAACTACGATTTGTAGACTATGTTGATTTCTGTTATCATTATTATTTGGTCTACCCTGCCAAAACCCAATGCTATGGGTTTTCTGGAATCAGGGTGGTACGATTTGGTACAAGTTGTTAAAACCCGGTGAAACAGTTAACAATGCACGCTACCAAGGACCTTTGGCCGATTTGAATAGCGCTATTCACCAAAATATTCCGACCGGCGTCACTTTAGAGCCTGCACCGACCCGAGTCCGACAATAAAACTACTACTCCTGCTTATTTCGGCCTCAGTCTAAAAATGTATCAAGTGCCGTTGGGATTTTGGAAACTTGAAGCTGAACCCGTCTCCTTCACTCAAGGTATACTTAATGAACATACACATCTAATTATTCTATACAACTTGATGCTACACTCTTGGTTATATGTAACCCTATATCATGTTCTAATGTATCGTTAATCTATTTACAAAAAATTAATTTATATACGTTTATGATTTAAATAACTACTTATCAAGACCTAAAGGTCCCATTTTTTAAACTAAACATCTACAATTTGGTACTAGAGTGCATAAGTATATAGTCCATAATTTTTGTAAAAAATAAATTTTTACAAAAATATTAAGAATTTAAAAACACCCAAAAGATACTCGGGATTGAAACGTGATCTATGTCCTTTGCAATAATATAAAGGGATCATTTTCCAAAAATCAGCTCAATCCATTTAGTAGTTTTGGAGACTAACATATATGTCTCAAGCCAACAAAAGTCTACAAATAAATGTATATTAGATTCCTTCAAAAATATTTTGAAAATTATTATGTCCTTGTGAGGGTGTGCAACCTATTTTTCCAATGGACCATTAGTTACTACAGTGCTGCATCACCTTACAATTTAATGATATTTATTACGAACAAAAACACAATAGTTTATTTATTTTTAGGAGAAATGACCGGATATAATGCTGCTGAAGATCACGGGTGGCACACCCCTGTTTTAGGCGTATTTGTATGTATGTATTTTATGGTGCAAAGTATTAAATGCATATTTATTAGGGTTCAAAAAGGTTGGTTAGGGATGTGAGCAGACTTGGGACCAACTGGGGTTTTTTCTCCTCGTCATCAAGCTGAAACCCTTATTTCGACTTGCCCTATTTTAGGATCAACATTGCTAAGAACTGAATAAACTATGATCACAATAAATATAATTATAACAATAAAGAAACTTATTTTAAAATAATTTTCTAACATTTTTTATTGTATATTTTATGGAAAAACTTTATAAGCCCTCATAAAACATTTAAGATGCACTATTAATGGAGTGAAAATAAGATCAAACCCTAGAATCTACATGATTGTTGCTGTCCAAACATATTAAAAAATAGAGCTCAACTATTCTCCATCGTTACGAATGATTTATTTTGACATGTCTTAATAAATATCCATGTTTAATCAAAAGAATCTTAGGGCTATAATGTAGATACAACAAACGATGCGTTAAATTGAAAATTATCTGAAAAGTCTATCATTACTTAAAAATAAGAGTGAATTACTAGAAAACTACATAAACAAACAATAAATAAAAATTTCACTTGAAAAGAAGTAACATTTTTTTTGAATTATAAAGTTATTTCATCTTTTTAAAAAATATTCCCGGTAAGGTTGACAATGCATTCATGTAATATTTGCATCCGCACGAGTACTAAAGGAAATGACTACATTCACATCTGCAGTATAATTTGAATATCCATTCGAACTAAGTTATTTACATGTTCAAGTCAAGTCTCGTATCTCTTAGTCAAGTCCAAGTTAATTCACGAGTCTTTGAAACAAGTTCAATTTGGTCTATTTGTATTTGGTTTTTGAGTCAAAAAGCACGACATTTCTAGTCTAAAAAACGTGTTGTGTGCCTTACACATTGATTATTTACAATCAGAATCTTTTGTGTGCCTTGTAATGAATCAGAACTGTTGTACACAAGTCATTTTTGTACGTGTTCGAGTAAAGTTTCGAGTCCTTATAGCAAGTCCATGTTCTAAAGTTCTAAAGTTTTCAACTCGAAGTTCAAGTCTTAACCATGTTAAGGAATAGTAGAAAAAACGAGTTAGTTAGAGAGAGGCTTGAAGCCAGAGAAAACCCCTTTTTCCCATCATCCAAAGTTCATTTGACCCTCAACCACCTGACGACCACTGATGTATCGAATGTTTGCATCAGCAAATATTATTCAAATTTTAAAAATATTCATATCTCCAAATTTAAAGGATTTTTTTATGCCTTTATTATTTAATTATATCGTTTAGGATTAGTGATATGTAGGTATACAAATACTATAAAGGTAATTAGATTTAATAATATACATATTCTTAGGAAAATATACTGCTTTGTAGAAATAGGCAAGACGAATAAATCATATAAAATTATCTTCTCCAGCTGTTGTTGTTAAACAAAAAATAATACTGTGAAGGATGCTCATTTAAAGTGTCTCTGAAGGTGATGAGTTATACAATGCATTGATCCCAATGTAGGGTTTAATTATATACAAGATAATATATAGTAATATATTTTTTGATTATCAAGTTTCACATATATTTTTCTTTCTTGAGGATAGTAACAGGAATTAAAATCTGAATATATGTATGTCTGATAAAGAATAATGACACTACATATGTATTCCTCCCATTCCAATATTTAATGTACATATATAGATAAATCAACAATAAACAGTTTGATTGATATATTAGCTTCTTAGTATTATCCCGATGACTTGATCAATGACTTTGTATTTTTATCTACTGATGTGTCTCTGTTATTATTTATAATTTAAAGAACACATATCCTGCAAAGCATTGTATACTTTTGAAATTAGTCACAAAGCAACTTTCATTGGATTTCTTCACTACTACTCCTACCAAAAAAAAGTAAGACTAAATACCTGAAATTCACAGGAATAGTTGGTCAATTATCTCAGCTTTTTTAACTTCTGAACCATCTCTATTTATTAATATATAATCTCATTCACTGTTTAACAAAAAAATAATTCCATTCCAACCAATCAACATTCAGAACACTAATAAATGGATAAAATATTGAAAATTAAAAAACTGGTAGTAAAGTCTGAGACTTCTCCTGGGGGAAGATTGAAAAATGATTGTAGTCAAAGAAGTATGTTTTTTATAAGAAATCAAAAAACAAACTCGAGTTATTATTTTATACACTAAAATGTAATTAAGTAATATCTACAAAAAATGTTTCATAGTCTTTATGTAAAAATAAATATACCATTGTTAAAAATGGAAATAATTATACTGGGAGGGAGAAATATACTGTGTATAACGCGCATAAAACATTTATTTATATTATTCAACAATTGATAACAAATATCTGGATATCTAACACACATTTTACAAAACATTAAATAGTCCATATTTATACTTTTTTGAAAAATCTAAGCAAAACTACTTGAACTTACTAAATTAACTAATAAAATTAGACTCAATACCTTGTTTTACATCAATTAAAGTTTGAATTTTTCTTTTATAAATCTATATTTATATTTTTCAAATATAAAGTATTTTCCTAATATTATTAAAAACAATATTTTTAAATGGTTTTTATTATAACCTATATGTATAATATATTTAATTACCAATTAAAATGCAGCTCTTTCCTATTTGATAGCTTTAGTATATTAATTAGACTTTGAATGTCTTTCCAGTTTTTGTGTAATGACTATGATGTTTGTTCAAAATTTAATCACAAAGTTTTGTGCATAATAATACGACTCTTAACATATAATAACATAATTAATTATAATGTAATTTATAAATGTTGCAATAACATTTAAATTTAAATATGATATTTTTTGTACTATTGTACAACTTTATTTCACGCAATTAATCAGCTTTTTTATTTTATATACAATATTAATTTTAATTAAAAAAGTCTTATAAACTCTAAACAATTTTATCTAAAATATAAGCAAAATTATCAGGCATGGTTGTTCTTGTACTTCTAAATTTATAAATATAAAATTGAATTTTCGTAGTAATAAAATTGGCTTCATTTAGATTTTGGCCAATATAAAAATAAATGAAATCTTTTAATCTCAGTCGTAATTTAAAGTTTTGAAAAAGAAATAACTTTAACATATCCAATACATTAACTATTTGTGAACACTCTAACAAAAAATGTTTCGACGTTTCCCTCGAGCTTCTACAAAAGAAACAAATCCTCTCCTTACTTGATCTTCCGTACATACTACCCAAGGACAGAGTATTGGTAACCACTCTGTACTTAGACCAAAATAAATTGTAATCAAGAAGTTTGTTTGAATTTAGTCCTCCAAATATATCCTAAACTGAGCCAATCAATCCAAAATCTTCTATCTTTCTTTTTATTTGCCTTAAAAAATGATTTTTAGAATTCTTGTCAATTAGCATGTTTTTGAGCCTACTATTTTCCATTATTTCCAAATAGTTGTAAAAGCTATCTCTCGGGCCGACTTCTCTATTCTTAAAATCCACATTATTTAAAACTCTCTTTCTTTCTAAAATTTCATTGTGAGTAAAATCATTTTCCTTATTAAAAATCTCACCTAAGAAATTTTAGTTTTCTTCTGATTGAAGTGTCCGATATAAACGAAAGTCTTTCATTTTCCATTACTGGTTCCTGCCATTTCATTTTTCTATTACTTTCTCTTTCTCTGCTATTCTTTTAAAGACTTCATTATTTTTACTCCAGAAAGTGCTCTTTTCCCGTGATATCTTGTGAATCCTAAGGGGTCCTTTACCTTTCTCCTCATCTAACGTTATTCCGTTGATTTCTACAAACTGATGCTCTAATATTTCAAACCAAACTGTCCCTTTTTCAGAAAAGCGCCTAAACCACTTAAATAGTATTATCGTCCAAAATTCTTTAAAAGGTCAAAAGACAAAGCCCGCCAAATCTTTTAGGCACACTAACGCGTTTTCATGAGATAATCTTACTACGTCCTTCAGGAAGTAGAAACTTTTCACATATTTCATCAATTTTTTTACATAATGCATCCAATAGAGGTGTTAGTTTTAAAATGTGTGTTGTCTTATGTATAATCAACGTATTTTTAAAAATTTTCCGTACAATTCAGTTGCTTTTCGAATTTTTTGATCAATCATTTTTTCATTTACTAAAAAATAGCTGTCATCTAAAGATATAGATGTCCCAAGAATTGTCAACCTATCATTCACCTGTATATCACCTATATCAAACAAAATTTTAAAATCCGCCATAATTTTTGTTTTTTTAAAATTGATAAGCAATCCCAATGCATTTATTTCTTCTAACAAAGGATTTAAAGAAATAACAAAAAGTGCCGGAGAAAGACGACATCCTCTTTTCACTTGGAATGTACAATCTACTCTCTCGTAATAAGTGTAGAGGTCACAAAGACTAACTGCAACCATTCGTACAAATTTGTCCCCCAAACTACTTGTCATCAAACATTTCAAAACCCCTTGATGGTATACACTGTCGAATGCCTTCTTGAAATCAATTGCCATCAAAGTTGAACGATGTGTTTAACATTGTTAAAGGTCGAAGATTCTCGACCATTCTTGGACCTTCCCATCCTTCGGAATAAGGATTAGTTTCCCAATTGAAATATGCGACTCGAAAAAATCTTTGTAATTCGCTTCGTTGTACACTTTTTCCAAAAGAGGGGATAAAAGTGCTACATATTTCTTGTAGTATTCCATCGGCATTCCATCCGGACCGGGAGACTTATCCTTTTTGTTGTACTGATTGATATAGTCCGTTATTTCTAAACTGGTAACATCTTTCTCTAATTTGTCCTTATAAGAATCTCTAATTTTTTTGGACATTATCGAGTCCGCTTTTTTCAATTTTACTAACAAAATCTGCTGAGTTGAGAATACATTTCATGCTTTCATTACATTCTCTACAATCATCTTTTTATTCACTTTTATGGAATTTACTTCTAACCCTCCACCCTCATCAAAAAGACTTTTAATATCCTTTCTACCCCTTCTACTACGTTCGATATTTTTAACTCTCTCGAAAAGTACTTGCTCTTTTGGGAGGTAATTGAGCCCAGTTCTGATCAAATGACCCTGCGAATAGTTTTGACGAATATATTGTAAATTTTCATGACGAATAAAGTCATTTCCACCCAATTCTTCAGCCTTGATGAGTTGATCATATTCATCTTTTCTTTTTTTGCTCAACAAATTACCCAACTTGATATATTCCCTTCTGGAGCAATCTAACACTAATTTAGGTACATGGGACGGAGACTTTATCTTTTTATTTTCTACCTTCAAAATAATTTCTTTAATGATTTTTTAAATTTTAGTATGAGTAGTATCTTCCTCTAGTAGAGTTATATTTAATTTCCATTCTTTCTTAAATCTTTTGGCGGAGCAGTTTAGTGTTAGCATAATAGCGTTATGGCCAAACATCCAAACAGGAAGGGTTTGGTAGTCAAATACACTCAAAAATAGGGCCTTGGAGACAAAAAAGAAACTTATCGAGAACTCTTCATTAAATTATTCCCATTTTTCATGTAAAAAGTATGTTTTGGGTTTTTATTAAATTTGGTAGCTGCATCCAGCAAGTTGCATTTAATTAATATGTTTGCTAACTTTTTTTTTCCCTTCATGTTGTTAACATTTTTGTAATGCAGTGTGTCAATGCAGAGTCAAGAAATGGCATGGCCAGAATGCCATCACATTCGTATCCTTGACAAATTTTCAAACGTTGCTACCTCCATTGTCGGTAATCCAAGTTTCTGAATCAAATCCTCAGACATTTTTTAACTTAATTGAAATATGACACTTGTTGTTTTTGAATGGAATAGAACTGAGCCATAAAAGAAGAAGAAGAAGTCTGAAAAGACAAATGTTGCCAACAACCGTCCTTTGCGTGCATGTCAGGTGGACCCTTTTTATACATCACTGGTCATACATAGGAATGTAAATAATATGCAAAATATCGTGTGCGAGATTTTGTGGAGTTGGCTCTTCGAACAGTACTTTTTGTTTTCCAAAGCTGTTATCATTTTCCAATATTACTGAGGGGAAAGCATCTACCTGATAGTAAAGATGTCGCATGAAGGAATACATGCATTAAGTTTAATAAAGCAAATAAAATGTAAACAAAAAGGGCTCAAGTCCTCGTATAATTATTATTAGTTAAAAATATATAATTTCCTGGCATTAATTTCAGTTAATTTTCTGCCTCTCGTCTATGTTATTATTTATTGTTGTATATATAATGGAGAATAGCAGCTTATAGCTCAGTCAAACGTCATGACAGCTCAAGCTGCTTCACTGTCAACATTCATAAAATTGTCAGAGTTACCAGGTTGATTTTCTCTTTCTTTTTTTATTACAAGCCCGATTTGCATATTATTTACATTCCTAGTCATACACTTCTTATGAGAGATTGCGTCACCGCCTACGTAATAGCACCCCCTCCCCCCTGTAAGGAACCTTGATATTCCCACAATATAAAGGAAAAAAAGAAAGAGCGAGAGAGGGAGGGGGAGAAAAATGAAAAAAAAAAAAAGAAAAAAGAAGACAAATCAAGGATTCTTTATTAAGTCTCTACAAACAAATGAAATGCCTAATTTGATAGGAAATAGACAAGATACTAATTGTTTACTTTAGTCTCACCGATAGTCAAAAACAATCAGTGAAGTCACTTGGCACACATGTGCACGCAACAGGTAATAACTAATACATAATTGTTTTACATCAATTAAAGTTTTTTTTTTTTTATAAATCTATGTTTGTATTTTCCAATTATAAAGTATTTTCCTAATATTATTAAAAACAATATTTTTAAATGGTTTTTATTATAACATATATGTATAATATATTTAATTACCTATTAAAATGCAGCTCTTTCCTATTTGATAGCTTTAGTATATTAATTAGACTTTGAATGTCTTTCCAGTTTTTGTGTAATGACTATGATGTTTGTTCAAAATTTAATCACAAAGTTTTGTGCATAATAATACGACTCTTAACATATAATAACATAATGAATTATAATGTAACTTATTGATGTTACAATAATTCCTAAATTTAAATATGTTGTTTTAAATCTCATAATACTCTCCTCATAACCAATAACCATCATTTAACTCCAATTTTTACTTTATATCATTTAGCTCTTCTAAAACTGCTTTTAATGGAATTATGAGGAATTTGTCATTTTCAATGAAATACTTTTTTAAAACATTGAGTTTGTTTAAAAGTCTCTTGCATTGATTTCTATCAAATACTTCTTCTCTTCTTGCAGTCATAACAATGTTATTGAACTTTATAAGCCAATTTTCAAACCCAGCTTATATACAAATGCGACTTACAAATGCTTTTTCTGACTTTATCAACAATGTTTATTAGAAGATGAAGCCCTAGAGATAGAATCATTGATGCTATAGATGATTGCATAGGTCTACATAATAAGGTTTGTGCTATTTGATGATTAAACAAAGACATTTTCGATTTTTTTTGTTTATAAACAATTATGCAGTTTCGTGAGAAGCACTTAATAATTGGAGGAAATGACCTACTAATACATTTATATGTACTTTTTCTAACAACATTTCATTATTTTGGAAACTTTAAGAGGTTTTTTTATTTTCAAATCATCAAAATGGAATGTCAAGTTGAGCAAAATTGGGATTTTCGATTGAATGTCAAAGCTGAAAGAACTGCACTTGACAGATATGTTATATTCAGTTCAAAAATGGAAATTTTGATCTCAAAGACGCCTCTTGTTCTGGCCGACAAACTAAACTCGACAAAGAACGATTCAACCAACTTTTGCATGAAAATTCATGTCAAACAACGAGACATATGACGCTTAGCAGCGATTATATGTTACATACATTATGAATAGAGATGTAAAAAAGGTCAACCAACACCCCGGTGAGTGTAAAATCCATATCTCATATGGTATCACAAAAATGCTATTAGCTATGAGAAACAACGTATCTGCCGAATAATTAATGAAAACACAAATAATTAATTAATTAGTTGTTCATTGACATTCTTTATGAATATTTTTCGCTCACTAGGATGCCATAAATTTTCACACAATTGCATCTAAAACATCGACCCATTCCTTCTATTTTCCTTATTTTTTTATTCTACTTTCACATCTCTATATATGAAATACAAATGTCATATTTTTAGAAGATGGATTTTTGATAAAATGACGTAATAATTTATGCTTCTGTCACTCAAAATATATTGTATGGAATTAATCAAGGGTTTTTTAAATTACGTATGTTGTCGAGTAGCAGAATATATATTAAAAATACTATCTGGTTTTTTTTATTAACTGTCTACTACAGATATCCACATTCAATAATAAGGAGAGGGAAAAAAGAAATATAAAATTAATTTCCTATTTCCAGGACCTCGATATTAAAATAAATAACAGTTATTAATAACCCGGTGCTACTTTTGCATCCAGAAATATATAAATCTATAAATATTTCTAGAAAATATCAAATAACATTGAGTAAGGAATAGGTAGGTATTCTACGTAGTTCTGAAAATAAAATCTCCCTTAATTAAAAATAAATTCACGATTCAAGTCATAAAAAGTAAGGATTCTTTCTGCAATTGCAATTTCTTATAACTTTTTTGGGTAATGTTCGTTTTGTGTGAGAGCATACATGTACACGTAGATATCAAGGCTAAATGAATTTTAGCCTATTGATTACCTACCTTCTAGAAAAATAAATTATATTCCACATCAAACTTTCAAATTATATTAACTAAGCTAAACTCATATGAATTAATATATTATTTGTCAATGAAGAATTATAAAAAAAACCAGAGTGAATAAACTAGTTTTTTGGAGTGTATGAGATGTTTCTTAACTGTCAAGGGACAAACTGAAGTCACGAGGTGATCTTTTCAACATAGACCCATAGTAAAGTATCAGCAATATTTATAATTTTTTTTTGTCTTCCTTTGGCTTCGAGAATCTTCTAGCCGAAATTTTCTTATTCCTTATCCTCATTTCCTTGGAGCAAATTGGAAAGTTCATTTTCCTTGTTTTTTTCTTCTGATTTTGATTTGTCACTATGTTCATTCCCAATCAAAGCATCTTTAATCAAAATAAACTCATTTGAGACATTTGGTCTTTGAGTATTACAAGATTTACCAATATTCCTTTAAATTCCCATAGCTCCATTTACAAATCCCAAAACGTACCATCATTGTTGCCTTGAATGTCCTCTAGAGAAGTATTTGTATCAGCAGCTTGCAATTGTTCTTCTCTATTAGCTAAAGGAGTATAGTCTAACATCAAAGTTTTCATTTTTTTATTCTTATATACATATAATTTCGTCATTAAAACAGATAGTCTTTTGTCTTTTTTCTGCAAAGCATTGCAAAAAAACAAACAAAAAAACACGTATTGCTCTATGTAGATTATTCTGGTTTTAAAGCCTTTAATCGATATAAATCTAAAAATATCGTTTTTTTTAAAGTAAGTTTGACAACAAAATTTCTGTTAATGAGGTCTTTTCATACTTTTTATCTCATAACTAATGTCTTTTGTTTTTACATCCTCATAAAGGGAATGAATAGTTACTCATTGTGCATAAATAATTGAATTTTATTCTCATCTATCCTTTGAGCTTGAAGACTTCTAAAGGAGCCATTCAATCCTTTGAAGTGAACATCAACTTTCCAGATAATAAATTCATACTCAACATGTGCAAATTTAACATGTCCAATATCCAATTATTGGATAAATCTAAAGTTTATAAATAATATTCTGTAAATACTTTTAATCCACTTCTTTTCTAACAATAAAATAGACTTATGTACATATTTAAAAACATTTATTCTCGGAATTTTGTATCAACAAATAAATATACTAATCCTCAAAATTTGTACAATTAATATCATGAAACCTCAGCATAATTCTAATACATTATATTTCTTTAAGTTCGTCACTACGTGTAAACAGTTGTTCCATTCAGTTTTTGATGAATTTTTCATTTGTAAAAGGGAAATTTCTTCATTTTATCTCTCAACCTTTTTCTTTGAAATATAAGAGAAAGAAAAAAGACACGAAATCACCTGGTAGTTAGATCCTTACATTAATCAATATTCATAATAATTAAAGGTCAAGTACCAGGACACGAATAAAAAGTAATAACTAACTGCAAACATACAGAGCTTTCTGTATCATATAGCAAAATTAAGAATAAGGTATTGTCACAAAAAAAAAATTAATATCTATCCATAAGAATTATGAACATTTTTTTTTTTGGAGCAACTATTTGTAAACTATGTTCTTAATTTATGGCCGTATATCTATGTATCTATGATATGTTGTATAAACACAATCTCTGTTAGCCTTATTGATTTGGCATGAAAAAATAATATGAAAAGTAGACAGATATTATTTTTATTGTATTTTATTCTTTCACATTCCAAAGAATCTCAGAGTATTCCTCTCAAATAAGGAACTCACTTTATGTTATAACCCTGCATGGCCTTAATCAATGGATGTTGTTCCCTTCCATGTGAATATGAACTTATAAATGAGTTGGTGAAACAAAGTCATTGCTAAGAAAATCAGGCATTTTTTAATTTTGTTTTCACGTTTGTATCCTCATTATTTTAATCCAGGGACGTCATGCGCTCATTTTTTAAGCATACGCTCGGAATGTTGAATTACTTTATTTTTGCCCATAAATTTAAACTAATTTTTCATCGTTAATCGTTTTCTTCTTAATTATCCGTGCCATGATCTTGTATAAATATCAAGAGAGCAATAGGTATCTATCAATTAGAACCAACTAGTTGGAGAATGCAGATTTAAGATTTTTAAGACAAAATATGTACAAGTTTAATAAATAGTGAGTAAAACAAATTCGTGTATCCAGGTTGGTTACATAAAATTAATACATTAATAATATTAAGTTTGCCAACTTACAATCAAAAACGAATTAGAGTAACACCTTGGCTGGAATAAAAATATTGCCCTTACTCGAAATGCATTTTAAACTCGATTTTAAAAACAAATACATCCTACCTACATATATAAAAATTTACATAATTTAATTAACTACATATCTACAATTGATAATTAAATTTTAAGTGCATTTAATTTATATTTAAAATCAATGACTTTTATTACTTTTGATCCCACAAAAAGTGTTTTAATAGATTTTTCATTTAACTTCATCCATCTTCTGAAACATAAATTTGATATCTATACTCCCAATACGTTATCAACTCCTTTGTACCCTTGTGTCTGCTGTGATTACAATGTTATCAATTTGCCACCACCCCCTCCTCTGTAAAAAATTCAAATAAAAATATTGTGATATTGTTATTACAAAAAACTTTATAGTAACTGTTGGATAGGGATACGACAGTAAATGAGAGTAGCGTTAGTTTACATCTCTCTTTATTATTCTCCCTCTTGGGCTTTATATAGTTACAACATTTAGGTAATACATAGTTACAAATGGTTACGAGCACATTTACTTGAGCGTGTCCTTGAGTATAGTCGTTTGTCACATTATCAGTAATCATTTGTCAATGCCACATTGTGGTGATCTTAAATATGTGTGGATCTTTAGAAGGGCAGATTGGTATGTAGAATGTGTAGCCAACGGTAACTTTAAAATAAAAACTATTCCGGTAGGCAAATGCATAAAAGATGGCTGAGCCAAAGTGACTAATAGATAGGTAGGAATGTAAAAAATTTGCAAAATGCCGCGTGCGAGATTTTGTGGAGTTGGCACTTCGAACAGTACTTTTTGTTTTCCAAAGCTGTTATCATTTTTCCTTTATTACTGAGGGGAGAACATCTACCTGATAGTACAGATCTCGCATGAAGGAATACATGCATTAAGGTTAAATAAAGCAAATAAAATGTAAGCAAAAGGACTTAAGTCCTCGTTTATTAGTTAAAAATATATAATTTCCTGACATTAATTTCAGTTAATTTTCTGCTTCTCATCTATGGTATACATAGTGTTATTATTTATTATTGATATCTTCATTTGTATATATAATGGAGAATATCAGAATGTAACTCAGTAAAACGTCATGACAGTTCAAGCTGCTTCCCTTTCAACATTTATCAAATTGTCAGAGTTACCAGATTGGTTTTCTTTTTATTTTACACACCCCATTTGCATATTTTTTGCATTCCTATAGATAGGGAAAATGAAAATGTTAAATAATACACAATAGCTACTAATTATAATTGTAGCTAGCTCAACGATACAGAGAAGACTGAATTCACATGTATTACACTGGTCAACAGTCCAAAATACTAAGTTTTTAGTAAAAGTTATTACATTTTGTATGCTAATTTCAACTTGGTAATTTTTTTTTCGAGAGTACGACGCTTTTCGAGAAATCGAATTCTACTTTTCGAGAGCCTAAAAAGGATACTCATTTGTGCATTAAAAAATGATAATCTGCAAGTGTTTTTAGTGTAATTTTCATTTCCAGTCTTTGCTTTGACCTAATGGGGATCCTAGGGGTGCAGGGGGCGGAAGTAGGCCCAAAAGTAGGCCAAATCGTTTGTACTTAAATAACTCGTTGAATATTACATAAAATGAATTAATAAGGAATGCTTTCAAGAGCTAAATCCACAGCTTTCAAGTAAGACGTCAATCGTTTGATAAGAATCCTTAACTAAGAAGAAATTGTCCATCTAAATTTGTGGATCCAATTTCGAGCAAAAATTCGCTAGAAATCTAAGACTTACGGTAGAGCTATTAAAAAACAAATACAATAAACTTAAATCGTTGCGCACAGAAGGATTTCAGCTGATTTCGTATTCCTTCGCCGCGCTACTACTTAAGCAGCTCTACTGTGAGTCCTTGATTTCTAGTGGATTTTTCATTAAAATTGAATGAAAATTTACATATTTCGATGGAACTGAATAACTTTTATTATCCTTCTACCACTTAGAATTTTTGACATTTCAAATTTGTTGACCTGTGTTATTATCTAGGTAGTGAACCCAACTGATATTTTTCCTTCCTTTCTAAAACTCAACGCTATTTCTACATTTTGTCCGTGACTGCAAATAGACTCATCCTAAATTTGAGTCTTTTTATATCATAGATGAGCATGAAAAACGGAACTCTACATGGAAGATTTGATTATACACTACATTTCTTGGAGCCAAATGATTCTTATAAGAAAACGTTTTTTTTTTTGTAAGCCTTTAATAAGATTAGATAGGAGAAGTTAAAATTGAAGATTAAGTAGTTTTCCTTCAATCCTGATGAAAGAGTGGAGAAAATTTTCACAATACAGCTAAAAGGATTGTTTTAAGTGTAAAAAAACTTTGTTTATTTCCTTGTTTCTCTTTGCTCAATGTAAATTCCTTATTTTTCTTCATTATTCTTTATCTAACTTTTTTTTTAATGTTCAAGGAGTATTTCTCGATTATTCATTGTTTTGGTTGTTTTGATTGAGACTATATAAAATAAATGCTGAATCTCGCAACCTTGAATGTTAAAACTGTAAAAAACAAGGATCGAATGAAGAAGAATATAAACAGTAGAGTTAATTACTTCAAAACCTCTTCATAAATTTAAAATTTCTTTTCTTCTCATTAAAAACATAAAAACTAATTAAACTCACTTCCAGTGGCAACAACACTGGCTGTGGTGATGAAAAAATTCAAGAAATTTTTTGGGTAAGGGCTTTAAAGAAATTAAGGGTTTGTCAATAGGAAGGACGCATTTTTATTTCATTAGGGATTGCGAACGACATCATATTTTGTTATTGTTTTGTTTACATTTCTACTCACAAATAGCCTACAAATGTTCATCATGGAGCAGTACAATCCAAATTTAATAGAAAAATTCACATTCGGTCATGGAAACTTTAAAAAGCTTGCGGCAAATTTATTTTTTGGCTCGATAGATTTGTTAATATGCAAAATATGCGTAACTGGTCAAGCAAAAAAACACATGTGCTTACTGAGACTCTATTGATCATAAAAAATTTACTGTTTGGTGTGGATTTCATGCCGTCGGTGTTATTGGGCCATACTTTTTTGTTGATGAAAATAATTGTATAACATAATTGTGAATGGAAATCGATATAAAGCCATGATAATGGATTATTTTTGGCCCCAATTGGATGGCATGGACTTAATTGACATGTGTATTTAACAAGACGGTGCTACTTGCCCGAAAAACAAGGAAAAATACTGTCCACTTATTGAAGAACGGTGAACATGTTATTTAGAAATGGACCAGTAAATTGGCCGACTCACTCATGTGATTTGACGCCTTTGGGCTATTTTTTATGGGGCCACGTAAATTCATTGGATAGCAACACTAAAAGAGCTCAAAACAAATATTGAACGCGAAATTTCTGCAATTTTGGGCTATTACTGCGAAAAAGTGGTAGAAAACTGGCTTCAACGATGAGACCTTCTTCAAACCTGCCCATGGTGGTCATGCTTAAATAAATTGAATTCCATACTTAATTGTAATTGAATATACTTCAGCACTCTCAAAGAAATTCGTTTATATATCAAACACTTTCAATTTTATTTAAAAAAGAAAATGTGTCGTTCTTATTGAAAACACATTTGTAAAGGATTGTAGATTATACAATTACACAACATCAGAAATATTTAAACTCCTGTATTTTTTTTTCTTTCCTTTATTCCAGTTATGAAATTACAGGTAATGTTTGTAGTCAGTTACATATCTTTGAAGCTTATGTGTTGCTTAGGAAAAGGTATATACAATATACTTTAGAGATTATATAAATAGATATTCCACAGTTTTTTTGTATATATTTAATTCTCTTTTTGGAAGGGGAGGATTTAGTTATTCATGATGTATTATTCTCATTACTACCCAAAAAATATTTTTTTATTATGTATAATCTTCTATTTATAAGAAATTAGACAACATAGAGTTCCCTCGAAAAAAGATACAAACAATATAAAGTCACTTATTCGTTTAAATAAATAGGGTATATATCATTGTGGTGTCTCAAATGCAGATATTAATAGTTACTCATCTGTTGATTTCAGCTTTGGAAAATGGAGACAGAGGAAATATTCTATCTCTACTCGTTTCAATCTTTCCTGATGCATTAAGTAGAGATGTAAAAATTGCTGGGATCCCAGCATGTGAGAATTTATCAAATTATTAATCAGTCGGGAACCTGCAAAATATTTGTGTTTGTATCCCTCATTCCTTACTATTTCAAAGATTCAAATGTACGGTGTAATTCAGAGATACCATGTTTATAATGAAATCATTTTAAGTTTGGTTTTTAGGTTCAACAGGATTTAAGACATTTTCAAGTACAATTTGTTCCCTTATAAAATTTGAAATCAGATAAAAAAAAATTGAGAAGAAAGAAAGAGGAGAATTTGCAGAAAGATATTAAAAAGATAATTAAGGATGATTCGTTTTTTACTCAAATCCTTTTAAATATTTTAGGATGTCAGAGATTGTCCATGACGAAAGGTTGAGACAAGCTAAAACTGAACACAATCCGTATGAGAAATTGAAAGTTCTTTAATTAAGGAAAAGTCACTCTGACAAAAGAATAAGCAAAATTGCCACTAAGAATAATATTTTCAATGGGTCAAAATTGATTCTCAGAATAATTGGTTAAAAGTTGTAAATTGCTCAAAATTTCTCATGGTATTTTCATAGTTTTAGTATTGAAACGGGATAGGAAACTCCTTGCTGAACTAACTTGGGTCAGTATCTCCCATATTTTTTTTTTCCACTTCGTAACTTTGTTTATTTAGAGAAATTGCATACATAAAATATATAAATAAACATTTTAGTTTATAATTAGATCTCTAAAAAAAGTTAAAAAACAATAAAAAATTTGACTAGACAAGAACAAATAAGAAGATATATAACTATTAATGCACAGAAACGAATATATGGGATATCATTATTATTATTTCATAGAGAATGTCAGGACAAATCACTATTGAGAACGGGAATGTTAAAGAGAATTATTTATGGTACTTTTTAAACTTTCGACTCATTCTTATGAAATGTTTTAAAAATTTCATATGCTCGTTGGAGCAGGACGGATAGAAGCGCACTAAATCTACTGTATAATTCCATGAAGCACTATTTACTTTAGATATCATTATAGAAAGAGCCGAGTATCACGCAACTGTTAATATAAAAATGGCTCTCATGTCCTCGTTGCAAACATAAAATGTCTCAGTTAACCTCTGTGCAATATAACTCCAGCAACTTGAGAGGGCCACTTCCATAGCATGCGTCTTTGGTGCACTTCGAGGATTGGAATTCAATCCGAAAAGAAGTAAAGCCGGCACAGTTTCTTTGTTAACTCCCTTGATGTTTAGCACGACAAAATCTCTCAAGATGTTAAGAGCTGAACACTTTGCAAATGCATGAACAGTACTATTGAATAATAGTTCACAGTTTTTGCACGGTGTATTAAAGAATATGCTTCTTGAAGACACCTGGAACTGAGCCGTGAATCTATTTTCATCCCAGACTTTGGAGACGAAGTGAGTTATGCGTGGTTTCCATGTTATTGAGAGGTGTACTTCCTCTATATATTTGTCTGGCTTCTACTTTTGAATTTGCAGAAAAGGACATCCTGAAATTCCATGGTTCTGGAACTTGATGTCTTATTGCTGCTCGTATCAATGGAAAGGAGAATTGACCAATGTTAAACACTGGTTCATACGCTAAATCATGGAATGAAAATATTTTTTGGGATAAAGCAAACAGTTCTAACTTTTTTGGTTCTAAAAGATTTTTGAAATAAAACTTTTTATGGCAATTTTGGCGCAAAATATCAATAGTAAAACTCGATGTAAAAAGAGGGGTACCTTTCCAAATTAATCTTTGAATAGATGCTAAAAACGTGGACATTTCTGCTAGTTCTTCGTTAATATAATCGGTTCCCAGTATTAGCTAAATAAAAGCGGGGCTTGAAGTAAAAGTTGATTGCCACTCAGAGTGCTAATGAGCTGACATGTCTATGATAAGTTTTTGATATATTTTTGGAAAAATTTTCGACAATAAACTGAGTCCTCCTCCCATGTGTGATCTTGGTCTTTTTAGAGCACTCAAATAGCTTCGATGGAAGAGTCGAATTAGCCACTCATTTTCTTCCACTATGGCTCGCACAGCCAGCCAAGGTAGAGATGTTGCTTTGAAAATAATCGAAGGGACGATACAGTAGTTGTAAAGGTCAATCCTCTTTTGGAGATTAAAATTTCTCCAACGTGAGATCGAATGGCTAATGTGATTTTTAACATTTAACCAATTCGATTCAGAGGCTCCAAATGTTTCCCATTAAATTTCCAAAGTTTCCAAGCTTTTCTTAATAGAGCAAACTACAATTTTAAGGTCATTTTCAGGGTTCCAATTACCAATCGGGAGAATTGATATTTTTTTGGTGTTTATTATCAATCCGGACCTCTTTTCAAATCTTTTGAAATGGTTCAGAACCACTTCAATCCGCTTCATTAACTGCTTTTCGGTGTTGGCCTCTATCATCAGCGGAACATCATCAGCATACAAATCGATTATGTGTTTTGATGCTCCCAAATCAACACCGAAACCCATGTACTTTTTTGTGATTGAATCACTAAGTACTATTAGGCCAGCAATAAATAAAAGAGGGGCTAAAGAACAACCTTGACGGCAACTTTTCTTTAAAATTATGGGGTCACTATCTATTTCCCCCAAGGAAATAGTTGAAGTACCATTATATAAAAAAGCTCTAATTGAGTTAAAATATTCTTTTGAGAGAACTTTTTTGATTGTTCTAAAAATATGCCAATGTTCTTTCGTGTCAAAGGCTTTACTAAAATCCACCGCAATGACAGCTCCGAAAGTTCCACGTTTACATAAGATTTCGATAGCTATTCCTATGTTCCTAGTAATATCTGTAATTTTCCTTCCCTATAGGAAACCCTTTTGTTCTTTCCCTAACTTAGTGTTTAAAATTGGTTCAATTTTAGATGCAAGAACTCCAGAGAGAATACGGTAACTCTCATTGAGTACAGTAATTGGTCGCCAATTATTTATATCTGACGCAACACCTTTTTTAGGTATCAAAGTAATTCGGCCTTTAGTCACTGATTTTGGGAGTTTTCCGTGGATCTCCATCGATTTCCCTAATTCAAAAAGATAGGAAATAATTTCATCGATGCATTCAGTGAAGATTTTGCTGCCAATACCATTAGATTGAACTTCTTTTTTATATATTGAGCAATATCGTTTTTTGTAAAAATAGTATTTTTGCCCATTTTGTCGCGAGGAAAATTGGTTCTAACACCACCAACAAGCTTTTGAAAACGGCAATGAAAAAGTTTCAAAATCTCTTTGGGGTACGTAATTGATTTTCCTTCATAAATTATTTTCTTTATAAAAGTTGCCGAGTAGTTTTTTGGGAAGAGACTTTTCAGTCTACATGATTGGTAGTTTTCTTTTTCAATTTTCCTTTTTAATTCAATTTCAGCAATTTCTGAAACATGATATAAATTTGCCGTCTCTGTCGAAATATAGCGTACTAAGAGAGAGTCATGGTCAAGCAAACTGTCTAGACTTTTTTTAAAGGAAATTTCTTTTTGACGTTTTTTACGAAGAAAGTGTAATGTCGTTGACTGTACTATATGAGATAAAAGGAAGGCATGTTTGTTTGGCTTAAAATAATTGTTAAAATGTTTAATGAAATGTATTTTGATATCTTTAATAAAATTTTCGTCAATTTGAAACGGAATTTGAAAAATGGATTTTACCATTTTGGAACCCTAAAACGCATTTTTTGCCGGTCATGATAAAATTCAGTCTGGATCATTTTATGATCAGATCCATGATAAGGATGGCATTGCGCATTAGTGGTCCTTGACTTTATGGAGGATGAAGCTAGAGCCAAGTCTATCCGTGATGACTTTTTTCCTGACCTCCAAGAGATATTGTTATCTGGACTAAATTTCTTAACTAAATCTTGTAAATCAAAAACATTTATAAGTTTGGTTTTAATTTGAAAATTAGGATGTCTCTGGTTCGACTTGTATATATCTACATTGAGATCACCAAGAATTAACATTGGATATAGGTCATCTTTACATTTGTTAATGATGGCTTGAAAAAACGATGAACCTTTTTCGTTCGGACCATAAATGTTATTAATATAAAAGCAGCCATTGACTGTTTGAAAGCTCATATACTAATTTAGAATTAGTGATTTACATTGATATGAAAGAAATTATTCCCCGATTTGTCCCATTTCCAGTAAAGAAATGGTAGTAATTATTGGGTTTACAGAAAGTACATTCAAGTGAGCAAGCAGAGGATGTTGGCGTTTTAATATCTTGCAAGCAAATGATGTCAGGCTTTTCATACAGAAGGCTTTTTATAAGGGCATGTCTGGAAAGATGATTCTTACAAAATCGTGCACGCAGCATTATGCATATTATTTACATCCCTACTCATCTTTAGGAACGTAAAAAATTTGCAAAATGCCGCATGCGAGATATTGCGGAGTTGGCACTTCGAACAGTACTTTTTGTTACAACATTTAGGTAATACATAGTTACAAATGGTTACGAGCACATTTACTTGAGCGTGTCCTTGAGTATAGTCGTTTGTCACATTATCAGTAATCATTTGTCAATGCCACATTGTGGTGATCTTAAATATGTGTGGATCTTTAGAAGGGCAGATTGGTATGTAGAATGTGTAGCCAACAGTAACTTTAAAATAAAAACTATTCCGGTAGGCAAATACATAAAAGATGGCTGAGCCAAAGTGACTAATAGATAGGTAGGAATGTAAAAAATTTGCAAAATACCGCGTGCGAGATTTTGTGGAGTTGGCACTTCGAACAGTACTTTTTGTTTTCCAAAGCTGTTATCATTTTTCCTTTATTACTGAGGGGAGAACATCTACCTTATAGTAAAGATCTTGCATGAAGGAGTACATGCATTAAGGTTAATAAGGAAAATAAAATGTAAGCAAAAGGACTTAAGTCCTCGTATAGTTATTAGTTAAAAATATATAATTTCCTGACATTAATTTCAGTTAATTTTCTGCCTCTCATCTATGGTATACATACATAATGTTATTATTTATTATTGATGTCTTCATTTGTATATATATAGGGGAATAGCAGCTTGTAGCTCAGTAAAACGTCATGACAGCTCAAGCTGCTTCCCTCTCAACATTCATCAAATTGTCAAAGTTACCAGGTTGATTTTCTCTTTCTTTTTATTTTACACCCCCCATTTGCATATTATTTACATTCCTCCTCATTACCTTGACGAAGGTGTATGAAGGGAATCAGTAACTTTCTAATCGATTCTAATTATCTCCTTTTAAGGGGGAAAAATAATTAAGCGACGTTCTCAGAGTTCCAAAATCACAGGTATGAGCCGTAAGGAAGCACTGGATTACAAAATTCTCAATTTCAATCACTTTAAATCACTTAAATATGATCAAAACATAGCAGTCAAGAAAACACGTCCGCACGCGGCAGATAACAGTGAGTTTGTCTATCTCCCATATTCCAAAAAAAAAGAAAAAAGAAAAAAAGACAATGTAACTAATATTGGTAGTTGGAGGCATTGATATTATCTTGCTCACCTTTAATAAACTATCCTAGGTTTAAAATTGATGTTGAAGAGACAGCTATTCTTCCAGTCAGAAGATCACTCTCCCTTCCATAGCTGAAGGAATCTTAAGGGAGGGAGGAACCATGGTTGACGATTTTGTTTGATCATAGTTACTTTTCTAACCTTAAGAGACCTTACCCAGTAGGAGGAGCAGGACTGGTTTTCTTTGATAATGTTCTGTCAGATTTATATAAAAAAATTAACAAAAAGTTAAATTAAGTTTCTTGCACTCTGAGTTACTTGTGTTTTGTATGTTTCTTAACCCGAATGACATAAAATATTTCAAATCTAATTCTGAAAAACATTTTTCTTTTTGTTGGGTCAATTTATCAGTCATGTGGTCCGGAGAAAGAAAATGCCATAAGCACTGCCTTAAATAAATGTAAAAGTTTCATAGTCAAGAGGATTGCAGAAGATTTGAGTGATTGATATAAGTGATTTTCACGACGAGCTTTTAGGATAAGCAAAAATACTATGTATTCTCCCTTCAACTACTTTTCATTAGTTGATTCTTCTGATTTAAAGTAGCTGACTCTATGTGTTATGAACCCAAAAAGGGCACTATTATTATTTATGAGTTTGACAGATATAAAAACTATATAATCAAGGATTGCACGCCCTTTTTTTGAATTTTTGAATACTATACAACTATTAACGATTGATTTCTATATTTATCAATGTATATCTAAATAATAACTCTATCGAATGTTAAGAACTTGGCAAGGAGGAAAATGCAAGAAGGGCAGCTACCAGTTACTTATCCAAATTTTTCCTTTCCCTTTTGAGAGTCGAGGTTGCGAGTGCACAAAAAAGCTCGTCGTGATTATGGCTATTATAATATTTACAGCTTTTTCTTCAAGGATTCCCAATCTGCAAAAAATATTGTGGAATTACGCGTCTGAATTGGTAAAATAATATCAATCTTCTGCGATAAGATATACCAAGCCTTTATCTATAGTTATTAGAAAGTACAAAAGACACTTCAGGGATATTTCTACATGAAGAATAAAATTTAATGTCTTGGCCTCACATTGAAATGTTCTTTTAGGATTTAATTGTTTTAGTATTTAACTGCTTGAATTTTTAAGTTATTTAACTCATTCCAGATTCTTATCCTGTTAATTCTTATAGTGTAATATTTGTTGTAAGATTTTAGAGGCCATAAAAAGAAAATTAACCATAAACTACAATGTTTATATTGGCTTAATACTAGATAGAAGCAAATTTTCCTTTATTTAATTAATTATTTTTAAAGTAGTATGAAGATGATTAAATAAATAAAGGCAAAGTTGATGAAAAAAACAAAACAAAAACCAATTTTAAATGGCAGATGCGAATTCAATTATTACTTTAAGTTATAAACGCAGATGTGAAAATTGCTAAGAGTTCTCAATAAAAATACTAATATACGCAAATATATTTGCAAATGCAATATTTGATATATCACTAATAGGGTAACATATGCATATTAGATTGTAGTCATAAATGAAAGATTATCCCTTATTTCTTTGGTCCCCTCTTCCTCCCTCCCCCCCCCCCCCCCTCTACAGAAAAAATAACAATCTGTGGACGGGTAGCACACAGGTCAACTGGATACTTAAACTATAACTTCATTGTTATTGTTTATTTAATTTATTTTTTGCCTTTAGATAAAGTTAGAAAATGCCCCAGTCAAATATGAATTAGAACTTTAAAATTTTTCAATAACAAAATTTTAAAAACATTGTAAAAACTATTATTTATAAATATTGGGCACTATAAATATACTGGTATGAATATTATTTTTTTTTTAATGTGTGAAGAAAATAAAAAGAGCTAAAAGAAATGTATTGAGTCATTGTCTTTTAACCAACATTCACAGAATGCATTCAGATATTTAAAGCATTTATAATCATAAATTGAAGAGAATATGACAAATCCCATTGACATAACTTTCATTATTTTTCATTTAATCAAAATTATGTTTAAGCAATCATTTCGTTTGAATTTTTGTAATTAAAAATTTAGTTTACTTTATTTTGACCCTTTTAAATCTTTTTTCATATATAAATAAATAACTTTGTGACCCGGTGAATAGTTGTAACTAAATTTATTACTTAGTCCATTATGAAAAAAAAAGTTTTGAAACTAAAATGTACAAAGGTACAGTTTTAATTAAGTTATTATATGTATTCATTTCATTTCTGTTTTAACCAAAAGTGCATTCAGAAAAACATAGTTTTTCCTTGAAGGATGTAGTTCTTTGCACTTTGTTCTTGATAAAGTCTTTTTGTGCATAAGTAAAGTATGAATATACCAAACTATTTATCCATGTTGAATAAAATTAAATCATTTACGACATTGTATTTGTGCATAGTATATAAAAACCACCCAACCTTATTTCGAAAACAGCAACACACACGCATTAAAATCAATCAAACACTAAAATTATTTTTCATACAGAAACAATGATGGATAAAACCAAATAGAATCGATGCATACAAAAAGTGATTAAATTACAAATGGGATTTTATTTCTTGTCAGATCTATCAATTATATATAGTATGTATGTATATAAAGTACATTTATATTTGGAAGCAAAGAGTTAATTTAAAATTCACTCACTTCATTAGCATATTATTTTGATGTTCATAGCACCCCTTTATTTTGAATTATTGATGGGAGTGTGTGACTGCTAACACTTTTTCTATTATGATACACATAATTACAGCATATTAACATAGAGCAAATTCTTATTTTTTTGATTTTTACATATTACTGCTTTTAAGTATTCATGATTTCATTGTATCATTTCGGTGAGTTTGGGCTTTCTATTCAAATTTACGGGATGGATTGAAATATGCAGGAAAGGTATTTGATCTATGATCTATATTATTATTCATGTCTTCTTTATTTATTGAAAATTCTCTAAAACAGCATTTTTCAAAATGGGGTTGCTTGTCTTGGAGTGCATGAGAATCCTTCAGGGGGACGCCAAATAAATAGGAAAAATAAATGTCAAAATTAACACCATTAATCAATAAACGAAAAACAAGAAAATGTATACATATATAGTGGAATCCTGCTTTTAATGAGCACATGTAATTAGTAAATTATAATAAATAATCAAATGAAGTCAAACAGCTCTATCACATTTAGAATAAATGGAAACAACTACTATGTTATTCCTTATAATAAAAATTTGAGAAGGAGTAAGGTGGATGTAACTGAAGAACTGTCCGTATCCAATGATTACTTCAAGTAAGGACTGGAAAGAGAATTGTCTCAGTTGTCAATTAAACTTTTCTAGGAAAATATCAAATTTTGTGGGTTTGGATGCATCAAGACTTAAGGGACTTTGTTTCACCTTGGCTCAATTACATTCCAAGAGTCAAAGAATATTTTTTTAATGTATAGTACAGGATTTACATAAGCTGTATTTGAAAATACAGACTTGCCATTGAATGAACTGTATTTTGATGTTTTAAAATGTTTCTCTTTCGATTCACGATCAATTATCACCCACCATTAATATTAAAACTTAATAGCAAAAATATAGATACAACGGAAAATGCAAGACTTCCAAAGATCGTACTGAAACTCGAAGGCTGTACTTTTGAAGCGAAAATGACATTTGAAATAATCATGTTTTTTGTTGTCCACTTTTCGAACCCCCCTCCCCCCTCGAAACATTATGACTCATTCATAAAACGTCTTGTGATAAATCAATAGATCTAGTTTTACAACTTCTAATAGACACAGCTAAAAATTATACGGAATATCAATTATTGATACTCATATTTCTTAAACGTGTGAGTATGAAAAACATATTAGAGAATCATCTTGCTAAGTCTTTTTTAAAGTATAGAATGGCTTTTGGATAAACGAAACCTCATGCCTAATACTTCTTAATGGTCATATAATTGTTGTTTCTGCTTCTTTCTGTCGTAAAATACTTAATGAATGCCATGGGGGTATTTATAGAACCAGAAAGCCCTCTAAAAATCGTCATTACTAACCTGGAGTGGTAAACAATATCTTCAATGTTGTTAATTCATGTTTATAAATTTACAACAATCACAAAATATTAATTTCTGTTTATACAATCACCCATCCATTTGAATTCGTTTCTATTGATCTTTTCAAGAGAAAGGAAAAGGTTTAAATTGTAGCCGTGTATAGTTTTTTTTGTCACTTCGTTCCCTGTCAACTGGGACCATAATAACCATTCTTTCTAATTGGTTTAACACTAATAGTATTCCAGAAAGTATACGTACGGATGGAAATTCCCAATTCTGGTCATCATTTTCCGAAATCTGAAGAGAACGATATATGTACACCATGAAATATCATTTCCTTATTATCATCCTTCAAACGGTCAGAATGAATCTGCCATAAAAGCCACGAATGTCTAGGAAGCAATCTCATAATCATTCAATGTATTGACGATCTAAGCCCAGCTCCTTGAATATTTGGACACCGATTGCACAAGATTAATCAATTTAATCCTAAAGTCTACTCTCGTGCTCCTGATATAGCGTTTATTAGAGCCATGGAGAAGGGAAATCAATTGCAAGAAGAGCAAGATATTCGATTCAATGAACATTGGAAAGAGTTGTCAATAAAAATTGGTTGTGAGGATGCTCTTCTTCAAGATCCAAGGCTCAATCTCTGGGACTTCAAAAGGAAAATAGGAATGGGTTATTAGTGATAATAGACGTTCCTTAAGGGTGGATATAAATGGGAAAGTATTAATACTAAATAAGAAATTGCTTTGTCCACTAAGCATAAGTTTATAATAATATCAAAGTCAAGCAATATATTTTATAAGAGAGAAGATAATAGACCCAACATGATAAGATATTATTTTGAGGGCAAAATGTACAAGTAATGACTAATGCAATACTCTCCAGAGTATGTTATATATGGTGTAATTTATATTAACTATGTTTAATTATTGTTAAAATGAATGGCATATAGGAAATATATTCATAATTACATTCCTACAAACCCTAGAAGATAAAATATATTTTAAACATACAATGTAGTTAATCAATCTTCAATTATTTTATGGATAGTTGAATATCCTTAGTATCATTATTACGTTGTTTATTTAAATATTTATAATTACTTCCTAACAATAATCTTTATATTTTATGAACATCTTTATGAATTTATATTTTTCAACAATCTATTTAATACAAATCAAAGGTAAGAAGAGACCTAATTTGTAAAATTTATCTATTAACTCAAAACGACATCATTTCCATTTTAAATTTACAAATTGAAATGAAAAATGTATCATGACACTTAAAATGAAGGTTTCTTGGGATCGTTCATACATTATAGATCCTTGCTGAAGTAATGATTTTCAAACTTATGATTGAACTTGTTTCGATGCTATAGTAACAGTCATATCATACAAGGCGTGCACCGACATAAAATACAATTAAAGTCTAAATAAGCTTGAATCTTCATTTTTGAGATTTGTAAATAAAAGGTTTTTCAATATGAGCGACACATTTTCTTTTTTAAATAAAATTAAAAGTGTTTGATATATAAACGAATTTATTTTAGAGTACTGAAGTATATTCAATTACAATTAACTATGGAATTCAAGTTATTTAAGCATGACCACCATGGGCAGGTTTGAAGAAGGTCTCATCGTTGAAGCCAGTTTTCTACCACTTTTTCGCAGTAATAGCCCAAAATTGTAGAAATTTTGCGTTCAATATTTGTTTTGAGCTCTTTTAGTGTTGCTATCAATGAATTTACGTGACCCCATAAAAAATAGTCCAAAGGCGATAAATCACTTGAGTGAGGCGGCCAATTTACTAGTCCATTTCTAAATAACATGTTCACCGTTCTTCAATATATGGACTGTATTTTTCGCTGTTTTTCGGGCAATTAAATCCACACCAACCAGTAAATTTTTTATGATCAATGGTGTCTCAGTAATCACATGCGTGTTTTTGCTTGACCAATGAAGCATATTTTGCATATTAACAAATCTATCGAGCCAAAAAATAAATTTACCGCAAGGTTTATAAAGTTTTCATGACCGAACGGGAATTTGTCTATTAAATTTGGAATGTACTGCTCCATGATGAACATTTGTAGGCTATTTGTTAGTAGAATTGTAAACAAAAACAAAACAAAATATGACGTCGTTCGCCATCCCAAATGAAATAAAAATGCGTCCTCCCTATTGAAAAACCCTTTATAAGTTCATAGAATAAAAGTTTTTGAGTCTCACTGACACTCATAGGCAAACCTATAACTATCACCAAACCCATCCTTACCTGTTGTTCAATAATAATTGGATTGTTAAGACGAGTTTTCCTAACTCTTGCCAACCGATTTTAGGCTCTTTTTTGTTTTTCTTTTTGTGAGATGTTTGTATATTAAAGGGAGTACTGGTGCGTAATATTTATATTATTACCATAAGTAGTTACTCACTACTTTAATAACTACTTCACTTACATTAATTGATAATATTAAGGAGCAATCTGTTAATTAGTTTTTTTCCTTAAGCCTTCTAACAAATAGAAATAGTATTACATATATAAATACATAAGGGGAATATGAATCTTTGTTTACTTGGACAAATTTAGAAATCTTATATTAGAAGAGATATGTATACAATATGCAAACATAAGTTTTTAAAGACGAATACTTTTCCTCAGATTTAATACATTTATAGTGGACCCACTTTCCAACTGTAATTGTTATTTGCAAATATGCATGTATATTAATACATCAAATTACACCATTTTACAAGAAAAATAAATGTTTATAAACTAAAATATGTGCATTTGAAGAAGTATGTATGTACATATCATGATTCAATGTTTTAAATATTTTAGTATAGAATAAACATGGATATAGAGAAAGTAAAATGAAAAAAAAAACAAAAAAAAAAACTTAATTTTAGTTTATTTAGAAATGGGAGTTTGCCGAAAAAAACAAAAAAACTTTTATTCTTAAACAAACGTTTGTCTCCTTCATTATTTGTAAGGCTCATATTCACAAAATTTAAGCTTTGTAAGTAAATTTTTCAGTGCCGAACTGTTCTACAAATATGAATTAATTGTAAGACAATATATAAAAAAAAAAGTTTTTTAGGTTTTGTGGGGGGGAAAAGGTCGTTCGTTCAAGATGGAGGAATTGTAGTTTTTTTCCTATTTCAAAAATGAAAATCATCTATGTACAATTACATATTTGTCAACCTTTGATTCGTAGACCTTTTCTCTTTTTGCAAGGACGTGACTGTTGATTTGCTAAAAAGTAAAGTTGTAAAAAGTAAAGCTCTTTTGAGTTCCGTTTAATTAGTTCCAGTTCAAAACAAACAAACATATCCTGCCTTCTTGACTCTGTACACCCTCTTGTAGCATTTTTGATTGTAATGGGGAAACAATAATACAGTATCATATATTTTTAGAGCCCATAGTTTAAAAAAGAACAAAAGTATGAACTGTTTTTCCTTCTCTTACCAAAAAACTCTTATTTTTATCTACAAAAGTTGCATTCCTAAATATGAAAAAACTTCTTAAACATTTCAATTAAACATGAATTGAATTTGTTTGTATATATGACTTTAGTAAATTAATATCCTTATACTACTCGATACTGAGTAAAGTAATGTAGTTATAGTAATAGATTACAATGGTACGCACTAGAGAGAGAAAAAGCCCAAAATATGTTGATAGTTAACAATTAAATATAGAATCGTTCAACACTTGGAACGGCTGACGTAGTTGCTTATCTTCCATCTTATTTTTGGCTCTTTTTTCTTTATTATAACTTTTTACTGACACATCTTTATTTCCCTACATTCCGTTTTATATCGTAATACAGCATAATATTTGTATGAAAAGGAGTCTTTAATAATATAGTTAACAAATGTAATTTCAAGTAATTTCAAGTCCATTATGTCTTGTTTTTTTTGAATAAATTATGATTTAAATGCTTATTCTATATTCATCATTATTGTATGAATGCAAATTTGAATACTTTGCTATTATTTTGCATTAATTATATTAGTACCATTTCGCACCCATTTTAATGACAATGAATAATTGAATTTAATAATAAAATATGTTATGCAATGGCTTGGGGGGGGGGAGAAGGAATTCCTGTCGGTAGTGTGTGTTTTTATTCTTTTTTGAATGTATGTATGTTGTGAAGCTTCTGGTTATAGTTCATTAAAAAAATTCTTTAACTGCATTCATATCTCATACATTACCATTAAACAAATATCGAGGGGGAGGGGGGATTCTAATTGAATGCACTTGGAATTAATATTGCTATTATAAATCAAATTTTTTTAAGAAAAGGAATACGACTATATTAACATCATCATTTCAAGGGCGAATTTAAATAAAAGTTATGATATGAAAGTTTTTTTTGACTGCATAAAGTCATTTCTTCTGGAAAGTATTACAAAAATCCCACTATTTTCTAGATTTTAGATTGCACATTCTATTTTTATTATGGTTAGATTGCTTTAAAAAATGAACAGAGTCAACATCACATTGGGGTCAAAATTGGTCATTGTTGGTTTTAATGTTGTGTTTTTTTTCTTCCCTGAACAAATGTAGGAGAGAAAATGTTAATGCAGAATCTATCTCAAATACTTTAAATTTCATAAAGCAAGGTACGCTATTTTTTTTTCTTCGTTTCGACAGAGAAAAACATATTTAGCGGTCATTTTATGAATTTGATCGGTAAATATGTTTTGTACTATCTCCAAAACGTTTCAATGTGGATTATTCTGACTCAAAAATGTAACCTTTTTTTATTAATATTGAACCCTTGAAATACTGAATGATTTATAACATACTCAATACCATCTGAGCTGAATGGGCCCACCCATATATATATTTATCCTATTTAGTGAGTAAAATGAACTAAATTTAACCAATAGTTCTAACAGAAGTATTTTTTTTCATCAAATATAATATACTCATTATTGAAGCTGATTTCCTAAACTCATTAAATAATTACAAAATAACAAACCATAGTTTTTTTTTTTTAATAATTCTATAATTCAAATTTGAATACTTCAAAGTATAACATAAAAAAATGGCATAAAAAGTCATCAAATCTTTTATTGCAGAGAGCTATTGGAAAAGCAGAGTCACAAATCATTTTTTTCTAATAGCTATAATTAGCCCATTGGTGCTTAAAGTGACAGTTTTCTGTCAAAAATGGGACCTGAAACTTTGCAAATGGCGTATTTTTAGTGCTTTACACAGAGGAAGGTCTGTTAGCAGTTAGCAAAAATGAAATATAATATTTATTACTTAATGTTACAATGACTTTATTGCTTTCACTTGTTGAACAATATTCCTTTTTGATAACAATATATATATATATATATATATACTTTCTAGGTCAGTTTTATGTTGTAGCACATGGCCCATTTTTAACTGCATATTGTATATATATATATATACAATGTATTAATTTCATTTGCATACATTTTAGGTATGTGTGAATGAATGTAATGGTGAAAGTGAAAAAAGTTTAGAGGTTAAAAATATATAGAAAGTCGATACTTAGTTCTTTATCAATTGTTTTTCATAATAAAAATGTTCAATAATAGGACATACTTGGTTTCTTTTTATTAGACTTCCATTAATGTTGTATGTAAATTAATATTAAACATGACTTCATAAATATTATAACTAATATTATCATATATATGTATGTAGCTTCATTGGAATTACTTTTTTTGAGTAGAAATAATAATAATGATCCTCATACAAAAATGAGCCGAATCAATTTTTTTTTTTTTTTGCTTTGATTTTTAATCCCTCAACCTCAACAAATAATAATATTTTTTATTTTTTATAAATATATATAACATGACTCATAAATGATATTACCCATATCCAACTTAATAGTCATAATTCAATCAAGTTATTGCAGATTTTTACATTATAGACTATAGTTTCTAAACTATGGATTTGAAATAACTCGAGGGTTTCATCCAACTTCTTAAACATATTTTGAGAACTTCTTTACATAAATAAATATTACAAACTTTAATCCCTTTTCGGAAAATTTAAATACTGAATATAAATATTGTTTTAGACAACTTATATTTTATTTTATGCAAATATTTTCCAATTATATTAATCCTAAAACTAAAACATCAAAATAAAATTAAAGTCTGGTTTTTTTTGTAATACGTTAATAGGTACGATTAAAATCTGTAATAATGTGACCCACCAGAGGCAGGATAAAAAAAAAAGAGATCAACAAAAACTGTATTTGTAAAGAAAATCAGTGTTATAAAATAATGTTTTGCCTATGATGTTGATATGAGTCAGTCTTTTGTGTCCGAATAGGCTCCATATACCTTTTTCACTGCTTTCCCCTCCTCCTCTACTCCGGTGATTGTCCAGAGCCAGTAGACTAGTTAGCAATTATATCTATATCCCTTGTAGTTATAGGTTTTTCCAAAATACATATAAATGGTTTGTTCAATCTATATTTGTGAGGAACAGTTTATTGTAGGATTAGTGGGAAAATATTTTGGAACTTTTTCTAACGTACCTTTAAGCCTTTAAACCAGGTAATAATTTCACTTGATTGTTTCATTTTATTACAAATTTATCTTCAAATAGATTCTTAGATATATATTTGCTACACAACCTCGATCGGAAAGAGCGAAATTAATGAATAATTAAGAATAACTCAGAGAATATTCAGAGTAAAATGCCAGAAAAACTGGATATGTATGAGTAATTAAAATAACTTATGAATTTACATCAATGAGGGAAGTTGAGCACGTGATGAAGAAAAAAAATACACACGTTTTAAATAAACTGTGTGTCTAAAGAACTCAGCAGAATAACAAAGGATTAATCCTCGAGATAATAACTTAATTCTTTCTTTGACGTGCCTCATTCATTATTTTTTGTAAAAGTTAGGGAAATCTTTAATAATAATTAATATTCAAGAAATAGTCATATTCCTCATATCTATTCATCAATCTCTCACATACCTATATGTGAGAGATTGATGAACTTTTCTTGAGAACAAATATAAATACGGTTGATACTCGTGGCTTAAAAAATGAGAAAAATAAGATATCACTTTGATACCCAAAGGTTCCAGTAAAACAATTTATCAAATTATTATTTTTTATATCTAAGAGGATTTGAAGAGATTTATATATACTTTATGTAAAAAAGTTTTCAAATTAATATGTTTTAAAGTTACACATGAGCTTGAAAAAAAGTATTTCCCTTGAAGCAATTTAAGCAATTCTATTCAGTAAGGAAATGAAAAACACTTTACTTTGGCTTATTATATTATATTTTTCGAACGAAAAATAAGATTTTTTTTTTTTGGTATATTATTCATTCATGAGTTTTCATTAATCCAAAGCTAAAATTGTAAGTCTGAAAGCGAGTTGCTTTATTTAGTCTTATTTCTGAAAAAGTTTCATTAGTCATACATAATTTAAAAGGGAAACCGGAAATAATAACCTTTTATTGAAAAATAAATCCAATATACTTTTCGACCTCTTATTGGGATATTGAATAAAAAACCAATTTTGAGGGATAAAGGTACCTTTTACAAGGAACAATATTTTTTTTTTATAATGGGGTAAATTTTTCTTAGTGACTCATATTTTATATGATTTATAATTAATTCTTTTTACATCATTTGATGTAATTTATTAAAACTGAAGGGTGAATTATTAATGAAATAATAATTGCAAAAGTGAAACGTTCAGTAGAAAGGAAACTGTTGGAACAAGAGTAGCAATTGCTTAATCTACTGGAATAAGATTACAAGCGGACATGAACTGAAATGAAATTAATTTTTATTGATCTATAGCATAAATCTTGTATCTAGGGATGAGCCTTTGGTTGAAGTGAGGGAGTATGCTTGCAATTACTATCGGGTACTTTTGTTTTATTTTATCAGCTAATAATACTTATTATTGATAATGTACAATAGTACGTAATAATTAATTGATGGAAACTGAGAGGACTGAAGGGAATTTGAGCTATCACAAATCCGGTAAAAGAGATACACTTTCCTTAACCTGTTTGATTAATATAATCAGAAATTGATTTATTTGTATTTAAAGTAACGATACAAAGAAGACCGGATTAAAATTGAACATCAAGGAAGTTATATCAATTGATTTTTTTCTTTCCTTCCTTCCTTCAACTCAACACAATTTCAACATTTTGCAAATGGCTAATTATGTCTTACGCAAAATGTCTTTATATCTTAATCTGCCATAATATATCGTAAGTAATATTCATACATATTCAAAAATCTAGTTAATTATATTTAATGTACCTCAAAAAATATTCTTTAGTCTATTTTTATTCATTCATAGCTTAAATTTACTATACACATGTGTATGTGTATATCCCACATAAACTGTTCAAACTGTTCCCGAGAACTGACACGGCAACAGGGACATTTGTAATTCATACGCAATTTGTAGTAAAACTATTGATTGCTATTAATAATTTAATTAATAAAGAACTAACAATATTTTCCGTTAACTTTTGACTTGTCTGAGTCAATTTAGCTAAAAACAAAAATATTTTTAACCCCTATGTATTTTTGCATGTTTGCAGACTTTCTAATCTTTTTTCTCTGATCAATTGAAACACAGCTAATAAATGTTTTTACATATATGTTCTACATACATGTGTTGTTTTATGTGTCATGTCAACATGGAGAAAATCTGAGAGAAAGTCAAAACAAGGAAAAACAAGGGATCTTAAGTGATTTGAGTATTATTTATTATTTAAATATGAAGGAAAAAAAAGGTTCAAATATAGTATGTGCATTCTAAATTTTTCATATATATTTTAGCGTGCTAATTATAACTAATTATTATTATTATTATTTTTTGGTCATAGTTAATATAAAAGTAAGTATCAAATCTAAGACTAACAAATAACGCAATTGCTATTACTCACATATGTATAATTAGTATTTAGATTTAATGTAAATAAAACACGATTTGTTTAATACCTCGATCATGTTTACAATTTCCAGTAAAATTCTGTTTCATTTAACACTATAATGTGAAAAATACTTTACAAATTTTTACAAAATAAAATGCAATGTTCTTAACCAAGTGTGGATCATAATTAATTATTGTTGAGTTTGATTGACTCAACATGTTCATTTGAGTCAATAACATGACTTATTTTCTAGGTCTTGAAAATCGATTTGGACTTCAAAATTAGGACTTGGAGCCCTTTGACTCTAGATGAGGGCTTCCGAGAAAAAAAAATGATTCAATTTACAATAAACATGTTTCCAATGTTGATATAAAATAATTTCTATTACTGGAAATTTTGACAATTTCCAAAACTATTTTGTTACCTAATTTCTTTTTCACAACCTTCTCAACCGATTTCAATTATTTAAATTGTATAGGTAGGATTTTATAGGGATACAAGTTGTAATAAAGTTGTGTAATTAAAACACTTACTGATTTTTTTATAGACAGACTCATAAAAGACATATGTAACTGAAAAATAAGTATGAATATTTACCAACTAAATACTAACATTTTACATGATTCAGTCCCTGAAAAAAGACTTTTCTAAATGACACATTTTATTTTAAGGTATGACACATTTTGGAGTACAAGTATTTTGTATTTGCAGTCAATCAACATTTTTATAATTCAAAAAATATTAAGTAAGTATATTACATTATATAAATGTCCCTTAGATAAGTCATTAAATTGACAAAACAGAGTATTACATCCATTGGGGTTGTCCAAAAACAAAAAATTGTATAAGGGTAATTATATTTCATTTTATTGGCTATAAATATAAATACTTAACAAGTTTCAGATATGTTGAAAAAAGTATTTAAGCATTCTTTATATTATTTATTACTAAAATAAATAATAATTGATAGAAATCTATTTATGAAAGCAATTAGTATAGCTATAAAAATATACATAAAAATATTCGGAAAAGTTAACTTTTCAGCAAAATGAAAAGAAAAAATACCAATCGATAGTTGGTTGCTAAGAAAAAAGATTTTTTTAAGCGTTGAAATTTTTCATACTATCCTTCAACAGTATGAAACCTCTTTTTATAATTAGTCATTTATCAAATACCAAAAAATTAAGAGGTAATCCTTATGAGCATTTTTTTTTTTTTGTTTTTTAAAGATGTAATACTTTTATACTTTTGCTTGTTTCATTTTAGGCATTATTTGGACAAAAATCACTTTCTAACATATGCACTAATTTAAATATTTACAAATATGAAAACATTGTAACATTCACTCACTCATTTTAGTTACAAATACATATCAACCTTGGCAATGAATCAAGGGGTTTCATTATTATTGTAAGTGAAATGATAGTTTGAATAAAATATTATATAGTTAAAATATATATATATATGTATATATAAGTTTTTTGTGCGTTTAATCCATTAATCTGTAAGCTTATTGAGTGAAACTCAATCCCAAATTAACTCAAACAAAAAATACAAAAAAAAGAGTGAACAAATAATATCATTTTCATTCATTATACAACCATTCTTGAAGGCGGTTGAATCACTTTACAATTAAGTAAAAACGTCATCGCAAATTCCTCAAAGCCTAGATAACTTGATTAGCTATAATACGATTGAATATACAATCTAGATGCTTTGTGAGACTAGTAGTGACCGTCAAAGATCAGGAAGAACCCGGAGGAACATCGAAAAAATCCCTGTATAAACTTATCAAAACTTTTAAAACCGGAATTAAGCAGTCAATAATGTATAAATTGGTCTGAGATGACTTGAATATGAAAACTTTCAGGTATATTAGGGTCAAAAACTTAATATGCAAAATAATAGAGTTTGAGCTAAAACTTCTCAACATATCCTCTTGTATGAAAAAGTGATCCTACGTCGAGTCAACAGCCGGTCTTTGATGGTCTGGGCAGGAGTTTCAGCCTCGTGCGATAAGATTCCATTGGTTTTTCAACCGGAAGATCTCTGTATGAAGACTGCATTACGAAAGTTTTGTAACTCGTTGTCCTTCCTTGGTTGAAGGAGTATACATAAAGTACAAACATCATTTTCCAGCTAGATGGAGATTAATTATTTTATAGCCATACATTCTCATACGACTTGGCACATTAAATTACCAGACATCAAAAATAAATTCGGGTTACTTACATCATGATAATGTATGTAAAATGTATGTAGATTAATCTTTAGTACAAACATCAAAAGAACTATATGAAGTCGTGCCATAAAATAAATCATCAAAAGTCAAAACATGTCTTTACCTATTTGATTTGCACACATAGGCCAAAAAAGTACATCATATTTGCATGTATATACAAATTTAAGGTATTGGTATCTATACGTTTGGAAAAGTCTTTTTTTTTTTCTCTATTTATTAAAAAGTTCTTTTCTTACAAGAAGAAAAAGGAAAATAGATAAGTTTTTCTTTAACAGGTTAAAGTGGTTTTTTTTTTTCGAATTTCATTATTTTGTGTTCAAATCTTCAAAAAAAAAAACAGAATTATGTACTCCCCAGTACGAATCATTTATTATAATATATACATAAATTTTTTTCATGGAGATTATATAATAATAAAATAACAATATATCTATATTTATAAAGGATAAATTGTATTTGACTAATACAAAAACAATAAGATGAAAACAAACAGCAGTTTTTACTAGCTGCGTATCATCAATTATTATTGTCTGTTTTTCTTATACCTTGTGAGTGGAAAATTTTCCAAAAGCAATTTTGCCAAAAAGTAATAAATAAATAAATATTACTACCAAGAAGAAGGAAAACTAATATTAAAGAGTTGGATGCTTAGAAGGAAATTTTGATGGAAAGGTGAAAAAGAAAAGAAAAAAAAAAGCTTTCACAAAACAACAGCATCACTAGCAATTCTTAATCCTTGCTATAGCTGATGAATAACTCTACTCTTCTCTTTGGTATTCTTCATGATACCTGGATAAATGCAGTTTCAATTAATCTGACACAAGAATAGGGTATTCTTTTGCAGTTTAACTCTAAAATTAGGGCCCCAGTTTAAAATTTTTGAAAAAAAAGTTTAACTTATACTTAATTTGAAAAATACGTTATAGTTATCTTATTATAGCTTTTTCACTCACATCACAAATTACATAGTAAAATGACGTCATGTTGGATGCATAGCTGTTGATATATTACAATTTTTTTTTTTTAAATCACCAATTTTCAAAAAAACAATAACTCAAAATCAAGAAAACTTTATTCGATACAAGGGTGTGCGGCTCTTTCAACCAAAAATAAATAATCTATTATGTTTTCCATTGTAGTAAAAAATTTGAAATTATATGTATATGTAGCTATATGGATACCAATATTGTCGTGACTAGTGGTCCTTTGAGAAAGAAGGCTGCATAATACCCTTTGGGGGTTATAATAGAAAAGAGATCAAATATAAATTATAATTACATCCGATTGGAATCCAGGAAGGTATTGCTGAGAAACTGGTGGTGTTTAAGAGTGCAACATGGAATTGTCAAACCTAAGCAGATGATTCAAAACCCTAAATGTAAGAAATTGTGAAGATAATTGAGAGTTCTTTAGAATTAAAAAACTGAGACGGGAGATTATTATAAAACTGGTCTGAGCGGAACTCCTTCTAGAAAGAGGGCTCAATACAGTTAATTCCATACAGATCAGTAAAGGAATAGAAACTACTTCTTTAATTATGTCTATATAAGGTATTAAGGTAATACCTAAAGTAGTACCTTTGTACTCAGGATAATTTATTGTCATCTTTTTTATTAGATCGTTCAGAACACAACAAATCCCTGATATATGTTATAGGTTTAATATTAAATGCATTAAATATCATACATGCATTCTTCAAAATGATTAACTGACTTCCAAAATGAAGACGTCAGGTATAAATAGAAATCATAAATGTTTGGTAATCATAACTAAATTGATGTGTGCATGCATGATAATCCAATAAGTATCAATTTATATATATATATAAATGTATATTTAAATCCTAATTAGACTTAGACTTAATAGTTAGTTAATTATACTCTTATCAGATTGCAAATAAAGCTTGTCTTCCTAGAAAGTTGTTTATATTTTTTAGTATATTGTATTAGTCATCATCAATTACATTATGTATACTTTGAATATTAATTATAATTACAACGTCATATATTTATTGGACAAAGAAATCTTCTTTTCTCAGCTCCCTCCCTCCCTCCATCCAGATCAAATCTAATTCTATGAAACTACTCTAATCTACTACTTTAAGAGTCTTTTGTATATATTTTACTGCCTGACATTATGTAATATCTAAAACATGATCACAAATCTAACAAAATAATCTGACTCATGGCTAATTAAAAACAAATATCTCATTATGTATAGGAGGGGCTTGTTTCTCTAACAAAAAACAAAACAAAACAAATTTTAAAGAAAATTTAAAAACTTTACAACTACATGGAACTTTGATGACTATAATTTAAAAGGATAATTTTCTTTTAAAATATCCTTTTTATATCTACCTAGGGCTACTTAATTTGAGTTCATTCATAAGTGTACTAATTATATTTTGCCTAAAAAAATCAACTTCAAACACACAAAAAAAAATCAACTTCAAACGCACAAAAAAAAACTTACTTCCTTACAAAACGTTTTAAAGACTTTAAAAGATATTCAAAAGCTGTATTTTATAAAACCTGAAGTGAATTTGATAAATTACTTAATAATTTATTTCTTTGATACATCCATGATGTTAGTTTTTTGAGTTTTTAAGCTAAGAAATCATATTATCTATGAGAAAAATTATGAAAGCTTTGTGAAATCTCCTCTTAATCTTTTTCTATTACAAAAAAACTCTGCATGTGTTTTTTTTTACCTAAAAACAATTTTTGTAATAAAAAAAAATCAGAAACAAGAAAATAAATTAAAACACTCTATTGCAGAATGACACTTGGAAGTATCACGTTATAAAAATAAATAATTCAAACATCCATAAGGATTACTTTTTGTTTATCAAAACAAAAATAAAATTATATTATTATATATTAATCTTTTTTTTGGAAGGATATCAAAATACATATCAATACACATTATCGATTTGTTTTCCTTATTTGTATAATATTTCTTCATCATGCTCGTGCTCCTTCTTCCAAAAGGATGCTTCGATTACCCTAAGTTCTTTGTTTGGATGTCATACATTTTTATATAATCAAATAAATATTTTTTTGTTCAAGTTTTTATAGCATATTATAGCACGTTTGTGCATCATAACAATAGAAAACGGAAGTATAATTTTTAGTCTTAATCAATTAGATAAGCGACGTTCTATCTATGTTGTGAGATAGATTGATCAATATTGAATTGATGTATGTATAATAATAATTTCTTTTGAAGCTTCCAAGCTTACATGGATAGGGAAACGAGGCTTTTGTTCCAATCAAGATATTGGAAAAACAACAAAATAACATGCTGTAAAAATCATGAAAAGTCTAGATTTTTGGGAGCTCATATAAATGACGTTATTTAAAAAAAATGACAAAGTCACATGTTGGTGACACTTAATTTTTCTGAGGTTCAACTCTGAGTCATTTCAGAGTTGATGTGTCTTAATTAAAATGAAAAAGGCCCCTTATCTCAAAAATAATGTCTTTATTTAGTAAAGTTCCCTTTAATTAAAGTAAGATATTTTTGTTTTGACAACATGAGCTTTTAACGTTATTAAAAGCCTGGATGATGCTCGCTCTGATAGCCCAAATGACAATGTACAGACAAAACAGCTACAGTATCAATTAATTGATATTAATTTGCAAATTATAGAAAGTTGTACAAAACGGTTTGATAAATGATTGAAACATTATGAAATATATTACAACTCCTTATGACTGGAGCTATCTGAATATATCTTATTAAAATCTGAGTCCAATTTGATAATTACGTTTATATTTTGTTTTATATATATAAAACAACCATACCTATATTAAAGTGCTTGGATTCAAAAACAAAAATAGAAGAGTATGAATTGTAGTCAAAAACTGGAACGTTATGAACGTTTCTCAACAACTAAGATTTTTAGTCTTTGGATGTGCATATTCCATCAAATGCAAGGATTTTAAACTCTATTGTCTGTATAAATTGATATACAAACTTTATTTTCTTTAGAAAAAATATCACTTCTAAAATCGCAAAAAATCAAATTCATACAATACTTCAACAGCTTTTCTTTTAAGTCTGCATGTTTCCAAGTGTAGCCACCAATCTAGTAGGTTGCATCCATTGTATAGATATTAATTTTCTTGTATTCTTTAGAGTATACTGTCATTCCAAATCGTTAAAAATGCTTTGTCATCTAATTAAAGTTATCTGAAAATCATGGACATATTTTAGTGTTTGGTCCTTTCTTTGGATCGTAATGTGATTAGTAATAAAACCCTAAATCTAAGTATTGGTGCAATTTTAAAAGAACCAATACATATTTTCAATGACTTCCATCTATATTTTAATCACTATCATCATAGACTATGTGTATAGAAAATTCGATTTTTTTTATACAGAGATTCTTAACATCCCTTTTACCTTTTTTTTTTCAACAAGTTTTAAGATTTTTCAAGGTTTTGATTGATTTATCTTCTTCTTCTTAGTGTTTTAAATATTGATTTGTTGAACTAAAATTAATTCTTGTTAAATTATTATAGTGAAAATATTCTAAAATTAGAGAGTTTGATATAACTCGACAGCTACCATTTACCTCAAGGCCCTAATTTATAAGTTAGATGCCATATAGTTTTAGGCTTTAGTTAAAAAAGTTTAAGTAACCCTTAAATACCTGAATTTTTTTTTCTGTTAAAATATCAAAACTATACTAACCCATAATGATAAAGTGAGAACCCACAAATCTAGAAAAGGTCAATATTTAGAAAAACTAAAACTAATTACAATACCTAAATAGAAATACCTTTTAATTCCTTATGTCACTCTTAATAACTGTTAATAAAATATAATGTGAAATTTGATAATGAAAATGAATTTCAAAAGTATCAAAATTACATACATATGTAAACCTTTTTCCGTACAGAGAGAGATATCAAATAATGACTTTGTAAAAGCATGCAAAGAAAAAAGCACACAGTTATTTTATCGTAATGACATTTGTACTTTACATATTTATATAGAGCACCTGTTATTTAAGGTTTAAAAAGGTGACTTTCATATTTCACTTGACCTTATAGGATTTTTTGCCCTTTTTGTGCAACGTGGGAAGTCTCTAGATCACCAAACTATTCACAGTCTTCCTTTTGTTTAAATGTAACATAAATCAACAACAATATCCAAGTCATTCTCTTCTGAAGATATACATATTTAAAAAATATAATAAATTTTCATTAGAAGCTCCTGAAATATGAAACAAACGTAGCTGTAGTTACTTATTGTAGTACAATTTATATCATTACGTAGGTAGACATAGGCATTGTTTTGACAAATTTGGATGATGTATCTTTACTTTATCCCCAATACAAACCAAAATATGATTTATCATTTTCTTTCCCCAAGAAAAAAAACACGAATGATGAATGATACACCAAATTTATTTATTTTATGTTATATGTACTCATATCAAATTGAATAATGGAACCAGTGTCCACTATGGGTATAACATAATGACAAATAAAATTTTTAATTGATGAGTTTTAAATCTAGTTGTGGTACCATGACGATTTGAGAGAAATCATCAGGATTGTGCGTTCGTGGGTTTTTATTAAGCAAAAGTTGAAGTTTAGGTCTACTTTATGCATCTAGTGAGTCTATAAATAAGATTATAACAGTAATATCAATGAAATAAGCCTAGCTCTTAGAGATACACTTCAACCTTATATAATTTATTAATGCACTTTTTGAAGTTTGATAAACACTCATTATGCAAAATATCATTGTATGAAACTTCATACTATATAAATTAATTTTTTTTTCCTTCTGACAGTTGTTCTTATTTCCAGATTAATGCACTACCAATTTTAACATTTTTTTCTCTTCCTAATTATAATTTAATTAAAGATTAATTACTTAAAAGTCTATTTTGTTTGTAGTAGTCCATTTACAAGCTTATAAATTATTATCAAGAGGTCAATAATGGCCTGTCTACAAAGAAATAATATTTTAATTAAATTTATGGCATTCATTTGAAAAAAATATATATATATACTTTGTCTAAGGATATTTATGTTCATTTTTTATGATGAAATATGTAGCTTTATTAAATTACATTACATTAATATTAGTACTATGTAAGTACATTTTAAATATATACATGTAAAATGAATGGTTCTATACTCTTTACGCTAAAATGAAATAAAAAAAAATTTTAGGGAAATTTTACCATGAGAAATGTGAAACTTTGATTCGTCAGTCAGTTTAGTCTGAAAATGACCTTTATCTATTTAGTATACCATTCGGCAATGTTTTTCTGTCTCCATATGACTGCATTTCAAATATTAAGTATACATTCATATGTCGAGTGATATTAGTTATGTACATATTTTGGAAAACATGGAGATTATAGCAGGAATATATAAGTGCAATAATCTTTATGTTACCTCACAACCTTTCCAAAAAAAAAAATGACTCCAAATTGTTTGGTTGTTTGCCAAGTAAGATATTTTTCTAAGTTCTTGGACTTTTCTTTGTGATAGTGATCCTCAACCAATTGACCAGTCAAGAGGATTAAAAGTAAACCACAGGATAGTTTCAGAGTTTATAAAAAAAGGTGTTATAAGAACAACACTGTAGAAAAGGCTATAAAATTTTAAAAGACCTTTTTAAAACTGTTACAAAAACAAAAACATTTAGAATGTTGCATTTTGGATTTGATATAAAAAAATCTATTTCGAATGCAATATTTTATCATTCCTTGGTTTATGTTCTAATCAGTTTTTAAAAATGTTATGGGTAGAACAACTTTAATATCGTATATAATATTTCTAGATTCATTCACTTATTTGTGTTGTGTCTTATAATAAAGACTGATCTATTTATATTTTTTTTTGTGAATAACATCATTAATTGGAATAATATTAATATGTAATATTATTAAAAACGTCGATTTTAGTCTAAAAAGTAGACTATACAGACATTAACTTTTACAGGGTAGACTTCGTCCAGTTATAAAGTTTCAAAGGAGACCATGGTTCAAAAAAGATTGGACATCACTGCATTATAGTATCAGGATAAAAAAGAGGTTGTACAAAATTCCTCAATATAAACAGCATGGGTACAAAACCTCGACGTACAAATAAAACCAAGGGACTAACGTAATAAAAGAGCATCGAGAATCATTAGCACACCACTACTTCCGTAGGATGGTTAGCCATTCCCAGGGACTGACATATCCTTGTAATATGTTGTACATATCATATTTTTGCCAACTTTCATATAAGCATTAAATTTGCATACTTTCTGTATCCAATTTTTTACATATATCTACAAAATCTGAATTATACTCGAGTGGACTTGTATAGAGATTTAAATAGTAAGTATTCATTTGACCATCTCCTAGTGACCGGGATTATAATTTACTATCTGGAATAATTAATTATTATATTTCAAGTGCACAGTTTCTGAAGTTTGGTATTTAACAATCAGTAAACGCTAAAACAAGTGGCCGTTGAAGCAAGTTCATCTGTATTGGTAGGCATTATTTTGGCAGGGACACGCTTAATACAGTGCATTTATGTTATAAATTTCCTGCGTGGGAACTATACCTTTTCAAGTTCAATATGGTAATAAGCAAGTTCAATATGGGAATAAATAATAAAAAACAATATTCAGGAAATTTAACATAATAATAAATTTTATAACTAATGAAAATAAGAAAATAAGGTGAGATGAGGAAATTTCAAAGAGAATACAGCAATGGAGTGGGTGCGTGAAAGCTTAAGAAAAGCAAAGAATGAATATTGAGGGCCAGCAGTACTTGTAATTGATAATGATCCGGCACACTCTAGGATTGAAGATGTTTTGAATGAAGAAGAATTTTCAATTCACAAAATTTTAAGACTGGGGCCTAACTCCAATGCTCAATCCAATTGATCATATTTGATCAATATTGAATGCCTTTGTGAAAAGAAAATTAGCTAGAAAAATTGAAAGTATTTTAAACGCTGAAAAAAATGAAAAGAAAGACTAAATGAAATTACCTCAATGTTTTGTAATAATTGTATTACTAGCATCCAGAATCGTTTTGTAGATGTCATTAATTTTGTTGACATGAGATTCTAATAAATTTATTGTTATGTTAAATTTCATAAATATTCTTCTTTGTTATTTATTCCAATACTGAACTTGAAAAGGTATAGATATGACTGATTAGTGCTGTGACACACTTAAAGCAGATGACTGTTACACCAAGTTTGACTCTATTTAAATTTTCTGGCGAATTAAAAAAGTACGTGACCATGGCCCCCTGGTCTACCCTATTGTTCAACCCCTGTACTATTTTAGATTATAAATTAGGACCACAATTTTACTAAAGTAATTTGAATAGGTACCTATACAAATTTTAAATATACATTTACATATATTCATTTTTAGCTCAAATTTCCTCAGTAGTTAGAACTGTTTTATGCATCATAGAAAGGGGAATTTGCATGCTATAGCCCTAAAAATCCTTGTTTCATCAAATTTCACTCATATTTTCCGATTCTTTTTTTTTCGACATGTGTTTATACGGTTATATTTAGTACAATTAAATTATTGTTACAAATAGGTCCATGCCATCGGTGAGGCCATTACTTTTTTGCAATTCATTCATGCTCCGCTCTAAATAGATCTGGATGACATTTGAATATCTAAGTTGTACACAGTTATCAATCCAAAACATTACAAAAAATACGTAACAAGTATTAAAAGCCATATTTACCTTGGATGAGGGTCTCATACTCTTTCGAAATATTTAACTCTATTTTCACAAAGTTATTTTTAATTTCTTCTCTTATTTCATTGACAAATTCCCTTTCTTCCCGACTTAGTGTATGTTGATTTCGACATTATAGATTGATAAATTTCTGCCGATTCACCCAATTTATGATAAAATGTTGAGTCGAGTTATGATATTTCTCATATGATTCGATTTGAAGGTCGGTACATTATTTCTAATCATTTGAGAACCAAATGCATTCCTAAATGGGCTATATTTTTGTTTCCTTCATTTTCAAATAAAAATGAAGAATCAATATATTATTTTGTATCACTTGAGAAAAGGAACTCGAACAAAACCTATGAAATTTAGCCAAATTAACTTTAATCCTATTTTGCATGAGTTTTTATATTTTATGACATTTTTTATGATGATACTTTAATGCAACCAAATAAAAACTTTTGTAGCACTAGAAAAAAATATAAAATAGTTTTTTCTAATACTTTACTAATTCATAAATTGTAAAAAGAAATTATTTATTTGTACAAAATGATATGTACAAAAAAAAGGATAGCATATTTTAATTCAAAAAAGCCTATAAACTTTTTTGAATTAAGATAAATTATCATAAAAACATTAAATTTTGTAAATTTTTTTGTTTGCTAATTAATCACATAAAAAAAAAGTAAAAAACTCTTTTATTTTTCTAATTTCAAAAAGTCAAATAAAATCAAGTATATCAATTTAACGTCACAATATGCAATTTAAAATTAAAACTAAAACCTCTTCAGTCCTTTGAACATAGTAGAATTCGGTCAAAAATATGAATTTTCAAATTTTCAATGGCTAAAATAAAATGATTAAAAAGATGGAGTCTTCAAAGACCATAAATGTCACAAAACATTTCAAAAACTAAAGACATAAGAAATATGAGAATAAAAAAGAGAATTTTTAATTTTTTTTAAAGTGACACTTTTTTGCATATTTCATTTGTAGCCTCATATCCAAATAGGAAATGACTGGATATTTCTGGTTCACATATAATGAAAAGAAAAACATTTTCTGTTCGTTTGCTTTGCCATAAATGTTGAAAATAGAAATAAGTGTTGGTATCAACTTTGCAATAGAACCCATTCAAGTAATAGTTAAATTGTTTGTTCTATATATATTTTAGAATGTTTAAGTGAGCACTTTTATCCCCGTCATTTGATTTTTTACTCAATTTTCTTTATAAGCTGCAATGTAATATTATTAAGTAGAAGATTTCCTAATTTTTTATTACTCAGTTTACTTATAAAAGTTATAAAAACAATTTCTAGGCTCAAATAATCTCTCTTTATAATCTATTTTTAATAAAAACCACCAATTTTCCTTTTGATTGAAGTATTTGTTCAAAAAATTTGCTCATATTGTCCACAGTAGGCTCCTCAGGGTTACCATATTATTTGTACATCATCTAGAGGGCGATTTCTTGCGTATCTTGTAAGACTTGTACCACAAGTTTTCATACACTCAGTCCTGAATAATTTTGTTTGATACCCCCATTTCGTGTGCAATGGTCCTCATGAACTTTCCTGGATCAGGGTAGATCTTTTTGTCAACCCTGGCAATATATGGGGGATCTTGATGCAAACCTTAAGCTTTTTTTGGGCTGATCTTGATCCAGTACCTTCTTAATCTTTTTTAGACTCCTTCAACTCTTTCCTGACCTTCCAGTCAAAGCTTCTCTCCAACTTTAAGAAGTCAGCAATTTCTTGGTTGTCTCTTCCGGTGCGAATCGAAACAAGAACACTTTTTCTTTTCCAATCCTTTGGCACTTTAAAATCTTTGATTTAAGCCATTTTTTTTTAAGATGAAGTCAAAAATATTCAGCTGTCGAGGAAACAAAAAATTTAATGCCTAACTGCAATAACCGCGCATCAGTGTGCGCCCGAAGTTTGTTGTCAAAGAGCGCACTCACCTTGTACATGAGTTAGGCAATTTGGGTCTGTTGAAATATTTAATATCCTTATTTTTACATAATATATCTTTTTTTTTGCATAGAAACTACTACGTATATTGTATGTGGGGGAAATATGTACTATTCTGGAATTATTGCAAAATATGATAGAATACTTTTTTGCCTGGAAACATTTAACAGAGTATCCGATAACTCCTGAAACTTTGTCAAAACGTCAAAGAAAAAGGAAATAAAGGTTCATAGCGAAGCATTAATAGAATGTGATGAAAAGCAGCATTCAGCTTGGTAATACCTTCTTGACTACATGCAATATGACTTTTTTTTTTATACACAAAATGTTGCTTTTGAAGTACATATATTTATGTAGCATGTTATCAACAAAATCTGTTATAATATTATTCCTCTTTGTAATATTTTTTAACTTTTAAAAGTTCAAAAAAGTAGGTGGATAGTTGCAAACGTTATTGTAACAAAAAAAAAGTATTTATATTAGTTTGGAATTGATATTGAGTCGATCAAATGGCGATGTCACTATGAATGCTTGCCCTGCCAAACACAGTTATCCCTCCTGTAATTTTTCGGCACTTATTTTTTAAAGCTCTTAAATAAAAAAGATTGATATGCCGACATTTCATTTTTTCTAGTACATGGTCCCCTTGCGGACAAAAAAGTTGTTTCGTAGGCAGGGAAAGGTTGCACACAAAATGATAACGTGCCGTCTTTTGTATTTCATAACATGTAACACTTGTTTTTAAAGCATTTTTGAAATACTAAATCGTATCCCGCTGGAGTTACTCAATCAAATTAACTAAACAAATTCGTAAACTAAGTTCATAAATTGACAACTCAAATTATTGCTCTAATTTACGTGATAAGTATAAAATGTAATATTACTTTTTATAGAATGGTTTATTTTCAGTTTAAATTAATAGCTCGTACTATTAAAAAGAAAACCATAAAAACCACAGTAAATCCTCATTGGGTGCAAATTGAATATGAAAAATTATATATTTGTTATTAATTTCAAATCAATTTCAATCATTGTACATATATGACGTCATTGAGCAAATAAACCAAAACAGTATTTTGAAGGATAAGGAAAATTCACAAACGGATTGAATTTTTGTTTTTTCCAAAATGAGTTAGATGTAACTTTTACATATTTTTATTATGCATGATAACAAATCGTTATATTTTTTGGTTATTGTTCATACATGGATATTATTACAGCATTATCATTAAAAATACTTTTTGTCGATACATATGTTACGTGATGAAATCAATTTAAAATTGCTAACAAGTGAACAATTTTTTACAATGAATTATCAAAAATAAAATAAAGTTAATTATAATCTTACAATTCATTGTAAGAAATTGTTCACGAGTTAGCAATTTTAAATTGATTTCCTCACGTAACATATGTATCGACAAAAAGTAATTTAATGATAATCTCCACAAAATTGTTGCAATAATACAAAGTATCATAATAAGTGTTTTAGCATATTTAATCTATAAAAGGCTTTTTTATTTTAAATTAACAGACGAGAATACCTGCAAAAAATGTTTCTATTTCATAGCCTTAGAGGCGAAAATCTTTTCCATTTTTAACCATGTAACGAGTTCCCCTCGCCAAAAAAATTAAACCATTCATTAAAAAAAGGAAGTTACTAAATTATATCTTCAGCGAGCGTACAAACCACATCTGAGATGTGGTCATATAACAAGGGGTATACTCAAACCTATGAATAAAGTAATAAAACGCACTTGTTAGCAAAGAATATGTTCTTCGCTTCATGATAACTTTTTTTCCTGCAAGAATGTAGATAAATTTATATATTTTTATTCCTTTTGGAGAATTCCCATTGTTTTGATTGAATTAACAAAGTGGATGCTAAGTAATTAGATAAATAAATTTTAGGGTAGTTCATCACCCCCCTGGCGGACACAAATTGATCACGGTGTAATGATTTCATCTCTTTGTTTTAGTGCTTTGATAACACTGAGAGACATCATTTCAGCTGATGTTCAATAAGAGAAAGAATAAAGAAGCAGTTAAGTGAAAGAAAATGACTAATATAACTATTTAAAACAACAAATTTTGCAACAACAAAAAATGCTAATTTTTAGTTATTAATTTTGTCACTCCGCTCAAATTGTGAGTTGATTTTTAAATTTAAAAAAAAAACCCCGAGTCGACTCCATATTTTCTTGAGTTGTTCATTCAATTTATAAACACTCAAGTGAAGGATGGAAATAACTGATACTGATAGGTCTTCAACCTATATAAAACCACCTAATTGTATGAAAAAAATCGCAGATATATGAGAAAAAAAGAGAAAATAATGACTTTTTTCTTTTGAAGCTTACACATTTCTCAAATATTGTATCCGACCTTAGTGGCAAAGTGTTTAAAGAGAGTTGAAACAAATGAGTAGAAGTTGAATTCAGTACGGTCTATATTCAAATGAAGAATAAATATATTGTATCCATAAAAACTAAAGACACAACATTTATCTTCATTTATTAATTTTATTTAACATATTTATAATTTTCTATAATGACTTTGATTTTCAATGGGCCAAGTAATGAGAGATGTATATTTAGAAATCAACTAACACTGTTTTTATAAACCAATAACGATAATTTGAGGATAAAAAATGGATAGCCAATGAATTGTCCGATCACATTGATTAATTTAACCTTTTCAAATCCTGGTAAAAATATCCACATAAAACTTATAAATGGCATCTTTGACCATTTCTATAATTTTAATCAGCACTATAGATTTTTATTGAGATTTGAAAAAAAGGCATCTTATAATTTTAGTCCTTAGGAACGAAATTGGCTTTTCCATCATCATATTTAGTGGAACAGGCGTTCAGTTTAGTTGCCTTCCTTCTTTTAACATAGAAACCGACTTGGAATTACCGAACCCCACGATCTACGTCTTATTATTAAGGGGTTCCAACCTGATGTGAAGGGACTATTATCTAAAGGTCAAGTACACACATCTCATTAGCAGTAGTTTTGAATAAACCAATTAAATTGGTTAATTTATACTTGAAAAAAAAATATTTTGTACTTAATATTGTTGTTTTCATTTTGAAACTAAAACTCACATGTTTTCATAGGTGGATTGGGGGGGGGGGGTGAGTTAGGAGTTCATATGGAAGCCTAGGAGGATCCAATCTGATTTTTTTTTGAAAAGTCTTCATCTAAAACTTCCTCAAATTGAACAATTTAATAGATATAACTGATATATTGGTCAAACTTTAATATTTCATAACTCTAATGAGTTGTTATTCCATTTTTTTTAAAATTGACTCATGATTTCATTTTCAAACTTGTAAAAGATTAAAAAAAAAAATTAAATTATAATTGATATTATACATATTTTCCTTTTCCACCTATAAGCATATAAGTAGGTATCAAAAATATGCGTATTTATCCTTACTGACAGAGCTCACTAAACAGTATCTCAATTTTCCTTATTGGAGTAAAATTTATGGATGTACTACCAAAAAATAATAAAAAACAACTGAGACCTCATAGAAACATTAAACAGATTAAATTTTACTGAAGCATGTTCAATCTGTTTATCTCTATCATATATTTAATATATGATAGAGATAAAAAATAATGTATTATGCATAGATAAGTCTCATCATAATCCTGTCAAGGTTACTACAAACACATCAAGTCCCAATATATGGAGCAAAAACCTATGATAAAACTATATAGTTATATATATATATAAATATTCATAAATTGCATAAAAAATTGCGGGTATAGGTAATTATGATCATTTATATTGCTCTCATGTATTTAACAGAATAATTCAAGCGTGTTTCTTATTTTGCAAACTAAAATTCATTAAGAATATCCATCTTTTTTTTTTTAAATTGTTTGAATCAATTTAGAGATTATAATCTGTGAGTAATTTCCCCTACAAGTTGAATAGGATTTGTCCAATGATGCAACAATTTAAAAAATTGCGACCATTTTTAACAAATTTTCTCACAATAATTTGTACATATTTTTCAAGGTTCAATTAATTTATGTATAGGGAAAAACTCAGTTCTTGTCAGATTCTTTTTACTTGATTATGGCAGATAGTATTTAATATATGGCCCATATAGTACTCATTCTAAAACAATCGGATACGTTTCCAGACAATACATCTATAATTACATTTGAACAAATACTAGACTTGAAATGACCTTGAAAGAAATCTTGAAGTGAGCGCAATACTAATATTCAAGGACTTGGAGTTGTATGCAAAGGCTTGAAGCTCTACTTGTTCTTGTAATAAAAAGAAACTTTCTCCCACCTTTGCTGTACCTTAAAATTCGATTTTCTTTGAAGAAAAACAGCCTGTCATTATACAAATACAAAACAATTAAGAAGAATAAAACAACGACGAGAACAATTGCAACAATTTGAAATATTTACTCAAATTTCTCGTCAATGAAGTTTAATGAATTATATCAACTGATAGCAAAAGAATCACAAACTCAAAGGATACATGTAAGTTATAGCAAAAACCCATATAAAAGCGGACTAAAAATTATTACAAAAGTAGTGATTACCCAAAAAAATTCCTTAAACCACTTAAAATCAGATTTTATCCTTTATCTCTAAGAAAAGTTGAGAAAATATTCTTGTCAATATGATCATTATTATATTCCCTACTGTCTCCCCTATATTTTAAGTTTTACATACATATATTTACAGAATATATGTATTATGAGTATACAAATATTACTTCTAAGTAATCAAAAGAGCTTACTATTGAAAGAACTATTATTATTTTTTATCCAAGAATGAACTCCAACATGCAATACGTCCATTGTCACACTCCAACAATGCTTAAACTTATCCTTTTTCATGTCAAATAGAAATTTTTACCACAACAGAAAAATAACTCAGCCTTTTGCCCAAAAATATCAAAAAATGATTAAAAATATCATGTTGTTCATACATAGAGAAAAATATAATATATATAAATATCAAATAGGGAACAAACATTTGTTCATTTTCTATCAAAAATGTATCATAATTGATTTTGTAAATAAGAGTCTAACTTGATTTGTCAATTAGATATATTACAATGCAAAGTAAAAATAAACATTGGCTTAAAAGTAATTTCGTATTTTTTTTAAGAGAGAAGAAACAAGGAACTTTTAGTTCTTTAAGAGCATAGATTCAAATTATAATTGGTTCAGTTCAAGTAAAGATGAGGGTACTAAAATACTAAGCACAAACTTACCCCACTAACTTGACAACATTTACTATACATTTTTTGGCTGCTGTCGATATTTTTACTACTCCTACTTCTAATTAGTGATATAAATGTTTATTTTATGAAAAAAATTGAAATATTTAGTAACTATTTAATCAATAAAGAGTATAACAATTGAAATGAACGACATAATTTCTGTCAAAAAAAATTATATCTTTGTTTACAGGAAAAGGTTGAGAATATACAGTGAAACACACTTTCAGTGAATTTCTTGTATAACTTTTGTTATCTTTGCTACAGATTGGTTTTTTGTCTCGACTCCTCAAATATATGGTTTTGTCTTGCTCTCATAGTCTAGGCCCAGATCAAAATAAAAGTTCAATTGAAATTTTCCTTTCTACAAAAAAATAACAAAATTAATTTTTTCCTCTTGGTGTCAACTTTGTCTATATTCAGATAAGGTGGTTTTAATTAAACAAAAGTATTTTAGCCTATAGACAGGTACTAGTCAAACACTAAACAAGGGAAAATGAAAAACGGTTGGTACGATTGTTCTTTTTTTAAATTATGTCAGTCCTTTGTTGCATTCCCAAGCATTCATCAAGTTGTCAGAACTACCATGTCGATTTTCACTTTCCTTTTTTCTTCATATATTGGCAGTCCATAATATTTACAGCTCTATCTAGAGATAAAACTTTTTCGAACACAAGGAGAATTATAAATGTATCATATCTTTATTATATATTTTTAAGAAAATCTATAAAAATGTAGGAAAAAAGGTTTTAATTATATTTCTTGAGAGAGATCTTTCTCCTTGAGTGGTCTATTAGAAAGGAACATACATTTAAAAAAAGAGTGCCAACTATTTTTCTTTTTCTATTCGTAAAATTGTAATTTTTATCTACTAAAATCCCGTCTCTACCCATTATTCCTCTTTTTATATATTTATGCGTGTTCAAGCGGAAAGTGTATGGGATACATAAGACGCATTGCTACTATATATATATTTATATATACCTACATAGATTGATGAGGGACTGATAATTAGAGAAGGTGAAAAAAATCCTTGTCTGGCGAATGTTTAAAACTTCGGAATTATATCAGTTGGCAAGATGTATTTATTGTTATACACTTTTTTTTTTTGGATTATCATGACTCATGAGATAAATTAATGAATTTAATATATAGAAAAATATTATCCTTTGTTACGAAAAATCCTTTAAATTACATATGAATATTTTAAAGAATGACTTCTTTATTTCGTTTATATAACAGTATACTTCGTGGTTTAATCTAAAAGCTCTGCCTTGGGCAAACTGGCTCATAAAAAATGAAAAGTTCCAAGAGCAACTGAAAAAGAAACTTTCAGCTAATTTCTACCCTAATTTTACGTGTAAAAAACTTTTAAGAATCACTAGCTGGTATGAGTCGAAAGTGGAAAAAAATTGATAGGCTTCGTAAAGACGTTGAAGAAATCATGAAAGAGGATTCGCTGTTTGCACGTGATATCACTACGGAAACTCTCAATACTCATGGAGTGACCGAAGTCGTCGAGGAAGAAATGGAAAGAAAGTTCGAAGTGGAAAGAAACCCTCACAAAAGACTTCAAAATTTAGATGTTAAAAAGTACTCTTTTGGAAAGAAAATAGTGAAGACTAAAAGAAATGATGAAGTTATATCGGATTCAGAGGCAACTTTGAATATCTTCCACAACACCTATCAGGAGGTCCTTGGAAGTTCAAGGACGAATTTTCCTCGACCAGTAAAAAATACTACATTGTCTATTTTTACTAAAGCTAGATAAAGCTACTGGTCCTGACAATATAAAAGAGAAAATTTTTACTCTATACCCTGAGGAGACTATTCCTTACTTATTAAGGTTTGGTGCAAAAATGGAAAAAAGAGGATCTCTTCCAGCTGCTCTAACTCGAGGTCGAATCTCCCTCATTCCTAAAAAAGGTGATGGGACGTCAATAAGTCACTGGAGATCATTAACCATTCTCAATGAATCCTATAGAATCATTGCGGGAGTACTTGCAAAACAAATAGAACCAATTCTGAATAAAAGATTGGGAATTGAGCAAAAAGGATTCCTTAAAAAGCGAAATATAGCGGACATATCAAGGAATATTAGTGCATCAATTAGCTCTATCAAGAACAGAGGAAAATTTGGTGCTACTATTTTAATAGATTTTGCCAATTATAAAAGCAGTGAAAAAGTATCTCCCAAGGCGCTGTTTTAATCCAATTCGGGCTCTCTTATTTAATGGCTTTTCAAAAATTACCATCGACGGTTTTCAAAGTGACCCTATTATCCTAAGCAAAAGTTGCAAGCAGGGGTGTCTAGTGTCTCCTTTACTCTTTGTGGCTGCAATGGAGTAACTTAATACTTTAATGAACCGTAAGTATAGAGGTTTTGGTGTACAACTTGGTCTAGAAAGGCATCTCATCGATCTGTATGCTGACGATGTAACCCTGACGATAGAAGGCAACTCAGAAAAACAGTTAATCAAACGCTTGGAAGTTATTCTTAACTTCTTTAACAGATTTTTTAGATGGAAATAAACAAAGATAAGACGTCCATTCTTCCCATAGGTTGCTGGACACCTTCGGAGCATATGGACATCAGGGGATGCAGGGTGGTAAAGTCGGTAAGAATACTGGGGGTGGAGTGGGAAAGTGACGGACCCTCCCTTTCTAATTTTGAAAAACTCCATTCTCAAGCAATTAGGTGGTGTCAGGCGTGGAGGGAATTTAACTTGCAAAAAAGAATAGATCTGTATAATACAAAGCTTATTGCTCATATGAACTATATGTCAACTGCCTCGCCAACGATTGGAGAACGTCTCATGGGGGTATAGAAGTGTTGGCTGAACACATTATTCAGTCGTCTTTACATTCCTGCCTTGGAAAGACGACAATCTCACCTTGGAGGTGGACTGGTACTCCTTAGTAGAATTGTACCCAAAATATATAAAAAAATATTTAAGGAAATATCAGCAGCACCTCCGGGCGAATGGAGAGGTTACATATCTACCTCTAATATTTATATGACTTTTTTGTTTGAAACGGACTTTTCAAACGATGGAGTGACTCAATTCTCCGATGAATAGGCAGCTTCACAGAGATTGCAACAGCACAATAGACATCATTCGCCAAAACGCAAACAGAAAGCCGTTCTTCAGAAACTTACAACATTTACGACCTGAAGAATCAGAAAAAATAGCTCTTCGAGAAGGCATTTTTACTTTTTGTGATTTACGAAGCAACTCCATTTTCAAGACTGGAAGGTTTTTCTATCCTCTACAGAGAGGAGCGAAACAATATATGCCTCTTACTCCCTGGTTCTTAAAATTAACTGACAAAGAAAATCAATCAAGCGTTGCCTGTTCTGCGGCAGAAAAACACTTAAAAAAATTAAAATTACCACTTGAGTGGAAAAACAGAATCATGAGGTCCATGATGGGCATTAATGACGGACGAAAATTTACTTGCCAATTACAAATATCGGCGAATATTATTACATTCTCCAGGCATTGCAAGAATTGTGGTCGCTTCTATAATGACATTAAACACGCCTTTTGTCCGGCCCTTAATATCGTTAAGGAATATTTACAAGTGAACTCTGCACACAAAAATGATTTAAAAACGAATATTTTCAAGGATACATTCTGTTTGGTATACTAGCAAATCAAAATAAATGCAAAGCTGAGAAACTTTCGATTAGTGTTGCATTAAGAAACTGTAAGGCTTATATTGCTAAACTAATTTCGGAAGACAAGTTGATACAAGAACAAAGGCTGAGAGCCATCATGATTGGAGCTGCAGCCAGATACTCAGCATTAACTGTTAAGATCCCCAAGTTACAGAGCCAAGGATAGAATCATGCAGGTGAGGTGGTCAAATACGTTCCATCTCTCTCGCCTGTCTTTGCAAAGTCGCTTGAACTAATCATCAAACAGTACAAGAAGTACAAGAATAATACAACGGACTGATTTCATTTTTCATCTTTCGATGTTTTTATTGGGCCTCGTTGTTGTTGTGTGTTTTTAAGTCGAATTTTAAAGAGTATTGTTAGTATTTTATTGATTATGTGTTTTAATTTTTTGTTTAATGGGCTTAGAGTGTTGAGGTCTCAAAAAGGAAATTAACTTTAAACTAAAATATTTATTTATGTTTTTTTATGAAACGCAAATTTCCTTTTAGATACATATACATCATTTAAATTTGTATGTATTATTTTATCAAATAAAGACCTTGCTGTTGGGAAAAAAAAACTTATTCTTTTCTTTTCTCATTTAAGATCCGGTTAAATATCAGCTGAAATGATGTCAGGATTATCCGGGTTTTTTCTCACATTTCAAGCATGATTTTTACAGACACACACATCGGGAATGATTTTTTTTTCACATCTCTTCCGAAATTTAGAGATACTTTGGAATAAAATATCACCTACCTTTTATCTAAATTATATAGACTTAAACTACAATTTACGATATTTATTCACATGAATTTAATATATGTACATTCATTAAATATTATTACATTAATAGATATTAGATAATTGATATATTTATCATCGACACAAATTAAAATTGTACTGTCCTTACATGGAATTTGTCACATTGAAAAAGAAAATGAAATGAGTTCATGTAAACAAAATTTTAATTGTAGCATGTAGAATACACATTAAAAACACTCAAACCAAATTCATTGGTAATGATTAAAGTAAAAGTAGTGATAACATATAAAAAATATACCTTTATTATTTTTTAAACGTAGAGAATGAATAAAAAGTAAAAATAGAAAATTGTACATCAACTTATACAAGGATTATGCTACAGATATATGCTACCTATTTACATAGGTCAAGTCTTTAGTTTAAACATCATAGCTCTTCATTTCCATTCGACAATGATTGGATAACTGCTCACTGGATCCCCTGTCCTCTTCAACAACTTCAATATGAACGTTGTTTGGCTCTATTAGAGCCTGATGTGTTTCTTTTTTTTTAGTCTTTGCTGAATCAGATTCTGTAATGGAATTGTTCTCTTTGCAGGGTTTGTTCTTTTGAAGTATTCGAAGAGAGACACAACAAGTCTTGATTCTATTAAAATAGGTGAATAAAATATTTTTAAATACTGCTTTGAACTTTGGATCCTTGTGTACATAGATTGCTATGTTTGAACTGGAGTTGAGAATGAGGAGCCAGTGACTTAATTTTGTGAGAAATTGGACCCATGGGGGCCAATTTTCTTCGGGGGAAATAACAGACTCCCATATTTCATAGAGAGTGACGATAAACTTAACTGAATGGCAAATGAGAAAAAATACGACGACAGAGACGAGCATGGACGTCACCGTTATGTTTCTTTGTTGTCGTTTTGTCATTCTTGCTCTCTTTTTATTGGCTTCATTCACTGCCCGTACGACCAACACATTGAAAATAATCATAACAATGCTTGGAAAAAGTCCCATAAACACAAAATTAGCAATGAGAATGTACCATTGAATGTAGAGTGGGTCCCTCCTCAATGGAGTTTGTTCTACAATAAACATTGTTACATTGTTAGTTGAATCTATCTTCAATTCAGGTCGGAATTCAAAGAATCGTGTGATGTTATAAACAACGCTGAAAATTGCTGTGCCACAAATTAAACACCAGGAAGTTTTCTGCTCTGATCTTCCACAACATCCTAATAATGCTGGCCGACAAATTGCAATGTAACGATCGAAGCAAGTTATTACCGTTGTGTATACAGATGCAGTCATAGCTATTTGGGCTGTTGGGAGGAAAAATGGGACAGTATGAGGGTATATGAACTGTGCATAGGTGTCACTGAAGCATCTGTAATTAGAAAATAAAATATGTGATAATATCTAAGCTAAAGAAGTTGAAGGAGTTTTGGTCTACAGGCTAGAAAAGAGCTAATTGGTTCCTATGAAAAATACTGCTTATATAAGTTAATTTTGTAAAGACGTGAGACACACGATAAATAATAAAATTTTGTATCTCCAAAAAATTACATGTATCATCCTAATAAATTTATGTACTCGTAATTTATTTACAATTTTAGATACCAGATTAGATCATTGAATAATTACCCCGTAATTAACTAAATTTTGATAGCTGAGAATTTAAAATATTAAAATAATTGAAGTTTATTCAAAGGAACAGAAATTTGTGCTAAACGAGGACATCACAAAATTGCTTATCCTCATCTTAAGAACAAACAAGCTAAAATTTGACATTTTTATCATAAATTTGTTTCTATATTTATGTACGTAACATTATCAAACTTTTTATTATTAGTAGTAATTTAAATGATACGCCTTTGGGTCTTTATATATTAGTATACAGAGCTGGTGAGAGAAAATGCATTTGATCAGTTATGATTGCTTAAAAAACTTCAATATTTACTTAATATAGTGTCGATAAATATTTTAAGTGACTCAGTTCTAACTAGAAATACACTCCTAGAAAACTGTAACGAAAGGAGGAAGAAAATCTGCTTTCATATCCGCACCACCATCTATTGATTTTATTTTTTTTTTAAGAAAAAATTTTCTTTTTAAAAGACTAATGGAAACAGATAATATGTATTCAACAAAATATGTTTGTATAAGTATCTGAGTTATTTTTAATACCATAACTACATACATATAAAACATAGCTAAATGTTGGTACGTTTCGATTAAAAATATAAAGTTGTATATTTCCAGCATTGTGTCACTATTTTGTTGTTACAAGAATAAGGTACTATTATTGTACTAAATGATATGAAATAACAATCGTGTTTTATGTCTGCTGAATTGTCTTCTTTTTTTACATAATTATTTACTTAAAAAATAACTTTCTTTTTTTTTTTTTTATTGTTAAATCCACAATAATTCCAGGTAATATTGTTAAAATTAATGACCCATAAAAGAAAAAAGTCATAAATGAATTATATAAATGTACAAAATGTCGAAAAGAAAAGTTGTTTGTAAAAATATTCATTTTAACTCATTTAACAAAAAAATCGTTTTGTTAATATTTTGAATTAGTTTTGAGACCATTTTCGAGGATGAAATATAGAAACGTGATCTATTGGGTTCGAGACATCTATCATTGCCTTCTCTGGTCCCATTTCAGCTCTAAAGGCCGAGACATAAAAAAAAAAGGCTGTTCAAGTTTGTTGATATTTATTTCTGCTACGTCATAATCATAAACTACTCCGGGCTCAGACTTAGAACTGTACATTTTTTTAATTTTAAGATGAATAAAAGATTTTTGAGGGTAGCATAGTTCTTCTTCTTCTTTTGTTGGTATTCCTTCATTCTCCTCTACGGAAAGTGAAATATTATTATAGATTAATGCAGGTATCTTATTTTTGTCTGAAGCAGAGGACTAATGGCTGAAAGTAATGACGATTTATAATGGATAAATCAACATGCGTACGTTTTTCTTTCAAGGTAGCGTTCTTTTAGGTAGAATATTGCATGATGTATTTCTTGTAAATGCTATAATTTGCAGGTTTTTTTTGAAAATTCATAGAAAATTTAGAGCTCAAAAATTCAGGATGTCTCAAAATCTTGATGGATGAGCTGCTTTTACTAAGTGATTGGAGCGATTACTCTAGGGTTTTTTTTAGACTATATTTACTGGGTTTTGGTGGGCTAATGAATCATAATTTTTTTACTAGATGATTGGTATCACCTTTTAAAAATCCATATCGGCAGGGCACACATTTAATGTTTGAATTAGCAGGGTCCTCGTAAACAACTCAAAAGTGAAGAAAAGGAGGTCAGCTTTGAAAAAAAATAGAAATTTAATTCCCTCTCCAATGTGCCAGAGCAATGTCTTTTTAAACATCTAATCTCATCACAAACGAGTACATAAAAGGAGACTGTTTTAAAATATTTATTGATTGGAAGGACTTAGAACCAAAGAAATTATTATAGGTTAAGAGGTGCAAACGACAAAAACAATGGAATTTTTCTCATATTTTGTCCCTCCATATATTTAACTACATACACTTATTGCAATAAATTAGTGATTGAGTTCCTCATTAATTTTGAGGGGCTTTCTTAGGTTTATAATTGATTTTCTTTGTCTTTAAAAACTTTCCACTCAATTGATAAAATATGTCAAGTATGATGCTAATGTTTGGTCTTATTAAAGACCCACTCATTGCCAATAACTTTATAATTCTTCCTTCAATTACATACACACTTATTATCTCCTTATTTTTCAAGATTTAATCCGTTAAATATATTTGTGAAAATAACGTACAAAAAGTTATACAAATGTCTTACTCTAGGATAATTCTACGTATTGTATCCAAAAAACGAACAAAAAAAACTACAAAAACCGTCATTCGTACAAACAATGCTGAAATGTATATCATATGTCAAACATACATTGAAGACTTAAATGTTTTACATAAAACATGTTTGTTATTTGGAATTGAAACTATGTTTTTACTATGGTTGATCATATGAATACTTTTTGAGTTTTAGATTCCATTTAAAGCCTCACCTTCATTCTCATACGAATATATATTTAACAAGATGTTTATTTCATTTAAAAAAAAACTAAGTCAACACATATTTATCACGCATATCTTGGTACTAAATCTTAATATGCAACGTTGTATATATATATATATATATATATATATATATATATATATATATATTATAATAGAAAACAAAGACTTTTTTCAATAGATTTTTTGGAGATTTGCTTTCTTATATAATTTTATTTGAATTAGTAAAATAATGAATGATTTCATTGCAACTATTGATTGCAAAATATATATCCACAGATATAAAATGTCTTTCATATCCTTCATTGCTTTTTCACACTCAAAGTCAATCCATATTTGAAATTAAATCATGTTTAGTTTCTCCTACTATTTTATTTGTAACCTTAATTTCTTTTCTGACATTCTCGTAAAATATTACAAAATCCTTTTCTATCTGTTATTATGTGTGGCTTTTGAGAGTTTGACTCCTGTTTTTTTTTTGTTATTACTTATTTGAAAAGGTGGTTTTTGTATTTATAGAAGATAAAAAAACTATTTCAATGGATAAGATACAGAATGCTTTTACTGGAACATCGATTTGCCAAATAAAGGATTTTTCAATAATGATGACGCATTTTTATTTCATTTGGGACGGCGAACTACGTCGTATTTTGTTTTTGTTCTGTTTACATTTATACTCATAAATGCTTACAAATCATCATCATGGAGCAGTACAATATGTAGCAGTATTTGCAAATTATCCAAATTTAATAGAAACATTCACGTTCTATCGTGGCAACTTTAAAAGGCATGTGGCAAATTTATTTTTGGCTTGATAGATTTGTTAATATGCAAAATATGTGTAATTGGTCAAGCAAAAACACACATGAGCTTACCGAGACACCATAGCATCATGAAAAACTTACTATTTGGTGTGGATTTCATGCCGGTGGTGCTATTGGACCATACTTTTTTGTTGATGATAATAATCGCGTTGCATAACTGTAAATGGAAATCGATATAAAGCCATGATAATAGATTATTTTTGGCCCCAATTGGATGGTATGGACTTAAATGACATAAAATTTCAACAAGACTTGCCACACATCAAACAATACAATCGATTTATTGATGCAAGGTCAGTATTTAGGGGAAAGCGTTTATATAGAAAAGCATACCAGTTTTCAAAGATTGTCAGTATGCTCCTGCTAGCATAAGTATTTTTCTTAGATTGTATCTGCCAGCCTTATTTTCTAGTGACTACAAAATGGAAACATACACGTTATCCGAATTCATTATTCAAACAAAACACTAACCAAATAACTCTCAATCTGAGATTTTACTAAACTTTTAATTTAGAAGGCCGTACATTCAATATACGTTTATAAAAAACGTTCATCATTACAAAATGAACATTCATGTTCCATTATTTCACAACTTTTGCTTTTATGTCAGCAGCCTTTTTACTATATGAAATTTTAGTCAAATATTTATATATTTTACTATACATTTATAGAATCTTTATTTTATTATATGAAATCCCTGATAAAAATATCAACTACTTAATCAATAGTCTAATATAATTTTCCCTATTGAAGTGATATTTTGTAATTCAAACTTTAAAAGGCACTTTGCTGATATTTTGGACAGTGACTATGTAGAAATTTCTCATTTGCATATTTTGGCTGCAGCTACTAATTTCTTAATTTCTCACGTTTTAATGTTTTAGTACCAATTTTTTTTTTCACAATAAAAATTAATTGAATAGATATATATATATATATATACTTTATGTCTATTTTTCAAAAAAAAATTTTGAAAAAATATAAATAAAAAGTATTTCATGCTGAGAAACTTTTATAAAAACTACTACATTTTTTGTATCATTGTAATCTTATACAATGATACAAAAGTTTACGTAATTTATGCTATGACAAATTTGCTTTAATTCTTTTTCAAAGAAGGATTGCAAAATCAACTGAAATCTTCTGAGCAATACTACTTTTATAGCTCTACCGTGTGTCCTTAATTTCTAGTGAATTTTTGATCAAAATTGAATGAAAATTTAGACATATTTCTTTTTTTATAGAGCGCTTGACATCTCATTTAAAAGCTGTGAGTCTCAGCTTTTGGATGTACTCCTTATTATTCCATTTCATGTAATATTCAAAGAGTTAGTTAAGTACAAGCGTTTTGACCAACTTTGGGTCTAATTCCATTCCCTAGGCCCCCAGGAGTCCCCCTCAGGTCAAAACAAAGACTGAAATTGGAATTTGCATAACAACACTAGTCAATAATTATTTTTTAATGCACAAAATGAGTATTCTTCTAGGCTTAAATAAAAGTTGAACTTTGAAAATGGTCCAAAAAAGCTCAAAAAGTAAAATCCGATTTCTCGAGAACCGTCGGACTCTAAAAAAAATTACATATTTGTAATCAGCGTGCAAAACTGATTAACTCTTATTATACTCATACTCCTTAATATTTTTAACATTTCAAATTTGTTGACCTGTGTAATTAATGTTATGTACTGGAAGTTTAATCAATTTTGCTGTGAAATATAGTTCCTTTCTAACGTGGACTGTTCTAACGCAATTTCCTATCTTAAATATATTAACTAATAAAAATCTATTATATTTTAATGCTGTTTTATTATTTATATTGTTTGTTTATAGTGAGTGAGCTTAAGAAGAAGATAAGTTAAGTAACAATAAAATATTTCAATGGAGAAAAATTATCTCAGAATTGTTGTAAAATCAAAATATGGCGTGGATTGAATGTTTATTGTATTATTCATTTAACTCACGTATTAACATACAAATTGGATACTTACGGTATCGTAAAAATACAAGCAGAAGAGAGAATCAAGGTTAAATCAAAAACAGCTAACGCTATTAGAATTCTAGCAAAACTATCCCTTAATTGAATTTCCTTATTTCGAAGAACCACAATCGATAAGCTATTTCCCAATACTCCGATTGCTATTGTAACAGGCATGAAAAATAAGTCAATGATGGAGTCAAACATGGTTTCACCTTCTTCGCCCTCAGACTTCTGCAAAAAAAAACAAATATATTGAGTTAAAATGTATATATGTGAATGTATATTACATATCATGATGGACCCATTTTTTTTTGTTATCAAAAAAAAGAAGAAATTGTATTAATCTATTATTATACATAATTGGGACCTCTTAAAAAAAAGGCTTTAGCTTTTATTATAGAATAATAAGATAAAACAAAAGCCATTTTATCTTTTAAATGTCGTATCAAAAAATGAAAATCATCGGCCTTTTCTTCGTTATAAAGCACAAATATTTAATTTGCTTAAAATGCATTACAAGAGTGATGATATAATATTTAAACTAGGTAGAGGGAACTGAAGCCATTTTTTTTATGTTCGTACATTTATTGGGTCTGGGAGAAAATATAAAAGTTTAAATTTGAAATCTTAATATACCTTTAAATATAATAAATATATTTTTTTTTTTAAATTCAGATTCTAATTTCTTTAAAAACAAGTAAAATATTTATGTTTTTTATAAAATTATTTTTTTTATACAAATATAGAATTTTATTTTTTTTAAAGATACTTTTTTTTTAATCTTACTTTTTTTGAAGAGTGGACTCTAGGGCACTTACATCCAAACTTTCCCTGTATTACTGGGCTCAAAAGAACATGGTTTAGAAAGTATAATCATATTTTAAGAGATATACATAATATAATCATACTTGTAAGTATGGTGTTTCATAAACATAGTAAATCTGTACAGGGGATCAAATTGTATGTATGTATACACTACATCCAACGTTTTTCTTAAGCAAAAACGACACTTTGATATCGATAATTTTTTTTACACCTTGAGTGCCTTCTAGAAAAAAAGAAAAAAATATTTACTCGATAACATTTTTCAGAATGACTGTTTCTGGTATGGTATTATAAGACTCTGGTTGGAAAATCAATGAAGCACATGTTATATCGTTTTTAAAGCAATTTTACACCATTGTGCTAAGGATTTAACAAATTTAGCACTTTTAACATGATTATCATATATTTTCCTTGAAAATATGATTGTATCATTTTTCTTTTTTTTCTTCCTTTTGATATATTTATTTTGCTATAGAAATGAGTCCAATTTAAGTGGAAGTATTACATTTACCCAAAGGAAATCATTTGAAATACGATCCCAAATAACAGCTATCTACGTAAGAATGAAATAAGATCACCATTGAAAATATTCAAAATATTGCGATTCTTTAGACACAATATTTATTATTCTTTCAACATTCAAGTGCCTTGATATACCCTTTATGACTTGAAAAGGTAGGTATTTTTATACCTACTTACAAACATATATGGAATTTTATAGTAGTATGTACACTTCAGGTTCATTTTATTATGGAATAAAAGGTCTGTTATGACTCTGAGTATGTGGATATTTTATTATTGTCCTTAAATACATAGATATATCGCTTCATTGGTTTCCTAGAATTAGGATTTCTTTTGATATATATATTTTTTACAGATTCGGTGAATTGCTCTTTCAGTTAGATCATATATGATTTCAGGTATCTCTATTTATGTAAGTATATTGAAGGAGCTATTTTAATCGTAATATTGTTATTTACAGGGTGAGTGCACTCTTTGACAGCAAACTTCGGGCGCGCTGATGCGCGGTTATTAGAGTTAGGGTCTGATATCGACTGATAGGTAGGAATGTAAATCATATGCAATTCGGGCGTGTTATAAAAAAAGAAAGAGAAAATCAACCTGGCAACCCTGACAATTCAATGAATGTTGAGGGGGGAAGCAGCTTGAGCTGTCATAGCGTTTTACTGAGCTACAAGCTGCTATTTTCCTTTATATATGTATACAAATGAAAACATCAAACCACAAACATTACAATACGTTACTCGAGATTCATTATTATATTCACAAATATCATTAACTCCATTCTCCTCAATGAATGATATCCATTTTTTAATTTTTCCTTTGTTCCTCACCATGATATAATCTTTGCAGACTGTTCTTTTCTTGTAAAACATTATGTTGAGGTAAAGTTGATGTTACCTTCTTAAGGGAAAAAAAATGATAACAGCTTCGGAAAACAAAAAGACCTGTTTGAAGAGCCAACTCCACTTTTTTATCACACGCCCGAATTGCATATGATTTACATTGCTACTGATAGGCTTCTACAATCTACATATATCGGAACGTTCAAGAGCTGTGTAGAAGCGTGTCAGGCGATAATTTATGAATGATATAGATACACAATTTGATATCTAAATTTATTGTTCAACCATGCCAATAAAAATCCCATGTTTTTTTTTTCTTCATTTTCACAACAACAAAAAAATCTTATAAAAGCAATTTGACGTCTCATTAAATATTATAATACATAATAATCATTTGCCCCCTTGACAGAGCGTCAAATTTTAAACGTCAATTTATGAGCCTCAGTAGATTTAGAACAAACTTTGTTATTTCACCTTGGACCCTATTCCCCTTATACTTACCTACATATTTTTGAGTCCTACATTCCCAAAGAAACTAAGTGTCAAATTTATGCATGAAAATATTCCACTAAACCCAACGTTGATAGATTAACAATAATTAGTGGAAGTCAAAATACGATGGAATTTTTATGTTGGGACATGTGTCATTCATATTTAATGAATATACATATGTCTATAAAATAAACGTGACTTTAGCTCACGAGTTATCCTCAATACATAAAAAAAAGTATACACTTTTCATTACTTTTTTCTTTATTTTTTTTCTTCAGAATCTTAACGTGTCATTTTTTAAAGGCCTTTCTCATAAAAATCCCTAGAACCAAAAGAAAATGTATTAAACATTCACGTGAAATTTTTTTTAATCAAGTTTTGTTTTTATTATTAACCGCTTAATTGCTCAATCATGGTTTTCTTAAATACATATGTATTTTGTGGATTGATAATTTTATCATTTACTACTCCTTAGCGAATCTTATAACTAATAGGAAAGTGTCATATTATAAGTGTTTATTACCTTGATATTGTTATTACTTTTAAAAAATAATAACTTGATCAAAAAAAAAAATCATTCAAAATTTATCTGTTCATTTTTTTTTTTTTTTGTCAAAAATGAATTTATGCCGATTTTTAAATCTGTAAATAGTATCTATTCACTTATTTAACATTGACGCATTACTCAAGCCAACTCCTTTATACCCTAATATATATCACTCAATTTACGTCTTGTAGTTCAGAGTCGAACTGATTTCATGCATATATATACAATTAATTCACAAATTAATAAATGTTATTATATGTTTTTTAAATTACATAATATGTCATCAAAAATACAAGTAGGCTCTAACTTTTCAAAAGCAATTATAATAATAATTATTAGTATCAAATAAGAAGCTGTCATTGGCACAAACTATTATATATAGTATATGAAATAAAATGTACATATGTAGATTCTAATTTTTCCCTATCAAAGTAAATTTTTTTTTCTTCTTCATGTAAGATTTGATTATGTACATACATATGTACAAGTGTAGATGATAACACTTGATTCCTTTTATCCTCTTATGTAAAAATATTTTTTTACATCATACAAAAGGCTTTTACTAGTTATACATATAATTGTGTATATACAACAAAAATGTAGGTATGTATATTTGTTATATACAAAAACACACGGACCAGTAAATACTTAATCATGAATTATGCATCTAATATGTACTAGAGACATGCATCAAAAGGTTTTAATAAATGTAATGTCTACAATTTTTGTACATATACATTATTCATTTTATGTTTATATGTACATATATTGTACAATCCCTAAGAATATACTGAGTTGAAATCATTGAGGCATGCCCTTCATTTAAAAAAAAAGATATTTCTTATTTATTAATCTATTGGGTCTATCAAATGATAAAATATTTATTAACTTGCTTCAACCACTTCTAACGATGTCATTGACAAAAAAAAAAACAAAAAAAAAACTAAAGAATGACGTTGATCACAAACAGCAAATTCCATATATTTCTTTAACCGCTGTGCTTTAGCATCTACTAGTGTTTTGAATGTTGATTATTGCAGTACCACCATGAGTATTTAGGTTGATAACTTTGGAGATATAAAATATTTTTTTTACATTTATGTTACTGCATTTGAGATATACATGATAGAGCTCGATGCAAATTCGTTCCAGAAGGAGATTCGAGAAGGGGTGTAGTCGAGTTTCAAATCAAAGCCAAGCAGCAGGTGTGACCGAAGTACGAATTGACTTTTCTTTTCAAAAGTCAGATGAGTTGCGATGGATTCCAAAGTTTTTTTTCAAGGTCAGGTATTTTGCGTTTAGCTCTGAAAATGTCGAGTACTGAGTTGGTTGAGTTCCCGGGTTTGACTGTCGAAATGAAGATATTTGAGCCAGAATTATATTAATGGATGGATTTAAAAGTTGATTTTTGATCAAATGATATTAAATAATATGGATATTCCTTTGGATATCCCTGAAAAATCTCTATTTAGCTCTATGAAGATAAATAGTTCCTGTCCATGTCATTATTGTAAATGTATATAATATTGATATATGTATATAAATGTAATACTAAAGTTATTACTACATCGATAGTCGATAAAACCATCATACGCAATACAAATCTATTTATAAAGTGACGTGAAGTGTTGATTCATTTGAGTAATAAATAATAAACCACTTTCTCTAATGTGTTGGCTCAATTAATTACACCTTCAATAACAATAAGTTATCAATAAGTCTACATTTTAAAGAGTAAAAAAAATGCAATTAAGGGAGTTGGAAGATCAAAGGCAAAATAATGAATAAAAAGAAGGCAGCGATGAAAAAATCTCTCAAACGCTCCAATTCTCATAACATACTTGAAATATTTTCATTTCAAAGTATTTTTATAACTATGTATGTACATGCATACAAATCATTTCTTCATATTCTCCATTCCCATCTATTTGTTATTGAAAAAAAAAATTTATTTTTTTATAGAAAATTAATAATTGAATAAAGTAGTTTGGTATTAATTTAAAAATAAAAAGAGGTTTAATTGAGAGCAATAGAGCTTTAGGAATGGAAAAAGATTTGCTTTTTAATACCCAAACAGAAAATTAATCAATAATATAACATGTTAAGAAAAACAATAACTTTTTTGAAAATCTGTAAGAGTCAATGTCTATGTAATAGTAATAGTAATAGATATTACTCGCTAAATACGAATCTCAAATTAGTTTTCTACATTAAGTCTATTTTTTGTGTATTTTTATATTTGAATTTTTTGAGTTCGTACTTTTACGCTTTTTATACATATGTAAGTTTGAGCCATTATAATTAAAATAAATCATACACTCACCTGAAAATAAGCTTACTTTTTGAAAAATGGTATTGAAATTTCAGATTTGCCTTTATATTTTATTTAAAACGAAACTCTACTTCAGAGACTAAATAATATGAAGGTAAAAAAATTATATATTTCCAAGATTTTATTTAGAGATGAATACGATCCTAGAAAGTCATTTGTTTAAAAGGAAAAAAAAATATTTATATATTCGAAATCTAAGCAATTGATCTTTCCTTCACAAAACGAGAATTTGCTTCTTAAGGGTCTACTTCAGGGGTGTATAACATACAACCCGTGGGCCTGAATAAAAGACATAGATTAAATTAATTAATTAAATGCAACTCATGAATTATCCGCTATAGGCGCATGATATTTTGATTATTTATATCTAAATATGCTATAATTTTAATGGTTCAGCCCAATGCGTCTACCTAGGGGTCATATGTGGCCTGCGATGTCAAATGAGTTTGACACCCCTGGTCTACGTAGTTTCAGGATCAATATTAATTTAACTTAAATTTTAATGAAAGAAAAATAGCTCAAAGTTGATATATATATAATAAATTATGATTGATAATAAACACAAATTCTCAAGGCTGTACAAACTGTCGAGCAAACACAATAAGGAGCAAGAAAAAATTAATTGATATTTTCATAACAATAGTTTAAAATACCTTTGTTAAATTATTTTCGTTGGTTAGGTAATAAAAAAGGGGCACAAAGAGGGAGGGGAGGGTGGTTACGAATAAAAAAGATTAAGAAACAATGATTTGACTAGATATTTATTTATTTCTTTTTTAATAAATAGAATATCATTTTATGTATATAACAAAATTTTTAGAAAAATTAACAATGAGTCTAGTGTAACTATTTGACACAAATCTACTTATAAAAAGTATACAAAAAACTATAAAAGTTAAAATTAAAATTGCACAAAAAGGTAAATTTTATACAAAAAACAAACAAAGCAATTATAAATTTGCAATTAGCACATCAAATACTATTAGATCCAGATATGAAAGTTTTTTGTTGTTGTTGACTAATGTAACTATAGAAGAAAGGTTAAATAGGTTTTTGCATTCATTTTATGTAATTCTGCGATTATTTGCAACTTTTATATTAAACTTGAGGGGAAAAAAATATACCTATATTAGATTAAAAAAAAATTTCAAATTCATCCATTAATTAATCTATCTGTCAAAAGATTGAAAGCAAAATTGCAATAAGTATTAAAATTATACACAAATGTAACATCAATCATTCAAAAACTTGTGTGTTATGGAAATTGCAATTTTTGTTCTTTTGAAAATATTTAATTTGATAATTAATAACATATCGGTTTGTATCTGACTGAAGTACAAATTTATCTTACTCAGTTCTAAAATAGATGAAAATTATTTTTGTTAGATAGGCAATAAATCTAAAGAATGTTCCTGGTCAACAAATTTTGAGACTTAAGGAGTAAAGGATGTACTTATAAAGGAATAATTCAATACGGTTTCTATTGTATATTGTTGAAAGAAACGACTTGTGACTTCTTGATCATTTCGTCTCATTTACTAATTTAAAAACTATTGTTGAACATGAAAGATATTATAAAAAATAACTAAAAACTAAAAGTAATAACTTCAAATTATGATTATATATATGGATATTTACGATTAGTTGTTTCTAAAAATCAAACTTTACTACCAAAATACAATAAATGACACCCTCTGCATTGATTACTATGGCATAAAAGTCGTTTATTTTCTATATAAATATTCTTTATTTAAGGAAAGAAGGCAATGCAGCTTCTTCAATGTTTCAACTTCCTTTTGGGATAAATTATATATAACATATATGATTTTTTTTAGTCAAGTAAATGGTAACACTATATTTGATGATTCCACATTGAACTAAGATATAGGGTAGGTGAGAGTGTAAAGGGGGGGGGAACCCTCTGTCCTCATCTAAATATGTACTAAATTCCGTTCAGCCCTCGACAGCTGCAATGATCTATCCAGTGATGTATGGAGTATTCAATTATGAGAATTACTCGCATTTTAGTAATATTTAATTTACATTTATCAAAGTTATTATGAGTGTAAGAAAGACCCTATTTAGATATTAAATACATCACTACAATAAAGATTCCCAGGAATCACAATACAATTTCAAAATATAAACCATTGCCTCTCAAACCTCTTTTTCTTCTTTTCCAGGGTACATTAATGAGATATTCAAACCCATAGGACACACATCCCAACATAATTTTGGTCTTTTTACTAAAGGAAATGTTATAAAACATAGTAATTTAATTATATATGTTTGTTTTTCATATTCCAGATACTCACACCTATTGAGAACCACTTAGAAAAACTATGGACTTTCTTTGTTAAATATCAGAGCTACCTGTGTTGTATCTATAGTATGATGTATTTTAAATTAAATTTAGAATAAAGACCAATGTTTCAAATAGCACACAAACTGCTCTATGCATGTTTCTCTATAGAAGTATACGTATTTTATTCAATTTTATATTCAACTATGTCATTTAATGGACTTCCTACGAATCAAAGTGATTTTAAATTTCCTTTGTCATTAAAGAAACAACATGCAAATTATTTTAATTAGATGTCATTTAATACTTATACATTACAAAGTTTAACTTTTATTCATTGTTAGACGTTCTATAGACACGTTAAATAATAATAAAGTATAAACTATTGGTTCCTGACGAAAAAATTTTAATTATTATAATTTCTTTATCAAAATTAATTCTACTTTAGAACATTAATAATTATTGTACCTTATTGAATTTTATTATTTTTTATATTATTTTGTCTATTTTTTTTTCTAATATATTATAATTTAAAGATTTTGTTATTTTTTAATATAAAAATTCAAATTTTAATTGTTTGGTCTATATATGTTTATATTTAGTAAAAAATAAATTATGTTGGCAATATATATTCTTGATACATCCATTCATTATTTCTTATAAGATTTTATATATATATTTATAAATTTGTACACTTTATCATGAGAATATGATTTACAATACAAGCTTTTGTTATAAGCTTACACGCACAAATAAAAATGTACTCACACATATATGAGGCTTAATAAATCCTTTTGATGAAAACCCATTCAATGGTACAAAAATAAACTTCTTTAATAAAGCCTTCGACCATTATTGCATTGAATGACAAGGATTTTTTTTTCAATGTGTGTTTGGAAAGTGTTTTATTTTTGTTTTTTTTTGGTACAAAGTAAGTCAGTCGATTTTAGGAAGTTTCATACTAATAACTAAGCGGCCAAAGATGCCAATTATTAATAGTATGTTGTTCTCTTTAAAAAAATAGATTCAAACTTATTTAAATACAAAACGAAATTAATATGTAAAAAAAAATTAAATTATTTTTTTTAATTACAAAATCATTTCAACTCCTAAACTGGGCAATTCAGTTATTTTGTGAAAGTTTTTCACTCTTATTAATATTTTGTATTCTGATAACGTTTTTGTGGTATCACTTTTCACTAAATAATTATCCTTCTACTTCAAAATAGGTAGCTTTAAAATAGATATATCACTTTCTTATACCACAAATATAAATAAATATACTGAATAAGAAACGAAGCAAATTTATTTCATTATTTCATGGATTAAATTTGAAGGTTGAAAATTGCATTTCATAAAGTCTATAAAATGATGTCATTAGATTTATAACACAACTAAGAGTATCCAAAAAAGAATACAAATTTATTTTGTAAAGATTTTTTTTTCGTCATATATTTTTAAAAAAAAACTTACTGAAAAGCTATAGATGACTTATTTATGTACTTTTATTTTAAAGTCCTCATAATGAGTTTATTTATTAACAAGTAGTAGTTATCTAACGGATATTTTCATTTGCGTTGTCAATACACACAATATTCATACCTGCTAAGATATTGAAGAAAACCCCCACATTGTCCGGTTTGAAAATGTGGTTATCTTTAATTATTATGCAGTTCCCCATTAAACTAAATGGATGGCACTTAAAACATCATGATAAGGCTTGAAAGTTGAAGAAGTACGAACAAAACCCCCTTTATAAAGTTCTACTGATGTATGTATTATCGAATATTTGTGTCTTTATATTATCACCATTTTTCAAATATCCGCATCGCTTCTCCAAATTCACCATAATCACATTTTTATTAATTAAAAAAGCTACTAACTGACATCTTAAGCTTTGATAAAATTGTTTTTTGTTTTAATGAGGAGTTGTTTTTCTTTAGAAGTGAAATTTTAATTAAATTTATAATTTCTTTGAATATTTTATCCTTTATTCTATTTACTACTTTTGTTTTTATTCTAAATATGAATCCCTTTTAAAATTGGGTTGAAAAAGAAAGCTTCATATATGTATGAAGTTAATGATAATATCATACTGTACATATAATGGAGACTTTTACATACTATACATGCATATATGGAATCGAAGCCAGGTATTCTTGGCATATGTTTATAAAAGCACCTATACACATAATAATGGCTTATTTTAAGGAACATATATCCATTAACGATTAGAAAGCCGTTTTCGAGATACATACATACAAGTCTGACAAGGGTAAAGTAAAAAGTTATTATACATTTATAATGATTTTTTTTTCCTTTGACCAAAAGAAAAAACAACCTGCACAATAAAAAAATGCCTTTACAAAAGGTATACGACTCTTTTTTCCTCCTGTAATTAAGGCTGTCAAATGTTTGATCAATAGTTTTTCCTGGAACTAAATTCAGCTCCTTGTATATACGCATGTAAAATATCATGAATAAATAATTTCATAATAATGAGCTTGTAGATATGATTTTAAGTTTGTTAATGACAATCACCAAATGACTAGGATTTGAGGAATGACAACTCTACTATTGATTAGTTGTATACGATAGGCCAGTATGAGAGCTATACACATATGTACGTGGAATAAGTAGGATTATATATAAAAGTGGTATTTAATAAAAACGAAACTAAATTGATTTCTCCTCAACTTTCCTACTTTTTTGTACGTATAAATACATATATGTATAGTTTTACCAACGTGTGGTAGAACATGCCTATAAGTCATATATAATTTCGTACTCTAGTGACTAAAGAAAATTATCAGAATGCTATCTCAAATTTTGGATGTAATAGCAAACCTATTATACTCAATGGTCTTTATTCAGTGTAAAAGGAAATGTTGAGGGCATGTATGGCTACTGATACCCACTCTAGAATGAAGTTAATTGAATAATTTAATCTGTTCTCAAATGCTAAAGGAACAGATTTAGAAAAACTCAAACTTAGGATTTCCTCGTGGGTCTTTTTGAGAAAAGATATTTTGGTCTTTTTTAGGAATGACCTTCTTGAATGAAATAGATTAAGAGAAGGATATGACTATTAGCAATTTGATTCTAGAGATCAATTTCGGTTTGGAGCTCAATTTTTGAAGTTTTTAGTCTTTCTTCTTCCTGCTCAAAGTCTTTTTATTGGGTATGGTGACCCTTATTCACACAAAACGAATAACTATTGAAAAATAGTTGAGCATATATATCATTGAAAAAGTCATATAGAATATACGAATTGCTGCCAATCTTACTGACTCTCGTTCTGAAGTCCAAAATGAATTAACTTTGTCTTCAACAAACAAAAACATATGTACACATCAGTGTCCAAAGAGTTCTATGTCTTGTGATATTTTCAAAGATAAGTATACGTTATTTTATTTTATTTGACGCATTGACAAGGTTTTTTGTGCCATAAATATTCATAAATATGTTATGGAATAATTTAAATCTTTTAATACATCTAATGGCTATGCAAACCTTTTGCATAGTTTTTTTGTTTTTTATTGTTGGATATAGAATAAAAAGTTATGGCATTCATAATGAATTAATTCTGCATCAACTATCAGTCAAACAAAAATGAACAATTTTGTTTTCTTCATATGATTGACAGCTGTTACAATAAAAATATAATATGACTCTAGATCATCATTATTATCCATTTATCAACATACGTTTATAAATACAATGTACTAAAAATAATTTCCTTTGTAAACTTGTACCATATACTGAGTCTCATGCATATAAAATCAATATATGCCTATATTTAAAAAAAAAATGAGTCATTAATGTTTTTTTTCTTAGTATCAATTATTTGAAGAAATTCATTAGAAAGAGGAAAAATCTATATACGTCGTTATATATGTATGTACGTGTGTTATATGTGATCCAACAAATTTACATTCATACAGGGATTATGGTACATTTATTCAGAAGCTGGACCTTGATTCACTCAAATAATTCACTAATTAAAACCTCAATTCTATTTATTTTTTTCCACATGATATTTGTATTTGATTTTTTTTTACTCACAAGAAAAACAAGTTACTAAATATGTGTTTATTGACATCATTAGTCGTTTGATTCTTAAACAACTTAGTTGCATAGTTTTTCATATGTAGTAGAAATGTCAATCAAAGGATCTACCTCTTTCTTTATTAACAGTCTTTATTTAAGTCTCCATGGAAATGACTTGCGAGAAAGATTCAACATTGCCTTACTCGTAAAAAAACCATTTAATGAGATATTCAATGACTGGGTCTTGTGTCGTATGTTATAGCTATAGTATATCCCTGGTATAAACTTAAAAAAACTAAAATTGCAATATGCATTTATTTTTTCCTATGTAAGCATACTAAATATGAAATGAATCCATAATGAAATCCAATAACTTCAATTATTGGAAATATGTATTATTAAACATATGCACTATCAAAATTGGAGCAGCAAGAATGAGAATTATAAACGATGGGTAATGCTTCTTGAATTTAAATACAAATTAATTAATTAATTTTTGGCAAAATGTACATTTGGAAAAATTATTTTGTATAAATGTTTGTAAAGCTCACTCTTAGAAAGATAAAACAGAAAAACTAATTAGAAATAGTTGAAAGGAAACTCAATGTTTGTCCTGTTGTATTTTAAATTTCCTAATTAAATAAATTCATGTTATGATTTTAGAAAGTCTTTATATAATATTTTATATTATAAAATATGTTTTTTTATAAGAAGTTGTAACCTTTTCTTTCCTTCTTGAGAACAAAATTTAATTTTTATGTAAAAAAAAACATTTATATATATATATATATATATAAAAGAAAAAATATGCACCCTTTTAATTTGATTTCAATGGTTATGATACTTTGCTTTTTATTTAAGAAACATTTTTTGCTTAGTAAAAATTATTGGGGAAAAGACTAATGGATTAAAAAAAATTATTGATTAAATGAAAATTAATTCTTAAGAAGTTTGTATAAAATAAATTTGATTATTTTTTAAATTTTATTTATAAAATTGCTTTTTGATATTGTTGATCTCTTCTATAATTATATTTCAGCAAAAAAACAACAACTGCATATTCATTTATTTTTGATAAAGAATTCTCTTCTCTTAGCAGAATTGTAGCAAATCTGAATAAACTCTGGTAAAAAAAATGTATGTAATTATTTTAATACAAGTTTTTATCAGTTGTTTCTTTTTATTGTTCTTTTGTTTTGTTTTGTTTTTATAATAATAATAATAACTGAGTTTGGATATGCTATTAAAATTAAAAATTGAATGGTGGATTTCTTGAGAAATAGGCTATGTATCTCGAAAAATCATTTACAGATTCTCGAAATCTCAAAAGAATACAGTCATTGTAACTTTTTTGATGTCAATAACATTTTTCTAAATGTCGTTTTAATCACCATCTTTCAGACACTTTAAAAAAAGAAAAATTCGATTGTAGCTGTTCACAAAAGGATGTGTATGTTGTAATCTATACACTTACATAAATTGAAGGTGCTATTTCATAAATTAACCTTTATGATGGTAGAAAGTTCGTTCTAATGTGGAAGTATGAAAAAAAAGTCATGGAAGAACCAATATGTATGATTATACCTATTAATGTATTTGATAATAAATACCATATTGTCAAGAAAATATTTAACTATTCAATCTCAAGCAAAGCTTTCGCGACGCATAAAATAAAGTAAGACTCTACAAACAAAAAGTTTCAATTTTAAGTCTTTCTTTATTTAATCTGCCTTATTCTTCCTAATAGATAATTGTTTATTTGCCAATGACGTCAGTTGTGAAACCAATAACGTATATAAAATATCATAAAATTGGAATTATATAATTATGTAAATTAGAAGAGGAATTGGATTTGTCAATCAATGAACTTTATTAGTAAATTCCAATCAATCAATCAGCATGGCCCAAAATTTAAATTTAGCTGTATGAATGTCAAATTTGATACATTTTAATACTTTTTTCCAGTGAACATCATATTAAAATTGTACCAATTTTCTTTTGTTACTTTTGGGAATATGAGAGTGTCAAAAAATTGACACTTGAGACATAAAAAAAAGTCTCTTAAAAAATCTCTCTTTCTATTCTTCTTTTTATTTTATCAATGCTATTTTAATAAAAAAATCATATTTCTTGAATAACATGAAAGAAGATTATTTCTTCATTATCATCATTACTTATATTATAAATATTATAAAATATTGTGAAAAATAATGTTAGGATATTAAAATTTTCTTTATACTTATATGTACTTTAAAATATTATAATTCAATTTTAAAACAATTTAAATGATGGAAATAAAAATATCTTTATTCATCTAATAGAATCAATCTTTTTTTCCTCAACTCTGCAAAAGCACTCTAAATAAGTGATTTTTTTATTCTATGGAAATATATTTCAATCTTAGATTTTTAATAACTAAATTTGTTCTTAATACTGTATAACTACTGTTTGGTATTTATTATATCCAAAGACATAATGCTTTAGATTAATATTTAGTAAACATATGTCATATATCGAAAGCTTTTGTATATGCTATCAGACAACCCTACTTAATACTTTAGTGTTTGTTTTCCTAATTTCTTAATTATTAATGTTTACAACAGGTAACCCCCCCCCTCAAAAAAAAAAGTGAAAGTTGAATAATTTTTCCTAATTTTTAATGAGTGTCACTTTTTGATAACTATGAGATGTCTTATAAATATATATTATATTTAATGAAATATAATATGAAAAGAACGTTCACTTAGATAATTAAAATAAGAAAAGTTTAAATCATTGATTGAAGAAGGTTAAATAACTTGATATTCATACGTTCATACTTGAAAAAATAAATTTATTTTAGATCCCTTTCTAGAGATATTTTAATAATTATTGTCAGATAACTCGTTTCATAAATCATGAGTCCGTCTATAATGAGATTCCGAATTTAACAAATAATACCATTTATAAACGAATTTTTTTTTTAATTTCATTGATAAAAAACCTTTTAATAAAAAATAAAAGATTTATAAATAAATCAAATCTATTTTCTTATATTTAATAAACCTTTTATATTTATATATGTATTTCAATTATAGTTATATTAAAGCAATGAATGAATAAAACCCCTATGATAAAGAGACAATACATTATTTTGAGATTTAAAAAAGAAAAAAAGAAATGTTCGTATGTATGTATAGAGTTAAAAACTAACATAAAATATCTATATTCACAAATGAGGGAATACAATTTTTTTTTGTCAGTGGTTTTGTTACACATCCCACTAAAAAATGATGCATTTATAAGTGCATACTTAAATCAAAGATGGAAAATATATGAATATTTTCTTGAAACATTCTACATATAAATTAACCCTGATCCTTAAATAAGATGAGAGTATTTTTCTTATTTATCCCAGGCTCACTGGTCCATTAAAAGACAAGGAAAGTTACCTTATTCAATGTTTGAACTGTTATTCATACTAGATGGAATCAAATTCTGTAAGGAAGAAGGATAGTGTCTAGCTACAATATTGGTAGTCACGACTTAAATTCCATCGAGAATATATTTATATTCAATACCATAGGTGTGACAAAGTTACTAATTTGCAAGTCTGAATCAAGTTTTAAGTCTAATTTTTATGTTGTATTTTGAATCAAACAAGCATGTATATAAAGACGATATTTAAGTAGAGTACTAGCATATTTTTGTATATTACTTTTTGTTTTGAATTACAGTGATCCCTCGCTATATCGCGCTTCACCTATTGCGGCTTCGCGGGAATTTTTTACAGTGAACCCTCATTGGCTCAGAGGCAAATTTATTACCAAAATTCACGTTCAGTCCTGGCAACTTTAAGAAGTTTGTGCCAAATTTATTTTTTTGGATCAATGGGTTTGTTAATAAGCAAAATATGCGTAATTGGTCAGGCAAAAACACACATGAGCTTCATGAGATAACATTGCATCCCGAAAAACTTACTGTTTGAAGTGGATTTCATGCCGGTGGTGTCGCCACATTGGTGTGAATGGATATCGATAATGAGTCATGATAACGGATTATTTTTTGGTCCCAATTGGAGGGTACGGACTTAAATGACACGTGGTTTCAACAAAACACACACAGCAAACAATACAATCCATTTATTGAATAGCAGTGCGTGTTATTTTTATAAATGGACCAGTCAATTGGCTGCCTCGCTCATGCGATTTGCCGCCTTTGATTATTTTCTATGGGCTCAAGTAAAGTCATTAGTATATACCAACAAGCCAGTAATACTAAAGAAGATCAAAGCAAATATTGAACGCAAAATTCCTGCAATTTTGGTCGATTTATGGTAAAAACCATTGGACTTCTTCAAATATGATCATGATGGCCATGCAAAAGAAATTGAATTCCATACTTCATTGTAATTGAATGTACTTCTACACTAAAAAATAAATTCGTTTACATATCAAACTCCTTTAAATTCAATTTAAAAAAGAAAATGCGTCGTTCTTATTGAAAAACCCTTAATATGTAGAAAGTCCTCTATATTAGATGTCTTGGCTACGTAATGCCAATGTTTTTTGATATCGATATTTCTTTTATAGTAGATAAGGCTATTTGAAAAAACTGTGTCTGCTGAAAGCAGATAGTTAAAATCTTTATTCGACTCAACCTGTTTCCTTTGATCTTAGATATGCTGTTTGCACTTGACAAATTTTAAATACTTATTCAGATAAGTTAAAAAATATATAACGGATAATGTGAATAAAAATATATAAAAACGGTTCCAAAAGCCTAAGTACACTCTCCTCCTATTCTTAGGAGTTAAACCACATTTGTTAGTATCTTGAGGCTCTGTGGTTACTTTAAGCAATAAGCATGAATATTTGCACTGATTTCTTAGGTGACAATGTCAATTTAGGATTAAACTTTAAGCAACAATTCTATTTTATTTCTTTTAATAAATTTGTGGTACAAACTGAGTTAATTTAGTCTAAGCACTCTAATGGATGATACATTTATTTACCAAAGAAAACTCGTCAGAGAAGGTGAAAATAGACAAATGGAACACAAACGACTTGCAAATACTCAATAATTAGAAAGAAAAAGTACATATTTCTCATCAATATTTTACACGATTAGTATTCAAAGAATTGAACTCAATACTTTCTTGCAAGTTTTTTAAATCAAAGTGCAATATTCACGGAATTTAAAGTCCAAATAAAGTATTAAGCCATCAAATCAATGATCTTGGTGTCAATACTAGATGAAAGTAAGAACAAAAATATATATTAGAAAGGTGCAAGTAATATTGAAACAGTTAATCAAACAAGTCTAAGAAAAGATTTTAGATAGCCGTTCGGACATATTTATAGCAAACAAAGTACGAAATCTAATTGGTAAAATACACATATCTACTGTCTAAATGTATTTTCAATACATAATTAGCTGTTTGCATTCTTTTGCAAGACATGATTTTATTTATGCCTCTATGTAGCCACCATAGTATTGGGATTTGTATTATTCATAACAAGTGCCGTTTTCTCACAAGTGAAGTACAGCTTTATGTTGCTATAGTACAACAAGTATTTATTTATTTAGAAGGAACAAAAATATTCATTTTTGATCATCATATGTTTATTATTAACTATCGAAACATTGCCTAATGATTGTCTACCTACATTTTCTCCAAATTTTTTTAATAAAACCCCAGAGTAAATCCAATTTTACATGTTATATCCTCATATAAAAAGAAACAATTAATTTATTATTTCTTACATATGTGTACTAAATATTCATTAATTATTATCAGGTTAGATAATTAATTAATAGATGTTTTATAAGACAGACTCATTATTACTACTAATAATAAATTATCATGAGTGTGTAAGAACCAATATTATTGCTGCTTCTATGAGTTATTTATTATTTGTAAGACGATTAAATATGTATATAAATGAGTTTATAGTAAGAATAAATTGATATTTTAACCCAAAGAAAAAAAAAAAAATTCGAAAAACCATCTTACTAATAAATTGAGGGAAAAAAATAGTTTATTTCTAAAGGCTTTACAATATATATTCAAAATCAATAACCATTCAATATAACTGATCGGTCATTTACAAAGAAATAGAAAAATTGAAGGCTTATTGCTTATTACGTATCAGTATAAGATCTTACATAACCCTAAAGGAGACTCCATACTCCACGTCATCATCTAATGAAAAGACAAGGTAGATGGATATGAATCTCTAATGAATGCAACATCAGGTAAAACAACAATTTTTATCAAATGTAAAAAGTTTTTTTAGAGTATTTTATGAAAATACTTAATGATTTTGGAAATTAGAGAGTGGATGAATTGAGTATGTAACTATGTTTTTCCCATCGAAATATTTTCACAATTATGTTCAACATATGTTTGTATGTCCATTGAAAATATGTTTTGTTTGAAGTGTACCGGACCATAAATGCCAGTTATAACAAATAAATTATTCATTTATACTTAAATCAATTTTATGTACGTCAAAAAGTTGGGGAAAAAAAAGGCTACATCAATAGTCATTTTGAGTATGTTAAAGGTAACTTTTTGGAGTAGTAATGGGTTTTTACTATGGTTGCTTACTTAATATTCTGGGATATTGTTTTTTCTTAATTTTCTGTAGTTTTACAACTTTGGGAAATAACCTGGGAATCCCTCTTTTTATTATTGCTATAATATTGTATGCTACATAAAATTGTAAATGATGTAACTCATGAAATTAAATAGAAATTGAAGAATCATTCATTTTAAAGTTTTAGGGATGTTTGTAAGCTTTCTACATGATGTGGGTTGTTCATTGATATTGAATGATGCTCAAAAAGCCCAAGAATGGTCCGAATATTGGAACTTTACAAAACGATACCTTTTCGTAGGTACCATATAGACTGTAATCTACACATGCATCTGTAATATATTGATATTTGATGCTTGGAATAGGAAAATAGACAATTTACATAAAAACTAGACAACTTATACTAAGGTACTTTGATACTTATTACTTAGGAGTCTGTAGGTCTGATTGATATGTGATAAATTAGTCTTACTTTTTTGGGTATAAATGTGCTATTGGCGTTGGTATTTGATTAACTAAAGTATATTTTAAAGAATACTTTACAATGTTTTTCCTCCGTTGAATATGATAAATTGAACTACCACAATAATTATATAGCAATTTGTAGCATATTACAAGTTCAAACAGTACGAGAAAAATTACTGGAAACTTTTTAAAAAAATGTACATATATATATATATATATATTTAATTTCATACTTTTAGCCATAAATTATATTTTACGCAACATTAGGGAGAGACCAGGATGCTATACAACTACCATTTCTTAACTTAAACTTGCTTAAATTAATGTACATAAAACTATCTTACATATACATATATAGATATTCAAATTTGAACTTTAATAAATTAGAAAGGACGTCATTACTTTACTTTTTTATAAATTTATTAAATTTGCTATAAATCGTTTTCTTTGCTAATATATTATATATACTTACTATAATATACTTATATATAATATAAAAATATTGTGACATTTTTATTTATTAAAAAAGAATAAAAATTGATTTTTTATACATATATTCAATCAGCCTTTAAAAGGCGTTAGGTGCGAAAATAACAAATATAACTCAAAAAACATCCTCAATTCTGCAAAGACATTGACCTGAATTCCTTAATTCAGTAATAGTACCAGGATTGCATACATATCCATATTGTATCAAGCATGTCAAATACTGGAAATAGCAAGTAATAAAAGTTCATACGATGGGGAAAAATAGTTACCGTAGGTCTATGAAAATAAATGGGTAAACTGGGGACAGTCGCAACAGGAAATAAAAATAAATGCTCACTCATTTACAATATATTTCTTTATGTGTGGCGTTCGATACAGTGTGTCCAGTTGCAACATTTATTGGATTGCATTCAATTGCAATGTATGAAAAAACTCCTCACTGATATAGTTTATAAATATTAAAAGTAAACAGTTGTATCAAGTTTTTAAAACAAACAATTTGAGAAAAAACTATTTTAAATGACATAGGAAAATTGTTCAGAGTCACTCTTTATCTTCAAGTTATACATAAAATACAGATTTATTAATTTTATAAACATGCAAAGTTTTGATTGGTTATTTATGTACCGACAAACAGAAATTAACTTATATCAAATTTTATAACGAATTTAAATGTGGATACATATTGAGCATCAAAACTATACAAAGAGACTATACAAAAAATGAAAGATTATATAAGTGAAATGATTTATAATGGCCAAATAATATTATTAGTTTCATAAGTATATTTTATTAAAAACCACAGAGAAAAATTATATAATAAAGGAAATGACTATCTGTGATCTGATTAATTCCCCCAAAAAACCCTTACGTAAAGGAAACTTTTTTTACTTTCATTTATCTGTTGGCAGTTTTGAATTATGGAGATAGTAAAAAAAATACCTCAACAAAAAAAAAAGAGCTTTATGTAAAATCCCAATCAGATATTTGAACATCAAACCTTTTACATTCCCTTTATTGATGTCTTCATTCAATGGATTTTAAATCCAAATGAGACATTATGCAAATAAATCAAACTGTAAATAAATACTTCCGCACACAATAAGAAAATTTCCATCAAAGACATTTACAAATGGCATAAGATTGGTGAAAAAAAAACCATTCTGTTTGGGGAAAAAAATGTACAAAAAAATAAGAAAATATTCTTTTCAAAAATTCTAACTGATAACACTATAAGTGAGTTAATATATATCCATAAACATTTTTCTTTGATTCTAATTTACCATATATATGTATAGTATTTTTACTTTTTCATAGAAAAATCTAGGTAAAAAAACAGATGATTTAATAAATAAATATATACATATTATAAGCTCGTATATGATATATATTAATATACATTAGAATATGAGATATTCTAGTTTTCCGATCGGTAGGTAAACTATATTTTCAATTTACTAATAGCTTACTAATTACATACATAGGTCAAAAAATTGGAAATGTAAGGGGTATAAAATAATAAAAGTTATTGAGTTTTCCACATCTATGATTTTTTTTCGAGAGTCCAACGGTTTTTGAAAAATCAAACATTACTTTTTGAGCTAATTTGACCAATTTTTCAACTTCAGCTTCCATTTAAGCCTAGAAGGATATTCTTTTGTGTATTAAAAAATAATGATCCACTAGTGTATTTAATGCAAATTCCATTTCAAGTCTTTGTTTTAACCTAAGGGGATCTTAGGGGTGTAAGGGCGAGAGCAGGCCTAAAAGTCGACCAAAACGTTTGTATAACGTTTGTAAAACGTTCAAATAACTCCTTGAATACAACATAAAATGGGTTAATAAGGAATGCATTAAGGAGCTTAGACCCACAGCTTTCATACAAGATGTCAAGCGCTCAATAAGAATCCTTAACTAAGAAGAAATCGTCCACCTAAATATGTAAATTTTCATTCAATTTTGAGAAAAAATTCGTTAGAGATCAAAGACTCACGGTAGAGCTACTAAAAAACAACTGCAATAGACTGAAGTAGTAGCGTGCAGAAGGATTACAGATGATTTTGTAATCCTTCTGCACACTGCCTCTTTAGTAGCTCTACCGTGAGTATTTGATTTCTAGGGGATTTTTCATCAAAATTGGATATTTGAAATTTGGCACAGTTGTATCAAACTTAAATCAAATTCATGTTTTAAATAATTAAATTTAAATTTTTGACTCAATATCATAGTATTTATAATAATTTTAATGGTGATTAAAAAAATTGAATCTCAATTCCTTCTTTTCAACGTACTCAATAAATATCAATTATATCATTATTATTAATTTTTAGTCATAATCTTCACTTTTAAAGCCATAGATAAGTAAACAATGACGTAATAACATCAATGTTAGACTTAGGAAAATTATACAAACTATTGCTATTTAATTGAAAATTGTATACTTTTTTTATGTATTTTTATGTATTATTCGTGAGCTAAAGTCACGTTTATTTTATAGACATATGTATATTCATTAAATATGAATGACACATGTCCCAACATAAAAATTCCATCGTATTTTGACTTCCACTAATTATTGTTAATCTATCAACGTTGGGTTTAATGTAATGTGAATTACTAAATGTAATATTTTCATGCATAAATTTGACACTTAATTTCTTTGGGAATGTAGGACTCAAAAATATGTAGGTAAGTATAAGGGGAATAGGGTCGAAGGTGAAATAACAAAGTTTGTTCTAAATCTACTGAGGCTCATAAATTGACGTTTAAAATTTGACGCTCTGTCAAGGGGGCAAATGATTATTATGTATTATAATATTTAATGAGACGTCAAATTGCTTTTATAAGACTTTTTTTTTGTTGTGAAAATGAAGAAAAAAAAAACATGGGATTTTTATTGGCATGGTTGAACAATAAATTTAGATATCAAATTGTGTATCTGTATCATTCATAAATTCAGCTGGGAGAAGGGAGCAATAAAACATCTATTTGATCCGAGATTTTCAATTATAGTACAGTTTTTGTAGATCCTACATACTACATAGCTCTTGAACGTTCCAATATATGTAGAACCCTATCAGTGACCCCCGGACTATACAGAGAAAGTATTATTACTGTACTTAGGTTGAACTATGTTTTTATCATATAAAATTTGACGTTATTCATTCAATATATCTTACAGAACATACCCCTTTTATCTGATAATCACTAAATATACTCAAACGAACAATAAATTAATTACAATAGTTATGAAATTATAATTCTACTTATTTCTATTTACTTACCTACTATTTATATAATATATTTTATATTTTTCATATAAAAAATTACCCATTAAGAAGTAATGGCCCTAAAATTTATAATTATGAAATAACCATTGAATAGCCTATGTGCATTGAAAATATGTTATACTATATCCAGTCAAAAAAAGACACTGTGGGATTTTTAATAATTAGGAATGTAAATAATATGCAAAATGCCGAGTGCGAGACTTTGTGGAGTTGGCTCTTCAAACAGGTCTTTTTGTTTTCCAAAGCTGTTATCATTTTTCCTTTATTACCGAGGGGAAAACATCTACCTGATTGTAAAGATCTCGCATGAAGAAATACATGCATTAAGTTTAATAAAGCAAATGAAATGTAAACAAAAAGGGTTCAAGTCCTCGTATAATTATTATTAGTTAAAAAAAATATATAATTTTCTGACATTAATTTCAGTTAATTTTCTTCCTCTCATCTATGTTATTATTTATGTTGTATATATATTGGAGAATAGCAGCTTGTAGCTCAGTAAATCGTCATGACAGCTCAAGCTGCTTCCCTCCAAGCATTCATCAAATTGTCAGGGTTGCCAGGTTGATTTTCTCTTTCTTTTTTTCTTACAAGCCCGATTTGCATATTATTTATCGTCATATTAACAATTATCTATCCTTTTCACGAGGAAAAAAAAGTCATTTAAGCATCTTTGTATACAGAGAAATTTAACATATTCATAGAAACTTGGTAAAAAAGCAAAAATGTTTTTATTAAGTCAAATAAAATAATTTTATAACTTTTTTTTCGGACTTCTTTTGATATTTTTGTATAGCCTAATTTGGCTACAATTTAAGATCTTATATATAAAATGTATTTGGGTTTTGCATGTATAGTCACCTGATAAGTGTTTGTTTCTTTTTTGTCCAGTGAAAAATTAAGTTTAACCTTGTTCTAGTGATTCAGTGCAAAAAAAATTATATATCTACGGAGAGATATTTGTCCGAATATCTTAGCTAGATATTTATATCAACTTTTGATTCATTGAAGGAGCGTTTAATTAGTCAATTAAAGATAGTTGTGAGTCCATTGGAGTTCGATTAAATACGTAAATCTATGACGTAAAAATCCTAGGTAAGGTAAGGAAGACTCACTTTTCTTACAAAAAAAAAAAGAAAAAAAAAGAATGTCAACACTACCGCCAGACAAGCCGTCTGACGGGAAACGCGTGACCGACAAGAATGAAAAAAAGGAAAAAAAGATGGATGGTGCTACAGCCCACACTGATGTTTCTAACGATAAGAGAAAGGAAAAACTGAAAGGGATCCCCAGTGATGTATAAAAAGGGTCCAGCTGACATGCAAAAAAAAGGACGGTTGTTGGCAACATTTGTCTTTTCAAACTTCTTCTTCTTTTATGACTCAGTTCTATTCCATTCAAAAACAAGTGTCATTTTTAAATTAAGTTAAAAATGCCTGAGGATTTGATTCAGGAACTTGGGTCGCCAACAATGGAGGTAGCAACGCTTAAAAATTTGCCCAGGATACGAGCGTGATGGCATTCCGGCCATGCTATTTCTCGACTTCTTCTTAAAGAAATTTCCGAAGACTTTCAAATCGCTGATGTCACAAGAGAAATCCGGATCCATTCAATAAACATAGTGTTAGTAAAGATTTAGGTACATTTGATTTCACATCTGACCTATCGTAATTCATTACTTCATGTATTATCCCACTTTCAGTCGGAGAACATCAAAAATGCATCCAATTTATGGAGAAATACGCCGATAAATCCGTCTCTTCTTGTTTTCTCGTAACCCAATCATTGGAGCTCTTAAGTCGAGTCAGCATTTTCAAAATAAAACGGGAAATTGACGAAAAGTATAGATTTATAACAATGGACGAGACTAAGGACTTCAAGTGTAACAATAGTTGAAAAGATATTCCACTTGAAACATTCAAAAGTGGATAGTATAAAGAATGCCTGATACATCCACTTGAAGAATGTTGTTGCCGTGATCAGCATTGACTTGAAGAATTTTTGCCTGTACTAAAATGCTCCAATCATCAATTGTGATCCTGAGAGGGGCTTTTGCATGATGAGGGGATGTGCTTTTATCTAATGTCATAATTAAAATTATCTCATCTTGTGTATATTGATCTTCATGAACTTTATTATTCCATTTTTAATTGTTTTTGATGTTTCTAGTTTTTTAGAACATATGTAATCGATTCAATGACTTGTTATAGTTGTCGATTTAAATGTAATTAATTCCCTGACCAAAATAATATTTTAAATTCTCGTACACGTTCTCAATCTGTGGGAAAAAGGAACAAACCGGATTCGAACAGCTTACCAGACAAGAATAAAACGCCTCTAAACCATCCCAAATATTAGCTGTTTTTTTTCATTTCTTCCATATGTGCAAACCAAAATTACAGATTTTTTCTCTGAGGGGCTATCTGCAGAAATGAAATCGAATTTAGGAAAAAGAAAAGTGATTTCCCTGAACACAAGAGGAGGGAAAGATCGAAGAAGGATACATGCCCTTTTAAAACACTTATTATCTTTAGAACTTGATATTATCTGCCTTCAAGATGTGTCATCAGAAGTGTCCTCGTCCTGCAATAGTAACTGTCCTCTATGCCTGCCGAGACATTTTCATCATTTTAGCATTTTTTTACCAGATCCGGTTCGGACAGAGGTGTTATAACTTTTTTAACAAAGAGTATTAAAATTTTAGCATGTGTCAAAGAATACTTTTTTCGAAGTGATTGGCACAAAATTAGAGTATTTACCAATGGTGTTGTTTTTTATATCATAAATTCGTATGGTCTCAATTAAAAATGTTTCCCTTTTTATCAAGCCATTATAAATAGTCATTTGAATATTTCAATTCCAGTTATTTTACTAGGGGATCTTAATGTTGACGTGGATAAACCTCCCAGCACTTACCCTAATAGTACTATTTTGAAGCTGACCATTTGCAAGCTCAATCTGGTTGGCGTTATGGATAAGTTCAGTTCTGGAAGTTTTTCCTGGTCCAGAGGAAAACAGAAATCAAGAATAGACCTAGCTTTAATATCTCCACTTCTTGTACGTTATATCAAAAAGGCCGTTTACCGTCCAGAACCCTCATTTGACCATAAGTAGATTGAATTGGATATACGTTGTTGTCCTCCAAACAGCCATTTTAAAGTCTCTAAATGGATGTTAAGGGAGGAAAAGTTCAACAATACCTTAAAAAGAAACCTCAATAAAGATTACACCTGTTGTCGAACGTTAAACCAAGCTGTAAATATATTTACTAAAACAATTTTAGCAACTACTTTACAATTTGTTTACCAAAGAATAATGGAATCGAAGAAGCCTCGGTCTCAAATTGATGCAATTCTTAATGAGGGAACTACTTTTGCACGTTCTTTCTTGTCCGACTCTGTAAATTCTTTCAGAATTGCTGAAATCGCAGAAGACGAAATGGAGGACAAAGTAATTTTGGAGAATGATCCAAATAAAAGAATTAGAAATCTTGCGAAAAATGAAAAATATGCAACAACATCTGTAACTAGAATTGTTGGTAACGAAAAAGTTCTTACAAAAACAAGCAATATCTTAGATTACTTTCATTCTTGCTTTCAATCGATTGTTGGTAATAGGGAAGGACATTTTCCCAGACCAAAAAGAAGAAAAAGTGCCGAAGGTTCTGTGATTTTTTCTTTCGATAGAATTTCGGTTTATCTTAAAAAAAATTTAATGACAATAAAGCTTGTGGCTCAGATGGTATCATCGGCAAGGTTTATTCTCTTTTTTCGGATCAGGTTATTCCGTACCTGGTAAAAATGGATGAGGATATGGAGAAGAAAGGTAAAATTTGCAAGTCTCTTACAAGGGGAAGAATTGCATTAATCCCTAAAAAGGGTGATGGGTCTGATTTTAGTCACTGGAGACCTATAACGGTTCTAAATGAATCATACAGGATTTTATCAGGAGTTTTAGCGCAAGAAATGGGGACGATAATTAATAAAAAAGTTGGAATTCACCAGAAAGGTTTTTTAAAACATATAAAAATATCTGATATATCACGTAATATACAAGCGGCCATTGACTCAGTTGAGACAAGGAAAAAATTTGGGGCAATCGTTGCAATAGATTTTTCCAAAGCCTTCAATACTGTTCGTCACAGTCATATTCTGAAAGCTGTAGCTAAAATGTTACCTAAGACATTCTTCAACCCTGTGCGTGCATTGCTTCTTAATGGTACATCAACTATATTCATTGGTGGGAAGGAGAGTAAGCTTATAGTACTAGGCAAAAGCTACCAGACAGGGTTGTCCATCTGCTCCACTCCTCTTCATTATCGCTATTGAAGAATTTGTCTCGAGAGTGTTAAAGAAATTTGGAGGGTTTGGGATAGAATTTGAAGGGAGTTCCCATTTGATTGACATGTACGCTGACGATGTTACACTGACTTTGGAAGGTAATTCTGAAACTCAGATTTCAAAACGTGTGGGGGTGATCCTCGAGTTTTTCGCTAAGTTTGAGAAGATATCTGGTCTTTCTCTAAACAGAACCAAGACGGCCATTCTACCAATAGGACTATGGGGTCCTTCTCAGGGCCTTAAAAATGGCGTATGTGAGATTAAAAGTAGAATTGAAGTTCTTGGGATAAAATGATGTAGAAAAGGTATAGAGGAGGAAAACTGGACAGATATTACCTCCCTCGTTCACCCGAGAACTCTGAAGTGGTGGAATCTAAATATTCAAAAAAGAATTGATCTGTATAACACTAAATCGTTCCTGTCCTTCTCTACAGAGCAACTGCTAGCACTTTAATTGCAGAGAGGGCAATCATAGAAGCAGAAAAGGGGTTAAGAAACTTATTTCACCATAACTATCTACGTGTCGTTAAAAGGTCAAAAAAATATCTTGGGGGAGATATTTCTCAACTCTCTGTAATTTTGCCCAATGTCTCAAGAATTTATGATGGCAGAAAATTTACAGTCCAGCTGCAAATTTCTGCTGATTGTATAAGGTTTTGGAAACCCTGTAAGGATTGTGGTAGACTATATAATTCTACCATTCACGCCTTTGTAGATTGTCAGGCTGTCAGAATACTAAAAAAATGTAACTCTTAAGGTAAACGGGCTGTAAAAAAAGATTCTGCTGACAAATACTCCAAAGCCATTATTTTATTTGGCCTTGGCAGTAACGGCAGCTCTTTAATTAAAGCCTTGAACTTTGGTATCCTGAACTCAAAGGCCTTAATTGCAAGGAAAATTACAGTGTGTGATCCTTTCCATTCTTTTGAGCTACGAAGTGTTTTAATATCGGCAGCGGCAAGATATGCTGCGTTGGAGCTGAAGATTCCTTCTCTCTGGGACGAATCTTAGACGTATGCGTCGAAGGAAATCAAATATTTCCCATCGTTATCCCTCATCCATCGGAAAACAATGTTCAAAATTATAATGTGTTTTAATAAGTGTAATTAAGTTTGATTGTTTTTAGAAGGAATGATTGTTTTTTTAAAATGTTTATAATAGGTATATGAATTTGTTTTAGTTCAGCTCCAAAACTAAAACTTTAAACTATAATGTTTATTTATGTTTTACTGTAACGTATTGGTTTTGGTTTTTATGTACATAAAATACATATGTACATATCATAAAAATAAACTTTGGAATAAAAAAATAAAAAAAATGTATTTGAGATTAAATCTCTTCACGGTATGTTGTTACATATTTGTGAGTGGATTGAAATGCTTTTATCTTTCTGCCTTGTTTTTTGTTATGGATATATTTTTGTGTATTTGAAATTACATTTTTTTTAAATTTAATTTTGGTGGATTTCAATGTAAGTTTTAAATTATTATCCAACGATGGCTTAAAGTATACATATAAGTATAATATAAGAAAATATATAAAATTCAAAAGAGACTAAATCCTTGGTAGTTTCATTTAAGTAATAAAAAAAATATGTGCAATCATTTAAAAATATAACGCATTTCTATATTCTTTTATCATATTACTAGGAAAAAATGAACTTTTGGTAGTTTGGCATAACTTGAGAGTAGCATACTTAAAATCTTATATCTGCATAAAAAGGTCTAAATTTCGTTGTTGAAAGGGTTTTTATTCCTTTGAATAAAATACACCATTTTTTATGCTACATAGTTCTTGGGGCTCAAATAGTCTCGATTTAAGATTTCCTGTTTTGTATATCCATTGAACCAATTTCCCTGACTATTTTCAAGACATTTACTTTGTGGCAAATGGCCATAAAATGACTACATTAGAGATGGATAAATCTATAAACAGAACTAGGTATCTATCAGAATTTTTCGATTCATTGCTTTATTCAGTTCAATAAATAGTTCAATATTATCCATAACTACATTCAATGACATCCTTTGAGTGTTCCTTGGACAGCATAGTCCTTAAAAGGAAGAAGCTTGACCATAAGAGATCAGGTAAAATCAATTCCTCTAAGATAAAGATAGGAAACGATCCGTACCAATATAAGAAAGGCGTATTTATTTTTATGATTTAACCAAGTAACATATTCAAATAAATCAGTAAACAATGGGTTTTTTTCTTATCGTTTTTGCAGGTCATGTCAAAGCGGTTGAGTCTTTTACATATCTTGTCTTTTCTGAACTTTTATTTTTTTAAATGGAACCAACTTTCCTTTTATTTGTTTTCCATGCTAAAGCTTTTTTAACAAAACAGTAAAATTGTTTGTTTAAAAAAAATTCAATTAAACGATATAAAAATAAAAACTCTAAACATATTTAAACTTTCCCGGATATTGAATTTTTGTAAAAAAAAAAAAAAGTATGTTCATCTTTTGTACAATATCCTTAAATTTTATCATTTTTGTGTCTTTCTGATGAATTAAATATGGACAACTGTTGATAAACCCTGTTTTTTGATTTGTACGTATACAAAATATAAGTAAATTTTGATAAAGCTATGAATAATTTGGGATTTAAGTAATAAATTCTTAATTTATTAATATATTTTGTGATTCTCCTTTGTGCATCTCTGTTTTTTTCGTTCCTTTTTTATATACTTTTTAACATCCAAAGTCAATAATAATAATTAAGGTTATTCCAAAAAGTTACTTTAAATTCTGTGACATTAAATGATTGATTCTTCATGTTAAATTTAATAATTTAAGGTTTATATTTGTAGAGTGAAAACAATGTACATATTAAAGTCAAAGCTTCATTTAAAAAAAAAAATAATCTACTTGATTCAATTCATGTAATATCACCATAATTCATTTCCCCTGTCAATAAATCTATAATAATATTATGAACTTTTCATATGCATATAAGTACACATATTATTCAATTTCGTAGACTACTTATTTTGTTGAATAATTTAATTAGAATATTGTCAAACATGACTTTTTATTAATGGAAAATGTCTGCTTCAGGAGATATACATATTTATTAATATAAATGTATACCAGCATATTACTATCATAAATAAATGAAAGGTTCAGTTGATTTTGTAATACTATACAATGATTAATTTATTGTAATGATCCTATGTCCATAAATAAACAGTTGATTTTCACTTATTGAACAATTGTTTTAGTAATATTTGTAGGTATTGGAATAAAACAAATAATATAGGAAAAAGTAAAAAAAAGGAAAACTCTCTGAGACACCGATGGATTTACAGAAGAAAATAAAATGTAGTCTGGGGTTTCACTGTGAAACAATATAAATAAAAACCAATCAAGATGGGAGGAGAAAAAGTAAATTGTCATTTGTGAATTAATTATTCAATCGTGGTAGAACCATTCACCAATGGTATTATAATACCTAAGCATATTATGTATCTATCTAAATTTAAAATGATCGATGAGTATGGAACTCATAAATTTAATGAGCTTACATTCATGTTATGTAATAAATAGTGATGTTTACTAGTGTTGCGATTCGGTCTGACTCAAAACTACTACATCATTTTTAAAAAGAAATCTCATTTGTTTAAGAACCGCTCTTGAAATCAGGATATCTTTGAATTAGCTTCATAAAAAATACTATCTTGATCAGGCACGTCTAGTTTTATTGATGACGTCGATTGGGATTTCAATATGATTGTTTACATGACGTCATACTAAGTTTCTAGGTTGGCTCACAAAATGAATCAGTGAAAGAGTACGAGCAAGCGACTTTTTCCTCCCATGAGTGAACCGACCCTTACACTACTGACTACAGTAAATGACCAATTAATTAAAACGATTAAATTTAGATCCATGGATTGCAAACAACTTTTAAACGAAATATTCGTCGACACTACTCTATATCATTGAATGAAAAATAAATCAGTTTGGAAGAAATTCTCAACACTAAGTTTTTATAGGGACATTTGACATAAATTTTGATTTCAAGACATGGAAATGCAAATTCTGTTGGCACATTTTTTAAGTATTGTACACATTAATTTAAGAGTTTTTTTTTTGATTTGAAGTGTACTAAGAACTTAAATTGACCAAATATAGGCACTCATTGTTCATAAGATGAATTTCATGTTCAAAACACTAAAAAAATACACACGCTACGTTTACAAAAATACATAAAATACTTCCAATAATTGATTTGGTTAAACAATCAAATATAATTGAAGTCATTTGTTTTGAATTTTGCCTTAAGGTACTTATTTCTATTGAATGTATAATCATTTTTGCAAAGTATAGTCATGCAATATTTATAAAAGATATATTAATGAATATAATTAATCATGCCTCATGAAGTAATTTCTTCGTTGAGGGGACTAAATAGTACATTGTGCAAATGTACTGCGTTAGCATAAGGTATATGAATAAAAATATGGAACTGTAGGAAAAAGAGATGCATATAGGACAGACAGCCTCCGTAGTTTGAAAGTGGAGGGAATAGTATCTGAGAAAAACGTCGAGGGTCTTAACCTTTTAATTTATCAGTACTCTATAGAGAAGGGTGTACAGAGATGGGAAAATTTCTGGAATCCCGGCGAGCGTAAATTTCTCATAAGGCATGTCAGTGAACAAACTGAAACTATTTGAGTGTATATTAATTATTTAGTCCTGGTTTGAGGAGTTAAAAGTCCTTGACAGGCTTGGAAGATGCAATGACGACTCTATGAGTTTATAGCCTCATTTCAATGGTTATTTTGTACTCACCGTGATAGACTTCAAATGCTATTCAGACTCTGTCTTTTTGTTGATTTTGTCTTTGTTCCCACTGGAAAGAGGGAGCGGAAAAGAAGAAAAAAGACCGATGAGGAATTCAGTCCTAGAACTGATCCAACACTAAATATTAACATTATAAATGAAATACTTGAATTCAGAAGAAAAAAATTCAAAATTGATTGTTTATGGGATGTACCCATAGACAGAATATCAGGCCCTTTTAGATTATACTCAACAAACTAGGCTTATTACTAAGTTGCTTTGAGCATAAAAACAGAAGATTATCGATTTTGAAGTGTTTGAAATTAAATGCTGTTCAAAATTCCATTATTCACCCTTTATCTTGATATAACTTAAGCATTTACCAAGCACGATACACAATTTTATATCTTATATGATCTCAAAAGCAGAGGTTTATTCTGGGAAAAGGTTTGTATTTTGTTATTGTGTTTCCATAAGTCGAATTGAGTGGACAATGTTGTCAAAAAAGCCCTTTATAAAACGTATATAAGACTACTTGGAATAATTTCTACATGCTTTTAAAATTATTTACTTTTAACTAATTAACAACATTATTAATAATGTTGCTTATAAATACCTATAATTACTTTTATTGACATTTTAGTATATACCTGCATATGTGCCTCTTTGTTGCCTGAATAAAAAGTATATTGTATTTGGAAAAAGAACTAAGCAGAAGTTATGACAATCAAATAAAAATGTATATCTTAATATAATATATAAAAGAAAATTCTTTCATTATTCTATGGGGACACTGATATTTTCGTAAGTAGAAAACGTTTGAAGTAAGATATGCCAAATTGAACGACCAAATAACTCATCTATATTTATAGAGGAATAACTTTAAGGAGAAATACATTTTATCATTTGATTAAAAAGTATAAAAAAGTCATGGATCAATCTATTATTTTTATCCTATAAATTAAATGCATAAAATTTTGATTCATTCCTGAAATAGGAAATATGGCGTTGAGCAGTTCACGAGTCATATTTTTCTGAGTTCGAGTCAAGTCAAGTTGCTAATTTTTAAATTTTTTGTCTATAATTACCGTTTCATTAAATTAATTTGAGTTTAAATGTGACTACAGTTCAAAACCTAAGCTCTGACACAGCAATCAACATTATTACTAAATCAAATCATATACTTTTAATTGATTAACATAGTTTGAAATTAAGAATATTTGAAAGTCTGTCAAGGATTTTGATTTTTTAAAAAGGTAGAATCGAAATTTTTTTATCATGATTAAATTATTATTAGTTGTGAACTTTTTTTGTATTGTAAGAAAATATATTTTAAAATATATAATTATTTTTTTTATATGTAGATTGACTAGACAGACATTATTTTTTTTTTCTGAGTAAGTATTATTAAAGTACTTTAAATCCCATTGTGCTAGTGTCAAAATAAATAATATTACCCATGTATTTTATGTACGTTTATATTAAATATTAATACCTCGCATTAAGCATTAAAATGATATGATGATTTTGCATTCATAAAATTCCTTAGATTGTTATGATGTCATAAATGGATTGGATTTTCCTTTTTAAGTACCCATATAAAAAGTCATTAACATACTAGACAGGTTTTAAAAGTTTACTTAACATTTTAGCTTAGAATTATGGTACTTTAAGACCGAATAAAAGTTTAAATATATTGTAATAAATTTTTTTCAAAATAGCTAGAGGGATTTTTTTTGTTCACATAAAGCTCACACATTCATTAAATAACTTAATTACACACCATTAATTAAAAATGTATAGAAAATAATTTGGTACATCACATTGTGTACCTATAGGGCTCTAATACTATCACAATAGCTCTGTTCAAGGTTCTTCTTCCCAGGATATTATTCTTCGTACATGCTGCATTTTGATGAACCTAAAATAATTTAAAGACTTATTTGGTGTAAGGAAAGTCCTTGAATCAATAATACGGGACTATTAGCAACCTTTGTACATATAAACTCAACGTTAAACTCTTTAAAAAAATTCTGAATTTAGATAAATTACATCAATTGATAGCAAAGGAATCAATATTTATTCAGCTGATATAAATTAGAGCAAAAACCCATGAAAAATATATTTACAAAAAATATTAACTTTCTACCACTAAATCAGTTTATTTTTGCAATATCACTAAGATTTAAGGTGATAAATATGATATTTTTTTTAATGATACAAGTACTTGGAGCTATATTATAAATTGTAATGTAAGCTTTGTGTCCATAGCTTTCTTTTATGTACAAGCAACAAAGCCTATTGTCTATCTATGTCCGTTATGTCTATTTACATACACAGTGCATTTATGAATTTAATTTACTAGAATTTGATTAAATTTCATATGTCTTTCATGTTAATTCTATACCATTTATAAGTATACGTTTGTGTACATTTATTTATTAAATTATGTCATATTTGTCATGGGGGAGAAAAAAATTAAGGTGCTCTCACTTGAACAGAAATTTGGATCATAGACAATTTCAAAAATACATAAAATGGCCGAATTTTGGAAGCTAAAAATTGACACATGCTCTATTTTCATCGATAAGAGCTTTTATTCCTAGAATCATCAAATTATTTATAGTCGAATAACATCATTTTTTTTCGCAATTTAATTTGAAAAAACATATCTTTTTAAAATATAGATATTCTATTTTCGAATATTTTATATTGGTATTCGTGGTATTGTTTTTTTAAATTTATTATAAATCAAAAAGTCTAGGTACTAATTTCAAAAAGTTTAATTAAATATTTGATGAATAACGATGAATTTTGCCTATTTATAATGATGCTAATAATTGCGTAAATATATATCAATAAATTTTTCTCAACTAATTGTATAGATTTTTTTATGATATCTTTTAAGTGTTCCATTCGATTCTTTATTTTAAGTACTATGAATAAACTGTAATTTCTAATTGATATCTACTAAAAGTTAGATAACAATCGATATTTTTTCAAAAAAAATATATATATTTTTTTAAATAATTTAGATATTCACAAAATGGAATAATTAAACCAAGGAGGAGTAGTGATAAAAAGTTAGTTAAGTAACTTACTTTCTATAAAAAAAATGGATATGTTATATTATTTTATGTTAATAAATTGCTAACGTTAAAAAAACTATAATAAGTAAATTAAATTTACATTTGCACGCTTTTGTTTGTATTCATTTATATCAAATGTATATTTACATACATAGTATAGTTTTCTTGAAGTCATTTCCTAACAAAGTAGATTCGATGCTGATTGTTTGATGTGATTCTTTTAAGTAAAATGTTGATGGGTTTAGATCATAATCTCTTTAATGTACTATGTATTTTATTGATTCATATATGTTACCATACATATATACATAAATAATCAGATACATTTGCATGACTCTTGAGATATTTTTAAATAAAAGGCTTTAGAATTGCTTTTAGTCTATTTAATATTTATTATATCACGGTTTATTTTACATTAATTCTAATGAATATATGACGTTATACGTATATTCTAAGTAGACATATCATAAAAAATCACATTAGTCACGATTCTATCGGTTGAGTTTGAATATAAATAAACAATATATTTAAAATGATGTGAATCCTTTATCAACTTTTGCATTGATTTACGTCGATAAGAATACAGCATCCATAAATTATTTTGTACTTTTAGCCAGGGTTCATATTTTTTTATTTTTTTTTAAACTAAATCAGAATTCAAAAAACATCATGAATTGAATGAAAGCATTGCTCAGAAATCCTAAAATATCAAATCATTAAAAGTATGTTTTTAATGAGAGAATGAAAAAGGATCCGAATCTATTTATGTCTAAGACGAGCGTTCAAAGTTTATAAACAAACATCAAAAACTCCTATAACTATTTAAACACAATACTAATATATATACATAATATCATTCTATATTATACCTTCTGTGGTTATTATTAATTATGACAGACTAGAAAAAATATATACCTACACGATAAAACTTGTTCATGGTCAATATATAATAATCAAAATATAATTATAATCAGTGTACCTGAGTAGAATTAAATTAGTTATAAATACGATATGAATAACTTTTTATTTAAATCAAAAGATATTTCTCATTTTGAGTGAAAAAAGGGTTTAGACTCCGTTCAAAAAAAAAAAAATGAAAAAACATTGAAAAATTAATTTTGTTAATGAAGAAATATTATTCCAGATGCTTGTAGCAAGATATTAAGCTTCAAGAGAGATATTTCATCAATTTAAAAAAAACCAAAAAGACATTAGCAAAATACATAGAATTGATTGTTGTGTTTTTTTTTTTTTTTGTTATTTGAAGAGCCAATAATTAGCTTAATTTCCAAAAAGATCATATTAGTTTTACTACTCTAATTTATATACCCATAAGGGTTGTACATAAACAGAAAACAGAATAAAGAAAAAGTAAGCTGAACCTAACTTGTATACTAAAAGCATTAGCTCGTAAGTTTTCTATATTACACTTGCAGATAAATACAGCACACTTTAAAGGGGTTAAAAATGATATTAAGAAACGAAAAAGTGTGGAGATTAGAAAAACTTTTTTTTTACGGACTCTATATTCCCACTACTTATTTTACAGATAAAAAAATCAAATCAAAGTTTTTATTTATATTTCTATAATTCACCAAAATTGCATTTAAAGTGTAAAGTTTAAATACACTTTACAAAAAACAAAAAACAAAAAAATATACCACAGATATGCTACGTCCATTTCAAATAAGAAGTGAGATTAAATAAAAAAGTCAAATTTTTTTTATGAGCACATAGGGGAGACCAGGAACATTTCTCTACACTATTTTCTGTTGGCTAATAAGGTCTATGAACAAACTGGTTTGACTCAAACTCATCAAAATTAGATCCGTGGACGTTAATTTTTTCTTAAAAATGTCTCCATTTTGCTTAATAAGCATATCATCAACTATAGTTGATTACAAAAAAAATCAATAGTTCAACTCATATAAGTTAAGATACAAACAATTGAATAACTGAGCCCATTAATAAAAAAATATTGCTTCTCCTCAACAACTATTCTTACACCTCAAAATCAACTTTTATCCAATATCTCAAAGAAAAGTTGACAAATATTTCTGAATTTTTTTCACACCAACCGCTAACATTTGATACAACTGTGACACAAGCATCAAGGAAATTATTGCCAGAAAATTTAAGGAAAAGGGCCTATTTGCAATTGTCCCTAGTCTTACCATCATATTTATATTGTAAAATAATATTAATTTATAAAAAGTCAACCTTTGTATTATATAACTTAAAACGAAGTATCAGTTAAACTTTTAACACTTTATAGATATTCAATGTGCAACTTTTTAAATTACCTTTTTAAAATTTGCTCACACACATATTTTTATTTTATCATTGACTGTATGGGTCAATTGATTAAAAAATAAAATTGTACATGAGGTTTGAGCAAAAACATGTCTTTTGTTTTTTCCGATTTTCCCTAATTAACAATTGCCTTATCTAGAAAATATCGAATAAAAGAAAAAACATTCTTACTTTATTTACTCAGATTTCTCAAAGAAAGAAGTTTAGAAGGAAACAAGTAAACATATACTAACTCACATTATAAAAGAATTCTTTGGCGAAATGCCCCTGGTATAATAAAGCCCATCAATGCCATCAAAAGAAGTTATAGAAATTTTTTTTTACTGGAGTGTTCCGTAATGTATAAAAGTATCATCCTGTGTAATAAGTTCTTATAATAAAACAATATAATTATGTCAGAATCCTTTGAAGAAAGTAAATCCAGTTAAAGATGTTTATTTTTAAAATGTAGAGAAGAGATTGAATTATGAATTGAATCTTTATGTTCTCGGAAGGAGCAATAGCTTTTTTATAATTCCTATATCTAAGGAGAAGCACTCCAAATTCTAACGGGAGGGGGGGGGGGGAGAGAGAAACAAAATTAAATAATAAACTTTCATTCATATGGATATTGTCTAAGTTACTTATTAGTAAACTGGTTTTATATAATAAATTATGTGTACATTTATAATATATGAGTTCGGAGCAAAAGTATCGTTAAAGAGGCGCAGTCCCAAAATGAACTCCTTAGATATAACATTGAATAAATACACTATATTGAAACCATATTTCTAAGAGTAAGAGATACAAGGCCATAAAATTGACTAAAGACAGAAAAATTGAATAATATTTTTTCTATGTATACCCATTGAGTTGTCGATGTGTAAGCTAAATATATGTAAATAAATTGGTTTTATTTTCATTTTTGAGATATAATCAATGCTTGAATTTCGAATTTTTTTTTATTTGAAGTCCTTCACTTCAAAACAAATAGATATTTATCCACATATACACAAGCAAAGAATTATGTTCATTTTGATAAAGTACAATCTAACTGGTCCTGACTCATTGCTACTAGATACTAGATATAATCAATTTTGAAGTGATGTATTGCAAATTAAAGTGATTTTTCTATTGTTTACATTCAATGAGTTAATCTTAAGAAGTCATTCAATATATATTTTGAACATAAAATTCATTGTATTTATTTCAAGTGCACTAGAAAAAGTAGGCCGATATTTGTTTCCGTCAATCTATTTGGATTCTTTTATTTATTCAAAGAAATCTATATCTAAAATAAAATAAAGTATCTTTTAAATAAATTGAACTATATTAATATAAAAAACAATGGTTAATAATTTAATGGCCCTTAGACAGTTTTGATAAGACTATAAAATGTATCAATATTGAAGACTACTATTTAAAGATTTAATAATATATATTACATAATTATTTTGTAGCCTTATTTCAAAGAAATAATACAAAAAAACCAATAACTAGAAGACTTGTAGTCATTTCTGATATTGAAAGCACACAAAGTTATTTAATTTTGTATTGAAATTTTCTTTGAAAAGTAAACATCATGTATTTTCTTGAAATTAAAACTGTACGTATTGGATGTCACAATTTCATTCTAATTGGTTTGTCAAATAAAAAAATTAATTTTGTGAGATTGTACTCTCTATGTACAAGGTATTCATGGTCTTTTCATTCTATGGTTTATATGGATATTAAAACTTAAATAGCAGTTTACTATATAGTTTTAATATAAAAGCTCTCACAAAAGAACAAATAACAAAAAAAAGAAACCAAATAAAAATTGACAAAGTAATTTTGCAATATCACACACATTCTAGTATTGACATGAGTAAAAATTTATATAAATAATTATAAATCAACTATTGAAACAATTGAAACCTGTGGAAAGAAAATAGAGAAAAAAAAGACAGTTTTATTTATACAAAATTATAGAGTTTTCCAATCACCTACAATAGTTTATCAAATAAATGAGTTAAAGATGCAAATGAACGCAAAAAATTTGTGTCTATACTATTGGCTTACAAATATAATTAATGTAACGAATATCATCTCAACGATGCTAAACATAGTCATGTTCATATTTGCTTATTTAAGTAAAAAATAGAATTCAAACTTTTGACAAGTTAACTTTCAACATGATTGGTTCATTTATTTTTGCAATTTTTTACTTCAAAGTCATTACTTTGTTGTTTATTCATGTGTTATATGCTAAGCTATAAAAATCAATACTAAAATTTGTATCTTTCCCCAAAGTTATGTATTACAATCAATAATTAAATTCCAGGAATCATTGTTTTTCCATTTAGAGAAGGCTCTCCATTTTTGAAATATAAACTCCTCCGAGATAATTTATGTTATGTTTGCTCAAATTATATCCAGTGGTTAATACCTAATGATGCATCTTTTACCATCCAAATGTGTGATAATAAATTATACAAAAAACTAAATGCATTGTCACATTTTTCATTGATGCTAATTCATAGAACTTTGTTACCTTGAGAACATTTCTATATTCATTTTTCAAATCCTTCTATAAAATGTATTTATAAATATTTTAAAATATTTAGTTAATTTATTGAGACTCCATATTAATATGTTATTAATTATAAAGTCAAGAATTATTGTTTAATAGTTGTTAGATATATTTTTTTGTATCATGTGTTTATTTTAGGAAAAAGAAATATATTGTTGATCTATTAAAAAAATGTATTAAACTTTAATTAAATTTGCTATTAAAAAATAAATTTGCCAATTTTTATAAAAAAAAAATTTAATTTGTCCTTATAAAGTTGCCTCTATATAATTGATCTATTTACTTTTTTTAAAAATGCCTGCAGTAAATTTATTTCTTTTTAAAATTGATTTTTCCCAATATATAAGCCGTATATTGTTATAAAGACTCCAAATATTAAAATTGACATTACAAAGGATATAAATTATACATAATTATTGTCTTACAAACAATTAACACTCTAAATACCTTTTATTGCAAAAAAAAAATAATACATTAGAAATTTTTGGCAGATATCAAGCTATAAATCAAATCAGCTAATGAAAGAAATATTTCTAAATTATTTTTGAATACTTTAAAAAAAACAATAATGATTAATATTTTCACACCAAAAGTATATTATAAAAATAAAAAAAAACTCATAAATTAATATTCAAAAATTAGTTTAATATTACCAAATTGTATCAAATAACTTTTTTTACAAATTTATTCATTATACTGTTTTTTATTCATGAAGTTATGTGTTTTATATATATATATATATATATAACTGAGTAACATAATCTTTCAATGACAAAAATATTCTTTACATCAACTTGAAACTATAGAAAACATTTTTTTTAAAATAATTAAAAAACGATAAATATTTAAAAAAAAAGCTTCTTTACTTTTATCTTAAAGAATAAATTAATTCATTTTATTTCAAAAGAAAATCCAATGACCTAAGGTCAAAAGTTTCATTTATCGGGCTCAAGTTTTTTCATAGTAATTATTTTATTGTAGTTAATTTTACAATGAATGGGTCATTTATTTTTTTTCAAATTTTTACTGCAATGGCATATCTCCGTTGTGTATAAGTTTGAGAATATATTTTGTAGACTTGGGAATATAATTATTTGAAAATTATTGTTTATGAAAATTAATAGTAAAATTCAAATTTTGGTTGCTTATTTATGAAAATTTGGTATATAATTCTCCTTTAAGTCCCCTTATCAAGTTCACTATTATTTTTTGAATAAGAATGAAAAGACAAATATGATTTATTTAAAGAAACTTTATAAAACCAAAATCACATATACAAAAAATTAAAAAACTTTTTGAAAAAGTACCCAATTTAACAAGCAATAGAGTCTTAATAAATACATAAAAAGTAATTATCTAAATTTTAAATATGTATATATATGTTATAAATTATATTTGTACTTATAAAATATTTTATATCTACCTACTCATTAGAAAGCAAAGGATTCCAAAGTTTGAATTACCCATATAAAAACATTTTTAATGGAGTTTTTTAAGAAAATTACTGATTTAACTAGATTATAATTAGCCAAAGACTATTTGTAGTTAAAAAAAGTTAGATTTTTGAGTTAGGTCTATGGCAAGGTTAGCTCATTAAACTGTTAACGCATTCTTTCAATACAACAAATATCTCTTGAGGTGAAAAATGAATCTAGATTATGTTTAAATTTTAAATATACAATAAAAAATAAAGTAAATAAATTGTTGACACATTCATAATAAAAAATGAAACTACACTTTTCTTAAGGCAAAAAAATTAATTAAGATTAAGTCTTGAAATGTTCAATATTAACCTAAGTGGTTAAATTATAAAGACTTAATATATGTACGTATAATATATCAAGCTCGAATAAGTTTTGTTTGAATAGAATGGAAGTTAAACTCATATTACTTCTAAACTAATTATAGGCCCTTCAGAAGTAAACATTATTTGTGTGTGTATGGGTGTTAAGGAAAATTCAATTATAATTATTCATTTTTCAAACACGTTCGTTCCTTTTTAAGAACAATTACATTATTTATTCATTCGCAAACAAAACTCTTTAAAAAAGAGAATTTTTTGACATTTGCATACGTCAACTTTAAACTTGTCTCAAAATTGGATGCCCCTTAAAAAAATAAAGGTATCTTTTATGTCAATCACAGATTTTTTTTGGTCTTTGTCCTCAAAAGTTAACAAAGACATTTAAAAAGTATAAAAATACTCAAAAACTCAAATCTAAAAAAATATACTCAAAAACCAGATTTAATACCATAAAACTAATTATATGTGTCAATAGAAATTAGTAATCAAACATAAAAAGTATATTTTATCGTCAACTTGTGTTATATTCCTGTTTGTTGAAAAAAAAAATGCAGTAATTTGTTTTTTTTATCAAATTTGTACACTTGAAGAAGTTTCATATCTTGAAGATCGAAATAGTAAGAAATGAAAAAAAAAAATAATTCCTTACTTTTCTATGTATAAATCCACTATATGATTGTTCCATGACTAGATAATAATCAAGAAAGATAACAAAAAGTTTTATTATATTGATTTTCTCCTTTTGAACTATCGTAAGTTACTAGGTTCAGATAGAAAATGATCAACCAAGCTAAGAAGCTTATATATTTTGAAATACATTCATGAGCAAATTAAATGATTTTGAATGTTTTACATACCTATGGACATAATGTACACATTACGTAATTTTTAAAACTTTCTTTTTTAAAAAATGTCTCTTTTTTGTTCGGGTAGTCAATTATGACCACTTGAAAGACCAAAATGACTCTTTTGAAATTTTAATATGCATTTAGAAATAACTTATTTGTATACACAAAACTAATTCATGCGTCTTCTTGACTTTTCTTTTTAAGTATATTTACTGCATCTTTTTAAAAAAAAGTTAAATTGCAAATATAGTTGTAAAAATAACCATTAACTTTTGGACAAGGTTGAATAAAATTTGTTAGAATGAACTATCTTATCTCAGTCTTATGTAATTTTTTTTTTTATTAAAAAAAAAAGAAGATATAAATTGAGTGTTGAGAATTGTTTACGCAATATTACTGCAAAAATAGTTAAAAGACAAGAGATTGACTGCCATCTTTGGATTTCTAAACAAGGTACAAAAAAACCTCTCCGATGTTTGAACAAATTTGATGATGAAAATAGCTTAAACATTAGAGATGCTTTAATTCAAGAACAGGAATAATTTATAAGATGATATCTTTTGATTAGAGGTAATGTTCCTCATATGTAACACTCTTAAAGATGTACATTGGCCCCTTACTTTGGGCTTTGGGTCGAAAAGTACACCTAAAGCCCTTCTCGTATGTATGCACATGAAAATAATCACTTACCATGTTTGAATAGTTTTCGTAGTTGTTTTATTCTATTTCCACGCAGCACGCATGTACTATCTATACATAAATATATGAATACTCTTCAACCCCAAAATGTATTTAACCAAAAAAATACATAAATGTGTAGAATTGAGTCTATCTCACAAATGGTATTTTCAGTTCTTAAGAAAAAACTGACTGAAGGAAGCGAGGAAAGAAAAAATAGTAGCAACAATATTTTACACCGTCGTCTCCGAAGATTCTATGTTCCTTTTGTACTGTGTACATATACATATATATAAAATAAACATATATAGAGCAACGACGTCCTCTCTTGGCTTTCATACGAAGATGATCTGTTAATAATTCAAACAAATATTCTGCTTATTCTGATAATATTTTCTAATAAAAAAATGTAGAGCGTATTTCTTTACATTTTTCAAAAATGTATTGTAAATAAAGCAAATTTAAATTATGATATATATACAACAGGAACAACAACAAAAATAATACTTTTAAGGTGTTCAATATATCCTTGAAATTCCTTGGTTTTCTATGTAGGTAAAAAATCGTACAAGGCTAGTTTAATAATATATGGTTTATAGATCTTTTATTCTATAATTTAATCCTTGGATTAGAAACATGTACTCTATTACAAAAGTGGTCTTCTAAATACGTCATTCCTTCTTAGAATTATTACTACTGATACTCGATGATGACAATGTGTCTATCTATGCAGTTATGAGAAGTTGAATGGTTCTCACAAATTATGGCTCTGGTCTTAAGTTTGATGGATAGACATTTTTGTAAGAGTGAGGAAGGCTTTTAGGACACTTTCTTCTGCCCATCCAAGGATTTGTTATCTTTAGCAAAATTAGACTCTAATTAATATATCTCATATTCAAATATTCTTATGATACTTTCTCCATTTAAGAATGAAAAGGTTAGTTATAATATTAATAATTATTATTATTTCGAATGTAGTCTGTCGTTCCTATGAAAATATAGTGGCCTGCTTTCTTTACTTAAATCAAATCAATTTTATATTAAAATACAGCCTTTAGATCAGTTGTTCTCAACTTTTTGCTAAGATAAATCCCTTTTTTGAAAGTTTAAAGATCAAGGGATCTCTAAACTTAAAAGTTAATATCAGTAACTTTATTTACGATGAAAGAAAGTGAAAGAAATATTGTAAAAATTATTTGCTAGACGACCCACAAATCATGTACTCACGACTTCAAAGGAAGTCGCAAGCAAGAGGTTGGAAGCCTTACGTTAGAAAACATGTGATGACTTGTTCATACTACAAATGAGTCAGCAACACCCTTGAAATGATATCCAATCAGGTTTATATTTATATGAATGTATACTTTCTTCAAATAATTATAACATATACTACTGTGAGGAAAAAATACCGGGAAATTTGAATTTAATTTTTTTTGGAATTCCGATAGGGATAAATGCTTTTGTTTTTTTAATTGACACACCTGTTACTGACATCTACGACAACTTGCACCTCAAAATATTCATTAGTGTTTGAAATACCCGTCCATTTGTGGACAGCTAAAATATAATTTTTCGTATTTTAAAATGTCTGAAAGATGATGACTAAAATATAATTTATAGTGAAATGTTGTTGAATCCAAAAAAGTTACAATTAATATTCCAGACTCTATCCTTTTAAAAATTTTGAGAATCTGTTGTTTATTTCTATAGATAGGAAACCTATTAGACCTGAAGAACCTGTCCAACCGATTTTTAGATTTAATAGCATATCTTAACTCAGCAGTTATTTAAAAAGCTTGTAACTGTTTTGAAAATTGAAAAAAAAAAACGTTGTCACATATGCATTGCTTCATTGGGGGGGGGGGGTGAGATTCTTTTGAGAGGGATGAAATGAATTTTGATGATTAAATAAAGATTTTTTGATTCTCAACATTTTTTGCCCCCAGTTAATTTTCAACTTTCTGAGGATAAATATACCTTTTAAAGCTTCTATTTGACTTCTACATTAAACACATATTGCAAATAAAAGTACTTTGAAACCCACAAAATTTTATACAAATAATAGTTCATTCATTAAAAACTATAGAAACATAACTCGATGCAAAAAAATATCGATCCCGCAATATTAAATTATTTTGAAATAAATGCAAAATGAATAAATATACTACATATATGTACAGTAATGACTTGAACCCTGGAAGGGATCAGCGAATTATTTACCTAGAAATGCAAGTAAAATTAATGAAACGTAAAGAAACAACTTGATTCTATCAGAATAGTAAATCATTTATGGGTATTTACAACTCATTAGAGAGAGAGGCAAATCTGTTTATTATTCCCTAGAGGTTGCTATAGAAAATCAGCGTACCTAAAAGTGTTTGGTTTTTTCTGGTAAGTTTCATTACTTTATTTACATTGCTTATAAATGTATTTAAATGACTGTGTTGCTATAAATAGCTTATGCATGATAACAAAGACTAAAAGTAATGTGTATCTCATAGTAAACACGTGATAAATTATTCAATCAACAACATGAGTAGATTTATAAGACGTATTTATTGACAGTAACCTTTTACAAAAATACAAAACGTATATATATATATTTAAATCTTTTATAAAATATTGTACTGTTGTTGAAGTATCATCTTAATGGATATGTCAATAAAATAATAGATGAAATAACTCAAAACACCTTGGGTTTTTTATTTCTATGTAAATTTAAATAAGTAATTTTGACATTTTAATAATAATATGAACAAAGTTATTATAGTATAGTTTTTGTTTTTTTATTAGAGATTTTGTATATATTTATGTAAAATTTGAATTGCAGATACTTTAAAATCAATATGTGACAGTATAATCAAAATGTAAATCTTTCCATATATATATTTAGAATACATCTATAAAAATATGGCGATGGAATGATTTTTTTTCCTGTAAAGAGTATGGATTTGGAGAAAAATTATTAGCAAAGCAAGTCATATGTATGCACATATATGTATAAGCAACTATCTTATAAATAAATATTAAATTACTTACCATGTTCTAAAATCACATATTTAGAACTTGATCTGATATATCAAGGGGTCGTCCTATACTAAGCTGTTTTAGACTAATTAGTAGTCAACCAAATTTACCCATTATATATTTCTACTTAATATACAATTTAATTCACAAACCTATTCAAGACAAAACCAGACTTGATCGGTTTGGCCATTCTTTTACTGTACCATCACTCTTAATTAATCCTTCTTAGTCAGACAATCAATCTACTTAAATGTATGGTTCAACACCTTTGGCTCTTATATTTTGTATGATATTTAGAAAATATATTCAAAAATTTATTCTTAAAAATCTTAGTTAAAATCCTTTGTGCCCACACCAGACATCAATAAAATAAATCTGAATTCACAATTTAAAAAAAAACAACTTGGAAGTAATTTCTCAAAATCACGATAGATGATTCATCTGCTTTCCTATGGTGACGACTCATGAGGAAAGATATGCAGTAGCCAAAGTGACCATGCTTAAGTTTTATTTGATTAAGGTTTATAAAGATCTCGTCGGTTAATCTGAAGAAAAAAAATTGAACCATTAATCAGCTATGGGTTTTTAATCACCAAATAGTCAAAAAATATAAATGAGTCGAGTCTTTATTTTAATATCCCTGTGTATATTTTTATAGAGGCTTTCATTCTGCTATTTTTAAGAGAATGGTTGTTCAAGCAAGTTAGAAAGTAGGTTCATCCATAATATTTTTGCATTAGAAATTAAATTTTCATTATATAGTAGTAAAGGATTTTACAACTGTAAATCCAGTTGGATTTGTTGATATTTAGTAAGGTAAGGTAAACATTGAAGGATCACTCCTTCAATGTTCACCTTACTCGTCAAAATATTGGAAAAAGTAACTGGCAGAATGCTTTCACGTGATCAAAAACAAGTATTTTACATCCTCTGACTATGGTTTCTCAGGAAATTTAGAAGGTAAAAATAAGTACTATTTTTAAAGACAGTTAGGCATGTTACTCCCTTGAAATTTGATCTCAAAAACAACAGATCAGATTATTGCAGGATCGTTTAGAATGCCAACTGGATAAAAATGACGTTTTATTGACTTTAAACATTGAAAAAGTTGGCGTTTGTTGAACAAATACACTAACTTAAATATAAATAAACTACACTTTACAAAGGGAAATATGTATTTTAGATGGAATTGTACCAATAGCTATGCTACACTGGAAACTTATGATAAAAATCAATTAATAACTTCAATTAATGTGAAGTTTACGACGTTAGTATGTTTTTTGGGCCATAACTTGTCAATATTTCTTACTCGAAATTATAATTATGTTGGAATTATTTATGTGTTAGTTAATGTACATTTCTTTTATGTATCGATGAATGAACCAAATGACACAAATAGTTATAAATAATATAAAATATTAAGAAAATATTCATGGCCCAGGAATTGTTAATAAAAATTTCTCATTTGAATAACGTTTGAATGTCTTAATGTATAGTAAAAATCAGGTTTGGTATTCATTCTTTATTGTTTTTATAACCTGCAAACATTGCACAGGAAAAATAAGAAATAAAAATAATAAATAAAAGAATTTTTAATGTTTTGATAAGGGTATAAATACCATTTGAATCATATATATATATATATATATATATATATATATATATATATATATATATATATATATATATTACAACTTCTTTTTATAACGAGTATGAGTATGTTATTAGATTTAATTTAGTATTAGGTATACAAACAATTGTACATACATTTTAAAAAAAAGTAATTTTGTAGTAAAAATCTTTCTTAGAAAATGTTGATGACATCAAGAAAAACTTTTTTTGTTATTTGTTAAAATGTTTCACATACAATTACATATTTTCATTAGAAATGACTAAATATATATACATATTTAAAAAAATTACTGTTTTGCTCCAGTTGTCAGAGGAAATTATAATTCATGGTTATTCATTAGACCTGTCATATATAGATAGATAGGCAGAACCCAACTTACTGCAAAAATAAAAACCAATTACAAATAAGTTAAATATATATACATGCAAGATTAGTCTTTTGCTACTAAAATTAATGTAAGAAAGATATACATAAATAGATAAATTATCTGCAATTGGGCATAGAAAAATAAAAATAAAAAAACGCTGACATGATTCAATCTTTGCAAAGAAATGGAAGTGAAATATGCACAAGTCTTGATGTACATACATACAAATAGGAAAATATAAAAATTATGATGTATATTTTTTTGAGCTATGTTTATATTTGATAGACTTGAGTATTTTTCAGTTCATGCCGTGCAATATACACAAAAAATAAACCATAAACATACATGGTTTAGATCAAACTCTTTCTCTCTCTCTCTCTCTCTCCCCCCCCCCCCCCATATTTCAAGATATGTTTAAATAGGTTCATTTAGACAATGATAAATATATTTAACACTTGATTTGATCCTTAATATATTCATATCGTGCATGAGGTGTTAGAGGACTTAAATAGTAATTGTCGTAAACCTCCATAAAAAAAGGGACAGCAATTCAGTCTTTACTACTCGTTAAGTGTAGTGTTTGAAGAGTTTTAAAAAATTTCAAGGAACCTGGTCAAATATCCAACCGTTCAGGTCAAGGCAGAAGTTAATAGTTAAAGTGATACATTATTTATATATATATATATATATATTAGGTATAATTTGAGGAGGAATCTGGGTCGGTCTGCAGGAAAATTGCCACCTAAAGCTGGAATTGGGCATGCTTTAGTTTGTCAATTACTTATGAACGACCTCGGGACCTTCCCCTATAATATGGTTCAGAGACATGAGCTTTCAGACCTTCATGAATGCAAGAGACATGATAGATATCGTCATATCCTGAATTTCTTGAAAAATGGTATGTTACCAAAATTGGTTTTGATTTTATGTAAAGAAATGTGTCAATCAGCTGTTTTTAAAATAACCAAAATGATCAAGTGTGGGATAAGAATGAGTCTCTGTAGAGAAGAAGTGTGAATGTTTGGCAAAATTGACGTTCTGTGATGGTCTGGGCAGCAATTGCAGCCGTTAGAAGAACAAGATCTTGCACCGTTGCATATCTCAAATTGACACAAAACTGGACTTGAGCTCATATAATTGCTATCTTAGCAAAGATGAATGGCCATCAAGGAGCCTGAATTTGAATCATTTGGACTTCTCCGTTTGATTAATTTTGGAGAACAAGGTCTGAGGTACTCTCCATTATTTTTAGGAAAGCTTAAAGTTCAAGTTACGACGACAGGTGGCCTTGATTACTCAAGAAGTGTTAATTGCGAAGTATTTCTTTATAGATTGAAAGCAATATAAATAAATAAAAGGGGTCAAATCTAAGAAACGCAATTGATTCTTGTTTTACAATGCATCGACTTTAAGTTCTCAAAATTTTGTTTATTTTTGTACATTTTTCTTTGAGCTATTCGTATTAACATGTGTTGCAATAAATATTTATAATGAACCCTCTACATACATTTAGGTTTTTACAAAAAAACTCCAAATCTATATTTTATTTTAGTTATCAAACATTTAGTTTCTGAGGTATGAAGTCATTTATTTTTGTAAAAAACTCTTGTGCACGCCAAATATCAAATTGGTATCAATATCTCCTGAGTCTATGAATAAATTTCAATATATAAAGTATTTTTGAAAAGTAGAAATGTGTAGTAAAAAAAAGTTTTATTTTCGAGTTGTTTTTATATAACATTACTTTAGGGACATGATCTTATATTATGACACTTGATCTTTATTTTGACCCCCATGGATCAAACTTTATGTTAATCAAATTGAATTTATTTTTGATTTGAATTAGTAATGTAATGCAATCTAATATTCAAATAGAAAAAAGTTGTGAATAAAAGGCATAAGTCATCAGAGGGTTTATCCTAAAGGAAAGTTTTGACTAGATATAAATATAAATACCTTGGTTTAATTTAATGTTTCTCAACTGTTGGATTGTACATCTTTATATATTAAGTTTTATTTAGTGATACTGCTGATAGACGTAAAAGTTCAAGATGTCAAAGCCTGTCGAAAATTGATTAATTGTTAATTTATTTGGCATGAAGGATGATGAAAATGGGTCTTACATATTATATATTGGAGATGGGGAAACGTGGATTTCATGGTGAGACTTGTTGAGGAACATCAGATTTAATGCACAAGATATGGAAGGTCAACAGGGATACATACTATATAATGACCAATTTGGATTTAGACTTCTGAAAGGAAATTGACTTAATTGGAGACTTTTCACCACAAGGAATAAAATAGTTATTATTCAGAGCTTGTGAATATTTGGAACATTTTAGGATAGTCAGGATGTAACAAACTATCAATACAAAAACAGACTGGATCCATGGATAAATGTTCTTTTTATTAGTAAAAGAAATGTGCGATAGTTGATGATTTGTTTTCGCAATAGTTGGTTAAACCTTTGAGACAGAAATTGTTAGGGGTCAATATCGAAATGAAACAGTAGTAAATCGAAAGAAAATATTTAACAACTTTTTTTTTTCGCACTAGAAACTTCGAAAAAAAAGTTATTAAATATTTTCTTTCGATTTACTACTGTTTCATTTTGATATTGACCTCTAACAATTTTAGAGTCTAACAATAATATTGATATCATGATAGTACTAGTATCATGATATCAATATTATGATTTTAAAAAAGGCCAGGTTTGATGAAAAGGTAAGTTTTTAATCATTTGGTGCTTAAAAAACACATATATTTTTTATCAAAATAAATAAATGAAGCAAGTGAATAGATTCTGTCTTATTACATCTAAAAATAAGTTTACAAATGGACAATGACAGAATAAAATTTAGCATTATGTCAAATAAAATAATATATATATAATATAATAACTAAATAAATAAGAAAGAAGAATTTTTTTTTTCAATAATACTTAAAAAGACGACAATTTGCTAATTATAGGGTAAAAAAAAAATTAACTCAGACAAAGGGTTTCCCTTTGGCATTTGTATATAATAGAGCATTAATTGTTAAAAAAATCTTGTGTATGAGAGATCAGGTTAGTAACTATGACTCTTGCATTAGGTTGCAGTCAATTTTTATTTTTTTGAGATATTTTGTTGTATATAATAACAATAATAATTCCTGTAAACTATTTGTAACATACTCATGGTATTGACCAAAGAGTGCTAGAGATTAAAATGTCATACTCAATATACCTGTTAGCACAATATAACTTTCTTAGTTCAGGTCTTTACTGAATATACAGTTACTAAAAATACTTAATATAGGACCATGTCTTTGAATAGACCTTACAGGAACCTCACTCCTAATATTCACATAGAAACACTAGACGAGGTGATTAGTCTAAATGTTATTTTAGTTATTCTTTTGTAACTAGATTCATTTTAATTTTAACATAGAAAATAAATGGTAGATAATTAAATAAATCGATGTTTATTTTATTTTGTCATTAGTTTAAATTAAATATATAAATATATATAAAAGAAAAAAAAACATTTTATTTCTTAATTTTCTTATATTTTTTTTTTTTATGTTTATGGCTATTGAAAGTAGTATAAGATAAAACATTATTACAAGTTGTTTTTTTTTCTTAATTCCTACAAGTATTTTAATGAATGTATGTATTATTAAAGAGTATTGTGTATTGTGCTAAGTATTGAATCATGAAAATTAAGTTATTAAAAAATGCTAATTTCTAAAACTGTTTTTTTAATATAAATAATGAAAAAAAATAATAATGATGCATTAAATATGTATATATGTATGTTTGTTAAGGCAGTTGTTATTCAATATGCTCACTGCAAATTTATTTATTTGAAAGCAGTACTTTGTGTCTAAATATTTAGAAATTATGTTTGGTTTGAATGAAAAATTCAATTTTGGGAAGTCTTTTTCCTCAAAGTATTTTCATATTTACATTCTTACACTTAATCATTTGTTACATCATTCAACTTATAAATTTATTTTTTAAATGGAAAAATACCAAAAATTAAATAATCACTATTTTGATTGAAAAAATAATGCGTCTTAAAATAAAATATCAATAGGATTTTGAGGTAAAAAAAAACCTCTGCACATAAGCTTATAATCTGTCATTATGATTTGCTGAAGTGGAATGATTAAATATTGAACCAACTAAAAAATATATTGAGCCCATTCGGGGTTTTTTATACTTAAAAATCGAAACACAATTTGAATTGAGTTGAAATACTTTTCTTAAAAAGATTGAGTTAGTAATTTTATTACAAAAATAGTTAATGATTTGTTCCTTTACTTTAAAACCATTTATATAATTCGAAATAAAAACTTTACCACTCAAGGCAAAAGCAAAAATAACCATATGTTAAGAGTAAATATATTATAAGCATACTAGTTTTGAATTTCGTGCTTTTTAACTATAAAAACTGATTTGAGTACAATTGGAAATCGTATTTTGAATTAAAACACACGCAAGTACTCCTAAATATCCACTTCTATAGTAATTAAATATTAAAAAAAACACAAAATGCATATTATTAATTTCGTTGAAATTAAACACTGTTCAAATCATGTTTCTAATGTTTGACGAACGTAAAATTCATTTTTTTCGGTTATGTTTTTATTATTATTGATTTTTCCAATCGTTAGCACAATTTTTGTTGATATGTAAAAAAATGGCAATTTTCGATGAATAACCTTTGTTTATGCAACCTTCCTTCTAATTGTAAATTCGCCATTATTAAGTCAATGACGTCAGGAGTGCAAAGTCTTAAGAAATTATATACCTACAAACTAATAATACCAGTGAGTTTTTTTTAAGGTTTTTGTTTTTTAATTTTTTAAATTCAATTAAGCAAGATGAATACGTGATTGGCAACATTGTTATGTAGAAAATAGACGCTATTGATCGAATTTATGGTTCTACATTCCCTTTTATAAAAAATCTCTATATTTTAATTTATATCTTATTTATACGTTTATTGTATGTTATTTGAAATATTTTTTTTAAATGAAAGCATTCAGAAAATCACTTACAAAAGTATTTATTTGGCATTTTTCATTAACTTACTTTGATTTAAAAAGGAAATATTGTTTATCCGTTCATACCTAATCTAAATTTCCTTTATTTATTTATTTTGTAAATCGTAAATAATTTACTAATTAATTCTCATTATTATGAAAATCTACAACAGAATTTACAGTTAGACAAATAAATTGTACATACACTTTGACCATGTCATTTTTCAATAATTTGAACGATTAAGACATCGCTATTTGTCTTTTTCTGGTTTTGGCCTATGTCCAATTTAGTCAAAAATGAATTTATTTTCAAGGCAATGAAATAACTGATGTGTTTTTTTCCTCTTGATTTGTGGATCTACACTTCTTTTTTAAGACGTCTACCATCATTTGTATGGACAAAACACTTTTGAGCATGAATTAGGCATTTTTCTATTTAGTTATGAACTCTACAAGGGACTTTCACAGTCTTTCATAAGATTGTAGTCTTATTTACTCACATTTATTACAACTAATTTGTAATTCATTTGAGTAAATAAGACTACAATGAGTATACTTAACACTTTAACACGTATATTTTATGTACAATACAATTGAAAATGTAATTAAAAATTATTCGCAGGCGGACAATTCACCTGATATTTTTACAGTTTGGATCGACTGCTAGCTTGTATATTCTTTCTGGATCTTTCTCATCATGTAATTCATAGAAAAATATAAAATTCAATATAATTCTTGCACATGACATTTGATAATAAATTAAATTCACATTTGTACATGCTATGCACAAAATAAGTACAGATAATAAAAATACACATAAATTGTAAATTATAAATCCGATGATAAAGGGTTAAGCAGAACATCTCAGTTATATAATGCCTGACATGTTTCCGTCCGCCCATTACATACATGCACATGACAACTTGTTTATCATCAAACTTAGCTTGCAAAAAAGCATGTCATGTGAAAAGATAAATAAAAAAGGTAAATCCCTCAGTGTTGACTATGTGAGTAGTTTGTGTGGAAAAATATAAATACAAAAGCTGTCGTAGAAGTTCTTCTCATACTCTATAACAATGCAAGTTCAAGGATTATATATATTTTTTAGACAAACAAAAACGACTGTGAAATAACAAATTAATGTCTACAAAAAAAAAGTTATGTTGATCAACCTTTATGTTAATTGAATTAATCAAAAATTAATTCGTTTGTTTTTTATCCCTTATTTTGTATTTTGTTAGGGAAACTCTAAACCTACATTGAAAATAAAATATATATTACTTATCGACATCATAATATTATACATATAGGAGTACATTTAAAAAAATACATACATAATTAAATCATTGGTTTAATTTTCGCTCAGATTGTATGTACATTAACTCCCAATTCATTTTGGTGGTATGAATTAATGTAACGTTGTTTTGATCTTTTAATCCCCCCTTTTTTTAAAAATAAAACTATCATTGCATAAATTAAAGCTTAAGTATTCTTTAAAGTAAGTCACATGGATTAATGCTTGAATTTACTTGATTTTAAATGCAAATGAAAATAAATTTACATACTCATATAATGTTTTTTTACTCTCTTTTGTGGCAATGTGGCTCTGCAAATTAAAGTGATGGATCGTCTATCCATCACCTTATAGGTGAGCTGATGATTGTTATGTAAACATACCGTCATATACGTATGTACTCATTGATTCTCTCAATCTTCCCTTCTCAAAAAAGAAAAGAAATTAATAAATAAAGGCTCAAAATCAATTACTACATAGTTGGGGAACTTTTTACCAAAACCTTGGACTATTTATCGTCATATCGTATAGAGTTAAACGCAACCAGACAAGAATTGATACAAGTTAAAATAATCGAATAAATAATAAGAAATCGATGAGTCCTAAAATATTTGTCGAAATACCTAGATTTGGGATGTCAGACGAGGTACTTGACTTGTCCGAGATGCCTTATTTTTTTCATTTATGTACATATAATTTTATAAATAATTATATTTCGTATACAATTTTGATATCTTCCTTGTAACGTCTGACTGTTCATGAGAAATTTTTTGTAATCAATGATTATTCAGTGTTTAACAAATTTATTCAAAATTAATTATATTTTAATTACCTATCTGGAGTTATCCAATAAAGTGAAAGCTTTATCTTCGTCTTACGTATTGTACGTATGTATTGGGAATTCAAGAAGATATCAATGAGAATGCTATCCTCAAAACATCAAACACTCCAATGACACTGTTCGTCAGCTGTTGATTTGTATACACATCCCCCTTTTTAGTGCTCTAAATATTGATTTGTTGAATTTCCTTAGTACGTACTTTTTACTGAAAAACGTTTTTAACACTCATTTCTTAATAATGACCCATAACAAACTCTGACTTCTGTTGTTTTGTTATTCATTTGGATTGTATTGTTTTAAAACTTTAATGCGCCATTGCTTTCTTACTTATTATTTTAAACTATTTTAATTAAACATGCCATTATATTTTATTTTGTTTAGTTTATTTTTTATAATCCTTTTTAACCCTTTTAGAGCTTTTCTAACTAGATGATATTATAAACAAAAAACTTTCTTATAAATTTATGTGTAAATGGTATAATCATTTCTTAGAAAACTCTAGGAAGGGGAAAATTTGACTTGGAGTTTTTTTTTAAAGTTAATATTTTTAACGAAATTCAAAAGTTGTAAATTGGTTTACTTAATAACATAAATTTAATGTTTTACTCATATGAGTACGAAAATAAAATAAATTCATTTACATATACAAGTTCGTATTCTATCCAGAGAAAACTTTTAAAATACCTACATAGATCGGTAATATTTCTTTTTTTTTTTTCATGAAACTCCCTAGTCGATATATATACATGCTATGTTTTTTATTGTAAAATTGAAGTTTCCAGTAGACTCACGGTAGAGCTAAAAAAACTTCAATAGACTGAAGTTGTAGATCGCAGAAGGATTGTACCCGATTTGTAATCCTTCTGCATGCTAATACTTTAGTTACTCGACTGTGAGTCTTTGATTTATAGCGAATTTTTGCTTGAAATTGAATGAAAATTTACACGCTTAAATGAACGATTTCTTCTTAGTTAAGGATTCTGAATGGGCGCTTGACATTTTGTTTGAAAGCTGTGGGTCTCATCTTTTGAATGCATTCGGAACGTTCAAGAGCTATGTAGGATCTACAAAAACTGTACTATAATTGAAAATCTCGGATCAAATAGATGTTTTATTGCTCCCTTCTCCCAGCTGAATTTATGAATGACATAGATACACAATTTGATATCTAAATTTATTGTTCAACCATGCCAATAAAAATCCCATGTTTTTTTCTTTCTTCATTTTCACAACAAAAAAAAAGTCTTATAAAAGCAATTTGACGTCTCATTAAATATTATAATACATAATAATCATTTGCCCCCTTGACAGAGCGTCAAATTTTAAACGTCAATTTATGAGCCTCAGTAGATTTAGAACAAACTTTGTTATTTCACCTTGGACCCTATTCCCCTTATACTTACCTACATATTTTTGAGTCCTACATTCCCAAAGAAACTAAGTGTCAAATTTATGCATGAAAATATTACATTTAGTAATTCACATTACATTAAACCCAACGTTGATAGATTAACAATAATTAGTGGAAGTCAAAATACGATGGAATTTTTATGTTGGGACATGTGTCATTCATATTTAATGAATATACATATGTCTATAAAATAAACGTGACTTTAGCTCACGAATAATACATAAAAATACATAAAAAAAGTATACAATTTTCAATTAAATAGCAATAGTTTGTATAATTTTCCTAAGTCTAACATTGATGTTATTACGTCATTGTTTACTTATCTATGGCTTTAAAAGTGAAGATTATGACTAAAAATTAATAATAATGATATAATTGATATTTATTGAGTACGTTGAAAAGAAGGAATTGAGATTCAATTTTTTTAATCACCATTAAAATTATTATAAATACTATGATATTGAGTCAAAAATTTAAATTTAATTATTTAAAACATGAATTTGATTTAAGTTTGATACAACTGTGCCAAATTTCAAATATCCAATTTTGATGAAAAATCCCCTAGAAATCAAATACTCACGGTAGAGCTACTAAAGAGGCAGTGTGCAGAAGGATTACAAAATTCACTGAAATCTATCTGTCCGCTACTACTTCAGTCTATTGCAGTTGTTTTTTAGTAGCTCTACCGTGAGTCTTTGATCACTAACGAATTTTTTCTCAAAATTGAATGAAAATTTACATATTTAGGTGGACGATTTCTTCTTAGTTAAGGATTCTTATTGAGCGCTTGACATCTTGTATGAAAGCTGTGAGTCTCATTTCTTGAATGCATTCCTTATTAACCCATTTTATGTTGTATTCAAGGAGTTATTTTAGTACAAACGTTTTGGTCGACTTTTAGGCCTGCTCTCGCCCCTACACCCTTAAGATCCCCCTTAGGTCAAAACAAAGACTGGAAATGAAATTTGCATTAAATACAATAGCGATTCATCATTTTTTAATTCGCTAAATGAGTATCCTTCTAGGCTTATATTGAAGTTTAAGTTGGAAAATGGGTCAAATTAGCTCAAAAAGTAGGATCCAATTTCTAGAAAACCGTTATTTTCAATAAAATTAATAGTTTAGAGTTAATAGTTTTTTTAGGGCTGTTTGTTTTTAGATTAAAGTTCATTGAAAATATTTAAATAAACTTGGCTGCTTATCAAAATAAAAACTACATTTTTTAAAGAACTTTCCAATCACTCATATTATTTTGTCAAATAAGTAAACTAAAGTCACATATACTTTAAGTAGATACACATTTTTTATTGCTTGATAAAAAATAATACGTCATTGTTATATTGGTCTATATTTTCAAATTTGGAGAGTGTTGTGAGTTTCTATTTAAATATGATAGCATTACTAAATATATTTTGGGTTGTCACATTTTATGTTTGTTTATTCATAGAATGATTATTTTAAATTCAAAAGTTTAATACTAAATATTACAATAACTCTGGTTCATTTTGAAATATGAACTATATTCTTGTCAAAAATTCGTATTGTATTACATACTTATAAAGTAAATTAAAACATGATTCTGAATAGTTAATTCGAATAAGCAACGTAGAATGTTTTGTGAACAAGAGTTATATATTTATATTTTTCCAAATATGTATTTGTAATATTAAATTTGATGAAGCTTTTTTAGTAATCGGAAAACTTTGTGTGAATAGTTGCTTTTAACGTAGTGTTGCGTCAACAGGAAACAAATTCTTAAGAATCGACTCCGGTCCAGAAGTTAGAAAAGGAAATAATTATGCTATCATACTCTGCCAATTTAAAAGTTTAAAAATAATATAAGATATTAGTGTGTATCTTGATTTCAAATAAGAATACGTCTTGGTTTCAATAAAGAACTCAATTTTAGAGAATCTGTTCATATATTTTTGAAAAAGGTCAAAAAAGAAAGTACTCATAGAATTTGTAAGGGAAAAACAAATTAGGAATCAAACTTATAAAGAACCACTATGGTAATTTTTTGAGATTGAGTGATTAAGAAACAAACTGACTTCAAAAAAATATTGAGCTGACCTGTTTTTTGTTTTTTTTTTAATTTCATTTCATTTAAAAATCAACTCATCATTAGAGTCGAGTGAAAGTGAGTTAATACAAACTTCTCGAGTCGCCACAACATTAATTTACCTATCTACACAAATAAAATTAGTAATTTATTAAACAATCTCTGCGAAATTATATGCATAATTTCAAACAATAGTAAAGAATAGTAAAAACATTACTTCTTACATGTTTTAATTTTTGTTCTTCTTCTTTTCACAAAAGTATTCTTTTTTTGCACATCATTACTCTTATCTTTCAAAATACTGCGTGCATTTTTCTACCGCAATATCATGACCTTATTTCAATATACATATGCCTGAAGATGGACCCATAATGTGTACCCCTGTATAGCTTTGAACTGTACATAATCAAAGAGTAATGGTAGTTCTTGTAAACAAAACATAGATAGTTCAATATTTATTTAAAATTATCTTATCATCTTTGATGATAATGTACAAATATGTATGTAAGTTTATACTACCCATAAATTAACATGAGACAATTTAATGAAGGGAAGTTTATATCTTATTACAGAGAGAGAGAGAAATTCTATTGCTTTCTAATTTTATCGTAAAGAGAACAATTATTTTTCCACATATAGGAGTTTGATTTTGTATTAAAGAAAATATGTGTTCTTTTAAATTTGTTTATGCATTATTGTTCAATAATGTCTTGTAATAGAGACATCCCATTTTTTTTAAAACAATCATGAATAATCGGTTTTTTTTTGTATAGTCATCTGATAAGTATTTGTTTCTTTTTCGTCCAGTGAAAAATTAAATTTAACCATGTTTTAGTGATTCAGTGCAAAAAAATTATATATCTACGGAGAAATATTCGTCCGAATATCTAAGCTAGATATTTATATCAACGTTGGATTCATTGAAGGATCGTTTAATTAGTCAAATAAAGATAGTTGCGAGTCCATTGGAGTTCGATTAAATACGTAAATCTATGCCGTAAAAATCCTAGGTAAGGTAAGGAAGACTCACTTTTCTTACAAAAAAAAAAGAAAAAAAAGAATGCCAACACTACCGCCAGACAAGCCGTCTGACGGGAAACGTGTGACCGACAAGAATAAAAAAAAAAGGATGGATGGTGCTACAGCCTACACTGATGTTTCTAATGATAAGGGAAAGGGAAAACTGAAAGGGAACTCTTATTCTAGTATGACAAAAAAATATCTTTCGTAGACGAGATGATGTACAAATCGATCCAGTATGGAACAAAATATACCTGGACTGGAAGGGTGATGACAATAAAAATATTAAAGGCTTTACACCAAACTTAAAGCAGTATAGAAATATAATTTCTACTTTGACACTGAAGGAGGAGGAAATATACAGAATTAATGACTGCAAGAGTGGAGCAGGATATGTCATCATTACCTTAAAACGTCGAACAAATATTGTTGTTAAACAAGCTGGGATCAATGAGCGTTTTAAGATAGAGGATGGGATCTGGTGCAAGATCAGAGGATGGGAAAATATTAAGAAAGTTAAAAAGCCAATAGAAGTAACGATAAAAAATGGTTCTGAGATCAACCAAGGATGCGTCTGGGATATTATGTCCCATTATGGGGAAATTATCGAAAAGATTGAAGATGTACCACACTCATCCTGCTCAGAGGGTGGAGGGGATTCCAATTATTTAAAAATTTTCAATAAAATAATGAGTGGAAAATTAAAATTCAAGATTATACCTAAAAAGAGACTACCAGCTTTGATACCCGTAAGAGGGAAAAAAGTCAAACTAGTGTCTGAAATGCAGCAGCTGCAGTGCTTTAAATGTCTAAAATTTTGGCACATAAAGTCAGGGTGCCCCAGTACTAAAGGGGATACATACGCCGACTTCGATAAATATTTTAGAAAAGTTTTACAACTCCCTGAACGGATCGAAGGGACCGAGGAAAGAAAAATAACAAAGGAGGTAGCCCTACAGGAAGAAATCAAAGAAGATGAGGAGGAAAAAAGTGGTGAAGGGGATGATGAAGAGGAAGTAGAGAAAATCGAAGGGTTGAATGGAAAAAAAATAGAAGATGTCATTATTGAGCCGGAAGAAGGCTTAACACAGGGTATTGAACTACCATAGAATGAAAATTTGGATATAAATGCCACAGACGGAAATATGAATTTAAAAAAAGTTCCAAAATCGACAAAGGAAAAATGTTCTGACTTCGAACTTCAAGCTAGTGGAAGTATACATGAAAGTCTGCAAAAGGAGAAGAAACCGCCTAAGTCACACATAGATGTTAGGAAAATTATGGAATATAGAACACGGTCTGTGTCCGTAGGAAAAAGAAGTAAACCTGAAGAGGATATTTCTCCCTGTAAAGGCAAACAGGCAAAAAGCTCAAGATCCTCGGGGTCCGCATGATACGTGCGGAGTTTTTGTTTTTGTTTTTCAATGACATAATGCATTCAGAGCAAAGTCTGCAATCTAAAATAATAGGGTTTTTTTTGCCGACGATTTGTCAGAAGACATAATAGCAAATATAGGTATCACCAAAATTATTTCCCTCAAAAAAAGCTCTTTCTCGCAAACAACTTCGGAGGAATGTTACGTTAAGTCAAGTAATATGGATTTTAGGGGAGGCATTGGTATTCGAAAAGTCATTTCGCTGAACGTAAGGGGTGAAAAAGAAAAAAAAAACACGACATGCCTTGATGAAAGCCGTTTTGAACAAGAGTCCAGATGTGATATGCTTACAGGATATACGATCCAGGGTGTCATTTACTTGTAATAGTACATGTTCAAGGTGCATCCCAGTGAACTATGTTTGCTATTTCACTGGCTCAGGTACCTTAAGAGGAGTTATGTCGTTCGTATCAATGTTTGTTGGCCATTCAACGCTGATTAAAGAATTATTGCAATTAAGTGATTGGCATAGAATTAAATTAACAGTCAAAAGCCTAGAATTCTACATAGTAAATGCTTATGGTCCTAACGTCAAGTCTGCTACTTTCTTCCAAGCGATTATTAACGATCACCTCAAGGATCCTCGTCCTCTTGTTTTAATTGGAAACCTGAATGTGGACATTAACAAGCAAAACACCAGATACCCCAACAAATCCATCCTTCTAAAAGTAATACAAGATCTAAATTTAATTGATGCCCCAAAAATGTATAATCCAGATACTGATTTGATCTCTTGGAGAATTGGATTCCGATCTTTTAGAATAGATCATGCTTTTATTTTTCCATCTATTTTTTCCAAATGAAAAAGTGCTTTGTATCGGTATGAGCCGTCCTCTGATCATAAACTAATAGAATTAGATTTCTTTGCTACCCAAACAAAAAAATACTTCAGGATACCAACGTGGATGCTTGAACTAGAAGAATTTAAAAAATTTATGCGACTAATAAAAGTTTTTCACCCTGGCTTTTCTGTTAACAAGCTTGCCAAAATATTACCCCAGGTTATTCGAGATACTACCTTGCTCTATATGAAATCAAAAAAGAAAAGAGAACAGGAACTTCAGGAAGATGTCGAAAGTCTAATGAAGGATGGCTCACTTTTTGTACGAAACCTTGCAAACGAGGCTATGAATTTATATCGAGTTTCTGAGATAGCAGAAGAAGAAATGTCAAGGAAAGTCAAAATTGAATGCAACGCCAAGAAAAAAAGCATTAGGAACACGGCTTAGGGGGATGCTGCTGCTTCTAAAAATGCTGCTAAAAAACTTGAAAGAATTATAATTGGACAAGATATTGTAACAGATCCTAAAGCAATTATTGATGTCTTTCATAGGCATTTACAAAAAGTTGTTTTTCCAAAGCCACGAAGAGTGAAAGACTGTACAGTTTTTTCACACAAAAATATATCGGAATATATTAAAAGAAACTTTAGATGCAATAAAGCTTCTGGTCCCGATTGCATCAAGGGGAATATATTCACCCTTTGCCATGATGACGTCGTCCCTTATCTAGTACGTTTTGGAAATTTCATGGCGAGAAAAGGAATTCTTCCACAACCCTAACTTGTGGAAGAATTATGTTAATTCCGAAAAAGGGAAATGGAACAAAAATAAGTCATTGGAGACCTTTGACCATTTTAAATGAATCATATAGAATTTTAGCAGGTGTTCTCGCCAAAGAGGTCGAACCGATTTTAAATGAGAAACTAGGACCTGAACAGAAAGGTTTTTTAAAGAATAGAAACATTCACGATATCTCAAGAAATAGTTAAGCATCTATAGATTCAATCAAGCAAAGGAAGAAATATGGAGCATTAGTTGCTATTGATTTTAGTCAGGCTTTTGACACTATCAGTCACTCATTTGTTCTTAAAGCCGTGAAAAAATTTCTCCCAAAACGTTATTTTAATTCATTGCGTGCCCTTCTCCATAAGGGAACATCTTTTATCTCCATTGATGGTATACGTAGCGAGCCAATTGAGCTCTCAAAGAGTTGTAGACAGAGCTGCCCATTGTCTCCTCTTTTATTCGTTTCTGCAATGGAACTTGTGACCAGTACCCTTTTACGGAAGTACGGGGGATTTGGAATTCTTCTGGAAGATAAGCCCCACTTAGTGGACATGTACGCAGATGATCTCACCCTTATGGTAGAAGCAAACTCGAACGTTCAATTAGAAAAAAGAATTCACATCTTAATGACATTTTTTAATAAGTTTTATCAAAAATCAAGATTAAAAGTTAAAGAAGACAAAACTGCAATGAAGGAGGAAGAAGAATGGCTGAGGATACTCTTTTACAGTGGATACATCCCTGCCTTGAAGAGGCCTCGAAAAGAAATGGGGGCAGAGTTGTCTTTATTGTCGAACATTCTTCCTAAAGTTTATGGAAAACTGTTCATTGATATGAACAAAAGACCGCATCTAGAGTGAAGAAACTACGTAACAGGATCATCAATGTATGGGGCGCTAATGTTTGGATCAATCAGATCAAACACATCATTTGAGAGTATATCTGGAGAATGGGCGGCAATACAAAGAATAGTATGGACTAAAACTCCAAGATACGATTGCAACAATACTGTAGACATTATTCAGCAAAACTACCATAAGAAACATTTTTTCAAAAACATCCCTAACCCTGAAGAACTGGAGCACAATGCTTTAGTTGATAAATGTTTCACTTTGCATGACCTTAAGCCTGAGTCGTGCTTCAATACTGGAAGGTTTATCTTTCCTCTCCAAAGATCTGCGAATTATCATGTGCCCTTGACGCCTTGGTATTGGAAACTTCAATTTGGAGTTGACAAGACAAAGGAAGCTGAGATTCTTGCAAAAAAGTATGTGTTCTCTTTAAGTTTGCCTTCACTTTGCAAAAGGAGGGTATTGTTCTCTTTAAAAGGTGTTAGAGATGGAAAGAAATTTACCTCCCAATTTCAGATATTGAATGACTTATTAAGGTTCAACGTTCCTTGTAAAGACTGTGGAAAATTTTCAATAACAGCCTCCATGCCTTTATTGATTGTCCGGCGTTAAGTAATGTCAAAAAGTATGTCCAGCTAAACGTGAAGAAAAAGAACCAAATATTTTGAAAGCAATAGCACTTTTCGGTTTTTCCTCAGAAGAAGTTAACAACATCGAAGAACTTGGGACTTGAAATACGACCATGAATAGCTTAAAATCCTACATCGCACGGCAGCTAACTGAGGACAATCCAATCAAATCATCGGATATACGTGGAATCATGATAGCAGCGGTGGCGAGGTACTCGATGTTCTCTATCAAAATACCCAGGATCGAAGGATCAGCGTGGGACTTAACAGCAAGTTTAGTGAAGTTTTATCCGTCGTGTTCGGAGAGACATTTTAAGACACTCAAGTTTATCATTAAACAATATAAGAAGCATTTCGAAAAACTATGAAAATACTTATTGGTATATTTGATGTTTTTTGGTTTTGAGGTCTTGTAAAGGAAAATAATTTTAAACTAGAATGTTTATTTATATTTTATATATAAGACAATTTTTCTATGTATTTCAATTTTTAAAGTAAATTTAGTTGAGGTAAATCAATTCAACATTTCATTCTCATTACACAGGTCAACAAATTTGAAATGTCAAAAAACCTAAGGGGTATAAGTATATGTAATACAAGTTATTCAATATTTCAAAAAGTCCTTGAAATATGGAATGCCTTACCAAAAGAAGAGAGAGATATTTAATTGCCTTCTTTTGTCGTTATTTTAATTAAGAATTAGTACTTTGTTTTTCTTTGTTTTATTGAATATTTAATTTTTTTATATACTTCTTTATTTTTTTAATCAATTCCCCACCACGGATTTGATCTTTTCATATTTTATATTGCTTTCGGGATAGTAGTTTAAAGACTTTTTTAGATTCTCATATTAATTAATGTGTTATTAAAAATAATTATGTATATTTATTTACATAAACACTGACTAAGGTTCCTCAAACGATATTTCTTCCCAAGGTGAGCTTTACTCAAAAGAACTTTTCTTGCAGAGAATCGAGCACAAAAAAAAGTTTAATCTTTTGTAAAGGAATTATTAAGATAATATATGACATGCCTTTTATATTAAAAAGTTTCTCAACAAGACATATAAGTAAAAAATGTTTAATTTAATCATTCATTTTTTTTGTTATAAATAATAAGTTTGTATTTAATAGATACTAAAATATATTTAGTTAAATAAAAATACATATTTTACAAATTTAATAATTAATTTTTTTGGAGATAAAAAATTATTATTCTGTTAGTAAATACAAATAAATTAATTGCAGTTACTTTTAACTTTTTTTAGGAACATGGTGAATTTTACATAATATTCTCTATAATATGCTTATAGCAACTATATATGGCTCATAAAACCGAGCTTATAAAAATAAAATAAAAGAGCTCTTAAATGTTTGTTTAGGAATAAAACTACAAAAAGTTATGATCATAAATTCAGGCTCTGAATGAGGTTTTAATAGTTAGGGAGATCCGGAATAGTTGCAAAACCTTTTTTGTTGTTTAAGAAACTAAGAACATTTGACTAATAAGTATTTTTTTAGTCATAAATAACTAAACTTTTGAAGTTGTTGAATTAAATATCAATTCTCAATTTATTAAGATGTTGTAAGATTTTTACTATGGATCTCTGATCAGTATTATAAATTAAAATAATTCACTCCACTTCAGGGACTGTACACACTTTCAACCTAATCCTAATATATACAGAGAATCTAAAAGAATAAACTTTGACAATTATGTCACTTGTATTGTAGACATAATATTTTTTGAATATGATTTTATTTGTTGGGGTGACCAACTATCCTTTTTTGCCAGATGGTGAATTCTTTTTAGATCAAGTATTTAGTTATTTTTCTTATTGCTTTTTTTTTTTGAAATTGATAAAATGTCTGCTTTTATGTTAGACAAATAGCACATTTTAAAATCGACTTAGAATAAAAGTAAAAATAAAAAAATAAAAATATTCAACAACAACAACAACAACAAAAAAGATTTAAAACAGTGGTTGCTTTATGGCCAACATTGAAAAAGAAAAAAGTGGTATCCATAGAAAATAAGATTTAATATTAAATGACGTATCAAATACTGACAATATAGAATTTAGGACAAAGTTTTTGATCCAAAGGTTTTATTATATATGTATATTGAAGAAGTCACAGAAAGAGATGTAAAAAATAACTTTTAGCAACTGTTGTTAATAAATATTAACAAATAAGAGTAATCATAAAATATATTGATGTTATCATCTACTCTTAATGAAGAATGAACACCATTAAAAGAAAATGGCTTGACTTACTCGTCCATGAACATCACAAAACCTTTTGAATACTTTATAAATAAATGATGATCATCAGTAATCAGATTTATTTGGTGATTGCTTTCTTTTTTCTTTCTCTTATGATCAAATGTGTTATTCGGAAGCAAATATTTATGGACATTTGTACAAAAATTGCCAGGAGTTCAGTTGAACTCGTCAATAAAAAATACGCAAGTTTGACTCTCTTGTTAGAACAAACTATTTATAATTTTTAAGTATGTATTGAATCAACATGTCTCGATGTACCAATATTTTGCATGACAAATAAACATTTTTGCAGTAATATTACGTCTTGGTTAACAACGGGTAACTTAGGGGATGAGTAAATATTTTTTACATCCTAACATCCAGAACGGATAAAACGGAGGATTCACTGTATTCAACGAGTATGTAAAGTATTTTTTTTAACTTGAAGTCATTGATGGCATAAGTTACGGACAAACTAAGCATTACTTTGAAAATCTTCTTTTAACTAATCCTTAGCAAATTGTCTTTGCTAAATATTCCCATGAAAGTAAAAAAGAAAAGTAGATTAAGAATTATGTGCAATTTTTCCTTATTTTTGTATAATACGAAAAATACATTAAACTGAAATTGTACATCTAAGTATTGTACAAATATCTCATACGTTTAGTTGTCCATTTTGAATACATCTGCCATCTACACATTTATTTCACATCAATCTATTTTGTATAATATGTAAATATATGTCTAAGCCTCTTTTGTAAAAAGTTGGATCAACTCATATTCTTATATTTACATATTTTCAATTTTCATTCTGATAAGACCAGTTCGAACAAAATTTGTTATCTAAGATCTATCAAACTATTGAATTTAAATTCCCTCGTTTTTTTATTGATATTTTTTTATTTATATTAATAGGTCACTTGCAGAGAGAGATAAGCTGAGGTAACGAGGAAATGCATATAGGAAGCATAAACCTCAGTACTTCGACAGGTTTTAGTGTACTTTTAACAAGGAAGCAAGAAAGAAAATATGAAAGATAAATAATGACAATTCCGATTAAGATTATGACCAATCAATGCACAATGTCTTTCATCTGATATTTATTCGACGAGCAATTTTTTGAAAATGAACTCGGAGAAGTCAACGACACTCTGTTGCCAAAATAATAATAATAATAATATTGGTTCTTAGGAAATGCATTTCTAACGAGGTAGAAGTGGATCTCCTTCTTTCTTGTTATGAAGAGAATCGACTGCGTCTAGAAATGTATAAACTTTAGCTGAAGTCCCTTTATGACCAAAAATACCATATAAACCCATAATTTACTACATTTATGTTGTAAAACTAAATGTCCCTTCCCAATCTTCCCTTCTGCAGTCCTTACATAGACAAATAAATTTTGATTAGTATTTTAAAAAAATATGTTTATACATAATAAAAATCGATTATTTCTCTATGCATCTAACCTGACTTAAGGATGTTAGTACTTTATTTCAAAGTACGTATGTACATACATACAGAGTACTGATGGTTCGAATAACTTTTATATAATTATACTAATTTTTGATTAGTGGATATGAATGTTTCTAAAATTGCGTATGATCATGTCATTTTCTATTTAATTTAAAAAAATGAAAATGTCCACAATTTTAACCAGCAGATGCAAATGTGGGTACTTTTTTGGTATTCGCAAAAATGCGAATATTTCATATATTGCCAACGCAAATGCAAATATGAGGTACAATTTCTTAAATGTGGATAATTTACAAATGTATTCGAGTATTCGATACATGACTAACACAGATAGATATGGAATAAATTTTAATTGCATAGTTTTTAGTTTTGAATCTTGGTCGTTTTCTTTGTAAATATCCCATAACATTTATGCTAACAAGGAAAACAAAAAGTCTCAAAATTGTATATTAATACTGGGGAGTACAAAAAGTACCACACAGACTTTTAGAGCTGAATATAATGTATTGATTAGCAAAAAATCCAAATTTTATCCTATTCTTTTGGTCATAAGTCTAGTTTTTTTTTGTAATCTGGGCTTATATACTATTTAATACTATTCAGAGCCGTTTTTCAGCTCTAAGACCATATGAAAATTCAAAATACAATAAACAATAGTTTATGTTAAAGTGTTAAATGAATATTGTAAATATTATTACGTAGCTATAATATATAAATAAAATGACGCCACACCTCTATAAAAAATATAAAATTAAAATTGTATCCTGCTATGACCAATAGCTATAAATTATTAATAATAATGCGTAATTACTAATTCAAGTAAAGTAATTATTGGAAATGCATTTACTCAATATTTTTCGTAAATGGATCTCTTCATTGTTTCAATCATGGAATTTACTCCCCAATGAAGGAGTAGACTCTTTGAAATTTTCATTTTAAACTATAGGTTGTGAACCTTGACTTCAAATATCCAAGCTGTATGGGAAGTGTTCAAACCTTGTATTTTCCTTTAAATTAAGACATTATAATATTTTAGCAGATTTTTTTTATTTTACTGTTTTTTGCACTTTCTTGTGGATTTGAAGTAGTTTTGAAATTACATCAAAAATCAAAAAAATGTTTGAAAACAGAACTTTTTCATTACAAAATTAATTCAATGCTCATCTCAAAAATGGATTTAATTTAAAAATATATTTAAATAGAAAAATGTAATGTAAAAATGTAAAAAAATATCTACATTCTTTGATTAAAAGTTTTTGTCTAGAGATACATAATATGACTTTTTCTTGTTTATAAATGTTTTTCAACCATCAAAAAAAAAAAAAAATGATGTGACATTTTTTATATGTATGTACTTATTCATTCACACAAATTTGTTTCCAACCAAAGGAAAATAGAAAAATACTTAAAAAATCTTTTTCCTTGTTTGATCTGTATTATTTTAATTTTGTATAAATTTTAAAGTAGGTATTACAAAAATCAATGTTTTTATTCTAATAATTAATTGATTACTTCTAAACAAATTATTTTATGAATATATTTTCTTTACTATTTTTAATTTGTAAAAGTGCTTATATAATTTAATTTATTTTATGTACGTAGAGAACCAAAAAACCCATCAGACTTTGTTTTAGTAGCAAGGTAAAAGCATATTTTTAATCATTTTAGAATCATCACACTCTGTATATATAAAAAATATATATATTTCCTTCTAGCTATTTTATTTATATTTCAAGGTGTTATTCATATAACATGAGAATTTACATGGTACTCTTTTGTCAGCTGTAAAATTTGGTTCTACTCTTGTGCTTTAGTTTTATAATAATGAATGTTGATGACTTGTACTCAAATTGGTTCTTGTTGTTAAGTTATTACAGATTCCTTATTACTAAAATGGCAATATTTTTGCGATTGGGACTAGATAACGACCAAGAACCAACTGATTTTGCTTTTTGGAATAAAAATTGGGAGATATAATTATTTAACTACATAGAAATAAAATAAAATTTCGTTGTTTCTCCTTAAATTATGTTATGTAATATTTGTTTTCATTATTTAAATCCTATCCCTCACAATACCTTGTGAAATAGGTGAATAAAAGTAACCAATGAGTACCAAAAATTCCGTGCTATAGTGTTTGTTGACAAAAATATTAATGCAAATAACAATGTCTAGTGTTTATTTGACTTGTTACCAGTCAAGTATTTTAAGCTTCATCAAACTCTGAATATATACATCAAGTCCCTTAAATTCCCAATTATTATTTATGAATGAAAAAATTTCGCCAACAAATGAAATAATTTACATTTATACATATATCAAGAACAAAATAATAAGCATTTTTTAGTAACCTTTTCAGTTGGAATAACAAGTGATTTCTTGAGAGCTGTAAGGGTGATCTCCTAGATTTGGTCGCTATTTTAATAAGTTCTTACAAAAAATGCTGAAACAAGAAGCATTTAACTTCTTCTGATAAATGTATAATTAAAAGCTAAGTTACTACTCAAGTATGGTTTACATCACTTTTGATCAATTTTCTGATACAGATTAAGCTTCTAATCTTTGGCATTTAGCCTATTTGGTTATATAAAGCATTTTTATTGACTTCAAAAAGGCATAATACAGTGTATTCGACACCATTTAGAGACTTACCTATTTGTTAGCTTATAGTCAATAATAAAATGGATAAATTTCTCCAAAAATATAATTAACATTTTTTTTTATTTGATGACAAAGAAAAAAAGTGGTATGATTTTGCCTTTACATACAATTTTCTTGATATACATACAAACCGTAATTACTTTTTTTTTTCACTAAATTAGGAATTGGATTTGAACTACGAGTGGAAATAGAAATGCTTCATGGGTTTATACTCAATATTTGTTTAATTCAATATATTGTATAATTTCTATATGTTCTCTCATATTAAAGGGAAAGGATTTTAATTGAAGAAACATGTGTATTTAGATTCGAAAATTGATTATGCGCTCCAATCAGGGCTACACTGGCATTCATATGCTACAGCATTACCAAATATCCCCCTTCTGTTCTCTTTATTAATTAAGAGTGCTTACAAAACATCACCAACTTCGGTTGTCAATTTTCTACCCTGATTGGTTTTACTCAAGTTAGCTCTGGTTAAGTCCTAAACATTATTCTTCAATTAAATAAAGAATAGAATCGTTAGTTGGGAAGAAGAATTGATTGACTACTAAACATATAATTTCAAGTCTTTTCCGTACCATTTTGGGGGGAGCAAAGGTTCTATGTGTAATATAGTAGGACAGGGATGCACCTTGCAATTTCATGTTTTTACTACGGTATCTAAGCAGCATTTTTGTATTCAAAAATAAATTTTAAATTGGGTTAAAGGCCATTAAAGATTGTTTTATAAAAAGAATTATAATTGATAAGAAAAATAAATTACAAACATCCAATTATAAATTATACGACAAATTGATAATTACCAATCTGTCATAGTGAATTAATAATAATTTTTTCAACTAATTTAATTTCATTATCAAGAGTTAGAAGTTAAAATTAACTTTGATCATTTAATTTCATATTAAATCTTCATTTAAAACTTCTTAATTAATTCATTTTAAATTATCAAATGAATATGTTTATTTATTATAGGGCAATGAGCCAACAGGAGCTCATAAACATTACGCTTTACAATTGGAGCATTATGTGTATGGTTGTAACAACATGTATACTTAGCTTTATAACTATTACGAACTGTTTGATAAATATAAATTGTAGTTAAATAAGGAAAAATTAACTTTTATTGTGGTTTGAGCGTTGATCTTTTTAACTCAAATTAAAATGTTATTAAGTATATCTAAAAACTATAAATTTAGGAAACAAAATAAAATATTCTGTCTTTTTTTTCTATTTGGAATTGTACTACTGTATAAAAAAATTGATTTTTCACTTCCCAGCATATAAGTGATAAAATATCACTTGTGTTTAAAATTAATATTTTCTTTTTCCAAGACCTCAATATTCAAATAAATAACAGTTTAAATATTAATAATTTGATAGCATTAAGGGAAAATATATAATTTGATGTTACAAAATATCAATTGACTAACCAGACAGAATAGATTCAAAAAACTTTTGCACAAAATTAGAATACAATTTTTTTAACTTGAGTGTAATACAAAAATAATGTCATGAGCTTGAAGATACATTGAATTGTTTTTTATACTGTCAAATTAGGAAATTAAATGTTTATGCAAAGGCATATAGAAGCAAATGGGTTGTAAGATCTGATACATGGTTCCAGTATGAGCCTTGAAATTGAAGAATTTTTATACATAGAGTTGTAGCTAAATTATTATAGCCCTGAATCGTCAATCATCCTATATTCTGTTAAATGTTGAGTGATGAAAACTTTAGAGTTGCTTATAGATGCATTTTCTACTTTTTATTATTGGGAGCAATTCATCTCAAAAAAACACAACGACTTCTATAACTTCAGGTACCATAATCTATAAACTTTCCAGATTTGAAGTTTAGCCTTTAACATATATTCTGTTCAAAAACTCTATCTGGACCTCTGTTTTGCTATAATTCTTACTAGAAATCGAATCCATAGCTTAGAAACTATTGTTTATATAATTTTCTAGGGCTATATTGAACACATTCTACTTCTATTTAATACTTTCTTTTAAATGATAATTGTAAAAGCATAAACAATCACTATCAAATATTCACAACTGTAAACTATTATATTTTTTTAAAAAACAGTATTATTGTAAAAGACAACTTATGTAACATTATCTACTTACCTTTAAGACTAAAAATATAATATATTTACTGTAGCAAGTCAAGAGAAGTTTACGTTAGTATGAGATTTAATTTAATTAAATCAAAAAGTTTTTTTTTATTGTAGGTAAATCAAAAGTTCTTTTATCTGCTTAGTACCATTTTATATTCAACATATAATTTATTTCTAAATTAAATTTTTGATTGAGAAATCAACTACTCATAAAAATGTACTTATAAATTTACACATTCAAACTTTTTTGGCAATAAAGTTACTTTATTTGTTATATTTTGATGAATTTATTTATTGCAAGAAATAAATTTATTTATTTACATAGATTGTATTTCGATATATACATATATTTGGTTCATAAATTTAATTTTGAACACTAATAAATTTTGTAAAGCAATGTAAAAAAAAAAGTTTGTTTCTTCACAAATTGTTTAGCAAATTAGTTTATTGATTTAAGAAGCATCAATTTACTTTTATATTTTATGGATTATTTAGTTTTAAAGTAGCTTCAATATATAAATGAAAAAAAAAGGAATCAAATTTTGGAACTACACACTAATTTTTGCAGTTATACTTTTGATAACACTGGTCAACAGTCAAAAATCCTAAGGGGTATAAATATAATTAAATTTATTCAGTTTTACACGCTAATTTCAATTTTGTAATTATTTTTTTCGAGAATACGACGGTTTTGAGAAATCAAACCATAATTTTTGAGCTTTTTTGGCCCATTTTAGATCCACGACTTTTCAATGAAATGTCAAGTGCCCGATAAAAATCCGTATCTAAGAAGAATTCGTCGATTTAAATCTTCAAATTTTCATTCAATTTCGATCAAAAATCCACTAGAAATCAAATACTCACGGTAGAGCTACTAAAAAAAACTGCAATAGACTGAAGTAGTGGCGCATAGATAGATATTAGCGGATTTTGTAATCCATCTGCGTGCTACCGTGAGTCATTGATTGTTGGAAAGAACTATCTAACTCAACTACCTACTGATTCAGATTTTTGAGAATTTTTGTGTATTTTATATATTTAAATATTTACAATATTCAATTTTTTTCCTTATTTTTTTAATAAATTATTTTTCCTTTTTTTTTCTTTTTTGACTTTTCTTCATTATTTTATTTTTAGTACTCATAGGTGTATAGTTACTAACATTTTTGAATTGAAAACGATACAATAAAACAAAATAACCTTTTACAATCAATACTAAGTTACTTTTATATTTGCTTATAATTTTTGCATAGTTGATATAAATAATTTTCCTGTACATTCGATAAGTGACACTATAGAAGATAATAACTTGAAGATTACAATGCAGAGAGTAGTTTCCTTATAAATTATGCTCTTAAAAAAGGTAATATATGAACAAAAGTAAACATATATTTGAGTTAGCTTTTTTGTGTTAGTCTTATTATCGTCTTGCCTTCTATTTTTGTCTTGAACGTTGCTCCATAGAAATCAAATTAAATGCAGCTAATCTATAAACGTAGCCTTTAGCTCAATATGTAATAATCCAACAGTTAGGACGAATGGCGTAATTATCATACTATCAACTGATTTCAAACCTTTTCTCTCTCTTAAGGATAGTCTTTTGAGTGAACATAAATTAATTAATGCATATTCAGACGAAATCTTCATATGTCTAGAGGTAAAAATGTCCCCTAATATTACAAAGTCTTAAAATTAATGTTTTCAAAATAGGCCCAAAATTAACAATGCTAAACTAAAAATAAAAGGTCATTAAATTAGATTAAGTTTAAAGATCCTATCTAGATCCCTGGTTCATGTTAATACTTATTAAATAGTAAATAAATTAATATGACTAAATGTTGGCTTGCTTTAAATTCATTCAAAAGAATAGATGACGAAATTTTGATTTGTAAAATTAAGTTCATTTGTATTCCAAAGGTGAGAAGTATTATTGGTTTAATTTTGTTAACGGAAAAGTAACGTATTTCTTTATGTCATGTGATACTGAAACATATTGATAAAGATTTATTCATGAAAAAATTAGTATAGTCATACAAATATTAATATTTTTATGGTATCAAAATATTAGCCTCTGATATAAAAAAAAAACAATTTAGCAAAATTGAAAAGTGGGAAAATAAACTCGAACTTATACAAAAATTAAGAGCTGAAATTTTGAAAAATTTTTTTCAAGAAAATGGTTTCACGCGCACTCCTATTTAGAAATGAATATTCTTTTATCAAAACAAACATATTTCTATGGCTTTGGTTAAGACGTTCGTATGTGTGTGATAATATGGTTAGGCTTCAAATTATTCTCTGTGGAAATGAATAAATAAAAGGAAAACGAAGTGCAGTCTAATATGAAGGAAACATATCTACATTTTAAATTGGCTTAGTTGCTTTATATGTAGGATAGGTATTATAGAGCTAAAATCATTTGTTTTAGACTCTTTATCCATGTCAAATAGTATGATTAAACTATTAAGTAACTTTTTTGTAAATGGGTTTTTTTAATAGCTTATGTTTTTTGCAGTTTATAGATTGATTTTTTTTAGTACATCTTCAAGATGCAAACACATTTTCCAACATGAAGAAAAGAAGTAAATGCAAGTACTAACATATATTAAAACCACAAGCACCACGTTTTTAATTTTTAATTACCATTTTCATGTTATTTGCATGTTAAAAGCAAATATCAAAAAAATAATAAAAACCAGAACCACACAAAAAAATGTTAAAGTTGTGATCATGTCATTAAATAAATCTATAGAGTCTTAATAAATTATCTACAGATTTGAAGAGGCAAGTTACATTGCTACAGAGGGAAATAAGTATAGCCACCACATGAACAATCAGTCGAAAATACTTTTAAAAAATAATAATTCTACATTTAATTATGATTTATGGAACATTGCTTTCAATTAGGTTCAACCATCCATTAAAACACTTTGTTCATTAATCTCCAATTCATCACCTCATTAATCATTTACTCCATTATCGTTAAATTCTTAATCAACTAAATCTTGAGCTAAGTACTATATTACAAATATAAAAATCTACTCTCAGAGCTCAGTCAAGTCTTGTTGCTCTCTCTTATACCATTACAGGAAGCAGAAAAAAGTATCTAGGTCTTAAACAGTTCATTCCGTGTCATTATGATAGAATATAAATTATAAGCATTGTAGAATGGCGAGAAAGGAAGAAATTACAAAACATTTTATCTTTTCAAATAGGAGCAGTATGAAAGGGGAATCATAAACACCACGCAATGCTCCTGTAATTAATATCAAATTTATTTAACACTCTGTCCTTTCAGCAAAATCTAGCTACATTCAACAAAGTTTTTAAAGCATTAACTTTTTTTTTGTCAGCTGTTGATTAATTAGGTCTTGCTCCTTATTATTAGCGTTCTGAGAGTTGATTTGTATGAACTTATAATATATTTTCTTAAGTAGCTGACATATCCCTACAATTGAATAAAAAATAATCCAAGAGTTGAAGTATTGTAAACAGTATTGTCTATATGTAAAATGGCTTGAATTAACTTCAGGCCATTTTTTCTACTTTTCTTCTAAGCTTCGATGTCTTAGGAAATGAATATTAAAGGTAATAATTTAATGCTTCAAATCTAACAAATGTACAAAATAATTTGTAAAACGAACTCACAAAAATTAACAAAACAGATTTGGTTGTGATGTGGAGAAATTAAATAAATAAGGATTATTATTAGTTACAGAGTCAGATATCAAACCTCACATGTTTATCCTTGACAGGTGTTTTGATAATTAAATATATATATGTTATAAATCAATTAAGCATTTTGAACAAAATCAAATGTATGCAGGAATTTTTTTATTCTTCTTTTAGAGGAAAATGTTAATTTAAAGGAGAATAAATTATAATTTAAAAAATCAATATATATATGGCTGAGGCAGTACTTTTTGTGCAAAATTAAATTATTCACCATAAACATATTATATTTGAGAGATTAAAATAAGCATTTTGCATACAATTACTCTCTTGGATCTTTTGTTTATTAATATTCTGTTATTATAAAAGTATAGTAATTTAGAAAGATATGTAATTAATTGTGAAAAATAATACTTATTAAATGTAATCTATTTATGATATGTATCTATATGCTCATAAAGTATAAAGTATATTCATAAATTCACTGAGTATGCTTTGTGTTGTTTGATAGCCTATAGTCAGTCATAGCGTCGGATATTATAAATAGTTTAATTAATAATATAAATGCTCCTATTCAGAATATGTTACGGAATTTAAAGCAATTAGCAGATGTTTGACAAAGTAACTTTGTGATGTATAATTCCAAGTCAAGTCTTTGTTAAAGCTCAAATTAAGTCCAAGGTATCTAAATATGAAAGTCAAGGTCATTTTTGTGACAGGAATTATAATTGGTCTCTCTCAAATCTTGTTCATTTTTTTTATGTGTTTAATTTGAATTAAACTTTGTGTTTTACATTATTTGCATGACATTTTTATCAAAATAAAGTTTTTTTCTAAAGTAACTTCTTTATAAATTTTCGAATAGTATACTTCTCATAAAAATATTTACACCAATATAAAATATGTATAATAAATTATCAACTTCACATTGACAAGTCGAGTTCAAGTGACTTTGAATTTATGTACACCCCTGTTCACAAACTATTACAATCTCATTAGTAAATAAATTACTAATTAAAGTCTGATACTAAACGCTTTGAAAACTCTTTTAAAATGGGTTTTTATCTTCATACTATCAAAAGATAAAGAAATAATTGTCTATGTATGTAATTATTGTGAAAAGTTTTCAAAAGCCTCATTTGTTTGGTAGTTTGTAAGCACTTTTTATCACTCCTTGACAAGGGTAACACAATACAATTCTACTTAAGACTTGGAAAATGTTTTCTGTTTTGTTCTGTTTTTTCACCTAGTGCAAACAAAAAGTTGTTGACTAGGTCCTATTGGTTTTTCGATTTTGATTATAGGTTGTTTTGGATTACAAGTATAACCAAGGTTGGGAAATGATTTGTTATACAAGATATTTGTAAACAAATATTGTTACAAAATGACTTACAAAATGACTTACAAATTGCCGCTTCAATTAGAATTAATGATAAGGATCAATCTATTTAGTAACATAAAATCCAAGGCTCTCACATATAGCAATATTTTTATCGAATCACTAAACTTAATAATTTGTCAAATACGTCACTCTTTGTAACGTTTTAATTTTTGCTCACTTGAGAGTAAGGATAATAGTTATAATAAGGAATAGTTTGAGTTCAAGAATTCTACGTTCGGAACACCAATAGTAGGCAAAATTGGACAAATGAACAGCTAACAAAAATTATAGTTTTGGGGGATAGCATTGTGTCTGATTTGAGGTGAGATGATTAATTTTGAGAAGTGAATAATAAATAAGTGAATAAGATAATTTTGTAAAATTTATTTAAAAGGATATTTCATTGAAAATTTATATAAAATCCACATTGTCTAACTAGTTTTACCAAATAATACATAAAATAGTAGCCACATTTGCAAATATAATGGCCTAAAATGCAATAAATAATTTATCTATGAATGTCTTTCACAAGTTTTTAAGCAAACTTTTATATTTTATTATCTCTTAAAAGCTTCTTTTCTTGCATAAAAATCTACCATTCATCCATTAAAAATTGTTGTTTTTGTTTTTTTTTTCTTTCAAAACGACACTTTAAATCAAACTTTTCAAGATTAATCCTTAAAACAGAGGGACTTAGCTCAACCATACGTTGGCTACGTATGACGAGTATAATTGCAAATTACAAACGTTCAAGATATACCAAGTACGAGAATTATCGTTTTGCATTAAATATAAAATATCATAATTATCCATTAGTTAACTTTTCCTCACATACTATATTAAAAAAAATGTTACCCCACTAATTATATAAGTTTAAAGTTCAAATAGAAATCTTATTTTTGGAGGCTTTAAAGTCAGAGAAATCATTGTTTTAAGCATTCAGTAGAACTATGTCGTAGTTGTTTATAAAAAAGTTATAGAAATAAATCCTATAACAGACCTATTAACCCTTGCAAATTTGCAACAACTGGTTTTGGCAAGGTTGTATTAATAAAATAGCTTATTCATGACCTATGGGGCTTTGAAACATGATTTTTAGTCTTATTTTATTATTATGAAACCATCCGCGTGATTTTGGGATTCAAAGATTTTTTTGTGTTCTAAACATCTTTAGGCGCTAGAAAAACCACAAGAATATTTTTTTTAAGCATAAAAATAAGTTACCGGAGAAAGGATTAACTAAAAAAATCTCTTTTTATCAAATTACTTTCCACTTATTTAATTAATTAATGTTGGTTCAGATAATAGAGAGGTTTGAAAATGAGTGTGCACCCAAATTTGACAAAAATTCTTTGAAAAAACACGTTATATCTTCGTAATCGTGTCAACTCATTTCACCGTATTTTTATTTCTTTTTTGTGTTCGTCTTTTCAGTGTCTTTTTCCTATTATAAGGATAGTAAGATAAGAGTAATATTGGCTTTGTTATTAGATCAAACATTGAATGAAAACTTTATCTACAAAAACTGCATCTTTAGTATTACATAAATGCCATTTTTCAAGATTACAATCTAAAATTAAGGGATATTAACTTATTTGTATGGAATCTTTTCTTTTTTCAAAAGGAAAAACTCTCTCATCATAACACTTTGTACTTTTAATAGAGTAGTACATACGTACAGGATTTTGTGAGATCTTGAAAGGCGTACAGAGCACCTATGATCTAGATTTAGTGATCAAAATATATTTTTATCCAGTTCCAAATAAATGAATAATTTATTAATAACAATTTATTAATCCACATTACAAGGAAAATTCATGTAATGGAAGCATGCTGAAAAAAAGCTCTTTCAAAAAAAATACACAATTAAAAGATACAAATCAAAATGAATGGTTTCTCCCTCCGGAATATATAATTCAAATTCAAAATTAAATGGACCTTTGAGTTTTTTTAGGGTGGGTGGGTCTTATTTAATATTTCATTTAAAGAGGTCTGTCTATACACAAAATTAAGACTATATATATATGTACAGAGTAAAAATTTCAAAGTAAATAAAATATCTCCATTACCCTAGTTACTAAAAAATTAAATTCAAATTTCCCAGTGTTTTTTTGCTCATAATAGTAAATATTAAACATGTAGTTTTTAAGTGCATTTGTTGTTTTGTTTTTTGTAATTTTTCAGAACAAACTCTACTTTAATGTTTATACATTGTTGATTTATTATATTAAAAACTTTTAAATAAATATAGGTTGTGAAAAATGTACATAACTATTTATAACCAATATAGATTATGTTCACTATTATTTAAATAATAAAAAAAAAATTGTAATGTTTATTGAAGAATAGATTGTGAATATCGATTCAATAAAAACATAAATAACATTTTGTGTGTGTACATATATATAACAATGTACTTTATAAAACTTCTTAATAATTGGAAAAATATTGAATGTCTTGTGCTCAATTCATTAACTTGATTTAGATTTGCTTATCGTTCTTCGAATAAATATGCAGGTACATACGTATGTTACATCTAGAATGTACATGCATATAATAATTTTTTTTCTAATGCATGGTTATCAAAAAAGCATAAATAAATATGAGGGTGGAGGATGCATCAGCTAGTTTTAATATTGTATCCCTAATGATGATTTGAAAAACAAAACAAAAAAGGTATCATTTCAGGGATTGAGTTTTTCATGGAATGCAATTATGATATTGTAAATATGTTAATAAGAAGTCGCATTGGAATAAACTAGAGAACCAAAAATTCTAGATAATCGATTTTTTTTTTTTTTTACTTTCACTCGTAAACTTCATTATTTCATTTCCTCTAGCGGTTATTAAATCCATGAATAGATGGTTAAATTTTATTTTTTTCTTAATAAAAAACACTCTTAGAGATATGATTGACCTATGTTTACATATTGCTCCTCATATTAGAACACTTATGTGCTTGTTGTCTTTATTTGTTACAATTAGACAAGAAATGAAGAGAGAGAGAGAGAGAGAGAGAGAGAGAGAGAGTAATATTGAACCTTTTGACTCTAAAACCCTTGAACAAGTGATGGGGATACACTTATAACTGGACTCTGATATCATATGTTTTATTAAGTAAAACCCCATTAGCCGGTTAACAGATTTGAAAATTCGCTAGAAACAAAAGACTCACGGTAGAGCTAGTATAAAAACAAGTGCAATAGAATTGTGCGCAAAAGGATTTCTGTTGAATTCGATATCCTTTTGTGCACTACTACTTTAACATAGCAGCTTTACCGCGAGTCTTTGATTTCTAGGCGAATTTTTGCTTGAAATTGGATGAAAATATACACACTTAGATGGACGATTTCTTCTTAGCTAAGGATTTTTATCGGGCGCTTGACATCTCATTAAAAAGCTGAGGACTCAGCTCTTTAATGTATTCCTTATTCATCCATTTCATATGATATTCAAGGGATTATTTAAGTACAAGCCTTTAGTTCGACTTTTGGGCCTACTTCCGTCACCTATGCCCCTAGGATCCCCCTTAGGTTAAAACAAAGACTTGAAATGGAATTTGCATTAAAAGCACTAGCGAATCATTATTTTTTAAATCACAAAATGTGTATCCCTCTAGGCTTGAAATTGAAAATTGAAATTGAAGTTGGAAAATGGGCCAAATTAACTCAAAAAGTAGGGTCCGATTTTTTTTAAATCGTCGGACTTTCATAAAAAAATGTAAGGATTTTGTTATTATTCTTTTTGGCCTGCACTGTACATTATTTGAAGGATTGGACGATTTTAAAACAAAATTCAGCTGATTTTTATACGGAGAGTAATTAAAAAAGAGGGATTCCCAGTGTGCAAACCTTAAAAACAAGAAGCAGAAGCCAATAGTGTGTTAGTCTTGGGAGGAAAAAAATTCAAATATGTTGCAGGTTACCCATTGGCAAGATTTTAGAGTGATCGGCGGGTATCGAGAAGACATACTTTTTCTTGCATTTATATAGATAAGTAAGTTTACTCTCTCATTGCTTAAAGGTATCCTAATACATAGACTTAGTATACCTTCAGATTATTGATCTGTGCACCATTTTGAAAAACACATTGGTGGTACACAAAATGTGATTATACATATCTGCATTCCCATCAATCAGTCTCTAATTTATTCAAATACATTTTGCAAAACTGTTTGATGAATTAGGTACATTCAATTCTTTTTTTCTCATTTCATGCTATCATTAAAATGTATGTGAGTCAATAAAATATCTTATTTTGTATATAAAAACTACCCTGGAATATCTATATCTCAATTACTTGCACGACTTTAGATGATACTTAATATCTTGTATTATAGGATTATAAAAACCTAAGAGACGCTAAGACTACTATGATTCAGATATTTTAAAAATGTTTTGTTAAGGACACTTAAAAGAATGTAGCAGATATTTTGTCATTTTTCAAAATAAAAGTTTGATTTGCTCAAATTTCAATTTGTCTTCCTACAAATATTATATGTATCAATATTCAATGAGGTTCAGGAAAAGAAAAAAAGAAAAGTAGTTAAAAAAACAAATGCATAAGCAACTGCCTTATGATCAATTTAATTTTTATTTCAATTTCTTTCTATTTTATTTATTTGTTTGTGATTGGTGATGTACTTTTAGGAATAGAAAAAAAAAGAGTAAGAGTTATTGTTCTTGATTTTTTTAATTTATGAATAAACTTTTATCAGATTGTTAGTGCAAAAGCATTTAAGAGAAGAGTGTTATTTTTTTGAATAGTGTATTTTTAAGCTCCCAAAAGAGTATTAAGCATTTAAAATTTAAATTACCTTCTCCCGGCACTACAATTAATACTATTTTAAATCTAGAAAGCTCTTTTCCAAATTTATAAAAAGGCAACTGGAGTTAACAAAAAATCAATAGTATCATGTGTAAAGATGGGAAAAGGACGAAATCTGGGTAAGCGTTCGTAAAAATGTATGATAACTAATGATGTAAAAAAAGAGCCAATACAGCATGCACGTAAAGAACGATTGTTGGCAATCTGGAAACATTTTCCCTTTCAAGCTGCTTCCCTTCTTCTTCTTATTTTTTTCTTGTCATAATCTGTTGTTTTCATTTCAAAAAAAATTAACTCCATTTTTAATTATTTTTTCAAGTGCCTGAGGATTTGATTCAAGTTCTGGGATCGCCGTGGTGGTAACGTTTGAAAATTTGACAGGGATACGAGTGTGATGACCTATTGTTGCTGAGATGAGCATTGCGTAGAAGTATTTTTGCGTTTACAAAAAGGCTCTAATTGATAATTGTGATTATAAGAGGGAGTTTTGTATGATAAGGAGATATAAAAATCTGTCAAAGTTAAAGTTTAGCTCATCTGGTGTATAATGGCCTTTATGAACTTTATTATTCCATTTTTAAGTAATATTTATTGAATTGTTTGTTTTTGATGTTTTTATTTATTTGACTATGTTATGTAATCGGTTCAATGACTCGTATATATACACTATATCGATTTCAATGTAATTATTTCCCTGATGAATAATACTTTTTTTCTTTTGAGCTATACCTGAAATATTTAAAATTGTAATAATAACCATTTCAATTTACATTTTCATTGTATTATCAATTTGATTTTGGATTATTTTTTATAACTTAATTTAGAATCACATTTCCTTTCTGAATCAATGTATAGCATTTTAATATAATTATATATATGTATATATATAAATTGAGATAATCAATATGAAATATTATTATCTTATTTTATTTTTTTTTGATGGAAAAATTTGAATGATTACAAAATGTGTTACTTTTGACTTTTTGAAGTTTTTAAAATAGTTTTATATGATAATTAAATTGTTGAATAAAAAAAAGTAACCACTAGATGGTTAAATCAAATCATCAAATATTTGCATGTGTTTCTTAAGTGTGTAATATGAATTGTAAACTTCACTTAAAATATAATTTATGTATTTAGTTACTAAAATATTGAAAATTTCATATGATTCAATCCGTAGAACTGGGTTTGGCAACATCTGAAGCTACAATAGTAATTTCATAAGAAAATCATAAGTATAGTATTTTTGAGGTGCAGTCCCAACATATTAACTCTACAGGGTTAGGAACCAAATTTTGCAGTAAACTTCCATTCCCTTTTGTGCCTCCTCACTTGAATCAAGACTGTTATTACCGGGATCAGGTGGTAGATTGGACCAAAACAAAAAACTTTTGTACAAGCAGTTTTATGGTAGAATCAAAGATGTCGAAGCAGGATTCGAACAGAGAGAATTTGTTAGCTTTGCTCCAAGCGGCAGTCACCCCTGAGAAGGCTGCCGAGACCATTGGCGTCTCCGTCCACACTGCCTACTACGTGAAGAAGACTGTCATTGCTTGTCAGAGAACCTGCGAGCTGAAGAAAGTGAAGGACATAATAAAAAACGAACTCGAGACCTCCTGGACGACATCAGGGCCAAGATTGCCGAGGAACTAACATTGTCCATGAATTTCTGGACCAAGGAGTTCTACGCGAACCCTAAGGCGCCTTGAACGCTGCAAGAAATAGCCAACATGTGGCCCAGAATCTATTGGACTTTTCTGTGTGAAGTGTCTTGGAGAGGGCCGCCAATAAGATGTCTCATCCAAATTTGGAGACTCTACAGCAAGTCATCCGCGAGGCATGGGACAACATGAGTAAGGAGTATACCCGCCACCAGCGTTCGTCGCCGTGTTGAAGCTTTTATCGACAATAATGGCGAACATATTGAGTATCCTGATGCCCAAGGGTCCCCTCCACCTCTTAGTTTTTGAATTTTTGAAATTTGATAATTATTTGAAAATATATTGATCATTTTGTTTTCTCGTACAGTTTACTGCAAAATTTGGTCCTAACCCTGTATTTGTATTGATTAGGCATTAAATAATTTAGTTCACCAATAGGCAGAACAGTATTCGAATTCGGCATTTTTTAGTTAAGTCTGAGTATTTGCAAAAATGACTCAGGTCTCATACTATGACATTAGATGCTGCAAATTCAGGGTTCGATCCTTTACAAATTTTTAATGCCACTAAACTATTAATAATAAGCTATTCTTAAGTAAAGCAGGAAAATATTGCTAGCTATAATTTCCCCCTTCAAATGTAATCGTCTGAAATTCTGCCTTAATTCAAGGGTAACATATTTTTTATGACATCATCTCGGACTTGCTTTTGGAAATTGGAATCTTTTTTCACATCCCTAATTGTTAAACTACAATAATATGTTTGATATTGGTGATAAAGTCTATAAATTTTGTATAGATGGCGGTGAAATATCTATTTGTTTATAGAAGTACTCATAATTATATATAAGAAAAAGCAATTGTATGGTTTTTGTAGAGCTAAATTGATTTGTTTTATTAAAATTTACACTTGCCGGGATTTCATCTTTTTTCACATGTCTAATAATTGTTATTAGACATAAAGAAAAAAAATTCCTTTATTTGTGGGAAGAATCATATTATCCAATCACAGCAGTCTATTTAGTAAGAACAAAACAGAAAACTATTTAAAAAAGGAAAAGCCAGAGGGAGAATCAAATGAAGGAGATTTGATAACTGATTGGCATACCTAGATCATAGAAACTGGTGATTGTGTACACTTTTCAGATCTTTACATCTTATTTTAGTGTCAATACGATACAATGGTGAGGTTCGTTATGAACTGTAACTCCAGCTTGCTGAAAAGAATAAAAAATATCTATCAAGAGTTCAATTATTTTGTGAGCATACCAATGTTATGTATTATGGATGCATTTGTAGGACCCTTGTTCCTGGAGGAAGCAGTCACGGTCATTTAATTTTAAGTTTTTTTTTTTTGTTTTTTTTTTGGGGGGGGGGGGGGGAAGACAACTAAAACATCCCCCATACAGACGACCATGTATTGCTATCATAAACGTTTATAATCTCAAATCTCGTTTCTTGCTTTGTATGTCTCACCTTGGATCTTTTTCTCTGATGATTACTCTTATATAGACCAGGAGATTTCCACTGAGATATTTATCACATTATTTCACCTTTCATTATCAAAAAAGTGAAATGATTCATACTCGTCATGAACTCAAGGATAATTGCCTCATGAAACACGATTTTTATCGCGATAGAAAATTTCTCAATTGTTGATATTCTATTATTTCCTTCAATAATCTCGTCTTTTGACTTTTTATAACAATAATCAAATAGTTGTGAATCTCTATGTTGAATTAGCTTTTTGTCAATTAAGAATTGTATGCACAGCAATTTGTGATACTGTTACAATTCAAAATAAAATAATAAATCTATGTACAGTATTCTTTGTTTCTTTTTTCAATGTTTATGAATGCACAAATTAAAGTATAAAGCAATATTAATTGATCATTATAATAATAAGTTAGAAACATAAATTTATATCATGCCAAATTTACTGTTAATTAACCTTGGACTTTTTATTGCATCTACTAAGCTAACATTTGTTTTCAACTTTAGTGATGTACAATAATGTTGATTTTTTTTTTTTTTTCAATGAAAATAACAAATAACTTTTTAGTAGAGCTAATATTGATTAATTTTCGGTTTTTTCCCTGAAAAAAAAAATATGTATCGTCATCCATTAAAAAATCCATCTTGATCAAGCTTTACTTTTTAATTCCAATTGACTTTCTCATATACTTAAACCACTACTTTTAATTATTACACAAGACACTTATACTTTAGCTTATCTTGTTTGTTTGAATAATAAATATATGTTACTTTTTAGTTAATTCTTTCAATTATATCTATTTATAAACATATCAAAATAAAATTTATTAAATTTAATTACAAAAAAAGTAGGGTAACACAGTATTACATTTTTATTCTAAAAAAGAATTAAATTTGCGAATTTTTACATAGATTTTCATAGCTAAATTAAATGATAAAGCAATAAATTTCTACATTCTTTTATGAAATTTAAATACCCAAAGCTATGATGAAAGAAAAGGTGGTTAAACGACGATCACGTAATCCATTTTTCTACACATTTTCTTATCCGATAGCTGACTTTTTTGTTCGCTAGGGGGTGTTGAGGGTGCCATGGGTTAATTCATAACTAACTACGCAACCTCTATGAATTTAATTAATCATTTAACTAAAACAATGTGAATTCTACGAAGGGAATACAAATACAAATATGTATATATATATATATATACATATATATTAGTTCTTCAAAAACGACATCTTGTGGGGAGAAATTATGTGGCATTGACAAAGAAATCTCTCCAAGTCAAGAGGTTTGTCTCATTATTCTGTTTGATAGCTTTGATAGTACTATAATGTGAATCGCAGACACAAGAAAAAAAAATTTTTTTTTAAACACCTCTATTCTATCCAGCATTGGTTTCCAATCTCATTTTAATAACTCATTAGACAATATAAGCTGTGAATACTCTGATTTTCTATTTAAAGTAAGGAGTATTCATAGCTGAGCAACAAACAATTTGAGTTCAACAAATCAAGAGCTGACTAAACAAATAGAGAAGAATTGTCGATATGCTTGGAATATCATTCCCATCCAACATTCCACCTTATGCACGTATTTTACAAAATTTTGTATCAAAAGTTAGAAAGCTCTGATACAAAATTTGAATTCTGCAAAGACTTTGATTGAAAAACATGGGGCTCTATACAATTTATAATATTGCATATATTTATTAATCAACTGAGCTTCAGAAAAGACTATTCAGGTAATGAGATTTCTTCTCATTTCTACTCCATTTAATTTATATGTATATTTACATACATATATGTATGTAAATATCATAATGCTTCATAATTCAGAATGGTTCAGAAAAGAAACTATCGATTACTGTTTTTAAAGAGAAAAAGAAAGAAAAAAAAACAGTAAACGATTCATCAGTATCTATAGGGGACAGAGACAAAACATGAATTTATGAATGCAAGGAGTACTTATCAGACATAATTTGTGTGAAAAAGAAAATATAACTTGAATCAAGTGTCGGGTTCTCATAAATGTCGGTTTTTTGGTGAAAAGAAATACATTTTTTTTAAGCTAGAGCTTTTAACACCAAAAATCATGAAATTCAGTTCTTAGTTGGGTTTTTTTTACGATGTATGTAGGTAGTTTAGTTGCTGCACTTCAATATAAATATGCAGTTGCCTAAGCCTCCATTTATCAATTTGAATTTGACATGGAGTCTTCAATGATGTAAGAGGCTGAAGAGTGCAGTTTTCATCAAAGTTTCACACCAATCCTTGGTATTTAGTTGATGTCTTTGAAACTCTAGAAATTCCAGTTAAAATCACACTTGTCAACAATTAATTTTTTTACCTCCTATGTTATGAATTAAATATGAGTGACCCTGTTAAGCTTTTATGGGTGCAACTCTTGTTTGTAAAATTCATTTGAAAAAATTGCTTCAAATTATAAGTATGTATAGTTAAAAAATAAATATATTTATTCATAACCATTAAAAGTACATTATCACAAACGAAAAGTGTTTTTCAACTAGATTATTATTCCCATTATTTTTGATGAGAACCATTCTCTGTTATTAAAATGGTAAATGCTTATGATATATGGATGCTTTAGTAACATATGGTGCCATTTGTTAAAGAGACGATTAATTCCATTGCATTTTTCACCTTAAAAGTCAGACTCTATTTCCCACTATACATATACTTATAAAAAGGGGTTGATAACTTCTGGCCTGAGCACTAAACTGACACCCAAACCGATTTTTATTTTTTGTCTAAGTATAAATAAAGTCTGGTAACCTTTTTGATAGGTTGAATGAATTTTTTTTCAAATTTAATAAACTTAGAAATGAAAAACTTGGCTTCTCAGCTCATTAATCATGATGGAAGCAAAAAAGGGGAAATATTTCGAGCTGAGCTGACAAAGACTTTTTATGTCAGTAATCCTTTATGATTAATTAACCATTACAGCAGAGGGCGGAAAATCTTTGAAGGGAATCAAAAATCCCAACTGGGAGGCCAATTTATTTATTACTTTGATATCTCTGATATTTCCCCTTATTAGTATGTAGTATTCTGAATGTGAATTGGTTGAACTCGAATAAACTTTTGTTCAGCTATTAATAATTTACTGCTATTGGAAAGAAACGGCAAACTACTATCTGGATTGGTGTCATTTTTTCTTCACTTTTTGGAGATGGAAAGGTTGAGATAGTCAATAAGGATGTGATTGTGCTATCTGTAAAATGAGCAATATTTATATAGGGATTTAGTAAGAATGTAAGATTAACAGACACATTAACTTTACACAGAATAGTAATATATGAAAAAATAATTATATTCAGTCAACTTTATGACATTAATCAAGATATGTTTATTAACAAAAGAGACTCGACCAAAGAAAAAACCTTACATCATATTCTGGTTAATGTTGTTTTGTGTGTACAAAATCCAAATTTGTCTGACGCAAAAACTCATATTGAAACCTAAATACAGTATGTATTCAAACAGCATGAAAGTGGTAATATTTTCTCACAAAAATGCGTTGAAAGACACATCAAATTTCTGTTAGTAAAATTAAATTTAAAAGAGGTGATGTACTAAGAAGGCCTTTCCTTCATTTCACATAAATTCTTTTCTGGGTGTTTTAAATTTATTTTTTCAGGAAAATTTAATATTTTTATATATATTTGTGGTTTTTGTTACATGTATGTCTTTATGTATAAAAAAAACATGATTAATACTGACATAATGATGTTTACCCTTTAATCAAAAAATATCGAAAAAACATTCATTAATTATTTTGCCTTTCAGAGCTACTAATATTAATATTCGAGGTAAAATTTTCTTTTTAGTATAAATAATCAACACACTGCAACATTTATGTTTTATCTATGACAAAGGTAGGAGTAACAGATGTATTATGGTAAAGCTTGAGGACGTCAGGAAAGTCTTCAAGTTCAATAAAAAAAAAAATAAAAAAAACTTTGAATACTTCAAAAAGAAGAAAATCTATGTAGATTGGTTTATAGTTGGAGAAAACTTCAGGCTCTGAAGAACCTGAAGCATGAGTGTAACTGTGTAATTTTGCCTCTGATGAAAAGAATTTACCGTGAACCCTGTGTATAAAAACAAAATAACTGGGCTTGTTTTCCTAATCAATTTATTTCATAAGTGTATTTTGATTGTGGGATTTACAATTGTACTTATATAGCTTATACATATATACATATATGTTAGTAAAAAAATGGTATTTATGACGTCATCCAATTCATAAATCACGAGTGTTATGGTATTGTTTTTTTTTTGTCGCAAATGGAGCTAGTGTTGTTGTTCTTTTTTTTTCTTTATATGTATGTTTATTACTATGTGAAAAAAATGTTATAAAATAATGTTTTTAAACTTTGATGAGTAAAAACCAATTTATGAGTGACTTTTTCTTTAAATTTTATTTTATACGAAAGCCTCTACTGTACAAAAGGGACAAATATTTTATCTCATTGTCAGACCTGATAATACTCAAGTCTTAAGAGGTACTATCATACATATTTTAATATAACAATCAGAAATCATCCAATCAAAAACTCGTTATTTGATAGTAGTAAGTAGCCGTAAGGAAGCAAGTTTGTTCTCGAAATCTTGAATTATTAAGTCTAGTTCTCTGATTCATTGATTTTTCTGATTTTCTGTCTTGGTAGTGTCTTGATCTCGGCTTTGCTCATTTAATATAGTAGAACAGAATAATAATAGGTGCGATTATTTGATTAAATTACCTTCTTTAAGTTTTATATTTTAACCCATTAGATACTTTGGACCGTTATGACCACCTATGACCGTTTTAAATAGCATGATCGAAAATATGGTCCTTTTAGGATTAAATCTGGAGTTCTTGAGACTATGGATTTTAATACTTTAAGTATCTTGAAATGAACAAAGTCACCCTACACAAAGCCTGAACTGATCAACTCCAGAGTTATCACAATCATACCTATTATTGTTCTAAAAATTGATATTTTCAATTCACTATCACCCATTTTTTTTCCAAAATGGCAGGCCCTATGATTCCATCCAGTATGTTTTTCTTTCTCTTCGATTTGCACACCTGTTTTTAATTTCAATACATATGTATACTTTTACTTATTTCTAGAAAGAACATTTAATGAGTTTTTCATTTAAATAAAATTTAAATGTCATTAATCAAAACACGTTGTGATATTATTTATTTATTTTTCATTTGATTTTGAAAGCAAGACGGAACAAATAAGATTGATGACTTACGACTTTTTAATATATAAAAACATCACATATACATATAAAAAAAGACATCCATCTTACAATTAATTAAAAAGGCACTCACTTTTGAGAATTTAATTATTAAAAGGGCTTTAAAATTGAATTGGTCTTCATCATCTTGAATTAAATATATTGTGTACATAGATGAAAGAAAAAATTGAAACATTTGTATAAATAATGTTTTGGAAGTAAGGGAGCTTTTATCGTGAGAATAGATCTTTTTTAATAAAATGCACGATTTTTAATTCAAACAAATTTAATTTCAAGATATAAGGCTTCTTTTTTTTTTTCTTCTTTTTTTTTGGCATGATTCATTCAACCATAGGGAGAAAAAATGATTATTTTTGTATGTTAAAATAAAACTGAATGTTTATTAAAGCAAAAAATATGTAACATATATATATTATATTTGTTCCTTATATGTGAAATATGTAAATTTTCATCCAACTTCGAATAAAAATTGGCTAGAAACCAATGACTCACGATAGAGCTACGAAGTTAGTAGCGCGCAGAAGGATTACAAAATCAACACGCTACTACTTCAGTTTATTAATAGCTTTACCGTGAGTATTTGATTTCCAGTGGATTTTTGATCGAAATTGAATGAAAATTTGAACATTTAGATCGACGATTTCTTCTTAGATACGGATTCTTATCGGGCACTTGACATTTCATTAAAAAGCTGTGGATCTAAGCTCTTTAATACATTCCTTAAAAATCCATTTCATATATAATTTATGGAATTATTTAAGTACAAAGAATTTGGCCGACTTTTGGGTCTACTCCCGCCACCTATGTCTCCAAGAGTCCCTTTATGTGGAAAAAAAGACTGGAAATGAAATTTGCAATAAATACACTGGCGGATTATTATTTTTTAATACACAAAATGAGTATTCTTCTAGGCTTAAATTGAAGTTAAAGTTGAAAAAATGAGCCAAATTAGCTCAAAAAGTAGAGTCCAATTTCTCAAAAACCGTCAAACTCACGAACTTTTCTTTTACAGATTTGAAATCAGCGTGCAAAACTAAATAACTTTTATTATCCTTATACCCCTTAGGATTATTGACATTTCAATTTTGTTGACATGTGTTGATTATTGATAAAATGATTATTTTATGATATTTTTTACATACTATTCCATAATTTTACTGATCCGTATTATTTATAAAGAAAAAATAAGCAAATATTCAATTATGTTTACTTACAAGAAATTTTATAAACACATATACATATATGCACATAAAAAATATAAATTAGTTAATTCGGTTTCAAAAGGAGGATCTAATTTTTATGAATGTTTTATAGTGATGGCTGGATACGGTGGCTTAAAAGAATTTAGACATTTGTCAATAATATTCAGTTGAATATGTCAAATTTTATGGTAACTAAGCAGCACTTGCGTTAGGTCATATATTTTTGATTTAATTGGAGGATAGTTTAGCTGAAACACATCTAATTGTGGATGAAGTTTATGGTAACAATGTTTTAACTAATAAATCATGTTTTGACTTTTTAAGAATAGTAATTTCAGTGTTAAAGTCAAACCTTGCTCTGGACAGACAAAGAATTGGAGACATAATTCGATGAAAATTCAAGTCAAATACATGAAGAGCTTGCAAAATTATTGAGAATCACACAACCAGACGTTTCCGTACGATATAAGTTCATATATAATGTTCATAAGCAATCCATCACAACTACTATGTATTCCCAATATTTAATTATATGTTCATGTTATATAAATTTATGATGTAATATTTTTTTCCAAAAAATATAATAAAACTTTTTTCTTTCAAAAAATGATGAGAAACATCTAATTTTTTTTTCATATAGAACGACGCATTACTTCATATATTTTGAATTAGTATAAATAAATTTTTAGTAAAAAAAAATTATTTTAATCCTTAATTAGTCTCGATTCTTCAAAGACTTGGTGATTTATTGATCTCGATCTCTTACAATTTTTGATCTTGATATAACCTCCAGAGTGAGATTATAGTATGTATATATATACATATATGTAAATATATTGTAGACACGTCAACTTTATTGCCTGATTTTTTAAATCAAAATCACATTATATGCAATACGCAATTAAACCATGAGTTATCTTTAAAAAACGTATGCATAGTATCTGCTATAAAAATTGAGCACTGGTTAACGTGACGGGCAGGCCTTCAATTTACCGGACAAATATTTGAAATTCTGGTCTCATACTATATGAATTAATTTAAAGGACAATGAAATGATATGCCGGCTATGTAAGAATGATATTAAGACATGTAAATGTACGATATTATACTTGTTATTGATCATTTTAGCCTATTTTCTACGTCTTTTTGATGCAGTGAAATCTATACCAGCTGATTTAAAATCAAAGTTGGTGAGGTTTTTTCTGCAACTTGCAATGCGCACCAGTCTTGTTACTTTGTTCTCTCCCAGGCAACTGCACAGCACTGTTTTTGATTTTGTTCTGAATAGAGAAACCTCTCTCCTGGCACACTGGGGATGGGGATCTTAGCCAATTTAACCCACTCAAGGTATATTTTTCAGTGCTTTTTTATGCTGGTTGATATATTAACCTATCACCTCTAATAGGTTAATAAGCTGAAATAACTCGTGAAAATTTCTTATTTTAATGCAGTTCAAATTAAGCTTAGAGGAATATTTTCACCGGACACTGTGACCGAAAGGGTTACAGCATACCGGACATCCGCAAATTTTACTGACTGACAAAAACACTGACCCAATAATCTCTTTCATTATTTACATTGGATACTTCATTTTTGCTGTTGTTTGAAAAGTTTTTCTGCTTTTAAATTTGTAAAAGACACATGGTATTTTGCTAATGATAAAATTTACTGTATATATCAATGACACGGTATTTTTTTTTTATTCGTAAAAACAAAGAGACTGCTTTTATAGGCTAAATATAATTATATATATTTAAAATTTAAATATGAACTAAGTAAAGAATTATCTTTGTACTGATAAATATATAATATATATTTTTATTGGATTATAATGTATTATTTAACATCAAGGGAGTACACAAAACAAATTAAAGTGCTTTAAATATGGTGTGTGTAAAAAGTTAAAGTCAAAATAAATATGCTAATAGATGTTTAGTATGTTTTTACAGGTTTATTACGATTATTTAACGCGAAATACCAAGTAATTTCTGGCAAAAAAAGAAAAAGAACTTTTGACCACAATTTATAATAATTCAGTGTTTATAACTCTTATATGTATACTTAAACTACACCTAAAATAAAATCACTTCGGATATAAAATCTTTAATTTATGTATATGTATCACTTTTATTTAAAATATAGCTTACATATGATGTCCACAAAATCTCTCAAAAAAAAAAGCTGACTTTTAGAAAAATCAAATCAAATTTAGAAAAATTCCTTTACTTTGAGCATTAAGATTTTTTTATGTTTTATTAGATCTTATATGATGGAAACATTTTTTTCAATTTTTACACATAAATATACTATACTATATATATGACTTCCTAAAAAATGTAAATATGGAAATATAATTATGAATTAGGCTCAAGATATTTTGAGAAATCCTTTTTGATGGCAAATGGAAAGTTAGCAGAATTTAATTTTTTTTTCTGTTTCAAATATCTATTTTATGGCTCAAGCTGGAGAAGTAAAATATATAAAAAGTTTTTATTTTTTGCTTAGACATATGAATGAATAATTAATCAATGTAACTATAGGATTGGACTTACAATTTTAAGAGTGGAACACAATTTATACACAAGTTTAAAGATTTTATCTCTTTCAAGATAAACTATTTATTTTGTGTAACTTTTTTTTTTAAATTAGTTCATATTTTCAAAAGTATTATTTAAATTCCATGGAGCGACAAAATTAATTAGAATGCTCAAAGAACTGTACAATTTGCTTAAGCAACAACTCATAATTTAAACTGTAAGTATAATCACTCAATTTTTTAGACAATGAGTGAATATAGTCTCTTTCACTTTATATTCTTCGTCAATCATATATCATCACTCTCGATATGAAAAAATAACTATTTTAAGTAAATGTAATAAGGTTACGTCAAAGAAAATCTGATAACACCAATCGATATCATGTTAGCTGTCGAGTTTTCAAAAAGAAAATTCATAAAGAACTTTGTTTTTCTATATTAAAGCAGCTTTTATTTAACCCTATTTGAGCACCTGGTAGAAAGGTAGATACCTCATTTGTGATCAATATGATCAAAGAACTGCAAATTAAGTGGGGGAAATCAAATTTGTTAATGAACAGAAAATACCGGGAAATTTGAATATAATATCCTTTGGGATTCGGATAGGGATAAATAATTTTGTTTTTTAAGCCAGCACTACTGTTTTTGACATCTATACTAAGTTACACGTCAAAATATTCATTAGTGTTTGAGAATCGTGTCCTTCTGTGAACATTTAAAATCGAATTTGTCGTTTTTTAAATGCCTGAACGATGATGACTAAAATGCAATTTAGCATTAGATACTTAACCTATTACTCAAGATATCGACCCACCAATTTTCAATTTTAATAGCATATCTAAACTCAGCAGATATTTTCAGTAATTATTGACTGAATATAAATTTTGTAACATTTTGGAAAATTGAAAAAAAAAAACGTTGGCACATGTATGTACATTGCATCGGGATGGACGTCTTTTGAGAGGAATGAAATGAATTTAGTTGGTTAAATAAATATTTTTTGCCCATATGTCAAATTTGTACTTCCCCCACCCCCCTCAACTACGTCCCATGCTACAATTTGTACATGCAGATTGTACAAGTCAATTTAAACAAAAGATTTACAACATTTGTACAAGATTATGAACTGATTGATGTTCCGAAATCTTGCTTTGTTCATTAAAGGTAATAATAGCCTTTTCATTTTCTGTGACTGACAACTATAAATTTGAGTATACTCTATCAAAGAACATATGGGTAGTTTGCCCATATTTTTATACACTACACTATACACATAATAATACATCAAAATGAAGTAATACCCTGAATCAAATTATATGTATTTTCTAAGTTAAAGCTACGTATGTTAAACTTACATCATTATAACTATTGTAATTTGTACACGTTTTTTATAAGATTCCCTTAAATACTTTTTTAAGAATACTCCTAAATTCTGAAAAAATTATAACTTGTATATGTATAACATATTCTGTTAAGATAAACTTTGTTTAATGTTACTTTTATTTAGATTTAAAATTCAAGGATGCCTTTCTGCTCCCCTTCTTTTCATTATGGCGATTGAAGATTTGGCACAAGCTCTAATTCAAAAATTTAAAGGTTTTGGAATCTCTATTGGGGAAACAAAACACTTAATTGACAGGTATGCTGATGATGTTATTAGGATCTAATAATTTCTTGGGATATTTAAAAAGTGATGAATACAAAATTATTATTTTTTATTTCATATTAGATTTTTTTGCATTAGTTATTACATTTATTATTACTTCGAACTTTTTGCTTAGTATAGTTTTAAAGGTAGAGGAAGTAAAGAAATATATTACATACATATCAAGCAATTCTGAGAAAATGGACGGTTCAAAAAATCAATTTTCTTGAATGGTTCTCTTTGGGGATGAATAAAATCTGTCATTTTTTCAGCAATAAAGATATATTTTTCATTTTCGAAAGGAACAAAGGGATTTAGATGTCTATTTTAGCAAAAGTATTGATTATACAACCATTTTGTTGTAGGTACATGAATATAGCATTTACATACTTCTAAATTAAGGGTTAGAGGGAAAAAATTTCCAAGTTCACTGAAGGAAAATACTTTTACTTTTCGTCTTTTTTAATTGGCTAGGAATTATCAACTGCCTCCTACTATTTCAAGTATGTAATAGTCTTTATTTAATACATCACAATACTTTAACATTAATTCGATACTTTGGAGTCAATTTTTATTACATGGGAATGTTCGAAAAGAGATCAGGCATATTTATAAAAATAGTGGTCTAACAATTTTATTACCATATCAATGTAAATCATATTTAATGGATGATTTATATAGTGTTTTAATCTGTTTGTAGGATTTTTAGAGTCAAGGATAAGATATCTGGTCGTGGCTACTATTTTATAGACTTTAATTATTATTTTAAAAAAATCATCGACCGTTTAAGTACATTGAAGGAAGTATGTAATTGATACGTCCATTGTTTTGATTTATAAACAAAACGAATCGAATGTGAATAAAGGACATACTTTGTAATATAAAATACCCTTCATAATGCATAATTAATTAGAGTCAATTTGTATTGTTTTTTTCTTGTTTGTTTTTTATTCCTAAGCTGTCACACGAGGTTGAAAAGTCTTTGAAACTTACATACTCTCCTTGTGTTTTTCTAATATTTTTGTTCATTTTAATTATCATAGCTCTAACCCTCGAGTGGTTAAAAGATTGCCTCAATTCAGACAAAGACTGTCAGGAATTGAGACATAGAGAACAAAGCATTGCTCTTATTTTTTTTTTAGAAAAAGAGCATTTAAAGCTAGTTGACTTTGGTCATTGTATTAACCAGGAGAACAAAAATTTAATCTGGATAACTCCAACACGAACCACAGGTCCTAAATAATATCATCACTGAACTCCTTAACATGTCACAAGAATAAATTAATTAATTAAATGTGTTGCTGAAGGCAAAGCAATAGTATCTTAGTTATCACGATATGACGAGTTTAAGGTTTGAAAAACAATATCAAAATATATATTTCCTCGTCATATCATAATAACTAGGATATCATTGAAATATGTACATAATCGTATCACACTTTCAAACATTTGATTTTTTTTTTTTTTTTTCAAGAAGAAAAAAAATGAGTAGACAAGCCTTTTCATACAAAATGTCTATATGCATATTTTGTTCATTCATTACATTAAGATTATACATATTTTGATGTTGATTAAATGGGTATTGTTGAGAGAAAACATTCACATGGCATGGATATAATTTATCATTTTGTCTTTTTTCTTCTCTCTCTACCATATGTATGTATGTACATACTATGTTATATTCATTCCTACAATCATAAAATATTTCGAAGAAGCATTTACGTGTCTTAAACTCAAATATTTATAAACATATACCATTATGCATTTTTACACATAGGTATGATTTAATAAATTAAGAAGAGGATGTCATCGTAAAGCAATATAATTACAATGTAATTATACATACGTCTGCTACATGTTGTTGCTTTGGCAAAAACTTGCAAATAAAATTATTTTGCATAATATAAATTTATTTATATATTAAGTAGTTAACTCCTTGGGGCTTTGTTTCAAATCAAATTTTATTTGAATAAATTCATATATTTTAGTATACATAATTTTAAATTCTTATTTATTCCATGTACCATTTATCTATCAGGGATTGAACTGTGAATCCTTTAAGTTTTTTACACTATGTCATGTGTAAACGCTATAATAAATGTCACAGAATATAATTTTGAAGTACGATATGTTCTCAAAAAGTAATTTAGATGTTTTTGCCAGTAACTTGTTCTTGAGTTTCCAGTTTTGAACATCACAAAACAATACAAAAGAGTTATTACATTTCAAAACTCAATCATCAAGTATTTTCCTATCGATTACTCAACGCAACCTCTTTCTATTAGAATACTTTTTAAGACAAGTAATTAGCCAGCAAATCGTATCTTTCTAAAATAGTCTGATCATGATTATTATTATAATTGCAAATTGAGTTCGTTAATTACACTGGTCAACAGTCAAAAATCCTAAGGGGTAGAAGTATAATAAAAGTTATTTGCATGCTGATTTCGAATCTGTTATCATTTTTTTTTTTCGAGAGTACTTTTTTAGCTTTTTTGGCTCATTTTTCAACTTTAACTTCAATTTAAGCCTAAAAGGATACACATTTTGAGCATTAAAAAACAATAATTCGCTAGTTCATTTTATGAAAATTTCATTTCTAGTCTTTGTTTTGACCTAAAATGACTCTTAGGGGTGTAGGATGCCGGAGTACGCAAAATAGTCGGCCAAATCATTTTTTCTTAAATAAATCCTTGAATAAGATATGAAATTGATTAATAGGCTTAAATTGAAATAGAAGTTGGAAAATGAGTCAAAAAAATTACAGACTTGAAACCAGCGTGCACAATTGAATAACTTTTATTATACTTATACCCCTTAGGATTTTTGAAATTCAAATTTGTTGACCTCTGTTATTATATTTAAATTGCCAATCCAACATTTATTTATTTTTGGCGTCTTCTATATTTCACAAATAAAGAAAATAAATACAGTACTTTTGTGTTTTTCAACCTTAATTGTAAAGTGAGACGCTTGAATAAAAAGTCTGACGGTCAAAATAGACGGTTAAACTCAGACAAAATTCAAAATGTATAATAATACAAACACAATTGTACTACCAACCGAAGAAACCTTAAAAGAAAAATAATATTTAAGCATCTACAAAGTAATTTATATGAGAAAATATTTCCGTACAAAAAGGAAAAAAATAAATTCATATACAATAAGAATGTTTTAATATTATTACATCAATATAACGTGATTTTTACCTCAATAAAACTGAAAATGAATTAATTTTTCTTCAAATTAATTAGACTTCAAGTGAATCCCTCAGAAACAAAAGAAAAAATAAAGTGGTATTTTTTACTAAAAAAAATCTTTATAATAGGGTAGCCTTTTGTCGTCCTTTACCATAACTTTTGTATGATTTCTTATAAAATAAAAATCCATTGTTCCTATTGTCATCAAACTGTGCAGAGTATTTGCATATACTTTTACGTAAATTACTGATTTTTCCCCCCTAAATGTTGTCTCAAGCCTTTAAATTGTACAAAAAAATTCAAAAATCAAATTTGATGAGAAAAAACGAATCACAAATTGGAATTTAAAGCATTTACAGCAACTATTAGGTCTATATCTATGAAATATTTTTGGCGTTTTTTGGCGTATCGTCCAATTGTCGTGAGTAGCGTACACTGTCAACTGTTTCACTGGGTTTTAACAACTCGTACCAAATTATACCACACTGATCCCGGGGAGACCACACTGTGCTCTGCTTAGAACATGTCCACTTTAAGCTCCTACAAGCATTTGATGTGCTTGAAATTCGTTTTTTTTTTTTTTTCAAATGATAACAGAAAATGAACGAATTCGACATTTTTAAGAACGAACAAAAATGCGTTGTTGTATGAAACATCACAATGAGTTTGCGACTTAATATTGTTGCCAGATGACGGACAAAAAGAATAAGACATTTTGGATGGTTTAAAAATACTCCTAGCGACATCTGTTGCCTAATAAATGAAAGTCTCATTTCATAGATATAGACCTAATAAAATAAGATGTGGAACAAGTACCATACCAATGAGGAGAAGCATTTTGAGACTAAATATATATTTTTTACTTATAATAATAATTTCTTATATTAAAACTGAAGAATTATAATTATAGTATTCCAGTTATTATTCCGACCACATCCGGGATCCTATACTTGTCCCATAATATAAAAAGTCATCTTTTGTATACAAATAACTTTAAAGAGACTATATGAAACCCTAAAATTATATATATGGTATATATTTCGACTTAATGCGGGATGATCCATATAGGGTATTTTGTTTAAACACTTAGTGAGTAAGTGCAAGACGTTTGTTGTGTAGCAATTATTCAAATGGCCTTACCAAATATTTACATAAAAGAAAATAAAAAGCTTTTGTTAAAGCTTTTTATATTAATAATACATAATATATGTTAAAAGTATTACAAATGGAATATGTGGTTCTATATTGTTAGAATGAAATTAACATTCAAGGAAAAATCAATTTACATACATATGTACATGTTTCTTTCTAGCTATTTTTATAAGATAATTATAATTATTAATCAAAAGATATTTACGACTTAAAATATTTTAAACAAGGATCTCAAATTCCATATACGTATATAAAACATTTTATATAAACCCATAGCATGCATTCATTCCATATAATTTTTGCGATGATGTGCCATTCCAAATGCGTAAATTTTTAGTCCAAATTCATTATTCTCTTGTTTGAGTGGAAATGATAATCCCTCAGTAAAAGAGGAGTGATCAAAATAATAATATACTTTAATATAGAAAATAAATATAAATTTCATCTTTTTTTTTATGAAAAATGCAATATTACATAATCTTAAACCCATTTCCTAAAGTAATATAATTCTTACTTAGTTTCATGTTTTAATGCCACTTATTTTGTCAAATTGATCAGATATGCGACGTAAATATCCCAAATATCCATGTTGGTTTAAATTTATTTTAACTAATAATATAACTTTATGCCTTGGTAAAGAAAATTATGTGCTTCGTATGGGTAGTCACGTTATACGATTCCCAAGGGACTTAATTACTGAAAATATCTCTATGGATATCAACCGCACGTATTATAAATAATTAACTCCGGATAGTTGTCAATTCATCACACATCTATTCCTACATACATATATTGTATTACCTATTTATAATTAAATTTCATTGCATGAACAGTTAATTCGCAAATGGTAAACAGTAAGGCTCTCACAACTCATTTTGATCGACAATGGAACCTAGATTAATAAATAAAAATATTACCTAGTTTGATATATTTAATATATACATATGTAGAATTCAGTATTTTGTAAATACGCAAATAGATCTTCCGCATGAATCCCAGGTCCATAGGCTTAACACTCTTGATTTACACACCAATGTTCCATTAACAAACAAACAAATATTGTGTCAGCTGTTGATTTTTCTGCTTTTGCTCTTTATTAGTATTTTGGACGTTGATTCGTTGAACTACTATGAAGAAAAAATGGTTAACTATGAACATATTTTGGGCCTCTTTGAGAAGGAAAGGTTGAGAGATAAATGCATTAAGGGTCACTTTCATTTTAATGCACCACAAAACAAATTGATAAGGATAAATACATCAGCATAAATATCATATATTTTAATATATGATTGTAAAGTAACGATATCAAAAAGGTAAACTAACTATTTCATCAAAGCCAATTTTTTCACATTTAGATATATTCGATTTTGAAATCCCTTTAAGCACACAAAATGTATTTAATTTTAACAATGCAAAGTATGTATAAAAAAATGAACAAAAAATGTAATTCATTTAATTTGCATGTACCTAAAAGGAAAACAAGGAATGTAAGTACAAAGATACACTATACTGTTTAATGAATTAGTTGCTTATAAATGTTTTGGATATATTTTAAAAATAAGTTTAATATATGAAGCAAATATACATTTCTTAGTATGTATTTAACAATACGTTTTTTAATTTAATTTTTGAAAACTGCTAGTTTCATGTATAGATTAACTCTATGCATATTTTATAATTATTTAACTATTTTTAAAAACATGGAAAAATTATTTTATGCATCAATATATCATTTGATTATTATTAAAAATATCATTCATTCACGACTTTCATATAAGACTCATGTAAAACTTTTTTATCTTCGTTGTAACAATAACTTTTATAAATTTATATTGTGTTTTTGATATATTTTTTGTGACAAGTAGCCAATAATAGGAAATACCTACACAATTTTCTTCATAAATAAATATATATTTGTTCTTATTTCAAAACTATAATTGAGTTCCGACTTTAATAAGAAAGAAACAGCAAAAAACTTCCTTTTAGCAACTTGCACAGGTTTAGTATTTTTCTTCCTTCTTCTCTAAAGGAGTTTCAATATAATATACTTTTTTTTATCAAGCATTTAGAGCTGCAAACTGAAATGTGAATTGGGTCCTCTTTGGAATATATTATTTCATAGCGAAAAGGATCAAGGGTTAATATAATATATAATAAATATTTATACCTATTATGATAGTAAAATTTGATGGCCTTAAAAAATGGATAATAATAACTATTTGATATCAATTTCTTATTATAAGAACCTACATAACACAAATTTTTGCCAATAATTGAAATTATTGATATATATAAGTTCATTCTTGATAATGAAGATGTTTCAATAGTTAATTTGAATCATTATTGTTTCATAGCTATTTCAAAGGAGAACATTTCGATTGAGCATTATAAACTCCATAGAACAAAGTTGTACATTAATATGATTGAACAGATATGAGTATTAATTTATCTATTTGTTCTTGAAAGGGATTGAAGTTTTTCATTTGCATATACCTTAATTTAAAGAAGTCCTTGAAGTGACCTCAACTTTTAAGGCAAGTTGTAAATGAGCATTATAATCATTAAATGATAATAAAATAATATTTAAAGTGTATATCTGAGCTTGTCAAAGTATTTGAATAAAAATATTTTAAAATGACGACTAGATATATAGAAATGTTGTAATACAATAATTGTTAAATGACATAATAAAGGAACAAAATTGATATTATCCTAACAGCACAACATTTTGAAAGTTATATCAAGACGCATATAAGTGCGCTCTATACGCAGTACAATACGAATGGGTTTGTTTTTGTTAAACTTTCCATAAATTAATACTAATACATTAAAGATCGTTTTCTTTTCACCAGGATTTGAGCCCTTCGTCCAAGTATTTCGTCGTTAGTATACAAAGAAAAAATAAGTTTATTAACTTTTTTTAAGTAAATCTCTAGATGATTTCTAATCTACAAAACAGGGATTACTCCAATGACGTCACACGTACAATTACAATGATGAAGTACCTAGAGACTCCATAATTATTCCAGATTATTTCTCTCCTTAAAACATTTTTCCTTCATCTAATTTATTTACAACATCTATTTATGTGGTCGTAAACGACGCTTCGAACTATTTGTCTTTCATCATGAATGAATCAATATAATTCATTAATTAAAGACCTACATTTAATTTCAATTTGTGACAAAGATTAAAAGATTTTTATCTTTCAAAATCGGATTAAAATGAATGGGAATCTTAATTGTCTAGTGCTGATTCATGGATGTATTAAAATATTTTTTTCGAAATATCCATTAAGCAAATTTTCCGTTGTGCGAAATAGCATTCGGCAAAATGTCCAAGTTTCGGACTTATTATAAAACCTATTCTATTAAACAGATTTTATGCCTCTAAACGCCCAAACTATTCATACAAAATTTTGTATTCAAATTATGTCTGTGTCATCTGCTATCAAGGGAAATTTCATTCCTTTTTCTACAAAGTGAATGAAGAAACCGTAGAAAACATGTTATTATATAATAAGGAAGTGTGAAGTTTCTCCAACTAGCTTTTAATAGTGTCACCGAGGAAGTGAAAATTTCATTTGATGCAGTAATTAACAAATTCAAAATTATGTAATGAGTTTATAAGTTCCAAATCTTTCTTTCTATTGAATTATTTTTTGATTTAAAGTTACTAAATATACATACATATAAATGTACATCCTTGACAAATATTATGAGAAGTGATCAACTGAAGTAGGTTGTCACATTTTACATTCTATTTTAGAGAGTATGTGTAAGAATGAAATGAATTTTCATCAAAAACTATGTCTAATGGTTGAAGTATAATAAATGATTTAGATCAATCAATTTTTAAATTGATATAAAATCAATCTCTATCGTTCAATCGATCGATCGGAGGTAGTTTTTGTTGATTAAGTTGATGAAAAGATTTATCAAATTAATCGTATGAGTAGAAATTATTCCTAAAATCAATCAAATCATAATTAGTAAGTATTACATCATTGAAAGTGGGACTAACTCTTTGGAACAGACCAGTCATTGATTGACACAATTCAAAAATAATTGTTGAACTGAAAATTTAATCCTTCCTTCATAAAGATAACTCAAAATTTGTAGACGAGACTTTGATGTATCACTTTTCAGTTAAAAGCAAAGCCAATCATGAGCATAGCCTATCTAAATATAATAAGTGAGGCAACCAGCCAAGTCCTCTACTACTTTAATATTATGTATCGACATAAGTACATATAGCCTAGTACAGGGTAGATAATTTTTTGGGCATATTTCCATCTCAAAGATTCCAGAACTGCTTTTCAAACTTTTTGACATGTGTGCTCCACTCAAATAACTTTTGAACATCTGAGCCTACCACAGAATAATAAACTTAGTATAGCATTTCCAAATTATCAACAATTTATATGTAGGTATAATACTCTTGCCTTTAATATTTGTGATTTAATCAAAGATCTACTGAACTCGAATTGTTCACTTTTTTAAACTCTGCATAAGCCCCTACTAAATGAGGAAGAGAAGTACAACATTGGAGAGGAATGGGACGTTATTTGCTAACTACTATAAAGTGTTGAGCCCTTGTAAGTATATTTATTTCTCTTTTGGGAAGAGATGTTGAGAGATGGAGTAAAGAGTGCCATGTGACCTACATTTCAACAAAATTTACATTACAATTTTTCCCCCTTCACTTTATTAGTATCCTCAAAGTTTGATTTGTGAATCTCTGTGACATTTAATAGAGTGAGAATAGTCTAGTTGATGAGAAAATGAACGTAATGAACTAACCACTAATTCATTTTGTGAATTTTTTCCTATAAATTTTGTAAGAAATTTTGAGAGATACAAAGAAGGTTGTAGCATTACAAATATACGCATATAAATTTTTATTATCATAAAAATACTTGTCGAAAAGCATTTTTGGCCGACTTTTGACTAGAGTTTGAGGTATCATGGAAAAAGTATATTTTTAAATGTGTGACATTAGTAATAAATATGATGTAATTGACTTTTGTAAAAACAAAAAATTGTAGTTCATACAAAACAAAAATGCAGTTTTGCACAAGGACATAGATTATCTCTCCAAGTATGTACTCAGCTTGATTTTTTTTAATCATGTCGTGCATCTTTCTAACGTATAATCATCTATAAAAGAAAGAAAAAACACCGCTTATGCAGTTAGATACATAAAGTTAAAGTTAAAGTTAATCATCATCTATTATTTATCTCTTTTTGTATTTTTGCAAGGCCTTCATTGTATGAATTGGAGTTTTTAAAGAAGTGATTCAACGTGGTATGAAATTCTCTGAATAAAAGACTTGAAAACCGTAAAAAAAGTTATGAGGGTTTAAAAATTTGAGTTTTTCAAAATAAATATCTTTATAACTTTTTGAACCCCTGAAACAACTTTAATGAATAACAACATCTAAAAGTAAGTGCTTATACAAAATGTAAGCAAATGATGTAATTAAGTTTTTGACATTACAGGGCTTTAAATTAAAATCTCATAAAGGGTTAGAAAATATTTCAAACAGTCTTGGGTTCAGTCAATGTCTACATATATGCACTTTAGAGTATCTGTATTTTCAACCAATCCTACTTAAACGTATCATTGACTCCTCAAGAAAAAAAAAACCTTATTGACTCTTAATTTTTAAATTGGATTCTCCATTTCTGACGCCATTGACAAAATAAACAAATATCTAACTATTTTGGAAGGATTAAAAAATTCATATAATGTTTAGTAAACAAATGTAACAGATTTAAAAACAAATCTTTTTGTGGATTTAGCATAGTTTTAAAACTTGATTGGAAAGCTCAACAAAAATAAAAATTGGGAGGAAAAACAAAAAAACAAAAAACACACATTCAGGACGGAGTAGCTCCACTATTCTTGAAGCAATCTAATTAATCTTTAGTAAAAACACACATTGTGACTCTCATATGAGTATGTTTGTCACCAGAACTAATCCTTCCTGGTTTTATGAGGTACTTTGGTGTAGAATCGATAAGGATCTATACTTGGTTCAGGTTAGTATGTAGTTTCAGTTTTATATATAAAGTGCTTATCATTTTTAAATAAATCGTTTAGAGTAAAATATGTTTGAAGAATCAAATTGGTGGACAAGACTAGATTCTCAAAATTGAGTAAGACATTCATGATTTCTACACTTAACTATTAAAAAAAGTGGAAAATTGGTAATAAAATGGCAGTTTTAAGTAGATATATATTTCATTATATTTCTGCTATTTTTTGCTAATATGATTTGCATTAACAGTGTGTATATTTGCACACTTAAGCATCACCATAGAGATGTTAAAAATCCCAAATTAAACCATTACAAAAAAATAACATTTCCAATCAATCAGTCATTTCTCTGCTGTATAAAAATTATTATTTTATCTGTTCAGATATAACATATTGTATAAATCCCCTCATAAAAGATCAAAAATTGATACAATATGATTTTCAGAAACATTAGGGTCATAAAATAGAAAATATCTATTTTTAATATTACAACATAAAATTAACCTATATAAAAAAAAATGGTTATTAATACTTGAATAAAATAATCATATCACATTTCTGATCTAAAATATTGAGAACAAAAGGTAAAAAAAATGTCATTCATTCCATTAAATCTTTTTCACAAGAATTGAGTTTATTGCAACTCATTTTAGCAACAAATGTAATCATCACTCATTGTTGCAAATGATTACTCTAAGGTCATAACTTTGTTTCTAATACCTATACTATGTAGTATTTGCATTAAGTATATATGTTGATAGTATTTGTTCAAATAACTCTGACAATCCATGGTAAAATCTGGATTTTTGATTGTTTGTTTTTTTGCAATAAATTGAGCCCTACTACAAATCACTCAGATGAGTCATGTTTTTTTCCTAGGAAGTAACATACATAGGTTAGTTATGTCATTAAACTCCATTCGTTATTTGAAAGAGCAGTGTAGTATGCATATAATCAACTGTGTGTTGAAACAATAAGTCCATACTAACAAAAATAAGCAAGGTTATACTCATTTTTAGGAGCTCTTATGAATGGTAGACACATATGTATGAACAACAGGTTATTCATCCTTCTCACGAGAATAAATCATGAGATCTACACAAACAAACAATATATGAAGCTTTTGATAACATAGTTTATATTTGTAAAATGTATTATTATGTCCCTTTCTTATGTGGCAAATACATACATACATACATATAAATTTATGTATGTAGTATAATTGAATTATGTATCAAATAATAATAACAAAATAAATAAGATTTATTAGTATGCATTACGATAGCAAATATTGAGTGCACTTCAAGACGAATAAATAGATTTCTTTATCAATTTATTGGTGCCCATTCCATACAAATAACTACAAACTCTGTGATAATGTAAGAATAAATATTAATGTCCTATTTACACTTCATTTGATCCTTGATTTATGAATATGTAACCCCACTTTGCAACCATTCATTCTAAAATCATTTAGATTGGTAGTCCATTGCATAAATCAAGTCTATACATACATAATTGATTTATAAAAATACATGCAGTTGTATATACATATAAGCATTGTAAAGCCAAACACTCACAACCACAACATTCAAAAGGGAAAGGAAAAATTTGGAAAAACAACTGGTAGCTATCCTTCTGTACATATTTTCCTTGTTGCCAACTTTTTAATATTGGGCAGAGTTATTATTTAGATATACTATTCATTGATAAATTCCACCAATATACAAATCAATCTTTAATACTTATATAATATTCACAAATTCAAAAAAAAAAGGCGTACATAATCCTTGATTAAATATATCAGAATCATTAAGAATAATAGTACCCTTTTTGAGTTCATAACTCGTAGAGTCAGCTGCTTTAAATCAGAAGAGTCAAGTGATAAACATCAGCTGAAGGGAGAATATATAGTACGTATTTGTGTTTAACCCAAAAAACTTGTTATGATACAACAATGAACTAAAAAAAATGATGTCTGTGTTCTATCGTCATAAAAGTAGATTTTTCTACTTCTTCTTCTCCTTATTAGTAGTGTTCTGAAGAAAGTTGATTGGTTTAATTGATACCATCTGCTGTTCAGCTTTAAACAATTTCCTACTATTAAATGAAGAATGATTTCACTGTTGAGAGGAATTCTCAAACTGCTAGTCATTGATTTGGGGCCTTTCTCTCCTTTTTTTAAAGGAAATATTTAAGATGGCGTTTTGTCAAGGATAAAAAGTATACACCATGGAATGGACAAAGTAAGAGAAGACAAAATAGTTTAATGGTTCTCAATCTTTTCCATGTAATTTGCCATTCTGATCAATTTATCTGATCAAAAGTTATGTGTATTCATTGCCATTGATTAATATAAGCTCAATTATTCCCAAGTTGAGTACCCCTGATATAGGTCATGAATGTTCCAGTTAAGCTATGAAGACTCTTCATGACTCGGATACGAGAAATAATATTTAGACGAAAATGAGGCTCCTTTTTTTTTTTTTAATGGTGGAATATAGAATCACAGATATTATATTCACACAATACTTGAAGTGAATATTAAATGACTTTGATATTGAAGTAGGTAAACTATGGATATATCAATACAACATGCAATAACCCAATAAAAATCGACTCAATTCCTTGTGTACATACATATTAGGAAGTCAATTGTAAATCGATTCATGAAACATATTGTAGTAAAAAAAATGCGTAGGAAGGAAAGTAAATAAGTATACACATATAGGTTCATATCTCCAACTCTTTATAAAATATTGATTTATATGTATGTATTAATCCCAGGATATTTTATTTGTTCCTTTAATTTAATTTTTTCTTTTTTTTGTATGTTTTCTAATCATATGTATTTTTAATGTACATATAAAAAATGTATTTATTTATGAGTAAGGAATAATTAATTATTAAATAAGCTGTAAGGAAAGAATACCCGTTGCATGAAGGCAAGATTGAAGTAGTTTACTTGAAACAAGGGTATAAAAATGAATATTTAATGAATTGCTATTATCAAAAACACACAAACACAAAAAAATATATATTTTTTAAATTAACGTTACCTGTAATTTGTAAAACAATATAGGTGCCACATATTTTTTCTATCTCTCGATCCAAAGGAAAGAGATTTCAAATATTTGCAAATTATATTTATTATTGAAAATGTTCTTTTTGGAATAAAATGAAACTTGCCTTGATATGATCAACATAAAAAAGAAGAAAAGACACAATTACCTCAAAATGTGTAAAAAAAAAAAAAGAAATGATTCCCGGAGTGTGCTAAAACAAATTTCTGAAATGCTAGAACTTTTGTTTATTTGGATAATGTTGGCTGATTAGCTGAAATTACAAACTTATTTTTTAATACTATTTATGTAAATTAATGCATCAAAATATGGATATAACCATCTTTGGAATTTAGTAGTTAGTCATCCGTGCAATATTTCAGATGTATAGAGACTGCTAATTTGGAGTTTAGACAAGACAAGTAACGATTGTGATGAATGAACTAAAAATTTTATTTAAATACTATTAAAAAGATATGAAAATGTATCTTGAATACTGAACAAGGATCATATCATAATTAAAAATAAAATAAATGTCAATATGAATGGGTTTTTATTGACATATTCTTGTCATTTCATCCATATTGATCAATATAATTGCTGATTCATTAATACAATATATGATGAATAAATTAAATTTTCAAAAACTTTTCATTATATAAATAAAATTTATTTTTCCGTCAATAAATTCAGTTTTTGTACATCTTTTGTAATATATTAGTATACTCTTGACGTTTCCTAAAAATTTGTTTTGATCAAACATATTGGTTTTTTTAACCGTTTTGAAACTTGGGAGTGAAAAAATCAGTAGCTTATTATAAAACATACAACTTTTAATTTATTATGAAACCTTTTATTGACATGTTTCCCTGAAAAAAAAATAGTCCAGGCAGACAGTTAGTAGCTTACAAATATTTATAAGATGATTCATTAACACATATTTAAACAGTATAACTTATTATTTAGATAAATTTATAAAACTACCGGTTCTATTTTCAGTATGGTGTACATTATTCATATTATATGGTTTAAATTCAAACACATAAGGTTGAAAAAAAATGTGTGATGGTTAATTAGCTGCATTAGAGAGAGGTATGCTTACCTTATCCATAATTTTAATATTTTATTTGTGAAGCAACATGTAATTTCTTTCGTTATTTACCTTTTATGCATATGCAAATTAAAACAATTAAATTTTATTGTTCATTTTTTCATATATTACAATATATGTACAATATTAAAATCAGATAATTTTTTATATGTTTAATAACTTAAACTTCGTTTTAATAATGGATAATTTAATACTTTATCTATTTATAGTAGTTGAGTAATATTTCATACATACATGTAGAACGTAAATACAAAAAGATATGGAGGGTAAGTATTCATCCTAAGCCTCTAAATAGCTTTATGGTCCCTTAAAACCTACAAAATTAAGACTCTATGTCAAATAAAAAGAATTTTATAAATTTTATTGACCTCAGAGACGCTTACAACTCATTTGCAATCCATGAGGGTCACAGAAAGTTCCTTATATTATATTATATTCCTTAATGAGAAGAATCTTTTTTTCCCACTTTAAGGCTCTTTGCTTTGCTCTCAATTAGGATTTTTACTCAATTAATGAGATGCATAATTCAATATTTGAGATCTAAATTAATTAAGATTGCATGTAGTATATACCTAGATGATGGTATCATCATTTAAGGTGTTTCTAAAGAAATAGTAATGCAGAATGCATTTCACACAATAGGGCTTCCCAATTCATTAGGATTTAATGTAAGTGGACAAAAGAGTAATTTACTCTCTGTTAAAAGCTTAGAACATTTTAGAGATGGTATGAGACACTGATAATTATGTTTGGACTCCTTCATTACATTACAGCATCATTACACATTAAGGAGCTGTGAAATTTAGCTCAAGGCTACAGTCTTTGGGCATCGTTACTACTTGGCATTTAAGACACTATGCCAAACTTGATGCAGATAAATGGAAGTTCTGTCTACTGCATCTTTAATTCCCACTCTAGAATTCAGTTACATATTAAAAAATTTGACTATCATGGAATTTTTTAATGTTTTTTTGATGATGAAGCTCTTACGTATAAGAAAGAAAAAATTTTAGTTTGTCAAAATCAGCTTTTAATTATATATGGACACTTATTGGAAGTACTATTATTATTATTTTTTTTTTCAATTAAACCAAAATAGTTACCATAAAGTAGATGAGTATGCGCAAGAATCCAACTTTTCTAATGATTAATCCATTAAGAACAAAAGTAATTGTAAAAGTCTAGACATTCCATTTAATTTTATTCAACTATCTTTTGCATCAAGCTGTATTCAATTCACATTTTTAAAGCCTAAATAATGGGGGTTTCTTCCGGATTTTTTTTTAAATTGTACAATTCATTTAATAAATACATTAAGTTTATGCCCCCAACATGATATCCCTTTGATTTATGATGCAATTTGTGACATCAGTCAAAACGCTCTATATATTCTACATGCGTCATTTCTTAAATCTTTACATTTTCACTTTTTCTTAGACTAAAAATGTATTTAAATTGGGAAATAGACTTGAAACAAATGTGTTTTTTTTTTGTTTGTTTTTAAATTAGCAAATTTAGTTGTGTTATTGAGGAAGAATGACCTAGATTTGTTCAAGAAACATTTTTAAAAATTATTTATTTTACCATAAAATTTGATATTATGAACCAAATTTGAAATGAATTTCATTATCATAATAACAATAAAGGAGTTGAGAAACAACAAAAACAATTTTTGCATTACTTTTTCTTGTTTAATTGGCTCCCTTTAATAGGCCTTCCCAATAAAAACTAGGTAGTACGCACATTCAAAGATTCTTACATAGAGACCAAAAATAAAATTTTGGCTTCAATATCAAAGGATAAAATTCAATTATCAAATTAAAGCTGAGGAAATTGAAGTTTAATGCACATACATACATACATACATGTGTATAGAGCATAGTTTTAGAATTAAGGAGTTGTTAAGATTCTAAAGTCTCAAATTATTTTTTTTGATTTCAAAACATTCTTTATAAATTTTGAACTGTTTTAAAAAAAAAATTTAGAGATAGCTCAAAAAATGTGTACATGTTATAATATTATATATTTTAAAAGCTAATTTGCTATAAAAAATATTTTATAAGTTTTTTTGAGCATTTTGTATTTACCTATCAAAAGTATGACAATTGAAAATAAAATGAATTTTTACTATTCACTTATTTATTTATTTATTAACGTAAAATCGTGAAAGAATTTCACTGATATATATATAATATTAACTGACAAATACTTAAAAGTTTTATCTTCAAATTATGATGACTTTGACAATAGTGATCTTTTTTTTCAACCCTTTTAAATAATTTGATATGACCAAATTTTATATATAGTATAATATTAAATTAAAAAGTTTATTCAAAATAACAAGAAACAAATATTTGAAAAAGTTTAAAAGAATATTTGAAAATGTTTTTTCAAAACTTAATTGTTCGACCAAAAAACATTCTAAAAATAAGAGCAATTAATTGATATTTTGTGATATATATTATATTTTTATTTTAGATCAAAGTCTAACTTTTTTAACAAAAAAAAACTTTGCCAATAGACATATTTTATGTATCCAATTTATTTGGCACAGGTATCCGGGGGAGACACGTCATCAAGATTATTAAGTACTCTTAGAAACAAGTTTTGGGGCTGAAGAAGAACAAATGTACCTTGTGAGGAGTCTTGGAAGTGTCAAACACAATAAAAAGAGGTCAATTGAATTTATGGAGGTCATTAAGTCACACTGGATTTCTTAAAGATGGCAGGGGAACGAGAAAAAAACTGTACTAGTAAAATTCACTGATAGGATCTTAAAATAGATCGTGAATTTTAATAATCTTATTATGTAAAGTTTCTATACTATATGACTGTTCTTTGATTTCAATATCTTAATATGCAAATATTTGGGAATGTAGTCCTTTAGACAAAATTCCTATTTGTTTTATTGAGAATTTAAACTAATATAAATGGATTACATTTGTGCTTCATTAAAGTATGTGAGACCCTTTTAAAAAACAAAAAAAGCAAACTGGGATTATTATTCTATAAAATGAGTCTTTATACATTTGGTTTCTTCAGCTAAAAATCTTACAAATATATTCATAAGTTATTTTGATTTATTTATTAATCTAAAATATGAATCGTTTGTATCTAATGAAATATTTGTCCTTTTTGAGAACCTAGCTCATAATTATATACCTTACAAATTACACCAGTCAACAATCAAAAATCCTAAGGGGTATAAATATAAAAAATGTTATTCAGTTTTCCACTCTGATTTCAAATCTGTAACTTTATTTTTTTCGAGAGTCCAGCGGTTTTTGAGAAGTCAAACCCTACTTTTTGAGCTAATTTGGCCCATTTTCCAACTTCAACTTCAATTTAAGCCTAGAGGGATACAAATTTTTTTGTTTTCTAAATTTAATTTAATCGGCCTCATACTGTATACCAAGAATTTTATGAGTCCCACATAAAAATGAGTCACTAAGAAGCATATTATGACTTCAAGGATGTGACGGTTCCTCATTTTAAATTAAAATTGATGTCAGCTCTGAAACTCTTTTAGTTCAAATCGAAGTTTTAGATGAGATCGCTTTAAGACCCTTTTTTTATGTCACTCATTTTTTTTGAAGTAGTACTGAAATGGTCTTAGTTGAAACTGTATAAACATATGTATATACATTTTTTTTTTAAATCTTTTGACTCTGAGTAATTGATGAAATCTCTTTTTTAAATGCACGGATCTTTTGTATAAAATCAAATAATATTTAAATAATGAATGTAAATTAAACTCTTCAAAATAAGTCAAAAAAAAAACTAATGCTCTGGTACGCTCCATTAAACATACTCAAATAACTTTTGATTCAAATATGTATATTCAAATGTGTGTACCATATATCTTGTTCTTAAAAAGACTTTGTCAAGAATCTTTTTGCAAATTTTGTGAAATTAACTTTTTATCAGATTTTGCATAGTCAGATATGTATATGTATATATATTTGTTTCATTCGCTATCACAGCAATATTTCATAACTAATATAAAAACTGTATTTTGTTGTCAGCTGTGAATTGTTCTACTTCTTTTCCCCTTATCATTGGTCCTCTGAACGTTGATTGGTTTAACTCAAATAATAGGTTGTTCAGTTGTGAACAATTGTCCACTAATAAATGAGGAATCATTCCAAAGTAAGGAAAAATTGGCTACCAATTGATTTTGAGATGTTTTCTTTTGAGGAAAAAGGTTGCAAAATGCAATAAAGATATCGTCGAGTGATATTTGTGAATTGATCTTCGAAAATATAAGGAACAAACATAATGTATGTTAAAATTCAATCTAATAGAGTTGAATTTTATATTTCAATATTTCTAAGAGAAATATTATAAAATTTCATTCCCTTCCTACTTTTTTGTGTTTTTTGCAACTATAATATTCTTTAATGTGCGACTGAGTTAATCTTTGAATACATCCACAGACATAAAAATAAAATTATGCGTCTGCTATCAAGTAATTTTTTGTATCATTTAGTGACTTCATTCAATTAGTATAAAATGTCAAAAATGATATAAAGTATCTTTATTAGCACCATTAAACACTATTGTATAATTGAGGAAATAAAATACATAGAATGACACATATATGTAGAGAAGTGATTTTATCTTAGAATTAACAATTTTTGGACAATCATAACTTTTGACCAGATAAATTTACATATATACTTGTCAATTTTCTTATTCGAGAAATAAAAGAAGAATATAATTATGTCGTTTTATGAAGGTTTTATTTTAACTACCGAAATAAAGATATGAGTTTTATCGAATAATTAAGAAATGTTCCCGACCTGCTAACATTAAAGGCATTATTGATAGTGTAATTTCAAGAAGCTTTGGTGTTGTTGTACAATAGTTTATAGCTGTACTTCTCAAAATTTTCTATTCTCGGGTGTATTAATAAAACAATCAATACAATCATTAAATATACGGTTTTTTTTTTACTTGTAGATAGTAGAAACCTAATTTTTCAACACTTCCAGCTTTTGAGCAAAGCATGTTCATTTTTGTCCACGACTTAAATAACGAAAATAAAAACTATAAGAGCCTGAGAAGAATATGTTAAGTTTAAAATTTATTATATAGCGTAAAAGATCAAAGGAACAACCATTGATTAATAATCTCAGGAGAGGATGTTTTGATATAAATACAAAATTTAAGTGAATCACAAAAACATACGCTAAAGGATTTTTTTTTAATTTGTTTACATCCACGTACCATTGAAACATCCTACTTATGAAAAACACTCAAAAGAAAGTCACGAGACATTTAATGAGATATTCAACAAAATTCTGTTGAAAGGTGTGTTATAAAAATAAGTTATATTTAGCTTGAAAAAAGTAAATTATTGGTTGAGTGGTTGTAGCTGTCATTGTTTGACTTTCATTCATTCCATATACTTTCAATAGTGTTCTAAATGTTGATTTGTTGAACTTGTATCTGCTGTTGTTCATCTTTGAAAAAGATGTCAAAATTAAAAAATAATCCCACAGTTGGGAAACTATCAATAAATATTGGGTCTTTTTTTTTCTCTTTTTTGGTAGAAATGGATTAGAGATAAATTGAGGATTGTTATGTCATGTGTCTATGTGCCAACTATTTATAGATGTGTCAGATGAGCTAGTACATAATTGAGTTTAAAGAATGTACTCTTTATTCATGTAGTGCTGGGTTTAACAAAATTGTTATAATTTTTGTTGCAACGAACTAATTCGGACCGTGATATTTTTTTATAAAATAAGTAAGGTGATACAACTTTTTCTTTGTACTCTTTTAAGGTAACTAAATATCTGACGGATTTAAAGGTACGACCATTAAGGTGAATTTGTTTATAAAATGTAAAGTTTTTATTTAGTCTTCCAAATTAATGTTACCCCCTTCAAAGTAATTCCTGTCCTATAAAACGCACTTTGGTCAACGCTTTTTCCGATTCTCGAAAAGTCGAAATAGTCTTTTTTCGGTATAGCATTCAAGACCTTCTTCGATTCGCTTTTAATCCCCCTAATCATGTCAAAACGGTGTCCCCGCATTGGATTGATCAGTGGTTTCAGGGTTGCATACGTAAATCCAAGTCCCATCGCTAGTAATGATTCATTTCAAGTGGTCCTGATAGTCAGACAACAATGTTTCACACGCATCAACGCGACGCTTTTAGCAATTAGCAAACAGTCCTACCCACCTAGGAAAAAAAATTACTTGCTTTCTTAATGCCTGTGAGTTTTAAATGACAAATTCACCTTATTTTTTGATCAGAGTATTTATTACATTGCAAATATAACTAAAAGGCTTTGAAAACATAATATGTAATGTCTAAAGGTACATAGGATCAATTATCAATCAGTATACAAACATCTTCTTTAATGAATGAAATGAAGGAATTTATGGTTTTCTCACATACTACATATGTTAGGAACTTTGTACATAACAAAATAGTTTATCTGCAAATGAAAATTTAAAATCTTCTTTTTTTTTTCTTTGCACTTAAAGTACTCATATTACGTATGCAATTACAATAATAATAATAACGCATGTTGATTGGTATGAGGGATATTGTTACATATGGTTATATGTACAAAGTATAAATAATTTTAACAAATTAGAATATAACCACACCTTTGTATATGTACATATAAGACATACATATATGGAGATGAAAGAAAATATTCTTACTGAATAATAATAATAATGGGATGTTATTCCGTTTGTGTTTTTAAAGATACTTAAAAAAAATTGTATGCACATACATATTTCCCTACTTCATCTAAAAGTTGTTTAGGTGTAAGGAGATGTTCAAGAAGACGTTTTCTTTGTATTCTTCATAGGGGGTATTTATACATACATACATATATATATATATATATATATATATAAAAAGGCATGTACTTAAAGATCTGTTTTCATTACTTTCTCAACAAATGATAGATGTACATACTCAGAGACGTAGATACTTTTATTTACATACCTTGGCATAAATAGGAAAAAGTATATTTAGATGTTGGGTATAATGAGTGTTTCTCAAATTGTTCATCCCAGATGGGTTTATTAAAATACACAATCCCCATAATCGCAGAGAACACTACAAAGTCCTCGTCTTTCTACTACATGAGATGCTTTCACATAGATTGTAACTTAAATTGTATTGCTTTGCTTTGTATATCCTTATGTATGCATTTAAAATTTATATTTGAGAACCACTGCTCTACACAACGTTCAAAATATTAATTTTCCATTTAACAGATTCTCTGTTATAGAGTTCCTTCTTAATACCATCCACTCAAATTATGTAATTTCAACCTCTTGGAGTACCAACATTTTCTGGTCACATGAATCAAACAAAACCAGTTACCTTCCTGCACTAAATATTTTCAAAGGGCAAGTCATTGAAAAAAAGATGTCTTTGTAACTATGATGAGAGTGAGTGGGCTATGTTATGAAACCTATGTGTAAATACTGTGTGTGTAATTATGAGGTTATATTGGCTATTAATTATAATTGTCCCGTATAATAATGTTTGTGTTGTGTAAATAAAGAATTGAAGAATGGATTTATTTTAGGAAGTAAGTTTGTTCGTGCTGTAGAAAAAGGAAACGAGTCATGGGATTTGTGAAAAGGAATCCATGAGATTGACTGAGTGTCTACTGATCTGAGGTGAGGTAGTTTTAAGATATCCAATTAATTAGCAAAGAAGATGCATCGATGTAAGTCGTCGTTGTCGTTCACATTCCTTCGATCCTCAGTTCGGTTAAAAGCGGCTCTGGAGAATGGGATCAAGATGAGTAGGATAAAGGTGTTGGCTCCAATGGGAGGACCGAAGTGTGACGGAGGAGTCCATTGAAACGAGCCTCTACATGGCCAGCAAAATAGCTGCATTTGAAGATATCACAAATGCTATTGAGACTGAGCGAAAGAGCAACAAATCCACGATCAAAACCCAAATAAAAAGAACCTCAAGTCAATTCGCTCCAACTTTGGAAACAAGAAGGCACTTCCCGCCCTTTCATCCAATGCCGTGAGCCTCAACCTGCAAAAAGTGAATAGGAGCCTTCCTAAGCCCGAGATTAGTTCGAGTTCTCCAAAAGTTTTAGAGTGTGAGAAAGAGTGGCTTGAGAACGGCGCAGGCGGCGTCTCCTCACTCCTGTCCTCTTGGGGCGGGTCTAAAAACTTTGGAGAAATCTCTTTATCTGATAGAGGAAACTATTTGGAGGAGCTGCAGCAAAACTTTTGAGATTGAAGAATCTCTAAGGCCCATTCACCAGAACTCGTTATCGATTTGGAAAATAGAAATGATCGAAATCAATATTCAGTCTTTCTTTTGGATAACTCACCTAGTTGAGATTGAAATAACATGGTAAATTCATGGAGAATACGTGGCTATTTATTGAGTAATTCAGACAAAAAAAGTTGTCTCTCTGATCATGTAGTCCTTGTTTCAGTGCTTTAGTGGTAGCTGATAGTAAGAGGGTACAATATGATATATCTGGGTTTCTTATCGGTTCTTCAATACATATATCATCGCTTGGTTAGTGATGAATCAAAATAATTAATAAACATAGAGCGATCAACACGATACATTGTAATGTGCCATTTCACTCTCAGGAGTTATATAAAATGTCATTTAATTGGTTTTTATTATTCGATCGATAGTCATATGCAACTGAAAAATAAAATACCTGGGTGAGCTTTGAAACTCCGATACATTACACTTAGAGCTCTAGATCCTGAGCTCTTCCAGTATTTAAGAAAAAAAAAGAAACAGAAAATGAACATGGTAAACCTGATAACTTTATGAATGTAGGCGAGGAGAGCAGTGTCAGCTGTCATGACGTTCTACTATATCAGCTTTTCTCTTATTTGATTAGGCATTTTATTGAATAATTATTTTTGTGAAGTTATTTATATTACTCCATTGCACGTGGTGGTTGCTACATGTTCCCCCTTGAGAATTAAGAAATAATAATAACAGCTTTTGATAATAAAAAATCCTGTATGGATTACCGATCACAAAAAATATTACAGGACGAGAATAAGCTTAGGATTTACAGCCTTAATTATACTCTATAACTTAAATGCATAACTTGTTAAAGTCCTTTGCCCTTAAGTCTCGAGTTGGTTTAGTCTATTTAAGATTCGATGTAAGAAATGTCAGATTTAAAATAAAAGAAATGCGATAAATGGGACTGTTCAAACTATGAGTCACCAAATGGATTTGAAAACTATTTTTTTTTTTTTTTTGCAATATTATTCAATGTGCGGACTATTTTGAAAATTGAAAAAAACATTGGCAGCACATGTGTTTCATCTGAAGGGGAGGGGGATCTACTTTGAGGGGCATGAAATGAATTTTGATGATTCAATAAAGATTTTTTTCACTTTATAAAGAAGTTGCTAATATTTTATGCCCATAGTGATAAATGTATTTAAAAAAAATTACCATACTTATATACATTGTTCATATTATTAAGTCATATTCATGACTCGCTCTTCAAGTGACATAACCTCATCTATGAAAATACTACTCCATGATAATCAATTAATTATCATCATATTGACTTCTATTTATAACAAGATATTGATTTGTGCTACACATATAAATATCCTGCTTCAGTCAGATTATACATGATACTTTGATATTGTAAGGAGGTAATTAGTAATATTAGATAATACTTAGCGACAAACAGGCAGAGCATTCAATAATAATTAGATACATACTTCAATAAATTACATAGTCTTTAAAGGGAGTTTGTTGATAAAACTTTTCAGAAGAGTTTAAAATTGTATCAATAGAGGAGGAAAAAATTTGTTCTCATTCCATACACCACTCATGGCCAAAATTATGGGTTCTTGAACATTCCTGTATGACATTTTCGAATGATAATTAATTATATATTAATCCTCAGTTTAGAGATGAAATAATTATAGAGAAGAAATTGGCGTGTGCAAGATATAGCCAAATACTTTATCGAAGGGGTATGCGTGGATCTATAAATGTATATATAAATGATCTATAAATCTATTGGTGTGGAATTTGTAGCAATATTTAGTTATTTTTGCATTTTTTTTATTGGAATTATAAAAACTATTGGAATAAATTACTAAAATAGATTACTAATTTTTTTCCAAGAATATGACGTAAAAAATGTGTAATGTGAAAGAGATCAAAAAAGTAAGGTCAAAAAGTAAAGAATAAGTACAAGGCAAATTGATGAACGAATAAATAATAAGTAGACATGTGTTTGTACAAACATAGAGAGTTTAATATTAATACATAATTTGCCATAACCTACTTAACATCTATTTATATACACATGTACATTAGCCATTGATCAAAAGGTCCTCCCCCCTTCCTGGAAATAATAAAAAGTAAACTATGTATCACTTTTTTCAACTTGTGTATGAAACAAAATGGAAAAATAGTGACAATGTGATCAACTTTTATCCAAATTAACTTAGCTATGGGGTGATTTTTTATCTGCAGAGGTTACTTTGACTTCCACTACCTCCATGATTTTGTTTTGTTGCTTCAATAAAAAAACAAACTGAATTCTGTAAATGAAAGACAAATTTTATGTATGTACTTCAAAAGGGACATCTTGCGAGTTAAAAGTTTTCTCGTAGTCAAGGAAAAATCTCATAGCTTGCAGCCGAGTTTTCCTACCTTGTTTTATAGCTTTGGAAGAATATTATATAGGTTTTCAACTATCAGGCATTTTGAGAACTACTCGCACGCTTAAAAATCGCCGTCTTTTACATCACTGGTTATTAGTAATAAATAGGAATGTAAATCATATGCAATTCGGGCGTGTTATAAAAAAAGAAAGAAAAAATCAACCTGGCAACCCTGACAATTTAATGAGTGTTGAGGGGGAAGCAGCTTGAGCTGTCATGACGTCTTACTGAGCTACAAGCTGCTATTTTCCTTTATATATGTATACAAATGAAAACATCAAACTACAAACATTACAATACGTAACTCCAGATTCATTATTATATTCACAAATATCATTAACTCCATTCTCCTCAATGAATGATATCCATTTTTTAATTTTTTCTTTGTTCCTCACCATTATATAATCTTTGCAGACTGTTCTTTTCTTGTAAAACATTATGTTGAGGTAAAGTTGATGTTAGCTTCTTAAGGGAAAAAAAATGATAACAGCTTCGGAAAACAAAAAGACCTGTTTGAAGAGCCAACTCCACTTTTTTATCACACGCCCGAATTGCTTATGATTTACATTGCTAGTAATAAATATGAAGAGTAATAACCAGTGATGTATAAAAAGGGTCCAGCTGACATGCACGCAAAGGATGGTTGTTGGCAACATTTGTCTTTTCAAACTTCTTCTTTCTTCTTCTTCTTTTATGACTCAGTTCTATTCAATTCGAAAACAGGTGTCATTTTTAAATTAAGTTAAAAAATGCCTGAGGATTTGATTCAGGAACTTGGGTCCCGACAATGGAGGTAGCAACGCTTAAAAATTTGTCCACGATACGAGTGTGATGGCATTCCGGCCATTATATTTCTCGACTTCTTCTTGAAAAAATTTCCGATCATGAGACTTTCAAATTATCTGATGTCACAAGAGAAATCCGGATCCATTCAATAAACATGGTATTCAGATACATCTGATCCCACGTCTGACCAAATGTAATTCATTGCTTCATGTATTATCCCACTTTCAGTCGGAGGACATCAAAGTTGCATCCAATTTATGGAGAAATACGCCCGTAAATCCGTCTCTTCTTGTTTTCTCGTAACCCAATCATTGGAGCTCTTAAGTGCAGTCAGAATTTTCGAAATATAATGGGAAATTTACGAAAAGTATAGATTTATAACAATTAACGAGACTAAGGACTTCAAGTGTGACAATAGTCGAAAAGATATTCCACTTGAAACATTCAAAAGTGGATAAGATAAAGAATGCCTGATACTTCCAATTGAAGAATATAGTTGCCATGATAAGCATTGACTTGAAGAATTTTTTCTTGTACTAAAATGCTTCGATCGTCAATTGTGATTCTGAGAGGGGCTTTTGCGTGATGAGGGGATGTGCTTTTTTCTAATGTCATAATTAAAATTCTCTCATCTTAAGTACATTGATCTTCATGAACTTTATTATTCCATTTTTATGGAATATTTTTTCATTTATTTGTTTTTGATGTTTCTAGTTTTTTTGAACATATGCAATCGATTCAATGACTTGTTATAGTAGTCGATTTAAATGTAATTAATTCCCTGACAATTATTACTTTTTTCTTTTAAATTATATTTGAAAAATTTAAAATTGTAATTATAACGTACATTTTCATCGTATTATCAATTTTATCTATTTTTTTGCGTTTATTTATGAAAACTTAAATTGGAATTACATTGGTTTTCCGAATCAATGTTCAGTTTTTCTAATATAACTATATATATATTTTTGAGATAATCATTATGAAATTTCTTTCTATTTTATTTTTATATGGAAAAATTTAAGTGATTACAAAATGTGTTACTTTTGACTGTTTGAAGTTTTTATAATAGTTTTAAATGATAATTAAATTGTTTAACAAAATCATTTAATTTAATTATATGTGTTTCTTAAATATATAATATGAATTATAGGATTCATTTAAGTGTATAAGTGTAGTAATTTTGAGGTGCAATGCCGACAAAGACATATTGAGGTTTTTACTCTATTAGTATTGACTAAATAATAATTAATTTTCGAGTCAAGTCCGATTCCATTTCAAAATAACTCAGATATGGCATTAGTTGCTACAAGTTTAGGGTTCTATCCTTTACAAATTTTTAATGCAACTCAAAAATAATAATAATCTATTCCTAAGTAAAACATCAAAATAATAAGTTACATTCCGCCCCTTCAAATTTAATCGGCTGAAATTCTGCCTTACTTCAAGGGTACCATATTTATCTATGACATCATTTCGGGTATGACTTGCTGCTGGACCCTTTTTATACATCATTGCCAGTGATGTATAAAAAGGGTCCAGCTGACATGCACGCCCAATGATCTTTTTTGTCTGGGATAAGGCTTCATTTTCTCTGGGTATAGGTTTGTTTGAGTTATTCTTCCCAATATATGATAAGTGATAAGGTATGTCTTGTTTGAGACCATGGTATGACATTGACATAAAATCCTGGACTAATTATTTTCTATTGTTGTAGATCTTGAATTAGGATGACTCAATTCATTGATGTATCTAATCAAATTTTTTTTAGAAACCTCTAAATGACCTTATTTGTTGACTTATAGCACAAAATGGAGCCAATTTTTTCTACATTGCCAAGAACGACACCATAAGATATTTGTTTCTTGGATGTAGCCTCACACTTCCGAAGAGCCCAAATCAAGTCAGAAAATTAGTTTTTCATGTTATAATGGAGTCTTAGATAAGTTTATATAGAAATGGACTATCTCAAAACAAAATAGATCTTATTTTTCTATTACTCTGGATGAATACACCTCATTGAAAAACAGAAGATACATGAATATAAATCTTCATTCCACCAAAAAGACTTACAATTTGGGAGTAATTCAAATTATTAGTTCAATTTCAGCTGCTAATTTGCTATATAAATTGCAACAAAAAGGCTTCATGACTTTGGTATTAGCCTTTCCATAGATATTGTAACCACTGTGACAGATGAAGCAATAATTATTATAAAAAAAATTAGATCAAAAATCGATCCCCAACAGGCGTTTTGTAATGCTCACGCATTTTATTTGGCTAATTAACATTGAACTTATATTAAGTACGGGGATCCTCGGGATGGCAATGCTATCTCCGGGAGTAGAAAAAGTCCGTAAAAATGCAAATCCTAGTACATATCATCTTATCATAGTTTGATTCGAAACAACTTCTCAAAAGGGTCATAACATATACATACAATAAAGATCACATAATATAATTGACATCCAATTCATGTATTCATGTATTCCTTCGCATGTTGAATCTCATCCCAATACATTAATTTACGTTAATTAAATTGAAACTTAATTAATTAGCAAACTATTATTTTGAATTCTTAAAACAACTTTTTTGTTTTTTAAAAGTTGACAGAATGGATTGATGTTTAATGAGTCATTTTTGCAGTTGTTCAATTACATATTTGTTTCTTATTTTATGACTAAATTTCTTAATTATTCGATTCATGTCTGCAAAAGACCTATAAACCTTTTAATCAAATTGAATTTAACAACCACATATTATAAGAACCGTGTGTTGTCAAAATAAAGAAATTAATTTATTATTATAACATAATTTAAAAGACAAATAAACAGATGAGCTTTAAGACTGTTTACCTAAAAATTATTTAATTAAAGTTGTTAAAACTTTTACACCTTAAATATTATTAATGATATTATAACTTTGGCTACCTATTCTATTACTTTTTTCACAGACGGATGAGCAATTACAAGATACACACAAATGATAAATATAAATACGAATACATCCATATTTAAATATAACTACCTATAAATTATGCTTAGCATCTGTGTAAACTTTTTTTCAAGCACCCCCTAATAAAAGTTATCGTTACATGGAATGATCACCACAAAGTTTATAAACAACAAAGGAACCACAATTTGACTCATCATCATTATTTAATTGAAGCAGTTAGGGCAATGACATTAATACTGACCATAAAGTGATAATCACCCACATCTGTTACTTAACCAAGGCATACATTGTACAATCATTAAAATTGCAATAATCTTATTATTAAATATTTACCTTCATATCACAGATCAAAAGGTTCAATATCTATAAGTAACTTGATATTACAAGATAGTCCTGAAATATGCACTCAAAGTTCCACTTACTTATTGTAAAACGAAGTTTTCAAATTGAGCCTGGGCTCAAAGTTGAAATGTTCAGACTTTTAAAGCAAAATATAAAATGATATTTGTAAATATATATCAAAGTAGGCTTAATGAATGAGACATGAAATTGAACTCCCTTGAGTGAACATATTTCTGACATTTAAAGGACAATAAATACAAAAAATAAAGCAAATATTTGTGTTTCTTAACCTGTGTATTTCTGAAGAAACTAAGGATAAATAAAACTAAAGGAATCACTTCATAAAATTCAGCTATAAATTTTTGATAATTAATTATAGATCAATTTTTATCTGTTAAGACCAAAATGCAAATATTGCTAGTGCTGTAAATCCTAAGCCTTTATCACTCACCAGCGATATTTTTAGTGGTTTGAAATCTACATTCTTTCTAAATAAACTTTTGTAGCGTTTACCAAAATCTATTAGATTATTCATGGAATATAGAGTTTTAAAAAATTTTGAAATTGATAAAGTTTTACTTGAATAGCTTTGATCTATTTATATAAATTGTGCAACTCTTCGTTCAACCGAAACAGTTACATTTACTATTTTTTTTAATGTTGTGTAGGTGGAATGATACTAGTGTTTTGTAACAGATATTTTAATTACCAGCTATTAATTGATGATATCATTAGATTTTGATCCATGAAATATTACTTATTTATATACAAGTGGGCCTTAAACTGTCATAATATTCTACAAAATAATAATCAATTGATAATACATTAGCATCTAAACATAAGATTTTTGAACTCAAAATGACATAGGGGATTTACGAAATTCAAAAATAATAATTTGTGTTTTTGAGGGATTTTTTCAAAGATCAGAATTTATTGTTTTTTTTTTTAAAAAAAAAAAAAACATAATTTAAGGTCAGGACTGATTCTTTTTTTTCATATATATAGGGGCCTTTATAAATGGAAATTAGTTGTTTTTTAAACAGTCCCCTTGCTTTTGTCAGCTGGTATCTTTGAAAAGAGTTCTTAAAGGAGCTTAAAATGGATTTCATCCGTTGGCGGAGTTTGAAGTTTGTACTATGAAGATGACAATTTTTTTAATAATATATGTAGATATTTACATAAATACTATATAAATAGATAGACAATTATACATTACATCTTGAGGATCAAGGGAGGCCTCCCCCCCCCTCCTCCACAAAATCCGCCTACACCCTCATTCCTATTTAATATCTCAGATTATAATCTCAAACCTCCTTTATTATGATCGAGGACGGACTCAAAAAAAAAAATGGAAGAGTTAAAATCTTTTTGTGTTCTTACCTTTAAAGAAAATAAATAAGTCAACTCATGAATCAGTCCTTAACCGTAGATATAGGTATCAATATTCATGAATCATTTTTAGTATGCCATGCGTCATTATGAGACGTGAAAAATACCCTATTGATACATGGGTAATGAATGATTCGACGGGTAAAAGTGATCATGAGCGTAGAAATAATTATAATCATTCCTCAACTAACTAATCTTTCATTGGGCTCTAAATAAGTTGATTCAAATTCTTCAGAGAGGCGTACCATATATATCAACAGCAATACCAGAGGTCCACAACTTTTAATTCATTTCATTCTAGAGACTACGTATGTTTGAGAAAGTAATCAGATGGAGGAAACTCATCACAACAAGTACAGATTGGCTTTTAGAACAACGATTCAGAAGTAGACTTGCTACGGTGAAGGGGAGTAGAACGATACATGAATATGAATTCATTTAGAAATTTCTCTTTGTCAGTGATTTCACAATCCTTACAACATTTACATTATTACTGTACGTACCCGCGTATAGGACGCATTTTTTTCTGAAGAGTTAAAAACCCAGGTGCGTCTTATCCATGAATACTTTTATTATAAGTTTTTCCATCAAAAGTTAAACGGCAAGACCTATGGACGTTATGGTTTCTTTCCAGCCTAACAGGAATGCTAAAAGAAGCGCTATCATTGCAGCAAAAGCTGCTTGAATTACTTTATTGATATTAAAAGGATATTGATGGCTAAATGATATCATGAATCATGAAAATCATATTTTTATTTTTAAAATATGTCCGTGGTCCCACACTATTTATTCGGTCTAAGAATTTAAAAACATACAAAGTTTAAAAACATTAGAATAAAATAAAGGGACACGGAAATATAATACAATAATTTATAAAAGATAATAATACAAAAATGACATAAAAGAACAATATAATAAATATAAAAATATAAAAAGTAAATGATCATTTACATATATATACAGATTAAAAAAATGCTCATTCATTTTAATATATTATTAGCACATCATGGGTGGACATAGAAAATTTAAAGATGGAAAATTCCATTTTTCCATCATTTTTATGGTCAAATATCTACTGCGTCCTATACATGTTACCGTCCTATACGCGGGTATTTGCGGTAACACAAATATTTATTCATATGCTATTTTCAATTTTTTTTTTGTATCAAGAGTTGACCTTCAGAAAATAAATCAGATCTTACTTTTTTGTAAATGTTCCAAGTATCAATGCTAACGTTGTGTCACGCTTATACATATATTTATATATATTTATCTATTTTTTATAATTTTTTGGTGCAATAGTATTTTTTTAGGTATATTCACATTGTGTTAATAAAGATATTTGACTTGAAATTTATTATGAAATTTCAGATTTGACTTCAAACACGAAGTCAAATACTAGGGATTCGAAGGAAAGATACTATGTAGAGACTTGACCATGACTTGAGAAGAAAAGAATCTGATTTGAATAAGATTCAAGTTTTGAGATTCACAGACAAACTTTGTTTATATATTTATACAATTTAATTTTAATATTGATCATGACTGAATTAATAATTTCATGAATCCTTCTGGGAGAAAATATTAGTTTAACTCTCATTATGCAAAAATAAATTTACCAACTATCTACTTATTTCCAAGCAGCTAACCTTAAATTAAAAAAGATGGAACTAATGAGATCGAAGAAACAGATCTAAACCAAGACAACTTAGCCCTTCTTTTCAAAAGATACATTTCTTTCCCTAAGTGTAAGATTTAAGATCCACTCTTGCTCCTATCTACCTTTTAAAATCCTTGTTATGACAAAAAGGACTCAAAATTTACCACCAGGACATGAACTTGACTTAAACATGAAATTTGAAATATTAAGACTTGACTCGACTTGAAACAGCTCTTCGTTTAATAAGTAAAGGAATATTTTTAATGCAACCAAAATGCGAATTTTACGATGTATTTCCATAGATATTTAGGCAAATGATAAGCAAATCAAATAACAACATAATTATAAACGATATCTAGTGTTTTATCTTGGAGCAAAAATTTGCAAAAATGAATGAAGAAATCATTGTTCAAGTTAACTGGAATGAAATATTAATTCAATTTTTATTCAAAAAAAAGTTTTTTCTCAATAAATTAAATTTTCATCCTTGTTTTCAATATTTTCCTTCCAGACATTTTTTTATGATTATTCATCACAAGGTTGTAAATTTATTGTTCTGGCAACCTCAAAATAAAACATGAAAACGATAATTTTAGTCGTTTAAAAACAGAGTATGTAAACCTAAAAAAGTGCTTCACTTGTTGTAGCACACCTGGTATGTAGTTCACAATATGTGTGACTAGCCTTTTAATATGGAACCATGTCTATTTTCCATTTTCTTAGGGAAAAAACAATTTTTTTTCTTTTTTATAATCAAATGACGATAAGGTAAACAACAACAGATGCATAAAATGACAAAGCGTTTTCTTTTTTTATTCTTATAGATGATGTAAGACTCATAAATCAGGAAATGATAAAATATGTGTTTTTAATGGCTTAGAAAAAATATGAAAGGTGTGTTGTTGTTTTTTATGCAAACATATGTATATTATATTTGAAGAATGATACTCATGTGTTTAAATGGGAAGATGGTCCCAAAAGATATGTAACATGCAATTTATTTGCCACATTTCTATAGACGTCAATTTTAGTCTACAAAAAAGTGGTCTCTTTTTTTTTTTTTCTTTTTGACCAGTATCAAGTGTTACATTTTCTTTACCTCCATTTTTAATTAGAAGGAGATTTATGGAGTAAAAAGTGAATAAAAGGAATTGGTAGTAAGTGTATATTTAAACCAGTTAGTATAATAATCATATGTATAATTATAAAAATTGTTTTATTAATTACAACATGTCCCATTTTCGGATCAATCCGTTATTTTGTCTGCACTAAAGGATTTTCTACTGTTTATTGATGAAAAAATAAGAATTGGAGAGTTTTAGCCTTCAAATACAATTTTTGTGACTTCTCATTTGAAATTTTAGAAATGGCCTTTTTTGAAAGAAAATTAACTGTTTTTAATGGACTTGAGAGGGCTGAAATTTAAAACGATCAGCTCAAAAAAAAATTTAAGTCTCCTTTGAGATCTCATTGTAAAATTTAGATGGCAAATGACATTTTATAGTTTTGGGCCTACAAGTTGGCCTATCAGGAGCAAAACTAGTGTTGACAACTTTTCTTTAAAAACTACTTTAAAATTTTAAATATTTTTTTTATATAATAGTTATTTGTTTAAATTTGTTACATCCACAATGTGGATTTATTTCAAATCAAAATTTGCATTAGTTGCAATTTTATGGCACAATTTCTTGTTAATTTTATAATTTATTTGGAAAAAAAATATTTTGTCATAACAAGCTTGGTATCGACTCGTGATTTTTTATGAAAATTAGTAAAATATTGTTGCATTTTCAAAATATTTTCCTAGTTTTATCTGACTGTTGAATTGAAACCGAATAATGTTCATGAATTTCATCGATACTAAGAATCCTGAGACCTTATTGATCAGTCAGAAACAAAATGTCCTCGATTTTATCCATTTCTGATATTTTCTTATCTTTCTCAATTTGAGTTTCCACATTTCTCAGGCACTATTTTGAACATTTTAGGAAGTATAACTTCTTTAAACTTTTTTCTCTTCGTCTATTGTGTATTATAATAATAAACAAAAATATTTATTTGATCAAAGACTTGCAAATTGACTTTAACTCGCAGAAAATAAGTCGTGAACAGCTCTGTAATATGCTATTTATGCTTGTGACATTTATAATTGTGTAATTCTATTGACTCAGAGTTTATGAAACAGCAGGCGGCTCTTCCTTTAAATTAAGGAGAAAACGACGACTGAATATGACATCTGTATTAGTAAAAGTCGTATATATAATATTTGTTTATATGTGGTAACTTTAAAAATATAATAGACACTAATTTAGACTTAATGCAACAAAAAAATAAAAAAATTACTCTCACTAAGTAATATTTCAATTACAAAAAAAAGGTATTTAGGGTCACAGCTTTAACAATAACAGGTTAAGAGATGTGATTTTAGAGATTTACGTATAGCACTTTTATTTGTGAAACTAAACGGCTTTTGAGCTTCTACTTGATCTGAGAGACTGCATTTTGTATCCTCCTGAAGTACTCCATTATACGCACTTATGTGCCTTAAGAACTGTTGGTTTCGAGTTGTGAAGATGCATCCTATGAACAAGATACAAAAGCCCAGTCGTTGTGAAACGTGCTCAAAGAGGACCAATTCTATCACATCCTTCATCATAACCTTTTAACCACAACAATGATTCTCTTTTTGAAAGTGAAGAGGCTCTTGAAACACAAACGTTTGTCTCTAGCAAACAAGAAATGTTGTCTTTCAAAGAACTTCTTCATTTTCAAAAGGAAAACTGTCAAATACACTGCGTTGTTTACACAATGACTCAAAAAGTTTGAGAAGCACAGTTCAATACAGACTCTATAATTTAATGTACAGTAACTGATTTTAAACTTTGCATGCTTTAATTTATGTATATCAAGAATGTAAATAACTTACAGATGGTTTATATTATATATTTACAAGAATGGAATAGATACAAAGATATATTTTGTAAATAAGTAGGTCTCAATGATTTGATTCAAATGGAAAATATTGTTGCTACTTATTTTCACAAACAAAAATACATATAAATACATGAAACAAACGAGCAAAAACAACATAAATACAGGAAAATATTCTTAAAATATTCTGCCATTATTTTTTTTTGGTTATAATCATAATTGTTAATATTATGATTTTTATTTTGGCTTCGATTTTTTATGTGATCAATGCAATAGTAATTCTAATTTGAGTTAATCATTATGGAATTTATTATCTTTACTCCTGGTGGTAAAAAGTTGCTATACCAGGGATTATACATATATGTCAAGCAGAAAAACCTTGCTAACTGTGGTGAATCATATGACTGTGAGGTGCGACGCAACCTCAAGCAATTTAAGTTCAGGATCCGTGTTACTGGAGACAAAGTTGTTGGTCAGTCTGGGTAGCACACTCATTCACCAGATATTGGACGTCCAGAGACACTGAAGGTGTGTTAATCTATAAAACTCGTGTTATTGATAGATTGGCATACTTTGAGAACCTTTGGTGTCATTGATCATATAAAACAAAGAAGGCAAAATAGACATCATAATATTGACAACTATAATTATAATTACATTAGTTTGAGCAGCTATTACATTGAAGAATAAGATAGGGGGGGGGGGGGAGTAATTGTTCGTATATCGTATTTTATACACAATGTTCCTTAGAGGGGTGTACACAGGAGGCGGGATAATGGGCTTTACCCACACTAAGACTGGAAAAATATGTCTAAATTAAATCGATTGAAGAACAATTTAAAATTCAACCAATCAATAACACTCAGAACACTGATTGGGTGAATAGAAGTTAAAAAATCGATGGCAGATAACAAAATAAGGGATAAGGCTGTGTATTACTTGTTTTATTTCATTAATTTCTTAGCTCTTTTTTATGGCTTAGAATGGGGAAAGAATACAGTTATGCCTATTTGTTCTAGAAAAAATGATATCCTTTTCGTATAACATAAAGCTATCTGTTTGAATCAAATTAGTTCAAGAAGAGCACAATTAAATTAAGTATTGCTTGTATGAAGAAAATTTATAAAAATTGTTTTAGAAAAATGTAGTAATAAGTATTGTTATCTAAGACAAGGGAAGACTAAAACATTGTGGAGTCGAGACCAAGCAGATACAAAGACTTGAAGGGATCGAGATGAAAAATTATTATTGTTTTATCTTAAAACAGGACAACTTTAATGTATTTTCCTTGACAATAATATCAAGACATTGATTGAGTTCAAGACCTTCAAAAAATGGTATTGAGATCAAAATGCTTGTCGAGAAATTACATAGTTCGAGTATAAAGAAAAAATCATACATAACAGAATTTACGAACCGAAAGAAAAATTATCCATTTTTGATTATGAATGCCAATGTATTTTATGTAACTCAATAATAAATCCTTTTGCTTATTTTCCTCTACTCTCAATCTTCATAGTATCAAATGAATATGAACACGAAAAAGGTGATTCTAAATATGCTACCAGTGATTGTATTCTGTTCTCTTTTCCTTCTAGGAAAGGATCTCTAGAGATGAAGACAGTATCCATTATTACCATTTTGAACACCTAGTCTTTTATACTAAAGGCTTTAACTCTGGGAGGAGGCACAATCGATGTTCCATCAATCAGAGAAATTTTTATAGCAATTGCAGCTGAATATGCCGCATTCTCTGTTAAAAAGTTAAGGATTGATGTTGAAAAGTGGAAAGAAGAAGAGGGTATCATTTAAGACACTTTATTTTATTGAAGAAGATTATTGCCTAGTATCATTTTTATAAGATGAGACAAAATTTGACTAGTATCATCTAACTTTAGTGTGCTTTTAATTCGAATCGCTCCTCATTTGAATGTTTTTTAAAGTCCACTATCAGCTGATATTTTTCTTTGGAATTTTATGTTTGTTTGAATTGCTGAGCTTTATTTTTATAACAAATTATTTTAGTATTGGGCGATCGAGGGGTTTAACATTAAGCTATAAAGCTAATTTATGTTTATAATTTGCAAAAATACTCAATATATATTTTCTAAATTTTTATCATACTAATTTTAATGTCTACTTCAATCATTTAGAAATAAAGGTCCCTGAGGGAAACTATTTTTTTCTTAGGATAGTGATGGGCAAAGGAAGCAGTAGTACTTCCTACAGATAATCAATGCAAATATTATATTTTATAATTTTGATACATAAAAAATATATTAAATACATATATATACATTGCACGTCCTTTTTTTGAATTATTGAATATTATACAAGTATTAAGGAGTGATTTGTAAATTGATATAATTTATAAATGTATAGTATTTCTAAATGCTAACTCTACCAAATATTAAAAAGTTGACAGCAAGGAAAATACAGAAGGGTTGCAGCTACCAGTTGTTTTTCCAAATTTTTCTTTTTCTTTTTGAGACTCGAGGTTGCGAGTGCACAAAAGATCTCGTCGTGATACACCACGATATTAAAAATGTGTATATTTTTAATAGCTTGTGCGTAAAACTGCCGATATTTAAAATGACTTAAATACTTTGTCCCTGGATGAAAAGACCATTTATCCATATTTGAGACACGAGGATGACTTGTTCCAATTCTGCCTACAACGTCAAGTAACTATGCTTATCCCACATGAAGTTATGGGCAAATATAATGAATTGACTAGGAATAGGTACAGTTGAAATTTACAGTGTATACAAGTAATATTTAAGTAATAATATTATTCTCTCAGCAGAAAAATTGTAAACGACTGCATCCGTGTTCTATTAAAGAATATATTAACTCTAAGTATATACATACATATATATTATTTTTCCTTTCTTTTGTGTAAGACTTTGTATATTAAATGGTCATTTAAAGGTATTATTGGATTTAGATTTAACCAAAAAAAGATTAATAGCTACATTGATCGAGTAAATGACACTGTTAAAATAGAAGGGAATAAATTTCAACAAAGCATTTCGTTTAGGAGATATTACTATTCAAAATAACAAAACATATCTATTTTTCTTTTTATTAGCATTTTTTGAGCATTTGAGTGACCTCACAACCTCGATTAGTCTGAAAAGAGAAAGGAAAAATTTGAAAAAAGATATTATGGCTACCCTTCTGTATTTTTCTTGTTGCCCACTTTTTAATTTTAGGTAGAGTTATTTTTTAGATGAACATTGATCAATTTTATCTATATCAAAATCAATGATTAGTACTTGTATGAATAATATTCGAAACAAGGGCTCGCAATCCTTGATTTAATATATTTTTTATGATGTCCGGTAAATTCATCGACATCAATTCATAAATGGATAAATTTATCGACCAGCTTATAGCAAATTTGTTTGGCAGGGTTTTTTCACATGAACACCGACCAGATTTAGATATTATAAATAAATTTTGTGTATAAAATAGCAAAAATTATAATTTTAATTGCATATTTAGGACTTGTATTTCCATTAATATAGAAATAAAAAATGTACGACAACTAACTTTGAAACTCTTACAAAAACCATAAATTAGATTTATTTTTAGATTTTGAAGGATGTTGTTTTGTTATCTCAAGTTAACATAGGCTCATTTAATTTAATAAATCCCTCTTTTTGCGAATTGAACGAAGCAAAAACAATGGTTTAGAAAAAGGTTTATTTCTATCAAAGTTCTATTACCGATAGATGTGAACTTGAAGAATATAAAGAAGCACTCAAATAGGAAACAACAAATTATAATTAAAAGCTAGTTCATCTAACCAGAGGCAGCTATAGGTATACACAAATTTACTCTAGGCTGTTGAAAGTATTCATTGGGAGAAAAAAGTCGATAAATTTTCCTAGACCCATTTTTTATGCATCAAAATCATCAATGATGTTAATTCCCTTTACGAGTTCATAACACTTAGAGTCAGCTGCTTTAAATCAGAAAAGTCAACTGATAAAAAACAGTTAAATTTTGTTTATCCCAAAAAGCTCATCCTGCAAAACTCCTTCATAACTTTTGATAAAGCAAAAATAAAAAACATGACTACGTGATATTTATGTTGTATGTACATATAATATTTATCATAATTCAATTGATAAAACAAAACTGTAAAAAACTCGAGGTATTATCAATTTATTATTAATATTATTATTAACACAGACTTGTTTATTATAAGCAAGGAATTTATGCATCAATAGCGTATCAAAAACACTAATAACATTTCTTTCCACGACTAGGAAGAAGAGTCTCCTTGAGAGCTGCGAATCCTGCACGGAGCCCATATTTATTCTCTTTCCTTAAAAAGTAATTGCTCACCACATCGTTTTCCTCTTTAAAAAATGAAATAAAAAACAATAATTAGGGAAATTAGGGTTAATTGGTACATATCAACAACACAAATGTATAGAGTGAACTCTTACCACTTAAAAGAGGTTTTCTTTCGGAGAGTGTAGGTAAACTATTTTCGTTCGCAGAGAGGGACACGAAGAATATAAAGGGAACAAACCAAACGCAGAGAGTGAAATATGCCATAACCTGAAATGCAATTATAATTAATTACTTTCAAAACAAGGTAGTAGCATATGACTAATTGACTAAATGACATTTATAACTAATTGGTAAAAATAAATCAATTATGTTTATATGAAATGTAAGGTTTTATGTACCATAGTAGGAATTATTTCCCTTTAGGTTAAAAATGCATCTTTTTGTTCGATGACTCGTTGCCCTTTTGAAAATAAATTCATAATCAGACTTTTAGTTTTTTTTAATATTTTATAGACATTTTTGAGAATTGCTCTTCTTCAGCCTGGTGCAACTTTTTAGGCAAAATGCAGTTCCTTACAGATGACTATTCTTCATTAATTGCTCCACAATTTCTATTATTAGTATTTTTCAGTTGGTCCTATAAAAGGTGCGATTTGGAGCAAATAATGATCCTTAAAAAGTCATGCTAAATATACATCTAGCAGCAACACTTGGTACTTATGACATAAAAATATTGAATAATATCAAAAAGTAATGGCACAGATGAGAAGAAAAATAACAAATGAAGATCATTATTACTTATCAACCAGTTCATACGGTAATCGTACCCAGTATAAATTATTATTCCTCTATTTGGCAAAAATTATACTAATCACTCTTTAGAAGGCGAAATCGCACGTTAACATGCATAATGTTTTAAAAAAAAGTATGATATATAAAATATGGACAATTATCTTAAAGATATGTTTACCATACTTTTATAAATTTTGTTTATAAGTAGCAAAATTTGAAATAATAAAAAAGTCATGGTCTACTCCTATGAAGTATAAATAGCTAGAAATAGAAAAAGTCTGTTTTATCCTTTTCTTGTTTTTTTTTCTTCCAAAATCGTTTCTATGAATCATATCACAACTATAATCATAGTTCATATTTTCGGGGACCTGTTTTACCTTTTCACCTTTATTCAAGAAAAACTGTCAAATATGACAGTTTTTCTCTTTGACGCATACTTATACAATACTGAGTCAAATAATCATTAAACTGTCTAAAACAAAAAAAATGAGTAGAAATATTATCTTGTTAACACTATACAGCAGTGCTGCCCAACGTCCGGCCCCCGGGCCAGATCCGGCCCACGAAGCCTTAGAATCCGGCCCGCGCGTGAGTCTTTAACCTATTCCTGTTATTAACGCAGAAGCTTACAACTTTTATTTTTCTTATTATGTGAGTCCGGCCCACTGGCGTCGTTTTTTCATAAATCCGGCCCATGTTCGGAAAAGGTTGGGCAGTACTGCTATACAGCGTACACAGATTGCAGTTAGAGGGTGGGCGAGAACAACATGGAAAATATTAATAGGCTTGTTGGATACGGATACGACAGTAATGAGATTAGATTTAGTTTACATCTGACTTTATTATTCTCCCTCTTGGACTTTATATAGTTACAATATCTAAGCAGTACATAGTTACAGATAGTTACGAGTACGTGTCCTTGAATATAGTCGTTTATCACATTATCAATTATCATTTGTTGTGATCTTAAATATGTGTCGATCTTTAGAATGGGAGATTGTTAAGTAGAATGTCTAGCCAACAAGGCTAATTAGGTAATCTAATATATTTTATAAACTTTTGCGTCAGGGGTATAATGTATAATTCAGATAGATGCGACCAATAGAGTAGCTTATTTGTTTCATACCCAAATCGAAAAAAATAATATATTTTTTTAAATTACCCCACAGAGCAATCGTCAAAATGATCAGTGGCTCTAAAGGTCTAGGAATGAGCTTCCCAGGAATGTTTCATTTGAAATACTCCGATGGCAAGGTCATACTCTTTATTCTTCAAGGCAGAAACCAAATTTGGAGCCACAAATTATATATAGATCCGAGTGAATTACCCACAACAAAACGCCACCCCATCCGGCCATGAAAATCCAAAAATACTGTGACTGCTGTTTCACTCGATTATTGGACCTATCAATGTAGCCACCTTACCCCTCGATTATTAATTATTGGGTGTTGTTGAAAGGATTTCAAATGTTATCAGCCAAAATAATTTAGTGAAACTAAACCGAGATGCGTAGTCCAATATCATTATTAAATAAAGAAACATAATTTATTCAGAGATCCCAAATTTTCTGTCCTTGGATCGAAGTCATTATCGTCGCCGCTAAGGTAAAGATGATAAATTAGATTTTTAACTTACGTAACATATGTGGGTATGTATAGACAAAACTCATCAAACAAGTTGGTTTTTATTTTGCCCAATCTGTATATAAGGGTAGATATATAATACTAAAGTCATCTACAGGAAAAATAGTAGATTTTTATCTACCATACCGAATATATATATAAATAAGATATGTACAAATATTGAGATAATTTATGGGGATATAAGATAGAAAAATTATAAGCAGTCCAAATAAGATATGAGGCACCTCAATAAAAAGCAAGCTAAGATGATTTTTCTCAGAAATGAGTCAGGATTATAGTTGATATCTTCAATTAATTCTTATATTAGTCTGATTTGTCTGTACAAGATGCTGCAAAATTGTACTTAAAAGTCATACAAATTATCGGTAACTATTAAAAAATATACATGATAAATTATTCTATTTGAAAGACTATATGGGAGCCAAATATCAAAAGTATCATTATAAATCAAATAAATACTCCAAACTATAGCTATTAAATATATTTGGCCTATACTTATGAAATGAGACTTCCAGGTATTTTTGCAACAGATGTCGCTAGGAGTATTTTTAAACTATTCCAAACGTCTCCTTTTTTTTTTTTGAAGTTTCATACAACAACGCATTTTTGTTCGCTCTTAAAAATGTCGAATTTCGTGTCTTCAAACTACGATTTGTGGACTCCGTTCATTTTCTGTTATCATTTGAAAAAAAAAACGCTTTTCAAGCACATCAAATGCTTGTAGAAGCTTAAAGTGGACATGTTCTAATCAGAGCACAGTTTGGTCTCCCCGGCCACAACCCAATGCTGTGTGTTTTCTGGGATCAGTGTGGTATAATTTGGTACGAGTGGTTAAGACCCAGTGAAACAGTTGACAGTGTACGCTACTCACGCCAAAAATATTCCGATCGGCGTCACCAATTAATTTTTCTTGACGTACGATTGGGAGCCGTTGTTTTATGTGGCTTACTCACAAGACTTGGCGCCATCAAATTATCACTTGTCCCCACAGATGGGTCACACATTAAAGAAAAGATCTTTAATTCTCACTCAGAAGCCAAAAAATGCCTCGATAATAGGTTTGCGGCAAAAGACGGTCAATTTTTTTGGGTCGGCATCCACAAATTGCCTGGGAGATGGGGAAAATGTGTTGCAAGCTATGGCACCTATTTTGAAGATTAAATTTGTGCCCATTTTTTATCAATAAACGCTAGAAATTGAAAAATAAAGTCTCATTTCATTGATATACATAGATCTGATATGTACATTCTTTGTTATCTCAACCAATTCCATACATTTGAATATAAAGCACAGAATTGATCAAAATATGACATGAAATATTATTGGGGCCTTAATATTTGTGAAGTAAAAAAATAAATTGAGAATGTCCCATAGTTACACTAAGCAAAAAAAACACGGGTCTATAATGCTCTGTTCATGATTCCTTTGAAGCTCAAAAATAAGTAATTTGTACTAAATGAAAGAAAAGTTATATATATGAAATAAGAGTCCTTACTAACGATTTAGTGTAAAAAAAATCTAAAATTTAGAGTAATATGGAAAATATATAAGGAAATATAAGAAATTTGTAGAGGTTTTGTGATAGATGTTATGTTAAACACATTCCGGGAATAAATGTTTTCTTTTGTGTTAAATACCTAGAGTAAGTAGTTCACGTCAAGAACGTCTCTAGCGAAGCAGAGAGACGTCCATGGTTCAAGTTTGCTGATAAATTATATTATACATATTTATCATTACATTATTATTGTTTTGTTAATACAAAAATTTAATTCTCAGAATCACGTATCCACTTCACTTGACCCATATTAGCGTACTGAACGTTTATTGGTCGAACTCAAGTTAACTCATGACAAGCTGTGAGCAATTATTTATTATAATTATATGAAAAATGATTTCATAGCTGGGAAGAATTGGCAATCTATTACTAATTAATTTTGAAACTTTCTTTTCTGTTTCTTTTTAAATGAAGATTTAAATTCCTACTCATTGACTCTTTCAAATTTTTCACTTTGAAATTGAGAAAGAAAAAAAGTGCACAAAATCAGTTGGTATCTTGCCAATTCTTGATAGTAGTAGAACATTGGTTCACAGCTTAACAAAAGTAAGTTTGAGTTCAATAAAATAAACGTTCATAGCAGTACTCATAAATAGTCGAAAAGCGCAATATTTCGAACGATTAATTTATTTGTGATATCTCTTTCTTTAAATAACAAAAACAAACTCAATCTTTGCTCCTATATAATGTAATTTAAAGTGTACTCAAAGAACCCTATGGGAACAAGGGAATTTATTAAAATTCTTTTGAGACAAACACTAACATTGAAAAATAAATAAATTGCATACATTCGGATAAATTTTTAAGAATTTAGTAGTGGCTAAATGCTTTCACAGTATGTATGTATGTACAATCCCTAAAACAAACAGCAACTCCCATGACTTCTTTGCCAGCTGTATATTTTCTAAAGTATTCTAAACGCTGAATGGTTGAACTGTTGAATCCGCTTTTGTTAAACTATGAACGATTCCCTATTACAACTAAAAGATGAATAATTCCATAGTTGGAAAGAATTGGCTATCAGTTAATTTTAGAGATTTCTTTTTCTTTTTGAAAAAGGGAAATGTTGTGAGATCCTTAGAAAAAAAGTTACCGGGTGGTACTATGCTCAATGTATCAATTTTTTGTCGTGCACCCTGTATATAATATATATTGTATAGCAAATAACATACTTCTTATTGTACAAATTCTTCATTTACACTTTTTGTAGATTTATTACGCTCAATGTACTCATTTTAATGAATGATAAATAGCGCTTGAATATTACTTATACCTAATGCTATAGCCCTAAATTCCCTAAGAATAATATATTAACACGATTCAACAGTAAAGTATCATCAAATCGAATTAAGCTGAAATTTAATCCCCTAATTCCATATTTGGCTTAAGTTGTCCTCAATCAGGCTCTGATTTTTCAGGCAAAGGCCATAAATTTTTTTGCAATTTGATACACAACTTTCAAAGTTCAAAAAATATTTCAAAAATTGGCTTTTCGCGATTAAATTTTTAATCATTTTTTTTTGTTTGAAAATCTATAAATATATATATCTTTTAAAAAGATTTATTGTTGTAATGGCCGTTTTCATTTTTTTTTGTCAATACTTTTTTGGGAGGATATTTTTGATAATGTAGAAAAGCATATTTTTGTTTATTTTTTACAAGAATTATGGAGGAAAAAAAGTTGTTTGAATAGTTTGAGAATACTACTTTCTTTGACTTTCAAATTTTCTATATAAAATTTAATTATTTCTGATTTATAGCTGCTTTTATATTTGTATCATATTTGATATATTGCACAAGCAATCAAAAAGATTACGAAGCGTCGTTTTTTTACATGATAGTAGAAGTACTTTTCTTTCAAGCACAATTCATTACAAATTTACAACAAAAATGTATTATAAGTTCTTATAATTTCTTGACGAATAAACTCTAGGAATGTTAAAATATCTTTTGAAGGAAAAAGTTGAATAATTTATTGAGGATTTTGATAAATTGAATAGTCTATCTGATGATAGTATATTAGATCGTTTTGTGAGGAAGTGAGGAAGAAAACAAAAACAAATTTATAACTTGCGTCTAACGAAAAGAAAATTAATCATCTGGAAAAAGATATCTTTGTTGACAAGTCCAGATCAAAACAAGTTCACCTGTCATTACTTCACCATTGGAAAATTTAGCACTAATAGATACACATTATGAATTCTTCAAATATTTCTTCAAAGTAGATTTAATTGACAAAATAACCATAGAAAGAATAAATTACAGTGACCCAACAGAACCAAAGTTGTCCTTTATATATCAATCTAGTTAAAAATATAAAAATTCGTAAGCATCAGTTCGATAATGTCTTACATTCACCTTCCTAAGGGATTATTGGTTTTGACATTTTGGTAATGAGCTTATTAAAAATACTAAGGCATTCAACAAGTTTGATAAATCAAAAAATGATTTTGTGGAGTATTAAAAATCATAAGAGGAAGAAGAGCTGCAAAACGACAGAATCAGAAAAATCAGACCAATAGCTGAAGAGTAACGAATGAATTTTTCCATGGAAGAATGCATCTCCATGGATGAAAAAAATTGTCCAATCAAGGCACGATCGTAATTGAAACAATATGTATTTACCATCCAAACCCCACAAATGGAGGCATTAATTGTTTATATTACACAGAATTCAGGTTTTTCACATAATTTTGAGATATATATATAGGTCAGAATGAATCTGATTGAATGGTCTATCTTGCTATATAAAAAAGGGTTTAAATCTCTTCTCTTAAAACAGTTAGAATAAATAGAATTCAAAACAGTAAAACGGATCTGTTATGGAATTGAAAAAAAATGAGAAAGTGTGAATCAGACGAAACGGTATCAGTGTAGCTGTAAATCCTAAACGTTCCCAAATATGTCATCATTATTCCTTCATTCCTGAGGGGAGAACGTGTAGTACTAATCACATATTAATATTGCATCAAATCACACCGTCTATAAATAATTATGAATCAATAAAATGTTTAATCGAATGAACTTTGAACCCTTGATAATTTTCCGATAGATATGAATTTGTGTTTATTTCCATTCTTACACAAAAGTGTAAGACAACATTGTTCTCATGCCAAACATTCATCAAATTATCAGGGGTACCAGGTGAATTTCTTCTTTCTTTCTTTTTTTTTACATACCGACAGAGCTTAGAATTTACAGCTCTATACATGAAATTCTTCTATCATTTTCTAGATGTAGCTAATTTTAGCTAACTGTACTGATCATATATACCAATGAAATGATTCAAGGATCAGATACAAAAGAGATGAATTATCATCAATAAGTTATATTTCTTGTATCAAATGTAATATATTTTCATTTATTAGAAAAATAAAGAAATTGTTTTAAACTATTCTATGGAAAATAAAATTGTATTTTTTATAAATTGTACTATATATCAAATAAGGTCAAAGAAAAACAAAATAGATTGTTTATTTTCTTTTCTTCTTATAAATTTTCCCTCAAACGTGCCATGTATCATATTTACTACTAATTAAAAAGATAGAAAAACCTCGTTCCTTATTTTGAATTTTACAGGTGATAATTTTACCAAATAATATGTTTTATTAAATATTAAATTAGAAGGTAAAGGGTGAGAATTATGAATATATGTATTCATTAAAACCTTATGATTAAAGATTTTAAAGGCATGTTCATAATGTCTCTATTATGTTTCCAATTCAAATGATCCTTGTTTTCTTAAGGAAATGGAGGTTTTTCTCTTAAGAGACTCTTAGCTTCAATGAGAATAAATCATCAAAGAGTAAAAATACTTTTTTTCAATAGCTGAGAGTTTGAACATTAATTAAATGTGAAAGATCTCTTTAAACTCGCTCTCTATTATTGTCCATTAGAGATACGGACATCAAAATGTTTTAAGACTAAACCTTCTTTGTTAAATTTACATTAAATTAAAGTTCAAACACTCAGCTATCAAATAAATTCTTTTGTGTCCTCGTCAATAAAGAATAAACATAATTTCAAAAAAGAGCAATGGTATCATTTGTTTTTCTTTTTCTTATAACAAAAATATATTTTTTCTCCACAAAATTTGCATCCCTGATTGAAAAGATATTTATAATCATAGTAGATGGGAAATTTATCGAAATAGGGCTATGTTTGATGAAGAAAAAAATAACTGGAAGTTGGTAACCTGTATTGTAACATCTCCGTCTACTCAATAATTTAAAGTAAGATACTTTTTTGCATACTCTTAATTATATTTATTTAAATAGGGGAACAATTTGGAAACCAGAGTTTATTAATGCAAAATAAAATTCTCTTTTTGACAAAAAGTGACCTCTAATACTTTAGGCTCTGGGCCTCCGATAATATGCATTTAATAAATTTATTATAAGCTAATTTTCTTCTTCATTTGATGCCCCAGTTGCATTAATCTTAAAAGGCACCAAGACTTTAAGTGGTCCAGAAGAATACCTTCAAAATTTTAGTTCGAGAGTAGGTCCCACTTCTCGAGAACTGCATCAGTACTCAGTATTCTAATAATAGTCAAATTATATACTATGAACAATATTTAAATTAATCCAATCAAATTAAACACAATCCAAGACGCGTACACAACAGAAGCGATCAACAAACATTTACTTCTTTTTTTAAATAGTTCAGGGATCTAAATATATCTAATTGTAGCAGTATTCAATATGCAGTAGGTCAGTATATAATTTATATTTTTGATTTTTTTTTTGCATCCAGTTAGATTTCCGAGTATTTTATACTCTCACTTTTAGACAATTTTTGTGGAATGAATTCAATTATTTAGAAACAAGAAGGAAAATGGAATCATCTTTTGAAAAACGGTTATAGATATCTAAGATGGACTTTTTATATAAGATCAGCCAATTTAAAAAAATGGGTTTAACACATACATATATGTGTACAAAGCACAAATAACTGATTTTGTGTTATTTATTTCGAAAAGGTGATCTGGTATTGCTCTTTTAATGAAAATGTGAATGAAAATGCAACATTTATATATGTTCAAAAGAAAATGGTTCTATATGGTATGTGTTTATTTCAGTGGAAACATTAATTTGATTTCATTATCAATATTATTTTAGATGATAAATTGACTTGAGGTCAATAACAAAGGTTCATTTCCATCGAAATGAACAATAGTAGATTTAAAATCGATAAACTATGAAAATAATGCAACTCATGATATCAACTTACATGAAAATTTACACCGTATTTTTTGTCACCTGTCAATTTTCCTGCATACTACCCTTAATGATTCTTTGACCGTTGATTAGTTGAATTCGAATTAGCTCTGATTTAGCACTAAATAATTCCTTACAATTAAATAAACAAGTGTCCAAAAACAGATGATAAAAATTGCACATATATATATATATGAACTTAAATAGAGTCTCGAAGATTGTTTGAGCTTGAGAGCAAGTTTAAAAATCTAAAAGTTATCATGTGACTCAAGTCCCATTTCAGCGCCACTGATTCAGATGCATACTTGATTTTTGAAAGAAAATAATCTCTTATGTATGTATATTCAAGTACCCACTCGTATAAATTGCTTTTTCAAAAAGTAAGCACAGGAGAATTACATTGTTTTAACAAAAAGTTATTGCTTAGTATTATGAATGTACTATGTACATTCATAGGAACTTCATAAATAATAGATGAAACATCTTTAATATACATACGTTTATACATATTAATTCCTATTAAACTAATATCATTTTCTTACACGCACAATTTTAATTAATAATTAAATAAATAAAATATGTAGGGTATGAATATGGTTGATACTACGAAAAAATGTTATTTAAAAGTTTAAAAAATCAACGTTCAGGTTATTAAACTGTTTTACAAAATGCAAAAAAAAATTATACAATTATATTAATATAGCTCAACACCTAAAGAGATAGAAACCTATCTCTTTACATAATACTATGAGGAAAAAATAGAAGAAAATTAAAAAATTATTGACTGTCACTGATATTTGTGCTAAATTACAATTTTATAAGTCCTGTGTGACTTATAAAAGGCTCCTTGTGTGCCCTGAGATCAGGGCCCTCCTATTAATACTACGTCAGTTGTACCGATAGTCGGTACAACTGTTTTTTGTTGTGGCTCTTAGGAAAGCTACTAGTGCTTTTAGAACCGCTTCCTTTTGTGAACAGCTAAAATCAAAATTGTCATTTTTTTTAATATCTGAAAGTTGATGACTAAAATACAATTTATAGAGAAAGGTCGTTGAAACCAAAAAAGTTACAATGAATATTCCAGACTCTATTCTTTTAATAGCATATCTAAACTCAGGAGTTATTGTTCTGTAATTATTGACTTTAGACAAATTTTGTAACCATTTTAAAAATTGGGGGAAAAAACCGTTGGCACATATGCATTGCATCAGGGGGAGAGTAACTTCTTTGAGGGAATGAAATAATTTTTGATGATTTCATAAAGATTTTTTAATTCCATATATTTTTTGCCAATATATATTTAGTACATATATTTAGAAAATATACTAACCGATAAATTTAAAATATTTTAGCACATATTTTTACAAAATGATTATGATCTTAATAGCCTCTGAGTCTTGTTCTCAGTGTGGGCTTTAATTATGATATTAGTATGCATATATATAGTTGATTTGTTAGCAATAGTTTAATTCTATATTTAAAGCTATGCATTAGTCGGCTTGAGTAGAGTAACGTAAAATAGAGTGACAAAAAAATGCATAGAAGTTGATATTTTGGAGATGATGTCATTGTGTGTTTAGTATGGACCTTATTTGTAGAGGTTGAGTGACTAATAATCGAGCCGACTCTTACACTTAAAAAAACCTATTTTATCAACTTTTAAAAAAGCTTTAAAATCAATTTCCAATTTGAGCCCAGTAAATAAGCTCTCGAATCGACACAACAACACTAATATACTGTACTTTAAAATACATATGTACACAGTTTGAGGGGAGCTTATTCATCTGTTTCTGTTTTTTTTTTTTTTTTTTTTGCAAACTTTAAGTAATTTTTAAAAAGCATTTCATATATCTAAAACATATATGTATTTAAATATATTAAAGTTCTAGGGTTGTGTTTAAAATATTATTATTATTATCGGCTGAATATTGAAGTTTATTCAATTATAGTATTCTATTTATATTTGTGTAAGGTTTACCCAAATTAGTTAAAGCACCCAAATTTGGCACTATCTTCTTCATTCATTTAGAAATTATAATTTTTTTTTATTAAAATTCATTTACATGTATACAATATACATAGAGAGAAAGAGAGGCATATCCAACTATGGAGGAAATTAAAACCTTGTATCTTCATCTATTGTAATTAAAATGTGTCAATACTTTAGAAATATTGTTTTTGAGATACTTAGTCCTTTAATATCAAAAATCAACAAATTTAAAACGTCAAAAATCCTAAGAAACTAAAATGTGTCAATACTTTAGAGATATTGTTTTTGAGATACTTAATCTTTTAATAACACTGATCAACAACTTTGAAATGTCAAAAATCCTAAGAGGTATAAGTATAATAAAACTTATTCAGTTTTGCACACTAATTAAAATCTGAAATTTTTTTATTTTTTTTTTGAGAGAGAGAGTCTTAAGGTTTTTGAGAAATCGGACCCTACTTTATGAGCTAATTTGGCTCATTTCCCAACTTCAATTTCAATTTAAGCTAAGAAGATAACTCCTTTTGTGTAGTAAAAAAATAATGATCTGCTTGTGTTTTTAATTCAAATTCCAATTCCAGTCTTTGTTTTGACCTAAAGGGACTCCTGGGAGCGTAGGGGACGGGAGTAGGCCCAACAGTGTCCAAATTTTTGTATTTAAATAACTCCTTGAATATTTCATGAAATGGATTAATAAGGAATGCATACAAGAGCTGAGACTCATAGCATTCAAACGATATGTCAAGCGCCCGATAAGAATCTTTAACCATGAATAAATCGTCCATTTAATTGTGTAAATTTGCATTCAATTTCGATCAAAATCCACTAGAAATTAAAGACCCACGGTAGAGCTACAAAAGTAGTAGCGCGCAGAAGGATTACAAAATCAGCTGAAATCCTTCTGCACCCGTCTACTTCGGCCTATTGCAGTTGTTTTTTAGTAGCTCTATCGATTTATTAAAAACCGTCGGACTCCCGAAAAAAAATACAGATTTTAAATCAGTGTGTAAAACTGAATAACTTTTATTACACTTTTACCCCTTAGGAATTTTTGCCTGTTGACCAGTGTAATGGATCAAAATGAATCAAAATAAGATTGGAGAATTAAATCATTTTAAAAAAACTCAATTTTAGCCTCATATATAAAAATAAATCCTTATTCCCCTCTTCAAACATATTATACATCAATGTAATTTCCTAATTCCAACAAACCCTTTCTTTTTTTTTTCTTTTTTGAGTTAATGTTGAGTTCTACGTAAAAGTTTTATTTTTATGTAATTTGTTCTTGGGATAGAATCATTTTACTTTCTACGTAGAAATATACCATAATGGTTCGGTAAATTTTTGTTCATTTGTTATGGATTTCTAATCAAACAAAAATAAAGCAACTTGTAGTTTCTCTTATACGTAATAGAATTTGATATACGAAAAATCATTTGTTAACCTTCCCAAACGACAATTTATTTTTTTCTTCTATTGCCTACTTTTTAATGTACCAAATTTAATGCAGTTGGTATTTTTTGTTTTTTGAATAAATACCTATAATTTATAATAACTTTACTTTTAGATTCAAATTGTAGTGAATTTCAAACAACTACATTTGTTTATAAAAAAGTTAAAATGTGTTCATCACAATACATAGTTTGCATAAATTGCATTCCCAAAAAACTTTAACGACTCATACATATTTTTTGGTCAGCTGTGTATTATCTTTGTCCTTTATTAGTGTTTACTAACATTGATTTGTTCAACTCAAATTAATTTTTGTTAAGCTACAAATGATTTTCACCTAATTAAATGTAGAATAGTTCCATAGCTTTTTGGGAAAAACTAAACAACTACCAAACAAGATACAATGAGGACTGTTATGTGAAGAATTTATTTAAACATGTTTTTGTATCTGGTTTTGATTGTAAAGCAATGATTAAATAACATGCTTCTGTATCTGTCATAGGTATAAAAAAATGGGCAATAGTTAATTAAGTACATGCTTGAAGGAGCAATTTTTCAACTTGACATCCAAAATGAGATTTCTGTATTTTTATATTTCCAACTGCACATATGTACATATATATTATGTCCTTTAGAAGGTTTTTGTTGGGAGGGAGATTTATGTTCTTTATAAATAAAAATGGAGCAATACAATAATGCCTCTGTTTCTAATTAATTACATTGCTGTCAAATTCTTATGGAGTTAGTACATTTGTTAGTCACTCAAACATGGTACACAACAACTCTATGCATCTGTTACAAACTTAGAATGAATCTAATTCACTTTTTCAGCTATGTTCACAATTACTGTGTCCAAAAAATTAGTGTATATTTGTATAAAAACATCCTTCATCACAAAGTTCATCAGTAAAATTTTATTCTGACGACTTATACAATTTATAGAGCAAAGAGTTTTAACTCAATCTTATTTCTACTCATGATATTGGTGACTAGGCTATTAAAGAAAAGGGATGGAAAGAGCTCCAAGAAGGCCGAAAGCGTTATGAAGACATAAGGCAAGCAGCAATGTCTTCCCATGAAGCACAATAACCACCGAATAACTTGTATGTAATGGAATTGCCTATGGGGGTAGACATCTCTAAAATTTTCATCTATACCAGAGGTGTCAAACATACAGCCCGCAAGGAGGTTCAATCAGGCCCGCAGAATAATTTGAAAGTGGAGAAAATACATGAAAGACATGGATTAAACTTTTTAATTAAATGTAATTTATGAATTATCCGCTAGGGGCGTATGTTAGTCTTTCTTTATATGTATCTTGTAATCTCATGTAAAGTTCAATTATTATAATTTTCTATACCAGTTACTTAAAATTTGTGCAATTTTGTGAAAATTTTTGTAAAAGTGTTGTTCAATAAATTTTTAGTTAAATTTAACAATGTCAAGGGTTCCTCTTTAGATCAAAACAAAGGGAAGACATGATATTTTGGTTATTTATAGCTAAGTTTGCTATCCCTTTTAATGATCCGGCCCACGACGTCTACCTAGGGGTCGTCTGTGGCCCGCGATGTGAAATGAGTTTGACATCCCTGATCTATACCATTTTAAAAGTTGTTTTCCTCCTTAAACGTCTCATGATTTCTACAAGTATTTAAAAAAAGTACTCCATTTGACAAAATCTTGATCCTTTTTATTTATTTTGGTAACCTAGCCTTACATCAAAAGCCTCTATTCTCAATAAATCAACAAACTTAATGCAAATTCCTTATTCAAAATTTTATATACAGTAAAAATTATGAGCGAATGTACTTTCTTTTATTTTTAAAACACAGATAGTCAGCAGATACAAAATGCAAACATTCGATACATCTTTCATTATATACATTTTCAGCGATAGAGGGCCCGAGGTAGAGTCATAGATTGAGAACAGAGGGGCTTATTGTGTTGTTTAAATGTATAGTGTTACGGATAAGCTCGGAGAGCTATTTTCATCCCCCGGAAAGTTCATTCCCCTCCCCTTCTTCCCCCATCTTTCATCCCGGTATCGTTCAACCCAATGAAATTTCTTCCATGATAATACAGGAAAAAATTCAAGACAGAAATAATTTAAATCAAAACTTAAAAAGAACTTGATAATGCCTTAAATTTAACCCCCGATTGCGACAAATTTGATATATAGTGTTAAGGTAGTTTTGTTTTACTAAATGTAATTTATAAGTATCACTAATATAACTATCACTCTTTGAGACGATTGTCTCAAATTATCTATACTTATACTTCAAAAATATACTTTCGTAATTTATTTTGGATTAATTATAGTGTTCGCGAGTTCAATGATTTTTTGTATTATTACAATAATTCAAGCAATTAAGGCTAAAGTTTCATTTTTAGCAAATAATTCAAAATATTGTAATTGAAGGCAAGGATATATCAACGTTTTATCCACTTTAAAAGTGATTTTTACTATTAAAAAAAAATACAAACAGAACTGGGTAAAATCGTTTCCTAGAAACATAATGACGTCAAATATGTAAATATCTGTTAATTGAACAAATGACAGATGACACCAAAAAAAGGGCATCAAGAATATAATTGGTATTAATATTGATTTTGCTGCTAACTACTATTAGAAGAATAGAAATATTTCTTAGCCTTCCTGTCGCAAATGATTTGTCCTGTTTAGCAATTATTACTCCACCGAGACAAATTTGAATCCTTTGCAAAATTATATTGACTCAATTCAATTAAGCTGAGCTTAATGACTATATTATAGTAAAAAGTACTTCATGTGAATCAAATGCCTTTATTAAAAAAGTATACTAAGGCATCAAGTATAATTGACGTAACCCTGACAATTTGATGAATGTTTGGGAGGGAAGCAACGTAATAATATGTCATGACGTTTTACTATATTAGCTATTCTCCCACTTTTTCACAGGGGAAGAAGACTTTGGCGTTCATTGTGAGGGAAGGAAGGAAATAAACACAATAAATCCATACCTAAGTTATTTGAGTACACAAATTTTTGGGCCTACTTCTGCCTCCTTTGCCCCAAAGAGTCCCTTTTGACCAAAATAAAAAGTGGAATTTGCATTAAATACACTAGATGATCATTATTTTTTAATACACAAAATGAGTATCCTTCTAGGCTTAAATTGTAGTTGAAGTTTGAAAATGGGTCAAATTAGCTAAAAAAGTAGGGTTCGATTTCTCAAAAACCTTAGGATTTTTGAAAGTTTTTGAGTATTTTTCCCTAACCTTGAAAGACATTTTTAAGAGTTAAACATTCACTTTTTGCAGTTCAGAATGATAAATAGGGGTGATAAAGTTTATTACTTGGCTATCATAAATTATGGAATTATGTATATTGAAAAATAACAAATTATACACATGGTATTAAAAAATGAGAAATGAGTAGTGAAAATGAAGGAAAATATACAAATATATAATATGTGCGCTATACACGGTACAAAAAGATATAAATTTATTTATTTGTGGCTGGTTGTGAGTCTTTTCAGGGAAATTAAGGCAATATGGTAATGATAATCCCGAAAGATATACTTCTAATCTACAATATTTAATTTGATAAAAGGCATGTACATTAACTCAACTCTATAATTTTAAGGGAACAACATCAAAAAAACTAATATTTGTCGATGTTTTATAGATTTTCAAATCAAAATGTGTCCATGAAGGACCTTTCTTTTGGACATTTAATGGTTATTTTCATGTTTAAATGACTAAAGTGAAAAATATAAAATATCTTATTATACATAAATTCAAACTTTTGTTATTTTGGTACAACCTACTTAATGTACATACTTAATTGTATTATACAAAAATTCCATTATTTACCAATTTATATTTGTAATTATTTCTTTCCTTGTTCCAATACAATATCATCATTTATTATCATAGACATTTTTTAAATTCAACAGATGACCTCGAGATATTTTAACGTCAATTCTTGCTACAAGTTGGTAAATTCAAGATATCAACCATTTCATCCGGAGTCACGTACGTTTATCCTCAATATAAGGAGTATATTCTACATAAAATTTAAACCCCAAAGAATCAATCAATCAATTATTGGAGAGTAGTTGATAGATAACTTCTGAAAATTATTATTCTGGAATGGGATGACATTTAATACAAAATAAGAATAACACTGAGCTATTAACTTCACACTAGAAAATTACTTAGCCAACATTCTACGTTTAGCAATATTAAAGTATCGGTTCTAAAGTTGTGTGGGAATGAAAAAATAATAGTAAAAATGTTACAAATAAAACGTCTGCAGAATTTTGTCTTCCTTAATACCAGGATGTTTGACGCTCACTCACCCCACCCCCCTAAAAAAATGTACAGGGTTCGTAAGCTAAACGTGGACTCACGAAGTAGATTTGGATCCTGGAATTTGGCTGATGTGTGTGACAGTGTGCCATCCTGTGGTCATTCATAATTTATCTCCGGATAGTTTTCCTTCAACCATGGCAAGATGTTGTACCACAGCACCTTGTAGTGTAAATTATATGGCCAATTTTCTCCTCCGGCTTGAAGAAGAAAGTCGACATCTTTTTTCCATCGGCTGCCACAAATCCAAGGATCATTATTTGGTTCGGTACACCCCCTGAACTTCTTGTTTTGCAAGCCAAGTTTATATACTTGATCCACTGTGAAAATCTTCTTATCTCAGAAAATTGTCACCGTGTTTCACCCATTGTTTTTGATCCATGTGAGGACTTTCTTGCACCTGTCAAACCTTCTGGCTTTCAAATATTCTGTCAAAAGATAGCGGAGGATCTTCGTGTATGAAAACAATTGTGTCCTCTGCTTTCTTTAAGAGGTCCTTTCAATTATTATTCATTTTGATAATCTTGAAAACGAGATTCATGGAGTACTTCACAATGTCCATAATCTTTTTCAGACTAATTCCTGCATCCATGATATCAGAAATCCGCTTCATTTTTGTTTCTTGCTCGCTCATGATGAGGAGCTAGTCCAATGTTTATGATTTTTTTTTATACACAAAAAACCAACAACAGGATGTTAAAAAAATCGCAAAACCTCTTCATAATAATCAAAAAACGAGAGTCAATTACCAGTCCACATTTTGCCAACGAACCCTGTACAATAACGTATGTGAAATAAAATATATTTCATTCATCAAATACATTTATTCTCTTTATAGTTGTTTTTTTGTAAAAAAAAAAAAACAAATGAAATTCACTAAAAAAATGGATATAATTAATGATTATAATTTGAGTTTTTATAAAATAAAGAACCTCTTCTCTAAGGAAATCGAGGATAATATTTCTTAATATATGCATTATAGTCCCTATTCATAATCCCATTTCTAGGTAGAATATTACTAATAAATAATAATGTAAATGTAATTCGGATCCATTAATAACTATAACTATTTTTTTAAGGTTACAAAATACAAAAACTAAATTTATAAATTAATATTAATATATGTTTTTGATTCGTATATTTATGATTGTAAAACCTGAAATATTTTTGAGTTATTAAAAAAATAGCATCCTTCGTTCCCCTCCGACCTTTCTACTAAGAGATAAAGAATGTCTTGAGGAAACTTGTTCCTCAATACAAGGGCATACCAATCCCGTTATGAATAGCAACGTCAATCTGAGCATTGTTTTCAAAACTACTCTTGCCCCACTTCCACTTATTCATACAGGGTCACCAATATGTTTAGGGACAATATGACCCTCCTTGAACGGAATTTGCTGTGTGAGAGGATATACCATACTGTTAGAAGCAATATGAATCTTACCTAGTCTCCTTTTCTACCCAGGCAAGAACTTTAGTCTTAATCAAGTTCAAAACAGTAACTTTGTTGATTTTGACGCATTCAAGAATGAATCTTAGAGAACTTTTCTTGCCATAACTTGTGACTCTAGCCCATATCATGACAAAAACAGGGTTTTTTCCCATCGTAATACCAATCATTATCCTTCACAGGGACACTCGGATGTCCTTGATGATAATTATACCATCAAGATGAATAAAAGCTTGTTCCAACGTAAAAATCTTCTCATCGATTCAAATAATCACCTCTTCTCCTTTGAGAGTAGCACTTGCGGTCTATCAAGCTCATTGATTCTCATTGGCCTGGAGGGCCAATTTTCTAATTGATCGATAAGAACATCTTCTTACATTCATTCTAGTTGATTCAATGAGTTTCTAGGTTCGGGCGGTACGAAATCGTTCAGATTTGGGCCTGTTTTCAAGACTTTTGGTCTTCTTATACTTCCTTATAGTGTACTAGGTCATGCTTTTGGACATATTTAATGTCATAAGTTCCTTGGATATGTCATAACTCGTTCCCTCAAGATAGTGTTTAATAATAGCCACTCGTTTCTCCATATTAGACCTATATTTGTTTTTTTATGGGGATATCAAAATAAATTAAAAACAAAATAAGGCTTAAACAGATCAAGGGATCGTATAAAGAAGAATTCAGGAGAAAAAAATAAAACAACAATGATTCTGAATCAAGAAATAATAAGTGTCCTAAGACATATATGTGACTCCTGTACATATAGCTTGTCATCTCTGACTATAATAACATATAGTTATTTCCCCAGCCGATTAAATATGTGACGATTGCTGGAATCCCAGCGAGTGTTAATAAAAAGATAAAATTTATTTTGAAGATTCAACAGTTATCAGTAGAAAAGAGCAGAATAGTGATCCATGTGACCAGTGATGTATAAATAGGAATGTAAATCATATGCAATTCGGGCGTGTTATAAAAAAAGAAAGAGAAAATCAACCTGGCAACCCTGACAATTTAATGAATGTCGAGGGGGGAAACAGCTTGAGCTGTCATGACGTTTTACTTGCTACATGCTGCGATTCTCCATTATATATACAATAATAAATAATAACATAGATGAGAGGCATAAAATTAACTGAAATTAATGTCAGGAAATTATATATTTTTAACTAATAATAATTATACGAGGACTTGAGCCATTTTTGTTTACATTTTATTTGCTTTATTAAACTTAATGCATGTATTCCTCCATGCGACATCTTTACTATCAGGTAGATGTTCTCCCCTCAGTAATATTGGAAAAATGATAACAGCTTCGGAAAACAAAAATACCTGTTTGAAGAGCCAACTCCACTTTTTTATCACACGCCCGAATTGCATATGATTTACATTCCTATGTATAAAAAGGGTCCAGCTGACATGCACACAAAGGACGGTTGTTGGCAACATTTGTCTTTTCAAAATTATTTTTCTTTCTTCTTCTTCTTCTTTTATGACTCAGTTCTATTCCATTCAAAAACAACAAGTGTCATTTATAAAATTAAGTTAAAAAATGCCTGAGGATTTGACTCAGGAACTTGGGTCGCCCACAATGGAGGTAGCAACGCTTAAAAATTTGTCCAGGATACGAGTGTGATGACATTCCGGCCATGCTATTTCTCGACTTCTTCTTGAAGAAATTTCCGATCATGAGACTTTCAAATCTCTGATGTCACAAGAGAAATCCGGATCCATTCAATGAACATGGTATTAGTAAAGATTCAGGTACATTTGATTTCACATCTGACCTAATGTAATTCCTTGTATCATGTATTATCCCACTTTCAGTAGGAGGACATCATAATTTCATCCAACTTATGGAAAAATTCGTCTCTTCTTGTTTTCTTGTAACCCAATCATTGGAGCTCTTAGGTCGAGTCAGAATTTTCCAAATAAAACAGGAGATAGACGAAGAGTATAGATTTATGACAATGGACGATACTAAGGACTTCAAGGATTAATCTATGATTGGTCCTCTAGATTGGCATTTCCTTGGACGTTTTTGCCTTATTCATTCCCTTAAAACCTGAACTTATTTTATACATGATAAAGACAGTGTTTATGTTATGTAGTTCTACTATTTCAAAGGTGAAGGAGAATAATAATACAAGCCTTAGAAGAAAGAATACCTCTACTTATTAGTGTGACAATAGTCGAAAAGATTTTCTACTTGAAACATTCAAAAGTGGATAGGATAAAGAATGCCTGATACTTCCAATTGAAGAATATTGTTGCCATGATAAGCATTTACTAGAAGAATTTTTTCTTGTTCTAAAATGCTTCGATCGTCAATTGTGATTCTGAGAGGGGCTTTTGCGTGATGAGGGGATGTGCTTTTTTCTAATGTCATAATTAAAATTATCTCATCTTATGTATATTGATCTTCATGAACTTTATTATTCCATTTTTATGGAATATTTTTTCATTTATTTGTTTTTGATGTTTCTAGTTTTTTAGAACATATGCAATCGATTCAATGACTTGTTATAGTAGTCGATTTCAATTTAATTAATTGCCTGATAATTATTACTTTTTTACTTTTAAATTATATCTGAAATGTTTAAAATTGTAATTATAACGTACATTTTCATCGTATTATCAATTTTATCTATTTTTTTGCGTTTATTTATGAAAACTTAAATTGGAATCACATTGGTTTTCCGAATCAATGTTCAGTTTTTCTAATATAACTATATATATATTTTTGAGATAATCATTATGAAATTTCTTTCTATTTTATTTTTTTATGGAAAAATTTAAGTGATTACAAAATGTATTACTTTTGACTGTTTGAAGTTTTTATAATAGTTTAAATGATAATTAAATTGTTGAATAAAAAAAAGTAGCCACTAGATGGTTAAATAAAATCATTTCATTTAATTGTATGTGTTTCTTAAATATGTAATATGAATTATAGGATTCACTTAAGTGTAAAAGTATAGAAATTTTGAGGTGCAATTCCGACAAAGACATATTGAGGTTTATACTATATTAGTATTGATTAAATAATAATTAATTTTCGAGTCAAGTCCAAATTCATTCCAAAATGACTCAGGTCTCATGCTATGGCATTAGTTGCCACAAATTTAGTGTTTTATCCTTTACAAATTTTTAATGCCACTCAATAATAATAATAATCTATTCGTAACTAAAACATCAAAATAATAAGTTACATTCCGCCCCTTCAAATGTGATCGGCTGAAATTCTGCCTTACTTCAAGGGTACCATATTTATTTATGACATCATCTCGGGCGTGCGTGTCAGCTGGACCCTTTTAATACATACAGATTGACTCTCGGTGTTTCCATGTTTTTAATGACATCACCTCAGGCGTGCTTTTTACACTTACCGGGATTCAAGAAATTTTCACATCTCTAACTATACCTATGTGCACAAACTATTTAGATGAGCTATTTAAAAAAATTAAATACATTAATTAATAAAAGAAACGTGTTGTATTTAATTTTTTTAAATAGCTCATCTAAATAGTTTGTGTGATGATACTTTAAAAAAAAATATACCTACATGAGTGAAGAATTATGATAAAGTTTTTCAAAGTTTTGAAAACATAATGCAATTTACTTTATTTGTACATACATTTGTGCATATCAAGGCAATGAAGTCAAAAACATGCATATATAAACACATTAAAAAAAGCCGTTTCTAATGTATACTAATGCAGTGAAATTTGTAAAAAATGAACAAACGTTGATAACACCCCCAAATTATAGACATACAATTAAAATATTTTTTAAAAAATCAGTCTTTTGTAGATCGATTAGGGACTAGCAAAGTAGAATAATTGTAGAAACATATCTTATCCTCAAAAAAGTAAGTTATTGAATACACATTGTAAATGTGAGTATATTTTGATGTAAAAACATATTCAATACGGGTCCAGGAATTTATCGACATCAATTCATCAATATCAATTTATCGACGTTAATTCATCGATAGTAAATTCATCGATCATCAATTCATCGATGGAAAAATTCATCGACTTTTTTCTGCCAATGAATACTTTCAACAGCCTAAAGTAAATTCGTGTATACCTATTGCTGCCTCTGGTTAGATGAACTAGCTTTTAATTATAATTTGTTGTTTTCTATTTGAGTGCTTCTTTATATTCGTCAAGTTCACATCTATCGGTAATAGAGAACTTTGATGGAAATAAACCTTTTTCTAAATCATTGTTTTTCTTCGTTCAATTCGCAAGGAGAGGGATTTATTAAATTAAATGAACCCATGTTAACTTGAGATAACAAAACAACACCCTTCAAAATCTAAAAATTAATCTAATGTACAGTTTTTGTAAGAGTTTCAAAGTTGATTGTCGTATATTTTTGATTTCCACATTTATGGAAATACGGGTTCTAAAGCCATTTTCTAAAAGTTCTGGATGGAAATCTACTGATCTCCTGTTTCTATCGAGTAGAAGATAATATCGATAATAATCGATGAATTGATGACGATAAATTTACCGGACACCATTCAATACATATTATTAGGATCTCAAATATAATAAATAGAAAAATATTTTAAATAGACAGCAAAGTTCAAGACCTTTTATTTGTCAGTTCAATATCGTCTTCATTAGGAATGGGGAAACCAGGACCTGCGATCCAAATTTGATCCACCGGGCTTATTAGGCCCTATTAATATTCCAACTTAAAAAAAATCATAGAAGCTAAATAAAAACCAAAGTGTTTCACACTTTTACACAATCACAATTGACAAATGTCTATTAAATTTAATTAATTTAAAAAGAAATTCGGTAGAAATAAATGACAGCAAAATACTTTAATACGTTCCTAAAGGGGTTCTACGAATACATTAATCGAGAAAAATACCCTACATGGAATAAAATTGTATTGAAAATTGTTTTTCAATTTGCAATAACTTATCAATACAACCAGGGTTGTTTTTTTTTTTTTTGTTTTTTTTTTATGATTAAGTAATTAACAAAATTGTCTTCGATAAAAAAGACTTACAGACGAAAACCTTTGTAATAGATTACAAATATAAGTTTCATCAAATGCATGTCATGATGAAAAAATATATAAAAGGAAAAATAGATGTAACCCTTTTTCCATTGATTGAAGCCAAGAAATAAGTTAAATTATTTTTCATTATCCGTAAAATAAACTTATTAATGAGGTCATTCTCATCAGACAAAAATAAGGCAATCTTACACCTTCTTTTAATAAAATTTGATAAATGGACAATATCCTTTTCTTTTTTTTTATACCTTCTTAAAGACATCTATTTTTTTTCTTTTGTCCACTTTTTAAACGTTCGTACCTATCCTTTAAACTAATAGGTTAATATAAACAAATAACCTCAGGAGCCGTTCACTCCTTGAATGACCATATTCTTTGCATTTAATTATAATTAATCAAAATAAGGTATGAAGATGACTTAAAATAATTATCTGTGAAATAAATGAAGACTTCATAACCCAACTTTTCATACACCATGCTTTAAATTTATTGTAAATGACAAATACACTCCTCTAATGACTAGAGGTAAAGAAATATGTACAAAAAATCTGGTAATCCCTTATCAATCTTCTGTAGTAACACATATATGTATGTAATCAGCTTTGTAAAGAAAAATATATATTGTCAAATCTAATACTTTTTTTGTCAAAAACATGTTATTTTAAAATTGTTTTTAACCCGTGTATAGTATAGGAAAGGAAGAATATTTATAACAAATCTTAGAATAATGTGGTCAAATTTGTTGTGAAAATTTTCTTCTTGAAATTTTTGAATTTGAAATGCAATGAAATAAAAATGAGATCATTTAGTGCAGTGCTTCTCAATTATTTTCTGGTATGCCCCCCCCCCTAGCAAGAAGAAAACAATTCGCGCCCCCCACTCTTCGCGGCGACTATAAATAATATCATTTGTCTATAAAATTGTTATGAATACACCTCTGCATAACATTGTAATCTTGTTAACATTAAAGAAAATATAAAAGAAAGAGATACAGTTCAACTTACAACAAAGAATAACTTTATTAGCATTGTTTTTTAGTCTGTAACAGGGTCACACGCGCCCCCCCCCAGGCATCGCACTGCGCCCCCCCCCCAAGGGGGCGCGCCCCACTATTTGAGAAGCACTAATTTAGTGTAAAGTAATGTTATTACTACAGCTTTTGCGTCTAAATCATATTTTATGAAAATTATGTACTTTTGAATGGAGACATATGTTATAAGTAATTTAACTCATCCAAGAGCATAATGTTTCCTCAACACATCTTCTGTCTAATATATAAACATCAAAATAAGAGGAGAAAGTAATCATATTTTATTTTATAATGAGCGTTTCTTCTATGGAACGAACCAATAAAGACTCAAAACTAATCAAAAAAGGTTATTTTAGGTGTTTTTTTTTGTTTTTAAATCCATTGTAAACGAACTTCATTTATAGGTCATGCCAGTGGGTAAATATCCTTATGTATATACAAGATCATTATTGCTTTATACAAGAATATATTCATCAGTAGAATCAAGAAAATGTTGGTATAAACATCGTATAATATATTGCAGAAGTGTGCTATAATTTCTTGAAAGATAAATAAGAGTGACACTCAAAATTGAGTTTTATAAGTGGAGATGTAAATATGTAGTATGTAAAAAAAAAGTAAAAATGGGCACAGTAACACTGACAGCTTGATGAATATTTGGAAGGAGAGTAGCGTCAGCTGTCATAACACTTAACTATATCAGCCATTCTCGTAAATTTTTAAAGGAAAAGACAAGGACGGCTCAAAATACTAAACTCAGAGATTCGCTAGAAATCAAAATCTCACGGTAGAGCTACGAAAGGAGTAGCGTGCAGAAGGATTACAAAATCAGCTGAAATCCTTCTGTACGCTACTATTTCAGTCTATCGCAGTTGTTTTTTAGTAGCTCTACCGTAAGTCTTTGGTTCCTAATGGCTTTTTGCTCGAAATTGGATGAAAACTTACACATTTAGTTGGATTATTTCTTCTCAGTTAAGGATTCTTATTGGGCATTTGACATCTCATTAAAAAGCTGTAGGTCTTTTGAGCTTTTGAATACATTCCTTATTAATCCATTTCATGTAATATTCAAGGAGTTATGTAAGTACAAACGTTTTGGTCGAAGAAACAGACTAAAGAGGAAGGAAAGGGGGATTCAACTGTATACATACATCGGTCGTGATCATCAATTCCTTAAAATACTCTTTCCTCGAATTAATACTTGTTGAAGAATAACAATTATTTATTATTAAATAAATAATAATTACACATTGGTTAATTACCAGACACTGATTTTGGGCCTTTCGATTTGCTTTAGGATAATAGGTTCCGAGATAGAGTAAATAAAAGGTTGTACACTATTTAAATATCTATAATATTTAAGTGGAAGTAACAAGGCGCGTTTATTTGAAAGGATTGTTGTTATGAGAAAGACCACCTTTGTGTCTTCTCTTCTCATTAAACTCAATTCTATCTCAATAATACGTACACAAAAGGGCATGAATGGATCACTCTCCACCTCATCATGCATAATACGTAAGGATTTTTATTAAGAATTATGATTAATAAATGTGCAGGTACATACCTCTGAAAATGAATAGTGAGTCTCTCCGAAAAACTGAAAAGCCATATAGTGGTTAACAAAGACAAAAACTGGAAAAAAAAAATACATTGCATAAAAGAAATAGTTTAAATAAACATTACTTTTCCAAACTATATATGTAATAAAATGCATAAAAAACCAATATTTGATAACGGAGTATATTTGATTATATAATTATATTATATATTCCTATATTCAACAATAGCTGTTTTTTTTTAAATATTTGCATACATAATTACATATCTTAGAAGAAAGAAAGGAATCAATTATGTGAGTAAGCTAGCCAGTAAAGACTTGGCTCTCTGACTGAAGAATTGTATAATTAATAAAAATCCCTCTTTCTTAACGAGATAATTTGATTAGTAGAACAAATAATATTAATATTAACTGTTAAGATATAGGAAAATTCTATGCCGACATGGGTATAAATGAAAAATGAGTTAATTGCTTTATGCATTATATAGTCAAACCTATATTAATTGGCCAGGAAACTGAAAAAGTGACCGTTTAATGTAGATAACCGCCTAAACCAGGTTTGATTTTTTTAAATTATAAATTGAAAAATATGGGATAAAAGAATGTATGAACTGCCAATTACACTATCAAGTAATATAATAGTAGCTATTTAAAATTTTTGTTATAACATACATATATACAAAATTAACTTTATTTATAATATGTATCAATATACATTTTTATAACAAAACGAATAATAATAATTTAAAAAAATGTGAAATTTCAGTTTGTTCAAACTGATTACCCATGTTTGTCATCTGATATTCTAACTTAATGACAGTATTTAGCATATGCACTAATTTTTCTTCATCGATTACAAACTAATTTAAATTTTGATAATGTATCACTGGTTTTGTTAAAGCTGCCATATTCATAGTCAGATAGGAAGAGAAAGAAATGGGGGGGGGGGGGGGGAATATCCATTTATTTACATCCATACAAATTTACCTTCTGAAGGCTCTGAACTATACAGGATTAGATTTGTATAAAAATATGAATAGTAAGTACTCATCAGTACTCATCAGCTCCAGGTGACTTATTATCTGGAATAATTAATTCTTCTATTTCAAGCGCACAGTTTTTTAAGTTTGGTATTTAACAATCAGTAAATTCTAAAAAGTGATTGTCGAAGCAAGTTCATCTGTATAAGTATACATTAATTGGGTAACCGATGGCCGGAAAGTGCAGGAAACGCTTAATACAGTGCATTTATGTTATACATATATTTCCTGCTTAGTGCAGTGATACGCTTACAGCAGGTGACCGTTAGAGAAAGTTTGACTGTAAATATAAGTCATTAAAATTTGGAACATTGTTACATTATTGTACTGAAAAAATCGGCTGATACCAAAAAAATAGAAAAATGGTATCGGTTTCAATAAATCCATATCGGTCGGTCTAGCTCTGGGTACTATACTAGACTTGACTCGGACTCCTAAAAAATGGATTGTGTACAGCGTGGAGCTGGAACTCACGGTCATATCTAGGACTCGATTTACAGTTAAGTCTCATTAAACTACAACTCGGCTCCCACTCAAAGTTAAAACTTTATACTCTTCTTCGTCTCGTGAATAGCTCAGAGCTGGGAACTCGACCTCAAGACTCGGACTCGATTTATACTTAAGTCTCATTTAACTGCGACTTCAGATTTGACTTAGACTATACGTCATAGACTTGACTCTGAATTCTAAAAAGATCCTAGATTATTTGATAGACGATCCACATAACATTTACTCAAGGGTATCGAGAACTACCGGTTTGGAATTTCTTCATTAAACAATCTGTTTTGTTTTATAAATGCATAATTTATTGACAAATGTGCCCCAACATAGTGTTGCTTTCGATTTATTATGCAATCTGTGACATCAATTAAAACACTTAATATGCATCAAAGCGATTCAATGGGTTAAAATAACCCCTTAAACACGGTGTTACCCCCACGACTGACATGAAAATGCACAGTTTATTCTTTACCAGTGGTGGATTCTGTCCCTTATTAGTACAACGATGGACAAAAAAATATCAGGGATACAAAAACCCTTATTTAATCATCAAAATTCATATTCTCCCCCTCAAAGTAGTGCCCTCCCCGATGTAAATTAAGCCAATAATTACAGAAAAATAACTGCTGAGTTTAAATAAGCTGTTAAATTTAAAAAGCGGAGGGTCAGTTTCTTGAGTAATAGGCTATCTATCTATAGAAATAGACAATAAAAACAGACTCTCAAAATTTGAAATATTCATTTAAACTTTTTTGATTTCAACAACATTTCTCTGAATGTCGTTTTAGTCATCATCTTCAGACATTTTAAAAAAAAGAAAAATTTAATTTTGACAAAAGGACGTGCATCTCAAAGACTAAGGAGTATTTGTACGTATAACAAAACGTAAAGACAAAAAACTTTATCCCTATCAGAATTTCCAAAAAAAAACAAAATTTTAAATATTTTGTTCATAGTAGTGTGTAGTAGTGCTACTTGAATTCAAATTAGCTCTTGTTAAACTACTAAAAATTTCCCACTATTAGTGAATGAAGAATAGTCACATAACTATTGACTAACTACACTAACTAAATTGAGGTTCTTTTTCTTTTTTGGGAAGGAAAGGTTGAGATATTTTATACAGATTACATCGTTTGAAGAATTAAAAAGTAATAAAAGAAAGGAGTTGGATGAAAGAATAGGGATCATTTTAATATTAAAGAATGCACTTCATCAAAAAAATCAAATCTTTTTAATAAAAATGTCTCATGATTTATATATGTAGGTGGTAGATAGGTAATGTTTTTTTTTCCTTGTTTTTTTTTTTTGTTTTTTTTGTTTTGTTTTAAACGTAGCCATTAAACACACACACACAATTTCCTCCAAGTGAATCGGGAAACCATTCAAAGTAGTGCATAAAAAAGTCATTTAGGGGAAATGTCAAAAGCTACATTTTTATTTGATTTATTTCAAAGGCATTCAAATAATATAAAGTATCTAAGTAATAAAAATAATATGCTCATGTGATTTATAGACTCGTGAGGTCTATGAATGTAAATAAATGTACATATACATATGTATGTACTTATGTAAATATTTTTTAATAAGTAGCTATACATATGTGTAGGAATGTAAATCATATGTAAATCGGGCTTGTAATAAAAAAAGAAAGAGAAAATCAACCTGGCAACCCTGACAATTTAATGAATGTCGAGGAGGAAAGAAGCTTGAGCTGTCATGACGTTTTACTGAGCTACAAGCTGCCCTTCTCCATTATATATACAACAATAAATAATAACATAGATGAGAGGCAGAAAATTAACTGAAATTAATGTCAGGAAATTATATATTTTCAACTAATAATAATTATTATACGAGGACTTGAGCCCTTTTTGTTTACATTTTATTTGCTTTATTTAACGTTAATGCATGTATTCCTTCATGTTAGATCTGTGCTATCAGGTAGATGTTCTCCCCTCAGTAATAAAGGAAAAATGATAACAGCTTTGGAAAACAAAAAGACCTGTTCGAAGAGCCAACTCCACTTTTTTATCACTCGCCCGAATTGCATATGATTTACATTCCTACATATGTGCATAGTACATGTACATGAGTGAATCCGAGGGCGGGAAACGAGAGCCTAACTACCTCTTCATTAATAAAGAGGTAAGCAAAATAATAAAAGGAGAGCTTTTTGTTATAGCATTATAATCCATTACTATGTAGAAATGACTTCATTTGTTCGACCAAAAAAGGAGCTAAATGACTATTAAACTCATTCAAAGGAATAATGGAGGGACAACATGAATTAACAAAAAATATTAGGAAATTCCTTGAAGAGCACATACCTATTGCAATAATGAATGATGGTGAAAATACTGCAAAAAAGGGGAAAGATGAAAGGAGAAGTAGATGATTCATTTGCGATAAAAGTCCACAGAGGATCAGAGTCGTTGGAAATCCCTCAAATAGAAACAATCCAATATATAGACACAGAGTTGTCTGAAAAGAAAAAGTAAATTATTTATGAATAATAATAATAATACCATCAAAATATGTATACTTCAAAATAAGTGATGAAATTATTATAATTCCTTATCATGGAGAATAAAAAACATAAAGGCGTCAAATTGACCAAAATTTGTCATATTATGTCCATTATAAAATTATCATCAAAACTACATACTTTTTACAAATTCAATTCAGTTATATGTAGAGTCTCAAATTTTGTTCAATTGACTTAAAATTTGTTTTGAGGTCATATTCAATCACTTAAAATATCAAACAAGTCAAAAATTATTCAATTAGGTACTTCTCCTTGATTTTAATGGCAGTTTCTTGTTCATGCAATACATAAATAATAAATATTAATAATTCAAAGTAACATACATATGTATATGCGGGATTATTCATAAGTTTTAAAGGGTTTAATTTACGCGATAATTAATAAACCAAAATTAAATTTAGGAAATAAGAAGAAGAAGAAGAAGAAAAGTTCTAGACGTAAATTCTGAGTTTTATTTTTTATATTAATAACTTATTCAATACAACTGTCGCCTTTAGCTACTAGACTCCATAAACAAATTTGAAATGAGCAGCATACTCTTCCAAAGCTGAACTCCAAAATCTAGTAGGAAGTTAACCTTAATTCTTGACTCTAGAAAACCCTACAGAAAATATTCCAGGGGATTCAGATCAAAAGGAGGCCATAGCCTTTTGTCCTCACTATGAAATTATTTATTCCAATCATTCCTAGATTTTTCATTAGTGCGAATTGAGGCTCCATCTTGGTGAAAGGAGTATTTTTTTTTTTTTTTTGTTCATCTCTTTTGAAAAAATTGAAGCCAATCCTGATTGCGGCGGATTGATTGAGGAAACGATGAAAAATAAATCAGCCACTATGAGACCTTTAAAACTTATGAAGAGCTCTACGTGTATAAGGAATGTATAATCCATACGTTTGTAAAAGTTAGACCCACAAAAAACTACGCATGAATAAATAATATTTGAATTCCATCTTGACTTATCAGTCAGGGAGGGAGTTAGGTCTATCCAAATTATCGTGGTGTAAGAAGAATTCACATATACCCGAGTATGTGACACATAATACCCATAATAAAGTAAGGACACTTGCACATCAAATATCTTTCCCTCAAAGAGCAGAATAAAGAAAGAGAGTCATTAGCTATTTATTCATTTTAAGTACCATATGCGTACTTGTCGGGAAAGGGAAGTTTGATTTTTTTGTTGTTCTTATTTTGTTTTAAATATATATTACATAATATGTAGATACTTACATAATTATATACATATAATACCATTATTAAAAGGCTCTACAACTCTCTATCTACAAAAAAAAGAAAAAAGTAATTTTAATATTCGGAAAAATGTCTTTTTCCAACTTTCCAAAAAAAAAAAAAAATGATATACTTCTACAATATGCTTTAGGTTATGGCTGAAATACTTTTTTTATTCGACTTCATTTTGTATATAGAATACGCATAATTTCATCATTGTATGTATATATACATAATATATGTACATATGAATAGTTATTATGATATAAAGAATGTCTTTACTTGAGGGTTACATAGAGAGAAAACAAGGACTGAGAGAATAATATTAAAAATCATATATTTATATTAAATATATATTTAATATAAATATGTGAATGTACGTACGTTTGTTTTGTATTCCACATAAATAGATAACTTGAAGTACATAGAGATCCGTTTCATCTGGCTGTAAGAAAGAGTACACAACTCTTTTTGTACCTCTAAACCTTTCATTCTATAATAAATAAATTTAAGAAAAAGGTCCGAAAATAACTTATAGCTCTGAGTCAATTCTGTCCAACTATGGAGAATGTTTCCTTTTGTGTGAACATATAATAATAGATTTACAGTCTAAACAATGGTCTATTTGAGATACACCAATAAACGATCAGAACACAGCTGACAAATAAAAGTAAATTGTTTTTGTTTTTGTTTTTGTTTTATAGACACACTTTGTGATAGAATTGTTTTTCCACCTTGCGTACATATATGTATGTACATATATCAAGCAACTATGAAAGAATGTATGTTTTAACTAAATTTAACTAATCTTGTATCAAGAAGAAGTCTCTTCTACGTATCTGTGGTCTAATAAATGAAAAGTGGATTTACAATCCAACGTAAGGAAAGGCGTTGCAACGCACAATGGGGCTTATTCATTAAATTAAAATTGATGCATTGAGCACGACGTGCTTTTTGTTCACTCGCAACAAGGGAAAGGAAAAATTCGGAAAAATAACTGGTAGCTAGTCTTCTGTATTTTCCTTGCTGCCAACTTTTTAATATTGGAAAGAATTATTATTAAGATATACTATACATTTATAAATTCTACATATACAAATCAATCGTTAGTACTTGTATAATATTCAAAAATTTAAAAAAAGGCGCGCAATCCTTGATATAATTCTAAATCAGAATTAATAATACTACACTTACTGAGTTCATAGCACGTAGAGTCATCTGTTTTAAATCAAAAGAGTCAACTGAAGAAAAACAGCTGAAGGGAGAATACATAGTATTTTGGTTTATCCCAAAAAGTCCGTCTTGGAGACGCACGTAACCTCTTTCCTTTTCTATTTCATTCACAACCATTTCTACATACAATGACCTACTTTGCCGATTTTTTTCAATGCAATGATGTACTAGATACTATGTAGAAATATTTATAACAGGTCGACCCTCTACTTGCTTAAATTGGACACTTTACAATGTTTCCAAAAGCTTCACGACGCAACGCCTCTTCTTACGTCGTATTGTAAGCCCATCATAAGAAACGTTACATTTTCTGAGGAAAACGTACATTGTTAAGAATACAATGCACTGCTTTGATTACACATAATTATCCGCTTTTAATACTTTTACACACAAAAATTTAGATTTTTCGAGTAAATCTTTGTAGGTAATCCAATGTGATAGTTAATTTTTTTTTTCTCGCAAAGGGGATGAAAAAGATTCAAATATAAATTGATATTTAAAGTTTTGATTTTATTATCATTTTTTATTGGCATATAAAAGTCTGATGAACAAAAGATTCAATCATGTACAATGTAGTTTGAAAATTTCAAAAAAAAGAAAAAAAAAGGAGAATGAAAAAAAAAAGAGTTTAAAAAAACCGTGATTTTGTCTTTAATAAAAAATCAAAATAAATAGTAGTTTGTCAACATTTTTCAATTAGTTTTATGATTACAATTGCTTAATTATTCATAAAATTAATTTTTTCTCTTAACAAGCTCAAAGTAATAATACACCTACTAATGATCTATTAATATTTTTGTCTTTTTTTTTATAGTTTGATGACATTGTTATTAGACTTATTAATGATATAATTATCATATATAATATCTGAGGTAATTTCTAGTATGTAGGAATAAAATATGTCACAAGATCTTTCAGGATATGAAATACAATATTCTAAACAAACAAAAGAATAAAAAAGTTAGATTAGGAAAGAAAGTGAGAAAATTAATAAAAACTCATATAAATTTTATAGTATGTACAAAGGAATGGTAAATGCCATAACACCAATAAATCAAAAAAGAAAAAAACCATTGCCTAATGGGATTTGTGTCTTGGTGGACATTTTTTCAAACTTTGTGTAAATATTATTTCTTATCTTGGAGTTTGCAAGGATTCCAAACTTTTTATTCAAGTCATGTAGTTATTTTTATTATGAGGTATCATAGAAGCAAAAAAACCGACGATATATCATGCGTCTATGTATCTTGCAAGGAAAATAAAAAATTGTATGCAAAGGTTATAATAGCCTGGTAGTACTCCCATCTCGCCCCTCATTTTTGTGTATAAGTAGTAAAGTAATATTGGGTCTAGTAAAAAGAAATCCATTATTTTTGTATAAAACAGAAGGATTTAACTAGCATAGTTAGAATAATCCAATTGAGGTTCAATATGCACCATTTTTCTCGATAACTTGCAGCCATTTTGAAGATAATTTCATTATGCCTCTTTCATAAAAACCCTCGTCCCTTTTGGCAAAAAAACTGGGACACTCGATTTTCACAAGCTTCTCTTGAGGCGACGTTTTTACCATCCAAATCATTTGCCATAGATAGGAAGAGGTGATAATCACTTGGTGCGAGGTACAAACTATAAGGTGGATGCATAAGAACCTCCCAACCAAGCTCTCGTAGCTTCTGGCAATGTGTGTGGCCTGGCGTTGTCAACATGAAATACAATTCCTCTCCTGTTGGCCAAAGCTGGGCGCTTCTGGGTGATTGCTTCCTTCAGACGGTCCAATTGTTGACAGTACAGGTTCTAATTAAGAGTTTGACCGTAGGTCATAGTGGATGATCACGTGCCAATCCCACCAAACACATAGTGTAACCTTCCTCGCCGTCAATCCTGGCTTGGGCACTGTTTGTGCCGGCTCACTACCTTTCGACCACAAGCATTTACGCTTGACGTTATCGTAAGTGATCCACTTTTTATTACTAGTCACCATCCGCTTCAGAAATGGGTCGATTTTGTTGCGATTCAACAGCGATTTGGAGGTGGAAATTCGATCAATGAGGGTTTTTTCCGTTAACTCGTGTGGCATCCATACATCGAGCTTCTTTGAGTATCCAGGCCTTTTTAAGTGGTTCCAAACGGTTTTTTGTGCAATGTTTATCTCCTGGGCAATCGAAACAGTGATTACATTACGATCAGACTCGAAGATTTCCATTATTTTACCGACATTTTTGACAATTGGCTTTCCACAGTGAGGTGCATCTTTGACATCAAAATTACCAGAACGAAATCGACGAAACCAAAATTGTGCATGATTGCTGTTACAGTATAAGGACCATAAACACTATTCACAATTTCAGCTGCCTCACTTGCATTTTGTGAAAAAAAAACTTGTAGAATATAGCGTATTTTCTCCTTGCTGGTGTCCATCTTTGACGCGCACTCAAACACTACTGTGTCAAGCAATCACAAACCTGCACTGAAAGTTTCTTTAGTACAAAATATCATCTTTCTAAAACCATCTAGCGTAATATCATCGCACTTATACAACACGAGATACAGATCACTTAAGCCATCTATTGCAAAAATAATGGATTTCTTTTTACATTACCTAATATAAATTTATAAAATATCAAATTTAGTACTCCTAAAAATGTTAGCATAATCTTGTTAAAATATTTTTCGAGGATACAACCTCTCACTTCAGGAGTGGGATAACTACAGGAAAACGACTTTTGCTCAGAAAAAATGGAAATTCATTATAAAAAAATGATAAAGGATTAGTAGTTTTTTTTGTGAACTAATGTTACTTCTCTATTAGATTGTCGTGGTAGAAGCTTCTTCTTCTAAAGCAGATGGGTTGCGTAGCAACAAATTATAGAAACTTAAAGATGTTTCCTTCCTCTTCTACACAAATAATAAAATACAGGAGATCCCTTGGATTTTAAACCTTTAAGAAAGACGTTAGAGAAGCCAAAGGGTTGGGACTAATGCTTTAAAGGAAGAATCAAAGTTATTTTTTGATTTTTACCACCAAGAGTATCAAGCATTTTTAGCAATTAATTCATAAATTTCATTCTTCCTGCATGTAGGTATCTCACCGAGAACATCATTGATACATTTGTCTTCTTTCAAAGACATAAAACAAGTTAAAAATGTTAACAAATGGGCTTAAATACTTAGAACCCTATGTGATATGTCTATTTCTAACCTTCTCCTCGCGCTCTACAAAAGCTCTCCAAGGGCTAAACGTTAAATATATTTCATGCATGAGAATAGCTTGCCATTATTCATAATTTAGACCTAATTAAAGTCGATCCGGTTTTAAAATTTTATAAGCAAATGAATGTTTATATCACCAATAAGGTCCAGATAAATTCATGATAACATCACTGGCTGATGCATATATATGGATGTCATTTGGCTAAGTTTTTTCCGGGGTAAGGCGACTGCGTCTGATTTGAATGTATTGATATATTTTAATGAGAGGTGTGGCAATACCTTAAAATATATGTACATACTCTGTACATATATGTATGTATAACCAAAAAGTAGCAGAACATTTATAATCATTTTGATATCTGTTGTTCTAGTTAAAACATCTGTTATTATATGTATACTTCCATTTTTTACATAAGTCAATACCTATACTTCATTCTAAATATCAAAATGATGTCAATATTATACATGTATTATACAAATAATAACTAATCAATAAATTTCCTAATCGAGGATTATAAGTTCACTCGATTAGCAATTTTATTGATTAGTTATTATTTCTAAAAGGCATGTATTACTCCGTGATTTGTACAACATAATCTCACCTATAGAATGAAGGAATAGAGATTAAATATTTGGAAAATAAAAAAAAATTATACTGTTATCTACATCGATAATTTTTTTCGGACATTCAACTCTATTAATCATAGGGATTACAAAAAAAAATCAATGATTCAAAATTGGGCTTTCCCTTATGATGTACATATACTCAAAGAATGACATTTATTCTTTGAGTAAATAATAATCAATTATACTATATAAATCCTTCGTTAAAAGAACAATAATCTAAGACATACATAGATTCGAGTTAACAGAAGATTATAATGTCTAATAGCAAAGCATGAAGAATCTAATGCAATACATTGTAAGTTATATAGAGAAAACAGATATAATTTTTTAAGTATGAAAATCCATTTAAGTTTGTATCAATCACGTAAATGCATCCGAAAAAGATGTAACGTGTTGTTTTTGGACTAATAATGTATCCAGAAGTGCTAGAATCAAATCATGATTTTCATTTTTATTGTTCTTCACAAAATGGGGATAATGCCCCTCTTATCCCCTCTCCTGTTCTGTCGACGACAATGGATGAATCGAACATCTAAAAATGGATAGCAATTTGGGCGTATAATTTGGATACAAATATTCCTGAAATACGGATAGTTCACAAATGCAATAGTCAAGTGGTATTAAGAACCGGAGAGGATTTTTCTAGAAGGGTGACAAAGGGATTTGTTCTCCCTTGTCCTGCCCTTCTCTTACCTTCCGCCGATGATGCCCTAAGGTCAGTTCCCTGATGGGAGCAAAAAACAAAAATTAATTAGTTTACTGTTGTAAATTTGAATATTACAAGGGGACGAACAAATAAAAGGACTTAAAACTTTACCATCCATTAAAAATCAATCACTCATTATTATATATACCTCAATTTATGTATTAAAAACATATTATTACATCCACATTTAAATGGTGTAGTCAATAAATTAAATATTATTTTTGCAAGGGTCTGATATTTGTCTCCAATTATCCTATTTTTCGGGTCTCTAATCCATCAAGAACACAATCAATTGTACATACACCTCTAGCCATTTCATAGGGATTTTGACCTCCTTTGAATTTAATTTATTTGAAATACCACTGTTTTTCTTTGGCATCCGTAGTGATGATACTTTTGCGTAGATAAAATAACAGGCCTATGCTTAGAAAAGGAAAAACAGTTGGTACTATTTATTTGTTATTTGATCATTGTGGAGGGTGCATCTCTCTCTAAAAAAAAAAGAATGAAAGAATTATTCCTTACATTTGTTCCAGATTTTGTCAAAAATGCATTGTAAAATTATAGAATATCTGTATTTATAATATTTTCTCTCCATCTAGTGCTACTTCTAAATATACAGGATATTTAAGGTTTTATTTGAAGTCCCATAACCATTTTCATACTCCCTATACACGTCGAGCTTTTTTGTCCACTCGCAACCTCGACTGACAAAAGGGAAAGGAAAAATTTGCAAAAAGATATGGTAGCTTCCCTTCTGTATTTTCCTTGTTGCCAACTTGTCAATATTTGGCAGAATTTATTATTTAGATATACTAAATATTTATAAATTCTACCAATCACAAACAAATATTTACTACGTGTAATATATCAAAAATTCAAAAAAGGGCGCGCAATCCTTGATTTAATATATTTTTTATTTATCAAAATCATAAATAATAATAATACTCTATTTGAGCTCATAGCACGTAGATTCAGCTGCTTTAAATCAAAAGAGTCAAATGATGAAAATCAGCTGAAGGGAGAATATAGTGTGTTTTTGTTATTCCCAAAAAGCTCGTCGTGATAGTCTAAATTTTACGACAACACTAGAATAAAAAGAGAAACCAAAGAATGTTGCTGAAAATTTATTTGTACATAAGTATGTGTGTACTATTCAAACAGAAGCTTACACATAGTTTGCAAGAGATGTGTTTTTTTTAACAAGCAGGAGAATGCATTAGAAGGAATAGCAATAATTATCCAGTCTTTTTTTTCTTTTTCTTTATTTTTCATTTACTAAATGAATGTGCATTTATTTTCAAGACATTTAAAGATAGTACAAAATCACGAGCTCATATAACTTCTACTTTTGAATATATGTATATGTACAATATGTATACATACAAACACAAATGAGTTAGACCCTTTCAAAGAAAGAGACAAATAAAAATAAAGTAGCTCAAATGTTTGCCAACTATGTATACATTCCATTTAAATGGTTTTAAGTCATTAAAATCCCAAAATAAACCTCATAAATAAAACTACATGCCAAGGAAGGGATAGAAATGTATTTTTAAAAAATCTTATATGTACATATATATGTAAATATGCAAAAGAAAAAAAATTCAGAGGAAAGCAAAAGAGATTTAAAGAATTTGAAATCTATGAATTGAATGAGTTATTGATATTATATTTGGTTGTTCTTCATGTTTAATAAGCCTCTTCATTCTATATGAAGATATATGTGCATTATTCATACATAATACATATTTAAAAACATTATGTAACTTGAAATCCCTCTCATTCGGTAACCCTTGTTTTCTCACAGCTCTGTGCAAAATATGTACATATGTACATATATCAAAAGGATTTACTTAGAAGGACACCTTTTTTTTGCATTATGAAAACCCAACACGTTTTTAGCAACTGTGATGATGCTAAATGTCAATATACCCATACAAAAATGACCTGTGGATCCATTTTTGAACTTGACAAATAAGCAGCTCGTCAAATATTCATTTTACTCCACTAAATCTTTTTCATTTGTAATTCACTTTCCCAATTATTATTATTCATACATTACTTTTTCTGAATTTTTGCTCGATAGTACTTACAAAGTTGTGAAATTGTATTCGTTGTGTATAATATTTGCATCTATATGTACATTCATAGATGGCACAAGTCCTTTTGTTCGTTCGTATGTTTGACCAAGCATCACGGTCAACCAGAAGGACTAGGGGGATTAAATGTAACTTGACCCAAAATGTGATTTTGATGCCAAAATGTGATTTGAAGACTTAGGAAGAAGCCGAATTTGAGATTCCCCATGAAGTCGAAAGTTTCAGGAAATGGTTAATTTAGAGGTTTCAATTAAGATGAAACAATCTACCAGGTCATACAACCCCTTGGTAAGAACTACCCTTAAAATGGAAGTTGCCACAAGCAGCCGCTTTAAGGCTAGTAATACGTAAATAGTAAATAAAACCAACGTTTATTGTGAGCAAATTTACTTATTTAAAAATATGGGTACTCCTCCTTAGATTGTTCTCATAATATAATGCAGACTTAGTACCACACTGTCCATTCATCCGATATTTGCATAGACTATATCTAGGTTATGCCTGATGTTAGGAAATTCAATCTATTTTATAATAGACCCTAGAGCTAAACGAATATTTTTTTTGTGTAAGATTGATGATTCAATTAAACTTAATTTAAAGACATTAATCATGATAAGTAAGTTGAGTTGAATTAGGTATGTATGGGGAAGTTTACTTGAAGTATATAGGTAGGTATATTCTTTGTTTAAATGATAAAATATGCACATTGAGTGTTTTTTTTCTTGTTTTTTTTTTAAAAACATTCTAAGGGTAAGGAAGAAGGCTCCAGGTCATTTCCAGTAACATAAAGCGTTGTCAAAAAATAGAATTAACAAGAGATACAATCAATACGTAGGTTGCATTATATATTTCTGGCATAATAATGAAAATGCGAATGTTTATCATCAAAAATGGTTTTATTGTTTTTCAAAGTATTCTCCACCATGATTTATACACTTTTGTATGCACTCAAACCAATTGTCGAAGCTCTTTTTCCACTCCGATTGAGACACCTCCAATACGTGGTTTTTAAAAGCTTCAACAGCATCTTCCGGCGACGAAAATCGTTGACCACACATTTTTTTTCTTGATGTGCGGGAATAAAAAAAAATCATTAAGTGCCAAGTCAGGGCTGTACGGCGGATGATCCATCAAATTGACGTTAGGCCAGTCAAAAAGGCACTGGTTTGAGCCGATGTGTGAGAGCTCGCATTGTCATGGTGAACAATGATTCGTCTTCTCTTGTTCGTTTTTCAAATTTCTCCAAAGAGTTCAGACAAACAAATTGTGGTGTACCACCCAGAATTAACCGTCCTACGATGCTCAAGCGGAACAGTCGCCACATGACCAGTTTTGCCGAAGAAACAGGCGACCATTTGCTTCGAAGTGATTCTTCAATAGAAAACTTTCGTTGGATTTGGCTCGTCTTCGAAGACCCACACGGTCAATTGTTGTTTTGTTTCAGGCTCATACGCATAGATCCATGATTCGTCCCCTGTAACGATCTTATAAACGTCTTTTGAAGCACCGTGAGCGTATTTTTTCAACATTTCTTTGCCCCAATCGAAACGAGCCTTCTTTTGAGCGATTGTCAAAGGAGAACAATTTTTTTTTACGATCAGGTGCTCATGCAATATCGAATGTATGCTGGTGGAAGAAATGCCCAAAGGTGCCTCTATCTCACATATGTCACATGATGAAAAAAACATCTCACAAAATTAGGAATGATGGAGTTCATTTGTTAATTATTATTATTATTACTTATTCATGAGAGACGAGGAAATTCCTCGGTTTTCCTTATTCTTATTTGTCAATCCATCTTGTACTGGTAATATGGTACATTAAATTGTGCATATAACTTTGATAACTCCTTTTATAATCATATTATAATTACTGATAAAAACATACGAACTATATTTTCACATGGGCTAATATGAATGCATGCCCGTTTTTAAATAGAGTTCCCATTTATTATTATTATTATTATTGCTATTTTAGTATTTATTCAGTAGATTAGAAGCCTTACATATGATGAGTTGGGAAATCCATAAATAAGACTGCCAAGTTGGGAGTAATATAGAAAAAAAAATATTTGAATATTACCTACGTAGTATGTATGCATGAATGAATACAAGAGGGTACAAAATGGCTTCAATTTCCTTTTATGAATGATGTAGGGTATTCTCGACGAGCTTTTGTGTACACTTGCAACCTCGCCTCTCAAAAAGGAAAGCAAAAATTTGAAAAAACAACAACTGGTAGCTACTACCCTTCTGTATTTTCCTTGCTGCCAACTTTTTAATATTGGGCAGAGTTATTATTTAGACATACTATACATTGATAAATTCTACCAATATACAAATCAATCGCTAATACTTGTAATATATTCAGTAATTCAAAAAAAAAAGGCGTGCAATCCTTTTTCTAAATAGCAAATGCTATATTCCATTGTATGTACATATATGTAGAAAAAAGAAGAGGATCAACTCTCGGAAGGAGACCTACCCTCTGAAATAGAGTCAAGTCTTCGAAATATGACAAGTCCATCTCATTAAGGTAATCCTGAGATCCTCAATGAGAAGCTACTCTGCAATATCATCGTCGAGACCCAAGAAAATGTCCTTAAATTCAAAGGTTTTCCCTTATTAAAACCTCTTTTCCTTCGTTGAATCACCACATTCAATTTTAGACTTTTTAAAGGGGTTTTATTAGAAATAATTTAGTATTATTAATTAAAAACTATAAAATAAAAAAGATCTCATAACTGTTCTATATACAAAGGACTTTATATATTTCAAAATAGGACTACGTGAAGGGAAAATATTATAATAATATATATCAAATAAGCTCTTTTTACAGAATCTACAACAAACGTATGCCGAAATTATTTAATTCTTCTTTTAAAAGGGAGATGGATCCGCCACAACGATCTAATGAACATAATTTTAAAAAAGAACATAATAATCATAAAATGGTAATTTTTTCTACAAAATTTGCATCCCTAGGTAATAATATATATATTTGTCCTTTTTTTGCTCATGAGTGCATAGATATTTAAAAGCGCAGAGATTACATTAGAATATCTCGTTTTGGAGAGTAGTAATTTTCACCATTGTCACCCATGGTTTTTCCTTTTGGAATGCATCAAGAAATCTTAATTTTAAAACTACATGGGTAAAATATTGTAACTTCATTCTTGCACAATTTTCATCAATTTACAATTAAAAAAATATAGTACATTTTAGGGATCTGATATGGGTTCAAGGGAGAGAGTTTTTTTTAACTCTTTTATTGGTACATGAAAAAAAAACCACAACTAATTTAATGAAAATGTAAAAAGGGAGAAAGTGAGTTGAAATATTTATGATATTTTGAAGATACTTTGAACTACATAGAGCTAGACCAATATGAATTTTTTACTAATTTCTTGACTTTTTTTATAAATGTATCAAATATGTGTTATTTTTCAGAATTTATTATTACATTTAGCAAATTAATTAAATACCCACTTTTCATGGTTCAAAAACCTATATCTGATCTCCGCAATAATCAGCAAAACATCTCGATTATCAACAATATGTACTCGAAAAGCTAGTAGATCGGCTCCTCGATTTAATCTAAATCGAACGCTTCTCAGATACTTTAGATTTTTGAAATCAAGATATGAACTGTATTAGTACCATTTTTTTGGGTAGATTATATGCAACCTATGCAACAATAAAATTACAATATTTCGCCCAAGGTTTTAAAAATGACAATTGCCTGAAAATTTTGTCAATTAAGATCCGTGGATCAATCATTCTTGTGCGGCCCGCACAAGAATTAATTAGTTATTTTTGTTTTCTACTTCCCAACCTCAAAAGAACACACGAACGGCCAAGGAATGGATACATGACTCATTTGTCAACAAACCAGCTGAATCCAGCATGTCAATGCAAAAAGAATACCAACTGCTGAAGATTGCAAATGGCGGCGGTCTTAAAACAGTGTTCGAGACAATAACTTTGCCAGTGTTTTGGATCAAAGTCATGGCCGAATACCCAGAGATCGTTAACACAGCGCTGAAAACCTTGTTGCCATTTCCAACATCCTATCTGTGTGAAGCGGGGTTTTCTGCAGTGACAGCCACCGAAACAAGGCAAAGGAGTAGACTGGACATAAGCAACACACTGTGGGTGTCTTTGTCTGCCATTACCCCCAGATGGAACCATCTCGTTGCAAAGAAACAAGCTCAGGGCTCCCATTGATTTAGCGTTACGGGCAATTTTTGATGTTATATGTTATATTGTTGGAGCAATGTGTTAAGAAATTTTCATATGAGTACACAGTGGATTGTTATTATTAATATTTCGAACCCCCCCCCCCGGTCCGCAGTAAAATTGTCAAGCGTTGACGAATCCGCAGTTTGAAAGAGGCTGGGGACCACTGAATTAAGACACAAAAATGGCCATTTTTTCACATTTAATCTGAAACATTGCAAATAGTATTTTATGCCTCCCAACAGAAAGGACAAAGGTCTACAGGAAAAAAAAAAGTAACTCTAAAATAGGGATTTAATTAGTCTTTTCTTTCTATAATCTAATTCTATTCAAATGAAAGAGACAGAAAATATATAAAGTGATTCATATATGGAGATGATAAAATGAGTAATTCGAACATATGGGTATCCATTCGTCTATTGGTATCATTTTATGTTACATACATACATCTGTATGTGCATTAGTAAATATCAAAATTAGATTATTCATTCCATCAATTTTGAGAGAAAAAATATGCCTCATATGATTATATTGCGGAAGAATGAAATGATAGAGTGATTTCATATGAATAACCAATCTTATTTTCAAAAATTACTTTAAGGGAATGAAAAAGTATGTATGTAACTTTGAACCTGTTTTCTTGGGCTGTATTAGGATCAAAGTCAGTTGATAGTAGTTAGCTAGTTCTTTTTCCTAATTGTTGGACTATTTTCTATTTTATAGCAGGAAATGGATCACTGTTTAATAAGAGCTCATATATGTCTGTACGTTAATCAACGTATAGAAATCTACCTCAACGGGCTAAAAGTAGTTGAGTAATCAAAGAGTTGACAAAAAAAATACATTGTATATTTGATGTTAGTAAACTACCACACCTTTTTCTAGCCTCGAAATTTACAAAAAGAAAAGGAAAAATTTGACCAAAACAGGGTATGTAGCTGCATAATTTGACTTTTTTGATGCTATGGTACCCTTGGGCATGCAAATAAACAGTAATAATATTTCACAAGGTTATTATTAATGCCATTATGAGTTCATAATACGCAGAATCAGCAGCTTTAAAGTTGAGAAGATTCAGCAGATGAAAGCAGCTGGAGAGAGAATACAATAATAAATATTTTGTAATAAATAGCTTTGAAAAGTGATAAAAAAATACTTTATCTTAACAGTAAATGACTATCAAACAGTTAAATTTATTTGAACTTATCGGTTTATATCGTCTTGAATATTACTGTAGTAATTTAAGAAGATTAGCTTTCCTGACTATGGTATCTCTAAAAGATCAATAAGTCTTATGTACTTTTTTGTCAGCTATACACTTTTGTATTTTTTAAACCTTATTAGTACTCTAAAATGGAAGGTTGTCATACTCAAGCTTCAAAAAAATATATTATGAAATAGTAAAATAATAAATGATGTAACGATTAGACTTCCGCCTTTGTAGTAAATTGTTAAGAGATTCGGATGCAAAATGTGTTCAAATTATGTATCATTATTTGCGGTATTTCCCTTTACAAATACTTCTGGTCTTCGTCTTCATTTTAAAAAGTTAAACAGTTTTCAAACAACCATATGCAAATACCTATCCAAAGGATCTAAAAAAATGTCTTTTTTCTGAAAACCCTTTGGATAGATAACTGCATATGTCAAGAAAATTAAAAATTTCGAACAGAGAAAGTGTCATCCTATTTTATACAACACTGCACCAATTATACACACATTATGTCGTTTTTCATCAAGAATGACTTCATTTAGTGAAGAGTGTTCTATGGGAGTGCGCGACGTCCGATCCCATTTTAAATCTTAAGAAAATTTTATTTTGACTTGAGAAATACTTTGATACCGACACATCCCTAATAGTGAGGGAATAGGATGTGAGAATAGAGAAAGAAAAATATAGAGCTGATAAAGATTTTTACCTGTTCACTTGGCTAACAATAAGAAAGAGAGAGAATGTATTCTGATATTGAGAAGTTTTATATAGCTGTTGTGTTTGGTCTACTTTTAATAATCTATTTAATATATAGTAAATAAATTTATAGATATTTAGGCGTAGAGCACACCAAAGTTCACAGCTAAGGACAATGGAACTGTTTTTTGCATACCGTGTAACCTTTTTATTATTTTTTCTCAATGAATGTGTTTTCTTTTTGTTGTTGTGGCTTACGTACATCTACACGAGGAGCTTTTTTGTTCGCTCGCAACCTCACTTCTCAAAAGGGAAAGTCAAAATTTGGAAAAGCAACTTGTAGCTAGCCTCCTGTACTTTCCTTGTTGCCAACTTTTTAAAATTGGGCAGAATTTATTATTTAGATATACTATAGATTAATAAACTCTAGGAATATACAAATCAATCGTTAATACTTGTATTATATTCAAAAATTCAAAAAAAAAACGGCGCGCAATCCTTAATTTATTATACTTTTTATACATTAAAAACATAAATAATTATAATACCCATTTTGAGTTCATAACACCTTCAACTGATTTTCATGATTTGACTCTTTTGATTTAAAGCAGATGACTTTACGTGTTATTATTATTTATGATTTTGATAAATAAAAAATATATTAAATCAAGGATTGCGCGCCCTTTTTTGAATTTTTGATATATTACATGTAGTAAAGATTTGTTTGTGATTGGAAGAATTTATAAATATTTAGTATATCTAAATAATAAATTCTGCCAAATATTAACAAGTTGGCAATAAGGAAAATACAGAAGGGTAGCTACCATATGTTTTTCCAAATTTTTCCTTTCCCTTTTGTCAGTCGAGGTTGCGAGTGGAAAAAAAAGCTCGACGTGTCAAATGATGCAAATCAGCCAAAGGGAGAATACAGAGTATTTTTGTTTATCCCAAAAAGCTTGTTGTGACAACTGATGAAAAACAGCTGAAGGGAGAATACATAGTGTTTTTGTTTATCCAAAAATGCTTGTCGTACAAAGTATCTCTGCGCCATCTTGGAGCTATGAATGTTTGTACATTTGTTCTTTCCCTATTGGCTATTGGGGTATAACAGAATGAGCGTTGTTCCTTAGTTAATTTGTTTACCAAGGCTTAGTATCTTTGAGACATTTGGTGCCAAATGGTGCTCATGCCCTATTGTTCATACCTTAGCAAAAAATTATTAGAGTTCAACCCATCAACGTTCAAAATACAAATATTAGGCAAAATTAGTAGAAAATAGGCAGCTGACAATGAAATGCTATACATAGAAGACATTGATGTTTTTTAGGATACCAATAATTTGTCAAGCGTGATTTAAAAAAAACATCTCGCTCACATATGTGCAGTTTATTGGCATTTGATTCTATTCATTTATGTAGCTATAAAGCGTTAATTAACACATTTTTTCTATGATTATATTATGATGTACAAAGATGAGCCCTAATAATGATAATTTAAAAGGATTTGTTTTATCCTTATTTCAAATAGACAAGACTAAGAAAGTACAATATATTTTAATATAACATACATTTTTGTTTGTCAAATTTGCTCGCATGTGCATGATTTCTAGATACATGCATAAACATATGTAAATATATTATATAACTGGTTGCAATTTTATATTTAAACTCTTGTGATAAGTGAGAAAAAGATAATGACAATGATTTTCCATGGAAGATTTTACAATAGTTAAACTATGAAAAAAAAATCATTTAAGCAAGTGGTCAGTCGTATCTGAATTACAAGAAGTTTACAAGGGTTTTCTTTAACAATATTTATATATAATCATTTATATATATTTGTATCATAGACATTTATTAACATGGCCCTTCAGGGGTAGACTACATGACTAACTTGGTGCACTAACTCCAAAAAGTTACCGAGTCCTTCTTTAAGCCATGTTAGGCAATAAATTTAACCCTGAATCACTGTTTTTGAAAAAGGAAGGAAAATTAAGTGTGGTTAATTCCTCAAAGAAAACCCTTAAAAATTGAAATTTACTCTCATTTGTCTCGAATTTACTGATTCAGAGAATAATACATCCTCTAATTTGAGCTTAACGTTAATTTTTAGGAAGTTAATTCTTCATTTTCAAGAAATAACTTTTAATATATATGTATAAAGGGTCAAAATAATTATACAGATATAAAAATCTGACATATTATGAGGAAAAAATCAATTACAAATTCGTTAATTCCGTCTCAAATATTCCTAGATAAGATATTCTATCTAAATCGAAAGTCTTTTTATAAAATTTTTAAATTCTATTGACTTGAGTTGTCAACTGTGGGGGGATCATAAGTTGTTTACTTGAAAGCTTTGTTACATGTAAGTTTTATTCTAAAACCCCAATAAGAAGAGAGAATAAGATACATTAATATGAGGATCGGTTTTATAAATGGACAACGCCTTAAATATATCTTATTTGCACTTTGACTCATACTATTATTCGTATTTTTACACAGTATTTTGTAGTATTGTAACATACAAAATAGTTGATTGAGTAAAACAATAATTATTATCAGTAATCATAAATAAGAACTATTTCTGATTTTGAGCCTGACTACAAATGACAAAAAAGAGATACAAGGGATTGAATTACGTTTTAATCATTAAAAAAAAATTAAACCTAGTAACAAAGTTAATACTAAGGAATAATATCAAAACATATCGTTATTTCATCATTAAAACATACCTCTTTTATCCTCGGATTATTTGAACATTTTGAGTCTACAAAACATCAACACATTCTCAATATTATTTTTTTTTTTTAATTTTTGTTATCTTTAGAAGCAAGGAAATTATAATCCCCATAAGAATAAGGTAATTTGTTTCTCATTATTACTCACTTGAAAAATATCTCAATAACCTTTATAGACTAAATCCATCTATAATTTAATTATGAAGCAAGCAATTAAGTTAATTATCTAAGGGCACAACATATTTTGAAGAAAACCGAGTTTTTGATGCACTTTAGATGTGAGCATATTCCAGATTTTAAAAAATGTTGCTTTTATTTCAGATTTGAGTGTATGTATATCATGGACACATAACCAAGGTGTAATAATTAGATGGGGACATGCTAAGATATTAATTCACTTAGTTAGCATATACTACACGTGTATGTCAAAAATAATCTAGGGAATATAACTGAGAATAAGATTCGAAATAATTAGAAAGATGATATTGTTATAATAATTACATATTATAAATCAACTGTCTAGGAAAATTAGATAATATATGTATAAGTCAGTATACATATTATTTTTATCCCATTTATCATTTGACAGTGATTGAAAAATAAGGTAATTAAATGTGCATTAGAGATTATTTAATTGATTAAAAGTATTTTGAAAAAAAGGAGGGGGGGGGGGGAATGGCGCATGAATGTCAAAGACATTATATAATTAATGAAATTATTGTAATTTGTACGGACAAAGTACATTTTGGTATTAAGATTTAAGACCTTACCATGACAGACCATTTAATAACTTTAGAGGTCATCATTGTGTATTCTTCAACAATATCTGCTAAGTAGTAGAGACCAGCAGCTAAAATTATTTAAAGATAAAATTATAAATATGTATTTATATCAAATATCATAATTTTAATTAATGTATGTATATAAATGGTATAGCTACGAACCTATTGTGATCACTGCAAGAAATACGTGAAGTAAAGTGGAGAACCATGATAAATAATACAAGAACCACATTTTTAAAATTTTCTAAAATAAGGCTTTATTATCTTTGGGTATGTATCTAGTTTGTCATAGAAATAAACTAAAAACGTCAAATCCATATAATTGATGAAAATATCTTTGTTATTATTGATGTTGGAAGACCGAAAAACAAATCAAGGGTACCATATGTATGCTCACAATACTTGTAGATTATTTTCAAATGTGCCCAATTATAGAAAACATCTTTAAATCATTTTTGCCACAACTCAAATATGATTATTAGACTGCAAAATATTCAATCCCCTTTCTAATATTCCAAAATGCAACGCAAAAAATGTATATTACATGTGTATTAAATAATAATAAAGTTCGCGGAAATTTTGATTGACTCACTAAACCTATTTGTGCTACATGACACTATACGTGTATAAATATGTAGATAATTGTATGTAATACTATTCTAAAAATTTCATTAATTTTGACAATTCCTTCATGTCTTTTTGTTTAAGACTGTTCTAAGACGAAAAATATATAGATTGAAATATATAAATTGCTCATTTAAAACCATAGAAAACTATGATTATCTCTACTGGAGTACTCCTTGTCATTCATAAATCATAATTATAGAATATAATTCAGAAAAAAATGCACTACATTTAATTAAAGTGCACATAATTGAAAGACATAACGTATTCCATTTAAAGTTACTGGCTACACTCATATATATATATATATATATATATATATATATATATATATATATATATATATATATATATATATATATCATATATATATATCATATATTGGCAATAGGTGTTACATTACTAAAGCAACATTAATTACATTACATCTAACATTTTGCAGAATATGTACGTGAAATTTTAATATTATAGTACTATGTTTAAGAATTTCTCAGTGCTTTAGTTAGTTTATACTTAATAGAATATGATGATATATGAACATAAAATGAATGTTGTGATCATAAACTAATACTTGTAAACTAATACAATTTAATTGAATTGATCAAGGTTTTTTGAAACGTTTTACATCATTAAAAATCACTCACACTATTTTATCTACAAAAAAGCAGGAGCAAGGCTTCAAGGGATTGAGGTCAAGACTAGGTTCAGACCTTCAGAAATGTGTCTCAAGAATCACATCAATAGCAAATAGATACTGAAGATAGGTCTTTATTGCATTTTTAAATTCACATAATTATTTTTAGTGTATTCATGGACCTAACTATATTGGTTGACCATATTTTTGTTCTTTTTATAAAATAGATTTTGTTTTTGTTTTTAAAAGATTTGCGTCTTGGACGCAAGATCAAAAAAGAGGATGTATTTGGACAAAAAGGGAACGGTTGGATAGCCTAGCTATCTATATGTATGTACATAATTTAAAGTTGGATCTCAGCAAGTTAAATGAATACATACTACATACAAACATAAGAGTCGACTATGAGGATAGAAATAGACCAGCTAGTAGCATGGGTTAGTTTTCTAACTTCAAAAGACATCTACATACACACATAGAAAAAGAAACGAGACAAGTATGACAAAATTAGGGTAGTTTCGACTATTATTAATATGATATGAGAGTACCCTCTCCCCTTCCTCAGTCATTGTTTATGTTCCTTGGAGCCCTTCGTACTTTAATGGTAGAGATATAATGTACACACAGATGGAATAATAATAATAATGTATTCATATCCCTCACAGTAGACAATACAAGTAGGAACGGCATTCTTCTGAGAACATGTTTCTAACCTTACATAATATGTTTGTAGATATATTGAAAATGGAGAGCCTATATTTATTTTATGAATGAAATGAAGAAAGTCAGAGACTCCAGATTTTACTTACATACTCATCCATCCCTATTATCAAAATGAATATGGGTTAAATGAGAGTTTCATGTAATGCAATTACATCAAGTTAACAGTGAATTTTTTATTATTTATTTCTTATGTCGTAGAATACGAAAAAGGGTCATTAAAATTTTCAATAAGTGCAGTTTTGCCCTTCAAGTCATTTTTATAAATAGTTTTTCAGGCCATGGGTATGATTAAGAGCTTCATTGCAAACTAAAAGAGAACAGTAAACGCCAATTAAAAATGATAGCAATTCATAGAAAACTATTAAAATTTCAAGAATACAATTGTTATTTATGGATGAAAAATTGGTAATCCTAAAAAGTGGGTCTATACATAAAAAAATCGATAAAAATATAGAATATTATCAATGTAGACGGAATGTTTTCTCATTTTTTTCTTGAAATGATTTATATAATAGTTAATATTATATAATAGAATAAGCCAAACATTACACTTTTAAAAAGAATGCACCTTCTAAGTAGACATTCTTCAATGGACGTTAGTTTGATTTACTTTTATTGTTTGCATCTTTTTAAATACACTTATACAAGGTTATAATACAATAGACCATCATAATATTCCAAAAATAAAATACATAATATAATGTACATGAATTTGATTTATTCATTGTCAGCATTCGTATATATCCACATTCAAAAAAATCTGCAAATTAAAAGCTTATAGTAAATCTAGGTATAGGTTGCAGTTTTGAAGCAAATTTACTTTAAAAAAATAGGGCACAAAAAAATGTGACAGACGGACTATTTTTGGAAGCAATTATTCAATCTGAAAAAATCTATATAAAACTAAGAAGATAGTAACTATTTTCCATGAATATGTTTTGATTGTGAATTGTTTTTGAGTCAAAGTCATAACTGTAACTGAACCTTTAAAATGAAAATTGACCGATCAGATCGAAAGTTTTTATTAATTTACGGGCAATTAAAAGGGCCCAAAATTATGGTTCACCAAATGGCAATGCTAAAGCCTCTCCATTACCTATGAATAAAATAAAAATTTAACTTATGAACTTAAATAGAGGTCATAGAAGCATTATTGGAGGAACAAATGTAACGTCTGTTCCCTTATTCCAACGGCCTTTATTCATATTTCATTATTTTTTATTATTTAGTGCAGGATTCTTAAATTACTGATTGACATCATGATGTGAGGCTCAGGGGAAATATATTTTTAAAACTTTAAATTACAGGTAGTTTATTTTTAGAACAACATTTATCCACAAATAAGTTATATCTCTTTAAACTGGATTTATATGGTGGACCAAAGATTTGTCATTCACAAAGCACTATTCGGCGATTGTAACAAAGCATAAAATTTAAGACATAAATCATATAACTAATCAATAATTTTAAAATAAAAAAGTGCAGGATACATACCTGTGTATTTTTTTCTTATATATGTATATACATATCATTATAGGTATTTGTAGATTTCTGTCTGTCTGCTACCTATAAACTCTGAAACGTCTAAATAGATTGAGTTAAATTTTACATTGTACAGAACATGTACCTCTTTTTTCTTCAACAGGCGTCAGTGCGTCTATAAATTAAATTCAGTTTTGTTCTACTCTTTAAAAAATATTAGCCATATACCATGAGGCCCTTGCCTGAACTTTGAAGTGTGTCTATCTTGAAAAATGAGGTCTTTGGGTTCTATTAAGTAATTCTTAAATTCATTTATTTAATAAAGGAATGTACGCCAATACAGAACAAGATAGAGAGTTTCATCATAAAAAAAGTAAAGGATAAAAGTTGCCCAAGTTATATAATCATACAGCAAAGGCTACTGATTTATCTGCCACAAACGTCAGGGTTTGTAAGACCAAAATTTTTGTTCAAAATACATTTTTACAGAACATCAAAAGTATAAGATTAAGTTGTATTAACCTTAATTAAAACGTCTCGAAAAACCCCTGGTGCTGAAAAAGTAGCCCATGCAACGTGACCTGCTGTTTTGGATTTGGAAATGCTGGATTATACAAATATCTCTGTGTCCATCGGACACAGAGTGTAAAATTCTTCAGATACCAACATAAAAAAAATATAAATGAAATATTTCAACTAATAATCTGCAGAATACTTCTGTCTGGTGTGCCGCGAAAAAATGTGAGAAAGGGAAAAATAAGTAAAAGAGGAAAAATAAGATCATTAATTTCATTATTAAAAAATTATATATTTTCTTTTGTTTTCCATATAATTTCTTTTATGAAAAAAATGTACAGTCCTGGGCTGGTTCTATAACTTTATGGTTCGGGGCTTATCTCAGTCCTCAGATAAGAGGGGATGCATGTATTGACATTGTAATATATACAAGTGCACTGACACACACGCGCACTTGTCCCTCAACTGAGTATACAGACACATAAACAAAGGGTCTAATACATGCTAATGCTCCCTCGTAATCTGACCCTGGTTCCATCCATACAAAAAGATTGAAAAACACTGAATTAGATGACTTATATCAAGTTTGAAGGAGAAAATATTATAGATTTTACTTCAGTTTATCCAGAAATGGGATAAAAACGAAATATATATATAACCTAACAATTGTTTTGGTGATGCGATAGTATGAAAAAAATAATTACTCTTTTCTTTTTTATATGACAATAAGGAATGAAAATAAGAAATAATACAGTACTTGGAGTATCAAGTAAAAATTAGCATTAATAAATATCCTACTGATTATTTAGATCAAGCTAATAAATATACATGGATCAGGATAAATTCTGTCTTTTCACAGAAGACTACAATCTTTTAAATTACTCTCATATTTTGAATAAATCTTCTATGTTAATATCTTTATTGGCTTTAACGATAATTTCTGTTAATCCCTTCCCATTGGAATTTAAAAGATTAAAAAAAAAAAAAGAAGAAGAAGACATCTAGAGAAATATGGATCCTATGCAAGCCCCATTTAGAAAAGATTGACTTTTTACCTTAAAAAAAAGAGTATGTACTTCAATGTTTATGTACATAGGTATACAAATCAAAGCTATGTAAAGACGTTAAGCAATATTTAAATGGTTTATTATAAAGAATGATAATAAATATCGTAATATATCTCATTATAATAGATGATGAACACCAACTTAGTGAGGTGGCAAGGGGCATCAACATCTCATTCTTATTTCATGAGATACGAAGAAGTTGAGGAATTAATACCCGTATTTGTCATTCAGACTTGTGCGTCCATCTCCTGTTTGGTTGACTGGAGGTACCCAAGTTGCATATTTGGGATCTGACAAACTGTTGGAGTAATTTCCCTCAACTTTACCTTCATCACAGACATTATGGAGAGTTTGTTTTTTTGATTCCATTTGTTTATTTTCCGGTTTTTTCTTTTTTTTAGGTTTATTTTTTTCCAAAATTTCCTGCACATCCTCTATTGCTGGTTCTGAGGATTGAGAAGGTATCGCTTTTGATTTCATTTCTTTATTGTTTGTGTCTACTGATGCCTTTGGAAGAATATCTTGTTCTTTCGTTTTGTCTGAATCCTTATCTGAAATATTCTCTGTTTTTAAGGATTGAGAAGGTTTTTTCGATACTTCAAGGCTAACTTCAAGAGACTTAGGTTTTGCATCATTTATTTGAACTTCATTTTTATCTATTTTCCCTTCAGTTTCTACTTTTGCTCTTTCGTTAGCGTTTGGACTAAGTTTAGGTATCATGCGAGTTTTACCAAAAATCCCTCCACCAAACCTTTTACCAATCATCACTCCTCCAGGAAGAACTTTCTTTTCGGATGGTTTAGAAACAGAGACAACCATATTCGAAGGCTTTGTTAATTCAATTAATTTATTTAATCTCAGAGACTCTCTCTTCAGTTCATTAAATTTGGCCTTCAGTTTATTGATTGTATGTTTGTCAACAGCCCCGCCATTTAGACTGTTTACATAGTCATCCAAGTCATCTGTTCCAATGGTTGCCTTGGACTTTTCGAGCTCTGTCTGAACCTTTGTTTTTTCAATTTCTACAGCTGCAAGTTTTTCTATTAAGGAATCGTAGGTTTCAACGGTGTCCTGAGCTTTTTTAGCTAACTTCATGCGCTTTAACCGTTTTTCTTTGATATTTCCAGTCCTATCTAGAAACTCATCATCATCACTATCATAGAAATCCATTTCTTCCCAATTTTTAGAAGTACTCTTTCTTTTAGAAGTTGCAGATGAGGCTCTTAATAGCCCTCGCCGATCTAATAACTTACAGGCTTCTAGAGCACATTGTATGATAGCTTCTTTCTTTTTTCCAGCTTTAACCTCGGCAATAAGAGGTTCTCCAGTATCTGTGGGTATATCTACAGAGCAAAGAAAATTGGAATGGCCTTTTTCCTCAACTTTGTAATCTAGCTGGTACCCTTCTCGCTCAAACCAGTTTTTTAGAGTCTTTTTAGGGTCATCAAGATCCAAAGGAGCTCTTTCTTCCTCAAGGGAGAAGGGGTTTACATCATTATCTTCAACCGCATCGTCACGCATTCCCCAAGAAATCCCTTCTGGATCCTCTTTTTCCTCTAATTTCTCCATCTTTTTCTTCTGGATGAGTTCTTTAACATCCTCCATGGAGCCCTCAGGCTCTGTGTCTTCTTCTGGACCTTGCAATAGGAGCAAGCGTGACGATCCCCCCAATTTGATGCTATGTCCCACGCGCAGTGGTATGAAGGTCCGTGGAATAACGCGACGCTTGTTATGAAATGTTCCATGAGCTGATTCAAGGTCAAAGAGAAAGAAGCCCGCTCCAGGTCGAAACTGTATAATAGCATGATGTCGAGAGAGAGAGGGATGCTCCTGAGGTATGTCAACGTTAGGGAGTCGCCCTAGAACGAAGAAGTTCTTCCCTGCGAGCGGATAGGACTCAATGATCACACCATTTTTAAGGACTTCTAACTCATACTTAGAGTCCGAAGGAGGCGCTCCACTCCAACCTGGTTCCTCATAGCTCAGGTCTACAATAGGGTCTTTCTTTGAATCAATCGTCAAAGGAGCTTTGAAGGCATCCGTGTTACTCTCAGTGGCCATCACTTCAGACTTTTGTTTTTGTTTTATATTTGGTATTTTGGTTTGTTTGTTTATTTGTTTTTGCAATGTCAAAGGGTTACCAACAGCTACTCAGCAGCTCGGCTGTCAATCAACCTCAAACACGTCCCTATCCAGTATCAAAACTGTTATAAATTATATCATAATAATTAATAATAGATAACTCAATATTCACAATATATGAAACTGAGATAGAACTTCTATTAATTTAATCTCAGGTACCTCCATGAATGAATTTAAATTTGAATGAAACTTTTGAATAGAAAATGACATTGTGCTTAAACTTTGTATCATATACTTCTTAAGTTCAGGGAATGATCAGTTAATACCAAAATAAATAACAATCAACTTATTCTTTATTACAAATGAATATTTTTCTAAAACCTAAAAAGATTCGATTAATCATGTCAACTAATATACCTTATTTACAAAAACATAAATATTGATCAGCTCCGTGATAAATTTATGTACATAAGGGTAAACAACTTTTGCCCAAATTAGTGTTAATTTCTTAAACTATGACTATACGAAATGAATTTGTCAACGAATGCTTTTTTTTATGACGATAACAAGACGAATCATTTTTTAGATTGTATTGATTGACCAAACAAAACCTTTTTCTTCCTGATAAAATATAGACGAAACCTAAATGTGACGAAATGAAGAAGAGACGAATTTAAAAAGAAAAATGGTGACAAAATTAACAATGGCCCGTCCAAGTAGTCTTTTTATTCTGTGTTCGGTTAATTTTTAATAAAATCATAAAATGTCTGGGCTTATTCAATATAAATAAAGATCAAAAATATTTTTTACAAAAAAACAAGATGCATATAGATGGTATCTTTTAATTCAAAGGATCGTAAGCCTTAATGAAATATAAATTTCTATAAAATTATGAAATATATTTTAGTAAATATAAATCACACTTTTAATCTTATAAATATTTCCCTTAACATGTTGAGTGGTTGTGACTTATTGCAACTCAAAGCTCTCTTTTTTTTTCGAGCCAAGTAAAAAATGGAAAATTTGGAACAGAAGGTTCATTTTCTCAAAAATGTAACTTGGGACACTTGGTGATCCTAAAACTGGCATCAAATGTTCAAAGATCGATTTCGTATGCTATCTCGCTGTTTTTACAACATCAATATACGATGTTGATATAAAAGTGATCTGAAAATTGAAACCATTGTTTTTAGGAATTGGAGAATGAAGACGACTATGATTGCCTCTCTGAAACCTGCCAAATGAGACAAGTTTGTGACTATTGTAATCTCTATAATTGATATAAATATAATAAAAGAATCTATTTTTTAAGATAACGGGATTAAACAAGGGAATACATATTGAATAACTTGAAGTATTTGGGGTAATCTTTAAAACATTTATGTGAGTAAGAGGTACATAGAGAGTGGAGTTCCATGGATTCATCCATCCTTATTTCTTTCCTCCATCTTCTCTATATCATTTTCATTAATTTTGTATTAATGCGTATGAGGAGTGAACCTCTAGGTCTGCCTTTCTCTAATTTAACATGGGATTTCTTTCTTTTAACTAGTTTCCGAATTGGAGATGGAATGGTGCTTGTTTTGACGACATGGATACCATGTCTTTTAATGAATCTTTGACACCAGGTTCGTGTTCCATGAAAATCTTCAATTTGAAGTTCAGAGCTCATTTTTTTCCCTTCTTCAAGGATCATTTTAGCCGTGAGTCCCTTTTCGTCCCTTTCCTGCTCCAGGACCCACTCACTGAGTTTTTCTTCAAGGTGAGGCCACTTGGGAGGACATTGTCGGAAATTACACTTGGTTTCAGGTAGGGTTTTCAGTTTTTCTTCCTTTTTAATCCAATCCCGAATTGTGGACTCAGAGGGAGAACCCTTGAAGAGTCGAGAAGCTGCACGATTCCCATTCTTCTTAGCGTATTCGATGACTCGCAATTTGAAGCCTGCCGTGTAAGAGAGGCGATGAGCCTTGCTCTCTTCACTCATTATTGGATTCCAAGGGTCCACGAAGTTTCCATCCAATTCAACACAAGAAAATCAATGTTAATGTACATATATTGGGAAGCTATGAGATTCTGACGTCAGGATTGTCTACAGTAGAGACACTCTTTAGTCAAGCCTTTGACTATTTTTAATCACGTGCAACCTTTGTTTTCATGATTTAAAAAACACGTCCTTTACCGTATTATGTATACCTCATAAATAAATATGTAAATAGGCTCATAAATTAGATAAATCTGAGTAGAGCCAATTTGAATTACCCTGCAAGTACGAGTAACTATTATATGTATTTACATTGTCCAAATGTGAAGGCTTGTATGAGTGAAGTACAAGTGCGTCAAGGGTATTAAGGTGTCTCTGTTCTTTATTTATTATTATTTGAAGTATGTAGCCATAGCCCGGCCAGAGCCAGAGGTAGTCTCTACTTATTGAAATTGCTCATCCAAACAATTTCAACTTGGATTAATGAATCATTCTAACAACGCATGGAAAGAAAAGACATGGAGAAGATTCTCTTAGAAGACACCGTTTCCACAGAGGACTTGAAAAAGTTTGAGACTCGTTATCATACAGAACAGGCAGCACTTGGAACTCCTAAAATATCCACTCAATTCGATTATTCCTGGTGTCTTGTCAAATCCAAGTACCCTGCAGATATCCGAAGAGGGATTTTTCTTCTAGAACAACTTTACAAGGTATTCCTCTCGCTTTTTTTTAGATGATGAAATATTTATAATTATATGAATATAATTTTCACTAGAATGAGGATGTTAGTGATAAAAAGGATTTGCTCTACTATTTAGCAATTGGAAATGCACGAATCAAAGAGTATAACATAGCTTTAAAGTTTATACGAGGACTCTTGCAAGTCCAGCCCGATAATAGACAGGCAAAGGAATTAGAGTCTGTGGTTAGGAAAAAAATGGAGAGAGACGGCCTCGTTGGTGCAGCTATGGTAGGAGGAACTGTTCTAGCTCTTGGAGGCCTTGTGGGTTTAGGACTTGCTATGGCCAAAAGAAATTAAATATTTATAACCATCTATTCGAGTCATTTTTACTAATTAATGTTTTATTCTAGGTTCTTATTGTTACTAAATAAATGTGTTTGTCTGCTCCTTATTTTTATTTTTTTTAACAAATATTTTTGAAGTACATACATTAATATCAAGATATTATTTGTTTAATGAAATAAATCATGACTGATCTTGACAAAAGAATCTATTTTGAAATCATTTTATAGTGGAGTGAAACAGGGTGATGCGAATGATTTTTTTTAAATTGACAGTGCTAAAGGGGTTGAAAAATAAGAACTAATGAAATTAAGCTAATTGTAATTATAATATAGCTCAAAGTACCTTTAAAGGATGATTTTTTTGGGAATGTTTTTATACTAAAGTATACTGAGGGGACATTCCAGTAATATGGAAACCACTGATATTATTAATAAATCATTATTTTACTTTATAATAAGGTACCATTTCCTAATTTATCCAAACAAGCTGTTTCCTTGTCTTTTTAATTAATTAAAAGTTGTATAATCTATCAGTTAAAAAAATTTAACATAGAATCACTCCTTATATTTTCAAAAAGTTACTACCCGCTACTCAAAAAGATGGAAAAGAGTCTTAAAATATAAATTAAAAGCTTAAAAAATACTATTTGTAATCAGTTTTTCAAACTTTTTATTCTACTGTAACCCGTAACACGAATCATAATTTGCATTGCTACACACGATGTTTAGGTGTAATAGGACAAACTCAATTAATTAGATTTATATTTTCAGCATTGTCAACTACTTTGATTTTTCTTCTTCTTTGTCGTAGTCCAACTCATAGCTTAAAAGCTATACAGATCTTGTCCCTTTATTTTTATATCCCATAATAAACCAAGGTATGTTAACATTCAATATAAATATACATTTGAATTATATATATATATAATGTTGGGAGCAATTGACATGGATAGAGTGTCCTGACGTGTTCTAAATATTTATTGAATCGTTTGGTTTTTATCAAAATAAGGTTCAAATATTCTTTTTTTTAATGATTCAAGTTGCTTTAAAACAGTCAATGAAAAAAGTTATATTATTTCCTATGCATTTTTTTGTCAGCTGTACTTTTAAGATGCATCATTTTTTAAAGTAACTTAAAAATAACTACTATGGTACAGTCCCTGCATAGAGTGTCAGGGACATCATCACTCAATATTTTCAAATAACCTTTGGGACAAAATTTTCTTAAGGACTTTACGCTATACTTGTATGTATTATGATTTATGATCTTCAAACTTTTCGAAAGTACGAGGTTTTGTGATCACAAATTTAACTTATTTAAAGAACAAAACATCAGTACAACTTCTAAGTATTTTTTTTGTCAACTGTCGAATTTTTACTCATTTTGCCTCTTAAAACTGTTGTAATTGGTTTAAATGAAGTGAACTGTTGTTAAGTTGTGTAAAAAATTTCCTAGTATTTAAATGTAGTATCGTTCATATTGAAAATAATTGACTCACTACCAAATAATTTTGGGCCTTTTTTGTTTTGTTTTTGAAGAAAGATTGAGAAGTACAAAGAATGTTGCTATGTGAGGAGGAAGTTGTCACCATAAATAAATCTTGGAAATGTGCTTAAAAATGTTCAGCTTTTTGGCAGTTTTCTAATATAAACAATTAGTAGTTTTCTTGTTCATTAAATCATCAGCATGTTTTTGAAAGGGAGAATCGTCAAAATTTGATGATCATAATAAAGGTATGTTTACCTATTCAGAACAATTTAGAATAGGGTACGAGTGTTGTTTACTTATCTGTTTCTTTACAAAGTCGTAATGTCGCTGAGCCATTCTGGCTATGAATGCTTTGCTTGTAACCTCATGTCCTCTCGGTAATTATTTTTAATTGTTGTATGATGGATTTTTTTATTATTATTACTCGTCAATTACTATGTATGTATTGTAGAATTAAAGTCAATGTTGATGAAAATAAACTCTTACTAAATATAAATATGAAATTGAAAGTTCAATTACATGTGTAATATTTGTTAAAAGTATAGTAATTTCATTGCTACTATTATGTTAACTGTTAATGTTATTTTATATTTCCTAGCAAAAAATAAATAAATTATAATTTAGAATTATTTATATATTATTTATATTTATTATTTTATAAGATGTCTACAAATATATTTATTTTATTTATTATTAACTGTTATTGTATATATTATACAAAACAATTGTTGATTTTAATGAATTTTTAATTAACTTTAAATTTGTAACATTTATAAAATTTGTAGATTTTAAATATTTTTATAGACGTTTAGACCCCAGAACTACTAAATGAATTGAGCTGATTTTTGGTATGTGATTCCATTAATACACTGTATAGGAAATAGGTTACTTTTTTTTCTACGCTTAGACGTCTTGAAGTTTTCTGTAAATTATATTTTTGTTCCAGCTTATGTTATGCTATACATTTAACATTTCAATAAAAACTATAAAGGGGGTTTCCAGTCTTGATGACCAATTACTAAAGTGATTATTAATGATTACATCTTAATTTTTTATGGAAATATTTATGCTGGCATAGGCTATTCATTTTCCATCACTATGAATTTCTTAATGTGCTGCAATGCGTACTGGATACTGTTAGTATTTGATATATGTGTATACACAAAAATTTAGCGTATTAATATTATACATATATAATATTTAAGTATACAAAAAAGAAAATTGACTAAGACAATATTTGCAACAATCATTTTGAGACGCATATAGTATATGTATTTTATAAACCTAAAAAGTAAGCATTTCTACATTGCACCAGTGTTTTTACTTCCTAAAAGGATATAAAGTAAATACTTGAAATTCGATACCCATATAATTTCAAACAATTCACTCGCAAAATATTGGACTCAATTAGATTTTACTTAAGCAAACTGAAGCTTATTATTTGCTGGTGTATAGGTAAATACAGAAAAGGAATGGATTTTGAAGTGAAGTGTTTGATATCAAATAGTGTATTTACCCTATATTAAACTAAGGTATCATTTAAATTTCAAATCACGAAGCCTCAAGTCAGCTTCCCATAGAGTGTGTGCGTTGTTTAGTCTGTACTTGATTTACATAGACTCAGGATTTCTGTGCCATCTTGCGAACGCTTTGTGAGTTTCATCGTACCTTGTTGGCTATGTGGCTAAGATGTTATGAGCGTGAATTACTTAGTCGTTTGCTTACCAAGGTTTAGAATTTCCGCGTCATCTCGCGACTAAGAATATTTTGTTCATTGCTCCATTCTTCTTTAAGAAAATAGGAGGTTTTGTGAAATTTAGAGCAGTAGTTCTTAAACAATGCGGCCTGAAACTTTTGCAGGTACATGTTGTAGCATTTCTATAAAAAAAATATACGGTGATGATGAAAAGCAAGTCTATACTAAGTTACTATTTTATACCATTTTCATTAGTAAAAGATCAGAATTTTGTTGAATAATTGACCCCATGGGTTTGGTTGTTTCATTAATCCACTCTATGATAAAAAAAGTTTGAGAAGCACTTATTTGTTTGTCGTGACCTTGTTGTTTTGAAGCTTCTTGTGCTACTCCTTATAGAGCCAGCACTTTTTTTGTTACATGCGTATTACATATTTTACAGTAATGTATATATCTGATAAATTTTACATAAAAAATCACAAAATGCATAGAAACATTATATATATATATATATACATATATACTTATAATTTATTATCAATCAAATTGAAATTCTAGTACATATCAAACGCTAAAGACATAGAAATCGATAGAAAAAACATACAAACAATATTGAATAATACTAATAGCAGTAGTACTAATTAACCGATTGATGAGCTCCACCGAACACAATCCCTAATGGTCGATTTTATATGATAGTGTAGGTATTTCTTCTTCATCTATGTGGAGCATTTTTCAAGGTGGAAATTTTTTTAAATCAGACTGTTTCAAGGATTTAACGATCAATTCTGCCAAGATTGCCTATATTGTATACAAATATATTATCAAAATATTAAAGCTAAATTTAAAAGAAATTACTAGGAACAATGAAAAAGAATAATGTCCCTTTTTTTGTGGATATTTAGATATGGCCGGTGTCCTGTTTCAGGCTTACCTGCAGTCATTTTTTTGTAAACCTAGTGTACGGAAAGGGCTTGTAGACGACGTTCACAGGAGTGACACAAATATATTTATCGGAAGACGCATTCTTCTTTTCCCGTAAAACCACATTGCCAGCAGGAATAAAATTTGTTATAATGAAACCTTGTTCTGAAAAGGAAAATGTTTTCTTACGAAATTCAACTCCTAGAATAATTCCAAAAGACTCCCTAAAACACTTCTTCACAACTTATTATTGCACTCAAAGTTGATTCGATGAAATGAACTCGAATTATTTCTTACTGATCTGTGGATAGCTCTACTAGATAAGAAATACATTTATTACTGTTGGGGAAAGTGAATCACAAAGGTATTTGCACGACATGTCACAACTATAAAATGCTTCCATATGTTTATGTTAATTTTTTTCTTTTGAAAGTTGAGTAGACAAAAAAGTTCGTTGTGAAGAGTCAACAAAGTGTGCACAACACAAAGTTATTGGCTTCATTTGACAACAAAAAAAATGTTATAGGGATCCACAATCAAAGTGGTTTACGAGTACGGGTCGTGCTGTGAGTCTTAATTACTAACCATATATAAATCTGAAAAGGGGCCTCATTAATAAAAAGGGGCCCAAGATTAAGGACGTTGCTCAGGAGCAAAGGGGGCTATGCCCTTCAACAAAAAAAGTCCATTATAAATATCTCGACTCTAAAAAAAGCATACGTTTTATGTTATTACTTACACAAGTAAATAATAACATTTTCGACATAAAATTATAAACAAGATAGGAAAATATTTTTTACTACCCGCGATACCTAATAGTCAGTGATGGATAAAAAGGGTCCAGCTGACATGCAAAAAAAGGACGGTTATTGGCAACATTTGTCTTTTCAAACTTCTTTTTCTTTCTTTCTAAAACATCAAAATAATAATATGCATTCCGCCCCTTCAAATGTGATCGGCTGAAATTCTGCCTTACTTCAAGGGTACCATGTTTATTTATGACATCATCTCGGGCGTGCGTGTCAGCTGGACCCTTTTTATCCATCACTGCTAATAGTAGACATGGACAAAATGTTGAAATAGAATTGAGTTAAGGGAAGGAAAGAAAAATATCAGTTCGAAGCAATGGAGAATTCCATATCCTTAAGGACACTATCTTGAAGTGGTTCAAGCGTTTCGTTTTTTACTCTCCCTTCAGGGAATTTGTGTTCAATTTCTATCAGCTATTAATAATAGTTATTTATAAAGTATTATTTAATATTGTCAATAGCAATTAGCTGATAGAATAAAACAAAGGTACCAGATTGTAATTGCGGCTGTGCTAATTTACCTCAACATAATGTGCATCCCTACCTTTGAGTAACCTGCTAGACTAAAAAGTTGAGGACGTCCTTAACAATGGTTTTCACATGTCATTAGTCAGATCAGCTTTGAAGATGGGCTAAGGGTAACACTTTTCGTAGTAGCCTCGACGGCAGCCTCCAAGTCGGTTCTTTTTTTAGGATGACTCTATCTACTTATGCGACCTGTCCTAACACTCTACGAAAATAAAATTTGTATCTTATTCATAAGTGGATTTGATTCCAAATCAGGTAGTAACCTCACGAAAGAACATACTTGATGATTTATATACTCCTTAATAGAGATGTATTCAAGTCCAATACGAGTACAAGCTCATTTTTACCTAGTACATCAAAAATGACTCGAGTAAAACATGCTTTGTATAATAAATTTAATAATTATATTGATAAAAAAAATTGGCTGTTCAAAAGAATTAAGAAGTAATAGTAATATTGACTGACAATGTATTGAGGTAATTTGATCGTTCATTTACAGAGATTTAATTGCATGTTACTTTTTACACTACATATCTATCACCTATCTATGTAGATAATATATTAATATAATAATGTTCGAAAAAGAGTGAAGGACTATTTATTTACATTGAATAATAAGTTACGTGTGTATGTGTATAAAAAATTAATAATAATAATAATTTACTCTCAAAACTTGAGTTGACTAATTTGATATATGTGCTCTCAACACGCTATGTATGCAAAGTAAAATAAATAAATTAGAAAATGAAATGAAATGAATTTGGAGAATGTCAAGCATTATACAATAATATAAATTGATAAATATAAAGTTCCTAACTTCATATTAACCTCAACTTACGTACGTAATGTCTTAGAGACAAACAAACATTACTCAAATTGTACAAATTGGTCGATTTGTCTGTATAATTAATTATAATCATAACAGACTCTACTCTAGGTAAATATTCCTAATTTGGTTCCTGACTCGTAGTTGAGGCTTTCCTTTAAGCTAGTCTATGCATAATAAAGAATTGAAATGATTTGTATCAATTTTGAAATATGTGACTTTAATATATGTATGTATGTATGTACATACATCGATTTTTCATCTTTTGTCTCTCTTCATAAGTGAGATGTGTTTAAGTGAGGAGAGAATGGGTTATGTATGTAGGTGCAATAAATAAGTGTTTACATTTTGTCGTGTGTGAAAGAATAATGGGGGTCCGTGTTAATACATACACATACATACATACATATGTATGTGTATTTGTATATAATTTATTCATCCAATTTGTACATTGCAAATTAATGGGTGTATGCTACAAATATGATAATTATACATATTGTATATATATGTAATTATAAACTATAATAGCTACGTCAATTCAATTTGTAGTAAAGATCTACGTGTTTATTGGGGGTATTCATGTATGTAGATTAATAGGATTTTTTTTTTTTTTTTTTACCAAATCAGAGTTACTAAATGTTTGTACTTAATCAATATAATATTGATTTGGTGGGGGAGGGGGGGGGGGGAATTGCGGAAAAATATGTTGATATATGCATACATAGAAACATAATATATGTATTGCAGTAGATTTCATAGCAATTGAAGGAACTAATGCTTATCATTATGTCTTGAAATTCGAATGCAGTTAAGTTATATACATATATATATATATATATATATATATATGTACACATTTTATATACATACATGGAGACATACATTGACAAGTTATTTGGAATTTCCACCAGTTAGAATTTTTAATTAAATCGATAATTAAAATTGTCCACAGGGTTAAATATTTAAACATTTTTCGGCACTAATATTATTTATTATATACATACATACGTAGTATATGGAAAATTTCTTTTATTATTGCACTTAATATGTACATAATATTTAGAGCCAATTCCTGACCTCTGCCTTGTATGAAATAGAAAAAGAGTTTAATCATGATGTCATAGGATAAATATATACGAATCATTAATAATAATAATTAATTATTTAATAAAAGACATTCAAACGTGGATCTCCATATCATTGCTTATTAATGTGGAAAATTTGTTAAAGTTATTACACTGGAATATCACATAACTACTGCATAGTTAGTTTCACTTACACGAAATGCGTTCAAAATATATAAATGTCTGTATTTATAATATTTCAACTCAAAATGTGTCCTTAAGTCACAGGATGAAAACAAAAAAACTCAAGTAGAGCTTACGACTTGAGACTCGAGTCAAGCGAATCTGATAAGGAGAATCAAGTTAAGTAAACATAAGTCACTACCTATTCATGACTTGGGTCATTTTAATCAAGACTTTTGTCTCTATTTTGTTCCTGGAACACATTGTTATCGATCCGATTTCTATTATTATTATTTTTTTTAGAAAATAATTTATAAACCTTGAGTTTTTTTTGGGTTTTTTTTTCGAGTATCTGGCGTCGATCAGAATGCTAGACATTGTTTTGATTTTTGGAACGCAAGAAGATTATCTTAACAGGAGAAGAATTACATGGAGAATGTATAATGATGTTAGTTTATACTGCATGACACTCATTTAAAATATGTTTATTGATTTCAAAAGGGGCTGTGGGTAAATCCATATATATTACTGCCTCTAGACTATGTAGAGATTGACACAATTTGCTCTTCTTTCCAATTTTCAGTTATTTTTTGAGAAGACTTTTTGTTGAGTTCTAGTCCACTTGAAAGTTTAGAACTACCATTAATTAACTCTATGGAACTGTTTGAGGCATACTAAAGGCGATTATGAAAGAGAGATTTCACCTTTTTATCATAGAGTGTATGTATGTTTTCTACATATTTTTTTTCTTAAATATGTCTGTATATTACAAGGAAGGGGAAATTTTTTTTCGTCTCTTCTCGTCAAAGCATGGGGAAAGAGATATGTATGTACAACTTGGGTCTGGTTTACATATCATTGCTTCAAAATGAACTTAGATTGATTGAACTCTGACACCAGAGGGGTATCTTGGAAGTATGTATGTATGTATTAGAGAGTAAAAACCTTTATGTACAAAAGATCATCATCATCATGTCTGTGGTTAGATTGTTCTAAAACCCGTATTTTTTTTATTTTTTATTTTTTTGAAAGTATATATTGTAAAAAACTTTCTCTATTTCAATAAATATACGTACTACATACTATTTGTACTCGTATGTACATGAGAGTGGTTATCACGACTTTGAACAATGGCTATGTATATCTACATATGTACATATATTAATATACATATTCAAAGATTGAATAAAAAATTTTGTAAAAGATTTTTCTGGAGGAGGATTATGCTCTGATTGATATGAGATGGATTAGAAATATTTATCTCATATACGTAATATGCAATTGATACTAATAACATTTTGTTGTTATTGATAATAAATGGTCATATACGTATACATATATTAAATTAAAATGAGGATAAATACTTGTATTTCGAAGAACATATAAAAAATAATATGAATTTAGTTTTTGGGGGATTCCGATAAGAATAAATGTTTTTGTTTTTAGTTGGCACTGCTGTCACTGACATTTGAGCCAAATTACACGTCTAAGTGTTCATTAGATTTTTGAGATTCGTGTTCTTATGTCAACAACTGAAATCGAATTTTTCCTTTTTTAAAATGTCTAAAGGATGATGACCAACATGCAATTCAGAGAAATTTAGTTTAATTGAATATTTCAGATTGTATGCTCTTGAAATTTTGAGAGTCTGTGGTTTATTTCTCGAGATATGTACATAGCCTATTACTCAAGAAAACCGACCATTTGATTTTCAATTTTAATAGCAGTTCTAAAACGCAGCAGTTATTGTTCTGTAATTATTGAAAATTGGAAAAAAACGTTGGCACATGTGCATTGCATCGGGAGGAGGGGCTCAAATGAATTTTGATGATTCTTTCCCACAGTAGTACACCCATGTTACTTAAATAGAATCTAATTGGTACTTTGCTGTTGTTTTAGAAGTAAATACTAGGAATAATCGATATTGTACATACATGCTCCTATGATTATTGGCTGTTTATGTTGAATCGTTGTGGATTAGTATACATATATGTATATTTTTAATCAACGAGATATTGTAAATAACTTAAACATACATTGTCTGCTAGTTTTATGCTGATTAAATGAGGAATAAGTATTTTTGTCTAAACATATGATTTTAATAAACAGGAATGTAAATAAATATTCTACATTTTTTAGAGAATCGTTTGACTCTAAAATAATAGAGCCAAGGAGAAATGTGATCGCTGTAGAGCACTACTAGGTACTACTTACATTTTCTATACATGCATAGGTACATAAGTATTATTTACTTATAATGTAAATCTTTAATAGGAGGAAGAGTAAAAGGAAGGTGGGATGTCCTTTGACACTAGGAGGGGTTAAGAGGACAAATATACATATACAAAACGAATGCTTTCTAATTTGGCTCATCCTATTTTACTACATGACTTACTACTATGCGATACGAAGTGTAGCGCATAGTGTTGTATATACTATGAGGAACAGCTAGTAGCTGGGATCCAAGTGTTGTTGCTTTTTTTTTAGTTTGTATAAACTATATAGAGAGCACGGCTTGAAAAATAAATAAAATAAAGGCAATAGATAGCTTGAGACTAACTGACTGACTGATTGATTGATTGATACTTGTTATTTTTCTCTTGTGCATTTGCCTGTGTGTGTCTCTGTCTTTCTTTATTTCTTCCTATCTATCTCAAATAGTGTGACTATGATAACAATTATCTTGTATCTCAATTGTAAGATTTGGTAAAAAAGACCAAACGTGGATTTCCAGGATGCCTGGATCCAAAAGAACTTGTTGTATTGATGACTATGATTGCATTGGATTTGACTTGGATCATACGCTTTGTCGATATAATATTGGACCCATGATACGGTTAGAATATGATCTTCTGGCTGAGTTTTTAGTGACGAAGAAAGGTATGTTTAAGGAGGGGGAATAGAGAAAATAAATAAATAAATTTGGATTCGGTGTTTTTTAATTAAGAGAAATTTTAATTTGTAAATTTCACGGACCATAAAATTGAATAATATTTTAAAAGGTTTTTTTTTTTTTCAATAATTAACTGAATAATAATAATTATTATTCTAATTATAATTTTGGCTTATACATGTTATATATTACTATTAACAAATTAATGTTAAATATCAATATTATTCAGGGATTTTGCAGTGCGTACAATCTGCAATAAGCTATTAAATTGCATTATTTGTATTTCTTAAACATGAATTTTTTTCTTCTTCAATGCATGTCATGCATATTTGTACTCCTATCTACATATGTACAAACGTAGGTATGCGTAAGGTAAAATCATTATTATTATGATTATTATGGATGAGAGTAGAAAAGAGCATAATTTATCAACTTAACAAAAATGCAATTTTGAATTTTGAAAATAATTGCATGTACAAGGATATTAAAAGCATGATTTTGAGTGTGTTTTGTACACTTTGTCTACATATGTATGCATATACATACAAATACATAGAAACTCAAGTCATTTCAAGAGAAAAAAAACCTAACCTCTAGAAATGACTTAAAGGAAAAAGTAATTTATAATATTTATGTAACGGATAAAGTTATTAGTGTTGAGTTGCTTTATAGGAATGTCAAACCTTTTTCAAGAGAAATAGGACAATCTTTTTTTTGAAATATTGAAGTAACCTTGAATGCTTTAAAGACATAATCATCATTAAAGATACACATCGACTAGTTATCTTTGTACAGCGTTTTACAATAATTGTCAATTTTTGACAAAGAAACAATTTAAATGAACAATGTTGCATTAAAAAAAAATGTTGACTCGTCAACCAAGTGTGTGCATACATTGGTTTATTTTGTATCCTTTCTTTCATAATATGCGTATATGCGTATATAATCATGCATCACAAAAAAAAACATTTAAATATTTAATGATCACCTACAGATCTTTAGAATTGAACATTAATTAATTAATTACAATTATAATTCAATTGCTCAGAATTGTCTTAATTGTTATTCCATTTTTCCTGAGCCTCGTAAAATGTACAACTAAGCTATTAATATTGAGAGAAGATATTGTTCATTTTTGCGTCCGGATTTTTGCAATAGATAATGAAATAGTGTACGTAACCAGAAAGAGTTCATATAACACAAATATGAAATGTGACTTATATTTTGGGGGAAATGATAAGATTCTAATATTTTAGTATTCAAATGTTTAGAGATTTTTTATTGCTTGAACAGGGGCTAGAAAGTAAAAGAACAAATATATATATATATATATTGAAGTCTTATAATTGCTATTTAGAGTTCAAACAGATCTTATCTCAAAGAACTAAAGAATGTTTTCCCCTTTTTGTGTTTTTAAGGTTTGAGGAGGTTTCACAGAATAGCTAATAGGTTTTTCTTTTAGGTTATGATCCAGCTATTAGAAGAAGGACATTTAATCATGATAGAGACTTCATTTGTAAAGGATTAACACTTGATTGTGAAAGAGGAAATCTCTTACGCCTTGGTCAAGACGGCTTTATTTTGGCAGCTTGTCATGGAATGAAGAAACTTTCTGACACGGATATTGAGAAAATATACGGACGGTGTCGTCGGAAACATGTTGGAAGAGATTACACATCACATTTGGTGGAGGTACAATCTATTTCATTATTTATGTGTATATATTTAAGATGTAATTAAAACTTTTAATATCAGTTTGGACCACAAAATATGTGTGAATTTAGTCCGATGCTTCACAACTTCATGGATTATTTTGATATCGCAGCACCTCTTCTATGCGCAAGGATTGTTGAAATCATTGATCTCATAAATAATGGGGGAAAGCCCATGGAAGAATATAACTTTTGGCCTGATGTTCAAGAGGGCCTCCGAGATATGTTTACAAGAACGCAATTTGCAGCCGATCGAGGGGGTTATTTCCCAGAAGTCAAAGCAAATCCTGAAAAATACATCCTTAAAAGGCGGCCTGAGTTTCGGGACTGGTTAAAAATGTTACGACAAAATGGAAAGTTTCTTTATGTCATCACTGGGAGTCATTATGATTTTGCAAGCCATGTTGCAAGTTACGCCCTAGGAGAAGACTGGAAAGAGCTTTTTGACATCGTCATATTTTTTGCGAGAAAGCCTTCTTTTTTTGTAGAAACTCGTCCATTCTGGCGTCTGGACGGAGCAAAAGAAATAGAATCCTTTCGAGGTTGGGAGGATCTTGAAACGGGGGAATATTATTCGCAAGGAAATTGGCGAGCTTTAAATGAATTTTTCGAATATTGTACGGAGTGGGAACCTTCGACCTCTCTTTATTTTGGTGACAACGTTCTTCAAGATATCCTGGCTCCTAAAAAGTTTACCACAACTGTGGATTGTATAGCCGTATCAGAAGAATTAGAAGCTGAGGGCATGGTGAGTTGTTCATCACTGATTCACCCTCATTCAGAAGATATATGCTCACCCATTTGGGGTAGTTATTTCTACTATCCTGATTCCAGGCTGAAAAAGAACCAGTTTGTAACTGAAGCAGCCACAAATTTCTTTAAAAAGTCTTCAGCACACAACGAATACAGTAGTGGAAGAAAGAGTGCTGCAGCTGAGGAAGTCAAAAGAGCCATCACTCTTCGGCGAGTTTCTTCTCTCAAGAATCCAGCAGACATATCAGATGCAGCCATGGGTCTAGGTTCCTCTCCTCATTCTGAGCCAGTCTCAAGAGGAGTTTCTCCGGAGCCAAAGGAAGAGAAAAAAGTCCCTAAATCCGTTCCAAAAGGAACAGCACGCATCAACACACTTTGGGGAACTTTTATAAGAGATTATGCTAAAATGTGCATTCCAGATATTGATGTACTCATTGACTATCCAATTGACTTTAGATTTCCTGCATTTGGTAGAGACAAGAAAGGAAATTTATACTCTGGATTTTTTCCAAATAATCCATCTTCACTCCATTCATCTATTCCAGACTCATGAAATCGGGTTTTTTCTGTTTTAATTGTAAAACTGAAGTAGTATACCTGCTACATAATACATACATACATACATTCAAATCAGTTATTGTAAATGAGTTTATTTTGTGATAAATGTGATTTGTCATCTTCTCAATAAAATGTGAATAAAATTATAATCCATTTTTGTATGTAATATGCTACCCTTCACTCCAGTTCATGATGGCATTGCATGAAATGGAGATCAAAATGTTAATGGTATATCAAAAGAAAATCCATTCTAACATTTGCAATAAACATCTATATATTTCAAAGGTGTACTTGTTATAATTACTGACTGTATTCATTTTTTGCATGTAATATTTTGATTAAATGAAGGAATGGTGTAAACTTTGGAATGATATCTTAAGAAGAGGATGGTACGTAGGTAGGTACGGAGTAAACAGGAATGCTTTCTTCTTGATATACGGGCTCCTTATACGTGGGCTCTTGGACATGATTGTATTCGTAGTAATGCTCTCCATATCCCGCATTCTCATTTCCCCATCGAACCTAGAATATAAATCAAATCATTTTACAAATAAATTTCCCTCAGTAATAAAAGGGCTTTTACTCTTGTTCTGAATTTGTGATTCTTGCTTTGTTCATAGCGAGAGATGTAATCCTTGGCATTGCCTCTATTCCATCCAAATTCGTATTCATTGGGAGCAGGAACGTTTACGTATTGAAAGAAGCCATCAGGTTGCTTGGAGTAGGAGACGGGGCTATCCCTGTTTTGTGGGAAGGAAGACACACATCCGATGAATAGGAGAACCTAATGCAAATGGTATGAAATTCACTTTTAACTCAACAAAAAAAAAAAAGAGTAAATCCCACCGAAACAATTCCAAGGGTCTTCATTTTACTACAATGATCAAGAACAAACTAAGTTGTTAGATCTAGTAATCACTGGGGTTTTTATAGATACTCCTTCGGGGAGAAACACATGTCCTCTTGCCCTGAGCAAATGGAAACAGAGGGACCGCGAATGTGGTTTTGTTGAAGATATAGAAATGAAATTATGAAATCCATATTAAATCATTAAATTTCTACTTATTTTATAGTGAAAGGAATTCCTTATAAAGTATGTTCAACGTGTGTTTGGTACAACATAACCTTAATAATTAATTATGTAATGCATGTAATTTTTGTGTATGAATATTGAATTCATACACAGTATATATTTGTACATTCGTTTTATATCAATTTCAATAACAATCATGAATTTACTAACTTAATTTCTTATAATTTCGTTATAACTTATAATATATTTAATACTTCTATGCGATGTAAGTAGTTTTTTTGATTTAAAACAAAAATAGAGCTTTAACTTGAAACAGGATAGGGTGAGGATTTGTAAATGGGTTGGGGTGGTGAGTAAGTTGGAGCAGCCTTGTATGATGTATCAATATATCCAGAGGATTGATCATTTCCATATTTGGGAGCATGGTTATAGTCGTAGAAGTGTTCTCCATATCCACCATACTTATCTCCCCATTTGACCTACGGAAATGAATTTAATCATTGGAATGAAAGAACATTGGGCATGAAGGAAAATTTCAGATATATGTATATTTGTTAGTCAAATGACTCATTTCGGCAGTTTGAGACTCATACATGGATAATATGTAAGACGGTCCAAGTTCAAGACAATAAAATAAAATAAATAAATCAAGATGGAAAGTTGATTCCTTCGAAAAACTTTCAATTTCTTATTATTGCAGATGTTATAGATTCATTCTCTCAATGTATGTACATTGTACATTATATAGGTCTTTAAAAATATTTAGAATACATTTTAATTGCTGAAAATAACGAAGGTTCTATTTTTTTTTTTTTTATTTTTTTTTTTTTGCAATTAGTAATTATTTGAAACGTTCACGATGCGTCATTTGTGTAGGAATTTCAAGTCTTTAAAAACTATGTACTCTATTTTGCGAAACATTTTCATGAAACTAAAAACTGCTTACCTTGGCCTTAAAGCTATGATGATTCTGACTCAAGTACTCCTCTCTGAAATGATTTGGATCATCTCCTCTTCTGTATCCCCATTCAAAAACCTTTTGTTTAGGTACATTTATATACTGAAAGTAATTATCTTTCTCGTAGCCTCCTTCACCTGGACGAGGAATAGGAAGGACTCCTTGTGGAAATGCATTAGTGGCAGTGATTGCAATGGTTGCGATTATGAGTGCTGTTAGAAGGTAGAGTTTCTAAACAAAGGAAAATAGGAACTACATATAATTGGTTGAAAATAATTAAATGGAGTCTATATCTACCATGGTGTCTTGAATTATAATGATGGAAAAACGTTGGGGAGATCCCTTTTAAATACTAGTTCAATTTGACTTGACTTTTTTCAGATAGCATCATCCTCCATTTTCAGTAGCGTGACTTTGGCGCGCTTATTACTCCCTTTATTAAGAAATTCGACCTTTAAGTTTATTATTATTACTTTTTTCGTAACTCTGGATATTATTGGAGAAGGAAGGAGAAAAGGGTTTACCTATATATATATATAGATAGATAACATATAAGAAAAAAGAAAACTTACGTAATAATTACTTGATAACGTGATAATTTAAGGATATGATGAGATCTTGTTCGTGATTCCACTCTATATAATATACCTATGTACTTTCAAAGGTATATGTATATATACATATATATATATATATATATATATATATATATATATATATATATATATATATATATATATATATATATACATGTAGCATCCTCTTTCTTTTTTTGGATCTTAATGAGTTTTCTACATACACCTTCTGGAAATTATATATCCATATTTTTACAGCACCCCTATAATTACCATAAGAATATAAATACCAAAGGAGTAGATCCCTTATTTTTAAGTTAAAATATTATTCCCATGGATTTCTTTTTTTTAAATATACCTACTTCACAAATTATTTCAAATATTATTAATTTGACGAGATAGTTGAATCTTCTGGGAATAACTTATACCTGCATTCAGAATATTACTTTGGATTACGTCGATTTTTAAAAGTAAGAAGAAATATATGAAGTCAATACCTAGAAGAAAAAACATCTTTATATTTAATATCTGAAAATTCATTTTTAATTTATCCCCCCCCCCCCCCGATAATTGAGTGTATATATAATATATATATAATTATTCGTACATAACAAACCAAAGAGATAAAAAGGTATTGATCCTTTACTTTTTTCCACCCTGACAGAAATCTCTATCACCACCCATAAACTGATATTATCATTATATGATGGCTATAGGACTGCTGCAATCGATTTATAAGTGGGAGCCGTGTTATAAAAAGGACATCACATATAAATGACAGATTGAATCACGCAACTTTTTACTGGATTATAAAAAGCACCATTTACTTTCCCTTTCATTTGTGTGGTACAATCAACTTTAACTATTTACCATTTGTATACCTAACTGTACAGGAAGCCTGAAATAGCTATTGTTGTATAATTAGTGGGAAGCAAAATGCCTCCAAAATATTTTCAAAAAGGTGCCTTCAATTGTATTTTGTTTTTATTTTTTCCAAAATAGACCAAAAAATAACACAAAATCAAAGAACTATATATAACTATAACTATATATATATAAAATGGAAGTTTATTCACAGAAAATAATTTTTCCACTATGTAAGTGATTGGATCAACAAATTGTGTAAATAAGGTCTCCTGATTCTACAATCTTGTTAAAAATTATTATAAGTACATATATTGTAACAATTGAATAAAATTCCAAAAGAAGGAGTTAATATATACCATGTGCATATACCTAACCTTTGTTTTGATTAATTACATTTTTAAAACAACCGCACCCTTGCAAAAAAAAAAGTTTCTAAACTGATTATATGCAAAAATAATAATAATAATAATATAACACCATAAACCAAAAAAAAATATGAAGTAATCTTTTATTGGATTGAGCTTCACAATCCTATAAAGATGTTATATGTACTTGGTAGTTCTTTCATTTATTGGTTAACAAACCTTTAGTATTTATGTATCAGCTGTCGATCTTATTAAAAGTTGATCTACTGAAATATTTATGCGAATTATTGTTGTTCAGTACCCTGGTACTACAGTGGTACCGGTGTACTGATGCATTTAAAACGGTATTATACTAAATTGGTACTGAAATCGGTACATGTAGCACCAATATACGTCATAAAAATATTTGACTTGTTAATGACGTCACAAAAAATATTTTAAAAATGATCTGTCACAAAATAATCAAATTTCTGAACTACAAAAGTCCTACAAACTCCTTTGTTAGTGCTTGTACCATTTACATTTTATACTATTAGTCCAAAAAGTATTGAAATAACGACACAAATTTTGATCTCGGAATTGGAAGAAAACATCGTGACAGGACTAATCCTTACTATTAAATGGAGTAAAATGACGTCATTGTCTAACTACTAGTTAATTTTGGACATTTATATATTTCTTTTTCAGAGAAAGGTTGAGAGATTAAGTATAGAACGTTTTTAGTTTTATTTGAGGTATGTTGGGGTATTCGAGTTGAAAATGGCATTAATTTATTTACTTTTGTTATTTATAAGTCAATGTTTAAAATCATACTTTTGATTAATTCTGATGGGAATAAAAATACATAAGACTTTATTTTTTGGACCCAAAGCAAAAGTAGTTTCAAAATCAATATATCCATTACCTAACCTGTCAATATTATTAATAAGTCAAGATAATTACGGACGATACAATTACGTAGCATTGATTTTGACTTTTTAATAGATTCAGAGTTCATTTATTTGTATACATGATATATTCATTAGTGATATTTTATTTATATTTAAGTTACATATACATAGGTAAAAATATATGTATGTAGCCTAATACATCTAAGTACAGTCCTTCAAAAGTTCATCATTTGACGACAATGTCAATTTGTGGTAAAAATATCAACATATAATGATATAATTTATAATCAAGGATAATAATGATTGATTTAAAATACATAATTATCCAGAGGAATACATTTTAGTAACATCAATATCCATTGAATGAATAACTAATTAATTATCTACACATAATAAAGTTGATTTCAAATTTAACTTCGTGTAGATAATATGTACTTACTTACAAGAATAGATGTTAAAAGTTCATATTAGTTAATCATGCATGAAAGGTTTAGCATAATTCTGATATAAGTTGGAATGGATTACACTAAAATTGAGTGATTCCTTACAATGCAATTTTTACGGAATATGTTTCTTCATGGTATGTTTGTATATTGACATTCAAGAGAAATGTTGTTGCTTTCTTCAATTTCCCAATCTATTTATATTTTAACACTAAAAGGTTTTGATTATAATGATCTTTAGCAAAGTTGATTTTTAAAGTCTTATTACAAGTTATTCAGTACCAGAGGGATTTTGGAAAATTCTGGCTTAAATTATGAAATATAAATTAAAAATTGTACAAAAGGAGCTACACTCTTAAATGTTATTCATATTGTTTGAGAGGTTTTATGATCAAAATTATGATTAACTTATTAAGAATCATAACTCAAATTTATTTTGGGTGTCAATTACAAGTAAATTTCAAATAACTATGTATTTAGTATAGAATTATACATATTAAGAATATAACTATTAATGTGTAAGCAAAAAATATCATTGAAGTTAGCAATGATTTAGCTTCCATATTTAACCATAGGTATTGAAAAAAATTTGTTGACGAAAAACGTATACAAATCCTTAACAGAACTCTCAATAAGGTTATACTTTATTTAGGTAATTGTATTTTTCTTGTAAACTTTTCCTCTTTTTCTGGTCCAATTTATGCACTAAGCATATGTTACTCATAATTAAAGACTAGTTTGAAAGTTATTAAGAGAAAACAAAACAAAATTATGAAACATAAAAGTAACTTAGATTTATTATATGTTTCACCATATGGAGCTTAACTCCCAAAATCGTTATGTCTGGTTAGCAGAGTCTTTTATTTGAGTATCAAAATAAAAAATATGATTACATTTATAATCGAATTTAATTAACTGTCATGACGGGTATGACAGTTTTTGAGGAACATATGTTGGAAGCTTTAAGACATAGGAATTTGTTATTTGATACTTTTACTGTTATCAATAAGGCAAGTTTATGGATTTAAAAGTAAAAAATTAAGAGTGCCATAATTATAGTATATGTAATTATTTTATATTATAAAATTGAAGAAAATAAAAAAATCATTCGAAAATCCATTTTAACCCTGTAATTGTACATTCATTTAGTAATTAAGCAATTCTCAAAGTACATACATATAGTTGACTTTTAAAGTATCAGGGGGATTTTGGAAGTATAATTTTTAATTTGTATGTATAATGGTTACAACCGAGTGAATAAAAAAAAATCTTTATATTAATATCCATTAAATTATAATATCTAATCATAGCCAGTGCATCACAAAAGATGGAGTGATCCGTAAAGGTATTGGAAGCAAAATTTTAGAACTTAAGCTAATAATGAGTCATTAATGATTATAATTTGTTGAGATTGAGTGATAAAAAATTGACACGAATTAAACAAATATTGAACTGACTCGGGGGCTATTGTAATTCAAAAATCGACTCACTATCGAGTCGATAATTTCTAGAGTAACTAATACAAAAAAAGAAATTAATTTTTAATTTTTGAATTATCTTAATTAAAAAATCAAAATTGGAAAAAATCATTTTTTAGAATGAACACAGATGCTCAAAATGTTTGAGTAGCACTTATTTACCGTAAATAATAATAAATTTAGAGGTTTTTTTTAGAAAAAAACCCTTTAACTAATTTATCAGTAAGATTAGGTTTGCATTCAAATTTATTTTGTCAATAGTATTTTTTACATCATCAAAAGCAATGATTTTTTCATTTTAATTGGAAATAAAATGTCATCCACACACGATAGAAATGAAATAATAATAGTAATTGCAAAACAAGTTGTGCAAACAAATCCTCTTTTTTTTTATGCTTCAAATACGCTTATGAAAAACCATACACATAATGTATGTGCTTTAAAAAAAAAAACTAAGAGTTCGATTAAGTAATGATTTTATTATTATTATGTTTGAATCCATGATACACATAGATGTAATTTATTTTCCAAAATCATGATTCAACTGTACAATTATTTCGAGATAAAACTCGTTGTAAATATAAAAAGCTAAAATTTCTTTTAGGAAATAGAAGCTTTAGCTAAAAGAATTTTTTAAAAAAACGATCACTAACCATTCGATGAACAGATTAAATACAATATTCCTCTCAGAAGCTTGATTTAATGTACTGGAAAATACGTTTCATACAACAATTATAGTTCAAGCACAGTGACTTGACTGGAGTGGACGGTTAGCTCAGATTCACTCCTTTTATTCTTTGTTTATCATAGACCTTACCATTTTTTATTGATCCTCTTCTTTATATTAAGCATAGCCTAATTTATTTAAGGGTTAATTTAAAATATTCTTACAATTAAGGATTATCTAATATTATATCGTCATTCCATTTACTGGTAGTCTCTAGCCGTTGTAGAAACTTTATATTGATATTTTTAAATTAGCTTGTGTTTTTGGTTTGGCTTAGTTTATGAATGATCCTGTTATGTGTCTTGCCTAAATAGCTACGTCGATTGAGTTCAATTAATTACCGTATCTTTCCTTATAAAAATTGTTGGTTCCAGTCTTTGAGCATGTCTTTCTTCATTCTATTGGCCTTAACTCACTCATAGACTACCATTGGTTCCATGTGGAACCATTTTCGTGAGGGTCTTATTTCCCCATTGTGTCCATGCGGACCGGTTTGTTTACATGTTTTGAATTCCCAATGGTCCCATGTGGCCCATCTGATTTCGATGATCGATAGCTTTAAATCTAGGAACGTGATTGGCTCATAGGACAGAGCATTTTGTAGCCCATTGTGTTAGCTTCACAATGATTTCTTTTGTTATGGGAGTTGCCAGTGACAATTTTTGACAAATTTTTGTTGCGGGGATACAAAGCACAGAAGTGTCAGAAACGTGCGGTAGTCTATGAGTTAATACTTATTGGATAGTTCACTTGAAGACTCTCAGACCAACATATATTTATCCTCATATCCTTTCTTATGTTTGCTCGAGAGAATATAATTTATCTTACCACATATGGTGTGGAGAGTGTAAGGCAGCTATTAAACTCCATACTACTTACTATAAAACACTCTTATCGTCGAGATAGAAGCACAAAAGGTTCGGAAGGAATGGATCTACCTAAAAGTAAAAATTGCCCTTCTCAAGAATAATAAACGCCAAAATATAAAACGAGATCAGGAACTAACCCTTAAGCTTCTTAATTAAACGAAATTGAGTACTAAGACATCGTTATATATTTCACCAATATATGTCACTTCTTTGGTAACTTTGAATTGAATAATTCCTAATATTATATCGGTACATCTTATTTATGTATATAGTGACAATATACAAGAGAATTAATACTAAATATTAGCGTCGTTTTCTTGCAACTTCATGATCCTTAAAGTACCTCTTTGATGTATAAATTTTTATTTTGGTGTCTTATACATTATATACGTATGGTTTTGGAAAAAGTTTCACAATGGTGGTGTCGCTGTGTTTATGGATCATCCATCAAAAATAATCAAATGTTGCGAAAGGTTTTGAAGTAAGAAGAATGTTTTAACTATAAAACTATGGGAATCATAGTCGTACGCTTTCTTAAAATCTATTGTCTTTAATACTACGTTGCTATTAAAAACCGTCCCAACTTCCAGTGAGTCCACAATTTTTTAAGTTCTAAAATGTTTTCCTTGTTTTCTTGACTTCTTTTCGTACGAAGTTTTATGTACTCCAATGTTGAAAATGCCATGGAAGAAATAAGGATTAATAGAGTAAGCGACATACAAATTCTGGGTGTCAAAATGACCATAACTAAAAACAGCATGACGGACAATCTCGGAGGAATTGAAGAAAAAATTCTGCACAATACATGCATATGATTGGAAGAAATCTTCCTGCACGAATAAAAATTTGGAACTCCCTGGTTATACACCTCTTCAGAGGTGAAAGTTGCGTAAATAAAATAGAAGAGTTGCGTAAAAAGTATTTAATGCCAGTTGATCATATGAATATAACATGGAGACGAATCATTTGCCCAAAAAAAAATATGGGGGATTAGATATACTTTCCATTAAAATAGTCGGGAAAACATGGTTCAGAAGATTAAATAATGGGAATACTTCTTGGAATAAAATAATAGGGAGTGTTTTAGAAATAAAAGGTGATTTATATTGGGAAAGGGTTTTTTGGAAATGGACCTAATGAAGTGATCAAAGTCTTAAGAACAGTAAATATGTTCTGCAAAGAAGTCTCAGATATAAGTCTTCACTTATGTGAAAATATTTTTCCACAAATGTTATGAGTGGAGCCCATCATAAATAATAAATATTTTACGTTCATTTCGTGCATGCGCAATAAAAAAAGGATATCCTTTTTTGGAAAAATTTTTAACTTTGAAGAATTTTACAGAAAGGCTGGAGAAATAAAGAATTTTAAAGAATATATCAATAAAGCATAGAATAATTGGGCCCAAAGATACCTATTTACATTTGACAAAAAACATGTCCAACAAGTCTATCGGTTGTGTCAAGTCGAAGAAAGTACAAAAGAACACTGCCTTAGACAAATAAACCGAAAGAGGGAGAACTTCCAAGAATCTGCGACAGCTACCAATATTCTCAAAGCCATTGAAAACAACCGGTTCGATTTCCCAACTTACTGGTTCAGATATAGAGTAGTGACGAAAGCTCTGATAATTGGAAGCATTCATGGAAGGAATAGTGAGGACAGAATTTGTTTCTTGATTGTATAGTCACAAAAAGTTATCGAGATTTGATACTGCAGTTAGTATGGTATCTTTGGTATACTAACTCCATTATCAAATCTCTATAACCACTTTGCTTTTATTTATGTGGGTCCCTATCAAGATAAAATAAATTTATATATTTCAAAAGTTTTTAATATGATATATAAGTTTAGGAGCACTAGAACCCCCCCCCCCCCCCCAAGCAAATATGTCAAAACATGTAGGAGATGTTTGTAATTTGTATAAATTGATATGACAGATGCTCTATATGAAATAATTTATTGAATTGGTGGTTTTTTTTTTTGTTTTTTTTTTGGCCTATTTGAATAGTTTTGTTTTCTTTGCGTTTTATGGTAATTGTATTTGTTTTTCGATTTCTTTCATCTTTTTTTTAAACAATTTTAACAAGAAATGGAAGAATTTTTTGTGTGAAATGATGAAGAAGTTGGAATAAATGTGTTGTACTGAAGTACAAAAAAAAATATTACCATGTTTTTCCTTATTTGGTTAAATGAGTTCTTCAAAGTCTCAACAAGCTCCACCATCCCAATATTCTGATAATTTAGTATAAGGTAATATGAGAACAACTTAGTTCATGAGCAAATTCAATCAGTCTGAGAAAAACTCGTAGTTTGGAAAATTTTAAAATAAATATTTGTTTGAAAAACCTTTTTATTGAGCATTTCTGGATCATATATGTACTTTGATTGAAATATCTTGATATGCTATTATTTGGGATTTGAGGGAATTATGTCATGTTAGGAGGGAACTTGTAAACAAATTTTTACTTCAAGCATAGAGCTAGATGATATAATCATTTATAAGCATCGATTTTGTAGCCCTGAAATTGGAAACCTATAGGCTGTTGGGACTTTTATTTTGGTGGTATTTACGTACCTTTTTCAAAAGTTTTATCCAACACCCAGGGTGTGCTCAGTGCTAATTAAAATGTACAAAATCTTGTACAATTTGTATTCATTACATCACGCAATTTAAATCGAGCGTATAACCACTCAATGATGTCTTTCAAAATGAAATCATACTAATTTTCACTTATTATTGACTTCCCAGTATCAATCATCAGTATCACTAATAAACAAGAATAGTTATGTTTTTATATCCTCGTATTTTTAATTTATTGGTCTATAAAATCTGGACAATTTTGTTATATAGTCTAAACTTTTTTTTCAAAAACTATAACTTGAATAACCTTAAAATTTAATCATAATTATAAATAAGACAATTATGCACTTAATTTTGGGGTAGAAATAAAAGATGGCAGATGCCCTCCCAAAATTCGAGATAAATTCAAAACAAGATTTATCTACAATTTAAGTAGATTTATTTTATCTTATTTGTAGAATAGTACTTTTAGGGCAGTATGGAGAGTTTATGGTCTTTTAAATTAAACAAATTACAGTTGTTTAGTCCTACTACTTTAAACATAAATCACTCTTAGAGTCCAATATAATATTATAGTAAGAAAGGTTCGGAAAAAATTAACTTACTTCGTAATTAATCCCCTTGACTAAAGTAAGAATTGCCCCTTAAAGAGTAACAAGACCCGAAAAATACAACAAATATCAGGACCTAACCTTTTAGTTTCGAAATTAAGGTGAAAGTGTAGTGGATAACTTTAAATTTTATTTCACAAGTATGTGTGCGTATCATCTATTGATAGAAATTGATACTGACTAGTACTGACATAATTTACAAGAAGGTTTGCTTCTCTTATACAGAAGTTTAAAATATTACACTCATATTTTAAATACACATCTATCATTATTACCCCCTTAAAGTGCTTCTTGCATGGTTCCCATTTGTGTCCTGCGTCACACTTATGCAATTATTGTGCCTTTTCTCTTGTTATCTGTATAATATATTCTTCAACTTGTCATCCGTGATTCCATGAGGCCCCTAATTATCACGTCTTAAATTACGACGTTTCAGATCCTTGTTCATAGATCTTTGTTTTGTAGTCATGGATACTAGAGTCGTATCAGTCACAAACAATCAAAATGTGCGTGAATATGCACCAGAACAGGGTTTTTTTTATAAAACTGCCACCACTTATGAATTCATTCCTGTGTCCCCGGACAATACATCCCACTTTTCAATGCTTTATTCTGAAATTTACGCTCATAAAGCAATTGTTGTTTCTTTTCCTTTTTAGATGCACTTGGCTTAAGTTGATAACTGTGATAACTGATAAGTTCACATATTTACGAGCGTCATTTAAAATTTGACGTCACGTTGAAAAATTAATACTCATATATCTATATATATATATATATATATATGGTTGCTCTCCCACAGTATTTATTTCTACTATTTGTACTATTCAAAGTACCTTTTATTGAGTCCATGTATTAAGCATTACACAGCCATAGGTATTTGACAGAGCTCGTGTGTGTTTTCAGGCTGAAATTAATATTTATAAATACAAGACTTGAAATGAGCTAGAGAGAAATCTGAAGACTCGAACTGGACTGATCAACAAAAAATTTTAAGGACTTGAATATGACTGATTTATGAGCAAAGACTTAACTTACACTCCACTTGGACTCGCAATATCAGGACTTTATCCCCCTGCTAAAAGCTAACATTTACATCCTCATGAGTTGAATTTTATTTGAGTCTAAAGTTCTTTAACTTCAAATATGGCTTCAATCCGTGATGTTTCTGAAGATAAAGAATTATCCAATAAATAAGGAAAAATTTAAAATTTTTATTTATTGTATGAACTCTCATACCAAGCAATTAATTTAGATAGACGCAAATATAAGTTAATCCTTCTTAGATCCAATTTGAAAATTTTATGTGCAGGAAGAACATTATTATTATAGATGTATTATGCATTTAGAACAAAATCTGGAAGAAATGTATGCTAAAATTATTTAGTTCTTCTATTATTAGAGGGAAATGCTTCCATCTAAATGATCAAATAAAAAATGAACAGAAATTCAAAAAAGGACATGAGCAACAACCGTTTTTCCTTTTCTTATCATGATTAGTCAAGAGAAGAAAAAAATAACCATAGTTGTTTTACTTGCTTATAACAAAGTCTATAAACCATACTCCTTTCTTAATGAAGAAAAAAAAATGAATATAAAACATATTAATCCACAAAAAAGTTTAGATTTCACAAATAAAAAAAATAAAAAACATGTCGGATCTCCTTATTAGTAAATTACATAAATACAAATAATTCGACTAATAATCATATTTATCGATTTTGTAATAAATGTAGTATAAATGAAAGGCAACCCTCGTTTTTATGAAAAATACTTGCCAAACTCTGACTGTATTTCAAAAAAGAGAAAAGAAGTTAAGATTTATCCATATTATTCCAAATAAGTGATAATTATAATTAATATATATGTATAAAGAATACTCCATTCTAATTCAATTTTATCCAGAAATAAATAAAATGTTATGTTAACGACTTGAACAAAAAAAAACTATTTTTACAGTTTATGAATCAATAACGATATATATAAAAAAAACGATGGAAAATCACAAGAAATAAAAGCATCTAGTGAAACGATGAGATGATGGGGAGTGCAGAAAATGCGATATTACACTAACTTTTTGGCCTCGAAAAAGCTCTTGAGATGTCTCATTTGCCAAGTTCCCATAATTATAAGAATAAACGTTTGTCCGAGGGACCACCACAAGACACGTTGGTTCGTGCTCTCACTAGTTTGTCGAAAACGTTCTTCTCGATACTAAAAGTAAAAAATTATAAGCAACTATTACATCAGCTCGTCATGATTTACAAGACATAGAGGGTTGAATATCAAGTAGTGAAATATGTATATGAAAGTATTCATCGCTTGACATAAATTGGGTGGATCATCCATCCTTTGCCTACCCGTTGATAATTTTGCTCCTTGGTGATTTGATCCACTTGATCGAGAAGTTGACGCACTCTAAGTTGCAACTCTGAAAGTTTTTCCTTTTGTGCAACTCCTGCATAATCAATGGCATGCTCTCCCACTTGAATGTCTAAATGTACTCTCAACTGTGTTCCAGAGAACCATTTGGTTGAGTTCGTGTAGAGACAGATGACATGCTCTCCTGGGGCATGAGAAGTGAAGACCCATCTTCCTTCACTGCTGTAGACTTTGGACAAGATGATTTTATCGTCAGGATCTCGGATTTCGACGTGCATACCAATGCCTGGAGAAGAGGGAGCGAAACCATTCGTTCTAGGATCATAGAGTTGAACTTTGTAGTTGCCTATAGAACAGGGAGGGGATTAGAATAGAGATTCCACAAGGAACTCGACGCTCTCACCTGTCACCATGGTTTGATCCGGAATTTCTTCGATAAAACATTTCCGTTCCGTCTCCCCAATATGGAAATATAGACCTGAAGAATAAGGAAATACAACGAAAAGAATCCCGAAAACAACACCGTCTTGCCACCTCATCCTTCGATACCTTCCAACCTTTTAGTAATAAGTTGAAACACTTGGAAAAGCAAAAAAAAAGGAATAAGAAAGAGAAAAAAGAACTAAAAGGAAAAAACTGTTTTTTCTCTGGCTAAAGATCCCTTTACTTTTTTCGCCATCCACTCCATCTCTTATTCTTTTACACTCTCCAAATTTAAATCAAAGTGATGTTATTGATCTTTATTTTCATTTTTGTAGGGAAAGATTTAACGAATGGGAAGGATGTAAGAGTGGCAAAAGGTCACAAATTAATTCTATCAAGTTCTTGGTCACTCGTTGATCAAAAAATGCCACGAATCCCTACTTGTATGACGTCGTTATAACATTTCCAATGTTTTGACAATAAGTTGTATTACATTAATTGGAGAAGCACTAGCTAAGTCACGCAACCCATTGTGGTGAAAAGTATCCTTTTTGATAAAAAATACGTGTTGACAATCTAATTTGACATTTGTACACTTTTATATCTGTAGTATTTTGTCGTTGTTGTCATATAATAACAATAGAATAAAACTAAATTTTAAATGGTCATAATCAAAATAAATTAAGTACAAATATAATCATGAACCAATGATATATATGAGTAAAAGAAAAAGACAACGAAAAGAACCAACAATAATTAATGTAATATTATTGATGGTTTTTTTCATTATTATTAATATTAATTATACGTTATTAATGTATCATCCCGAAGTATAATGCTACTTCAACATTTGACCGGACTGTTACTAGCGCTGTATCACGCTTATGAAATATTTTGTTTAAGCAATCTATTAAATTGTGAATCGTTTTCTTTCGTTTGTTCTTTTATTTTTCTGATAAATTTAGAATGATTCTAGCATTTTTAATCTTCAGATGTATTCAACAAGTTTGTTTACTAATTACTTCAGAGACTAGCATACAATCACAGGTATTTTGTTCATTACAAAAAATCGTTAGTGATTAAAGTTAACATTGATTTGTGATAATTTGGTTCAAAATTAAAAGAATAATGTGATTCAGCAGCGCTTGAATGGATTTTTAAATGGGAGGAGGGGGTGGGCAAATTATATGATAATGACGTCTCAAGTTTATCTACGATCAAAATTATTATATAACTAGAGCATATTTATTAACTGCTCATGTACATATACTTAACGTTTAGAGTATTGATTTCTATCAAATCTAATATACATTTTATGTCTTCATATTTCTCTGTCAGGTTAATCTCTGATACAAATATGATAATAAGTCTTTTATTCACAAAATCTATAAATCTGGAACCTCGTTGTGAATTCACAATGATTTGATACTGAATTAAAGTGATACTTTAACACCGTTCTATAATCAGCTATGCATCAATGTGTTTTTATGAATTAAATTAAATTTGGAATATTAGAGCAATAAACACGTCGAGCTTTTTTGGCCACTCGCAACCTCGACTCACCAAAGGGAAAGGAAAAATTTGGAAAAACAACTGGTAGCTACTCTTCTGTATTTTCCATGTTGCCAACTTGTTAATATTTGGCAGAATTTATTATTTATATATTATATATTTATAAATTTTACCAATCATAAACCAATCGCTACTACTCCTAATATATTCAAAATTCAAAAAAAGGGCGCGCAATTCTTGATTTAATATATTTTGTATGCATCAACATCAGAAATAATAATAATACCCTGTTAGAGTTCATAATACGTAGGGTCAGCTGCTTTAAATCAAAGGAAAATCAGCTGAAGGGAGAATACAGTGTGTTTTTGTTTATCCCAAAAAGCTCGTCATGAAACGACAGAATATTTCCTCATAATCTCTAAAATTCGTTCTAGTCTTATCGAAATACTGGTAAAGAAGGTGTTATTTTTTTTATTGACTACCCTAGAAAGTTAGAACCAATTTATTTTTTATTTTTTGTGATTGTTCTCAAATGATTGTCAAGTATTTTAACTCTGTTGTCGGATAGCCTATAAAATGTTTTGATATTCAACAACAGGGGCGTACTGGGGCGAAAATTTCCACCGGGCAAAGAGTAAATGAGGGGCGCCACTGTATATAATTTTTCCTTTTATCAATTATCACCCACTTGGATATGAGCAATTGATTTTTCTTGAAACTTGAGCGCAAACTTTTGTGATGAAAAGAAAAATATGCGTACGATAAAGGCGCATTATGCTAAATCGAAGGGGCGCCTAGTAAAGATTTCAGAGGGGCGCACCGGTCATTGACCGGTTGACCGCCGGGCCAGTACACCCCTGTTCAACAATTGTTAATGGCTCATAATTGATAGTTCGTTAGGTCTAGATTTAAGAATAAGTAATATTGGGGCTTCACCTGTTGAAAGGTTGTAGTCATAGACTACCATTGGTTCCATGCGGAACCATTTTCGTGAGGGTCTTATTTCCCCATGCGGACCGGTTTGTTTACATGTTTTGAATCCCCACTGGTTCCATGTGGCCCATCTGATTTCATTCGTCGATAGCTTTAAATCTAGGAACGTGATTGGCTCAAAGGACAAAGCATTTTTTAGCCCATTGTGTTAGCTTCGCAATGGTTTCTTTTGTTATGGGTAGGAATGTAAATCATATGCAATTCGGGCGTGTGATAAAAAAGTGGAGTTGGCTCTTCAAACAGGTCTTTTTGTTTTCCGAAGCTGTTATCATTTTTTCTTTATTACTGAGGGGAGAACATCTACCTGATAGTAAAGATCTTACATCAAGGAGTACATACATGCATTAAGGTTAATAAAGCAAATAAAATGCAAACAAAAAGGGCTCAAGTCCTCGTGTAATTATTATCAGTTAAAAATATATAATTTCCTGACGTTAATTTCAGTTAATTTTCTTCCTCTCATCTATGTTATTATTTATTGTTGTATATATAATGGAGAATAGCAGCTTGTAGCTCAGTAAAACGTCATGACAGCTCAAGCTGCTTACCCCCTCGACATTCATTAAATTGTCAGGGTTGCCAGGTTGATTTTCTCTTTCTTTTTTTATTACATGCCCGAATTGCATATGATTTACATTCCTAGTTATGGGGGTTGCCATTGACAATTTTTGAGTTTTGAGGGTTTGAATCACACGAGGTCAACGAATTTTCAAATTTTCCTGATGCGATCTGAGAAATGGCCGAACTCAACGTTGACACGATTTTGGAGATGTTCGAGGAAGGCAGCAGTGATGCTGAAAGTTTTTTTGGTTTTGAAGAACATGAAATTAATAGGGGAGTCGTCGTAGATGATATTTCTGTCGATGATATTTCAAGTTCAGAGGATGAAGCTGGAGGAGATTCGGAGACAGAAAATCAACGCGAAGGGCCTTTGAGGTGGACAGAGGATTTGACGGGTGTATTCATACGACCTTTTACAGCGTTATCAGGACCTGTAAATATACTTGGGGAGGACAAGGAAGAAGCTGACTTTTTCCACCAAATGTTCCCTGAGGAACTCTATGAGTTATTGGATGAGCAAACGAACTTGTAAGCAGAGCAATTACAAGCACAGCGCAGGGAAGACGAGTTGTGGAGACCAACAACAGCTGGCGAGATGAAAACCTTCATCGGCATGCGAATTTTCATGTCAGTTGTTGACTTGCCTGAAGTAAAAATGTATTGGTCTGAAGACAAATTCTTTGGAAACTTTGGAATTGCTGATGTTATGCCCAGGACAAGATTAAAAAAACTGTCCCAATATTTGCATGCCAACAATCGCGAAGGATATAACAAGCAGGATCCCAATCGCGATAAACTCTACCTGATCCGGCCTATTTTAGACATTGTGCTAGAGAGATGCCAGGAGAATTACAATCCACACAGAGATGTGTCTGTGGATGAGGCAATGATTAAGTTCCGTGGAAGACTTGGTTTTAGGCAATATATGCCTGCAAAGCCAACTAACTATGGCATAAAAGTTTGGGCGATGGCCGATAGCTCAAATGGCTATGTCTCAAATCTTGAAGTTTATGTGGGAAAGCCGAGTGGAGAAGGAGGCCGTGAAGTTGGACTGGGAAAAAACCACCATGTATATTTCGACAACTATTTTAATAGTGTTCAGCTCCATGAAGAACTGAATGAAGTTGGAACGTATGGCTGTGGAACCGTACGGGCAAACTCGAAGGGTCTTCCCGAAGCCATGCGAGCTACACGTGGTGGTGCCAGGCGTCCTGTCCTAAAAATGAATCCTGGCGAATATAAAGTCTGGCAAAAAGGAGCCATAACAGCCTGTACATGGCAAGAAAAAGCCAAAGGAAAGCCTGTCAAGATGCTATCGTCAAATTCAGACCCACTGGAACCTGAAACTGTTGTAAAGCGAAAATAGCACGATGGTTCCTCGAAGGAAATACCCTGCCCGTTGCCCCTCAAATTGTACAATGAAAATATGGATGGCGTGGATGGTAGCAATCAAATGCGAACAGCTTATTCCTGTGGAAGAATGTCAAAGAGATGGTGGACATACTTGCTGTGGTTTCTCATAGATTTATGCATTTCAAATGCACTGATTTTGATGCGTGAGTCTGAGAACCACAAGCTCCAAACCAAAACTGGGAAAGAAAAGCGTTCCTCAGTCTTGGCCTATCGCAAGAAGCTGGCTGTGCAATTGCTTGGGGAGGAAAGGCAGGGCAGAAAACGAAAAAGAGGACTTCGTCCTGATGTTTCAGGAGATGGGCATTGGCCAAAAAAAGTCGAAGCAAAAGGGCGCTGCAAAAACTGCAATGCGAACAAAAACAACAGACGTTCCCGATTCATCTGCACTGGTTGCAGTGACGAGGCTGCAGGAAAACTCGTCCACTTATGTGTTTTGAACAAGGACTGCTTCAAGGATTTCCACACAAAAAAGTAACTAGTATTTAAATATATAATTATTCTAACATAATAAAACTAATATATTTCGTAATCTTTCGTTTCATGCCACAAAATTAAGAGGAAATACTGTCAACTTTTCCAAGAACATATTTTGTGGCCTAACTTTAAAAAAAAAAAATTGCATCCCTGTTTTGTTCATTACTCTCAATCGTAAAAAGTGTGTCATTTTTGTAAATAGTTTTCATATGCTGAAAGAGTAATATTTTGTGAATATTTTATTAGTACTTCATTTTCCTGTAAAGTTTGATTTATTGGGTGAAAATACTATCTTAAAATGCGATACTACTTTTTTCTCATTTTCTCAACCACCTCCCGGGGATACGCAGCAAAACAACAGATTATTGTTGCGGGGATACAAAGCACAGAAGTGTCGGAAACGTACGGTAGTCTATGAGTTAATGTAATGATCTTGATATATTTGTGAAAAGATTTAGTATAAATAAATATTTTATAATGATAAATGGATGATGATTTTCTTACTTGATGCTAATTTACCTCTTTTGTAGGGTTCAAAGTCATGGTTATTTTCAATAACTTGTCTTTTTAGGTTTTCTCACAACGTTTATGTTAACTTCCCTAAAGTACTTCAGTCAGACATTCCTTACATAAATATACCACAATTAACATCTTTTTTACATTAAAGAATTGAAATCGATAACTAATTTCAAAGAACAAATTAGGTAGAGCTTAAGTAATAAATTCAATAACTTTTTTTAAGTCTTTTCATGAGAAAACTCTTAAAAAAAGATTAAATTGAGCTTTTAAAATTAAAATGTGCAGTGAGTATATTTTTATTATCTTAGATATAATTTTTGTGGATATTAAATACGACTTCAAAATGGAAGGATTGTTTGAAATACCCACGTGGTACAGTTACTAAAAGACAACGCGTTGTATTGTCGACAAGAATTTTTCATCACAATGGGTTGTGTGACTAAGTTGGTACACTTCCAGGTCTAATAAGACTTGTTGGTTTTGCAAATGTGAAATTTTCAAAGGATCAAATCTGTTAATGCGCGGGTGCCAAAATAATATAAATCTCCCTACTTTGTTGCATTAATTAAAATTGTTTTCCGATAGATAATAATTTTGATTTAAAAGTAATAAAACATAAATAGCAGTATTATTTGAATAGACTAAAACTAAATAAACCATCAATAAACCTATGTCTAACAAATAACTAGTATTCCAATTCTAGAAAAATACTAAAAATTTAATTTGAAAAAACAGAATTTAAAAATATTCACCATTAACTACATGAAACAAAGACCTAATTTTTCCTGTTATTTAGGTTATCAATGATATTAAATCCTGATTAAAAATTTATATTTCAATAAAATCAAATATATGATATATTTATTAGTAAATTTAACATTTACAAGTATATAACACATGAATTCTTCCAAAAAGTAGCTCATTTTACATCAAATATGTGTTAAATATCCATTTTAACCTATTTATAAGCTCAAATGGGAGCCTAAAAACATTTATTCGTATAGAAGAATATTAGGTGATTACTTTATCAATATTTTATACATAAATTACCCCTTCTAAAATTGATCGGGTCAAGTGTTTTCCTTTTTGGAAATCAAAATAGGGTCAACATAGCACGTGCTAAGGAGCTTTTTGTGGTTCGAAAAAAATTGGAGGAGGGCGTTATAATTTGGAATAACTGAAAAAATTTCACAGGAGGAGGGGGCAAAATTCAAATTTGGTAAATCTGCTGACTAGGGGCGATAATATTTACACAAGCCCTCCCTTGTGAAAGTGTAGCCAGATTGCCACTATTAATAATTGAGTTTTGATCCAAAATATAATTTCAGAATGGAATATTGTTATAGTTATCCGAGGAATTTTATATGGGGGATCCCAAAAATAATTCTAAAATGAGGATTTACTGCTTCTGCTACACTTTATAATTAAAATAATTCCAATAAAAGTAGTTGATATAATAGATATGTATTTAATTAGATGGATCAATTTTTGAATAAAGACAATCAAATGACAAATTTGTTATTTTTTAAATCAGCTATTGGAGAATATGACCTTGAGTATAAATACGTGGATGGATATCTTCTATAATGTAGCTGTGACGACAGTCATGGGTTCTATTTGTTTATTTATTTCTCTTGATTTTGAAGTATACAAAATTTGTGAGACAGGATGCTGGAAGTGATCATTGGAGTCTTGATCGTGCTTTTATCCATTGCTCTCTACATTAAGAGTAAAAGAAGAGAGGAGAGGGAGGGTAATGAGAGGAGGAATGAAGGAGGTGCCCGAAGGACAGGAGGAAGAGGGGCCCGAGGACTGGCTCGAATGCGTCGAGGAGTGACTTCCAATACTCAGGAGGAGGAAGAGGAGGGCAATGAGGAGGAATCTTTGCTAGAAGAGGCTGGGATGAAGCTTCCTGAGGGCAAAATTGGAAAGAAGAAGATGGAGAAACTTCAAATGAAGGCTGAGAAGAAACTGGCTCGAGAAGCAGAAGAGAGGGAACGGGAAGAACGGAAGAAGCAGAGAGACAAGGAGTTGGAGGAGTCTGATGCCCAGAGGGAGCTGGAGAGACAAGAAGAGCAACAGCTGGAGAAGGAAGAGGAAGAGAGGAAGGAGGCTCTCCGTCAAAAGGAGCACGAAGAATACCTCAAACTCAAAGAGGCCTTTGTCATTGATCAGGAAGGTTTCGATGAAAAAGAGGGGGAATCAGACAAAGAAAATCAATTGGCAAAATTTATACAATATATCAAGGATACAAAAATGGTTCTCCTAGAAGATCTTGCCTCTCATTTCAAAATGAAGGCTCAGGATACCATCGATCGAGTTCAGAAATTGCAAGAGGATGGAACGCTCTCCGGTGTCATTGACGATAGGGGCAAATTTATATACGTGTCGTCAGAGGAGCTTGAGGGGATAGCGAAGTTTATTCGTCAAAGAGGTCGTGTGTCCATCACAGACATTGCGGAAAATAGTCATAAACTTATTAAAATGAATTCGGTGGCTACTGCCTCATAATCAAGAATATAAAGTTTTTATTTTTGTACTTAATTCAATCCCAAGTTAATGATTTAGGACAAAGGTATTTCACATAAATTGAAGCATAAAAAATTTGACGTTAAAAGATACAAGTGTAATTATAACATTATATAAAATTAAAAATATATATAAATGAATGTATTTAACATTCAACACTAAGCTACATGATTATGTCTAAAATACATAAAGTTCCGCGAATTGCAAACGAGGAATCCTCCGACAGTTTCCTATCGTCATCTAACACCTCTTTGCTCGTGATCTGGTGACCCTTTTGATGGGACTTTCCTCCGTTTTCTTCTTCTCAGTCTCTCTGTAAGATGGAGAGTTATAAATGTATTATCAAGCAGAAAAATCAAACAAACTTACTCTGTATTCAAAGCCCTTCGTCCTCTCTTAGGGGGTGAAGATTCAGTAACTTCTGTGGCTTTTATCTGTACATTTCTTTTCCGTCTCCCTGTAGGACCCACATCCACGTTCTCCTTATTCGAAACAGAAGATTCCAAGTTATCCTTCTTTTTTCTACCCCTTCTCTTTGTTGTACTCTGTTGCGGTTCCGAGTTGTCGTTAGCAGCTTCAGTTGACTTTGCTCGTGTCTTGGGAGTATTCAGTTTTGTTGGTTCTTCTTCTTCGTCTTGATTCTTTTTGGCACGTCTTGTTCTTCTCGGTTTAACGGCGGGAGAGGGTTCCTTTTTTGGTGAAACAACAACTACTTCAGTTCCAGATAATTTAGGCTGTCTTCCCCTAGTTCTCAAGGGTTTGATTACTTGAATAGGGGATTTTTCCAATATATCGTTCTCAATGTTTTCAGATTCGGAGAATTCAACTCGTTTTTTCCTTGTCATGCGTTTAATAGGCGCTTTCTTGATGCTGTCACATTCACTTTGCTTCTTTCTAGATGATCTTTTACGAGTCGATGCAACCTTCTCAGATGTATCAATAGTGGACTTATCTGAATCGGATAAAGTTGTTTGGGTACCTCTGTTAGACTTGTCATCAGGTGACTGCACATCTGATTCATTATTTTTGTGGGATGATAGTTCTACTGATGAATTGTCTTCTACTTCTTCAAACACAGAACCCTTTTTGTTATTTCTCGTACTCCTCGACGTTTTTTCGACCAGAGTATTACCTACATCTGTCTTGGAAGATTTAGGCTTTCTTCCTCTAGTTTTTATAGGCTTAGAAGATTCATCTTCTTCAGAATGTGTATTTTTACTTCTTGTTGACCTCTTTTTATTTGGTACCTCTTCTACTTCTTCAGACGCTTGTTCATTTCTCTGATTTTTTGGGGATTCATCTTCATTTACTACTTTTTCAGCCTCCTTAGATTTTCTGCCTCTAATAGAACGCTTGGGAACTAGGCCTTCACTAGCGACTTCATCTATGTTGGAATTATTTATTGGGACTCTAGGAGATTTTTCATTATCAGACTTATTTCTTCTTCTGGTTGACCGTTTAATAGGTTGTTCTTCGACCACAGCACTTTCTTTTTTCGTAGCCCTAGATCTAGTAGAGCGTTTACTTGGAGATTTTTTAACAGACTTAGAAGATGATTTACTCTTTGTACTACCTTCTTTATCTTCACTAAGTAAACTCTCCTGCATTACTAATGAATGAATATACTCTGGACTAGTAAAAATAGATTCCAAGTTATTCTCTGTAATCATTTCACCCAACTTTTCGGGAGTTGTAAATAATTCTTTGACTCCAGTCAAATTATCATATGAGGATATCGGACTTTTGTTGACTTTTTTCACAAACTTTTTACATTTGCTTTTATTATCTTGATTATTCTTTCGTTTCTTGGGAGTTGATAATATATTACTGTTCCCTTCACTAAGATTAATACAAGCAACACTATGTCTTTTTTTATGAGAAATTTCATTGTATCTTTGAACTTCGATGTTATTCAAACTTACTCGTTTGCCAGGTTTAGACCTAGAATGCTTCAATATTCGTCCATCAATATGAATGGATTCAGCAAGCAGAGGAGAGACAAGTACTTGAATAGGAATGTTAGGCGTTTTTACAGAATCAAAATCAAAAAAGGAAGAGTTTTGGAGTCCACCCAGCGATTCCCTAAGAGATTTAGTAAAACGTTGGCTGAAATTCATAGACGAGATTCCACTAGAGGGAGAGTTTGCTGGAGTTTTTGAAGATGAAGGAATTGAAATACCATCCAGAGAAGCATTAATAAAAACTGATGGTGAATTTGATGCACTATTCAAAATCAGACTTTTTTCTGGTGCCAGAGGTGTAAAATTTTGTAAATGATATTGAGAACGAGAAATGTTTATATTTGATGAAGACAAACGAATGTCCTTTCGTTTTTTAGATCCCAGAGTTGTTATATTAGAACACGATTTCGAACGCTTTAAATTGTCAGTATTTAAGACAGATAAACTACGCTGGGCAGTCAAAGGTGTTTTGCGTGGTCTTCCTTGTTTAGAAGATAATGGGGTTTTAATGCTATGGGACTTTTTAGGACTATTGTAATTTTTAGCAATATCCGAAGCAGATGAACTACGTGGAGTAGCGGAAGATATTTTACGTGGTCTCCCTCGTCTGGAAGAGGATGGAGTTTTAATTTCATGGGACTTAGATGGGCTATATCCCTTTCTAGCGATATCCGAAGCAGATGAACTACGTGGAGTAGCAGAAGGCGTTTTACGTGGTCTTCCTCGTTTAGAAGAGGAGGGAGTTTTAAAGTCAAGGGACTTTGCTGGACTATTAGAGTTGTTAGCAATATCCGAAGTGGATAAACTACGTGGAGTAGCAGAAGGCGTTTTACGTGGTCTTCCTCGTTTAGAGGAGGATGGAGTTTTAAAGTCAAGGGACTTTGCTGGACTATTAGAGCTGTTAGCAATATCCGAAGTGGATAAACTACGTTGAACAGTAGACGGTGTTTTACATAGCCTTCCTCGTTTAGAGGAGGATGGAGTTTCAATGTTAAGGGACTTGGATGGACTAATGGAGTTTCTATCCGAAGTACTACTACTTGTGGTAGTTGAAGGTCTTTTCTTTGGCCTTCCTCTATTCGAAGAAGGTGGAGTACTCAAATTTACATCTTCTATTGGACTGGAAGATTGACATAATGAGAATCTTTTTAATATTAGTCTTGGCGATTTCATTTCATGCACTATAGAACTCATTTGTTGTCCAGTTATAAGTGATGAAGATGTCTTAGAAGTTGATTGAGATCGAGCTCGTCTTTTACTTGGTATTTTTTTTGACGTTGAGGAAACAGACTTAGATCTACTTCGCTTCAAATCAGACATTTTGATGCTTTTTCTAGAAGAATTCGATCGAGAAATAGTTTTAACTTTGGAGGATTTATTATTTGTCGACTTCTCAACTACAGACGGTGATTTTGATTTAGTCAAGCTTGTAGAGGGCGAAGATAAAATTTCTTTATCTACTGTACTTGTAGTCGATTCTAAACCATAAATATCCTGATTAGACCTATTTTGCAAAGACTTTGATGAACTTGGACTGATTTGTGGGTTACTACGAGATCTTCTTCGATGTATCACAATATCTTCAGGAGATTCAGCATGTCGATACTTAGGAATTTGGATTGGTGCCTATTAAAAGTTAATGATAATTAAGGTCCATTTTACTTTTATTGAAAATGTAAGGAATTCAATATTTCAGATATGTGTGCATATATATACTAATTTCAATAAAATCATCAAGTAAATATTACCTTTTTAGTACCATAGCTCTTCTTATTTTTTTTCTTTATCCCAATTTGCATTCTAGCTTTTTCAAGAGCTAATTGAGATTCCCTCGCCACTTTGGTTGCCTTTGGTGTCTTACCCCCATTTCTTTTTAGTACATCAGCCCAAGATATCGCAGAGGGTTTTTTCTTGGAGTTTGTTAATTTTTCTGATGCTTTAACTATTTTACTAGAAACTTTTCTAGGAGTTTTTGTAGATGTTTTCTGGGGTGTTTTTAGTGTAATTTTCTTTGGAGTCTTAGGCAAAGGCTTTTTTGCACCCCTGGGTGTCTTGGCAGCTGAGGCTCCGTAAAAATTGGAAGGCTTTTTGCTCAAAGAGAGGGTCTTTTTTGGAGTTTTTATTTTTGTTGCTACACTTTCCAAACTATATTTTCGTTTCATTTGAGAAGAAGGCATCAAGGAAGTCCCTATGTCTTCATCCTTATTCGCTTTTTCCTCGTTTGAATTTCGAGGAGAAGTTCTAAACCCAGAAGATTCTTTCACTAAGGGCGTATCATTAGCATGGCGTACCAAAACCCCCACAGGCTCGTTTTCCGTCTCTAAAATGGAATCCTAATATAAAAAAACATAATAATTTATGTGATATGGTGTCAATTACAAACTTACGTGTTGCGGAGTGGCAGCGATCTTTCTATGAAATCTTCTTTTGATATGAGAGAGTGGCGTCCCAGGAACGACATCAGGCAAGGCTCCTTTCTTTATGGGTGTCGATGGTGGAAGTGTCCTATCAATATATTCAGGACTAATCACTGGACCGAAAGATACACGCTTCCGATGCTCAAAAGCTCCTGATCCCAAGGATCCCTCGCTCCTTTCCTCACCTTTGGGATTCAGAGCCCAATTAGGATGAATTTGAGGATCTTGATCTTCTTGATGAAGATATTCCAATCGAAAGGATCGATCACTGATTTCAAAGATGTCTTTGTGCTCAAGGACCTTTGCTTCCCCCCCGTCACAAATACGGATCCCGTTCACTCGAACACCATTTCGTCCTATGGACTCAATGTACACCTGCAGAGAGAACAATTTGAAAAAAATCATTGGCTTGAAATTCCGTGGAAAACTCTTGGCCCTTACCTTGGAGTCCTCGTCCACACTCACTCGAGCATGTTGGGCAGAAACATCCATGAGCTGGATACGAATGTCACAATCATCATCTCGGCCGATGATGCACTCCTTACTCCATAGAGGAAAGATGGAACCATCCTGTCCAGATCTCTTAATCACCACAATACGTCCGTAGAGCGGAACCTGGTCCTCAATCATCCTGATCAAGAGACACGCTCAAATCCCTTTTATGCAGCAATTTTCCCTCCTGAATTTTCAATACACTCTTCTCCTTCTTCTCCTTCTCCTTCTTCTTCTTCTTCTTCTTTTCCTTTAGGACGCTTTCTTTCCTTCTCTCTCTCTCTCTCTCTCTCCCTTCCGCTCCTCAACCCCCAAGGTAGCTGGAAGCCATGATGATTCAACTCGACAATTTCAATGCTCTACCAATTATTTAATTCAAAATGCACTAATTTCCCACGTTTTAATTTTCATTACTTATCACAACAATGAATCATGTCTCAATAAACCCATTTATAGTTGTAAAGACACTTAAGCACTAGATAATATATGGCATAGGAAAAATTAATGTCCTACATGAGATTTTTTTTTTGGGGGGGGGAGGGGGAAAGCCCGCGCAAATCCAAATAAAAAGCCAACCAACTCGATGTATAAATAACTTTTAGTTCATTTTTAAAGAAACATCACTCATCAATGTTTAGTGCTTAAGTATCTCACGCTACAAGATTTGGAGTGAGATACTATAAAGTATAGCTAGTAATATAAATCCGATGTTACTAAGCTAGATTTCATTAATGACGAGCAGTGCTACTTATATCCAATATTTAGACTTTTACAATTATTTATATACGCAAACAAAAGGGATTCCCCAGGTTATTTTTACGGCGTACAAGTTCAAACTTGTAGGACTAACGAACAAAAGCAAGTTTTCTGTAATGGTAGAAGCGCTTTTCTGTAAAAACTTTTTTTTCATTCCATATGCCAATAGGGATTTAGCAGCATAGCATAGTCTTAAATTGGTTCATCATTTACACTTAAAATAAATGCGTTATTGTATGTAGCATGTTAAAGGAATGCATAGTAAAATTTGGATTTGTATGCTAATTTTATTTCAGTTCCTAACTCTTTTATTTCTTTACCAATAAATTAGCAACGGATTTTTCACCTTCACAGTCAACTCTACGAAGGATTTTATTATATGATACTGATATGTGACATGTCTGTATATAATACTTTATAAATATTCAGTTCATTTTCAACCTCATTATTTTGGCTAGCATAATACATGATATTGTTACCGCAATTCATTGAATCCATCATTTCATATGATAATCTTTTAAGGGCAGAGGGGATTCCAGAGTCTGTTGGGACTACAAACAAGATTTATCAGGGGGGTCTTTCTGAAACGTCTTAATCAAGAGTATATTTTTATGAATCCGTGGTTCTTAAACTTATTCATAGGTGAATCAAATACAAAGAAAATAGAGACTGCAGACCACCTCCTTGTGGATCCAGAGCAATTATACAACAACAAAATCCTTTTCATGACCCTTTATATTTTTAATAGTGAACATACATGTATATGCATACATAAATTAATTATTAATGCTATTTACTAAATCAGAATATAGAAATATTAAGTAATAGCCTCCCCCACTATCTGTTACTACAGCCAACTACTTGAATGGGGCAGGTTGTCTCATAAAAACAAAACAAAAATTGACCTTAGCATTACGCATACTATACTTAGTTATAATTTATAAATTAAGAGTGGATTTATTAACACCATCGTAAACGTCAAAAAACAAGTTGAGTCCAAAAGTTTAGTATTCTCCGTTTGCTCTTTACTTCCTTCAATTCTACAAAATGGACTTTAAATTAAAAAGACATTTTTAAAAATATCTTATTTTTTCAACAAAACCTTTTCTTTTATGCTTGTTCGTCACACTTTTGTTTATATCGAGTACAAGATGTAACTTGTACAAACAGATTGTACAATTTGAAATGTATTCGTTGCATGACGTTTTAATTAAAGCAATACAAAAATCAGATGAATTTTAAACTGATCCAATAAGAATTCCGAGAATCTGGAACCCACCTTGACGCCTAACTGATCCATCATTTGCTTTCTAACCATTAAATCCCAAAGAGTACTATAGGCAACACTATTTTGCTTTCCTTGATGGTGTTGTTGTTGTTGAACTAAACGAATGTTATCGGGTACAGATTTTACAGCATATAAGAAACTGGAAGATATGATTATCTCTGGAAAAATAGGTGATGATAGAAGCTTTGTAAATAAATATCTGAAGCTAAATTTTAGTATGCTTTCGATTCAACTACCAATGTTTAAGTAGACGATAGGTGCATCTAGTTTACCAAGCTAAAATTACCTAGTGCAACATGTCAAAGAAAGTTTATTCCCACAAATTTTGATATTACTCAAGTTATTGCCAAGTGTCTTTAAGTGAATGTAAAAGGAGTTTTTCCATCCTAAGGCGCCTTAAAACATGGTTTCGATATACCATGACACAAAGAAGACTAAAAGATGTTGCTGTCTATAAAAGACATAAAAATATTCTGGATAATATTTTAAATAGAAGTCTTACTACAGAGTTCATAATGAGAAGTGAACGTTATGAAACATGACGCTTGGGTCTTTCTTACATGACAATTGTGACTGACTTTACTTTATTGATTTTTTTAATTACAATGTATAAAAATATTATAGATATATTTATATTGTTGAAAAAAGATTGTATCTTTATACAAAGGCTTGGTAAGTATATATTTACAGGAAAAAAATGTAATGTAAATTACGATAACTTTCCTTAATAGTCTTATTATAAATAGAAGAATTCAGTTTATACACCTTAGGTAATATAAGAGAAAATATTAATAGGTACATAGATTATGTGTGGAATCGTCATGGGATCGACTAGTTTATCCAGTAGAATAACTTCATATCCATAACTTATTGAGTTACGATTGTTTTTTGTCGGCATTAAATGGTTAGATACCTCCCCCCCCCCTCCCAAGGTATATGGACAAAATTACATCACTGTACGTCTCCTTCAGTGATTTTAATTAATTAATTATCAAATATAAATTTTGTCATTTTATTTTGATCTATTAAGCTTGATTATTTATTAGGTGTATATATTATTGATATATTAGTAAATGAAATGTTTTAAATTATAATCGGATTGAAACACTTATTATTTGTCAAGTTTGAGCAAAAGGAAAAGAATTTATATTTTAAACATTTTAACATAAATATGATAATTGAGATACATTGCTTCCATCTACATTTTACGGAAATAGTATGCCAAAAACATTTGGAGAATTGGCAGTGAACTATTTTCATATGAACACGATTTTCACTTTCAAAGATATTAAAGAAACAATGCTGCCAACATAATTAAGGATTAAATGGAATAATTCGGCCAAGGAGTTATCTGGATATCATTGGCCATAAATAAAGGTATAAATCATATATTTTGTTAATTTTCTTTGAACATTTTTATGGCAACTATTATTAATCATAATCAAAAAAACAATTTCTAATAAAGAAGGGAGCCATTGAAATTGGATGGCCAGGTTTTAATTCGAGTACTAAGAGGTTACGAGACTTTTTACGTAAAAGAGGAGGAACTTTAAATTGAATTTGAAAAAGAGAAAAAAGAGGGAAAGACGTGAAGGGTTTTTTCACTACTAAGTGTCTGTTGTGATTCTGTGGAAGGATGTTCCCCAAGGCTGCCATCAAACGCTACTATGACAATGTAAATGTTGGGCCTGGACCCTGGTCTTATGATCCCAAACTCGAAGTATCTATAGGTAAGGGGAACTTGAGCTTGAATGGCCAGTCCCAAAGGTTCTCTGATAGCTCAGATACGACCCCTGGACCTGCTTCCTATTCCATTCCAAAAGGTGTCAAAAATGCCTTCTATAAATGCGACAATCGCTCCAGTTATAGTCGCATACCCGTACTGAGTTCCAATTTTTCCTTCAATCAAGACTCTTCAGTATTCAAGACACCACCTCCTAAGGTTGACAAGCAGCGGAAATCCGTTTTTAGACGATCAGGTACTCCGCCTAATATCTAGTAGCCTTCTCATCTTCTTGAATTAATCACTCTTTATTATTATTATTTATTTTAGGGAGTGCAAGGTAATTGTTTATTGTTCGTCAGCTCTTCATTATGCTCCTTTTGCTTTATCACTTAGCAAGTAGGTATTGAAAAAAAAATCTTATTGAAATAGTTATTGGTTGTGTATAAGAATAGCTACTCTAAATATTTTGCCCCCAGATTTGAAATTATACTTTTGATAAAACTAAATTTCCCTTAATAACTTTATTTTTATGAGTCAGTTAAAAATTAAATCACACATTTTGAAGAGCTGATCTAACAAGTAATTATGCAAATCTAGTCAATTAAATGATCGGCTCAAAGTTAATAAAAATTTGGAAGAGGTGAATGACCTTAAATCCAAAGTTAGTGAGATGAATTCTGATTTAGAAAAGATGATGAAAGAAAAGGCTACACTTTATGAAGAAAATAAGGAACTTGAAGCTCGATTTAAGGATCTTCACTTGGATCTTGCATCCACTGTTTCAGACAAGCTATCACTAGAAAATAAGTGTGTTTCCTTAGAAGAAAATTTTAGAAAAATTTCTCTTGAATCTGAGTCCACAATGGCATATCTTAATGAGTTGAATGATAAGCTTGAGAGACAAACGAATAAGACAACAGAGTATGAACGACTATTAACTGAAAATGTAACTAAACTTGAGGAATGGGATCGTCTTATGGTGGAAATGAAATTGGAGAAGGAGGAACTAGATATGAAGAAATCTAGTCTTGAAGGAGCACTTTCTTCCATTCGTGACGAGTTGTCATCCTGTCAGGTTGAACATGAAACGGAGGTTAAGGATTTAAAAACGCAAATGCAAGAGCTTCTTGAATCCAAACGTGATGCAATCATTGAATGGAAAAGTAAATATGAAACTACTTTAAAGTCTTCGGAGGAAAATGAGTTAAAATTAAAGAAAGTCGCAACTGAATTATCCAATAAAGAAGAGAAGCTTTTGGAGATGGAAAAAAAGTCCAAGGAAGAAGTTGTTTCGCCTTCTAAGATTAATGCCTTCAATGAAATGATTTCTTCTTTGAAGAAAGAGTTGTCTGAAACCAAATTGAGCTTAGAAGAAAAAACTAGAGAATCTGACGAATATTTAAGAAAATATGAATCTCTCAAAACTATGATAGCTCCATTTAAAGATCAGTTGGACCAATATGAAATGGAGAAGATGGCTCTTCTTAGCCAGAATCAAGAAGCACAAGGAGAAGTAAAGAAACTTGCAGAGGCATTCGGACAAAAACTTGGTCACCAAAACCACAAACAAAAGATTCAAATCATGGTAAGACTCAAAAAGGAGAATGTTGACTTGAAAATAGCTCTTAGAAAGGCAGAAGCTGAAAATGTAGTTTTAAAAAAAAGACAGACTTCTGAAAATAATCTTAAAGTAGAGGGGAAAAATGAACGTTCATCCAACACAAAAAATACTTCCTTTGCATCCCCACTTAGAAACTTTAATAGAAATATTAAAAAGTAATGACTTATCACTATGCTTGACCTAATATTGTATACTTATGTTTATTTAGTTTTTATGACTTTAATATTGGAAATATGTTGACGCTATTCTCTAATGGATAAATAAAAATAATTGAGGATTGCCCTCTCATTAAATACTTGGAGTTCCTCTCTGGCCTATCTTAATTATTCATCTTTCCTATACAAGAGAAGTTTATATTTTCAGAAAAGCATTTACACTGACATTATCGGATCAAAATTTAAGTTAATAATGTTCTAAAATTACTTAAACTGTGGAGTCACCATTTTTCTTATTTAGGCTCATGTAAATATGAAAATTTACAAATTGGTTTTTTGAGACATTATTTATAATAGAGATAAGTAACACAATTACTAATGTGTGTGTGTGGGGGGGGGGGGAGTATCCTCATCTGTTTGGAAGTCCCTGCTAATTGTTAATAGAAAATTGTTAATTGTACCATATAAATAAGGTTCAGGAGTCGGGGAAAATTTCCAAATATTAACAAGGTTATATATCTCGTCTATTGGCTATTAAGTACCCAGGGGTGCATAACTTAAGGTATACCAAAAGGTGAGCAGTTACTCTGTATTTTACTGGGAATGCTTGAATTGCAGAAAAAAGTTATATTATAAATCATAGCACGGTGTTATTTCATTTTCCTGTAATGTCTGGGGATAATAACTATGTATCGTACGTGAAATTACAAATTTTCAATGTTGTGTTGACTATCATAACTTATAATATCAATCAAGTAGGCAATTTCTTCTTATTCGCACTAGATTTTAGGAACGTTTTTAACTGTTTGGCTGTACAATCGTTCATTCATATTATATAAATAGTTGGATGATTGATTCTTGAGATAGGGTAATTTTCTCAAAATTAAAATGACTTTTATATTCAGGAGTTTCATTATGATTTATTATAAAATCCACATAGTTTTTAAAGATGAGTGCCTTCAAGCCCCACCCTTTCAATTAGAACGTATAGAAATGGTTGAATACTACTTTTCGGACACTTAAAATTGGTCTATTTCTTAGAAAGTGTAATCTTATGTTGTATGGTGGAAACTTGCTACGATAAAGAATAGCTTGGTTTAATTATCAGGGCCACTGTAGGTTAAAGAATATTGTATGTGGGTATGAATATGAATAATATGAATTATGATTGAATGCTGAGCGCCAAGAAGGAGTAAGGACTAGCTACTGGGCGGAAGGTATGTACGTGAATGAGAAGTAGAGAGCCGAGGTACTAGTAGTGAAAAGAGTGACGTCAGAGTATCCTACTTCCTACTAAAGAGAGAAAGGAAGGTGGATGGATCGCGCGCCGCGTCCCAGTAGCTGCTTTACTGCACATTCCTTCGGGCTTCCTTCCTCCTCTCACATTATCTTGTTTGATTTGAGGAATTGTAAAAATATAAAAACGTGTCAGGAGTGACTGTGAGAGTACATGAATATCATATCCAGGAACTCGAAGATCCCAATTATTTAAAGATAAGAAATGAATTCTTCACTGAAGGGAGATGAGATCAGACAACTCTTTCTGGACTTCTTTATGAAGAAGAAGGAGCATAGCTACTATCACTCCAGCTCCACAATTCCACTCGATGATCCAACTCTCCTCTTTATTAATGCGGGAATGAATCAGTTCAAGTCCATTTTTATGGGCACGATTGATCCTAACAATGATAAGGCCAAGTAGTGTATTGCTATCCCTTACCAGTTACAATGAAGTAACTCGTTCTCATTTATTGTATTTAGACTCGTCCGTGCCGTGAATTCTCAGAAATGCGTTCGTGCCGGAGGAAAGCACAATGATCTCGAAGATGTAGGCAAGGACTCTTATCATCATACTTTTTTCGAAATGCTTGGAAACTGGTCGTTTGGCGATTACTTCAAGAAGGAAATATGTGAATGGTCCTGGGAATTTCTAACCAAAGTATATTTTGATTCCATCCTTGATTGATCGGAGTTCAATTCATTTATGAATCATTCCATTTTATTTTTTCGATTAGGAGTTAAAAATGCCTGAAGATAGGTTGTATGTTACATATTTCGGAGGTGATGATAAAACGGGATTAGAGCCCGATCTAGAGTGCAAAAAAATTTGGCAGGACATGGGTGTGCCTGAAGCAAGAATATTACCTGGAAATATGAAAGATAATTTCTGGGAAATGGGGGATACTGGACCCTGTGGTCCTTGTTCAGAGATTCATTTTGATAGAATCGGTGAGTTGAATGTGAGATCAAGTTTATTTAAGTGTTGGAATGTTTTTCTCATTGTATCGTAGGTGGTAGAAATGCAGCTCATTTGGTAAATCAAGATGATCCTATGGTCTTAGAAATATGGAATTTAGTATTCATTCAATTTAATCGTGAAGCAGATAAGTCTCTAAAATTACTGCCAAGGAAACATATTGATTGTGGACTTGGATTGGAGCGTCTTGTATCAGCTATTCAAAATAAATCGTCCAACTATGACACTGATGTTTTTACACCCATTTTTGAAGCTATTCATGTAAGGTCTGGGGCAAGTAAACCATACCTAGGAAAGTTTGGTGATGAGGATCCAGACCAAATGGACATGGCTTATCGTGTTGTCGCTGATCACATTCGTACTCTAACCATTGTGATCGCTGATGGAGCAAGACCTGATAATGTCGGTAGAGGGTATGTTCTTAGACGTATACTGAGAAGAGGCATTCGTTTTGCGACTGAAAAACTCAATGCCAAACCTGGTTTCTTTGGGTCTCTCGTAGATGTTGTTGTTTCAATACTAGGGCACATTTTTCCTGAGCTAACCAAGGATCCTGAAATGATCAAGGATGTTATTGATGAAGAGGAAATTCAATTTCTCAAAACTCTTAATCGGGGTCGTAAATTGTTGGATAGAACAATTGGTAAAATGAATTCCAAAGTTCTTTCTGGTGATGTAGCTTGGCGACTCTATGATACTTATGGTTTTCCTATTGATTTAACGCAACTCATGGTGGAGGAACGTAACATGTCTGTTGACCTGGAAGGATATGAAAAAGCTAAAGAAAAGGCTGTGCTAATAAGTCAAGGGAAGGGTGCTGGTACTGAGGATCGACTATCCCTGGATGTACATTCCATACAAGAGTTACAAGACAAGTCTCTCAGCGTAACAGACGACAAGTTTAAATACCATTATGAGGAAAAATCCTCGAATGTTGACTCAGATTATGAATTCTCTGGGATTGAAGCAACTATTATGGCTCTCAGATATGACAAAAAGTTTGTCGACTCCATTGCATGTGGAACTGAATGTGGAATTATTTTAGATCATACTTCTTTTTATGCAGAACAAGGTGGTCAAATTTATGATGAAGGCTTTATTGTTAAAGTAGATGATGATTCTGTTGAATTTAAAGTGAAGAACGTACAAGTTAGAGCAGGATACGTACTTCATGTCGGTAAGAATCAATTTCTTGAATGAAAATCTTTTACTTTGAAACTTCAATACTATATATTTATGATTATTTAGGTACATTGGGTGAAGGAGAATTGAAGGTTGGAGAAAAGGTATTCCTTCAGATCGACACAATTCGTCGACAAAACGTTATGAAAAACCACACTGGTACTCATATTCTAAATTTTGCCTTGCGACAAGTGCTTGAAGGTGAATCAGATCAAAGAGGCTCCTTGGTAGCTCCAGATAAACTTCGATTCGACTTTACATGCAAAAAAGCCATGACAACTGATCAAGTGAAGGCTGTGGAAATGTGCGTTAATGAAATCATTCGTAAAAATGAAGAGATTTTTGCCAAAGAAGCATCCTTGGCTGTGGCAAAGACAATTCAAGGCCTTCGAGCTGTGTTCGATGAAACTTATCCAGATCCCGTGCGTGTTGTTAGTGTTGGTATTTCTGTGGAAAAGATTGAAGCAGATCCAACAGGCCCAGCCGGATCCATCACTTCTGTTGAATTTTGTGGAGGTACTCATCTTAAGAGAGCTGGACACTTGCAAGAATTTGTTATAGCCTCTGAAGAAGCAATTGCTAAAGGAATTCGAAGAGTTATTGCTCTTACTGGCTCTGAAGCCAAAAAAGCTATTCAAAAAGCGGTATTATTACAAAATAAAGTTGACAAAGTGACTCAAGTTATTCAAGAAAGTAAGTTGGGCTCGAAAGAAATGATCAAACTAATCACAAATTTGACTGAGGATATTTCAAGCTCAACAATCTCTCAATGGAAAAAAGATGAGATGAGAAACTCACTGAAGGCTCTTAAAAAGACGATAGATGATAAGGACAAGGCTAAAAAAGCTGCAGTTCTTAGTCAAATCGTCGAAGAAGCTAAAGTCATTGTTCAAGATAATGAAAATGTCCCCTTTTTAGTTAAGGAGCTAAATGCCTTTGCTCAAAATAAAGCGCTGGATGGTGCATTAAAAGTAATCAAAACTTCTAAAATTCCTGCTGCATTATTCATTTCTGGTGATGAAGACACTGGAAAGGTGCTCTGTATGGCTCAAGTAAATAAAGAATTAACTTCAAAATTAAAGGCTAATGAATGGTGCCAACAAGTTCAGAAGGTCCTTAACGGTAAAGGTGGTGGAAAGGCAGAGAGTGCTCAAGCCACTGGCACAAATCTAAAGGGGATACAAGAAGCAATTTCCATCGCCGCCGACTTTGCTAAATTAAAGTTGGAATAAATCGTCATATTCAAAGTATGGCACTCAAGTTCTATACATTCTTAATTGTTTTAATGTTTCAAACCATAAATATAAAGACATTAACTAAGGAGTGAAGGATTATAGAATCATTTAAGATTTTTTTAAAGGTCTGTAAATTTGAATATATGCAATATATATATATATATATATTAATAATGGATATAGGAGATGCTTTCCATTAAGTTTTGAAATCATCATAATTAGAATCATATTGAAATTCTTGAGGCTGATACATATTTATTCCTGGACTTTGGATAGATCAATGATGTCTTAATACTCGAATGAAAAAAATCAGATACAGCTTTGACTTTACTACTTAAACATCAATTTGACCGCACTACTTGTTTGAATTTTCCATTGTATATTTCGGGTTAAATGTTTTAGTAGAGGAATTGTTCAATGCCATAACGAAATAATTTATTTAACACGTAAAATTCAAGATAAAGTGAATTAACTTCAATGTTAAGAGATTTCTCTTCTTTTATCTAGGATTTTGCATTAAAATAAGTAGTGACTCCAGTTAATAAATTATAACTTAAGTATCTGAGTACTTAAATGTCTAAGTTTAATTTTATTTTAAACTAATTTGTGTTCTCAATTAACAGAGGGCAATGTCCATATATATATATATGATAAGTTAATTATCTATTTATCACTCTCTAGAAGTTCCTCTCGAGTCATTATCCCCCCCCCCTCAAAAACGGTGCCCTTAGTTCTCGGAGTCTATATAGTCCGGAGACTTCCCTTTCATTCACGAAGCCTATGTACAAATGTGTTCTTTTGATTTGTACCTATTAGCAAAACTCACTTAAATCTTTTATTAAATTATAACTTATACTCATTTGGTATAATAATATTATTTTTTGTTAAAATATGTATATGTCACGAAATCAAATATTATGAATGATTCAAATAATCATGTTTAAGATCCGTAAAATTATTTCGCTGATCATTAATTAGAGCAATGGATTTGATTGAATTATATTGTCTTCATGAAGTAAAAACGGAATATAGGGATTTTCAAAGATCAATTTATTTTAAAAAGTGTTGAAAATTTATAAACACACAAACCCTCAGACTCACATGCAGAACTTCCAAGGATGCACACAATTAAACAATATAGAGATATCAAGTACACGTGGTTGAAGTTTTAATAGAATAAATTTTCAATAATTATTATCGGTATCTATTCGATTTGTTCTATATAGTTTGGAGGAGGGAATTATGTCCCCCAATATTTACAGCGCTACTCACATGTGTTAGTTCCATTAAATCACTCAATTTAATCAATCGTACTACAAAAAATATTATACCTGTCTTTTCCCCATAGACCTAAAAAACCAAAGACATAGCAATGAACAAGGAGTTCCATTGACTTTTTGTAATTAATATTTAGAGTTGAACTCCCTTCGTATTTTTTTGGTTCAAATTCAAATAGCAGAAACTAATGGAGTTTCTCCATCATGCCTTCAGATCTGTAAATTCGTCAGTAACACAAAATATAATAATAAATAGGTCAAGTCACGAAGATTATCTTCATCAAATTTAAATCAAGGGAATTAAATTGAAAGAAAGGATATATCAAACATTTTTCGGTAGTAATAATAATAGTAATAATAACTCAAGGATATCATTGATATGTGTATATATTATAGAAACTCTGCCATGGGAATAATGAATTGTTTAGTAATGAAAGAATGTACATTTATGATATTTTTTTTTTTGTTCCGTCATTGTTATTATTTATTTATCACGAAATATAATATAAAAAGTTGAAAAATCTAACATTATTTTATAACATTTTACAAACTAAGTATTTACAGGGTCTTTCCATATCAAATTGCCCAAAACTTTTCACCTTAACACCCCCATCTCTTTTTCATAGTGAACTTGGTTTTTGAGATATGGAGTCCTTTCACTTTTGAACACCAAATTTCAGATAGTTTTATCTTCTGAATCTGTGGGTCAATTCAATAAAGCTAAGTATTCATAAAAAATAAAAGTACATATGTTCAAAACAATTGTTGCTTATTACATACTTGTTTTTATAAAAATAAGTTATTGCCTTAAATGAGGAGAAAAATATATGTACATACATGTCCTTGATCATGTAATTAAAAATTGCCATGAGTAAAATATGAACACAAATTGTAGAAATGCTCTTGCAAAGATAGACATAGCTCTGACTTTTATCCATTTGATTACAATGAGAGCTATAATTTATTTATATTTATAGTATGTAGTATTAAATATTTTCATGGAGTAATGTATTTTGTATGTATATTTGGCTAATAATGTTGAGTTAATTAAATATTGTGTAGTTCCTTGGTATTTGAAGTTATAAGAAACTAAACACAAATATATAAAAACATTTTTCCCATAATTATTTAATTTAATATTGTAGGATAATGATGAGTAAATAACCTTAATGAAAACGTTACAAGAACAAATATAGTTTCGTCTCGAAACATTTAGAAAAAAACGAAACTTTGCTTATTTTATCATATATTCAAACCTTTTTTCCTATTTATAGTGCAAAATAAATCGTCGCACAAGTTTACACAGTGTATCTTCTTCTAGCTATGAAAGAAGTCAAGAACTTTAAAACGAACCGAGTCCACAGCTTTGATATAAAAGGCAATTTCAATAGTTTGGATGAAGCAACGAGATACAAAAAGATAACAACCCTAAAGGAATCATATTTTTAAATAAAACCTTTGTTCTTTCATCTACACTTTGTATTCTCAAGTCCATCTTAATATATCCTAGACAGTAGACATGATATTTCTAAACGCTTCACCATCCAACTCTCACTAACACACAAACACTACACATTTTTGGAATCCTCCAATACTCAAAATTGATATGGTCGAACCCGATTTTACGTTTGACTTTATGGTTGATTGAAAGTACACTTTTATTCTAGCAGGCTCTTGTTTCACTAAATAGTCATCTAATTCATCAGTCCTTTTGCCTGTGCTTCTTGTTGGTAAGGAGATCTTTGAAAATGCTGAAGACTCTTCTGCAGTCCACGAACGTCCCGGGGATGCAGATGAAGCTCGCTATGACGTTGAGACCCTACTTCAGGCCAGACACATTCTCCCCAAGGAGCACTGCGCCAATGTTACTAATAGACTGGGCTCCTTTTGAGGATCTCCTCAAACTTGTCTCAAAACTTGTGAATGACTGAAACTATATGTATATAGGTCATAAATTCCATTTTTTACAAAATAAAAACTACAAATTGAGAAACATTGTGTGGTTCATTTAAAGTACCCACACGGATCTTTTACTCATAAATAAATAATACATACAAATAGATCAAAATAAAATCAATTAATAGTTCGTTATTAAAATAACTGGTGTTATGAAAGAAAGGAATAGCAACTTGCACAACCTGATTATACAAGTTACAACATGCACTCAACATATATGTAAATACATTAGACCTATCCTAACTTATGATTTTGGATATAAAAAAGATATACATATATATATATATACTTGTTTCTTTTCTTCTTTTTTTTTTTTTTTGGGGGGGGGGGGGGGGGAGAGTTAAAATTATCGGACCCTGCCCTATTGGCCTTTAAGACTTGTTAAAAAATGCCCATTTTGAGGTTATTTTATAACTTTTAGATAATAATAACTGCAAAATAGTCTGAACGATTCTATACCTTATCAATTTCAATATGGGAATAAATAATTCAGGAAATTTTACATGATAAATTTTATTACTAATGAAAATAAAAAAATAAGGTGAGACGAGAAAGTTCAAGAGGATACAGCAATGGAGTGGGTACGTGAATGCTTAAGAAAAACAAAGGATGAATATGGGGAGCCAGTAGTACTTGTAATTGATAGTGCTCCGGCCCACTCCAGGATTGAAGATGTCCTGAATGAAGAAGAGTTTTCAATTTACAAAATTTTAAAACTTGGGCCTCACTCCTATGCTCAATCCAATTGAGAGCATATTTGGTCAATATTGAAATGTGTTCAATATGGGAATAAATAATAAAGAACGACATTCATGAAATTTAACTTGAAAGGCTATAGTTCGCCAACATCTACTCAAACAGAACAAAATATGATCTTACAAATACACAGTTCTCACAACTAACACATACTATATACATCCCAAAATCTTAAGTACATGTATTCAGAACAAGTGAAGTCACATACTGAAGAGGAAAAATTATGTCAGCATGAAATAATGACACGACAAAATATAAATTTTTCTTTAAAAAAATAATAAAATGAGGACTTTTATTTCCCTTGATCTACATGGAAAAATATAAATGTTGACAAATACTTGAAGATTTATTCCGTTACAATTTGATAAGATCTTGAGGACAAAATTAAAAAAATAATCAGCATCATATCAAAGATACAAAAAATAATGCTAATAATAAAACTTGGTAATTAAAAAGTAATGATAAGTAATTTAACACTTTGATTTTATATCGTACACATAATATTCATTCATCTAGATACACGCACGTATTTAATGTTGTCATCACATAATAGTAATAATAATCCCTTTTAGTGAGGTTTTCTTTAATCCTGAAAAATAGAGAAAAATGTTGATAGAGTAGAAATCTTAACGCATCTTATTTAAATATCAAAAATAGAGTTAGCAATATGGTATGAAAACAGTGAACATTAATTAATTAGCTTCGATAAACATTATGTAGAACAAACCATAGTAAGTACCTTAGGCGCATCTTTCTTGGCCTTCTTATTTTTCTTCTTCTTTTTACTTTTTTGAAGACTGTTCAGTGAATCGATAGACCCCTCGTAAGTATCACCATTTATCTAGGATGTATTAATTTAAACATGCAAGATACATACACCATCGTTAGTACATATAAATTAAATCGTTATAATATTCTAAAGAGACAGACAACAACCACCACAATAAGTAGGATTAAATATGAACGTAGAACAGAACATTGAATAATAATTATTTCTTACCTGAACTGTATCGTTATTACTACCATTTACAGACTTCCCGTTCACACTTTGTCCGTTCTCAGCGTGGGGCTCAGTAGAATTCTACAAGAAAGTAAGTTAAATGTACCATGAAATAGTTATAAAAATAAAATTGACAGATACAAGCAATAAGAGAAAGAAAACCAATCATAGACAGAAAAGCAATATATATACAAATATTTCCACGATTACTAACTCATTAATTAACAGTGAAAAGCCAAGAAGCTAGTAATTAGCAATTTATTACATCAAAAACTAGGAATATCTATCTTGCCCTTTTGATAGGTTAACTTTAATGTCATCTTAGTTAATTCAAATTAGAACTATCTATTAAGATAGTTTTCAAGAATTAATCTGGGGACTCTCAATAGAAGCTATTTCAAACTTCAATTTTTTTTTTGAGAACCTCTGGATTAATAGCTTACTTGTTTTGCATTGAGAATATACAGGATCTATTCAATTATAGTTCATTAAGGACCAGACAACGTAATAACGAATAATGCTCTTGGGCAAATATATACAATTGAAATGTTAATTTTGTTTTTTGTGTATAAAAAAAAAATATCCGTATAAGAATCCGGAATCGCATGTGGAATGTACAAGACAGACACTCCACTATAAATAGCCCAATTCTAGCAAAACGCGAATAACAAAAACCCACTACAACGTACAAACAAAAAACAATTAACATTGATATACATTTTTAGAGGGTTGATCTTATCTAAGACATGGATCATAATTTAAAAAGGAAAGATACGTGTAACACAAATTCTCACTTGAATGAGTAATTCTCGATTAAGTCTCGTTTTGTTACTTGAGAGGCTGGAAGTCTTTAATTGCAAATTTAATTATTAATTTCCATCAGGGCCACATTATATAATTAAATATGTATAATATTACTTAAAAGAGATGGATTCTCAAGAAGTATAAATAATTACCTTATTCAAATTATGGATTTGATCCCTCATTACCAAGACAGTTCTCTGTTCGTGTTGAAGAGCTTCTTGCCCTGAATTCACTATCAAATCCATTTTAGCTACTCTTTCGCCCATATCGCTATTAATAGATTTTAATATGGACAATTCCTAAGTATTGATGCATTAGATTAAAATCTTAAAAATATTGAGAGTTCTATGATACCTCATTTAGTTTGGAGTTTTCAGACTCAATAGAATTTAATTGCGAAATTCTATAAATCAGTTCCTTCTTCTCCTTTTCTTCAGATCCCAGTTTTTCTTGCAGTTCGTGCAATTTAACTTGCATCTAAAAAAAAAAAAAAAAAAAAAAAAAAACCGTTAAGTGTAACCATAATTGCGTCTACAGTAAAAGTGAAGCTTCAGAAAATGAACACATTAATTAGGAACACCTTATACAATATAGCCCCGGGTACAAAGTCAATTATTTGATCACAATGGTAATATCAAACAGATTAAAGAGTATACACAGCTTAGACTCAAATACCAGACAAGAGGTGATAGTACATATGGGACATAAATAATATTTCTTAAGATAGGTATAGGTCAGCGAAGTGACTCATTTTTAGATGACTTGCATACTTTCGGTTAATATTATAAAAATGCGTAACTACTATTATAAGATGAAATAAAAGCACAAGTTAAGGTCTGAATATGTTAAAGCCTGAAGTAAGCCCAAACTAGGGACGCACCTCATTAACAATAATTGGCAAGGCATGCTCCAAAGTTTGAAAGGCAAACTTAATGCCGTGGAAAGTGTGAATTTCTTCCTATAATACAATTGTTTAAAATGACTTGTTGAAAAAAAAGAAAGTTGTTGTAATATATTAATTATACATAAGATGTATTCTAATCGGTTCATTCTATATGAGATTCGGATGCATACTCCAAATTGATTTTGAGACAATTGTGAGAGTGAAGTTAAAAAACAGCAGTAGTTGGGTTGATAAAATAGATAAAGCAAGAGAACAAAAAAATGGCATAACAACTAAAGATGACAATGGTAATCTACTGTCTTAACTGCTAACTCAAACTATATTAATGTATTTTTAAACGTAACTGACACTTTAATGGTCATAATGATGTTAAGATAGAAATCACATAAGGAACTTTCAAAAAAATACAAGGTTTTAGTGATAAAAATTTATATAGATTAACAAAATGCGTACCTCAATCAGTGTCTGTAGCTCATTTCAATTCGATAAAGAAGAAAAATGAAGGAAAAAAAATTAGTGCAAGCAGTAGATGCATAAGACTTAACAATATGTAATAATAACAAGTCAATCAAAGACTACACAGGTGCTTAAAAAATTGCATTTAAACAAATAAGTGTTAACGATGAACATTTTTAATAATGAATATAATAAAGGGAACTCTACAAACCAACACTCCATTTAATGTACAATTAATCAATACCTTGTAATAATAATGTACAATGACAACATCCATAAAAACAACAAATTAAGGTGCACTGCGCTTCTCACGTGGTTTCACCCACATCACGTATATTATTACTTGAATCAAACTGCTAAACTCATTCATAATGAAAATATTTCGATAGAATTGATATTGAACCCAAAAAAAGATAACAATACAGCATTCAAAATACAACAGATATTTACTTTCCATTCGCTAAACAAAGATTTTTACTAACATAGTTGGATATTCGTTTTTGATCCGAAATGAACAAGGCATAATCCTGAGTAACCTTTAATCAAACAAAATTTTTTACATTAGCGTGAGTTGATGTGCATGTCAAAACGACATTTTAAGTTAAACGAGCAATAGTAGTCAAAAATATTATAATATATATTTAATATTTTTGTATAAAACGCCGAGAAATACATGTATGTCGTTCCTAAAGCCAGTCACTGAAAATACAACCCTCTTCTAAGTTTAAAACTCTGATAAATTTAACTCCAAGGACTTAACAAAATACTACTGCACATAGTTCAGATAAGATTGGACTCGCGTAAAAGTAAAAAACACACACCAATCTTTAAAAAAGAGCCAGACTAAAACAACATACGACATCCAAAATGTTACTACCTACTTAAGCTTATATAGATTACATCCAATGATGTCAAAAATATGCTGGGTGGTCAAGTCACTTATTTTGAAATAAATATCCCTTAAAATAATCAACAAAAGCAAGGATACCTGGCTAAACACACAGGGAGAGTCAACAAACTTACATCACATTGTAAAACATTTATTGTTGAAGTATATTAAAAAAGTACTTAAAACTACAATCATGACAAATAATGTGAAGATACATTTTCTTCATGGGCATTAATTAAGACATTTTTGCATAGAAATTCAATTGGTATTCATGTAAGTATTGAAAGAACGTAATAAATTGTACTTCTGAATTTGTGATTAGAACAATACCGATGAGAACGATTAAGTAACACAAATAAGATTTATTTCAATTATAACAGCACACACAAAAAGCCCGTATTTAGGAACTTTAACAAACACATAACACTCACAAATACATATTAACCATGAATCTATTTTTCTTCATAACTGCCAGGATATTCTGATAAACGGCATCTCCTAAAAATCAATTTTAGCAGGACAATAGTAATCTTTTTTGGAAATGTTGGGGCAAATGCGCACCTCGTAGGAATTAAATGTCATTATTCCATTAATCAATCTTATTCCTAAGTGAGGATTTAAATATAGAGAATGTCAGAATGTTTTCATCATACTAGTAGTTAAAGCAACAGTTAAAATTAACATGTCATTATATATGTAAAGTAACATTGAAAGGTATCTCCAAGTTTCAATATTTTTATCATCTATATAATAATATTAATGGTTTGAATATTCAATAAAACTCTGATATGAAAGCATTGAAATTTCAAATAATATTAAGATTGTCAAAAATTTCGCTAATAAAATTATTACAGTTTGTAACAAAAACAACTCAAGATTCAATAAAACCAAGGATAAGAAAATTAAAGATATACGAGATTCGATTACTGTCAAAGCACAAAAATAAAAAACAGAATTAACATTTTCAATGCGGACTCAAAATAAAAATATTACACTTTCTAATAAAAAGTAATTTAGGTTGCAACCTTTAAAATAGAATACAAGACTATAGACAAATTAGCACCTTGACATTTCTAATTCAAATAAAATTTTCAAATATTATATGCAAAGAAACATTTTTTTTTCTTGTTTGAAGTATTTACCAGTCGATGCAGCTACTATATGAACTAATTGTGATGCTTTGAGTATTATATGAAAGTTCAAAAAAAAGAAAGAAATAGTATGATAATGTTCAAGAAGAGCTACCACCTTGTTGTATAAAAAAAAACCTTATTTAAATATCTAGATTCGCAAAATGAAGTGGAAATCGATTGATTGGATTTAAAACATCTTATAAAACACATACATATTTAAATCGAGATAGCGTTTTAATCATTTTATAAAACTGCAACTGAAAAAAAAAAAAATCACAACTTTTAGAGTTATCGAACCATAAATAATGCACTAATTTGATAGTTCATCACAGAGTTAAATATAATTGCTTTCAACAGGCATGAGGAGTCGTAATACTCGTCTGAAATTTCTTGAATAAAAACAATGGGGACAAAATAGCCGCAGTGTATCCAACCATAAACGATATAAATTCTAATTGGCTGATTTTACTACTTAATTTACCTCCTCCGCTTGTTTTACAACATTGATCGACTCATCAAGCACAGAATTTTTCTCATTAAGCCTATTTTTATCTCGCTTAACTTCATCGAGTTCTATTTCTTTAATTCGCATTCGATGCTCCCAATTCTTTTCTTCCGACTCAACACTGGATTCTAATTGATGTAGCATATTTTCCTGAAATTAACACAGACCCATCGATTACAAGAATTATGATAAGCGAAAAAGACTTACTGTATCCGTTAATATAGACTTATAATCAGAGACTTGCTTCTCTAGTTTGCTAATTGTCGAAGCAGATTCGGAGACGGATGTTCTATAGCTGTCGAGGGTTTTATTGAATTCTTTTTCAAAGAAAGACATCCACGTACCGTTATCAGAGTTAGGTATTACAGCACTAGGGAGAAGACGCGACAAAAATTGTTTCTGTTCGTCCATTAACTTATCTTGCGCTAGCGAAGCCGCATTTGTGGCATGGGCCTTAAAGAAAGAAAATTAGCGAATATAATTAATATATTTAAAAATGTTTGACCAAGGGTTGTATTAATTGTCCGATTTGAAACATGTTTAGCCCAAATTATAATAGAAACTGTGACAAAAATATACCCAAAGGCTATTGAAAGTAACTCACATCATTTTGACTTTTGGCTAGTAACTTTTCTTCAGCAGTTTTAACGGCTTCCATTGCCTTCCAATTTTTCTCCCTCAATTCCTGTTTAATGAAAAAAAAAAAATTAGTACCAATAACAGACGTGTAAATCCGAAACCTACATTATTTTTATTTCTTTGTGCTTCCAATTCTTCGGTTAAACCACAAGCTTGAGTCTTAATTGAATCAATTTCAGTCTTCATTGCACTGATGACAGATTCATGATCTTTAACCCTATATTACAAGAACCAAAAATATATAACTTATGTAAAATAACTTAGATCAATCGTTAACTTACATTTCCTCCTTTTCTTTAACAAAAGAGTCGCACATACTTTGCCATGACCTACTGCGGTCTACCAATTCTTGAACGCCATCACCATTATCTTCTTGTCCTTCAGCTTTTGGGCGTTCGACTGCGGATGCCAATTGCTCGGACAGCCTATCGTTTTCTTCTATTAATCTGGTAACTTCAGATTCCTTTTCTTGTATTGTTTTAACTGAACTTTCTAGTGACAGTTGCATCTCTGATATCTTCAGCTCCATATCCTTCTTGGAGTTGGCTAATTCCTGTAATAATGAATAGGAGAATATAGAAGTAAAAAGGCGAATAAATGAAGGGGGGAATACACACTTGAACCGTCTGTTTAAGATTAGCAATCACATTCGAACTTTCAGTATTAGCCTTGGAGGTTGTTTCAAGCGATACAATATGACTCTGTAACTTATTGATTTTGTCATTTTGTGAGTTACTGACATCCTCTAGCATCTTCGCGCTGGTAGATAACTTTTCTTCTAATTTATTTTCTGTCTCTCTAAATTGCTCCACCTGAGAGGTAAGTACAGAAATGCGAGACTCCAATTGACTTTTCGCAGACCTCAACTCTTCTAATTCCTGATTTAAGGATGCATCCCCTGTGGGTTGTTGAGTCAAAGCTACTTGGTTTAACTGATTCTCTAACTGTTGAATTTTAGCAAGTTGAGAGGTCAAGCGACTCTGAAGGTTAGTACATTCTTTTTGACGATTTTCTAAACTTTGTTGATGTGAGACCTGGACAGTACTCATCTCCTTTTCATGCTTTGAACGCATTTCATCCATCAACCTTTGGGAATTATTAGCTAGTATAGTTGACGAATTAAGCTCTTGTCGAAGTTGAACTAATTTATCAGAGATGCTTTTAACACGACTATTCGACTCAGCCAATTCACTTTCTTTCTCCTGCAACTGCTTTTGCAGACTCTTGACTGATGTTGAGGAGGAAGATGATGAAGAGGAGGAGGTCGAGTTCTGAACCCATTCTCCAGCCGTGGATGCCTGTCCCACTTGCTTGTTAAGCAACACGTCAATCATGTGTTGGCACTCTCCTTCATCCATGGGGGTCTTTTTCACGATGGAGAGGATTTGACTCACATTGGAGGGTCCCTCGGAACCTAGAGAATCGAAGGAGTTAGAGACTGAAAGACAAGAGTGTTGCTTCAACTTGTTCTTACCGCGGGAATCCTCCTTTGGACTCGAATTCGCATTCTTTTTGCTCTTCTTTTGAGCCTTGGGCTGAGGCTGGGAATCCTCCTTCTGAAGAGGGGTTACTGCTAAGGACACACTACGAATCTCTTCCACCACCTCTTCCAAAATCATCATCTCCTTCATGAGCCTGGAGACTCCAGAAGGGGATTTCTCCACGAGAGACTCTTCCTCAGACTTCTCCTCCCCAGACAAATCCTCCTTCTTGGGAACACCCTTCTTCCCTCCACGCACAGACTTGGGCTTCATCTCCTTCTTCTTCTTTGAGGTCCCTCCATTCACAGGAGTAGAGGCAGCTCCACTCGGAGAAGACGACTTCTTCTTCGTTTCCTCCACTGCCTCCTCGTACGTCCGCTCCTTGGAACCCATCCATGACACCACCAAGATGATCACTCCACACAATACAAATGTCAAAATACAAACTAATATAACCATGAGTTCCATTATGTATCTTTTGGAACGAGACAGCCTCTTCAACGAACGGAAACGGACCTCCAATGCAGTCCCCCTTTATCTTCTCTTTTCCCTTTAAGTTGAAGCAATCGACGTCGTCTTCTTTTCTTCTTTCTTTTTTTTTTTTTTTTTCCTTTTCTTCTTTCTTTTTCTCCCTCTCCTTGTTCCTTTCGTGGAGGTGTGCTTTACATTAAGACTCGGCTCAATTAAATAAAAAACTGAAGGATTCTTCTTCTTTTTTTCATTTAGTTTGACGTACCCGCTTCCCTCTATTTACTTAGACTCTTTTCTATTTGCTCTTTCACCACCATGCATCCAGTTCTTGGCCAATAAGAAGAGACTTTACATTTTCCTTATTCCACCGTGGATGGAAAATACACCGGCTCTCGGCTAGTTGTGTATAATTTTCTCTCTGCTCCCCCGAAACATTTAACTGCAACATTAATGAATAATTATATAAATATATTTATACAACATGTGTCAAAAAATAATGTACTTTTGTACGGATCAACCTGTATAGACTTTGTTTCCTTAGCAATGCTTTGATATTTGTTATATTCTATAAACACATTTTTGTGTTTTCTTAGATACGTTCTTGTTTTGTAGGTAGGGACTGCAATTTTCTCTCCTGTCTAAAAAGCAGCACCTGTTTTACCGGCAATTTTAATACCATTCAATAGTAGAAGGAGGAGAAGGAGAGAAGTCATTATTGGATAGCTAAGGGAGAAGGTGGTGGTCGAATGGCATATTTTAGGTTGCAACGAATTTTTAAGGTAGTGCTTGTTACTGTAAGGTAGGATAGAAATATAAATGAAGTTGCAACTGTAGTAGGTGAATGCAACATATTGCCAGCATTTTAGTTGGTCGATTTGATGGAATATATTATCTTACAATTATTAGGAACAAATTGTACAACTATTCGCGTTATCAAAGTCATTATACTTCTAGTTCATTTTTAATTCTCGAAATATTTCAAGAAATAAATTGGGTTGGGAGAGTTCAGTATTAATGTACTCTTATCAAAACTGTAAATCTTGTCAAAAAAAAAAACTTAATTCGAATCCTTGCTTCAAGCATTATATTATTATTACGTACCATGGTGTAGACAACTGCCATAGACTTGTGAAATAGTACTCCTTATTTAACTTGAACATGCTAACTGTTGGACTAATATTCAAGATGTACATACATTGGTTCCCTTAGATGTCAAAAATCAGTCCTTCATGAAATGATCCATTTATGCTGGCCACTACCCCTTTCATGACTTGGAAAACGTACATGGCTACTACATCAATATGTACAAAACATGAACTTGAACGGAAACTTGATCAAATATGCGGAAAACTCAACAACTTGGTGAGTCTCTACATATAGTTTCTGTGAATGGTAGTATTTATTATGTATTCATAATAATATGTACTGAGGTATGTAATATCAGGCAACTATGTGGTGTGTACATATACAATAGTACATTTGTCGTTCCTTTTTTCTTGCTTGTTCACTTGCTGCCCATGTATGTATGAGTGTAAATGGCTACAAGCAAGAAAGTTGTATGAAAAACATACAAATTAATAAATCATTTAAGCGATAATAATGGGTGGGATGATAGAGCTCTGGATGTTCCTGGCTGTATCTGAATATGGATGTACATACAGTGTCAATATTAATAATAAATAATAATTGCACATAGATAACAACATATTCTTTAATTACCTTTTTTAATGTTGACGTATTTTATTACTATTAACTCACAGGTAGCTCGCTCCAGCACCAATGATCCTTTATAAGATGTTAAATGTACCTACCTACCTTTAACCTAACCTAACCTATTCTCTGTTGTTATCTAAAGTGGAAATCACATCAATGGAGAAAAACAATATTTATGACGAGATATCAAATGAGAAGAGCAAACACTTTTTTGTTTTTAAGAATCTTTGGAACAGAAGAAATTTATACATATATTGTATAAACTTAAATATATTCTTACTGTAAAAAAAATAAATATATTAAATATTATTAGCTATATTCAAATGGAGCTATTCTAACTACATATGTATGTATAAGTTATGTGGATTCGTATGGTTTCACTGGAGCCTTGATGTAAAATTTATGAACACGTTTTCATTTGTTTTGGAACACTCTTTTATCTAACTGTTCGTGGTCACTGACGGTAGGTACGTAGGTAGGTAGGTATCTGTTGTAAAACTTGCTTTTTTCATGAAAATAATAATATTCATTCATCAATCAGATAACATAATAATAATAAGAAGAAGAATGTTTACATATTATGTATGAAAGAAACATCCTCAAGTCCATTTTCTCGCATACACAACACATTTATATGAACTCTTCGAAGTTGTGAATGCCAGTAGTAGTTGTCAACTTATAAACAATGAGTCACCTGATCCCAAAGCTCACACCATTCATTCTCCTAATTAGACGAACGATGCATGTACATACATTGTATGTACATCCTTCAAAACTCCCATTCAATGTCTAAATATATGTATGTACACATAAAAAATAAAATAAAATATGTATACATTTGATAATGAGAATAATATAATTTAAGCTACGTCAACTGTTGCCAACGTGACAAATCCACACTCTTCGACAGAATGATGTTCCAACTTTCAGTCCTCTTGCTACAAATACATATATTGTGATATTCAATACATAGAACACATTTTACACTTTCATCTATGTTTCTACGTTCAAAGAGTTGGTTTTTTCCTGTTTATGTATACATATATGTACATTGAACATACATAGTGTATAGTATGATATAGCTTCTAAGTCTCAGAATAATTAATATTATTGTTTCAAATTCTCAAGGAGAATATCAAGACAAAGATCAGAGTTCATTCAAGAGATATCAAGAGCACATTGTGATATGCATATTTATCATTTCATGTTTGGACTGAATATTGTTACGTATATATATATATATATTAATGAATCCATGTTCTTCTCATTTGAAGAATACTTGTGATTTTGTTTCTCTTATAAAGCCTATCGTGACTCGATTCAAAACTTATAAAACAATCCATTTATTTCGATACATTATTTTATAGTTGCATATGGATGAAGATGGAGAAGGGAATGTGTGGCACATAAGATAATACATACATCGAGGGTTTTGTCAATCCTAATTTAAGGCTGAACATTACAAAACAAGAAAATCAATTCTTGATGGTTTTAATCTATACCTTTCTAATTTATAAATTGAAATCTTTATTATTGGCAAAGCAAAGCATGTCAATGAATTCATGTTAATCAGAGATGAAACTGAAGTAATTATTATTAAAATTAAGGTTTTTTTTGTTTATGACGGGGTAAATGTCTTCTTTTTTTTTGCATAACGGCGTTATAACGGAAAAGGAAGTAATCAAATATGAAATAAGTTACCCTGTTACTAAAAAAAGTATTGGCGTTATTCCCATCTATGGTCATATTATATGAATCCTCTTACAGCATATGTTTTCTCTACCATATTTGTTAAAAAAAAGCTTGTTTACATGTTTTTATTTTCATATTGACGTATACAGGGGTCAGAGAGCATTTGATCCAATACTTAAAAAAATCACTTAAAAGTTAATTTTAGTGTCTTTATAAATTATATGTTGTTACTGAGTACGCAGAAAAATAAATAAGTGAACAATTTGTTTCCTTTTAGGATCGACAATTCATAATGTATTTACTTCACAAAATGAAGTAAATACAGATCAGATTTAAATTTCATATGTTATTTGAACTACTCGGAACTTATTCAAAGACACTTGCTTCTGCCTACATTTTAGAAAAAATTATACAAATTCATCGTCATACAAACACTGCCTTATTAGAGTTATATTTTTCAACAAAACAGTAGTGTTTTCCTTATTTTACAGACCTTCTTTGTCTCGTTTGAAGTAAGGGTGTCCTCTCCTCTCCAGACTGTTACACTGAGAGTATGCAGATTACCCTAATTTCGTCATTTTGTTAGAACATGATGCTCATTTGAGTCCTAGGACTGATCCAACTCTAATGCTCATACGTGAAAGCAGTACTGTAACTATGAGGAATATTTGGAGTCTGTGCTCCGAAAGGATGCTTCTATCCCCAACTCAAATAGATAATAGACACAGATAACTATTGAAAATTTACTACATTAAAACTGCAGAACTGTTAAAGTATTCACATAATTAATTTAGATCACGTCCTAGAATATTATTCTTAATTAATGTTTATTCTTTAATTGTGCTCCACTCACTTGAATTTTTAGTGCCATTCCTCCGATATAGATCTGGCTATGGGTCACGTGAAAATATGAACCTATTATTAATCCTATGTTAATATCATTTGTCTGGTTTACACATTATTTCGTCAATAACCTATTATTTGATGATGCTGTCCCTTGCAATGGCAGCATCATCAAATAATATTCTTTTAGTTATGCTACTACCGATGGGGCGTACCCTTGGATAGAGCATTGGGATATAAGAAAAAAGCTTGTACATGTAAAGACCCTAGTACAAATCTATTATATACAATATATTATGTACAAAAGGAACGAAGACGAAACATTTTGTTTCGTCTCGTGTTTATTTCGTTAAGAAGAGAAACGTATTGTCTTAATCAAAGTACGTACATAAATGAACAGTTTAATCTGATATTTGTTATAAAAACAAATAAACAATAACCTTAGTCAACGAATACGTTTGATCCAGTCATTTCTACAGCTATTGACCATTTTTTTAAATTATTATAAAAATAATACTACCCTGTGGAAATTAAAATTAGCTGTACTTCCAATAGAATGATGCCAAGCATCATAAAAGAACTCTTATGTATGAACTCAAATACATATTCGATGGATGGATGGCAAGATTGAAAATAATGAGGGGTACCTAGCTCTACCATTATTATTCACTCGTTAATTTATATGTATATTAAAAAAAAAAGATGAAGTAAATATTTGTATAGCTTTATTCACCACAGAGATCACTACGACCCTTTTCCCCCCAAAATCAATCGAAAGAATGGTAGGTTTATCACTTCATGCCAAAGACCAAAATTATGGAGAAGTTGGAACAGTATATTGTATTATAAATATTATTTACACTATCTATCAAGAGATGTTTAAAGATGAAGGTGAATGTCCTAGGGAGTGGCTGTTCAGGGCTTAATTTTCCAAGAGGGTGGATGTGCTAAATCGATAATCATCTATATCCCTTTTCATAATTGTATATTATTGGTATTTTAGTAAAAAGTGTACATATCCATAAAATAATTATAATAATCGAGTTTTAGATGAATTTCGGATAAGAGTGACATTTTATTGAAGTGTTGCTCCTATTAATGTATTTTATTATTCAAATGGACAGTTGATCAATTGTAGCAGCGGCGCTAGATTGGATTTGTAAGTAGGGGAGAGCGCCAAATTCTATAATCTCAAGTTTATCTAAGACCAAAATTTTATTAGCCTAGACCACGAAACCTCATTTTTTCAAAAAATGGGGGACCAATGGGAAATATTTGTGTTTCCATGAATGAACCTGCTAATTGGTTTACCCATTCCAAAAATATGACTCAATTATTTCTTTAATGCATTTAATCCTTCTTACTTTGAGGATGGAGAAGGTGTTTCTTAATGTGAGAAAATTGACTTGCACATTTTCCCAGACTTAAGTTCCATCATAATTTAGTCGTATAAATGAATTATTTGATTTAACATTGAAGTTTATAGTTATAAAATGATAAGCAATGCATTAAAAGGTTAGTTAAATTATAGAAAAGAATGAATTTGAACATGTGTGTAGGTATGTCAAGGATTCATTCATTTGAAGAACAAAATGCATAAACAAGGACCCAACCTAATAAAATATGCATACTCATGTCTGAATTCATTTTGTTGAAGAAAAAAAAGACCCCGAGGGACCGAATAAGCATTTTTAAAATAAATTTGCAAAGGAATGGTCTAATGTCAAATGAGTGCCTCATTTTACGATGTGAGAGGGAGCAATTACGCTGGAGTCACTATTAGGAATGTCCCGGTTCTTATAAAATAAATAAGGAACGGAACGACCTTAATTTTCAAACTTATATGTAATTATAATATATGTAATATGTAATTGGGCCTCAAAACATGGCTGTAATTGTCAGTTGTTGCTGTTTAAGGGTGATACATAAGTCATAAAGACAATGTGTTAAGTTATAGTCTCTATTCTTCATAGACCTACCTACTAATGATTATATTATCAGTATGCTAATTAAAAATTCAGTGGTCACCAAACTTTTTTCAGTTTGTTCCTCTCCATGATATAATCTTTGCAGACTGTTCTTGTCTAGTAAAACATTATGTTGAGGTAAAGTTGTTGTTACCTTCTTAAGGGAAAAAAAAAGTGATAACAGTTTCGGAAAACAAAAAGACCTGTTTGAAGAGCCAACTCCACTTTTCTATTACATGTCCGATTTGCATATGATTTACATTCCTAGTGATTATTTCTTTCATCTCAAAATTTTAGATGATAAACCTCGACAAATTTTAAGATAATGCCGATATGGGGGCGGGCGGTGTAATTTTTTAGAAATGATGCAAAAATTGTATGTACTTATTTAAGTTAAGAATATCTTTTGATGATATTATTTCAATGATTTATAATTTCATAAAATGTTCGATACGTGAATGGAGTAATTTTTGACTTCTTTTACAGCAATTGTTATTAATTGATATGCATTTTAAGACATAAGAAAAATCTAAGGTTCATAGTTCTATCTCTTGTAATTTACGTACAGTTACAACTTGTATCAAAGTTTTGTTGTATAAGCATTTTACAGCCCTAGAATCATCATCTCATTAATGACAATGTACCTTGGTAAAAAGTTTGAGAAGTACTGGCTTAAATCATTGTTCTGTATAGTATGAATAAATATTATTCATTGTAACCTCATCATGGAGTCTCATGCCTTCTACTTGCAACATGAGTTATGCTCAGGCACAAAAACACAGAAATTATTAAATTACATCACGTGTCTCTTTTTAAAAAGTCAATGTCATTTATAAATTGAATATCTTGGGTCAAGGTGGAACAATTTTTTATAGTTCATTCATTACATACGAAAAAGGATCCTTGACTTTATTTTTATTATCATTAACGAAAAAATCAATTAATTACATAAGTGACACATGAGGTTATTGAAGATGCCACAATATTCACCCACTCAACTGAAAAGTTTTTATCTTTTCTATTTCATTTTTTTTCTTAATAATATTCATGAATAATCACTCATCATTTTCAGCAAATGTTCTGGAATAGTTAACCAACAATAAGTAAAAGACAGACATGAATTCAATTATTATCTAGAAAATATATTTTTATTGATTAGTTAGGTATGTACATAGGATAACTTCATCATTGAAGTTTAGATGATTTGATAGGTCATCATCATTAATGCAAAATTACGAATGAAATAATAATATATTCATGACTTATGCTACAACTGCTATCAAAGATGAGGACATGGAGTCGCGTCGGAAGTATGTTAATATCTCATTAAACTAGGACTTCAGACTCAACTTAGACTAGAAGTGAGAAATTTCAGATTCGATTTGAACTCGAAGTAAAAAGAATTGGGCTCGACGATAAAAGATTTAGATTCGAATAATACTGGATCCTTTATTCGAAGTTATTATTATTATTTAAGTATAATTTTGTTTATATATAATTGATTATTAAATAAAGATCATTATGGAGATATGGTGAATTGCGCTCACAATTCCTTTTCCACTATAGTAGACTAATTCCAGAATCCAGTCACAACCAAAAGCTTAACTAAAAGAGATTATAGTAAAATTTCCTTTATAGAAATGGACAAAAGTCATCATGTCGGCCAGTGGTTCAACCCTATTTGAACCAGGATTTTCTTTGCTAGCTACCAATATAAAGCCAAATAGTCTACTTTTTTGACTAAAATCGACGACTCTAACAGTAATAATATTAAAAACAATTTTATCTGAAACTATCTTGCAGCCTGTTTTTAATTAACTCGCAGGCAAACGGTAGACCGTGATTGACTGGTTAGCCACTACTGAGTAGACGATTAACTTTGCATCAGTGACGTATTTTATTTAATATAGTAAAGTATAATGTACAATGCACATTTATTGCTAGGAATGTAAATCATATGCAATTCGGGCGTGTTATAAAAAAAGAAAGAGAAAATCAACCCGGCAACCCTGAAAATTTAATGAATGACGAGGGGGGAAGCAGCTTGAGCTATCATGACGTTTTACTGAGCTACAAGCTGCTATTCTCCATTATATATACAACAATAAATAATAACATAGATGAGAGGCAGAAAATGAACTGAAATTAATGTCAGGAAATTATATATTTTTAACTAATAAATAATTATACGAGGACTTGAGCCCTTTTTGTTTACATTTAATTTGCTTTATTAAACTTAATGCATGTATTCCTTCATGCGACATCTTTACTATGAAGTAGATGTTCTCCCCTCAGTAATAAAGGATAAATGATAACAGCTTTGGAAAACAAAAAGACCTGTTTGAAGAGCCAACTCCACTTTTTTATTACAAGCCCGATTTGCAAATTATTTACATTCCTATTTATTGCATCCTTGTTGTCATTGATGCATAAAATATTCATGATTCATGAATATTGAATGTCCCTGCATTAGGATTAATCCCTTGACTTGTTTTTGTGTACTTTTAATAATACTTTATATGGGTCAAAGAGACAAAAAATGTGAAAAGATGAATTATAGCTCTGGTTAAGATCAGGATGTTATTCATTCGACAAGTATTTTATAAACGTACTTTGGTGTATACGAGTTACTTCTTTGTGCAAACAGACTGTATAAAAGTTTCAAAATAGAATTTAAAATACTTGTGATGTGTATAAATTAATGTTGTTCGGTCTATGTAGCTACACTTTAATATAAAAAAAGTTCATCAAATTTCTGTAATAGCCACCTCCCCCTAAAAAATAAGAAGAAAAAGGTACACCACTAACAATGGTGTAATGATTTATATTCTAATAGATGTATTACATCGTAATGAGCTGGTATTATATTAAGATTTACATTTAATTTTTTTTTTTAACATACAATAAATCCTAAATAACTTTTAAAAGAAGACTCCTTTCGAGGTCCCCTTATTCTAATTTCAGGTAAGCTAAATACTTGAATTTCGAATACTCCAATTCAAAATCGATTATTTCCAATAATTGGTTTTATACCAGCAAAGTATAAGGTAAAGTTTTATTGAGGACACATATTTTGATGATTTAGTGCAAAATTAAAGTCAGTAGTGCGTCTAATCATGAATATTTTTGTCATTATTTTATACTAAAAAACTTCAAAGTACCAGCAGCAGAAAAACTCAAAATATAAACCAAACGATAATAATGATATATTATACATTTTGAAAAGGCTGTATTGTTCAATACTTGGGTTTTTACTCAGATTTTGATAGATATACATATAAGATCAATTTGGGCCTGTCTCTCATGACTCATATAAAGACTCGATGCTTGTAATAAAGGGTCAAAGTTTTATTCGAATATGGCATTTTTTACTTCAATTGAGGACTCGGTACTTGCAAGTCGGAGTCGAGTCTGAAGTCCTAGTTTGATGAAGCTTAAATGCAACTATTGTTGAAGTCCCCAGCTCTGCTCCAAAGGCCCTTAAAAACTGAGATTGATATGGATAATAGGTAGTTATATCCCCAAGGTTTAAAGACTTAGCTACATTATTGACAGTAAAAAATTAAGAAAACATATGAAGGAGCAGGCACAGAGAGAGGTGGCTGAAAGAAAGGTGTGTAGCTAGTTCTTAAACAACTTCTCTCTCCTAACCAAATAAAAATCCTGAGTTGAACCTCCTGAACTTCGACATCAATAGGTAAACACAACCAAAGTACAGTAATTCTCCGTTTTTTTGGTAAATCTGTTCATATACTTATAAGTATATGTAGAGTTTAGCAAAGGAAATAATATTTAAAAGTAAAACATGTTTTAAAATGAAGTAGGCAAATGTCATGACAGCATTTTGTAAAAATCATATCCAATAAAAAAAATATCTACAATTTATATATTATGTTCTTAATTTTTGTATATAATGAAATCATTTGCATAGTAGTAGGATTCATATAGAGTGTTATTCTGTGATATTTTTTCCTGATAAATATCTATATTATTATTTTCATGAACTTTAGTAGTACAAAGAATGAATCATTTCTAAGGCGGTTAATGCCATTCTGTGATGTTGTTAAATCCCAAATGTAGAATAAAATAGTATTTAATCAAAGATATCATCCATTTGAAGACAATTATGAACATAAAATTATATAATTCATCATGTTTTATATGTTTTTTCTCTCTCAAATTAGGATTCAATCCATCCTAGTTTTCATATGGTATTTTGTGTCATCAGAAAGGGACATTAATTCAATGACAAATAAAATAGAACTTTATACACAATAATTCATGGCAAAAGATTCAAGTTCTTGGAGAAACTAAACAGGCGAAATACTACTAATAATAAAAAATACTCAACTTACACAAACACACACATACATATATTATGTATGTATGTACTTCAGAATTATGTTGAACAAAAAGAAGAGGAAGAAGTAACAAATTAATAGCACCAATTATAATTACTAGTATTTATGGCAAACGCTAAATAATTATGGCATGAATTATTGTTTTCAGCTGTTTGACTCATAAATAAGTAATTACATCTGATGTTGTCGAACCCTAGTTGTGGAAGTGAAATACAAAATACATAGTCGAGGAGCACGACGAGCTTTATGGAATGAACAAGAATACTAAGTATTTTCCCTTCAGCTGTTTTTCATCAGTTTACTCTTCTGATTATGAGCTCAAAAAGGGTATTATTATTATCTATGATTTTGATGTATAAAAAATATATTAAATTGCGCGCCCTTTTTTTGAATTTTGAATATATTACAAGTAGTAACGATTGAATTGTATATTGATAGAATTTATAAATGTATAGTATATCTAAATGATAAATTCTGCCAAATATTAACAAGTTGGCAACAAGGAAAGTACAGAAGGGTAGCTACCAGTTGTTTTTCCAAATTTTTCCTTTCCCTTTTGTGAGTCGAGGTTGCGAGTGGACAAAAAAGGTCAACGTGCAGAAGTCTGTAGTGATGTTGTTTTCAAGATCAGTTTTGGTCTAAAATCAATTTTTAAAGGTCTAGGTTCCAACTCCTTAAAGTTTTAGTCTTGTTCCCAGTATCAAGACCAAAGCAATGTATACATCAGGCTCTCTGCACAACCAGATTTAGTGCCTTCAATAAGATCCCAAATTTATATTGCTTAAAAATCAAGATTCCAAATTTTATATACCATAGATATCTATATAAAAAAAAGGCTCCGAAAATGGTAAAACTGACAATTGCTACGACACCTTAGGTAGATGGGTATATAAATAGTCTATTGACTGTTCAATATAAATCCGTGTAATTATTTGCTTACCTTCATGCATCTAACAGCAATATATTCTTGTTAGTAGGTACATGCAATATATAGGTATGTACCTATCTACGTATCCTGTGTTTTGTCTTTTAAATACACCTGCAACGAGAAATAATTTCTCATCATACGTATAACATATACACGTATGTATGTATGTATGTATGTATATACATTATTAGTTCTACATAGTGCATAGTTCTATTGTGCATAGTATACATTTAATGTATATATATATGTATATAAGTAAAAGGACGTAAAAATACATAGGTACTTCATTTACAGTACAAATCATTTCCTTACTCCTCCAATTACGATCAATGGAATAAGGGGGAAACAAATTATGTGGATTTACATATATGTATATAACGGAAAAAGGATCAGGACATAATTTAATGATGTATCGAATTTCTACTCAGATATCAAGAAGGCGACGAGTATTTTGTAAGTAAGCCTTTGCTACTTCTCTACATACGTACATACTTATTGACTTCCACTTTAATCAATAAGCATTGTGTTTATATCCAAGAACAAAGTGTCTTCAGATACATACAAATATGCAGTAGATCAACACAAAAGCAAGAATCAAGAAAATGAGAAATTCCTAATCTTTTTTTTTTTTTTTTTTTTTTTACTTTATAGACATGTATTGTAGATGAACAAATACATTATTGAAATATTATTAGGTTTACAGTACACGTGATCAAAGTTTAACATATATATCATCTCCCAAGGAGAGAAATCTCCATCGAGATGATGATTCATGATGATTCATCCTTCCCTACTCAACGTTTGCACTGTCTTGATAAAAACCTAAATGCTATAACAAATTTCAATTTTAATTTTGTCAATTAAATCAGAAATAATGGAAAGATATGAATAAATATGAGTCTTCATGGATCTACATGACTGATTTATGCCTATAAATGTACATACATATAAACTTAACAAATCCTTGATTATAGGTGCATTACAAATGAACATATTGTCAAGTCTGCTCAATTTCCCTTGGGCATCATAAAAAAAAAACCGTTTAAATAAGTTAATATTTAAGTATGTAGCAATTACAGCTAGGTAGTTGGAAATTATATCTTTTGGACGTAGTAACAGAATCTGCTGCTATCAAATTCAAAACACTGTCTATGTGGTATTAAATAACATATACCTATGATATACAGGTGCTTAAAAGTGGGAATGATATGTTACACTGATACAGAGACTCAATACAAGAAATGACAAAATAAGTTATATTAAATTTCCGTAAAAACGTCTACATTTGACTTTCTCTACAATATTTTATATATTCCATCACATCATAAAAAGTCAATATATTGTACCAATCAACGGATTACAGGTATTGTACCGAAGATTGTATTTGTATCATATGTACATACACCTATTTTCATCATGAGTAATGAATTCATGCTATCCCTTTCCCCTACATAGTATGTATTAAAAACAAAACAACATCTTGCCACATATTATGTATATTAGAAATTTTGACTTATATAGCTAGACTTGATGTTATTAATTAATTATTTATTGATGAACTTATATGATTACAAAGGTCATTTAACTGATTTCAAATGATACATAAGTACTTAAATAATAATCTATCATTTTATTGTCTATACATCACATAATATCAATCTCAATGTGGGATTAAGAAAAAGAAGAGTTTGAAAAGGATTTCTTACTTTTTTATGTATTTCTACATATTATACATATATAGACACAAAATATCAAATCAATTATTTGATAAGCCCATCATAAAAAATGTATGAATCAATGGAATGAAGACGCGTTATACCTACATAGGTAGAGTATCTTGACAACTCTACCTACCTATGGATGTATTATAAGATTATTGCACAGCTAAATAAACAAAGCTGGGTTGAAGGTTTTACCTCATGGTAGTAGCAAAGAATGGGCCATTTTTTATGGGAATAACCTGGATGACAATGACGGGGTATTTTAACAAAATAATATCCAGTTTGAAATATTATGTATTTGAATATTATTCAAACTGGAAAATGTACATAATTGTTCATTATTGTAGAAGCAAAATACTTTTACATCAAATATATTTACTATGCGAGCAAATATAATTGAGGAAATTTCATATTTAAGCAAATAGTGAGTGCTTTTTTTTTTTTTTTGCAAAGTCTATAAATATCTATACATGTATTATTTACATTCATATGTATGTATGTAGAGTTGTAAAAATACTTCAAACTCCCTAGACTCATGCGAATAAAGCCATTTTTCATGTTGAAATATGTTTTTGATTAGACAAAAAATGAAAATGTTCTTTGTAATTGTATCACGTGAATTTTGATTGTTTCAAATATTGAATTAGAAGTTTATGACATGTCGTTTACTTTTAGAAAACATAATTATGTAATTAAGGCTGTGGATGATGTGCTCATTGTTTAAGTTATATTATCGTCCTTAATAGTATGTACATAGATTTAACGTGTCATTTGAAATGTGAGAGGTATTGTCATAGGAAAAACATGTTAGAGTGCATGGGTGTCAGAACAAAAAAATTCAAGGGGCCACTTTTTGAAATATTTATTTTTTAGACCTTTCAACTCTTTCTCTTAATTTAATAGTTAAGTCCATGATACTTACTCCCCGTTGTTTTGAATTCTATTTATCTCTATTGAGTATGGGTAAAAAAAAAGAGCAAAAAATCTCTATAAATCATTAAAAATTACATATGATGTTATATACATACATATGTATAATGCAACGGAAGTTATTAATAGAAGACAACCATAAATTATCTTATTACAGATTCATTGAATGCAGCATCTCTTGTTATCTTGAGAATATATCCTATATCATTGTAAACAAAACAGAGTTCTTATGACATAACAGAAATTTAAGTGTAGTGTGTGTTAGAAGGTGTACATTGGCTTTACATCGTGTATGTCATATTTAGGGATGCAATTTTTGTAGATAAAAAATAAAATTTTATGATTAGAAAAGGAAAAACGGTTGGTACTTTTGTTCTTTTTTTAAATTGCTGTTCATTCGTTATTTGAGCGTCGTGGAGGAAACATCTTGCTGTAAAAAAAGAATAAAAAAATTTCTGCCTACATTTGTTATAGATTTTGATAACACTAAGTATTAAAATTATAATATATCTATGACTATGATATACTCCCAGCACCTTGTGCAATTTTTAAATCTATAAGGTCCTTCCTGGTACGGTAAAACTACCCTCTTCCCCTCCCACAATAAAATCTAATAGCAGACAGCTGATGTGAACATCAATCCTACCATAAGTATCATTCCCAATTTCTCCTCGCGCTCTACAAAAGTTGAATAACTAGGAATGTAAATCATATGCAAATTGGGCATGTAATAAAAAAGTGGAGTTGGCTCTTCAAACAGGTCTTTTTGTTTTCCGAAACTGTTATCACTTTTTTTTTCCCTTAAGAAGGTAACAACAACTTTACCTCAACATAATGTTTTACAAGAAAAGAACAGTCTGCAAAGATTATATCATGGTGAGGAACAAAGGAAAAATTAAAAAATGGATATCATTCATTGAGGAGAATGGAGTTAATGATATTTGTGAATATAATAATGAATCTGGAGTAACGTATTGTAATGTTTGTGGTTTGATGTTTTCATTTGTATACATATATAAAGGAAAATAGCAGCTTGTAGCTCAGTAAGACGTCATGACAGCTCAAGCTGCTTCCCCCTCAACATTCATTAAATTGTCAGGGTTGCCAGGTTGATTTTCTCTTTCTTTTTTTTATTACATGCCCGATTTGCATATGATTTACATTCCTATGAATAGGAATGTAAATCATATGCAATTCGGACGTGTGATAAAAAAGTAGAGTTGGCTCTTCAAACAGGTCTTTTTGTTTTCCGAAGCTGTTATCATTTTTCCAATATTACTGAGGGGAGAACATCTACCTAATAGTAAAGATGTCCCAAGAAGAAATACATGCATTAAGTTTAATAAAGCAAATAAAATGTAAACAAAAAGGGCTCAAGTCCTCATATGATTATTATTAGTTAAAAATATATAATTTCCTGACATTAATTTCAGTTAATTTTCTGCCTCTCATCTATGTTATTATTTATTGTTGTATATATAATGGAGAATAGCAGCTTGTAGCTCAGTAAAACGTCATGACAGCTCAAGCTACTCCCCCCCTCGACATTCATTAAATTGTCAGGGTTGCCAGGTTGATTTTCTCTTTTTTTTTTATTACATGCCCGAATTGCATATGATTTACATTCCTACCTATGAATAACTATCTTTGACTAGGAATGTAAATAATATGCAAAATGCTGCGTGCGAGATTTTGTGGAGTTTGTACTTTTAACAGTACTTTTTGTTTTCCAAAGCTGTTATCCTTTATTACGGAGGGGAGAACATCTACCTGATAGTAAAGATCTCACATGAAGGAATACATGCATTTAGGTTCATAAAACAAATAAAATGTAAACAAAAAGGTCTCAAGTCTTCGTATAATTATTAGTTAAAAATATATAATTTCCTGACATTAATTTCAGTTAATTTTCTGCCTCTCATCTATGGTATACATAATGTTATTATTTATTATTGATGTCTTCATTCGTATATATAAAGGAGAATAGCAGCTTGTAGCTCAGTAAAACGTCGTGACAGCTCAAGTTGCTTCCCTCTCAACATTCATCAAATTGTCAGAGTTACCGGTTGATTTTTTCTATTTTTTTAAATTTTACACACCCCATTTGCATATTATTTACATTCCTATCTATGACTTATGGCTAGGGATTGACATTTTGTTGAGCTGAGTGAGTGTGCTCACAATTACTATCTGGTACATTTGCATTTTATCGACTGATTGCTATTTGAAAATATTCAATTATACTCATTAACTCATAGAATTTCTTGATTATCAAAAATTGAACAACTTAATTCTACTAGTTCTTGCCTCAACCATACAGAGAACATTGAATTCAAATTAATTAGGAAGGTAGTACTATCAATTGATATTTTTCTTTTCTTCCTTAAATTCAACATTTTGCCCATGTCTGCATATGAATGAGTAATCCCAGCTAGAGAAAGAAGAAAACATTTCTTCATACTCTATGTATTTCTGTCAATACACAGTGGATATGCATTTAAATTGCAAATATACAAAAATAAAATGCAAATCGAAAGAAATAGATGGAAATTGGTGTTGTTTTTATTCTTTTCTATGTATCACCTTCATAAAAATCCATTTACATTCCATAAACGACCTTGGTACTCAACCACATTTCTGCATTTACACTTGAAACTGTTTTCATACATATTGGGATATACACTAGATTAGGGCTTTTCAAGCTTTTTTCATGTAAGATCACATTGGAATTTCAAATATATATGAGTACTCCTTGATCCAAAATTAACTAACCTGATGTACATATATTTCCTTTATCGGGATATGTTTGAACTCAATTACCAACATTATTCATTAATCTTTACAACCATACATATGGAGAGGGGGATATTAAAAAGAGCCATATTTCACTGATACAAAATAAACCATACAAAAATACAAATTTCCTACGATATTAAGAGTAACAACTACTATGTAATTTTTTTTAGTCACAGAAAAGTGCAATTAGTGTTCAATTCATAAGGATATTGAAATTTTAAAACAACACTTTTAGCATTGTTAAATCGGATGAAGAAAAAGGCAACGCTGTGAATGTTGCTACGTATGGTAAGAGTTACATACAGCCACGATGGGAAGAGATCTTTCTTTAAATCTATCTCACATACAAGTATATATATGTAGCGTTTAAACAGGGAATGTGATTTAAGTTAAGAGAGAACACAATTATATATTACTTCATGTTGCTCTGAGGGCCACGCTAAGCATATTCAAGGACCATAGGTTGAAGATCCCTCCACTACATAGATTAATTAATTATTATCAAATCTCAAATCATTCATGGGTTAATGAAATTTCTTCATAGTTAACAAGACGATTCTCATCATAGCTTGAATGATTCATGATTTGTTCAAATTCACTGAGACCCTCGAAAAAAACAACAACAACGTTTACCTTTACTTTTATAAACCATTTTACAGACCACAAATAAATCAAAAAAAAAAAGAACAAATAATTTTTACCTATCTTTTACCTATATGTATATTCTCTTTTTTTACCTGTAGTGCGACATCCCTTTTCTATGTAGCTCCGTTTCAAACTATGTACAAACAACAACAACATTCTATGACTTAGTTGTATTATGTAGATATTAGATAATATATATATATATACAAATTTTCAAAACTTTTTCTGCTTCAAATGAGCAAAGTTTTAAAATATGTTTGACAGTTGAATCAGGATGAAAAAATAATTTTTCTTTCTTTTTACTTGAAAATATGATAAAACACGTTTACTAATGAGTTTTAGTGAAGAAATTGTCTATATACACATAATATGAGCACCTAAGTAATGACAAAGATGAGTTTTTTCGAGTAAGTTGACAATCATTCTCCTTCTCTCACTCTTTCTGAATAAAAATGAGATCTATGTTGCATTTTTATTTCTTGAGAAGTCATTCCTTTATTACTTATTATTATTATTATTATATTCTTCTCTTAATTGCAAAATATGCATTGCATTGCGTAGAATGACAAAACTTGGAGGGAGTCAAATTTCTTGTTAACTATCTAACGAACAAAATAATCCATGCTTCTTCAAAATACATTTAAAAGAAAACGATAGGTTGCGTGACTCTAATATATTGCTTCGTACATAACCAGGCTACATGACTTGTAAATAATGATCCCGACACTTTTTGAATGAATAAATCGTTATCATTTTCAATCCATTGTGAATATACATAATATATGTATGCATATACATATATATATGTATTTACAATTATATAACTATTTTCTCATACGTATCTTCACTTGAAGTTATGTACCAACATAATAATACTAACATACAACTGGAATACCAATAATAATAATAATAGTTAATATGTAATACATATATAATTAAGATCCAGAACCACTTGATGTTTCTTCTTCTTCTTTTCTCTTTTTCTCTTTTTTTCGAATCCATCTTCATAAATGTTCTACAACTATGTATACTCAATTATTGTTCTAATAAAATTTGCTATGTAACGAGCAATATCAAATGTCCTTTGTGTTTTTACGTCTTTTTTATATACATATATTTAATATAGTTTGCTTGAAGCGAGAGAGTGAGCTAAAAAACAAGGCAACTTGAGTAACTCACATTACTTCTAGCGAGTAAAAATCTTGGTTCCACAACAAGTTTATTGAACGAGATTTTTTAAGAAAGAAAGATACAAAAATAAGACAAATAATGTGTATTGGGATTTTGGTTAAGAATCTGACCAATCAACCTACTTTGGGCATGTTTTATCTCATTTTAATTGGAGTAGCATTTTTAAAAAAATGGATTCCCAGAAGTCAAAAGTCCATCTGTTGCAAAAATAATAATATTGGTTCTTATGAAATACAAGGTACGTTTCTAACAAGGTAGAGAAAAATCCCCTTTGCTGTTGTTAGAAGGGGAATTTACGGTACTACATTCATACATACAGTAGTTTGATCTGCATAAATACTTGTTTTATATTATTACCACTAGAGGTATCTTTCTAAACTATGCTCTGCCCTACCTAGCTCAACCAAATCCGTCATCATGGAGACAACAACTCATATTAGGTATATCTATGTAACATATAATGTCGTGTTGTTATTGAAAATATGTATAAACAGAAACAGCAAAACAACAATATTTTGGCTTCAATCCTACCTTAGTTAATACTACGGGTTTTGTATGATAGATGTATCTTCCATGTAATGGATAAATAAATGAAATATTTTCTACTTTTCATTTACCTACCTCATGAATCTACCGTTACTTGAGTGAAGGTCCAGTCCAGTAGTACATAGAGCCATAAAGGAAAACTGTTTGTCCATAAACTTGTTGGACGACCCAAAATTGTCCATTAACTCAATGATTATTACCAAAGTGTTAAAAAATTTAACTTTGTATGTTTTGTATGTATGTAAAGTGAAGATACAAACACATTTCTCCCTCCAGTTTCCTCGGCTAAGAGGGATCACTTTTGGAAAATACTTTAACATTATATACTTTTACCTTGAAAGGTCAATGCCATATACACATATGTATGTACAACCTTACATGTAGCTACAGGTCAGTTATTATACTGCAATAGGTTAACAATACTGAAACTTTATAAGAGTGAACGAACAATCGACTGTTAATATTAATTCACACAGAGAGATCTGTGTTATAGTGAGTTAAGGTGCTAAAGAAGGAATATTCTTTATTTCAATCAATTCAGCGTTTCTTATAAAACATATTTCGTAATATATTTGATGTGTCTATGTATGTACATACATATTCTAAAGACATTCTCAAAGGGTAATAACGTTAAAAAAAAAGAAAATAAATAAGTACATGGTTTTAGTGGACCAATTAATACATCAAAGACATTTGATCATAGTAATTAGAAAAGTAGTTCCTCCAAGAAATGAAGCATGTTTCCACGTGAATCCAGATGGTAGTCTAATCCAGATTTGACTAAATGGATTATGAGTAAAGTATATACATATGTTACAATAATGACAAGGAAATGGGTAGAATAATATTCAAATGTAGTATTAAACTCAATGTTCGTTCAGAGTCAGTCCATAGTAGTGTTCATGCATAGTTTTAAAAATCATTATTTGTGAAAATAAAAGTGAAAAAACGTTCCATTTAATTCTTTATTTTCCTCGTGCATGTGGATTTAAATGACCATAATAGCATTATATTCAACTAACATAAAAAATGTATATGCTATTGATTTTTGCTAGCTGTCGGTTTATCACATTCTCTTAGCCTTATTAGTTCACTGAACGTTGATTGGTTGAACTCAAATCAGCTGTTGTTAAGCTGGTAATAACTTTCTGCTTTTGAGTGAAGAATTGTCTAACTACTATCTAATTAATATCAAATCTTTTGATTAGGAAAGGCTGAAAAACACATATAAGTATTTTATTTGATCACTCTATGGTTGCGTGAAATGTTAAGCAACTTTTGGTAAACCACTCATTGATATGAAGACATACATACATAGGTTTTTCGTGGATGAATCCTGAGTTAGAACCCTAATGTATAATTTAATATCGATATGTTAAAAAAGTCAATTCCTAATTGTAACTCAAACCCTCACTAAAATGAGCTATAAATAATTTAAAATTTGTTGTATTGACACGACTCCGAAAAATCCTAGCAACACATTTTGTTTAAAATCTGAAACAAACACAACTTTTTATTTTTGCTCCAAAATTTTATGAAAATAAATGAATCTATGCCACGTACATACATGACGTATGTATTTGTAAGCATATACTATTCGCATGGGAAATAGTGCTGAATCATAGGCTATTGGACAAAGGAACCTTGATCTTAGATACATGTACTTATGTGATAATATGCGCCCACTACTATAGGTAACTATGGAAATTTGGCTGTAATGTGTAGATAGAAAGTGGTTGTTGAATCTCATCTGTTAAAGGTGTGCCATTATATTCAGTATACATATGTATGTGTATGCTGGTCAAGCATTTTGATTTTTTTACGTAACAAATTATGTGCGAGATATATAATTGGTCATGCTATACATAATTAATCACATGGATAACATGTGATAATGACATTAAATAGAACACTTTCCATTAAATAAACTTTCTTCTCAATCAAGGAATGAAAGTATTTTATTTGATGGCTAGATATGGAGGTACATGAACAAATAGATACTTATCCACACAGCCAAAGAACAATGTGCACTTAGTAATGCATGGAATGTATTAAACATTCTGACGGGCCCATCGTAAATTACGTAATTTCCATTACTATATTTATGCAAATGAAAACTTCAAATATTATGTGGGCGTTGCGTATTTTATTTTTAAAGTTGTTCACTACTCTATAAGCGGATTTTATTTTACTTTAATAGGGTTATCATGCTTATAGGTTAATCATGAACATACTATATGTATATCAAAATGTAGAGAAAAATCCATGCAGATTCGTGGGTAGGTAGGAAAGCAACAATTCAGTTGTTAAAAATTATTATAAATTGACATCAATTTATGTGTCGATATTTGATGCAGTAACGTCATAGGTATTGTGAAAAAATTACATGCCTACATCTCTTTAATTGTTTTTGATATTCATGATCAAATCAATTTCATCTCAAATTTAATGTGTTCAACGCATTACTCTACTAAATATACCCAAATATATTTAGAATTGAACCCACAGCTTTCAAACGAAATGTCAAGTCTTTGATTTCTTGCGAATTTTTGCTCGAAATTGGAGTAAAATTTACACATTCTGATGGACGATTTCTTCTTAATTAAGGATTCTTATCGAGCGCATGACATCTTGTTTGGAAGCTGTGTGTCTAAGCTTTTGAATGCATTCCTTACTAATCCATTTCATGTAATACTCAAGGAGTTATTTAAGTACAAAGGATTTGGCCGACTTTTGGGACTACTCCCGTCTCCTATGCTTCCAGGAGTGAGTTTCCTTCTTGTCTTAAATTGAAATTGAAGTTGGAAAATGGGCCAAATTAGCTCAAAAAGTAGGATTTGATTTCTCAAAGACCGTCAGACTCTCGATGAAATAAAAATTACAGATTTGAAATCATTTTGAAAACTGAATAACTTTTATTATACTTATACCCTTTAGGATTTTTGACTGTTGATTAGTGTTATCAGTATAATGAAATTATGGGGAGTGCGTAAAAAATGACTAGCAATAAAATATTTATTCAGATGCAACTAATTATAGGTGAGTATATATATTATCATTGTACTTGAATCATTTGTGCAGATATAACAAAGAAATGCCATTGAATTATTCAATGTTGATCATGAAATTTTCAGAAATCAAATAAGCACTATATTTGTGAATTCAACCATATTACAATATAATATGTCAACATTAAGTGATTCGGTATACTGTGTATTGTGTGTACATCCTGGAACGAAAATATTTCAAATCCTATTGCTTAAGGAAACGGATTTCATCAAATTAATTCTCTAATTACATAGTGCAACCTCAAGGTAAAAAAAGTATTTTATGTGTTCTTGTAATGCTGGAAAGTCACTTATTGAAAACATTTAGTTTTGATTCATATTTCGTCTATTCATAGAACATCATATTTTAATCATTATAAGTTGTGAAGCTAGTATTTATCTTTAATTAATCAATTAGACGTAATTGATTGGTTGCGTGTGCTGCATATTTATCTCAATTGACACAATACAAAATTTTTAAACTTCCCTGTAATATTACGTAGTCATTATTCACTCCCAATAAAAAACAGAGATTAGAAGCATATTCAAATATTATATAAAGGGTTATTGTTCCGATTTAGTTCTTCATTATAATCAGGAACAACAACAACTGGTGATGATTGTAAAAAGATGATAATCTAATAATGAAACACTGCGCATCACAAATTAAATCCATTTAAACATTGTACAAGTGAATAATTTTATTTTCACTTTCATAATTATTAAGCATTTAAGATACATATTATTTGAGAGTGATCATAGCCATCATTTAATCTATATTTAGAAAGCGTCATGTTTTTATCTTCTCCCGGTAAATAGATTTGCAAGTGCTTTTTAAATAAAAGATATGTAGATACATATTTACATATACATCGAGAGACTCTGAGGTTTTATACAAAAAAATATATAAATATGCGTTATAACTTTATTGTTGCCCATGACATTCTTTCAGACTAGGTACGAATCAGGATATCAAATGATATAAATGAGATTACATTGAAAATCTAATCATGTAGATTGGTATATGACTATGTGGCAAACGGATTTATCTTTGGGAACAAACCCACAAAAATATTAAATGTGTTTATAATTTACACTCCTTTGTTTGCTCTCACCACGACGAGCTTTTTGGAATAAACAAAAACACACTGTATTCTCCCTTCAGCTGATTTGAATTTTTTGATCTAAAGCAGCTGCCTCTACGTGTTATGAGCTCAAAAAGGGTATTATTTATGATTTTGATGTATAAAAAATATATAAAATTGTGCGCCCTTTTTTTGAATTTTTGATATACAAGTATTAACGATTGATTTGTATATTGATAGAATTTATAAATGTATAGTATATCTAAATAATAAATTCTGCCAAATATTAACAAGTTGGCAACAAAGAAAGTACAGAAGGGTAGCTACCAGTTGTTTTTCCAAATTTTTACTTTCCCGTTTGTGAGTCGAGGTTACGAGTATACAAGAAAAAAATTTATCAGTAACATCTCGGATTGATAGTAATATGGTTAATCGATATTTTGGACAATGACTTGCAAATTTCCTTACTCTTCTAGAAGGAGCAAACAATCTATGGGAGCCAGAGCAGGGGACCTTTGAGCACCCCACATTATTGAAAAACAATAACAATGTAAAGTGCCGTAATGTGTGACGTCATTTTTGACCCTGAACCCATCTCACCTCAGAGAAAACTGACGCAAATTACATTCAGCCTGTGACTAGACACATTTGACATTGATACATGATTATTATCATCAAATTATAGTAAATTGATTTTTAGGAGCAAATTTTTAGTCAGTTTTGCTCTCAAAAACATTTTAGATTACGAGCAATACACGTATTTTAATCGTAATCCAAGGTATTACACATGAATGTATATTAGGGGTGTTATGATATCAAATTTGTACAATAATTATATAAATATCTAGATTTTTAATCTAAATACAAGGTAGATATTGAATGAAGACTCTTTAACACTTGTTTTATGGTATGTTTAATAAGAAAATAAACTATCCATTTTTATACTATACCTAATATTATGCATGTACAATTGTAAACTCCTTTTATCGTATTTGGTACATTTGTATGTACATATATCTGGAATATATGTACTATCATAATGTATGTATGTATGTATATACATTCATAATATAAAAGCAGTTCCAAAGACGGAGCAAATATTTATCTTACAAAAAGCTATTAAGAATCAAACGAAATTCTTAATAAGTCAATTCAATCCTTGTCCAAATATAATATGTGACCTAAAAAATAATACATACCTTACAATATAATAAGTTCATATTATTAGACAGATATTAAATGGAACAATACATCTACATACATTATATATGTAGGCTGAGACGGTTCTCATTAAATTTCTGAGATTCCCTCGATTCTGCTTACAATTCTTCATATTTATATACGTATATCTAACCGAACTGTGAACCCTCAGTACTGAATCACTGATTTCCCCTTCCGCCCCAGTCCAGCCTACTTGGTAACAACATTTCAATTTCATTATAATATTTTAGATCCAACTTTATGTCGATAATGTTACTATGCATTATGTATTCGCGATGACAAATCTTTGGTGTGTCCCACCGTTTACACGACATTAAATTTTATATTTGGTACCTACGTGGACCTATTGACAAAACTATTCCATTAGATTAATATGTACAAAAGTGAAATTACATTTCTTGGGTCATTTCCTTTGAAATAAAAAAAAGTCATTACATAAATGCAAATTCATGTCTACCAATAAATAATATAATTTTCCTTTGGAATTGGACTTAAATATAAAGTCTTTACCTTACTTGTACGTATATGTATAACGTACATAACATTTATGTAAAATTCGTATTAACTGTATCACTAAACCTTTCCATTAACATGGGACCCTAAATTAACTGGTACAGCGTAGTTATGTAGTCAGTGACGTCATTTTTTATAATTGTCGAACTGTGAAGTATTTTTATGTGATGTCATCATTGTGACCATCGACCATCTTGATGTATGTATAAAAACCCTTGTTTCTTTTTTATTTAGAAACAAAGTGAAATACTACCATACATATAAATGTGGCAAGAGGACCAACAAATAAAAGTATTATATTTCAGACCTTAATAATATATTATAAAAATTTTTATAGATCCACATAGTGTTGCCAATAAATTAATTATTACTTTCGCAAGGATCTATCTGAAACAAAACTAATTACAAAATCTAGACATTTCAACGAAATTTTCAGTATCCATTTCAGTAAGCCATTGGACGAAGTTTTCTTAACCTATTGAATAAATAAATCAAATCTATGTTCACTTCAATGTATTATAACTATATAACAAAATTTTAATGGTTATCTTATATTTGCTTTAATGTCATATAGCACAAAAATCGTAATTTCAAATTTTGTTTGTGTGGTTTAGAGTTTGATTTTTGACTTTTTAATACATATTAATGATATAAACTCATTTTTAACATGAAGAAAATAAATAAATTAAAAATAAATTATATAATAATTATGAACATTTTTTCTCGGTTTTCAACTAAGGTTTCAAGATTTCTGTATATTGTTCTGAACTAATCACTTATAAGTAAGTAAAAATGAAGGGGAAAAAATTAAACTTATTATTTTGAGGATTATAAATACTTTCATTTTAGGATATAATGATTAATTTTAAGAAATAAAGAAGAATTGCACACTTTTAATTTATAAAATGAAACCCATTCAAAGATGCCTTACATTTCATGTTATTAAGGATGTAGTTAAAATTTTTTTTACATTATTAATACTGTTGAGGTTTTGTAGACTAATGTTTTTAAATAATCCGAGGATTAAAGGTTTTAGAGCCTGTGCTAATGATGAAATAACTATACATTTTAATATTCTTCATTTATTATTTATTTCGTTAAGTTAATTACCAAACTATTTAATTATATTTTTCCCTATACAAGCATATTCAAATCCTCAGACTACTTCGACAGTTTTATAATATAAGCTATACTTTTTTTTTCGATGGTTAAATATTTTATGACATTAAAAGTAAGACGTCTTTGAAGTTGTTATTTTTTTTTTTAAATTGAGGTTGTGTATTTATTCTTTAATTAAAAATTAAATTCTAATCTTTATCACCTAAGATAAGAAATACAGTAGTTCAAAGATAAAAGGGTCATTTTTCCTAATATCTACACATCTGTAATCAATTTTCTCAAGCTCAGAAATTTTGGTTCGTTTTTAAAAACTAAAGACTTTTTTGTATAATTATTATAAAATAATATTTTTAATATCTTCTTTCGTCAAGAATTCTTCAGTATGAATCTACTAAACTTGACAATTATCAAGATCAACAACTATAACATTTATAAGTAGTAACCCAATCATTGTAGCTCTTAAGTCCAGTCAGAATTTTCAAAATAAAACGGGAAAATTACGAAAAGTATAAATTTATAACAATGGACGAGACTAAGGACTTCAAGTGTGACAATAGTCGAAAAGATATTCCACTTGAAACATTCAAAAGTGGATAGTTTAAAGAATGTCTGATACATCCAGTTGAAGAATATTGTTGCCATGATAAGCATTTACTAGAAGAATTTTTGCTTGTTCTAAAATGCTTCGATCGTCAATAGTGATTCTGAGAGGGGCTTTTGCATGATGAGGGGATGTGCTTTTATCTAATGTCATAATTAAAATTCTCTCATCTTAAGTACATTGATCTTCATGAACTTTATTATTCCATTTTTATGGAATATTTTTTCATTTATTTGTTTTTGATGTTTCTAGTTTTTTTGAACATATGCAATCGATTCAATGACTTGTTATAGTAGTCGATTTAAATGTAATTAATTCCCTGACAATTATTACTTTTTTCTTTTAAATTATATTTGAAAAATTTAAAATTGTAATTATAACGTACATTTTCATCGTATTATCAATTTTATCTATTTTTTTGCGTTTATTTATGAAAACTTAAATTGGAATCACATTGGTTTTCCGAATCAATGTTCAGTTTTTCTTATATAATTATATATATATTTTTGAGATAACCATTATGAAATTTCATCCTATTTTATTTTTTTATAGAAAAATTTAAGTGATTACAAAATGTGTTACTTTTAACTGTTTGAAGTTTTTATAATAGTTTTAAATGTTAATTGTTGAATAAAAAAAAAGTAGACACTAGATGATTAAATAAAATCATTTCATTTAATTGTAAGTGTTTCTCAAATATGTAATATGAATTATAGGATTCACTTATGTGTAAAAGTGTAGTAATTTTGAGGTGCAATGCCGACAAAGACATATATATAGAAAAAATAATTTTCGAGTCAAGTCCGAGTCCATTCCAAAATGACTCAAGTCTCATGCTATGGTATCAATTGATACAAATTTAGTGTTCTATCCTTTACAAATTTTTAATGCCACTCAAAAATAATAATAGTCTATTCCTAAGTAAAACATCAAATTAATAAGTTAACTTCATCCCCTTCAAATTTAATCGGCTGAAATTTTGCCTTACTTCAAGGGTACCATATTTATTTATGACATCATCTTGGGCGTGCGTGTCAGCTGGACCCTTTTTATACATCACTGATTATCACTACGAGCTTTTTAAAAAAAACAAAAATACTACGTATTCTACGAATGAGCAGGACGAGCTTTTTTGTTCACTTGCAACCTCGACTCACAAAAGGGAATGGAAAAATTTGGAAAAACAACTGGTAGCTACCCTTCTGTACTTTCCTTGTTGCCAACTTGTTAATATTTGGCAGAATTTATTATTTAGATATACTATACATTTATAAATTCTATCAATATACAAATCAATCGTTAATACATGTATATCAAAAATTCAAAAAAAGGGCGCGCAATTTTATATATTTTTTATACATCAAAATCATAGATAATAATAATACCCATTTTGAGCTCATAACACGTTGAGTCAGCTGCTATCAATTAGAAGAGTAAACTGATGAAAAACAGCTGAAGGGAAAATACTAAGTATTTTTTTTATCCCAAAAAGCTCGATATAGCTTTCATATAAAAAGAATACCACGTTGGTATTTCAAACAATCCTTCCATTTTGAGGTCATATTTTATATCCTCCAAAATTGTATCGAAGCCAATAAAAATATCCTGTCAGCATATTTTGAACTTAAAAATCCAATTTAATCTTCTTTTATTGGTTTTCTAATAAAAATGCTTAAAAAAGTCCTTGAATTTTTCGCTTAAGTTGATGAATCTGTCCTTTGAAATAGAGTCAAGTCTTCGAAATTCTGAGATTCTTTGCATCATCACCAAGCTAGACAGTGTAAATTGTCCTTATATTCAAAGGTTTCCCCTTCGTTTAATCACCACATTCAATTTTTTACTTTTTAAATGGTTTTTATTTGAAATAATTTAGTATTATTAATTAAAAACTATAAAATAAAAAAAAGGAAGTATATTCTTGAATCTTGTCAACAATTTCGATTATTACTCTTGGCGTAAGCATGCTTAAAATGTGTGACATAACTTTTTAAAAGCAAAATTAATCGATGTGAAAACACGAATGAATAGCCTCTTTGAATACTTACCATTTAAGATTTATTTCATTGAGTTTATTGATGAAAAATGATTATTTAACTTAGTATCATTATTAAATTTATTTTTCGAATACGATATTTCTAGTTTTCTTCATATACAAAAAGCCATACTTATGTCTTCTGATAGTATAAATTGTTTTCTTTTCAACTATGTATAATATGTTTAGTTAAATATAGGGAGACATTGATAAAATTTAAGTAATCTTATATTGAATCATATATAAACATTTGAATATATAGCATTTGCTATTTAGATATTCTTGTACATAAAAGGATTGAAATCAATAACAAATCACTCTCTTTTAAATGGGCTGAACAAATTTTAGAAGCATTCGTGGGTTTGCAATTTTTTCTTCTTATTACATTGGCCTATTTTGCCACTCCTTCTCGTTCTTACCTATGGAACCTATGGAATGCAACAGATATGTTTCCTTTCCTTTGTATAGAGTTACAGCCACAAGCAACACAATAGTATGACATATTGATTTGCAATTAGTAACACTAATTACGAGCAGACACTAGACCAGGTGTGTCAAACATACGGCTCACAAGGAGGTTCAATCAGGCCCGCAGAATAATTTTAAAGTGGAAAAAGTCCATAAAACACATGGATTAATTTTTTTAATTAAAAGAAATTCATGAATTATCCATTAAATTAATCCATAAGGGTGCATGTTAGTCTTCCTTTATAAGTCTCATGTAAAGTTCATTATTATAGTTTTCGAAACCAGTTGCTTAAAGTTTGTGCAATTTTGAGAAATGCATTGTAAAAGTGTTGTTCAATAAATTTTTAGTTAAATTTAACAATGTCCTTGTTCTTTTTTAAATCAAAACAAAGAGAAAACATGATGATATCTTGGTTATTTATAGCTAAGTATGTTATAATTTTGATAGTCCGGCCCACAACGTCTACTTATGGCCCGCGATGTGAAATGAGTTTGACATCCCTGCACTAGACAAACAATTTCAATAGTCACTATCAGCAGCTGCTCTCCTAAGTACATGCAACAACAGCGTCCTCTATCAGTCTATGCATAAGCTGTCTATAGTCCAAGGGTACCCTAGTAAGATAAAAGTATTTGTACATACAAAACTACCAGATGCTTTACTAAAAAAATTTCTTATCTTTTTGAATATCGAGGTTGCGAGTAGATTAAAAAGCCAGTATGTATGAATATATAGGAATGGTTGATGTTGTGAGGATACCACTGCAATATTTAAGCACGTTTCATTCAATTAAACATGCATAAAAATCTTGTCTTCATTTATATTATCATACTTGTATATATAGTATTTATGGTTTGGGATTGAGATACTCATCTAAACATTTTGTATGTATAATTAATTGTACGGATATACGATATATGTACATAAATATTTATTGTAATACATTAATTATAACATTACTACTTTTTGATTGTTCTATTAAATTTAATGTACTTAATTTGAGTTCTCAACAATTTTGTCATCTATTTGTATTTTTACTGTTCATCTGAAGAAATGCATATCTCACAAGAAAAGTTAATTTATTTATATGTAATTAATTTAATCTCTATTTTTATTTCCCTAAAATCCTCTTATGTTTTTTTTTGTCTTTAATACAAAATAATATTTTGCATTAATTGTAATGTGTATTTCATATTATATAATTATATACTTCCATATTGTGATAATATGACTTTTAGGATTACGAACATTCAATACATTTTTTTCCAACAAAATCTCTCTACTTTTGTATTCATTTTTGGTATATCAGTTGATTAATAGATATTGACGATCTAATAATTGATTAAAATCCTTCGAATGTTTTTGATCTATTTATAATTATTTTTTTAATCTATATAATATGTTGTATTCTTTTTGATCATGGCAAACAGGGTCTATTTTTTCTTAATGCTATACAATTTTAACTTCAAGGACAGGGTCATTGAGCTTGATAATAATAATGGATTATAGTATTAAATATATTTATAAAGCTTATGATTTATAAATAATAACTTATAATTATTTTTTATTGGTAGGTAATTGTATTCGAATCGATGCTATTTCGGGATGCAGAATTATATATATGTATATAATATATATCCAAGACATGAACATATAATATTATGTAGTTTGGAGTAATAAATTTGTCCCTTTAACTTGAATTACTATTATGTGACAAAAAATGTCATGATACTTACAAAAAGTCAGAATCAATCAAGGATCACATTGTCTTTAAACTAATGTAATTTAAGATACAGAAAAGGAAGGTAGGAATATATTAACTATAACTTCCTTTAACATGATAAGCAATTCCATATTTAATACTGGCTCCTTTGATGTTGGCAAATTGGCTATATTTATAGATTTTACAATTTTGTGACGAGATGTTTCTTTCATTTTTAGATACATTTCCCATAATGGAACCATTATGACTAAAAACGAAAGACATCAAGGGCCATAAATCATGTCTTTCATTAGACATCAAAATGATATAATCAATAAATTGTCCTCATATAATATTTGATTCAAATAGTTGATAAAAATTGATTTTGATAATACATTTTTTACTCATATAAAAGTCATTTAAAGAGTAAGTATGCATAAAGATACTCGTTTGTCCCTTGTATATGAACTAATTTCAAAGCTCCTGGATTTATGTACATATAGTCCTCATTTGCAAAGATTCTTTTATATTTAAACAGTGTTTGAAGTTGAATTCATTATGGAGGAAATTTTATAAATGAGTTTACATATTTAAAAAAATATAACTTAATTTTCTATTTACATTCGGTTTTATTACACAAAAAAGAAGACAAAAGTACTTATGAACAACATTAATGAATAATTAGGTACATTTAATTAATTATATACAATTAAGAACAGTTTTGTTACAAAATGTTTAATGATGTGCAAATAAATAGGTAATCATTTTGGAACTATACATATATATAATATACAAAACTTTCTTTAAATTGGATATTATGGATTTTTATAGAAATAAGTAATTTCTCTATGTCAAATATTAATTAATTATTACAATATTTAATCAACATCATAAGACAATAATAGAGTTTCAACAAATTTATTAAGATTCACTGGCCTCATTTTATATCTTTAGCTAGGATTAATAGTATTTGGTTAATTGTGGAAGTCTCCAAGAGTTTATTGTTGATCCAAAACATTTTTTCAGAATAGGAATTGTTTCTAAATTATTTATATAATTATAATAATATCTAAACCATTATTTATTTTTTGAGTTATTCTGTGATTAGTGATGCATATACATAAAACCTATTCAGTTTACAATTTAAGATAACTTTTCCCTTCAAATTATTTATAGAATTAATTAATACCATGAGATTGATTGTCAAGTATACACACTTGAAACATTATGTATTTATACTTCGAATTCAATATGGATGTATTGACGAAGTAAAAAATAATCATTGGAATTAAATACAAAAATAAAACTATAACAATATTATCATATCCTGAGCAGTGAGAGCCAATTGAATTGTCAGAAAAGACATTATTATTCATAGGAGGAATATTTACGAAGACACCCCTTGGGAGTGGAACTGTCTGACTCCCTCATTAATCTTCGGCAAGTGACACAACGAAGAAACTGAGAAAACAACGAATGAATTCATGAGGTGATTCGTTCATTTTCACTTAATTTTTGACTCATGAATCATGAGTCAAAAGTGGACGAATCACTTTAATGAACTGATTGTAGGGTTTTAGTTCAGGAAAGAGAACTTCCGTTCCCATTACTACCAGCTATTGTCCCACTTTCTAACCAGTATGCTCTAATTTGATGGAAGCTAATGTTCCACTAAGGAAATCTATAATTTCTCATTTAGCTCTGTACATTTAGAAGTGAAAGACAAAATTGGTAAAAATCTGAAATTAAATGGTTTTTACAATTTCAATGAGAGTGGGATACTATTCAACGACTGTAAAGTTTGTCCGACAGAATAGAAAGGGGATTAAACCTTTCCAACCTTGAGGCGTATCAAACTATCTTCCAAAATCCCGATATGTAACAAATCTGGATTCATTATTTCAGATACGAACTAAGTATATCCTTAAATGAATTAATAGTTAATAATCATCAAATATAATTTGATGATAGAGGAAGAAGACATTATGCCTCCTGTAGAAGCATATCTACGAATTTGATTATAGGTATATCTAGACTAACTTATTTGCTCGCACAATAATTTAAGTTGGTGCTATATTTACATAGAATAAACATACATTCACTTCTATTACTCCTTATACATATATTACACCATTATTTACGGACTGATAAATCCTCCTCATAGTCTAGGGTATCGTCATTATTCCCACATCTCCATGTTGATTTAAAATCAGACTCGTTAACTTTAAATTTTCAATATTAATAAATATTATTTACATAGATACTCTTATCATAGTACATATTCTTCATGCAAAATTACTTTGTCATTCTCACTCAAGAGATCTTTGCATAAAGATTTGCCTTCGAATTTCTTCAAAATCTCCAAAAACTTGAATAATGTAATTCAAATTACATGTTCTACACAAAAAGATTTTTTGAATCATATCTAATAGCATATAATAAAAATACTTTTCATATGTCTACAACATCCTTGATTGAGAAATTATAATTATTTCATTAGAGATCTCTATTGACTTTTTCTTCCCTTTTTCGATTATATTTTTCAAATATTTTTTAAATAATAACCTAGTTATTAATTGTAATTAAAAAATACTGTTAGGAATGTTTTTTGTCTCAATGGAGAGAAAATAAACTTGTGTTATTATTTGGAAACCTTTTTGTAAATGAAGTTAAACTTGAGTGAACATAATGTTTTTTTGTATGATGTAATGCTCTCCAGCTGCTTATAAATTCCATTTATTTTCATTTGATTATTAAATACTAAAAGAAAATGCTTTGAACATCAATCCAATTTCCACCAATTTCTTTCAAATATGTATTGTAATATCTTATATTATATAAAGGTAGCTGAATATTGAACAACTACAAATCCTGTGGTTCCATTATATCTGTTCTGGAAAATCTTTCTTCTTTTCATCGATTGTTTGTATATATTTATATACATTTATTGAAAAACTATGAACAGAATTGGAAACAAATTTTTGAGCAATACAAAGAAAAACAATACTAGTATTCGCATTTCTTTTTCACTTCTTCATCGTATAGTTTGGGACTCATACCCATGTATCTATTAATATATTCCTATATTAGCTACAAATATAGTTTTTTGTGTATTAAGTTCTGAAGTATGTACTTAAGTTTTTGGACACTAAAATCTTATCCACTGGCGATCAAATTTACAATAAAATAAATGATTATGTAAATAATAAAATAATTATAGATTAAGGCTGTGTGATTTTTAAAAAGTAAATATTGCGATAATATTTGTATGAAATTAATGTTGGTTCACTGATTGAAGCCATTTTTTGCTCTTTTTTGCCCTCTTTTCTATTATTATTACTAACAGCCCATAAAATGAATAATAAAATAAAAAGGGAAAAAAGTGGCTTTTTGCTCCCATCAGTGAACCGCCCCAAATTCCATATAGTTATACGTAATAACAATATATGGTCTTAAGGTACTTATAATTTTTATGTACACACTATTTAATCAATAGTCAATTTGACCACTTATCTTTACATTTGACAAAAAAAAGTCAAACCACCCCACCCCTAGTGGGCCTGATTTTGAGGTTGTCAGCCACAGAAAAACTCAAATTCAATGGCGTAGAGACCAAGGAGGCCTCTCACCCAATATTAATAATTTTTTTTTACATACAACTCATAATGTACAATGTACATACATATACTGATAATGAATTAAACAAAGTCCTGATAACAGTGAAAGTGCGTTTTTTCCTAATTTCTTGTTGGTTTCATTGATTTATATCCGTTAAATATCGATGCAGCATCTATTTTAAAACACTTCACTTCAAAAAGGATTATATCAGTATTTACAAATACAGCAGCAAAACTTTAATCTCTACTTGATGACGTACAATCTAATATTTTGTTGATGTATAGGTTAATACTGGAAATAATCGATTTTGAGGTAAAGTGCTCAAAATGAAATGGTATTCTGAATTCAAGTATTGTCAAAAAGTTCAAGATCTTGATCAAAATCATCTTATACACAAATCTTATTACTGTAACTTCTATAATTAGCAAAAAGGATTAATCACAATTGCAATTTTGTGTGTGGTTTTGACAAATAAAATAAACAACAAATAATTGTATCTCAAATCGCATTGCAAAGTTATTATGCGACAACTGAGGAAAAAAATATATTTAATGAAGCAGAAATCATTTTTAATTTTATACGAAAATTTAATTAATTTATAATATGAAATATGAAAATTTCATTTCTCAGTGAAGTATCACACAATTTGCACGCTCAAAGGAAAAAATTTAATCTATATTTGACATATTCTCCATCTCAAATATGAAAGTACTTCCTACACCCCTGTATAAGTACATATTTATCAGATATCTAAAAATGCGGATATTTAAAAATTTACAAATATTTCTAAAATGTGGATAATTTGCATATCATAGAAATGCAAATGTAGAAATCCCGAATACAGAAATATGCAATATATTCATAAATAATTATTAATATTGAAGAAAAATTACAATTAAAAAATAAGTTTCTAAAATAAGAAGACAGAATATATTATTTAAAACCCAATGCTATAACAATCCCATTTGCAATTTTCGAAATTACGAATTTTGCATTATATGTATATTTATCTGATTTATTATTCTCAGGGGCTTTAATCTTGGTTTTTGTTTTTTTTAAGCTTTGTATTACATGCTTACTTTCAGAAAACTATCATGGAAATTACTACGCATGAAGTCCCAAAAGTGCAGAGTGCATTGACACTACCCATCAAGAGTCATATATTAAAACAAATACCATTTTGGTATATAAAAAGACGACAATGAATATAGAGTCAAATCACCTTACATCCATGTATGTATACACACTTAGTTATCCACATTCTCTCTTTGCCTTGTAAAGATTAATTATGCATAGTATATTCTAATTTTTGTACTTATTTTTATTGAAAGACTAAGGGCTAATGCTTTGTCTCTATCTATACATTAAAAGAATGACATGATACAGAGTCTTCTTGATTAACTTAAAACTGTAATAAACAAAACAAAGTAACATCTGTTATGTCTTATGCATATAAAAACAATTTATGAATATATATATATAATATACATATATTATACGAAAAGGAATAGATATTAAGAAAAGATCCTTAAAAAATAAAAAATAAACCTTAATTATTATTCGTGGCATTCAAGGAATCATTATCTAGAAAGCATAAATATTTATGAGAAAAGAAAGGAAAAGAAAATGACTGCAAGATTACAATAATTTAACTGAACACTATCAAAAAAAACTTTTTCCCAAATAATTTTCAATAGAAGAACAATATAAACCCCATTATCATGCAGTAAATAACTCATTGATCTACTAGATAGGGAATGAATGATATCTTATATATTTAATAATAGCACCTAATATCTCAATCAGGGGCACAAAGATGACTTTTAAACTGAGGGGAGGTGAAACAAAGCTGGTTTTAGTGATGGCAAATATAAATCTAATTGATCTTTCTTGCTTTCATTTTTACATTAAATTTAGAATCTTTTTGAATATCTTTTATAAATATGTAGATATACAATATTAAATAAACAATATTAACTAGTCCAAATGAAATGCTAGTATGATTGGTAATGAATTGTAATAACTACTATCTTACATGAGCACTTTTATTATATCAGGATCGTCTACTTTTATATCGTTGAGGATAGTTTGTTATTGTTGAAACGTTAGCATCAAAATATTAGCCAATGATGAACATATGTACATAAATTCAAATGGATATCGTACAAAGTAGTCAGAATTGATTATTAATTATATTGAAGTATTCAAGCGTATGAATCACTTTAAAGGGTACTTTATATTTGAGCAAAGATTTGAATGGCACTACTTATAATTTATTAACTATTATGATAAATTGTATCAATAAAGGAGTCACTTTTCTATATTTATAAACTATGTATTATTTTATAAAACTTGATAAGTGCAAGACTAAGATGTTTATTGACTTTCATACATAAAAAAAAGTGAGGAAAATTGAATGATGCACTCTCAAAATATTATTATTAAGAATTTGAACAAATTTGAGAAGACTTTTAAAGAATTACATTTTATTTATATATTGTATGTACATATTTCATGTATGGAAAAAATAGGGAAATATCATTCCAAATCAATCATTTGAGAACTGTCAATTTTCCTATGGTAAATATAGGAGAAAATTGGTCTTTTGTGCCAAATTTTTTTAGAGTAAAAAAAAAGTTTGAGCTCCAATGAGAAAAGTTTATAAAATAAAAAATGTATGTATTATTATTTATTATTTTTCGGAAAAATTAGGTAATTGCACTACCTAATCCTTAAAAAAGACTCATTCCTATAAAATAACTATTGGAAAAAATTACTTTAACTATATTACGTATAAAGTACGATGATATATTGGAAGGATTTTTGAATAAGAGCATACTGATAACAAAAAATATGGTTTCAATAGAAAGTTGCAAATATTTTGAGCATATTTGTTATTATTTTCAAGAACTCAATATATGTGTACATATATTTAAAGCTTTTTTACGTTAAGCTTTTGCAATTTCTTTAGAAATTGCAGACAATTAAAATTAAAATACGATCAAATAATTAAGAAATTTAGATTCAATTTGATAATTTCAATATAAAAAATATATTGAAGTTAAAAATGACGATCTTAATCCCTAGTAATATCAAAAAAATAACCTAATATCTCAAGAGCCTAAAATAATTTGTATTTTATATGCAAATACATAGGTGTATTTCTACAGAGTTGTAGTCGTCTTTTCAAAGATCGGAATGCAACAACTTTATTCGATGGGAATAAAGTTTAAAAATTTGAACAAAAATATGTAAACTACATAGAAAAGTGAAAAAAAAATACGACATTTCATTATGATGCATACATAAAAAATATTATTCACCATTATTTCAAGGAATTGATAATTATAATTATCATTAGGAATATTATTCAACAAAATTCTAGAAGTAAATTAGGTCGTTATTTTGACTATTCTTTTTCTGAAGTAGTATTTTTATAAGTAAAATGTTTCTACAAAAGAGAAAATATCAAATAAATGATAATAATCTTATTAGGAAATGGATTGAACATGACTAACAAATTGGCTGATGGAATTTATAAATAGTTATAATGAGTAGATAGAAAAGACTCGTAAAAAATACCTATTATGTAGCATTAACCAAATATTCGTTTCCTAGTTGAAAAATAACGCCGTTACTCAATAGCAAAATTGATTAGTTACATATGCTAACAGGCTCATTACTTTAGTAAGTGTTATTTTATTTTTTTTACTTTTAAAAACAATGTAAAATATGAAAATAAATTTGAATCCAGACATTTTTGATAGAATTTAACCCTTGCACTACTGAGGCTACAAATGCTGCATATACCATGGAAACTGAGCGATTTTCAGTAAAAATCCATTTTTTAGGGTCTGTTAAATAAACTCCTATAACTTCCCAAATATTTATATCCAGGAAGTCAATGAGTGCTCATTTGAAAGATAATGAGTTGAATTAATCAAAAAGAAGAAAAAACAAGAATTATGAACTAGTCTGACTGCTCCTCCCCAGGCCCCCAAACTTCACTATTTAAAAAAAAAACGTTATTCGATTCTCGTTTTTTTCCGGGAGTCGTTTTTATGAACCAAAGTTCGTTCCCAGAAATATCCGGGAGCCGTAGTGCAAGGGTTAACATACACTAACAATAATCAAAGATGAAACACATGTAATTATTAAAATTAATATTTTTTTTTAAATAACAGACTAACAGTTAAATTACAGTTAACAGTTAGTTTTTTATCTTGCTATTCAATGAAAAAATAAATTATGGAACATAAAATTTGTTCGTCAATTAAGATGATACACAAATGAACCAATACTACTTATAATTCGTAACAGGAGAATATAAATAACACTTATTAAAGTAATGGGCCTGTTAGTATATGTAACTAATCCATTTTGCTATTGATGTCCCTGGACATCCACCCACCATGTCATTTTTCCCCTGTTACAGGTGTGTCACTCTTTGTTTTGTGTAAATGTTAAATTGGTGTTCATTGTACCTACATATTTGTTTTAGAGCAATAAATGTAAGTACTTATGTGTGTAAGTAAACTTATCAGGCTTAAAAATTCTGAACCCATGTTAATGTTCTGGACCTTCCTCAAGACTACGACCATTGTCTATTTTCTTGATGTTCAGAATGCTTATTATTATTTATTACTTTCTCTAATTATATAATTAGAATACTTTCCAATGGAAAATAATAAAATATATATACTTAGATTTGGCGTCAATAAAATTAATTTTAATTAGAATAAATATAATATTCGCAAAATTTATTTATTTATTTTAAATCGAATAGAAAATAGCCCATCAAATATATTGAGGATATAAAAAATAATAGATGGTCAAAAAGTATTCATAAAACAATGAATTTTAATGTATAACTCGATTCATCAATCAATATTAATAATAAAAGCATTAAATATAAAATTTAAGGATTTAATACGAGATTTTCATAGAAATCATTCTAATAGAATCATCAAAAATTAATAACTTTTTGTTCATAAATACATACATATGTAAGTACATCAAATTTAATGAGTCTATTCTATAAGAATTAGGCCATTAAAACATTAAACTAACGTGAAACTCTCGATATCAATTTTGCAACAAAAGATATCATTGTTAAAGAAATGTAATTCATGATAGATTGATTCAACGAATTGTTGATAATTATATTTTTAGAAACAAGGATAATCAATGCTATTGCATTTTACTGTTTACATATATACAGGATGACTGCGCCCTTTGACAACAAACTTCGGGCACGCGCTAATGCGTGGTTATTGCAGTTAGGCATTAAATTTTTTGTTTCGTCGACAGCTAAATGTTTTCGGCTGAAGCAATTGAAGATGCTGCAGAACAAATTGAAGTATCCAATCCTCAGATGCTCTGGTTTTTTCTCCAGTGAGAAAAACTTTTGTCAGGATCAAAAGATCAACAAACAGAACAACTGCTGGTTAGCCTACCGTCCCAAGGACGTTCCCAGGGTCATGCAAACCAAGGTCCCGGTCATGGTCTTTGGCGTCATCTCCTCCAGAGGCTATGTCATACCGCCCTGCATCTTTCCGACGGGCTTGAGGGTCAACACGAGGAGTATGTGAAGGTCCTGAAGAGCCACGTGGATCAATAAGTTGGCTGCCGGGCGTCCATATGTGTGGCAGCAGAACTCTGCTCCATACCACACCTCCAGAATTACCCAAAAGTGGCTTAGTGATAATTTGTATGATTTTGTGCCACCAAACACCTGGCCCTCTAACTCCCCTGACTTTAACCCTATGGACTATTTCGTATGGGGCGCAGTTGAGCGACACACTAACAAGTCTCCATGCAACACAAAAGAGAAGCTGATCAAAATGATCACGAAGGAGATCAAGGCCTTGAAGAAGGACGTCGTCATACAGACATGCTTGAGATTCCGGACCAGGATCGAGGCCGTCATTGTTCATTGAATAAAAAAATGGTGTTAATTTCATTAAAATCGGTTCATTCGTTTTTGAGATATTTAAGTTTGGTTGTCAAAGATCGCACTCACCCTGTATATATTTGTAATCTGTTTCAGTCTTGACTTAATTAATTGTAATATTGAACATATACACATTTATTTCAAATGACTTGATAATGAGCATCAATTTATTTGAACTACTCAATTAATTAGGAATTGGTGATATAATACTTTGTACATGCATACATGTAAGTAGGTCAGTAATTGTATGTACATAAGTAGATATCATCTATTATCACAACATGTTGTTTGTCATCTCGGTGTTGACCTTAAAAGTTAGATTTGTTTTATCTAATGATTGAAATAAGGCTGTCAGTGTTAAAGTATAATAATTTTATCGACATATGTATCTTATTTTGTTGACAAATAGTTAAATTTTTGTGTTATGCAAACATAATACACATAAAATGACCATTTAAAATTTGAATTTCCCCCCTAGAAAAAGTTTTTCTCCTTCCCATATATGTATTTATATTTCTAAATTCCTATAAACAAGCAAAAGAACAATTTAACTGAGTTTAATACTTTGCTCTTGTATAGCTAAATATGTAGGTATGTACAAAAATGGATTTTGAAGTCAAGACTTAGACTGCCAGACTTTACAATAATAATATGTATACGTATATGTATGTATTTATAGTCCATAACAAAACAATCACCTCCAGACACACTGCCCCTATGTCATTTATCTCTTGCTCATTTACCATTATATTATGTACAGCTTGTGTAAATGTTTTAATTAATTAATCTTCAAGGTTTATAATTATAAATCCTCCTTTTCAATTCATGTTTAAACAGATAATTTAATTTAACAACAAAGGACGAATCATAAAATGAGGGATTAAATTGTCTCGAAGAGAGAAAAATGTCGCAAGAGTGAAATTGCAAGGGAGTAAAATGTCAAATGTCAGGGAAGGCGTCATAGGACTGCACTATACATAGAAAAAAAATCAATTTTAATAATATAAAGTGTATTTCCAAATATATATATTGGCAGTCATCAGTAAACTATAACCAAGTATCGCATATTCTTAAAAACAAATAATTGAGCCGATTAATTGGTCAAATCCTACACATATTCGGGTTGCATGCATGGGAACAAAGTACAATATCGACGCAAGTCGATAAAGTATCTCCGTTAAAGGTTTGATATCTGATTTTAAAAGTAGATAGCATGCTTATTACGAGTCTGTAATTTATTATTCCATTATTTAAAATTAGGGAAAATTTCATGTTCATTTTTATTTCATTAAGAAACTCTTCTACCATGGGAAAAAGCAATATTAACATTATAAAGGTGTTTTATTGAGGAACTTGGGGTCTTTCAGATCTTTTTTTAAACTTTTTAAATAAAATTTTAATAAATATGTATATAAAATTAAAAACAAAAACAAAAGAGAACAGGTACCCTTGGTAGCCAAAGAGTGACTCAGTGACAACTTAACTTTCTAAAAGAAAAAAACAACATTTATATGTATATGTTATGACATTGGCTGAAATTTATATTAAACTTCTTTTGTAAAAAGTCTATAACAAACAACAGTTAATAGCCGCTCATTTTTGGAGGGTATAATGGCTATCAAGTACATAGTTATATAGGCATAGGGTAAACACCACAAATTTCTTTTTGAAATGAGATACGATAAGTGTATTTGCACTAAATAAGCTATAGAAGAAACAAGGAGAGATATATTTATGTACACTTATGTGTAATACGTATGTAGTTGAAAAAGGGATCTGAGGAATAGCAGGAAAGATACTTTTTTAATGAATGCAACTATGCAATTTTTTCTTTTTTTTTACAGGTTACATATCCATATGTACATCTAGATGTATGTATCTCTACATGAATTTAATTCATTGCTGGAAGGGTAATTTAATTTTAAATATATAATTACATATATGCACATCTGCAACATATGTATGTGTTTTATAGAATAAAACTTTTTATGAATTTATATCAAATCAAATCAATGATAATAATAATAATAATAATTAAATCAGACATTTAAATAATATCCTCAAACTCAATTCTTGCAGTTTTTGTATATTTTTCTTCTTTTTTTTACACATAGAAAAGAATATTTTCCTACTGATTGATAAATTCTACATAAGTACATGTTCATTTACAGCTATGCTAAAACGAAAAATAGTAATACTTTAAGTAGATGAAACGCCTTAGTAATAATAAATTACATTTGTAATGTCTACATATATATGTACACTTATATTTCAGTCATAAGAAGCTAACTTCCACTTATGAATCACTCACCCAAAAATTTTGCATGCATACATACATATATGGCTCTCAAGTTTCACGCAATGGGCATAAGACTCATGCTCTCCGACACATTGTATTTCTCACACACTTTTTAAGCAGAGAAAAGTATTTAAAAAGACAAGAAAAGAAAAAAATGTCATTGGATATTAACCTTCAAATATGACTTGCAACTATTTCTACTTAATTTGCTTATAAAGTTAGAATTTAACATTTATTAAAATATATGTTAATAAAAAAATAAGAAGTTTGTGCATTAATAAAGCGTTATGTTGATAATATTGAGCTCCTTGGGGAAGTAATTAAGTATGTAATTGCTTTCAATGATATTTTATTCATATATTTCGTAAATATGGATAATTTGCAGATGCTATTTATCCATATTAAATCACTAAAACATGTACAATTATAGGTTCTTAAATAAAATACATATAAATAATAATTAAACAATAAATTTCAAATATAAGAAGGAACATATTTCAAATCTAATGGTATTATGTATACGTCAATTTTATAAGATATTTTCCATTTTTTATTTAAATTACACATTATATGAATCGTTGTCTAGTTTTTGTTTTTTGTTTTTATCTCAAGGGAGTTTCTTGGCCTCGAACTCATACGCACATTATGATTACTATATACATTTTTTATTTAAATTACACATTATATGAATCGTTGTCTAGTTTTTGTTTTTTGTTTTTATCTCAAGGGAGTTTCTTGGCCTCGAACTCATACGCACATTATGATTACTATATACCCATGGAGGGTAAGTCACTAAATTATTTTTCTAATTGATTAGAATGCACAAGGGGCATTCTTCTTCTGACCTCATTTCCGAAGTAGATATAATACTCTTATACAGTTTAAATTAAAAGTATGCAGTTTAACTTTCACAGTAACCTTTTCACATCTTAAACAAATGCTTACATTTAAAAAGAAAAATGATAGAGACCTATTTAATATGGTTTTTTTTTTTTTTTAAAAAGAAGGTAGAAGTCAACAAAGCTACATTCTTTTTACATCGACTTGCTTCCATATCCACATTATTGTTCAGCTTCTTTTCATGCAGACGCAGAATTATGTAAATGAACTATCTTTTTTTAAATGAACCACATAATATATATTAATATTAAAGTTTATATTTATCAAATGGGAAAAAATGTATCAATTTCTGCAAAAAAAAGAAAAGAATATAATTGAATCACAATTGAAAAGAAAACAGTAATCAAGAAAGATAAATATATGAATGTATAAGAACGATACGATATATAAATATACATTATTTATGCCTAATTTTTCAAACATTAGTGGAATATATATACCTCTGTACACAAACATAGTTTCCATTTTTCTTTGCACAAACTATGTAGTAGAATTTGCATTTACAAAAAAAAAAAAAAATCAAATACGATTATTTATTTATTTACTTCTTTAATAAACAGCAGTGTATTTATACATATAAATTAATCCTATGTCTAAGCATCAGCGAGATCCTTGACTGAAGAGTTTTAACTGTTAAATCATAATGTGCTTATTATTGGAATGTCTAAAACTTCAATTGTATAGTCGTTTGACCATATGATCTTACATAGATAAATATAAATTGAGAAAAGCAGTGTTAATTTCTTCAGTCAGGGCTAGATGAAATATATTCATTAAATTATATTTTTTTTCCATGATTGATGACAAGATGAAATAATTTTTGTATCTTGAATCTGATTAAAGCAAAACTTTTCTCTTAACAAAGACGAGATTTAATGAAATCAAGCGAAACAAAATGTAACAAAACAAAATTTGGCAAAACATGACGAATTGAATAATTACTAAATTAATTGAGACTGACGACAGAGCCAAAATTGTCCTTTAAAAAGACGTCATTTAAATAATAATTAGAAAACAGATAAATAATTTATTTTATATAAAAAAATCAATTTTTTTTCTTTTCCAATAAGTAAAAAAATCGTATAGGGTTTACAAATTTGGTAAATTTTGTAGCCTAGGGACTATAATAGGGCATAAAATGTGAAAAAGGTTCTTACAGGAATATATGTTTCACTCCGCTACAGTTTATAATTATAGTCTTTCTGGAAAAAAACAATTTTAAATTTATTCCATAGTTTTATAAATTTATTTTTAGTAACATATTAATTAATATGACGATTTTTTTAATATCAATATGTACATACTTAGCAAGATCCAATATAATAAAATCAAATTGATGGTAGGAAATTAAAAACATATAAAGCTATACCTATAAAAATATTCAATAATAAATAAAACAGAACAAAGTCTTTAATTAAAATTTTGATTAAAGAAAGCAATTTGCTTACTAGTCACTTGTTATAAAATAAACTATTATTTTATTTCTTAAAATGTCAATATTTCTAATTTCTCTAGTTTTCTTTTGGTAGCATTCCATGTTACTTGGAGAAAATTAATTAATGAATCTAATTTCTATAAAAAAAATTACTTGTTCTTTGACTCATCTATGTTTTTTCAAAATCTTTTATTAATATTTTAGAATAAACAATTCATTATTTGATTTGGATGGAGGTTAAAATTGATACGATTACTATGAGTAAAAATCGTAGATTTATATTTTAAAATGTTAATGGAAGAAAAAAGTTTAAATTTTTGCTTCAGAGCTATAATGAGGATTGAACCCAAAAGACTTCCGTGTAAAAATCACACATTATCTTTTCTATACCTTTGATATTGTCCCATTGATAATTGTATATAAGTACAATGTCAATAAGAACTAAGCGTGGAAGGGATTTAGTCAAAAAAAAGTTAATAACATAGCACTATTCTTCGTTATCTGCTCTACAATTTCTATTATTAAATTTTTTCCATTAATCCTCAGTAAAATATGCAAATTGAGATTAAATATTATTAAAATATCCAGCTAAGTTATATTTAAGCCATAGTAATTGGCATTCCTACATTTAGGGGGAGGCGCTTCCTTAAATATGAAGAGTAAAAACAAAACTTCTTCTTAATTTTGTGTATAGTGGGGAGACTTTTGAAAATCTCCAAATCCACCGAATAAAGAATCCATCGTTTGATTTCTTGAATTCGTTTCCCTATTGTTTTATTTAGAATGAATATATCTATTAAACATCCGTCCTCCACTAGGACTAGGACTGTTTATTCGAAAATTTGTATCAATGTTCGAGATTTCTAAATATATTTGCCAATCACTTTTCTCTTATGATTTTGGACCTTGTTATGTCTTAATATACTGTAATCTTAACTTCTGATACTCATTCAGTTATGTTAACCTTATATTGAATGTTTAAAATTCGTAATAGCTTTAATTAAAATGTAATTATGTAAGGCAAACGGTTTGACTCGTTTTAATTAGACGAAGGATCTCGAAACGGCTCTGAATTTAACAAAAGAGTAAATTTTAAAATTGCAATTCTTCATTTATCGTTAAAAATCATTTGATTTTGTAATAAACTTATCTAAAATGCGGTTGAATAGATATTGAATTTTGTTAATTTTGACACGTTTTGTATTTAGCTTAGTGTTTTAGAACATTAGCCCAAATTTTAATGTTATTGTGGGAATTATGACACGCTATGTTTTAATTTTCATGGATGTATTATACAACATAAGGATACTATGTTCCTTTAAATTGTTAAATGATTATTGGGTAAAACTAAATTAACCAGGACAAATATGAAAGCAATACTACTTTTTCAGTTCTCAATATAGCTATATCCTTGCATTAAAAGTAAAAAAACCTTTCGTTAATTAAAAAACGAACAAGAAATTACTGGTAGTATAAACATTTTTCATTTTATTATGGTCAATATCTAGTTACAGTGAGACATACAGGATAAATACTAATAATAACCAAATGACACAAGGATAGATATTTAAAAATAATCGTTATTCCAAATATAATATATAAAAATATAAATTGTACAATTCTTTGATATTTAATAATAATGTCGATGTCTTCCATATTTGCAATTGGGAGTAATATAACTTAAATGAGGTTTATAAAAACTAATCAATCGAGAAATTAGATATTCCATGTGTTTATGGTTTCAGTAGAACTGGCTTCCGTACTTTCCGATTCCTCAAAAATTGATTTCTATTCATAGATAATATTATTCTATTATCTATAGAATAGATTGTATATTAATGTGTTATACAATCAAATTATTTCGATTTTAATAAGTAAAGTAATAATAAAAAGTGTCAAAGCTAGTTCCATTCATTGAACCCTCAATGAAGATATCCTCTCAAATTATTTCATGGCGATGACAATGTTACACAATTTCTTAAGATATAGAGGACGCAGAACAGTAGATGGGAAAAAGCAAGTATGTCGACGTTAAGAGACAAATACAATTATTGGATGGTTTTTCAATTTGGAGGCGAAAGACGAATCGAACTATCTAGCAGCTGGTTCCTTCCAAAGTTTCCCTCAGGATAGCAGGCGCTCATAATCGAGTTTTATACGGTAAAGCGGATCAAACATATGTGGTTTATGTGTAAATTCCTTTTCCATATGATGAGCATAGAGTCTCAGAACTATGGATCTCCCATAGTCAAGGGAAAAGAAAATGTAGTCTGACCAGGGGCGTACTGGGGCGAAAATTTCTACCGGGCAAAGAGTAAATGAGGGGCGCCACGATAAAGGCGCATTATGCTAAATCGAAGGGGCGCCTAGTAAAGATTTCAGAGGGGCGCACCGGTCATTGACCGGTTGACCGCCGGGCCAGTACGCCCCTGAGTCTGACAAACTCATCGTCCGCTAATAACAAATTTTAACCTCTCATCTTCAGTATTGAAAGTGAAGAATGACCCAACTGAGAAATAGAAGACACTTCTAAGCATTGGTCTCATCGATAAAAAAACATTTTCACGGCTAACCATACAAAACCAGACGTTTGTTCTCCAAATCTTTTCTGGGATACCAGAGAACAAAAAAAAACCACTATTTAAAATATATCTAATCTTTGTCTTTTTTCCTCGTCCACACTACGAAATGTTATATTTGGATGCTCAGTAGCTTGGATATTAGGTATATTTTTCACAAAATGAGGATCTTTTAGAGGAAAACATAGTGAGATTCTCAAAAGAAGGATGATTGCGTCGTAGAATAAAAAAGAATGAAATGAAAGCGTGATTTGGGATCAGCAAGTTAATAACCTAATTTTACCAACCTAATATTTTACTCCTTAATATAGTTAAAGTTTAGTCCTTAAAATATTTGAGTGGCATTAGCGTATTTTCTGAAGCATTTTATTCCTAAAAAACACTATGATATGAAACTATAGACTCTAGGCTATAATACCGTGTTATTTATTTTTTGAAATTTTGACAAAAAGTACAAAAATTTCGTGTTAGAAGAATAGCCTAGTTTTATTTAATGAACTGAAAATAGCCAGAATAAGAAAAATTGATTTTTCTCCTTTTCGTCTTTTTTGGTTCAAGCTCAGTTCTTATTGACATTACACATATATTGAAATAGTCCCGTCAAATAGCTTTCATTCATATTTAACTCCTTAGTAAAATATTTATGTCTACCTTTTCAAGTTTAATGTGGGAATAAGCAAATTCAAAATGGGAATAGACGTAAAGATTTTGTAGAAAGCTTACTTTCCTATCAGTCTCAAAATTTACCAAGCTTGTTTATGAACAGGACTAACTTTAATCTTCATATTTCAAGATCAATGGGTCGTTCACCACATGGAAACAGATGCTTTACACTTGTAGCAGCCTCTAAAGGGGCCAATATTTATGTTATTGGATGTATTGGTCCCTTGGGGTTTGTTCATCATGAGGTGAAATGATGAAGTTTCAAAAAGGGTACAGCAATAGAGTGGGTGCGTGAATGTGTGAAAAAAAGCAATGGATGAATAGGGAGGCCAGTAGTACATGTAATTGATAATGCTCCAGCCCACTTTAAGATTGAAAATGTTTTGAATGAAGAATAGTTTTCAATTCACAAAATTTTATTTTTATTTTCACTAATTATGAAATTTATTATTATACTAAATTTCCTGAATATTGTTTTTTATTATTTATTTCCATATTGAACTTGAAAAGGTATGGAGCCTTAATTGTAAATAACTTTTTAATATCTAAAAATATTGCAACGACGAATTTCATTTTGATTGAGCCCATAAGGTATATTTTCTATTTATTTATAAACATTGCTTACTTTCCTTTAAGATTCGAGACTTATAATTCTTTCCGACAAACCTAATTTATGATATAAAAGTGAAGCAGGAAGTGTCAACTCCTTCATTAATTTTGTAATTCCTTACTTTTGACAAAATTTATTTTTCTTAAATACATATGTACACTAGTAAATATTATGTAGTCAACTATGTATGTAAAGAGGTAACGTGTTAAATACCTTTTTTTTAAATGCCTACTTTTTTTAAATTTTAGTCATTTCACTCTTGAAAGGATAAAAGACACTTATGTAAGGGCAGTGATGCATGAAATTGTAAAGTTGTTCATATATAACTGTCCTTAAATTCATATTTTCCCTTCTGAAAATACATACATTCATAAATATGTAGGAGACAAGGAAGAAAACTTTGTTATATTTAATTTCTTTATATCTACATACAAAAGTATTATAACAGTGGTCCCCAACCTTTTTCTACCTGCAGACCGGTCAACGCTTGATAATTTTACTACGGACTGGAAGGTTGAAACATTAATAATAACAATAAACGTGAATTCACTGTGTACTCATATATAACTTTATTAGCACATTGCTTCAACAATATAACAATTTATAACATCCAAAATTGACCGTACCGCTAAATCAATGGGAACCCTAAGCTTGCTTCTTTACAGGTAGATGATGGTAATAGCTGCCAAATACACCCACAGTGTGTTGCTTATGTCCAGTATACTCCTTTGCTTGTTTTGGTTGCTGTCACTTCAGAAAACTCCGCCTCACACATATAGGATGTTGGAAATGGCAGCAAGGTTGCAAATAACAAAAGAGCGCGGAGAACATGTAGTAGACATTGTAGATTGTTGCCCGTGAAATGAGCCAATGAGTTAATCAAGAGTTATCAACCTCCAAAATAATTAACAACTACCCCGTACAATTCATTGTCTTTTGTAATTTGCATTTATACTTAACATTTTCTTGTTCTCCTACAGTCTGTAGATGAAGTATTATCGTCCCAGACTTAGATGATAACTAAAACTGAAATAACTAATTAATTCTTATTTGACCAGTGTTAATTGATCCACGGACCGGTTCCGGTCCTCAGACAAAGGATTGGGAACCACTGTGTTATAAGGACCAATTAAAATTATTGTATGATTGTTTTATGATGGATAGGCTATAATTGGAATATTTAATTCTCTAAAAGCCTTGATGTATTTTATTTTTTATAAATACTGTACAACAAAATTTCAAATCTTCCAAAATCTTTGCTATTTTTCTCGATACATATTATTTTCTCTACACATTTTATATATATTTGTATCGAATTATCATGTATGTATGCATTTTGTTTTAAAAGTAATTATATTTTCTCAATTAGGGAGAGATGAGTAATTAGTTTTCTCTTATATACATTATACATGTATGTATGTATATACATACATATAAATTACTAACAACATGCATCTTTATTTATTTATTAAACCTTGACAGAGCTTACATATTATGTACATATGTACATGTTGTAGGACCAAAAAATAAGACAACTTGATAATTGATCATTTATAAAAAGGTTTTAAAAACAATTTTAGAGAGAGAGAGGAAGGGAAGTATAGGAGAAAAAGACGTATGTATATATGTATGTATGTAGGGTATAATGCCCATCGATGTAGGCTTTTATATGCCAATTAATATGTAAATATTTATTGACGTGAACGGGCTTATATAAAAAAATAAATACATTGTAGAATATTGCTTTTTAATGAAGTTTTTTGAAATTTTTGTTTTGTACTCGAAGAAAGAGTCTAATTTGTATACACATCAGAGTTGATAGCCTTTTACTTTTTAGTAATTTTGTAATACTTTAGCACCCATCGACAAGCATAAGAGTATTAATAGCTTTATGAATTCATAATACGCAGAGTCCGCTGCTTTAAATGATGAAAACAGCTGAACGGAGAATAATACATTGATTTCTATTTTAATCCAAATAGTGTGTCACGCAGATCACATAAATTAACTGCAAACTCCTCGTAAAAGATTGAAACTCAAAAGCAAATTAAACTTATAACAAATGAGTTCATCGTACTCCATACAACAACAATACTATTAACGTAAGAATGTTTTTCTTCAAGTAAGAAAGGGAATTCCAAGTGTAAATCATTATTTATGTCAATCGAACTACATTACACAATATGTTAGATGGGCATGTAAAATGTCCCTAGATATTTACTCAATTTCTATCATTTTGTTAATGAAGTATAAAGAGAGTATTTGTTTGATTAAACAATGATGTAGAAAATGTTTCATTATATGTATATACATATATCTTGAGAGTACTTACTTAAGTAATTGATACAGTTTAACCATTATTGAAGGCTCTTTTATAATAAACGATGCATCAATTTGTTAAAAGTGTACTGTAATCATTCAAATCGTCACTCCATCATTTCCCAGCCTTTCCTAAATTAATAAAAAGAAAAAGGACCCTACATTAACTGATAGATAGCCAATGTTATCATTCTATTCCATTGCTGGACTTGTCTTCATTTAAGAGTTTAACTTCTTGGTTAAGGAGTCTTATCGAACGCTTGAATTCTCTTTCGAAAGCTGTGGATCTCAGCTCTCTAATGCATTCCTTATTTTTCCATTTAATATAATATTCAATGAGTTATTTAAGTACAATTTTTGTGGCCAACTTTTTGGCCTACTTTTGTCGCCTATGACCGCTCGCCGTAGGTCAAGACAAAGACTAGAAATTGAATTTGCATTAACAACACTAGCAAATCATTATTTTTAAATGTACAAAATAAGTATCTTTCTGGGCTTAAATTGAACTTGAATTTGGAAAATGGCCCAAAAAAGTTCAAAAAATATGGTTTGATTTCTCGAAAACCGTCAGACTCTCGTAAAATTAATAACAAATTTGAAATCAGTGTGCAAAACTAAGGGATATAAGTATACCCCTTAGAATTTTTGCCTTTTGACCTGTGTAATTAATAGTTTTATCACTATGTTATTGGTTTACATAAATAGGTCTAATGATTTATTTCAGTTACAAATGACACTATGGAAAATATGTATTATTTTTTCAATTATCAAAATTAAAAATATTAATATAGTATAAAACCTAGTACGAGTTTTGTGTAGACTTGAGTTTATTTAATCTAGTTATTAAAGATTGTCTCGAGTCAATAAGGAAGAAATTAAACAACTAAATCTGCACATTGCCAATTTAATTGTTCAAATATAAATATAGAAAGTAAATACTTGGAAGAATGATATTTGGTTTCAATGAAGAAATAGATTTTGTAGGTCCGCTTTCCTTTTAGCCTTTCCATATATTCTCATATTTTATTATAATTACATAAAAATAAAATTCAGATCCATAGTTTAGGAACTTGCTTTGGTTATTATGTTCCTATTAATTATATTGCCAATGCATAATATTATTTATTGCATTATATATATATATATTTGAAAAAGAAACGGAAAAGTATTAACGATTCAATATTCACATTTTTAATAAAATAAATGAAAAGAATCAGAAAATAAGGATAATTTGAAACAAAAATAAGATTTAAACGTATAAGCGCATTAAAGTCATCAGTATTATAAATTGTTGTAGTAGAGTGAATCAAAATCGAAACGATTCAAAAAAATATTGAGTCAACTCAATGTTTTTTAAATTAAAAAATCGACTCACAATTTGAGGGAAGTCGAACCGAGTTGATTATTTATCGTACAAGACTATATAATGTACTCTAATCATACGATATTATTTAGAATATTTCTCCTGTTTATCAAATTATCACTAGAAAAATGTGAATTATTTAATTAAGAAGAGTTAATTTAAATATACATTCTCTAAATGTACAAATATGTAAATAATATCTATTTAAGGAAGGCATTACTCAAATCAAAACCAAATCTCTTTGTTCTTTGAATGTCTTTTTCACAAAAAAAAAAAAAAAAAAAAAAATGCTGCTTCTATTCATTTTTACATAATATATGAATCTTTTTTTCTATGGTTTCATAATAAAATATAGAAGCTGATAATTTTATGGAATTTGATGTACGAAAATGTTTTTTTCGAATGTATATATTTATATTTACAATATTTATATCAGTTCCTGGGATATTGAGTGCTTTTTTTGCAGTTTTTATCAAAAACGGAGATGGTAAATCAAATTTAAAAAAAATATTTACATCTTCTCATCCAATTGAGAAGTCCGTACAAATAAAGTACAAATGCTTATGATTTTTGTTCAATTTAATGTTTTTTCGTCTTGGATATTAATTTGAACTACATATAATTCTTTCTCAAAATGGACACAAGTTATATCTTTGTTTGCTGACATAAGGAAATTTAGAAGAAAATATTTAATTGTTAGAATTAAATACAGTTTGAAAGAGTCAAAGTCAAACAAGAAATACATTTCAAAAAAGTATAACTACCGAGCAGTTTTTATTGTAATTATTTATTTAATGTCATTCCAATTTACTCTTGATTGTATTTAATGCTGGAGATGTTGACCATTAAATGATTTGGTGTTCTAGACAAGTAAATGTTTGATCAAAGTCACCCTTTTATTAGTTATTTAAGAATCTTTCTTTTTTTCAATGATGTATTCTCTATTGTAGAGGTCTACAACTGGAGGCCCACATAAACATTTAGGCACCCTGTTCACTTTTGTCAATATTGAGATTTAAAAAATGACGAGTTAAAAAAAAAGTAATAAGCATATATTCATTTTTTATATTTTAGTTTCTATTTTTAGGATAATTTCCTCTCAGATTCGCTAATTGGCTAGATTGAAGTTACAGTTTCTTGGAATAACATTTTAATGGAATATCCTTGTTCGTACTTTAAGAATTTGAAGAATTGAAACTAAATATATTTCTTCCAAATACTCTTTTGGTTTTAATTTTAGACTTAATCCGATATTTACAATATTTCTACTGCTATACATTAATTGTTATTATTATTATTTTTTGGTTTCTCAATTAAATAAAATGGTTGATAAGCCATAATTATATGAAAATACAAAAAAATATTTTTTTACATTTGTATATAAAATTAATGATACAAAACACAATATTCTGTCTCATCAAGAACTGATTATTTCCTCAAAATATTCAAAGAATCAAAGAAATAGCCTCAATCGTTAAAAAAAATTATTACTTGTGTTTTTTTTTATGAGGTTTTATGTAACGATGCCAAACATGAAAGTCACTTGTAGTCAGGGTTTACAAATTTAGCTATGAAAATATGATAAAATAATTGGATTTTTGCAAATAAATTATCAATAAAGCCTTCCAATCTGATACCATATGTAACATATAGCAAAAATAGAAAACCATTCACAATTGGAAAATAATTAATAAAGACAGATATATCAAAAGATTTTGTTGGGATATTGGGAAAAAAACTCTACAGAAAATGAAACTAATTCAAAAGCCTGACATTATAATTGATTAGCTTTTTAATGAAAAATTGCACAATGATGTAAAAGACGAAGTTACGACCAAATTATAAAAAATACAAAAAATGAGCTCTTATAAGCAAAAACAAATTTCACACAATAATATGTATTCTTAAATGATCCTCAAATCTTCAATTTTAGCTTAAATCAATTTAAACATTGCTTTGTTTCCGTTTGGAGGGTTAATTTATTGGTACACTATTAAGGTTTGAAATCTTTCATAGAAAAAACCAAATTTCGATTCGTAATTTACTGAATTATATGTATATTACCATTTCGTAGTCCATGAAGATCTACATAAAGGCTGTCGACTACAACTTTAAAGTAAGTACGTCCCATATACTAGACATTTGAAAGTCTTTATTTTTTATTTCATTTTTCATAACAATGAGTGTACGTAAATAACCAAGACACAATTCTCAATCTTCAAAAATGATCAATAAGCTCTTGAAATTTTCTTATAGCAAATCAATTCGTTCTTAAATAATCAAAGTATGTAAAAGAAATAAATTAATATTTTGTAACATTCTTTTTTAACCACCAACCATTAACTAAATATGTGATATCAGTTGTTGATTATGTTTAGTTATGACGCTCTTGAGCTACAAACAGAAATCTTGGACAAAGTTCTTGGTGTCCCTGGTTTTGGGGACAATCAGTTTTCCTCTAACTTTATTTTATCTACATATTTCTTAGCGTTATTCATCTTTGGAGGTTTTGATAACATAATTAATTAATCATTCATTCCACTGCTAGTATCTGTAGCACAATAAGAAAGAGGTAGATGGATGAATGGATGGTCATGATGAAACGAACTTATTTCACATATTTTTATATGCATTTAATGTACACGATAAAGGAATGAAAGGACTCCTTAGAGTCCTTTAAAACACAGAGTAAAAATCAGAGTTATTTCTTACATTCTATCATTATTCAACCTTTACCCATAAATTGTATTTCTACTACTTCCTCAAACTTTCTATCTTAATTTCTTCTTTTTCACCATTTTATCCTTTATAACTCAGATTGAATGCTCTTGAATTTTTGTATCATTCTCAAATAATTTTAATATATTATGTACCTCTATCTACATATATTGTGCTAATATATTAAATTTCATGTTATGATGGTCATATTCCAAGTATGAATTTAATAATTATCTCCTTTACTAAACCAACTGACATACTTGTGTTCTTTGCATATAGAAAATATATATGTATGTTTTCTCCATAATTGTTTGAGCAAAACAAGTTTTTATTCATGGAGGTCTCAATATCCTTCTTGTACAGATGCTGCATTGATGGTTTTTTGTTTGTTCCTTTTTTATTTATTTTATCAATATGCAATCACCATTCTTAAATAAATAAGACGAATAAGAAACTGATTATCAATAAATCCATTTCTTTTCTACACTCGTGTAGAGTATACATATTTTGAGACAACAGGTCTCAAATGTATCCATGTATCTAATAAAGGCTCGTTTTTATCCTCTTTGGCGTTACGTTGTAATTTTTTTGCAATGACTTTAAAGATTCTCTATATTTTCAACTACAAAATCAGAGATTTCTTAATTGAAAAGTAAGAGAATTTGTGACAGCTAATTTTAATTCAAATAATCAAATAAAAATGTATGGTCTTCCTCATCCCTGACAACAAATATTTATTTACCGGGTGTTATGAAAGTCCTTAGACTTTTTCGAAATTGTAAAAAACGTGATAACTTTACTAATTATAATGAAAGGATCAAAATAAAATTCCTACAGCTCATAAAGAACGGATTTTTATTCACTTTTTATTTTTCTACGCCACCGCCAGTTGCTTTCATAAAGAACTACAGACGATAGCAAAAGGTAAGACATATCTTAATCAAATAATTCTTCTTCAAGGCAAACCATTTCTCCTCATCAGTAGCCTTCAGAATGCTCATATTTTGATGGCACCGAAAGAAAGCTTTTCTCCCAACCTTCCACACCATGGAGAAATCCAAAAGAATGAAATTAGTGGGCATAAATCTTTGCAGCAAAATCCGTCAGTCACAAGTTTACTCTCAAAAAAACTTTGAATAGTCTGTCCTGAAGGTCCTCTCCCACCTTAAAAACACATTGAAGGCAGTGGATTGAGAGACACCAAGAGAGAACTATCAGAGGTTGCCCGATTAATTTTTACTCTATAAATCTGCAATCCCAGGTTCGATGTATACGATGTGTTGACATTTTTTCCCTCTCAATTTCAGACAAATACGTATGAAACAAAAAATTAATTATTTTTCATAATACCTTTATTCCCTTCTCTAATAGATAAAATGGAATTTTGAAAAAGAAATAAGTATGATATATAAACCAATATCTCTCCTTCCCCTTAAAAAAAGGAAAGATATATGAGAACAAGAAAATGAGTGAATAAATGAGAGGTAGACATAAGTCTTTTATACCCTATCTCCCTATACGATAACATAAATAAATGTTCATTTCATCCTTAAATGGTTTAAAACCCTTATTCTATGTATAACAATATTGTCTCTTTGAAGCATCTGAGCTTTTAATGTATAGTAGAAAGTTTCTACTGCGTTTCAAATAATATATGTAATCGTTAAGAATATTGCTTTCATAATAATACATAGGGGTAGATACAACTTAAATATATATGGTACATACTTATCGTTTATTTGTTCCAATCAATAGCTAAAAAGACATTTATTTAGTTTATTTTTTTCAATGATGAAAAGTTCAATGATGCCCATATTAAATGTCTATTTATCTTAAAACCGAATGGAGTTATTCCAATCGGTCAGCTTATCTGGACTCCCAACTGTAAAAGATAAGGTATTGTAGGAGACGCTTCCGTCGTTTCAACTTTCTTATGTTATGACAAATCTAATTCAAGCTATTTGTCCCTTGGAAGAACAAAATTACTCATAGAAATTAAATTGAATGAAAGTAGAAATGTTAAAAAAAGTGATCATCTACCTACACACTTGAGAATGGTGACACGGACCTAGTTTGGAAATGTTAGTGGGGTAATGAGAAATTAGAAGTTTTCAAAATTAAGCTAAGCAATCGAAAACGGCAAAAAAAAAATCAATTTATTGATCGAGAATATTCACATGTTACATTGGTGTGTATATATCTGTAAATAAGAATATTATTTCCCTCTTCCATCACTGGGTTAAGTCGCTTTAAAGTTAATTACATCCTCAAAATGACTTCCACATTTATAGAGTCCTCCTCTATAAATGTACATATTATATGGTATAGTTATGTATGTATTTACATATTCCCACTAGTATATTAATTACAAGACCATAAAGGGAATCCATAGTTACATTTTTATGCAATTTCATTGAGAAGATGGGATTTTTTTAAGCTTCAACATTTTGATTTACATACCAAACTTGTTATTTATTCATTTTTTCTACATTTTTACAATTAGAAAAGAGGTAGACATCAAATTCACTCATAACAAAGGATTTATTCATTAGTAATTCATAGGCTCAGTTGAAACGATAAAGAAAGGGGAAAAAAGTATGTATATACATAATACAATATACTTCTTACTAACATATTATATAAATTTCATTTTTTGTATTATCAAATATGTAGATTAAAGAATCATTTTCTATGCATAATATTTATTTACATATGTATGTATTGTATATATATATATATATATATATATATATTGAATGAGGCAAATCATCTTTGATGATTCTGTGTATTTATTTATTACCTGTCTATATAAAGGGTTTTTCAATAAGAGCGACGCATTTTCTTTTTTAAATAAAATTAAAAGGTTTGAGATATAAACGAATTTCTTTTTCAGTTTTGAAGTACATTCAATTTCAATGATGTGTGGAATTCAAAATATTTGCATGACCCCTGCGGGCACGTTTGCAGAAGTTCAATCGTTGAAACCAGTTTTCTACCACTTTTTCGCATAAATCGACCAAAATTGCAAGAATTTCGCATTCAATATTTGCTTTGAGCTCCTTTAGTATTGCTGGCTTGTTGGTGTATCAATGACTTTACGTGGTCCCATAGTCCAAATAGTCCAAAGGCGTCAAATCGTATGAGTGAGGTGGCCAATTGACTAGTCCATTTCTGGAAATAACACGTTCACTGCTCTTCAATAAATGAATTGTATTGTTTGCTGTGTGTGTTTTGTTGAAACCACGTGTCATTTAAGTCCATACCATCCAATTTGGGCCAAAAATAATCCGTTGTCATGGCTCAATATTGATTTCAATTTAGAGCAATGTGGCGATTATTATCATCAACAAAAAAGTATGGCCCAATAACACCACCGGCATAAAATCCACACCAAACATTAAGTTTTTTGGGATGCAATGGTATCTCATGATGTATGTAGATGTGTTTTTTATGTATCCATATCCAGTCATGACTATCTTTTTGGGAGAAAAGAAACATAGATTGTATTCTCTCTTAAGCTGTTTTTATCGATTGACTTATCTCTAATTTAAAAACGCTGACTCTGAGTATTTTGAATTCTTAAGGGGATTAATACTTCATCGCTTGACCAAGGGTTCCATAGCTACCACAATATGTCTTAATCAAATTTGACCTTTTTTTTTGAAAGTCGAGGTTACAAGCAGACAAAAAAGCTAATTTTGAGTCACTACATAATATATAAAAATTATTTATTCAAGTAACTAAAACCCCCTATTGAAAGCTTAAAAGCTTTTCTTAAATGGATTCTTAAATATGGATACTGCTCTTTGAAGCTAGATTTTCCATTCTATCAACCAATGTCAACTTATTATCAATAAACTAGCCCGATTGTATAATTGATGAATGGGTATCAAAACCACACACTAATACATACGCGTTTATTATCACCTACGTGTCTTATCATAATACATATGATGAATTACAAATTGGAGTTCTGTAGTTATACCAAATTCATTCGGCCCTTTAATCATTTTTTTCATGCAAATAATTTTTTTTTCTTTTTCCCCGCGCTGGGGTTAGTATTTATTATATCTTACATCAACATAGCATCGACATTTCAACAGTACATTTATATTTTTTTCTAAGCCTACTAATAAATATTTCGTAAATTGGGTTTTTGTACTTCTAAATTTGTATAAAATACACTGCATCTTACAATTTATAAAATAGATTAATTCTTTTTCAGATCCTGTGTAATTCAAGCAATAGTTCTTCACGCTACATTTTATTTTATATTATGTTTCATATAAAATACTTCTGTTAAATGATCTCATACTTTGCATGTCTCAGTGCAACCATGTAGAAAATGCTCCGAGGTTTCCCTTTCTTTTCCACAGAAAAAAATAGAGTCTATCTTCAACTGTTCTGTATATTCCCGAATGTAAGAGTAGCTGTTATGAGTCTGTATTTGAATCAGTATCAGGAGAAACTCAGCAAATCACTCTTTAGACTCTCCAGCAAATCTGTAGCATTGATTTTTATTTCTCTTCTTGCCATCCTCCTATCCACTTGTTTTAATAACATCGTCCTTGTTGATTCCTCTAGGAAATTTTTTCTCAAGCATTCATTATCTATTCTCTTAATAAAATTAAAATAACAGTTTTGAGGTCTAAACACTCTGTTTTTAAAACCAACTTCTGCCATTATTTTTTCCCTCTCCAGTCTCTCGCTGAGGTTAAAATTCGACATGTCATTAAACATTTCACCAATAAACCTTATTTTCTTTTTAATCGATATTCCATGGAGACGATTTATCCTTCCATTATAGACAACCGGTTCCTGCCATCCCATTATAGGCAAAGTCTTCATTGCCATCTCCAAGTTAATACCAGCGTTTGCATTCCAGAATGGGTTTATATCTTTAGAGGTTTCGATTACTACAGTCAGGCCTATACCTTTTATTTCTTCTATCGAGCGTTCTAATTTATTTTTGAAGATCTTACCCCACACAGAGTCTTTCTCCATCAATCTTCTGAACCAATTGAAAGTTACCAACTTCCAGAGGTCTCCACTTGTAATCAGACCGAGCCCAAAGCATTTCTTGGGAGTAGTAATTCTTTTACATGTTATTAAACTCGATGATCCCCCAGGGAACAAGAAATTGTTACATATTTGATCCATTTTTTGTGCGAAGCTCATAGAGTATGGAATGACTTTTAGAATATGCGTTATCTTTGGTAAAACGAATGCATTCTATACGTATATTCTGGCAGCAACGGCCCTTCCTATTATTTTTGTATATATCGATGTAGTTCTCCTTAATTTATGTTCTATTGCCACTTGATTCTCAAGAATATCTCCGTCATCCACCGTCACTATAGATCCCAATATTTTCAACGCTGAGACCAACTGGAAATCTCCTAACGTCAGCTCTTTCTCACAGCTCGCCATGATTTTGGACTTTTGGAGGTTCACCCGACTTCAAACCAAACTCTTCTAGAATCTTCTGCGTTGTCGTTATTGATTGACTAATTCTCTCTGGACTTCCCGAGTAAATGGCAGTCATGTCATCCGCATAAACTTCCATTTTATTTTCTTTATCACCAATGTTCACACCCCTAATCCCTTCGTGCTCGTTAATTTCCCAAACTAAGGCATCTAGTGCTACGATAAATAAACGTGTAAAAAAAAACGTGTAAACATTCGTAAGACACACCGTAATCATCCTGATGAAATGATCACCAAACCCCAACGATCTCAAACTTCTCCAAATCCACTCGTGGGATATGCTGTCAAATGCACTCTTGAAATCCACTTCCAAGCCACTTTTTTTTTTTTGCATTGAACACCGTATCTTTGATTCCCGAACAACATCCTCCATAAATCTTCCCCGATTAAGACTCTTCAGTGCTGGGTGCAATACTGATGGTAACACAGATTGCATTTTTCTAGCGATGATACCAATATAAATTTTATAGGCTGTGTTCAGTATTGTAAGGGGTCTCCAATTTCCAACATCGCTTGTCTCTTTTTCTGCCTTCAGAATCAGTATATCAGCTTCTTTATATACATTTTCCACCATTGGGGACAGTGTAGCGTTGCATTTCTTAAAGAATTCCATTGGGAAGCCGTCTGGTCCCGGAGCTTTGTTTTTTTTCTTGAATGTTGTAATATATTTTCGTATTTCTGCTCGAGTAACATTGTGCTTGAGCGAGTTTCTCTGTGTGTCTGATAGTCAAGGCGCAGTAAAAACTTGGAAATTCTCTATAGAGGACACCGATCTACCATTTTGGAACGCACATTTACTACACTCTTTTCTCCACTACATTACAACTCCAACAATTGTCACCGTTCTTCTTATCTCTCTCGGACTCTCCACCACTATCCCATCCGAGTTAAGCACTCCTTGAACTTCTTTCCTATTCATCCAATCGCCCTCCCTTTTCTTTAATCTGTCAAGGACTAAAAACTCTCTTGGAAATGATTGCAAGCCGTTCCTGATTAAAGAGCCTTTAGTGTAAAACTGATTTAACTTTTCTTGTTCTTCGTGTAATTCAAACTCTTTCCCTATGTTTTGTCATGTTTACAGTCTATTCTGTATTCTCTTTCTTTCAGCCCTCAACCTTACGCCCCAGCTCAATGTAACAGCTTTTATCTGAGTCCAGGATAAGTTTCAATGCCTGTGAATATGTCTTTATTTTTCCTTTCTGTAATAATCCACAACATTCCCAATAATACAATTGACTTTCTTTTCCGTATCTTCATCCTCAAGAAGTTCCGTATGCAGTTTCCACGACTTTTTCGATCTTTTTTTAGGACTGGATATCGTTATCATACTTGGATTATGATCTGATTCAAATTTTTATAATTCACTTAGCATTGAATAAATACCCACAGAAGCCAAAAAGTAATCCAACCTAGAGCTTTTAGTCACCCTGTCTGTTTTCTTGATTTTGAATGTACGTTCTGGCAATTTTTTGAACTTTGTTCCAGCATCTTCTAGCCCAAGTCTGTATACTAATTCTTTTATACATCGTGTAGCCATTTTGTTATTTTCTTTTTTATAATTGTATGTGTCTCTCTCCTGGTTCATAACCAAATTTAAGTCTCCCATTACCAGGACTTCATCAGTTTTAGATTGTTCCTCTCTCAAAAGAGTATCGTCAATGAATTTATACAAATTTGGACTATCTTCGTTTGGACCATATATACTAAGGGTTTTTATACTTTTGCTATTCCAGAATATGTTGACAGTTACAAAATTTTCCTTTTTATTAATCATAACCGACTCAGGTTTTAATAACTTTTTGATAAATAGCAGCACTCCCCTCGAAGGAAGTTTTGTCGACTTGTTCGTGGTGGCGTTTCGTCTTTTATTATAAAAATAATGTCGAGCATAAATTGGAATTTTGGTAGAAAATATAACTTGTACAAGGAGATTAATAGAAGTGAATCCTTGAATTTTCTAAGCACTAATAAAAACACATAATTTCCCTCAATTTATGACTTAGAAAAATGGAAAATCAAATTAATAACATCACTACTGAACTAAACCCTTTAAATATGAATAATTTTTCATCCGAATTAAATGAAACTTATGATGTATGTTAACAGAATAAAAGAAAAAAAATACCTCAAATCCAAAGCGTCCTCAAATGAAAATCATGAAAATAATTTGCTCCACCAAATATTATCTGACTACAATTGATATAGCTTTCGTAATTCAACTTGACTGCACGTATCCTGAGGGGACCACTTTAAGAAAAATGTGTGTAGTTTGCAGAAAAAAAGTTCAACTTTAGATCAAATATATTGTCAGAGTGTTTTAGTAAGAGTAAGCACCTGTATACACCTATTTGAGTATGTACTTAATTCAAAAAAAATCCAAGAATGACTTTAAAAAACTCATAAAATTGAGGGAAATGGGATCCTGGCTGCATGTTTATATGTATATTGACCTTGCTACGTACATAGTAAGGCTTTAAAATATTTAGTAATGTACATTTGAAAGTGCTAAAGATGAGTCAAACCAGCCAATAAACCTTGAGCACATATGTGAATAAGGCTACTTAAGTCTAAGTTGCATATGAGCCCTTATTTCCCACCATTCATAAAAATATTAAATATAATCTTTAGATGCGAACCATTATTTTGCTTAATTCTAGGAAAATTCGCTGCTAGGATTTTAAAATGAATACATTTATGCATTATAAGAACCTTTCTAATTGATCATTTTTAGATCATATTACTGTCTTCGATTTGAGTATGCAAATATTTGAGATCTGAGGGCTTCATTTTAGTATTTCATTTTAGTTATAAAAGTATTTACACCCTGATTGTTGGATATTCCTTTTGAAAAAATTAGAATTCTACAAAATAAAACCATTTTTTAACTCCTGCATTAGGAGATCTTGGACTAGTGCAATTTTTTGACATTACTGCTATCGTAATATAAAATAATTCACTTGATCCCAATTATTAGCATGATAAGAGTTTAAAATCAAGGAACAGTATCAGGATCTTGAAATACTAAATTATAAATAAAATATAAATATAAAGTATATAATATATTTATTTTAAAATCCATGTGTCAAATTTTCCTTAGAGTGAGTTTTCCTTACAGACTTTAATCCAATACTATTATATTTACAGTATTCATCTTATACTTATATATTCATATTTTCAGTTGTAATCAATTCACAATTAAATATAATTTATATAAGCCTCATTTGCATTATAATTATTTGAAAATAAGTTTGTTTAGTTGTTATAAAAATCAAAGCTTTTAATGTAATCTTTGGCGAAATTTTATAATCAAACAAATCCAACTTTGTTATCGCAAATTTTTCGAAAAGGAATAATAAAAAAATAATTTAAAAATATAGATATAGACAGATACTTTTACAATTTTAACAACAACTTGATCAACATTTATTTAATTTATTTACATATATTCAAACCCTTGCACTGAGTTTTCCTAAAACAATTTCGCTTCTATTCTTAACCCTCATATGGTTTTTACTTTTATAGCCTGTTGAAGCTCCTTTGGGTCAAATTGACCCATGGGTATATTTCTCTTTTTTTTTGAAAATTTTTGCGTAAATATAATTTATTCATTATTTTTTTAGTTTCCAGCTGATTAAAATGATGTAAATACAAAAAAAAAAAAAAAGAATCCTTCCAAGGTCCACAAACCTTGCAACGTTTCCTTTTAGTCTCCTGAAATATAAATACATTTACCGGTCGTTTTTTAGAATGGCAAAAGGTTTAGAGTTTTGACGTTGGTACTGTGTCAGACTAGGACTTGGAAGTGGAGCGACGTCCAGCATTCTCTGCATACATTTTTGCGAAGGCTCATCTCTGGGAGGATTTTGTTTACTTTTTAAGTACGGAGTCGCAAGTGCTTTGCCTAAGGTTTCAAGAAATACGCGCCTCTTGTATAGTTTCTTCTTATTCCAATCTGGATTTATTTCCATTCAAATTGTGAAAGCTGAAACATCCTGTATATTTTAAAATATAACCATAGATCAACAGAGTGTTTTTCTTTGGCTTGAGTTGCACACTAGTAGTTTATATAAATTATCAACACCTTATTTGTCCGAATTATAATCAGGAATGATTTTAAGCTTACGATCTTCTCTACTAGTGATTACTCCGTCCCTTATGTTGTGTGCTCATAAGTACAACATTTTTACCCTTTTCTGATGTGTAGGAAACAAGACTGGTTGTGCTTGTGAATACAAAAATCGAGAAGTTTACTTGTTCTCTTTCAAATTTAAGATTTTTTTGGAAGAACAGTTCTATTTTTTCGATTTTTTGTTCAAGGCTATAAGATGTAAAAAAGTTATCACAAATAATATTGTGACTACGTAAACCATGAGACATGTCCAGCACTACCCGCTCCCCTTGATTTTTTCAGCACATTCCCCACTTAACTTTCTGGTGTAAATTTGCATATTCCATGCATAAGATGACACTGCATCACATGCAGTCCTAATTTTAATCCCATACCTAGCAGGTTTTGAAGGTATGTATTGTCAAAATGGACAACGACATCTAAATCCAACTAGACGCTCGTCCACAGTTACATTTGGTTCAAGGTTGTAAGAGTAGGAAAGCCTCTCTACCCATTTATCATATACTTATCATTGATGTCAATTTATTACTATTTTTAATTAAATATTCGCTTTTAATAAAGGTCAACTATTCATAGAATTGACCTTTAACTTTATATTAAAAGTGTTAAAAGAAAATAATGCTCAAATGAAATGAATTGCATGGTTAAAGAACATGTTAATCAATCAATGAATAAATATTGATAAATTTGTACAAACACCAAAATATATGTATGTATCAATATATATATTTAATTAATTAACTAAATTTATGTACACAGGATGGATTGCAGATATACATACATTGTAAGTATGTATGTAATTAAATAAATAATATGTATTACTCTGCCAGTTAGCCAAGTTATTTAATTAATGTATGTATGTGGAAGGTCAACGATCCTTCTGTTATTGAACTCTTTTCAATGTAGAACCAATCACAACATTATATTAGATGTACATATATACAAAACTAAATTTTCATAATATGATTAAAGAAGACACTGACTCAAAAGTAAAGCTGTTCAATAGTCATTTTTTACAATTTGTAGTCAATTCACGAATCTTATAGTTCAATTTCAAGTTCAGTCGTCAGTTTTTGAGTCCAAGTTGAGTCTGAAGCTACAGTTTAAGAATTTAAGAGCCACTTGAGTCTGAGTCACATGCTCTAATTCATTCATCACCAATATGTAGAGCATTTTAACATGACGTCTCAATATGTAGATCAAACAAACTTTATAAAGTATACATATGTAAAAACAATTGTTTCTTTAAGATGATGGAAAACAGTGAAATACCGCCATGGATTTGGATGTCACAATGGAACCAACAACTAAAAGGAATGTCTACAAAATCTCTCTCTCTCTCTCTCTTCGTTATATCTGGAACCCTATACATATCCATTAAAAGTATGTTCTTACAACATTGTGTAACTAATAAATTTCAAGGATAAGATATTTTATGCAATCTGTCACGTCAGTGAAAACGTTCTATAAAAAAGTTCAATCATATTATTTTGTTAAAAGATAAATGACACATGAAAAAACCTAATAACTATTTGAAATTGAAGTTTAATGAGACTCAAGTGTGGCTTGGTCCGAGTCCCATGCTCTGCTTGGAAGTTAACCTAAGCAAAATTGTTAAATTTAAATGAAATTTTTTATTTTTACATTAATTATATTTATCTAGGCACAATACAAAAAGTCTTATAGAGGGTTAATAATAAGAAAATAAATAAGTATTGAAGTATGAAATTAGTTTTGCAAAACAAATACCTTTGGTTTTGAAAAGAAAAAAAAAAGGTTAAATTACTCTTCAATATAAAAACTTTTATTTTATAAATATTTGTTTCCTTTTACACAACACGAAAATGTTTCTTTTATATCTTGTCTATTTAGTTATTTCTATTAAATGAGGTATAAATGAACAAAAAGACAAAACTATTGTTGGTCAATAGTTTTGGTCAGGCAATAGAAAGCGTTAATATAGCATTAATAAAGAGTTGCTAGATAGTCAATTAAACATTCTGAAGCTTTACAAACGGCTAAAGTTCGACAAATCCTAGGTAGTAACCCGCCCCCGCCCCCGAAAAAGAACCCAAAAAAACCTAACTAAATTTACTAGAACTTATCTGTTTATATAATTTTAAATAATTATATTTTTCCAGAGTATGATCCCAAAAATGTACTCTGTACTCAATTCTAAATTTTCCATTATCTATAACGTATGTAAGACTAACTTTCAACAGTGGTGGTGGTAGTATAGAAGTGAATTGCAAGGTAAAAAATGCTGTAAAAACATTGACATATGCATATTAGGAGGCATATTATGAGTCATAATAGAGTGCCGTGATTTATTATTTAAAAGAAAGAAGGACTTTCTTAGTTATTCAATGAGAGCTTTTCGAGAAGAAAGGGAGCTCTTCAGTCTGATTCACGTCATAAAATGTATTCAAATAGCATGACCTAAGTATGAGTCATGGTTCTACAAAGAACTTGGTTCCATGATTTGAAAATCTAGATTTGCTAATACTTGGGATCTGAGGGAACTATTTTATATTAGGAATACACAATAACAAAAATTAGCAGCACAATAATTAAACAGACAATTAACAGAGTAGTAAATACTCCCTATGTCTACCTTATTCTTCCTGACTCGCCCGCTAAAAGATGCAAAACCTATTAAAGAATATTTTTGTTCGTTAGTGATACGGATTGATGATGTGTAAGCAATACAGTATGAAAGTTATTATGACTACATAGTACTTTTTGAGTGATTATACAAAAGGTTTTAATTGTGCGGTGTAAGTAACACAAATCAAACAAATTATGGACATTTTAAGCTGCTTTATATACATTCTGATTGTTCGATAATACTTTAGAAAAAATTAACTATTTGTAATAAAGTACATGTTTCCAACTTCTACTAATATCCTATTAGGAAATAATTCCCTGAGATCACAAATGTTAGCAAATTAATAGTTTAAAACCAAGGAATAGTTTTATGATCTAGAAATGCTATAAAATAATGTTCTTAGAATACTTAGGTGCATATATTTATTTTAAAAGCCTTGCAGTGAATTCTTCTAACATAATGAATCATAAAGAAATGAAAGGTACATTTGTAGAGTAAAATATGAAACTTGGTAATGTGAGTCAACATAAAGTACAGTTAAAAAAAATAAGTTCATAAGTGAACTTTAAATTTCACATAGGCTAAGTCCATAAAACCATTAATTAGCAGCTGTGTATCCTGCCTCACTTCCTATTATTCTTCTGCATTTACATTTGATTATTTTTTTACACCATATGTTTGCTAATCCAATATTACACAGGGTGAAATTATTGAGTCCATGTTTGTTTGTTTTAAATAGTCTCATAGTTATTCTAGACCATGCATGGGCAACTTACGGCCCGCGGAGACCTTTGAAATCTATAATTATCATATAATTAAAAAAAAAATATTATAAAATAAGTATAACTATATATGCAACCATATTTTGCAAATATATAATTAGGGCTCTTGGCCTGCAGTCTGTCTTGGAAAACATAATTTGACCCACAAGTGAACAAAGGTTGCCCATCCATGTTTTAGACAGCGAAGGAGATAATTACAAGGTAAAAAATTATCTATAAATAATTTTCAAATCTATGAATTTAATGAAGTTTATATTTGAACATTTTGGGATTAATGAATGAAAACATTTAATTTATATAGACCGTCAAAGATTAATTTTATTCTTATGGAAAGTCGGGGGTATAAAGATTTTTTGATAGAAAAAGTTGCTCATATTCAAATTTGACTGTAGTAATACTTTATAGTTTTAGAAGTTAGTTTACTGACTTCAACATAATCCTATGATTCTTGATTAAATTTTGTTTAATCATATGTAAATTTAATACAAAAATCTAAAATATACTTTCCCCGTAATTATCCTGCTCTTTTTGTGAAAGGAATAGAGATTTTCTTAAAACCGGATATACATTCAAATACGTTAGTGTTTGTACTATTTATATTGTTTTTTATAAAGTAGGAATGAACATATATACCTATATTATTCATTTTTACATATTTAGTGCTTAGATATAGATTTCATTTCTTCGAAAAAACACCGATAAAAATGTATGTGAGGCTGACAGTTTAGATCCCCCAGGATCTTATTTGGTATTTCTCAGAATTTTTCACCGAGGAAAAATTTCTGGGAAATCTTGCATTTAACTACTTTATGCGATTAGTTGAATAAAAAGTTGACAACACACATATTTGTGATTCATTCTCTTGAAACTCAATTTTCAATCAATTATGCAATGAAAAATACTGTGGATATTATACATTGATAAAAAAATGATACTCAACAAAGGAACAAAATGTTTCAAATTTTTTATGACAATTTTGATTATTGTAATTGGAACTTAAGTTATACTTCTGGAATGAAATATTCCCTTCTTTATAAAAGAAGTTATTATTCCAAGATGAGTCTTATGTTTATGTACATATTGGACTTAAAATTTGAATATGTATTATAAAGGCCAAGCATGTAGAGAAACCCTCTTTTTTGTTAAATTTAAAAGAAATTTGAAATCGGATAATATTATTATTAATATTTTTATGCCTTTATATTGACCAAATGTACAATCATACTAACCCAAAACAATTTCATAGTCATATAACAATAAAGCAAATACTGTTCTTGTACTAACGGACTTTGTATATTGATTTATTTGAAGCATATCAATTCAAAACTTGTACCTAAATTTTATTAGTGTATGATTGAAAAGGATGTTAGAATTGCTGGAATATTTGTGAAACTACATTTCTAATAAACCACGTCAGTTGGAAACCATTAAATTATTTGTGTTTTTATTAATTATAATTAATTAGAGTTTTGAAGAAAAAAAAAGGCTTCAAAATCGCCTCATTTGCCAAGTTGTAATTCTTTTAAAAAGCTGTCATCGTTTCTTCTTAACTATTGTAGAGGATTAAATAGATGCGTTTTGACATATACCTTTGAGTTGAAGTTTGCGATGAAAAGTTGCCACACAATATGTATTATATATATTTAAAATATATAATATAAATGTTTATATTCCGTTAAATATATATTTTTTCTCCGTTTCCGTTCCGGTGTCCTAAAGTGAACTAAGTAAAAGCTGCTTTAAATAGCCAACTTATAACAGCTTCTTCATTCCCTACCTAAATTATGAGTCAACAGCAATTCAGCTGTCATGCTTTTAATAAAATAATTTTATTAATAGTTTTTATTATTTTTACAATTTTCAAATCTCTAATTTCACATCCCTTGACTAATGTAGAGAATTGGCTTGTGAAAAAGGAACTGCTGATCATTTTGTATTGTCCTAAATTATTAAGAGTAATTTTAGGTGCATGAAATTTTAAAACTTTTAAAAAGTATAGTAACTATATGTATATGTATAATTAGCTACTAAGTATGTAATAAAAATATATAAAACAATCTTGGATCAATCCATATAAAAAAATGTTGAGTCTCAATGTAGGAAATTTCAATATTGAATTACCCATATTAAATTATTGATTTTGCAATAACATAATTAACACGTTAGTCACGTAATTCTATGATTTAAATAAAAGGGTTCAATTAAAATACTTTCTAGTGTTATCATCTATGTTTATATTTTGGTGAAAGCTTCATCAATACATTCACAACATTTATTATCTATGTAATTGATACAAATAGGGTCAAGTATATATATATATATATATATACAAATAATAAAAGAATACTGTTCTCAATATACGAAATATCTATATTAAGACATCGTATAAAGACTTATTACATTGATAATGTAATAATGCCTTTTCAATTGCAAAAATATACACAAACTGGGCGTGTACGCAAAAAAAAGATGATGGAAATGCTTCGTGGTTTATTGAATTTTTAAGATAACAAAAATCATTTTATTAAAATGATAATAATTTCACAGAGGGCGTTGTCGGATAGTGTCATCATTTCCCCCTGTACCAACTTTGCATTGAATCATTTTTTTTTTAAATATGAAAGAAAAAATAATAATAATATATCTTTTTCGATAATATGTTTCAATTCTTTATTTAATGACAAATAGTAATGATATAGTATTTGATAACTATTTTATCTAATGATAGTAATTTAAACATCATGCTCTCAGTTTTAAGTAAATAAATCATCTCCCAAAACAAAAATAATGATAGAACTCAAATTTCTTGCCAAAATGCAAAATATGTATACACTTATGATAAAAACAAGGTAATCTTTATTTATCATACATATTTCAGTGTACAATATATATATGTTAATATGTAAATATATGTGCCCCATAATTTGGTATATCAAATTCCTGTGATGAAATGTAGTGTACAGTTACAATGATTATGACTAAAAGGCTCAGAGGGCTTAGGAAAATATTTTGTTTAGACACATACATTTAGATAAATCATACATAAATAGAAGATATATATTCATTTCATTATCTCTACAGTACCTCGTAACCTTTCCTCTAAAAAGAAATATAAAAAGTGTTCAAAATCAGTTCGTAGCAATGGGCCAATTCTTCCCAACCATGTAATTATTCTACATTTAGTAGTAAGTAGTAATGGATCACAACTTAGTAAGATCTAATTGGGTTCAAAAGACAAACCTTATATATACCTATAATATTCTTGTTGTACCTAATTATATAAGTTAATGATTTCTATAGTCATTTAATAATTCATTCAGTGCTTCTTTATATACATTTTAGTAACTGGACATTGGTATGTGGTTACATACCAAGTGGATAGGCTTTTCATAAATTTATAATAATAATAATTTATATGTAAGTATGTCCCAATAATATCTAGGGATATTTTATGAAATAATACAATATTCAAAGATGATAGTGGAAAAAAGTTTGTTCTAATCTAATCTAATGTTTCATATATTTAACAAATTTAATTTATATACTAACTCAAATAATATACATATAATTGTTTTCCACTTCCGAAAAAAAAAAAAAAAATAATAGAATGTTCCTGTCAAAACTTACATTTATCTAAGCATATTATGCACAAATTGGAAATATTTTGACACCCACAATGCAAAAGACATGGGTATACATGGGTACATTTGTACTTTTTTTGAAACTGTAAAAGTTTTTAGACATTTTAGAATGTTTATTCATGTATGAAGTTTCTTAATTAAGAATAGATATATAAATGTAAGTAAATGGATTTTAGTTAAAAGTATTACTCTTTTTTCTACAATTCATGCAATAGATAGCTCTTAATTTTTCATTTATAGAATTATTTAATATAATAAATAACTTAAAGAGATGTAATTTTATTCCTTGAATTACTTTAAAAAAAAGAATTATGTTTAAGTGTTGAAGTTCACTAAGATTGTTAACGTTAGAAATTTGGGCTTCAGTTTACTATGTAAGTCTCAATATTTAATTCTATTTATAATCAAAAGCTAACAACGCTAAAAATAGAATCTGTCTTTAGAAACGCCATTCTATTTGAGCATGAGTGATGATAACCCCTTTATTTGCTCAAAAAATTTAACCATTTTCTGCAAAAGAAGAGACAATTTTTCGTCCTAGATTGGTGAATGAAAATCATAGTATAATTGAAGAAATCAAATAAATTTGAAATGAATGTACAATTGCTTACATACTATTTTTTTACTTTTCGTTTACTTTGGATTAAAAAACTAAATTGCACATACTGCATGAGTTCGAGTTCTTAAAATACTTTTACATACATTCTCTTTTTTTATTATTAAAAAACCCAATTTTTGTTAGACATGAACATTGAAGATCTACTTTCAAATCATTGCAAAGGGAACCATTGAGTTGTATAGATATATCTATGTAATATTGTACAATTTACATATAATAAAACTAAAATAATTTTTTTGAAACCAATGTCGATTTTTTTGAAAAGAATAATAACAACCTTTTTTAACAATTTTTTTAAAATTCTGCAATCTGTATGTCTTAGAAACAATTTGATGACTTTTTATATAAAATTTAATAATATTATGAAAGGCACTTTAATTTAATACCAACTTGTTATATTTCCAATGGTTATATTGGCAAAAGATGTCAATCCCCGAATATTCTCGAAAAACAAATAATTGGCTGATAATTAATCGGGTAGGTGATTAATCGATCACACTTTAATATAAAATCATATATAAATAAATAATACAAGGGACTATTTTATATATAAATTCCAGGCCGTGTTACATGTAGATATCCTTTTGAAGGTCAAAATCCATACAAAATATAAGTTCTCCCTTCGCTTTTCAAACATTCCTTTAACGAGGAGAACATAAGCGAGAGAAAGTTTCCATTTGGATCTTCTTCCACTTCCTTTACTGCTATACAAGTTTATCTTTTATATATATGTACATATATGAACATATATGAATATATATATATTCATTTATATTTTAAGAACCGTATTAGCCTTTCAATGGGGTTTTTAAGTCCTTCTTCTCCTGTCATGAGTTTAACTTTCCTTCATTTCGAAATGGAATCAAATGGAGTCTCTTTCTTTAGGCTTTTTAAAGAATGAAGGATCAAGTCAATAAGCCATTGTTTTAGTTGACCCTTATTGTGAAGAATCTTCTCATTTATGAAGAAATGCGTCATCATATGTACTTATACATATACGTAGTTAGTTGCAAGAATCGACAACGAAGGGAGTTGTACATGCAGTGACTCCTTTTTTCTGCTGTGTGTGTGTATTAAAACATACAAACAGCTTTCTTCAGAAGCAACAACACTGCGAAGAAGGGAGAAAGATTGTAGGCACATATGTATGATGTACTTATATACTTTTTCATTCACACACTGCTTTCGATAGAAAGATACACACAAAACCAGAGAATGAGAGAGAGAGAGAGAGAGAGAGATAAAAGAGAGTTGGAAAAATACACGACGTAAAAATAAGCGGTTATTTCTCCCCCCCCCCCTCCTATATATAAAAAACTCATTTTTCGTTGTTTTTTTTTGGAAAGAAAGTTTATTCTTACTTCATCCCTAAATGGTCCTTGAAGCCTTAGACACATTTATTTACAAGTATTCCGTAAAAAAAACACGACAAATATATTATTTTGTGCAATTTATAGATTAATTAACATCATAATATCCTTAATATATCGTTCTTGTCATTAAGTCATAAAACTGTACATCGTATGTAATTCATCCAACATTTGGGTATGTAAGTACTTTAATTTTTAATATAAAAAAATCTATAAATATGCAAAAAAAAAAAAAAAAAAAACCTCAAAAAATCAAAGACACTATGTTAAAAAAATAAGAAATCTTCCTTTTTAAAATATATGCATGTCTAACCAATTTTTTTCCAAGGTTGATTTTTGAATGTACATATACACATATTATAATATCATAAAATATATATTTATTTAAAAGTAGCAATAAAATTCGAAAAAGAAAATATCATGAAGGAACAAATTAGGGGTACATTGTCTACATATAACTTTTTTGTTTGTTTGCAAAGTTAGTGCATGCTATATTTTTGATTATTATTACAGGGTCATTATTTGTTTGAATAGAGGGTGGGTGTATGAAAATCATATCAACACATAGTTTTCAATATACTTTTTTTTAATACTCATGAATGAATTAATATTTGTATCATTATTGAAAGTTTAAATATTTATTGAGCAGTGTTCTCTGTGTAAGAGTTAGGAAAATTCCATCCAGATTGATGGCAGAGCTAAGTTGTAAACTCAAGAAAAGACAGAGTTCTTATCAGTTTGAGTCTCAAATCAATATTCACATCTTTCTCTATGCGAACAAAGTATTAAAAAAATATTTAGAAATAAACACAGATTTGGTATTTTGCTGCCCAGCAAAATATTACACTAGTTATCAGATTGAATATACAGAGTTGAATAATGGGTGGGCTATGAGAATGATGTTGTAATTATATGAATCCATGACTCATTAGTTCCCTTTATACCATAATTAAATTAAACTTATATATATTAAATTTTACGATTATAATAAATAAATATAAATATCAATTCTGAATCCAATACATTTTTTATCAGTTTTTTAATGTTATGGAATCAATTTTTTTTTTTTTTTTTTTTTTTTTGGGGGGGGGGGGCATAAAATGTTCAAAAATCCATAAAATAATGTTTAAATATAAGAAATGATGTTGATATCTTATGTCAAATATTTGTTAAATTTTATAGAAGAAACAACGAAGAGGTGTTGAAATTAAAATATTAAATTATATATGCACAGTACTATGTACCCCAGATTGAGAGCATGGGGGAGGGAGGCTGGTTTTACAAACTAGATGTTCTTTAATAATGTCACGATTTGCCTAGGGGTCATTGGCGCCCATGATTGCAACACGCTTGGTCTATGAATCTTTTGGTCTACGTTTTCAATTTAGGATAATACTTTGGATTGATTTACAAGTTTTGTTACTTTAATTATCACAAAAAGGTCAACCATTTGACTTTAGACTCGGATACATTCAGCGTGTAACTAATACATAGACGCGTTCAGGGCCGTCATTAAAGAAAAGAAAAAGAAATTTAAAACGGGAAATGTTTGATTTCTATTTGATTTTTATTTTTTTACTTTTTCCCAAGAGTATATTTGACAACAACATTTTATACTTTGACAATTTATTTATAAATTTGATAAAAAAGTTATACCAGAGAAAGGGGATGAGTTTAAACACTTTGACAATTGCCATTTAGATATTTTTAAGACGTTAGCTCTCAGTTTTTGTGTATACGAACCATATTTTCTCTGACACGAATGTTGTTGCCCGTAATTCAATGTAGTGTATATACATAGATAAAAATCAATTTTTATCCTTTAAAATGGAAAGAAATTGAATCATTCTACCAAAAAAAAACCCAAAAAACCAACAACAACAACAACAACAAACACACATGTATTATACAAAACGTACATATGTACATACACAGAACCAAGAATAACGTCTTCTTTGTGTGTGTGTTTCTATAACTCCTATACAATCATATTAGTTCCTCATTGTTTATGCATTACTTAGTCTCAATTTAATTTCAAAGGCAAATAAATATTTGAAGTCGTTTATGTACTACATATTTATGTAGTATATGTACATCGATAGAAATATGATAAATGTGAACACACATGTCCTATCTAATTTCTTTATCTTTTTAATAAATATATATAAATGTTTGTTGCATAGTTATCCAGTAATGCAAGGATGTATCTATGCATAATTATCATGTCATGAACTCGTTATTTTTATCATTAAGTGCTTTTTTTTAAATGAAGTTGCGAGAGAATCAGTCATTATACATACATACTCATGTAGTAATACATAGGTACATATATTAGATAGATGATTTCAATATCTCCTTATTGAAGAATTGACCCTTAATTTGAGTAAAGATACACAACTGCAAAATAAATATTTACATGCATAAAGTTAAAGTCTTTAAAAAAATTATTCTCGTTGAATTTCTTTTAGTGTGTGCATAGAGTTTAAATATTTGCATATCTAATGTTGCAAACAATGGTAGGAAAAGGGTCTTGTGTAATTAGGGTCTAAGTAGGGAAGTACATACTATATGTACATAGTAAGGATCAACTATTGTTGTAACTATTTATTTAAAAGACTTCATTAAAGTGAATGTTCATTAATTATTATTATTTGGACTTTGAAGGTTTTTTAACAATCCTTTTAACATCAAATAAACATTAATCGCCTCTTTTATTGTTATTAGCTCCATTTATAAATTTATTTATTGCCAAGAAGTAATAAATAAAGTCACAATTGACTTAGGTTTTAGAGCTCTTAATTCTTCAAGTGCCTTCATTAATTACATAACTGCATTTTGAACCCTTGTCAACTAATTTAATTGTCAAGTTATCATAAATGTATTATGTAGATCAGAGTCATAAAAACGTGCCCTTCAAGGAAGGCCTCCTTAAATATGACTTAATGCTTTATTTTAATCATACAAAAAACCCCTTAGAATAGGAATATTATTAAAAAGAATAGATAGAACAAAATCTTCACTCGAGGCAACAAACACTCAAGGCCTCTGGATCAATAATGGTTGTTTAAGGGGCATACATACATTTGAGGGTAGATACATACATACATACATACATACATACACATAGAGTGTTTTTACGCTTCGTAATAATCGTAGAAGTTGAATATCACATAAACAACCAAATTTTATAGCAATAAAAACCCTTGTTTCTTTAAATTGAAGGACAAGAATGAGTTTCTACCCTTACTTTGAATGTCACAAGAGGACCAACAAATAAAAAGACGTAACCCTTTACCGTCCATCAAAATAATATTTATTATACCTTAAATCATAATCATATCTATTAAAAATATGTTATTATCATTATACATTTATATAGTGTAGCCTATAAATTATCTATTTCTTTAACAAGGATCGGATATCTTTCTCCAATTATCCTCCTTCTCCTACTTTGATGGTACTTTATCGATCCTTTTGCAAAATTAATTGTACAAATCTAGCCATTTCATAGGAATTTTTAGCAGCCATTTATTTAATTTTATTCAAATATTCCTCTTCTTCTTTAGCATCAAGTTGAATTCAATACAGGTCTTTAATTTTAATTTCCTCTACATAATTTTTTTTTTTTGAAATTTGTCTATTTTATTGAATAAACAATTCAAGAAATTGGCATCACACATGTCGCTTTCAATTTATTATGAAATGAATGACCTCTTTAAAAAAAAACCCAGCAACTGCTCTATGTATGTAGACTTACAAAGTGTTCAAAATATCATTATTTTGAATAAATAGCCCCATCTATGAACAAACTTTATAAACAAGGAAAAATATAATTTTTTTTTTCTCAAAAAAAAAGAAAAAAAAGTCAATCTATCAAATCTAGGAAAAAAATTCTGTCATAATTTTTTTTCTATCTTCAACTTATTGAATTAGATTATATATATATATATATATATATATATATATATATATATATATATATATATATATATATATATATATATATATATATATATATATATATATGTAATATGCAAAATCCAAGAATTTCAAAAGATGAATCATGTTTTGCTTTGGATTATTATATTTTTTTTTTCTAAGCGATGAGTAAAGCTTAAAAAAAACCTATCATTTACATCAACCTTCTAAAAATAATGATAAACTGTTTTATATAGTAATAAGGAAAAGAATGATTTCATAATTTTATGAAGGTGTGTGTTTAAAAGCAGTTGATGTGTCGTGTGCCGCAATTTTTCCTGTTATAGGTCTGTTATATATAATAGCCTATCAATAAAAAAATCTAATTTCTAATCCCTTCTACTTCAAAGTTGTTTACGTAAGTGTATCTTTTCATAGTATTTATAATAAAATAAAAATATCTACGTAAATAGATCAATGGACTCCTTTCAATGCATATATATATATATATATATATATATATATATATATATATATATACGAAGTCTTTCACCACAAAACAAGTGAAACTAAAGTTATTCACTCCATTCAAATTTATTTTAAAGAAAAAGAAAAAAGGATAGCGTTTTCAGGGAGGGATTTATTTTCCTTTTGTTCAAATGAATCCGCCCAAAGCTAAAATAAAAGTGGACAAACGTACATGCTAACAAGACCTCTTTTTCCATACAAGATGTCACTTTTGAAATAAATAAAGTCACATATATGTATATATTTATTTGTCTATCCATCACAGAATTCACCTTGTTTTAATTGAAGTAAATACAGTAAATTCATGGTGGTTCCAAAGTTTGTTATATATTAATTCATAGTACCCTCTGAGCCCCAAGACAAGGATCGTCTCATAGCCAGGTAAATTTAACAAAAATGTTTCATGGGAGACCTGTAATGGTCACTAGAATGGTCAATAGGATCATTGAGAAAGTGTAATAATAATCTGTTCAAATATAGCAATTAATTCATGCAGGTCTTTGGCTTTCCTCAAAGGGTAAATTTTACACCTACTATTAAAAATTATTTTCAATAACATTGTATAGACAGTTGCAAAATTATTTTCCGTTGTAAATACCTTATTCGCCCAAGACTTCTCCATTTGACTCAATTGCCTTATACATATTTAACTATCTTAAAAATTTTTTTTTCATACAGATAAGATAACTTTATTTTGTCCTACCCTGTAGAATTGATTATATTGATTATATATCTTGCAAAAATGAGAGAGGAGAGGTAGACATGAAATCGACTTATAGACAGGAAAATAGAGAAAAACAATATTCGAAAAAATGAAAATAAAATTTATTTCGTAAGGAGTGCTTTGATTCTAGAAGAGCGAACATTTTGTTGATGAAAAAGTGTTTTACGAGAGGGGATTAACTTAATTATCTTTTAATTATATACCCATGTATTATATACATACACTAATCATTAGCTAGCTTATTATACTGTGGGTCAAAATGAAGGCCTATTTTTATCAATTCTAATTTTGAAACTATATAATATGTATCTCCAGGGTCCTTTATATTTTGATTCATAAATTGTTTACACAATTATATAATACTAAAAGTTGACTGTTGATGGAAATATAAGGCAACCAGAAAGACATTTCGAACTTTTTCTTAAAAAATACTTTTGAATATACAAATGTATCCTCAGATAAAACATTAAAAATCACAGAACGGTCTAAGTATCTTTTTAAAGAAAGGATTATGCACACATGTAGCTCCAAATATAGACAGATCTTGAAATTATGTACGCATAATAGTTTTGACGGATAAAAAGATGGAGCTGAGCTTTTTGTCTCTTTATTTCTAAAAGATAAAGCATTTAAAATAATTCTTTCAGAGTTTGTCACTAAATAAAGTAAAGGAAGTATACATATTTGTTACTCTGATGGAAATACTGTTCACACACATCCATTGGGTTGGAAAGGAAAAGGGTAATGAATTACATATATGTTTCACAGAGTGAATTTAGTTTTTGTTGTTTGGATTTATTTATACTATAGATACATGTATGTACATATTATACAATTAGGCAGAATATATTCATAATTCACTTTAACTATAAACTATAGATTTTTAAGAGCTTCATTCAATTCAATAACATGGAGAGTATTTCATTTAGAATCTCCATATATGTAATATATAAAATAAATATATATGTGTAAATGAGATAGAAAAATATTAAAATATCAGGAAAATACGTGTAAATATGAGAAAAACCATATTTTTCTTGAGTTTATTATAAAAGAACGAAAAAAAAATACTTCGACTAAACTTTGAATACGTATTATAAGGGGGTTTTTTTGTAGCTTGATTCTTAATCAAAAACTCTTTGAATGGTTAACCAAACAACTTATAAAATTAATTTGAATTCCTACATATATGTATGAAATAAACAAAATAACATTTTCAATTAAGTATATATATATATATATATATCATATTTTTTTTCCTTATTAAACCACATAAAAGGACATACATATGATGTACTTTTCAAAGTGATTCGATAAACCTCTTACTTTACCATATATGCATATACATACATATATAATTTGATGATTAAAGTAAGACAAAAACAACAACTTTAGAGATGTGACGTCTCCAAATTAAATTACAGACCACTACTTTCTGTATAGCAAACATAAAAAATAAATAGTATATTTTTATTTCCATGACTCAAGGGGAAGTAATACATAAACGTTTGTCATATATGTACACTTATAAACATATATGTAGACTACATAACAGAGAGCAATAATAACAATAATTACTTAATTGATATCGATGATGATTCAATACCACCCTTATAATGAATGCCTTTGATTAAAACATTTCTTATTATGTGTGTGTGTGTGTGTGTAGTTTCCAAGATAATACAATCTGTTGGTCTATTTATACACATCTATATAATTATACATATACCTATTTACTATTTTGTCAATTAATAAATAAATTATATTGAGGAAGCACAAAGGAGAGAAATAAGCTTTACCTATTTTTAATTATATGTATATGACTCATGTACATATGAGGTGTACATATATTAGGAAAAATCTGCGAGAAATCGAATAGTAAATTAGTAGAGAAACTAAGAGGCATGAACAATTACAACATTTGTACATTCATTGCACATAGAAGTTTACCTATAGAGAGGTATATGTATGTACATACATACAAATACTTTTGTTGCTTCTACCAATGTATGCATATTATTCCCCATGGTACAATAACCTGCTCAATTGTGCCTCTTTATTTAGGGCCTTTTGAACTCTACTTATGTATATCAAGGAATGTACATTTTGTTGAGAAAAAATGTAGAGTTTTATGATTAAAAAAGGAGAAACGCCTGGTACGATTGCTTTTTCTTCTTCTCTTGAATAAGGTTAATTCTTCTTTAGATCGTTGAGAAGGACACATCTCCTTCACAGAGGAGAATTAGAGACTTTGCTGTACAAATAAAATGTTGATTTAAATATAATTATAATGTATGTACTTCCTGTAATGATACTAAACCAAATATCAAAAGTTATCCTCCCAGGCAATAGTAGTAATATACATATTTTGAATACTGTAAAAACAGATATGTCTAAAAGTTGTTAATAAATTAGATTCAAAGGCTTAAATGATATTTTATTCCTCATTGATTAGTTAATAGATATTAACTCGCTAAAGTCTATGATTATGAAAATATTTTCTATTTCTAAACATGAATAAGGTTCTCATTTTCAAAAGTAAATTGAACCAATTCTTGAGGAGTCCTCTATATATGTACATATTATATGGTATAGTTATGTATCCCACTTTTACAATGAATGATAGAAAACGATTTCGTGTTTTTTCTTCTTTTTCTTTTTTGTCATATGAACAAATACACATTTAAAAGAAGAGTCAACATCATTCTACATCTACCTATTTATATATATATTAATCTCATTCTGATTCTTATTATGTTTACCTATGTACATGAATATTTATGTATGTATATAACTTTTGCTCAAGATTTCATCTGTCATTTCGGCATGAATGACTTTGAATGCTACGATTTAGATAGGTACATAAATAGATACTCTGTTATAAGTTGAATTTATAGTCAGCAAACACATTTTTCTCCCATCTTATATAGGATTGTGAAAGGAAACCAAACAATACTAATAAAGGATTCTAATTGATAAGAGCTTTGATTTGATGAAGTGCACCCTGGTTTTTCTATTTAATAAAATGATTAAATCTGTATAATGCATTTAGAATGTATTAGCATATTTTTGCAATCATCATCTAATATCTATATTATATCTACATACTTCATAAAGGTATGTAGATAAATTAATCTCCATGTCAATGCTATCTACAAAATATGACAGTTTTTGAAGTAAAATTATATATTTTCATTTTGACACGAAATTATTTTTTTTTATTTTTAAATTTTGAGACCCCCTCCTTTGACGTATATAAATATTTTTTTAGCATCTAAAACATCACTTGTGGCATATTTTTTTTTTGAAGAAGAAGAAGAAAGTTCAAGAATCCTTGAGTGCTATGAATATTTTCCTTTTATTTCTGAAGAAAATCTGATACAAGAAAATTAATGAAGACTACAATTCGGTACATACTTTGGAGGAGCTATGAAATTTGATCTAATAAAGAGAGAGAGAGAGAGAGAAAAAAAAAAAAGGGGGAAAAAATCAGACAATCTTATATAATTCTCTTTGACAAAAAACTTTTTAAGAAATTAATTTTCGTTAAAAGAAAGTATTTTCTCGAACAAAAAAAAATATATGTATACATTTATAGACAAAGTTTTCATGTAGAAAGGGTATGGTAAGGAAACAAATGAACAAACGAACAAAAAAATTAATAAAACCAGTTGTTTCTTCATGGAGAGTGTATTTTTGTAGGTATGAAGTTTTCCCAAGGGGTTTTTTTTTACAGTTAATTATTTACATGAAGGAAGTGACATATTGTTCATGGAGGGAAAATAAAAATAAAAATAATTGTCCAGTAGCGGATTAGGACTTGATTAATGCATGTATTTGCATATTGTATGATCAGAGAGTGAACTTAATTACCTGCTCCAATCTTTTGAATGTTGTACATACAATACAAACATATTATTTTATAAATAAAAAAGTGATGTAAATGTCATTTGATATCAGCTTTATAGTAACTACAATAGTCTCTTATAAAGGTTTGATAATGAATATATGTATGTACATCCTGACGGCGTCTTCATTTCTTTGTCCTCCTTCTTGCCAACACAACTTTATTGTTTCTTAATAATAGGGCAGGAGGAAAGTATGTACAAACATAATGTAAATATACATACGTACAAATACTTCTTTTCCTTTCTTAAGAAAAAAGAACAATTTGTCTCACTCCTTCTTAAGGCATTTGGGCATTATTCATCTTAATATATCATTTTTGAAGACCATTTATTTCACGGAATAAAAATGTTGTCTCAGGTTTATGTATCATTTTGTACATTATGATTTAAGGAGATTGGAGGAGTGGGGAATTACTTAATACAGCATAATTATAAGTCATAATATACCTGAATATGTAATATAAACGATGATGAGCTAATTCAGTATTATGATAGCTTCTAAACACATTAAAAGTATATAGGTATTTACCCACGCATTAAATCATTATATGCCCTATATAGATAAAAGTATATGTACATATATGTGATGTTTATAGGAGCTGAATGCACGTTTTGTTTTCTTCAAAAATGAACTGATTTCATTTTACTATTCCTTGCTGATTACTCTACAACTTATATTAGAGAATTTTTTCAATTAATCCTTTGTAAAATACGCAAATTAAGGTTAATTATTATTATCTCTTTTCTTAGGAAGTAACAATAGCTGGAAATAGGAAAATTGATTTTTCTTTTTTATTTTTTTCTTCTTTTTCACGTTCACATCCAGTCAATATCTCATATACAATATATTTATATATGTATGAGACTTCCTATTATAAATAGAAATTATATTTCGAAATAAATTCATTGACAAAATATAAATGAGACGCACTTGATCAGCAAGGGTTTTCAAAACAGAGAAAATCAAAATTGTTTTCCTTGCTAAGTTACTTCAACCAGATCAGCCCATTTCATTTTTTAAGATATGTATAAAAATATTTCAACTAAAATTTCAACTACATTATACATATGTAGAATTGACCTGAGATGTGAATAAAAGCATTAAATAACGCTTTCATTACTTTTCCTTCTGTTGAAAACATCGTTACGATGAAAAAACAAAGAAGAAAAACATCGCCCGGTTACGGAAATAACTTTAATTTTAATAATTCATGAGCCTTATCTTTGTTTATTGTTTTGTATGTCATCATAACTTCATTGCCATGCTTTGTTCTATGAATAATGAAACTGTTAATTTGGTGCATATTAAATTAGAAAGGTCCATATTCAAATTTATTTTTCCGTTTTACATGTGTATTTTTTATTGAGTAATATTAAAATAGCATTTAATAGAATAACGGTTCCATTAGTTTTACAAGTAAATACTTATTTGTACTCTTGAGTAAACGGAGTGACTTTTTTGACCAAGTGGCTCTATTATCGATTAATTAACTACCTTTTCCAATGAACGAGCTCAACACTATCAGTGACTTGACACGTTGATAATGTAATTATAATTGCTATCGAAAAATAGTAAATACACTTTTAAGAAGCAGGATTTGATCTGCAGTCTCTTTTTGGACACGAATGTTGCTTCTAATTCAAGGTAGCACTGTATTTTGTGGGTCAATGGCTTATAACATCATTTTCTTCGTTATACATAAAGACGTAAAGATCAAACTCTCAATTGAGGTCGTTATAGGCTTCGAAATAAAGTATATCCCACTTTTTCAATATTACTCTCGTTTAAAAATAATGATTAGGAAAAACTTTGCAAGTATGGATATAAGTACATAAGTGGCTTTCTAAATAATATGTTCCTTTAAATGCACAAATCCACTCTACAAAATTAAAGCAAATTTTAAACAAATATCTCATCAGTTATGCAACCTATTATTTGCATAAGTGGATGTATGGGAATGTTTAAAATCAAGTAGATTTACTCATATATTCATACTCTCACAATAATGCTCTATGAATGATAGATTCAAGCCTCTAATATTTAATATATGTATATGTAAATAATCTACTATGAATGTATGTATTTTATGTCTAAAATTGTAATATTATTTACAATAACATACAACTTGCAAATATTTTTTTATCAGAACTTCTTCTTCTTTTTTCTTTCTTTCTTAGAATATGAAGTTCTCTTCTTAATATGACGGCATAAAAATAAAAAAAGTCTCTTAAACGATTATAAATGATTGTGATGGAGCTGCATTTGCTCCAACTTATACATATATGTACATTAGATCCAATTCTGAAAGGTAACTAAATAGTTAAAAATTCAATATTTAATCGTAAAAAAATATTAGAAATAACATAAATGTTATATAATAGATTTTATGTTATGATTTCTCTCTATTCAATTTATCTGCTGATTATTTTTTAAAAAATATATACCTTTTACATAAAAACCATTTGATCCTTGTACTTTTTACTGAGTTTCTGAGATTTGAGTGATATCTTTATTTTTTTACATCTCCTCTTACGAAAATCGTAATTATCTGAAACTAAATAATCAAATAAGAAAGACTTGGATAAATAAATGAATTTAAATATACAAAGACAGAAAGAAATTACAAAAATAAGTAACATAGGCTGTTGGATATGGAAGAAGGGAAATAAATCAAAATATATTTTTGGTGAAGAACCCAATTAAAACTAAATGAAAAGTAATAAAAGTTTTTATTTTAAGCATATCTATCCTAGATTTTATTTTCATATGTACTATTTTAGAAATAGTCTAATATATGTGTTTATATTTTTTAATTAATTGTAAACAGTGATCCATTAAGAAATGCTAAAACCCCTTTATAATTGTTTTTGTTTTTTAAAGATTGACGGAACATATTTGCAATTAATTAGTAATTAGTTGCGACTTAGTATAATGAGAAGGGAATCCAACGAAAATTGAAATTTTTAAAATGACATGGATTAGATGTGAAATGATAAGAAATGATTAGTATTAGATGTACATAAATTAATGTTAAAAAACATTTGTTTTTACAAAAATGTACTCAAAATGCTTTAATTGTCACGATTGTATTTTTGTTACACAAATTAATTAATTACATTAGAGTGTCCCATTTTAGGGGTTGAGATTTTTTTTATTGCTCCTCTGTCTTTTCTGCAAAATTTCTATTTTTGTCATGGACCCTTAATGATGAAGAAAATTGTATTTTTGGGTCAAAGTTGTACCCTTCCAATTTTAAAGATGCAAGGCTTTGGGCTTAATTCGAGGTCCCAAAGCCAAGATAAACTACATCTATAGGATTTGGAGGGGTATTAATCATATCCCAAAACAGGACACTCTGATATATACATATGCAAGTATGGATTATAATTTTTTTTGTAAAAAATGCAAAAACTCTTCAAATACGCACAAACTGCCTATTTATAATTAACTCTTGTATCAATTTCATGACATATATAAATGCAATCTGAAATTATAATAATAAATTCGGCCACAAACAATGTCATGAACAGTTCTATCTAAAGGTCTTTGAACATAAATAGGTAAACAATTACAAATTCTTAACACAAAAAACTTTTTTACAATTTCATGCCTGCCTGCCAATAAACTATATTAAAATCGTTAAGGAAGGAAAAAAACACGTAGAAAGAAAAGTCCTTTTTTTTTACTGGATTTGGTAGTTCCTATATTTTTTCTCTAATTAACTTAATAATGTATCTTTATTATATATATGAATAAATAATATGAATATGGGGTTCACCTTTAATCAAGAGTTAGGGATGTTGCTAAAAAATATAATAGTTTTCTCTTGGGATAAAATATATACATATATGTATATTATAAAGGTATATCCAATGTATGAACGTAAATCTTTAAAGATAATTTGAAGATCTTTTTTCATTTTTTATGCTCATTATTAAAAATGCTTATTCTTTAATAACTAATTAAATAATTTATTAGTTTATAAATTAGTTTCCTATTAGTTACTCCAGTATTCTTCACAATTTTTTTTTTTCAAATTCCTAAAACAAAGTGAGTTTATTAATAATATTGTTTTAGAGCAAAGCAAAAAAAAAGAAAAAACAGATTCAGTTCTAAGAAACTTAATTATAAAAATTATACATATACTCACTCAACTCCATATGTTAGAAGGAAATTCTTTGATTGCCCAATAAATATTGTAGTCATTGAGTCGCCACATACATATATGCATTATAAGTAAATACGTATGTACATACATTTTGCTAAAAAGGATCTTGGATTTTTGTCTCAATCCGAAAAATATGAATGTACATACTTACACACATATATTATGTACCTATGCGGACTTTGAACTAATCTTCCTTATACCTATATTATCTACCTTTAATAGCTTTTAATCCATAAATGCATTGTAGATTATGCCAAATAATTCAAATAACTTTGAATGTTTTCTTCTTAAGTTGTTTCTTTTTTTTATTATTTGATTCCAGTTAATTCGGGAATAATTTTTGCATGTATAAAATCAACCTCTGTGTGCAAATTGTGCATAATATCTATACTATGCATAATATATTTTTTTTTGCAAATATATACATACATATTCATATTAAGATTTACGGATAATCTAGAGCCTACCTATTCCTCGAATAATAATAATAATAATAATAATTACTGCTATTATAATAAGGTAAAAAAAATCATATTTTTTCTATTTACGTGACTTTGTAACCAGATAATCTTTATTCAAATGGAAATTGATAATAAAAATATTTTATCCTCTGATTTTTGTTAACTTCCTTTAAGAAAATAATTCACTTAAAATCCCTTAAGTAAGGAAAGGCACTACCTTAAAATATATGTTTTTATAATCTAATTATGACTTTGCTCTTCATTAGTTGACAATCCCTTGAGCAAGATTTGCCTTTAATCTTAGATATGTCTCTGTGAAATCATTTTCATGTTGTAGATCTTTTGTATGAAAAAAAAGAGAGTGCCCTTTAAACTTGCATATCTTTTCATGAAATTTAAAGCTTTTCTCTAATTTGCAAGAGTGAAATAAGAAAAATAAAAAAGGGGTTAAGGTAGAAATGTTTAACATTTTTAGTTAAGTGGTTTATTATATCATTTATCAAGCATACCTAAATATGTACAATACACGCCATAAACATATGCATCACATATTATGTACATAAGGTTATGTATGTAAATTTGTATGTTTGACTTTCTAAATATTTGATGTTGAAGATTTACGACAATTATTTCGATAGATTTTCATTTTATTTATTCATTAAATAGTTTTCAAAAGAGGAAAGGATAATTTGATATATTTATGTAGGAGAAGCAAAAAAGTATGCCAAAAAAGGAAGAAAAATAAATATTCTACAGCATATGATTCCTCTCACATTAATTGTTTTTTGTTTGTTTTTTCGTTCAAAAAAACTATCACAGCATGTTTAAAAAGTCATTCATTTAATTATGTATTTAAATATTATACATATAAGTTTGTACAATATATGTACGTCTTTCTTCTTCAAAATAACATATTTCAATAAGGGAAAATGTGTAAGCCAAGAATGAAAAAGAAACAAACTTTTTATTTTTATTTCTAAAGTAATATCAACTACAGGGACTTTAACTTCATTTTCCCAATAAGCAATATTTATATAAAAATGTTTAATATTTTCAAGTAGATATATGTATATAAAAACTTTTTTCGATGGGGTTGTTCCTCTGTTCCCAGTTACATACATTTAAATATACACTTTCCTTATTACAACTATTTAAAAAAAATATTTTGCTATTATGCTGTTTTTATTTTTGACATTTAAATATATGTAATATGTTGACTGACTTTTGAAGATCTAGTCTTTTATTGAGGGAGTTGAACTTAATCAATAATTGAATTATATATATATATATACTAATTTCATACATTCTTTGATTGATTAGTTCTCCTGATTGCCTGTTCTCTCCCATCCTTTCCTTTCAAAAATTTATGCAAATTTGTTTATAACATCCTTTTACTCAATGTTATTAAAAGTTAAAAATTATGTGAGAATATATTTACAAGGTTATCTTATTATATAGAGTGTAATTTAATCATTCTGGAAGTTTGTCATCTTCGAAGCAATTGTATGTATATAAACTCTTGCTCCTAAACAATAGTTTAGAAGTTTTGGTTTTTTTTTTTTTCATTTTTAACCCTTAAAATACCAGATAATTTACAACACACTTAATACCACCAGAGTCCATTGAGACCCTATATATATATATATATATATATATATATATATATATATATATATATATATATATATATATATAGTATGTCTCATGTGCTAGAATTGGTTAATAGTTCTTGTTGAGATATTTTGTTCCATTGTATGATTAAATAATTCATGTTTTATTGAGTTTCCGATTGAAAATGAGACTTTGTCAAATAAATGAATTACAGTTGTTTTAAAGCACATTTTTTTCGATCTACATACATGTTGCGTTTGTTTAAAAAGCATTAATGAAACAAACCACGTTTCGACACTACTTATTCCAAATAACTAATATAATTCATGGAATAATCAATCACACTCATGATTTAATTTACGTCATAAGTAAAAAAAATGCATGATTCAAATTTTTGACTACATATTCATTCATTATTTATAGTTTATATCATTTTAAAATTGGATAGTAATTTACTATTAATACATTGGGCCCTAATGAAGAAAATTTAAAATCCCCGCTCTCTAAACAACCAACAATAAAATTTTGTTCATTTTAATCAATGTAATATTTATTTAATAGAAATACATAGCACCTTGATGTCATTAGCAAATAAGTAATGGCGCATTAATGTATAGTAAACAAACGCTATAGATAAAAATTTTGTGTACTTATATGCGAATTTAATTCATTTTTTTTCCACAAAGAATCCTTAACGATAAGAAAACTCTGTAATACTTCAAAGGACATATATTGTCATCATTTAACCATAAAAAGTGCAGAGTGACAACTTTTTTTTCTTCAAAAATGGATTCAATGAACCCATTGGTTGTTTAAGATCTAAATTGATTGTGTAAGTGAAGCTTCCTTTTTTGAAATGTGTTAATTTTGTTTAGTAAGTAAATATATGAGCAACTTTGCCTTCAACATGACGTCCCTTTCTGTGTATTATGAAAATATGTATGATGTCAGTCAAAGTGCTTATTTTGGAGTCTAATTTGTTCTTGAAAATAACTTTTATACACGTATGTTCTTACATAGAAGAAGTTGTAGAGGAAACAACAACACAATTTACATTCCTGTACATGTATACACGTAGAAATAAGTAATCTTATATCAACATGTTGAACATTTGATATTTGCGGAAATTTGACAACTCCATTTTGAAAAGAAGTTTCATTCTTATCTATGTATGTATGTACTTACATCAACATCATGTTTTAAAAAGAGTTCTTTTGATTGAATGCGAATTTAACGCAATTTTAATGAATTCATACTACATTCAAAACGACATTTGTGTATTATTTTTTATAATTCAAGCAGCTTTCTACTTTTATTTTTGGACGACACATCAATAAAACCCTATCAATGTTCCTTTATTCTCTGAGAAAATTTCAAAAATGAATGTCCCAGTTTTTTATTTTTTATTTCAATACTTAAAATACCAGATGATTACTAAACACTTAATACAATCTATTTGGCAAGTCTCACGTTCTAAATTTGGTCAATAGAAGTTTTTTCCACATTCAAATACAATATAATCATTAGTGAAGTGGCTCTCGAGAAGGGTCTCAAGACCAATTTTTGATGGTCTTGGTCTCAACCCTTCAAAGTTTTGGTATCGTTTCTTACACTTCTGGTCTTAGTTTCAACTTCAATGACTTGGTCTTAGTCTCGGGCCTTAAAACATTGATCTCGGTCTTGACGCTCAAAATTCTGGCTATGACAAATTTTTCAAAAGTTATTTTCTGTATCAAAATGGTTTCTAATAACTTGTTAAACATGAGGCTACATTAGAAATACATAAATGCGTGCATCCAACGTGTAAAAACTGTCCCCTTGATGATATCATAAGTGGTATGATAACCATGAAAGCAAGCTTATTTGCTATCGATGTAACTCTATGAATGTCATAGCCTTACTGCTTATAGCGTAGGGCAAATATATTAGAGGGGGAGGGGGGAGGAACTTCTTTATTGATACTAATAAGTAATAATAAAAAATCCTCAGTATCCCACATTCTTTGAATAATCTACTCTTTGTGATGAAATCCCTTTCTTTATCATAATTTCAAGCTTGGAATCTATTCAAATTTGTGTGGTCAACTGACAACTCTACTCCACTACCTTATTTTGCAAGGCTGGTTTCTCATTCCGTCTTCCTCCGTGGAAAACGAAATTTGAGGATTTCTTGTGAAGGTTGATGAAGTTAGAATAATTCCTATTTTCCTTTGTTCATATGCCTGGAGAAAATCGATGTCTCCATTCATGATTGAATAATTATTATCTAACGAAATGTCAAATGAAAAGGGCATCAAAGTTATTATTATTTTGATATACATATTTGTTGTAATAATCGTAAAAATATTGAAGGAGAGATGAAATTCCATAAACAAAAATGTATAATAAATAAAATTACAACTTCTAAAGAATTAAATTTTTATTATTTAAAGATTCCATTTCATAATAAAAAGATCTATAATATGAAAACAGTCTTTATCTGCTTCACTTATTTTTGAAGCAATACTTCTCAATTTAGAAGCGATTCCATTATAAAGTCATTGTATAAATTTTCTACAATTGTCAAACTCTTAAGAAGTGGTATTCTTTGCTCCAAGCTTTCATTGTCATAGGAATACTATTAAAATTGGCATTGATGTGAATTAATTTAAAAGTATCGTTAATTGAACCACTCCTTGAGGTTCTCCACATTGGAACTATTTTAAACTATTGCTTCTAATTAAGCCCCCTAACGTGTAGTAATGGGTGCATGTGATAAGGGAGTTTAACAAGCAGAGAAGCCTAACACCAGACTTCCAAAAGCGTTCTTTCATATCTGAAAATATAAGAAAATTAGTGTTCGGAAAATGTTGACGACATAATTCTGTATATTATGTGGAGTGCAGTGCAAGTACGATGCACATAATGTTGATAATTAATGTAAAACTACATTGAAGTTCCTCAGACGTCTTAAGATAGTAAAACGCTTCATCGGTAATGAATAGTTTTAACCTATTCATTTCAAAATTAGACCCGAAAGTCCTATTAAGACTATTGATAGCAACCTCTTTCATCCCCCAACTCTTGGTATTGACAACATGACTCAAATTGATGAAGTATGTAAATGCCCATCAATTGGTCCGATCAAAACTGCAACCATAGAAAGATCCTTAGAGTCTTTGGTCTCGTCGATAGCCAGGAATATATCCTTTCTGTTTATTTTCTTCGCCCTCATAGAGAGGATATTCTTACTTTCCAACTCCAGTGACTTGGTCATTGACTAGTGAGAATGAACGTGTTTCTCCACGAACTTGACAAAATCCAGATTTTCTACAGCATATTGAAAGAAACAAACATTTTAATTTAAATTCAGCTCACTTGAATCATCATTAACTAAATACCTCTCCTTGAACAACTCGATATTTCTAGTCATCGAATAGATACGATTCAAACTTTTTTATATTGACAAACGGAACACCTTTGTTTCGTTGTGTTGCTCCAAACAGACTCATTTCCATAGACAGCAATTCAGGATATTAATTTACTCTCAGTAAACATTCTCGTTTAAGTTTTAATAAGTCCAAATGGTGCTAATATGTTCTATACATTTGTTTGTAATAACAAAAAGAAGTGTTCATAAAATTAGGAAAGGAGAAATAACAACAACTACAAAAAGGATAACTGAATATGTAAGAATAATTATGCAGGGTTTAAACTGCATTTGGAGTGCTCCTCACACACTTTAATAAATATTAGAATAATGTAGTTTGTCTAGTATCTACAACACTGAGATATTAGAATTTACATTCAGTTATTACAGCCTTACTAGAGTTGGAATTATATTCTAATTCATGACCAACAAAAGACAGTCAGTAATAATAGTATAGAAACTTAAAGTTTGAATGCGAAAACCATCAGGAGTTCAATTGAAAAACTTCAGACAAAAGAAAACAATATGCTTCATGTAAGTTTTCAAAAGACTTGATCACAGAAACAGCAGAAACAACCTCTAGCTTTTTTGTCATTTACATATATGTAGAGGAAGCAGAAAGTCAACTATAATTACTCTAATTAAATGATGGTCTATTGTCTCACCAAATGTGTTCTTGGGTCTTTGTGAAACCTTTATGAAAGCCTAAGTAATTATGAGAACATATGAAATACACATATATGTATGGACACAGTACTTTGATTTGTATTCCACTCTGTAGTCTTGGTCTTGACTTTCAAAGTCTTGTTAGTGTCTTGGTCTCGGGTAAGTCGGTCTCCATTATCGATTAAGTACGTAGGTGAACTACGTAATTACAGTATGACAAAAAAAATTGTAATGAAGAGTATGTATGTAGTATGACTCTCTATGGCAATGCTCTGCATATGAAAGAAAAATAATATACATTGACAATGTAGGGATAGGATATTAATGATCAAAGTTTGTTCATTTCGGTAAAAATTATATTTTTAGGGACGTATATAATTATTATTGTTGATTGGCAAAAAAAAAAAAAGAATAAAAAATTGGAGGGAGGGGGGATGTTTAATGAGAGGACATTAATTTTTATTGAGGGAAATTAATTAGTTGTGAGTAATTAATATTAGTAGCATGCTCTCTCAATAACCCCTCCCCCCCCCCCCCCCCTCCTTACATATTTTTTTTACATACTGACTTTAAAATACAAAAGAATTCAAGAAACCTACAAATATAGGCATTACATATTCTTTGAATTCTATGGAATGAAAAGCATAGCTACTTCATACAATCCTTAAAAATTCCCATAATACATTACAAAGTAAAATTATATTTAGTTGAAGTAAATAATTAAATAATCAATCTACTTCAGGTAAAGAACTAATGTATTTATGAATGTATTCTATATTTAATCTTCTTCTCTCTTTGTACTACTTATGTGTGTGTGTGTTGGTATGTACATATATATTATATGTACATATGTCAGAATACAATTTTTGTTTTTTCTTGTATATATTCATATATATGTATTATTATTCCTATTGTTACCTTTTTTATTCATCTTCTTCTTATTATTATTGCTAATATTGTACAGCTTAATAGTATGTACCTACAAAACGAAAAGAGATATATTTGCATTGAATTAAGTATCGGTAGTTAAGGCCATATTATATCCACATTTTATGAATATAATTTTATCTAAAAGTAAAGTAGCTTTCTAACATTGAAATATAGGCACAGGAAATAATGCCTCAATTTATAAGCAAATATAAGTATAAATGATATATATATATATATATATATATATATATATATATATATATATATATATGTCGTCTACAAATTACAATTTGTACGCATCGGGTTATTCATAAGTTTTAAAAATTTGATAATTGGTGCAAAGTTTTTTAGTACTTATCCAATCATTCTGCCATCTGATTGGCTTAAACTCAATCCTTGTTCAATTTCGTCAAAAACTATTAATAGACATAAACAAAACAAAAATACTGCTTGCAACAAGATGATGCTCCAATTCATACTGGTTGGACATATCAGGAATGGTTGAATAAATGCACTAAATTTAATTTTTTCTTATTAATTATCTCGTAAATTGATACCTTCAAAATTTATGAAATTACCCAGTATACGCAAATTGTATGTACAAGTTACAATCAAGAAATGAGATTAAAAAAAAACAACTTAAATATCGAGTTTAAGGTACATACTTGTAATGGAGATATTTTCAACTATTAAAGACTCATATGATATTGAATACAACATCTGAGGGTGTAGCTCATTATGATGCATCATTGGTTTTATCACTTGTAAATATGTAATAAATGAAAATCTAATCAATATGAAATGATAATGCCATGAATCTAGTATTAGTAATTAAAATGATACATTTTATAATAAATAAGCAAAATGTGTTGAAACGACCAAATTGCAACAATCTGCTTGGTCTACGAAATTGCAGTTAAAGAATGATTCTATTTATAATAATAACATAAAAATTATAATTTAGTTTTTATACGTTCAAATTCAATTTAACAAAATGATTTAATATGATTTAATCAATTATACATTGATAAATAACACTTCATAGACGAGTATATTTCTAAAACAGATATGAATATAAAATCATGAAAGGACATGATTATTCGGTTAAGTATACTTGAAGTAAAAGTCTTAACTCTTTCATCATACATTCATATTTTGAATTATATCCATTTATCCACATTCGTTTCCATCGCCTATGCCTTAATGATTTTTGCAAGTTTTTGTATTTATCTTTATATATTTATTTATCCAACAAGGTCTTTCTAATTTTAATACTTAGTTTCTGATAAACTCGTAGTTTTAATCATACGAATTTTTCTATTAAAAAAATTGAACAAATGTTTCATCCAAAATGTTGTTCATATCCGAAGAATATAGAAAATTTCATTTTGTGATAAATTATGTATATTGATGGTCTGCACAATGAAATTTATTTTCAAGTCATATTTATTTTATATATTCTGTTAATGAAAATTGATGATTAATTTTATTTTTTTCAATTTAATTAACAATGAGAATTTCAGGCCCATTATTCCATTGTAGGAATCTTAATATACAAATTCTAACTTTCCACGTAAAAATTACGTTTAAAAGTTACACTTATTCAATTTTTAAGCATCATATTACTTTTGTATGATGTTTATATATATATATATATATATATATATATATACCTATGTTGAGTTTAATATTATTCTATATTTTCCCTATATAATGAAGAGAGAGAAACTTAAAATAATACATCTAACTGTTCTTAATTGTGATTATCCGATTACGTTTTTCTTTGTCCTTTTACATAAAGTAGTAAATGAGTTTTTAAGAAACTTCATTTATTTCCTGTAGTTTATAATGAAACGTGTATAATATATTGAGGATCTACTTTCTGCCTACTGCTACATTTACCTTCTTCTGAAACAAGAGGCATATTAATATATTAATATTACTACTATGCACTTAACTTTTGTCATTCTATGTAAAATAAATAGTGACTAAATGTCAGTTTATATCTAAGTATTTATTAGCAAGTTTTTTGTTTACGACAAACAATCTATAATGGTTGTATGTAAGTAACCCAAGAATAAGGGATCTACTTACGTTTTTACGTTATATTGTACAAATTATATTAACTTTCACACAAATGCTTTGAGAATCAGAGCATCATCATTGTTGTTATCATTTCAGATTTCTATTTATTTATTTGTTCATACCTTTCAAAAAGTGATGCACATTTCTTAACATAACATGTTTTTCTGTCCATGGGCTTTTTTTTTTTTTACCATGGACCGTTTTTTCACGGAAATTTTTGACTGTACGGATCAGATCAAAAATGTGAAAAGAACCAGATTTAGGTTTAATTAAGTAGGGGAAAGCCTCTCAAAAGTTACAATTATTTAAAATTTATTAAAAACAAACTTTTTTCTTCAATACCGTTTTTTTGAACTATTGAATAACACTTTGAAACAAGATTTTTGTGTCTGGGTTTTGATATAATGTTATTTTATGTTTGCTTTTATGTCAAATAGCACAAAAATAGAATTTGTTAATTATTTATAATTGTTATAATTATTTATTGCTTTGATGGTCTACCAATAGATTTCTCTTGCTCATGTTAAAGATTCAAATTTATTTTTCAACATGGAGAAAAAAGGTCGATATAAAAATAATTTTAAGTAAAATTGATAGAAGAAGGCTTTTAGTTTTTTTCAAGTACTTATAACATATCTGTATCTTCTTCTGAATTTGAAAACAAATAAAAAAAACGACCTTCCATTGAGTACAAATAACTTTTTTCTTTTTGGACTTATAAATTTCTCATTTTAAGTGATAATGAGTTGAAACTACTCTTGAATTTTTAAAAAAATACACAGCTTTAATTTTCTTTAAAGATAATCTTCAAAGATGCTTTACATTTAACGTTATTAAATATTTAATTATAGAAAAAAAAGTTTAGGTAGTGTTATAAAACTATTTAAGGTCAGTAAATCACCAAAAAAGTATTGGACTAGATTTTATTAACGAAAAAATATTTAAATACAATTATATAATGATAAATTAACGAAACATTAATAAATAATTTCATCATTAAAACATAATTTAATCTTATTAACCCTTAGATTTATTCTAATTCTTTGAATCTACAAAACCTTAACATTCCCAATACTGTAAAATATTTGTTCAAAATAATAAATTTTTAATATCTTTCAAATTAAGGCGCCTTTACAGGTGTTTTTTTTTTTATTTTTAATTTAAGATGTGTGTTTCTTATTTTATGTTCAAAAAGATTTTAATCATTACGTATAACCTTGGAAGAGAAATATTTTCAAAAGAAAAAAGTTATTAACTCCTCATTTTTACTCAATTTGTAAGCAATTTTCTCAAGCTCAGAACAAGATAGAGAAATATTGAAAACAATTTTAAAATCTAAAGGCTTTATATAATAGCTCATTTCATAAGGTTTAAAACAAGTATCAATCTTCAATATGCACAAAAAAATCAATTTGGTGACCACAAAAGCAAATTTTTAGTTTACATCAGTTTATTTCTTGACATATTAAAAGCCATTAAAATCTGGAGAAAACAAAGGTAAGTTTTTTTTGTATAGTATAAACCATTAAAAGTATGCATGGTAGTAAATTTACCACTAATGAAATTATTGCACATATATTAATTATATATTGCATTGAAAATATGCTCACATAATATTATAATTAGTACAAGTTACAGAATTAAAAATCAAATTTTTTTAAAATCCTTAGATAACGGTGTTATAACAGAAGTAAAAGTATGTAATGAAAAAAGCAACGACGTTTCTAACACCGTTACTTCTAATGACATTATTCCATTCTCTCCTGGTAAATACCATTAATAACTGTTAGAAGAACCATACCAACAACTACAAAAGGTTACTTTTTATTTTCCCATTGATGTGATAGATTCCCTATACAAAAATGTCAACTCGTCCCTACATTTTTTCTCATACATTAGATATCTACCTCATTTTTAAACATTTTTTCTAATCTTTAATAATCTTGAGCAATATATAAAAACCATTTACCGAATCCCTAACAAAAAATAAAGAAGAAGAAGATGGAGTTGTAAAGAAGGAAATAAAGAAGGGAAAAAAATAAAAATATAAATTGTGAACATCAATTTGACTTTAATCCTAATAATCCTAACATATTAGCATTACGTAAATACATATGTAACTATCTACCTGGGTACATAGAAAAATGTATCAGTGTGGAAAAAAACAACTTTTTTAAATAAATAAATACATACATTCATTCAATTATTTAAAATATGTGTATGTAGAGTATGTAGGTATATTGAATACTTATAAAAAAAGTAGTTATTCAAATCCATATATTGATAGATACATGTTGAAAAATTAAATTGAAATATTTTGTATTACTTCAACATATGTAGGTATATTTATTCTTCATCTTACGTCAAAGGAGATAAGCTCTATTTCTTGTGAGATTTATGTTCATTTTTTTTCTCCGTTTAATTTTTTTTCCATGTACCTATCTATATAATATTTTAATACAACATTTATTCAACATACTGAACTATTCTCCCTCTCTCTCTCTCTCTCTCTCTCTCTCTCTCTCTCTATATATATATATATATATATATATATATATATATATACAATATTCATATAGTTATGTATATAATATATACCTAAATAAGTCTTAACTTATTTGAGAGAAAATAAATAATAAATTATTTTATTTAAGAATGCAACAAATATCCATTTGATTAAATGATTCTAACTTTACAAAATAATAATAAATTATCATATATGTATAAATCAAAAGTCCTTGACATAATTAGAAAAAAAAATCAACAAGACGGAAACCTGCTTTTTAAGGAGGCAAGAAATAATGCATCTAAAGTTAATTATTTACTATTTAGCCTTATGAACATATAAGCCCTGTGCCACCAAAATGTTCGTACAATCCTACAAAATGGGTCCTTTGTTAAAAAAGCACGTTGAGTTTTAAATTAAGTTTTCAATATTTGGAGGACAAACATACTTGCTCCATTACGTAGGAGTCAACTGTCTGTACTATTTTTGCTCACTGTCTTTTGTTGACCATGAGTCAAACTATAATTTAAAAAGTTTTAAACTAGTCATGACCGTATTAACTGAATACAATAAATATCTTATATTCACAAACTACATTGTCCTAATACTTATTTGAGCTCTAATCCAATCAAATAACGAGTTACAAAAACAAACCGTCATTTGATTGGATAATTTCTCATTGTTAAATTGAAATTTGTATGATAAGACCTTTTAAGACTCTAGTATTATCAGATCGAAGTCGTTTTTATTTTGATTAGATAATTCTACTGACTTTATCTTTAAAAAGTTAGCGAAAACTATTTCAATATTGAAAATAACTTTTTTTTTGCGTCAATAATTAGTCAATGCCATGATTTTAAGTGTCAAGACCGAGGTCGAGATCAAGATGTTTTAATGGTTGCAACCGGGAATAATACCGAGGCTTTGAGGTCAAGACCAAGACAGATGGTGTGAGGACTAATACCAACACCAATACATTGAAGAGTCGAGATCGACACGAGACTAAGACCACCCAAAATTGATCACGAGAACCACATCACTATAAACTACGTATACTTATCTACACTATATGATAAAAAAATCAACTTGAAAGCACAATTGATGCGTAAATGATTTATTAGGCGTAATAATACATGTGTAACGTCATTGCAACTTTTTATAGAGTGCAATTAGCGTTTTATCACGCTTATAAAATTACAAATACATTACTATGCTTCATGACAATAGAAACACTCAAAAATGTACTCACTACGCAGTCTCGAGCGTCTATTTGACATCCCAGTTAAAATATAGATTTTACTAATTAAAGTAATTTATGTATTTAAACCTCTACGTCAATCTTTTTCTAATTTTATAATTCACTACAGTAGAAAGTTGGATCCATTTTACTCATCTTGATTAATGATATGATATGTCTTGAACGGTTTATATGTATTCAAGCTCGTTTTAAGCCTAAATTTACGTTTAAGGGGTTAAAATACATTTTTTTTTTTTCAATTTAAATTTTAATGGTCACATGGTGCATGCTCAGGAAGTCACCAAGTCCTATTCAGTTCACGAGCCCTAAATCTAATGTGTAAAATATTGGGTTTTTTTCTTTATATCCCATGACAGCTTTTGCAAAAATAATTATCATATATGAGACAAGCACTAATAAAAGAAATTCTTTTGGAAAGGATCGGAATCGTAAAATGATTTGCCAATGGTCTATAGGTAGCTACTTAGATATGTGTGTATTCATATGTATAGATCCTAGTTAGTCATTCATATAAAAGTTAATTGGATTTTAAATTAGTTTTGAATTAACATAAAAAACAACTTACACATTTAAAAACAAAAAAAGGATAAAAATTAGTTTTTAAATAGGATAAAAAAAAGTATTTCTTAACAAAGGTTTCTTTCCTGTTTGCAATTGCATAAAATAAAAAGATAAAAGAGCTCTTGAGTGTGCCAAAAATAAAGGAAATAGAAAATAAATTGAGATCTATATATTTTATTCAAAAGTTATTCTTCTTTAGCTTTAAATATATAGATACAATATTAAAAAAATTTCTTAATATGAAATTAAAAGTAGAAATGATCTCAAATGACACAAATTTATTGTTCTTAAATTCAAAAGTATCAAAGGGATATTTTATAGATTAAATTTCTATTCCTATGTTTATTTAAAGGTATTCATAGTTTAATTGATCTAGATATGTGCATAGTATACTTTTTCATTTCTGAATTAAAATACAAAGTTGTCCACAAATAATGGATTGAAATGAAGTCATCAGAAATAGAATCTTGAAGGCTTTCCCTTTGACTTTCACAACCTTTCTTGACCAATTCTTTCTAGAGAACTCTCTAACCTTACTATGTATATACATCTATTATGCCTTTGGCATTCGTTTTTTCCTCTTTTCCAAATTCAATTATATTAGTCATTATTACTTTTTTTGTTTCCATTACATAGGTATATACAGGGAAGCCTCTTTTTAGGAGTTTTAATAAATAAAAAAAGTGAATGGTCGTTCATTCAAAAAGGCAAAAAGTCGCATATTCTAAAGTATATCTTTTAATAACACTTTCACATACTCGCTCAAAAAATAAGTAGTTGTATGGAAGGGGTAAAAGTTATTATGAAAAATATACATGGCACAGTATTAATCAGTGGCTCTCAAACCGCTGAGCCCACGAGCATTTTAAGGTGTGTAGCATTCCTAAAAAATATTTACCGAATTAAAATCAACTTATTGACCATTCCATATCAAATCGCTCAAAGTTTTTCAACTCTACAACTCAGAATTTGATAAATTTGATAAACATGTAGGCTTGTACCAGCAAATTCTAAATCTACTATTACTATTTTTTTTTGCAATAAAACTTGGTTCCCAGTATAAATTGCAATTTTAGCAAAAAATGCGGTGTACACCAATTTTCTAACAGTCATATCTTCTGAAACCATGGCTCGATTTTAGCAAATAAAGTATTACTGAAAGGTAAAAATATGTGTAAAAAACTTTTTCTTTATGACTTTATAACTAGATTGTTTTGGGTCCATGAACTTATATTATGAGCTTTGATCTTAGGTTTCACCTCCAATATTGAGTTAGATTTATTTTATATTTGAATTAATTTCATCTAGGTACAAGGGTACGTAAATAGGAAGAAGGTAATTTTTTTTGAGATACTTCAATTGTAAGTTGAAATAAATATGTTTATATTATTGATTATAATCAATTATTAGATTCTGACTTTTACGTACTAGTGGTTCTCAACCTTGTTGGAGGTGCTGAACCCTACAAGTTCCTTACATGCATTGATCAAACCCGTCGTAGTTTGAAAAATAAAATGATTTTTTTTTTCTTCAAGCCAAGCAAACATACGAACCCCTGGGGTTCGATCGAACCCAGATTAAGAACCATTTTTATATACATACGTACTTGGACATCATGTATTATTTCCTCATATCATTTCTTTAAATTCATAACTCTAAAGTAAAATATTAACTAACTTTATATGTAAGCCTAAATATGAACTAAAACTAATTTCGAGATAATGGAATAAAGGAAAGGAGTGCTCATATTTTTATACACCTATTTATAGGAGAATTTGTCTAAATTTATTTGATGATTGTGGAGAAAATAAAGCGATGTAGAAAAAAAAACCCTGAATCATAAAAGTTTTTTTTTGATTTTTGATTTGTCAGGGTTTTTATATAATATTTGTATTGAGCCATTGGTCTATGTGTGGACTTCTTCTTCCATAAAAATAACATTTTACATTTTTTTTTTAATAGAAACAAATATATATTTTAGAAAGTTCTTTTAAATTACTTTTGTCCTTTGAAATGTTTTTCCCCTTCCCTCTTCAACATTAACATAATATGATATTACTTTTTTAAATTAAATTTCATTCTGCAAAAAATTTATGTTGATGTTGCAGTAAAGTATATATTATATTTATAAAAAGTAACGAAGTAAAAAAAATAAAACCTTATGCGAAATGACATTAAAACTTTTTCTTGACAATGCTGTTCAATTTTTTTTGTTTTTGTGTTAGCATACACTAGTAAATTAATATTTTATTTCAAAAAATTTGATTTTTTTTAACCTACTCTTTTGTACATATATGATATATAACATTAGGATAGTTGCTAATTATACGTAGCTATAATTATTATTTGTATATCTACTAATATGGACAAAAAATATCGGGAATCAAAAAATCATTATTTAAATTCATAAAAATTCATTTCATCCCCCTTCCCCAACGTTTTTTCCAATTTTCAAAACAGTTACGAAATTTTTATTAAGTCAATAAATACAGAACAATAACTGTTGATTTTAGATATGCTATTAAATTTAAAAATAGTAATAGGTTATGTATCTCGAGAAATATACAACAGACTCTACGAATGTCAAAAGAATATACGGAATATTCAATTAAACCAAATTTTTCTAAATTGCATGTTGGTCATCATCCTTCAGACATTTTAAAAAACGAAAAATTCGATTTTAACCGCTCACAAGAGGACGTGTATCTTCAACAATAATGAATATTTTGACGTGTAATTTGGTACAAATGTCAGTGACAGTAGTGGCAACTTAGAAACAAAACCATTTATCCCTATCGGAGACTAAAAAAATTAAATTCAAATTTTCTTGTATTTTTTGCTCATAGTAGTATATATGTACATAATACAGTATTAGTACATATATGTAATGTTATATGTATAAAAGTGTTTCATTTTTGAATTTTTTTTCTGACAGCAACAACAACAATCGATCTCCTTGTCTTCAAAAATTTAATATATCTGAGATGGGTTCTCCCTTTTGTATGTAAAAAAACAACAACAAAAGTCCATTAAAACAAAGAAAGTGTAAAAGGGAGGGAAAATGTTGAAAATATAAAATTTAATGTCATTTGAAGCAACAAAATTTGAAACATTTCTTAGACATCTTATAATTTAAAATATTTATAATTCGTTGAATTATGAAGCGGTAAAATCCCAATATTTGTCCAATGGTATTATAATGAAGACGGTAGCATAATTGAAATCATGTCTGATTTATTAAAACTAAACTCTTTAAATCAAGCCAGATTTATTTTTCTTATAAAAAAAATGCATAGTCTGGACTACAAATTAATCTTTCGGAGGCGAACCCAATTGCATTCATAAAATAACCAAAATTCAAGGTCACAATTAAAGAAGTATAGCATAAAAATGGTTTATATTTGAGAGGTATTATCGAAGCCATCACTAAATTTTTTTAATATGAAGACTCTATAGTCTTAAATATCTCAATTCATCCCAGAAATTTGAATGTAAAGCCCATGATTGACCAAAATTATATGTCTAAGAAATAATGAGACTTTTATATATTTGAAGTAAAACATAAATTGATACAATCTCTTGACCTATGTTCAGAATTACTTTTGTGTTTACCCACAAAATGAATATTTAAATGTGAATGAGTTAAAAATCAATGTTTCTTTGCTTGAATATAAATATTTTACTTTGCCTTTGTTATGATATGAATATTAGTAAATGATATATTTGCACTTAAATATGTAATTAAACTGATTTTTCTTATAAATTGTTCATACGTGTTGTAAAAAAAGAAAATCCATTATTCAATATATGGGCATTTCTTTTGGCAAATACAGTAAATGATTACGGACTCAAGTGACGTCAATCTTGTAAAGTAAAACTTTGAGGCTTTTTTTTTGTTTGTTTCATACATGATTTATATTTTTTTATTATCCCCTAATAACACACCTATTTTATGTGGGTAGAACAAGCCTGGCATAAATTAATCATAGATTATTATATATGTAGAAGAAATATATTATGTGTATAAATAGAAAGTAGTGACGTTGTGATATACGAGTCTCATAGGCATTAATAGAAAAATAGTAGATAAAAATGGTAAAAACAACAACATTTGAAATACTTATCCCATTTGATGCTTCTATAGTTTTTTTCCATCATACTCTATAAAAAAGAAATAGGATGTATAAAAGTAGGAGTCCACCTATAATAGCCATATTAAAGATAAATCTGAATTGACGTATTTTTTATATATGATGATTTGATTTCTTATTTATATGTACTGCTTTTGGCTCTCTCTCTCTCTCTCTCTCTCTCTTTTCACTTCATCCTTGAAAATTCAATGGATACAAGAAATATATTAACATACATATATACTTCTATTTCCAATTTTTTTATTTGTATATTTTTTTATTTTAGCTACTGCTGTGATTTGATAGATAAACATCAAATCCCTTTTTGAAAATACATAAGTATGTGTCTATAATTTGATATGTATAGCCTTGTTGTCTTAAGAGACTTACCCTATCACTCATTTGTCTTGGATAACGAATTTTTTATATTGATATGACGTATATATTAGTTAAAATGTATGATCTCATTTATTTGAAAATGAAATGTTTTGGTTTTTTAAAGCAGTTTATCCAATGAAAATTTACAATACTCCATTGAGTCTCTCATGTTTAATAACTTCACTTTAAAGATTCAAGTTTGTTCCAAATCATGTTTTGGGTCATCATCTACTAAGATACTTACATAACATATATGACCATGTATTATACAAGGCCATTTATAACTACATGCACAAACTTACGCAAAGGAAAATGATTTTGCTTGTTTATGAAAGTACGATGAGGGTTTTTAATAGGTCAGAGGTACAGAAAATTCACTCAAATAAGAGATTAAGTTCCTACCAGATAATATTTAATTATTATCATAATCTAGAAGTATAAGCAATTATATGCTTATACGTTATGCTTTCTTAATTATCTCCTCAATGAGCTAGCGTTGAATTTTAATAAATCCCATCAAGTGATAGCAAAATAACCGATAATATTTCAAATGATGAAGTATGTTAAAATAGCGAAAATTATTACAAAAAATTATTTCTTAAAATAATTATTTTAAAACCCATTCAAACTGGAAAACACAGCAAATATAAATTATATTTATTAGTTCAATATATGGTAGTTTGAGATAAAATTAGATACTTGAGTTTTTCTTAATGTTCATTATACATTATATCGTCTTTTCATATACAAATAAAACTCTGATATGACAAATTTTGCTTTATATCTACATGGATCAGAAGTTGTTTTGTCATTCAAAACAGAGAGTAAAGAAAAATAAAAATAGAATATATCTAATATTGTTTTTCCAAATTACGATAAAATGAATAAGTATGAGACAAAGAAATAGGGTTGAGTCATAAGAGCCCACAAGGACTGTTAGTGCTTAACCAAATCGGGATTTTTTTTTTTGAATAAAAATTTTTTTAAAGAAAATTTTAAAGAATTAATCAAAATTCAAAGTAAATTGGCACTTTTAGCCAGCATACAAATTTAATATATTTTATTCCATACAAAAACTAATATATTATATGTCATACAACAAAAGTTAAATGTATGCTGTATACCAGTTGTTATAGAACTTATTGGCAACAACTATGACATTAAGATCCTTTACCATAGATTGTCTACTCTATACTTGGATCCATCCAAGCCCATCGAAGATTCTCTTGAACTAAATGAATCCATGATTGGATGAAGTTTTATAAGCTTTAACCACATAATTTTAAAAATATGGTTTTTAAGTTAAAACTTCACCTAGATACTTGACATTTAAATATGTTTGTGCTCAACTCGTTGACTGACCTACTAACGAAAATTTGGTAATCATCCTACTTATTTCCAAAGTTATAGAGCCTTCACGTGACATACTTTCTGTTAAAGCAGGAAAATGAAAATTACGAAAAACCGCAAAATCACAATTAAAAATTGTGATATCTTTATATCACGTTTTAGGGAATCACATTCCCCCCCCCCCCCCCCACTATTGATATATCAACAATGCATGCATATTTCAAAAGCTCTTGCCCATAATAATATTTCCAAGTAAAATGAAAGTACATTTTAAAAGGCCCATTATATGTTCACGAATTTACGAAACATAAATCCCTAAGGAAATTTATGGATTAAGGATCATATTGTAGGTAATTTATATTGAAATTTCCGTTTCATATAAATACTATAAAAAAAGTTAAAAAATCAAATAAATCATATTTCATGTAACTCTTATCCAATTTTCTCTTTTATACATATATGTACACATGTAAATATGATGTAAAATATGTATTGTATATACATATGTACATAATTTGATGTAGAAGCAATAAGTATAACTTTCGTGGAATAGGCAAAAAAAGAAAAAAAAAATATTCATTTATATTTATTGTCTTACCATATGTCAGGATCAAAGTGCAAAGTAAATATAACGAGTTTCAACCTCACTCAAAAACTCTCAAGAAAATAAGCAAATATATATGTATATAGACTTTCCTAAGAACAAAGATGTAGCTTTTGAATGACGTATGTACAACATATATATAAACTCAAATAAAAAGAAGCAAATTTGCAATTCGAAATAAAATGTGTAAATTATTGTAACTTATGCACATAGGCTCTATGTTATAGTTGTCAGTCAAATGCGGATTTTAAGAGTAAAATTCGTTTAAAGAGTAATTTTTTTTCTCATAAAAAATTCCTTACTCATAAACTACATGCTTTGCATAAAAGCAAATATGATGTTTAAAAAATCCGGATAAGTGATATTTTTAAGCGTCATTTTTATGTGAAAAGTTATCGAAAATTCACTGATTATTTTTTTTTTTTTTTAAATTATTATAACTTGAAAATCTTTAAGAAGATTCGTGGAGCATAATTATAAGCTTGATCATCCCAATGTTGATAAGACTAAAAAAAATAAACCAGTCTCTTTTAGTAAAATAACAGACTGATTGCCATAAATATGCCATGAAATTAATAGCAAATTGTATATTTCAATTGTCCATTAGAGAGACTTGTTTGTAGGTTTTTTTACACAGAGCATCAACTAGCTGAAAAAAATTTGTTACGAGTTAAAATATGGTTACAAAACAAAATCTGCTCTCTCGAACAAAGTTTAGAGACTCCATTTTTGAATTGAATTTGAAAAAGTATTATTTTCATAATTAATAATTTTTTGAAAATGCCTTTAAAAAATATGTTTTCATTTAATGCTATTTAATTTTTGTGTATGCATTATATTTTGATACATAGAGTCACACAACATTTTTTTCATATTTTTTTATATTTCACCCTTTAAAAGCAACTCCCACAAGAATAAAAAATTGCTTAAGATGCATTTCAAATGTATATAAAATTTTAAATAGATATAATTTGAAGTAAATGAGCTGAATTTCCCTTGTATCTTTGTATTTTCATAAATAGCTGATGATAGTACTTGAATTTTTACACTAAGAATCATATTATCTAAGAATTTCAATTGCTTATTTAAGCCTTTAAATCCTTTTCTATTGGATTTTGCAGTGCTCGCTTCAATACCTAAAAACAACTTTTAATAAACAGCTAAAATCAAAATTAAAAATAAATAAGTCGAACTGCTCTATTATTAAAAAATGGGATTTTCTTTGCACTTCAGATAAGAGCAACATTTTTGCTCTTTTACAGATTTGAGTATTTTTGAATATCCCTTTCTGAAATCTATTTTTCATTTTGAACTATGTATATTTTCAGCTCAATATAGTGCTCAATATTTGGTTGAAAATGTAAATTTATGAGTTGATTTGACAAATTCTCTTCCATAAAGAAACACATTGAATAAGAAAATGAAAAGTATATTGTCCCTTGGGTTTTTTTTCTAGAATATTTATGAATTACGAAGCTTCTGAAAAATACGTTTCAATTACAATAAAACCAATTTTCAGAGGATTTGTTCGGAGTACCTTTCTATGTTTGTAAGAATAGTCTGATTTCAATTATGTATTTTCAGTGGCTTCAAAACACGTTATTAGATATAGTTTATAATCAAGAGAGAAAAAAGAGATAAGTAAGAGATGAAAAGCTGATTAGTCTTGTATGTATCACTCAAATTTAATTTGAGAAAATTCAGTGGAAATTTCTCTTCTGCGAATCCTATTAAGTTCCGTATTTTGATATCAATAATATGAATGTAGGTACGTATTAAATTATTGACTTACATTTATAATTCAAATGAGCAAGGAATAACACCCAATAAAATGAATAGGCAGTAACTGACTTCTCTTCATCAATGAAAGACCTTGTTCTAAAAATGAGATGATTGGTATAGCTTTATATCAATTCTCAATATAATATGTACATAGTACACTAAAGTTAAATCGTAAAAAAAAACTATAGATATATTCTTTATATGTAAAAAAAAACTTTAAAAGATTTAACTTTTGATTATTCTATATTGTACTTTTTTCTTTTTTTATTAAAAAGCATTGTGTTAGATTAGTTAAACAAACGAAATGATTTCTGTTTATGAAAAAGATTTATGCTGTTTCTTTACCATAAGATATTTTAGTATTTATCTCACAACAACTTTATTTTTAAATACAATTTAATAAATCAGATAGAGAGCTTGAATGCCTTTATGAAAGGACATAATACATTTGACTAACGCTTTCTTTTATTTCTAAAACATTTCCTATAAAAAAGGCTAAGAATGAGCTTCCTACATCATTTTCCTCAATCATAGCTTCAAAAGAAATAATTTAAATTCAAATAAATCAACAATCAGGTGGCTCATTCGAGTCAAGGAAAGACAAAAAATACACAATAGAGGTTGTTGATGGGAGACCATTGTGACAAGTATCCTCAATTTCATTCTTTATATCAAAGAAATTCAGGTATTTTTTTGAAGACATGTACTCACGTATGTACCTTTAACCTTTTATGAGTACAAAAGTATCTACCCTGCGTCAATTTTCTTATATTTGTTATCAAGTACCTAGGGGTATTAAATTTATTTAAAATATATATATATATAATTTATAACTTTATTGAAAATAACATCAAAGAAGAAGAAAAAATATTTTCCTGAATTTAGGTACGAATAATATTTTCATGATTACACAATCTTCACCTTTCTTTTATTGACAAATTAACAAAAATTGTTGGTTTTTTATACTATATGTAAGAATAACACCCAATCATTCTCATAAGTATATTTTTTCTTTTCTTTTCATATTGTTAGAACATCTTTCATAGTAAAAAAAAAATATCATCAGCATAGATTTATCAGTACATACATATATGTAAATAAATATCTTTTGTAAATGACTGATTGTAGCTTTCCAATACATGAATAATTTTCTCTGCCCTTTGTTACTGACCTGGGATTTTCTGGACCCCTAACTTTATTAAACCGCTTTTAATTTCCTTATAATTACATTTCATTGCTTGCACTTTTTATTAAGCTAATAAAACGTCCAGTAGGAATAAATGAAATATTGTAAGGGTGAGATAAAGTCTTTATTAGGAAACATTCTTACATTTTGCGACTTATTATCAAAGTTTGGTGAATATAATTTATGGGTTCCCTTTAAATCCATTCCTTTCTTTTGCTTTTATCATAACTTCTAGAATTCTTCACCTTTTTTTTCAATGTGAGGCGTACGTGTGTAATTATACTTAAGTAATATATTTTTATGTATTACATGCAACCTTATCAAAAGTGAGGAACACTTATTTGCTAACCCAAATTCGTTTAAAGTAATGAATATCTCATAAAAAAGTTGTATAGTTTTATCTATAATGATAGCAATTTGTATCTTTTTGAGACACCAAACTAATGTTGTGAAGATTAATTTAAAATAAAAGGTGTCTTTTGAAATGATATCAGTATTTTTAGCACTTTCATTGATATTTACGAGTACAAAATGAATGAAATACTTTTAAAAAAGTTACAAAATTTAAATAGTATACTAATTGTCATTATCTTTCAATTGTCAACATATCATACCATTAAATTTGTTTTACCCTAGTAACTAATGCTCATTAACAGAGGGTTACAAAAAGTGAAATCTAATTTAGCAGCTAGACTTAATTTGTGTGGTGATTTAATTCAAAAGCTATCTTGAACATAAATTAAGAAAAGGAGATACACATAATTTATATTTTATTTCATAAGTATTTAACATAAAACATATTATTTTGGTCAATTATATATTCAAATTTCTTGGATGAGTTGAGTTATCCAAGATTAATAACCAAAGTATAAAGTTTTCATTGTAGTTAAGTGACTTTATTTGGCTTCAGCATGACTTTTCAAATGTAAACCAATTTTTATACATATTATATTTCTTTAATTATATCTTGGAACTTTTGCGACCTATAAATGCAATTTACAGGGCCTCTGAAAGATTAATCAGGATAGTTTATTAATAGAAAAGAATGAAAGTGAGTTGAAAACAACAAATGTAATTCAGACTCATCTTTGAGAAAAGCTTTTTTTTTTGTTGACCGGACAAAATTAAGAACTTTTTTTAAACTAAAAAATCCGGCATTTTTGCTTCAATTTACTTTTAGAAGATAAATAAACTCCTTATTGAAGAAAAATCTCTACTTGTAGCGATAGGTTTCTAAATATGAGAGTATATGTCACTATAACCGTGCCTACTCTATGTATACAGCCACCTAATTTGGGCTGAGGAAAGTAGTAATTTTTTTTAATTTCTCAAAATCCTTTTTATACATAAATATTTTAAAACCATTCAATGTGTTTTATAGGAACCATCAAAATAAATATGTATAAAATGCCATTAACTCCCTTATTGGCACTACAAAAAAAATCAAATTTATGAAGAGAGTGCCAAGCCATTTTAAAAGTTATTAGGAGGGAAGAAATGAGGCTATAAACAAGATTTAATTGATTTTATAATTCATCAAACTAAAGAAACCATGGTGTTAAAGTAATTATTATGTGGATAGATAATATGTAGTCATTACAGGGATACAGTTCTAAAAAACAATAGATTCACAGAATAGGTAAATCTTGAATCCAAAAGTTAAAATAAATTAATTTAAGCTGGCTCAGAAGTCAGTATACAACAGTACAACAGTTCAAAAATATAATAAGGGAGACCAGGAACAGTTGTAAGCATTTTTTTATTTTGGTTCAATTACTATGAGATATTCTTTGATTTAGCTACAACCGATTTTAACACAACTTTCTTACATAATATGCTTTGGACTGAATTTATTTATAGACTATATCAGTCAGTATTTTTTTCACATACATTGATTAAATGTTGTAATTCTCTCCGGAGTTGGAGTTTAAGCAAGAATTAAGAAAATTAGACAAAATAATATTTTTTGAGTATTAATTAACTAAGTTTTTCAAAGTGTTTAATAAATGATTAATTTTCATTTCATTTTTTCAAATTTAGATATTGTAAGATTTTTACCATTATTGATGAAAGAAATCAATTTTACCCTATTCATGACCCTGTGGGTAGATATATAATGATATAAAAGACTAAACAATATGGCAATAATTGCAACAATTTGTGCTGAACGTTTCATTTTTGTCAAATATCTCCTCAATGAATGAGCTTTGAATTTGAATAAATAACATTCTGTAATGACAAAAGGATCAATAATAGTTCGAATGATAATCTAATCTAAAACAGTTATAACAACGAAAAATTGACTTCATTTCATGATGTTTGAGACAAAGGCTCTGTTGCAACTGTTCCGGATCTCCTCTACAACTCAATCTACGTCATTCATCTTTGAATTTATAGAATATTTTGTTCCAACTCATTCAATTTAAAAAACAGCGTCTTTTGTCATTTGTAATTCCCAAAAGACTAATGAAATAAACCATGTAGGTAGGAAAATTTGATGCATAAAGTATTTATTTATCGAGGTATGTACATATAAACATTTATTATTTGTGAGTTTATTTTAAATTTTTTTTAGAAAGGACTTATTCAACATAGGTATGTATGTACATTTATACCCATATTTAGATGTACATATGTATATTATTTTAAGCCAATTACTTGAAGCATCTTAAATTATTATTCAATCAATGCTATTATCATTTGTAAATATGCTATGTTAGTACATTTACCAAAAAAGAATGAGTAAATTAGAAAAATGAATTATATTTATGCTCAATAAATAAGTGAATGGTATCGACACTATGATTTAACACAGGGTCCTTCATATGATGTATAAAGATATTATCTTTTTAATGTAGGTAGATGTATTTTATGTTTCAACATTCTGCACATTAAAAAAAAAACAACTTCTAATGGCTTTTGAATACATTTTTTCTTCATTAGTAATTCGTGTCTTTCATAGAATATAATCCTATTATATAGAATAATTGCCCCCCTCAAAATGTCACTTATAAAGTACATATATGTATATATTTATATTGTTTTTTCCTTCGCAAAATTTGCTTTGACATAATTAGTCATAGTTAGTTATAGACTAATTCATGACACCCTCAACGCCCTTAACAAACGAAAAAAAAGTTAATTTGTTCAAAAATTCATCACGTGGTCGTTGTTTTCCTACCTCACTTCATAGTTTTGTTTCAGTAACTCAAAGTTGAGTACCAAGGACATTGCCGATCAAAAGTGTGCAGAGATTTTATTGAATCTGAAAATAAATAATTTTTAGTTGTATTCTCAGGCAGGTATCTACATATGTGGTTAAAAAAAACATATGTATGTAGATTCTTTAATTATCTAAAGGGAATGGTCTTTATTCTCATTGAATAGAGAGATCAATTATGTGTAGTATTGAAAAAAATATTCAAGAAATAAAATATTAATACTTTCTGTAGGCTTCATGTAGTATATAAATATTAAAAATATTATTTAAAAAAATTTATAATAATATTATTTACAAAAAAAGTTTAAAGTCTAACTATGTTATTTTATTATTTTCATTTTTTTTAAAAGAAGATGAGCTTATCTAAATCCTCTTGTAATGAGTATACTCGATTATTGTAGGTATCTACAGCAACAATATCATCAGCTGTTCATAAATTCCTTTCACTTGATATACAGTATAGTAGATGTACCTGGGATAGCCAAGTAAAGGTGTAAAGGCAATACAAAAGTATGAGGATGTCACGGTATCAATATTTTCGTACCAAAATGGGTATGGATATTTCATTACTTTTAAAAAGTTAATGTTTATTTTTGTGAAGTCCTCGACGTACAAAATATTTTTATGACGTAATGACACTGCAAGTACCGATTCCTTTACCAATATACATATATGTATATAAAATACCAAACACCACTAGTCCTTCATTTAAAGCTCGCTTTGAGCCGAATGAATTGTACCGTTTTATAATTTGATACTTAACCGTCCCATCCCTACCTACCAGTGTTTTAAACCATTTAGCAAATGACCTCTTAGATACATATTAAATAAACTATGTAGTATTTTAACCGATTGGACCCTGTAGGCACTGTGGCTAGAACATTCATAGAGATTAATTGTAAAATAGGGATAAAATAACAAATATGTAGGTCTAACTTGTAAAAAAAAGGACATAGAAGAACCACCACTTACTATAAATTAAATTTGATACATTTAAAGAAACAAACAAAAAAAAAAAACAAGGAAAAAACACATTGAATTCCTAAATAATTTGCCAAGACATTATATACTTAATTATTCCTGTCAGTTAAGAAACTCCCTTCTTAAATAAACTAAGACAAGAATAACATGTATTTAAGAGAAATAAAAGTGTACATCAATTTATATATGTGTACATAGTATAGCTATTGCATGGGTAAATACCTATATATATTTAGGTATTTATGTACTGATAAATTCATTACATGTAAATATATTTATAAAATGAAATGTTACGTTTATTCATTGTTAGTCAAACATAAATAGTTTAATGAATTAATAAAATACTGTACATATGTACAATGTAGAAATCAATGCTATAATATTTTATTTAAATAAAAAAAAGTTTCTTGAATACATATTTAAACTATGAAATATATTTGTATGTATTTGCTTTAAAGCAATAATGTGACAAAATGAAAGCAAATGAAGAAAATTTATTTAGAATATTATTTAAAGTCATTTATATTATGGAGTAAACAATTTCCTATTCATATTAGTATTATTAATGAAGAGTCATTCATCTCTATAAAAAATACATCAAATAAATGATAGTGTCAAGTTATATGTTTGTACTTAGAGTATAGTACAATAATGTCCAACTTAGCACTCTTTCTTTCCAAATCCTTCATCATTAGCACATTTAAACTGAAGGCTCAATATCCATTTAATAGATCTGTTTAGGTAAAAGTATCCAGGGATTTATGTAAATGGTAATTAAGTGAGTGAGTCATTGAATCCATTTCAAAGAGTTTCTTTATTTTTTTAAATTATTGGGATTGATCCTAAAGGATATTTATCGTCATGAGTGACGTTTCTGTTTATGTAAATAAATAGAGTAATAGGGTTATTTCTTTTAAAAAAGTCACTTTTAGTTTATAATTTATAAGCAAAAAAGAAAATTTAAAAATAGCTCCAAGGACTACCCTTGTGTTTCAAAAAGTCTGGATACGACTTACATATATCTGCAGAACCACTTTTGTTCAAAGTAGTATTTTATTAGCAAAGAAACAGAAAATCAACTGATAGTTTTTTTATTATTTATATTGATACTTCATTAAAGCAATGACGATGCATACTTTTAGAGGCTCAATTTTGGGAACCATTGTGTCAAAGAAACAGTTCATTCTTTGTATGCTTGTACCCATGCTGTGAAAAAGAAGATATAAAACTCATTTTCCCTACAAGATAAAACAACCCAAGGTATACACATAAAATGTATGTATATACATAAAAGTCACCTTTAAAATGATATTTTTATCAAGTTGAAATATGGATCCAATAATGGTTATTATACATATACTCTACGCTCCTCCTCTACCTACATAGTATAATTTTTGCGATAAAATATACATTCATGAGGGTTATTTTCCTTTCATACATAGAGCTTAGTCAGAGTCATTATACCATAAATGATGAGTACTATGTAGTATGTTCAATATATATAAAGCTATTTTTAGAGCCAGGATTTCTTTAATTTTCTTCTCAATGAATGTAGAAAAAAATTATCTACATAATTGCCACACACTAATTCAAACAACTTTCTATTTCTTTATTTTAAGGACAACTATTAATGGAGGTCATTAAATACCTATTATAATAAAAAGTAACTACATACATACAGTTAAATGAATAATTGAGTGAGCAAATTCATTTAGTTAAGTACATAGACAAACAAATTTACAAATTGGCCTATGTTTGAATATGCATTATTAATTTGCTCTGTGAAACGAGGTAACTTTATGTAATTTATTTATCTAGATAAACCTATATATATATATATGTAGATAAAAATACTGTTTAGATATTCTCTATTCAATTAGCAAAGAGTAAACGTCCCCCTTACTCACCAAACCACAACTGTAACATCTGTTAAAAATATTTAATAATTATTTATACTAATCAGTAATTGCATTGCTGATTAAACATAGTGATATCTCTCTGATAAGTAGTGCAAACAACATTTTATCATGGGAGCATACATTTAGATACAGATTGTAATGAGAGTAAAAGAATATTTAGAATCTAGAGAGACCCATAAAACTAGTATTTAAATATTCTGGGCTCATTTATCTATTTTTCCTTTTTTCCCTGTATGTACTAGTCATACACATATTTAGTTAATGACTCTTTCAAGTAAAATTACTTATTTCAGAGTTGTTAAATGTAGTTGAACTGAAGATGTCTGCTAAATATTTAATACAGTAGTTATTTATATGCTATTTTTTAGAGTTTTTATAAGTAAAACGTCCTCATAGTATTAATAAAAATAACCTTTTATATGTAACATGTTCAATGAATGGGTTTCACTATTGTAATTTGACATAGGAATATTACTTCTCCTACTCGAAGAAAAAAAAATTACTTTAGTTAGTATTTTTGAAGTACCTTTCAAAAGGAATATAAATAGTATACCTACCTATCTAACTATTACAAGGAGTATAAAGAATACGAGGGTTTAATTAAAGTTAATACTAGCTAAAAGCTAGTGTTTTCAACATACAACGTAATATTTTTGTACCTTTAGACCCTTGATTTTTATTGATCCATCGTTGCTATTCATAGATCTCTCATCTGCTTTAATTATGCACCATACAAAAAAAAAGGTGAAACACATTCATTTATCAAAAACATTTTCATTTTTAAATTTAAATAAAGTAATGATTTAATGAAAAGCCCTTTTGTTGTCGCTGTGTTTTTGATTGTGTGTGTGTGTTTTCCCCCATCAATTTAAATACCTTTATTGTCATGGTAATACTATGTAATATTTTTAGAATGCATAGAAAAATTCATTACTCATCCATTCAAAACTATAATAATAAATCTACATCGATTTATAGTCTGCAATCATTATCAAATGGTTTAATTGATTTATGACATAGTTTTCTTTATAAACTTATAAACATACCTATGTACATACAATGTGGGCTTTTTCTTCTCTTAGAGCCAATTACATATCATTAAAAGCTCAAATTGAATTGATTTTCGTCTATTTACTAAAAACAAAAAACAAAACACACGATTTGTTAAAATGGATTTAATTCAGTTTGGCTTGACTTATTCAAAACATCAAAAGGAGTTGAGCTATCATATGTTGACTTTTATGCTTTTTGAATATATTATACTACATTGTGTGTGTGTGGTTTTTTTTTTTTTTTACAAAGATTACATATAATTCTTTAAGGATTTGTAAACTGCACATAAATATATTTTGTAAAGAGACACAATATGAATTCATCAAATGATATGAAAATGCTATCAGTTTTATAGTAATATTCAAATGACTTCATTAGAGTTGATTTCGGACCTATTAATTGCGCATTAGTTTAATTAATATTTGTGACCATTAGAGAAAATAGCATCTCAATTAATCCTTAAATATATACGAAAACAAGAAAAGTTATATGACATTTATCTTATACTTTTTATTAAGTTGCTTATTTGTTGACAATTTGTCAGCTCAGTTGAAATATAGCATTTGATTATCTAAGACTTCATTACTAGAGCATATTTATCTAATTCTATTTGTACGCATAAAAACCCTCAATTAAAACTAAATAATCTCGCACAAACCTTTTTTTAAAAACATTTAAGTATATTTTTAACGTTTAAAAGTAATTTGGATCATCCTTTTCGACTTCCAAGAACAATTTAAAACAAATTTACACTTTATATTTCCACTAAAAAACCCACCATATTTGTGTGGTTCCTATTTTATTCATAAAAACGTGCCCACTCTGTTATTTTTTATTTAAATCAGAGCCTATGTAGAAACAAATAATTTTATTTCCGATAGTTGATCAAAATCCAGATTTTTAAACTTTTGGTTCAAATGCATGATTTAATTTTTTATCGAAGTAACTGAATGACTATTTTTACAGTTGTTTAGCAAATAATAATAATAAAAAATGATTGATTGATTTACTCCCTTTAACACCACTGAAATCATAAAAGTAACTCTCAAAAAACCAGTTGATGATGTTTTGAACAATTTTTCAATGACAAAATATGTTCGCAACGTGTTTCTATAAGTTAGAAAATGGGATTTTTTGGTCTATTTAATGATTCCATCATTACATGGTTATTTCTAACTTTATCTATAACATTTTTGAATCACAAACTGTTTAAATTGAGAATTTAAAAACTCTATATAAAATCATACATGTGATACTAAATTATGTACAAATTACTGTATATAGTGCTAAAAATACTATACAAATAATGCACTATTTTTATTCAGAGATATTGGATGATCGATTCAGCAAATCAGAAATGTCAAGAGCTTTTTCAAGGATGTAAGAAATTATTTTCAATGCCAAATATTTATAATCTTTATGTGATGATTCACATGATAACTTCTTTTCTAAAGTGAAAATGATAATATGTTAATGCTTCTTCATCAACAGCTATTTGTAATAATATTTGGCAGAGAACAAAGCCACAAAATGCTTTAGGGTAAAATATCAGCAAGATTGATGAATTGTCTTGTTTATTAGATATTGAGTAAGTTTTTTTTTTTAATACAAAGGACTCTAGCTTATTCTAACACAGCTTGTGTAAGCCTGTATTGACAATATTAGGAATGATGTCATAATATACTTTCAATATCGGTGTTAAAAGTTTGTAATTCATTTTTGGGAGATTTTTGGGTTCATTCTAAATATATATTGCTCTAAATCATTTAATTTAAAATACACATATTTGCAAAGATAAAAGAAAAAAAAGAAAAAATAGAGGCCTAGAAATTACATAACATACATACACATAATTATGTAGTTCAATATAGGCAAACAAAATATATATTTTTTAAAAGCCTCTCTCGAGCTAATAATGTATGTACTAATGAGGTACTTTGTACCATTTAGTGCATGATGGTATATCAACATGTAATTTCTATCATTATTAAAAAATTAATTTCTTAAAGTATAGTTAAATTTACTTAGTTCTAAAATGTAGTGTATGTATGGTAGGTAAATTACAATCATACTTTACTACATATGATATCTTTGGATCTCAATGCATCAACTTAATGAACTTATATGGATGTGCTAGGTTTACAATTACACAAAATTTGTCTGGTAGTTAAAATCATCCTTTTCTGATTTGATCTAATCTCAATCCACAAATATAAATAAACATACTTTGAGTCTATAGATCTTGCATTTTATATGTGTATGTATTTATTTTATGGTTTGACCTTGAAAAAAAGTTACTAATGAGTAATTTTTTCAAATAAAGGAAATGGCAGTCTAATTTGACTAGTTCTAGTTACATTAAAAACATGCTGTTTTCCAGTATAGTACATACATAGTTACCTTTTTCCTATATATGTAAGCATCCAAATAAAATAAAAATGTTCGCAGTGGTTATTATGATAGTTGTCATAGATAAATAACTATCTACGGATAGTACGTACATTCATCATAAAGTAGCGTTAATGATCTGTTAATCTTGCTCATAATATTTAGACAAACTCCTTCCTTAGTGAATATATTTAATATATGTATAAAAACGTTGGTGATGATTTATCTAAAGTGCTGCCCCCTAATACTATAATTCCACTATCCTTCATTGTATATTCCGAAAGACCGGAGCTCCTCTAAAACATTTCATCCTGTTCTTCGAACTAATCGTCCTTATTATAAGCATTGACTACTTCATCAACAAATGTGACCTTAGAACAGAAAATTGACTATGAGAGTATATTTCTGAAAATTGAGATTTTTTAACAACTGAAAGAAAAGTAGTAGTTTAACATCATTATTTTATTTATTTTTTTTGCGGAAGTTTTTTCGTAGATAAAGTAAACAAAATGGTTACATATTTCTTGTTCACTCTTTTTTTTCTACTAGAGTAGCTCTATAAATATATAAAAGTGCACATATACGGTTATTACTATTTTCCCTACCATTAGTTTTACTGAAACAAAAAAGTTTAACTCATGGCTTTGGAGCAAAATTTTGCAAATTTTAATGAGCCTATCATTGTGAAAATGAAATGAAAGAAGTTTAATTAAAACCTCTGTATATTGAATTTTTCGTAATGGGATAATTATCCCCTTGGATATTCACCCCTCATGCATTAAATAATTGTATGTGCTTCAAGGAGCCTAACTCATACTAATCTTTTACATCTTCCTTGAATCTACGGGCATTCTCTATTTTCGTGATGTTTTGAATGCTTATTCACTACTTTTCCTAACTATGATAATTAAAATACTACTCAGTGGTAACTCAAATCATTCTGATCCCCATAGAATGAAGTCAAGCATAATGAAATAACTCTTTTAGTAAGATGTCCTATTTTTGTTTGATGGATGAACGGCAAGATTGATAATAAATAGGGTTTATTACAGAAACATTTCCATTCAGTCGTTTAACTAATATCTCTAAAAAACAAAAATTGAGTATGTTTGAATGACATAAATTATAATTTATGATATTGCCTTTCTTGTTTCAAAGAGAAAATGTCAAACTTGTCTCACAACTATAAATACAAAGTTATATTAGTATAATGACAATTTTCCATATATTCATTAAAATTAGACAAAGCAATTATATTTTATAGACAACGGTTTTTGTTTTTCTAAACCGTGTACTCATTGAATTAATATCTTTCATATACCTTATGTTCACACTTAAACAGGATCATTATGGGTATAAAGATTGATTATTCTAATCATTTTATTACTTACAAGAGCAACGTAATATATTGTTTAATTAATTATTATTATTCAAATTTTATTAAAGTCATTGAACTAATGTCAATGCAATTGTAATTATTTACATGAAAAAAGTCTAATTGTATTCCTTAAATCTATTTGGACTCTTGAAAAAATAAATGTACATATATGCGTTGAACATTGTTCTCTATTTTTAGAAACATATTTACTATCGATTTTCGATTTAAATTGCTATGTATGTACATTGTTATTACTTGAAATCATCATTTAAAGTATGTTTACTCAAGCGAAAAGTGTCGAGTCAATTTATTTACGTAAAGCTAATCAAAATAAAATGATCAATAAGAAATTCAAAATACTTAGTCGCTATCCAAAGAACTATAATTCCTTACAAGTAACTTTTTAAATTATTTTTTTAATACATTAAAACATTTATGACTTCCTTTGAATGATGAAAATGAATGGGATCTGTATGATTTTTTTCATTGCTGTAGAAAAGCAAATCATCATTTCCCAAGATTCTTAATTAATCTTTTTATAACTTTTTTTAAAATTGTGCATTCAGTTGTATTTTATTCATTGTCGTTGTGACCACCCATAGAAACTTAATAAACTTTGTAAATTTATAATAAAATTGATTTCTGGAGTGGATCATTGATAAGAAGAACTGATAAATTAATTATATATTTTTTTTATATGCATATGTTACAAATCGACAAAATAGACAATTTAACAAAATTGTTTAACTAATTACAATCTACTGTTGAGTGACTGATACATCTTCCATTATTTATTGTTATAAATCAAGAGATTGTTTCTCAAGGAGTATAATAAAATGGTGTTTGTATTTCATTACATATACATATATGGTATATGTTCCTACGTGTCAACTACAAAATAAAAGTAATAGTTTACTTTTTGAGACCGTCCTTTTACGTCTCTCCTCATTACCAAATATTTCCAACAAAAAACAGGAAATGAAGGGTATACATATATATTAAGTAAATAATACATCACAGGTTAGATTACTTCCTCAATTTCCTTTTTTTATATATAAAATAATAATGACTCCGTTCGTCTTTTTCTTTTCTTTATTTGTTTGATCTCAGAAGCCCAAAATAGGTACAATTTATATAAGTTACCCTAAAGTTACCCATGTACAAAACATATATTACATACATGGGAGTACATTAACTTATATTGGTTGTATGTACACATTTTGAATTCTTTAGTACACTTTCTTTTATTATCAATTCTTGAGAGATTTGTAAATATTACTACTAAAAAAAGTATTCTACTCTTTTTTCATAGTCCTATGAATATACATACATGTTTTGAATTTAATTTCAAAACATGGGTTTTTTCTACATGCATTCTACTAAAAAAAGAAAATGATAAGAAAGACTAAATAGGTATTAAGTATACATATTTAATGGATGATGATAATATTATGACGTTATAGTAGAAGAAACTTAAATTACTACTCTTGCGTGAAAGCTCAACTCTGGGTTTTTTATGTCTTACATAATGATTACCTACTTTCTTTTGTGTTGACGAATGAGAATGAAAAATTGAATTTCTTTGTCGAGTCTTTTTAAAACAAATGTGTGTGATTGATTAGAATTCAAATACATACATAGTTTCTCAAAGTCAATTTAAAAGTACATGTTAGAATTTGAAATAACTTTCTGATCCACCTACGGATGTACTTTGCATTCGATGAATGAAAAATTAATATAAGTTATAATGAATAGTAAGATTATTTTCTTGATGTCATTCAAATGTTGCTCATTGATACATTAGTAACTCTTTAAGGGATATAGAGTTATGTATTTTTTTAAAGTGTTAACAGTAGAACTCGACCAATATGGATATTAATTATATAAAGAATTAAAAAACAGATAACCGATCCATGAGTTGATTTCCCCCTCCCCCCCCCCCTTCAAATTAACCTTTGAATCACAGTAATAACCTATACAAATATAGTAGAACTCTCTGTCAATATAAATTAATGACACTATACAATACTTAGACAAGGAAAAATCAGATCAAAGAAAGTTCACCCTTCTTATTAACGAAGAATTAGTATACTTTTTCAATGATCTTTGTAATATATCTTACCATGAATCAGTACGTATTCATTTAAATAAATTACCTTACTATTAAATGGTTGTTTTAGTTACAAGTTCATTAAGACAACACTGTCTAAAGTTGTATAAATGTGAATAATAAGTATAAGTGGTACATACTTTTTTGAAGTCTTTTCCCATAAATAGAGCATGAACAAAATTTGGCTAAGCACAAATATAAAAATGAAATTTACCTTGCCTTTAGAATGTATCTATATTTTATTTTAATAAAAGTCATTTCTAAAATATAAAATATTTATTTTCCTCACTCCTGAGTTAGTTAGTTTAATTCTATTAAAAAACAACTACTTAACTCCTTCATGTAAGTACCGTTTAAAAATATAAAAAAAAATCATAAAAAATAATTTCATTATTAGTGTATCGATCTTTAAAAAATATAAAAGAACTAATTTTAAATTATGTATATATATGCTGAGTATGAGGTATAACTTGTAAAAGCAGATGAGTTAAGTTGAAATAAAAAAAAAGAGATGAAGACCTCATGATAAATTGAAAGTCTATAAAGTTTTCAATTTTACTTCAAGTATCTAATTATTATACTTTTTTAATGAATATTACTCATTGATAAATATTGTGTGGCTCATTATACAATATAAGTGGGGTTTTTTTCATTAGTAAATAATAATTAATAAATGAGCTGTACATTAATCTGAACAAAATGAAATGATAGCATCAAATTATAGTTGTTAATTAAAATGTGTGGCGTTATAATTAAATAAAACTTTATCAATTATAAATGTTGAAACTATTACAAAATAGCAATATGTCCACAACATATCTATGAACTCAAAAAAATCCAAAACTGTAATGATTAATTTTTGTACTGATAAACGCAGTTTTATTTCATCACTGTACAATGCTAGAGATATGTATAATGAAGATTGATTCGAACAATGACGAAAATAAATCTTTTTCTGCCACAGACTTTAATAATAATAAAAATATATATATATATATTATAATAAAATCTTTTGACAAGTTGAAAAGATACCAACAAAGTAAAATTGATTTCCCATATTTTTTATTTTTTTATTTTTAAAAAGAGATTCTATTATATGTATCCACTTAGTAGAAAATTGCTCTTGACATTGCTACTTAATGAAAGTACTCTAAAAATTTGGATCTTTAATATTTTATCCAGACATTGGACACACATTTTGTGATGGTCAGCTACTTTGATTTCTATACATATCATTTCATTCAAAGCTCTTTATATACAAAGTTTAGATATTTGAGAAAATGTCGAATTCAATAGTAAAAGATCAGTAGCAATACATAATACTCATTAATGATCTGTACAAAATGCCTTACAATATATTAATAGGCAATAATAAATTGAAAATAATTCAACTCTTTGAAAAGTTTAGTTTTGGATGACTCAAACATTTGACGCATTGTATTTAAATGCAAATTGTAAAAAAAAAGACTGATTGATATAATCTACAACAGTATCGAATTAATCTATGAATAACAAACAAATGTAAGTCTGTTATATTACTTCTATTATATTGCTTCTAACTCAAATTTGCACCTGGTAATTGAGTCAAAAGCAAAAACTGTTTTAACTGTCCCCAGTCTCCCTTCTTTCTATCTATTAATCCTTTATTATGCAACCGTAAACTATTGGTGATAAAAAGGCCATTAAGTTGTTTATTTATAATACGATATAAATGAGCAGGTTTAAAGAACTACGTATATAAAAGAGAAAGCTTTAAGAAATGTTAAATGTCACTTTTTGATATATATACAAATTATAATATCCATATCAATTCTGTCAATGAATAAATCAAATATTATGTTCTATATTTACTTAGTAAAAGAAAAAGTATGAAAGGATACTCAAGGAACAATATTATGTAATCTATGTATGTGAAAAAAATGTATATATATATATATATATAAGGACTCAACATTTTTTTTGAAAAAAGGCCCAAAAGGGATTATAGTTATTGAATAGAGAAGCTTTTTCTTATTTACTTGTCTTTTTAATAGCTCAATGGAAGTTGGGAAATATGAAATATCCTTTTCATAGCTCCTTTTCTTTACTGCTTTCATCTTAGTTATAAATATCACATGTTTATATAACCATCTCCACATTGATTCAAATTCTTAATAAAATTGATTGGAAAATGAAAAAAAAACGACAAAAACACATGGAATCATTTTACATATATTAATTATAATTATACAAATGTTAAAAACTGAAATGAATTCTGACGAAATGACCCTTACTTTGTTACTTATGCTTTCGTAGTGTATTATGAGAAATGTGATTAGGAAATTAGTTCAACTTTTTCTTGAAATGTCGGAGGTCAAAGAGAAAGAAATATAATTATTATTAGTTAAAAATATATAATTTCCTGAAATTAATTTGAGTTAATTTTCTGCCTCTCATCTATGGTATACATACATAATGTTATTATTTATTATTGATGTATTCATTTGTATATTTAAAGGAGAATAATTAATTAATCGAGGACTTGAGCCCTTTTTTGTTTACATTTTATTTGCTTTATTAACCTTAATGCATCTATTCCTTCATGCGAGATCTTTACTATCACTTATAGATGTTCTCCCCTCAGTATTAATAAAGGATAAATGATAACAGCTTTGGAAAACAAAAAGACCTGTTCGAAGAGCCAACTCCACAAATTCTCGCACGCGGCATTTTGCATATTATTTACATTCCTACTCAAGCTCCCTTCAGTTGGAATGTTCTAGGTTTGAAAAACAAGTTTGAACTCTTCTCCGTTAGAACCAGGGGCGTACTGGGGCGAAAATTTCCACCGGGCAAAGAGTAAATATCTTGTACGATAAAGGCGCATTATGCTAAATCGAAGGGGCGCCTAGTAAAGATTTCAGAGGGGCGCATTGACCGGTTGACCGCCGGGCCAGTACACCCCTGGTTAGAACTACTCATTGTTTTTATTCCATCAGTTAAACTAATTAAATTGATTGAACTTCCCATTTTCCCAAAAAGTAGAATACATACATTAACTCCCCATTGGATATATTCATACTGTTTTTATGTTTTGAAATTATGTTAATTCTTTGTTAGATCGTTGTAGCGAGAAACTCTTCCTTGAAGAGAAGAGTTGAAAATTCCCACCCACATTCGTTTAAAATTTGGTTGGTTAAAAATATAGAATAATATTATCCCTACATGCACACGGAAGGCTCTTCCCTGAAGAAGAGTAGTGTATTTATTTCAAACTCTTCTCTTTTCCTCTGTCTTCTTTGTATCCCCCCTGTTCCAATTCCCTTATATAGCAGCTGAAACCCTTCAATTCTTTTACAATGTTTAAACTCATCAAACCCTACTATAATTAGTGCCTATTTAATATTTTCAAAAATTCTGGCATATTACATAGATACATAGATACTATGGATCAAGACGTCAACTGAATATGTGTATTGTTTTTAAGAACAATCTACCAAAACGTAGAGATTTGTAAAAGAGTTAGTTTGTTTGTTATACAATATACATAGGTACGTGTATGTTCGTGATAAATAATGAGGAGGCATGAAGAGGGAATAATAAAAATACATAGAAGAAAAAATATTAAAAAGGGACATAAATAAGGGAGGAAGAAGGAATGGAAGGAAAGACTACTACGACTACTATGTTTTATCATTCTTATTACGTGTATTACAAATTATGTAACTCGAGGAATACGATTTATTTTGTGTATGTAGGTACTAGGAGTGAAAGGGTCGTCGTTTATTTATATACCTACATACATATGAAGGTATAAAAAGAGAGAAGATTCATATATCCTAGTAATGAAATGAAGCAATAAAATAGAAGAAAAGTACATACATGTCTATACATACATAGATGTCTATACGTATAAATGATGAGCAACAACTAATTGAATTATACATACATACATACATAATACTGCCATCAACTAGCAAGTCAAGTCAAGAAAGACGAAGTCAGGATATGATTAATAATACAACCACCATTCTTTTTTTGACAATGATGAAGTAAATATGAAAGGAGGAGGGGGTCTAGCAAATTAGCAATATTGTGATCAAGACCCACCTCACACACAAAAAAATAAAAACTTAATCTATTTGCTTTGCTTTTGGTCTACCTTACTACCAAGATCACGACTTTGAAGACTATTCAATATACATATCAAGGTATAGCTATTCATTTCTTTGATATATATTCTCCTATGAAAAGTTTTAATGAATTTGTTAGTAATTAGTAATTATTCGTCTTTGAAAAAAATACATTGAGGATAATGTTAATTCGTTATAATTAGTATTACATAATATTTTTATTAGGATCCAATTAAGAAAAAATAACTTTTGATTAATTATATCAATTGATGTTTACAATTCATTTTATTTCATTCATTCGTGTCTTTATATAAGTATTATTCAACTTAATTGTATTAAGACAAATAATTTGATTACCTATCATACATACATACATCTGTAATTACTAAAGTGACATTTCGATTGTTTTTAATAATAATAAAATAAATGAGTATTTGAGTAAAATCATTTCACAGTACACTTATTTCATCATTTAGTTTGGTTCATTATTATTTCAAAATAATAGAATGTGAACTTCGAATTTATAAATTGATGAAACTAATGAAATTAATTATTTTAGAAATAAAGGAAACAAGATGATATGTCGAATAATACTTGGACGAATCTAAGAGCTGAAAAAACCGTACACTATTGGACTTTAATTCAAGACAATGATGAGAAAGGAATGCCCATGACTCTCTTCGCTGCTATAGCCTTTTTTGTCCTTATCCTCTTTGCTGCTATGGCTTGTGGACTCATCCGTCTATGCCGAAAAGAGGATACAACACCCTATGATGAGAGACCCCAATACTCCGTTGCCATTTCAAATAGACTCTTTAAGGTAAGATTTAGAAGCTATTACCTGTTGTTGTTGCTGTGGATATTTCAAATGATTAGTAAGTGTATTTTGCTTATAAAGAATTTACATCTCACTCTCATAATGAAAACAAATAATTGAATGAATATATCGGATTAAAAAAATACTAGGAATTAATTACAAATCTGTTTAAAAAACATTTGATAGAAAGGAACTTTTTTATATTATATAAATATTGTTTTGACGTATATGAATTTTTTCATTAAGATATATTTTAAATATGATTAAAAATCGACTTTCTTCTTTAGTTTAGTTTTCTCTCGCTCTTATTTAAATAACTTTGTGTTGTATTGAATTTGAAAATTTATCAATTATATTCACTATTGATATCTGTATTATTTACATATATATAAGCATATAAAATAAACCGTTTGATGATCAATGAATGAAAATCTATCAAATAACGATTTCTAATAAAAGAATGATATTATTATATTTCAAAAATAATAATCCTATAAGTATTTACTCTAAAAAGTGTGGCTAAAAAATTATGGAAAACTTTCTCTTCCAATACTACCCCAAATCTTATCGTGTGGCACATGGTAATAGGTATATCAAAAGTCTAGTCAAAACGTTATAAAAAGTTCAAGTTTTTGAAAAGGGGAAGAGAATAAAAGTAATCAATCTTTTTTTCCTCATACTCTTCTTCCCAATATGTATAGGTAGGTATGTTCCTATAAATCATGGATTGCTACTCGAACATATTATATGTATACGTAGTATATACTCCTCTAATGAAGGATTCATTTCCCCAAAAATGAATCATCCAAACAGTTTGTTTATGAACATATTCTAGTACTTTGAGTGCTATTTGATAAACAATTGGAAGCTCTCAGGATTTAACTTCTAAACTCTGATAGTTTCATTTACTTTTAATATACAGTGTAGGCTCTAAATTTTTAAAGTTTTCCAACTCCTAACGATATTACGTTCGTTTGCTTACAAAGCATTAACGTAACGATTCATGTTTTTAAATTGCTTATTCAAATTGACTAAACAAGTTCGTGCTTTTATTTTCATCATTAATGAACAATATAGGTTATATACCCCTTACAACAATAATAATAATTAAATACAAAAGTAGTAGAAATAACTTGGGCATTGATGAAGGAAATAATTTTCAAATTAACTCTCTACATATAATGACTGATAAAATTATTGATAAATCAACATAGTTTTGTAAACAAACGCTCTAGGTTGAAATTTGTTGATAGAAAATTCCTCCAATATTCACTTTCAAAGCTTACATGCAATAGTTGTTAAATTTTTATTCTATTGTTATATAAATATTTAGGGGTTACTTGTTGAAATTTTAAAAATTCTATGATTAATAATTGTATGTTTTGTAAGTACGTATTATTAAAGAAGTATGTAGATAAATACGAATATTTTGAAGTTGGCATATGGAATTATTATTTTTGAATATTGGTTAAACAATTTCGAGTAATTATTTTGTTTGATTCGTTCTGAGTACTTTTAATCAATTGGAAAACCAAGGGGAAAATCAATCATCCCTGAACAAAACCCTTAAGAAAAAAAGAAAATTATTTAAAACTTTTACAAAATGTATTGCATTTTCTCTAGTTGATTACATGATTCCACATTCAATACATCTAAATACATTTTTAAAGTTAACATTAATTTTTTTGCAGAAAATAAATTTATTTTCATGTAGATTTCTCATTTGATTTTTTTCTTTCTGACTCTAGAGTGGTGTAGATCAAAGCAATCAAAAGTGTAAAAATATGTTTAAAAATAAAATGTAATGGAGAAAAACTAATTACAGCTTTCTAATTAGGTTGCCAACCCATTTAAAATAGTTGTTTATGTTGACATGACTACATATGTACATAAACATTATAATTCATTATTCAATTTAATTTAAACTATGTAAAGGTTTTTTATTTGTACTTTTTCAATGAAATTTGAGCGTAGCTCTTTAATTAAGTCTTCTGATTCTTCTTACTCTGGTTACTCTTATTATGAATGTAAAGAATTCAAATATAGAAACACTATACATAAAAATATTTTGTTGAGGTTTATAAACATATAATATATATTGTATGTTTGTGGTATGTAAATACCCATTTATAATACCCATAAAATAAAGTTGAGTAAAATATGTATACTCAATGTTAAGAACTTAAAAGTTGTTATGCACTGTTGGAAATTGCTCTCAATGTGTATTTTACAAAGAAAAGAGTCGAAAAAGTATACACATGTTTGTATATACATACATATTGTGTATTTGATCATTATATCCTTTGTTACTTACTTATTTAAATTGACTTGCTCTTGCTAAACATCTAATGAGTTATGCTTACATATTATGCATGAGCATCTTTATGTATGCTTCTTACAATAAAACTATATGTTAGTAATAAACAGTAGTGTTATTATTATTAACATATATTTGAATACAAAGAACATAAATCTGCTTGGGAATTTTTGGCAATTATTCTTATTTATTTATAATTTATATCCTCTTAATTTATTCAGAGGAGTTGTAGAGCAAAAGGGTATCACTTCCTAGGGTTTCCCATTTTCTGGAAAATTGTCTTTGAGGAAGATCCCCAGAAATTCCGGGATGAAATAGTACATAATAAGTAACGTGACATTTTATCAATTTATCATATATTTAAGAAGACAACAGGGAATTTATGCTAGTCTCACTCAAATCTACATTTGTGAAAGATAAAAAAACAACTTTATTGAAATGCTGTTTGTACTATGAATCACCAATGGCAATAGTTAATATGTACATACAGTAAAACCCCTAAATTTTACAACTTGGGTACTATACAAAATATTCATAGTTTGACACAAAATGTTGAAAATACTTTGCTGTCTGTGCTTCGATCTCATGTTTTGTCAGTTGGTATTTTTTGTTGAAAAAAAAATGTAAAAGAGGATCTATATTACAAAAGAGGGGGGGGGGGGGAATTCCAGGCCACAAACCAAAAAAAGAGAATAACGAACTACAATAGTTGATATAAAGGTACTTGTTCAATGAAATGAAGGTTGTCAAATATCTCCCTTCCGCTTTTTGGCTCTTTATTCAATTCTTTATGAAAAGGGTTACAGGGATCACATTCAGTTCAAATATGCGCCGTTTTGTTCGATAATCTGTTTCCATCTAGACGGCAACTTCATAATACCCCCCTCATAGAATCCCCCCTCTTTATTTGCGAAGAACTCAGACAGCCACTTTTTACATGCCTCTTTTGAGTTCAACTTTACACCACCAAGGGCGTTCGCCATGGACAGGAATAGGTGATAATCACTTGGCACTATGTCCGGGAATATGGTGGATGTGATAAAACCTCCCATCCAAGCTCCCGTAGCTTCTGCCGAGTCATCAACGAAGTTTGTGGTCTAGTGTTGTCCTGGTGGAACACTACACCCTTCCTGTTGGCCAATTCTGGACGCTTCTGGTCAATCACCTGCTTCAAGTGGTCTAGTTGTTCGTTGTAGATGGTAGAATTAAGCGTCTGGCCATATGAGAGCAGTTCATAGTGGATGATTCCCTTCCAATCCCACCAAACACACAGCAAAACCTTCCTGGCCGTCATTCCCGGATTGGCCACTGTTTGGGACAATTCACCGGGCTTCGACCACGACGGTTTTTTCTTGATATTGTCGTATGTCATCCATTTTTCGTCGCCAGTCACCATCCGCTTCAAAAATGGGTCGAGTTCGTTCCGTTTCAGCAGCATATTGCAGGCGTTGATTCGGTCCTTTATACTTGTGAAGCATCTAGGTAATATGTAAGACCCATCTAGAAATTGCAACTCCTTTTCTCTCATACTTTTCTAGAAACAAACATAAATTAAGTTCCAAATACAATAATCGAAATTGTCTTTTATAAATATATATATAAAAAAAGTAATCAAGAACTTGAAACATTTGGTTTCTTTCTTGAGCATTATTTTTTGTGCATGCAAATAGTATATCATTTGCACAGCATCATAAATCGTTAAAATCTGTATCTCAAGGGAATCCTCAATATAGTTTTAACATTTAATTTCATGAATTACATAAAGGAAGCTTAGTTATGTACATACATTATGAGAGGAGGAATTTTCTTGAAATTTATCGTAGGTGAAAAACTTAATAATTAAGTTATGAAATTAAAAATAAAAGGAATACAATGTCATTAAGGAAAAGCTGTATATTATCGATCATCGCTTTTAATAAGGTACTATTTTATTTAAGGCCTCTAAAGTGTCATAATCATGGTCATTGGGGCATTTATTATTCAAAGTATATGCTTATAGCTATGCAACTTTAAGCTTGAATGATATTAATGCAAATGGGCCAAGGGGCCCTATCTCTCGAGGTTGAAGTAGGTTAATGTAACATCAATTGATTTTGGATAGCATCTGTAGAAGTACTTTCTTGTCTTACAAACATGGATATTAATATATGTTATAAGGCAAATATGATAAAATTTAACTTAAAAGCAAAAATGAAGTATTATGTATCTTACTTTTGTTGAATTTATTTATACATAAGAAACTTTAAAAATGTATATGTTTAGTGAAGAGTGACATTAATTATAATTAAAGAAAGTTTTAATAATTTAAATTCTTTTAAATTGTTAAAGGTAGATCCATTATTATAATTATTCTTATTAAATAGTTATTCTTTCCTATGATTTTTTTGCTTATTGACAAAAAGATTTTCATCAGCGTCAGTACACAATCTGATTCATAATATCTTTTTCAATCAAACATACATACATATATAAATAGGATGATGCATCAAATTGAGTGGTAACAAACACGGTTTATACTCTTTCCAGAACACCTGATAAGCTCTAATCTATGTATTCATCTCAATTATGCATAATATAGTCGTACAAAATTTAATTAATCTCTAGTACTTTTAATCTACTTTCTGAATAAATTATGTCCTCTTATTGACTAATTATCCATATATAAAAATAAATTAAGCATTATCGATAACGTGACATATTGCGTGGCCATATTTTCTAATAGACTTTTTTTGACTTATTTTTTATGTACACAGTATTTAATATTTTAGAGACAGTTGACTTTTTAACACATTATCATTGTTTGGTTGAACTCAAACAATGAGCTTAAGCCTATTTTATGAGTAAAGGATGATAAAGAAATATACATATATATTTATTTACAATCAGGAAAATGTCGATTGAGATTTAATCTATGTATATAATCTATGAATATTTGCTCATAGCAACCTCAGACTATTTTTATTCGTGATGGGATAAAGGCGATGAGGCTTGATTTTAATGTGTATTATACAAAAAGTTGACTTATATTGTTTTTTGAATATTAGATCTTTACCTTTTTTTTATAATTATGCACTCAGGTCATTGTGCAATTTATGCGAAAAAGAAATTATAAGTACACATACATACATATTCATAAATTTATATTAACATACGAATGTTTGATCATTTTTCTATGAGTGAAATAGGAAAGCAGATGATGAAAGCAAATAAAAATAAGCATTTGCCTATTTAATCTAAGGGGTTATGTTGTACTATAAATTTATATATTAAAACAGAATATCTTCAGATTTATCGCATTTCCAAACCATGTACACATTATAAATGGTATGGAAAAAGAAAAAAAAAGTTAAAATTTATAAACCTAATGTTTGCAACGATAGCAAATCATGAATATTTCAAATTTACATTTGCCATATACAACTTTCTGAGTTTTATATATACTTTTTTTCTGACTGAAATGTAATTTATGTATAAACAACCCCACATAGCGGGATCATATTGGTTATAAATCAAAGTGTGTTGAGGAAACTATATGTATATTTCATGAAAAGAATAAAAAATAAAACTTATTTTTTATTTAAAAAAAAAAAGCGTAAGAACATAACATGAATTATTTTTAAAAACGAAAAAAAATGCCAAAGACGTATTTTTCACACAAAAATAGATAGTTTGGTTTAATATAAATGCAAATGTAAATAATATCCGTGATATACCAATCTTTTCCTCATTAATTGATAAGGGGCATTATTTTGCAGTTTTAATTCTAAATATGTAAATTTAACATTTTATGAATTGGTTTTTATTTCTAGATTCATTTTCTCTTTCATCGTATTCTCTAATTTTAGTCTTAACTTGTTTGTAATACAGAGAAATGCTGCTTTACTTTTTTTCATGTATGAAAATATATATAAAAAAAAGTCCCCAAAATTTCTGAACTACTCCTCCAAGAAACAAAAGTCCTACGAAATCACCTGATGCACTTTTTTGAATTTTCCAAATATACTGTGAGGTTCTTATATTATTTTAATTATTATTTTATGTATTAAAAAAAATTCGGGTAATTAAACGATTATCTGTTTACAAAAGTTCAAATCGGTGAAGCTCTATCCCTAAGGACTCTTCATGATGATCAAAGCTGATTGATTATTATATGTTGAATGGTTATTTAACTTTTTGAAAATTACAATTTACTAGCAATTCGAGGAAATAGAACGAACTGCAGGTAAAATCTACTTTTTGTATCCTAATGAATGAATACTACATATTCCCCCCATGAATAACACAAATTCAATGAAATAATCACACTTTTGTTACATTGATAAAGGTAAGAAAAAACACTATTCATGACAAGGTCAAGGACTTATTTCTCCAAACTTTTGGGAATGACATGTGAGATTGGACGGGGCTCTAGTTCACAATTCCTTTTTATCGACACATTTTTGTGTTGAACTCCGAACATGTCGAATAGTGAGGCTGTCAAGTTCCGGGATTCTACATACTGTATGGGGTCTTTTGAAAGTATTTCGTGCATTTTAATGGATGCAAGGGCTGGAAGAATATTGCGATCTTCAAATTCTAGTCATATTATTTTACTTGTTGGTGACTATATGACATAAATCATATTGTGATGATCTTTATTTGGTCACACAATCATCCATTCAGAAAGAATAAGAAAAAAGGCTCAAAATTTGTTAAAATCAATACTTTTTTCAGTAACGGAGTAACTTGTTTGAATACCTTCCCTTCCGTTATAATGCCGTTATGCAAGAAAAAAATGGATTCCTAGTTCGTTACTATAAAAACTTTAGTTTTAATAATTCCACGAATTATATTTTCTTATACACAATTAAAAATTATGTAGTTGTAGTGCTTAACAAAAATTAAATTTACCCATTCAATCATATTTTTTTGTAATAATGTACAGTAATGCTTTGTACAAGTTGCTTACTTTTGTTTAGTTAATTCAATTAGCTAAATTGGTAATTTTCATAAAAAAATTGATTTTTTACGGGGTATCAATCCATATTGTAAGGTTTTGCTGGTTTTACCCCTCATTTTTTTTTATTTTGTAGTCTGGATTAATATATTAATTGAAAAATTTTAACATTTAGAGGCCGCTCGACGCGGTTAAGTTAAGTATCAAAGTTAAGAAAATTGACAACTTTCTTGAAAATTTCATTGAAATAAAATGTTTATTATTTTATAACCTTCTTAAACAGAATGAATAATCTTTTTAATGTGTTATTACTCAGCTACTGAAATTTGTATTTTTAATGACATAAAGGAAGGATAAATAAAGGAGGAAAAATTAATGTATCGCACATAAAACGCATTTTTTTCTTTTTATTTCTTTTATTTGATATAATAAATTCAGGATAAGTAACGACTAAAACTTACACAGTGTCATTAGAACGCTTTCAATCTTTCACATAAGATTTGTTTTGTTTCTTCATTCAAAAATTCATCAATTAATTATTAATAGAGTTAAATAATGATTTTTTTTTCTTAAAAAATCAGTTATGAATATCATTTAAAAACAACATGAGTAAAACTTGACCAAAAATCCTATCTAAACTTGATGTAAATCCTCGCTTTAAGAGCAACAGTTGTAGTATTAATTACTTAATAACAATAATTAATGAAATTCTTTTAAGTTAAGATAGTTCACTGCAATAATGAGTTGTCTTCACTTGCTCCTTTATGGTATTTTTTTAATTGAAATTTTGTTGATTGTAGCGTAACATTACTTTTTGAGGAGTTTTAGGGTTGTATCTGATCTATCATCTAAATATATATTGTTATCGTGTAGGTAAGGAATTCTGCCTATGTTATTAAGTAGAAAAAATTAAATAATTAATTACTCTTTATGTAGATAGCAATTTACTACCATCAAAAAGATAGAAAGAAGGAGATTAAGTTATTAAACATTTAATACAAGATTAAAAAGATGATCCTAGCTGGTAGTTTGAGTTAGATAAAACTTTATTTTAAAGAAATGAAAGAAAACTTCTTGAGGTGGTTGGTTGATAGTTAAGTCATAGGTACATGTATTAAGAACATCATATGCACATACATAGCCTATAACAGTTATATTATTTTTTCCTAGCTAAATTTAATACTACCTTATATTTCGTTCTTAGTTATCAAGTTTTGAAAGAAGATTTTTAATTTTACATCGTGATCTCATCAATGTCATGATGACATCTATCATATGACGTCATTTAACTGGGCTCTGATAATTTTATAAAATTTACTCACAAATTGTGCAAAAAAAAATATTTATCGGCTCTCAAGTTTGAAACTTGTTTGCCTTGATATTTTAAACCAAAATACAAAACTCAAATGTTAGTTTTCTAAACGAAGTCATCTGTTCCTCCAATTCAATGAGACTTAAAAAAAATGTATTTTGCCATCTTTTTAAAAAATACGTGAAAAAATACAGTGTGTGGTGTGAGAGCGTGAGATTGGGTAGAAATCTGTGAGTCTCACACAAATTTTGTACATCACCCTATAATTTACGTTTTATCACGCAACGTTTCCTTCAAAAAGATAAAGGAAGAGAGCTCGCTCAAGCTCAGTTCCCAACTATTATGAAACTATTCTGTTCACAACTTCACGAGCACAAATTCGAATGTAAATTACTAAAGTGAATGAAATTTTGAATGTTTATTTGTTTGCATTTTAAAAAAAGCAAACAATTAAATTATTTTACAATGCAAAAAAACAAATTTTAACAACTTAGATATTCAATTGAAAATAAATGAAATACATCCTTTAAATTAAATTTCAATGCATTTTTGTCAAGATTTTCATAAATCATACATATGTAGGTAAAAGCTAGGTATGTACCTATTTACTCAAAAATCCTGTGATAAATATGGGTATATTGAGTAAGTTGTGAAATAAATACAACATTCCTTAAGTTTTTATTTATAAACTTTTAATAAGTAAACCCAAGATTTTAATCGATAACATGTGAATATTATACATAATGTGCTAAATAAAGAATAAATAATAAACCATTATTGAGTAAAAATGAAAGAAAAGCAATGAAAATTAATTATTCTGGTCGCAGAACATTTATTTTTTCTCTTTTCTTGAGGTCACTAAAAATATTTTTTAGTGAAAATTATTAAAATGTTTATTAAAGATTGTTTATTTAACTAAAAAAAAGTTATAAAATAGTTAACATTATGTTTAGATGCATTTGGATGATAATCAAAGAAGAATATGAAATTTTCAATAAAAATCGTCAATTTTCTTAGCATTGAAGGCGTGGAGAAACATCTAAATATTAAAAATTTTCAAACCATATATTGATCTTCGACCTGGAAAAAAAATTATTATTTAATGTTGACATGCATATGGATAATGTATATATTATATGCAATAGTTATAGTCTGAGGAGTATCTACAATACTGAAGGCTGATAAATCTTGACTGATAACTTTTTTTTACCTCACATCTACTCATAGAGTGTCTTAAGATGTAACACAATTCAAACTACGCGTAATAATGGATATAATTAAAGTATTACTGCACAGAAGAATACCAATTAATTTGTCAAGAAAAATATTAACTTGCTCTTTTATAAATAAATAAAGCTAAAAAGAGTAAGAAGAATATTCATCACTATATCATTTAAATTGCATTTCATTATGTATATATCTATTCATAGTATTTTTCAGCAAACTATCTGCTCATGCAGAAAAGATTTATAGTTCACTTATGTATAGTAGACAATACTTACTATGAGGGCAAATATATTGTTGGAATGTACTTTTGATCTATCTACAACCAAAAAAAATAATCAAGCTTTCCTCAATTTATAGACTTTGATCATTACTAGTTGAAATATTTATATGTTTTGTATTGATCAAAAAATGTATATTAGTTATATTTATTGATGATGACAATTAGATTATTTTTGTCTTTTCAGCTCTAAAATCACCCGTTAAAATGCAAGTGAATCATGCTTATTTTGATCAGACCTTTACCTTTGATAAGTAATAAATACAATTTTAAACATCATTAAATAATTACAATAAAGTGAATGACGAATTACAACTCATGTGGCCTTCATCAAATTGTGTAATGGCATAGTTGTAGGGTAAAAGGTCTCTTTGAAATTCAAACTGATAGTTGCTCCTTCTAAATGAACATTAAGTTGTTTCGAAACTTATTTTTTTGCTATTCAAATAGCATAAGTTTCTAGTAGCTTTGTTAATTTCATGGCAGATATTTTGAACCCTTCTTTGAGCAATTAATTATATCTGCTCTTTTGACAATATACAATGCTATCAATGGTAAATAGGTAGTATAGTTAATGAACAAATGAATTCAATTGAAGAATATTTTTGGATCACACGATTAAAAAAATTTTCTCTCAGTGTATCTTCCTTGAATTTTCACAAAATTGTCTTCCTCAGAATATTTTCTCTTGAATAGTGTTTGATATCCAAATTGGATTTCTGCAAGTTGATGACAACTTATGTCCTTTTTTTGAATGTTAAAATTGTTCTTTAAAAAACTCATACATTATAAATCATTGTGAGGTTACGGTCTAAAACCTTAAATATGGTTTTTAGAGGAATGTCGCTGCTTTACTATTTCGGTTTGTTAAGTCTTTATTTTGCAATAAATATTATATTTTTATCTTAAAGAAACTTTACTCATGTTGATTATTAGAAAATACTTTTTATATAGAAAATTACAGATAGTTTGAGTGATCTATCAAAAATTATGATGATATAACTACTGTGTACTACCAGATACTTTATTTTATTTAACAATCAAAGATATATGCACTTTGAATCATGATGTGCAAAAGTAGATAATTAATATCCTAAATAGAATATATTTTTTTTACAAAATAAACTACACATAGGGGAGACCGGGGATAGATATATTTTTTTTTCTTTTGTCTAAATTATCAATTTGAATTAGGACAGTCAAAATTTACCACAATATACTTATATCTTTTTGTTATTTATTGAATTTATTTTTAGATTATACAAATAATTATAAAGTTCAAACCTGTTAAATTAATACTATTAAAAAAATAGAGAAAAATTTACACTGAATTTGATATAAAAAGGAAATATTGAATTAATTCCATGAATTAATTTGAAAATAGAATCTTATACGCAATAACTAAGATAGAGAAAGCTCTTTTTGTCAAAAATAAAAAAATAAAATGAATAAAGGGAAATATCTAATAACTCTGTCGAAAATAAGAAAAGCAGGAAGCTAATAATATCTAATAATAAACAGATTAATAAAGTAACTAACAATCTTTATCCTCTAATGCGTATATTTAATATAATTATTAAATATAATAAAATGGTCATGACTACAGAGACATTCGTTTTAGTTTAAAAAGTAGACTATGTATATTTTTTAATTCTTTTTAATTGAAAGTATGAACTACAAACCTCAATTCCGGCCGTGTTTTTTTAAACCTTAACACTTGATTAAATGAATTTACTCTCCTACATGACCCAATACTGTAGACCCCTGGACCTCGTCCGTCCCAGTTCTTAAAAAAAACAACTTCAAAATCCTACAGCTTTGACTCTTGTAAACAAAATACAAATCATACTATGGTCACATGCCGTTAGTTGGTGTTTTTGCTTTAAGGGTTTTAAACCGGGCTGCTGGATGAATAGGTACGGATCATACTAGAGTTGTCAGATTTTCTGTCTTAATTATGTTTCTCTTATTTAACTTATATTATTTAAACTCTTCTGGAACTCAAATTTTGTATCAAACATGCAAAAAAAAAGGTCCAATAATTAGAAATTATCAAGAGCCTGATCTCATATAAAACGAAAAGAATATCAGTTATAGTTTCTTAATCAGCGTATGTAGGCTCTAAAATCCGGCGCGTAATCTAATTTAAAGACAAACAAACTTTGTTGACATTTGTTTGGGATAGCAATTATCAAAATGATAGAAAAGCCAGTCAGAGAAGTCGTATAATAAAATCTATCCAAAAACCCAATCTGTATAAAAAAGAAAATTTGTCTATATACATGTTCAAAAGAATAAAATAAAAGTAGATATTTTGTGTTGTACAAATAAAATATAAATTCTATTTTGTTATGAAAAAATACTCAAAACCACAACTCAGAAAGAAAAAATTAATATTTTGAGGGAATAAAAAACTTAAACAAGATTTATTTAAAATCCTTTCTTTTTTTTTCTTTTTTTTTCCTTATTGCTTCAAAAAGCCTCCAAAAGAATAAGAATACAACAATTTGAAAGGGTTGATTGAACCACAAGTTTTCTTCTTTAATTTCTATTTATGTTAAAATTGAGGTTTTTTTTTTTTTTTTTTTTTTTTTTACAAAAGCTGTTGTTTTAGAGAGGTAGCCATTTTAAAGAGTTGATCATTAATTTACAAAAAAACATAGTGGGATATTATGTAAAAAAACAGATCGATGTACGTTATATAGAAACACTTTTACATGGATTTACATAGTTGAGTTAATTCATTTTAAATCTCTTATTGCTTAGGGATAAATGAGATAATGGACAGTTCTCATTAAGCTTTCAGCTCTTTTCATGACTAAAATAGAAAATGATTTTTTAGTGTTGATTATAGTTGCTCTTTGTTTCACTGAGTGCATTAAAGGATTCATGAAAGCTAAATTGAGGTAGTATACATATATATTACATCTCATTATGAGAGTTTAGTTGTACTAAAAATGCTTATGAATGATCAATTATCCCTGTTTTTGTATACTTTTGTAGAGAAACAAAAAGTATACGTAAAGACAATACATGTATGAAAATTTTCTTACACAAACATGAATGTATTCTAAAATTAAGAATATAGTGTACATATTATAAAATGGAGGTGTTAAGTTTGATCACGTTTTTGTATGGTAAACATTTAGGCTAAATCTCTTATATATTGCATCTAACCACATAAACTATGCTAAAATTATAATTTTTATTTTCGGGAATAAAAAAATAAAAAAAATGACGCACTCATAAGAGTGTCAAAGAACAACTACGCCTTCAAAATGACTGAAATATTGGCAAAGACCTTTCAAAAGAATATAGCATTTGTACAGGAATATCCTGTTTAATTCAGATTCGATATGCAGCTTTAGTACAGTTTTTTATTTCACGACCCTTTAACATAAAATCTGTCATTTACCTAGATGCAAAAGGAGATAAGTGTTAGTCAGTTGCACAGATAGTAACAATCAATCTAAATTTAAACAGTCTTATAAATTTACGGAAATAATAACTTGAACTATTCAAAGTACTAATTTTATTCACTAATTTTTGCTATAAATGACTGCCATATGCATGGTTAGGTATAAAACTTTCAAGATTACGTAGTTTTCTTTACCTTTTTAATCAATTTTGAGTCTTCAAAAACTAAAAAAAACTAATTACAGATTTGCACCATAAGATCTCAACATGATTTTTACTCCTTCCCGGGTTATTTTGGGTTGAAAGCAATTCTAACCCCCCGAAAATAAAAACGTTCTATTATGTATGTATCCATATTTTATTCATACATGACTATGGGAGTGTCTAGTTTTAGTCATGGTGCCTCTCGCAGAATACTGATGAAGAATGGTCTCCTTAGTACCATTTTTTCCCAATTAAAAAAATTTCCAAAGATGGAACAATTTATGTTGTCTTTTAAGGTGCAATACAGTGACCTCAAACCTTTTGGCACCCATAGCCCTTTTCTTAATAGTTGAAAAACTAAAGATCCTACATACACTGGTTAAGAAACTGCATTTTAGGATATTGTTGTTGTTTCTTTCCTATGAGATCAGGAGGCTCTTTATAATTTTTTATTTAAGTTTTTAGTTATTTGATCTTTTTTTGTATGTTTCATACCAATTTTAAGTCGGAAAAAATATCAGAAATAAATATACCTTTCTTAAAAAAAAATTAAAGTTAATTCAATATAGAGTAGAACCCCGGAACTCAATGCTAATGCGTTCCAGAAGAGTTAAATAAGAGAAACAAACTTATTTTAAAACATTAAATGTGGTAACTACAGAATGACTCGTCTTCCCCCCCCCCCCCCCTGCTAATGACTAATTAAACACAGCTTCATTTTATTTATTATTTTTATTTTCTGTGAAGAAAATGAAAATAAACATTTGATAAATCCTGTAATTATTACACGACCTACAGAAAGATCACGAACCCATGATTGGTAAAACCTAACTCGAATGGTGTTACAGTAGTTTTTTTTTTTTATAGCCTCAAATGCCAAAGTTCTGTTACAAAATTCAAACATTGTTTTAAATATTTCATTATTTAATTATTTTATCTTGAATATATTCACAGATACACATACGTATGTAAGTACATATTTATATTCTATTCACTCACAAACTAAAATGTTTACCATACATACTACAAAGACAAAACTTTAACTTCTTTCCTTTTTTTTTTTTTTTTTTTTTTTTTTGTTATTTAAAAGTTTGAGTTTCTTCGCATAGTTTTATAATTAAAAGGTTAATTATTAATTTACTCATTCAAACGTGTCCTACCTTTATTTTCTTATTCGATTATTGTTACATTTGTGTACATATTACTACTGCTTCTGAATGTAAATACAAAGCAAAACAAAAAAGACTTCAGCTTTAATAAATGTAAGTATCAACATTTATGAAAGAAGCTCCTTCTGCAAAATATCTTCGTGACAAAGTTTTCAAGGGAATATCTCACGTCCAGTTTTTACATTCATATTTGCCCATCTTTCATTTGTACAATTGTTATCAATTCATAGATAAGTTATATGCCAGTCAGTCGCGGAGTATACATTAATAGCAGATATGTTAAGTAGAATATATTCAGCGTAAGCATTGCTGACTTCTGCGAAAAACGGCATAAAATAAAAAATGCTTTTTTGTCTACTCTAGAATGGGTTAATAGTAGGATAAATCCTGTTCAGAGAGAGGAGAAAGCCTTTTTTATGCTGTACCGTCTTTCCAAAACATAGGTCGCCAGATAGTAGCCATTTGGGCGCCTTCCATTTTCAAATGATCAAATTAAAAATGATAATGATTATTTTACGTAACTGTTTCAGGATGACACATCAGCAAAGGATCTTCCATGTCTCAATTGCCGACTCATAGAGATGGGTGAAATGGCCTGCTATGAAGAAACTTGCCCACAATGCGGCCAAATCCCTCCCAGCAAGAAACTAATGTATGAGGCCTATGAGCAAAAGAAGAGGCAGCTAGAGCAGAAACGGAAAAAGCAACTCCAGCAAGTTCATCAACAGGCAAGTCGACATGCACTTCAAAAGAAAAATCAGTCGCATGTCTCAGAGAGTCACTCCTCTCCTTCAGCCACGACAACGACCACAACTACAAATGGGAAGACCGTGACAACCACAGCTGCCATTGTTCAAAGCTCGGATAATTGTTCGAAACAAGCGCAATTGCATCAAATGGACTCCAAAGTCTAAAACGTGTGGATTCCGCTGCAAGTGACATGAATCCTTTTACATCTTTCCTTTCCCACAGTTTTTAGAATGAAGTCAAATCTAAAGATATTGAGTAAAAATGTTCTTATAAAAAATTTTTACTTTGTGTTAATAATTATACATTATACAATATACATATACATATAAGGGGAAAAATAACTATTAACCTTGTATTAACCATTTATTATTACTATGTACATACATAAAATTATAATCAAGTTTCCTTTCGTAAAAAACTATGTTACTTGATGCTTTTCCAACTAATTTCCCACCCATCTACCCTCCTTTCATTTTCTTTTTGTTACGTCCTTAAGAAACATAAACTACCAATATATTATTATTATTATTATTATTATTATATTACAAACATTATACATATAAATAAAAATTATCAAATGAATGTTAACTAGTGTATTTTTGAGGTACTCTTCCGAGTATGCAAATATCTCTTCACACCCAAAAACTCCCAATTTTTGACCAAAATTTCTCTTCTTTTTTCTCTTTTTGTAAAAAAAAAAAAAATCAAACATAAACAAAAATATACCCAAAAAGCATAGAACTAACACATTTGTTAATACATTTTCTTATTTTATATTTAATGTATTTATCAACTACGGGTTTATTTCTATTGTTTGAGAAAACTTGTACTCACTGTACTCTACTTACTTATTGATGAAATACAAATACAAAAACATTTCTGCTATAATTATTATCTCTATTTAACTAGTTCCACTTATTTGTTTTTTCTGCAACTTAATTGTTTGTAATAGAAAATCGTGTAGAAATACATAATATAAACTCATAGCGGTTAATTTATTTTTATGATAAAATGATTTATGGATTCCATACATATAATTGTACTTATGCATTTTTTAAGTGTCTTTTAAAAAATAAATATATTATTATTACCCAATTATCATTATTCTATGTACAACATATTATATATATATATATAAATAAATAAATAAATTATTAATATTATATTCAAAATCTTTATGCTATAAGTTGTGGCTTCTCATTATTTTCCTTGTGGCAGGCAATCATTTTCATGAAGAAGCACTTAAAGAACCATTAGATTAGACTGTAATTTATTCATGTGGCTTGGACAATTTATTTACACGCATTTATGAGCAGGGGATGCAAAGTTTCATCAGAAAAAAAGTTAATGTTGTCGTTGTTGTGTTTGTTTCCTTGTTTCTCTCTCTCTCTCTCTTAAAAAGTGGAAATTCATCATAAGTATGTATAATAGTTTTAAACTCATTTATCAAAAATCCCTATGGGAGATGAAAATGTAAATATTTAGAGCCCATCTTGATATACGGGACTACATATGTACTTACAGGACTATTCATAAGTTTTAAGGATTTCATAATAGGAGCCTAATTTTTTAGTATTTATTGAATCAATCTGCCATCTGACTGGCTTAAACTCAATTCTAGCTCAATCTTGTCAAAAACTATTAATAGACATAAACAAAATAAAAATACTGCTTGCAACAAGATGATGCTCCTATTCATAGAGGTCGAAAATCTCAGGAATGATTGTCCATCAAGTCCAAATCTGCCACCCCCTCGATTATTTTGAGGGGATTTATCTAGTGTCAAAAGTTAAGGTTCATTTATACCAGGATTTAGAATATCCATTGAAGTAGCATTGGAGGAACTTCTGAGGAAGAACAATCGTACGCGGTTTATTCTAAACTCTTTTATCGAACAGTGGTTATATTAAATAAGTTATTTATAGAAAATATTCTTATTTATATAGTTCATAACTTTTATTTTTACTATGTACTAAATTTGATATTTTTATATTAATTATCCCGTAAAAATATACCGTTACAATTTATGAGTACATTTCCTCCATGTCTTTTAGTCTTTTAGTTTTCATTTTAAAAGAATTAAATAGATTTTGTTTTAATTTAGAGTTCATAAAATACTTTTTGCAGATACTATTCTAATAATTTTTTTTTTAAATAAAAATTTTGTATTTTGTATAAAAAGACAAGACATTGATAGTTATATCGACCTGCCGATATTTGGAGGGAAGAAAGGGGGGGGGGTACAAATCTACACATTTAATAATTGCTTTTTTATTTCATTTTGTATAGAGTAAATACTTAAATTTTGAACAAATTTGCACTGCTTTAATATGATTCATATAATTAGACAAGGAAAAAACTATTGCAAAACACTCACGTAATTAATAAATGTTAATAGAGACATTGGTATACCTTTAGATTATGTATATAAATTAACTAATCAAGTTCTACAGGTGATTTTATAAAATGAGTAAAATAAATTTTTGTTCCAATAATTTGGAAAAATTGTGTGTGTATGTACATATAATTCATAATTATGGGTTACTCATTTAGCTTATAATATTTTGAACTTTTTTACTGCTATGTTGAAGAAGTTATTAAGTGAAAAATAATGATAAACACTTTAGTAAAATTGTTTTTTAAGAGGGTTACACCCACTACTAACTTAGATTTTGAACTAAATTCTCATTGAATTTGTAACCAATAAATGGTAATAATCGTTCGTGAAAGTGTTTGAAGTTCAATAATGTTCAAAATACAAGATTTATCCTATGTACATGCATATAACACCCATATAACTTATATCAAATCCCATTTATAGGTTGAAATATTACACTCAACTTAATTCTATCTTCTTTTTATAAACATAATAATAAGTAGATTTTAGATATGTATTAAAATTTTATAAAAAATATAAAATCATTTATATAGTTTGTCAAAATATTGATAAGCTATAGCGAGTATCCAGCTAAATGGACATTAAAAATCAGTATCCACCTATAAAAAAAATGTATAAGTTGATCTCTTTAAAGAAAAAAATAATTTGATCTAGAGTTTTACTCTTTTTTTTTAGGATGATACATCAAAGGTATATTCAAATCTTTGATCTATATTATTTTTTAATCCAACTTTAAAACTACATACATTGAAGAAATCTACCTGTATTTCTATATCAATCATAATTGAATAAAAGCAAAAAATAAAGTCATTTTTTTAACTTAACTCATCCATGAGTAATATATCAATCTTGGCAAAAAATCGTGACAAATCAAAATACATAAAATCTGGATTAAAAAAAAAAGTTGTCAATAGCAAAGCAAAAAACAAACAAGACAAATTTCAAGACAATTTCATGGTCTTTAAATACCATGAAATTGATTCTTTTGAGTCCTAAAATTAGCCTAATCCCTGATTTTTTTGCATAAATAATTAATGACATCATTTAACGTATTAAGAATGATTACATTATTCATCAAAGAAGTGACACTTCCATATTGCACTTAACAAGAATTTCTTAATACATCATTCCCTGGTTAACCATAAATTGATATTTATTAAGTGCACTGAATGCACTTTTTTGAATAAATAATTTATTTTTTTATTTACCGTATGCTGTATGGGCAAAAAATATCGGAAATCAAAAAGTCTTTATTTAATTCATCAAAATTAATTTCATCCCCCTTAAAAGTATTCCCTTCCCCCTCCTTACCGATGCAAATTTTCCAAATTTTAAAACAGTTAAAAAATTTTATAAAGTCAATAATTACAGAATAATAACTGCTGATTTTAGATATGCTATTATATTTAAAAATAGTAATAGGTTATGTATCTCGAGAAATATACAACAGACTCTACGAATGTCAAAGGAAATACAGTCTGGAATATTCATATAAACTTTTTTGGTTGGAACAAGATTTCTCTTAATTGTTTTGGAGTCGTCATCTCTCAGACATTTTATGAAATAAAAAATTCGATTTCAGCTGTTGATAAAAGAACGTGTAATTTGGCAGAGATGTCAGAAACAGTAATGCCAACTTAAAAACAAAAATATTTATCCTTATCAAAATCTCAAAAAAAAAAAATCAAATTTCCTAGTATTTTTTCCACATGGCAGTATTAAATGTACATATATCTATGCATGATTTCAAATTATCCTTTTTTTTTGGGGGGGGGGGGGGAGAGGAGGGGGTTTGAATTTATAATATAATTGAAATCAATATTAGTTGTATGAGCCAATTTAGCAGATCAAATCCCTTCTTCTTTTTTTACGAGCAACATATCATATCAACACATATCCGTCAAACTTTTGCTTGTCGTTATAATGTATCAGCTATATGCAAGTGTATCTTACATTCTCAACTAAAGGTGAAACATGACTTATATATAACTATTATTTATTTGAAGATTTTTCTAAATAAAGTTATATATGTAAATGTAGGCATATATCTCCTTTGACTTAAATTTCTTCTAAATTCTGTAAAAGTAAAAACAAAAAATGTTATTCAGTTTTAAGTAAACTTAAGGAATCAAATAAATACCTTCTTTTTTTTAGGTAGTAAAGTATAATACATACACATATATGTGGTTAAGTCGATACAATAAACTTATTGTCAATCTAGTTTTACCTTTTATTGGAACTTTTTCAGGATCAAATATACTTCGAATTGATATATCTTGATATTGAATTCAACATGATTTTGAATATGAAAACATATTTTTGAAAATTGAGATTTTGCAAGAGTTGAAAGAATATGACTTATTTCACATTTTGTGATATTAAATTAAAAAATTAAAAAAAATCAGTTAATTTTGCAAACTTTACCATAGCTAAAGTAAAAAATATAGCAACAAATTTCTACATGACTCTTCTTTTACTATTACTCTCTGCTATAGCCCATAAGCTTAGACAGTATTAGTATTAATTATAACCATTCATGGCGCATGGATTGTATTATTATTTTTATTTTACTGATCATCATTTGGACTCAAACGAGGAAGCTACTCTGACTTTGTAGCAAAATTTTGTCACATTGCAAAAGTTATATGAAGTGAAAGATGAATTCAATTCTTGCAAAAAAGTGAACATTTAAAAGAAATGAATTCAATTTAATAAGAATATTAATTGAATTGATTCCTGTATTATATGATATTTGAAATTTGGCTGATGATATAATTCTTATATTTATTATTAAGCAGTTGTCGATTTATTTATCATAGACACAAAGGTCAATTCATGATATGCAATTTTTTTTTCATATGAAAATAAAATAAATATTGTATGAAGGAGTTCAATTAACTAATGTATAACTTGTATGTATTAAAAGATTTTAATAAAAATTAATTAAAATTGTGCATGAATTTTTTTATCCTTGTTTATAATATTTTAAGTCATATGGTTATTATCCTATAGATAAAAAATTGGAAAGCTAGACATATATAAATCTATTTTCCTACTTTTTTTTATTTTGCTCTCATATTTAAAATCAAATTGAGTCGACACATGTTTTGAGCTTTTTAATTGTGAAACTTACAATTTTGAGTATAAGTAAATTCATATACATGTATATAATTCAATTATATTTTACAGGATATATTACATAGAAAAATAAGAAATGAGATTAAATTAAATTAAAATATGTTTGCTTCATCAACATATTTACAAATTTAATTGAGTATATCCAGAAAATTAATATTTAAAAGACACTTTAAACTAATAAAAACAACCAGCGAATATGTAAAAATATTATTATTCACATCCTTCTAGAATAGTAAAACGTTTTATTAATACAAAATGAAAGGAAATGTCTTTTATAATTCTTTTCATCCTATATGGATACATATGTAGGTATATAAACCACTTATCAATCCAATTATTATCTTTATTTTTCCTTGGTATGTTGATTGGTATATGCAATGTACCAAGAAATTGTATAAAATAAAAATAAAAAATTATTTTATTGGTAAATGGTTCATACCAATATGTTTGATAAATTGCATAATATGTTTGTTGTGATTATAATATTTAATAAATATTACATCTTATTGAGTTATATAATTTAATTAATGTTATTTATAAATTATGAGCGAAGAGGCATGAATTTAAAGATTTTTGTTTCTCCATCAATGTAGCCAGATACTTAAACAGTATAAAAAATAAAATTTGTAGAAATTACTTTTTATTATTATGTATGAAAGTTTAGAGTCACTGAGATGTTTAAAGTCAGTAATGTCTGATATAAAGCCTTTTCTGACGTCAGTGATTGCATTGTAAATGCAATGCAATGTTAGTGGTATAGACTTGAAATATTTACTAAATAAAATGAACAAATTTCCCCAAAAACATTAAGGAAACTTTACTAAATGGCTTTAAAATGGTAAAATACTAAACACTGTTTTAGAATGCAGCTTGATGCCAAAGAATTTTGAAGCAAATCAAATTAATAGGTCTTGAAAATCCCAATAAAATGACTAGACTCTTACCAGTAGTGTTGGATAATTGGGAGAAAATGTCTGCTCCTGGTAAAATTAATAGTTAATTTACTGGATTCACTAAGTATATGTATATTGATGTATATATTATTAGGGTCTAAAATAAAATAAAAGAATTGGATTTTTCATAGACAGTCAAAATTTGTCATTTTCACTTTGATTTTTTGATATTTAAATGAACGGCAGTAATCCAACATTATCCTTTATGTTGAAGACACGAATTTTTTATTTATAAAAAAATTTGGCTCCTTATGTCTTTTCTTAGATGGCTAACCTCCACAATGATGACATCATATGCAAACGCTCTATTACAAAAAAAATTATCTTTTATTGTAAAAAGATATATTTTTATAACTATTATCGTTTCGATGCGGTAGGGTTGAGTCAAACACTTATATAATTAGTAAATATACTCAGTAAGCCCTAGTTATTTGCGAGGGATATACATAGACCAGGGCCTACTAAAAATGACTAAAGCCCTATACAAAAAAACAAAAACAATACATTTTATTGTATTAACAACTAAACTGTCTGTATATTGTACACAATATTTCAAGAATCATTTTTTATAATAATCTCATAACTTTTTTGTCATATATATATATGCACATATATAAGGGTGTCAATTTATTTGTAGTAAACATCAAATCTTATTTTTTTAAATTTTTACCACCTAATGTTTTTTATATTGATTTGTAAGTTACTATACAGTTTGAAAAATTGAAAATTTTTAACATTTAGAAGACGCTCAGCGTCTTCAAGGTTAAGAAAATTGACAATGTTTTTGAAAGTCTCATCTTCTTCTCTCATTATCATTTAAATACATTATTGAAATATAATGTTTGTTATATTATAACTTTTTGTAGTAGACTAATCAGTCTTTAAAAATACATTTAATATGTATTTTGTTTGACATAAATAAGGGGAAATAAAGGGTGAAAAATTAATGTATCGTGTATGATGCGCAATATTTTCTTCATATTTCTTTCATTTGATATATGTTTTGTTACTTTATGGTAAAAAAGATTTTCATCACTAGATATTGAATTAGAATAATTAATTTAAATTTACTCGTGCAATCAAATGTACAAAAATGTATCAAGGCTCTTATAACATTTTGTCAATCTAGATATCACGGTAGTTTAAAAAAGCGTTTAAATAGAAGACTTTATAAGTGGTCCTTTTTTTAAGCATAAAAGTTATTAAAACATGATTCCTTTAAAACTCCTGCCTATACTGTTTAATTGTTCTTTATACGACAAGAACGATACAGTTGGTAATTGATTTGACTTAATTAAGACCTATAATTTCATTATGTATTACAAAAGATGAAGCCAAAAACAGTTTATTTTGTATGTAGTTGAGAAACATAGAGAGAAGCTTCCCACTTCTAAAAAGTTCAAACAATCTAGTTATCATGATACTAAAAATGCTAAGTTTCATAATTTTTTCAGTAAAACCTAAAAAACAATCCTTCTAAACAAGTGGCAAGATATATATATATATATATTATTGAATAAACTTTTATATCATGTAGCTGAAGTAGAATAAAACCATCGGAAATATAAATATAAAATACTCAATGAGGCTCACCTATTAATATTAAGTGGGAGCCCCTTTTTTTGAACTCCCATCACAGTCAGACCCGAAGTAGGAACGAAACATTTGCCTTCGATGACATCCGAGGTCGCTGGAGGATGATATGATGTTCCCTTCCTCCATCATGACAAGTCCAAAATGAAAGATCTAAATCCTTCTAATGACACCGTTTGACGTTTTGTTGCAATTAATGCGGAATTTATTCGATTAAATTAAAAAAATAAGAAGAAAAGATATGCGTCTTATACTCGATACATTTATTTTTCCTCCTTTATTTCCCATACATTTATGTCACATAAATATATTTTAGAGGAATCTTGTAAAAGTACACATTAAAGTCTGATTGATCAACTATACAAATTGTAAGTAAAATAACAAACCTTTATTTCAATGTATTTGGATAATATTGAAATAAGAAAATGAACTTTGAGGGCCTTGAGCAACCTCTAAACGTTAAATTTTTTCGATTTTTTGTATTGTATATTAATTTACAAGACTAAATAAAAAATTTAGATTAGCTATGATTGATATAAAAAAATGTGTTGATCTTCCTCAAATATTAAGTATGTGTATTCCAGAAAAAAAAATGTGTGTAAGCAACAGTGCTATATTTTCAACAAAACCAATATATAATTATTTATCTAAAATTACTTATTAATAAAGAAAAATGAACCCTGGAATTAATATCCCTTTATATTCAGATCTATTTAAATTAATGACAATCGACATCCAACCCTTTTTTCACTTTTGCAATTAGTAAAAAAAAAAAACATGAATTTTGGTATGGAGTAATTTAAAAAACGTTTATACAACATTAATTTACATAAAAAGTTGATAAAAACAATAAAAATTATCATTTTATGATATCCATTAGGATTGTCTGGATACGTAATTTTCATTAAACGATATGAAAGTCACGATAATGATAATTTATATATTTTAAAGGATTATGAAAAATAATTATTTTTTTAAAATTTATTTCTTTTTTTGGGGGCGTGTATTGTCTTAAAAATATTGACCATGATTAATTTAAAGTTTTAATATAACAAAATTCCTTTGTGTAACGAAATATTCTAACACCCCGTAAATCCAAAACATTATATGTTATTCATATAATTCTTATTCATTATTTCCTTGGGTGTTTGATATTGCTTATATAACTTTCTAATATTAAAAAAAGTAAATTATTGAAATTTTTCGATAAACATAAAAAATGTGAATTTAATTTTATTTAATGAAAAAGAGTTTTTTTTTAATATATACATTCTATTATTAATATGTAATTAAATAAAGGGGCTCCAATGAAAGTATAGATTTTTTCCCCAAAATTATTACTCAACAATTGATTATCGGGAAAGTTAGTCAACATATTCATTACATTAAATATTCAAACTTTCTTCCATAGTATAGTTTGTACAAAAAAAAATAAAAATAAAAATAAGCAGAAACGTTTTGTGATTAGAAAAGAAAAACCTATAATTTGTGTATTATTTTAGGGGAAATATATTAGTTATACCTTTATTACTGCTATATTGAGGATAAACTTTAACATTTATACCCAGCATTATTATTTGAGGAAAATATTATAATTATATTCTTTAGTATATACAAAAAACATCTAGACACATTTCTTCCTAATTTTTACAACTCAAAATACAAGTAGTATACATTTTTGGGGTAGCCAAAATTAAAATGATTTACACTAATTTTCCGTTTTTGTAATGTTTTTTGTGTGTCAATTTTTGTAAGCTAATTTCTGAAGATATGGTCGATCCTACGAACAAATGTAAGTGAAACAAAATGTGTCTAAAAATTTTTCTTTTCTTGAACCGTGAAGAAAAAACAAAAATTAATTTTTCATAAAAATAAATATATTTTATTAATATTTAAAAAACAAAAAATGAAAATGAGAAATATAAGATATATGTAACTTTTTAAGAGAATTCATATAATATATGTAACTTTTTAAGAGAAATCATATAATATCTCTCACATTATTCTATAAACACAAATAACTAAGACATGAACAGTTTTGTGTTTAAGCTATCAAGGCTAAGATGTTCATATTTAAACAAACAAATTATAAAACTTCATAAAATAATAAATATAGTTTGTTGACATATCTACCTATGATATTTAACAATTAGTTATTTTTATAACAATTGTAAGTTATAATTTTCCCTCTATAACGACATTGAATCATTTAAGATGAAGTTGTTATTAATATTTTAGTGAGATACATTACGAAACTAAAATGTTTATTTTTACCAAGAGTCGAAACTAACCTTTGTATTGTTATGAAAAAAGTTTTTTTGAAATAAATACATAAAATCAACGGGAAAATTTCCAATAAAATTACAATCAATACAAATTTTGACTTGAAATTACTCAATTTAAACAAATAATTAAAAAAATTGTACTCAATTTTTTTGGGATAGTTTTTAAAGAAAACTGTAAAAACCAATCTATGCCCCTTGTAGGCTAACTTGTATGCCCACAGCAATAAAAAATATCATTTGACAGCTAGCACCAAAAAGAAGAAAATCTTTAAAAATGAGATTTCCATGGATGTTCATAAAAACTTTGACTTCTATTGTTTTAAATTTCAGACCTGTCAAACCCTTAGAAAAAAGCTAATTTTCTTTCAAAAAAAGCGATTTCTCAAGTTTTTCAATGGCTTGGTAGATCATAAAAATGGTATGTAAGGACTAATACTCCCCCGCTCTCATTTTTCATGAATGAGCAGCAAAAAATTCTTTGGTGTAGACAGAATAACGGATTGACCCAAAAATGGGACAACCTAATAACATATATACATATACATATATATATTGAACCTCAATTTTAATCATAGAGCTAAAAAAATAATATTTTTCTATATACGCATATGTATATTAATTTTTACTTCGTTTTGTTAGAAGGCAATAGTGAGTATAATTTTAATTAGTTTGGTTAATTCTTTTCGTGATTAGATATCTATGAGCATATTGAACTCAGGATTATCTAACAACCAATAAAACGGTATGAATATTTGTCCTAGGAATAAAATTTGATTTTGTTATTAAAATACTGATTAATTCTATTTTATAAAAATGTGAATTATTTAACAAACTAATCCGTATTATGGGAGGTAAGTGATACACTATACCTATAAGATTTGAATAATTCAGTATATTTAAATCCCGTTTTTTAGAAAAAATAACTCAAAAATGTGACATCTCTTTAAAAGTTTTTGTCATACAACAATAAGTATTGTTCAAGAAGTAATTAATAGTTTTAATAAATAAATTAATAGTTTTAAAATAACAATATTTATACCAACTTTAGTATTGTAAACTTTTTAAATAATAAATTATGGAAACGACTGTTTATTTGGCTGACATAAAAAAGTCAAAAGTTTTTTTAAATCTATTTGCTTGGATAAATTGCACAAAAAATATTTTTACGTAATATGTATTACAAGTCCTTAAAAATAAATAGTTATAACACAAAATATTGCATTTAATGATCAAAACCATATTATATAAGATTTTTTTACTTCGCTACTGATTTTTAGAGATATAAAAAAGGACACGTTCCGGCTTCTCAGTTGGCAAGCTGTATGATGTGTAATATAGTTATTATTATTTTTTGAAGCTGTCATCATTCCTTTTTTATTCTCGTAGAAGACACATCTCTTAAATGGATATGTTTTGACATAAATTATGAGTCAAAAATGCATAAATCCCTTTGAAACAAAATGATGTCCCAAAATACTTCTTTCTACGTGTCCGTACTTATTTAAGTCCTCACTTATTTTAGAATCAACTCCATATCAGCTAATATGATGTTTCTCAATGTAATTAAATGTTCCATGACATCATCTCAGGCCTAATTCTTTTTTTACAACTCTATCTCTAATAAGACAGGAGTCATCACTTTTTTTATCATCTATGGACATGAATAAAATATTTGTTACATCACCACTAATAGTCGCATTCGTTTCATATACTATCTTCAAAATTATTATAAATACCATATATGCATTATTAATATATGTCCAGTAAATTAAATATATGATGCCAAATAGTAATTAAAGATTATTATAATGAATATGATTAATCACTTTAGGGAAAGTATTAAATTATATCCTCGACAGAAACACTAAAGAAATTAGAGTGTCCACCTCATGGTAAACTGATTTCAAATTAGATTGTCCATCCGTTTTTGTTTTTATTTCATACCCTCCTACTCACCTATTTGAATTTGTCTTATATTGTCATCTATAGTAAAGTTGTTATTCCTGATTCATTATATAGAGAACTCCCTGGTTGTTGAAATGAATCATATTATTGAAGGAAAATAATTCTAAATTATACGTTACGCTTCCTATTGCTTTTTTTATATAAGCGTAGAGGAAAGTAAGGATTTTTATTGGCAGCACTATTGAAAATGAATCCTTTTCATATTTCTACTGATTGATGTATTCCAATCGCTCAACTAAATCAAAATACAGTTTTATACCACACCACTCATCCAGTTAAAAGAAAAGTAAAATTAATACCATATTTAGGTTTATAAGTATTACATTAAACCAATTCTGAGCAAAACGAATAATTACTTCCTCCTTTTTAAAGAGAAAGAGGAGGATGCATTTGTTGCAAAAATTAATGACCTTTCCTGGGATTTTTTAATATTTTTTATGTAAAATATCCTGCAGTTTTTCACTTTGCCACTACCCCCCGTTCCGAGACCCATGCTTGGAGCCATTTTGACTTCGACTTACTGTCATTTGGTATCATACTCATTTTGGAGTAGCTGTAATTTGGACACAAAATCGAGTAAAATCACTTACTCTACTTCATGTTATTTAGATGACGGGCAGTATAGATTTTTCTAGTTCAGGCTCGTAGCGATATAAATAGTCTGGACTCAGAATCGAGTAATCATTTAAGGACTCGGAATAGAATTGTTACAGAGTTAATTTTTATGAATATATGTCATCTATCGAATTTTTAAGCTCAAGTCGTACCGGGAAAATACAAAAAGGAGATCATAATTTAAAGAAAACGAACACATTTAAAATAATAAGAAATTTATAATTTGAAAAAAATTAAGTCTAAGTCAAGTTTCAAACCTTAAGGAACAAGCTCAAGTCAAGTATCATATTCCTGATACAAGTTCAAGTTGAATCACGAGAGACAAAAGCGTAATTAAGACTGTTATTTATATTGAGTACCCAAGTCATGAAGTTTATATTTATTATTTGGGTGTATAAGCATCTACCAACGTAGGTTTTGTGATTTTTTAACAGTTAACATACTTCATTTAGCCTTGATGATTTTGAGATATGCGCTCCTGAAATTGAAAGACAATAATTTTAAACCTAATGTTTTTGTATCACCTTTAATTAATTACACTATTGAACAAAATTCAAATTTTTTTTTGTCTCTGGTTTCTAAACATCTGTTTACAGTCATATGTGCTTTTAAGTTGAAAAATAAGAAAAAGGGCATTTTAGTATGAAAAATCTGCTTTTGTGGTTTATAGATTGGTTGGTTCAAACCATTATATTGTTTGGGTCTTTTAGTGATTCAGAGCTGTTCACGAGTTCACAGAATCAAGTCAAGAGTTTTTGAGCTTCAATCCAAGTTGAGTCTGAAGTTTTTAACTTAAATTTAATAAGACTTATGTTTGACTCGAGTGCAGGTTCCTAGCTCCACTCTGAATATGTGGGCTAAGAATCCTGTTGATCTGGAGCATGAGGACTCAGAAAAATAGGATTCGAATACAACTCTGCATTTGAAATTGACTCTATATTCCTTTCATGCCTAATATTAATAAGTAGCAATGCATTATGAAGAAAAAATGTTATCAAAATTATACAAATGATAATTTTATTTACTCAAGATATTTTTTATGACTAATCAAATGAAATGGAATATACACATTTTTTTATTACATATGAAATAAAATTGCTTCTATTATAATTGTGAGGTTTTTTTGTATATAATTATATATAAAAAACAACAGTTTTGCCATACATTTGAAGAGTTTACTTTCATCTAAAAAAAAAAACAGAAGAAAATGAAACCTCGATTGTAAATGGCCTTTTATTTTATATACAGTAAAATTATATATATACAATATACAAAAAAAACTTGCTGAGTAAAGTTGAGATTTTGTGTATATTTAATAGTTGAAACCGGGGACATTTCAACATTCTCTTTATTAGAACATCAAAAAATCTGTAACCATTAAATTTACACCAAAAAATCAGATTTTTTTCAACTTTTCTTTCAAATATTTAATACAAACCAGGGTAAATGTAAATTTTTTAAGGAACAATATTTTTGTACTAAGCAAGTCAATCTTTCATCGTTTTCGCTGTAATTTATATCATTTGAATTATTGATTCATTTGCTATCACTTGATTTAATTTACTAAAATTATAAACAATTGTCCACGTGGCTTTTGCATTAATTAGCATCTAAAGGACTCTGAATAGGGTTAGCGTGAGAAGTCGTGCACTCACTAAAGTAGTGTGAATCTCTCTGATCCATTAATAACATGTTCAGTGATATATTGATAAAATATTACAGTATCTTTAAATTAATATATAATTCAGCAGAGCTACGGGGACAGTTGCCAGATAATAAATTTGACAGATATCTTTTTAAAACTAATCACTAGTACTCTAAATTTTTTATATCACTTTTCGGCTGTAATTTGTACAATCTATGTACACAATCTAATATAAATAAAATACAGTCATAATACTTTGAAGTATAAAATATAAAATGATTAAATTTGTCAATATTTGAGAATATTGATTATTACTTATTATATATATATTTTTTTAAAGAAATAATAATATCAAATACTACCTAAACGTTACCTTAAGCAATTTAATATGCAACATTCAACAAAATTTATACAAAACCATTATAACACGATTTATTATTACTCCTAATGACAAATAAATTCAGATATTATGATGATAAAATATTTTTTGGTATTAATTATTTTTTATGCATGATATTCTACTTTTATTTATGGTACATTCATTCTTGATAATTTTTTAAAGAATAAATACAATACGTATAAGTACATATATTGTGTACAAGTAAGGATTTTGTAAAAGTTATAACATGTACAATAAGTTGGTACGATTTCCAATTTGTACATCTTAGAACATCTAATTTAATTAACAACTATATTAATTGATGCTCTCTCTCTCTTCATGATGACCAATTAAGATAGCTAATTTATTCTATATTTAGAAATAATACAACTGCGTAGCCTTAATGGAGCTTCAATCGTAATATTAGATGAACTAATGACAAAAAATATTAATTCTTCATTTAAAACTCTTCATTTGAATCTTTGGCTGCAAGTTCTACAATTGTTAACTTGTATACTGCCTGAACCTACCGGCTTAGCTCTTGTATATTATGTCAATAAATTAAAATTTTAAAAACTTTTTATCATATAAATATAGGATATTTCTTCCCCCTCCCCCAAACGGACATTTGTAAATTCCGTTTCTATAGAACTTTATGTTATATGTACTCCTACTGGTATTTCAGTAAAAATTTGTTTAATACAAAAACCTGGGCTATAGAGACACTAGCCTCGGGGCGAAAAAAATCAGTAAATTGCATTGTATGAGACTATATACATTAAACAACTTTTATCTTAAGGTGAGACTCTCAATTTTACACCGTTTTTGCCTGAATTCCTATACAAAAATGTTATAGGTACGTATCTAATCGATACTTTTATTAATTACATATAAAGACTTAGAGACCTCATTATTTGAAGCTAGAAGCCTTAAAGTTGTGGAAAGAGGTTAGTGCTATATCACCAAGATTTATTTTTAAATAAAATGGAACAAAAACTGAATTTAATAATATAACAATAATAAATATATGTATTTGTGGACTTTTGTTCGTCTGCTAGGAATATAATTCAAAACTGCTATATAAATTGAGTTGCTTCTTGTCATTTAACTCCTTTCAGATACTGTACAAACATAAGCTACTTCCATTATATACCAAGTCCTAGGGCGTCTTAGCAGCATATGTGAATTCAGTTTTTGTTCTAATTTATGTTATACTCTTAGTATTTCTATAAAAACTTATTTTATTTAAAAATACTGGCCATATAGCATTAGGCCCTTACTCGAACTTTGAGTTATCTCAACCTTAATAAGTAATTTTTAGGAAAATTGCTCTCTTATTTTCGGCCATCTGTTGATGGGAAAACTATCCAAGGGGTCATATGATGGGTCAAACCCATCTGTAGATGGGACAAATTAATAGATGAATAACTACATATAAAGTAAGAGTTATATAATTTATAGTCTCATACAACGTAGACTTATTACTTTTTTTTTCTCTAAGGCCCAAGGTTTTTGTTTGAATCAAATTTTTACTGAAACAGCAAAAGTATAATGTTATAAAAGAATGAATTTGCAGATGTCCCAATCACCATGTATCGGGGAGGAAAAATATATTCTATTTATATTAAAAAAAGTTTTTTAAACATTATTTATTCATCTAACGCAAAAATATGTCTATGCATCAAATCATACCTATGTATATGATTGATAAAATCTACTTTTCAATATATGAGTGTTAAATTATAAATATAAGGAGTTGTTTTGAGCATTTTGAAAAGGATTTGTACTGAGTTTGCATTTATTAAACATTCTAATCATCAATTTGTTCTGTGATAAGTCTTTCTGATATTGAATTATATGTGATACCAAAAAAGAAAGAAAAAAAAGATTGTAAAATAAAGAAAAAGAAATTATATGTGTATCAACAGCTCTCCATTCCAATATGATATATATTTGATTTTCCTAAAAAATGATTCCAAAAGCAAGTTATCATACCATTTGGTGTTTGTACATGCATAAATGTATGTATTGAAGGAATATTTCATTTGACTCGGGAGTTTTTATTTATTCAGCATGAAATTTATACTATTCAAACTTTGAAAACAAAATTCTATAAAGCCATTTATTTTTTCCCTAAAAAACAATATATTTTCTCTTTACATGTACTGAAGTTTCATGTCTAAAGGACGACAAAAAATTCTTATAAGTCCTTATAGCCCCTTGTAAGATGTTTTTGGATCTGTTAGGAGGAAGAAAAATTTGTATTCGTACTGCCAAATTACTTATTTATCTATACATATATATAACAAAGTAAGTCTTGCCAAAAAAAAAATTATTTTGTTTTTTGTGATGTTTAATGAAAAATTTGATTTACATACCACAATATGTACTTCAATTTAAGTAAGTTTCAGTATTTTTCAATTCTTTTTTTAAAAAGTGATTTAATTGAAATAAAAAACTTTCGATATACTTTTTGTAAATATGCCCTAATAGCAATTTGCAAATATCTCAATTTAAAATGTAATTTCCTGAAATGTACATATTTATTTAGCAGTAATTACTAAGTATTAGCAGAGGTAGCCGAACTTGTTCGTATTTTTTATGTTTAATAAAATTAAACTATTAGTTCATAAAATACTTTTATTAGTAATTTTTCATTAGTGACTGTCAAAAAAAAAACCAAAAAAACTTGTGCTATTCAAAATTATAATGAATAAATAAATGAGGAGATGAATAATAATCATAAGACATCTTTTTATATTTATGATGATAATGAAATTGTTTTTTTAAAGCTTCATTCCAAAAAATGGACTACTCTTTATTATAAAATATTTTGACCTCTAACAGCCTGCTTGAGTCTATTTGGATGTACATAAAGGGTTTGATTACATTTATAGTTGCACATTCTTTCATTCTTAATTTGTTACAAATTTTGGTTCGTCGATAGAAAAATAAAAAAGTCAAAAAACAAATTTATTTTAAGGCTTCATTACGATATTTTTTTAAAAAAGTAGATTTTAATTTACCAGGTTATCAAGTACGTAGTCAGATAACTATTTGCTAAATTTTAGGCTGGCTGATTGGTTTTATTAATATAGAGATATAGATTAAAATGTACACTGGAACATTAATTTTGTATCAATAGTTAGTCATAATACAGTCAAACCCCAAATTCCGAATGACTTAGTTAGCGAGTGTTTTTACTGCAAAAAGATCATTTAATCCCCCTAAAAGAATACTGTTGCAAGATTTGTATTTATGTATAGCTATATATAAATTTAATTAGAGACCCACAGGTTATAATTGCCATCAAATAGGCATTAAATTTGTTTACTAGTAATGTTGGTTTGCAAGCACTTCATTGACATTAATTAATTATTCTCGTAAATAGGTATGTATGTAATATAATTTGATTACATGATTTAGTCTATAGATGATAATTTAATAAACTAAAATTAACTTATTTGATTTAATGAAGAAGGTCTTTGATCATTCATTTCTTAGTAAAAGCATAATTAAAGATATTTTTCATTTCCTCTTCACGAAATATTAAAACAAAGATATTAAATGATTAAAACAAACTATTTAATAAGCATATGTCACACTCTACGTGAATTGAGTGCCATATTAGTTTATTTTTTGAATCTCTAGCAGTTCATTATTTTATTCTGTTTTATATCTGCAGATAGTTTGATGTTCTTACAAGTTTCATTCATAATGCATTTTTTTTCATAACGAGGATCTATTTATTGCTAAAAAAAAGTTAATAAAACGTATATGCACATATAATTTTATTCATAACGTATGAAACTTATATAGATATTATTATTTTGTCCAAACTTTAGTAGAAAAGTTTGAAGTATTTCTTTCCAAAAATTATTTTTCTGCTCTTTATGATAAATGAATACATGAGTTCCTTTATGATCATACGTTTCACAGAGTTTGTTGAATTTTATGCTAGTACAAATAACATGAAATAGAATGTATGTTCAGAGTGTACTATCTAAAGTGACTCTAAGACAAAATTTGTATTGTGTCCTATTTTCTTTTTTCATGTAGTAATTTGAATTTGAATATACTCATTTTACTGAAATACGAAAAAATATCTGTCATCATTTTTGTGTGGAAAAGGATCACATAAAATTCGAACGGATTCATAAATGCAGGTATAATTCATTGGAATGACCACACTCTGCTAATTTTGTAGATTAAAAACAACAAGAAGTGTCTTGGTTGAGATAATCTGAATAGGAGTCAAGTCTGTCCCTCAAAAAACGTCATTGATCGATAAGAACAAGTTTGTGTATTTTGAATCAATAGAACGTATGTTTATAGCCCCGTGATCTTTCAAAAGGACAAAGTACCTTATCACACAACAAAAATTGTTCAACAACTTTTGAGCAAGAATTTGGGACTCCTTGCCTTGCCTAACCCCTGACCCATGGACTTAAAGATCTGTTCCGACTGGATATTTTTTAGAGTCCATTTTGATGATGCTTTAAATTCCTATTTGTTTTTAGGTTTCTTGATTAATTCTGAAAAAAATAGCAACATAATTAATGAAGTGTTTTTTTTTGTTTTTTTGCAATTAAATCTATTGTAATCTTTATAATAGAACAGAAATTGCTCATGATTTCATTATAGTAAATAAATGGGAAGGGATTTCTTTTAGTTCTATGGTAATCACACAGGAATCAAACATAAAATAATGTTTCCTAATAGCTACCTACCTAAGAATATATATGTATAGGTAGGGGAAAGGGGATGAAATAATACAAGTAAATCTACTATAAATATAGATGTTTCAATGAGTTCGTATAGGTAACCTATTTTTATTATTACTCATTGTATTTTATATTATTTTTAGTACTTAAAAAAATATATTTATCTAGAAAACGGCATAGTGAATAAGAGGATGAGGGAGGCCATATATTCGACTGGTATTAGTTGTGAAGACTATCTCTTCCAATTTTCTGGACTTTCACGGCTGTATGTCTTCACGGAGCTCCGTTTTGTAGCCAAACCTACTCTTCATTAGAATATTTGATATTTATCCATGGTACAACAGCATATCTTAAAATTATTATAGTACTCCTAGGCTTCAATCTTCTCTCCAGGCTTGAAAAACTTAAATTGATTCGGAAGACTTTCCCATGTGTTTATGACGTCTACAATCTACAAGAGTGTAATTTTTGCCATGAGGTTTTGAATCATATTTACAATATTTATCTGCAACACAAAGTGTCAAAAAAGAATCGAATCTTAAAGATACTGAAAAATGCAAAAAAAAAAAATAAATAAAATGTTATAGTGTTTACCCGAATGAACTTAGACCAATTTTGGAATCAGGGGATTAAATTCAACATAGTTGAGACTATTTTGATCTCTGGACATTTTGGCTATAGATCCGTCTTATTATTAGTCAGTGTAGTAAATTATTTTTGTGAAAAATAATTACAGTTTTGAGTAAACATTTTTTGCCATTAATACAGTAACATATTAAATCATTCAATGTGTCCTGAGTTCGCCTCAGGGATTTTGTTCATAGGAAAAGTCAATGAACAAAGAAAATTAAAACGTTCAATACTTGATTAGAATGACTTTTTTGTCATTTACATTCTAAAAAACTTGACTTGATTCAAAAAACAAAAATGAATAAGAGATCATAATAAGTGCGTCAAGAATAAGTTAGCAAATGTAGTATAAAATCTAGAAACAAGATTTTTTTTTTTTGCATTTGGTAACAATGAGGCTCATTACTTTTTAAAGAAGCCTGGATTTTATAAACATACATCATATATAAGGGTCAAAATCCTTGAATTGTAAGTTCCTTTCACGAATTCTTTTCATATTTAAATACAGTCGTTTATACACTTTCCGGCATTTTATAAATATTGTAAACTCTCGGGAATATTATTCATGGACATGTAGATGTTATAAGTCTTTTACCTATGAATACATTTGCGTATTTGATAAGCCTTTTCATGTGGTGTTGTTGCTCAAGTACTAACAATAGATATGCTAATCATTCCATAAAAAAGCACATAGATTGTAGAAGAATGAGCAATGGCAAAAGAGCTCTTGTTAGATATCAAAGGAACACAATAGAATTGTATTTCCCTTTTCAAAAAATCAAAATAAATAATGAATAAATTCTTGAGAAATTGATTTATACATAAAAATAAATTAGCACCATTCTACTCTTTTCTTCTTGGTTGTATACATTATATATCTAAGTGAGTATAAATATATGATGATGAATGGACTGAATAGGAATTTTAGTGTTTTTAAAAAAAAGTTAAAGATTCCACAAACAAAAAGAAAAGATAAAGACTTTGTGACAGCTTAATACTTATATTTGAATTGGAAATTCAAAGTATGAAAACTTTTTCCTACTTACTTCAAAGAAATAAACTTAATGTGGGCATACAAAACGATATACATAAGGAGAACCTTCATCAAGAAAAACTTCATACCGAGTATTTATGCTTACAATTTACACACGTTATGAATCTAAACGAAACATGAGTCCCATATTTTGATTCGGTATTTGTCAACAAAAATATAAAATAAAGGTATCTCACAAGGTTCTTGACGTTAAACATGATATTAAAATACAAAATTGATAATGAGAAAAATGACCAATATTTGGTAGTTGTACACTACATAGCACAAACTACACCATTGTATTGAAAAAAATCGATTGAGTAGGTCATAGTATATTCGTATTCTATAATGACCTCTAAGGTTATGCTCAACGCTAGGAATTTTTCTAAGGACAGTCAGATTTAAGTGATGAATCATTACACTAACATAAGAATTTACAGTGTATTTTGTTGTCAACCGTCGATTTTTCTACTTCTTATGAGTGATACAAATAATTGTTGATTGGTTAAACTTGAATCACATCTAGTTAAGTTATTAACAATTTTTTACTATTAAACGAATAATAGTTCCATGGTTGGGAAGAATTGGTTATCTACATACTGATTTTGGGTGTCTTTTTTTTCTTTTTCTTTTTTAGATACAATGAAATCGTGGAATGGATAATGAAAGAGTATATGCACGTCCACTTAGCTCAAGGAGTCAAAAGGACTTGATTTTTACCCCAAATAAAGGTGGGTTTACAACACGAAGTAAGAAAAGGCGTTATCAGACTCACTTACTTGGGGAACGATTATCTTTAAGGTCACTTTTCTTCTTTAACTAAGTAGACACATATATATTGGTTCATTTTCGCATCCATACACATGTATGTGTATATATTCATGACCTACTCTACTGATTTTTTAATGCATCGTAAGCCTAACTACGCTTAATGAAGCATAGTAACACGACACCCCTATTTGTAAATCGTATTGTAAACCCATCTTTACACTGATATAAGTGACACACGCACACACGTTTGTAGTATTCCAGACTCGTGTTAAAAAAAACGGGAAAATATATTTATTATCAAAAAGTTCCTTTTGTTGAAATAGCAATAATAATAACATTAATTAATTATTATTAATATCATTATGTGATATATCTATTGTGAATTCTGTTTTTGATTTTTGATTTATGGGGAACGAACTTTGAGGAGAAACTATTGTTGATGCCTTACTTTCATAAAAACATGTTATCCCATCCTAATAGATATTTTAATTACAAATTAAGGCTTTTAATTGTGAAGAATATGACGTAGGTACAATTTATGGTGTGGATAAAAAGTGTGTTTGTGACACCATAAGGATATTGAGTAATTGTGTGATTCGTTAATATTATTTTGTGGATTAATCTTGAAAATATGTTAAAGCTGTTTATAAAACATAAGTTACAATATATAAACAAATATTTAAATATAATAATATATGTACATAGAATTGATATTCTGATTAAAAAATTAATCACATCTGCAACTTGGGGGGAGGGGGGGGGGGATATGCAAAAACAAAAACAAAGGCTGCAACAGATTTTTTTCTTTCATTTTTACATATACCTTCATACATACTACATATGTATGAAGGTATATTCAGTTACTTTTATGTTATTCTTAACTTAATAATAGAGCAGTCTACAAACCAAAAAGGCCGACTACTATCGTCATGGAGGCACTTTTGTATGAATCATTCAGTTTATTGTGAACAGACTTGTCGGCTTGAGAAACCTAATTCCACCGGTTCAATTCGACTCAAATTGTCGGTTGATGTTTAAATTAAGAAACCCCTAGTTTTTGAATCGGCTCAATTTTTAATCACTCAACACATAACAATTATTACACAAGTGATTACTATGTTTGAGTCTTTGAGGTTTGTCTCAAAATCTTATAGGCATTTTAATGATAGAATCAATACAAAAACCTCAATTTTTGTGAATGTTTTGTCATTTATTTTTTTTTCTTGCATCTTAATATATATAAAACAGTAGATGAAAAAATTTCACATGCCTCTTCTTCTAATTTTTACTAAAAAACATTCATATAATTTTGGAATTATCAGATACTTAAAATTAAATTGGTTGAACTTGATTTTCCGTTTTTGTGGCACTTTTTGTATGTCAATTTCTGATGATATTGTTGATCTTACAAAAAAATATACAAAGGAAAATGTGCCTCAACTGTTATCTTTTGTTTAACTGCAGAGAGAAAAAAAAGTTTTTTTTAGAAAACCTCAAAATCAGATTTTGGGATTTTCTCGAGTTATTGAAAAAAAAAATATTGAAATGAATAATATAAAATGCATTTAACTTTGTAAAATAAATCTTATTATATCTTTAAAATGGTTCAACATGTATAAACAACTAAGATATGAATGGCTTTGGGGCTAAACTTTCAAACTTAATAAGTTTAAACAAACAAAGTCTAAGAATTAATTTAAAAAAATATTGTTATTTGAAATATCGACTTATGATAAATTTAAGCATTATATGTGTATATTTGTTTAAAACCTAAAGAGTCAAAATTTACTTTTGCATTCAAACCTGAATGAAAACCTCTTGAATGGAGAGGACATTTTTCCTTGAGTAATAAATCTATTTTTTAACATAAACAAAGTTGGCATAATTTTGAACAATTATTTAAAAAATGTATACATTGTAATATGAATTATGTCTTAAAGGTTTTATTTGAAATGAAATGATTCAAAAAATTAAAAAGAAAAGAGGAAGAAAAATCAAGAGAGAAATTCAAATATTGAAATGTAATTTAGCTTTATAAACAATCAAGTTTCTTTATTTTTTTCGCTAAGCTAAAAAAAACAAAAGTGGTAAGAGAAAACCCGGCCGTAGCTACTCTAAGGAATAGGATAAAATTGTATATTTCATATTTTTTGACATCAAACAAGTTATCCTTGAGCTTTACAATAGTTCTGATAAAAATAGAACAATGTGTCTCCCTGACTTTAGATCTAAGTCATCAATCATCATACGCAGCCCCATTAACTTTTACACTTATCCATTTATATGTTATTTTTGTGGTCATTTTTTTTAGAATATACATATAATGTAAAACCATAAGTTTTGTTGTTAAGCACAAATTCACGTGCAAAGAACGTGTATTCTTCTGGTGGGTTATTAAAATTGAAACTAGTAAATTATTTTGAAATGATAAATGCTTATTTCTTTTAAACAACAATTTCAATTCTCAAAGTATAACAGTATGCTATTATTTCATTGTAAACGTAAAATTGGAATTATGCTAAGGAAAAGGTGCTCTAAGAAATATGTAGACTGAACTTGAAGAAATTAATAGAAGTATCATAATAATTATTAAAGTAATGGAAAAGCTTAAAGTATATTTTTGAATTATAGAAAAATATTGAAAAAAAGAAAAATGACTTTAAAAAAGATATTTTCCACCTATTTATATTTGACTAGGAATCCCCTCAGAGGATCTTGAAATGATCGAGCTATGCAGTTTTGAATAAAGATTGCTCGCTAGGATATGGATTGTAATTAAATCAATAATTTCCCAGGAGAACTTGGTAAATAACATTAGTAATATAGAGTAAGTAAAATTTTGCTAATATAGATAGAATATAATAAGTGAATCTTCTTTGTTGGATTACCTCTATGATGATTTTTAAACTGAGTGTGGTACTAATTTAAAATTTAGTATTCAACATGGAACTGTATTCTATGTATAAGAATAACAGATGTGGTCATGTAAATAGCTGATATGCCAATTTAATTGCAAGTTTTAATAACGTGCAAATAGGAAAAAAAGAAAAAGGCTTTCATTATAAATATGGTTAGCATCATTCATTTATTTCAATTAATATTCATTATTTGAACGATTCAAAAAATGTCTTTCTCAAACTTTACTAGGGTATTTTTTTAATTTGATAAAGTGATGTTAAAATTATTATTAAAAGAGACATATTATTTCTTACATCTAAGAATATCTTTTATTGTATTACTATTTTTTAATTTAAGTAATTTATTGAAGTGGTGTCATATTCTTTCATACGGGGTAATTACGACTATAACATAAACCATGGCAAAAGAGTGAAAGAAACTTTTATAGATATTAATTAAGAATAAGGTACCTTTGTAAACTTCTACATATGCTTATATGTATATATTTTTTTTTGTATAGATACGTTTTGAGTAAATATGACTTAATAATAAACATAAAAAGTCGACAGCTTTGGATAAAATCACAATAATAAGTATAAAAGAAAGCCTTCTTTGGAATTAAAGATGCGTGAATTGTTAAACGAAGGTTAACTAAAATAAATAAGTTATGAGGCCATATGATACAACTTCATCAAAAAAAAAATGTTATTTCTTATTAACATTTTCGAGTTTATGTATAGGACTAGACATATGTGTATTTTACCCATCTATACAATAGATTGCTTAAAAAGTACCTACAAAAAGTTAGAATATAGGAGAATATTTATGGAAAAACCTCCCCTGGAGTTCTAAGGACATAAAGTTATGTTGTAGGGTAAATACTTGAATTTTTGAGCAACCTTTAAATGACTAATTAACTAATTCATAAATAATCTGTGGCATATGTATTACCGAGCTGTTTACGAATCATTGAGTCCATGTCGAGTATCGAGTCTTGAGAAACAAGCTAGAGAATAGTTTTTAGTTTTAGATCACGAGTAGTGGTCGAGTTGGAAGTCACAGATTCAAGCGACTCGAGTCTCTGACCTATTATAAAATTTAAGTGCCCCAAGCTCAATCACCCGTAGTTATGTTGTAAATAAGTAACTTTAACTGAACAAAATAACATAATGTCTATGAATATTATGTAATGATTAAAATGACTGATGTTTTAATTAAATATTCAATGAAACTTATGATGCAAATGTGTCGTACAATGAGTTATAACTTGAATAAAGTCCTAACTTGTGCACAACAAATATAATATGTATACATTTTATTATATTCTGTATAAAACTAATTCTATACAAGCTTGAGCTGCACCTACAATGATGCTAATATGACCTTTTTTGGTCAAAGTTAAAACTGTATGTTATAAATTATTTTATGTACGTACCCCTTCAGCAAGTTAATTTGACATCATACATATACATATATAATAATAGATTAACTAAAAAGTTCTGAGTATTTTTCTCTGGATGTCCTTAGTGAGCTATAACTCACGATTAATACATTGCATACAAAAAAGCTTAAAGTAGGTGTAAAGGTTGAGCGAATATTTAAAAAAAAGTTCATTTACAGCTTTGTGTTTGGTGAAGCCAGTTGTGTGTTATAGTGCTCCAAAAAAGCAAAAAAGAGAAAATTCGATACATTCTTCAGTATCACTACGACCAAGGTGAAAAAGGTGGAGCAGGTGGATAAAACAATTTGTGCTGTGTATGGACCCAATATAGTATGGAATGCAACAGCAAAGCAGTGAAGATGAGGCATGATCTGATAGGCATATTATTAAAAATGTTGATAAAATAATGGAAATCGTCGATTTGGACCAGCATGTGAGCACTTATTCAATTGCCCTGGAACTGAAAATTAGCCAGAAAACCGTTTGAATTATCTGTATATAAAGTATATAGGGTATAAAATTGTCTACAGAAAATATTTTCAATATAGTGCAATACTCTGATAAATTGTATTGAGCATACTTTGACTTTGACTGATCGAGGGCGCTGCTGTCGCAAGTATTTGACAAACTAAGTAAAAACGACTGCTGGTTGGACGATAAGAGAGGCTTCTTATTTAGAAAGTGAGGTTATTTTTTTTTTTTTTTTTTGAAGAGTATAACTACTTATATTAATTGCCAGAAATATGCCTCATTGCTGCGTAAACTATAGTTGCTATTCTACTAAAATAATAGTTATATTTTGTTGCATTGCCTGAAACAGCTCCTCTTCTGAACCTCACGTATCTTGTAACTGTGTTAATATCGCAATTGATGCCTAAACCATTGGTCTGATTGTGGCTAAACTTATATCGTCTTTTTGGAAAACCAAATTCAGTTTGGTTTTTTTTTTTTTGGTTTTGATATACTAACCAATCGCCTCTAATGGGTTAATTGGCTGAAATGACACGTGGAAATTGCTTGTTTTAATGCAACTAAAATTGTGCTTAAAGGGATATTTTCAGAGGACACTGAGATGGGAGGGGTTACAAAATATCGGACATCAGAAGATTTTACTGGTCAAAGTCCGGAAAAATTCGGCTTGTGGAAACACAGATATATATATATATATATGTATATAGCCACAGATATTATGTATTTGCTTACATACGGTACATTGACTGTATAACCCAGGGTTTTTAATTAACAGAGAGACCCTTTTAGCAACTAAAAACTACATTTTTAAAGCTATTAGATTTGTTAAAAAGATATTAATTAAATTTGATAGGACCCAAAACTATTTATCTGTTGAATTTTTTTGATACCTCTTTGATCTTCCCTTTCATCTCATTTTCTTTGGATAATCCTAATTTATTCCGTATAAAGATATTATTGTTTTAAATATTATGAAAATATAATAATAATAGGTATTTATAATAAAACGTACGTTAGATGCTGTAGTATAGGTAATAAAAATATTTTGTTATTATTATTATTTTCAAAAAATTTAAGTATAAGTACTTATTATAATCTATGTGCCTATATCTTTAAAGGAGGGTTTCCTTATTTTATAGTATATACACAATCATACTTTTACACAATTTCAATATCCATGGATAAATAAATACATTGTGCATGGAGCCGTTTATGTTCTTAAGTCTTGTCAGTCTTGTATGTACATACCTACACACTAATTAGAAAGCTTATAGAAATGGAGATCAAACTAATGACCTTCTTCAAATGCCATTTAACTTTTGGTATTCTCTATCTAAATATTTATACTCTAAGCCATGCATGGGCAACTTACGGCCCGCGGAGACCTGTGAAATCTATAATTATCATATAATTTAAAAAGAAATTATTATAAAATAAGTATAACTATGTACGCATACATATTTTACAAATATATAATTAGGGTTCTTGGCCTGCAGTCAGTCTTTGAAAGCATAATTTGGCCCACAAGTGAACAAAGGTTGCACATCTATGCTCCAAGCAAAAATACTAGACTTCAGATTAAATATTAAAAAAAACCATCACCATTTGAATAAATGTATATTTTTGCAAAAATTATCAAGGCTATCAAACAAAGTGGCAAAACAGGATTCATTTTTGAGCAATTTACTTGTCCAAGAGTTGATTTTTTGTTAATTAGGGACATTAAATTAGTCCATAACATAACATCCATGAATTTACCTTGTTTCTTCAATCAACACAAGATAAATTCTGCAAAAACATAAATATAGACGTAGGTCAAAAGTGACGTTTTACAGAGAGAAATGAAGTTTCATGAACAAAAAAATGTCCCCCAGCTTACAAGCTTGTTTTTTAAAGCCTTGATATATGTATTCATAAAATTAAATTATTGAAAGGTTGAGTTATAATGAAATAAATATTCCGTGTGTTCATTGTACAATGGTATTTGTTCAAGTTAAACTTCTTCCTTTTCTACTTCGTATACATATAAAGTTGTAACAAGTCACTTTTGTAAAAAATGAGTTTTTTGTTGTTTTTTTGTGTTTTTAAATTATACACATCAGCTATCCTTCCAGCATTAAAAATAAGTCTCATTAGAGATTGAAAGAACTTCACATGGATTTAAAGTAATTTAAAAAAAAAATTGAAAAGAGCATTGAATAATGCTTAATGGCAATAAGAGGTTTTGTGAATAAGTTAAGTAAAATAATAACTCATCAAGGTGATGCCTTTAAATAAAAAAGATATATTTACTGTGAATGATAATTTGTGGTGTGACACATTTGATGGGAGATGACATTTAGGAATAATATCAACCAAAAATATGAACCTAGTTAATATACAAAATATTCAATTTCCAACAATCCCGTTTGAACAAATTTTGGATTGAATTCTTATTATATTTCACATATTTTTTTTGCATATTAATTGCATAGTATTTAAATTTAATTACATGTGATACATATGATGGATTTGAAGCTTACTTAAAACTACTTCAAAAGAATAGAAGTCACAATTTTGTTCTGTAAAGTTAAGTTTTAAAATTTGAAATTTTGGTTTAATTTTTAATTAATGTTTTGGTAAGAGAAAAACTATATATTTCTTTATTTATTTGTTACTCAAATAAATGAACATTATTGATAGGAATATATTTATGAAAACAATCAGCATAGTCATAATAATGTTACTCATTTATTTGTTCATGATAACCTCTGATATAAGACAAGTTAACATTTCAGGCAAATTGAAAAAGAGGAAATTGACTGTCAGCAAATCATAAATAAAATTGTAGATATCATTTTTCTACAACATCAGTGTACAGAAAACCTAATACACCTTGAATTTGTTTGGTACATTTTACAGTATTGGGAAAGTAGAAACATTTTCTATTCATGGACTTGCATCACCATAAATTATTTTAAAGACAAACATTAACCCCTTCTATTCCTGATGGTCTGTTTTAAATCGTTTGTGGTATAAGGGTCCCCAATTGAGTTTCATTGAAAAAATTCATTATACTAAAGTTTTTTTTTCCATTTTTCAAATCAGTTACAAAATTTTTATTAAAATTTCTTAAACAATAATTAAATTCAAAGCTATAAAACAAAGTGGCGGACAAAAAAAAATTGTCTCTTATATTGACAAAGTAAATTTGTACAAAAATGTATCACGTGGTTTTTACTTCATAGCCCTGATCAAAATGAATACAAATTGTCAAAACTTTGTTTAACTAATATATACTTAAAGAAAAATAGCAGAAAATGAAAAAACAAAGTACGAAGTAAAAGTCTATTTTTATCACATCTTCATACTATGCACATAAAACAAGGAAACAAGAATGTTTGCCAAAACATTTTCTATATTTTTTGATATACATATTATGCGTGTACCTAAATATGCCTATACCTAAGTATGTATGTATGTATGTATTCATCAACTACATTCATTTGTATATACAAAGGAGTTTCAAAATGACAAGCCCCAATTCCTTCCATTCTTTTTTATCATTATTACCTTTCATACATGAAATGATATTATTATTTTTTTTTTTTGTTATTTTTTTTTTCAGTGAACTACCTACATAATATGTAGTTACATTATTAAATGTACATATATATATATATTTACAAGAAGTTCAGTCCTTTTTCATGCACATAAAAAGAACAACCCTAAATTTACCATCATTCCTTAAATTAAAAAAGAAAACAAACGGAGTATCTATTGTATTCGTTAATTAATGATCTAGTTATTATTATTATTGTTGCTGTTATGTCTATATCATCCATCATCATTGGGCATGTCGTTTAAAATACCCAAAAATAACATGAACTATTTTTTGTGAAATCAAACTGAACTCAATTTATTTCAATGCTATATTTTTCCATCAGATCTACCCTGTTAATAACTCTAATATTATTATCTCTAATTATGCCACTACACATGGCAACATTAATTTCAATGCAGTTTACAACTCATGGATAACAAGGCAGTTTTATTAATTATAATATATAAATCAAAGGATTTTGGGAGTCGGACTTCATTCAGGAAGACGAGCATTGACTTGTAGTGTTAATAAGTGTAGTTTCTCTTTGTGCATCCACTTTTATTCCAATTGCTTAAATTAAATATACAGCTTACCAGAGACACTAGTTATGAAGTTTAGTGAAATTAAGCAGGGATTTTATTGGATGTGGCATTTGGAAGCTGTTGGTATAAGTAAAATTCTTTGCCTTATTCATAAGCTGTTACAAGGAAGTAACTTTATTTCTCTAAGAATGAAAATAAAGTTTATTAATTACAATACAATACTGTGCTATTTACAAGGTTTTTGAAGGGGGTGAAGGACTTTAAAGGAACTTATTTATAAATTAAGGAAAAATTAGTGAGTTTTTAGTACATTTTCTGTTTCAATGGTACTCAACCAGTCCAGTGGACCAGTGGCTTGCAAGATGATCAAAAATATAATGCAAGATAGTCGCGATTAAATACGATTTTATTATTATTACTATTGAAGATGTCGTTTTTAGTCTAAAAAATATACTATAAAGATATTTAACTTTTTCTTGGTAGCCCACGTCTAATTTGTAAATTTTACAGTATACCCACCTTAAAAAAGGTTGAGTACCACTGTGTTACGTCATTATTACAAAATTATCATCTGTTTTTAGCACATGGCACACAAAAAACAGCAGTTTAAGTTCATATAATTTAATTATATGGAACATATAATTTTCTCTATGCTCAAGTGTACTTATATTTTCTTTACCAATTATAATATCACTTTGAAATAACTTAAAGGAAAGCAATCTCCTTTTTAACATGATTAACAATGTTTCTACATTTGTTTGTCTTTTATAATACGCCCAAACCTTGGGTTACATAAAGATGGTTCATAAAATTAAAAAAAAGTCAATATTGACCCAAATAAGGCTATAATGTTTGAAGCCAAAACTATGTCAAATTTGTTAAGCAATAAATAAAAAGGACATGCAGTTACAAAATATTTATTCCCTTGTAATAATTTTGCCAAGGTAGCCCTAAAAAGCTTTAATCTTTTTAAAAAAATAAATACGATAAAAATATCGTTATCTTTTTCAATATAAACAATATTTCATATTTACATATACATATATATATGCACATATATTTTATAAAACATAAATGTATTAAACTATTTATAAATGTATTTAATTTTACCCTCTATAGACATTGACACCGTCCATTGAATCGTAATTGCCTATAAAATGAATAAAAAGTTGATATTGATTAGCCCAATGCTGTTGTTATCTTTTGAAAAATTTGATTTGAAGTCAAAAACGTTTAAAGAAAGAAATTTGCATTAAAAAATGATAAACTCGAATCTGAATCAAAAAGAATAGGTAGGCTCTTACAGAATACTTTGTGCTTTTATAATGCATTTGTATGGGTAGTTATAGAAAATTTGGATTGCCCTTTAGATAAAAAATATTTTTTGTTTATTTCAACATAATAAACAAAGATATATCTATTTTTTTTTTCTTGGCCCAAAAGGCGAAACTTTATTCATAATATTCGTTCATTTGTATAAATAACATAGCTTAAGAGAGACTAACAAGGAATGAAATTTAAAGAATACTGTAGGGAAACTGGTTTAAAATAATAAAATAACTAAAAAGGTACGCTATAAAAGAAAAGAGTAATTGAGAAAAAGTAAAAAACAAAACTGGGCATTACAAAATATATAAAATCCTTTAATTTCTCTATTAAACATGCTAATGATTGAAATAATGTCATTCAGCTTGGTATCATTGGAGGATCTTTTTACATAAACGACCTGTTGTGCCTTTGTTAAAATAGCATTGACTTTTAGTTCATCGTTTTCGCTAAAATATGTTAAAAACTCCTATTTGCCTATCATAGCTCCGAAGTGCTTGGCCAACTCATTCGATATTGATTTTTAAGTTTCTTTTAGCATCTTGCAGCCCCAAAAGAGATGATCTGTGGTCTCCTTTTCGTCCTTGCAGAAGATACAAAAACTTCCCAAGCTTTGAAAAAACTTAGATGACATCTTCAATATCCCCAAAAGTAGGCGGTATTTGAACCATTTTTCTGAAGATGATAGTAATCGGTTTTTTATTGCTCGGATACTTCCTGATGCAGCCTAGTTGATAACTTCTCTTCTTCTCAGGTAAGTACAAAAAGGATACATTGTTTTGGTTTGGAACACACCTCTTATGTGTGATGTTGAGGCTACATACTTTCATTCTGAAAGGAATCAGCGGCCTCTGAACACCTTGAAATCTTCCCAGTTTGTTTTTTAAAAATAACCTAGCCATCCTGTCAATCATTGAGGTTGACTAGTGAACCTCTGCAGCAATACCAGACGAAATATCTATTCTTCTTCTTGCAATCAAAACATGATTACCTAGAGTAATATTTATCTATTTCACTACATATACATTTTGGGTTTTTTGAAACCGTGCCATTAGGGTCTAAGAGATTGATATTTTTTTGTTTTATTTCGTAGTTTTTCTTGTCGCACACATTGTAGTCTCGAATATGAAAGATCCCCTATATTGTTGATTTTCAGTTTAACTCTATGCTTTAGATCTTCCTTCCGGTAGATTTGATCAAGTTTTGCCTTCTTTTCCTCTTCAAACATCTCACTTTTAGAAATTGTCTCAACTTTGTTATGGTATTCCCGTTTTTTTGTGGTCATGACAGATCCTTTTTGTCTGCAGATATTTTTGATTTTATTAAACATTGACTGAACGACCAGGAACATATCTTATCGGTAGTATAGCTTTTAAAATTTAATATTTAAATTTTTTTTGTTAATTGCAGAGTCGTTTATAGTACGAGAGTTGAGAATCCACTGATTTTTTTTCTAATTTCTTTCATTACAGGGTTCAACACCAAATGAATAGCTCTATAATCAGATACCTTTGCATCAACAACGCTATATGATTTTATGGCTTCCTCTTGAATTCTAGAAGAGACAGGATTAGAATTTTTATCGTTTGAAAAGTAAGTGTGACTAAAGTTGTTCATTTCACAGCCCACATCTCTGTAGTCAAGGGCTGTTATATTTGATATCAACGCTTTCCTCGATTGTGGATGGGCAATTACTTTTCAGGAGGAATCTCTGTTTAGGTTGAGCTTCACGTTGAAGTCACCACCAATAATGGTTGGTCTTGGTGAAATGATGGACAGTAATTTTTTTCTGTAAAAATCCAGATCGTCTTTATTTGGTCCATATAAGCCGATGACGTCAAAGTTAGAACCGAGAAAGCTACAGTGCACTTTTAAAAGATTTCCTTCTGCACAGCGATATTAGACTCTTGGGCTGAGGGTTAATTTTACATGTAACTCCTCGTTTTTGGTTCTGGTTGTCATTACAGTAGGAGAAAAATGACAAATAAGCTGACGGAATGAAAAAAGGTTTTTCTTAATTACATCTTGTATCACAAAGAATGACAATGTCTGGTAGTTTTACGATTATGTTATATTTACGATTTATACTTTGGAGTGAATTTACATTCAAAGAAAGTATAGATAGGGTCATTCACGTTTATGTTGTTTAGGTGAAGATGTTCTTGGAGACGATTGGGATATTGTTCTCATCGGGTTAGATCCGGATCTGGGTCTGAAGAGCAGAATATTTTTCTTACAAACGTTTCTAATGATATTTTTAGGGGTGTCCGTTTCGGATAATTTTCTCAAGCGGTCCTTACAATGGATCTCTCGCGCCCTAGAGACCAGGGTTAGGTTCAAGGACTCGTTGTTTTCATCTTGAGCTTTTTTATCCTCTTTCTCTAAAGAGACTTGGTTCTGAAGAGGAAGGGGTTCCATATTTTCTGACAAAGAGAGAACATCGACTTCATTAATTTCAAATGTTTTTTTTATTAGTAGAAGACAGTTCTACAAATTTTACAAGAGTATCATCTACTTGCAGATGTGTCTGATCCTCTATTATTTCTTTATTGGTTCCCTTATACCCGTGGTCTTTTAGGTCAGTTGCTACTGAGCATATGTCTCTCTCTTCATGTTCAGCAAAATTGGGAGAACTACCTTGATTTTTTCATTTAGTACTTCTTGGTACTCAATTATTTGGAGCCTCTAGGCAGAACAGTTTAATCTAGAGTGCCCAAACTAAAAGCATCGTTGGCATTGCTGCCGCACTCCAGGAAATCTCAAATTAACCAATGACTCACCGACTGGAATAATTTGAGGGATCATAGAAGGATCACCTTCTACCTTAAAAATAAAGTTGGATGACCTCCATATTGTTTTATAATTTTTGAACGTTTTTTCTGCTTCCGTGTCCTCAGGATTAGGTTCAGGGAATGAATCCACGACGTCCACAAATTTTGCAATCCATGATTTCAACTTTGCTTCACCAACCCTTTTGAGCGTATTTACTGCAGTAATCTTAAACTTTTTCTTATTATTCATATCGAAATTTTCGATGTATTTAATTCTCATTTGAACCGACTTCGTTTCACCATTAGGGCCCTCAACTTCCGCATTATAACATTTTTTAATCAGATGAAATCTTGTTCTAATATCAATTGGTACTTTTGTATAAAACGATGCATACCCATAGCCATATCGGGCTTGAGCCCCCGCAATTTCTTCCTCAGTAAAACCAAAGTAAAGGGCAGCTTTGTAAACTGCAAGAGGTTTCATATTTACATTGTTGAATGCTCTATTACTGAAAGTCTCCGTCAAAGTAATAATGAACATTTCCCATTGAAAGTTGGAGCTCAGGTTAGTAGTTCCCATAGCTTGTTTGACATTCTTTTCCCTTCTTGAGAGGATCTTAGCGTAAGAGAACTTCTTGTTGTTTTCCAGCGGGGGTGGATCAGGCGGTCGTTCCGGTGGATTTTTATCCATGTTTGAAGATAAAAGAAGGAATAAAGAAAATTAAATACCTCTACGCCGAAGGTTAGTCCTCGATGAAGACAGAATCAAGATGGTGGACAAGGAAGAAAATAATTGGGGTCATTGAAGATTAAATCCTCGATAATTGTCCAATTATATTCACACAAAACAATTATTTAATCACTAAAAAAACTCAAAAGACTTTGAATCACAGTTAGAACATAAATTTTCAGGAGGAAATCTCTTTCTGACTGCACTAAAGATATTATATGTTTAAGGGAGTAAGCACACGTTCTCTCCCTTCAATACATAAATACATCTAATTTTTATTAATTATCCTAAATGAATATACTATATTCTCATTACAGTGATTACATTCTTAAAATATCTTTTTCATAATTTCTACCAATTTTAATCTCTGTTATTGAAGAGTTTAACGTTTAAGATTTAAATCATACCTCCAAATTCCATAACAATGAAGCATTGGTGGATTTATATACCATATAATTAGGAATGTAAAAGAAATGCAAATGGGGTGAATAAAATTAAAAAAAAAGAGAAAATCAACTTGGTAATTCTGACAATTTGATGAATGTTGAGAGGGAAGCAGCTTGAGCTGTCATGACGTTTTACTGAGCTACAAGCTGCTATTCTCCATTATATATACAACAATAAATAATAACATAGATGAGAGGAAGAAAATTAACTGAAATTAATATCAGGAAATTATATATTTTTAACAAATAATAAGATGAGGACTTAAGCCTTTTTTGTTTACAGTTTATTTGCTTTATTAACCTTAATGCATGTACTCCTTCATAAGAGATCCTTACTATCAGTAATAAAGTAAAAATGATAACAGCTTTGGAAAACAAAAAGTACTATTCGAAGTGCCAACTCCACAAAATCTCGCACGCGGCATTTTGCATATTTTTTACATTCCTACATATAAGAAGCAAACAAAAAACAGGAATCTAGACTGGAATTCGTTCGACAAAGCACTGATCTATCTTATGTATTTAAACAATTTTACGCTTCATAAGAATTGTAATAGTGATTAAAAATATTATAATAGATATTTATAAAAATGAGTAAGTTATGCAGTTATTGAAGCTCTTTCAAATTTAAAAATGAGTCACTAGGAATTGAATTATGATAAAACATATCGATTCAGACCCACGTTAAAGACCGTATTTTGAAATGCCAGTAATTGTTTTATCAATATACTGTCAAAATTTATGCGAAAAGAATGTATTGATTTATATGATGCAATTATCATTCATTTATGTTCACCATGGTGCAGTTATTTTTAATGGAAATATGAGCCTTATTAATCTTCAATAAAAATAGTTATAACACGAAACACAATATTTATATTAAGAGGCAAGAAAAAGGATTATCACATGAATGCATTTTTGATTTGGTGGATCAAATTGATCATATTAGCAGCTATGTCAGTTGTCGACATTCATTCAAAATTATTTCAAGTCGTCAATAAAAATATGTTTCATGGTATCAGTGGCTTATTAATTAAAAATTCACCTGGCGTGTCTGCAGGAAATTTGACAAAACTAGTAGTAGTTGTTTTTTCCCAAAAAATGTTACAGACTTGTGTAAACATTCACTAAATTGAGGATGATCAACTAAAGATGGTGGCAAAGATATCTACAAAATATATTTTGTAATTACTAAACATGGGCAAAATTTTGAGATAGTGTCGAGTTTAAAGAATGAAAGAAAAAGAACAGTTGATACCACTACATTGATAATAATTAATATGAACTCATTTTTATCTACATAGTTGAAGAAATAACATGTTTACATTATAAGTAATTCCATTTCTGATCAATAAAAAATCATACCGAAGATATTATTCCCCTTCTTCTGGATTTCCAACAATTCAAACTCATTTACAGCCCTCTCAGTTTTGGTCAGTCATTTAATGTTGTCAATACCCATAAGACAATTAAATTAAACTAAGTAATCAGATAGTAATTTTGGACACGCTTTCTCACCTCAACAAAAATGCCTATCCCTAGATGCTACTCTTGAATGTATATCCTTTGAAATCTAAGTATATTAAGTAAATTTTTTGAACATATTTACTATTAATTCACGAATGGTTAAAGAATAATGAAGTAATTGCTTATAGAAAATCTATGAAAATGGACTTAAGAAATGAATATTATAAACATTTCTTAGTGTTTAAGAAAGTCTTTTTAAATTTGCAGCAGCTAGCGTAGGGTAGTATCTATGTAGTAATTACACAATAATATCTATTAGTTACATATTTTGTCAATATGTAATAAGTAGGATCATAAAAGTATTTTCTTTGTTCTTTATACAGAACGTTAAAAAAGGGCTTAAAACGAGCAAAACTGTTTATATTTATCTGTGAATTGTTCCCATCTCCAGAAAAGTCTTATCTACACACACACACGCTCCTGCCACCAAGTCATTGAAATTGATAGAGAAAATCCCTAACTGATGAGACCCAAGATGTCTTTGACTGATATAAAACAATCTTTTGAATACTTTTTGAGGTCATTAATAAGTCCCTATAGGAAGGTACATAACTCTTAATTGAATGTAATTTAAGTACATAAGTCGTCGATGACATATCTAACTTAAAGGTACTGAAAAGAAATGGACACATACCTTGTAGTCTGACAATGAATTATACATAGGAGGGATCACCCCAACGTATTTAACATTTATATCGAGGGTTATATGGAAATTTCATCGTACCAGTCTTGAACTGATTACTTTTATAATTATTGTCTTTCTTTTTTCTTCACCTCTCAAAATACAAGGATACCAATGGGAACGATGTACATATTATATCAATTACAATCTTTCATAAAAGTCTTATCACTGGGGATCTGAAAGATATGCGATCATATTTGAAATAGTTATAGAAAAAATACTCATTTTTTCCATTTTCACACGGTACCACATGTTTTTTGAAAAATCTTATTCCAGGGCTATCTATGTAACTAAATGCAAGAAATAAAAAATTCACACTCAAGTCCAACTAAAAGAACTTTGTACTCTAAAGATCCAAAGGAAGGTGGAAAATATGCTAGAAAATTAAATTTGTGTAGCCTTATTATTAGCTTCAAGTATGTATTTGTGAAAATTAATTCATTATTATTATCGTAAAAATATGCATAATGATAAAAATTATATAATCACCAAGTTGATGAATTGAGTGCGTTAAACATGTGCCAATGTAGCATGTTTATATAATAAACATATATTCATTTTAATGAAAATACGTGCTTATAAACTATTTACTCTCCACAATTTTTCTGTGTTGACCTTCAATTCAAAAATCTCCGAGCAACTTACATTAAATTAATGTGAGATACAACCCAGTCAAATGAGTACTTGATTACTTGAGTAATCTGAATTAGTATTGATGAAACAATTGATTACATTCAAAAATATGAGAGAAATATCATGTTTGGACGGCTACATGAGGAAAAATTTCATCAATTTCATTTGATATTATGTAATTTTCAAGGCCAGAATAATGTAGAAACAACTTTTAAACTAGTTGACGGTGTATTTTCCCGATTTCAACCGTTCTTTGTTCAAAATATTTTTGTCAGACGTCACCTTTGAAAAATAAAGAGTGAAAAGGTCATATAAAATTTCTATCCTGCAGTTATTCACCTTAAGGGTTCATATACGATATGTATTGTATATCTTATGTGACATGGATTAAGGAGGTAGTCAGAGATTTATATGACGAACTAAATGGTCCTATCTCATAAAAAAAATTGTGTTATGAACGAAGAATGGAATAACAAAAATCATCCCACTCTGAAGTTTCCTTCTTACAGGATGGAGAAACTTAAATCAAGGCAGCTTGTTCTCATCCTGACAAAATAATTGAAATTATCAACAGGTTTGATTCAAATGAAACTATCTCCATCAAAAAAAATCAAGGGCAACCAAACTAAAATCTGATATGGTATTTATAAAAATCAACTTCAAGTTATAAAATCGTCAGAAGATCATGGACTTCATTTCAATTTCGATATTTATTAACAAATGCGAAATGGGTTCTGGTAACGAGTTTAAAAATTCTACATACACTCTTGCCTATAAAATCACCCATCAAAATAAACGTATAGGTATCAGAGCATTCCAGGATCAAAGGCCAAAATCATAACCTTGAAATTATAGTCTCCACTTGAAAAAAATTAATATTGTTTTGAGTACAATACCGAAAAAGGAGATCCATCTAAAGATAGCAGCATTCAGATTATAGTATTATTTAAGTATTGTGTATTTACGTATGCAGAGAGGAGTTTTTCATTGTAACTGCTAGGTACAACTATCACAACTTGAATCCACAATCAAAAGACTTAATTCAAGATAATTGGTTTAAAAATGTTATTTGTAACTACATATGTACATAGTTTTATGATAGGAAATATATGTAAGTGACCACGATCAGTAATAACTTTTGTATACGTCTATATAATATGGATAATTTGGATAATATGTGCTTTAATGAGACCAATTGAAATTTTCTGAAGGTTTTATTGAACAAAAATTATCTTTTGAAAAATACAGTACTTTACCAAAATTTTAAATAAATATTTTCATGAAAGTTAAATATTTTTCCATATATGTAATATATGCCTACAAACAAAATATGAATATTTCCTATCTTTGCTCAAAATATCTAGGATTAATGAATTTTTAATGCGTGAAAAGTCTGTATTGTTTTTTTTCCTCTATTTGACTTAAAAACGTTTTTCATTAATTTTTTGAGTGTCGAAATGGCACATACATTTTATATCACTAACCAATTTTTAAATGTTAATATATTTTACGTAGTAACAACCTTTTTATGAAATATTTTTATAATTTCCTGTAGTCTTTAAATACTTGTATCTTCTTCTTTTTTTTTTACATTTGAACCTGAGGAAATAAATGAATCAAACTTTTAAATAACAAAATACTTGACTTTCTATTAGGATGATATAGAAAAAACAAAGTTTCATAACGCATTTTTAATTCAGCTTTTAGAGTCGAAGTTATCAAATGTTTTTCAAAGACTATGTTACGTGAAAGAACGATTTGGTTCTCTAATTATATTTTTTTGAATGGGAAATATATATTTTTTATTTTCTAACTCTAGTGTGGGCCAGATGAATTAATGCAGATAGTTGTAAAAGATGTCTTTAAAACCAAATGAATGAAATAAAACATTGATGAATGAACTGATAAATCAATGCTCTGTGTTCATTTGATCTATACCTCTTCAAGTTCAATATGGGAATAAGTAAGTTCTATATAAAATAAATAACAGAATAATCATTTTACCTTAATGTCCGGTACGAAGAAAAAAGATCAGGCGCAAAAGAGAAGACAGCTTTTAGCTGAAAAGTAAGCAAATGGTGATAGGAGAATCCTTACTCAGACTCTTGGTATCCCTAAGACGACTGCCTATAGCTGGATTTCAGAGGGTGAAAGAATTGATGAAAGAGGGGGAAAAGGTTATTCTAAGATTAATGAAGTTCAGAAAAATTTTATTACTCAAGAAATTGAACGTAATCCCTGAATTACCTTACAGAGAGTAGTTGATAATATTTTTGACAAGTTCCAGCTTAGGATTTCAAAGCAGGCGGTTTCTACCCACATTGATTCTATGCTTTATTTTTTTAAATATTAAATCTGAACCTGAGAGATCTAATTCAGAAGTTAATAAACAAAAAAGTAAAGATTTTGTTGAAAGCTTACTTTCCTATCAGTCTCAAAATTTACCAATCTTGTTTATGAACGAGACTAACTTCAATTTCCAAATTTCAAGATCAATGGGTCATTCACAACGTGGAAGCAGATGTTTTAGAATTGTAACAGCCTCTAAAGGGGGTAATGTCCATGTTATTGGATGTATTGGTCCGTTGGGGCTTGTTCATCATGAGGTTAAACGATGCATAAAAAAGGATACAGCAATTGAGTGGATGCGTGAATGCTTAAGAAAAGTAAAGGATTTATATGGAGGGCCAGTAGTACTTGTTGTGGATAATGCTCCGGCCCACTCCAGGATTGAAGATGTTCTGAATGAAGAAAAGTTTTCAATTCGCAAAATTCTAAGATTTGGGCCTTACAGTCCTATGCTCAATCCAATTAAGCATATTTGGTCAATATTGAAATCCTTTGTGAAAAGAGAACTGGCCAGAAAAATTGTGAATAATTTTAAATGCTGAAATATGTGATTAAAGCATTTCGGAGCAAAGATCAAGAGCTCTGGGACAATTAATAGAAGAAGGACTAAATGAAATTACCTCAATGATTTGTAATAATTGTATTGATAGCATATATAATCGTTTTGTAGATGTCATTAATTTTGTTGACATGAAGTTCTAATAAATTTATTATTACATTTATTAAATTTCCTGAATAATATTCTTTATTATTTATTCCTATATTGAACTTACTTATTACCATATTGAACTTGAAAAGGTATATATAAAATCTGAGCAATTAATAAAGAATAAAAGTGTTTGATTTGATTCTCCAAATTTTAATATTTTGTTTTGATCCAGTTTTTTAGATGAATAAAAAAAAACATACTTTTTATGACCTTAAGATCCCCTGAAATATAAAAAAATGAATTTAGAAGATATATGTACATATATTGAAGGGTTTGTCTATCATAAGCATAAGAGAGTAGTATGCTTCCATATTGTTTTAATAATGGATGTTACTTTTGTAGAGAAAAATTACATTCTTATTATTAGAAATGGAAAAACGGTTGGTACGATTGTTCTTCTTCTTTTCGTTTTTTAAAATTTATATTCATTCTTCTTTATATCAGTGAGCACGGCGTTACCCCCATTGTACTTTTTTGGTCAACTGTTGACTTTTCTACTTCTCTTGCACATAATAGTGTTTTGAACATGGGCTAGTTTAAATAAAGTTAGCTGTTGTTCTGTTGTGAACAATTACCTACAGTTTTTTTTTCTAAATACATAATACAACTTGTCAACTGAGATGATTTTTTGGTTGAAAAACGCACGCTGGGAGGGCTCTTTTTTCACAACCCCATTAAGCTATTAGGCATATATGTCTGAATAATCATTGTTCTAAAAATCTCAGTAACTTCTAAAAAATGCTTCCACCCCCACCGACATATTCTGCCATTGTAATAATATTATATTTGAACCATTCGCACTTTCTTCCATTCTAAAGTCTCAAAAATTTGAGAAAAATCACAAAAGTTAACCTCGTGAACTTTATTCTCTAGAAGAATTGAAATGAAGGCATAATTAATTTTCAGATATTGATGATGATTATTGAATAGCTGTCAATCTAAATAACTTAATCAAGTCTCTATTGACTGTATACAAACATATGTAGAGTTAAACATTTTCATATATACATATGCATGATGATAAATAATGACGTGTCTTACCTATGTATGTAATAGATATATAAATTGAGGATCATGTTGTATTCTTATTCATTTTCATCATCATATCTAGGTAGAATAAAACATTTGATATATGTAAGTATGTTATGTGTAGATTCAATGGGAAAAATAAAAATAAATTTGACTTCTAATAGATTTGAGTCTTTGTCTAAGGAGGGTGTGCCTTTGTTCAGTGTGAGAGGCATAGTATCCCTACAAATATGTATGTATGTATCTGGATTATTGCATCGTGTAATAGTGATGCAAGATGATTTGTATTTTGATTGAATGAGTACGGGGTTATTCCACTATATGTATGTACGAACACTGTATTCTTTTGTCAGCTGTCAATTATTGAGCTGTGGATAGTTTACTTCTAAAATTCATAGGTTTCAACCCTCTCGAATGACCGGGAGACTCCTGGTTTCGGACGAGGTCTCCCTCCCTCCTGTTGAAGTTAGATTTCTCCCGCCCATTATAAAAACATTTCTTCATAGTTTTTATAATTTGTTAACCCTGATTGCTCTGTTATAACGGGTTTGCATAGTCCTTTTTATAAATGTATTTTTTTATTTAATCGAGAAAAAAGTATCTAATACCATTCGAAATAAATTCAATCAGAATACCTTTTAACTTAAACAAAACCAAACTCTTTAGGGTTTGTTTTATATAGGATAAAACTTGAACGAATTCTTCTTTGTTTTTGCCTGACCTATCCACGTAAGAATGTTATGATGTAATTGACCGCATTGTACGTACAAGGTAAAAAGGTGTCGGTTCGCCCCTATTCCGTTGGTTGGGCCATCCACCTACGGGTGACACTAAATTCAGTGACTCCCGCTTTGCAAACTTTATAGGTTGGAAGGTATGACAATTATTGAGGAATAGTTCGGAGGAATTAGTTTACTATCTACCAGTTCATGTGTAATAATATAATCCATAACTAAATGAAATTAAACCCTGTTAGAAATGTAATCATCAATAAATTAACTATCATTGTTCCAGACACTGTTTAAATTATAATGGTCAGGTGTCTGCACCTGACCGTTATAAGGAAACATTGGCATTCACAAAGTACTTGCTTGAAAATTGCTGCCTGTTTGGGCATTGCACCAGTTCTTGGTACGAATATAGTATTCATCTTATAGAGATCTTTTTAGATTGACCTAGAGGAAAGTAATATCAAAAGGGGGAATGCAAACATTACGACATTTAGCACAGCTAAATGAAGGGCGTTTATTGATTTTTTTTCCTTAATTATTCAATTTTAATTAGGAGAAACAACATTCAAAAATGAACGTGAGGCATGAACAGTACTCAATGATTTTTAGCTCAATCCCAAGTATATATATGTATATAATATAGTAAAACCTATAGAAATTGTATTTTTTAAGTTTCTACCTACATATATTTGACAGAAAATAGGTGTGTTATCATATAAAATGAGTATTTACGTAAATGCATAAAATTTAGAGAGGGTTGTTTTTTTATAAAGTGTAAAATAAATGACTTATGTTTAAAATATGATTAATGAAGACCTGTCAAAGCCTAAAGGATAATAATAATGATAATAATAAAACCAAGACATTAAAAAAATTACTCCAATCTTCAATTTGATTAAAAAGACAAATTGTTTAATCGTCAAGAGACAGTTGATAAATATATTAGAAAATTAGAAAAGAGAAAAATGGTGGCTTGGATAAGATAAACAATTTTCTGTCTATATGTAATGAGTTGTACATATTATACTATATTAATTTGTTAATAACTGTTACACACTCTTTTTTTTCTTTTTTATTACGATAAAACATAATGTTTAGTTTATATGTACATGTACACGGTGGTAAAAACTAGGATAAAGGTTTCATATGAGGTTCCAAAACTTCTGAAACCATATATTTTCATATTCCCTATAGTCTAGAATTTACGTTTCCAAACGGGCAACTTTTTTTAATATAGTTTTTGAGGAAATTAGGGTTTTATCTTGATCCATCGTATTTTTTTGCGAACGTTAAGAAAAAGTTCAAGGATGAATAAAAGTATTAAATAGGAACTTTACAATTTATTTTATTGCAACAGTATGACAGATATAAGTCTCAGCTACTCAAATATTAAAATTTTATTTAGAAAAATAAAAAAATAAAAAATTGACAGTAAATTTCGTGACTTCCCCCGAGGAAAAATTGAAAAGTGTTGTCAAAGAAGTATGTATTTTATAAGAAGTCAAAAAACAAACTCAAATTATTTTATTATACAATAAAGTGTAATATAGTAATATCCACAAAAAATGTTTTATAAACTGTCTGCAAAAACAAATATCTCATCTCTAGAAATAGAAATAAAAATACTGGAAGGGAGGGAATGTATCGCGTATAACGCGCATAAAACATTTATTTATCTGTTAATTTTCTTTAAAATTTTAAGTTTTAAGGGTGATAATGGATTTTTTAGCTATTGATAACAAATGCTTAGGGTAACTAACACACATTTTACCTAAAATTATGTATTCTTAATCAATATTTTTTTGAATAATCTAAGAAAAACTACATGAATTTACTAAATTAGCTAGAAAAATTAGACTCAATACCCTTTTTTATATCAATTAAAGTTGGAATTCTTTTATATACATGTAATTTTTTATTTCCCAAGTATGAAGTAATTACCTAATATTATTAGAATAACCTTTATTAATGACGTGCATTATACATATTAAAGGATCTGAAAAAATGCTGTTCTTTTCTATTATATATACCATTTAGACTTTGAAAGTTTTTCCAGTCTTTTCACATAAAGTTCCATTTTTGTAGTACAAATTTTCTTAGGGCTTCCAGAATAATGAAATGTTGCCAGAGAAAGTACATATGAATGCATTAATGGATCATTTTCTCAAATTATTTAAAGTGTTGTTATGAAATTACGTAATTACTTATAAACAAAATTATCGAAAATGCCTTTCTTTACTGATCAAAATAAAAATACTCTAAAGTAAAGTTAATAAGAATGCAAAAATACTTTTTGGTGAATTTATTCATCAAAAATTTTTCGTTGTGTCGAAAGCTTTATTATTTAAAAAAGGGATAAAACTGTTAATATTTTAGATTTTGTTTGTGTTATTTGCTTTAAAAGGATTCACCAGTCATCAACAACTGTTGAATATTAAAATATGTTCTGGACTATCCAACACCAAAATTAAAATGCTTAACAATTATTTAATTGATCCTCAAATTGAAGTGAAGTCAATAAAAAAGTCACACATTCCTGACCAGTATTTCGATAACCCGGAATAAATTTCTGTACATAAAAACTGTACATTAAAAAAAGTTGCCCGTTTGGAAACGTAAATTCTAGACTATAGGGAACATGAAAATGGTTTCAGAAGTTTTGGGACCTCAAATAAAACCTATATCCCAGTTTTTACTACCGTGTATATCAAGATACATACTATATATGTTTCGTCTCTGGTAGAAAATACATCCTTTAATATTTCTCAGGGGCAAATACACAGAGTTTTTTTATACAATAAACATCTTGTTGAGAGAAATGAGCTCATTGAATCAAGACGCTTTTCTTCAAGAAATGAAATGTAGGGTTCAATAAATGATTCTTTTCTATTTCAATATTTGTTGAAGCCTCTTTCATCGTTGTGTTTATTTTATTCTATTTATTATTGTATGTATTTTTTTTTTTATTTGATTACTTAAAAAGTAATCAATGTTTAATAATAAGTAAATAGCGTTGTACATATGTACATAGGTATAGATCCCTTATTTATTTGAACTTAAAAGTACCTCCTTATATGTATAACCTTTTATTCAGGCATATTTTAGCATGTGACCTTTACTGTATACCTTTCTTAAAAGAAAAAGAAAAAAAATGGCTCAAAATCAATGGGTATGTAGTTAGTTAATTATTTTCAACTGTGGGACTATTTTTTATTCAATTGCGAGGAATTGCTCAAAGCTTAACAACAACAAATTCGAAAAACTATCAATCAGTGTTCAAAACTCTAATAACTGGTAAAAATAGTAGAAGAATTAATGTTCATAAAAGAAATTAATTTATTTATTTTGTGGTATTCGGTCCTAGGAATATTCGCTCCAACGAAAATTCACCACAAGGATTTTAAAATAAATACTTACATGTACATATTTTAAAAACCTTATTTTTGAGCATTTCTTGATCATATTAGTTAGTGTTCCTTGAATTGAATATCTTAATATGCTAATATTTAGATTCTGAGGCAATTATTTTATATTTATATTTTAAATTGGTAAAAACAATTTTAAACCCTGGTTGTTAGATAATACTTTTCAAAAAAATATAAGTTCCAATGAGCTTCAGGTTTTCAAATTCTGGGCCGAAAAATAATAGAAATCTCATCTTTGTTGTACTTGTACAGATTTGTTTACTACTCTTATCCTAATCAGAAATAATTCCCTTGGATTCCAACAATTAACAAACCAAGATATTCAAATCTAGAAATAGTAATATGATCTAGAAATTTAAATACGGTTCTTCAAATATATGTAACAATTTATTTTAAATTCCTTGCGAAGAATTTTCCTCACACGACCCTACTCATTAGACGATCAATAATTGAGTATTATTGGTATTTCCTTCATTCAATGCTGCTTAAGCTTTTAGACTAACACCTTCTTCCCTCACATGGCAATTTTTTATCAAGATACTATGTACATAAATAATTGAACAACTTTTCGCCCTTTATAAGACGAACCCCATAGTTTGGTATGTACCTTGTCTTAGGTAACTAATCATCTGCAGAATAACAGAGAGAGAGAGAGAGAGATAAACCATGCATAAAAACCATAAATATATTATGTATATGCCTACATTCCTATTTTAGTATTTTGATATGTTTGATTTTTTAAGACTTCATTCATATAAAAAAATCCTTTTAAAAGAAACTTAATTTCATATATATATTACAAAATGTTATTAGTAATACCTACCTACACTTTGGTGGATATAAAAGCATCTTTTTGATCAAATGGACAACTGCATGTATATTTTTTTAAATGAATGTATTCTTTTATAGAAATATAGTCATTCTCTTCCTGGAATATATTGATATTCATTCAATGTCTAGAGATTTGTATTTTTTATTTCAGTTTTTACGATTACATGTATGTAGATAGATATTACATAATAATCATCTTTCATACATCAAAGTAAGGATTTATAAAATATTAAAGAGACAATTTGATAAATTGACATAGTTTTAATTGTATTTTTTTGTTATACATAGATGTTGGAGTAAAATCTTTATGACTATTAGCAATTCCTCTTCGTTGAATTAAAGCCTACCCATGGCTCTCAATTAGAAAAAGAAATAAACATGGCTATAAGTGTGACCTGAATTGAGCTTGTGTAATAAATTATACCATAAATAAACATGAACAAACTGTATATTTAATACATTAATAACTTATGAGTTATAAGATTTCAATTCTCAATTACGATTCTATAAATGTACATACGTAAAGTTGTGAATATTATCAAATATCCTTAAGGTTCTTCTTAGTTGCTTCTGTGATTTTTTTTTTCTTTTTTGGTCAATATTTTTGAATAAACGTAACATCTTTTATAGGGAAAAATATTAATAACTGTGTTTTTTATTTCATAACAAACATGAATTGTGATATTTGTAGTTAAATAAGTTTCATAATTATATTTTTATTCTTTAGTAAAATTAAAGAGAGAGAGAGAGAGAGGAGGCAGGAAATGGGCTTGAAATAGTTTTCAACTTATATAACGAAGTGTGACCTAAACATGGGCAAAATGTTGATGATATCATAAAAAATATGCTACACTTGAATAATGACAGAATTTGAAAGGGAATGATTACATATTATTATTAATAATTTATTGGTTAAGTGATTTGTTAGTAACAGATTAATAAATCTGTGCCTACTTATTCCAGAGCATGATACCTGAGTCATTTTTGCATGGATTCGAACTTGACTCGAACAAAGCCAAATTCGAATTCTGTTCTGTTTATTAATTAACAAAATTACTTAATACCTAATCAGTATAGGTATAGAATAGAAATATAAACCTTCATATACCATTGTTGGTATTGCACCTTAAAATTACTAAACTTTTTATGACTTTCTATTAGCTACTATAGTAGCTTCAAATGTTGCCAAACATTGTATTAATCTGTATGAATTTATTCATATAAGAAATTAAATGAATAAATTATATTCTTATGTAAAATCTGAAATCTATAATTCATATTACACATTACAGAAATGAATTTATGAAATATTTAATTTAACTATCATTTAATCTTGTGTCTACTTTTTTTATTCAGCAATTTAACCATCATTTAAAATTATTATAAAAAATTAAAACCGTCAAAGGTTTTAGTGATTTTGTAATTACTAAAATTTTTTCATCAAAATAAAATAAAAAATACGATAATATTTCATAATTATTAACTCAATGAGCTCTATTAAACTGAACATGGATTCGGAAAAAAAATGTGATTCTAAATCAAGTTATCAAAAACAAACCCAAAAATTAAATAGAATGGATGATATCATGAAAATGTACGTTGAAATGGTTATTATTACAGTTTTAAATATTTCAGATATAATTTAAAAGAAAGAAATTAATATTTGTCAAGGAATTAATAACATTGAATTCGATAAACTAACTACAATAACGAGTCACTGAACCGGTTACATAATATATTCTAAAAAAATGAAACATCAAAAACAAATAAATCAAAAAATATTGCATAAAAATTGAATAATTAAGTTCATGAATTAGAAATCGTTGTTTATACTATGTTTATTGAATAGATCCAGATCTCTCTTGTGACATTAGCGGTTTGGATACTTCATGATCGGAAATATTTTTATTATCGAATTCGAGAAATGTCATAGACGACATGTTATCTCACTCGTATTCTTGTCAAATTTCCAAATGTTATAACCTCAATTGACGGCGATCCAAGATCTTGGATTAAATCCTCAGGCATTTTTACAATTAAATAAAAATAGTGTTTGTTCTTTTTGAATTGAAAATAAATGAGTTAGACAAGAAAAAAGAAGAAGATGGGAAACAAATTGAAAAGAAAAATGTTTCCATATTGCCAACAATCGTCCTCTGTGGGCTAAATGTATTAGCTCTTTTTTCAAATTCTTATACTGTAACAACTGATGGTCAAGTCAAACAGAAAGATTCTTTTGCTGACGTCACAGAGTATAAGATAGAGATTTATATAATAAATAATAATAATTATTATTATTTTATTACAGTTATATTCAGAGAAAGTTTCTAAGCATATTGGATTCACGCAATAAAACTGTGAGCTGTGCAAATGCCATTTGTGGTTCTCCTTACAACGTGATCTATCATCATTTTTCCGAGGATCCCTGGAAGAGGACGAAGTATCAAAGTACATGCCATCAAGAGGGTTTCTTACGAAAATACCCTAGAATTTGTGGAAATCATTTTGAGGAAAATGATTATACAGGGTGTCCCAAAAGTAACTGAACTACAAACTTTAATAAAAATTATTTCTCAAAAACAACAAATTTAATAGTTGTGAATATTTAGTACCATTCAAATTCAAATCTGTATTAGGTATTATTAATTTCCTTTTGTGAGTAATAGTCTTTGTGATGACTTTTGTAATGTAATCATATTGTATTTTGTTCTGACGTGATAACTTTAATGTTTTTCAACATAATACCCTTTGTTATTGATAATGCAACGAATGACTTTAGATTTAAACGAACATATCTTTGTTATTAAGAATTACAGTGCAAGGACTAGCTACAAGCATGTTGAAGAAAGATAGGAAGCAAATTTCAGTACATCTATACCAAGTAAGTCGACAATGTTCAATCTTGTATCCAAATTTGAATTAACTGGAAGTGTGTCGAATGCGTCTAAAGAAGATCGTCCAAAAGCAGCTCTTTCACTAAAAAACAAGGATAAATTAGTAGCTGTATTTGTTCATTCTCCTAAAAAATATATCCGCCAGGTATCGAAAGAGCAGAGCGTTTCTCGATCCTCACTCCGTCGTATCTTGTATGACATTGGTACCATAAAGACCTCATCTTCTTCATGCCTTAAATAAGGATGAACCAGATAAAAGAGAATGGAACCAAATTTCAGTGGACACTCGCTAGAGAGTAAGTCACAGAGTTATTACCTAATACATAATATAATACTTAGGGATGTGCATTTTGTTGAAGGGGGAGAGTGTGTTCACAAGGTGTCAAGGTAGTGAAACGAACTGATATGTTTCTTTCCTTCCCTAAACTCAACTTTATTTCAACACTTTGCCCATGTCTACTTAAATGTACGTTGTACCTATCTCAGGCAGAAGTATGTATAGGTTTGTAAAAAATATGCACTCTTGGTATTTAAAAAGAAAGAAAGAGAAAACCAACCTGGTAACTCTGACAATGTGATTAATGTTGAGAGGGAAGCAGCTTGAGCTGTCATGGCGTTTAACTGAGCTACAAGCTGCTGTTTTCCTTTTTATTATATACAAATAAATACATATATGATAAATAATAACTTTATATATGCCATAGATGAGAGGCAGACAAATACGGTATAAAATGTTAATACAAATTAATGTCAGAGAGTTAGCTAATAAGTCGTAAACTAATAATCATTACGAGGACTTGAGCCCTAACTTGTCCACATTTAACTTGACTCAATAAGCTGAATTCTAATGCATAGATGTGTATTTCTCTTTCTTCTTCATTGAATGGTTTGAATTGAAGAAAGTTGTTTGTGAATTTCACCCTTTTTATTTTAGTCTTTTTATGTATATTGCATGCCTACTTTAGATAAGTACCTCACTTATTTAGAAGTTAAGGTATTAACAAACCTTATCCCATTTGTATAAAAAATTTCCCATATAAATGTATTTGATTTAAAGACCAAATAAGTCCTAAAATAAATGGCTCCTGAACTTGGAGATACATAAATCTAGTTTTCTTACAAAAAAAAAATCATAGGCATTTTTGTACTTACAAAATATTTGTGTTTTATGATAAATTTATATGGATGTTCCATAGTCTTAAAAGTTAATGATAATAATAATAAAACAACTTTCTTTGGTCATTTAAAAAAAATGAATAGTTATAATAATTAAAGCGTTAAATTTTATACATAATGTTTAAAACATTATATGTTCGAAACATATTATATATATCAAGTCCGAGTCGAGTCAAAAAAAAATAAAAAAATATTTCAGCTTGAGTTCTTGAGAGACAAGCTTGAGTCATGTCCATGTAAAGTCTTTAATTTTTTACCACTAGGCTGAGTCAAAAATTGTACGTCTTTGAGCAAGAGTTCAAGTTGAGTCACGCATCTTAGTAAAAAAAAAAGTTCAATTTGAGTCTTTAGTTTTTATCACGAATTCGAGTCGAGGCAGAAGTTACAGATTATAGCAACTCGATTCCAATTCCCCAATCTGATGACTATAGCTGATATATGAATTTTTAAAGTCTCAAAAGGATTCTTAAAAATTATGAGCACCTATGCATACATGTCATAATTGTATTTTTTTAATTAAGATTTTAATTTTTGATTAGTGTGTATTTTTTTTATCAAAATATCTTACAAAATTTTAATTTCAATAGAAATAACGAGATGTCATCATGAAATTCAATTTTCCTAGTGGGGTACAACTATTTTTTTTTAATATTAAAAAATAATATATTAAATAAGCGTATGCATATTTATAAATTATTAAAATGGACATTCTACACCATGGATCACCCGATAATTTTCAACCAAATCTCTCATAATTTATGTTTATTTTTTTTAAATCAGTTCTATGTATAAATGTTTTTACCTAGAAACTTCAAATTTATTTACTATCGAGTTAATTAATTATGTGTTCACGATATATTTTATATACATTGGTTGTTTTTTGATACTTTTTGTCCATAACTGGGAAATAAGTACAATAAATTTTAAAGACCTCCACTTTTTTTGCCCAATTCTCGAATTTGGACCCATAAGTAGTCTTAAAAGTAGAAACATGTAAAAAAATGTTCTGATTCATATACTTACATTATTTTTAAGACTTTTTTTTATGACTATAATAAACTGAGACCTAAAATCACACTAATTTAAAATATTGCGTGCCTGAGGAAGAGTGTTTGTCTCAGACATATTCTTAGGTAGTTTGTAAAATTATAAATAAACGTACTTAAGGGATAAATGAGTTGATTTCAAAAAATCAACATTTTCATTGTTTTTGTATGTGACTATTGTTTCATTTTACATCCTTCATTAAATTATTTATTATGAATAAGAGATCAGTTCAATAGTGATGTGGTACTAGTAATAAAATTAGAAAAGAGGCATAAATTTAGAGTATATTATTTCAATGCTTATTAATCTTTGGCCAAAATATTTTTTCATTAATCAAATGTAGAAGAATGGCTAACATTTCCCATACTCTATGGCTTCTATCAAGCATTGTTATCAAAAAATGACTGGAATGAAAGAAATTTCTCAGCCTTTTACGTGTTTAGAAGAAATACATGATTTTAAAACTTTAATAAAATTCAAAAAAAGGGCGCGCAATCCTTGATTTAATATATTTTTTATATATCAAAATCAGAAATAATAATAATACCCTTTTAGAGTTCATAATATGTAGTATCAGATGCTTTAAATCAAAAGAGTCAAATGATGAAAATCAGCTAAAGGAGAATACAGTGTGCTTTTGTTTATCCCAAAAAGCTCGTCCTGATAAATACTCGCTCAAATGTGTGTCGCCAAGATGACACTCGCTGAAATTAAACTCGCTCTATTGAACGGACACGAGTTAAAATTGATCGACTATGAAGGATAATAATCTAGGAAGTGGTCTGAATTATTTAAATACTATAGCAATTCTGCCGTTTTAATAAAATATATTTTCAATTATGTATACTCAAACATATATGTATATCTATTCTCAAAAACCTTCCGTAGTTATGATACTATAATACAACATCAACTTACTTCTAAAATATTTTGGGGCCCTTTACTCCTTCCTTTAGGGAGGAAAGGTTGCAAGAAACACTCAAAATAACGTCAAAACATCTATATGTATATTCAAATATTTCATGATCTTCAATTCAATTGTTTAGTAGCTAGTTGAGAAGAATGATGAATATGATTCTATATCTACTCGTACAAACATAATTAGATGAAAAAATCAATTTAGTTGAAATTGGAGATGTTTTCCTACTTTTCCCCCTTGTTTTTGAATTTGAGAAGAATCATTTTTTGCTTTTGTTTTTTGTTGGGGGAGGGGGAGTGAGGAGGAGAAGGGGAAAAAGTTTGACTCATTTTGACAATTTGAAAATTCTTATTAATATTCACAGTTTCAAAAATAAAAATAATTGTTAAATATTAGATAGTTGATGGTCATTTGAACTCATCTGACTAAATATGTCATTTATTAAAAATATGTTTCAGACCCATTCAAAAATCATTAGTTGGAGTTTGATTTTCTTTTCTTTTTGAATATTTTAACATACTTAAGAAAATATAGATATTCATCAAAAACAATATATATATATATATATAAATTATTTGATTATAATGCTATTTATTAGTTTGTTTACATTATCAATCTCAAAACCATCAAACCAGCGTCAACAGTATTCTGCAGCTTTGATTAATATCAGTAGCAAAAAATTTCATCATGTACAGTTTCCTTTCTGTTGTATCATTCGTAAAGTTAGTCTGAAAAAGGGGAATTCATTATTGAAAATTCTACTGAATTATTATTACAAACTTCAACTTACCGTGAGATAACGAAAGTTACAAAACTATATTTAGATTTAAAAAGTATAAAAATGTGCATAATATATCATACTTACGATTCAACACTTTAATAACACCCTGTTTCGGCTTTTACAATTAATAATCACTGGCATCATATAATACGCTACTTACTAATTACTTACCTTCAGGGCAAATCTCAGTGGAACACTCCCCTGACTCAATCTTTAAATTAGTACCACATTGGAGAATCCTTTGTTTAACTCCTCTGATTCCACATGACACAGAACATTTACTCCATGGTTGGTATTGAGTGCAGGACCTTTCAGTATGAGTTGTGTTTGATATTGGATCTCCCGATGTATTTACAAATGGAATGGCTGTAGTAGTTTCTCTTTCCTTTGAAGGAATCGTTGTCGATGTCACTCTTGTTGAGATCTTGAGTGTTGTTACTGAATCATAGGATATAAATCAAACGATAATACATATTTTAAAAAATATTTACATTCTCGGAGAGTCGTTGTGACATTCAATATAGATGTCGATGTTGGGGTAACGGTAGAGACTGTGCTGGATGAAGTAGAACTTTCTGGAGTTGTTGATGATCCTTGGTTTTTTGATTGTATTATTATTGTTATCTGGACATTGATTCAAGGGATTTACATACTTAACAAACATTTTGAAACATTGGTCGAAAGTCCAAAACAATCTTCTGCTATTAAATTCTGCTTTTTACAAATTCTTTTCCTTGTTTTCATAGTTCCATTGCAAGCACTCCATGACCCCCAGGGCTCCCATAAGCCACCTAAAATAATTCTAATATATTTTCCGATTTAATTGAATTATCGTATTATTACATGATCGTTTTTCAGGCTCGGGAAAAGTACAGTTACGACCATTGTACGCTTTACTGGGATTATCACACTTCAAAATCCTGTTTTTGGAATAGTTGATGCATTCACTCCATCCATGAATTGAGTAATTGCCATCAACTAGACAAAATAGTTAAAAGAATCTCTCAGTAATAGATGACATTAAGTTCAAACATTTCCTTACCGTTTGGATAATAGTTTCCATATAAAGTAAATTCAATTTCTTCATCCGAGTATTGGCCTATGTCATCAAGATAAAATATGTCTCCAAATGGAATTTCTGCATTCCTGGATGATAGACCAGTAAATGCTTTCCAATCTAAATTAATTGAACTAATTATGTCTTTTTAAAACTAATCCTAACCCTTTTTGTAAAATCAAAATCATCTTTTTGAAATCAAGTAATTTTTTCACAAAAAAAAAAAAAAATAGAAATAAAAATGGGTTTTACATTTATTTCCTTTAAAGTAGCGTAGCTGGTTCCATAATATTTTTGCATCTTGTCGTGGACTTTCATAGAGACTATTATTTTGACTCCAAGCCAAACTTAACGATAACTGCTTCAAGAGTAAATCCAAGCTGATGTATGAAATTTCTATTTGAATTTTGAATACTAAATTCCCATATTGATTTCGGTATCTCCACATTTCATGTTCTAAAGAACTTTGAACTATGCAAAGATAAGTCGTACAATTTGCATTAAAAAAGACATAACTAGTACCTTGTGAGAGTGTTGAAGTAGAGGTTCCTGTCATGAGAATTCTCCACTCTGTCTCAGAAAAAGTGGCTTCACATCGTGAGTATTTCACTATTTCTTCATATTTTTCAATTTTTGAATGAATTATGTAAGGAGTATCGCAGTTCCCAAATGATGGCTTTAGGCCTTTTATTCCCTTTTCTCGGGGATATCGAAATTTGCATAAAGATATTTCTAAAATTTCTCCACAATAGATATCCTCAATACCAGAGTGACGCAAAATGAAGCTTGGATCTAATGGAAAAGATTTTGAAATGATGAAATAGTGGCTATACCCGAAAAAATAACAAAAAAATGTAATGGACCTTACTTCGAGGAGAAAGGCTTATATATGATTCTACATAATTCGTCATGAGAAATTGAAATCCTTTATTAACTTCTTCGTATACTCTGAAAAGGGAAAATAGTAATGCTATGTCGTCATGAGTGACTTAACTTTTAAGATTTGATTAAAATTGAAAATAGTTATAAAATTTACTTGTCGTTTATATTCTTGAACAATGGAATGTTTTGAAATATATCTAGAGCTTTTGAGCCATTAAATCCAGTGATTACAAAATTTTTACCATCATTCCTTCATAATAAAATAGAAGATACTCGGTTTCAAAAAATATTAAATGCTATTTACCCCACGATCGCATATGAAGCACTAAATATATTCTGTTTTTTATCAATAGCTGTTATATTCAGTTGTCTTAAACCAAATTTTAAAATACGTATAATGGATTCAGGATCCGATATGAACCTTTGAGTCTTTGATGGCTCGCAAGAATAACTCAGCTCAATTTCCACTTCATAACTTGAAGGTACTTCGCATTTGTTTTTCCCATTGCATCTATTAAGCAAAAATAGGCAAAATAATATATACATCTCTGGAGAAACAGCTTACTTAAATGACATGAATCTGGATAAATCAAAGTTGTATTTTTTATACACTATTCCCTTTGCATTAACGACTACAATGTAGTAGTCAATGCAATTAATGTTGTATTTTTTAGATTGTTTATCATGAATCAGAGTTTGACTTAATTGTTTGTTTTGAAGTATTTGAATCCAACTGCTGTTATTGCATACTCCAACTAGAGATGGCTTCTCTGGATTTAAATTGAGGAGACAGACATCATTTTGAAGGGGTTGTGTCTCACCATAGTCATGATATACACCAACACCTAAATTTTGTATGTGTTAAAAATTAACACGTATCAACATATTTCAATGTTCTTTAAATAATAATAATCAGTTGATTTCAACTTACTTTGTGTATTCATTCCGTAAAAAAGATTAAGATTTGCTCCTTTATCTTCGATATCATTCATGTAAAGTGGGTAATCATACAAATAACAGAACTCTTCTAAATGTACCCAAGATTTGCAGCGTGAATATGAGAAGCACATCTCCCTACATTTTATTACAGTTAGTGCCATCTTAGCATGACTCCCGGACTTTAAAATTTGTTTTCTGTTAGAATATATCCTCACTTCCATTGTATCATCTAATATTGATCGAAAACTCAAAATTAGTTTGTTGTCTTGTAACATTTTGTTGTGTCTCGACTGGTATAAGTTATTTGACGTTAGTACTTGTCTAATTCGATTTGATTATGAATTTACTTTTTAGTTATAAAACAATCATAACAAATTTTTACAATTTATTTGAAAATATTGACAACTTTAGTTACGTTGTGGTGTGGAATTGTAAGAAGTAAATGGTGATAGCTAAATTTTTGTATATTCATGTATAGATGTAAATCATGGAAAGCATAAGAGTTGATTTTTTGTAGAAAAATTGTCTTAAATATCTTTAAATTTTAGAGAATATAAATATTATTGTTAGATCAAAATGAAATTTATTTGAAAAAAAATATCTACTTTGCGTGGAAATTGTTTTCACCGATGGTCATTTTTAAAAAAAAGATATCCAAGCAATAAATGTTGTCAATTAGAAAAGAAAATCCAAAATATTGAGTATACATATGGAGAAATCTTTGTTAGTCAAGGTACTATAATACTTACCACATATTTTTGGCCCCGTACTATGATTAGCTAATTCTTTAAAAGTAAGTTTATCTAGTTTTTCATCAAATAATCTACAGAACTTTGTGTAAGATCCATAGTCAAAATGGTTACAGTCAATATTATTCAAGCAAACTTCCTGACATCCAGCAAGTGTTTTTGTATAATACACCTTTTTCGGATATTTTTTAAAAATGATTAGATCGTTTGCAAAGCAGTCTGTTGAGTAAGAGTAAAAAATATATAAAAATTTAGCCACAATCATATAACTTTACCATACTGCTCTCCATATACATGTGCTATGGAAAGATAGTTTAATATTAGATGAAAATATATCATGTTGCTTTTACTCCATTCTGTCTAGTGATCGAAAATATAATGGTTTTTGGTACTTTTAGAAAGTAAAGAAAAGCTCTCCTGATTAAATATTGATACTTCAATCGTGCTCTATTTTTGTATATGACTCTCAATTGTCACATTTTTCCATGTATTTATGTTCAGCTATAGTATTACAAGCTACTTTTTACTTATTTATTTTGAAAGTAAGTCAAAAAGTCTAAATTATAAGCTATCGTAAGTCTCTGGCTCGTAGGGAAAAAACCCGGCCAAAATATTTATATTACTTCAAAATCATCATAAGTAACAAAAAGTAATGCTTAAAATATAATTAAGAGGCATATCAATTATGTTTGAATTAACCAAAATATGGGTACTTGAGTTGAATGAGGACGAGAAACTTCATTCAAGCCTCTAGGGCAGGGATGGGCAGTACATTGACCTGTGGGCTAAATATAATAAAGCGTTGCTTGTAGTGTGCAAGCTCGGCGGGCCGGATTAAATTGTCTAACGGGCCGTATAAGGCCCGCAGGCCTTAGTTTGCCCATGTCTGCTCTAGGGTGTATATCAGGAGGAATACACTACATCAATTTTAGAAGTAAAATGGGAAACCATAACAATGTTGCTCCAGATGAGACTTCTCTTGATCAGGAAGAATCAAAAGATAATTCCGTGATAACTTAAAAGCACCTGCTTCTTACTCAGACCATATTAGACGAGGAGCTCACTAGAACCATGAGCATGATAAACAAGAAAAAACCTTGGGTGACGATCATCATCGTGTCGACTGGCAAGTCGCTGCCATTTTCAACAGCCAAATCAGGACAAAACACAACTATGACACTAAAACACGAAGAACCAAAAAATAACTAAGATGCAAGGGGTTTTATCCCATATTCTGATCTCTTTAAATCAAAATTTGCTAATCTAAAGTCCTCAATCAAGTCAAATTACTGAGATTTTTGATCCATTTTTGATCAACCTTTGAAATTTTTCTTTGATTTTTATAAATCCTTTATTATTAGTACTTCATGTTTAGATACACTTAGTAAAGAAGTATATAATGAATGACTATCAATGGCATAAAAATCCGAAGATTTACATGTTAATTTTCTTGAATAATAACACTGGTCAACAGTCAAAAATCCTAAAGGGTATAAGTATAATAAAAGTTATTTAGTTTTGCATGCTGATTTCAAATGAGTAAATTTTTTTTTGAAAAGTCCGAACGTTATCGAGAAATCGGACTCTACTTTTTCAGCTTTTTTGGCCAATTTTCTAACTTCAATTTAAGCCTAAAGGAATACTCATTTTGGAAATTAAAAAATAATGATTCGCTAGTGTATTTAATACAAATTTCAATTTCAGTCTTTGTTTTGATCCAAGGGGCTCCTGGAAGCTTAGGGGACGGGAGTAGTCCCAAAAGTCGGCCATAACCTTTGTACTTAAATAAGTGCTTGAATATTACATGAAATGAGTTAATAAGGAACGCATAAAAGAGCTGAGACCCACAGTTTCCAAACGAGATGTCAAGTGCTCGATAAGCCTCCTTCACCAAGAAGAAATCGTCCATTTAGATGTGTAAGTTTTCATTCAATTTCGACCAAAAATCCATTCGAAATCTAAGACTCACGGTAGAGCGAGCTACTTATGTTGTAGCGCGCAGAAGGATTTCAGCAGGTTTCTTAATCATTAAATTGGTTTAATATGAAAAATGAAAAAGATAAAGAGATAAATAAAGTAAAGGGTTTTTCAATGGGTTTTATTGCAATAGGAACGGCGAACTACGTCATATTTTGTTTTGTTTACATTTTTACTCACAAATAGCTTACAAACCATCACATCATGGAGCAGTACAACCTTGATCAGCGTTTGCAAATTATCCAAAATTATTACCATTTTCAATTTTTTAATTGACAAAAAAAAAGTTAAATTAATGTTCACTACATATGGATTGGCAGCATAAACATATGTCGGTCTCTCAATACTTCCACATACAAGTAGTTTATTACCTTTAAAATCTCTATATGCACTTTTTTCTCAATGAAAACCTTTACACGTATTCGAATATGTGTTAATAAAAAAAAGATTTTGGGGCCAATCCATAAACATAAACAAGATATTTTTCAATTTAATGATTTTTAATTTTATTGCAACATTAACAGTACACAAGTAATAGCTATTAGAAATTTGCATATTTTCACCTTTCAAATAGGTAATTACCAAAAAAATATTCTAAAAATTATTAAAAACTTTAAACATGGAATTAAATTCAACATAGTATCAATCAAACGATAAAAATAGTTATAAATAAAAACTCAATATGTTAAGGACATATTATTATAGAAATTTAAAAACAAAGTTCATTCGTTATTTGAATATGCAGTCGACAAGAGTTAAATTTATTTTATATATTTATCTTATATTGCAATACTCTTCCATACAACAAGCACTTATAGAAAGGGTAAAGTCTTATTAACAATTTTAATTAAATATAAATATCTATAATTTTCTTTTTTCGTAGATTGCACAAGAAAAAACTTGACTCTGTACAATGTATTCCCTTACACAAAATTGGAATATGTTAAAACACTTTCAGAATGCAATGAACATTGTTTGAAAGATAACAGTTGTAACCACTTTGAGTACAGCTTATCCTATCAAAAATGTTTATTATATATGGAAACAGTAAAGTATACTTTGATCAAGATAATAATTATGAGACGGGACCTAAAATATGCGGTAAGTCCAAAATTTTGACCTCCGAAAATTCTGAATGATTTTTCCTCATCAGAAAATTAGATGATACAATGGAAGTGAGGATATATTCTAACAGAAAACAAATTTTAAAGTCCGGGAGTCATGCTAAGATGGCACTAACTGTAATAAAATGTAGGGAGATGTGCTTCTCATATTCACGCTGCAAATCTTGGGTACATTTAGAAGAGTTCTGTTATTTGTATGATTACCCACTTTACATGAATGATATCGAAGATAAAGGAGCAAATCTTAATCTTTTTTACGGAATGAATACACAAAGTAAGTTGAAATCAACTGATTATTATTATTTAAAGAACATTGAAATATGTTGATACGTGTTAATTTTTAACACATACAAAATTTAGGTGTTGGTGTATATCATGACTATGGTGAGACACAACCCCTTCAAAATGATGTCTGTCTCCTCAATTTAAATCCAGAGAAGCCATCTCTAGTTGGAGTATGCAATAACAGCAGTTGGATTCAAATACTTCAAAACAAACAATTAAGTCAAACTCTGATTCATGATAAACAATCTAAAAAATACAACATTAATTGCATTGACTACTACATTGTAGTCGTTAATGCAAAGGGAATAGTGTATAAAAAATACAACTTTGATTTATCCAGATTCATGTCATTTAAGTAAGCTGTTTCTCCAGAGATGTATATATTATTTTGCCTATTTTTGCTTAATAGATGCAATGGGAAAAACAAATGCGAAGTACCTTCAAGTTGGAAAGTGGAAATTGAGCTGAGTTATTCTTGCGAGCCATCAAAGACTCAAAGGTTCATATCGGATCCTGAATCCATTATACGTATTTTAAAATTTGGTTTAAGACAACTGAATATAACAGCTATTGATAAAAAACAGAATATATTTAGTGCTTCATATGCGATCGTGGGGTAAATAGCATTTAATATTTTTTGAAACCGAGTATCTTCTATTTTATTATGAAGGAATGATGGTAAAAATTTTGTATTCACTGGATTTAATGGCTCAAAAGCTCTAGATATATTTCAAAACATTCCATTGTTCAAGAATATAAACGACAAGTAAATTTTATAACTATTTTCAATTTTAATCAAATCTTAAAAGTTAAGTCACTCATGACGACATAGCATTACTATTTTCCCTTTTCAGAGTATACGAAGAAGTTAATAAAGGATTTCAATTTCTCATGACGAATTATGTAGAATCATATATAAGCCTTTCTCCTCGAAGTAAGGTCCATTACATTTTTTTGTTATTTTTTCGGGTATAGCCACTATTTCATCATTTCAAAATCTTTTCCATTAGATCCAAGCTTCATTTTGCGTCACTCTGGTATTGAGGATATCTATTGTGGAGAAATTTTAGAAATATCTTTATGCAAATTTCGATATCCCAGAGAAAAGGGAATAAAAGGCCTAAAGCCATCATTTGGGAACTGCGATACTCCTTACATAATTCATTCAAAAATTGAAAAATATGAAGAAATAGTGAAATACTCACGATGTGAAGCCACTTTTTCTGAGACAGAGTGGAGAATTCTCATGACAGGAACCTCTACTTCAACACTCTCACAAGGTACTAGTTATGTCTTTTTTAATGCAAATTGTACGACTTATCTTTGCATAGTTCAAAGTTCTTTAGAACATGAAATGTGGAGATACCGAAATCAATATGGGAATTTAGTATTCAAAATTCAAATAGAAATTTCATACATCCGCTTGGATTTACTCTCGAAGCAGTTATCGTTAAGTTTGGCTTGGAGTCAAAATAATAGTCTCTATGAAAGTCCACGACAAGATGCAAAAATATTATGGAACCAGCTACGCTACTTTAAAGGAAATAAATGTAAAACCCATTTTTATTTCTATTTTTTTTTTTTTTTTTGTGAAAAAATTACTTGATTTGAAAAAGATGATTTTGATTTTACAAAAAGGGTTAGGATTAGTTTTAAAAAGACATAATTAGTTCAATTAATTTAGATTGGAAAGCATTTACTGGTCTATCATCCAGGAATGCAGAAATTCCATTTGGAGACATATTTTATCTTGATGACATAGGCCAATACTCGGATGAAGAAATTGAATTTACTTTATATGGAAACTATTATCCAAACGGTAAGGAAATGTTTGAACTTAATGTCCTCTATTACTGAGAGATTCTTTTAACTATTTTGTCTAGTTGATGGCAATTACTCAATTCATGGATGGAGTGAATGCATCAACTATTCCCAAAACAGGATTTTGAAGTGTGATAATCCCAGTAAAGCGTACAATGGTCGTAACTGTACTTTTCGCGAGCCTGAAAAACGATCATGTAATAATACGATAATTCAATTAAATAGGAAAATATATTAGAATTATTTTAGGTGGCTTATGGGAGCCCTGGGGGTCATGGAGTGCTTGCAATGGAACTATGAAAACAAGGAAAAGAATTTGTAAAAAGCAGAATTTAATAGCAGAAGATTGTTTTGGACTTTCGACCAATGTTTCAAAATGTTTGTTAAGTATGTAAATCCCTTGAATCAATGTCCAGATAACAATAATAATACAATCAAAAAACCAAGGATCATCAACAACTCCAGAAAGTTCTACTTCATCCAGCACAGTCTCTACTGTTACCCCAACATCGATATCTATATTGAATGCCACAATAGTAAAATGTAAATATTTTTTAAAATAGGTATTATCGTTTGATTTATATCCTATGATTCAGTAACAACACTCAAGATCTCAACAAGAGTGACATCGACAACGATTCCTTCAAAGGAAAGAGAAACTACTACAGCCATTCCATTTGTAAATACATCGGGAGATCCAATATCAAACACAACTCATACTGACAGGTCCTGCACTCAATACCAACCATGGAGTAAATGTTCTGTGTCATGTGGAATCAGAGGAGTTAAACGAAGGATTCTCCAATGTGGTACTAATTTAAAGATTGAGTCAGGGGAGTGTTCCACTGAGATTTGCCCTGAAGGTAAGTAATTAGTAAGTAGCGTATTATATGATGCCAGTGACTATTAATTGTAAAAGCCGAAACAGGGTGTTATTAAAGTGTTGAATCGTAAGTATGATATATTATGCACATTTTTATACTTTTTAAATCTAAATATAGTTTTGTAACTTTCGTTATCTCACGGTAAGTTGAAGTTTGTAATAATAATTCAGTAGAATTTTTAGTAGTTCGTTTTTACTTTTAGATTGATATTGTGTTTTAAATTGTAGATTAAGGAAAATGTCAAAGTGTATTATTGAAGTCAAAAAACTTACCATAAAACATTTTTTATAGTATATTTAAATTATAAAGATTGTTAAATGTTTTGCCTTAAGAAACTGTAATCAAATCAATATTTTTACTGGACCACATATTCTTTTAATAAAAGGAATTAGTAATTTATAATTCAATGCAGTTCATTTTACTTCAGAGAAATGAATAAAATTATTTTTTACTTTAACATTATCATTTTTTTTGTAAGCTTAGTTCATCCTGCAATTAAATTAAACTTTAATTTTTAATGAGACTTTCTGATTTTTTTTCATTTTCGAATTTAGTCCTTATGCGTACTTATATATAAAAAAAGAAAATGACGTCGAAATATATCTAAGACCTACCATTCTATTGCTACTTTTCACGAATCCTTTAGTCATTTTTCCATTTTGTGGCTGCACGAAATTTTTAATATCCTTTATTTCTGTATTTTTGAAAAGGCTAAGAATAAGAATATAGAAGAATTTTTTTAAATATCGATTTCATTGCTTGGTCAATTATTTTGATGAAGTTGCTAAGCAATGCAAATTTCACTTTGTAATAATTATGTCTCTATGTATGTATGAATGTATAATTATGTACGTATGTATAATTAAAAGAAAGCATTAAATTTTTTTTAAAGCAATGGTGTATACTGTATAATTTGAGGCCTTTTAACATGAAATTAAAATGTCCACAATACTCGTAATACACGTAGATTTAATTTGAGGTTCCAAAACTTTTGAAACCATTTTCACACTTTTCCTATTGTCTAGATTTTATGTTTCGAGATGGGCAACTTTTTTTAATGTACAGTTTTTGAGAAAATAAGGATTTTAATTTAATCCATCGTTTTTTTTTTTTTTTTTTTTTGCTAATTTTAAGTAAATGTTCAAGGATGAATTGCGGTATTAAATTGGGAATTTACAATTTATTTTATTAATAACAATATGATAGATATACATCTCAGCTATTCTTATATTGAAAAATATTCAAAATTAAAAAATTGACGGTACATTTTGTGACTTCTCCTGAGGCAAAATTGAACAATGTAGTCAAAGAAGTATATTTTTTATAAGAAATCAAAAAACAAATTCAAATTTTTAATTTTTAATCTTCGTTAAAAATGTTAATAAATATACTGGAAGGAAGGGAATTCTCCACCAATGACACTCGGAAAACATTTATTTATTTGCCAATAGTCTTTAAAAATTTAAATTTTAAGGCTTATAACTGGAGATGTAAAAAGATTTAATTTCAAAGTGTACGAGTAGTACACAAAACGCATGTTAGTTGAAACCCTGAATAATATTCTTTCATCAAGTTGTAATTCTTATGGTTGTTATTTCTTCCTTCATAATTCTTGAGTACTTCTTATAGTTACTACACTCAAATACATAGATAATATTAGCATCATTTGGACTTATACAATAATGTTTCCTGGGAGTAAATTAACATCCTGAATTGATGTCTATGGAAGTGAGTCTTTTTGGAGCAACAAAACGAAACAAAGATGTTCCGTTTATGATTGTAATATCGAGTTGTTCAAGGAGAGGTATTTAGTTAATGATGATTCAAGTGAATTGAATTTCACTTCAGATTTTGTTAAAATGTTTCTTTCTTTCAATATGCTGTAGAAAATCTGAATTTTGTCAAGTTTGTGGAGAAACACGTTCATTCTCTCAATTCAATGACCAAGTCACTGGAGTAGGAAAGTAAGAATATTGTGAAAAATTTATGCAATGACTTTATAATGGAACTGTTTCGAAGCAAATTAATGAACATTTTGGAAAAGAACATTGGTTACAACAAATTGATAAATATTGCTTAAAAATAGGTAAAATAGCTCTAATTTTAAGAGATTTATGAAAAGGATAATTAACTGAATGCCGATCAACTAGAAATCAAAGACTCACAGTAGAGCTACTAAATTAGTAGCGCGCAGAAGGATTACGAAATCAGCTGAAATCCTTCTGCACGCTAGTACTTCAGTTTATTGGAGTTGTTATTTAGTAGCTCTACTGTGAGTCATGATTTCTGGCGAATTTTTTTCGAAATTGGATGAAAATTTACATATTTAGATGGACGATTTCTTCTTAGTTAAGGACTCTTATCGGGCACTTGACATCTTGTTTGAAAGCTGTGGGTCTCAGCTCTTCAATGCATATATTATATATCCATTTCATTTAATATTCAAGAAGTTATTTGGCTGAGTTTTAGGCCTACTCCCGTCCCTTACGCCTCCATGAGCCCCTTTATGTCAAAACAAAGACTGGAAATAGAATTTGCTTTAAATGCACTAGTGGGTCATCATTTTTAATGCACAAAATTAGTCTTAAATTGAAGTTGAAGTTAGAAAATGGGCCAAAAAAGCTAGTTCCGATTTCTCGAAAACCGTCAGACTATCGAAGAAAAAAATTACAGATTTGAAATCAGTGTGCAATACTGAATAACTTTTATTATTTCCTTTAGGATTTTTGACATTTCAAATTTGTTGATCTGTGTTATTATATGCAGAGTGACTCTTTGTCAAATATTTATAATAGCAACTACATTGGATCATAGCAAACTTTCAAAACTAGAACATACGACTTTTTGATCGATTTAAGATTCATTTTTATGCTGCTTAAGTTAATAATAATTTTAGTTTTGATCGATTATAGGCTTTGGTTTTTATTCTTTCATCATTTTTATATAGATCTATAAATACTAAAAAATGTATATATTTATATATGACATTGAAACTTCAATTTTTTTTACTAATTAATTTTCAGAATTTCCTTCAACCAAAAGCATGAAGTCATTTGCTTAAAGATCAAGTCAGTAACCCTTCCCAAATATAGTAGCAAAATACTAAAACCTCCATATTTTTTAAATTTAAGAACGATTAAATTGCTCCATCGTAGCAACAAAGAGTAAAAGAGAGATACTAAACATTCCTTGCCTATAACTTTTTCCTAAATTTATGGGGTAACTCTGTACTCCATCAATTACAACCATTGAAGAGAAGAGTACAAATTGGATTTCATAAGTATATATATATATGTATATATAAGTGATACTTAATGATCACCATTCATTTTCAGAAATGACTTACCTTTAAAAAAAAAAAAAAAAAAAAGATGCAGATTACTATCTCTACAAATTAAATTAATAGAAATATCAATTTAATTTTAAAAGTTAAATTTATTTTATGAGTGGAAACCATGCCACGAACAGCTTTTTTGTTCAATCGCAACCTCGACTTCGAAAAGGGAAACAAAATTTGAAAAAAAAACTTCTGGTAGCTAGCCTTTTTTTTCCTTTTTCTTGTTTCCATTTTTTGATTTTGGGTGGTTCTAAATAGATATATTTAGGAATGCAAAAAATTTGCAAAACTGCTGCGTGCGAGATTTTGTGGAGTTGACAGTTTTTACAGTACTTTTTGTTTTCCAAAGCTGTTATCATTTTTCCTTTATGACTGAGGGGAGATCATCTACAATAGCAAATACAATGTTAGAAAAGGGCTCATGTTCTCGTAATAATTGTTGGTTTACGCCTTGTAAGCTAAAGATATATAATTTTAAGACATTAATTTGAGTTAATTTTCTGTCTCTCGTCTATGGTATACATAATGTTATTATTTATTATTGATGTCCTCATTTGTATATATGAAGGAGAGTAGCAGCTTGTAGCTCAGTAAAACGTCATAACAGCTCAAGCTGCTTCCCTCTCAACATTCATCAAATTGTCAGAGTTACCAGGTTGATTTTCTCTTTCTTTGATTCTTACAAGCCCGATTTGCATATTATTTATATTACATTGTGTTTGACTCATACACAACGTCCAGGGAACCCCCCTGACTATCGCCGTGTGATTGCACGCCCTCGTAAACTTTATTCGAAGGCTGTAGGTCTGAGGAATGATTCTGAGGAAAAAACAAAGGGGGGGGGAAGTTGTTTGTATTAGATAGAGGATTCAAATGGGAGACGTTTGTTTTACTCATTGAAAATAAAGACGGAACTTTAATTCGTCAAGACAACCTTAGGCATGTTGACGTTTATGATATTGCAGTTAGATTTGGTTTCAAAGAACATGAAATTGCGGGAGCAAATCCTAAATTTGGATTTGGGCAAGCATGTTTCTACTCCAAATACCCTATTGACATAAGGGGAAATGAGATTAAATGAGATTTAAAAAGTTCGCCTTTATTGTTTGAGAGACGCCGATGGCAATACTTTCGATGTTAATCTAAAAATGAAAGGCATTGATAAATTTAACATCAGTAAAAAAAAAGTTTACAATCACTTTGCTTAATACGTTAAAGCGAATTGATGAAAGTAAGGCGTTTGAATGGTTGCGACAATTGGGGGAAGTGACTGATCATTATCCCAAAAAGAATCCTGTAGACATTGAAGCTGAAAGCAAATACGGGAGTTATAAAGAGATATGGAGAGATGGAGACTACATGGTTGATATTATTGCCAATCCAGCCCTAATTCCACATATCGTTCCTTTGGATGGCTTTCTTATAAAGTTGCAATTCAAGGGTGCAAGATTACAATGCCAAAATTGTTTTGACTTTGGTCATAACAAAGCTACCTGCAGAAATGTTAGTGTAAATGCACAGGACTATCAAAAGTCCCTTAAGAATACTTTAGCTTCGCTACACTCATCAAATGGTGCAGAAACTGAAGGGCCTTCTTCAGTAGAGGAAATCTCTTCGGAAGAGATTTAACTTCATCAGGAACCAATAAATTCTGAATCCAACATATTGAAGGCTACTGTTGATGAAAAGAAGACAAGAGGAATGTTGATTCTATTGTGGCTGTAGAGGACCAATCTCTGAATAAGTCAGGAGATTGTTTGAATAATAATGATGATAGAAGTAATCAAAATTTAAATGAAGAAACGGAAAACCTTATTGATACTGAATCCGCTTCTGCTTCTACAATAGAATTTGGAACTCAACAATTTCAATTCGATTAAAATTATGTTGCTGCAAATGGAAATAAATCGACTCAAGATAAAGATAATTCTTTGTCGCAATACATCACTGAGGATCTGAATAAACATGGGAAAAAAGCAAAGTCACATTTTGATACTAACCAGATATTAACACACCGCACTAGACTAGGCTCTGCGGGTAAAAGGAACAAACCCGATAGTGATCATTCTCCTGAAAGAGAAGGAAAGCTATCCAAAGGTTTCTAGTTGTTGTTTTTGTTTTGTTTTAAATACTCTTGTATGATGGAAAATTTATCTACTCTATATTCAAAATATGACTTCAAAAACTACTCAATCAAAAATTATATATTTTTTCCCAAAGCCACCTCTATCTGCTGACATATCCCAGGACGCTTGTGCCTCATTCTTGGGTGTAAATAAAATACTGTCTTTTAATGTAAGGGGTGCAAAAGATAGGTTGTTTCGACATGCACTCATGAAGCGTCTATTGTCTTTTAATCCAGATATTATTTGTCTTCAAGACATAAAATCTAGAGTTTCCTCACTTTGTAAGCATACATGTCCTTATTGTCTTCCAATAGCCCTTTCCAACTTTTTCACTGGTACTGGATTGTCTAGAGGAGTGATGACATTTATCTCCAAGAAGATAAAGAATCCAATTTTAACCAAATTATACATGGGTTCTAGTGAATGGCACAAACTGTTATTAACAACCCAAAATCTAGATTTTTATCTCATAAATGCATATGGTCCTAATATAAAATCACCTCAATTCTTTCAGGCGATCATCAATGATCACAAAAGTAATTCAGTCCCTTTACTTATGATGGGTGATCTTAATGTTGATCTAAATTCATCTAGTTATTATCCAAATAAATATTTTCTTCAGAAATTGATTTTACAACTAAATCTGATCGATACTTTTGGTGTTTTAAATTCTGACAACGATCCGTCATGGAGAAGAGGAGATTCATCTTCTAGAATAGATTTGGCTCTTCTCTCTCCTACAATTTTCTCTCAAATTAAAAAAGCATCCTATCATTCTGATCCGGCTTCTGACCATAAAATTGTTAATATTCAATTTCGAAAGCCATTTAAATCCCGAAAATCCAAAATCCCTCAATAGGTATTGGAGCGGGATAAGTTTAGAGATAATCTTAAAACTTTACTGGTTAGTAGCTTTCACCCCTCCATTTCTGGACACAAAGCGGCGAATGTGCTCAATAGTTGTATTCAGTTGGCCTTTAAGAGCTTCATGCGATCTTTTATAAAGCGATCTAGACATTATCGGATACAGGTTGAAAATTTTTTGACTGAAAGCTCTCTTTTCTCGAGAACTTTTACCTCAGAGATTATAAACTCTCAAAGGATTGCCGACATTGTGGAAGAGGATAGACAGAGAAAAATATCCATAGAAAACAATTTGAATCAATGTCTTAAAAAAATTGAGGTTTCAGGACTGGCTTCCACCCTCCAAGATTGAAAAAATTATTCATGACGGAAAAGAGTTCATTAGGATGCAAGATATTTTGAAATGCTTCCAGAAAGATTTTCAATCTATTGTCAATTGTAGAGTTTCTAATTTTCACAGGAAAGTGAAGACAACTCTTGCAATTTTTACTAGTGACGTTATTTCGTCTTGTATAAAGTTTGATTTCAAGGATGACAAGGCATCAGGTCTTGATAGGATAGGTGGCAAGATTTTTAGCACGTTTAACAACGAAATTGTTCCATATCTTTTGCGGATGGGAAGATCAATGGAGGAAAGAGGTCAGCTACCCAGTTCAGTTACAAAAGGTAGGATTGTTCTAATACCTAAAAAGGGCAATGGTACTGATATGTCTCACTGGCGTCCCATAACGGTTCTAAATGAATTATACAGGATTCTTTCAGGAGTAATAGCCATACAAATCGAACCAATTCTGAATAGAAAAATAGGTGTTCATCAAGAAGGTTTCCTCAAAAACAAGAAAATTTCTGATGTCTCAAGGAACATTGGGATTGAATACCATAGACATAGTGACTCCAAAACTAATTGGAGTGCGCTTAATTCAGTTGTCATGAAAAAGATTATAAGATAGAGAGGGTTAAACCTGCAGAGCCGTATCGATCTATACAATATGCAGTGATGTATAAAAAGGGTCCAGCTGACACGCAGGCCCGAGATGATGTCATAAATAAATATGGTACCCTTGAAGTAAGGCAGAATTTCAGCCGATCACATTTGAATGGGCGGAATGTAATTTATTATTTTGATGTTTTACTTAGGTATAGATTATTATTATCATTGAGTGGCATTACAAATTTGTTTAAGGCAAGTCACCACTCGAATTTTTTTCTTCTGAACTAAATGAGGGATATGATCCAAAAATTCAATATATATCAAGTTACATTTGCTAAATTCAAATTTACCAACAAAAATTTAATTAGGCTATTAGGTTTCCATGGCAACCAATTACAATAAGCCAAATAGCTGTTTCCTGAACAGAATGCTCCATTTTTTATTAGAGTGACAAAGTCAAGTAAATTTGATATCAAATTGTTCAACATAGCCTACTGACTGAGAGTATCTAGTTTATTTTCTCATATCTTACAAATAACTCATTCTATTTACCTAAACCTGAAGAAATCCAATTTTCGTCACTGGTCACATTTGTAAATTGATGACAATCATCTCTATAGTACATCATATGAGAAAATAAATGGCCTAGTCTCATTCTCCAATAAAAATACAATAAAATGATGTATAGCTTTGCTGTATAACATGAATTATAAGAAAATGGGGCATTCTGTTCAAAAGAAACTTTTCGATAATTTATGTTCTGAGAAAAAAGGTTGTAAAGTTTGAACAAATGAATTTTTTTCAACGGTTCAAAATTATCCAAGATATAATGATTTCTTGGGTATATAAAAGAGAAATAACCTTATCAAACATGATAGTTAAGAGAAAAACCTGAAATAGGTCAAAGAAAATGAAAATTATGCCAATGTTTCAGAATCCGCCAGCAGAGTATGTTTGTTCCTCGGTTTCTTGAAGACGTTGAGTTTGAACTACTTTCTTGTACTTCAATTTCTTTCTTCTTTTCTTTGCTTCTTCTGAAGAGGCTTTGTTAGCGTTTTTTAACCTCTTCAGACTCTTTTTCCTTTCAAATTCTGCTGAATTTGAGCCAAGTGGGATCCTAAGAACTTCATAAAGTACCTTCTGGAAATTGGCACCCATCGCAAATTGACAGAGGGCGAGGGAGACAGCAGTTTGCAAAGTATTTTTCCCAACATAGGTTGACTTAGGACACAATCTCCATATGACATTGTGAAGTGATTCATTTGGATTTTGTGTCCTATTTCTTGCACACCTCTTCAACAACCCATTTTCAGACAATCTTTTGAAGATTGGAACAAGCTTCTTTCCAACATCTGATGGTAGAGTTTCATGGTCTGAATGGCTGCCAGGAGTCTCTTTCTTGGCCAAAGCTCTTTGCCAAAAAAGGTCTGAATCATAAAAAGCAAGAAATTATCTAACTTTTTGTATACAAAACATAACTTTCAAAATTTGACTCAAAAACGCCATACTTCGAGTAGTGACCTGCCTTAAAGATAGAACAATAAACTTGTAGCAAATAATGCCATAGCATGAGACCTGAGTAATTTTTAAATGGATTCGGACTTGACTCGAATATTAATTATTATTTAATCAATACTAATATAGTAAAAATCTCAATATGTCTTTGTCGGAATTGCACCTCAAAATTACTGCACTTTTACACATAAGTGAATCCTATAATTCATAACACATATTTAAGAAATACATACAATTAAATGAAATGATTTTATTTAACCATGTAGTGGCTACTTTTTTTATTCAACAATTTAATTATCATTTAAAACTATTATAAAAACTTCAAACAGTCCAAAGTAACACATTTTGTAATCACATAAATTTTTCCATAAAAAAATAAAATAGGATGAAATTTCATAATGATTATCTCAAAAATATATATATAGTCATATAAGAAAAACTGAACATTGATTCAGATTTCTCTTGTGACTCTTGTGACATCAGAGATTTGAAAGTCTCATGATCGGAAATTTCTTCAAGAAGAAGTCGGGAAATAGCATGGCCGGAATGTCATCATACTCGTATCCTGGACAAATTTTTAGGTGTTGCTACCTCCATTGTGGGCGACCCAAGTTCCTGAGTCAAATCCTTAGGCATTTTTTAACTTAATTTAAAAATGACACTTGTTGTTTTTGAATGGAATAGAACTGAGTCATAAAAGAAGAAGAAGAAAGGAGAAGAAGTTTGAAAAGACAAATGTTGCCAACAACCGTCCTTTTTTTTGCATGTCAGCTGGACCCTTTTTATACATCACTGACAATATGTATATTATACCTAGGAATCTAAATAATATGCAAAATGCCGCGTGCGAGATTTTGTGAAGTTGGAACATCGAACAGTACTTTTTGTTTTCCAAAGCTGTTATCATTTTTCCTTTATTACTGAGGAGAGAACATCTACCTGATAGTAAAGATCTCGCATGAAGAAATACATGCATTAAGGTTAATAAAGCAAATAAAATGTACAAAAAAATGGGCTCAAGTCCTCATCTTATTATTAGTTAAAAATATATAATTTCCTGACATTAATTTCAGTTAATTTTCTGCCTCTCATCTATGGTAAACATAATGTTATTACCTATTATTGATCTCTTCATTTGTATATATAAAGGAAAATAGCAGTTTGTAGCTCAGTGATGCTCATGACAGCTCAAGCTGCTTTCCTCTCAACATTCATCAAGTTGTCAGAGTTACCAGGTTGATTTTCTCTTTTTTTCTTACAAGACCGATTTGCATATTATTTACATTCCTAATTATACCATTATTTTTATATAAAGCGACGTCCCTCCCAAGATTAGCAGAACGAGCTATTAACGAAGAAAGTCATTGGCTGTTCAAACTTTTTCACAAATCCTACATCCCTGCTCTTTGTAGGTCAAAACATCTACTGGATGGGTGTCTTGTTCTTTTACCAAAAATTTTGTCAAAGATTTATAAGAAGATTTAAATAGATCTTACTGATAATTCGTCATTGGAATGGAGATCATCGGTGTCTAGTTCTCCGTTACTTAAATGGCTTTTAACAGGTTCTAATTTATCAAATGAGTTTATTAATTCTTTATCCCTTGCCTGGGCAGCTGTCGATAGAATAGTATGGAAGGGCCAGCCTATATTCGACTCCAATACAACTGTGGATATTATACGCCAGAATTGCTCAAAGAAATTTTATTTTGTAAGCCTCATAGACCCAATTGCCTTGGAACGGGACGCTTTGTCAAAAAATATTTTAACAATCCATGATAATCCAAAGAATTCGATTTTCGACTGTGGTAAATTTATGTTCCCACTAAAAAGGGCAGCTAAATTTTATTCATCGCACCGCCCTTGGCATTTAAAATTTGAAGCTTGCTCATCTGTTGTGGTTGAAGCTAACAAAATTTGTGACCAATACTTAAGGCTCCTTGACCTCCCAGAAACGTGGCGAGGCCGAATTTTAAGATTGGTAACTGGAATAATAGATGCTCATAAATTTACTGCACAGTTTCAGATATCGTCAGATTGTATATATTTCAACACTCCCTGTAAGGACTGTGGAATGATTTACAACTCAATAATCCACGCATTTAGTAATTGTCAAGCGTTGAGGATTGAAACGATTTATATTGCTGAATTTAAAGGGAAACACCGATAAAATTGTCACCCCAGTCCTATTATTCGGCCTAACATCGAAGAAAGTTAATGTCCCTACTAAAACAAAGGCAATGGAGCATGCAATTTTAAATTGCAAGGCACTTATTGGCTGAAAACTTACGTCCTCTGAGTTTTTGAAAGTTGAAGAGTTGCGAGCCATTATTATTGCGGCTGCTTTGCGTTTTCCCTCAAGATACCGGATGATAACGCCACTTCATGGAGGTATGCTGAAGATTTAGTAAAATACCACCCATTTCAATTTGGAAGATATGCCGAAGTCATAAAGAATATAATCCGAAATTTTAAAAAAGTTAAGAAATCTTATACAACTTAATTTATTTTTAGTATAGATGCTTTATTTATTAGTTTATTCACTATTTTTATTAACAAAATACTAGATTTTAATACTTGCCGTGTCTGATTGTTATTATTTTTATATATTTTTTTTTGAGTTTTGTTTTATTGTTGTTGGACCTCTATTTCTAGAAAAGTAATTATAAATTATAATATTTATTTATGTCTGTAATATGATGTAACTTTTCTGGAATTAATAAAGGAAAAAAGAAATAAATAAACTTAGTATTTTCAAAGATATAGCTACTGTCCTTATGCTACATAATGATCTATATAAATGAGTTCTTTGCTTTCTATTTGAGTCTTGATAATTTTCATTTTTGAAAATTCCTACACTAGTCGAAATTTTAGAGTAAAATAACCTTATATTTGGAATTGTCCCTGTCATAAATATAAATTACTCCAGTATGTTGTTATTTCAGAACTATTAATATGAAAGAATTGTAAAATAGCATTTTTTTTAAAAGAATTGTATAGCTCTAAAAAATACCTATATAATTTTGATATTTGTATCGAAATAAAATTAGAAACAAAGAGAGTTTTGTACAAAAAATAAAGAAAACCTATAAATATGTATATGCATATAGACTATCAGTGCCGTAACAAGAATTATATCTGAGGAGGGACACTCCATATTCTAGGAGGGAGGGGCAAAGTTAAAGTTAATCGACTATGAAGGATAATAATCTAGGAAGTGGTCTGAATTATTTAAATACTATAGCAATTCTGCAGTTTTAATAAAATATATTTTCAATTATGTATACTCAAATATATATGTATATCTATTCTCAAACGCCTTCCGTAGTTATGATACTATAATACAACATTAGCTTACTTCTAAAATATTTTGGGGCACTTTACTCCTTCCTTTAGGGAGGAAAGGTTGCAAGAAACACTCAAAATAACGTCATAACATGTATATATTTATATTGGAGGTTACCAACTAAAAAGATTTTGAAGTATTTGGCTTTTTGCGAGAATCCCTCTTTTTGACAACTCTGCATATGTGGTGTAGCATCGTTAAACTAATGTTTATAAAAAAAAACAGATCATTTTTTCAAATACAAAATTAACATGGAAAAAGATCATGAATCCAATTTTTCAATCTTTATAATTGTATAATGTTTCTTATGGCCCCAAAAATTTTACTAAAAATCTGTGGCGTTCAGGGTTTTCTCCAAAAATATCACCAATAGCAATGATACTATGAATAATACGCTTATAGTTTAATAATAGAAAAAGTGCAAAATTAGGGTGATTAATTTGATTTTCTCAAAATACAAATTGTAAAGTCTTATCAACTGCTTCCTTTCATACCATAAATAGGTTTTTCCGAAAACAGACCATAACTCTTCACAGGATACATTTTGTTAAATATGTAAAAAAAAAATCAAGATTTTATTTGTTTGAGTGTTTTAAATGCAACTAATTTCTAATTTAAAGAAGACAATATTGTCCAATCAGGCCAAACACATGATCCACACATAAGACGTATATGTAGTCTATTCAGACACACAAGTAATTTTTTTATGTATTATAAATTTAGTATTTTCTATATTTCATTTATTTTCGATATAAATTTGCACCTGAAACGATAAGTAGATTTTAGTTTGTGTGGAAAAAAGTACAAAAAAATTGCACTCTGTTTCGTAATACAGATGGGTTGACAATTGAGGCAGTACATATTCACCTCTCTTTTACAATCTGAATTCTTGTAGAGGCGTCCTCTTTTGATTTGACTGGGTAGTGTTCACTGCTTTCCTTCCCTTTGGAATTGTTTTTATGGCAGACCAGTGCACATATTTTTGGAATGTAGAAATTTAACAGTTTCAGTAGACGAACATCCACGCTTCATTGTGATATCCTTGTCCAATAACATCAATGAATTTGTTAATATCATCGAGCCCTAGATTGGGAACCAACATGCATTTCTACGGGCAAAATTTGTCCCATGTATGGAATCAAGTCATGGACAAAACCCTTATCATCATCTAGAACAATAGGGTTTTTTTTTTTTTGATGAACTGTTTGAAAGATGAGATTATCCTCATCATCTAAAGTACCATTTGAATCAGAAGTAAGAGCTGCAGTATTTTGAGTAATAATATTAATCTTCCTGGAGTAAAACGTCTTTACTGATATTGAATTTGATGATCATATGTGCATGATAAATTATACATGGTCAAAAAAACAAAAAAAAAAACTGTTCTTCAGGGCATCTTATATATATGTTAAATCATATAACTAAACGAAATACAGATATTTACATGGTATATAGTATTCAGCACAAGAAATAAAAAAATTGAGTATGAGTAGTTTGTTTCTCTGTGACTGCAAGGACCATTTTTATTGAAGCTGCTGACAAGTATGACTAGATCATATGTTTTATTTATAAATATACGTGTGAACCATAAAGTATTGAACTATACAAGGAAAAAAATTGTATGAATATGCTTCTGACATATCAAACAATCCTAGTCAATTTACGTATTGGATAATTTTACTTATTTCTTTTGTCATATTCCTCATAATAACAATTTATCAAAAAACAAATCACAATGCAACTTCAATCTAACAATGCTGCCAACAGACTACAGAAAGATGGCATAGATTTTATACTCCTCCATAACCCACAAAATATTGATTAAAAAACATTTTCTAGACCTGTTTATTAATTATTCAAAAATTATAAACGACTTAATGCAGTATTTTTTTTAAATGATCGTATAGTCCTTTTTGACGGTTCTCATTTATCAATGTTATGTAGGATATGTGGGATCCCAACAAAAAAAAGTGTTGGAATAAAAAAATAGGGAGAACAAAAAAAAATATCAACAGAACACATAAATTCTCCCTGGTTTTGTGTAGATGTAACTTCCACACCATAGAATTGCCAGAAAATCGATTTTTTTTAATTTTTTGTGCTAATATATTGTGTCAGGAAAATTGGGCAATTTTTTTTTTCTGTAAGTACATTTATTTTAAAAACCAAATTATTGAGAATTTCTAGATCATCTTCTTTCCTATCGCATACTATACCTAAGAAATAATGTTATTTAGTTCGTTCGTTGCACTTTTCCAAATTATACAGATTATGAATGACCAATAATGGTTATAGGGTAGTTTGTCACAAAGATAGAAGGTGTTTCAAAACATTTATCGGGGGGGGGGGGGTATGCCTAACTATTCTTCAAGATCTATGGGACAATTCTTGATTAAAAATTGTGAACCTTCCTTTTTTCCATTTTAATAACTTATTTTAATTTTGAAAATTTTCGTTTTTTATTACCCTACTACCATTTCTAATCCAATTCGTAGTCACTACATATTCTCAAGTAGATGATCACTTTTTTTAACGTTTTAGCTCTCATTTTATTTAACTTTTATGAATAATTTTGTTCTTATAACCAGCTAGATTTAGGTCATATAATAAGAAAGAGGAAATATAGTTAAAATCAAGGTTAATAGAAATGCATCACTTCAAAAGAGGGTCAAAAAATTAATTTGGATGAAATGTTTCTACATATAAAGTATGTATGGTCTCTCCTACTGTATTATATATGTAGATGTGTTTCTGTAAGGGAGATCGGAAACAATTGAAACATTTGATTTTTTGCTCCATTACTCTAATAATATTCAGTTTAAGAATACCAAATTTTTACACAATAAACTTAAATTGTATTACTAAAAGCTTAAATAATTAAACGATTTTTTTGCGATTTACATGAGTCTGTAGCATGCTTTTACTGTACCATGAGTCATAGTATAACCATTTATTTTTATTAATGACTTCTTGATAGGTTATATGTTAATTAATTAAATACTTTTTTTATGAAAAGCTTATCTTCAATGGAATAAGCCTGGTATTGAAAAAAAGATTATCATTAATTAATCATGATACCTAATGATTGTTTAATCATAATCCAAGCAATGCATAATCCTACGAGGAATAACATAGGTAATATCCAAAGACAACACAAAATAGAAATTCATTCACCCTTACTTTACGTTTGATCACAACAAAAGATTACATAAATGTGGGTTTAACACCTACATAATTAAGATTGAAACAATACATATATCAATATATTTATGAGAATAATACTTTGATACCCTGCAAAAAAGTGTCGTTCTAATCTATTAATCTTCAAGCCTTCATAACTTTTGAATGACTTGAAATTCCTTGCTTAAATTCTGCAATTCTGCATATCTTGTATATCAAAACATTTCAACTAAATTTGGTCAAAATATGGGGTGGTGGGTGTCAGAACTTAATTTTTTGTTCCTTTTGTATATGAAATCACCCTTTAGTAATATTAAATCTAGAGTTTTAAAAAAATATTAAAATTTTCTTTTAAAAAAAACCCTAAGGAACACTTTTAGAGTCCTATAGGGTAAATATAATATTGAACTCAAATGCAAAATATTCTTTTTATTACTTAGTTAAATTTTGAAAACAAAATTTTCATATTTAGTATATTTTTTTTTTTACTTTACTGTATAATAAAAAAAGTTTTAATTTATAAAAAAAAAATTTGGCCAATATTTTTATACCCGGTACGGTTTTTATAGACTAACTTTGAATTACGGAAGGATTAAATTAATTAATTTAAAAAAAGAGTACCTTGAAAAACGCCTTACTTTTAAAGATATTACAGATTAAATTCTTGAAAAAAGTTTTACTTATATTATAAATTTATGTTTTTTATTTCTTGATCTATTAAACCTCAACAAATGTTGAGGTTTTATAGATCAAAAAATAAAAAGTTCTGAGTATAAAAGGGATTAGACTATATTAATATAATAAATTTTTTTTTCAATATAATTTATAAGTTTTGGTAGATAACTAAATTAAATGAATACTACAACTAAATAATTTCAAAACGTATCGTCATATTATCATTAATCCTCAAATTATTTTAAAATTTTGAGTCTACTAAACATCAATATTCTCAAAAATATAAATTATTTATTTTAAACTAAATCTTTAATAGTTGTAAAAGTAAGATGTCTTTAAAGTTGCTTCGTTTTTTCAATTGAAGTTGTGTACTCCTTTCTTAATTTTAAAATTAAATTCAAATCGTTATCACCCAAAATGAGGATTTTGTAAGATCATTTTCATATAATTCAATATTGAAGCAAATATAAAATAGCCATTAATATCCGGGCACGAAAAAAAAAATTCAATTTCTGCTACATAGTGTAACTCTTAAAGACCCACAAGAAGTTATGATAGTTTAATACTTTTGATGTTATTGATTCATTTATGACAATCAAGGCTACCAACTGAGAAGTCTAGAATCTTAATATATTTAATAACATTTATCATTTAAGCTATGCACGGACAAGCTACGATTGGGATTTTGATTATATTATTATTCACGCATTTTTTGAATAAATTGGCTCAGACCCATGGCAAAATAACATGGTTTGTCTATACATGATTCAATGAGTTCAATTTACAATTTCTAGAAGGAACTAACATTTTGACAAAAACAATTTATTCATAGTTTTTACATCGGCTTATGTTTTTGTTAACTTCTGTTTGCAAACCGAATTGTATATTTTTGTATATATATATATACATAATCCGTGATATTTCGATTTATAGTTTCAAGTAGATACATAGAGTCAATACTGTAACCAGGGCCATCGACCATGGCCCCTCCTATTTTAAGGCTTTTAGTAAATTTTACGTAAATATAATGTTTCGTTATACTAGTTTAATAGGAAATAAAATACCAATAGTTAAAATTATATAATTTGTTCAGAACCATCGGACCCAATCATGGTGGGTCCTCTTATATCTCTAGCTTACATATATGACCCCTTCATATAAAATACCGTGTCGACAGCTTGGTGTAACCGAACCCATATTGGAGAAGGGGCACAATTAAAAAATAACAGATTCTGAATTTATAATAGAATAAATTTTCAACAATTATGCGAACCTACTACCCATATCAACTATATACATATAGTTTGAGTTGAGGATACAATCATTGTTTGGGAAGGGAGTCATTGTCTCCAAATTTCCACTATAGCTACGACACTGTATAGAATTCATGAAGGCATTTAATAAAAAATATGTGAGATGATAGTGAAAGTGAAGTTATTCTTAGGGAAAGTTGATATGCATAAATTTGTTCATGTTAATGTGTACTTATTATTATGTTTATGTTTATAATGTTATAAACATATTCTTACTCATATAGAATTATTTGTCGAATAAAAATTCAAGAATCGAGGGTAGGAAAGACATTGAATGTGCGACTATCATATCAATAATTAATTAGTCAGTGCCCATATGTTTGTACCTTTCAATTCGTTACACAATTCATCTTACATAATGCCGACTAACTAACTAGCATAGCAAGCAAGTCCTATCTACTTAACATGAGTATGTAAGCACAGACACACACTGGGCAGGTGGTGGGTAATACCTATATGCATACGGCATACCTTCTATGCAGGCTATTATGTAGGTATAGAGAAGATACTAAGAGTAATATTCGTGATATTTAAGATTTTCAAATAATAAAAAAGAGAACAATGTTTTTGTAGCAGTGACTACATAATATACAGTTGTATATGTAGTGTATACATTAACATTTATATGAATTTTTAGCGCCGGCGCAAAACATCTTGAGAGTTATCTAAGGGCTTTCCGTGGCGTTTCAATACTATTTTTATTCAACATCGATAAGTTCTTTGAATTAATATTACATATTATTCTTACCTACCTGAGGAATAGTTTCAGTCCCGCAAACATTTGTTTAGAAACATTTAATTAATATAATTGTTAGAGGAATGACTTCATCATCTGCCGGTATACAAGGCCTTCCCCCTCTTCCCAAGAGCTTAAGCGGACTTCTCAGCGTTAATAGAAACTCCAACACTGAAATACATCACAATGCTCCTTTTCGTAAAAATTCATCCTCTCCTATTCCGTCTTCTTCCTCCAGTTCCCTTAATTCCCCCAAAACCATCAACAATGGCATCTCTGACAACAATTTTCCTAATCCATCATCGTCTCTCAAAAGAGACTTTGAATATGATGTCATCCCCATGCGCTCCCGTAATGAGTCTTCTAACTCTGTGAGTTCATCTCCAAGAAGTAGCAAGGAATGGATCCCTTCCTCTCAATCTAATGCTATTTATCAAAACTTAGTGTCTACTGCGAATAAAAGACATTCAGTAGGTTCTTCTCAAAGAGGTCCACCTCCGTTGGAGTCTCAGCTTATTTATTTAAGGAAAGAAATGGTAAATTTACTTTATTTCTTTAAATATCAAAGATATTTACTTTAGTATGTATAAATAATTATACTTATTATATCTGTGTATAATAATGTTGTAGATATAACGCAAGAGAAGTAAGTGGGAACATCTAAACTTACTACTTAAAATGATGTATTGAGCTACTTATTATTCATGAAACTGACTTGTTTCTGGATACAAAAATGATTTAATACTACTTTCCCAGGCATTTCTATGAGGGTATTTACCATTAAAACAAGTGTATGTATATACTATTAAACAAAACAATGTTCATAAAACGTACTTACTTAAGTTCAATTCAGACAAAAAGAATGAAATTATTTATGTGAAGCTTGTACAATTAAGTACAGATGACGTATTTCTTTCATATTTAATTTATTTTCATTCGTCATCTGGGCCCATTATAAAACGTATGTATGTAATATATATTATGTCTATGTGTAGTCAACAATGTCTTGAACTATTTTTATATTTGTATAATGTACTTCATTCCGTTTACTTTTTCACATATGTATGTAGGTCAATCTCCGACAGATGGACATGAACTTACTTTGCCAGTTGTGGAGTCTGAATGAAGCCATACAGGACTTTAAAAAGACTCGTATTAACGTTTCAACGCGACTTGGGAATGATTTTAAATTTGATGAATCTGACGAAGACTCTGACTTAGATGATGAAGACGATGATGACTTAGATGAGGAGGATGAGGACACACAAGTAGATGGAGGTCTGAGAATTTTATATCGTTTCAAGCAATTATTTTTAAATGCAACATTTGTTATTAGTTTGTTCCTTTATCACAGTAGTGTGAAATACATATATTTACGGTACACAATTCCCTTATAAGAGAAGAGTGCCTATTTGTTATATTTATTCATAAGTATCCTTTAATATTTTCAGATTCAGAGTTTTATGCAGAGCCATCAAAGTATAGTGACGGAGAGCAACTTCAATTACTTCAAGAACATCATCGACGTTTACAAGAGCGTGTTCGATTTCAGCATCTTCAAAGGTCCTCCAGTAACTCTTCCTCAGGTCGCTCACGCCATTCAGGCTCCTTGTCTTCATATTTGCCTTCTACCGATATATAATCAACTTAATACAGCATGTCTGAAAGCCCAAAGAAAAGTAGACCCTTGCCAGAATGGATGCTCAAAACAAATGGAATGGAACCACCTCCCGTTAAAAAAGAGAAAAATGATAAACCATCCCCTAGGAAATCTTATGAATATGTTATGAGCCCTGAAGAACTCTATGACCATGCCCGTAAAATACTCAGAGATAGCTATCCTTAAAGTTATCGTCTCTTTTGGACTTCATAATTATCAGCTATATTTAAAATTATGACTAGCAATTGTCTTTTCGGGGAAGCAGCTACGAATAATATTTGAAACCATATTGACACTACATATAACTACATTCATTAGTCATTATGTATTGTGATACTTACACAATCTCAAAGACAGTGAACTTCGTTAATATGGAGCAATTTCATATTAAAAATATCTTGTTCTTTGTACATTTGTCACTATTTTATGTTGGAATGAAAAAGGACCCATGAGGCAAGGAAGGTGTTTGCCCATGTTAAAATGGACGATAAAATAAACACAGTTGTCAGACACAACACATCATGCTCAATTACTATGATTTTTTATACATAATTCCTTATTCTTATTATGTCTCACTTATAATTATTTATGTTCTCATTGTTCTTCAAATCTTTTTCTGAAGAGTCCTTAGCTAAATATTTCTTTTTACTTCATATCATTAAGAGGTAATTATTGTGTTAATACATTTAATTACACTTCCAAATTTCATTAGATTAGTATGGTATGCATTATATTTAAAAGATTTTTTATTAATCTAATATTGTCATGTTTAGGAAGAAAAAAAATTGAAATCAATTGAAATATAAATATATATATATTAAACGAAGTATAAGTAATTTCTTTAAAAAAATCGAATATTCATATTTAGGAAAATTTAAAAAATAATAATTCTTATAAAACATTTACCTAGAATTGAGTAAAAAAAAATGTATTAATAAAAGAAGACATTACAATCGAGCATTAACTGGAGGGTATAAACGTTTAAATGTATTCACAATCTATTTCGCTCATATTTTCTGACTAATTTAGAAATAGAATGGTAATAACTTGAAAATTATCATCAACTCTCATAACCTCAAAAACTCTACTTTTACATTTAAATAGAGGTTGACCATATCATATCTGCTTATAAAGTAAATATCACAAAGCATTTTGAATCTTGTTCATTTTTTTCCTTGTTATTTTTTTTTTTTTTTAAATATGAGGAATTACTGGAATGATTAGGCAGAACAGTCACTAAGGGAATCACTTCTGGAACTTTGAGACATTTGAGGGGACGAACTGAGTTGTGAAAGGTTCATTAAGGCTGGAATAGTAGGATATATGTCCTCTGAATGTGAAGGAGCTGTGGGACGAGTGGCTTCAATGGCTTCGAGACTTTCCATTCTTTTTTCTAAGGAGGCTTTCACCTCCGACAACTTTTCCTCTTCCTTCACAAGCTCATCTTCTAATCTCTCTTCTTCAACTTTATGAGCAATTTTATACTCCTCCAATTTTTCCTCAAGTGACTTAATTTGATCAATAAACTTCTCTTGAACTAACTTATTTTTTCGTTTTTGTTCGTCAAACGCCTCTTGCTGCTCACGAATTTCTTTTTCTCTTCGAATAACTTCAGATTTTTCCATGTCGATCATTTTTAGCTCATGATTACGCCTTGAACGCTCAAAATTCTCACGCTCCTCATCCCACTTCTTTCGGGCCTATAACGAGTGAATAAATGGGTATGTTATATCATGGTCTTGAATGAACATATTACCTCTTCCTTGGCATTCATGATTCGATCCAAGGTATGGCCAGCTTGATCTCCGGGGGATTCATCCATGCTGACCTTGGATCCCCTTTTATTGGAGAAAATGTTTTTAATTTTGCTCTTTTTCCCATCGAACAAGTCCATTTCAGAACCACTGAAACAATATTTGTTATTATTACGTCTCATGTAGGTAGCTTAGTGTTGAGCTATTGAATAGTTAATTTAAATAATAATGAAAGAATTACGATAAAACATGGAGCAATGTGGGAAGTATCTTAGCCATGATGATAAGCACTGCTTGCAGTAGGTTTCCTGTTACACAAACTACTTAATAGTCGTCGAAAATACAATTTAATGCGAATTGATGAAAGGCACAAAAACCCCAGTTTGTTCCTTCATTATTATAAGGAAGTTTTGTAATTTGATAACTGATCTTTGGTATTCAAACTTTGTTATTGGAATTCATTGTTTTCAACACAACAAATAAAGAATCTAAGACAAGGGGCTTGCTTCCAACTTACATCAAATCAAAATATGTACATAATATGTTGTACAGTTTACAAGCGAAGTGAAAATCCATCTGCACACTACATACCATACGCTAAAATTAACCAGCCTAAATAACTGTGTTAAATACATAAATAGTGCGGACGTAAATATAACTATAAGCTACAACAGAATCAACACCAAGTGGTAAACCATTCCTCTCATCTCATAAAAAGGCCGAGCAATTAAAATAATAAAAATAAAAATAGAAACTCACGAAAATAAACTTAAACTTTAATTTAGAAACAAATATGCAACTCACAACAAACCTTATTAACCGATAATGATGTGAAGATGTCGCAGACACCTTAAAAGATTCGTCGACGATATTCGATGAATTTACTTTCGAGAGATCTAAGCCCCTATCAGTTGATTAGCTAGTTTGACAAATCGCTGTTGTCTGAATTCTCTTCACTTCTCTCTCTCTTCTGCTTTTTTTCTTTCTTTCTTTCCTTCTTTTTCTTTCCTTCTTTCTTCTTAGTCTATATAGTAGTACACTGAAGACATAAAGAAAATCCCCCCTTGTAGAAGGATGGGTAGAGGGCAGCTCTGATTGGGTTATTTGGATAGTCTTTACATAATACTCATACTCCTTGATATATAATATTAATTTAATAAACTGCACCTAGTTCAATTGGAACTGGAATAAAAGGAAATAGCTTTAAAAATAATTCAAATCGTAAACATATATGCAAAATATATTAGATTTCACAACGCAATTTATTACACTTTTTTTCAGTATTACTTTTGTTTCAAAAACATCAACAAAGAAGTTCATGATTCAAAATTAATGTGAATGGACGGATAACAATATATTATAATAGTAAAAAATATCTATACAAAGTATTAGTCATAAATTCCTTTATTTGTACAAAAATTATATTTTTTGTACAAATAATTATCATAGAATATCATATCAATTATTATTATCATACTGTCAAACTGCGCTTATTTTATTTAATAATATATCATTTAATTTTTTTTCTTTGTAAATTATCTTGGGTATTAAATTTACATCATATTAGTAATAAATTAATGATGAAATATTTCACAAAAAAGCCTTTGAAAAAGAGACCCACTGCTAGTACTAACAAATATATTTATGTAATTTCACAAAGAATCATTTCTCAAAGTATTTATTGAAAAAATAGATAATTTTTAAATATTATTATTAAACATTGTCTTTTTTTTGATAATATAAATATTTGCTCGTTGTTCTTTATTCTGAGAAACTAACGATTCCCCATGTTTGTTTCTTACAAATTAATATTGAAAAGCAAACAAATTAACAGGATGAGTCCCTGATAAGAAAATTTCCTAGACTCCTCAAAAATAAAAAAATAACTTTTCTATATAATCTTGTTTTTCTAGTGAAACTTTCTTCACTAGTACATATTGTTATAACTATTCATTTACAGGTACATGGATTTGCAAATGAAAAGAAGAAAAAGAACAACACCTGTAGTTTACTACGCCGGTTAAGGTATGTAATGTAACTAATAATATGTATATTATATATAAATGAAAAATATTTCTAACTCTACTTAAGAAAAATCTAATAAAATATAAAACAAGCAAAGGCACATACTACATCAGTCAACTTGAACACACATTTGACCAATTAATATAAAAAAATAATTTATCACTTAAACACAATATATTAGTTTTTTCTGTTTTTGTTTTGAAGAAGCAGATACAAAATAAAGGGCTTCACACTTACTGAGTGATAAGGTTTATCAGTTATTATGATGAATAAGGACGGTGAAACGCAAACAAAGAGTACTTAGTTTCTAATAAAATTATTTGTCATTTTACGTATACATACAAGGTATGTATGTATATTTTTATGACTATGAGAGTTTCAGGTGAGGGCGGAACATTATAATAACTGATACTGTTAAGGTTGAATTCACATTATAGGTAGATATTTTCTATTCATCATCAAATTAGGTTGTGTGAGTTTTTAACTATATAAATGTTCCGTACACCCATTTCAATTTCAAATTGTTTGTCTGTATCATAATTCATAGATAACTATGATTTGTCTATTATCTCAACTCTTTATGTCAAATATATTATCTTTTTGTTTGAACTTATCGTCAAATATGATTTTCATAAATATCTATTATGGTAAATATTTTTATGGCTCAAAAGTTTAGCTCAACTTTTAAAATTTGCTAAACAATCTATTTTATAAATATATATTTTGTTCCTTTAATACAATTATAATTTGTTTACCTACAATATATTTCGAAGTAATTATATTGCTGTTTCCATAATTCCCAAAAGTAATCATATAAAAATATGGCATTAGAAATGAAGAGTCTTTATACACTTGGCATGAAAATAGACACTATGGAATACCTATTTTCATACAACTTATAAAATCTATATCTATGTAGATTTCTTTTAGTTATTGTTGAAGCCAGAAGAAATCTGGTGTGTGTGTGGGGGGGGGGGGGGGGGGTGCTGTACAGGATATTCCTTCCCCTCATGATACTAGTTGGTACTGGGCACAAATGATATCTCTGCCCTCCTCCAGATTTTATGTAACGACAATCCGTCCTTCTTTAGGGTTTATTACACCTTTTAGGAAACTTTATGTATATATGATATTATAATTTATATGATATATGTATAAAATACTCTACCAAATTACCAACTACCAACAACTTTTAACAACGTGAAACTATATTAGTTCTTACATCTTAGGCAATAGAAGGTATGTACATATATTAAAGTGAAATCCTTAAAACATAAGTAATTATGTACATGTTAATGTAACAACGTGACTTAACTTGTTGTGGAGGTTCAAGTTTGAAGTTATAAGTTGTACTAAACTTTATTAAATTTTACTAATTTAGTCATTTGGTATATGTATCCAAAGGTTTTATCTATACAATAAGTATAACTAGAATTGACATTGTTTTTAAAATCATAGACAAGTTTAGTCTATTTAGTTTTTTTGTCTTCGTTAAAATTGTATGACCAAGTTATATACACCATATTATATGAATATTATCATACGAAACAAGAATCAAACTTTCTTCTGGAAATATTAAATAGGTACATACTGTGTTTAGAGGGACGTACTCCCGATGATTAACCCTGAAAAAATATATAGGTGGATGCCCCTGTGAAAATTTTCGGCTCATAATTATATCTGAAGATACATAATATATCGTTCCAACTCCATCTTAATTATTTTTTTCGAACCACAAAATAGTCACAGCTACAGCTCTGTATATTTATTTCATTCAGGGGCGCAGTTAGGATTTCTAAACTGGGGTAGGCATTCAAAGGCCCAAATTCTCTATCCTAACTGCGTTCATCCCTTCATTATTCATATGGAATTTGATATTCGTGTGAGTGCAATGGAATTTATATAGTGATACCTGATAGTCAACCATACTGGAACTGTGATCAATGGTGTAGTCATTGAAGGAATAATACATTGAAATAAATATATACAGGCTATTGAATGTATAACAGAAGGGAGAGGGGTCCATGGCCCATGGGTATATTTTATGGCCTGGCCAAGTATTTGATAAATGTCATTTTTATTAGTGAGAAGGGTGGAGTCTTAATAAGATACCAGGGTAGGGGGTAGGAAAAATTTCAAAAATTCATCAGCGTTCCTTATTTTAGGCACTCGAGAGCTATGCCTTGAAAGTATATTATACGTAAATACGTAAATAAAAGAATAGTACATATCATACTCTTGAAATTACTAAATTGATTTTTTTTCTTTTCGAATCGTCATTTAATTTAATTTTGTTATGAGAATTGTTTTACTTCCAGGTGTAATAATTGTATTTCGGCTCGAATTTCTTTAAGTATAGTTAAGAATTAAAAGATATATATAATAATTGGAGTGTTTTTTTTGTTTGTTTTTGTTGTTTTAAAATTATTGGTGCTACAAATGAGATATATTATGTATGTTATTTATATGACAAGGAAATTAAAGTCCTCTAGAGAAGAGCTCAAGGAGTGAAAGTAGTAACAAAAAAAAAGAGTGAAATTCTAATAGTGTGTTTTCACTGACGTCATAGATTACATCATAAAGCGAAACATTTTACAATTGACTTTGTTAGAGAAAAATAGGATCATTTGAGAACAGCATATCTGTTCCTTGCAAAAATAATAGTTAATTTTTTGGCTACACTATGTAAATTTATAATGACTTAATAACATATTTTAATCCATATTATTAGGGTCTAAATTATAATAAAGAGAGAGAGAGAGAGATTTTTGATAGACGGTAAATGTTTCTATCCTTTAATTTTTATTTTGTTTTCCTGAATCTTAAAGAAGCAAGGGTCTTTATGCTTTTTAAAATTTGGTTGGTTATGTCTCCTCCAAGATGGTTCACTTCATCAGTCATGCCGTCATTTGAAAACGCTCTATTATTAGCTTACAGGTAATTATTTCTTATACAAACCTAACGTAGGTTAATATAACTTGAGACTCAATCTTTTACCTCACGCTCCTTCATGTTCCATGCCAAACAAACGTGTTCACAGAATTGTTTTTTTTTTTAAATGACAATTCCTATCATCATATTATACCAATACTTCCTTTAAAATAACCACTATATAGCTCAACTGCAGACTTTGAGTTGAGTCGAGTAAGTGAGTGTTGCAGCCATATACTCGGTAAAATTTTCTAGCCCTTAAAGGTAAGATTACACTTCTCATTTTCATATGATGTAATATTATGTACAATTTATTTTGAGAAGCTACAAATATAATAAATAAATATATGCATACATACATAGGATTTATCTATAAGTGGAGTTCTTGTGAAGTCATATTTTGCTGAGTGAGTTAATAAATTAATAAATTATCTTTGTTGTATGTATTCATTATTTGTTTTAAGTAAGTATTAAGATAATAATGAAATCAATGTTTTTTGTAAGGAGGTATGTTATATCATTTGAGGATTTGTAGAAAACATTCTTGCTAAATGTCTCCAATCTAAATATCCATAATCTTCATCTATTTTTTAAATGAATGAAAAGATGCTTCTCAGTGTTGTATAAATACGTATTCAATACTATGAGTTTTTCATGTTTTTACAGAATATTTAGAAAGCCCTTCCTTCGGAAAACTTTCAAGGCTTTTACAAAACATGAACTATTGATTTTGTCTTTCATCATATGATGAAACATTTCTTCAATGTCATTAACGTGTGTCATGAAGGAAAGATTAGATTATGTGTTATTTGTTTTTTTAAATTTTAAATTTGAAATTCGGATATATGCAATGCGTTCATAATTTGTATTTTATTATTATTATTTTACTATTGCAGTGTCAAACGAGGGATTTCCTACTTATGTAGTTATAGTTTCATATGTAACCCAGCGTTTCTGCAAGAGCTTTGTGCAAGTGAGAACCGCGTACCTTAAAAAAAGGAGGGAAATAACATAAACTCAATTTGGTCTTAGTAATAAAAAATATAACTACTTAATACAGCAATACTTGAGTAATACTGCATAATGATTCTGCTGAAGGAGTCATAGTGGAAGGGAAGGGGTGTTGCATCAGCCGAGCTTTCACTCTATAATAATCGCAGACTTTCCTCCGTTCCTTCCTTCCTAGCTCCCTCACTCCTTTTTTCTTTTGTTTTTTATTCTTATTTTAGGAATCAAGAAGCGGCAACATTCATATCATTACTAAACGACATTCTTAGAGGTCAAGTAGATTCCACAAAAAGGATCGTACCTAAGAGCTATCAACATGGGCAAGGATATCTTCATCATCGACACTCGTTGTCACTTGAACAAATCCATGAAAAAGTTATTTGAAAAGAATGGCTACGAATGCGAAGTTGCAGAGGGATTCAGTGGTGTTCCGGAGGATGTTCTCCGCAGAGCCAAGGGCTTTCAAGCCCTTGTCATTTTCGTAAACAAGAAGCTCCAGGACAGTGACGTGGAAATCCTTAAAGAGAATGGAAATAAATTTATCCTGTGCTGCTCTGCAGGTTTCGATAACATCCCCAAACATGAGCTTTTAAAGGAGGCAGGGATCCGAGTGGCTCGTGTTCCATCTTACTCCCCATCTTCCATTGCAGAATATGCCATTTCATCCATGTTTGCTCTTGCAAAGAACATTCAAAGAAGCTATGAAATGACCAAATTGGCAGACTTCCGAATTGGAGGTCTTCACTGTATCCTCCTTGAGGATAAAACCGTAATGAAACCACTCAATTTCAAATATATGTTTGTATTTTAATATTGATCCTTTTTTACCGTTTACAGGTCGGAATTATCGGTACTGGATTGATCGGGAAAAAAACTGTTCAAAAAGTTGCCGGAATGGTCGAAAAAGTTCTCTGCTATGATGCTTACCCTGCCAACGACTGGATCAAAACAATTCCTAATGCGGAATATGTAGATTTGGATACTCTTTTTGCTAATTCCAACATTATTTCTATTCACGTTCCTCTACTTAAAGAAACTCAACACTTGATTAACAAGGATACCATTGAAAAAATGAAAAAGGATGTAATTATCATCAATACAAGTCGTGGGGAAATTATCGATACACCTGATTTGGTGGATGGTCTAAAATCCAAAAAGATTATGGGCGTTGCTCTTGATGTATTTGAAGGAGAAAAGGCCTTTATGTTTAAAGATATGTCGAAGGTTGGATTTGAAAATCATCCTGAATTGGAGGACCTCGTGTCTATGGATAATGTCATTATTTCTAGTCATGTTGCATTTTACACCGACGAAAGTATTCGACAAATTACAGATAAAACTTATAATAACTTTTTGGGATTCATTGGTAAGGGAGATGTGGACGAAAAGGCTGTTGTCGTTTAAGTCGATCAAAGCAATGTATTTGGGCGGTTTCTTTTTCTTAATTAAAAAAAATTATATTATCTATGAAATCTTTAAGAATTTGTTATCCTTTTTTTTTCTTGAATGTGTCAAGTCTTCACAGAATAGGCAGCACTACCAATATTTATAGTTTAAATTAATTTTCTAAACAGAAATATATGTCTACTTAAGTTTCTCTTTGTTTTAAGTCAAGTGGATTTCTAACTTATGTCAAAAAAATAATGTTATATTTATACTTATTCGCGAAAAAAAATGTTCTTATTGAATTTAAGAAAAAAATATATCAGACAGTAATTATAGCTTCATAGTTTTGTTTAAATAGTGACCATTTATCCCATGAACGAAGGCATCAGGGTATTATGTTGAGTCTTTGGAATGGTATCATAGTATGTGGGAAAGGGGCTGACTTGTGATGGGAATGTTGCATTTACATTCCAGTTATTGGCCTGCTGCTGAATATTAGAACCCTTATTTTGTTGCGACATAGTTTGTCTAGCTCCAACACCACTATTAGCTTTCAGTTCTTTTTGTTCCCTGATACGATGGCGATCGACATGTACTTTCAACTTATCTTGTCGACCAAATAATTTACCACAAATTGAACATTCAAATGGCTTTTCTCCAGTATGTGACCTTCGGTGACGATTTAAATGAGAAGCACGAGTAAATTTAGAATCACAGAAATCGCATGCAAATGGTTTGGAGTTATTATGAGTTTGTAAATGAGTTCTAAGATTAGGAAAATTGGCGCAGTCTTTTCCACATAGAGGACAAATCGGCAAAGTTGACTGAAAAACAAAAAGAATGAATAAGACTAAGAAAAAAATCCTTGCTAAAAGAAACATGATACCCGGAGAACACAAACAAATTTCGAAAAAAAGAAGGTGATGTAATATTGCATCATTAATCCTTTGAAAATATGTAATTTTAGTAAATAGAATAAGGTAAATAAATAACGACTGATCCACAAATTAGAAGAATTTTCTTCATCAACTTACTGTATTAAGAATATTGCTGATGTGATCGGTAGTTAAATTCACAGGAGGATGTTGAGGGAATGGCTGCATTTCTTCTTGCTTAACCCGAGGAATGGAGGAGATATGTAGGGGGTCCGTTTCGACTTTTGATAAAATCGATGAAAATACTTGATGATTTGAAGCCCATGCCTGACCAACACTCTCATCAAGACACATGAGTTTTGATGGATTTTGAACCTCATAGTCATTGCTGCAGAGAGTACCACCTTCTTCCATTATATTGCTTAAATTTTCTTTTCTATCCTTCAAAATATCACTTTCATCATGTAGCTAAAAATAAATCGAAGTATTAGGATTTGAAAAGGTATTTTGCAGTCTCAAACGTATACACGTATATATGAAAGAGGAAACAATTCATCATTAATTAATTAATGAAGGTGAAAAAGTATAACGCCTTCTAACCTTTCTGCTACTAAGATCTCTAGGCTCTTCTTCCGTGACTATACCGTTTTGAGGCGAAGAAGGAGAGATGTACTGTCTTGGACTTCTAGTTTTCCTCTTGTTTCCAATGATCTCAACGTTTAACATAGCAGAACTATTTTTCTTCTGTTTTTCTTCCAAAGCAGAATGAATCCCCTTTATAAAGAGCATATTCGAAGTGTCCATAATCTTCATAAGGAGTGCATCATCATCTACCTGGATCTCTCCAGTATAAATGAAGTCAAGCAGGAGTTTCATTGTTTCAGACTCGATATCTGGAAGAAATACGACGGGTTTTTCCGAAGGATTTTCGAGAAAGACATTCTACAATACATAAAAGGGAATATTAATTTTTGCAATTTCTCTACACAAAATTAATAAAATTATCCTCATAAGATTATAACGTGAACAATCTATTTTTTCAAAAATACTGTCAAAAATAATCGTTCATGAAATATTAAAATGTGTTTTAACATTATAAGGGGAACATCCTAATCATTAACGTCCAAGAAAAACCTAACTTAAAAAAAGCGTTTATGTTTTTTCATGATAGCTATTAAGACTACTAAACTATATTATCACAACATGAGGATCAGCTAGTTTATTATATATTACATAGATACCTATGTGTCTACTAAATACCATCATCTGACCAGGAAGATTTGTTTCATCTCCTTGATGGAAGAGTAAAAAGCATGTGATAAGCAGTCTTTGAAAGGTAGTTTAGAATATTAAGCGGCTACGAGAATCCTCACTTTAATATCAAATCTTATCTTGCCATGAATTCAATATGTTAAGGGCAATGTTGGCCCATGTATGTATGTATGCATGTACTTTACAATTGATGGATAATTTAGAGATCATCATGTTTGTAAATCATAGTTCAAATAAAGTCCATAATCCCCAGGTCCTTATAAGTACACTAATATTTATTATTAATATATAATATTATAGCTTGAACTTGCAACCCTCGAATAGATCATGATGTCTACATGAGGGATGTTTTGTTTAGATGATACAAATATACATATATATTGGGAATAAATACTCTCAATCCCAATAACATGGATCCATGAATTCAGCGACACTCAAAACTTACACGAAGGAAATCCGAACAGGATGACAAAACAAATCGATGGGACTTAAACATTTGTCCGTTGGCACAGTAAAGCGTCACATCCGCGAGACTCTCGGATTTCACGAGGTTTGCAAAGACCTTTTCCATGTTTGGAAAATGACTTGACCACTTTAAATTAAAAGATTTCGGAATCATGTTGGGAAGACTCCAATTCAATCCACTTAGCACCACTCGCTTGAGTAAACAACACGATAACAACTACTAATGTACTGTTGACGGATTGCGTCCAAGGCCCTCCAAGATGAAAAGATGACTGAGAATATTCTATTTTTTATTTTTTTAGGCAAAGTAAAAAAAAATAGTAATAAAAAAAAGAGAGTGGAGTTGCCACGTCCCCCCTACCGATCTCATTGGGGGAGCCATCTTCCCCCCCCCTCTCCTGTATATTTTTTTTATTTTGTTCCCCCGCATGTCAGACAGGAATGATGTCGACTCTACGAACGACCCCCCTCTTCCTCCAACGCAGCTGGTAAACGCTATCCCCCCTCTCATGTTTTTATTTTTATTATTTGCTGCTTTAGATAATAACATAATATTCGCCTTCTTAAGAAAAATATAAATTAAATATTGTTAAAATGGACTAAAGTTTGTTTGAAGGAATCCCTTGCTAACTTCTAACTCTAAAAAAGATAGGTTTTCACCTTCACAAAACATGCAAATTTGAATAATAATATTATTGTATACTACTAACATAATATATAATACATAGAATATATTATTATATATAGAGAGAGATACGTGCGTGTGTGAGTAGTGTTGTGTAGGAGGAGGAGGAGGAGGAAAATAAGAAGGAGCAAAAACAAGAGCGACACTCCATCACTACAATTCTTGCCGAGTTATTATTATTATTATTTAGGGTGGGGGGAAGAGAACACTGACTGACTGACTAGGGGGGATAGAATTGGGTTTTTTCCCTTCTTCATCGTCTTCCTCCTCCTGCTCCTTCAAACTTATTATTGGGAAGAAGAAAAGTTGAGGAGGGGGAGGACATTTCTGCTGTTATATTATGTACATTGTAGAACATATATATGGCACATATCCAGCAAAAAAATGGTCACAAAATGAATGGCTGACTTTGCTCCAAGTCATGTTTCATCTCATCACCGGCCTGGAATAATAATAAAAAATAGAGGCACACTCCATAATCAATTGTTTAACCATTCACAACATAGCCAGGACATATTTATAATAATATTAAAATTTAAACGTCTTTTGCTTGAATAAACTAAAAGAAAAAGAAATAAAGGCCTCATCACAACACCTGACAATTTGACAGGGAAGTGCATAAGAGTAAAAAAAAAAGTATGTAATCCTTTTATTAGTATGTAGATAATGTTATGTGAAAATTCAAATTATTTAGCGCGCTTTTTTTTCTTCTTCTTTCCTCTCCTTGATGACGTCATTAAAGTAGAAACTTGGTATATAAATAAACAAGTTAACATACAGCTAGAGAGAACCCTACTTATTTCCTGTGTTTCATCATGTATGTATGTATTTACGAGAGTACCTCACAGGTGTTATCCCCTCCCCACTCCTCTCCTAGCTAAAAGCCATTCTTGTTTGTTGCATGCAGTGTGCTTTATTCAGGGTCGTAGTCAGCTTCGCCAGAGAGTGTGAGAGAGAAAATATTCATAGGCTAGCAAGACAAAAGCGTATCAATTAGGGAGAAAAAAAAACTAAAGGGGGGCAATGGCCCCTCTGCCCCTTCCCAGAGACTACAGCCCTGATATTTCATAGAGGGTCACCTTTTTGACGAGATAAATAGAATACAATAAATAGTAATATATTACGCTCTTTATTTGTAGCCAAAAAAAAAAAAAAAAAAAACAGAGAGAGAGAGACAATGTTGTACCTCTACTAAATGCAACATAAAAAATCTTTTATACTGTAAGTGAGAAACTGAAAAAGGCGACGGATGATTTTTATCTTTCTCTCTCTTTTTTTCTTCTTATTGAATGTGTGTTTCTTTTCTTTTCAAAACATAAATACATAAATTCCTTTTAACAAAATATTAGTAAAGAATGAAGAAGGAACCCTCAGACGAATGCGAGTCAACCAACAGCAGGAGCAGCACTCGTTGTCAGGTGAGGAAAAGTAAAAGATGATACAGAAAATAATCAGATACACTAATGATTAATGATGATTAATCAGAGCAGAAAAAACTGATGGATCATATAAATTTAGAAGAATCTTAGACATGTTAAAATTTGACTATGTAGTGTCAATATATATCTTCCTTTTCCTCTCGAATTAATATCATACAATTATGTATGTTAATGTATAAGCAGAATCAAATGGGCTATGCATTGTAAAGTCTGGTATCGGAAACATTCTAATATGAGAATCAAAGTCAATGATTCAGTCTGGACAAAATACCCATACTCTGAGATTTTAAGAACTTACTCAATAATTAATTTAGAGTTCAATACTCCTTTTACAAGACAATGTCCTTTATGCTTTGACTGGAAGCATACATAAGTAAGTAACATACATATAGCCCCCATAAAGGTATGTAATAAACCCTTATCTTCACGATGGAAGAGAGAGAGAGAGAGAGGAAAAAAGGAACGTCGGAAGGTATAAGTTATAACTTATAACCGTATACATACATACACTATTATACTACAATATAAGTAGGGCTTGTCTGGGTGTGGAGGGGATTCTACCCTCACCTGATGATTAACTATTAATTTTTCATTACCCTGAAGGGGACACACACACACATAAAATATACTTTTTCGTTTCGAGGCCTTCATTTTGTAGCTTTACAGGTCAATTTATTTTATCTATTCTGCCCTTGCTTAAAGTAACGATTGAAGTGCCTATCTCATATCATTGTGTCATAGCCAGAAAACCCATTTTCGGGCAAAATGAAATAATCCTCAAAGCACGAGTAATCTTGCTGCATTTATAAAACCAATCAAGCAACAATGAATATCTACAGTACATTCAGCTCATTCCTGCTAGAGCCTTGTGACAAATTTCCCAAGATGGTAGAAATACAACTAGCACTTTGTGCCTCTGATCTAAGTAGTTGTCAAATAGATTACCTGAGATCTGAGGGAGAATATGATTCATTCATGTTATAATATCGATAATGATCAAAGGATAAATCCTTACAAAATGATCGAAGTGGATACGTGGGTATTATTTATACCTATGTATTCATATAGGATTCAATCAGTCTAGATATCAAAATTTCACGACCTTTTAAATAATGCAATATCATTTTCAAGTGAAGAGGATAAAATGTTGCACATCTGAGTTTTGAACAGTTCGTTTTATCCATGAATTCCATTAACCGGGGTACGGCTGAGCAAGAAGTAAAAATCAATGCAATGAAATTAAAATCCCAGTTCAAAAACTCTTTTCATCATCCTTGCTTCAATGGAAATAAGAAAGAAAGTTACAATATGTAGTCAGAACATACATACAATTTAGTTGGAAGGGGGGGGGGGAAGAAGGAAGGTGGAACTCCCCCTCATCCACATCCACATGAGGGGGGGGGGGTTCTTTGGAGGAGGAAGAGGGGGAGGAGGGAACAAAGAAAGTTTTCATACATCATCATAACAGACGTGTATTCTTCATGTTTTAATAATTCTTCTTTGGAAATGTATGTATGTATGTATGTAGCAGTAGTACATGTTATGTAAATTCTCTTCACGGAGCTCCCTAGTACTCCTCCTCCTTCTCCCTTTTTATCATCATTTTACGGAAATCCTTCAATAGATAATAATTCTTTTCTTACGTGAATATAATTTATTCTGGTTAATATGACGTACATACATGTACATTCATTACTATGTATACTTACACTCATGAAATAGTATCAATATTGAATTAAAAGTAATTGAATCGTGTGGAATTTGCTTCAAGGAATCTATTTTTATATTAATACATTAATTATAATATGTATGTATTTATAAACAAAATGATTTAAAGCCTTTTATTTTGTTTGCAAGAAAAGACATCTAGGTGAGAGTGTAAAAGTGTGTACAACGCACTTTTGAAAGAATTGAAGATACAGTCGAACCCCGAAACTTTGAGACTAATTGTTCTGTATAGAAAGAGTGTCAATATTCCTCATTAAAAAATACTTAAAACGGACGAATCCTTTCCTAACCCTCATGTTTTTACCATAAAGTCATCTTTTTCTTTTTTTTACAAAAATTTCAAAGATTTTATGCAATGTCTTTCTTTGAACTAATGTACATATTTTGTCTAAAACAGTTCATAAAACCACGTAAAATAAAGCCACAAAATGTACAAAAGACTGGAGCACAGCCTTACCCTACCGGTGCCAACTAGTGGCATGTGCCAGAAGCACGAGCTCTATTTTGTTTGAACTCCAAAAATGTCGAGTATTGAGAAAGTCGAGTTCTCCATATTACTACTCTATGTAGTAATATGCAAATTAAAAAGAAACTAAAGTAAAATTAGGTGAGGATAAATTGATTTTAATACTGGCTTCATTGCTAACTTAAGGTCAGAGGACGGACGTTCCATATTATGATTAAAGTCTATTTTGTAAAAATTTTACCTCGAAATATGTAGGACATTATTTTAGTTATCTAATAGCTTTGCAATAAGCATTCAAATCATGGTAAAGAATAGTAGTATATGTATTTTAAAAGCACATTTTTCCCATCTTTTCAAGGATGAAGTCTCCAACAGTTAATGTTAGATCTTTGCAATAAGACAATTTTGATGATGTTTGTACACTTTTAAAAAGGATACACTCTCAGACAGAATATACATATAATAATTATAACCTAAGTAACTAACCACACCCTTAAAGAGAGTGAATTTGATTAGTTGCTTTCGATTTTTACTTACATATAACATCATACGTCGTTTTTTAGAATATCCTAAGAGGGGTATAAGTACAAAATCTTCTGTCATTGCAACACAGTCCCCAAGCATATTTTAACCCTCTCGTCCCCAAGACATAACTCCACGACGACAAATAATAATAATAAAAAAAAAAATAGCAAGGATGCAAGCCCAAATGATAGTCCAGTTTTTAAGTCTGAATTCTTTAATCAAAAATCCTGAATCCAGTCGGTCTGCGTTAATTTTGTATTCAGAAAATATTATACAAATGACAACAACTTGCTCTGATTATAATGGGGTTGATTGTCATACTATATGTATATGTACGTATCAGTGATGATTCGAATATCTAAAAATATGGATGTTAATATGAAATCGAATATCTACATTTTTGATGTTTGTAGATGTAAGTAAGGATGTGAATATCCAAACGTAGAAATGCGGACACAAATATTTTAAAATGCGGATAATTTGCCAATGTGAGCATTCAATCCTTAATGAATCCTACAATATATTCTATTCTTATAATATAAGAAGACTGAACATATTCAAAATATAATGCCGTAAGCCCTATTTGCAATTTTTGGATCGTGCCTAAATATATCTGATTTTGTCCAGATGATTTTGTTCTAAGCCCCCTTCGGCATGGATTCAATAACCTCATTTATCCATCAAAATACCCTCATTGTTTGTCATAGAAGAGTGTCCCATTGATGATACATCCGGGACTTTTTTCTCAAAAAATATACATAATTGTTATATACTTGCTAGAGTTTATTTGGGTGCTGTTTGTTCTCAAAGCATAACTTATACAATGAACAATACTTTGTATGCCAAGAGCCAGACTCCTCCTTTAATGTTTCAACTCTTTTGTTAGAATCTCTTCTTCCATCTTTTGTCTTTATTTCATGAAGTAACGAGTTGGCCGGTATTTTGTCAAGAGCAATTGATTTACTATCTTAGTCTTTATTTTGAAATGGAAGCTACTTCATGTGCTACATACCATCATGCTACATACATCATACAATCAATGTTCATCACAGAATCAAAGTATGAAATAATAATATCTTTTGTGGTTAGATCAATTGCTACCAACTGCTACCAACATAAAATATACATATGTACATAATTATTTTTACTTTAAAGTGTTCTTGTTATTACAAAGATACAGCTCTGTTTCTTTGGAGCAATTTTAAAGCCACATTATTAATTTTAGTATACAAATATGTACTTACATTTAGCTCATTTTATCTATTTATCATACTTATTGGATCAAATATAGGTATTTGAATGTGGTGTTCTACGTGACTTAAACTTTTCTACCTCATAGGAAATACTTTGTAATTACATAGGTATTAGAAGACAACACATTTGAGGATAGGAATCCACATAAAAAAAAGATAGGAGAACATCACAACTATCCTTCAAACACGTTTTATGGATATTTGTTCCCTTTATAATCACTGTTATATGCACTTAATCCTCTTTCTGAGTAATATACTGCTGTGAAAAAGGTTAGTAACTTGTCAAGAATATTGAAATAACTTTTCAATATCCATAGTTTTATAAAAGAAAGGGCCCCCAGAGGTATTGAAGGATCCTTTAAGCTCCAGTATGACTTTATTAGTAATTATGGACATTATTACGTGTCAGTACGTGGATATTTGCTACTCTATACGACTAGCATTGACCTTTGATTTGTTTCGATTGCTTCTGTGTATCAACAACATAACATCATAAATGAAGCAAGACTACTGAAAGTTCAAGCCACGTGAATAAGTACTATCCTACTATTTAGGTGATGGAAAATCCAAACCATGCATTTGATGTCGGCACATATAATACATATATTGTCCCCTCACGGGAGCACATATTGTGTCTAAAAAGTTGGGGGAGGAGAAGAGTATTGATTCCTACATTCTCAGCTGAGCCTCCCTGTCCCTCTAACACATATTTGTTGTATTAATATGTATGTACGTTTGTACATACGTATAAGGAGACAATTTTTTCTACATTCATATATGAAGAACCAGTCTCGTCATCCTAATACATTTGAAAAAGCTCAAAGAAAGAAATTATTTCAAAACTTAAAAATAAAAAATAAAAAAATGCTGAAATATAAGCACATAGTCATATTTAACTTCACAGGGGGTTCCCTCTTCACCCCACCTATAGCTCCATATGGTTGTACATATATTGTTTGGGGATAGTTTTTATACTTGTATTACATGTATATATACATGCTTACCACATACATAAAGTATATGTATAGATAGATAGGAAACTATGCGTTTTAACGTCCAATCATAAAGGATCCATAAAGTCGTGGTGAAGTTCCTTATTTGTTCCATGACTCTACGTTATCTTTATTGTATCCCGCAACCTTTCTTTAAAAAAGAAACCCAAAAAGGAAAAGGACCCAAATCATCTGGTAGTTACACAGTTTTTCCCCAACTGACGAATTATTCTTCATATACTAGTGGTAGAGCACTGTTCACAACTTACCAAGAGCTAATTCGGGTTAAATTCATCAACGTTCAGAGCACTGGGTAATAATGGAAAAATAAGTAAAATAATCGAGAGTTGCGAATAAAGAACAGTGTTTCTTTTAGTGGGATAACGCCGAATAATGTTCTTCGTTAAAAAATCATTTTTGTATAAATAATATTGAAATGGATTATCTTTCATGATGATTTTTTTGATATTTTGTGTTGGATTGTTGCTGTCGTCATCAGATCAATAAGAGTACAGAGAACTAGGAATATCATATCAGCATCTATGTACTTCCCCCCCCCTTCCTTAGCCCCCTCATTTATTATATGTTTCCCTCCCCCTCCTGGAGTAAAGATGCGAGGGAGGAGGAAAAATGGGGAGAGTTTTAAGACCCCAGTTACATACAAACTTACTCACTATTTTTAATCATTAAATAAGCTCTTCAGTAGCATATAGAGCGTGGAATGAATCTCTGTTTCTACAAAACTTATTGATTGTATGTATATAAAATAGTCATTGAAAATATATTATATGTGCAAGCGTATTTATATTTATAGCAAAAAACCTTAATTTGTATAGACATTTACATTAATTAATATCAATGCTCTCTATCTTTGTTATATTTGTTAACTTGAATTCTTTTTTTTTACACATCCTTACTTAAGCATAATTTTAATGTAGAATTCTACTAAATAACCTCTAAAGGTTGTTACGAAGCTCCATCTGGTAGAAAAATATAAAGATACAATATATGTATATACACTCTGTATATATGTATGTGTATAATTGTTTTCAATCACTTTGAAGGAAGTTCGAGACCCCCTACCTCCCCCTCTTTCATTTTCTTATTTTCTTCTCATCTCTCCAGAGAATCCCTGAGATGAAGGAGATGAAAAAATAGAGTGGAGGAATAGGGGGGGGGGGTTAGGGGGTTTGACTGTTATTATTCATAAGTGGATAAAAAAATATCGTGCATACAACAACGAATGTATTGTATACAGTATATAATATCTGACAAGGGTGTAGATAGTGGCTCTTTAGAGGTATGGTATGAATGCAGAATCCCCCCCCCCCCTCCGGCTTTAGAGTTAATAAGAGATAAAATTATAAGCCTACTTTAATTTTTATTTATTGTATAACTCCGATTCTATGAATACTAAATCTTTTTATTTTAAGCTTTACATGAAAATTCAAACTTCATAATGAGTGAAATCAGGCGAATCCTTCGTTATGAATCATTTTTTAAGTAAATTTGTCATGAGAAGAGCTCAAACAAGCTAGTTTTGATTTTATTTTTTTTCACAAATTACAACGATGATTTTGTTATTACACCAATGGAGTGATGCAATGTCTATGTAATGGTTACTATATTTTTGATTTCGAAAAAAAAAGAAAGAGAACCCATGGGCCTTGTGTCCTCTTTTTTTAAAAGGGATTTACCGGGCAAAAAAGGACGGCAATGTCAATAGTCACCTTAGCCTATGTGGAGTTCCAGGATAAAACTTTTTCGACAGAGATGTAAATGTATACCAGGGTATACACTCAATCCATGTGTGTCGAGCATTAAACTTTAAATTTTCTGAAGGTCCTTGACCCCTATGTTTCTTTGATTTTGTTGTGTAGAATAATATACAGTTTGAAAAATTGAAAATTTATATATATATACTTTTTAAAACTATCACCTTTAAATAATCAAAGGTTAATAACCTTTCAGTATTTATTTACACGCAGATAAAAACAGTGCCTAAGCATTTGAAGTCACTTTTTGAAAAAAACAATTTGAAATTTTAGGTTATGAAATTTTAAACCTTATCTCAAATATTAAAGGTTTTTATTTCTAAAATGATGAATTTGTTTAGGTATTTAAATTTACCTAAATAATACTTTGGGCTAACATTCAGATTAAAGAAATATGTGACAGTATTTTGAGATGGTTGTACTTGATGACAACTTATTGAAGAGGTCATGAATAAAGAAATGCATAAAGTAAACGAGATACTTTAAAGTAAATTCCTTACCTTTCAAATTCAAGCCCAAGTCATATGACTTGAGTTCACCACTTTTGCAATTTAAGTAATATAAATATTAAAATAATATGTTATTTAATAGCCAACCTATTTTATACACCCCAAAGTAATTGTTTTTTTCTTTTCTTTTATCATCAGAGTATCAATAATCTATTGGAACTCATTTCATTCATCAATTTTAAGGCTCTTGCGCTATAAAATTCTATTCTTTCATCATAAGAACAATAATATATTGTTTTTCTATCTGTGAGGTTTTCATTTCCATTAATAAAAAACCATTTTAGGTATGTAGAAATATCCTGGATAAGTATATATTTCTCCTAAAGGAGTTTTATAAGTATTTAACTACATATATTCATAAAAATCGATAGCAATTAGGATTTTCACTTCTCATCTTTTGATATATGTACATTACTCCTCGAGTATCCAAAAAAATCATATTAATATTGATAATTTTTTGAACATATCTATAGTCACAATAGAAATGAGCCGACCCTTGTCAAATCAAATCATGAATAATACCACGTGTTTTCTAGGCATGTCCTACGATAATTTTTCAACACTACGGGCCCCTAAGTATCAAAGTCCAATGGGTTAATGTAGAGACTCAACAGAGATGCCACGAAAATATTATTATTATTTTTCTTTGCAAAAGTCCAATATCACCACTAATGAGACACCAAAATTTGACGATTTCAACATTTGATCTTAATTCAATTCAAAAAAGAAAAAAAAGAAAGACCTTTCATTTGATGTATATGTAGGTCTTTGAGCCATTAAAGTTGAATATAAACTCTTAAAAAGTTCATGAGCCTTTCAAAAATCATTGTTTATTTCATAATTGATAATTGCATGTAATATTTTGTCTAACGAGAATAATAATATATCCTTACCCATAAAAACAACTCAGAATTTTAATGTTATTGTATTTTTGATTTATTACTAATTAGTATATGTAGGCATATAAGAGCTTAATAGACCAGTCAAACCTAAACCTAAGCTCAATTTAAATCTAATTCTTTATGAAAATATTAAATTATATATACAGCTCAAACTTTAATATACATGTGTAGTACAAATGACACTGTGAACTGCAGTAATGTTACATTTGAAGATTTGATTAATATATTTAAGTATTTCTAATTATAATAGTCTCAGATTTGTTCCTTCTTAATACATATTTTTTGATATCTTAGTCTGTAACGTCATTGTGCTAGCTTTCATCACTATGTTTCTCGACTCTTCAAATCACAAAATCATGATTTACCTGATTATATATATATATATATATATATATAAGATAAGCAATTGAAATGTTCTACTGACAAACCATGATTCCTATCCTCATTTTCAAAGAAGCAAGATTGGAAGTAGAAATTATGCTTAAAAGTTTGGCCAATGATAATTAATTAATACTTCACAATACATTTTAAAATTCGATATTTCTGAAATTTCAATTTCATCAAAAGTGGAAAGAATGCCACAATTTTTCAACAAACTATCAAATTTCTTGCATGGAGCAAGAATTGTCTGTAGACACTCAATTGCCAACTGCTGATTTAGATATTTAAAGAAATAGTTAGATTTTCTAGAAAAAAAAAAGGTTTGAAATTAGTAAGGCAATTGCATCCCATCTGTTGGATAAATCTTTATCATATAATATAAACATTAAAAGCCTTGCAAGATTTAATTTTACATGACTCAGTAGATCAATGTTCAAGACACTAATAAAGGAGAGTAAATTGACAAAACAACTGATGAAAAATTCATAATTGGTCATTTGATACATACTATGAGAAAAATGATAAATACTAACTTTAAATTTTGATACTTTCACTATGTAAAAGTTTTATTCGTGGGACATATGATTCTACAAAGCTGTTATTTTGTTATTTATATTTCACTGTAGTTTTTTTTTTTTATACTTGTACTTGTTATCTTAAATATATAATTGTCGTTGATTTATTCTCATTCATGCTATTTTGATTTAATTTCTCGTTTAATTACTAAATAGCTGTTTCTAAGGAAGTTTTAAAATGCAACTCATTCTTAAAATGAGTGGACACTTTATGCATTTTTATTTACATTACTTATTTTTTCTCAAATAATATGGTGTTGCATGAATTCCTTTTAGTTTTGATTTGCAAGTATCCATTAAACGTACAGAAAAAAAAATAATATAAATATCTCAAAAATTTCATAAAAAAGAGTTTAATGTTTTCAATCAAGTCGGATGAAAAATTAAAATTTGTACAAAATATTTGTTACTGTAATATTCCTTTATTTGTTTGATGAAAAAGCTAAGGACTGTCTGTCAAAATACTTACATGAATATATACCTAAGTATATACAAGGTTATACAAAGTTATTCTTAATGCAAGCATAATCATAGTAAAGACAAGGAGGTGACTATACAAAAGTACCAATGTAGATATAAAGGCTCGATATAGATCGTTACGTATTAAGATTAAAAATCTCACGGCAAACAACATAATTTGAAAACTTGAAAATATCTTCGTATCTCGTATTTATTTCAATGAGCTTAAATGGGTTGAATAAAAGCTGTACAATGATAATACTTTTTAGTTGCTTATTCTCAGCCTTTTTTAAAGTTTATCATCTGATAGAATTTGAGTATTTAGATTACAATATTTACTATATTTTTGTATAACATCAACTCAGGTACACACACTGTTAATGGCTTTATGTCACATTTCCATCTCTAATACATACATGCCAATGCTATAAAATAAAGTGATCAAATTTCCGAATTGAATTTGAATGACTCAATAGCTAAATACACAATCTTCATGAACTCATATTGCTAATTCTATTGAAGGAACAATAATTCTGCGAAGGGAAAAAAATGTATTAATAAATAGCTATACTTTTATCTAATTTTATGGACCTCAAAAGCGACATCTTGCGGAAATTTCTCAAGCTAAGAGACGTATTTTGTCACTTTGTTTTATAGGTTTGATCCATAAATACATAGTCAATTCAATCACAAAATTTAATGCATGCAAAAAGAAATGAAAAACAAACAAACAAACAAACAAACAAACTTATCCTTACATAATATGTACATAGTGAGATGTAGGAGATGGGTAAATGGAGTTAGAAGAAAAATTACATTATGTGCTTGTATTATGTCTATGGATGTACATAATGGACCCCCACACAGGGAAACAACAATACTTTAATGAACAGAGGGGGGCAACGTGAATTATATACATATCCAATATATGTATGGGAGAGAGAGAGAGAGAGAGAGAGAGAGAGAGAACGAATGAAATAGTTATGTATATGGGGAGTTAAGTATTATGTCAATATAATGTGTACATACATAACGAAGTATACATACTTCTATGAACAAAAAATACCAGAAAATTTGAATTTTTTTTTTTTTTTTGGAGGATTCCAATTGGGATAAATATTTTTGTTTTAAAGTCATTGACATTTGTGCCCAATTACACGTCAAAATATTCATGATTGTTTAAGATACGCATCCTTTTGTGAGCAAATAAAATTGAACGATATATGTATATGATGACTAAAATGCAATTTAGAGAAATTTAGTTTAAATGACTAATATTTCAGACTGTATGTATGCTCTTGAAATTTTGAGAGTCCGTGATTTATTTCGCGAGATACATAACCTATTATTACACAAGAAACCATTCGATCATCAGATTTTAAATTTTATTGGCATATCTAAACTCAGCAGGTATTGTTCAGTAATTAATGGCTTAATAAGACTTTTGTATCTGTTTTGAAAATTGGAAAAAACGTTGGAGAGGGGGGGGGGGGACTACTTTTAATTGGTATGAAATGCATTTTCATGATTAAATACAGATCTTTTGATTCCCGATATTTTTTTGCCCATAGTAGTACATATAAATATATTTATTCATCTCAAAGTAGGAATAACATCAAAAGAAAAGATATAATGGTATGTCATGGAAAAATATTGAATTATAATCCTATGGATACCACCAAAAATTATCCTTGTAATAAAAAATTGTTCATTCTTATTTGCTAAGTTAAGTAATACTTCAGATAATAAGTAACTTGATATAGAAATGTTTATTAGCGTATAGAGCTGATCAAAAATTTGGAAATCACACCAAATAAATTTTATTTTCCGGTGATACCGATAGATGTAAAAATTCGGATGCTAACCTCAACCTAATGTCTATCGATCTCTAAATGAAATTACTTGACTTGAATGACAATATAAATTTGTCACAGCAGAATTGACTTGGGGAACTATTGGCCTTAGTGCTAGATCAGTTGAAGACACCTGTTTTAGAGCACAAAAAGCCATTTTCAATTTGGATAATGAGTGAAGTCTTTACTTGGAATCTAAATTGTATGCTGTAGTAAAGGACTTGTCTACAAAGTTTGGCCGAAGACTAGATATATTCCAAACCATTACTTGATGCGTCACATTATGTGGCAAAGGGAATGAAAAGGAGAAATATGTAAAAGTTCTTTTCAGGATTGTTCAAGTTAAACCATGTTTCTTGTCACGATTCACATCTGCCCAGTGAAGTGCATATTGCTTTATTTACAAATATTTTGAATTAGGGCCAGTGCTTTGTAACTATGAGGATGGAGGATTAAAACAAAACAATTTTTTTCATATTCTAATCTATCAATCTTAACTGACTTAGGCAATAAAGCATTGAAAGTTGGTCTATTTATAAACATATTTAAATTAGCAAATAGTTGTTGTCCCCCCCCCCCCTCCAAAAAAAAATAATAATAATAATGATAATATTTTTTTCGTAGCAACTAATAATCTATTATACATTTAAACTAATTATAGATGTCTTATAAAGAAGAATATTTATCCCATTTTTTAATGATGAAAAAATTGAGAAACTGGTGTTCATAAAATTATTTAATTTGTTTTTTAATATAGAAGTTAGGGTGATGGCAGAACTTTTTCAAAAAGGCTTCACTTTTTTGGTTCCTGTGTTTGATTACATTTATCTATGCAGTTTCATTTTATTACATTATATATCTTGAATACAAAGCCACTGAAATTTTTGAAAAAATGGCTATAAAAATTATATTCTTGGATTTTTGAACTTGAATTTGTGCAAAATATATATTTTAGATTACAATATAATGATTAGAAAGTATTATTAGCATTTTTTCGATAAATAACCGCTTCTTACAATACTTGGAAGCGGATTAGAGTTTTCTTTTTTTTTTAATATTTACTTCATTTGATATTTCGCAAGGTATATACTAGATTTTTTTATTAGTAAAATGTAGGGAAAATTATTCATTGTGAAAATTTGTGGGTAATTTTTTGTGTTCTACGTAAATTTATTGGTTATGTTCTGACTAAAATTTTGTGCAACCCTTGAACTCAAAATTTTGTATCATATTTTCAGTTTATACTATACTATAAACTGCAATTATCAGAGACATGATCTCATTAATTATAATCATTGTAAATTGTTTGAATCAAAACTTATACTAGAATTAACATTTTGTTTCTTTCTTTGTTTATGTTATGAAAAAAAATCTTGAGCTTTCCCTTAGTTTTTAAATTTAAACATCTGAAGTTACTACTCTTTTTTTAAAAAAAATTAACCTCTTAAGATAAGGCACTAATAGACTTTTTGTGAAAAAAAATAAATTGTCGAGTGGTTAAGCGTTGTATCAAAAATGCATTGAAGGGTTAAAAAAGGATAAAAAAAATAATTTACTTTTATTAAGGAACTTAGAACTCAATACCACGAATTGGAATGAGATTATTAAGCAGAGTTAAGATAGTTCTCAAACTTACTCCGTCTAAATTTGCTGGACATAATTTGATCCACAACAAGATTATTTTTTTAGTTTTGTTTTCATATAAAGAAAATATCTTTTTATCAAATGTCGTAGATATGAGTAAATTTATAAAACCGGATAAATACCTCTATCTAATTCATACCCACACTAAATCCTCTACTTGGTCGAGACTATCAAGGATTTTCTAATGCTTTCAGTCTTTTTAATCAGATCCTATAATACTATCCTTCACCCCCCCCCCCCCACCTATGATTGAATGATTGGAAATAAATGAAGTTTTTAAATAATAAACAAAGGAAATTTATATTATTTTTTTATCAGTTTCCAACAAAATTACTAACAAAAATCTAAAACCAAAAAGTATGAAACAATGTGGGGAAAAGACGAACACGGGTTAATTTTTTTTTTTGCCCAACTTCAAATGTTGGAAAAGTGACTTTTTTGTTTCTAAATTACTAAATAACTAACATTGCAACCTCCATGAATTTATATTATTACTTCAATTATGATAATGATTAATATAAATTCTGCGAAAGGAAAGACAAATATATATACATATATTCTAAAAGAGACACCTTCTATAAAAAAACCCTCATAGAATATGAAATCTACTCCCAGATAGCTAGGGTTTCTCTTCTTCGTTTTATAGCTTTAGCATACCACGTAACTAATTGAGTAAATATATATCATGAAGTAAGATTGATAGGAAAATTCATTTTATTTGAGTTAGCTCTTAATCACTAAAAGGCAAATAATATTCCCATGTTCAATAAATTGGCAATACATATTATCAGAGCTATGAACTCGAACTCGCGATTCGAGACATACTTAATTAGGGTTAAACTGCGACTTCAGACTTGACTCTGACTTTAAAACAATGGATTTAGACTTTTTACTAGGTGAGTTTACATATTTGACGACTATAATACGCCAGAATAAACAATTTATAGATAAAAACTCGGCGTATTAAGATTTCCAAACCTCATTAATTACACTGGTCAACAGCCAGACCATGACCATGAGTAAATAACATTTCTTATTAACTTCAATTATAATACAATATATTCTTATATAAGCTCTCAATTGTTCTACTTAACTTCCCCTTATTTGTGTTCTGAAGGTTAATTGGTTCAACTTTTCATATATGTTTCTTAAGTTATGAACGATTTCCTATTATTAATTCATGAATAGTCCAACAGTTGAAAAGAACGGACTAACTTTTTCTCTTTCTTTTGGAAATAAAAATGACGAGATAAAATGAAGCTAATGTCGTGTTATATTAAGGTTAATAGGAATACAAAATTATAAATTATTGTTAGGGGATGGGCATTTTGTTGAAGTGAGAAATCATGCCTGCAATTACTATCTGGTGCCTCTACATTTTATCTGATGACTGTTATTTGACAATATAAATAATACACAATAGCTACTTGTAACTGTGGCAATTTTCATTTCAATGACACCGAGATTTAAAATTGACCATCAAGGTAGTGATACCAACTGATATTTTCTTTTTGCCCTTAAACTCAACTTTATCTCAACATTTTGACCATGTCTAATTATAGTACAATTTTTCTTGTCCGAATGATTTTTAACTTCAACCACGCTTTTTTCTTTTTTTTGTGCGAGTAATCGTGTTAAAATTGGGTAACGTTACAGAGTATAAAGTAATATCTATAAAATAGAAGCTATAAATTTAAGTATACTCAATATTAACTATAGCTATAGGTGAAGTTGTAAAGGATCTAAATTTTATGATTATGCCTCGATTTTCATTTTTTTTCTATCAATTGAAATTAAAATTGACTCTAACTTCAAATATATTCTATTATTTTGATGCTCCATTTGAATCAAACTGGAAGGAGCAAACTATTAGGTATGAATGCAAATAATATGTAAATGGCAGCAAGAAAAATACATTTACTTACAAACAGTAACATTATGTATATTATACCCTACTGGCGTTGGAAGTTACTTCATTTATTACCATCAATTGTAAAAGGGACAAATTGACAAATTTAAACACTTTCATATGCTTAATAAACAAATAATCGAAAAAAATATATTTATCTAATTTAATAAAATTGTGAATAAATTATGACAAAAAAAAATCTGAACTTTTAAAAATTCAGACCTTAAAGGGTTATGGTGAAGTTCACAAAAAAATGGGTCTTTGCTTCAATTCTAACTTATGAAATAAGCTGTTTTTCTCATTTCTCATAAGACTGCTGGTTAATTTTCCTTTCATCGGACTTTAATTGAGATAAACTTTTCTGCAGGTTGAAGTCGTCCCCCTCTTGATAATGTTTGAAACCATGAACTTGAAGGTTAGGGGTATTACACCCCAATGTCAGATATTTGAGGCCTAAAGCTTTGGTAACGTCCTCAACAACATAATAAATAGTTTTTCTTCAAAATGGTTGATTTTGGGAAGATATAAATCATTAGATAATAATTATATTGAGCTATTTTATCATTGTCTTCATCTGAATCACTTTAATAGTCAATATGTTTTTTAATTTCATCTTCAAAAATGTTAAAATAAATTTCATCATCCAAGTCTTGAGGAGATTCAATGTCTTTTTCTTCGGAATTATCTTCATTGTTTTCTTCTGTATCTGTCTCACTCAAAATATGACCTGTAATTTGTTGAAGCATAGAAACAGAACATTCATCTTTCCCAAATCTGACTGAAGCATTCTGAACCACTTACAACAAGTATCCCTAATCGATACATGGCCTCTACCGCATTAATATGTATGGTGGGTTCGTCCAATATAACTTATTCGTGAAAAAACGTTCAAAGGCAATCCTAATTTAGACAAGAGGTTTTTTGTTCCCTCAGAGCTGAGATCTTGAATGAATGGATCTTCTCTGGTCATAGTAGCCCTCTTAATTTGTAGAACCGGAGATCAACATGATTGGTTAGATGCATTCAACTTTTCTATCATAGTTGTTTGAGTTGATGATTCAAGTCTTTTTCTTTGGTTTGAGATTATTTAAAGTCCGGCACTATCATGTCTGAAGCAACAGCTTCTTCAAAAAGGTCAAAAACTGAATTTATTTTATCATAGACTATGATACTACACACAAGATTCTTTGTTTTCTTACTGCCCTTTCTTCTTTTCATTTGGAACTTGTTTACATTGTTCTCCTGGGATGAAACCTTGCTTCAATTTTCCTATTAGAGAAAACTTTAATACTTAATTCAAATTGTAAATCCCTTTTCTCAAAGTACTTCTCAATAATCCTGGGGTCTTTTCCTGAGGGATCCTTTCGATAGGAAGCACTTTCCTACTTTTTCCTCATAAGGGATCATTGAGATAATGGTGATAGATCACGTTGTTAGTAGAGTTACAAATATCAACTGCACAATCATAGGTGTATTACGTGAATCCATTATGCTTAGATACTCTTTCTGAAAATAATTGTAATAATAATTAATTATAATAATCATTATTTATTATAATTATGACAATGGATATTGAATCTTATGCTCTGTGACATCACCAAAGGAATCTTTCTATTTGGCTTGACGAGCGCTCTGAACGGTACATCAACTTGAAAATAAGTTACGGTCCATTTAGTTAATGGTTAAACCTGTATAAGGACATTTCTATGCCAAATCAATCACACTTGATGGCACCATGTTTAATTTCTTTTTTGTAATTTCTCATATATTCAGGTATGGGTTAGAAACTAAAGAATCCAAAATTCCAGTCATAATATGAGATTAAACTATAAATTATAAAACATACTTAATTTAATTATCTATTTAATGGTGTTTAAAGTAAGTAAACATATGGTAGATAATCTGCGAAGTCGAAAATTTAAAAGCCTTTAAATCAAAGAAGGCTAGAATTTTGTATTTTTAGTAGTTAACCTATACCTAAATATATATACCAAATTTCAAAAAAATTAAAGATGGCACCCTCAAAAATGTCCTTTTTTTATCGATTTTTCAGTGAAAACCTTGTATTTCTATTAACCTTGAATATAATCCATATTTGAATATTGTTTAAAAAACGGAACTTTTATTAACCACACAACCTCTTCGTTATAAATTAAACTTTTGTTTAAGTACAAGATGCAAGGTTTTCCAAACTATTTACGTCTAATTTAATTACCGGTAACCTGCTCCGTAATTATAGAGGGAAATTCGTGTGAAGCCCCCCAAAACGATATTTGTGTCTCTCAACTCAAATATATATAGATAAATATGCTTATTTGAAAATTTAATCTGCTATATTTGCAGAATTGTTATAGTACATTATAATAACATTAGCGTAGTCGTATTATATCTTGGATATATATCTGGTAACGGGACTGACAATGATCTTAATTTATATTATTATAAATTAATTTACGTTTTTGATTATGCAGAAACAAACAATGGGATGGATCACGATGAGCAATAAAAAAAAAAAGATCATGCACTCTTAAAACTTTATTTTGATTGGCAAATGAAAATTTTTATGGATAAAACAATGCCTAGGGTAAATTAAGTGTGCTATTTTTATATGTACACGGAGTTAAAAACAGGGATATAGGTTTGATTTGAGGTCCCAAAACTTTTGAAACCGTTTGTATACAACCTGTAGTTTAGATTTTATGTTTCGAGATGGGCAACTCTTTTTTATGTACGGTTTTTGAGAAAATAAGGATTTTATTTTAATCCATGGTGTTTCCTTGCTAACGTTAAGTAAATGTTCAAGGATGAATTAGGGTATTAAATAGCGACTTTACAATTTATTTTATTAATAACAATATGATAGAAATAGCTCTCAGCTATTTAGTCATTACCTTTTTTTCAAAAATATTCAAAGTTAAAAAATTGTCAGTACATTTTGTGACTTCCCCCGAGCGAAAATTGAAAAATGTAGTCAAAGAAGGGAGGGAGGGTATATACCGCGTATAAAACGCATCAAAAATTTATTCATCTGTTAATTTCCATTAAAACTTTAAATTTTAAGGGTCATAATGCATTATTTAACAATTGATAACAAACCTGTAGGATATCTAACACATATTTTACTTAAAATTACATGAATTAACTTAATTAGCCAATAAAATTATACTCAATACCCTGTTTTACATCAATGAAAGTTTAAATTTTTCTTTTATAGATTTAAATTTTTATTTCACAAATATAAATTATTTACCTAATATTATTAAAATAATATTTATAAATAACTTGCATTATGCATATTAAATAATCTTAAGAAATACTTCCCCTCCTCTTAGATAGGTATATTAATTAGACTTTGAAAGTCTTTCTAGCTTTCGTTTGTTTGTAATATAAACCCAAAGCTCCATATTAATGATAAAACTCTATAACATGATAATATGACTTGTTGGTGTTACGGTAATTCCCAAATTTAAATATGTTGTTTTAAATCTCATAATACTCTCCTCATAACCAATAACCATCCTTTAATTCCGTACTTTTTCTTCAAGTGATTAATTATTTTAAGCAAAATAAATTTTTTGAAAGCTCAAAGGGACACTTTTAGAATAACTTTTTGAAGTAACTATTGGAAGTATACTTTCAATCAATTTTAGTAAATACTCTATCCATATATAGTGAGAGATAACTTAATGAAATTCCAGAATGTGTCAGTCTATTTCATAAATGGGTAAGTAGTAATATATCAAATTTCCTCTTTATAACGCAAATATTAGCATATTATCTACGTTTTTATTATTCATAAAAATACTTAGTATTAATTTATATATGTTTAACAAACATATATGTACATATGTTTACACAATATACAGCATAAATAAGATTTTTATATACAAATTTCAAGTTATGTTTTGAAACATATTGATCAACAAGTGATCATTTAAGGGTTCCTTCATGTCAAGGGCAGAAATATAACTTTTAAAATGAGGTGACTGTTGAAGGTAGTCGCTAAATAGATTTTGCAAATTTTTGGGAAACATATAAACACGTCTAATGTCAATTAATAATTAGATTTCATGTAATTAGGGTGACCAACTGTTCGCTTTTGCTCAGACATACTGTTTTTCCCTTACTTCCTTGTAAATTTTTATAAATTCATGAAATGCCCGATAAAATGAATGTTCTAAATATTTGGAAAAAATAAATAAATCACAAGAATCAAAATTTATGAGTATTTTATTCTTAAATTAATTAATTTCAAAATATATTAACCCCCACTCCCTAAAACTGACACTGATCGGACCAAGTGTCATCTTCTTTGGAAATCAAAATATGGTGAACTTATGTAATAACTTTTTTCTGATGAAAAGATAAAAATTAAAACAAGTATATTTTACTATTAGTAAAATCCCGTAATAGTAGAAAAATTCTTGAAAATGAGACTGTTACGTTGATTCAGCTATTTATCAGTGCTAACAATATTCCTGGAACCGTATTTCCTGCTTAAATTAATTTTATTTCAAAAGTTAAAAATGATTTTTAAGAACTAATTAATAAAATAAATTGATAAATATTTTTAGTAAATAAAATGACAATAATTAATTATAGACAACTTTTATTCACCATTAAATACTTCAAGTTTACTTAGTTATTATTGAATGTTCAAAATATATTTGACTTTATTACCATATTTAACGAAATATAATATGTGTTTATAATAAGTAATTAGGTGCTTTTAAACTTACTTTGTTTTCAACTCCATGTTTGGTCATTTTTTTTTTTTTTTGGGGGGGGGGGAATGAAGCTCAGTACTAAAAATAAAGTCTTAGATCCAACGCTGAAGAGTATGAGTCCTTTTTGAACGTTTTGTTATAAATCGCTATTATTCAAGGGAGAGGTGTCACCGAGTCTAAAACATTTTCATAGTCGTAGGAAGTAAGAGTTAGATCTTTTTTAATTGAAGTAGAATATTTTTCCTTAATTCAAAATTAGATTATAATCGTTTCTGCTTAAAATGATGATTTTATAAGCCTCAATTGTAAAGTTAATTTGTACTTACTTGTATATAATTTCATCAAGCTTATCAACAAAATAAAAAAATGTTAAAAACTGGGGATCTTTGTTCACAATTTCTATTGTGATAACCATTAAAACACAGGCACACAAATTCAAATTTTGGGTCCAACAGATGGGTCGTTAAGGAATACAATGAGCAAAAAATACGGGAAAATTTGAATTTAATTTTATGAGAATTCCAACAGGGATAAATGTTTTGTTTTTTTGAGTTGGCACTACTGTCACTGACCTCTCTACCAAAGTATACGTCAAAATATTCATTATTGTTGAAGATACGCGTCCTTTTGTGAACAGCTAAAATCGAATTAAATGTATGATGACTAAAATTCAATTTAGAGAAATTTAGTTTAATTGAATATTCCAGATATTCTTTTGAAATTTTGCGAGTCTGTGGCTTATTTCTCGAGATATATAACCAATTACTCAAGAAACCGACCATTCGATTTTTAATTTTAATGGCGTATCTAAACTCAGCAGTTATTGCTCTATAATTATTAAATTAATAATAAATGTGTATCAGTTTTGAAAATTAGAAAAAAACGTTGGCACATGTGCATTGTTTCGGGGGCGGGGAGGGGGCTACTTTTGAGGGGGATGAAATGAATTTTGATGATTAAATAAAGATTGTTTGATTCCCGATATTTTTTGTAAATAGTAGTACACTATTTAAAGTCATATTAAATAAGTTTTGTTTTCGGGTGATATCGATAGACATAAAAAATCCTTGGTCTGAAGGACAGTAAAAATGGGTTTTGACATATTGGATATTAGGAAATGTGAGTCTTGGAGCAAACCAGTTGAGTTACCCTGGAATAGTGTATATTATTAATAAATCTGTGTAATGTCCTGTGATGTAAAAAACGGCGATTTTTAAGCGTGCGAGTAGTTCTCAAAATGCCTGTTAGTTGAAACCCTTCATAATATTCTTTCATCATTCATAAATCATCAAGCTGTTTTCCTTTTCCCTTTGACATAATAATTCTTATCATATGTATATTATATTATCTATTATAAAAGTTACGATAATATCACACAACCTTTCCTTCAATTTTGGTTGAAAACTTTCTTAATGTTAATATCTCTCAAAATGACTATATGTAGTCAAATATTTATACTTCTATCCTATAAAATGTATCATTTGTTGACATTTTAAATATATTTTCAGCCATTTTCTTGATTTCTAGAAAAGGTAGAATAATTATAAATATCATTATTAAATCTTCAATAATTGTAATTAAAATATGCAAATATCAATAAACTTAAAGCTTTATTTTGTTAATGAATGAATAACCATTATTATCAAACTAAAAACTTGAAGATTAGTTGATGTATAGAGCAGAAAAGACTATTTGTGTACTTATTTTTCTTAAAAATTAATACAAATAATGAAATTTTAACAAAAATAGCAATAAATCCAAAACTAATGTACCGATTTTGAAATTTGGAAAACTTCCTGTTTATTTAAAGTAATATCTACAACTTTGATTTGAATAATATCTTTCTAAAACATCAATTTAATTTAATTAATTACTTTAAGTCCAAGAAAAGCTGTCTTGAGCCTGGAGCAAGGCTGTCACAGCTACAGTCATAGTATTATATCGACAGCAAATAAGCTGGCTTTCATAGTTACCATACCATTTTTGACGTCATCAAGGGGAGGAGCTAATCGCACGCTTAAAAATCGCCGTTTTTTACATCACTGGTAATGTCAATAAGAACTGAGCGTGAATCAAAAAAGACGAAAAGGAGAAAAATCAATTTTTCTTTTTCTGGCTATTTTCAGTTCATTAAATAAAACTAGGCTATTCTTCTAACACGAAATTTTTGTACTTTTTGTCAAAATTTCCAAAAATGAATAACATGGTATTATAGCCTAGAGTCTATAGTTTAATTTCATAGTATTTTTTAGGAATACGATGCTTATTAAAATAAGCAAATGCCACTCAAATATGTTAAGGACCAAACTTTAACTATATTAAGAAATAAAATATTAGGTTGGTAGAATTAGGTTATTAACTTGCTGATCCCAAATGGCGCTCTATACTTTATCGTATTTTATTCTACGATGCCGTTGTTCTATTGAGAATATTGCTGTTTTCCTCTAAACCAGGGGTGTCAAACATACGGCCCGCAGGATAATTTGAAAATGGAAAAAATGCATAAAAGACAGAGATTACATTTTTTAATTAAATGTAATTCATGAATTATCCGTTAGGGAGCGCTTGTTATTCTTTCTTTATAAGTTATTTAGTTAAGCCCATTATTATAGTTTTCGATACCAGTTATTCAAAGTTTGTGCAATTTTGTGAAATGTTTTGTAAAAGTGTTGTTCAATAAATTTGTAGCTAAATTTAACAATGCCCATGTTCTTCTTTAAATCAAAACAAAGGGAAGACATGATATTTTGGTTATATATAGATAAGTATGCTATAATTTTAATGATCCGGCCTACGACGTCTTCCTAGGGATTGTATGTGGCCCGTGATGCGAAATGAGTTTGACACCCCTACTCTAAACAAACCTCATCTTTGCATAATATTCCTGATATCAAACCTATTGAGTGTCCAGATGCAATATTTCATAATGTGAATGAAGAAGAAAGTCGATATTTGTTTAAAAAGTGATTGTTCCTGTTCTCTGGAATCCCAATATAAATTAGGAGAGCAAACGTCTTATTTTAAACGGTTTAGCCGTGAAAAAAGTTTCTTATTGATGAGACGAGTGCTTAGAAATGCCTTTTATTTCTCTGTCGAGTCATTCTCTACTCTCAATACTGAATATGAGTGGTTAAAATTTGTTATTAGCGGACGTTGAGTTTGTTAAACATTTTCTTTTTTTGGCCATGGGGAGATCCATAGTTCTGAGACTCTAAGCTCATCATATGGAAAATGGGTTTACACATAAACCATATATGTTTCATCCGCTTTACGAATAAAACTCGATAACGAGCGCCAGCTATCCTGAGGAGATTCTCTCGTAATATTTTTTAATTATACATATAAGTAATTTTTCCTCCCAAATCTGAAAACCTTTCTATGCTACTCCTATTATTAAGCATAGACTTAATTGGCACTCGAGGGAGATCGGTACATACTCCAAAATTTAATTTATTTGGAACCCATGAGAGAGTTAAGTTTGTTATTTTTATTCGGGGAGGGGGGACAATGGATTGAAAGGTTAATTATTTTCATAATTCATTCAATCATATTCAGGGGGGGGGGATAGCCAATGCTCCCTGTTTTTGTTGTTAATTCAAGTAAGAGACTATTGTTTGAAAAAATGGAGCTATAAATTTTTAATGAGCAAATTCATAGGAAAAAAAGACATTGATTACGATTAGTTCTATTAAATATTGCGAGGATTAACTCTCAACTTAATTAAAGTATAATTAGTTTTTCTGTTATATATTTCATAACAGAAACATAGCAACATTATTTGAAAACATATGACTTCATAGCTAGGCGATATTGTTTAGGCATTGTTTACTAAGACTCAGGGTTTCTGCGACATCTTGCAATTATAATTTTTTTGTGAGTTTACTTAAGTCATTGCCCAACTATTTATTAGGGTATTACATCATGACCGTTGTTTACTCAATTATTTCTTTACCAAGGCTAATACTTTCTGCGCCATCTTGCGACTATAAATGCTTAGAAAGTTTTGTTCTAATCATATCTTAATAATGTTGATGTAGGGTAGGATCCAAAATACTAATTATAGTTATAAATGTAACATAGATTATAAGTAGTATAAAATGCATTCATTTGAGCGAGTATTCTTTTCAGTAGACCTCGTCTCAGCGACTTTTTCATGTAATGAACATTATAAGATAAATAATGTTGTTATTAAACTTAACAAAACCTTTGAACCATATAATTAAATTAAATATCTATATTATTTTTCAACTTACGTTACAAGAGTAGTGCTTAAAATGATAAAAATCGGACGAAAGCGTTCGGAGACTCTAAACAGATTTGTCTAAACTCTATAAGCATCTTTTGAAGCTTTATCATTTTTGGAGAAATAAATAAAGCATTTTTATCTTTGATACTTTGTGAATAACGACTATTGCAAACAGGACTGTGTAGAGGAGAAAAAAGTTGCTGTCAATTAAATCTTGAGTATTAGAGCCATGAAAAGTTGATTAGTGAGAACTCTTTTAGTGTGAGTAATACACTTGAAGTTGATTTTGATGCAAAAAATCTGGCTCATTTGAAAAATATGAATTAAAGAAATATACTGAGATCCCTCTTACTTGCAAACTTAAAAATACTGAAATTAGAGCCTTTCTTGACGGTCAGTTCTGCAAGAACCTCAATGAACACCTAGAACACAGTATTGTGTTCACCTATATAGATAGTAAAGCAAGAAGACATGTTCAAAAACATGACATAAGAGACGGCTACATTAGCGCTCAAACAATCAGTAGGAGAATGATGAATAGGAATCGAAGCAAGTTCTCAATGGTGCACAGTTTGCACCAATAATCTTAATTGAAAATTTTCCTTTCATTAAAATTTGAATATTTTATCAGAATTGAATATAATAAACTCATTAAAGCCTACCATGAGTAAGTTTTGTCATTATTTGGTAATATAGTAATTTTAAAAAAAATAATAAAATTTTTTGTATAAGATTGAGCTAAAAAACTTTAAATAAAAATTTATACTTTTTAAAAGCAATATATAAAATAGTTAATTAATAAAATTTTAATTTAAAATAGTAACTCAAATGCCTCCAATTGGATTTTGTGTTAAGATTTGATAAAACTATGAAAATAAAACATTTCTGCGAAACTTCAATTATAAATTTATCTAGCAAGAAATGATGATTATTTTTTAAATGATTTTATTTTCAAAACTACATTATTTTTTCCCTATAGAAACGATTATTAAATGACAAAATTTTTATTTGTTCATTCTATGACGCACCCTTTTATAGGTACATACATGCCTATTGTTGTTTATGAGTACAAATATCTTTCCAATAAGTAGTAGTATTTTTTTTTTTCACGAATGTATGGCTAAAGCTAGTTTAAAATTTGTGTGTTCTTTTTAAAATAAAATAAAAAATGACATAAAGTTCACAGTATTTATGATTTACTATCTCATTCCAGAATTTCCCCGAGATCCCAAAATTTAAAAATTGGTTTCCTAGGATCTTGCTTAAACATAATTTGTCAGCAAATAAGAAATCCAATTATGTATATATATATATATACATTATTCATCTACAGTTTATTTGGGTCGATTATTGAGTTTAAGAGAATTTACAACCTAAAAAATAATTATTTTCCTAAGGATGAATCCCCCAAAAAGGTCTTAAAAACTTCGTGGCAATTATTGTTGTCTTGTTACTAAAATGTAATGTTCAAAAAGATTTGTTAAGTATGTGGGGTGGGGGAATTAGAATAATGAAATATGGAATATTGCTCTAAAAAAATTTCATATATTTATTATTTTGAAGGGAAGCTATGTATAGGATTGTACAGAATGTGTAAGTGTAAATAGAAGCTTATTCAAACAAAGAAAAAATCATATCTACATATGTACATATATGACAATGTTATAAAATCCTTGGTTAGGTATACATATACATCGCACCACAAGGATATTCAAACTTTATAGTACAGAAAATATGGTACACATCGACTTTGTGTATATATATATCTGTTCAAAAATTTAAAGTTTCACACATTTTTGACTTAAATAAAATGAAATTGGGATTCTTAAACTTAAATTTTAAACCTTTGTTTAATTCTAATATTCAAATGGGTATGCTAGGTGATACAACTTTCATTTTCACTTTGGTTGAAAATTCATAAAAAGCAACTATTTGTAATAGATATTAGGTGGTTAGAAGTATGTATATTTGAGATATGTACATGTTTATACTTACTCGTAGTCCATCTCTTTTTGATGCAACGGTAAGTCCACTTATTTCCACTTCATTAATAGTAGTTGTATTTGTATTTCAATATATTTTTGTATTAAATATAATTTATGTGTCTTAAAATAAGTTGTGTCAACAGTTTTGGATACAATTCGTTATATTCATATCGTGGTTACACGTAGATCACATCCCAAAAAAAAGTATCTTGCCCATTCTTCCAGGTCCTGAACATATCAGAATCACAGAAATGGGACTTTTTATTTACAAAAAGGTATTTTTATCTTTCATGAAAAATATTTTCCAAGAACAGCAAAGGAATGGAGGAGGGGTGGTCAAGAATCACTTTTTGAAAAAGCAATAGCAAAGAAAAGTTGCATTACATATAATGATGTCAACAATATGTGACATCATTTATATAGAATTGTCTTCACCTTCTTTGATGAATTGGTTCCGCCGCCTCTGACAACAGGATAAATCGAAATATAAAAAGATTATCCAAGAATGTAACAATAACATAATGAATGAAGAAGGGTTGTAGGGGCTAAATACATGTGTTTAAACACATATGTTCCAAATTTCACGGGCAAATACAAATATTCTGAGTACTAAATAATATCACTATGTAACAGCACTTATGTCCGTAGACTAAAATCCAAATTTTTCATTGTTATTTTTAGCCTTAAAACACGAAAAAGACCATTAAAATCTTCAACAAATGCAGCTTTGGCCTTTAGAGCCTCGTATTAAAAAATCAAGTTTTTAGAGTATAATTTCGATTTAGAGCCTTATTTCGTCGTGTAAGAACCATATTGATAATTAATTAATAAACAGTTTATTAATTCTTCGTGACAAAAAACAAAAAAACAAAACCATGAAAATGAAGGATCTTATCTAGAAGATAATTTATTTTTTATTTTTCAAGTGCTTTATATCATAGACTAAATTTATAGAATAACCCTTGTTGGGTTGATTTTCTCAATTAGGTTTTAATTTTCTTATAACATTGAAAGAAATATGATGTGTGAACTGTGCAAGGTTGCAATATATACAAAGGGTACACAGTTCTAAAATACGTAGTGTGTGTGGCAAACACAGAGATTATGTAGTTGTATATGTCAAACTTGCTTCTACGGACTGATAGAAAGAAGATGGTGACTCTTGAATGAATATATCTACATATACTATTGCCAAAACAATTTTAAAAAGGCTCAGTATACATATACCTAACTCAATTTATTATCTGTTTATGTATCTATCTAAATATTTTTATTTTGACCAAAGTCAAGAAAAAGTTTACTGACGGAAACTTAGAGTACTGTATGAAAGCAATTTGGTTGACAAAAATAAAAAAAACCACAAACATATTATAAAAGTTCGCATAAATTTACTTTTTTTGTTACATACTATAATTAAAAAGCGAAGCTACAGAGATAACGTAGAGTTAATACATAATTCCATTTCGTATTCTATTATGGTTAAGGACAAAAAGGGTGGCCACTGAGCCTCATTTTTTCACTTATTAATCCTGAAACCACTTCCGTAAGGGTGCTCACGCTATCTCTTTAAAGGACTACATATATATTTATAATTGCTTACGAATAAACAAGTAATTTCAATGCATCAACGACCTCATGCACCACCTCCACCAAAAAGGCAACTTTTTTTAAACGCCCGCAAGGGCTTATAACTTATTATTATGATATTATTATTGCTAATACGCACTTCCTGAGACAGAGATGCTCTCACAATCTCCCCATATTATAAAACTGCAAAATTAACACTAGATATTGACTAATATACAGTGCATCTCATTCAATAGACTTTTAATTAAATATATATATATATATATATATATATATATATATATATATATATATATATATATATATGTTATATATATTCAAGTCCAAATGACTATTAGGATATGACATCATGAAAAGTTTAATGATTACAAAAGGAAAAACAGTACCTATTTTTGTTCTTTTTTTAATTTCTGTTCATTCTTGATTTTATAGATGAGAAGACACAAGAAAAGAAGAATCAAAGAATTATCGCCTACATTTTGTAAAAAAATGTACATTATAATACTCTTCCTACACCTAGTGTTATTTATAAGCATATAAGGCCCTTCCTGAGACAGTACAACTAATTGTATATCCCCCTATAATCATATAATATATACAAACAGCTGATGTCAAGAAGATTGTTAATTCAATAGTACCACAAGTATTCCTTGCGCTCTACAAAAGTCGCATCCCTGAGTCATACCGAGGGATGGGCATTATATCGTGCTTGCAATTACTATTTGGTACCTCCGCATTTTATCAGCTCATTTTTATTTCACAACATGAAATAATACTGAATAGAAACTGAGAGGTCTGAATTCAAATTGATTACACTGGTCAACAGTCAAAAATCCTAAGGGGTATAAGTATAATAAAAGTTATTCAATTTTGCACACTGATTTCAAATCTGTATTATTATTTTTTTCGAGATTCTGACGGTTTTTGAGAAATCGGACCCTACTTTTATAGCTTTTATGGGTTATTTTCCAACTTCAACTTCAGTTTAAGCCTAGAAGAATACACATTTCGTGCATTAAAAAATAACGATCTGCTAGTGTATTTAATGCAAATTCCAATTTCAGTCTTTGTTTTGAACTAAGGGGGATCCTAGGGGCGTAGGAGACTGAAGTAGGCCCAAAAGTCGTACAAAACGCACAGAAGAAATACAAAATCATCTGTAATCCTTCTGCACGCTACTGTTTCAGTCTATTGGAGTTGTTATTTAGTGGCTCTACCGTGAGTCTTTGATTTCTAGTGGATTTATGATAAAAATTGAATGAAAATTTACTCATTTAAATGGACGATTTTTAAATAGAAATTATTCTACTTGAGAGTGAAAGGATAAAAAACATTTCTAAATGGTTTCCTAGAAATAAATACACAACATTCTAGAACTCTTAGGGTTCTCACAACAAATCTAATATTAATAATTAATAATTTATTGTTATTGTTATTGCTTTTCATAAGTATAAATAATGACAACCCTGTAAAAGCCATTCGTGATTTAAACATGGCACTGATGAGATCAATATCATACATATGTTTCACATTCCAATACTTATTTATTGTACTTACACTTGGAGATTATGGTAAGATCATATAAATAAATTTGCCGTTTATGATTATTAATACCACCTAATGCCATATTAGTTTGCAGAAAAAGCAATCTAATTGTGTATAATAGTTCATACAAAGAAATATATGTAGAAAATATCGTTGATTGTCATGACATTTGCTTTAGTAAAAAAAAGTGTCGACATTTTGACTATGGATCTTACACAAAGTTCTGTAGATTATTCGATGAAAAACTGGATAAACTTACTTTTAAAGAATTAGCTAATCATAATACGGGGCCAAAAATATGTGGTAAGTATTATAGTACCTTGACTAACAAAAATTTCTCGATATGTATACTCAATATTTTGGATTTTCTTTTCTAATTGACAACATTTATTGCTTGGATATCTTTTTTTTAAAAACGACCATCTGTGAAAACAATTTCCACGCAAAGTAGATATTTTTTTTCAAATAAATTTCATTTTGATCTAACAATAATATTTATATTCTCTAAAATTTAAAGATATTTAAGACAATTTTTCTACAAAAAATCAACTCTTATGCTTTCCATGATTTATATCTATACATGAATATACAAAAATTTAGCTATCACCATTTACTTCTTACAATTCCACTCCACAACGTAACTAAAGTTGTCAATATTTTCAAATAAATTGTAAAAATTTGTTATGATTGTTTTATAACTAAAAAGTAAATTCCAAATCAAATCGAATTAGACAAGTACTAACGTCAAATAACTTATACCAGTCGAGACACAACAAAATGTTACAAGACAACAAACTAATTTTGAGTTTTCGATCAATATTAGATGATACAATGGAAGTGAGGATATATTCTAACAGAAAACAAATTTTAAAGTCCGGGAGTCATGTTAAGATGGCACTAACTGTAATAAAATGTAGGGAGATGTGCTTTTCATATTCACGCTGCAAATCTTGGGTACATTTAGAAGAATTCTGTTATTTGTATGATTACCCACTTTACATGAATGATATCGAAGATAAAGGAGCAAATCTTAATCTTTTTTACGGAATGAATACACAAAGTAAGTTGAAATCAACTGATTATTATTATTTAAAGAACATTGAAGTATGTTGATACGTGTTAATTTTTAACACATACAAAATTTAGGAGTTGGTGTATATCATGACTATGGTGAGACACAACCCCTTCAAAATGATGTCTGTCTCCTCAATTTAAATCCAGAGAAGCCATCTCTAGCTGGAGTATGCAATAACAGCAGTTGGATTCAAATACTTCAAAACAAACAATTAAGTCAAACTCTGATTCATGATAAACAATCTAAAAAATACAACATTAATTGCATTGAATACTACATTGTAGTCGTTAATGCAACGGGAATAGTGTATAAAAAATACAGCTTTGATTTATCCAGATTCATGTCATTTAAGTAAGCTGTTTCTCCAGAGATGTATATATTATTTTGCCTATGTTTGCTTAATAGATGCAATGGGAAAAATAAATGCGAAGTACCTTCAAGTTATGAAGTGGAAATTGAGCTGAGTTATTCTTGCGAGCCATCAAAGACTCAAAGGTTCATATCGGATCCTGAATCCATTATACGTATTTTAAAATTTGGTTTAAGACAACTGAATATAACAGCTATTGATAAAAAACAGAATATATTTAGTGCTTCATATGCAACCGTGGGGTAAATAGCATTTATTATTTTTGAAACCGAGTATCTTCTATTTTATTATGAAGGAATGATGGTAAAAATTTTATATTCACTGGATTTAATGGCTCAAAAGCTCTAGATATATTTCAAAACATTCCATTGTTCAAGAATATAAACGACAAGTAAATTTTATAACTATTTTCAATTTTAATCAAATCTTAAAAGTTAAGTCACTCATGACGACATAGCATTACTATTTTCCCTTTTCAGAGTATACGAAGAAGTTAATAAAGGATTTCAATTTCTCATGACGAATTATGTAGAATCATATATAAGCCTTTCTCCTCGAAGTAAGGTCCATTACATTTTTTTGTTATTTTTTCGGGTATAGCCACTATTTCATCATTTCAAAATCTTTTCCATTAGATCCAAGCTTCATTTTGCGTCACTCTGGTATTGAGGATATCTATTGTGGAGAAATTTTAGAAATATCTTTATGCAAATTTCGATATCCCCGAGAAAAGGGAATAAAAGGCCTAAAGCCATCATTTGGGAACTGCGATACTCCTTACATAATTCATTCAAAAATTGAAAAATATGAAGAAATAGTGAAATACTCACGATGTGAAGCCACTTTTTCTGAGACAGAGTGGAGAATTCTCATGACAGGAACCTCTACTTCAACACTCTCACAAGGTACTAGTTATGTCTTTTTTAATGCAAATTGTACGACTTATCTTTGCATAGTTCAAAGTTCTTTAGAACATGAAATGTGGAGATACCGAAATCAATATGGGAATTTAGTATTCAAAATTCAAATAGAAATTTCATACATCAGCTTGGATTTACTCTTGAAGCAGTTATCGTTAAGTTTGGCTTGGAGTCAAAATAATAGTCTCTATGAAAGTCCACGACAAGATGCAAAAATATTATGGAACCAGCTACGCTACTTTAAAGGAAATAAATGTAAAACCCATTTTTATTTCTATTTTTTTTTTTTTTTGTGAAAAAATTACTTGATTTGAAAAAGATGATTTTGATTTTACAAAAAGGGTTAGGATTAGTTTTAAAAAGACATAATTAGTTCAATTAATTTAGATTGGAAAGCATTTACTGGTCTATCATCCAGGAATGCAGAAATTCCATTTGGAGACATATTTTATCTTGATGACATAGGCCAATACTCGGATGAAGAAATTGAATTTACTTTATATGGAAACTATTATCCAAACGGTAAGGAAATGTTTGAACTTAATGTCATCTATTACTGAGAGATTCTTTTAACTATTTTGTCTAGTTGATGGCAATTACTCAATTCATGGATGGAGTGAATGCATCAACTATTCCCAAAACAGGATTTTGAAGTGTGATAATCCCAGTAAAGCGTACAATGGTCGTAACTGTACTTTTCCCGAGCCTGAAAAACGATCATGTAATAATACGATAATTCAATTAAATAGGAAAATATATTAGAATTATTTTAGGTGGCTTATGGGAGCCCTGGGGGTCATGGAGTGCTTGCAATGGAACTATGAAAACAAGGAAAAGAATTTGTAAAAAGCAGAATTTAATAGCAGAAGATTGTTTTGGACTTTCGACCAATGTTTCAAAATGTTTGTTAAGTATGTAAATCCCTTGAATCAATGTCCAGATAACAATAATAATACAATCAAAAAACCAAGGATCATCAACAACTCCAGAAAGTTCTACTTCATCCAGCACAGTCTCTACCGTTACCCCAACATCGACATCTATATTGAATGTCACAACGACTCTCCGAGAATGTAAATATTTTTTAAAATATGTATTATCGTTTGATTTATATCCTATGATTCAGTAACAACACTCAAAATCTCAACAAGAGTGACATCGACAACGATTCCTTCAAAGGAAAGAGAAACTACTACAGCCATTCCATTTGTAAATACATCGGGAGATCCAATATCAAACACAACTCATACTAAAAGGTCCTGCACTCAATACCAACCATGGAGTAAATGTTCTGTGTCATGTGGAATCAGAGGAGTTAAACGAAGGATTCTCCAATGTGGTACTAATTTAAAGATTGAGTCAGGGGAGTGTTCCACTGAGATTTGCCCTGAAGGTAAGTAATTAGTAAGTAGCGTATTATATGATGCCAGTGACTATTAATTGTAAAAGCCGAAACAGGGTGTTATTAAAGTGTTGAATCGTAAGTATGATATATTATGCACATTTTTATACTTTTTAAATCTAAATATAGTTTTGTAACTTTCGTTATCTCACGGTAAGTTGAAGTTTGTAATAATAATTCAGTAGAACTTTCAATAATGAATTCCCCTTTTTCAGACTAACTTTACGAATGATACAACAGAAAGGAAACTGTACATGATGAAATTTTTTGCTACTGATATTAATCAAAGCTGCAGAATACTGTTGACGCTGGTTTGATGGTTTTGAGATTGATAATGTAAACAAACTAATAAATAGCATTATAATCAAATAATTTATATATATATATATATTGTTTTTGATGAATATCTATATTTTCTTAAGTATGTTAAAATATTCAAAAAGAAAAGAAAATCAAACTCCAACTAATGATTTTTGAATGGGTCTGAAACATATTTTTAATAAATGACATATTTAGTCAGATGAGTTCAAATGACCATCAACTATCTAATATTTAACAATTATTTTTATTTTTGAAACTGTGAATATTAATAAGAATTTTCAAATTGTCAAAATGAGTCAAACTTTTTCCCCTTCTCCTCCTCACTCCCCCTCCCCCAACAAAAAACAAAAACAAAAAATGATTCTTCTCAAATTCAAAAACAAGGGGGAAAAGTAGGAAAACATCTCCAATTTCAACTAAATTGATTTTTTCATCTAATTATGTTTGTACGAGTAGATATATAATCATATTCATCATTCTTCTCAACTAGCTACTAAACAATTGAATTGAAGATCATGAAATATTTGAATATATATATATAGATGTTTTGACGTTATTTTGAGTGTTTCTTGCAACCTTTCCTCCCAAAAGGAAGGAGTAAAGGGCCCCAAAATATTTTAGAAGTAAGCTAATGTTGTATTATAGTATCATAACTACGGAAGGCGTTTGAGAATAGATATACATATATATTTGAGTATACATAATTGAAAATATATTTTATTAAAACGGCAGAATTGCTATAGTATTTAAATAATTCAGACCACTTCCCAGATTATTATCCTTCATAGTCGATTAACTTTAACTTTGCCCCTCCCTCCTAGAATATGGAGTGTCCCTCCTCAGATATAATTCTTGTTACGGCACTGATAGTCTATATGCATATACATATTTATAGGTTTTCTTTATTTTTTGTACAAAACTCTCTTTGTTTCTAATTTTATTTCGATACAAATATCAAAATTATATAGGTATTTTTTAGAGCTATACAATTCTTTAAAAAAAATTGCTATTTTACAATTCTTTCATATTAATAGTTCTGAAATAACAACATACTGGAGTAATTTATATTTATGACAGGGACAATTCCAAATATAAGGTTATTTTACTCTAAGATTTCGACTAGTGTAGGAATTTTCAAAAATGAAAATTATCAAGACTCAAATAGAAAGCAAAAAACTCATTTATATAGATCATTATGTAGCATAATGATTTAAAAATCAATAATAAAACATATTTTGAAATGTATTAAAATAAGTTTTTGTTGTAATAAAACCAATAGACAAACGGATATTATTACAATAGCTAAGAAGGGTTGTTATTCAACGGATAAGGAGGAAAATAAAGAATTAAAAAAGGTTATTATAGTTATTGTATCTATCAACCTTTCTTGTAAAAAGGAAAATAGGCCCAAAATCAGTGGGTAGCTTTTAGCCAATTCTTCTTAGTTACTTTTTCCATGATTTATCGATTATCGTGATACATAAAGTTAAACTCATTGACAATAATATCTCTACTTATTTCACTTTTCGCAATTCTCGTCATGATTCTTCACAAAAATTCAATTATTTAAAATATCAGTAATATCTAGGGTTACATATCCCCGGACATTTTCTACTCCCGGGGACGAGGATTCCCCGGGGATAACATTACCATCCCGAGGATCCCCGTACTGAATACTTAAACTTAAACGAAATATCCAGATCCAATAGGGCATACTTAATCTCTGAGTGAAGATCATTGAATCTCCTAAGCATTTGAACTGTAGAATTCCATCTTGTAGATACGTCGAACCGTAAGTTCAATTCTTTGCCAACTGACTATTGTACAATAGAGTGTAAGTCATCATTCTCTACAGGAGATTTTCTGAAAGTCTTACACGATAACTTCTTTGAAATGGTTATTTAGCTCGAGTTTGGCGATTCCTTCTTCAAATGAGAAATTGTCTTCCTCATTAGCTTTGTCCAGGTCTTCCTCGTTTGATTCACCTTTATAATAGAAAATAGGGGTGGCAAAATTTGACAATTGATTTCTGATTTCTTATAACTCTTGAACAAGACGTCCGAAACAGTCAAATATAATGCGTGAACATACCAAAATACATGTTGGGGATCAATTTCTGATCTAACTTTTTTCATAATCGCTGCTTCATCTGTCACAGCGGTTACAAAATCTTTGGAAAGACTAATACCAAAGTCATGAATGAAGTCTTTTTGTAACAATTTCTATAGCATTAGTAGCTGACTTTGAACTACTTACAAAGAGTAAGTTTTTGTGGTGGAATGAAGGTTTCTATTAATGTATCTTCTGTTTCTCAATGAGGTATATTCATCCAGAGTAATAAAAAAGCGAGATATATTCTGTTTTGAAATACTCAATCCCGATTTAAGCTTATCTAAGACTCTATTATAACATTGAAAGACTAATTCTCTGACTTGATTTGAACTCTTCGGTAGTGTGAGGCTACGTCCGAGAAACTAATATCTCATGGTGTCGCTGTTGGCAATGTAGCAAAGATTGGCTCCATTTTGAGCTATAAGTCGACAAACAAGTTCATTTACAGGTGTCTGAATAAAATTTGATTAGATACATCAATGAATTGAGTCATCCTAATTCAAGATCTAAGACACTAGAAAATAATTAATCCAAGATTTTATGTCAATATCATACCATTGTCTCAAACAATATATACCTTATCACTTATCATGCATAAAATGAGGCCGTATCTCAGACAAAAAAGAAAGAAAGAGCAAGTACTTTGTTTAGCCTGGCGATAATCTTAAGGACTCAAATATTTTTCGAGTTTTATTGAAAATATACGGAACATTGTAATGTTATAAAATCTTACGAAGAAACTTTAATTATTTGCCAGTATAATAACTTTTTAAAATACTCGGAGTCCTCGGAAGTTTTTACCCAGGGACAGGATTTATTATAGCGGTAATTCTCAGGGTTAAGTTCAATTAATATCTATGCTTACAAGTAGAAATGGATGCGTACAATAATTTTGAAATACGTTGGATAATAAAAAACGCTATTTGTGAACAAAAACAAAGGAAATTACACAAAATTTTATAGAACAAACAAAAACTCTGTTTGTCTGATTTATAAATTGATAAATCTGTCTGAACTAAATAAAATGTGAATGTTATCTTCTTTTTAATGTAATTTCCATGGTCATATCAATCACATAATTGTTCCAATTTTACAAATTTTGATATTCAAAATCCTCTTCCAATTGAGGTTCTGAATTTATGTTAATATTAACTTCCTTACTGCTAACTGAAGTCATAGATTACTCATCCTCCATATTTTTAGAATACGTAGAACTAAACTGAAGACTCTGTTCAGTTTCCAGGTTTTTATTAAAACTGTTAAAGAACATAAATATCGTTTCTGACGCAACAAAATTGTAAGAACCTGACTTTTTATTTTAAAAATAAGGAAAAAATTGATTTTATCGTATAGAACCGAATAGATTCAAATACTTTTGGATTTCTAAGAGAGACCTGAAATATTTGTGGAAATAAGAGAATGAAAGTTGACCGAGAGAGCTTTTTGGAAATAACAAATATTAAAGATCCCTTCAGCTGTGTTCATCAGTTAACTCTTTTGATTTAAAACAGACGACTGAAAAAAAGGCTAGCTACCAGAAGTTATTTTTCCCTTTTTGAAATCGAGGTTGCAATTGAACAAAAAAGCTCTTCGTGGAGTGGCTTTCACTCATAAGATAAATTAAACTTTTAAAATTATATGATTTTGATATACCCATTTTTAAATATTATGTTAGTACTAATTCATGATTTTTAGATTGGTAAAGTTTATTAATATACAATATATCTAGGAATGTAAATAATATGCAAATGGGGTGTGTGAAATAAAAAGAAAGAGAAAATCAGCCTGGTAACTCTGACAATTTGATGAATGTTGAGAGGGAAGCAGCTTGAGCTGTCATGACGTTTACTGAGCTACAAGCTGCTATTCTCCAATATATATACAAATGAAGACATCAGTAATAAATAACAACATTATGTATACCATAGACGAGAGGCAGAAAATTAACTCAAATTAATGTCTTAAAATTATATATTTTTAGCTTACAAGGCGTAAACCAACAATTATTACGAGAACATGATCCCTTTTCTAACATTGTATTTGCTATTGTAGATGTGCTTTGATAAATAAATTCACCAGAAAGTATTTCTGCATTCTTATTAACTTTACTTGAGAGTATTTTAAATTTTGATTATTAAAGAAAAACATTTTCGATATTGGTAATTATAAATAATTACGCAGTTTCATCAACAGCACTCAATAATTTGAGAAAATGATCCACTAACACATTTATATGTACTTTCTCTGGCAACATTTTATTATTCTGGAAACCTTAAGAAAATTTATATTTCAAAAATTAAACTCTAATTGATGTAAAAAGACTAGAAAAACTTTCAAAGCCTAAATAATATATCTAAGATATCAAAAAAGAAATAGCAGCATTTTTAAGATCTTTTAATATGTATAATGCAAGTCATTTATAATAATTATTTTAATAAATATTGGGTAAATACCCTAAACTTGGGAAATAAAAATATAGACTCATAAAAAAAATTCCAACTGTAATTTATATGAAACAGGGTATTGAGTCTAATTTTATTAACTAATTTAGTAAATTCAAGTAATTATACTTTGATTTTACAAAAAAAAAAAAAAAAAAAAATTGAGATTATCTAATGTTAGATAAAATATGTGTTAGTTATCCTAAACATTTGTTATCAATAGTTAAATATTGCGTTATGACCCTTAAAATTTAAAGTTTTAATCAAATTAACAGATGAATAAATTTTTGATGCGTTTTATACGCGGTATATACCCTCTCTTCCAGTATTTTTATTTCCATTTTTAGAGATGAGATATTTGTTTTTGCAGACAGTCTATAAAACATTTTTTGTGGATATTACTCTATTACAATTTAGTGTATAACATAATAATTTGAGTTTATTTTTTGGTTTCTTATAGAAAAAAAATATACTTTTTTAACTACATTTTTCAATTTTCGCTCGGGGGAAGTCACAAAATGTACTGACAATTTTTTAACTTTGAATATTTTTGAAAAAAAGGTAATGACTAAATAGCTGAGAGCTATTTCTATCATATTGTTATTAATAAAATAAATTGTAAAGTCGCTATTTAATACCCTAATTCATCCTTGAACATTTACTTAACGTTAGCAAGGAAACACCATGGATTAAAATAAAATCCTTATTTTCTCAAAAACCGTACATAAAAAAGAGTTGCCCATCTCGAAACATAAAATCTAAACTACAGGTTGTATACAAACGGTTTCAAAAGTTTTGGGACCTCAAATCAAACCTATATCCCTGTTTTTAACTCCGTGTATTTATACATATATAATATATTCTCAGTATTTACTTTCTCATGTAAGTATAATAATAAAAAGTTATGAAAAAATATATTTGGCAAATAAGTTTATGATGTAAAATTGAATATATTTAAAATCCTATGTTATGAGTAATACCTCTAAGTTAATCTAGTAGAGATTTTTTTCTTGAGTTTTTCTGTAATTAAATTTATTCGTTTCTTATAATCCTTATACTTCTTTTTCGAAGGTTCATTAGGAAAATCATCATTAATTTGAGTCGATTGAATATCTTGAAAGTTTATTTATTGCTTTAAGATACTAATAAATTCAAAATACTAGATGATAACTGCTAGCAAATGCTACTAAGCTTCGATGAAATCCTTACACAGAATTAGTAGCACGATTTAATTTACCATTTGTTATTCAATACATATTTCAAATAGAATGCTAAACGAGCAATCCTGTGCCACGTCTAAACGACCTAACAATGTACATATCTTCAAAATATTCCAAAATTTGAATGCTTTCTTCAGATATAATATCATGGAGCAATTCACATGCTTATACATAGGAATGTAAATAATATGCAAAATGCCGCGTGTGAGATTTTGTGGAGTTGGCTCTTCGAACAGTACTTTTTGTTTTCCAAAGTTGTTATCATTTTTCATTTATTACTGAGGGGAGGACATCTACCTGATAGTAAAGATCTCACATGAAGGAATACATGCATTTAGGTTCATAAAACAAATAAAATGTAAACAAAAAGGGCTCAAGTCCTCGTATAATTATTATTAGTTAAAAATATATAATTTCCTAACATTAATTTCAGTTAATTTTCTGCCTCTCATCTATGGTATACATAATGTTATTATTTATTATAGATGTCTTCATTTGTATATATATTGGAGAATAGCAGCTTGTAGCTCAGTAAACGTCATGACAGCTCAAGCTGCTTCCCTCTCAACATTCATCAAATTGTCAGAGTTACCAGGCTGATTTTATCTTTCTTTTTATTTTACACACCTCGTTTGCATATTTTTTAAATTCCTATCTATTAGCGTACTCGGACTGGACGTACCCTCATATACAGTTGTTATTCATTGTTATCAAATATCGTATATCACTCTGTTATACTAATCTGGGTCATTTGAAATGGGAGACTGATGACTCCAATGTCAGCCGACAGTAACTATTGATATTGTCTTTTTGAACTATTTTTCTGATTGTTTATTAATAAATAATTTGGACTTTTCTCACGAAGAGGTTTTGGGGATGAACAAAAACACTAGGTATTCTCCCTTCAGCTGTTGTTCATCAGTTGACCCTTATGATTTAGTTCAGCTGACTCCAGGGGCGTACTGGCCCGGCGGTCAACCGGTCAATGACCGGTGCGCCCCTCTGAAATCTTTACTAGACGCCCCTTCGATTTAGCATAATGCGCCTTTATCGTACAAGATATTTACTCTTTGCCCGGTGGAAATTTTCGCCCCAGTACGCCCCTGGCTGACTCTACGTGTTATGAACTCAAAAACGGTGTTATTATTATTTATAATATCTACATACATATAAAAAAAGTATATTAAATTGCGATTCTTTTTCTTGAATTTTTGGTATACAAGTATTAACGATTGATTTGTATATTGATAGAATTTATAAATATATAGTATATCTAAATAATAACTCTGCCCAATATTAAAAAGTTGGCAACAAAGAAATTACAGAAGGGTAGCTACCAGTTGTTTTTCCAAATTTTTCGTTTCCCTTTTGTAAGTCGAGGTTGCGAGTAGACAAAAAGCTCAACGTGGTTATGAGCTCAAAAAGGGTATTATTATCAGTGATGTATAAAAAGGGTCCAGCTGACATGCAAAAAAAAGGACGGTTGTTGGCAACATTTTTCTTTTCAAACTTCTTCCTCTTTCTTCTTCTTCTTTTATGACTCAGTTCTATTCCATTCAAAAACAACAAGTATCATTTTTAAATTATGTTAAAAAATTCCTGAGGATTTGATTCAGGAACTTGGGTCTCCGACAATGGAGGTAGCAACGCTTAAAAATTTGTCCAGGATACGAGTGTGATGGCATTCCGGTCATGCTATTTCTCGACTTCTTCTTGAAGAAATTTCCGATCATGAGACTTTCAAATCGCTGATGTCACTAGAGAAATCCGGATCCATTCAATAAACATAGTATTAGTAATGATTTAGGTACATCTGATTTCATGTCTGACCTATCGTAATTCATTGCTTCATGTATTATCTCACTTTCAGTCGGAGGACATCAAAGATGCATCCAATTTATGGAGAAATACGCCGGTAAATCCGTCTCTTCTTGTTTTCTCGTAACCCAATCATTGGAGCTCTTAAGTCGAGTCAGCATTTTCAAAATAAAACGGGAAACTGACGAAAAGTATAGATTTATAACAATGGACGAGACTAAGGACTTCAAGTGTGGCAATAGTCGAAAATATATTCTACTTGAAACATTCAAAAGTGGATACTATAAAGAATGCCTGATACATCCAGTTGAAGCTGCTACATCATCTCGGGCGTTCGTGTCAGCTGGACCCTTTTTATACATCACTGATTGTTATTATTTATGATTTTGATATATAAAAACATATTAAATTGTGCGCCCTTTTTTTGAATTATTGAATAATAAAGAAGTATTAAAGATTGATTTGTATATTGGTAGAATATATTAACGTATAGTATATCTAAATAATAGCTCTGCCCAATATTAAAAAGTTGGCAACAAGGAAAATACAGAAGAGTAGCTACCAGTTGTTTTTTCAAATTTTTCGTTTCCCCTTTGTGAATTGAGGTTGTGAGTGAACAAAAAAGCTCGACGTGTTCTTCCTCCAACGTGGCAGCATGTTCATTTTTCACAATAACTGAATCTATTGACTTATTACTACTTTTTTTTTTTTTTTTTTTTTGAGGAAATTGGTTTGTTTGATATAAGTAGGACATATCTTGTGATTTTCTTGATAAATTGGTCTTGACAGTTCCATTAATATGTATAATAAATAATTTTTATAGATGGTGATTATTAGTAGACCTTCTGAAAACAATTTTCACTCTTTCTGGTGCGTCTAGAAGAACTGAATTTATCGAACAGGGATGTTAGCAGAATAGTTGACTATCTCTTCTAAAAGTTTTATAATAGTAACTTTAGTATCATTGGGGCCATCACATTTAAGCATTAATTGATTGTTTATGCCTTTTTAAACTTTGAAGTAAATTAACGTCTCCATATTTATCCTTCTATGGCATCAAATAATTTTTTTCAAGTGTATATTTTAGTTTCCAGGTATATAGTGATGAATCGACTATGATCCAAAATCAAAATCGCTGAATAAAAAGTAGTTACATCGAGGGATGGAGTAGTGATTGATCAAAAGAAACTAAATGTAATCTAAAACTTCCTATCATCAACAAACATCATTGAGTTTTAAAGATTTATTGGATGCCTAATCAACCTTGTCAAAGAACTTAGAGCAAGTGGTGTGCCTTCAAGAACCCTTTTACAAAAACAAAGTCAATTCATATGTAATAATGACCATGAAGATGCTTATAAAAATATCCAAGCAATACATATATCACCACACGTTTGAGTGATTTTCAATCCATCCAATAAAACCAGACTTCTTACTTATTTTCTATTTTTCATATTTATTCCAAATCTTCTTTTCTTTTCATTATCGATGCAATCTTTCGATGTATTTATCCTATAAATGACTTCTAAATTTTGTTCATTTTTGGAGTGTTTCAAACACAAATACAAACTCTAAGAACCAAACTGTAGTTGTATTGACAACTTTATTTACCTATTATAATTATCTTTAAAGGATCTACAAATGGAAATCAACTTAATCTGTCTAACATCAAAATGTATTTCGTTTCAACATTTCTAAACAAATTGATTGATTATATTAATTAAATTCCTTGTATAATTTGTTATGGTCATATGGGACTTCTGTTTAATCGACTACAGAATTACACCACTATTCTATTCTATTTCTGCATACCTTAAAAAAGTTAAAAAATATAATTGTAGAAAATGAAAATAAAAATAAATAAATATGTCGTTTTTAAACATCATCAGTTATTAAGAGGTTGTCTTTCTTCTGGATAGAGGGTGAGCTATTGAAAACTTATTCTTCAAATGCTTGCTATATAGAAGTATCTTAATAGACTCAAATTTAATTCAAATTATTTATTTCTGGGCTTTCCTCACCTTACTACAAGTCACACAAGTGAGCTCGTTAATTAATTCCTTGTTTTTTATTTAAGTTTATTTTATTGTCTGAAAATTTTGTTTCTTTGGCCCTTCCATTCAAAGATTTGGATCTATAGAGTAAGATGCACCTCTTTAATGGCAAAAAAAAAGAAAGAATAAAACAAAGTTATAAAAGGTATTGGCTCAGTCAAACTATTGTGTTGGGGGTTCACAACTTGATACCCGACTCGATATTCGATAAAGCCTTTATTTTGTGTGTTGTTTTCATTTGAAGGCTAAGATACTCATATATGTGAGTGTATTCTTGAGGAATATCCATATCGGTATGCTTGCTCAAAGATATCTTATAAGGCGTGTCCTCCATGGAAGAAGCTTCACTAAGACTCACTGATGGCTTTCTGATACCATTATAAAAAGCAAGGACAGTCCCTGAAGCAACGGATATCTTAGCAAAAAGCCCTTGTCCCGCTCCAGGAATTTCACTATCTGTTACATACACAAAGAAGGACTCATATGGATCTGAATGCATTGGTTGTGTTGATATTTTGTCAGAAGAGGAAATATCTTGAGAATAATGTGTGTCCTATCATAATCAATAAATAAAAACAAATGTGAAAAGGAAGAACCGTATTTTGTACATACATTTAAAAATCTGAAATGGGAGAATTCAGACCGCAACAATTATTTCTTGTGTTTAACACTTCAGTTGCCCGAGCAGATACCATGGAGCTTTGATCAAAAAATCCTACAAGAGCAGTTTGACAATCAGGATATAGATAAACAATGTTATCTCCACTAAATTCACAGTTGTTATTAACAAGATTAAGGAGAAATCCTCCACCAACAAGACTTTTCAAACTCTGTCCGTGAAGATACCCGTGGATAAAGCAGCCAAAATAAACTAAGTCACCATATTTATTCATAATACGGAAAAATCCATGAGGTTTTCCCTCAAAAAATGAGCCACTGAATTTATTTCCATCTTCAAGTATCTCATTTATAAATGAGAGTCGTGATTCCTCATGTCTTGGTGTGAGCTTCAGTCCCGCCGTGATTGAGAACTATATATTTAATTAATTAATATTAAAGATATATATATAATGTTGTTGTTTTTTTATATGTTCTACATATTTGTCGTGTTTAGTACAAGTTGCAATAAAAAAAATTGAGAAGAAATATTTGTCACAAAGAATTTACTGCATTTGTGATAAGAATAATGCAGTAATTTAAATTCCATTAGATATTCGATATATTGACGGTGTAATTGTTTGCTTTTTGATGGAAATTACTAATTAATGGGTATGCTCAATAAAATATTCAAGGAGCCATAGTTTATGTATATAACAATAAATGAATAAAAACAATAATGAAATGATATCGTCAATTTATAGTTGATGATTAATTAATTACATCAATAAAACGCTTTGACACGTACAAAGTACCAACCTGTACGCAGCACATTCAATTATAAGGTACATATTACTTCCATAATTGGTAGGGAATGGCATGACTCAAATAAAATATCTTTTGTAGTATAAGAACCTACCTGCTCAAAATCTCCAATTAAGTCCAATTTACATCCGCCATTTTGATCAAGGGGTTCTTTGCCACATATTTCGTTCTCTTCCCTTGCTACACAATCCCTAAACTGCTGACTCTCCGTTAGCTCCTTTATGATATTTGAACCCTCGTCAAGAAGACTTTCTACAACCTGGCGAAAGGCTTCAACCTTACTATCGTCCTGAGGTTCACACTCTGCTAACTTCATCCTCTGTATGTATATGACTTGATGACCTCACAGTCTCTTTTGATCAACTGACAAATATAGTATTATCTAATACTAGTTTAAAAAAATGCGCGCCTCGTCTTTTTATATCTAATATAATTATTCTTTTGTTTTTTTTTGTCCTATTGATATGGATAAATATTTATTTAGTGTGAAATGAACATCATTAAGAATTTAAATAATTAAATAGCTATGGAATAAGTTAGTTGAGGCAAATTCAGACTGAATAAGTAAGTACGAAAATAATCATGGGTTGTAATAATAACAACCGAATTATTTATTTTTAAAAAAAATCCCAAAACGTAATTTTTGTTCAATTCTTTGATATATGTGATTGTTTTTGTCATAGACAAGAGTCTAAATATGGACCAGTTCCCAACAGGGGCGTACTGGGGCGAAAATTTCCACCGGGCAAAGAGTAAATGAGGGGCAATGAAGAAGTAAAAAGTAGTGGAATAGCCAATAAGGATCCAGAGAGACATGAAAAGTGGATAGAGTCCAAATATCTTGGCTGTCTCATCCAAGAGTGTAAAGGATAAAATTGTCCATACTATATATCCGATGAGATTGAGTCCGTAAATTATTATCCATGGTATCATAAGACCCCATCGTCTATTCTCCAAGAAGAATGATAAAGAAAATGACTATTTCCGTTTGAGCATTTGTACTAATAGCCTAATTGGTTCATATTTGGCTTTGTCTACTATACCTATGAGGTACAATGATGATATAGAATTTCACTGCACTCTTTTCACTGTGGGAAACTACATTCTTAATAGAAGTAATATTTGTAAGAAAAAAAAAAGTTCTGAATAAATTAATTATGATTCATTTTATTTTATTTTCAATAAAAATATTTGATTGTTCTCTATGCTGATTCTCACTCTAATGAGGTAATTCACTTGAAATTAATTAAATAGTAATAAAAAATTAAATTGCTAATTATTCCGAAACACCTAAAATCAGTCAATACTAATATTATTATCTTATCTTTAATTAGCATTGATTATAATAATTAACTGTTTGTAAGCATAATAAATTACTAAATCACCGTACTACAACATATTTCTCTTCACGGTGAATTTTCCATTTCTCACGGTGAAAAGAGCGTGGTGAACTTTTTGCACGTAAATATTTACATTCAACATTTAAATACTAAGTTTATGGTTTGTAGAAATCGATTATCAATTAAAATTACTTATACATTTGATCATTGTTCGAGAAAATTATTCAAACTTTGTGGCGGAACGAATTAAAAAAAAAATTATGCATTCGTGAATATTAAAAAACCTACTCCACACTCGATGTATACGCCCCAGCTACTCTTGGTTGTTAAAAATTTATATAAAAGTTATTTAATAGATGTACTAAAATACATTTATACAATAAACTTTCTTTTTTAAAGTAATTGTACGTTCTTTGATTAGTTAATTATTTATAGATTTTGTCATTTAACTGTAAAATAATAATAATAATAACGAATAAAAGCCTTCTCCACGAAAATACAAAAAACACGATCCACAATCATTTTCTTTAAATCATTTTGATTTCCAGAGTAGTCCTTATTTGCTCCTGCTATAAGAAGAACGTTGACCACAGTGTCCACTGATACTAGAGTAGAATAGGCTATAAGATCCTCTTCTTTCTTAAAATATACATTTAAATTGAGCCTTAATTCTACTCTAAAAGTATAGAAAAGGATCCAGGTGGTTAATTCAAAAAATCCGAGAGTGAATCCTAGAAATAAAACGGATGTTCGGAGATGGCAGCATTTTAATTCCATTCTGTTACTCTGGAGTCAAAATCATTTGCATACATACATATGATATTCTATTTACTCATATTTGAAAAAAAAAAAAAAAAAAAAAAAAGTCAATGAGTCCTTGTGAATTTACTTCTTTTTATTTCTTTTATAATCTTTGACATATATAATATTAATTTTCATTCTTTATAAGCAAAAACTCTTCTATTCCTTATGCAATATAAATTAAATTATATTTTACCATTTAAAGGTGGAGAAAATCAACCAAAATTAAAGAAAAGGTTGCGTGTTATTATCGCAACTTTTTGCGTGTAAATTAAACTTAAAATATATTATTAAAGCCTGACTTTAATCACATTTTATATTTTTTAAATTTTTTAATAGATTTTTGTAAATTTGTCGTCAAAAATTTCATATTTACAGGGTTTTTTAATGAACTGTTGTAACTAAATAATATGTAAACTGCCTTTTCCATCCACGTGTGTAGTTCTAGAACAATTCACTGAAAAATACTATAATTAATTAGATAGATTCCAAAATATATTTTAATGCAATTTAAGATGATATTTGAAAGTAACATTTTGTTAAACTGTTTGCAGCAGTGGTATACAATTAAAAATGTATGAGAACTTACATGCAAAGGTTTGTAGCATTATAATGTCAAACATGAAAATTTGACTTGTATTAAATATACGACATATATACAGTGAGTGGGTTCTCTCTCAAAGGAGAGGGAAGTGGATTCATTTATTACATAGTACGTATCTAGTAAGAACCAACACTAGCATTTTGGCATAGTGTTTTAACTTATGAGAGTCCATTTTCAAAAAAAAAAAAAAAAAAAAAGTTTTGGTTCCCCCATCAAATCTAAGTGAACATCGAACTCTTCATACAAACCGTCTACCTTATAGCTGTGTATTTTGCAAAATGAAATTCAAACTTTGGTCTTCTTTTAAACATCACAGATTAAAAGTTGACACTCTCCGGAAAATGCAAATGTTTTGATGCCTAAGGAAAATATTTATGATTTTACTCCTAAACCTCCTTACTCTAAATTTGGTTAATTATATATATAATCAACCAATTAATACATGTTAATTATAATCCACTATAATGAAAACAAAAACAAAAAAATAGTACAGAAAGCTTATCATGGGATCAAACTCTCTCTCTCTCTCAGTAAGTCTGTGTATATATATCCCTATATCTATAAGAAAATAATGTAAAAGCCTTTAAATACTGCTTGTCACATGGCAAATTTCCTTAGAACTCACTGCGTTATAATGAATATAATTAAAATGTTACATACATGACAGGCATAATATTATATGATATTGCTCGTTAATAACTAAATAGAGCTAAATTAGTAAGAAAATATTAATTAAATTGCATAAAAATATGCAAATATCTAAATATGTAAAGTATTTTTTGTCAAATTATCCGCCCACACCATGGATTGATACATATCAATATGTTTATAAAGCATTTTGTTGTGGTTTGGTTCTCAAAATTAATATTTAGTATCTCTGGTTCATTTCATAGGCTGATTTTAGAGTTGTCAATCTTTTGCAGTGCCGATATATATACAAAAAAAAAAAAAAAAGAAGAGAAGATCAACTTGGACACCTTGACAATTTGATGAATGTTTGAGAGGGAAGAAGCTTCAGCTGTCTTGACGTTTTACTATGCTACAAGCAGCTATTCTCCTTTATATTTACAGATGAAGACATAAATTTATACGTAGACGACGAGAGTGTAAGCTGACGGAAGAGAATAAACTCAAATTTTATATTTTTAACTAATAAGTCTTAAACTAATATAATTTTGACATGAGCCCTGTTTTGCTAGTAAAGTACTTGCTTTATTAACCAAAGAGCTTGTATTACTTTCAACTGCAAGTCTTAAAAAGTTGTAATACATGAAAAGGGTCTAATTTAATTGACAGTTTGAGAAAAGTAGCTAAATTTGGCTTTAGTACTAATCTTGTGTGCATGGGCCCAATAAATCTATATTTTAATTAGATGGGATTTAGAAAGATGTATTTTATTCAAGGCTTTTAATGAATTTGAAGCTAAATATATTCTTAAATCATATATAGAAACACAAATTAGCACAAAGTCATTTCAACTTAAAATAAGATCAAGCCTCAAATGTACAGGTTGTGAGAGATGTCGAAACATGTATTTGATATTAATTCTTTCATCAGTGAATACTTTAAATTTGAAGAATATAGGAAAAATATAAAATAGAGTATATATTTAGAAATCATATAACACTTTCCTAAGCATGGATTCTTAATAATATGAAATTGACCGATTTATAAGCATAGCAAGTTGTCGCTTCCACCATAGGGAGAGGACTGAATTAAAATGGATTATCATGAAAGTGATATCAACGTTTATTTTTCTTTCCTTCCTAAAACCTAGCACTATCTCAACATTTTGCCCATCTTTACATAATGGTCTCTTGATTTATGAAGTTAAAACACTTCAAGTAGGCCTGAATTATGAGAAATATATACATAAACATACAAACGTACCATACAGCCATGCACATATATCAAATTTAGTTAGTGGGCTGTTTATTACCTTTTGTGGGTTGGTACTTCCGAAAAATATTTTATTAGTGGCGCCCTCTGGTAGTTAGTCCACGGACTTATTGACCAATGTGTTAAGTAACTGATTTATTTCTTATTTTAATTTTTTTTGATACTTATTTGAACACGGGTATACTAATTATTACCCACATTATTACCATTACCGCTTGCACAGTGCAATTTGAAATATCAACTCCGCTACCCTTCATTTTTTCCAAAATATGTAATCTTTGAAATATGATATGCGCCTTCTGTTTCAATAAAATCGATAAATCATTCTACATTTCTATCTGTTTCCATAAATCTTAAGGTAGGGTAAAACTTGACTGGTTTGATCTTCATGTATGTAGAATAAGATGGAAAATTATTTTGCTTCTCGCACTTGCAATAACATCATCGCTCTTAATTATATGTCAATATTCCTTGATAGTTGTCCAGATAAATATAATATAGTAATAATGGACTGGATACTCGCTTCCATCTGCAAATTTAAAAATTTTGATATTCGTATCCACATTTGCATTTGTAGACGTTCACCAAGGTGGATATTATCTTCCTTCTTTAAAAATACAATAAAACATAAACAGTTTTTTTCGCGGTTTATCAGCATTTTAGTTTGTATTCAAATTTTGATCTTTGATCCCACACTTGTATCCGTACATTCGATATACTACCAGGATATTAACTTTATTATATATATATATAAAACTACGAGATTCAAAATAAACTTTTAAGACAATCATGAAATTCAGCCTTTGTTGATGATAGTTCCAAGCACTTCTATTCCTAGTTAGTTATAAATATAATCAACATGATTTATTCTTGTTAGAGGATAGTATAATAATAGAAAATAAGAAAATAGTTCACTTAAGAAATGAGAAAAGAGAACCGTTACTCGTTTTTGTAATGACTGTTCATAAACCACTCCTGAGATGACGTCATAAAAGATAAGAAAACTGTATAATATTATTATCATTACTGATGAAAGATAATACTAAATAGGTATTAACACAGCCACGAAAATGATAAATAAAATCTTAGAAGTTTAGCAGTTTATCCTTTAAATAGGATATAGGAAAAATTCATGTTTCTGTTGCATAATTGGATATCAAACTAAACTTCTTGATCAAGCCAAGATTCTTTAAGATCTTTCGACTGATCAACACAATGGGTATAAGTTATATACCCATTGTGTTGATCAGTTGTATGTGCAGTCAGGAATTGAGTGCTTCCAGGAAAGATGGTTATGTTGGAGATATGATCAGAGAACCACAGTCGTTGGTTTACCAAAGGGAACTGACGTAACAGAATCTAGGTGTTTAAACAACAATTTAAAGGGATTCATTTTGAAATGTATCATTGGAGTGTACTACCAATGAGGTCAATCAATACAAGCAAAGGAAAGGTCTAAACACGCCCAGTTTCAAACCAGGTAATGAAGTTAGTTGCTTTACATTCAGATACCAACTGTGAAAATATATGTTCGGTACGCCCACAGCAAACCACTCATCCAGACTGTTGTGCTCCGTGGATTAGAAGGAGAAAAATGAGGGGTGGGGAATATAATAAGGGGAGACGGGGACCCATACATTTATTTGGGGGACGTCTCTGTTAGTACCTGAAGGGCACAGGGCATTAACTGCGATGCTTACAATATTGGTGAAATAATCAACAGGTCAGTGAGTATATAAGAATCACGTTTCAATGCTCTCTAAACACTTCGATTTCATCATCATTCCAGTGAATATACCCAGTTGGTCCTGTCACACACAGAGTATTGAGAGGATTGTGAGTATTATGACTGCTCTGAATATCCGTGGTTTTTCAAAAAAAAAAAAGTTTTTGTCCGTGAGCGTGAGATGAACAGAGTGTTAGAATATCACAATAGGAGTTTGTCAGAACTATTTTTCCGTTTCACATAAAGATGAATAGGACATGTACTGTAATTCTCTTAAGACTACTACTAGCTATCATGCATTGGTAACATTGGTGAATTGTGCCTATTTATCTTACTCCCAGCTATAAAATTTAAAAAAGATTATAACAATCTAATTAATTAATCTTGAATTTATCATTAGTACCAGTATAAAAATAAAGCATCGATTTATAATAATTTATAAAAATTGCAATATCATTGTGATAATCTTGAAAAAGCAAAATAAAATAATGATTCAATTCAGATTTAACTCTTTTTCGTCATTAAATTAAGTTACTATAAACATATTAACTGACATGCATTCAAAAAAAATTAGTTACACAAGTCAAAAGTTGAATCATAACAACAACAACAATAAAGAAATCAAAGAACACAACTTATATCTTATTCAAAATGTAACGCAGAAAAGTTTTCTAATATAATTATTTCTATATATGAAAAGTATGTTCAATGAGGTACTCATTCCTTTCCTTAGTTTCCTGGTTCAAAGCATTTAAAAAAATAAATGTTATAGGAATTAGATGTAGATAATAATTACCTTCATACATATATATATATATATATATATATCATTTAAGGAATTTAAATTTATAAATATTTAAGCCAATTGTGGACATTTTTTCTACATTGTTTGTTAGTTTTTATCAAGAAAAATATCTTTTTAATTTGATTACAAAATTATATTATCCATAAAAATATTTTTATATATAATATAATATAAAACAATTACACAAAAGAACTTCTTCACACCTAATCTATATAGACAATAAAACTTTATAGTTTTGAGTGTCATCATTTTTGACTTAAATTTTCGTTATCAATTTATTTCTTGTTTTTTTAGAAATATTTTAAAAGGACTTGTAAAATGTATATATTCATAAAAAATGGATCTTTTCCTACTCATTTGAGAAATGAGGGTGTTAATGAACGATATTATAAATGCATTTGTAGGAATCAACTAATATTTACGTACCATGGGGGCCGGAACAGTTGACCCCACTTTTTTAAAAACAATAACAATAAAAAAATTACGTGATTACCGTGCTATCAATATGCAACGTTATTTTTGTACATTTTGTTCCCTTTCACTCATGAATTGTTTCCGGACCCCCTCTACTAACTACTTATTCATAAAAAATGAATAAATAGACCCATATTTGTTATTCCCAACATTTATTTAAAACAATTAATTGTTATGCAATTATTATTATTATTATTAGTGTCCAATTGATTGTTGTTGATCATGAGCCATCATTAAAGTCAACTTTAATTGTATTCCATAGCCAAAATATTGTTCTACATAAACATAGTTTATTAATAATGTCATAATCTTGATTATTACGATAAATGAGTTTGAAAAATACTTAAGTTAATTGAAGGGCCACTTTATTTAAATTAAATTTATTTTAATTATTTATTTATTAACAAGTACTTTCTTTTTTTTTCTTTTCTTTTTTTTAGGGAGGGGGAGGAGGAGGTTTGAAGCTTCTTTTTTTTTACTGCACGTCGGGCAGCACTGGTCTACACCAACAAGCCAGCAGCACTAGAGGAGCTCATGGCAAATATTGAACTCAAAATTCCTGCAATTCTGGTCGATTTATGCGAAAAAGTGGCAAAAAACTGGGCTCAACGATTGAACTTCTGCAAACATGCCCGTGCACGTGGTCATGCAAAAGAAAATGAATTCTATACTGAATTGTAATTAAATGACCTTCAACACTAAAAACGAAATTTGTTTATATCTCAAACCCTTTTAATTAAATATTTAAAAAAGACAATGCGTTGCTCTTATTGAAAAACCCTTCTATATACATAAAATATATTTTTAGGGAAGTTCAAAAATTATTATGTTAAGAAATCCAAATTAATTTTAATACCTATCCTTTCATAAAAATTTTCCTTACATTGTATAATAAATTCATTAAAAAGTGGAGACCTTTAATACTGTAAAAAAACAAAAACAAAAAAAAAAAAATAAATAAAGTTGGAACAAACAGACATTTTCTTTGCTTAAGATATAATCTGAAATACTCATTTTTTCACATTGAAATCAACAAACAGCTAAAAAAAAAACAATGTTTCTAGCAAATAATCTCTATATCAATGATTATTATTATTATTATTATTATTATTGATAATGGACTCTGTTTCTCTAATGAATATTTGGTTGCAGTTTTTACCTGCATTTTACGACAAGGAATATTTTTTTTATAAAGAATGAAGATAAATTGTTTTATTGAATAGAGTAAGGAATAAACGAAATAAATGACCATTGTACAACAACATTCTTTACCCATTTTTTTTTTTCTTCAATTATCTATTCTTTTTCTTCATTTTTTTTTTTTTTTTTTTGTATATTTTTCATAATTTATTTTTTGCTCTTTCATAAATAAATAAAAAAGAGAAATTTTGTTCTTCTATCAACCATACTATCAGTAGTTTCACCTGGTTGGTTGAATATAATTAATAACACAAAGGGAGGGTTAGAATTTTGAGTCTCCAGACATTCACGTCATAAAAGTATTATTATGTACTTACATACCTACCCATAAGTAATGGGGGAATAATAAATATATCTACATACCTATAACTTGAAGAACGGGTATTTTTTTTTTTTTCAGGTTCATATATATTGTGTAAATGGCGTCAATCTGTCTGATGTAGAACAAATGGAACATCCCCAACAAATACTACCCATACATATTATTGGGTTGTACTCTGACAATAGCGTCAGACAAACATGTTTTTTCCCCTTCCTCCGGGTTTTTCATAAATAAAGTAAGGGGTCAAATTTTTTCGTTACAACATCTAAAAGGAAACGATGAGTCAATTTTTCCAAGTCTTAAAATATATATTTATCTTTAAAAAAACGGGAAAAAACTTTTCCAATATGTGCCAAATTTAGTGAAGCATGAACAAATATAGAAATGATTACATTAATCATTTCCTGGTGATTGACCTTAAATTTAAAATAGAAAAGGCCTAGCCCTTAAAATTGATTTACAATACATTTTATATCATCTCTGCCCAATAGATTCATTATATATTCATATTAAGCCTAATTGGCATATCTCGTGTCCAAGATTTGGTCAATGGTACTTATAAAAGTATTTTCTTCTATCGAAGATACTATACTCATTATCCTTGCCCATGAAGTATATGAACTGCATAATTAATTAATGAGTAAAAGAAAAATAATTTGTATAATTCTCTAACTCAAATTTTAATACTTCAAAGCACAAACTTCACCATAGAAAAAGTAGAGTTATACATCTTTTTTTCAAAAATGGAGGTAACTGTATGTAGTTTGAGGGTTACTACCCGGATAATTATTAATTATTGTCCACAATCCTGATAGGTATAAATGATAATAGATATTTGTCAGCCTCACCTATAGATTTTCAAATTAGCTTTTGAATATATTTTATTTTTATATAATACATATGCAAGAAACGAACATAAAAAAAGATATAAATTGCCCCCTCTACAAATTGAGTGCTCTAAATATCCTTATTCTTTAATTTATGATCTTTACTTTTTAGTATGAAACGTTGATTAAGTCGTTATTCTTCTTTTTAGACTATATGCTCGAAATAATCTCCATTTAGATTTAAATATTTTTTTTCATGAGAAACTTGAGCAAAGGCGGATCAAAAGCTTTCGTGTATCAGTTTGAATGCAAAAAATGCTCTTTTCAAGAACAGAATTCAAAACTGGGTAATCTTGAATAACTTCTATGCAGCCAATGCAAATCTTTTAAACCATTTGGGATGTCCCAGGAAGTATAAAACCGAGCAACCGAGAGTGGAAATAAAACTTCATTCAATCGGATGCAAAAGTTGTTTGCTTCTATTGGTATGTATCATGTGGCTTATAAAGACTTATCCACAACGGTCATAATAACTATTGGGCTTTGGCAATCGAGATGCTAAAGAAAATGTTGATCATCAGGGACATCCGAGCACATTTTAGAGGAGGTGGCAGAATGGCAATTAGGTTATCTGTATTTTCAGTAGGTACACGTATATATATGCAAAATGTTGAGATAGTTAACAAATACTAGTTAACAAATAGTTTTGTATGTAATAGTATTATTGATTAATCAATTAATAAGAAATGAAATTTTAAACCAGTGGTTTGATACAACAAAAAGTTTTGAAATCTTACAAATGAAAGATTTGACAGTTTGACTCTATTTTCCTTTAACATACATTAAACACTATCTAAAAACAATAATATTGCATAATAAAATATGTAAATTTCTTTAAGCAAAGAGCTGAAGTTAACAATATCATATATTAACAAATAATATGATCAAAATATTAAATTTTACATTTTGAGTTAAACTTCCTTAAAAAATCAAAAATTGTTTTCTTTTTACATGAAAATAGCTCATGAAATGAACTTTTTTATTATATAAACCTATCTATTGGGCTTATATTTATTGTATATATTTTGTATTTTTTTAGACTCTTAAACTTTTATAAATGATGAAAGAGATCCTTGTTTGTTGGGTATACATTTATTTTGAATTTCATTTAGGCATTTTATGTAATGAAAGCGTGAGGAACCGTTGGCTCTAGGTAGCAAAAGTTATCTAAATAGTTTGTTAATATTTTAAAGGTTTAAATAGTTGAATATCAACTAGTACAATAAAAGAAATGATTCATTATAGGTAATGAATGACTCAACAATTGCTTTAAATATTTTTCATTTCTAATATTATACACAAAGTAATACACGTAAATTATAATTAACTCCTCTGATACAAACTATATTAAGTATATGTAGTGATGTGTCTTGTTTGAGTCTAAACAACTCAATGTATTCATCTTATCTTTTTGATGTGAATCTTTAAAAGTCTTGCTCTCATTGTCAAAACCAGGATCAAATTATTAAAAAAAAGTTATGAACTTTTTTTTTGTAGACTAAGTCTCAATTAAGTCTTGGGCCAAAATATTGGTCTCGATTTAAAAGGTCTTGTCTGTCAAACTATTCAAACGTTTATTTATTGGTGACTATAAATGGATTTTTTGGGGGAAAACCAATGATCAATTAATTAGCCAATTTTTTTAATTACTATAATGTGTTTTTTTTTTTAATTCAGAATTTTAATGACTTTTTTTTATTTTATATAAAAGGGAATTTAGTTTAATACCTATATGAGCAATCATTGGCACTTCATGCCGACTAACGATTATTCTCAATGAGCCAATCATCGGCTTATTAAATTTGCCATAAATTTTTCTAAAAAAAGTGAAGTAAAGTAACAAATTCTTATAGAATATTGTAAAAAGAAAATTTTATTTATCTTTGAATAATGAATTCAAATTATTTTTAATTAATGTTATGAAGACGGCTCTTCCTCCTATATTAGTATGAGTTAAAATGAACATTTGTATCATTATTAAGAAGTACTTGTTAGCTGTAATGGCCTAGTATACAAGAAGTATGATGGCTCATTAAATGAACTGACTCAACAACCATTGTTCTAAAAAAATCGATACAGTTAATTCCTTCTCTTATTAACAACTTAGAGCATAATAATAATAATAATAACAATAATATGTATAGCTCATAGCAAGAAATAAGTGATAACAAAGAATACATTGTTTAACATACAAAAAAAAATAGGATAATTAAAACTCTGTAGCCCACTTAGTAAGTAAAATGTATTGGCTAGTTCATTAGCTATTCTCTCTTGACACACACACACATAGGAGCATATTCTATGTACATATGTATGTTCAATTTATAAGTCATATAATATTTGACATCACCTTATACATATATATAAAACAAAGAAGCAAGGATCAACAAAAACCAATTAATCATCGAATAACAACAGCAACAAAATATTGACTTGTCACAATAGATTGGCTAAATATCCTCAAAACACATGATTGGTTTTTTTTTTATTCCATAGACCTTGAGATGCAAATCAGGAAGGTCTCAAACTTAATTTACAAAATTAAAATTTTGGAAGAGGATATTATATTAAAATATGAAAATTTGACTTTTTGTAGGACCAAAGGACTATACCTTTTTAAGTTCAATATGGGAATAAATAAAACAAAACACTATTCAGGAAATTTAACGTAATAATAAATTTTATAATCAATGAAAATAAAAAAATAAGGTGAGATGAGATGAGGAAGTTTCAAAGAGGATACAGCTATGGAGTGGGTGCATAAATGCTTAAGAAAAGCAAAGGATGTACATATATGGAGAGCCAGTAGTACTTGGTATTGACTATGCTCCGGCACACTCCAGGGTTGAAGATGTTTTAAATGAAGAAGAGTTTTCAATTCACAAAATTTTAAGACTTGGGCCTTACAATAGTCCTATGCTCAATCCAAATGAGCATATTTGGTCAATATTGAAAGTCTTTGTGAAAAGAGTATTAGCTAGAAGAATTGGGAATATTTTAAATGCTGAAAGAAATGATTGCAGCATTTCAGAGCAAATATCAAGAACAGCTCTGGAACAATTAATTGAAGAAGGACGCAATGAAATTACCTCAATGATTTGTAATAATTGCATTGCTAGAATGCAGAATCGTTTTGTATATAGATGTGATTAATTTTATTGACATGAGATTCTAATAAGTTTATTATTATATTAAATTTCATGAATATTCTACTTTATTATTTATTCCCATATTGAACTTACTTATTCCTATATTGAACTTGAAAAGGTATAAATAGAGCCCACGTGATGAAACAAAATTCCAGAAGGAGTGAGGAATGTAAACTTAACAGGATCTAGATATATATAAACATTATTGAACTTTGGGTTTTCCCAGTTTTTGAAGGCTAGATCTGAACTTTCATATTATTAAAGCTCATATATATGTATATATGATGCATAATTTTATTTTATTTTTATTACATTTTGACATCAAACTTGAAAAAATATTCCTAGATCTATCAAAAAATTGTCTTTTTCTCCCTTGATGATTTTTTATTTTATTTTATTTTAGAAAAGATAATCCTAATCTAATTTTTTTAAGTAAATATTTATTTTTATATCTTCTTACAAATTTTACCATCCCTACCGTGTGCTGGATACATATTAATAGAATTGGGTGTGAGGTCCCTTTTAGCCCCTCCCCAATTTTAATGAATAACATTTTCAGTGGCTTTTTTTTTTTTTTTTTTCTAAATAATTTCTTGGGTGGATATATACGGAAAGAAATATAGTTTTAGTGATGAGCCAGGGACTGGACAGCAGGGTTGGGAAGTATGAACCCCCCCCCCCCCCTCCCCTCCCCACTTTTTAAAAAAAGTTCCAGAAATTTGAAATTGGTGTTAAACTTGAACAAATATATTTTTTTAATCTTTAAAGTTCTTTTTAAGTTACTGTCCCCTCTATTTTTTTAAAAAAACAAAGTACTGTCCCTTTAAATTTATATTAATTAACTTTAAGTTGTTTAGTAAATTTTCTTGTTGTGTAGTTCCTCAATTTTATTGACGAATTTGAAAAGCAAATTAAATCGTTTTTTGTCGAAATCAAAGATCAAATACTCAATGGCTACGTATTTTTGGGGTTCAAAAATCCCTTTAATGTAAAAACATTCATTTTTATATGCAAGGAATTTGTTGTTTTGAATCAAATAATAAACAAGTCATATCAAACCCTATTGAGGTATTTTATGTAATTCTTCATAATCTTTCAATGGATATTTAAAATACTTTTCCAAAATTTTATTTTAAGATAAATCGTGAAATGATTATTTTATACATATATATACATGACATATCAAATAATATGTATTCACGGTAACTACTAAAGAATAAGTTAGAAAACAACACGTAGTACAAAATATCATAAAAATAAAAATAATAATAATATGATTTTTATTAATCATTAGACCTTGAAAAATCAATTTATTTTTTTTTCAAAATGCCATATCTTTGTATACATAATAATATACATATTTGCTTCTGAAAAATGCAAATAATAACGATGACTTTTTTCGACTTTTTATCTAATAAACTTTTTTTTTATAAATATTTAATACATCCAATGGAATAATTCATATAATGAAATGACGAAATATAAATTATGTATAGCAGAGTTGAAACTTATTCAGAGTAAAATTTGTTTTAATTGCAACCTTTTCTTAGAAAAAATATATATTTTGTATTACATACATTAACGATATTAATTAATTAATAATTGATTCTTTAAATAGCTTTAACATTACACATTCCAAAAATATTTACATTGAAAATTAACAAATTCATATACTTTCCTCCTTTATGGTCTATAATAGTGGCTCCTAATTGAAAATGTTACAGAAATTAAACTTTGTAAAAGTCAGGATTCATTTGCTCTTGAGTGACAAGGAATTTTTGGGGGGTTGTTGTTTTTTACATTATGTCCACAAATATTGTCTACATATAGTTCACGTTTTGGAAACCTTTGGTCGATATTAATCATTTAACTTTTTCAAAAAATATGAGCTTCATATTTTTTCTTTTTACAATTGGTGAGATTGTACAAAAAAAATTTATTTCAAACTTCAATACCAATGACTGATCTTGCAGAATAAATGCACCCAACTATGTACAGAAACTTAAGTGTAAGTGCAGATGCACATCAAAAAAAAAAAAAAAAATGGGTTCAAGATGCATATTCAATAGGAAAGTAGAGATACATTTCCGTTGGAATACAGTCGTTGATGTTATCAAGATATGTCTGTACTTGTACATATATCTCTAAATGTCTAGACTTATTGTTAGAGATATTAGAAAAAAAAAAAATAGCTGTTCCTGATGTGTAAAACAATCACGCCTGAGATAATGTCATGAAATATATGGTAACCCTGAGAGATAATATCACTTATACAAAGGAAAAAAAAGTTCTTTAACTCTTTCCAACTCAATTCGCTGATGCACTCCATTGTCCACCGATTTTTGTTTTTCTTTTTTTTTCTTTGATAGCTAAGATGTCAAGCTATTATCCATATTTCATAGTTAGTCATCAAAAAAAATTTGATTTGAATATTTTTTAAGGTACTGAAAGTTACGATTTCTACACATGCAAAAAAAAAAAAAAATCATATTTAAAACCAAATAACTTTTTCGTTTTTCAAGGAAATTATTTGTCAACATATATACTTAAAGAACTATAAGTTTAAAATATCTTTTAGTTCTAAGGCATACATTAGAAATTATTCAAGTTAAAAGTTCTTCAAGACACAAGTGTCCCTTTGGGTGGGAAGGGAGTTTTTTTATTCATACATATATCAACAGAAATTGCTTCATAAAATATCCCTTAATAAATGTACATAACATATGATATATATTTTTTATTTAAGATTTGTCAATTTTTTTTGTCAAGTGGAATAAAAGAATAAAGAATAAATTTACCTAAAGATATAATAAATACGTAAAAAAGTACTGATAAACCGTGTATTTTTAAGGAGGACCCAGAGGGTCTTAGAGAAACGAGTTGAGTTACAATTTTATTATAAAATCAAATTAAGTTAGTAGGGTGGTCACTCTAACCTCAAAAAGCATAACTTCCAGTTAAAAATACGGGTTAGCAAGGGCTAATTCTTCAATACGAAAACGGAAAACAAAGTTCCCAAGAAGTATTTATTCAGTGACGTTTTTTTTTTTTTTTTTCATTTCAAATGATATAATGTGGGTCCCTTTCAATTCAATTGAAATGTCAGAGCAGGACAATCACCACTAAGGACATTTATCCTTCCCTCCCCCCCCCCTTGGTTCAGGGTTACTCTTTGGCTCTTAAATTTTGTATTTTGCATTGCAAATGTTTGTTTTTAATAATATACATGTATACATGAAAACGTGTTAGTAAACTTATAGAGCTTAAAATTCCTTAACTCACACTAATATTTTGTATCTTCCTTGAGACTACGGCCCGTGTCCATTTTTTTTCTTTTTTTTTTTGATACACTGAATACTTAGTATAATTGATTTCCTTTCTTAATAATCATAATATAACATTTTGCAGTGATATGAAGCATTATAAAAGAACTTCTATAGTAAGAACTTGTATTTATATTCAATAGATCAGCGTTTCTCAACCGTGGTTCCGCGGAACCCTAGGGTTCCGCAGACGGTCTTTAAGGGTTCCTCGAGAAAAATGAGATTATATAAGCTATTACACTTTTCAGTTTTCTTCTACAGTGTGGTAAAATTTTGTCACCAGAATTTTGACTTTTTTTATAGTGACCTATTGCTAAGCCAGGCTCTTAAGAGAACTAATTAATCGTTTACATTTGGGATATATAAGATGAGAAAGTATGGTATTAATAATTTTTTGCGCAAGGGTTCCGTGAGACATGGGATATATTTTGAGGGTTCCGAAAGGGAAAAAAGGTTGAGAAACGCTGCAATAGATTGATGGCAAGATTGAAAATAAATAGGAGTGCACTTGTTAAAACATTTACATTAACTCATGTTATAAATTTAAAAAATAAATGTTAGAGCAGTTATTTTTTCAACTTTTTTTTTAATTTTTGGAAATAATGGCAAATGTGGTCATGTTTTAAGAAAATAACTTATGCAAAATTTAATTCTTCAACAACATATTATGTCATTTTTAGGCTGCACATCTCCGTAAAAGTTTGAAATTTTTTTTTTTTTATTTATTTTAATCATTATTGACAAAATAAAAAATTATTCGTTATTTTATATGAAACATATATTCAATAGAAATTTTTTTAAATTATAAAAAATATTGATGAATGAAGTTATTTTATAAATTCACTCAATTGATACAAAAAAAAAAGAATAATAACGTAAGGAAATTTTAACCCATAAATTACAGTAATTTTGAACTAGTACCTCTTTAAAAATGTAAAAAAAAAAAAATGCCATACATGGATCATAAAAAAAAATTTACGTTATTTTCTCTTTAAGATTACTTTAAAAAAGAATTTAATTAATATTTTTTATAGGTTAGAAAAATGTATATATTGTTATGGAGTAGGAACAATAAACTGTAATACTTTTTTAAGCTGATCATATAATAAAGAGAAGAGAAATATAAAGAGACACCTGTAAGTGGGGGAAGAGTATTTATATTTTAGCCAATGCTCAACCTCCACTGTAATTAAGAAAGAGTGACGATAGTTTTACAAAATAATATATAATATAATGCAGCATGCCAATTGACATAATTTTGGAGTGATTGGCAAAAAGAGGAATAACCAGCGTATCCTTATTGTTAAAAAAAAATGGTAGTTCTGAGTGACAATCTATCAGGTAATGAAGGTTAAAGTGTTTGAAACAACAATATTTTTGAGTCATCAGTGATTACGTTCAGATCATTTTATGATGTGTTGGTAATACAATTGGGTCAGAGAAACATTATGCTATTGAACGCATGAACATTGGAAGCAAGAAGGAATAATTCAAAAACGAATATTATAATTTCCGGTTAACACGTTCTTTGAGAAATTCAAGCTTACCCAAGGATTTCCCTCTTCTTCTACAAAAGTAACATGTATCTAATAGTATCTTTTAAGTATTGGGGATGAAACTTATATAGAGCACGAGGAGAAGAAGTATGGTACCATTGATGAAGAACCCTTTTTCTTACATCAGCTGCCTGTTATAATTTAGAGTAGATGCAAATCTATTATTTCTCCTCATACATTTAGAATAGCATTATTGCAGGGTGAGTTTTACAAATTCTTCTTTAAGAAGGAGATGCTTCCCTCCACAATGGTGGAATAAGGAATGAATAGAAACTCTAAAAAAGAGAGCAATAGTACCAATCACTTTCCCTTTTCTAATCATAAAATTGTTATTTTCTTCACACAAATCACACCCCTAATTAATTATTATTATTATATATTTGATTTAGAAGAATAAAAGCAAAATTAATGGAAATGGGATTTTTTTTCCATTTTTATGTTTAAAAAGAAGAAAACGGTTGGTACTCTGTTCTTTATTTAAAAAAATAAATTTTTTCATTTATTATTAGATTATTAGAGAAGCATCTCCCTCAAATAAAAAAATTTATAAATATGTAATTTTTAATGTGTTCTACAAAGTGTATTAACCATTCCTTCTTCTGTATAAATTTCTTGACAATTCGTACAAAATTGATTAATTGAGTTGGATGAGTAATATCTGTTGTATCGTCAATGCCTAGATAACAGTACTGAAATATTCTGACAAATTTTAAGCGATTTATAGATATTTTGACCAGTATCAGTAATCCTATCTGAAATTTACATATTTAGGTACTAGCAGTTCTGCGGTGGATACGAAACATCCCTTCACAAATTCTCCTTCAGTATGAGTTTTCATTTTTTTGGAAATTAAGTCCTTCATGACAAAATCATCTGTAGTCCAATGAGAACCAATTGTTGAGCTCTCAAACTCGAACAAAATTAAATTGTAAATAGACTCGACAATTGACTTTTTATCAATACTAAAGACTTGCAACAAACCAAAACAAAATGATTTCCTTTCCCTTCTACAAATAGAAAGTCCATTATGAATCTTTTCCAAAATACGCGGCATTCTATATCCACCCTTTGTTTCTTGACAGTTGTCATGACTTATCAAGTGTAATGCAAATTTCTAACGTTATATTTATTATTTTTTACATTTTGTTATCTCGATTGTTTACTTCGAATAATATAGCGGTGAGTTCTTAAGAAATAGAAGGTATGCAATGCAGAGTAGTGATCAAAATCATTTTCCAATCGGCAACATTTTCTTTCTCAAAAAAATAATCGCTTAATATTTTAGTAATTTAATGTAGCCTAAATTTCGAAGCTACTACATATAGCCAATAATTAACTCAAAATCAGGTCAAACTACGAAAATGCTGATTAATTTTTCTGCCAAACATTGAGTTGTGGAGATATTAATACAATAATAGCACGAAAAGAGAAAAACGCGATAATAAAAAAAAAATAAAAAAAAAATGAATGCCTCACTTGTTATTCACACATATCATTTTAATCTTTTGCAACGATACGAATAAGAAATAAGCAGCTAAAGCATGCAATGTTCATTGGCCATAACGTGGACGTAGACACAAATATCTAGCCTGTTTCATCTCAAAGAAAACATGAATGAAATTATTTCACCCATTGCTTCATAAGAATACTTACTTCTTAGAAAAATATATCACATTAAAATTATATTGTGTTGTGAGGCAGTTGAAATGGTCTTGCAGGCAACATAAGGCCCAGAGATCAAAGGTTCCCCACCCCTGTTTTAGAACATCCATATTATTTCTTAAATATTGATATTATGTTGTATTTATATGTACAGTGTGTAACTTGTAGAAGTGTTGCAATAGAAAAATGAGATGAATCATTTTAAATGCTTGCAATTTAAAGTACTTGTGATTAATTAATAGTTTGTAATTATTAAAATGACTAGTGCTCAGTTTAAATAATACATTTTGAAGCGTACAAATTGCAACTTGCACAATTTGCTTATACAAGGTTACTTACAACTTGGACAAAAATTCGCAACTTCTACACAATATCTATGTATATATATATACTAATAGAAAAAATGAAAAGGCAATTCAATGCAAAAAAACTGATCTCATCTCAGCTATGAAATGGAATTTCCGTACTTGATATGAACTTTTCACAAAAAAAATTAGTATATAAATTACTAAAAAGAATGTCAAATTAAATATTACACGTATGAATAGATAATAATGTTTCTACTGAAAAAATATGAATATTAATAATATTGCAAATGGGTCTTTTCCAATATTTAGCAAAAATAAAAGAGTTTATATCATATAAAAAATTCAAGTAATTCATTTGTTTATCAAACAGCAGATAAGTGACTTGAACTCAGAGATGAGTTATTTCTACGGTATTTTCTTTTTTTCGAAAGAGCATTCTGCCAACTCGGCATTCCCCGGATCATCTTTTGATGCTTTGCCCAAGCCTTCTTATACCTAGAAAAAAGAGGAAGAAAGAAAGAAAGAAAGATAAACTTTATTTTAACTGCTTTTAAAATTAACGTTAATATATTCGAGCTCATTAAATATATGAAATATTTAACATATATATTTGATTCCTTTCTCTTGAACTGATTACGTTCAATTGACACAGCCTTTGAGCACTTTTATTTGAGGAAAATCATAGTTCATGCACATATGTGTATTGGTATGAATGTTTTTACATGTTCAAGTTAATTCATTATACCTTATCGAACGGTGATAGGCGCACACATTAAGAAAGGGATTAAAATTGATGAGAGGGTCATAATCTTCGAGAATGATGACATATAATTCAATCTATCAAAATGATTGATTTAATCTATTTTTTATTTTTTCTTCATTAATGAATTTAAAGATAAATGAAGATATTTTTTTATAAATATTAATCATGTTCTTAAGTATTGCTGTTTAATTAGACTTTTTTATCATAAAAAATATGCAGGATTTCATTAAAATATTTTTCATAATGTTTATGAAAACATTTTAAATAATAACTAAGATATAGAAATGTCTTCATCCTATGATTTTGTGTATTAATCATATTTCTTTATGCTAACGAATGTTTATGTTTGTATCAAGATACATATAGTTGCTACTATAAGAAATAGAAAATACAATGCATTTTTTCTTCCTTTGTCCTAAATAATTGTTTAATCAATTGACCACCCAAGTTTATGTGTCATATATATAATTTATAACTTCTTTTTAAAAAAAAATTAAAAAAAAATGAATGTAACAAAAACTCTTACCACGCGGGAGCAACATTTAGGTCATATTTATAATCGACTGTTAGTTCCTCACCCTCCAAAATTTCTTGGAGAGAAACAACACTTAAAACTACACCAAATCGAGGATGATCGTACTTGTCAAAGTCACAATTTGGAGTAAAGGAATGACAAACCTAGGAGATTAAATATATATATTTATTTAAAAAATGTTATTTGGTTTTAAGAGGGGTTTAAAAACCTTGTGACCGAGTGATGAGTTATATTTTTCGATTGATGTGTATTCTTGAGGAATATCCATATCGGTATGCTTGCTCAAAGATATCTTATAAGGCGTGTCCTCCATGGAAGAAGCTTCACTAAGACTCACTGATGGCTTTCTGATACCATTATAAAAAGCAAGGACAGTCCCTGAAGCAACGGATATCTTAGCAAAAAGCCCTTGTCCCGCTCCAGGAATTTCACTATCTGTTACATACACAAAGAAGGACTCATATGGATCTGAAAGCATTGGTTGTGTTGATATTTTGTCAGAAGAGGAAATATCTTGAGAATAATGTGTGTCCTATCATAATCAATAAATAAAAACAAATGTGAAAAGGAAGAACCGTATTTTGTACATACATTTAAAAATCTAAAAATGGGAGAATTCAGACCGCAACAATTATTTCTTGTGTTTAACACTTCAGTTGCCCGAGCAGATACCATGGAGCTTTGATCAAAAAATCCTACAAGAGCAGTTTGACAATCAGGATATAGATAAACAATGTTATCTCCACTAAATTCACAGTTGTTATTAACAAGATTAAGGAGAAATCCTCCACCAACAAGACTTTTCAAACTCTGTCCGTGAAGATACCCGTGGATAAAGCAGCCAAAATAAACTAAGTCACCATATTTATTCATAATACGGAAAAATCCATGAGGTTTTCCCTCAAAAAATGAGCCACTGAATTTATTTCCATCTTCAAGTATCTCATTTATAAATGAGAGTCGTGATTCCTCATGTCTTGGTGTGAGCTTCAGTCCCGCCGTGATTGAGAACTATATATTTAATTAATTATTAAAGATATATATATATAATGTTGTTGTTTTTTTATATGTTCTACATATTTGTCGTGTTTAGTACAAGTTGCAATAAAAAAAATTGAGAAGAAATATTTATCACAAAGAATTTACTGCATTTGTGATAAGAATAATGCAGTAATTTAAATTCCATTAGATATTCGATATATTGACGGTGTAATTGTTTGCTTTTTGATGGAAATTACTAATTAATGGGTATGCTCAATAAAATATTCAAGGAGCCATAGTTTATGTATATAACAATAAATGAATAAAAACAATAATGAAATGATATCGTCAATTTATAGTTGATGATTAATTAATTACATCAATAAAACGCTTTGACACGTACAAAGTACCAACCTGTACGCAGCACATTCAATTATAAGGTACATATTACTTCCATAATTGGTAGGGAATGGCATGACTCAAATAAAATATCTTTTGTAGTATAAGAACCTACCTGCTCAAAATCTCCAATTAAGTCCAATTTACATCCGCCATTTTGATCAAGGGGTTCTTTGCCACATATTTCGTTCTCTTCCCTTGCTACACAATCCCTAAACTGCTGACTCTCCGTTAGCTCCTTTATGATATTTGAACCCTCGTCAAGAAGACTTTCTACAACCTGGCGAAAGGCTTCAACCTTACTATCGTCCTGAGGTTCACACTCTGCTAACTTCATCCTCTGTATGTATATGACTTGATGACCTCACAGTCTCTTTTGATCAACTGACAAATATAGTATTATCTAATACTAGTTTAAAAAAATGCGCGCCTCCTCTTTTTATATCTAATATAATTATTCTTTTGTTTTTTTGTCCTATTGATATGGATAAATATTTATTTAGTGTGAAATGAACATCATTAAGAATTTAAATAATGGGATAAGTTAGTTGAGGCAAATTCAGACTGAATAAGTAAGTACGAAAATAATCATGGGTTGTAATAATAACAACCGAATTATTTATTTTTAAAAAAAATCCCAAAACGTAATTTTTGTTCAATTCTTTGATATATGTGATTGTTTTTGTCATAGACAAGAGTCTAAATATGAACCAGTTCCCAATTGTATTCGATCACTTTTTGCTTATCTTAAACCGTTTTGACATATTGGTACTATAATTAATTAATTATTATTAATTATACCTTTTGTTACTATTGAAATTAAATTTAGTTTTAAGTGCTTTCACATTACATTTACAAGATTAAAAATTTTAATTTTTGAGAATGAAGGCAGCAGGGCACAGATATTCAAAAGCTATTTGGAGGTGGGAGGGGGGGGGGGCACAACTCAAAAAAGTTTGATAAGCACTGATTTATATCATAAATGTAACCGTTAACATATTTATATCCGTGTCTAATATGTTTCCTTCTTATCTATTATTTTGTTTACATGTTTACATTGACCTTCTCAATTGATGCTATTTACATACTGTGTGTATGTATTAATATTTTGGAATTTTAGTTGTTTTTGTTCACCACTAGAGTAGCAAAAAAAACTACAAAACATTTTTCAATTTGTATTAAATAATATTAATAGTCATGGTTTGTACTTTTAACCATTCAACTTTTATATTATGACTACATGCTGTCATTTGTATAAATAGACCAAAGCTTGTATAACTCAAATTATTCGTATTATAATTGAATAAAATGTTATAAAAAGATAAAAAAAATAATGGTTTTAAAGCTAGGCTATTGGTTTGACGAGCTATTTAACATTTGAGAACATTTAAACTCTAAAATAAATGTACTACAATGTTACAAACAATATAAAATTTGAAGAAACACTTTCCTCAATTGGATTTATTAATGAATAAATCCCATTCAAGAAAAAATACTAAATATATAAATGACGGTTTTTGTACCTCTTCTATTCATTGTTCTTCTTCAATACTAAAAAATAATAAGTGATTTTATTTTTGCCTAAGAATTGTAACCGACGTAGTTGCAAATAAAATAATAATTAATTACTTAAGTAACTACTTTTGCGAAACAAACTCATAAATAAGTAAACAATTTTTTTTTTTTTTTAATATCGGATATTTATATCCTATGCAACTAAATGACAAAAGTTTTTTTTCTTTTTTAGCAAAGATATGTTTATAATGTTATGTTACATATGTATATCATTTTTTACACAGTAATTAAAAAAAAATAATAATAAAAAAAATAGCACAACACATTTCAATCGTAATATATATTTTTTTCATAAATATTTTTTTCCTTTGTCATCTTCAAAATAGGGCAGTTCGATATAAACAATTTCTCTGCACGACAATATCTTCTTCAATAGCCTGCAATTTTTTTTTTATTTCTTACTTCTCAACTTCTATTGATTGTAACTCTATGTCGTTTTTTTTATTATTTTTTTTTTTATTCAATTACATATTAAGTTGATCAGTTTTCTTTTGAATAAAATTCAATTGAAATCCTCCTCCTCCTCTGAGTTTGAAAAGAAAAGAGTTTGAATCATTTCCATAGTAAATACTTTTCTCAAGAGCAATACTTATTATTTGTACATATTTTTGACTCGTATAATTATTCCTCCTATTATCTAAATTGAAATACTTTTTAATCTTTTTAACATCTAAAAACAAATTTTCTAAATATTTATTTATAATTTGCAATTCCAACAATTCTAATAAATGGACAAGGGAAATATTTAAAAACAAGGGAACTAAATCTTTTTTGTGTTTGAAAATATAATTAAACATACGCTGTAAATAATAATAATTTATATATAATTATATAAATAGTATAAAACTTTTACTCAAAGGTTAATTATTTATTTATTTATTTATACTCATACTTCTTGTTAATTTAACCGATCTTTCAAATTTTTTTATTATTTTATTTAATAAAGTGACGTAATTTTGACATATTACATACAAAAAACAATTTTCTGAGTATGAAACAACATTTGAAAAATTAACTGTTTGTCATTTAGAACTAATAATACACTCTCAGAAGCAAATAAGCAAAAATGTTTTTAAATTCTGGGTAATCTGATACCGATACAACAGGAGTAATATGTTTATGTTTGCATATTATATATGTGATCATTGCAGTTGTTAAATTTAATATTAATTTTTTAATACATCTGATTCTCTAAATAAAATTGCATTTTAGCATGAAAATTAATCATCTTAATATTGTGTATTCTATTGATATTTGATATTTCCTTATGTTTCCCTTGTTTCCTGGAGGATTTGAACTTTTAATTTAGTTAAAAAAACAAAACTCTATGAATCATCAAATGGATTATTGAGTATTAAATACAAAATGGTCATTCATATTAATCATATAAAGATTAACTTTGTGTCTATGTATTTGTGAGTTAAATCAATTGTAGATTTATTTGTATATTCCTTAAAAGATTTTAACTTTCAAAATTCCTGTTAAAAAGATTACACACACACCTCAGAATATTAAACTTGTTAAGCTGTAAGTGTGATTTAATTTTTAGAGATTGAGTACGTAACATTGAATGGTAAGTCAAATTTCCTTGTCTCGAGTTTGCCAAAAGCTAACAACTATACTTCCTTTAAAGTTTGTTTTCTGTAAGAACCCATGGTCGTCCCAAGTTGAAATTTCACATGAATATAGAATATATAACTAGGCAACTGTGAAAATTTTTTCGTGACCTTTGACCTTGCTGCTGCGCAGCGGCAGCCTTCTAAACTTTTGTTACTTGATTTTGGTTGATTTCTGGATTTTTGATCACGTTTTGAAGGTAAAAAAAAAAGATTCTACACAAGAAGAGCTTTCATATGACACCAATATCGACCCTGTGAGATAAATATAAGCAGAATATAGCTAATAAAGATCATGCTTCGTTTGCCGCGTCTGCCAAAATTAAAAAGTGCTATAATTAGCAACCCGTTAGTCCGATTTTGATAAAAATTTGCAGCTGTTGTTTTCTAGTGAAACAGAACATATATACAAAATTTGGAAGAATTCAAAGGATATTCATTTCATTCCTTTGTACCACTTGACATGGAATGACCCTATGGTAATTTCAGATTAAAAAAGTATATATGACACTCTTTTTTTTTTTTGTTATTTAGCTATATGTAAGATAATATGGAATATTTTTTAAGGGTCAATCCTTTTAGTTGATCATGTGTTTATTTGAATAAATACCCCATGACAAAAAATGAATCCACACATTCAAAACTAATGATATTAAGGTTTTTATTTTATTTGTTCAAATATAAAAAATGACGTAATAAAAGTCAAAGGTGGTCATTTAAAAATCTATGCAACTAATGTATACATATTTATTTTTGTTTTATTTGCCTTTTAATAATAGTTATTATACTTGGATTTTTAGTATAATGAATAATAAGATAATTTGTTGTTGAAAATCCATTTTTGTTTCCTTTAAAAGTTCAGTAGCAAAATAAATCAACTCTATTCCCCATTTGATGTACAATGAATCATAAGAATATTTTTGTTTTAATATTCGAAAGAATTCTAAAACAAAGTAATTATATCCTTGAGCTTTTGCTTTGCAAATTTGACATACTTTTTAAAAAGTTGATATCCCAAATATTGTTTTAGAATTGTTGAAAGATTTATATAGCGGCTGATAGAACATTAATATTTTAGAAACCGAACACAAAGAAAGTCAACTTAACAAAGAAAAACATATTTTTATTTCTGATTGATATTTCGACAAAGTATATGCATACCTGCTCCATTAGGAATAATGGAGCATTAGAGGATTTGAACATATATTTTTTTTAATCTCATGAACAATTTACATCCATTTTTTTAATATGCTCGTGTGTAAACATAGATATACATTACTTACATTAATATTTACTTTGAATAAAGGATATAGTTCAATTGTCTCCAACCTTTTTTTAACTGCGGACCGGGGGGTTGAAATATCAATAATAACAATAAACGTGAATCCACTCTGTATTCATATGGAACTTTATTTGCAACTTGCTCCAACATAGCGATGCTATTATAACATTAGGATGTAATAACTTTATTAATACATTGCTCCAACAACACTATAACATATTATAACATCAAAAACTGTCCGTGACGCTAAATCAATGGCTCCCATGAGCTTGTTTCTTTGCAACGAGATGGCCCCATCTGGGGGTAAAGGCACACAAAGTAATTCATAGTGTCTTGCTTAAATGTCCAGTCTACTCCTTTGCCTTGATTCGGTGGCTGTTTCTGCAGAAAACCCCACTTCAGACAGATAGGATGTTGGAAATGGCGCTGTGTTAGCGATCTCTGGGTATTCTGCCATGACTTTAATCCAAAAGACCGGCAGATTTATTGTATCAAAACACTGTTTTAAGACCGCTATCAATTCCAATCTCCAGCAGTTGGTCTTCATCTTGCACAGACATGCTGGATTCATCTGGCTTGTTGACAAATGGGTCACGTATTCATTCCTTGGCCGTTCGTGGGTCCTTTGAGGTTGGGAAGTAGGAAATAGAAATAACTAATTAATTCTTGTGCGGCCCAGGGGTTGGGAACAACTCATGTAGTTAACAAACTCAAATTAAGAGATTGGAAGTTTGCTGTTCAATATACATATATCAACCAGGGAGAAGGCTTATCTGTACTCTTGGTATGGTACACCTTATTTTCAAAATCAATGTTGAGTCTATGTGTATTTACATAGAGATGTGAAAAAAAGAGTGAGTCCCGGTGTGTGTAAAAACTACACCAGAGATGACGTCATAAAAAGTTTAATAACACTAGTATTTAGATCATACCAGCTGATATGCCGTCGAATCTTAAAGAAAGGAAGGACTATAGAAGCTTCTATTATTTTGTAGCTTAATTCCGAAGGAGCTTTTATTCAACTGATTTGAGCCCATCGCTACAAGAATGATGCCATTCTACATTAAATGTATATTTTTTGTGATTTTTTCATTGCAAAGGGCATGATTTGCATTCCTAACTCATTCATATCCATCTAGTAGATGAGTCATCTAAATAAATACACACATAGAAATATTAATTGTATCTCTCAATCTTTCCTCCCTCCTAAAAGAGAAAAAGAAAAGGCCCAAAATCATTGATAATAATAATTAGCCAATTGTTCCAACTGTGGAACTATTCTTCCTTAACAATAAGGAATGATTTACAACTTAATTAATGATGATTCGTGTTCAAACAGCCAATAGTGTGGTACGGTAATCATCTTTAAAATTTCAGTGTGTTGAGCCATCACTAAAAACTTATGTTTTTGTTTTGATTTTAATCAATCTTCATTGCCTAATTTTCACAGGAAATTCCAGACATTAAAAGTGACTATTTCAGAAGTTATAAACGTTTAAAAGATGTGAACCCTTGAACAAAATCACTTAAAATAAAAAAAGAAGTATGTACATCCAAATTCATTTGGATTTTAACAAAATCCTATGTTTCTTTATTTTTTTTTAAGTTATAGAATACAAGGATCAGGTCGTTTCAATTCTATTTCGAATTTAATAAAAAAGTTATTATTGACGTCATAGGTATTATATAAATATGTACATACATACGTATAATATATATGTATCCGACCTAGATTATTCTATAGAATGTAAAACAAATTTTCAATGTCTCCATTTCACACATTTTTTATAGACAAAACATCAATACATATAAATGACTTGACCTATTTGAATTTAATCATTCTTGAATAAATCTAACTTCAAATAATGTCGTTAAAAAAAAAAATATATATATATATATTGGATTGTGATTAATGATACTTCCAATCATACCTATGTATAATGAAGTAAAATGGCTAACCTTTATTATATGTTATAAGAAACTAAATCCTTAATAAACTTGAATAAAAATGATTTATTCAATGATATTATCATAAAATACAAATTATAAACATTGAATAAGAAAACAGAAATTATATATAACTTTAGAATTCATATGAAAGGATCCTTAACAAAGAATGAATTAATAATAATTATGACCATTTAATAATTATTTGAATATATAAATCAATTCATGAGCCTTGGCAAAGGGTGGCTAAGGAAAATAAATTAGTTGTGAGCAATGTTTTTTAAAGAGTAAAATAAAAATAATATATACTGAGTGATCATTTATACGGAATTAAAAAAAAAAATTACTTTACATCAAGAATATTGAGACATTACTATACAAACATTTATTTCATAAAAAAGTAAAGAAAACACATCATAAATAATGAATTATAAATATATAAAGCCAAAAGAAAGGAGAGCTTTTATAATTATCTTCTATTTTTTTTTTAAATTGGTCTTTATGATATTTTATAGTATATTTTAAAACATAAAATATATAGAACAAAAAAAAAACACACCAAAAAAACCAACATCTGTAATGTATAATTTGCACTCTTGGAAAAGGATGCAAAGAAGTTTATAAATCGATCCCACAAAATTCTTTTCTACTACTATCAATTAGGATTTTAATAAGTTGAAGACTTATTCTGATAAGTGGTTCGAATGTCTAAAATCTTAGATCTAAAAACTCAAGTAAATGTTTAACTCGTTGCTTTAGAGAAAATCTGTATTTTGTTTCCTATTTTTCAAATTTATAATGAGTTGAAAAAAAAAAGAAGTAAGAGTTTGAGCTATAATAAATTGCTTAGAACTATAGATTTGAGACTAGTTCTAAAGAGTATTTCTGTACTTTTTCTAAATGACGGTAAAATCTTATAAAGAAAGATGTGATTAAAGTATATTTTATAAAGATTTTTGTGTGTCCTCTCATTTTAAAAATCTATTGAATGGTATTTTTTTTATAATAAAGAACCATTGCTGAATGCCATCATATAGTTTAGAAAAATATTGATTGTGCTACCCCTCAAAAGTAGGTCCTTACTATTTCTAAAAAAAAAAAAAAAAGATAAGAAGTCCATACATACAGAGAAAATGCATAATTACTGTACAAGTTATACTGTTGTTTTAAACTTGAACACATGAGGTTCTTTTAAAATAAAAAAAAACCTAGTTCTTCATATGTACCCATTATCGTAGTATCTGATGAAAATGTGACCAAAATTCATTTAAACATAAGAAATGCTTCTAAAATTGTAAATAACTTGACTTTAATTCAACGTTATTCATATAACTATCCTATGAACTATGATGACTATCATAGTTCATAGTTGAGGACAACAATGAAGATATAAAACAAAAAATGCAGATAACAATTCTAGGGGGGGGGGGGGGGGAGAAACTTCAAATAAGTTGTATTCTGTATTTTATGTGTCAAATTAATCTCTAGGAAGACACCTCTGTGTGTGCGTGTAGCATTTGTAACACCCACGTAATAAAATTGTCCTAACAAGGGAAAACTAAGCCAATTACAAAGTGTCTCAAGAATTTTTATGTCATTAAAAAAATATAAATAGATTCCTAGTCACATGTTATGCCACTGATTAATGACGCATTAGGAACAACTATGACAATACAAATTCCTATCCTGAATTGAATCTGTTCATGATAGATTAAATTTTTTGAAAATTGATTCAAACCAACAAGTATTGTTAGAAGAAGATGGAATGATGATAAAGTTTGTTTTTAATCAATGTGTAAAGCTTTTGAACTCACTGGAGGACTTTCTAGACCAGTGCTTTTCAACCTTTTTGCTGGAGTGGAACCCCATGGAAACATTCCACTGGCTCGAGGAACCCCTGTGCAATAATTTGGTTGTCTTATGCAATTTATCCTTGCTCTAATTTAGAAATTGCGGAACCCCTGGACTGTACTGGCGGAACCCTAAGGTTCCACGGAACCCTGGTTGAAAACCACTGTTCTAGACTATGCAAAAATCTAGAGACTATACACATTTACTACCTACAATTACCAAATTTAATTACTAGATTTTTGGAATATTCTCTCTACAACTGTTTTAATCAGTTGACGTTATACTCCTTTAAAGCATCTGACTCTACCCATTATGAATTCAAAACGGCAGTAACACTTTATTGCTCGTCTGAAGGTACATACAGCGGCAATGTGAAGATACCATGGGGCTAAATATTGCCATTACATATTTATGATTAGGAAAGGGACTGTTTGTTAAGAAAAAATACAGTTTTGTGATTAGAAACAGAAAAACGCTTGGTACTCTTGCTCTTTTTTGAAATTATTATATTCTCTTTCTTCTAAAATCATATATACCAAGAGCTGATACTTACCAGAGGATTAATTCAATAGTATCATAAGTCCCACTCATGCCGTTTCTTTGCTCTCTCAATAGGCCTCATCCCTATACATAATATTAAAAAAACGTCTCAACAATTGACATGAACAGCGGACTCAAAAACGAAAGTGTGTCTTAAAACTGAGAAGTGATAGACGATAGTGCAGTCAACAATTCACAATTCCATACATATATATATAAACTCAAATTCTTCTTATATACTATTTGAAATAAGTTGTAGTAAACCTTATTTTTCATCAACAAAGATAAATTTAATTGGTATCTATGTTGTAATGAGATAAAGTTCAGAATATGACAGATATTATGACAATTACAAATGATTCAAGAATAAAATTAGTATTTTTATAAATAATAATTATTATTATTAGAATGGAAACCCTTGTCGATAAGCTCGTGAATATTATGATTGAAGCTTAGTAATTTTTCTTAACTGGAGCATGGAAATCTTACTTTCAGTTGACGTTTTCTTTCGGTTCTCTTGTCTGATGTCATCATTGAGGCGAGTGACCAAGTTTTTGTCCATCAAATTGAAGAGAATTAGGGAAATGTTGCCGAGAGTGATGGCCCATTTGTAAATCTGCTCACAATCTGTGTCGACCATTAATTCAATTGTAGTTTCTGAGCTATCCTAAATTTTGTCACAGAATGAAGGTACAGAAGTAGCTCTTGGATTTGGTTTGTTGAGGAGGCAGTCCTTTTCTTCTTGTTTGGCGGTGAAGTACAGTCTGTCTGTTGGAGCTGACAGCGCTCGTCTGCTCATGATGTCAATGAACTTGCCTAGGTTAACTTGTTCCTCTACAGATTATGCTGCAAGTCATATATCAGTGTGAAGTGAAGAGTCGTCAACAGCCTGAAATGATCTTCATGATACACATTTGAGTTTCCTCTTGAGGCAATGTATCCTGCAATAAAATACAGTGAATTGCTTTCACCTGCGGTGGTCATTGTCTAAAGATATGAAAGCTACCAATCTGTGTGAATGATTTCAGCTTTTACAATGTTAACAGGGGCCTTCTTAATCTCTGAGATGGACATGCAGTTAAATTTCACCAGCGTCTTTATTCTGATCTTCTATTTTGTCTTCAGAATTTGCCTGACTCTTAGGTATTAGTTTGCTCCATTGAGGTGTCTGTACCAGCCGAACCTTTGCTCAATGTTGTCATACTGGAACATGGCAAGCAAGATGTAGATGATGTCCTTCTCCACTTCACCACCACAAAGAAGTTTAGAGTAGAAATTCCTATTGGTTGTTGAGTGGTTGTCAACTGAAATGGACACAACAATAAGCCCGATTTTATATGGGGTTTCCGTGATTGGAGTGTATTGGCTGTTGATAAATTTTACTTTCATTTTTGCCGCTGGAATGAGTGCCACTCCATCCATGTATGTACTATCCTCCTTCTGACTTGATCATGAATGTGAGGATTGTTTCAGTAATTTGATTGTTCTCACAACCAAAGAACTTGCCTCTCACAACCTCAACGCTTTGAACTGAGTAGACCTTATCAATCATAAGAGTGATATTGTGTTCTCTCCTCTTCAGGTCTTTGATCTTTACTCTGAGATATTTTACTGTTGAAGTAGGCAGTCCTGTCGCTACAGTTATTACAATTGACAGAGCTCTGAGATGATTGGGACAGGGAACGGTAAGAGCATCTGACCTGAAGATTTGCTCATAGAGGGATGCATTTACATTTTGCCACAGGATACCAACAGAAAGAAGACCAGGTAAATTGCTTAGGAGCTCTTGAAGAGTTGTGCCTTTGATTATATAATGACAGACAGCCTTGATGATTGAGTTGGCTCCAAGTCTGGGGATTCTAGTAGTCTGCGTAATAGGTTCATGATGACATCTTTGATCAATTCCGCCTTCGATCCTAGATATGCAGTTATCTTGATTACTTCTGTCACTGTTTTGATCTTATCCTGTGATTTTGTGCATAGACAATGGGAGACTTGACTGTTGCTGATCATATTACGTCCTTGAAAAAACTTTGAAGATGAGATTGTCTTCGATTTCAAGGCCCTTGTACTCAGTTGATTCAAAATTGACAAGGGATCATTTGCGGGACTTAAGGAGAGTAAATCCTAACGATGTTGTCTCCTGTGACAACTTCTCATATAGCCCTTGTGCTGTTTTAACCTCTTCCTCCAAGAAAATCTCAACCTCTTGATGCTCATTTTTTTAGTTGAAGTCTTTAGCTGCTTATTGAAGCTCGGGTGGGTCTAGGCAGTAGTGTAGGTGAGGAGAGATAATTTGAACAGTGTCTTCTTAGTATCGTTGAAGTGATAACTCGCTACAATTATAAGTAGCTATTGTGTATTATTTAGTATTGTCAAATAATAATCAGCAGTTAGGATCTAGAGGCACTAGATAGTAATTGCGAACATGCTTTCTCCCCTCAACAAAATGCCCATCCTTAGGTATTATTAGTATGATGCTTCATCCAAATTTTACATTTTCATTTTTAAGTCGAGGTTTGGAGTGAATTAGAAAATGGAATCATCTTGACCTCTGAGCCAAAGTGTAACAAGTGTAAAATTATTATTTTTATATATATATCGAAGATAAAGTTTTCAAAATCGGTATTTGTAACTATGTCACATTTTTGCTATGGAAATGATACTAAGGCAACAAATAAAATTCCTGAACAATATATGTCAAATATGGAAAAATTGTAATAGCAATTCAATATTTGCCAAAAATCTCGTTTTTGACAAAAATTGACTTATTACACCTTTGCTCTTGGCCGATGATGTATATTTATAAGTCATTAATCTTTCATAAGTTAAAGTCAAAAATACGTCTTAGAATACGTATTATGAATGTAATTCTATATTTAAATAATTTATATAAAAATATGAACCCTTGATTTGAAAAATGTTAAAATTTGTAAAAATAGATTTATATAAAGTATAACACAAAACTAAAGAAGCTAAAATTATTATCTTCTTGAATTGGCATAACAATTGAATAACATATAACATGCAGAGAAAGCTAGATTCTGAATTTAAACTTTGAGATAATCGGACTTGAAACAAAATTAAAGTCAAATTATTGGGTTTTTTTTTTACTTTTTAATGTCTTAAGGTACTATGATTATCATTTTTTAATAAAAAAAAAGTGATTTGTAAATTGCTTCATTCTTTGAATATTTCCTAATCTAGATTGTCTTAATTATTTTCAAAATTTAGGATAAAAATCTTCTAGTAATAATATATTAAAGTATAAAAAAACAATACGATCAGACCACTTAATATGAACAAATTAGCTCCAATTTTATATTGGAATAAAAACTATTTTTTTTCAATATGTTTTAATTGAAAATTGTGGTGTAATGTCAAGATTCAATCCATACACAGTACTAATACATTTTTTATATAATTTTATCCTTAATTCATTAGAAAAGAACCATTTTCGAGGGGCAAAACAAAAAATACTCGTAAAAGATATGATATTTACATTGATATTATGGAGAAAAAAAATACTTTTGGACAAAATTAAATAATTTTTAAAAGAAAGGACTCACAAAAGTCTTTGGAAAATTACTAAATTTTACAATTGTTTAGTTTAAATTTAGTTAAACACATTTAATTTGATTCATTTCAATCAAATATTGAGTCATTACTTATTTATTAATGCTCAAACTTTTTTTTTTCAACTCAAATACATAAAAATGTCTCAAACATTTAGGCTGAAATAATGATGTAATCAACATATTGATAGTACTAAAACTGGCTGACATAGTTTTAAAATCAATTTGGAATTATCTTTGACTGTTTTTCCAAATGTATTTGTTAATTATATAAAGTACAATTGATGACGTATTGTAGCTATAATGTGTATAGCCACAATATGTCACCAATACATGCCATTTAAAAAAAGCATTAGAATTTACATAAAATATATTCATTAGTGATTTAAAAAAAGAAATATTGATTAAAATACAATGTAAAAGTGATTGTTCATTTTGATTGATTGTCGTTCAAGTTTAAGGGTAATGATTGACTGACTGATTGTCTTTATTTGTTTTTAGAGTTAAAGCATTAGGGACTAATTGCTGGAGCCATAGAAGAGGATCTGGACATCAAAATTTTTCTTCTTTGATCAATGAAGAAGTAAAAAGTAGTGGAATAGCCAATAAGGATCCAGAGAGACATGAAAAGTGGATAGAGTCCAAATATCTTGGCTGTCTCATCCAAGAGTGTAAAGGATAAAATTGTCCATACTATATATCCGATGAGATTGAGTCCGTAAATTATTATCCATGGTATCATAAGACCCCATCGTCTATTCTCCAAGAAGAATGATAAAGAAAATGACTATTTCCGTTTGAGCATTTGTACTAATAGCCTAATTGGTTCATATTTGGCTTTGTCTACTATACCTATGAGGTACAATGATGATATAGAATTTCACTGCACTCTTTTCACTGTAGGAAACTACATTCTTAATAGAAGTAATATTTGTAAAAAAAAAAAGTTCTGAATAAATTAATTATGATTCATTTTATTTTATTTTCAATAAAAATATTTGATTGTTCTCTATGCTGATTCTCACTCTAATGAGGTAATTCACTTGAAATTAATTAAATAGTAATAAAAAATCAAATTGCTAATTATTCCTAAACACCTAAAATCAGTCAATAGTAATATTATTATCTTATCTTTAATTAGCATTGATTATAATAATTTACTTTTTGTATGGATAATAAATAGAATATATTACTAAATCACCGTACTACAACATATTTCTCTTCACGGTGAATTTTCCATTTCTCACGGTGAAAAGAGCGTGGTGAACTTTTTGCAATTTAATATTTACATCCAACATTTAAATACTGAGTTTATGGTTTGTAGAAATCGATTATCAATTAAAATTACTTATACATTTGAGCATTGTTCGAGAAAAATGTTCAAACTTTGTGGCGGAACGAATTAAAAAAAAAATTATGCAGTCATGAATATTAAAAAACCTACTCCACACTCGATGTATACGCCCCAGCTACTCTTGGTTGTTGAAAATTTATATAAAAGTTATTTAGTGGATGTACTAAAATACATTTATAAAATAAACTTTCTTTTTTAAAGTAATTGTACGTTCTTTGATTAGTTAATTATTTATAGATTTTGTCATTTAACTGTAAAATAATAATAATAATAATAACGAAAAAAAGCCTTCTCCACGAAAATACAAAAAACACGATCCACAATCATTTTCTTTAAATCATTTTGATTTCCAGAGTAGTCCTTATTTGCTCCTGCTATAAGAAGAACGTTGACCACAGTGTCCACTGATACTAGAGTAGAATAGGCTATAAGATCCTCTTCTTTCTTAAAATATACATTTAAATTGAGCCTTAATTCTACTCTAAAAGTATAGAAAAGGATCCAGGTGGTTAATTCAAAAAATCCGAGAGTGAATCCTAGAAATAAAACGGATGTTCGGAGATGGCAGCATTTTAATTCCATTCTGTTACTCTGGAGTCAAAATCATTTGCATACATACATATGATATTCTATTTACTCACATTTGAAAAAAAAAAAAAAAAAGTCAATGAGTCCTTGTGAATTTACTTCTTTTTATTTCTTTTATAATCTTTGACATATATAATATTAATTTTCATTCTTTATAAGCAAAAACTCTTCTATTCCTTATGCAATATAAATTAAATTATATTTTACCATTTAAAGGTGGAGAAAATCAACCAAAATTAAAGAAAAGGTTGCGTGTTATTATCGCAACTTTTTGCGTGTAAATTAAACTTAAAATATATTATTAAAGCCTGACTTTAATCACATTTTATATTTTTTAAATTTTTTAATAGATTTTTGTAAATTTGTCGTCAAAAATTTCATATTTACAGGGTTTTTTAATGAACTGTTGTAACTAAATAATATGTAAACTGCCTTTTCCATCCACGTGTGTAGTTCTAGAACAATTCACTGAAAAATACTATAATTAATTAGATAGATTCCAAAATATATTTTAATGCAATTTAAGATGATATTTGAAAGTAACATTTTGTTAAACTGTTTGCAGCAGTGGTATACAATTAAAAATGTATGAGAACTTACATGCAAAGGTTTGTAGCATTATAATGTCAAACATGAAAATTTGACTTGTATTAAATATACGACATATATACAGTGAGTGGGTTCTCTCTCAAAGGAGAGGGAAGTGGATTCATTTATTACATATTACGTATCTAGTAAGAACCAACATAAGCATTTTGGCATAGTGTTTTAACTTATGAGAGTCCATTTTCAAAAAAAAAAAAAAAAAAAAAGTTTTGGTTCCCCCATCAAATCTAAGTGAACATCGAACTCTTCATACAAACCGTCTACCTTATAGCTGTGTATTTTGCAAAATGAAATTCAAACTTTGGTCTTCTTTTAAACATCACAGATTAAAAGTTGACACTCTCCGGAAAATGCAAATGTTTTGATGCCTAAGGAAAATATTTATGATTTTACTCCTAAACCTCCTTACTCTAAATTTGGTTAATTATATATATAATCAACCAATTAATACATGTTAATTATAATCCACTATAATGAAAACAAAAACAAAAAAATAGTACAGAAAGCTTATCATGGGATCAAACTCTCTCTCTCTCAGTAAGTTTGTGTATATATATCCCTATATCTATAAGAAAATAATGTAAAAGCCTTTAAATACTGCTTGTCACATGGCAAATTTCCTTAGAACTCACTGCGTTATAATGAATATAATTAAAATGTTACATACATGACAGGCATAATATTATATGATATTGCTCGTTAATAACTAAATAGAGCTAAATTAGTAAGAAAATGTTAATTAAATTGCATAAAAATATGCAAATATCTAAATATGTAAAGTATTTTTTGTCAAATTATCCGCCCACACCATGGATTGATACATATCAATATGTTTATAAAGCATTTTGTTGTGGTTTGGTTCTCAAAATTAATATTTAGTATCTCTGGTTCATTTCATAGGCTGATTTTAGAGTTGTCAATCTTTTGCAGTGCCGATATATATACAAAAAAAAAAAAAAAAGAAGAGAAGATCAACTTGGACACCTTGACAATTTGATGAATGTTTGAGAGGGAAGAAGCTTCAGCTGTCTTGACGTTTTACTATGCTACAAGCAGCTATTCTCCTTTATATTTACAGATGAAGACATAAATTTATACGTAGACGACGAGAGTGTAAGCTGACGGAAGAGAATAAACTCAAATTTTATATTTTTAACTAATAAGTCTTAAACTAATATAATTTTGACATGAGCCCTGTTTTGCTAGTAAAGTACTTGCTTTATTAACCAAAGAGCTTGTATTACTTTCAACTGCAAGTCTTAAAAAGTTGTAATACATGAAAAGGGTCTAATTTAATTGACAGCTTGAGAAAAGTAGCTAAATTTGGCTTTAGTACTAATCTTGTGTGCATGGGCCCAATAAATCTATTTTTTAATTAGATGGGATTTAGAAAGATGTATTTTATTCAAGGCTTTTAATGAATTTGAAGCTAAATATATTCTTAAACCATATATAGAAACACAAATTTGCACAAAATCATTTCAACTTAAAATAAGATCAAGCCTCTAATGTACAGGTTGTGAGAGATGTCGAAACATGTATTTGATGTTCATTCTTTCATCAGTGAATACTTCAAATTTGAAGAATATAAGAAAAATATAAAATATATTTAGAAATCATATAATGAAAATTATAAAACTATTAACGATTTAATATATTAATAAATAAATGAGTTTTTAGTGGAGTATTACACGTGTTATACAGATCATGTGAGATCCTATTATCAAGTAGATGCTCTCCCCTCGGGAATTAAGGGAAAATGATGACAGCTTTGGAACACAAAAAATGCTGCTCAAATTATCAAATATTCAAAATTTCACACGCGAGAAACTGTAAAACTACTGATTGTTATTGACAATATTAAATAACTCTCATTACTCAATAACTGATAGTAACTGAGGGGACTGAAGCCAATTTGAGTAGCCAGAAATCCAGGAGGAGAAGAGGCACACTTTCCTAAGCATGGATTCTTAATAATATGAAATTGACCGATTTATAAGCATAGCAAGTTGTCGCTTCCACCATAGAGAGAGGACTGAATTAAAATGGATTATCATGAAAGTGATACCAACGCTTATTTTTCTTTCCTTCCTAAAACTGCCCATCTTTACATAATGGTCTCTTGATTTATGAAGTTAAAACACTTCAAGTAGGCCTGAATTATGAGAAATATACACATAAACATAAACATACAAACGTACCATACAGCCATGCACATATATCAAATTTAGTTAGTGGGCTGTTTATTACCTTTTGTGGGTTGGTACTTCCAAAAAATATTTTATTAGTGGCACCCTCTGGTAGTTAGTCCACGGAAGGATGGTTATGTTCGAGATATGACCAGAGAACCACAGTCGTTGGTTTACCAAAGGGAACTGACGTAACAGAATCTAGGTGTTTAAACAACAATTTAAAGGGATTCATTTTGAAATGTATCATTGGAGTGTACTACCAATGAGGTCAATCAATACAAGCAAAGGAAAGGTCTAAACACGCCCAGTTTCAAACCAGGTAATGAAGTTAGTTGCTTTACATTCAGATACCAAGTGTGAAAATGTATGTTCGGTACGCCCACAGCAAACCACTCATCCAGACTGTTGTGCTCCGTGGATTAGAAGGAGAAAAATGAGGGGTGGGGAATATAATAAGGGGAGACGGGGACCCATACATTTATTTGGGGGACGTCTCTGTTAGTACCTGAAGGGCACAGGGCATTAACTGCGATGCTTACAATATTGGTGAAATAATCAACAGGTCAGTGAGTATATAAGAATCACGTTTCAATGCTCTCTAAACACTTCGATTTCATCATCATTCCAGTGAATATACCCAGTTGGTCCTGTCACACACAGAGTATTGAGAGGATTGTGAGTATTATGACTGCTCTGAATATCCGTGGTTTTTCAAAAAAAAAAGTTTTTGTCCGTGAGCGTGAGATGAACATTTTTCCGTTTCACATAAAGATGAATAGGACATGTACTGTAATTCTCTTAAGACTACTACTAGCTATCATGCATTGGTAACATTGGTGAATTGTGCCTATTTATCTTACTCCCAGCTATAAAATTTAAAAAAGATTATAACAATCTAATTAATTAATCTTGAATTTATCATTAGTACCAGTATAAAAATAAAGCATCGATTTATAATAGTTTATAAAAATTGCAATATCATTGTGATAATCTTGAAAAAGCAAAATAAAATAATAATTCATTTCAGATTTAACTCTTTTTCGTCATTAAATTAAGTTACTATAAACATATTAACTGACATGCATTCAAAAAAAATTATTTACATAAGTCAAAAGTTGAATCATAACAACAACAACAATAAAGAAATCAAAGAACACAACTTATATCTTATTCAAAATGTAACGCAGAAAAGTTTTCTAATATAATTATTTCTATATATGAAAAGTATGTTCAATGAGGTACTCATTCCTTTCTTTAGTTTCCTGGTTTAAAGCATTTAAAAAAATAAATGTTATAGGAATTAGATGTAGATAATAATTACCTTCATACATATATATATATCATTTAAGGAATTTAAATTTATAAATATGTAAGCCAATTGTGGACATTCTTTCTACATTGTTTGTTAATTTTTATCAAGATAAATATCTTTTTAATTTGATTACAAAATTATATTATCCATAAAAATATTTTTATATATAATATAATATAAAACAATTACACAAAAGAACTTCTTCACACCTAATCTATATAGACAATAAAACTTTATAGTTTTGAGTGTCATCATTTTTGACTTAAATTTTCGTTATCAATTTATTTCTTGTTTTTTTAGAAATATTTTAAAAGGACTTGTAAAATGTATTTATTCATAAAAAATGGAACTTTCCTACTCATTTGAGAAATGAGGGTGTTAATGAACGATATTATAAATGCATTTGTAGGAATCAACTAATATTTGCGTACCATGGGGGCCGGAACAGTTGACCCCACTTTTTTAAAAACAATAACAATAAAAAAATTACGTGATTACCGTGCTATCAATATGCAACGTTATTTTTGTACATTTTGTTCCCTTTCACTCATGAATTGTTTCCGGACCCCCTCTACTAACTACTTATTCATAAAAAATGAATAAATAGACCCATATTTGTTATTCCCAACATTTATTTAAAACAATTAATTGTTATGCAATTATTATTATTATTATTAGTGTCCAATTGATTGTTGTTGATCATGAGCCATCATTAAAGTCAACTTTAATTGTATTCCATAGCCAAAATATTGTTCTACATAAACATAGTTTATTAATAATGTCATAATCTTGATTATTACGGTAAATGAGTTTGAAAAATACTTAAGTTAATTGAAGGGCCACTTTATTTAAATTAAATTTATTTTAATTATTTATTTATTAACAAGTACTTTCTTTTTTTTTAGGGAGGGGGAGGAGGAGGTTTGAAGCTTCTTTTTTTTTTACTGCACTTGCTAAAAAGTCATACAAAAAAAAATATTTTTTCAAAATTTCAGATCCCTTATGATGCTACTTAAAAAATGAATAAAGTGACGCTTTTAGATCAAAGTTGCCCATTTTCGGACGTCCGTCTTAATTTTATATTGTGTTAAATATTATTGCGATTTCAATGTTGTACTGATTTTAATCTAAGAAAAAAACAAAAAAAAAAAAACAATAACTATATAGTGCACTTTGTGCTTAAAAATATAAGAAGTTTGAGAAGCGTTGAATATGATATTTTGCAGCCAATTTCTTTCACTTCTATTGGTCATCAAATTAGCCTCTTATTTTTTACTTTAATCAAATAAGGAGAGAAATTATTTGTGCTAAAACCACTTTAAACATGTATATATATATATTTATAACACTTAACATTATAGTAAGAGGGGGGGAAGGGGGTTCAGGAAAAAAAGACCCATTCTGGAGTCAAAAAATACATCACCCCAAAATTAAATTTTGAAACGTTGAAGTGAAGAATAAATGTATTAAATTACATTCAAACTCCAAGACAGATAATTATAAGAATTATTAAAATATTTTCCTACTGACAATTAGTGAGTACTTTAAAACAGAAGTACATATGTATGTATTTAAATTGATTCAAAAAGTAACCACTCTGTTTTAATTTGATTGTGAATACATTTGTGATGGATTAACACACTGCTCGGATAATATGAATCAACTGATTTAAATTATGCTCCCTTAGTTTCATCGTAAATTGCACTTCGCTCTTGGGCCTTTTCCTTGTATACATACATAAGCAGTGCTTAAAAAGCGTGGAAGGAAAACAGCTGCGAAGTTTCTGCTTTAGACAGAGCGCTCGCACCCACCGGAAAGTTTTGATATAGAGGCTCCTTTCTCGACAAGAAAACAACTTTTCTTGTGAATGTATATATAAGAAGGAGACTATCTCGGTATATAATTGTAGATGATGATGAAATCGAAAAAAAAGGGTCATTTTATCTATAGATCCCTGGGATAATTTCTCATAGATACTTTTATGTTTATGGGAAGCAAGTGTATAAAAGCATTTAAACTATTAAATCAATTATTTTGAATATGCAGGTCAAAGACTCGAAACTGCTACTTATGTTTTTTGTTTTAATTTTTTTCTCCTTCTTCAACCATAACAGGCACTTTCATCCCATTATCTATTCCTGGGCACTTTATTCATTTCCTTCTAATGCATAACTTCAACTTACGAAACTTATGAGAAGGATTTCTTTCGAGGTAGCTGGCGGAATGGTTTATAAATGAAATTGAATTTTATATGTGTTGCCAACTGAGAGGTTTATCCTCATATTGATCGGTATAAAGGGTTATTCAAAATGTCCATTAGTTGAAGAATTAGTTAAGAGTTTCCTTCTTAAGATATATAAGTAAGTATGCATAACTATCATGAACTTCTATAAAACAGACCTATTATAATATTGTATAGAAACTCCATAAATACTCTATACACAGTCTGGGTGGCCTTTTGTCTAAAAAATAATGAATTTCCCTACGCCCATATTGAATAAATTCAAAATCTCGAGTTTTTAAGACAAGTTTTAATTTGTTGGAAAGGAGGGGATTTATATGCAAATAATTGTAGACTAGATAAGGTTCAGGAGACAGTCGTAAAATTTCAAAAAGTAGTGATAAGTTAATAAAATTTGCTTATTAAAAATAAGCAAATAACTTGAAGTTAAAATAACTACAAATATTATACAAATCACTTTAACATTAACAAATGTATATCTTTATAAAAGCTTTTTGAATTCACTCGTCAAATAATTATTTTGAATATAAATCATAAAAAGGCTACAAATTTTTTTTGAATGTGGCTGTTGAAAAAGTTATCACACCTCGAAACGAGAGTATTGCACAGAGAACCATGATCATGCATATTTTTGTATGTACAAAACACTGTTATTAACATAACTGTCTATATTCAACTTTGAGAGACTTTATATAATAAAAAACTTTTGAAGTTTACCATCTTTTCAAACGTTGGAAAAGTATCTTCATACATATAGGATGTTCTAAATATCAGTTTTTTTGAAATCTTATCAAATAAAATTCAAGGGTGGTATTTGGATCTAATTATGATATATTTAAAATTTTCAAATCTCGATCTCAACAACCCTGGCTTCACAATGTCGTTTTATAAGTAAATCGAGTATTAGCATATTTTTATAAAGCACATTTTGTCATTTTTGTCTAAAGCAGTGGTCCCTAACCTTTTTCTAACTGCGAACCGGTCAACGATTGACAGTTTTACCGGGGGTTTGAAATATTAATAATAACAACAAACGTGGATTCACTGTGACCTCATATGGAACTTCATTTGCAACTTGCTTCAACATTAGAATGTTATTATAATATTAGGAAGGTATAACTTTATTAAGACAATGCTCCAACAACACTATAACGTATTATAACATCAAAAATATCCGTAACTCTGAATCAATGGTAGCCCTGAGCTTGTTTCTTTGCAAGGAAATGGTCCCATCTGGGAGTAATGGCAGACAAAGACACTCGCAGTGTGTTGCCTATGTCCAGTCTACTCCTTTACCTTGTTTTGGTGGCTGTCACTATAGAACACAGATATAATATTGGAAATGGCAACAGGGACGCAAATGGCAAAAGAGCCCAGAGAACAGGTAGTAGACATTGTAGCTTGTTGTCTGTGAAATCCGATGAGTCAATTAAGAATTATCAACCTAAAAATAATACACAACTACCCTACAGATTTAATTATCTTTTGTAATTTGCATTTATACTTAATATTTTCTTCTTCTCCCAGAGTCTATAGATGAAGTAGTAAGATCGTCCCAGACTTAGATAATAAATAAAACAGATAGAACTAATTAATTCTTGTGCAACTGATTGTACTGATTGATCTACGGACAAGTACCGGTCAGCAGCCTGGGGGTTGGGGACCACTGGGCTAAGGGATTACTTGTAAAACTTCCTACAGATTAGTTCACAAAAGGAAATCACTAGAAAAAGGTCCTGGACCTTATTTACAAGAGCACCACAAAAATTAATTTATCAAGAGGCGCATTTCTCTTAGAAGAGACTATGTTTAGAGATGTGAAAAATTACTGGAATCCCAGTCAGTGTAAATTTGATATTATGTCATATAGGATGGGGACCAGTGGCACAAGACCAAAACTATTATATAAGTAGACCATTTTTTTAGAACTAAGAAGGAAACATACTTCCATAAAAAAACTCCGATTGTTCGACAAAAAGAGGAGTTTTAAATCAAAAATTGGTGAATTACTCACAACTGCAATAGATCATTGATTATTATTTTAAATCCTTTTTCTCAACGACAACACCAATGGAGATGTATGTATAATGTATAAATATCTTAATTACGAGATAGTAATTCCAATTTTTAATTACATTGTATGTTTGTTTTTTACTTATATTAAGACTTAACAGATTGCAGCGCCCATTTCCTATACATATAGTGTATCCCTTGAACTAAAATCATTGTCTCTTCAACAGTATGTATTTATAATACTAAAACTTTCATTTTTTATAAATGTAAGTTCAAAAAATGGAGTTTTAAGTTTAATTCAAAGTTGTTTAACTTCAAATATAGTTTTGATATTACTAGATATTTCTGATGACGAAGAGTAACCCTCTGTTTTTGACACCTTGTAAATAATGAAAAATTCTCTATTTTTTCACAATAGTTTTTACTCCCCCACAGAGTACAAAAATGTATAAATATTCAAATTAAAGCTATTATACGACAGTTCACCTTAGTTTTCAAAAACAAACAGAGGTTTCAGGGTCTAGTCATATAATAATAGTTTTGATCATAGATAAACTTGAGAAGTCATAAAGTAAAAATTACTTAATTATCTTGTAAAACATTTAATTGAATTTTAAATAATTAATTGAATTATTCTCATCAAAAGAACTGTAAATTCTTAATTTACGTAAAACATTTATCCCAACTTTTGCTCGCAAGTTGTAAATTGTATACAACATACATAAAAATTACTTACAACTCTCGTCTCAACTGATTTTATCTTAAAACTTGATGAATATTATCATCAAAAAATTTAGACGTAATATATCTTAAATATGTCGTCTTAAATCTCGATGACAATTAATTATTGTCCAATTGTGATATCACAAAATCTGCAATTATTATCTTTGTTTATCATTCTTTCAAAAACCAGGCCCTTTCGAAAAAAGTTTGGTGTATCAAATATATTGGTATGAACGCAACAGTACTACGAGCGTCAAAAATGTAGAGCAATTTGGCTTCATCAAAATCCAAAGAGTTCCAAAAACTCAGGATTGCCTGACCTACGGGGGTCATCACAAAATTTACAAATCATTATATTAGAATATACAGCAAAAATCAGGAATTTAACTGAACCTAAACTTTGGATTTCACAGTCCCCAAACTCCTGAATGAAACTAGAATTCCTTGAAATCATTCCAGAACTTGTCATAATCTCTTAAGTGTATAACATGTGTAATCATCAATAGTCTTTGAAACATTTTTTGTTAACTCATAGAGCTGGAATCACTCGAATAAATTGACACTGTGGGTGAGAAGGACATGATTTACATGACAGCATGTAAATATCATCTTTAGAAAAAAATATTAAACTCATATTTAACCATCGTCAAACTCTGAGCAATTAATCAATTAGTGTTGAGAAGTGCAAGATAAATACCTTGAGTTTTTTAAAGAATGAAAGCTTTTTTAGGGCAGATTAGTAGGAACGTAAATAATATGCAGAATGCCGAGTGCGAGACTTTGTGGAATTGGCTCTTCAAACATGTCTTTTTGTTTTCCGAAGCTGTCATCATTTTTCCTTTATTACTGAGGGGAGAACATCTTCCTGATAGTAAAAATCGATCTCACATGAAGGAATACATGCATTAAGGTTAATAAAGCAAATAAAATGTAAACAAAAAGGGCTCAAGTCCTCGTATAATTATTTGTTAAAAATATATAATTTCCTGACATTAATTTCAGTTAATTTTCTGTCTCTCATCTATGGTATATGTACATAATGTTATTATTTATTATTGATATCTTCATTTGTATACATATATATAAAGGAGAATAGCAGCTTGAGGCTCAGTAAAACGTCATGACAGCTCAAGCTGCTTCCCTCTCAACATTCATCAAATTGTCAGAGTTACAACAAAGTTGATTTTCTCTTTCTTTTTATTTTACATATCCCATTTGCATATTATTTACATTCCTACATATTAGTATTGAGAAAGACCAAGTGTTTTTGAAATGCTAATTAGGTTTTGTCTCTCTGTTATTACCTGCCCTGTTTCAGAGAAGATCATTTCAGAGAAAATTGATATTATCGTATTCACACATGCTCTGTAGTCATCTGGAATGATGTTGGGTACAATGAAACCCAGGATTCCCACCAGCTCAGCTGGTTTGCAGCTCTTTGAATATAATATTCTTCAAAGAACCTCCAAACAGAAGATGTTTTTACTGCTCATACTCTCTTCAGTGCCTCATTAACTACTCTGTTGAAAGCATTTGAACTCTGTTAATTGATAAACCAATATATGTACTCGACCCAGTGTTCTTCTCTATTCTATGTAATTTTCTTTCCATATATGTATATGCATTGAATACATGTGTGAGTGGAAGGAAATTTCTCTAAAAACATGTCGGTAAGCAACATAGATCATAATCGTGTTTTTTAAAAACAAGTATTATCAGCAGATGAAGGAGTTTTTCTTTAACAGATATACTCTCTTATAAAAGTGCATCCATATTTTTATGTAATATCTGATGTGTTTTATATGCATTCATCAAAATCTCAAATGAAGAATCTTTATTGTAAATTTTGTGTTGCACCATATGTTATTTACTACTAGTGTCTTTCTACCAAAAAATTAGGCCATAAGTGTAATGGTGTCCACCATTACACTGCATGCAGGAGTATCTTTTTCTCTTACAAATAAAATCATCAAAAAATTACACATAACACATAGTCAAGATGAACACTTTAGCTTATTGTAGAGCATACGGCCCGCAAGGAGAATCAGGCTCGCAGGAATATTTGAAAGTAGAAAAAATACATAAAAGACATGGATTACATTTTTTAATGTAATGTAATTCATAAATTATCCGCTAGGGGCGCATGTTAGTCTTTCTTTATAAGTCTCATATTGTAATCTCATTGTGTAAAGTTCATTATTATAATTTTCGATTTTCTAGTTACTTAAAGTTTACACAATTTTGTGAAATGTTTTGTAAAAGTGATGTTCAATAAATTTTTAGTGAAATTTAACAATGTTCTTGTTCTTCTTTAAATCAAAACAAAGGGAAGACATGATGATATTTTAGTTATTTATAGCTAAGGTTGCTATAATTTTAATGGTCAGGCCCATGACGTCTACCTTGGAGTCGTATGTAGCCAACGATGTGAAATGAGTTTTACACCCCTGTTGTAGAGTGTGGAACAAATTTATATTTACATGAAAGGGGGGTCTCTAATTTTGTATTTAATTTCATAGAAATTTTGAAAAGCTTTTTCCTTAGACATCAAATAATGACTCAGTAAAATGATTCCAAGAAAAGTAATATCATGCTTCAACATTTCAACAAGTATATTTTAAATTTGCTTTTATATCGAATAAATTTCCTTATGTTGTCTGGAGATTGATTTTTGTTATTTTAGCAAAATATATTAAAGATTCAGACTCATTTTTCTCACATAAAGAAAGGGAAAAAATGGGAAATGACATTAAATGAAAATGATAAAGAAAGGTCTTTTGGTCTAATTTTTTTTCTTCAAAATGCCTGTTTCGTATTTTGAACTTGAGAAAATTGCTTACAGGTAAGAAAAAATGACCTTCTTTGTTTGGGCCCTGTAAATTTCTCATTTTAAGTGATGACGATTATAATTTAATTTTGAATTAAAAAATATATATGCCTTTAACTTAAAGAAATAGTATATTGAATTAGGCCTATTAAAAGTTTAATTCTTAAAGAAAAAATGTAGGGACTTTGTATTTATTGCTCTACAATAAATACAAAGTCCCGATTTTAAAAAGGGTAGGTCCACAGAATATAACTATCAGCATTGCATGTATAATAATAATTAACTTATTAAAACTTATAAAAAGCTATAGGAATTGTGATAAAAATTAATAACATCCTACTACTGAAAATATAAGTATGACTACCACTTATATAAAGGGATTCGTCTTTTTTGTTTATTGAGTTTAAAAAGGATTTAATTTTTTTAAAAGGAGATTTATATTCTTAACATAACAACAATGTATGGGTTTTAAAAATGATGGGATTTGCATGTCTTAAAATAGAGAAGTTCCTTTTTCATCATTTTTGAATGTTTACAAGAGGCATTTCTTCCTATTCAAAAAAAGGTACAGTAGTAATAAAAACATTTTATATCCAATGCTTTAGTCTTTTATTTTTATCATTCAAGGGGAAATAAGAGTCCACGACGAGCTTTTTGGAATAAACGAAAATACACTGCATTCTCCCTTCAGCTGTTTTTTATCAGTTCACTCTTTTGATTTAAAGCAGTTGATCTTTTGATTTAAAGCAGCTGACTCTACATGTTATGAACTCAAAAAAGGGTATTATTATTATTTATGATTTTTGATAAATAAAAAATATATTAAATCAAGGGTTGTGCGCCCTATTTTATTGAATTTTTGAATATTATACAAGTATTAACAATTGATATATATGATGGTAGAATTTATAAAGGTATAGTATACCTAAATAATAACTCTGCCAATATTAAAAAGTTGGCAACAAGGAAAATACAGATAGGTAGCAGCTACCAGTTGTTTTTCCAAATTTTTCTTTTCCCTTTCGAGAGTCGAGGTTGCGAGTGCACAAAGAAGCTCGACGTGAATATAATGTTCATTTTTTTCAATCAAAACAGGATTTTTGGGCTATAAATACATAGCTATTTTCGTGTTTCTCGAGGTAAAACATGATAGCCTTACCATCAGTCAAAATGCAGTAAATTTGAATGAGTCTGAGAGAATTGTTTCCTTGAGTAGTCTTACCAATTTGAAACAGGTCTTGGCATCCTGATCAGGACGGTATAAATCGCTTATCACCACCACTACTAATTTCGATATTTCCTTCTTTTTTTTTATCACTCTTCGTTTTTTGACCTTGCACAACTATCGCATTCTTACATATTCTCAGGTCACTTGATTTCCATTCCTCAGTCATATTTCATAATAGCTTTAATCTATGTAAATATTTTCTTGTGAAATAAACATTTCTGAAAGAATTTATTCTTTCATAAAATAAGAATGTATATACCATGCATGGGCAACCCACGGCCCGCGGAATCTCTTCGTCCGGCCCGTGGAGACCTTTGAAATCTATAATTATCATATAATTTAAAAAAAAATTATTATAAAATAAGTATAACTATGTATGCAATCATATTTTGCAAATATATAATTAGTCAATCTTGGAGAACATAATTTGGCCCACAAGTTGCCCAATCATGGTATATACCATGGAATGGAATAGTAAACAATAGTCAATATTCACCATTCTTCCATGGGAACAAGTGCAAACACGCAAAAATTCATAATTCATTCACAATATTATAAATGTGTTACTTCTGCTAACTGGTAAAATAAGAAGGAAGAACAAAACGAAAAGGAAAGTGGTGTGGGTATGCAATCTATTAATAATACGGTGCCCCGGTCGACAACAAAGCAGTGAGCTCGAGTCATTCCAAAAAAAGGAAAAGTTGGTGAAGGTTATGAAACGTTTTTATATTTAAATTTAATACAACGTGTAACAAGACACGACGTTCTTGATAAAACAAAAGTTGTACCTAATAAATATCAGAAAATCTTCGGAATGTTTTCTTCCCTCCCACGAACCTCCTAGCTTTACGTCAGCAAATAATTAATTAATTATTATTGTTGGCTATTCTAGTATGGTTTGATCCATAGATTTTGCAGGGAAGGGCCTAATAGATATAATTATTAAGGTCATCAAAGGCCCAAATTGTCCTGACTTGCCCTTGAGAACCCCTTTTCGACTCCATGGTAGTGGATTACTGACTCAGTCATATGTGTGAAACTACGATGAGAATGTTAAATCCCCCACATGGCTATTGAACTATCTAGCAATTCTTTATGTATACGTACATAAGTATAAATGTGTAAATAATTACTTAACTTTATTGCGAGTTTAATCATGGAAACGAAGAGCAATTATCTCCTTTTTATCTTAATAACATCAACACACTTCAATATATTAATAATAATAACAATAATGAACGGGAAAAGGATCTTTACACACTCGCATAAATAAATAGGATAGATAAAGAGAATAAAGAAGAGATGAACATGAATAGATTTTTTTAATGCTGTCTTATTTGGTTTATCAAAATAATAGTAATAATAATTAATTATTGTAAAACAAATAATTTAATTCTGTTTATGGTGTTATTTACGTTATTCGACTAGGCAACGGTTTTAGTACTTAATGAGAAAGGTAACTTATTACTAACGATTAGAATTAGTTTAAGATGAATAAAAGATAAAACGGAAGGAGGGAAAACAAAACTAGCATCATCTTGATATTCACAGAATCATTATTGATTATTATGTAGTACATACAGCTCATCACGATATCAACTTCACAAGGTTGCAATTCATAGAATGATGGGAATCAATTTAAGAGAAAATAATTATTTGTGCATATAAAAAACAATTCATAAATACATTTGTGAAGTAAAAAAGATTTTTGAATCATCATTGAGTGAATAATTAAAATTAAAAAGGACACACAGAGTACATAACTGTATGGACAATTGGTAAGAGAGTCAAACAATAACGTATCTCAAATAATACAAAATTCAATTGATTTTTGAATTAATTATTCATTTTTTTTTTCCAGAGAAATTGTAAGAATGTCACAATCAAAATACTCTGCATTTAATTTATAATTTATAGGTCCATTCATCGTCCATTTTTAATAAAAAAAAAACAACCTATGTCATACATTCATTTGGTAATTGATAACAGATGACTTACAATTTTTAATTTTTTTTTCTTTTTTAAAAACAAACAAACAAACGTGAAGCATTCAAGAACTAAATAATAAAAATAATTTCCTAAAATAAATAAATACACACAAGACTCCTTGCATTGAAAACAGTCAACAACAGGAAATTATCGTTATTTTTAAAGTACTACTTATGTAATTATATTGAAATGATATGAAATAATGAAATATATATGCATATTAATATATGCTGATTGAAAATTTCAACAATGAAATATATAAAAACTCATACGTAAAGCTACAGTTCCTTTAGGTAACCATTTACATATTTTACTGAATGTATTTATTTATAAATTCAATAAATAAATAATGATAAAAAAAAAAAAAACTAAAATATGTGCAAATATTTTCGTCAAGCCAACAAAATAAATCAAAGTATCACAGTTTTTCCTCTAGGTATTTAACTATAACAAAAAATATATACTAATTTTCAAAAAAAAAAAACAAAAAAAACACTAACAAGTAAGTATAATAACTGTAAAGAAATAAAATAAATATAAAAACATGAGGAATTTGGATTAGTAAGTTACTAGACCTCATTCAATTCTGGCCTAATACTTTCAGTTACATATAAATATGAACCATATAATCTTGTAAATTCACTATTCACACTTGTATCACAATCCAAAATATGTTGAAAATGACATCCTCAAAATTAAATATGAGAATTGACTTCTTCAAATCCCCGATAGTTGGAATTTATGCCTTTAATTGGTAGAGGATGAGCCTCCGTATTTAGGACCCAATGATCCAAAGACACCAAAGAATCATCACTAAACAATAGGTACAAGTACTGAAAAAAAAAAAATTAAATTAAATTTATAAAACTGTGTTGCAATAAAAAGTAATGTGATTGCAGCATCAGATATCAATAAATGATAAATGTTTTTATACCTTCAAGGTTTCAGCCAGGAAAAAGCTCTGCTGAACATCGTCCTTTGTTCCATTATCTTGATATACATTTTTTATACCGGAGTATCCACCACTTGACCTACAATTTTTTTCAATGGCCTTAAAAAATATATATATATATATTATGCTTTGAAGATAAATGTGATTGCCTCCCTACCTCAACTGCCTCCCATCCCCATTGTCGATATTTTTCGTCATGTGTCAATCGCCACATAACAAAATAAGATTCAAAGGTTTCTGGCCTTAAGATGTAATATCTTTCATTTTGCTTTAAAGCTCTTGCCTCAGCCCCATCAGTAAAACGGAATGCTTCAGGTCCAAGTTTTGTTGAAGTTCGGTCATAAGATTCGTGGCATGTGTGGGTAATTCCAGCACCAATGTTCATCCATCTCTCTGAATTAGCATCTTTTTCTTCCTTTGCTGCAAGAGCATACATTCCACCTAGTTAGAAAAATAATATTATAGTTAGTTACTTTAAAAAAATACGAATTCCCGCTATCAAAATACCTCCGAAGCAGGCCAAGTGATCCATTTTATGTTCAAGTCTACCATATTTGAATTCTGCAATGTACGTGAGTCCTCCAGATGATACCTTTATTAATTTATTTTCTATATCCAAAGCAGCTTCATCAAAAAGTTCCTTGGCCTCACTATCCACTTTACCCGATCGAAGCCACTCTTTCAAAAGATACTCATAAAAAGAATCACCTAAAGCTCCAACAGAAGTGTGCTGTTGCCCCCATTTACCAGTTTTAGGATTAATATAGTTAGGATATAATTGCCTCGGTCGTGGAGCTTTCTTGACTGAATCTCTAACTCTTTTGACAGCATTTTCATATTTCGGATCCCCAGTAATATCTGACAAATAAGCAAATTCCATATGAAGTGTCCCAATTTCAGATAGAATACTTGCTCCACCACTTGCCCAACCAAAATTTTTTGACATCTAATTTCCAATAAAGACAACATTAAATTTTAATTTAATATGACACAAAGATTAAATATAAGGAAATAAATTATATTCGATAAAATACGTATGAAAAAATATATTGCTAATATAATTCCTATAGCAAAAATATCCTATTAACACTGTTAGTATAAAGTTATTTATTAATTCAAACTATATTTTGTAAAAGTGATACTTAATTTGATTAGAACTGTAGTATAATTTTAATACTATTTTTGATAAATAATACATACCTTTGTTTTTATCAAATAAATTATAAATTTAACAAAACTATAAAACCTTAAAACATTCAATGAGGATTATTTTTTAAATTTGCAAATACTCAATAAGAAACTTACGCCGGTCCTCATATTAATTAGAGAATGTGGAATTCCCGTTGGAGTATTGAAAGCCGGCATCAGTTTGTCTGCTATGTGAACAGCCTTTTCCTTATACATTGTATCTCCAGTAAAAGCATAAATACTCAACATACCCCCGACATATCGAATATTTGTTTCAAATACAGATATATCCCCAATCTAAAACAGCCGTAATAAAATAATGACATAAATATAAGAATATTCGCAACTAAAATTTGATCCACTCTCACCATCTTATCAAAATCCAAATTTTCTTCAACCCACTTACGCCCTTTTTTATAGTCGTCCATCAGCCCCATGATGTAGAGAGTATCTAATCCATCCACAATTGTAGCACCCATGGGAGATGATCCAAACACTGATGCACTGTGCCCTCTTTTTGAAATGGGACGCAGTTCGTTGGCACCCCAGGCATATTGAGCATAGTTGTCCCATGCATGTTTCATCATCTAATTAGAAGTTATATTTGAATCAAAATGAATTCTATTATGAGAGATGATCCCTTACATTTCGAACAAAATCTCTTTTATCCTTCACAGACAGATCCTCTCCAGATCCAGGATTAATGACGGATCGATCACCAACCTCATTGAATGTTTTAGGAGGTAGTTCCTTGGATTGAATGGTCGTTTCTGGAATCTGGGGCTTGTTCTCAAGAACTTTGGGCTTAGCAAGAACGTTCTTTCCATCGTTATCTTTATCGATTTGAGCCATGAGCCTCTCACGATCCTCGTTCACAACGTCGGGTTTGTCGATAACCGGAGGGATCAAAAAGTCTCTACCAGAGGCCTGGAATTTCTTATACACTCTGTAGACCTATACTCAATAATGACTTGAATGAAGGAGAGAAAAAGGATGGAGAATAGGATGTAGAATTTACCTTATTGTTCATCCGATCAGGAATAAAGAAAACAGTTCCAAAGCAAATCAAAATAAAGGCCCCAAAAACGAGGCCGATTACCATTTTTTCTATGGATCGGAAAGACATTTTTCACTGTGACCGAAAGACGTGGAGATGACGGAAGATATATCAAACGAAATCTAAATGTCTACAACATCTATGATGACGAAAATGATTATTGCGAGTAGATTTCTTCCACATAAAAAGAGGAAAATTAGGGGAGACAGGAACATATTTGATGATGATGAACTTTTTGATAGGACAACATATCCTTCCAATTAATAGATATACCTGCTCAATAATTTAGTCGGATATACTGTCATACACAAGATTATAATTTGTAAATTGTTTTAGGTGAAATCATTTTCCTCAAAAATGACAATAGACCATTTTGATATAAAAATATCTACATATAAATATAATTATTCTTTTTTTTTTCCAACATTCCAAATTATGTCTTAAAAATTATGGGTTTATGCAAACAAAATATTTATATTTTGTGAAATTGTTTATATTAACTTGCAAATGCATAAAACTATATATTTACAATATAATTGATAATATAAAGTAGATGTTGAATTACACAATTTGAATAAATGAATTACTCAATTTGAATAAATGAATTACATAACTAGTTTATGAATTAATATTCAAAAAAGTGACTTTCAATTGGTTGATCACTGATCAGTGTATTATTCATTAGAAAATGAATTGTGACAACTAATTCGGTCTTCCTTACTCTTTTAAAATGACGTAAATATCTTTCTTTCTTTTTTAAACTTACTCTCCTATGACGTCACATTGTTTATTTTCAATTTATTACATTATCTTATATACAGTGTATGTAGCAGTACATAGAAATATGTATCTTGGTTAAGAATATAGAATGTACAGACATTTTTTTTCCTTATCAGCTTTTCAATTCATAACTATGTATTTGGTATATTTATAAAATTATCTATTCTTGCCAGGTTGTCATATTAAAATGTTTGCTCCAATCGCTTACAAACGAACTATTGATGATGACATCTACTATAGATTTTGTGTCACATGTCACATTTTCTTTCATAACAGATGTAATAATGCCGGGATAAATACACGTCGCCGGTTCAATCTGAATAATAAGTCACACTTTCTCTTTTTTTATCACTTTGTAAACTTCCTTAAGCGTTCATCAAAATAGAACAATTAAATTCCATTATAATAATGAGAATTACAACCTCTTGAATAATATTCGTATTCATTTACAAGTTATATGTCTTGAAGTGGTTAGGGAATCTCGACGACGCTTTCTAATTTGTATGTATATATATTATATAATTAGCCCTTGGAAGAGGATTGTGAGAGTAGGTTAAAGTGGGGTTTTTTTCTCCTGGAAGTAAGTTATCACATAAGATGGAAATCGGACAAACAATGACAATAGCTGATGAAGTTTTTTGAGATACATTCTACACTAAATTTATCAAATTGTTTATTGGAACAAAGCTCCAACTATTGTATAGGGATCTTTCTGGGTGTCCCTGCTTACATACAGTGATTGTGTTGCAAGGGTTCATGAAATATTCGGTTGGGGAAAAAGTGATTTTGTATTTCTGCTTTATTTCATTGTCATATAAAAATGGATACAAACATCGGATTTAGGATTTTTTTTGCCGTTAATCCCGGCTTTGCAACGGTTTTGTCAGGTTCGTTGGCTTACGACCACGATCTCTTTCGCTTTACAGTGTCGTAAGTAATCCATTTTTCCTCTCCCGTTACAATCCTCTTCACAAATGGATCGGTTTTATTGCGATTCTGTGTCGATCCGCAGATGGAAATTCTATCCATTAAATTTTAAAGAGTAAGTTCGTGAGGCATCCTAACATCGAGTTTGTTAGTTTGTAACAAGCCGTCTTCTGATGGTTTAAATCTGTTTTATGGTCGATGTTTAAGTCCTCTGCGATAGTTCGACAACTAACATGACGGTTTACGTTGATGTTTTCGATAATTTTATCGACATTTTCCATGACAGGTCTACAAGTACGGGGCATATCTTTGACTTCCACTACACCCGAACAAAATCATTGGAACCACTTTTGAGCAACACGAACCGAAAGAGTATTGACCCCGTAAACATCACAAATTTTTTGGGCCACTTGTGATGCATTTTTCCCTTTCAGAAAGTAAAAATGCAGCACATGACGGATTTCTTCATTTGATACCTCCACAATAAACGCACAATTACTCAAGATTGAACTCACTTGGCATAAATTTGTTTTATTAAATCTTGTAGAATATTTTCTCACCTTTTTAAAACCGTATCGTATGATCCGGTGTGATTAATAACAAACACTATATGCTTCGTTTAAAATAAGGAGCGCAAAAAACGAAATTACTTTTTCCCCAACCTAATATATTCATATAATATTATATGAAGTCAATAAGAGGTGATCCTACTCCCCCCCCCCCCCCCCAGTGCACGAATCAACTCTAGTTTCTCCTGATGCCAAATGAGAGAGAAATTCACAGCCATCTAAACATTTTAATTTAATTTCACAGTAACTTTCACTTTCACACATAAAAATCTATTTATATAATTAATATTATCTGAGGAACATACATAGGATGAAATTTAAACGGATTCAGATTTTTCTTATTCCAGATTTTTTTTATTTACTTTAAACAAAACAAGAAATACGGAATCCCGCTGTGTTGGACCCAACTTCTGCAAGTACTCCCAGCTTATAATACTGTTTAATATATTTTGATACATTGCCAATAGCTCATTTTGACCTTATATATATGCTGCAGTTCAACAAGGTTTTGAATTTTAAAGTATTAGGAGGCAGTGAAATTTTGCTTCAGGAATTTTTTCTTGTGCATAACTATGACTCTATTGGCAATTGGTGCTAGAAAAGTTGTTCCACATCTAAGCCAGAAAGTTATTAAGGAAAGACTACGAAAATTGTACAATTGATATTAACAAGATTGTGGGCAAGAAAGCTGCATTTCAGGAAGAAATGAAATAATTATTTGGCATATGTAGCTGTTTCTGTCTTCCAGCTTCCTGTCAGGTAATGAAATGCAAAGCTAAATAGTATGATGGATACCATCTGAGTTGTCACAGTCATGAAAAAGTTCCCTAAGGGAAAGTGTAGTTTCTCTTTGACCATTGAGGTGAGATGAAGATTGCTGGCGTTGACTTGAAAGTGATAAGAATGAGGGAAAAGTGACAGTGAGAGAAAAACGTCATACAGAAAAACTAAGGAGAGTCCTTGAGGAGAGAAATAGAGATCTGGTCAGCTGATGACATTCCTTGTGAAGGGGATAGTTCCAATAATGCATGATAATGTATATATAGGACAAAAGATGGATACATTAGGCAAAGGCTTGCGTCAAGGAAAAGGATGCTGTATTTTCTCACACGTCTCTGCACCATAAGCTTTTTAGGATAAACAAAAACACTATGCATTCTCCCTTCAGCTGTTTTTCATCAGTTGACACTTTTGGTATAAAGCACCTGAGTCTACGTGTTATGAGCTCAAAAAAGGGTATTACTATTATGTATGATTTTGATATATAAAAAATATATTAAATTGCGCCCCCTTTTTTTGAATTTTTGAATGTTATACAAGTATTAACGATTGATTTGTATATTAATAAAATTTATAAATGTATAATAGTATATATAAATAATAACTCTGCCAATATTAAAAAGTTGGCAACAAGGAAAATGCAGAATGGTAGCAGCTACCAGTTGTTTTTCCAAATTTGTCCTTTTCCTTTTGTGAGTCGAGGTTGCGAGTGGACAAAAAAGCTCGTCGTGCTGATTATGTATGTATAATTTGTTTTTGTATTAATAGGTATTCTATGACATGAAGTTACTATTTTACAAATATTTCTATTACTGCTTCCGACTAAATGATATCAACAGGTGCTGAATTTTCCCTGATGACTATGTTTCAAAGATGTAAATATTGTGTATATGTCTAGCAAACAATATATGATGTATGTACACTCTAGTTATAATAATATGAGAATATGTCAAAAAAGTAATGACAATCATTATCAAATTGCCCCTAATTCAATTTAAATATTTCTTATAATCTTAAAAAATAAAGCCTAAAGAGTGTAGACTGTTAATAAAAAAATAGATACTTTTTCAATGCACCCTCGGTTTAAAAATTGAGATTTTTTAACAAATAAACATTTTTTTAGTGATACATTTTTTCAAAAAATAAACGGTTAAATTTTCGAAATTTATCATTTATTTTCATAGCTAAAATAAATAATATGGCAACAAATTTCATGATTAATCTTCTTATACTATTTTACTATTTACTCTGTAGTGTTCTCATGGCGACAGCCATGGAACTACTATTTTATATTATTATTATTTTTATTTTCATTATTTCTACTGAAACAAGAAAGTTATGAGCCAAATTTTACCAAATTTTTACGGACCAATTGTTGTTAAAATGAACGAAAAGATGAATTCCCTTACATACATATTTCTATAGGAAAGTTTTATTTTTATATATGAAATTTTTTACTACTGTTTAAAAAATGTCTTATGATTATCTCATACAATTAAAAATAACTCAAAGTTAAGAAATTGACTTTTCTCCTTTTTTCTATTTTACTCTCATATTTAGGAATGTAAATAATATGCAAATTGGGTGTGTAAAATAAAAAGAAAGAGAAAATCAACCTGGTTGTAACTCTGACAATTTGATGAATGTTGAGAGTGAAGCAGCTTGAGCTGTCATGACGTTTTACTGAGCTACAAGCTGCTATTCTCCTTTATATATACAAATGAAGACATCAATAATAAATAATAACGTTATGTTCATATACCATCTATAGGTGAGAGGCAGAAAATTAACTGAAATTAATATCAGGAAATTATAAGTATATTTTTAACTAATAATAATTATACGAGGACTTGAGCCCATTTCTGTTTACATTTTATTTGCTTTATTAACCTTAAAGCATGTATTCCTTCATGCGAGATCTTTACTATCTGGTGGATGTTCTCCACTCAGTAATAAATGAAAAATGATAACAGCTTTGGAAAACAAAAAGACCTGTTTGAAGAGCCAACTCCACAAAGTCTCGCACTCGGCATTTTGCATATTATTTACAAGATCAAGTTGAACATTTATGTGATAGCAAAATTAATAATAAAAAAGTGTACTTAAGTCGGCACGACATAAAGAGTGTATGGCAGGGGCACCAAAACAGGGCCCTCCTTCACTTTTTGAAAAGCACTAACGATGAACAGTTGCTTAATATGTAACGTCATTTTTGTAGAATTGATCCTCCTTCATAAAAAATAATCAGTTTTATAGGTTAATAATGTATTTTTTTTATAAAAGATATTTAGGATCAAGGGATAATTATAATAATTGACGCATGCTTTTTTAAATATTATTTTGTATCTTTATTTGAATAAGGCAGACATTTCATGAATTTATAAAAAATTAACCAAGTCAAAAAAAGAGAATATATCCAGACAAAAAGGTGACCCTAACCTACAAAAACTCAAGAAAAAAGTGACAAAACCGTCGAAATAATAACAAAACAAAAAAAGTACATATGTTAGATAAATTAAGTTCATCAATTTACACAACCTCGATCAAAATTAGAGCATATAATCAATTATGAGGAAGAAATAAGTTAAGGTGTAAGCTTCATGGATCAATCTTACCTTAACAGGATCAACAACCAACGTCAGTGGACTCTTATGTGCCTGAGACATCGTTTTGAGAAATCACTTCTGCATTTAACATACAACTCTCAAAGTTTATCTATGAGTTATCGACAACTATCTGGGAGTAATTCAAATCCCATTTGACTAGGTTAATGAAAAACAAGAGGTGATACACACCTGTATCAACTCTACATGTGTTTTAACTTTTCTTTCATTTACTTTCTTTTTATTTGATCAGTGATTTTCTATGATGGAAAACATTTGCATATAATTACAGTCTTTTAACATATTAGATCTAGTAAAAAGAAATCCATTATTTTTGCATGAAATCGAAGGCTTTATTTAGCATAGTTTGAATAATACAATTTAGGTTAAATATGCACCGTTTTGTTCAATAACTTGTTGTCATTTTGAAGGTAATTTCATTATGCCTCTTTCATAAAAACCCTCGTCCCTAACTGGAACAATCGATTTTCACAAACTTCTCTTGAGGAGACGTTTTTACCATCCAAATCATTTACTATAGACAGAAACAAATGATAATCACTTGGTGCGAGGTCCGAACTATAAGGTTGATGCATACAAATCTCCCAATCAAGCTCTTGTAGCTTCTGGTGAGTCACCATCGATGTGTGTGGCCTGGCGTTTTTTTGATGAAACACAATTCCTCTCCTGTTGGCCAAAGCTGGGCGCTTCTGGGTGATTGCTTCATTCAGACGGTCCAATTGTTGACAGTACAGGTTCGAATTAAGAGTTTGGCCGTAGGGAAGCAGCTCATAGTGGATGATTCCGTGCCGATCCCACCAAACACATAGCAAAGCCTTCCTGGCCATCAGTCATGGCTTGACCACCGTTTGTGCCGGCTCACTGCCCTTCAACCACGATCGTTTTCGCTTGCCGTTGTTATATGTGATCCACTTTTCATCACCAGTCACCATTCGCTTCAGAAATGGGTCGACTTTCATGTAATTCAACAGCGATTCGCAGGTGGAAATTCGATCCATGAGGTTTTTTACCGTTAACTCGTGTGGCACCCATACATCGAGCTTTTTTGAGTATCCAGAATTTTTTAAGTGGTTCCAAACAAATTTTTGTGCAATGTTAGCTCCTGGGAAATGAAACAGTGCTCATATGACGATCAAACTCGACGATTTCAATTATTTTATCGACATTTTCGACAATTGGCCTTCCACAGCGTGGTGCATCTTTGACATCAAAATTACGGACACAAAATCGACGAAATCAAAATTGTGCATGATTGGCTGTTACAATATAAGGACCATAAACACTATTCATATTTTCAGCTGCCTGACTTGCGTTTTCGCCTTTATCGAAGAAAAACTGTAGAATAAAGCGTATTTTATCCTTGTTGGTGTCCATTTTTGACGCGCACTCAAACACTATTGAGTCCAGGAATCACATACCTGCTCTAAATGTTTTTTTAGAACGAAATCTAACGCCATATAGTGTAATATAATCGCACTTATACAGCGTGAGATACAAATCACTAATGTCATATATTGCAAAAATAATGGATTCCTTTTTATTAGACCTAATACAATAAATTGTTTCTGTGAAATCTTAATAGTTGAACCAAAATCAAAATTCTTATTTTGTTTGAGGTATTTTACTTTAATAGGAAAAAATCCGTTTTTCGAAGAAAAAAAATCGTACTTCTTTCCTTTTATCTTTCTCTGTGTAACTTGTGAAGCAAAGTAAATAATAATCATCTATCGACATATTAAACCACTTGTCAAAAATAGTTATTTATAATAAGTGTATCAAATATCACATCTCATCAACTCATCCGTTCTTCCACTATGTTAAAAGCCATTTTTAAGGGGCATCGGGGAGTAAATGCTCCAGTCTCACACTTGAAAAGGTTTCGACACCCTGGTTAATTTCAAAAATAAAATGAAATCGTATACAAAAACAAACAAAATCCCAACGCAGCTAAAGAAATGTAGCGTGACTATGAAAGTTATATGTGGAGTTACAAAGAACCGATATTTGCCACATTCAATTTTAGAGAGTCAATTTTGACTAATTTAAAGATATATGTCAGTGTGTAAGATCCAAAATTTATCTACCACTTTCTTTTGTGTTTATTGCAGTGCTTCTTCGATGATCCCACTTTCCGGTGGTTATCAAATCATTCAATTGTATCTCACAAAATGAAAGCTATAATTTAAAATCCTTTAATTAAATTATATTATTACAAAGTAGTAGTATTTATAAGTATGTTGAGACATTTGTAAAACTGCTTTTTCAATTAAATTATAGATTGTATATATTTTAAAAGCTACCATTGGTCGCAAAGTGTACTTGCATAATAAAAATAACTAAAACTTAATAATATATAATACTATTTTACTTCCAAATAATTACATTTTAAAAAAATCATTTATTCATCAATTATAATAACAAATATATGGATTGGGTAAGGAAATTCAAAGAGTCAATCAACTATTAAAAAAGATGATGTGAAATTCAAGTGAACAAATATCGAGGGAGAAAGTTATCTTGCAAATAAACAAACATTGAATCATACACCATCTGTAGCATACTATGAGTCATAGAAGGATATTATAGTTTATGTCTCTTATTCTTAGCATGGATAGATACTCCACTCAATAGACCAAACACGGAAAATAATAGTAACCCTTACTATTGGCATGCACGATTAGTTACTACATATGTATGTATATTAGTTAATTAATTAAGAAGTATTAATTAAAAGTGATGTTATCATTGCCGTAAGTAAAACAATTGTAAATACAAAATACATTTTGCAACATATGTAAATAAAACGTAATTTTTTTAAAAGCATTTTTTTTTATTACTGACACATATAGGTGTTTTTTTACATGAAGACTTTTTTTTGATTGTTCGGTAAAATTCCCTTTGCAATCAGCTCGAATTAGTAAGCTAATTTAATTTGTTGCTTTCTACATATCTGAGGGGGGAAAAAATGTGCATACATACTATTATTAACTGCTCAAGAAATGAAGAAACAATTATTATTGACAACCATGAAAATTCACATTAAAGTATAGAGTGTTTACAAAATATATGATATATATGTATTTAAACAGCTCTATGTGAAAGAAATCTCCCCCTTCAAACCTTGATATTAGGATCCTCTAAATATTGAATTGAAATGACCTTAAAATAATGTATTGAATTATATTTGACTAAATATAAAATTAAAACTTGCTCTTAGGAGTCACTCTGATATAAATAACCATTTTCAACGACTGGCTCTACTTGTAACAAAGAAAACAAACTTATGAAGCATATTGAGATCTAGAAAAAATATTTATTTTTGACTTTCCACACTCTACCAACGAAAGGTAATAAGTATATTTCTACTGGGAAATTAATTAATTAATTCCTCAGTAGTTAGTAGCCTCTACTGGCAATTTAATAATTAATTAATTATTATGGGAGAGTGAATATCATTTAATAAGACTGTATTTTCGAGAAAGAACCATACAATTTCGAGATTTTTCCTATGTGACAAATCCCAAGAATTCTGAAGGTAATCCTAAAAAGTACAGCATGAACAAAAATATTCAAATTCAATGTTGCAACGTTTGAGATACAAATACATCACTAGAGTACAATCACTTTTAATTAGGAGGAAAAAAGCTAAATATGATTTTGTGTGTGTGTGTGTTGGAACTTATCCAGGGTCTGTGTATCCTTCCACTTAATAATATAATCTGTATGAATCAATACTTCTATCGACTCTGTATTTAAATTACATATTTTCTTATTTAATTTTGATTAACATGATGAGTCTTTTATAAATATTAAAGAAGATCTCAGTTTGTAAATCGATAAAACCTTATAGGAAACGAAAAACAATGGATAGAAACAAGGTTTGTTAAGTATCATTGGTTTTGAAAGATATTTGTTCCTGGCTCTGCCGATGTTCATCACTTATCACATAACTTTTTATTGCAAGCAAGTCTTCCACGTAGCGCCAAAGTTCCTTGAACTTGGCTTTCCTAATTCCCAAATCTTTATTACCCTCTTTTTGTTTAACATTCTGTTTTTCCTTGAGAACGATCATTTCGTTCTTTTCAGAGTCCATTTCCACAAGAATAATGTCTCTTTCCCCATGCCTAAGAGGGAGTCGAACTGCATTTCTCACTGAGCTGGGTGGAAGACCTAATGATGAATTTAATAAACGCTCAATAAAATCAATCTCTGTTTCATCCACATTAGGATCAGGCAATCCCTCAAAGACGACAATCGGTAAATCTTCTGTACTTTCATTATCAATTTTGGAACTTCGAGCCAGATCTAATATTTCCACCACTTCAGATGGCTTAGCAATTGGAGAATTGACTATTGGAGCGATGGGAGCAGGGTTTGAAGGATTCAGAAAGTTTTGAGTTGTAAAAGTGTTATAATCAGGATTGCAGGAATCCTCGAAATCCTTTGTACCAAACCTTTCTTTCACCACATCTTTTGCACCCATTTTCGTGGAAATTTTCTCAAGAAACTTTCCAGCTTTACATAAAAATACTTTTGGAGAAGATAAATCCTTCACTTTGATTTGATTCCATGTGATGGGATCATCACTGTTGAAAACTCCACCTGATCTAAAAAAGAGAAATATAAACACATTATATCTTTTTTTTAACTATTGTTCACATAGTACCTTTCAAAAGTTTGGGATTGAACTGCGTGCTCTCTTGGAAGAGTTCCCCCATCATATTTATTTATCACATTCAAATGATCCCACCAGCCTTTGCATTTCTTGGCTAATTGTTGACATACTCCTTTAGAATTATCACTCCTACGATTTCCATATCCATAGCCAACGGTAGCAGCACGTATAAATGGATATACTGCCCCATGTCTACTCATGATATTTGTTACGTCGGTTGCCAAATCCATTACACTATCATATAAGAGTACAAAAATGTTAGCTAAATTAACTAAATTATTTAAAAAATATAATATATAATGTTATATTTTTGTAGATTAACTGTAATAGTTTGATGATCACCTTGTCTACTCTATACTTTTCAAGTTCAATATGGGAATAAGCAAGTTCAAGAAAAGGTATAGAAACTAAACAATAAATGTGCAATAATTCAATACAAAGAAATCCTGAAATATTATATAGAACTGACATTAAGATTTATAACTTCAATTGTTATAATTTAACTTCCTTGTTAGCTCAATATACACATGTAATAAAAATAAATAAATCTTTTTTTTTTTTAATATATCAATATAACTACAATTTAGTGGTATTTATTTAAAAAAATAATACCTTAACCTAAAAAAGAATTAGTATAATTTTGATAAATAACAAAATTATAATCTAAGTTGAGAATATTGGAGTCATATCATGCAAAAAAAAAAAAAAAGTTCTAAAAGTACTCGAAGAGAAAATTTGAAAGTGAAATCATATTTTTTATTGATTACTCAATATTTAAAGAAAGTATAGAAGTTATATTTTTTAACTATAAAAAAGACAAATAAATGAAAGGAAATTGGTTGACAGTCAATATTAAAATAATTATATTTGATCTAGTTAAAAATTTTCTAAGATTATGATCTAAATCCTTTCAATCGAGGACTTTAAATTCTGTATATTACATACTTATTTGGAAAATTTAATTTTCTGGTGCAAGATTTCTAAAATTAAATAATGAATGTATAAATACAAATTCACTCGAGTGAAACTTTGCAAAAAAATTTTAATTTAAAATACAAAATTATTGACCTAATTTTAATAATTGCAAAATGACACAAAATCAAAGTAAATTCCTCAGTATTTTTATTATTTGACAAGGACACAATTGAAGGATTCTTGCATAAAGGGTCCTAGGAATTATTTTTTTTTAGCTCTTAGGTATCAACCTTTTAAGAGAAATAAACACTAATCTTTTGCCAGTGAAAAAAATAATAACAATAAAAAGTTGCATGAGTATCGTGTGATAAATATGAGTCGTCATTTTTGCAAATTTCTAAGCATTGGTTTGACTTTTACTGATACTCGTCACGTTTTATCATATGATTTTTAAAGTTTTATGTGTAAACTTTTGAATTTTATGCAATACTATGGTATTTTAAAGGGTGAGTAATAATTATAATTGAAAATTCTCCCAATTTAAAATGAATAAAATTTAACCAAACTTGATCAAATGTAAAAAAATACGAAAGTCTGACGTAATCAAAGCTTAGTTCATTTACATATATAGGTATAACATACATGTATTGAGGTTCCACAAGAGGTTAAAAAAATATATTTAATTTTTTTCTGCGTGAACAACTGTGAGACATTTTACCGGAAATTTTAATAATTTTAATTTATAAAAATATTTTTTTAGATGTATGATGTACTTCCTTAGAGCAAAGTCGGTTGTAAGGGAGATATTGTACGCACATATATAAATGACTTGGGTCTCGTGCTGATATGAGCCCTTTTTAAAAGAAAAAAGAGCAATTATAGTTTTTATAATTGCCTCAGGTTCTTTATACGATAAAATTGGTTCTGTCTTAGAGGCATTCCTAGGCCTAATATAGTATAATGAAAGAAAAAATATCTTATAAAAACTTAAACCTTGATGTGAGGACTACCAATATTTTATTAGCGTGATACAAAGTTATTATCAAAGGACAACGACAACCTCACTTAATTACTAGTGTGTGTCATTAACTTTGAATAATCATGAATCACGATATAAAACTTGGTTTTTATTGGAAGACATATGTAGTTATGTGTTGTGCTTGGTTTTTTGTTGTCTTTATACAACTTTATTTTTCCTCATTTTTCAACCTTTTAGTGAGGAAATTTTGTCAAAAATTGTGGGCTTAAAAAAATTTCCAATTAGTAATATATTTACAAATTAAAATATGGTACACACTGCATTTGATTTTGGCTATATGTGTATGTATGTATAAACTTCTGGATTAAAAATCATTTAATTCAATGGAGGGCATTGATTTTTTGATTTGACATATTATGTATTCTACAAATATAAAAATTTACATTGTATTTTCTTATCAGCTCTCAATTTTTCTTCTATTTGTCCCCTTATTAGTGTTCTGAATGTTGACTGATTGAACTCTAGTTAGTTCTTGTTAAGCGTTGAACAAATATCTACAATTAAACAAAGAATAGTTTCAATGTGGGGAAGAATTGGTTTACTAAGAACTGATTTTGAACCTTAGTATTTCCTTTTCGAAGGAAAGGTTGAGAGAGTCAACAAAGAGAATGTGACATGATCCATTTATTAATAATAACAATAATTAATTATATTAATTCAAGGACATTAAGACTCAAGTTTCTGTTTGTTCTTAGTTTATCATTGTTCCTCTTTAATGGAAGAAAGTTACATATTAAATTAAAAATATATGTATACATATCTCTGTCCTTAAAAACTCAATAATCGTTTTGACATTTCAATAATAAATGGATAATAAAGATTTCCATGGTCATACTAGACCTAAGGGTCTATCCATAAATAAATAAATAAATAATTATTATATCTATATAACTATGGTTTTTTTAACCTCTGCTCCATGTAATTTAGAGTTGAGGTGATCAATTAAAAACGTTCATTTAAACAATTCAATATTAATAAAAATTCCATACGAATGAAATATGATTGAATGTATCTACTAAAATGTTTTCTCAACAGCACAGGCACATAAAAATACAGGGTTGTAGGAATAAATGAGACAGAAGGAACATTTGCCCATCCAATAATGCTAATACTCTCTTTTTAAGAGTTATTTTTTTTTATGTACTAAGTGATCCTTTAGTAATACGATTTGTCCCTCCAAAGTTATGGACTTTTCGTCTCTCCTGTTCTAAAATCTCCATTGAAAAGTTGAAAAATCTGTTACTATTCAAAATGTCGAACATAAGGTATTTGTCAATGATCGTCATATCCAGGGGCATAGATGCAATTTTTTAACTATATATAATTTGTAGTTTCATAAATGTAGTAAATCTTGGAGGAGAATGAGTTTGGATCATATACAAACTAAGGGGATTCTATATCCCTACGCCCATGGCTATATCTGTCATATCTTGATGGTCAAATTGATTCCACTCCTAATGAAAACAATCATTTTAATCTTTGATAAATACATAATTGTACAATATGTACATAATTAAATGCAATATGAACATGGGGGATTTTCTAGTCACTCAGGCTATGATGTAACATAATATCCTGTTTTTGAACAATGCATTCAAAAAATGATATTAGATGGATGTGTATTAGAATGAGGTTAAAAAAAAAAAATGCAAACTATTAATTATAAAGAATTTGAAATTCAATTGACATGATTTAATTTCCGTGCTGCTTGTTGAATCCCAACTAGGTCCCTTGAGATAAGCTTCACGTAAACCTTTTTAGTATTAAAATATTCCCCGAACTAATTTTGTAGCTATCATTCCAAATGGAAAAGTTGATTCTAATACCATGTGATGTTTCCATAATATGACAGCAACAATACAATATTGTATAGGGTTGAACATATAATTGAATCAAAGTCTAATTAGTTTATGAACAAAAATGTCTCATTAAATCGCTTATAATTAATTATAACTAAAGGACTTACAAACAATGTTTTACTTTACCGAGGGCTCCAGAGCATAATTAAATTTATAACTTCAATTGAAGGAACTAAATTAGTGCAAAGAGATCACGTTTACAATATAAATTTATTTAAATTGCTAAATTGTCAAGGAATATTTGCATAATATGTACATATATTGACAAATATACATATTTCAAATTAAACTCCTACTCAGTGAATATTCTGACGAATTATATTATTAACTTTTATTAATAAGAGTACAAATATCTACAATTTAACCCCTAATTTACTATCTAAATTAAGAGAAGGAAAGTATTTGAAACCAATATATATATATATATATATATATGCCTGTCATATTAATAAAAATATATATATAATTAATCAATGAGCATGGATAAACGAAAATGAAAGTTTTTTTTAACGCTCTAATTAATTTTACGCTTATTTTATGCGCATTACATATATATAATATGTATTTTTGATGATGATAATTATTCATTCAAGAAAAAAAATCATCCACGTTTAGAGTTTTATCTCAATTCTTATGCATTCAATTGTATAAATATACTATTTATGGGAAGGAATTAAATTAGACTCTCTCTTACCGTATTTTTGTGTAATTATTTGTTAGAGTTTTGAGGAATATCCATTTTAATTTGATAATAGAATATATGTTCTAAATTGTAAATTATTTTATTTTGCATTTATGAGTAAATATTTAATACGAATGTACGTGTAACTTAAAAAAAAACCACGAAAAATTAAAGATTTTTTCCATTCTACTTTGAATTATATTTTTTGAAACAAAAAAAAACATACATACATACATAAGAAAAAATATCAAGGAATCTCTTCTTCAAACAGCCTTTACAAAATATTTCGAATAAAACTAATTGATTCATTATATTACCCTTGAATAAAAGCCACCATATTAATTATATTAACAATATACACATTTTCTTTAGATAATTATAATTAGAGTCTATACTAAGTTGAATTATCTTGAAGAAGTGAGCATCAAGCTCATTAGGGATCGAAAATTATACAAAATTAAATCATTAGGTTTTTGAGTCCGAATTCAATTTGCTGAGTTTCATTATTCTAGGATTTTTCATTTCAAGTTCCTTTCTTTAAAACAAAAACAAAAAAAGCAACCATCATTTATATGTAAAAATAATAATAAAATATTAATTCCTAGCATTGACAACTCAAACAGTCCTTGTCAACTGGACTTTTTGAGGTATGTTTGTAAATATATGCATTATATCAAAGGGTTCAATTCGTTTTAATGTTTGTTTTTAAATGTCTTGAAGAAGGTTGAAGACTCAAATCATGACATAAATTTCCATATCAATCAAAACAATTAAAATATAGTACCTTATAATTGCAGAGCTCGGAATTTCTCGAAACAAAGATGAAATAAAGGCAATCCCTTTGGTAATAAAGTTAGCATTTTTAATATTTATAATTCCAGATCCAACGAATTGTCTTTTTCCAAAACGTCCTCTCCTATTTTGTGATAGACGATTATAAAATGATGATATTCCATTTTTGATGAAATCTCCTATAAACCGGAGTTTGCCCCGTCTTTGTATCACGCTAGGAATCCAGATTCTTCGACCGTTTCGATTAATTTGTGGAGAAGGAAGCATTGCAATGACTTGATCCGAGAATTCTTCACAAACAGTTTTTTGAATGCAGTTTTTGTGAACATTGTCCATGGCAAGGAGGCCTCCAAAAATGTTTTTGATACCGGATATATAATTGAAATCCGATGCAGACATTGAAAAATAAGGAAAAGTTAGAAGCACAAACACAAGGGATCTTTTCGTTTTCATTGTTTTTATCTATTGCTTCTACATATGTATATAATAAATAATAGGTACGTTGAATGCCCACAGGGCTCCTAAAAAGGAACTGAAAGCGACGAAATGAAATTATGTCCTTAATATGATCTTTTTTGACCTGCCCGAAAAAAAAAGGTATGCTTCCTTGATAAATCCTCGGGTGTGACGGGTATGCAAATGGATAATCATCAAAAATGAGATTCATCTACCTACTGAAGAAGTATATTCATTACTTGGGTCATTTATATTAATGTAAAAAAAAAATCATGATAAGAATTATTTTTTAGCCTTATTAGCAGCCGTTTGTTTAATCGTCCAAGTTTGTACTTATAATTACAAATTTTTAAACATTAGGCTACGTTCAAAAAAAAAATTTTTTTTTTTTTTACTTAGAACTCACTTCCTAAAAATAAATTTACAAGCTTTTTTTATTTATATTTTTGCATAGTTTTCTATATTCTTATATTAGAAAGCGGTTTCAAAAATAAATTAAAGTACTTTGATTCCAAGTATCTATTGATTTGAATGGCTTCGTACTAAATCCAATTATAAGTCACCAGAATTTTTTAATGTCAGATTAATTTATTTTTTTTCTTCTTTCCCATTCCTGTATCAAATTTATCTCGTTCAGTATGAGACTAAGATTATTGTAGATATTCTAACCAAAAGATCAAATTTCATGAAACAAAGTATTGGGTTTTTTTTTTTTTTTTGGTTTTTTTTTAATCAGTGGTTTAACATTATTGCGTATGGAGAATTTTATTCACATGAGAAATACATACAATATGACAATAATGACGAAAAACAACAACATAAGAATAACTTATATACATATAAGTTTGTTTAAAGACCTCAAAAATAAATGCAGAGGGTACAGCAAGCCTTGTGACGCTCCTTCAAGAGATAACTGTCCTGCTAAAGAAAATGAATGTCCATTGTGCTAGAAGAAGGTGGTGCACTTTTCTTCGTTGTACGTGTTTTCAAAATTTCAAATTTTCATATCAACTGCTCTTACAAATGTATTTAATTTATAACGTCTTATTAATTTAAAATTATTTATCAGACTTTTCCAGAGCCTTTTGATTAGGTTTCAAAGATCCAAAGGAGAAACAGGTAAAAAGGAAATTTCCACTTCCCCTCATACACTACTTTAAAAAAAAATAGTGTTCGATTCTACTCAATTAAAACCAATGAAAGACAAATCAATGCACATCCATCTCGGAAACAATATTCCCATCAAAATAACTTCCGTCACTTTAGTAAGAAACATCCCCTTAACCCTTTCGAACCCGTAAACTATCAGAATGTATTTTTAAGTGGAAGTTATATTTTTTGAGGTCAGAGTGACCACCATACTAACTTAATTTGATTTAAGAAAAAAACTGTCACTCAATCTGTTTCTATAAGAAATTATGGGACACTGGTGTTCCTCTGGGTGTGAAGGGAATTGTTTCATCCTTAAAAATACACGGTTTATTAGTACTTTTTTCGTATTTAGTATATCTTTAGGTAAATTTATTCTTTATTCTTTTATTCTACAGAGGGACAAAAAAAATTGAAAAATCTTAAATAAAAAATAAATATCATATTATGTACATTTTACAGGTAATATTTTATGAAGCAATTTCTATTGATATATTGATAAAAAAAAACTCCCTTCACACCCAAAGGGACACCTGTGCCCCAAAGAACTTAGACTTGAATAATTTCTAATGTATGTGTTAGAACTAAAAGATATTTTAAACTTATAGTTCTTAAAGTATATATAAACAAATAATTTCCTTGAAAAACGAAAAAGTTATTTTAGTTTAAATATGATTTTTTTTTGTATGTGTAGAAATCGTAACTTTCAGTACCTTGAAAAATATTCAAACCAAATTTTTTTTTGATGACCAACTATGAAATATGGATAATAGCTTGACATCTTAGCTATCAAACCAAAAAAAGAAAACAAAAATCGGTTGATAATGGAACGCATTAGTGCATTTTGAATTTTTGGGACACCCGTGTCCCCTGGGTTGGAAAGGGTTAACCTTTTGAAGGAGCTCAATTATTTGAGCCTTTGTTTGAGGTACTGAATAAATTGGATCCCTTCAATATGTTTTGACTAAATATATTGAGCTCAATATATATATGTTCGCTGTTTGATCCATGACCATCTGATCTTTCAATATCTATTCCTTCTTTTGCACACTTTTTTATCACTTTATTGGTAAGTTAACCTCCATGATTAATCTCAATATCGTACATTTCTTTTAGTCATTTTGTAGATATCGAAAACTGATGGGTCAAAATATTTCAGCTGTACTCTCAAGGAAATAGAGCTTATTTTAGTTCATCCTAGATATGGCTGATCCTAGATACATTTTCATGTAAAGTTCCATTCAAAAAGAACAATTCATACCCATTAAAAAAGTTTTGCTAAAATGTGAAGAATACGGAATCACAAACTTTTGAAATGAAAAGATGATGTAAGAGACTCTGTTTCATTCGCCAAACTCATAGTTCCAAAAGAAGGTATTTATGTCGATCCAAAAAAGTTGGAAAATAGGTTACCAACATTTACTAATATCAATGAGTTTAGATCCATTCCTTGGACGAGCAAACCAATTGGTACATTGTGCGCCTGATCTAGCTTATATATCTGAGATCTATTTTAAAAAACCACACACACACTTTTCAATGTCATCAAACAGTTTCCATCTCGAGCCCATTAGTATTCATGTTTACCTACAATTTTAATGACTGATCCATCACACTACAAAGGAGTAGGATTTGCTCTCCACAAGATCAAAAAGACTCATTCAATATGGAAGCAGATTTATCAGAGATGCAGAAACTCGTTATTCTTTGTGTGAATTGGAATCATTGCCCATTCAATGGCTAATATTAAAATTCAAATTATACTTACAATAAACTAACTTTCATTTTTAATAAATGATCGTAAAACTTTAATAAATATTTTTAAAGAAAAATCCTAATGCAATCGAAAAAATAATCAATCACAACGGATCTTTTTTAGAAAATTGCATTCAGTATTGACTTGGAAACCTGAAAAAAAAACCCACATTATATTGTATTCTGGAAATTTTATAACAATAAGTTATTATACCTATATCCTCAATGTACGTTAGAGTATTGCATATACATAAAAAACATTTATTAAGTTATGTATACATTCAAAATAAACTGTAGCAGAGTGCCTCAGTAAAAATTTTGAAAAAAATAATTTTATAACTAAATACATATATTAAAAAACTTTTATGCACACCCAAAAAAATATTTTTTAATGCAGAAAAGATTTTTAATATAAGAAACACTGACAAAAGCCAAAGTAATATTTATCAACATATATATATATATATATGAATATAAAGCATATTACTCCTTAAAACTTGAACGTTTAATTTCATGTATAACCATTTATAAGGTTATGAAAAGTGAAGGGCGGAGATTTAATTGAAATTAAGGGGAAGAGTAAGGGGAACATATTTTGCTTTTGGTTCAATTACTCGGAGCAGATTTGACTTCCACATAAAAATTCAACGCAACAAACTTACATCCGTCTGTTATTTATTAAGCCAATTCGTTATTTTTTCACAAATTGAATATAAAAATACTGCCCGTCATATGTGTTGATGTCCCCGTAGCAGGAACAGTTACAACAGTTAAAAAGTCGAGATATATTCATAACTAATTAAGAAAGTTATACAGAGGAATAAATAATTTTTTTTTTTTCAAATATTGATTAAATAACTTTCAATTTATTATTGCACATTTAGATATAATGATATGTATGTAAGTAAATTATACATAGTCTATAATCTGTATATCTACAGATTACTATGTACAAGGTGTTGATAAGTCGGCGGAATCCGAGGATCTGGGGTATTTTTGGTGATATTCAATGAGCTTAAACGAAATATTAGTGGTGGTTTTTGATCATCCTGCGGAACTCGAGGGTCTAAGAGTATGTTTGGTGATATCGAAGGGGTCCTTGAACTTATATGAAGCGGTGAATTTTGGGGATATCTTGGTCTCACAGCAACCTGGCAAAACCAAGGGGGCTAGATTTTAAGTGTATTTCTAACGGAATCTCAGTCTCTTTCCCTTCTCATTGATCTCATTCTACCATTCCTCTATTAATATAGTTGCAATATCATACATTTCAACGAAATTACTGCCAACGTTTTTTTTTATTGCAATGTTATTGCTCTCAATGAAAATGCCCTGCAATACAATTGTTGCAACGTTTGTACAGCAATGTTTTTCCCTACTACTCCAAAAATCTCGCTCAACCTTCTTCTTGCGCTCTATAAAAACCCCATGTCAAGGGATGAACACTTTGCTTAGATGAGCATGCTTGCAATTACTATTTAGTAACTCTATTATTCTATCATCTGATTGTTTTTGACAATATTAAATAATACTCAATAACTGATGGAACAGAGAGAATTGAAGGAAATTTGTGTAGTCAGAAATCCAGGGAAAGGAACATATTTTTGCTCAACATAATTTCTTAATAAACATTGGGAATTAATCCATTTATTATTGTAACAAGTTGTCACTTTAGTGATACAGAGGAGGATCAATTCAAATGGATAATCAAGGTAGTGCTCTATTAGGTCCCATTGGTTTTTGTTTTTTCCTTCCTTAAACTGAACATTTTGCCCATGTCTACCCATCCATATATGACATACGTGTTAGAGATGAGAAAAAGGTTGAAATCTCATGAGCGTCAAAAATCACGCCTGAGAGGATGTTATAAAAAAATATATGTGTACACAAACACAGAGAAATAAATATCTCAGGACGGAGATCACTATAGAGTCTATAGTACTCCTTTCCTTCAGATGACGTTTGAATACTCAAAATAGGTAATAACTATTTATTACACTAGTCAATATTTAAAAATCTTAAGGGGTTAGTTAGTTAATTAAGATTTTATTACTGCTTACATTAGATATACAAAATGTAATAAAAATGTACACATACTAAGGTAAAGAACAGAGCCACACAATGGGGTATCCGTGTTACTACAGTAAAAACTAAATTCCTACTCAAATATTAAAATTGGTTATTATAATTTTTTTTTTTCATCTTTTTACATTTCATAAGCTTAAGAATTCGAATGTCATCTTCTTCTTCTTCTTCTTCTTGCATGGCTTCATATCTTTTATACGAGAGAGACGGGCACCTGTTAATGAGGTGGTCTGACCTTTTGAGCTAATTTGACTCATTTTCCAACTTAAATTTAAGCTTGTAAGAATATTCCCGTTCCTTATTCCCCTAGGAGTCCCTTTAGGCCAAAACAAAGACTGGAAATGAAATTTGCACAAATTAATGCAATCCCTTTGTATTTTTGACATTTTTAATTTTTTTGTTCTGTGTTATTACTAAAAGCACAAAAATTTTCCAGGTTATCATCACATGCTTTTTTTAAAAAAAAGAAAAAGAAAATAAATTCACCAGGATTTAACCCCTTTACACATCTCTTAAATGCTATTACATACATATTTCTTCCCATTTTATTATTTAGCAAAGTTTTTTGGGCTTATAACATGGTACATTTGAACTTGATCCCTTCTCTCGTAAATAACTTTATGCAAAAAAAATATCTACTATAAAATACAATTATACAGACCACAATTTCCCCACGCATAAAAAAAAAAGTTTTTCCAAAAAAGATGGAAAACACTTTGATGCTAAGAAAACGAATAAACATTTATTATATACTTGATCACGTGGACCTTCATGCTATTCAACTATATTTTACCCTCTTGAGACCTGAGGCCCAACTACAACACTCAGAAGCTCCAGCTTTAGACTCCCGGCTGCCATAGTAGGAGTGAGTTGCTCTTCTCTAGTCAATATATAGTAGATACTTTTAATTGTATAATCGTACGGGAAAAAATGAGTTATACACAGACAAAAAAAATTTAAAATATTCGTCTCTATTTTCAATTTATCATACATCAATATAACATATTTATTACGTGTAACCTTCGTTTTTTATCATTAGAATATTATAATTACAATTCAAAGGAATCTTTTATTCTTCGATACACAAAATATTTTCATGATGCAAAACTTTCAAATTCATTGAATTTTTACAGTAATAAATCCTTGTATTTTTATGAGAATTTAGATTTTTTTTTTAGACCAAAAGGGGTAGTATAAGGCCAGCCAATAACTAATTAAATGAGAGGCCTTTTAAAAAAATGATTAAAGTCCAAACACATATATATATGTATATATATATATATTTATAATTTCTCCCTCTTATTATGGCTAAGTAGCTCATCTATCATGATTTTGAGAGATTACATCCTAGAATTTTTCTCTTGATAATATAATTTTTAAATTGTGAGTCCTTTGTTATAATATAAAGCAGAAAAGCGCGTTTTATAATACTTGATATGATTATCAACAGAGCAAATAGGTATGTAGTACTTTGACAAATTGTATGTCTATTAATAAACTTTCATAAAATGAACTAGACAATCAAGGATATGTACATCAAGTATGTTTAATAAATTCCTTTAAGTAAATCAAGGACTCCTATAGAGAGAAGGGCTGAAAACAGAATTGAGTCAATTGTTGACGGTAAAATGAAAATTCCTTCGGCTCCATTGCTCATAAATATTTGAGACGTTATAAAAGTGATGGTTCCATGTGAACATTATATTAATTATAATTAAAGTATTTCTAGACATATGTATGTATGTATGTATGTAATATGTTGTTTCTTCTCATGATGAAATTAACGACTACCCTCGATGTTAATTTTTTGGAGAGGCCCCTCTTTTGAAGAAATAAGAAATAAGAGTTGACTTTGATAATATGTGATCCACTCTGTTCTCTCTGGTATTTTTTGAGAACCAGAGGATTGATTCAACTATTTGATAGATAGAGATCTTTGAGAATCCCCTCCTCTGAGCCTTGAAATTCAAAAATGAAGGACGGCCTCGACTAAAGGATCTCAGAAGTCAATTTCATGTAAACATAATGTAATTTAAAGTGTCTGTTATGATAACTAGCCTTTGTAGATAACTTAGGTTTAAAACACTTTATTTTCAAACATGAGATTGTGACATGTGATGAATATGTTATACATAATATGTATATTATATACAAATATATATATATATATATTTGGAATCAGAAAATGTCGACAATTGGATCTTGATTAGGATGGTAGTCCACTATTAAAGTCTAAGGAGTAAATAAGACTATTCATACTACAACCAAGAACTTTTTTTTTCTCTCAACTCCCAAGGAGAAACTCGATTTGAACTACTGTTTTCCTCTGTATGAAAGTAATAAATAATACAATTAAAATATCAATCCACAATAGAGCACTCATTAATTGACAAGAAAAATATTGCATTGCTCTATAATGAATGAAAAAATAAATTAATAAATAAGTAAAAAGAGAGAAAAACAATATTTATCAATATGTCATTTTAAATTGGATTAAAATATGCATGTACCCAAACATTTCATTTTTGAGAAAAAAATGTTTTGTGCGACTTTTTGTGTGCCACAATGTTTTGTAGTGCTGATACAATATTGAAACAGATTCAATCAGGAGTTTGTAAAATGATAATTATTTGTCCACCAAAGGGGCAGCAACGGATCGATCCCAAACAATCTTCATCAATATTTCAAGTTGTACTCAACGCTTTTGAGTTAATTTTTATATTCACAGTAAGAATTATGTTTATTTAGTTATTGGATAAGTTATACATTGAATGTCTATTTTTTCTCTTAATTCTTTTAAGGCAAATTATCAAAAAATATAAATTGTATGAAAAAAAAATAATTTGCTCTTGAAATTAATTAATTTGCATCAAAAGTTAAAAAATATTTTTTTTAAAGTAACTCTAAATATCATGATAAGATAAGAATATTTATGTATTCAACTTCAACTTCAATTTAAGCTTAGAAAAATACTCATTTTGTGCATTAAAAAATAATGATCCACTAGTGTTTTTAATGCAAATTGAATTATCAGTCTTTGTTTTGACCTAAAGGGGATCTTAGGGGCGTAGGGGACGGGAGTATCCTTCCAGGCTTAAATTGAATTTGGAAAATGGGCCAAATTAGCTTAAAAAGTAGGGTTCGATTTATCGAAAACTGTCAGACTATTCAAAAAAAAAAAGTTACAAATTTGAAATCAGCGTTCAAAATGAAATAATTTTTAGTATACTTATACCCTTAAGGATTTTTGACTGTTGACCGGTGTTATTATACCGGCATATATGTATTATCCTATATATAGCTATTTTATGTTAGCAACCCACCCCTCCTAGAAATTAATTATTTTAATGACCCATCACTACTATTGATTATTTCCAGAACACCTATAATCAGTGTATTAAATTGACTCGCCAATACATCGGTTGGGTCTTCATAAGAACTATTTAAAGGTAAATGTATCAAGGGAAACATTGATTCTGCTGATTTATTATACAAAATATTACGATCCATTTTGATCAAAGTATCCACTTAAAATGATCTAATAATGAAAATCATCAAAAAAATATATTGTAGCTTAGATAATGTAAATAGTGGGTCAAGAGGTTTCAGTTATTCAGGGGCTATGTACATATATGTATAACCTATTCAATTTATGTAAAAAGTATATCTCATTAAAAATGAAAATTTATGTACATTCGAAATTTAATGAAAAAAAAAAAAAAATTAAATTATATACATAATGTGTGGATATTTCTTGTCTAGACTCATTACCGTTAGGTAATTTCGGTCACGTTTTAAAGTGTTGAAGATGAAAAAAGGGGTTTAAAAATTCTTAGAATGACATATATTAAATAAAACATTCATTATTTATTGTATGTATGTTACATTCTACAATATTCTATATTTGGTGCCCTATTAATTCGTCTAAAGAACTCGGTAGTCGAAATATTAATGATAGACTTTTATGAATATACTATGTATTACGTATGTAGATACTAGTAGCTGAACTTTGCTCATTTAATCTTAAATAAATTTGATACCTGATTACCACAACTCACTTTTCACGTCGAGCTTTTTTTAAATAAATAATAACAAAATTTTACCAAAAGCAGAAATGAAAAATAAATTTATTTTGTACAGTATTCAAACAATTTTTTGTTTGTTTTAAATATTATCGCTTCTTGGCATTGATTTCCCTAGAGACTCTAAATTTTGTGATAGTTCATGATCCTCAATTGCTAGGCTATAATTTAATCAATAGTAGGAATTAAGAAATGTCAACTGTTTAAGAAAAGCTATTCGAGGTTACCTAAGGAACATTTTGATCTCTTTTTTAATCAATAAAAAAATTCCTCAATATTGCGTTTGCCATGAACCCTTGGCAGTCTCTCCTACGCTAATTAGACGTTGTTTTTTTAATAGACAGCATACCAAAAATTTAAATTCCTGTCATAAATACCAGGATCATCATTATATCTCCAAATTTTTTCTTCAAAAAGAAGAAAGAAGTGAAATTATATTGTAGTTCACAATGGTATTTTCAAAACCCTTTGTATTTTATTGTTAGCTGTCAATTTTCCACTTATTTTGCCCCTTATTGGTATTTTGAACGTTGACTAGTTGCGCATACATTAGCTGTTTTTATGCTATGAATGACGTGCTGCTTTTTTGTTCACTCGCAACCTCGACTCACAAAAGAGAAAGAAAAAATTTGGAAAAACAACTGGTATTATTTAGATATACTATACATTGATAAATTCTATCAATATACAAATCAATCGTTAATGCTTGTATATCAAAAATTTAAAAAAAGGGCGCGCAATTTAGTATATTTTTTTATACTTCAAAATCATAAATAATACCCTTTTTGAGCTCATAACTCGTAGAGTCAGGTCCTTTTAATCAAAAGAGTCAACTGATGAAAATCAGCTGAAGGGAGAATACAGTGTGTGCTTTTGTTTATCCGAAAAAGTTCATCGTGTTTTAGAGATACACAACAAAGCTACTCTCTTCACCTCGTTTCATAAGTTGACTATTTTCTTTGTTAAAAGCAACTGATTCTGCGTATTATGAATTAACAAGTGTATGTATACTCATGCTTCTTCCCTTGTCCAAAGGTACCTTGAACTTTCAAAACTATACTACGCTACTTCCTTTTCTTGTTGAAATTCAATGTTTACAAAATGTGTACAAAAAGGCTAGTCGTGTGTAGTAGTTTTTGACATGTTAACTACAAACTATATGTACTTTCGGGATCAAATCATGCTCTCTATAAATTATCATTTCATTTTTCCTATGTGAGCTTGATATAAATGTTGAGAAAGATAAAAAAAAATAGTTCTTTTTTTTATTTGATTAAAATTCCTACAAGTCAAATCAATGTTGTTTTTAAATTTAAAATATGTAAAGACATGTTACTCTTACGGGTATCTTTTTTGGATATAGGAAAATTCATTGACATCAATTCATCGACTGTCAATTCATTGATAGGTAAATTCATCGATAGGCAAATTCATCTACTTTTTTCTCCCAATGAATAATTTCAACAGCCTACATAGAGTAAATTTATGTATAATTATTGCTGCCTCTGGTTAGATGAACTAGCTTTTAGTTTTAATTTGTCGTTTACTATTTGAGTGCTTCTTTACATTCATCAAGTTCACATATTCTATCGGAAATTATTTTAAATCTTATTAAATTTGATAGAAATTAACCTTACTCTAAACCATTGTTTTTGCTTCGTTCAATTCGCAAAATCTAAAAGTTAATCTAATTACGGTTTTTGTAAGAGTTTCAAAGTTGGTTGTCGTACATTTTTGATTTCTACATTTTTAGAAATAAGAGTCCCAAATATCAAATTAAAATAATATTTTTTGCTATTACATGCACAAAATTTCTTTATATAATCTTAATCTGGCCTGTGTTTATGTCAAAAACCCAGACAAAACAAATTTGCTCTAACCTGTTGAAAGTATTCATTGGGAGAAAAAAGTCGATGAATTTACAAATTGATCGTCGATGAATTTACAGAACACCATCCTTTTTATCCTATTTTTTGTCTCTAAATGAAAAAAACTCATTAAAATAGGAAAATCATAATCCTCCGTAATGATATGGGGATGTTTCATAAATCATAGAAATTACAATATTTAATAAACTATCAGTGTAAAGTAAATTATCTTATTATAAAGCTGATATAGAAAATAATTATCAACATTAATAGAATTAGGACTCAGTTTCTTTATATTATAGTATGTAAGTAAACAAAATTTTGTTGAATGAAAACACTAATTAATTATTACGAAGGAAGAACCTTCAAAAAAGAGTACATATATAATAATGCTTTCTATTCATGTTAACGAGGTTTATTCCAAATTTTTATCGAATATTATATCATAGAAAAGTTTTTATTGGAATTTCCCAAAATCTCAATAAAGCACTAAAGATCAAAATATTAAAAAAAAGTTAAAAAAACAAAGGTCAACAACCTCTAATTACGTTTAAATTCTACATTATTCAACCAGAATATATTCAAATAGCAGGTACAAACGTCAAAGTAAAACTGAAAACTCGCAGTAGAGTTATATCATCCTGAGTCTTCAAACTATATTAGTTATTGATTTCATAATAAAAGTTAAACAGACCTTTCATTTGGAAGTGGTTCCTCACTTTGGGACTAAACTATTTAACGTCGATGTATGTAAATGTTGGGAACAAGACATCAACTCCCTGAACGACTACACTTCCCCATCGAGGACGATCACCCCCTGGACCCCCTAGTATTTATCTTCCACCTTTCCCATGACCTCTCAGCAATCTGGAGGAATCTAAGGATACGGGGTATTTTTGGTGATATCTGAGGAGCCCTTGAGCTTAAACAAAGTATTGGTGGTGAATTTTGCCTATCTTACGCACTTTTAGTGATCCCGTGGAACCTTAGGGTCTGAAATATGTCAAGGCGGGGTTTAAGTGTATTTCTGAAGGGGTCTGAGGCTATTCCTTCACTCCTCTCTTCCCCTCCTTCACCTTGATATAATTGCAATATCTTAAATTGCAACAAAATTACTTGCAACATTTTTGTATTGCAACAATATTGTCTGCAATGAAATTGCTTTGCAATGTTGCTCACGTATTTATTTGTTTACTATAAATTATTGGTAACCTAATAAATCTGCACCATCTTGCAGTTATAAATGTTTCGTTAATTTGCTCAAGCCCTGTTATGTTTATTTATAATAAAATTGATAATTTTCACACAAATGGCGTGAGACTCACGTGTTTCCGCCCAATACATCCACCTCTTTACATTGTACTTTTCAAACGTTTATTTAAACATTAAAAAAATATACCGCATTATTCATATTATATATTTTTTAAGTGGCATTGATTTTGAAGTATGTTCCAAAATCTAAGCCACTGAACTTAACATTAAACTTCAACATTAAACATAAGTCAAAACTATCTTTGAAACTTGGGATCCCAATTGAATGACGTCACCTAGTATGTAATATTAAAAATATATAATATTTTATTTAGAGCAGAACAAGAACAATCCAATCATTTCGATAGTAGCCATTAGTTAAATATAATTGAAACATGGCAGATTGGGGCCATGCACTGTTTTTAAATGTGGGATGGTAAATAGATGAAAGTAAGCCTCCCCATGGAGATAAAGAAACATCCTTCGTCATAAACTACTATTAACTCATTTCAAAAAGAGTGGGTGACCATGGTCTCCTGTTGAGTGGTCATGTATTATGTATCATTTTGAGTCTCTTGTTCACAAATTTATACCGCAACAACAGCACATAGCCTTATATTATTTTGTTTGGAGGGAGGGAGAAAAGGGAGGGAACTGCATATACATATTTACAAAGACTCCTTTCTGCAAACGGCCCATTAATTGACATCAAAAAACGTTCAATTGATGTATACGAGTCACTAATTACTTTAATGTGTAAAATAGCTAATGCTCAAAGGTATCTATGCATTACATACTATTAGCTTTAATGTTGTGATGGAACGCTATTATTTTATGAAAGTGAAGCACTTGATTTTTTTGTTCACCCATATTAGGCTATAATAAACCCATTTGGTTTCCACCTTTCCCCCTCCTCCCCCCCCCCCCATAATTTCCTTTTTAATTCCAACATATATCCACGTTCCGACTTACATACATATTCCAATAAACTCAACCTTAAAAACATTTATGTATGTATTACTTAAAATGTCTACTACTGTTTTGAACATATTCCCTATACATATACATACAATCTGCCAAGAAAGCCCTCTCTTAATGTCGAAACAGAGCAGGATCAATATGCAGTGGATCTGGCGAAAGCCTTTTTTATAATAATAATTATAAGAAATATATATATATATATATATATATATATATATATATATATATATACAAGAGGAAAGCGGAATTTTACATAGGAAATCTTCCCTCTCGTTCGCTCCAAATTTAGTATACATAATATAAGTAGTTTGTGTATTTTTTTTTTTTTTTGTTTTTGTTTCTTCCTCTCTCTCTCCATTCTCTCCTTTACCTCTCACTTTCTCTCCTTTTCTTCCTTTTTTTTCAGTACACATTTCTTTGGCGAGAGGAGTAACATCCTTTATGTGGTAGTCACCCATTATTTAAATATCCAAAGGCCCTTCATAAGAAAACAGCAAACCACGAGGCATACTTACCAACACAACATCTGTCCTTATATACTATTTGTACCACCCATAAATTCATCATTTTTTAAATAGTAACGAAGAAAAAAAATTAAAAAAAAAAAAAAAAGTTCTTCCTTGGATTTAGGTTCCATCCTTTTCCTTTTTTTCCTCTTCCTCTTCCAGTACCAAGTCATATATATATATATATATATATATATATGTTATTACTTATTTTAAAAAAAATATCTTTAATATAATATGTTTAAAAGAAAGAATATCTTTTTAGATTAAAAAGGTAAGATGAATTTGTAATTCAGAGCATGCCTATCTCATTTTTCTTAGACACCCAATATTGATTTATATTATTTTATGCTCAAAAAATTATAAAATTAAATATATTGATTTAATTAAATACTAGATTCATTTGAGATCCATAATGTGGAATTTAAATAAGCCAGCAAGGATGACAAACAAACACTAAAAATATATAAATTCCGTATGTTATTTTTATACTATGATTATAATATAATTAGTCCTATTTTGAAGAAAGTTCTTGCATAATGATACACTTTTTTTTAATTTCCACATACATTTCGCCATTGACATTATTTTTTATCAATCACACTACTCTGTTTACCTATGTACATATGCCCCCTTAAATTCAAAATTAATTTTTTCAAATCTATGTACTTACATAGCCATTAAGGCAGCTCAAATCCGTGTGTTTATGAGACTATTTATTTATCCATGTTATTGATTTTTTAGAGCAGATGATGCATTTCAAATGAGTAAATATTCAAAGAGACAAAAACTTTAAAAACATACTTAATTATGCATTTGTATATACATTCAATTATTATTTTGTCTAATAAAATCCATTTTACAATAAGGAATTTGACTATTTAACAAATGTTACATTAACCATTTGTTTTGAAGAAAAAAAAACCAACTACTTAGTCTTATTCTCTGTGCCTGCAGCTGAAAAGTTCCTGACCCTTTTCCAATTTGATCCTTGACTTCTTATCTTTAGTTGAAATTTCATAATTTCCATTTATTGCCAAATGAGTGCTGCCCGGGTGGAATTGATAGCTAAAATTAATTATGCTAACAGGAAAATATGAAACATTTGAAAAGTTAACCCAATTTCTAGAGACAAGCCTCATAATCTAAAAATACTTTAGATACATTTTCGAATACAGTGTCTTTGATATATATATTTTTTTAAAGTACTTACACCCTTGAGACAAATTAATCATATAAATTGAATTCTAAATCCCAATTTATGTTGCTTTACTCAAGATCAAGAACTCTTAATTCTAAATCTAGAGATATAAACACCTATTAGAAATGTTTTTTAAACATCTTCTTATCAAAATGAGATTTGAAATGAATCTTTACTATTGAAGGTCACATTTTATGTATTTATATAGAAATAGGATATTTTGTAATTGAAACAAAATGTAGAAATTTAAATACACAATTTATATTAGAATAACACAAAATCCTTTTATAATTCAAAATTAATTGATTCTCGTTGTTGTTTTTTCACTCTTAAATAATAATTAGTATTGACCTTTCAAAAAAAAATCCATATCGATTGGACTTTAATCCAAAATAAATTGTAAACATTTGTATATATTTTTGTATGTGCTAGTATTAGGGAGTATCCTGGACATAATTATTCGTATTTTTTGAATAGAAATCTGAACTTTATAAGGGTATGATGAGTATAAATAAATACTCACAATAAGGAAATCATTAAAAGAAAATTAATCTCAAGGAAAATGACACCACACAGACCCCTCCCTCTCCTTGTGAGCATCATTTAAAGACTCATAAAATTCCTTATCACAAAATTAATCAAAGTCTAGTAACAAAAACGGATCAGAAAAACTGTAATAAAATTTATAAATGAATATTTTTCGTCTCTGTAAATTACTACGGAGGTGATATATAAATGTTCAAACAAGTAAATTATATTTCAATTTTGTTTATTTGATTTGAAGATTGGAATAGAATATATTCTAGTAAGTTCAAAGGAAATTATTAATTGTCAATTATTCTTTAAGCAAATTTAATAATAAACTAATCAATTATTCTAGAATAAAATTGATATACTAAATATGTAACACAGTTTGATCTTTTATTTATTAAACCTGGGTTTAAAATGACTATTTTATATTTGTTTTAACTTCATATAATACGAAATTGGAAATTTCGAAACACATAGATCTACCAATTGATTTTTAACTTTTGATGATTTAGTGCAGAGTAATTATTTAAACTTATTTTTCAACGTGTAATAGAATTTAATTTATTTATTTAATAGAAAAATTATAGTTTCCAGTTTTCAATAATATTTTCAACATTTCCGTATCTTTCAATTTCCAATTCAAAATGAAATACAGTCGAAAAAAAACGCTGCATTCTTGTTTCAGTATTTTGTATTGTTTGTATATATTAAATCAAATTAATAAATTTTATTTACAAATATATTTAATTCGAAAAAAACTAATTGCAGATTCGTAATTAACGCATCAAGTACTACATACAAGAATCAGGTATTAAATTTTTTTTAAATATTTTTTTGTTGGCTTAAATAATCTTTTATGAACAAAACATCAAGGGGTGATGGACAATAATGGTATAGAAATATCATTTTTTTATATGTATGTAATTTCTTTTCTATCGTTCAAATATAGAATAATATTTTTTTTTTTTCATTTTGATTTCAGGTTTCCTCCGTTGATCAAAACCTGACACACTAACTGATTACCGTAACTAACATACAATGAATCAAATCCCTTATTCAGTTTTTTCGAAAAATATATTTAAAGTTTCATAATGCCATTAAGTCTAATACGATCAAAAAAGAAGGATGGATTTAAAAAGGTTTCGGCCTTTATAAAAAAGGAAAATGATGAAGTGAGTTTGATCGTTAATAAAAAGGAAAATGGAAGTCTGGGAAACCCGAAGTCACCTTCGAATGAAATAATTAATTTGACCTCTGAGCCTAACAACATTATTGTTGGAGGTACAACCATGAATAATAGTATCAATACTCGCTCTAAGGCACCTCGACTTGGCCTTGGGGGAATTTCAAGCTCTCTTTTTGATGAAGATAGTGGGATTATGTCTGAGGTTGAGACCTCATCTACTGGGATATTACCATCAAATCACGGAAATCGAAGGTCAGCAAAATTTAAGACATCTCTTGTTGGTTTGGGACCCATATACCCTGGTGTTCCTTCTTCTATGATCACAAGCATGGATGATGATCCTGGAATAATGTCAGAAGCGGAGACTTCCTCAACAGCAAGAATGAAAAGAAATAATCGAGGTAGGAACTCGATTCCGATGGGGTCTTTAACCCTACAACGTAGTAGTAGTAGTAGTTTGCATTCAAAACCTGCCGCGGTTAGCTTTTTAAACCAGAACGGCCCCTCATCCTATTATGATGTTCATGACCGATCCTTTGTATCCCAGCAATCAGGAATGGGTATGATGATGATGAAAGGCTCAAACTTATTTGAGGATGATCCAGGTATTATGTCGGAAGCAGAAACTTCATCAACAGGCGGTGTAGGAAGAAGAAACCGTCATCACCATCATTCTAATAAGAAGCCCTCAGCTCATAGTAAAAATACATTGCCTGTCGTGAGAACACCCTCAAAAACTCTTGAAAGGCCATTAGGTCTAGTATTTTTAATATATAGGGGAGAAACAAAAAGAGCTCTTCTTCCAAATGAAATTACCTCCAAAGATACTGTCAAAGCCTTATTTGTCAGGTCCTTTGGAAAATCATTAACCATGGAGTACATGGATTCGCCGAGAGTAAAAATATATATTCATGACAGTGCCAAAGATATATTTTATGAATTAGAGAATCTGGGTGAAATAAAAGATCGGTCAATACTTAAATTGTTTGAAGCTGATAGCTCAGGGCGTGGTCCTTGTGGTTTGGGACCTGGTGGATTACCTCCAATAACAAATAAAGATGAGGTACAGGACAACGGACCGATTCATTCCCATGAATATATTCCTGTTGATGGGTTTAATAAATGTGGCGTAAAAATGGGAAAATTTCCTCCTCAAATATCTGGAAACGGAGTAGTAGGAGAAATTGGTCGCTCAACCACTCTTCCAAGAAATGCTTTTTCTGCCTTGGGCATTCCACCTCCCAATTCCTCAACCGAATTTACTCAAAATAAGCCTATAATAACCACCCGTGTTAGTAGTAGTGGACTTGGGGCACCAGTAGGAATCCTTCGACCAGAATCTGCATTAGGGGAAAGAAGTAAGACACTTGGACCAGGTTTTATGAGAGGATACGAAAGAAACAACTTCGTCTCATCCCCTGATGGTAATTTCGGAATTAGTGATCAGATTCCACGATCGAGATTCTCTACTATACCTGAAGGGCGATATTATTCAGGTCCTGGCAGCACTGAAGAAGCTAAGGCAAGAATGATGCATATGGAAGCACAACTAAGTCAGCTAACGGGAATGGTCGAGAAAGCACTAAAGAATAAAAAAGCTGGTGGTGGTACAAAAAAGACAGTTTCTTTTGAAAAATCTGTAACTTTTAGTGATGATCCACCTCCAAGTATTCTCAGTACATCTAAGAGGCTCACTCAGACTTCAGTGATGCCTATGAACTCAGTTCATTCTCAGCTAGGGCTTTTGCAAAAGTCTACTCGAGAATTAAGGCAAGAAGTGAGAGTTTTGCGTCGACTCACTCAACTTCAGTCAATGGCTATGAAGGATTTAGTTCAAGACACATATCTTAAACTAAGAGAAGCCTGCATTGTCTATTCGGGATCAGTATTAGTGGGAAGCGATTCTGGAAGCTCCGAAGACTCTGAAGAACGTCTACGAATAACTCAAGATGATGAGGTTTTCTCCAATGAACTAAATGCCTTATTAAGCAATTTATCCACTTTAGAAGTGCGTGTTGAAGAAATGCGAAGTGGTGTGATAGCCAAAAAGAATAAAATATCTCTACAAGATGTAGAAAACATGGCTATATCTCTGAGTCAAAGTTCAAAGGCTGTGACTCAACTAAAAATGGCTTACCCTTCTTTAGAATCTCGTGTTGGTAAAGAAGGCCCGTTGCAAAAGAAAATACCCGAGAGGATTGACAACGCATGGAGACGCTGTAAAAAACTAACAGGGACTCTAGTCACCTTAAAAAGGCTAGCGTCTGTTCAAGAACAAAGATTTAATCCTGGGGCTGTCCAAATGGACGTAACTTCTCTTTCGCCCACTCCGTTAGAAATGAATAGATACGGATCTTTTTCCTCAACTTCATCAGCCAGTGTACCTTCATCTTCTTTAAGCTCCATTGATTCCACTAACTCTTCCACAAAAGAACAAGAAATTAATAGCAAGGATTCAAGTTTAGATGATTTGTTGGATGCACTTCAAAGTTATAGCAAGGATCCCTCATCCTCATCATCATCCTCGGGTAGTTCTCATGTTTCTACCGCACTCAAATCTACTCCAATTTCTAATTTAAACACATCCAAGTTGACTCCAGTTCCAGCAGCAGTCAAAACAAATGCACTATCAAATGAAGAAATAGCTGATTTGTCTCCCATGAAAAAGTCTTCAAACTCTAATATTAATAGTAGTACCAGTACTACAAGTGGTTGCAAGAAAGTAACTGGTACAGCCCAAAGAAATCCAAAAGGAACACCTCCTCCACCCCCACCTCGTACAAGCTCTACACTCAGACAGCCACTAGGAAGAGCCGCATCAACAGATAATACAAGTCATTATTCATCTTCAAGTTCATCCTTACGAAGTGGAGAAACAAGTTCATCTTCTGAGAGCATTAACTCTCAAGAAGGTGCATCAAATATTATTATGCTTCGAAAGGCAAATAGTGTGACCGGTCCTCCAGTTCCTTTGAAGCCCATGGATTTGAAATCTTTGACAACAAAAAGCAGACAAGATGCATTAGAAACCCGTCATCAAGAGCTTTTAACTCGACAAAGACAACTTCAAGAGCAGTATCAAAGGCTTCAACAAATGCAGGAAAATAATAAAAACAAACAACAGATTCATCTTCAACAACAACAACAAAAGCAGTCAAATCCTCTTCCAGAAAAAGAAGTTACTACAGACAAATCTGAGAAAGAGTCGTCGTCTGATTTGAGTGGTGCTCAAGGAAATGTGAATAAATCCCCCTTAGTTGCAGACAATAATAGTGTAAAGGATCAAATTAAGGCAATTAACAATAAGGAAAGAAGTAAAGGAGCTCCACCCCCCTTACCCATTCGAAGCAATTCAATTCTAACTGAAAGAAAGGAGTATGCTCCTCATAAAGCAACATCGAATGAGAAGATTGAGGATGAGGCTGAGACAAAAAAGGAATCAAATAATGCTGTTGAAGAAGAGGGAAATAGTAGTAGTGCATGTAAGGGCTCGGAAAATAATTCAACAACTTCAACTAAAATATATGAAACGGATATCATTTGAATAAAATAAAAAAAATAAAATTCTGATTCATACCCATCTACATATAATATATGTAGATATGGAAATGTATGGTTGTCAGTGTTTAATTTACATAAATTGTAATGTACGAATTTAATTTCTTTTATATACATAGAATTGACTACAACAACCATTGAGCAGGAGGAAGGATTGTACTGATAAAACAATCGAATGAGGAAATATTTTTTAAATGATAACCCATATGTATACCCAACGATATATGATGAATTTGTCACAATTATATACATACTTATACTCTACATAACTAAATATATTATTTATTTATTTAAATAATTTTTATCATCCTATAATATTGATTTTATTATAACCTTTAGAGTTACTATTAATACAGCTTGTTATTCTCATCATTTTTATTTATTTGTTGTTTTTTTAACAAATTATATATCTTAAAATCAAACCACACATGTACTTATTATTAATATGTTACACATAACCAAAATTTCCAACATTGGAGCAAACAGTAGCATATTATAGGTTCTTTAGAGTTCAAAACTGTCGGGAATTTAATTGGTGAATTCCTCAAAGTTCTAAATACTTTGAAGCATAATTAAAAGTGCCATTAAAGCAGTCACTGTTATATATATATATATGTGTGTGATTTGAGATGCATATACACATATTGTGCCCAAACAAACAATGCTTCAAAGATACTATGTATGTACTTAATAGCCTATTCCCCTTTCTTGTATTTTTTTCATTACATTATCGAGAAGGATAGAGAACCGGGGAAGACACAGTAATGATGTTAAAGAAATATATTTTCTCCCTTAAAATAATGACATAATTTGCCAAGTGGCATAGCAATTTCCATTGTTTTTCGTAAACTTTTTCTCAAAAAGAGAAAGAAAAAAGGCCGGAATAAACAAAAACACACACTGTATTCTCCCTTCAGCTGATTTTCATCAGTTGACTCTTGATTTAAAGGACCTGACTCTACGTGTTATGAGCTGATCAATAGGAATGTAAATAATATGCAAAATGCCGCGTGCGAGATTTTGTGGAGTTGGCATTTTCAACAGTACTTTTTGTTTTCCAAAGCTGTTATCATTTTTCCTTTATTACTAAGGGGAGAACATTTACCTGATAGTAAAGATCTTGCATGAAGGAATACATGATGCATTAAGGTTAATAAAGAAAAGAAAATGTACACATAAAAAGGACTCAAGTCCTCGTATAATTATTAGTTAAAAATATACATATAATTTCCTGACATTAATTTCAGTTAATTATCTGCCTCTCATCTATGGTATATGTACATAATGTTATTATTTATTATTGATGTATTCATTTGTATATATAAAGGAGAACAGCAGATTTTAGCTCAGTAAAACGTCATAACAGCTCAAGCTGCTTCCCTCTCAACATTCATGAAATTGTCAATTGAGTTACCAGGTTGATTTTCTCTTTCTTTTTATTTTACACACCCCATTTGCATATTATTTACATTCCTACTGATCATAAGGGTATTATTATTATTATTATTATTTATGATTTTGATAAATAAAAAATATATTAAATTGCGCGCCATTTTTTTGAATTTTTGAATGTTATACAAGTATTAACGATTGATTTGTATATTAATAAAATTTATAAATGTATAGTATATATAAATAAGAACTCTTTCCAATGATAACAAGTTGGCAACAAGGAAAATACAGAAGACTAGCTACCAGTTGTTTTTCCAAATTTTTCCTCTCCCTTTTGAGAGTCTAGGTTGCCAGTGAACAAAAAAGCAGCTCGTCATTCATAGCATAAAAACAGCTACTTTATGTGCAACTAGTCAACGTTCAGAATACCAATAAGGGCCAAAATAAGTGGAAAATCGACAGCTAACAATAAAATACAAAGGGTTTAGAAAATACCATTGTGGACAACAATATAATTTCACTTCTTTCTTCTTTTTGAAGAAAAAATTTGGAGATATAATGATGATCCTGGTATTTATTACAGGAATTCAAATTTTTGGTATGCTGTCCATTAAAAAAACAACGTCTAATTAGCGTGGGAGAGACTCCCAAGGATTCATGGCAAACGCAATATTAAGGAATTTTTTTATTGATTAAAAAAGAGATCAAAATGTTCCTTAGGTAACCTCGAATAGCTTTTCTTAAACAGTTGACATTTCTTAATTCCTACTATTGATTAAATTATAGCCTAGCAATTGAGGATCATGAACTATCACAAAATTTAGAGTCTCCAGGGAAATCAATGCCAAGAAGCGATAATATTTAAAACAAACAAAAAATTGTTTGAATACTGTACAAAATCATTTTATTTTTCATTTCTGCTTTCGTAAAATTTTGTTATTATTTATTTAGTTTAATTAATTTAATGAATTTTGCTAAATATATACACATTGAATTCATGCTAATGTCAAATTTTTGAAAGACGTTTCTGTGGTAAATTTGGATTTTTTGCTCATGAATACTTTGTTTGAGTATTGAAATAGTTTTCAACACTTGACTGTAAAATTTTAAATTGGATATTGTCTTTATCAATTCATTTGATATACATATTCCCTAAAAGCGTCCTCAATGCATTTGTTCTAAGAAGTACATATATTTAGACATATATACGATTTTTTTTAAATGGTTCTTCTAATATTATTACAAGATTTACAATAAATACTAAGGGATCCATTAAATTCCCTCTTGAAACTTGATTATGATGTGTTGAATGAGATACATAAATAATAATGAGCACAAAATGCTATCTATAAATATCATTTAATATTCATAAACACCAACACAGGTTGAGTGATTTAGCCAATGCTCTTCCATATATAAAAGAGTATTTATATATTTATACTGAATATGACGTCAGCTAAGGATGGAACAAACAGAAAGTTCCAACTTAATTTCATAATATACGTGTGTAGGTATAAATACATGAATAAGGATAAAATACATAGTATAAATTAGTTGGTTTGTAACTTTGAAAGAGTGGTTTTAACTTATTTATAAGTTTTTTTCAAAAAAATATTAAAAAAGTTGGGGGATATATTCCATTGAGTTAATGTTAGGTACATTTTTTCTAATAAAAAAATCCATTAATATAATCAAAAACCAATCATGAAAAAATTGGTAAACTAGGATCTCAATTCGTCACTTATTTTCAATTTACTACTTCAACGTAATTATTTTGCCGCAGAATTGGGATATTTTGATGCAACTTTTGTATCCGAAAATTCAAATAATAATTAGTTTATAGACAAGAACAGACATTGTACAAACACTGTTAAATATTACTTAGGAATTAATTCATACTATAGTAGAAAGGTTTCGTGAACAAACAAAGTTGTACAAGTCTTTATATATATAGTCCCTGCAGGACAAGAAAGGACTACGTCAGCATAAGGAGAATATAAATAACTCATAGTTATTATTGTATTCATATTATACATTTACCGGTTCAGGACTAAAGGCTCGTTTTCAACCTATTTTCATATATATATTGGCATCGTCGATCAGAGATATACCTAATTATTTTGAAGGGTATTCAATACTCGAGAGTCGTAAACTTCATCCTAAAATATTCTTGCCTTTTAAAAGCAGAATATTTTGTGTTACACTATTTAATTAATTAAGGAAGAAAGTTACTTCTCGATTTGTATTTAATGTATTTATTTTTTCAATGGACAATTTCCTTCCTTAATTGAGTAAATTTTCATTATCACTAAACTTCCTCTTTTTCAAAGGAGAAGTTTCGTAGATTAAAGGCATTCATATTAAAGAGAGTCCTTTAATGTTACGTCCTTAATAAAGTAAATTTAGGATAAGAACGTTGAAAAAAGTGAATACGAGCTTTAATTAATATAGTTGTGCTGAGACAGGTTCCCCGAGTGTTTGCCATAGATCATAGATATGAGAATTCCTAAGCTCTATATTTTCATTTCCCTTTTCCTCTTCGTCTCCCTCGTGAATGGAGATGATGATGATAAATCCTCCGCTCCCAAGAAGAAAAGTGTGACAAAGCTTCAAGTTGGAATAAAGAAACGGATCAAGGATTGTACAGTCAAGTCCAAGAAGGGAGATACTGTTTCTATGCATTATACCGTGAGACGACTTTTATTTATTTTGTTTTTCAAAAAAATCTTATTGCTAGTATATAATTTTTTAATAATCTCATCAACCTATAGGGCACATTACATGAAACCGGTGAAGAATTTGATTCTTCCATTCCCAGAGGTGATCCCTTAAAGTTTAAATTGGGCTCTGGTCAAGTCATCAAAGGATGGGATCAAGGTCTGATTGGGTATGTTACATTACATTCAATAACTTACGAAGAAGCACTCAATATTTTTTGATACAATTGTATTTTTTCTTTCCAGTATGTGTGAAGGTGAGAAACGGAAGCTGATCATTCCTCCCGAGCTTGGCTATGGAGCCTCTGGTGCTCCTCCTAAAATTCCTCCAAACTCAGCTCTTGTGTTTGAAGTGGAATTAATTCAAATCATTCCTCAAAGTGATGAACTTTGAAAATATAAGTTTTTAGATTTTTAAAACTTTTTTTACACCTCCCATTCATGTTAAATTATTTTATTATTTTTTTTTTTTTGTGTGTTTTTTTAAATGTAAATTTCGAAAATTTCTTGTTTTATAATGTCATTTTGTAATTTTAGTAGTAAATTGTTTTTATATATTTTTATGTTAAAATTCGGAATATTTTCAATGTAATGGATGATGTCAATTCTTTTCTAATAATAAAATTAGTGTGAGAACTATAATATGTTTGTATGTAGTTAGAAAAAATGTATTACTCAATCAGTAACAAACACTTATTGCAATGTTTGTATGTGTTAGCAACTTTGTTCCACGTGGTATTGTGTCCCTTCAAAAGTAGATATGACATATGTTAGAAGTCAGTAACTACTTAAAGAGTAACTTATCTGAAAGTCAAAAATCTTTATAAACACTGGTTTCCAATCTTTTTTTTTTTTTTTTTTTTTAATCTCCGCGGAGATTTTACTTCAGTCCAGGAAGAGGGTTTCCTTCAAGGCTATAATTAATTTTATGGTTTCATAGCTAAAGGTTCAATTATTTATATTGCTGACCTGTACCAATATCTTACCAACCAGGGAAGTAATGGATCTTAATTTTACAATAGTTTTTTTTATATGATAAATGCTGATTGATGTACTTTCGTTGAATCAGAGGAGTGCTACAAATTTATCCCCCTTACGCAGTACGCCCCTTGGTACAATTACAATTTGTAGTTATTAACTATAAATTGATAACATTTGTTCCAACTCTCTCGATATGGCCGGGAGACTCCCGGTTTCGGACGAGGTCTCCCGCCCACTATAATCCTTTTTGTGACTGTATTTTTTTGTTTATCGGGAAAAAGGTATCTAATACCATTTGAAATAAATTCAATCAAAATTCCTTTTAACTTAAACAAAACCAAACTCTCTAGGATTTGTTTTACACAAGATAAAACTTGAAAGAATTCTTCTGTGTTTTTGCCTGACCTACCCACGTAAGAATATTATGATGTAATTGACTGCATTGTGCGTACAAGGTTAAAACGGTGCCAGCTCGTCCCTATTCCGCTGGTTGGACCTTCTACTAAATTCAGTGACTTCCGCTTTGCAAACTTTAAAAGTTTGAGATAATGCCATTCCATTCTGACCTATTGAAGTTAATCATTTATTATATATTAACAGGAAAAAGAATTGAACCCCTTGAAATTTAGTAACATGCCATATAATTTTTATCAGTTAGTATTTTCATTAAAAAAGCTTAATATTGAGTTTAACAAAAATGATAGAAATATTTCAGTTTGAAATTACATGATCCTTTTAACCAAGCCCCAAGGAATAGCGATACTCCATTTCATAGCAAATTATAAATATTCGGTGCCGAAAGGTCAGAATGAAAAATCGGCTCAAAAATAGACCAATAACTGCAGCAACCAATTGTACGGTGTACTTATTATCGACTTTTAAAAGTATATATATATATATATCAACTACCAATGGACCATTGGTATAACTGATGTATAAGCGTCCTAATTTAAGTTCAAACAGCCTGAACGAAGATTGTTTTAGTTAAAGCGAAAGTAATTAACACATGTTTGGATATAGATATAATAACGATTTAAAATATATTGCGTACATTCAACAAAATTTGGCATTATTAATATAAAATCATTTTCTTACATCAAAAATTGAGCTTTTAAGGGATTAAATTATAACAAACAATTATTATTATTATCAAAAAAAAAAAAAAATCAAAAATCGCGAGTTCTGAGTATATATTATCTTATTTACTATTATAATAGTAGAATATTGTTGGAGCGTATGTATTTATGACTGAAGGTATCCAGAGAAACCATTTCATTCCTTGTTAATGCATGTCGACATGATATTTATAGTTATTGATATTCCTAAACTTTTTGCCACATTCATTGCAAAAGAAAGCGCCTGAGGAAAGAAATAAACAAAAGATAATTAGCATACAATTAATTAAAATAAAAAAAATAAACAAACCTGAATTATCATATGACAATGAACCAAATCCACTAGGCATTGGACCGTTCAATTTTCTTCTTTTTGGTTGTAATTTAACCGAATAGAGCTCACAATCTCGTTCGGTACATAAACTATCGCCATACTCATTTTGGATAGCTTCCACTTGTTTTTCGAATTTGACCTTTGGTATTTCAAGCGATAGCTCTTTATGATTAGATAATTCTGAGCAAAGCGACACTACAGTTTGGATATTTCGTTTTCGAGACATACGCCCAAAAGAGGAATCATGAAAGGACAGCTGATGATTAAATCTAAAAGGAGTACGGAGGATTTGTTCTTCAGGAAATATGTATCTTCTAGGCAATATAGGCATGTACGAATCGTTCTGAACAGCAGGATGATAAATAGTTTCATAAGTGAGGTGTCCACGATAAAGGGCAACTCGAAGTCGTTCCATATTAGCAGGAAATCTTTCAACACTCCACAACTTATTTTTTAAATGATTAGCAGGTACATCTACACCATAGATTTTTTTCCACTCTATAGGCCATAGATAATCAAGAGTGTAATTGGATTTTTCAATAACTTTTGTTTCCATCGATCTTTGGCGAGTAACAATAAGATCTTTAACTTCTTGCGATACTTCACTAAGACTTCGAACTAACGCCAGATCATACACTGGAATGCATGTATTAGGAAAGTATCTCACCGGTGCAGTATTCCTTTCCATTCCAAAATCCTCTTTCTTCTTCTGTTTTGAATTTATTATTTTATTTTTAAACTGATCAAATTTACGCACATACGCATTGAGGGTCCAGATTGACAAGTGACTCAATTTAGGTCTTACTTTTTTCCATTCTTCAAGAAATAAATTATCCACTTTTTGAAGTCTAGAATCTTTATCGATATACTTCTTTTTACGCCTACTCTCCTCTCTAGCTTTGAGAAGATCGCGCATTACACCACTAGTCCAGACCACACTTCTCCTACCTTTCTCATCAATTCGACGTAAAACATCTTCTATCGTCACTCTGTTCCTCTCTTCCATATCATCCTTATTGTTATCAAAATCAGGAGTATGATTTCCAGGTAACTGACATTTACTTTCAAAAGTCGATTCAGGTTCGATAATTGTTCTATTTTCGAAACGAAGAAAATTGTGAACATCAATATTCCACTCCTGTATCTTTATGTTTTCTCTTGAATTCTTCTCTTTCTTCTGTCTCCTCAGATGTGAGATATATTTTCCCAAAAGTATTCTACCATCAAGATTCAATTCTGGATGTAACTTTCTCCATTCAAGATGAATAAGGTTGAGAAAACTTAATTTATTCTGGTAGTGTTTTCTTTGTTTTTGGAGTTTAAATCTAAATGCTGCTTTTCTGTAGCAACAATATAAATCTTGAATTCGATCATTAGACCAAAACAATTTAATATTTTTAACTTTAAAATGAGGCCTTAACTTAGATATAGAGGTAGTAGTAGAATGAGGAAGGAATTTGGTCTTGAAGTACCATTCTTTATGCTGTTCAATTGAAATATTACTTTCGTCATATTCAGAGGCACAAAGCTTAGGCTCCTTTTTATTGCAGTTAAAGGAAACTTCTTCAGACTTGGCAAATTGGAACCAAATATCTGAGATGGCACAATCCAATGTCAAATTTTCTAATTGCTCAACATCTTGATTAGTTTCAAAAATCAACATGCGATGTAAGCTAATAAGTTCTTTAAAAGAAAAGTAAATTTTAGGGTGTAACTTTTTCCAAGATTCATAAGCACAAACATCTTTAGAGCATTCTAATTCTGAGGAAGACATTGCTTCTGCAAAACATGTAATTACTTGTTTAAGTGTAAGCTCAGTAATAATGAATTTGCAAGGAACTTTAGTAATAACTTCTGGAGGAGGGTAGGTTTCGCTCCGACAACTATAAAATTCTTCTAGGAACATTTCAATCAGGCCAGTAAGATTCCGACCATTAACTTTAGGATAATTTGAGACACTGTCTTTTTTATGTCGAAACCACATTACTTGAAGTGAAAACGGGAAAAATGCTAAATAACCTCTTTTTAAATAATTGGTATACTCTTCTCGAGCAAGAGTATAGTAATTAAGGAGATCATGAAAATCTTTAGCGGAGAGATCAAGCTCTTGAAGTCTTTTTTCAACAGTAGAAGGAATTTTTAGAATAGAAAGGACTGCATAGTTACTGCCCACATTATTCGTTTGACATGTGTCTTCGATATCTACAGATTTTTTACGTATTGGAATAAGCTTTGCTCCACCAGGAAAGCGAAAACATTCTTGAGTTTTATTATCTTCCAAATTGGAATCTTGATTTTTTAAATCTGAAGAGTCATCATTTTCTGAATTAAAAAGTTGATTACTTGGTGGCAATTTAGGAGGTAGTGTTGTTTGACATTCTTGTAACAGAGATTTAATATGCTGAAGGAAATCTGGTTTTATATGTTTCGAAGGTATCGACACTGGATCACTGATGCTGCAACTGTCTCTATCATTATATAAACCATTATCCTTTTTCACAGATCCTGATTGTTCTGTTTGATTTTTGTGCCATTTGTACTTACGCACTAAATTACGCTTCGTAAATGGATACTCAGGATGTAACTTGACAAATTCCTGGAACCAAACTTGACTAAAATTGAACAATTCTTGATTAGGAGCTGATTTTTTAATTTGCAAAGCGGTTTTTCTAGTTTCAATCATATTATTGATCATTACGGAAGTCCATGATTCATCATCTTCTATTTGATTCGCAGAAAATTTTGAGCGAAACATATCTACTTCGTTTAATAAAGAACCAGGGGTCAGGGGACAATCTGGGAACTTCTTAATAAAGGCTTTATGAAGATTCGAGGCAAGTTCCAGTTTCTTCTCAGGTACAATAATTAGATCTTTTCGCATTCGTCTTCTTTTTAAAGTTTGACGAAACACCCGTGTAAAAATAACATTTAAACTCTTTCTGGCCTCTGGAGTAAAATTCCAAGATGTTTTTGATACTGTATTCTCTCTTAAGTCGGTCAAACGTTCTTCAACATCCTTATAACTTAAAGAAGAATTGGGAAATAATTTTTTCCATGATTGAAAAACGTCAGAGTAATATGATTCACTATTTATTCGGTCTTCAAATTCAACCAAGCATTGACGTAAAACACGGTTGTGTTCAGGAGTCCATCGGGGAACCAATAACTTTCCACCTCTTTCCTTACTAATGTTCGTAGTGTCAATGTTGCCAGTATCAGTTTTCACTTCCTTAAGATATTTGGCGTAAAGCAAATTAAGAGTACTAGGGTGATCGTCTCTATCTGGGCGAAGTAATTTCCATTCATCACGAAGAACAGCACCAAAACCTTTAGATTTAAGATATTCGTGATCAGCATTATTTTGAAGCTTATATGCCAGATCTAATAATTGTTCTTTGTCCTCCTTGGTCCAACTCGTATAAACTCTCTTTGTCTGCGAATTGTTCCTACTGTTTAAAAATCCTTGATCAGACTTATGACAATTTTTTTTATCAATATGAGTTTGGCCTTTCTTCCATTTCCAATAGTGGGCACTCAAGCTATTCTTTCCAAAACTACAATTGGGGTATATCTTTTTAAACTCTTCCCACCAAGTATGATGAAAAGAAACTTTTTTTCCTTTCGTTTGCACCTCTCCTAAACGCTTAAGTGCTGAATCTCGAGTCTTAATAACATCTTCAATCATAGATTTGTTCCAATAAAACTTTTCTTCATTATTTTCCTGGGGTTCTACTTTGGCTTCCTCATTTGGAGTTTCACGCCTCGGTAATAAACCCGATTGGCTTAAATATTTTTTAATAGTTTCTTTCTGTACCTTTAGATGCTTGATTTTTTCTAGAAATGTCTTATCAGTCTCACTTGACTCGGGATATATTTCTTTCCATTCATTTAACAGTAAAGGTATAAGGCGAGGTTGATTTTGCTTAGTTGATAAAGATTCGTCTTTAAGTGAAGCATATTTTCGTCTAGCTACATCCATACATGCTATAAAATCTCGGATCATTGCTAAACTCCAATTAGGAAACCCAACAACTTGGGGTATGATCTCATTCAAGGAGGAAGCAGATGTTCCTCCCTCAAAGTCTGGGGATATCATAATATTTTCCTCGTTTTCCTCACTATTATTCTTTATAGTATCTGGAGAGAGACTTGTTTTTATATTGGTGGACTGAACAGTCAAGGGAGGATTTTCTTTAATCAATGGTACAAATCCTTCTTTTTCGATAGATTGTAACTTAGAAAGAAGGCTTCGTGTGCTTTCCATGCACTTAGGAAATGACTTGCGAAATTCGTTAAACAACAGTGTTGCAAATTGTTTTGATTGTAGATCGACAGTCTTTGGATATAATGACCTCATAATTTCCTCCTTAGTATTTATGAGACCTTGTTTCATCGTAGCATTCCATTGTCTAAATCCTTTAACCTCAGAATCTCCTGATTCTCCTACAGGTAGGACTGAGGTCTCACATTTTAATCTCGATATTTTCAACACATTACTCATTTCATCCGTTGATATGGAGGAGGAATAGGAAAACTGTGAATTATACTTTTCAACTATATCCTTCCAATCAAAATTCAAATCTGGATAAATACTTTTCCAGCGATTTTTCCAGATTTTTGTTACTGCTTGAAGAGATGGGGTACGATTTACATTTTCCTGCAAGATAAAAAATGAAAAGAATCTGAAAGTACAAAAATGAATCATGTCTTACCTCTGCCCTCATTTCAGCATATTCTCGAGTTTCTCTTAAATGACTTAGCATTTCATCTGTCCACTCGAAGTCCTCATAAACTTTTGACTCAGTAAACTCATGACTTTTGAGTTCACCATTTTGATAAGACTTATATTTTGATCGATTCTCAAGAGAGGGAAAGTCATTCATTTCAGGAATACGATCGTATTTATAAAGCTTTGAAACAAGAGATCTAACAGAATCAGAATTGCTGGGATGGATTTTATTCCATTCATTCAAAATAGCTCCTACGAGACCTGCTTTTCGTGGCTGTTTTAAGTATGGCTTCTCAAATATATCACAGTTTGGATAAAAATTCTTTAAACTATTTCGGATATTCACTAGATCTTCCGTTAAAGTGCAATCAAGTTCATATGAGCCATCTTCAAAAATATGTACCCAATGTTTATTACAAGCCCATTCATTTTTAGGTGGTAAAGGGATACGATGATCCCAAGACGGTTGTATAGTTGATGGACGAAATGAATCTTCTATAGAATTAGAAGCAGATTGGGCCTCATGAGCAATTAAATCTCCGTTTTGTAGACATGTATCTGAAAAAAGATCTGGTTCTTTCTCTAAAAGTTCTTCTATCCTTGCCTTTAAGCTTTGTGAAGTAAAGACCTGAAGTCCTTTATATTCTTGGCTCCAGTAATGTAATAGCGAATCACTCAGTTTCGACGAGGACTTTTCATCCAAGGTTAGCTGCTTGTAAATCTTAACTAGCAGATCTGTTGCCTGTTTATCCCATATATCGTTTTTTTTAGAATGTGAAGTATAATTTGGTCGTGTCTTATTGTAAAGAAAAAGTCTAGCTTTTAAATTACGCCCTGTTAATGTTGAGTCAGGGTAATACTTGAGCCATTCCTCATGAAGCTTGAAAGTGTAGTCTATCTGAGGATTCTCAAGAAGTAATTTGTCAACTTTTTGGCCAATAAGACTCAAATGCATGAGTGTAGACGGAGTCCATTGCACGGACTTGCTCTCTTTAGCTGGTAACACTTTTCTAGTTCTTTTCACGTAAGGCTTCCGACGTTTGGAACCCCCTTGGAAACGAGTATTATAAATGTCTAAAAGGTCCCTAGGTTTAATTTTATATTCAGGATGTAAGGAGATCCATTCTCGGTGTAGGAACACAGATAAACAGGCAGGTAGATGAAGTCGTCGTTTGGACTGAACTTTATAGTAGGCTCGCTTACGGCAGAGTCGGAGAGTTTCATAGAGTGTCTCAGTCCATGGAATGGCTACACTCCCCTCTTCGCTGGCAGTGAAATTCTCTTCCTCCTCCTCTTCCACTTGCTCATGATTGTAGCTTGGGGCTTGAGAAGTTAGAGAAATCCTTAGTTTCAATGAGTCCGGATCCAGAGTTACAGCATGGTTTCTCTCCATGAGACTCGGTGAAGCCATTTCCTCCATCAACAAAACATTCCACGATCTACAGAATATAAATAATATCGTTCAGACCTTATACAACATATCTGAACAACTACTACTGGCCACACTACACAATGTACATTACACAAGTCACAATCTTATCAGGACTCCAATGGTTCTCACCTAAATATTTAGTGGTCGAATCAATTACAAATTCAATCTCTGTCGACCTCACTCCGACATTACACTTCAAATAGTTGTAATTCATCAAAAAAATAAATTATACTCACAGTACTTTTGTACAAGTCACTAGAATACATACATACATACATATATGTCTATATAAATATATACATATATTCTATCTATCTATGTATGTAAAAGAAAAGCTCCCCTCTTTTTAATACATTTAGAATTTTAAAGCGTGAGTTCCTTCCTCCGTTTCTGCCCATTCAGCCCACTAAATTCGCTACCTTTTTTCTGCCCTAAACATCCTTCCTCTCAGTAAATGGTACATGTCTAAAACCATATATGAGGATTCCTTTAAATTCAGTTTTAACTACATCACAGATATCAAGAATTAAAAAAGAACAAATGTAGCCGTAAGGAACTGGAAATATATAGCCGTATACATCCTTAATTCTGCGTATAAAGTAAAAACACTTGGATAATATTATAAACGTACAAATATTATCATGATGCAATGGCAGTGTAACTAAGTATGTCATCTTTTGAACTTGCTCCACATAATGTTGAAGACACAGTTTATACAAAACATGCAATTCTTTTGAACGATATAATCATCATTTTATTCATGGAAACGAAGACAAATTACATTGAAAATACTCCAAACGTAATTAATCTGCCATAGAAGGATCTCGAATCTTGGGAAGGGTGGACAAATTCTGTTATTGAGGGACATAATAAAGAGTAGCCTTATTAAAGTTCCGTTAGGACATATCTCCCCAGTTTTAAAGCCCTTTTTTATAAGTAAAAATATGTACCTTCAAATGATACATAAATTTACAAGATTTTAATAGGATTCAAAAGGCAAAAAGATGTACAAATCCGAACTTAATGAATTCATTTCTACAAGAATTAATTATAAATTTAAATATATTGCTTAATCTATAGTATATAAGGGACTTGTTTTTATTTAAATACAATAAATAATGGAATAAAATACATTTTAAGCGGGCAAAAATATTCAAAAATCAATAATATCCATTTATTAAATGCGACATCTAGTAGATAAAAAAATAACTATTACCGGGCACAAGAAACATGTAGCTACTACTAAAATCCTAAAAGGATGAAGCAATATATATATATATGTATATATATATATATATATTGTAAATTAAACTCTTTAAAAGTGTATATAAATTAGATGCATATCCAAGAACAATGAAATAATTGCGTTTTGAAGGAATAACCTTATCCAGAAAATGATAAGTTTAAAAGTCAAGAGAATGGCATTACAATTGAACATTTATTCAAGCCATTAATAAATGTTACAAAATTTTAAATGGAGCCATTAAAATGAGTCAGTCTTTGGATTTTAGTAATAGATTGATGTATCTTTGATGCATAATATATGTTTTGAAAGAGACAAAGACGAATCCTCATCAATTTTACAGAATCATATGAGCTAAGATCAAGAGAGGAAACTGTCAAATAATACATATACGGGAGGGTCGGAAGGCTTCCCAGTTTCGTTGGGAGGCAAATTCATTTATTGAGGGAGCATATATACATATATGTATATATTCTCATATTGTACAAAGAGGGAATGTGAACACTATTGTGAGCAGATGCCCTACCCCAGTCCCCTTGGCCCAGATCAGAGTGAAATGTAGTAAAGACTATCTTTCACTTTGAGCATGAACACACTACAATCATAAATAATGCTCATGATCCCTTCCAAAACAAAGTAGTATGTCTGATCCCTTAAAATCCGAATCGAAAACAAAAATAAAAGCGAGTTCGATTCCCAGGATTTAGACTAGACATTAAGCAAACATACGGAAGGAATAAAATAATCTTGAGAGACTACTAAATTCAGGGACTTTTCTTCGAATTACTTTTAAGTATTGATTTTTAATTTACCATATACTTATATGAAGAGTAATTATTAATGGTTCTACAGCTTATACGGAGTGAAGTGTCCTCACATATCCTCTCCTCCAAACGTCGACTCGATTCTAGATCACACACAGACTCTTAACGGTATACAACAGACTCAAAAGTTAGATATATTTAAAGGAAACGGTAGAAAATTAGTAGCATCCATCAAAGCTAATAAAATACTCACGGCTAATTTAATATATGATTTTACTTACCTCCTAGCAAATTAGATATAAAATGGGCAATCAATCCCAGCCGAAGAAAATCAGAGAGAACAACTGTTTGATCTAATAAATGAAATGGTTTTGACTCGAGGTGACTATCTTCTGAGCAACAAGTTCCACTAGGATATCATCATCATGAATGCTCCTCACTGGCACAGTCAGAAAATATATATAAGAATATAAGTTGTAGTCTTCTTAAGAAAGAGGTTGCGTGAATCCCTCATTACTCAAATTAAAATACTTTTTTACTTCCTCTTATATATATATATATATATATATATGTACAACACCCAATAAAATTTGCAAGAGCTAATCTAAAAAAACTTTTAAATAAAGATTGCTAATTGTTTCAAAATAAGTAGTTACTATTATACTTTATTATATATTAACACAAATGTATTTATAAGTTTATTAACATACTCCTAGACTCGTTTCACATGTGCTATTATTTGACAAAATAATAGGAGCAATGAAATAAATGAAACGGCGATCGTATCGAATATTATGATTAATACAAATCCAGGTACACTTTCTCGAAAGGGTAGTGTGTAGATGTATGAAAAGAATTATTTTAGGCGAATTCGATTGATTATGAAAGATAAACCTAAAAATAGCTACTTACACATAATGGAACTTACTACATATATATATATATATCTCTGTGCGGAATCGACATAAGATACATATTCCCGTAAATAAATTTGCTACACTACAGTTGTGGAAAAATAAGGCTCAAATCAATGATGAGAAGAAGGGTCAACAATGGAAAACATCGAAGGAACGCATTACACAATAAAAATACTTTTTTTTTGAGTTTGTTGCAACACATTTATTCAAGTTTTGATTATACATGTCTTGTAAGTGTTGGGATGAGTACTATTTTACCAGGGACATAAATTAAAGAAAAAAGTACAAGATACAATATTAAGGAATGATATTTGATATGAAATTGATACAGCTAAATAAGAAAAGCAAGGCCCTTACAAAGCTTAAGAAAAACAAACAAACAGACAAAGAAATATAATTTGTACCAGTTTTGGTTGAAACAAACAAATGATATAACAATCGTTTGTAATAAAGATTAAACCACATTGTTGTTATCATAAAAGTCTAAAGAATGAGATAGAACGAGTCTATCCCAACCACAGGTCCAGAGATCTTTATTTTTAGGATGCCAAGCAAGCCCTCTAACAAAGTCTTGGTGTCTTTCATCCTCATAAATCATTTTGAATCCATCCATATTAAAAATACGAACAGGGTATGTGTCAGCGGAAACAGCAAAAATATCAGGAATAGTTGGAGAAAAAATTATCTTATGAATTTGTTTGTCCATGGAATTTGTTGATGATACAGGAGGGCTCTTGAGCTGACGAAGATCATAATTTCCAATTTCTCCGGATTGCAACCCAACCAAAAGGGACTTATCATCTTGAGGTGACCAAGTTAATGCTGTAGGCCAATTGGAAGCATTCTCATAAGCAGTAGAAGGAAAAGTGGGAGTTCGTAGATCCCAAACATACACCATTCCATTGCAGCTACCTGATGCCAATATGAAAGGATCTAGTGGATTCGAAGCTACATCAGTGACTAGGTCAGGAGAATGAAGACGAGTATCTAAAGCCAGAGAGGTCTGAATATCGTACACAACTATTGTTTTGTCATAAGAGGATGTCATGATTTTATCTGGAGATCTTGTGAGACCAGAAATGAGATCATCATGCTCAACTATGCATGAAATTCTTTCAAAATAGGGACCTTCCTTCAGAACAAGTGTTTCGAGAGCCCCCGAATCCAGCGCTAGAACCACTCTCTCATCCTCAAGAAATAAACCATCTGAAACGCCATCATCGCACTCAAGAACGGCAGCGGAATCCCCTTCAGGGGCTTCCTTGGGATCATGGTAATACCAAGCAGAGCCACTCCAAACCCGTCCACAGAGATCCGAGCAGCCCATAAGAAGACCACCCTTACTATTAAAAGAGAGAAACTCCAAGTGACGATCAGAGCCTCCTCGCACAGGATTAGGGGCCGCCACAGCTGTGCCACTAGGATCTTCACTCGCCATTTCTTATCCTCAAATTGATCCTCAATGGATCCCTGGGACTAATATCTAGTAGTCTTTTAGTATCACGCGGAACAAATACTCCGAATCAAAGTATCTCAGTCAGTGTCCTTCTTTCTCTTCCTTATTACAAAATGACAAACAAACTCCATGTTTTGAACGCTCAAAACAAACAGCCCAAATGTACTCCCAGGTTCCGTGATTCAACATATCCTTATGTTATGCTATCAGTCATCCTGACATATGTCCATATCATATGGATATGATAATATGATATATATAATTTAATTATAATATCCAGGTCAGAGACGAAAAAAAAAAGCACTCTCACTAAATATTTTCAATGAGTTACTATTTATTAGTACTAGGTAGAACTCGACCGATTCATCGCCGATCCGTTTATTACTGATATATTTTGAAATAAATTTCAGATTAAAAGAATGGGTTTTTTTTTTGAAATTATTATTATCTTTGGACATAGTAATAATAACTAACAATGCGTTCCCTAAGTTTGAATCAAGAGGACATTGAGTCTTAATTTGGTCATACAATAGATAATAATTTATGTCTATTATTATTATTAACAACTGATTGCCCCTAGATGTAGAAATTGAGTTGGATTGTTATAACACTAATATACTCATCAACTCAGCAATAGAAAGTGTCCAAAATGAAATAGTTTCTGCTTTTAATTACTGTTATTTGAAAAGTATGTAAAAAAAAACTCAAAAGTAGCCATTTGTTCAGAAAAAGGTAAGTTATTTAGCAGATACAAAGTATGTTACGGCCATTGTTAATTTATTTTTTTTAGAATCCAAGCACAATTTAATTGAAACAAGGATTTTGAAAGCAAAGCAACATGCATTTGAAGCTTCTAGTGTTTTATAGACAACACGTCGAGTAAAGAATGATCTTGGAGATTGAAATGCGCATATTGTGTTCTAGTAATTTTTTTTCAAATTAGCCTGGGATCTCAGTTCTAGACTATTTTGAACACTTGGTAGAAATGGAAACACTGACACTTTAAATGCCCTTTCATCCGTATGCTTGGATTTAATTTGATCATTATGTCCTTTGAAAGATTATGAGTGACGATGATGAAGGGATTGAAGAACAAAAGCTATCCTATCATTCTTTCCAAAAAGATTTGACCCTCCTATCAAAATTGTTAAACTCATGAACTCATGAAATACTACTACTTTAGCATATATAGCCTCTGGGCCCCGGACCGGCCTTTGGATCAATCAGTACCGGGTCGCACAAGAATTAATCAGTTATTTCTGTTTTATTTATTATCTAAGTCTGGGATGATAATACTTCATTTACAGACTCTAGGAGAAAAAGAAAATATTAATTATAAATGCAAATTACAAAAGATAACTATTTTTTGGATGATAATTCTTAATTGACTCATCGGATTTCACGGGTAACAAGCTACAATGTCTACTACATGTTCTCCGCGCTCTTTTGTTATTTGCCACCTTGTTGCCATTTCCAACATCCTATCTGTGTGAAGCGGGGTTTTCTGCAGTGACAGCCACCAATGCAAGGCCAAGGAGTAGACTCGACATAAGCAACACTTTGTGGGTGTTTTTGTTATCTCATTGAAAAGAAACAAGCTCAGGGCTCCCATTGATTTAGCGTTACGGACAGTTTTTGATGTTATCCTATGTTATACTGTTAGAGCAATGTGTTAATAAAGTTAAACCTTTCTAATGTTATAATAGCATTGTAATGTTGGAGCAATGCGCTAATAAAGTTTCATATGAGATCACAGTGGATTCACGTTTATTGTTATTACTAATATCTCAACCCCCGGTCTGCAGTTAGAAATGGGTTGGGGACCACTGATCTATAGAATACATTTTATATAAATATAAATACTGATAAAGGTTGAGAACAAGTGCACTGCCAGCACTAGTTCCTCCTTACTATTTGAAAATTTTTCCTGAGACGAGACCTACTTAATTTAAAGGATCAGAAATAAAAGCTTACATTTTGTATCTTATTTGTTTCTTTTTGAAGGTTGAGTGAGTGTAAAAAACTACAAATTTACCTGGAAATACATAGTAAACCACGTGGTTTTTTTATTTAACTATTCTCGATTAATAAATTGTGATTTTTTTTTTTTTTGCTATTTTCAATGTTTATTTTAATTTTTAATATTTTGGTTTTTTATTACTCTGCGACCATTTTCAAACCAGGTCGTGGTCACTATTCTTAAGTAGATAGTCACTTTTCTTAACATATTTTCTTTTTTTATATGGTATCTAGTTATTAATTATTATCCACAGGGACTAACTAGATTGGATTATATTTCGGTTGTAACATAAAAAAAATAGAGTTGAAACGAGAAATGCGCCCTCTACAATTGCTTGTTTTTATTTACAGTTGAAAGGGGTGACGTCATAAATTTCTCAGAAAAATTAAAATTACTCTGTTCATTTTCAAGATTTGTAAATAATATGGCCATAATTGAAATTCTGAGGAAAAAATACAAAAAGTTAATGTCTTTCCAGACATCGATTCGAATTTTATCCCATCCATACTTGTCATTTTTTCAATCACCCAAACCTATGAGATAAAAAATTTGGTTCCCTCTGTTTTAGACATTCATTAACCGAAAATTAAATTTGAAACAGATTTTTATTGAAAAAAATTAAGAATGTTTTTTAGTCAATAATATTGATTAAATTGTAAATATTGAGTGGTTCTACATTGTTTCCATTAATTCTACTTAATAAATAATGATTTGGCCATTCATGGACAAATTGATTTGAGAATTCAAGTGATACAAACCACAATTAATTCACGTTTAAGAGTTAGCTGCATTTAATTATCTGATACAAATCAAGTCATACATTGAATTAATACTAATAATAGAGATCACAGATAAGATATTATATATTAACAAGGAAGAAAGGGTCTGCCATGTAAAATAATATTCCATTTCTCTGAAAGTTATTATTCAGCTAACCTTGGGGAGGGCAACAAACTGGGTTGAGTTTTTATTGAGAGCCACAAAAACTAATAACTTGTTTATAATGAAGTTGAGGAAATGTTAAGTTTAATATATTTTTTTCTGAATACGAGATTTAAAGAAATTATATGTAATTTTTATATGTAAAAAGTAACATTAAGACTATTTAAAAAGAGAACAAATTCAGGGAATTGCAGATTGAGAAATTTTCGCAATTAAAAAAGAATATACAAAAATTCATTCTTTATATAAAAAAGCAAGATTGAATGGTAACGGGCAGTAAATCTATAGTCTGGGGCGGTAACATTCACCCATAATAGACCTTCCCCCCTCCTGTGAAAATTGAGCCAGGTTAGCACTGATCACCATAACTACCGTGTATCATTTATTACTCAAATTAAAGATATTTTGATACGTAAGAAAGGTAGATATGTTATCTAAGTTATATCAGATCTAATCTTACTACACTGGAAATATTACTATAATCTCAAGGAGCTGTAACCTGAACTTATTGCTAAGGTATAGTTGTATTTAACATAGGGTTAAAATCGGTCTTACCGTATGTAGGGCCTGAGGCAAAGATAAATAAGTATTCATTGCAAGGGAATTTCGTAATATCAAATTTAATGAATATTAAATTGAAAATCATATTAATTTAAATTAAAAAAAGCATTGTTTGTTTCTTTGATATCATATCGTTATTGTAACGATAATGCACCTACCAAGAAAAATTGATAAGGTAACATCCCAGACAGTAATAAAAATGTCAAATATGAGTTTAGTTTCTTGAACTAGTAAAATAAAATCATTTAACTAAAAAAGTATTATCCTTAAGTAGAATTTTTCATGAAAAAAAATCCAGCAGGGTTTAAGGATAACTTTTTTTTTAGAATATATTGACCCAAAGACTATTTTAAGGGAGAATTAACTTCCAAGTATAAGTTTGTATGTAAAAATGGAACGGGTCATATCGTCTCCTCTAACTTCTTTAGAACTCAAATGTGCTTATAAATCAGGAGAGGCAATAAATTAGATGAATAAAATTTCTTTTTATTTACTGTTTGACAATTATTATTAGGTATTTCATTTCATCTAAAGTGACTTACACTTCCCCACACCTTACCTGACAATGTAAATAATATTCAATTATATATTTATATATTTCTTATCTTAAAAAGAAGCACTAACTTTAAATGAAATATAATTGTTAAGTGCAAATTACATAGTTGTTGAACTAGAAAAATACGGGGAAACGTTTAATTGCTTAAACTAACAAGTGTAATAAGATTTTCCTTAATAGTCTAATGCCCATTCGTTCTCTGCTAAAAAACCATCAACCACTTCCTTCATTGCAAAATTAGTAATAAGTTGATCTTGACTAAGTTTCTTTCGAGTCACGGGATCAAAATGCCCTACCCGTTGAAGATGTTCTTCAATATCTTTTCTGTCGTAAGTAATTCCACTCGGAGTGATGACTGGTTCTTTTAGGATTTCAAAACTAATTTTTCCACAGAGGTGATCAGGTACTTCTCTCTTTTGTCTCTTTTCGTCAACCTTTGCAAAGAGGGCATTTACTTGGCCAACAATATCATTTGCTTCATGTTCAAGTTTTTCAACCTACAATAGTGATTTAAAAACAAAAAAACAAACGTTATTATCGACTGATGTAAATCAATTCCTTTAGTTAATCATAGAAACTTGCATGTAACAAAGGATTTATACTACTCATTCATTTGTAAACAAATGAATTTTAACAAAGATAAAAAGATAAAATTCAATACTCAAGGTGAGTAAGGTCAATTTAAAATTACATATATATATTGTGATATGACTTAAAGTTATAAGTACTTCAATATGGAAGCATGTACAACCTGTAAATCAACATCTCCTCCTTCTAAGCGTAATTTCTCAATTTGCCTATCTTTGTCATCCAGTATAAGCTTATTTAATAAAGTTTGAAGTTCTATTTCTTGTTGAACACGCTTTTCCTCCTGAATATTCCATCTTTTTTTACGAGCTATCCTAAGTTGAACAGCAATATCATCACCGAAATTAAGTTTTTGCTCCTTAGAAAGATCCAAAGCTCTTTGTAAATGTTGAATTGATTCATCGTAGCTTTCTTTCTCTAATAGTGCCCTACCTTTAATATATAAATAATATTATTTGGGTATTAAATGCAATCATTAAAGCATTTATAAAGGAAATTATCGTGTTTGAATGTGCAAAACCAATGCACGACAACTTGCCTAAATAAAAATGCCCTTTGACTAAACTAGGATCCTTTTCTAATGCTCTTTTGGCATCTGTAACAGCTGCATTCCATCTCTTGAGATTCAAGTAGCAAAGAGAGCGATTTGTGAAGTAATAGGAAACATTGGAATTCTTAAGAATAGCTTTTGTGTAAGAATCAATAGCAGAGTCAAAGTTTCTGGCAGCAAAATACTTGTTCCCAATATCCTTCAGTTCTTTATCTGTGTAATTCTTCACTGCACTTCCCATCCCTCCGAAATTGTGCTGGTGAAATTAAACGTAAAATGTCAATAACGATAACTTCTCTTTATACAATTCCTCGTCTACTATAGTTTTGTGTTATTCCTTTTCAACTTTTTTTAAATAGAGGGCACTACTCTGATTTGATGAAGTAGCTCATAATTTCGGGAATTTTGGCTCCTTAATAAACACTCAACCTCATGAATAAATAAAAAACATAGGATTTAAATGGATTTAGGAAAGCTTTTCCAATTGGAAGTGAAAATAAATTATGCCTTATGATGATGACAAATATTTATGTCCTATTTAAAAAAAAAATTGTATATGGTTGACGTTGAAATGGAGGGGGGGGGGGCACACTTACATAAACAACTGAGTTTGTTTTTGACAAAACTTCATATTTTTAAAAGAAGGAGCTAGTTAGATCTAAATGTATACTTAAAGAGTCCACCAAATGATACCTTGGGCCAATAAATAGTACCAAAATATCAGACAGCGACACTTAAATATATGAAAACAATCATATAAATAGATAAATTATTATTGGTGCATATTATTCATATTCTTTGTATATAATATGATTATAATAATTTGCAAATACATGGTTAATAAATTTCGTCAAATGTTTTACCAAGGTTCACTTTGAACAATTGATAATTATTCAAAATATATACTAATAAATAATATAGACATCTTAAGGCAATTATTACTTTGTGAGCAAAGGGAAGTGCCAATATATAATAGTGAGGAAGAATTTTTTTTCATTCCAATGAGCTTTTTCTAAAATCTAACGAATCATACCTTCTCGCCATAGGTTGAAAACTAAATAGTCCAATTTTTCAGCACTTGTCATAAAGCCAAAGAATCATCCGGAACCTTCTACAAATAGAAACAAATCTACCAAATCTTATAGTTTATAGACATAAATGGTTGTTTGTTAATCCAAGTGATCCTTTTATTCAATTAAAACTTCAAACTTAATTAGACATTAGACTCAATAGACTCGAAGCAAATATCTGATGGTAAGAAAATATAATTTTTGATAGATTTGCTGACATAAATAAATGCAAATTTTAAATTGATATTTAAGAGTTTTTCAATAGATAATTCGAAACAACAGTCGTTTTTACTATCTTTTTTTAATGTCTACCAAAGTCCTGTTGCTCACAAAAAATATTTTTTTTTAAAATAAGGATCGCCCTAATGTATCTTTGGCTATAAATAAATTAATAAATTGGTAGTATATGCATATAATATGTCTTTTCCCTATAATTTTGGAAATTCATTATTGAGACCTGGATCTAATCAACCATTATTTACAAAAAAAATTTAATGACATAAAGAATCAATACAAAAAAAACATACATTAATTAAGTAACAATAACTAATGGGAAATATTTTATTTAAGCAATTTATTTCAGATCGGACGAAGCTTAATATTTGCAAAACATTAAATTATGTGCTAGAGCAGTGGTCCACAACCCTTGTCTAACTGCGGACGGGTCAACGCTTGACAATTTTACAGTGGACCGGGGGGTTGAAATATTAATAATAACAACAAACGTGAATACACTGTGTACTCATGTGAAACTTTATTAGCACATTGCTTCAACATTACAATGTTAAATGCTAATCAATGGGAGCCCTAAGATGGTCCCATCTGGGGGTAACGGAAAACAAAGACACCCACAGAGTGTTGCTTATGTCCAATCTACTCTTTTGCCTTGTTTTGGTGGCTGTCACATCAGAAAATCCCGCTTCACACATAGGATGTTGGAAATGGCAACAGGGTTTTCAGAGCTGTGTTAGTGTTATCTCTGGGTATTCTGCCATGACTTTAATCCCAAACACCGGCAGAGTTATTGTCTCGAACACTGTTTTAAGGCCGTCGTCATTTGAAATCTTCAGCGGTTGGTCTTCTTCTTGCATGGATATGCTGGAGTCAGCTGGTTTGTTGACAAGTTGTTCGTGTATCCATTCCTTGGCCGTTCGTGGGTCCTTTGAGGTTGGGAAGTAGAAAACAGAAATGACTAATTAATTCTTATGCGGCCCGGTACTGATTGATCTATGAACCGGTACCGATCTGCGGTCCGGGAGTTGGGGACCACTGTGTTAGAGTGCTCAATTGTATCGATTATAACATAAATATTATATTACATTGAAATAGATGAATATTCCATTCACCCCTTAACTTTTGAATATACCCTCCCTAACGAGGGTATAGGAGGTTCATTTATATCTCGTTAGAAACTTAATTCGTAAGAACTAATATAATTATTGAGGAATTCCAAGAGTCAATTTTCAAAAAAATTAAAAAATTCCAGTATCAAAAGCAGGTAATAAACATAAAGAGTACAGTGATTGGTCATGACCAGTGATGTAAAAAACGGCGATTTTTAAGCGTGTGAGTAGCCCCTCCCTTTGATGACGTCAAAAATGATATGGTAACAATGAACGCCAGCTTATTTGCTGTCGATATAATACTATGAATGTAGCTGTGACAGCCTTGCTCCAAGCTCAAGACAGCTTTTCTTAGACTACTAGTAATTAATTAAATTAAATTGATGTTTTAGAAAGATATTATTCAAATCAAAGTTGGAGAGTTTACTTTAAATAAACAGGAAATTTTCCAAATTTCAAAATCGGTACATTAGTTTCGGATTTATTACTATTTTTGTTAAAATTAGTACTTATTTGTACATAAATGGTAATTTCTGCTCTCGCTATATATTAATATTCATGTTTTTAGCTTGATACTAATGGTTGTTCATTCATTAACAAAATAAAGCTTTAAGTTTTTAGATATTTGAATATTTTAAATACAATGATTGTAGATTTAATAATGATATTTATAATTATTCTACCTTTTCTATAACTCAAGAATATGGGTAAAAACATATTAAAAATGTCAGAAAATGAAACATTTTATAGAATAGAACTATAAATATTTTACTTCGAGCAAACTTTTTTCCATAAAGTCATTCTTTCGAGAGATATTAACATTCAGAAAGTTTTCAACCAAAATTGAAGGAAAGGTTGTGTGGTATTATCGTAACTTTTATAATAGATAATATTATAAGGCTGTATTAATAAAATAGCTTATTCATGACCTATGGGGTTTTGAAACATGACGTTTAGTCTTAGTTTGTTATTTTGAAACCACCCGCGTGGTTTCAAAGTATTCTGAATAAATATACGTATAATAAAAATTATTATGTCAAAAGGAAAAGGAAAACAGCTTTATAATGTATGAATGATGAAAGAACATTATGTAGGGTTTCAACTAACAGGCATTTTGAGAACTAATTGCACGCTTAAAAATCGCCGTTTTTTACATCACTGGTCATGACTCATGATCTTAACCAGAATTATCATTTATTATTTCCCTTGAATCTCGTAAAAAATAGACGAAAATTTGTCGTTGAAACCAAGGATTTCTTCGTATCTTATCTTATTTTTCAGCCATCTCTATCTCTCCAAACAAACTATATACCAAAATAACCAATTGACTTCTAAGAAAATAACTGTAAAACACAAGGGACATTTCTCGTTGTGTAGTAAATTTTGGTAGAACCGACCTCGTTAGAAAGGGAATCAACCTTGTCTAGTTTATTGTATTATAATAATTAATATTAGGTAATAACTAAGACTCAGTAGTCAAGGGAGGGATAATGACGTTTGTTTGCTCCATATTATTTTTATAATTTGTAAAACAATTCATGTGTCTCTGGTAGACTAAAAGTAGTACATGCTTTGATTATAATGAGACAAGTTGATTAAATAAGAAATTTGTGTTAGAGAAGAATGAAGAAGTAACTTTTTATTTCTTCGTTTACTTCACAAATTTGTTGTATAATGCTGCAACAGGAAATAACCCTGACTCATAAGTCATGGGATTTCTGCAAGCAATTAAGGTTTTTATCCCATAAATGAATCTTTGATTTTTTTAAAAAAAAGCTAATAAAGGTTAGTTTGATCCATGATCAGATTTTAGTGTATGACATGAGTAACTATGAAGAGCCTGATTTCAGCTTATAGATAAATATGAACCAGTGAGTATGAAGTTGGAATACTAACTTCTTTTTAATTCACGAAATCTTTATATCCACAGTTTGCATGAACAATCTTTGTAGAATGTCAGTCCATGTCTACAGACATCAAAGCCTAACTATTTGAATGATCAAATGCAATAAAAAGAAACAACTATGTATATCTGCACCAAAAGATCACTGTTTTGTAGTTTTTGTAGTATGTACAACAAGACATGAAAGTGTAGGATGTTCTTCTACAAAAATGGTATTTAGAACATGTTCTGGAAAATTTGATTTATCAAGTACCATTCAAATATTTATTTCAAAAATTATATATCTGAAGAGAATAGTGAAATTCATAAGGGGAAAAAAAGAGGCTTACTCAAGAGACTTACCTTGAAGTTCTAATCGAATAAGTAAGGTAATCGATATAAACCGAATAAGCGAATATTGTAGTATTTGTAAAATTTATGATTCAAATTAGTCAAAAAATGACTTACTTTGGCTAAAGTGCTTCACGTGTTTTGCCTTTAAATTGTCTTCGATACCATATAATCATTAGGAATGTAAATCATATGCAATTCGGGCGTGTGATAAAAAAGTGGAGTTGGCTCTTCAAACAGGTCTTTTTGTTTTTCGAAGCTGTTATCATTTTTCCTTTATTTCTGAGGGGGGAACATCTACCTGATAGTAAAGATGTCGCATGAAGGAATACATGCATTAAGTTTAATAAAGCAAATAAAATGTAAACAAAAAGGGCTCAAGTCCTCGTATAATTATTATTAGTCAAAAATATATAATTTCCTGACATTAATTTCAGTTAATTTTCTTCTTCTTATCTATGTTATTATTTATTGTTGTATATATAATGGAGAATAGCAGCTTGTAGCTCAGTAAAACGTCATGACAGCTCAAGCTGCTTCCCCCCTCGACATTCATTAAATTATCAGGGTTGCCAGGTTGTTTTTCTCTTTCTTTTTTTATAACACGCCCGAATTGCATATGATTTACATTCCTAATAATCATGAAGATTAGTATTGTTACTTGTTAGTAATTTTGTCAAATTTGTGCCTTCATTCAGTAAAATACAAGGATTTTCCTGTTATAAAAGACCAACTGAGGGGGAAACTTGATTGTGATGTCGACTAAGGGATCGAAGAAGAAAAATATCCTTTCGTTGATTCTAGGGCAAAATTAAATGTTGAATCATGGCGAAAAAATCTTTATGATCGAAAATACTTTCTAAATAAGGGAAGGGAATTGATACACTTTTTGCTTTCTTTTGCATATGTACAAAAATATTACTTATTATTCACTTATTAACTCTTGAAAATTGTAAATCAATATCTTGGATACAATCGGTATTGTAAACTTGTTGCGACATATGTATATAAAAGTGTGCAAAATAGAGGCTGTTAAAAAATTTGTAAAATGTATTGACTCTGCCTCCTGATAGAGGGAGAGAAAGTTGATACACTGGGTTGGGAGAGTCAATATTAACTAATATCCATCATTTCAAAATAAAATAATGATTAAGTGTTTCTATAATTATGCCTCTTTAAAACATTTATAATAATAATAATTTAATCATATTTATTATTTTATTTTTCTACACAAAAAGAGACTTTTTCGTTTTTGGACTTTGATTCTGTCTCTTTTGTTCCTGCACATTTTTGAAGCAAGTTTATTTACTAACAGCATACAGTTAAACACAACAAGTTATTTTAGCAATTTTAATTATCTTTGAGATTGTTTTTTTTTTTTTTTTTTTTTTTTGCGTCATACTCCCTGTATGAACTCTCCCTACTTTGGCTTATTGCTTATATGCTTAGTTATCAAAGTTGTGCTATATGCTATTCTATGATTCAAAATATCTCTCTATAAAAACTTAATTCTTTCATTGTATTTTTACGTATGATAAAAAGTTTATCCCAAGAGATTAACCAAAATTAAAATTCTTACCTCTTTTTAATTTTTCACTTTTGAGTTCAAAATCAGTTTTTTCAAGAAAATGTGTACATAAATATGGCCTTAATTTTTCTCCATCGGATTTAAATTCTTCAGTATTTTTAAGATTCGAGGGTTTTTTTACGCTTAATGTTGTAGATAGAAATAAATGGTGAATGTACGAATCAAAGCCTAATGTTAAAAGATTATAAAACCGTTGGAATAATGTCCTTATCATATTACTAATTCGAGTCATGTTTGTTTGAGTAGAAGGATTGATGTTTTCTTCAGAGATTCATAGCTCCAAGGAGAAGGAGTCAGGAAAGTCTAGAAATATATATCTGATGTTATTTAATTTAAAGACCCCCTTTAAAAATGCTTTCTATTGTTCTCCATTTGATATAAGGTCATCGAAATATTTTAAGACACTAGCTCCTTTTTTGAAGAAATTTTAAAAGAAAAGCCCATTGTTGGAGACTATCTACAATACTAAGTGTAAAAAAAAAAAGCATAGAATCCATTAAGTATAAAAAATGCAAAAAAAAAAAAAAAAACTTAATGACCTTTGCCTGAATAATCTGGGCCTTATGAAGAAAAAGTAAGAGCATAATAATATTTGGAACTAAGGGCTCAAATTCTTTTAATTTAATTTGAATTTACTTTGATCTTCAAGCCATACAAAAGCCCTATTTTGTTCACGAGTGTATTAATTAATTCATTATTGAAGATTATTTGGTAAATGTACACTTGTTAAATGCAACATTCGTGACCTTTAATATCAAAATTGAATTCAAATCTTGACCATCATCCATGATATTCATACATTTAACATCATATATATATATACATTTGTATACTTCCCCCCCCCCCTCTATCTATCTATATATATATACGTACATACATACATATTATATTGACATAAATATGTCGATTATACATATGTGTAAATGAAATTTAAAACATCAGCAAAAAAATTAAGATGAAGAAGTAAAAATTGTATTATATTTTATATATAGACTTTATATTTTTTTTTCAAAATGATGTGTTTGCAAATTCTTGGAGAGATAAGTATTTTTCCATAAATATATATTTATATATATATATTTCCTTTTCGAGGACGAATATTTTTGTTTTTTTGATACGTTCTATCTCATTTTTATCCCTTATGTAAGAAATTAAAAATATATGTATTTTGTCAACAATTCTAATAGTAAGGATATTTGTATATTTTCAGTTCATGTTAGTTATTATTTTGATGTTTATGTAGAAATAATGCTATATATATACACATGATTTCTACGTCTGCATAGTAAGAAATCCCTTCATAGTAATTATCATAATTCAAAATACACGGTGGGTCTATGATGATGTTTCCTTAATAAGGTCTTTGATGTATTTCCTTTAGATACAAATTATATATGATACTATATTTATATCAACATAAATTTCTTCATTAAATAAAAGAAGTGGATAGGAAGAAAGAAAGAGAGATAAATAAGCATTTGATTAATGATTGCATTTACCCATTTTGAGATCTTGAGAATGAGTGAGAATTGGAGACGGCGTATATCATCATACATGTGTAATGGAGTTGGTATTAGTTGGTAAATATTGAGGACTGCGTCTTGGCAACGTCAACCCCCTTTTTTATATTAATGAATCCAACTCACTCATCTCACTATGAATATTATAGAGTCAAATATATGTTCCCATTATGGATATATATCTACTAGATACGAATATGAAGGATGGGATGTGAGGAGGCAGAAGGACAAAGGATGATGGCTTCATTTATGTACATCCTTTTATTTATTATGCATATCTTGTCATGTGTTGTAATAATATTGTTTTTGCTGTTGGATCATATATATATATTAAAAATGACAAGTACATAAATATCCCCCCTAAAATAATAATAATTACATGTATTCATTATAACATGATGAGGAATTTACATATGTTGTGGATGGGAGGAAATCGGTCAAATATTTCCTTTTGGTCAAATAGATATTTACCGGGAAAAAAAAATAAAAAAAATATAGGGATTTTAGAAAGCAATTTGCATAATTGTGAGGGAAATACTTTGATTCTTCAAGGAGTAGAAACTATTTGAGTTACATTACATTTCATATATTTATTGGTACAAAAGAATTTAATTTATGCACATGGCGCAAATACAAATCTAACTATGGATATAAATATTCCAAGAAACAAGAAAGAATTAAATAATAATATATGTATATATATCAATAAGTAATTTCTTTATTTTATTTTATTTTATATGGAACAAAATTAGTTACAAATAAATTAAGACTCTAAATATTTTGCAAAACTTTTCATACAGATGATGAAGTTAGTTTACATATAAGTAGGTTAGACTTGTTCAAAAAACAAAAACCAAAAAAAGTATTTTTCTCAGGATTTTTAATATGCAGAGTAAAAATATTTCTTTCTTTTTGTTTAGGGCTTTCAAAAACCCTGCCAACCTCGGCCTTAAGTATTTGAAAAAATACTTTAGTTTGGGGTTATTTTATAGTTTTTGATTGTAAATTATTGCTAAATTGCATAATAAGGAATAATGAGTTGTAAATTAAATTTAAATTTCAACTCATTTGAAAAATATCTTTAATTGATTTTATTATGTACGCATAAAACTACGAGAGGTATATCAAAGGAAAGACGCATGGTAGTGCGTGCTAGAGGCGGTACGATAAATTTCTTTAAAAATGTCTTTCAGGTTTTTGTAATACAAAGATATTTCTTTTCAAAACAAAACTTATTTAATTACAATTCCCTTTAATTAATAATACATTTAAGACCCATTTAACTACCATTGATCATAATATTCTGATATAGTATGCAATGTATTAAACACAGGTATTGAAAAAACAAATTAATCTACTAATAAATTAATATTTCATACATTCCTTATTAATCCATTTGATGCAATAGTCAAGGAGTTATTTAAGTACAAACATTTTGGCCGACTTTTGGCCCTACTCCCGTCACCTATGCTTTAAGTCAAAAGAAATAGAATCTGCATTAAATATGGATCATTATTTTTTAATGCACAATATGAGTATTTAAACATGTCAATTTTCATTCAATTTCGAGCAAAACTTCACTAGAAATCAATGACTCACTGTAGACCTACAAAAAACAACAACAAAAGACTGAAGTAATAGCGAGCAGAAGGATTTCAGGTGATTTTGTAATCCTTTTGCGTTTTAGTAGCTCTACCGTGAGTCATGGATTTCTAGCGAATTTTTGCTCGAAATAGGATGAAAATTTACACATTTAGATAGACGATTTCTTCTTAGTTAAGGATTCTTATCTTATATCTTATATTATTAATCCATTTTATGTAATATTCAAGAATTTATTTAAGTACAAAGGATTTGGCCGATTTGTGGGCCTACTCACGCCGTCTATGCCCCTAAGAGTCCCTTTATATTAAAACAAAGACTGGAAATGAAATCTGCTTTAAATACACTAGCGAATCAGTTGTTTTTAATTGCACAAAATGAATATCCTTTTCTGCTTAAATTGAAGTTGAAGTTGGAAAACGGGACAAATTAGCTCAAAAAGGAAGATCTGATTTCTTGAAGACCCTCGGACTCTCGAAAAGTATAGTTACAGATTTGAAATTAGCGTGTAAAATTGAATAACTCTTATTAACCTTATTCCCCTTAGAATTATTGACATTTCAAATATGTTGTTCTGTATTATGAAATGAACGTATACTTCAGTACAATTTACCAACTTGTTTTTTTTCCCTTCACTTAATCAAACCCAGCCTATATCGACAAATTCCCATCTTTATAAATTCTTCCTAAAGTAACAACCTAATTAATTACAGATCTGATTTTTAATAAGCTTATTCCTTACATTTTACAAACTAATAAACTTTTGCTGAAAATAAAATAAAAGGAAACTTTATGAGTATGACGGATTAGAAGAAGAAAAAAGTTTTCTAGGACTTTCAAGCAGTACTTTTTAAAAAAGTCAGGGCATAATGGCTAAATGTACAATACATATAATTTCATAGAAATAACCTTTTTTACATATTGGATTGATTCAGCTCAGCAATAAACACAGATCATTTAAAAAAAAAAAAAAAAAAACTGATTCATTATACAAATATGTAAATCATAAAGTTCATAAGCTCGTTGTAGCAAAAATTTAAAAAATAATAATAAAAAGATTTTATTTAGACTTAATTAAAGATTTATTAAATGTGCCTATCACTTTTTTCGTTCAAAAAAAGTATTTACAATTTTATGTATACGTGTAACCAATACATTCATTCTTATTTTAAACACTTCAATTATTCTTGAATTAGTAACAAAGTTTTTCAAAGCTCAACAAATAGGCAACATTAGACTTAGTGAATAAAATCTATATAGACCCAAATAAAGAACATTTAGAAAAAAGAGATTTTTAATGGATTTGCAATAGAATTTAGTTGATAAAGTAGATATTATCCACACTATTGAAGTTGTCTATATGTTAATCTCTGTAATATCGATTGTATACATATTTTTCGTCAAACTCCTTACTAAAATAAGTATTTAGTAAGGTGAAAAGACGATAATACGTCCTTATTTTTTGAGATGACTTCATATAACTTTGAATCAATGTTTGATCCGTTTTTAAAATACATTCAAGAGCTAGTTACAATCAATCTAAAATTTTAACTTTTATTAAATTGGAGCCTTGGTCAATAAACGTTGTTTAATTTTACTTCATGTTTGATTTTTTGTAATGTAATGGACAAATTGCAGTTGGTTACTATCTACAAAGTATAATTTATCATACTAATAAACCACTGAATATTTTTTTTTATTGTATACTCTTTTGGAGAAGAAATAGACAATTCTAGGGTTTTATATGTCTATATTTGTAGATTAAATCAACAATTTCTATATTAATTAATTATTAGAGAAAAATACTGTTTTTTATAGTTAAAAAATTTAGATTTTTTTTTTTTTTGCAGTGGGACAATAATATGTTCTTCATTATATATTTTATACTTATTCTGCTCCTATTTAGATAGCCTGCTTCAATATGTAGAGGTTTGTTATAGATCTATTTTGGAATAGAACCATGTTTTTTATGTTGCAACATAATTTTGTAGGACTTTTTACTTTCACGTTATTGGTAGTTGTGATTTAATTTATTCTTGAATTAAATTGTAAATTACTTTAAGGGAACGCACCGCCCATCAAAACTTGATATTTTTTTATAACAACATATCATTCTACTGAAATAATTTATCCCAATAGTTTGAAAGAGGATCCACATGTTTTAATAATAATTAATTAATTAATTGTGATTCATGGGAGCATAGTTAGTATAATTTTATTTTTATTTTACATATAAATTATAATAATTATATGCACTATGTATGTATTCACACCTTATGTTATTCGCAACTAAAATATCAATGGACCTTACTTTGCGAAACTCAACAACAACACAATATTGTTAATTCATAAACTTCTATTGAAAGATATATTAGTATGCTATGATTATTATTAATTTAAAATAGGGAAAATACATTATATGTATATAGAATATGTTAATATTGATAGAAAATCAATCAATTCGATTACTAAATAAATATATCAGAACACTAAGATTTTTTTGATTTGAAAAAAAAAAAAAAAAAATAAAGAGAAAATGAAACAAAATAGGATGTCTCAATCGTATTTTGTGTTTCAAATAAATATAGCACTAATGCCTTAAAGGAATCTAAGGGAGAAAAAAAAGAAAGGTAATGGTGTTAAAATATAATCAAATGAGATGAAAGAAGTACAATGAGGAAAAATAAAATATTTTTAAACTAAGGACAAAAGAAAAAAAAAATGAATTCATGATTCGAATTTATTGTAAATTTTAGAGAAGACATCCGCTGCATTCTATATGCCATGAAGCATTGATATGAAGTATATATAAATAACAAAATATTATTGAATATTATCTTTGGGAGTGAAGGTGAAACGAAGGGGTTCGTTACATAATTTTAATTTAACAAATTATTATTAATTTATTTTTTTGCAAAAATTGTTCTACTAATTCATTTAATTCCACGTTATGATAATTGAGAGAAGAGAAGGTGATCTAACAGATATTGTCTTGAGAAATGATTCAAAGAGACCAAACAATAAGAAATCACCTTATTCATCGTCTATATGATTTACTTTTGTATCGTAGTTATTTTTTTTTGGTTTGTCTCTCAAAATGAATTCTTAAAAATTAATCACTTAGTAGTAGAAATATTATGGGTTCAACATTACTAAAAATCTTTTTTTATTCCCATTTATGGTATTCACATGTTCATGCTAGGAGTTTATTAAGATATGGATGCAGATAATAATTAAAAAAAAAACACTTAGACATTTTTATGGAGTAGCGTAGTGATGTAATTCTAGATATCCGTCTCGGAACTACTTTTTGGGTCCCTTCTTGATCTCAACTCCTCAGTGTCTTGATATTGCTTTGATCTCTGTGTCAAAACAAAGGGCAAAAAAGGGTATTGAACACAACATCAGAGTATTGTATGCTTGGATCGAATATAGTACGACCTCCATTTTGCATACAAATTTAGCAGGGGCGTCCGTCCTGTCCCAAATAATCATCAGCCAGTGAATTTATCATCAATCTCTCATGACTCTCTTGAAGCTATAAACTATATCTCAATGGATACCCATGATGCCTTTGGAACCGATTTCTTTCTGTATTTTCATTCTACAATCATGAACTATCAATTCCCGACAATCGACCATATTCAAAACCCTTGTATAAACTAATATTGTTTATAAAAATAATAAATAATTTAATTAAGGCTCAATTAAGAATAATGTCAAACTATTTTTGTGTATTTTTCTGTTCCAATTTGTAGATATAACAATGAAGGATATACTATTTATAGTTTTGTTGAGCGAAGTCAATGGGTAGGAATGTAAATAATATGCAAAATACCGCGTGCGAGATTTTGTGGAGTTGGCACTTCGAACAGTTATTTTAGTTTTCCGAAGATGTTATCATTTTTCGTTTATTACTGAGGGGAGAACATCTATCTGATAGTAAAGATCTCGCATGAAGGAATACATGCATTAACGTTAATAAAGCAAATAAAATGTAAGCAAAGAAGGACTCAAGTCCTCGTATAATTATAATTAGTTAAAAATATACATATAATTTCCTGACATCAATTCCAGTTTAATTTCTGCCTCTCATCTATGTTATATGTACATAATGTTATTATTTATTATTGATGTCTTCATTTGTATATATATATATAAAGAAAAATAGCAGCTTGAGGCTCAGTAAAACGTCATGACAGCTCAAGCTGCTTCCCTCTCAACATTCATCAAATTGTCATAGTAACCAGGTTCATTTTCTCTTTTTTTTTATTTTACACACCCCATTTACATATTATTTACATTCCTATCAATGGGCAAGACTGAAGTACGTACTTGACTCCAATTAAAATGTTAAAGTTAAAATGATGTAGAGGGCGTTTTTTAAATTTGCAACATTTTTTTAAGGAAAAAATAGAGACGGGATCATCCTTTTATTGAGCATTCAGAAATTGTTAACAAAAGAAAAACTTATGTCTTACGTACTTAGTTAAAGTGTTAGTGAATAAAATAATTCATGTAATTGCTGTTTGAAAGTATTTATATTATTGCACATCGGCATAATCAAAGATGGATAATAACAGGGTATGAGGAAATATGTATGAGTTTAAATAGATGATGCTACAAAATAATAATAATAATTAATTAATTATCAATAGTAATACAAAAATCATAGATAGATATTATAAAACTTAGAGCCATGGATTTTATATAAGTAAAACATGTTTAATTAACAATTAATGTACATATGTAGTTAGTTATTTAGAGCCTATGGAATCTACGTATGATACGAGTATCTGGCCATTTTCTTTATTTCTTTCCATTGATGAGACACTTACATAGTAGATATGTATATACCTTCAAAATTAATTTTTAAATGCACATACAAGAGGTCGGTGAAAAGTGAACACAATTGATTTATTATTTTCATTCATTCATTGAAAATATTCAATAATAATATTCATCTAAACAAATCCTTAAATTATTATTTTTTGAGGACTTTATAAATATTTACAAATTAATAATAATTATTATTATTAATTAAAATGGTTGTTGGTACGAAGAAGGGCGCTTCGAGCGCCGCCTCCTTGCTGCTGTAAAATAAAAACAAGGTATCATAATTAGAGATTGATAAATAGATATAATAATATGCAGTAAATATCATTAATATATTGATAATATTGAGTCCCAGAATGTACTTTTGCCATGTTATTTTTTTCTTTTTGTATTAAAGTATTAAAGAGGAGAAGTTTTCAAGAGAATGATGTATGTTCATTCTATGTACACCTCAAATGACGTAAAGTTTTATATTTATACATTATATTTACAAATGTATATATATATATATGTCATACTTATAATGGATCTTATTTTTGATAGAAAACAAGATTTTTTGTTGGATAGTAGCATAGGTATGTATTTCTTTACAGTTTTCCTCATTACTATCTACTCAAAACTCATTGATTTTTTACTAATCATTAGTTCTCTTTCTTCGCTGTTTTTAATGTGAACTTGGTACTTTACATACCTAAAGTCATAATATATATATATATATATATATAAGCATGGAAACGGATTGCCCAATTGTTAAAAACAATTACTTTGAAGGAAATGTCTAAGTAAAGTCAACACATATAATATGTATATATGTAAGAAACTATAAATGATGAAGCATAAGGGTTTCTCTACTCCAATGGCATGCAAAAATGGAGCGTAGGGAATACTTGATGATAAACTCTCAAACTTTTATATTAAGTTCTTGACAACTATTAATGTAAATTGTTTTACAGACTCCTAATGAAAAGATTTATTTCTCACGAAATGTTGGCAAGAACATATTATAAATAATAATAGTCAACCTATTACTAAGGAAGGGAGCACGATGAAAAAACGGGAAGAAGATTCTCTATGCTATTGAAATAATACTCTTGTTAATATCATGTACATGATTTTACTTATATTATTGCTATAATGAGAGGAAACTTCAACATTTAAACAATATTATTATTTTACGAAGAATATTATATTTATATTTACATGTGTCATTGTTATTTTTAATGAAATCTACAGGTAATGCTGAGGATAGTCTTTTAATTCTTCCTTCAGAGTTTAATGTCTCTACTTCAACAGTCTAACAAAGAATGAATATATGTGTCGATTCAACAAGAAATCAATGTGTTTTTTTTTTCAAATATTGAAAAGGAGAAAATCCACTTTTAAGTAGTTTTTTTACTTTATAAATATAACGGCCAAATATTTTGGAATCATTTTAAGACCTATACCGCACGGTTTTTGCTAAAATGTTACTTTTAATTGAGAAACCAAGGACTGTTTTCTATCCAATAGAGCAATGGGTTAAATGTGTCGACTGCAAATGGAGCCGATATGGTTCCTGAAAGAACGTTCATCTTTTCCATAGCCTCATATCTTTATTTAGTGGCAGTTGGCTAAAACCAGTTCATCATCTGTTGTAGAACTATTAAAAATCAACTATATGCGCCATTATACTCACCATGAATCATAGTAATAGTTACTGCATATCAAAGATACCAAATGTTTTTTATTCTTGATTGTGGCCGATATTTTTTTCTTATAATACAGTTTCAATTATTGAAGTCATTATTTAAATAATCAAAATAATCTATTAATACAAACGAAAGAGAATGTCTTCAAGAATTTGAGTGCAGTTCACACTCATTTTTGAAATATTTCAGAGCAACTTGGTTTCTTGTTGACTTGACGCATATTTTTAAAAAAGAGCTGTAATATCAAACGTTATTCCTTTTCTAATCACAAAATTGTATTTTTCCGGAACAAAAGTCCCATCCCTACCTGGCTATGGTCTTTCTCCGTTGGCAAGAGGGATACATAGAAAGGAATGAAGGCGGAACCTCCCTTCCACTAAGCCCCGTGATTAATATAACCACTTCTCTAGTAGTAATGAAGTAATTCATATATTTTTCTTAAGGAAGTTACTTCCTATTATCATCCTTCCATGTATGAATAGTGTGACCCTGCTACCCAGTGGCGTAGTGGCTCAAATATTACCAATTTAGAAAATAATTACTACTTTTCTTGTTTGTTTTTTACTCCATTCTTTGATATTCGATACATATGTAACTAATTTAATTTTTTTTAATAGCAATTTTCACTCAAGGATAATGAATGCAATTTTTAGAATAAGCTCAATTGTTATTTTAAATATCAATTGAAAGTAAATATAAAGAGCTTATTTGAACTTATTAAAAAATGACATTTAAATAAAATATCTCTCAAGTATGACATCGAATATTTGCTCCATGGATAATTTTACACTTTCAACTTTATTATTACTCACTTTCAATTTAAGATCAGACTTCTTATAAATTTAGCATGCTAATCAAAAGAGCAGATAATTTCAGATATACACCTTTTCAAGTTCAATATGGGAATAAGCAAGTTCAATATGGGAATAAGCAAGTTCAATATGGGAATAAATAATAAAGAATAATATTCATGAAATTTAATATAATAATAAACTTATTTGAATCTCATGTCAACAAAATGAATCTCATCTACATATATACAAAACGATTCTGCATGCTAGCAATACAATTATTACAAATCATTGAGGTAGTTTAATTCAAAAATGAATGAAATTACTTCAATGATTTGTAATAATTGAAGTAACTTCATTCAGTCCTTCTTCAATTAATTGTTCCAGAACTCTTGATCTTTGCTCTGAAATGCTGCAATCATTTCTTTCAGCATTTAAAATATTCTCAATTCTTCTAGCTAACTCACTTTTCGCAAAGACTTTCAATATTGACCAAATATGCTCATTTCGATTGAGCATAGGACTGTAAGGCCCAGGTCTTAAAATTTTGTGTATTGAAAACTCTTCTTCATTCAACACATCTTCAATCCTGGAGTGCACCGGAGCATTATAAATACCAAGTACTACTGGTCCTCCATATATGTACATCCTTTGCTTTTCTTAAGCATTCATGCACCCACTCCATTGCTGTATCCTCTTTGAAACTTCCTCATCTCACCTTATTTTTTTGTTTTCATTGATTATAAAATTTATTATTATCTTAAATTTTCTGAATATTGTTTTTTATTATTTAATCTCATATTGAACTTGCATATCTGTATTGAAATACAGATACTCCTCGAAAATGTTCGGAAACAAATGCCATAATCTGACAATATTTGATTAGATTTGAAGACTTAACTGGACTCTTTTTGACATTTTCTATAGTTTGATAATAAGTACCTTTGCTCAATTTATCTTTTCTACTGTGGATCACGTCATTTGCCGGATATATATATATATCTGGTTTAAAAAAATATTTTTGGCCTCAAAACCAAGAAGCATAAAAGCTTTACCAAGAAGAATTCATCTTCTGCCATTGTGTATGTACCTCTAGGGTCAAATTAAGCTTTCTTCACTTTCACAGTTTCTAAGTCCATGACATTGTGTCCTTGTCATCGTGTTGCACTCATCTTTGAAGGCTTTAGAAACTGAATTTGAAAGCATATCACTACTCAAAACACAATGACAACGCTGGAGACTAATTATTACTTTCAACAAGTGCTTAATTGATATCATGAATTAAGATCAAGAAACTTGGGCAAAAAAGGTTATTCTTAAATAATGTAATTGAATTCATATTGCTAATTTTCTTTGTTTAACAGAGATATTTGTCATTAAGCTAAAGTGGAAAAAATTCCATAATTGTTATATTTTAATGCTATTAATTTAAAAAAAACTTCATACGGATTGGTATTTTGAATGATATTTTCTTAAATTTAAAAAAACCCAGATGACACATACTTTGTTTGATTTGCATCTATAATTAACTAATCAGTCAATTCAATTAAAAATACAGCATTTGGTACCCATTGTAACAGCAGTCAGTATTTCAAGGGGATACTAGGTTAAGTAACCCTAAAACAACGTATTTAGAGATATTGGAATCAATTCATAGGTGAGAGCCAGTCACATAAAAATGATGGCTCTAGGACATTTACCCCCCCCCCCCCCCCCATATAATTTTATAAAATTATCTTATTCTTCAATGCAGTAGCTTCTCCAACTATTGTAATTATAATCATAATTAATCACATTTTTTTTACTTTATTTTCTATGGTCTATATTATCAATGCAATAGTAATTCAAACTTGAGTTAATTAGTATGAAATTTATTACTTCTACTCATGGTGATAAAAGAGTTACTATACTAGGGATATCAAACAGAAAAATCTGGCCAATAGTGTGAAATCATATGAGTGTGAGATGCGACACAACCTCAATCCAGAGGCTCTGAATGTGTGTTAATCTTTCAATAGCACGAATTTATATAGATTGCCATACCTTCAGGGCCTCTGGAACATAGAGGACAAAGAAAAAAAAAGAACAATTATAACTATGTTTGAGCAACTATTGCTTTGAAGAATTAAGATAACTATATAATGTTCTATGGGGGGTGGTTGTCCGGGCAGTAGTTGTCCCGATACAAAAAATGATATCACATATTTTGTTTTTTAGAGTTGATGAAAAGTTTTCACCATTCTTTCGAACAGAAACTAAAAAACTTAACTGATCTGGGCAAACCCTAATTTTTAATTGTTCTGCATATGTGTTGATAGGTATAGGTATGGTTAATTAATATTTGAACAATACTGTTAAAAAAAATACCAATATTAATGAAAGCAAATAAGTTTCAAAAAGTATTACTCTTAAAAGGAAGTAAGAAAACTGCCGAAAGTAGAAAATCTTGAAAACACTTTTATTTTGAAAGGAAGAATTGTGAAAGTCCCTTCAAAAATTCTTTCCCAAGGACCGTTTCAAAAATGACGACATTAGTATGTAGACAATAATAACTTACCTATGACCGATATAAACTTTCTTTCATGGAGAAAGAAATATCCTTCCCTGTGTTAATTTCTGAGTCTCCTTCAGCAGTGACGTCCTCGTCATCCTCCTCCTCATCTCCAGCATCAATCTCATCTTCTCCTTCTTCTTCCATATGCCGATAAAGACGATTCCCTCCTGTTGTAACTAAAGATGTCCCACCACCCAAGGATTCCTCTATACACTGCCTTGCGCTACCCCCATCGACAGCAGTTCTTTTAACCAACATTAGCTGACACGGACACAAGTATCCGGGATGAAGTGGTACAGTGGGAACAACTATTGAGTTTAGCTGATTACTTTCTGTATTCACAGCAGCGTCTTTATTAGGAACACTAGGGATTGGAGGAGGGAGTAATAAAAACTCGGATGGCCAGGAGCTATTACGAATGGGACCTTGATCGAGGATATCATCTCCATGTACGGCACAGCGAGGATTATGCCTTATACGAGAACGACCATGATGGACGGGTGTGTTGATATTGGTTAGTGAGGACGATGTTTGACAATTAGGGCTAAGAGATGAGGGTGTCGATGGATCTATGTCTTCCTGTGATGCGGATATAGCTTCATCAAGTGCTTCTTTATGCAATGACTTCAAAAACAAATTTGGTTAAATTCCTTAGAGTATGTACTACATAAATATCTATATTGATTTAGGTACTTTCACAAAGAAAAATATCAAAAAAAAAAAAAAATCAAGAACTTTGATTTAAGTCAAAAATTAGAAAATGAACACAATTTGTAATTTGTAAATTGATCTGTCTGCTTAAAGGAATAATTTGTTATAATATCAAACAAACCAATATGGATGGAATTGTAGTCAAAGTATGTAGACGGTGAGGTTGAGTTGACTGCGTTTGTTGATGGTGATCAAGGGTTTTATTATTCCTAGAATTTGGAAGAGTCATATTTTTGCTAGGAGCAGAGTTATTATGATTTTGATTAAAGCTGACGGATATGTTTCCCAACTTGGTTGAAATGGAGCTCAATTTCCTAATATTTGGGCTACTAAATCTTCTAAACGCACTTAACGGTCCATCTTCATTCGTAAAGATACTATCACCACTTTGATCTGATGTTTTCCGTTTATCAAATCCGGCTAAATATGAGAGTCGACGTAGATTGCGAGCCTCCTTTGGGCTTAATTGTAGTATCACCTCCTTTAAATCCGGGACTTTACCATTTTCGTCCTTTTTGAAAAGTTATTTGTAATTTAATTAATACACAATCATTTTTGATTTACTTATCTGGCTGATGTACATACGTATAAAGATCAGTCAATCAATCTATCTAAATTGTTATGTGTACATACATATGACAATATTAAGACGAAGATTACAAATACTGTACATACATATGTATATTGAAAAAGATTATGATATAAAAAATTGACTCAAGGATGTGAAATAAAAGGGAAAAATCTTATAAAAATTACATAACTTTTTTGTTGAAAAGGAATTTTTTAAAAATATATTCTATAAAAAGTATTAGAGTTGCATATTTATTCCGTTATTACATCATTTTCTTTTTTGATGCTATATATCAACCAATAAATCTTTGTATTTAAAATTTCCTAGAATGAAGAGAAAGATTTTCTATATTTCAAATTAATTTGAAATAACATGAAGGAAAAAAATTTGGTTCTATACTCTAGATTTTTGTCCTTTAAATGAACTAAAGGAAGAATAAAAATAAATGAATGTGTATTAATTTGAGAAATGATTTCCTTTGAATTGGCCTCCAGCTCTTCGATCCTCGTTTCCATTTTATAGAGTGCAAAAAGTTTAATAATTTTCCAAATACACACAATGAAAACCCCGATAGCACCCATGACCAAAATGGAAAAGAATAAAACTGCTTTCACTTGAGTCAGCATGGTTAGGATGCCTGTCTACGTTACAAAATCATAAGAGTTAAGAAAAAGGATCACTAAATGAAGTCAAACTCACAGTCTATCATGTCCACATGGCTTAAGTCAAGGAAGAACTAAAATTTAAAAAGGAAAGAAAAAAAAAATGATCTATCTATTTATTTCTTGTAGCTTTTTTTTTTGTGTGTGTGTGTTCTTCTTTTTCTTCACTTAACCCGACGACGTCCTGGATTAGAGCCATAACTCAAAGAGAGGAGTGAAGAGGAGCAGGGTGAAAGAGGTACTCCAATAAAGAAATATATATATATATATATATAAATATGAGGAAGAGAAGGGATACAGAAAATATATTTTTTTACATATATGTATACATAAGCTCCTTTACTGGTATGTATACATACATAAGAAAAAAGTGACGAATCAGTAAATTTAGTTATAGAATCTAATCCCTTTAAGCTCCCACTCTCTTAATACACATATCCTAGAGGGATTATTACTCCCTATAACTAAATTTACTAATTTACTTATTAAAATCCGTGAAAGTACATGGAATGTTTAATTTCGTTAAGAAATATTCATGAGTTGGAATGTAAATCATATGCAATGTGATAAAAAAGTGGAGTTGGCTCTTCAAACAAGTCTTTTTGTTTTCCGAAGCTGTTATCATTTTTCCAATATTACTGAGGGGAGAACATCAACCTCATAGTACAGATCTCGCATGAAGGAATACATGCATTAAGTTTAATAAAGCAAATAAAATGTACACCAAAAAGGGCTCAAGTCCTCGTATAATTATTATTAGTTAAAAATATATAATTTCCTCACATTAATTTCAGTTAATTTTCTTCCTCTCATCTATGTTATTATTTATTGTTGTATATATAATGGAGAATAGCAGCTTGTAGCTCAGTAAAACGTCATGACAGCTCAAGCTGCTTCCCCCCTCAACATTCATTAAATTGTCAGGGTTGCCAGGTTGATTTTCTCTTTCTTTTTTTATAACACGCCCGAATTGCATATGATTTACATTCCTATTCATGAGCTGAAAGGTTATTGAAGATATACATGGATAAACCAGAATCATTTTAGTAAGCAAATAAACACAAAATGACCATGTTTGTTGCCTTCTTTGTAATTTTCAATTACAAAGACTCTTTCAAACGGTTTGAACTTTGTATACATACATTATTTTCTTATAAGTTTTGAGCCCTTCTTGGCTCTATTCATTTCAAATGGATTTTTTGAGTACCTCTATGTACATACTCCGCAAATTACTCCACATTTGTCTCAAAAATAAAATAAATTTAACATACTTTACATGTAGATAGATATTTTTCACCTTCTAGCGGTGTACATATATATTATGTAGTGATACAAAATATACAAAAAAACTTTTTTTTATCTAATGTTTTCACATATCGGTCAATTGTATTATTTGATGAAGCAATATGAAAGAAGGAAATATAAGGAAAACTCACTCAAAAGTAAAAAGAGCCCGATAATGAATTGAACTGAACGCAAAAAGGCTATCAAATTGTACATAAATATGGGCATTATCATATTTAGGCGAAAATATGACACTGAGGAAAGCGTTTTTCATGAATGAAACACATGGCAAAAATGAATTATTTTTATTTCATTTGATAAAACTTTGAAATTACCGCACATTTAAAGGAGTTTCTTTATTAATGAACTCTTATTGCATCTCAGTAACAAGAAAGCTAAAACAAAGCAAAAAATTAGAGCTAGTGAAAAATATCCAAACTGGTTTCAGGACAACAATAGCTAATAAAAAAGCACCCTATATAATGAATCAGATATATTCACATATAATGAAAAATTTAAAAAAAGGGCTCATTACATTATATTTTAAATATTTTCAGTCTTCTTATATTAGAAAACTATTTCATGTTTATATTTACTATTAATAATTATTTATCTATCAATTTACCGAAGTATGTTATTATACAATGAATATGTTGTATATACATTAAAGACGTATCAAATATTTGCATTTGCATCCATAAAGTATTTGTATTTTAGAAGTATTTACATATATCCGCAAATTTCTAAATTTGGCTATTCATTTCTATTTTTGCATATGCATTTTTAGATATTTAAATACATCACTTATAAATATTATATACAATACCCATGGAGTTGAGTTTGCCTATGTGACAATCTGACCAAATATTTGAAAAATTATTTTTGAGTGCAAAAATGAACACAAGAAATTGACTACCCTATGGGAGACTTTTGATTAAACATTTAGTTCAGACTTAAAAACTTTAACATATGTATATGTCATTAATGCCTTGTATCTTTGCTTTTTTTTTATTTTTGTCATTGTGGAGTTTTATCTTGAGAAGATTTGTCCATGGTTTTTTTTTCTTCTACGTGGGATTGTATCGTAATATCATTCCAACTATGAGAGAAAGCGTTTTACCATGACTTATATTTACATATTAAATTTGCAGTATAGAATAAATTTCATACTTCTTTATGGATGGTTTTCCCAAATAAAAGCACAAAAAGGACTTTCCATCTAACTGTCATACTTCTTTATGACTGGATCAAATGGGAAAATTTCCATTGTTTAATTTTTTTAAATGTATTTTTGGACTTAATGGTTATTATTCTGTATTTTCCTTGTTGCCAACTTTTTAAATTTGGACTATGTTTATAATTTTTTAATGGACAGAATGAGTATCCTTCAAGGCTTAAATTGAAGTTGAAGTTGAAAAATGGGCCAAATTAGCTCAAAAAAGTAGGGTCCGATTTCTCGAAAAACCATCGGACTCTCGAAAAAATAATTTACAGATTTGAAATCAGCATGCAAAACTAAATAACTTTTATTATACTTAAACCCCTTAGGATTTTTGACTGTTAACCAGTGTAATTAATACTAATACCCTTTTTGAGTTCATAGCACGTAGAGTCAGCTGCTTTAAAATCAAACGAGTCAACTGATGATGAAAAACAGCAGACGGGAGAATACATAGATTTTTTGTTTATCCGTGATTATGACTTGTAACTTAAGGAGAATGCATTGAAAATATATCTAAAAAGGCATTGGTATAAAAAATAGCAATATCTTATATATCTGTATTTTTTCAGTCTAAAAATAATTATTATTATTAATTGTTGTTAATCTATATAATATGTTGTATTTTTTTTATTTATAGCCTATATATTCATTGTTTTATTCATAATATATGTACTTAAAATTTATCAACATTTGAATTCATTTAAAATTACTAAGTACAAAATAATTCAACATACTTTTAACACGTTTAAATTCAAATATTTTGTCCCTCTTATTTCAGAGTTTTTACCAAAAAAGAATATAAATTAAAATAAAATACAACTTATATTTAATTCTTTTGTTTTTTTTAAATAAAATTTGTTTAATAGTTTTTAAAAGGGAGTTACCAGTAGAAGGTATATATTTCTATCTGTTAATCATACAATCGTCAACCTTCAGATAATTTAATTTAGTAAAAAGTATTGCATTAGGCATACACATTTCATTAAATTAATGTTATATCTCATGGGATACTTCCATTGTAAATTGTCTTGATGTAGAGTAAAATTAACCATTGAATGATGAATAGAAATATGAAACATATCTCTTTATGAATTATTACGTATTCAAATTTTTTATAAAGTATGAAAGAGTATCATTGATTTGAATTTAACGTTAAATTCCATAACTATACCATCATGGACTCCATAAATTAACCATCGGTTGAAGGGTTGGAAAAAAAATTCCATTACACTTTATTGAAAAAAGTAAATAGAAAAATCTAATTTTTTAGCCAAAATATGGCTTATATTTAATTATAAGCAAAGTAAATAACCTGTGGAATTTAATATTTTATTTTAGGGACAATGGATATGGTTAAGATTTGTACAGGCAGCTGCCCAAGAATCCACTCCATTTACCCACCAAAGTTGGGTTTTATATGTAGGAAAACAACTTAGGTGGATTTTTTGAAATTCCTTATAAATTAAAGACTCTCATTTTTTTTTCATTTGGGGCCAATCATTTTTACAATTTGTTAAAAATAAAATTTGCAATGGACAACTCTATTAATTCCACCCACATGTAACCTCTGCCTGATTTTTGAAAGTAAAACATAAATAACTGAGTGTTATGTCATTACGTTTTTCAAAGAAGCCTACATTTTATTTTGTTTTATCCTTCACCAATGATTTGAATATAACTTTGATATTGTTTGTAAAATATCCAATAATTATGTGTTTAATGTTACACAGTTCATTTTTTCAAATCATGATTATGACTGATCTACAAAACATCAGAGCTGTCAATCAAGTTCCTATTACATGAAATGAATATTCTTCAGATCATTAAGGATGTTACTAGTCATGATTAGTTAAATAAATATCTTCTCATCAGTAGTCTGGTTATGGCTACTATGGGATCTGGAGAGACTACATACATCCAATGTAAATCAAGATACTTTAAAAGCATGGAGGCTTTAATAACTCATTTAAATGAAAAATGTATTCATAACAATGCAATTAAAATAATACTTTCGAATATGAGACAATTCTTCCAAAAGGGATGTACCTCTTGTTTAAAAATCTTGAAAAGATATTACTAATTTCATAATAACAACCCACCTCTTGAATTGTTTTAAACTATTTAGATTTTCTGTTTAAGGAAAATATGTCATTCAGTGCTGTAAATCAGCCATTATTAGGTCAGAGTTGGTAGTATCAAGGAAGAGGCAAATGTTTAAAATTTATAAAGGGATTATTTACATATAAAACCCCCGCTATCAAGATATAAGGAAACGTGGGATGCAGTATTGTTGATGGAGTTTTTGAGGAAAATGTAGAGCCCAAATACTGTCGAGTGACGAATTATTATTATCCCATGTGTATTTCTTGTCAATTTGTAGGGTTAGCTACATGAAATCGAATTAGATTAAATATAAATGATTTGATTTTTGTTCCTCTGATGGGATTGGAGACAAATTCTAGTAACAGACATGATGGTGTTACAATCACAAAGTTCGATGACGTAGACTTGAATACTGTTCAGCACATATTGCAATAGAGAAAAGTTGTATTGAAGGAGAGGTGAAACATGTCTTCTATTTTCTACACTAGAGGGAGGCATAGACACAAATATTCGTTGCGTTTAGACGCAATATGGATATTCTATCCTAGAAATTATGTAGTGAGGATTCTGTTTAAGAAACTCATGGATTTTTCAAGAGGTTCATAATGTTCCTCTAATTAGTTATTTTTAGGAAATCCATCAAAGGTGGGAAATACTACAACAAACTGCAAAACTGCAAAATTTTGCACCAGAGGAAATGTGATACAAGTATTTCTAATATTTTTGTTGTCGTATATTCTTGGAGTTATTGTTAAGGAAATGGTTGTCTATCTATTAGGTGAAGTGAAATGAAATATATAAAATAAGTTACCTTGTATTAATTTCCTATTTTACCATTGAAATAGATATGCTCTTGGTTTTAATCCATCCTCAATCGCAGGAAGAAATATATATATATATATATATATAATGGGGAATTTAGGGTGTTTAACGGATGTTTTAGGGGTTTGATTCTGTTCTTTGGGCAAATGAGAATGCAGATATAAATCTGGTTATGAAGTAGTTTGTTAACAGAAAAATATTAAGTTAGTTCTTAATACAAGTTCCTTTGGGTAGATAACAAATTAAATAACATCAATATTCCAAGAGAAATTATGAAGAAGCTCTGTAAGAAATATGCTGATGACTGACTGATAACAAATAAATAAATCGAATGTGTTTAAGACATCGCTAATTATGCGAAAAAATTTCAAAAATAGATAAATTGAAACCAACGTCCTTCAAATTATAATTTGATCCGGAGAAAATACAAAATAATGGTTTTTTTTGAAAGGGCCATTTCTTTATAGGAACATGTTTTAAGAAATGATAATTTCTGAATATATATTTTGAAAATGTTGAGCACTAGTTAGGGCTTTTTGCAGATTATAACTTGTATAAGGAGATAATAAAATTTGCAATTTGTACGTTTTAACAAAGACACTTTTAATTACAAACTATTCATTGACACTATTATTATTTCATTTTGATATATTAATATGTCTCATAATTTATTTCTTATTAACAGTGAAATAATTCTGGGACCTAATATTTTATAATGAGCCACAGAGTACTAATCAATCAGTAATTTCTATTAAAAAAAATGAATTGGGCCCTTGATATTTTCATTTTTTATGTGGGAAAAAATAGGTTTTAAATTAATATATATACAGTTAGTTGTCAGAATGTTACTTTACTGCAAAGTTTTTTATGAATTAAAAAAAAAAGATCTTATATTAAAAATTACTCTAATTTAGATTTGAATCTATTCCCAAAATGCAAATAATTAATTAATCAATCTGTAGATACGTTGGTGAGTATTTATCACATACGCATAAATGTATAATTTTTAGGATAATGCTTTATTGTTTTTTTCTTAAATGAGTGTTTCAACAAATATACCTTTTCAAGTTCAATATGGATATAAGCAAATTCAATATGGGAATAATCAAGTTCAATATGGAAATAAGCAATTGAGTGGGTGCATGAATGCTTAAGAAAAGCAAAGGATGTACATATATGGAGGGCCAGTAGTACTTGGTATTTATAATGCTCCGGCGCACTCCAGGATTGAAGATGTTTTGAATGAAGAAGAGTTTTCAATACACAAAATTTTAAGACTTGTGCCTTACAATAGTCCTATGCTCAATCGAAATGAGCATATTTGGTCAATATTGAAAGTCTTTGTGAAAAGTGAGTTAGCTAGAAGAATTGAGAATATTTTAAATGCTGAAAGAAATGATTGCAGCATTTCAGAGCAAAGATCAAGAGTTCTGGAACAGTTAATTGAAGAAGGACTGAATGAAATTACTTCAATTATTACAAATCATTGAAGTAATTTCATTCATTTTTGAATGAAATTACCTCAATGATTTGTAATAATTGTATTGCTAGCATGCAGAATCGTTTTGTATATATGTAGATGAGATTAATTTTGTTGACATGAGATTCTAATAAATTTATTATTACATAAAATTTCATGAATATTATTCTTTATTATTTATTCCCATATTGAACTTACTTAATCCCATATTGAACTTGCTTATTCCCATATTGAACTTGAAAAGGTATAGAGGAAAGGATAATGAATGTAATTTGACCTTTGCTGGATTCGTCATCATTACATGCTGTCTTAATGGACATGTGATGATGACGAATCCAGCAAAGGTCAAATTACATCCATTATCCTTTCTTCTAGTGTTTTTTACATCTTGATGGCTTATTTTCCTATTTCCTTAAATGAGTGTATGTAAACTAATGAGTAACAATACATTTTATCCATTAATTGAGGTAATAAGATTTCAACATGCACAAGAATATTTAATTGAATAGTCATCTATTTTGACTATTATTAAAGCTAATTAAGATACACATATCCATTATAAGAACGTTCAAAGAGAGATTAAGGTGGGTTTTTCGTAAAAATCCATTTTCGATATGCAATTGTCTATAATTTGTATTTTGACAAATTCTAATTGATTATACCAATTATTTTCTATTATTTTAAAGTAAAGATGCATTTCGAATGACGTTATGATTTGTTAGGGATTTTTTTCAGAGAAAATCCTATACATCTCAAATTTGAAAAGGTTTCCCTCCATTTTTTTTAAGTTTAAAGGAAAAATTTGACAACTATGAACATTTTTTAGTAATGTGAAAATTTGATTATTTATTTTTGATGTATCCTATAAATAAATGCTTACGCATTTTCAATGAAAAATAATAATTTTTTTCTGCCTTGAAGATATGACTTTTTTTTTTAAATGTGCATTATAATTCTATAAGAAACGTATTGAGTTCCCATATGTTACAATGGGATTCTTCGTAAAATTATTATTAGATAATAAAATATTTTACTTACTTTAAATAAATGCTAAATACATGCATAAATCAAATTGTCTTAAGTATTACTTTCCTTTCTAGGCATTATTTAAATAAGATGCATCAAATATAATTTTTAACTTTTCGAGGACCATTTTTAAATTTTCCACAATTGTGTTTATTTTTTTCCCTTATGATATGAACATAAATTAAGCATTTATATTGACAAAAAAAATTTTTTTTTACGGATTATGACATTTTGTGACCAAGAAAATGAACGGCAACATTCATTATCCGAGTAAATGATTTAATTACTACGTACTATAACCTCATGGTAAAAATTACACTAATTGAAATATATTTTATCTACATATTTATCATCAAAAAGTTACGCACATAATATTAGAAACTGGGGAGTCTGTGTTTTAAGACCTAGTACATCAAGTCCAACTCTGAACTGATCAAAAATGTACAGACTTCTTTAACTTTGATTCTAAATCGACTCTGACTCCCTGGTTCATTTACTAACAAAAAAAAAAAGAAAAAAAAAAAATTGATGAGAAAATTAGAATTGTGCTAAATTTCCATTTTCCATTAACAACAAGCAAAACCAGTTATTTCCACTTTTGAAAATTTTAAAAGAAGTATAAAGCATTGTCTAATACACGTAGAGCTTTTTTGTCCACTCGCAACCTCGACTCACAAAAGAGAAAGGAAAAATTTGGAAAAACAACTGTTAGCTGCTACTCTTCTGTATTTTCCTTGTTGCCAACTTTTTAATATGTGGCAGAGTTATTATTTAGATATACTATGCGTTTATAAATTCTATCAATATACAAATCAATCCTTAATACTTGTAAATCAAAGATTCAAAAAAAGGGCGCGCAATTATATATATTTTTTGTATATCAAAATAATAATAATACCCTTTACGAGTTCATAACACGTAGAGTCAGGTCTTTTAATCAGAAGAGTCAAATGAAGAAAATTAACTGAAGGTAGAATACAATATAGTGTTTTTGTTATTCCCAAAAAGGTCGTCGTGATATGGATCAAACTTTGACAAAAGTTTGCAAATAAAAATAAATAATCGCTCATAATCTTATTTCTAGATTAAAAGCAATAACATGTATATTAAATATATATTAAATTTATTTATTATAACATTACTATATATGTAGATCCTTTTTCTGCAACGATTTTCTAAAAAAAAACAAAAATCAAAAAATGAAATCAAAATTTGACTGATTGTGTAATCCAGTTTTTTATTACATTTTTATAGCTTTTGTTTATTTATTATAAATATTTGTATTTATTCTCTCTATATATACACTAAGTATTCAGTTATATATTTAATTCAAAAAATGTCAAATATCAAATGCCCTTTCTTACAAAGAGCCATTATTGACATGTGAATTATATCTATTGAAGTAACGAAACAATGAAAGCAAATTTTAAGTAGGATAAGTAGGATTGCCTTATGTAACCAATGATAGAAATGGATATTATTGAGGATTTCAAAATCAAGTGACTGTTCTTTTATTTGAATATTTTGATATCCTCATAAATATATTTAAAATTGCAGGGGATTTATCCCGATGAGAGTAACAGTAGCTACACATTTTTGCCTCAAATGGTTGTACATCTACTTCCTAAACCAAAATTTGAAAACTTATACGACCTAATCTTTTATTTTCGAAATACTTCCTTTGTTTCCGAAGTATTATCTAAGAACAAGGTTGTAAAAAATTTATTTACAAATATTATCCTCAATAGGATTTCAAAAGTTAACATATTAAGTATTCAAATCAAGAAATGGTAACCTATAAATGCTCAACAATAATGCACTTTGATCCTTAATTTAGTGGCATAAAATCAGTCCTATCCTTTTTATTGGTCCTTGAAAAGTATTTCAAATTGAATAATTTCATTCACAAGTTGGTGTTGTCATACTTAATAAGTCATGTAGAACGATGAATGAAGTCACACATTGATGATAAAGTGATGAAAGGGTCCGCTTTAGGGGGGGGGGAACAATGACGTAACAAAAAAATTATAATTAATGTTACATCATTTACTGGAAAACTGATTTCTTGATTAAGTATGGCATAAATTCAAAGATTTGACTCCTTAGACCACATGTGTATGTTAAAAAACCATATAATTTTTTTTTTTTTTCATAGTACAGTGAACAAAGGTCACGGAAGTTCCATAATAAAACCGATTTTAAGGCTCTCACCCAAATTTCTCTAAATCAAAGATTATATTAAGAAGATGACATCACAAGATGACGTCAAATTTTTCTGTGGGATTGCTGTATCACGTCGAGCTTTTTTGTCCACTCGCAACCTCGACTCACAAAAGGGAAAGGAAAAATTTGGAAAAACAACTTGTAGCTACCCTTCTGTATTTTCCTTGTTGCCAACTTTTTAATATTGGAGATAATTATTATTTATATATACTATACATTTATAAATTATCAATATACAAATCAATCATTAATACTTGTATAATATTCAAAAATTCAAAAAAATGGCACGCAATCCTTGATTTAAAAAATTTATAAATAATAATGTTACCCTTTTTGAATTCATAACACGTATAGTCAGCTGCTTTAAATCAGAAGAGTCAACTGATGAAAAACAGCTGAAGGGAGAATACAGTGTGTTTTTGCTCATCCCAAAAAGCTCGTTGTGTATGACATATGTAGGAATGTAAATAATATGCAAAATGCCGAGTGCGAGACTTTGTGGAGTTGGCTCTTCAAACAGGTCTTTTTGTTTTCCAAAGCTGTTATCATTTTTCCTTTATTATTACTGAGGGGAGAACATCTACCTGATAGTAAGGATCTCGCATGAAGGAATACATACATTAAGTCTAATAAAGCAAATAAAATGTAAACAAAAAGGGCTCAAGTCCTCGTGTAATTATTATTAGTTAAAAATATATAATTTCCTCAAATTAATTTCAGTTAATTTTCTTCCTCTCATCTATGTTATTATTTATTGTTGTATATATAATGGAGAATAGCAGCTTGAGGCTCAGTACAACGTCATGACAGCTCAAGCTGCTTCACTCTCAACATTCATCAAATTGTCAGGGTTGTCAGGTTGATTTTCTCTTTCTTTTTTTCTTACAAACCCGATTTGCATATTATTTACATTCCTAGACATATGTATGTATATGGAAGACGACATCAGAAGAGGACGTCATTTTTCTATGGGATGGCTGTATATGTCCGGTTCCTTAGTATTTAGACAAAATTATTGGATAGCTACATCCCTTTAAAATACATAACATATCTATTTACTTTAAAATCCTTGTGACTAGTTTTCCTAGAACCAAATAATATTAACAAAAGGCTCAAAAAGACATCAGGGATTAAAGATAAATTGATGTACAAAAGACAAATCCCAATGTTATTGAAGTATGCTTCTCCAAACACCTACAATATCCCTATACACCCTTGTATGAAGAGTAAAATAGTCACATAAATGTACTTACATTTATATATTAACCTCATATATTCACATAACTAGCTCCACTCCAACACTGATTCATGTATAAATAAATTGCACGAATGACTCTATCCTTCAACAACCATGAACTTTACATTCAAACGTTCATTACAATCATATGACATTTTACACTCTTATAAAATTCAGCCTTTCATTTAAAACATTAATTTCTGTTATGCAAGTCATTCGCTATGACGCTAATTCAAATTTATTACAGTTAATTGTTTAATTACATAAATAACGTGTGAGTTTCAGTGTACGTAGTAATAACCTTCAAAGGTAAGCATGAACATTTAAACGATGATTAGGGGTCAACAACCTAATTAAACTATGTACATACATGATTTGTATGTAGAATTTTACATATTATATGTGTCAAGTCAACAAGAAAGCAAGTTTGTTTTCAAATATTGAAGAGGAGAAATCCACTTGTAAGATTTTTTGCTTTATAAATATATAGGCTAAATATTTCGGAGTCATTTTGAGACCTATTGCGCACGGTTTTGGCTAAAGTAACACTTTTAATCAAGAAAGCAAAGATTGTTGCCTGTGCAATAGAGCAATCGGATTAATGTTACAACTGCACACGGAGCGTAAATGGTCTCTGAAAGAACGTTCATCTTTTTTATAGCCCCAGAGATTGATTTAGTTGACGTTGGCTAAAACCATCTGTTCATCTGTTTAAGAACTATTAAGAATCAACTACATCCACTATCATGCTTCTCACCATGAATCATACTAATAGTAACTACATAGTCAGAAATACCAGATGCTTTTTATTCTTGATTGTGGCCAGTATTTTTTTCCTCTAAATAAGTTGCAACTATTGAGGTCATTATTTAATTAATCGAAATAACCTATTAATACAAACGAAAGAGAATGTCTTTAAAAAATATGAGTGCAGTTCACACTCACTTTTGAAATATTTCAGATGAACTTGGTTCCTTGTTGATTGGACACATATTATATACATATGTATATAGGTTCGAATAAGAAATAAATGTTGAGATTCTTATGTATGTTTGTACAAATTGCCGATTTTTCAAAGGTTCAATTGAATCCCTATGCTCAATGAACAATGCTATACAATTTACTGATACTTCAAATAGTAAAATTGTACCGTGTATATTTTAAATAATATTATGTGCTTCATCATCATTCTCTTAAAAATCAACAAGAAAATGTGTCCTTTTATATTCGGAAATTTTGAAGGGAGAGAGGAGCATGACAATGCAATGGTTACTCTAATGGTAGAGAAAGATACCTTACATATTCATTAAATCCTATTAACAACAACAACAACAACAACAAGCATTCAGTGTGACATGGTTGATGTATCAGGTTTTTACAACTATTTACCTTGTATAAATGTAATATGACCATTGAATGAATGCGTAACGTCGTTCTTCAAATGGCGTTAAAATTAGTGATGTGCTTTGTCATGAAACTTCTCAAAAACTCGCTACTCCTTTAGAAATCCTTCATGAATGCCTTATTACAAAGAGTTTAATTAAGATTTATTCTCTTTCTCTTTGTTTTATTTGAAACCACAGGATTTGATCGACTTCCATGTGGAGCAGTTCATTAAATCTCAATGCGTTAGTTTATCTTAATTTGATCCATAAATAATAATTGATTATTATGCTAATATAAACGTTTTGATGTTATTATTACTCTGCTTATGAATCTTGCTTTAGCTATGATAATTATTTATGGTAAATGGGTTCGATTTTTATTTAGAAAAAAATAATACTTATATACTTAAATATATGTATGTACATATAACTTATTAAATAGAAATCATAATAACTAAATGCACAAATGTTAGACCATATTAAGTAGTTTAATGTATGTTATAGTTCAAATTACTACAAATTCCCAAACTAATAAAACTCTTCTTTTTTATGAATAACTTACGTACATTGATTTCTGAAATAGGTTCTTCAGCAACGTGGAAACTTGTAAAAACTGGAGTTTCTAAATTTTGTACATGACACACCACGAGTTAGACCAGGGGTGTCAAACTCATTTCACATCGCAGGGCCACATTCGACCCCTAGGTAGACCTTGTAGGCCGGACCATTAAAGTTATAGCATACTTGGCTATACATAAACAACCAAAATATCATGTCTTCCCTTTGTTTTGATTGAAAGAAGAACAAGATCATTGTTAAATTTAACTAAAAATTTATTGAACATCACTTTTAGAAAACATTTCACAAAATGGCACAAACTTTAAGTAACTCTTAGAAAATCGAAAATTATAATAATGAACTTTATAATAAGATTACAATATGAGACTTATAAAGAAAGACTAACGTGTGCCCATTCATGAATTACATTACATTAAAAAATTTAATCCATGTCTTTTATGTATTTTTTCAACTTTCAAATTATCCTACGGGCCTGATTGAACTTCCTTCCGGGCTGTTTCCGGCCCGTGGGCCGTATGTTTGATACCCCTGAGTTAGACCTTATGCTTTAACAGTGACAATATAACAATAAGTACGCTGTTAAAATGGATAAAACCTATTCTTGACCACTGCAGGACGCATTACTTGGAAAAATTAACTAAATTCTCGTTACTAGTTATTTAGCCCAGAAAAAAGTAACACCATTAATAACGTCATTGCTCAAGAGTACAATTAGTTAATTACTCATAAAAGAAACAACTTACTTTAATAAATGATATTAGTTCAACAGACAAATAAATTTGACCTTTCTAATATATTTAAATATACGCTAAATTAAAAGTTTGGTTATTCACAAGTTCAATGCATGTTAATGAACTTATGGGGCATTCAAAAATCAAACTAATGGATTATTTAGACTTAAAGTTTCTCTTAGTAGCGATCATTTAAAAAAAAAAAATACTACTAACAATGTTACAACTGAAGGACAAGTAATGGAATAAGTTTCAACGTTACTTAAAAAATCCACGCTGTTAATTCTAACCCCATTAGTATCAACTCTGACCCTTATACATATACGTACGTAGGTGTTAGCTTCATAGTAAATAAAATATAAATACTGAATGTTCATTGCAGACTGAGTAGTATATAGTTAAATGATTTTAGACTTAGGGAATATTATGTATGCAATTTAAACAAAGGTTCAAGAAGAGTAAAACTGTTACTTTCAGTTCATATGGATAGATATAAATGTATAATGTCATTCGACTATTTATTTATAACCCATTAATTACTGCTTATATGAAGTATCATATTGATTATTCATTTGTGTACGTGAAAATATAATACATTGTGAAAGGAATACATTATGTAATTAATTATACACGATTAAAAGGACTGCACTGATCCTATCTATCTACGTCCAAATAAAATTTAAGCTACAAAATGTTCCACAAGAACAAATATATTTTGAATGTTTGCTAATTTATGAATAATTGGTATTAATGCATAAGTAATTTTTATCTGAGTCGTAATATCAATACCATGAATATTATTCTATCCTTTAATATGAACTGAATTTCCTGTTTTAGTGAGTAAATTATTTGTTTTTAACTATAGGGCAAAAGTTTTATAGTTGGGTGTAGTCTTTTTTATTGGGTTGGCAACTAAGTTCTTGCCGTTTTCTTTTAACTTCATTGATTTTTGGACTTTTTCCATTAGGAAAAGATGCTTCTCTATACACGTGTGAGAACAATTCATCCTCTCTGCTAATTTGCTTGTTGTTTGGGGTGAATCTTCATGCAAAGGGTTGGTTTAATTGCCCTTCATAAAGTTCAGTTGGGCGGCCAGAGCGTATTTGAAATCAAAATTTTCCTCTTTAAATTTTGCAAAGCAGTAACGATCGGTACTTTCTGCCATTGCATATTCCCCATCCACAACACAAATTTAACGAGCAGCTTCTGCAGGAGTAAAGCCTCGATTAAATGCAAAGAGAAGGAAGTGTCGAAAGTGCACATTTTTTTCAACTTGACATTCCATTTTGATGATCTGAAAATAAAGTAGAATACATGACTTGAAATGAAACACAATAAAAAAAATATTGCAAAATAATAGATAAATTTTCTAAGCTCAATAAAGGTTAAAAAAAACTGGCAAGAACTTAGATACCGGCCCAATATATATTATATAAGGTGGCAGTTTGTTAATCCAAAGAGCTCCAAAAGAGCTGTTACTAACGTAACATAACCTTGTGACAACCCAAATGTAGTTAAGATTAAATTTTGAATTTTATCAATTGGAAAAATGTAAATTTTTAACATTTAAAGGTTGCTCAACGCCTTCACGGTTAAGAAACTTGATGATTTTTTTTTTAAACTGTATATTCTTCTTTCATTGTCATTCAAATAAATTGAAATATACATTTTTTATTTTTTTCTAGTTCAACAAATAGTTTTTAAAAGATAATTGTGTTAATTTCCTTTAAAGATTATTTTTAAATGACATAAAGGAGAGTTAAATACAGAAGAGGGGGAGGGAAATGTACCGTATATAACACGCATTCTTTTTGTCTTATTTTATATTCATTTAATATACCTAATAAATTCAGCATTAGTTACAACAAAACGTTACACAATGTCCATTAAAAACAATTTAATGCTCACTACATCTGAAAAGGCACCATATATATATATATATATATATGTACAATGGAACCCGATTAAGCTGTCAACACTTAATGCAGATATTCTTTTATAGTGAACAATTTATAAAAATCCTGAATAGCTGTTTAATTGAGTATGTTGAATCGGTAAGGCGTTTTATCTCATAGCAGACAGATTTTTTTCGGTCTCTTGGGTTTCTGCTTAAGAGTATTCTACACTATTTAAATTAAAACTTGATCGATATGGATTTTTTTGAAACGGAAGCTGATAAAAAAAAACGACAAAAAATCCAATCAAAAATCCGATTAATCAGTCGATTTTTTAACATAATAAATTAGGAATTCACATAATTATATTACTTTTTGTATTTATAAAAGGCAATTTAATTTATTCACTTTTCATGTTTCAAGTGTCCATATCAGCATTCATTCAAAGTCATTATCAAACTCGTTAAACACAACCTTTAGTGTGTGTTATATTAGTATACATACACGACTCTTATATCAATTTAATATTAGATTAAAAATTACAGAAATATGAAGCTCTATCAGGAAAAAATTGATTAGGAATTTAAAACTATTGCTTGTATCTACGTCTCTCGCCTCCACCTCTATTATTGCACGTAAACTGACCTAGCATATGTGCACGTTAATTACTCTATGTGCCAAGTCTACAAGAAACCAAGTTACTCTGAAATATTTCAAAAATGAGTGTGAAGTGAATTCATATTCATGAAGACATTCTCTTTCGTTTGTATTAATAGGTTATTTCGATTAATTAAATAATGACCTCAATAGTTGCAACTTATTTAGAGGAAAAAAATACTGGCCACAATCAAGAATAAAAACATCTGGTATTTCTGACTATGTAGTTACTATTAGTATGATTCATGGTGAGAAGCATGATAGTAGATGTAGTTGATACTTAATAGTTCTACAACAGATGATGAACTGGTTTTAGCCAACTGCAGCTAAATAACTAAATGCAAAAGAGGTCTTAAAATGACTCCGAAATATTTGACCGTTATATTTACGAAGTAAAAAAAACTTCAAAGTGGACTTTCTTCTTTGCAGTGTTTGAAAACAAACTTGCTTTCCTTTTGACTTGAGACATATGTATTCTACAGTTACAACTAATATGATGCAATATCTCGTCAACTGACATTGAGTAACTCACTACCGGTTTTAAATCGGTAAAAAATGTAAATTTCAATGGTTCAGAGTTCTGAAAGACTGATTTTACCCACACGTTCCAATATTGGGTTAAGTTCAACTACTTACAACAATATTTGGGGTTGCTGAAGTTCTGTTGCTCTACCTACGTGTCGTCACTGCTATATCTCAAATTATTGGGGAGTAAAATGCCCCCTGTCATATCACTAATGCAATTTTTTGCGCAGTACTTGAACATTAAACATGAAAAAAAAAAAAAATCACTTTCGTGTTAAAATCGGCCTTTTTTGTACGTTGTATGAAGCGTTCCCAACTTATATCTATGAACAAGGCCTATTATTTCCTTTGTCTTTAATATATATATATATATAGTACACATTATTTTTTAAAAGTTAAGGTGTTTGAGTTACATTTGAAGTATCTACTGCAGATTCCACTTTTGTCAAATGAAGCAAAATATGATGATATTTTCAGTTCTTTAGCATTTTTATTAGTTGAGCCAAATATAAAAGAGGAAAACTTTTTTTTTATTCTTTGAACACTTGTAATTAAAGCCATCAAATATACTCAAAAATATACATATTACATTTATTAATTCAAAAGTAATGATTCTTTAAATAGTTTTTATAAAACGAATTACAAATACATAGATTGGTTTACATCATTATTCATTGGTGGTCTATGCAATGAAAATGAGACGTGTATGTGTATATCCACATAATATATCTCTCTATAAGGTACATATTTTAAAAGTCCTTCTCTTGAAACAAAAAACTATAATTATTATTATTTTAGAATAATTATTTACCAGTCAGTGATTTCATGAATTACTTCCTTCCGATTTGAGTTAAAACAGCGCCTAGTTTATAAAATGAATATGACATTATTATTAAATAATGTTGTAGCCCTATTTGACTCTACTACGTAAAGTATAGACCTATCTACATATTTTACACTCAAACAACTGAAATTAATTTATTTTGTTATTGAAACATAATTTAATAATTACTACATATCATTGAGGATCTTTGTCAAATTCAAATCATTATCCATACTTTTAAACAGAAAGTTCTAATACTGCCACATATAGTTAGGAATACAACTTTTTTATGAATGGAAAAGAAAAACCAATTGGTACTCGTGTTCTTTATTTAACTTTGGTTTATTCTTTGTCAATGCGTTACCACACTAAGTAGCATACAAATAAACACTATATCATGTTGTCAACCTTCGATTCCACTTTTGAATACTCTGAATATTGATTGAATTAACACTCCAATTACCTTTTGTTCAGCTGTGAATCATTCCCTACTATTAAATGAAGAGTAATTATTCAACTGTTGGTAAGAATTGGTTAACTACTACCAACTGATTTTAAGCCTTTTTTTCTCTCTCTTTCTTTTGAAAGGAGAGGTTGACATAATATAAATAAGCGACTTAGAGTTAAAGAAGGAGTCTGGTCAATTAGCAACTGAAGGAGTAGCTGATTTTGATGTTTTTAAACAAATGTAAAACTCTAAAATATAAAAATGAGAGAAATCATAATACCTGCGATATATGTGGAAAAAAAATACATTCTATTGTTAACAAAGCATTTGCTGAAGTAGTTGTTTTATGGATGAAATTATGGCATAAAACCCCCAAAATTTAGCAGCTAATCCTCGCACTCAAAAAAAAGTGTTTGCTTGAATAGATTTTTCAAATCTACGAGACACCTTTTTATCACTTCAAGATGTCGCTTTTAAGGTTCACCCCGGAATTCAACCACCTTAGTTCTCGATATTTTCGAAGTTCCCATCGAAAATTTTGAAAACTTTGCCTCTGAGCACGAAGAAAACTTTGGAATCCGGTCGACTCACATGACTTTTGAAAACAAACAAGAGTTTGTGCTTCGTTCATAAAACCACTAGTTGGTGTTGACTCGGAACTTGACGCCATCCCTTCTCGACACTCCTTTTTGGAACGAATGTGCTTCAAATTCCAGAGCTCTAATGCACATTTCCCTCCACGTTTTAATTGAATATACAAGGTGAATTCATGGAGGCTGTGTAGTTAGTTATATATTAATTATTATTATTGGTACCCTTTACGAACAGACAAGTCGTTTCGTAGCCAATAAAAGTTGATTACGTAGTCATGCTTTAGCCCCATTCTTTTATAATTTTTGACATGTTAATGAGGGAGCTAGAAGATGTCTTCATGCTTTCTCCCTCAAAATATTTATGCACTATGATCTTCCATGCAGGATTTTTCAAATACACTAATCATAGATAACATGTACATACTCATTCAAGAGTTCCTTCAATCCATGATTTCATTTTCACAAATGTTTTTATGATTCATCATTGTTTATCTTATTGTCAGATATGTATGTAAATAATAGTTGCGTATTTAACTTTCTTATTATTTATGAGAGTATATTCTATGTATGTATGTATGTATGTATTTCTGAGTATTAAGTAAGTATAGCACTCATATATCTACTGACAAATGCGTAGTTTGTTCCTTTGTTTATATCGCAACACTTGTTTTTAGGTAGAATAGGGTTACAAGTGACAGAGAACTTATGTTATGCTCATATGTTTATGTAGAGGCTTATATTTGGATAATATAATATAAGATAACAAGGAGTATACATACATTTTGAAATTGCTCATTATATCCTCTAAACTTAAAGTAAAAAAAAAAAAAATCCTGGAAAACTTAAAAAGAGTCTAAAATTAAAGAAAGACATTGGATTTAAAAATCAAGTTCATCTTTGAAAGGCTACAAATGTAGCTTATGAATCTGAAAAAAAAAAATGTCTATTAGTCTATTAATGTGTTCATGCTCCAATTTTGTATTTGAATACTTAGTCAAATCCATATAAAAGCAACTCCTTGATTCATGTAACATTGTTACTCTTATTCGATGTGGATGGAAAATCCCCTTTTGTGATCACTTAAGTAAATACATTGGCGACCTTTAGTATCAATTAAAACAATTTGTCGTTAGTATTAAGGCATATTTATTTCATATAGTCTTTTTTTTTTCTTTGGCTTAGAAAAATTGATTCAACATATATATATATATATATATATATATATATATATATATGTTAAATTTCATAAACAGTGGGATTGTCAAGTCTATAATATTGTACAAATATTTAAAAAGATTCGTCAAATACAATAATTAATTAAAATACTTTTACTTTTCTATAATATGAGAATTATTAAGACATTTCTACGTAAAAATTACTCTTAAAAGATGTACTTTTCCAGTTTTTTTTCAGTATGATGTTTTTTCTACAAAGAAATGTATGCAGTAAGAAATTTGTTTTTGAGAAAATGTTGCTCCTAAAAGAATTTTTTTTCTTTTCAGAATTTGATTTTATAACGTGTATACTACATACCAATTGTAGTTTCTGAATTTATATTGATCCATTATGCATATACAAGTGTGATTCTATATCCTAAAACAACTAACATTGGGAATATATTTATTCTTGAGAATGGGAATTTTTTAACAAATAAAAAAAAAGACTTGTTCAACAATTATGTAAAATTAAACTTTTGTAAAAACATAAAAAAAAAACAAAAAAACCCGATTAATTGTCATAAATAGAGCAAATTATATACACAATAAATACAACATTAGAGTTATGACATTGGAGCAAGAATTCGTAAAAATATGAATGAACGAATCATTATGAAAATTAATTACAATCAAAGATGAATTCAATGATGTAAGAGTTGTTTACTCACTTGACTATGTACGCAGTCCTGAGCCAGATTGTGGCCATGAATGTTTTCCTAATTTGCTCATTCTCTATTGTCTAATATTGGGGGTATGAGTTGGTATGAGGGTGGTTTACTAATTTGTTTCTTCTGTTCCATCTCGTGGCTAGGGATTTTTTGTTAGCTTATTATTGCTTTATTGTTATGAAAAAGTTGAACGTGTTATGATTATTTCATAGAAACACAAGATATAAATCCAATTTTCTTCCTTCTTCGTTTTTTTTCAACAGGTCAGCTTATGAAGCAGTTCATCAGAGTATATTTAATAATAAATATTAACATATCTTTTGAGAGAATACGAATTGGGGCTACAACTATTAAGCATATCACTGCACAAGCTGGAAACATTAAATGTGTGGGTATTAATATTGATCTAAGGGGCAGAACAATATTGAGTGAATATGTTACACCTATAATTGTCATTATGTAATTTATTTCCAGCGGATGGAAATTTAATTGTTAATTGACTTATATATATATATATATATATATATATTAAAAGAATATAAGTGACACATTTAATTTTTTTTTGAATAGCTAAGTAGAGCCATTGGTTCAAATCCATATTCCAAGTAATGAAAAATGAATATCAAATAATATGTTGAACATATTTAACAAACCTCTGCATCTGCAGATATTTTTATGTATTTAAATAGATTATCCAATACTTTGATTTCTATTTATAGAGATAGAGTGGAGTGTTTTAATTGCGTTCATAGTCAAATTATTTGATCAGTATTTGTATTATGACAATATCAAGAATATATATATATATATATACTTATAATCCAACAGCAATTAGCAAGAATGTATAAAATAATATTTTTTAAATGGAAATGACTTAGCATTCTAAGACTCGCATAATTATAATAATGACTCATGATATCTTTATGAAGAAAATATTAAAAAGATATGACGTCAAAAACAGGTTTGGCATCCTCAAAAAAAAAGAAGAAAAACAAAGAGAACAGCTTGTATAATGAAGATGGAAAAAACCCCTTGTATTTATATATATAATATAATGGTGTGTATGTAGTGGGAAGTAGTTAGATTAATAAGGGCATTTCATTCTACTTTGACGTCAATTATATTAAAATTGACTCATAAATATTTCTTTAATTTTAACGCGCTCCAAGTTTCAACTATGTAAATGAATATCTACATATTGTAATTATAATTTGATTCATTTTGATATGAGAAAAAACAAATAGTCAAAAAAATCATAAATAAGTATGAAATGGTCAAATATTGTACATACTATGTAGGATGTGTCTCCACTGGAATCGATTCAAGCAAATGTAAGATATGTTTCATAATTCTTTAAAAATACACACAAGGATGATATGAAGGTTCTTTGTATGAAAAAACAAAACAAAGCGGATGTCATGTTGTTGATCTTTTGTATCAAAGCTACAAGAAGATGATAAAATGCTAAAATGACACCTACATAATATTATGTATATGACAAATATTTCAGACATGGACTATATGTACATGCAATTACAAATATACATCACTGAGTATTATTATATTTAAAAACATTGATTTTTGTATTGATTAAATTAATGGCTCTCAAGGATTGATTCTCTAAGGAACAAAGAAACTCTATAGCCATAATATATGTACTGTCAATCTTGTGCATTTTTGCAAATAGATATTTGTTGCAAATGAGGGATGGAGGAGTTAGCATTGAGTGTATAATGAATTGACTAAATAGGTAATTAATATATAATTAACATGTTTACATCATTTTCCAATGCATCAAATAGGCTTCAAGTAAATTATACTTACTTAGAGATAATTAAATAGCAATTCAAATGACATGTATTTATCTATTTGACATAGCAATAATTATGCCAAATACATAGATAAAAATACATAATTGCCTGAGGAGTAATTAACTCAATTGCAAAATTAAAAAAAAAAAAAAAAAACTCTGGAGAATAGGTATTAAACTTCAAAATATAAACATAACGGTCATGTAATTCATAATTATTATATGAACGTATTTGTTAATTAGCAATAAGTTATCCATATAGGAATAAATTCAAAATCTGTTTAACATAAAACCATTGATTTCTCATTTGATTTTTAATATACATAGTATGAAGTACAGTTTCTTTTGTTTTTGTTTTGTTTTGTTTCTCTTTCAACAGATGCCCTTGGATAATAATAATAATAATAATAATTATTATTAATAATATAATATGATGTAAGTAAAAGAAACACGGTAACTAACTAAGGAATGAATCTTTAACAAGTATAATAATAATTATTACATATGTTTATATGGGACAAAGGAAGTTGGCCTAAATGTGCATAAATACTTATGGATGTATGTAGGTATATATTTCTTTAATTATAACGTTTTCTTTAATATACATATATAATAATAATAGTCGTAGTAATTAGAGAGAGTATTATTTTATGCTTAATACAAAAATAATCAAGAATGAATACTTTTTTCTTCTTTTTTTTCTTTTTTTTTTTTTTTTTTTTTTTTTTTTTAAATAATAGAAAAAGTAATTTAATATTAGTAAAACAAAAATATATATATTATAAATATCAAGTTATATTAGGTGTGTAAAGTTTCTATTTTGATCCAAAGGTGGTGCTAGAAATAAATGAATGTAAAGCTTAAATAATTTGACAAACTGATCACTTTAATACAAAGGATGCACAGTGCATTGTGGCGAATGATAAAATATTGAATATGAATCCTTAGTAACAAGTTGGACATTCTCACGGAGCTATTCATTATTATTTATTCCTTTTAGAGAGTCACTGGAAGGAATAATGATTGGAGAGCTTTTATGGGAGGTTGAAGGGGACTCAGAGTCCTGACTTTCCCTGTCTCCTCCTTGTAAAGAACCTCTACGCTCCGATTCAGAGTCTATTATATTTTGTGTCTCTTTATTGGGTGAGGGTATTTCCATAGGGGATTTGTCATTTCCTTCACAATCCTCCTCGGATATTTCTTGAAGAGGATGAGGAAGAGTTTCTTCAATACATTGGCTGTGTTTTGAGTCATCTATCTCATCATAGGAGGCTGATGATAGGGCAAGTCTTGAGGAAACGACAGAAGAGGTCGGACGTCTTCGATTAATTGGGGGTTTTGGCTTGACGAAACACTTTAGTTTTTCAGTTTTTTGTATCCCAAAAGTACCCCCATCTGAGTCCTCGTCCTCTTCTGCAGCATTTGTCTTCTTGAGGACTTTGGGCTGTCCTTCATGCTTTTTATCCTCTTTGGTTTTGTTATTCTTATTTTTCCGTTTAACCGATATTTTGCTCCGGCATTTTTTATGGGATCCAGTGAGGAAGGACCAAATGTAGGCTCCGAGACCGGATCTCTCTTCTTTAGAGTTGGACTGCTCCTCAGCCGCCATCACCACACCTCCTTTGTTGTTGTTGTTGTTGTTGGCGCTGCTACTCATTTTGACTTGCTTTGAACGACTATTTATTTTGAGGAAATATCATTATTTTTAGAGTTTTTAAAAATAAGGATTTGATCTGGAAAAAAAAAAAAAATAAATAAGACAAACTGAATAAAAAAAAATTAAATTAATAATTATTTCAATAGAAGCAAAGGAAATTCAACTACATTTGTAACTATTATGATTCATTCAGCTCCTCACATCGGTCAATTTTCCCTCTTTATGGGAAGAGCAATAATAATAATAATAAAAATAACAAAAATAATGGAATATGAATAGATGATAAAAGCTTAATTGTGTTGATTTTGCACTTTTTTTTTAACTTTTTATTTTTTTTGTGTGTGTGCAAATTAGCTTTGAATTCATAATAGAGGTTATTAAAAGCAGTATAGGAGTCAGTTACTCCTCCTCTTACTGCTTCTCCTATTTGCTTGAACATTAATATAATACTTTTTTATATCGTTGCACTTAAGGAAATAGATACTACTAAATATATATATATATATATAGACTGTTGAGATTCACCACTTTTTAGGAACTATAAACTGTGTTGATATCAGAGGAAACGAATTCACAATGATATGTAGACACACAAAATCACACGCACACACACACACCTCTTGTCATTTCTCATTAGACTATATGCTTATAGATTACTTTTTATAGATTTTTTTTTTTTTTTTGGTAAATGAAAATGATGAAGAACAACATCAAGAATAATTAATTCAAAAATAAGGACTCGAAGTAATTACCAAAGCGTAGCTCAAAGCTCTTATCATCAACTGTAGGCGTAATTTTCCCCTTTAACGTACTTAAGTTGTAATATAGTTGTGCAAATCATGCCTTAGATTAAGATGACAACAAACAGCATCCACTGACAACATCTACAACTTTATTACTACCACCACTGGAAATCCACTACTACAAACTGCACGTAAATATATTTATACATATAATTTTTGAATTTAATCATGGCAATTCGTGATGAGCGGAGTTTGAGGAGTGAGGGTGTGTGTATCTTCTTCGTATCCATGGAAGAAGAAGCGTCATGTTGACGAAGAGAGAAATACATAAACAAAATGATGTATTATCATATGTATGTATGTATGTATGTACATACATAAAGGAAATATGAAGCCTCGCTGTGGTTACTTGTGATCCATCACTAGTAAATATATATGTTCATACATATGTACACACTCGAGCGTTTGTATGTATGGTGTGCGCTCTTCTTCATTATTAATATTAGTACTCTTCTATGTTTTACATATAATTTTATTATTATTATTTTTGTATAGTACGATATCATATCATATGGATATATGTGTATCATATGATGTATTTTGCGTTAAAGCTTGTGGAACGAATGCGTACATTCAGCTCTCTTCTTCATTATTATTTCACTATGTACCTTGCTAATTAATTATTATTATTATTATTATTATTGAGGAAGAGATGATGAAGAAAGGGTTATGCATATATATATACATATATAGGCTTTGAAGCAAAAAGAAGGAAATTCATTGCAATGTTCCTTTAGTAGTAGTAGTAGAAGTTTCTCCCATCTGGTTTTATTTGAGGATATTTAATTGTAATTAGATTGAATAAATATACACATAAATTAGCATCATCAAATTGAATGGCCTTCAAAACTAGAGGACTTCTGCCCCCGTGTTGCAAATAGTAGTAGGTACATCTAGGCTCATTCCTCAGACATGTTTCTTGATGTAAAAAGTATCGAAAATGACTCAATGTCAAGAACAATGCACTGTAGTCAATTCACCACCACGTGTGGGCGTAAAAGCGCTTATTGATAGATGGATATATGTATATGTATAAATGATGTCGGTTACATTTGTAACATAAATATATATTATATAATATACTGCTTTAGAGAGAGAGAGAGAGAGAGAGAGTAAAGCTATAAGGATGGCTCATCCAGTAGGTTCATTTACTATGCACATACCTAGGTATTTCACAAACTTTGTTACATATCTGTTGTTTTTAGTATGTATAGCCTTTTTGAGTGTTGATCAACAACCCACCTTGCTATGCATATGCTTACATAGGCATTCATGCAGTTATTAGTATTAAAGGAAACTCTCGATGTTTTGACGTGCGTCTCCTCTCCTCCTTGGAAGCATTTCCTTCCCTTCCTTTCTTAGCTGCTTCTTTTGCAGTTTGTTGGCTTTTGACAAATAATAATTAAAACACATAATTTACTATAAATATGTTTTTTTATAGCCAGAGCTATTGCGTAATTTTATAATCAATATATATATATATATATATTTATATTTATAAATAAACTGTAGGAAGCCACATAATAAAGTAACTTTTTTTTTTACATTCTTTTTTTTTTTTTGAAGAATAAATGTATATTTGTAACAAAATTTGAAATCCTATCTTTTCCTTGCTATTACATATTTCTTTATACTCTAAGAATCATAAATATTATTATACAACTATTATTGACAAGATGGTTTTTCTTAGAAAAACAGAGAGGGGAGAGATAGAGAGAAAATTATACTCAAATCCACATGCCGTTATTACTATTGTGAAATCTGAAAGTTTAACATCTGCTAAAACTCAAAAATATCATTGCATAAATATATATATATATATATATATATATATATATAATTTATTCTTTTATCCTAAAATATCAAAACTAAGGATTCGAACGAATGTAAGTATATTTAATTGTTAATTATCACATTTTTTTAGAGTATTAATCAGCGACTTAAATATTCAAGTCTGCAATTTTTTGTCTATTCAAGCATATGTAGAAACAATAGTAATGTTTATGTATATATATATAAGTTTAAAACTAAATAAAAAATATATATTTGAAAATATGCATATTATTTATAATGTAAGTTTTGTATATTCTCTCAAATCATAAAAAGTCTTTATCATTGTTGCCAACCTCAAAGAAAGAAAGAAAGAAAGAAAAAACCGCTTCGACTAGGAATCAAATCGGATAAAATAGTTCAAATTAAAATCATTTGATTGCAAAAGTCAATATTGTTTTTATCAGAGATTAAAGGTCCTAATGAGTGGGTTGATTAGGTTACTAGGAAATGTTTAGATGGATAGATATGTGTGTACGAAGTGAAATCAAGATCAAAATGAAATAATTTTTATATTATTATTATTGGCTTTCCAAAAAGGTTTTTGAAATTAAATGTAACTTCTTCAGATAATTCTCCTTGATATATTGACACTTGCTCTCTTGATTGTATCACTTAGAGTAACGTGAGGTTTATTTTTTGAAATTTGAGATATATTAAGATATTAGGGCATCAAATTTTTTCTTTTGTTCTAAATATACCCTATATCCTACAGCTGTTTGTTGAAAAATACAAAATTTAGTTGAGTTAATTAAGTACAAAAAAAATATTTTATAAGCTTTTATGTGTATTTTGTATTTATTTGTCAAAAGCTACAATATATAATTAGAAGAAACAAAGTAGATATAATTGTGTATTAATTGTCAAATAATTTCACTGATCTGTAAATACTTAAATTTTCATTTGAAAAAAGGACAAATGTGTCAACTCAACAAGGAACCAAGTTACTCTGAAATATTTCAAAAATGAGTGTGAACTGCACTCATATTCATGAAGACACTCTCTTTCGTTTGTATTAATAGATTATTTAGATTAATTAAACAATGACCTCAATAATTGCAACTTATTTAGAGGAAAAAAATACCGGCCACAATCAAGAATAGAAAGCATCTGGTATTTCTGACTATGAAGTTACTATTACTATGATTCATGGTGAGCATAAAGTTGATTCTTAATAGTTCTTAAACAGATGAACAGATGGTTTTAGCCAACGTCAACTAAATAAATCTCTGGGGCTATGAAAAAGATGGACGTTCTTTCAGAGACCATATACGCTCCGTGTGCAGTTGACACATTTATCCGATTGCTCTATTGGACAGGCAACAATCTTTGCTTTCTCGAATAAATGTGACATTTTAGTAAAAACTGGCCGTGAGGGGTCTCAAAATGACTTCAAAATATTTGACCGTTATACTCATGGGTGTATAATAAAGGTATATTCCCTTATATCTACATATATTGAGTGGGAATGGACCAGAGTTTAGTTGGCATTATAGACAGAGGTTTCATCTCCCCAGATTTTATTTTTAATAATATGTTAAATATATGAAGACCCCCCTCCCCCCTGATAATCAATATGTTTATAAAATTATAGAAGCACTTACGTATATTTACAGAATGTTTCCTCAATCCCTGTTGTAGAGGGATGAGTGGACTTCAAAATCCAAAAGCCCTGCACGAAATCAAAATAAAAAATAATATTTAAAAAAGCGAAACAGGAACTAAACAAATTATATATATATATATATATATATATACAGGGTGTCCCAAAAAAATGTCTGGCTGTCATTCCTGTCTTGAGGGATTGAGTCTACAAAAACAACACGTAAAGTTAATATATTAGCTATTTTCAATTATATAAAATAATGTTACGAAAAAAACAAAATGATACTTGTAAATATTCTAACACTTTTATTTTAATTTTATTTTTAATGTGTATACATTTTTTGGGACACCCTGTATATATGTTAGTGTTTTCGTGATACTAATGTTTGTGTGCCAGTTTTGGTACAAAGGTTAGTATAGTTATTTCGATACCTTTTAGAACAATTTGTATTCTATTTCTTCTATTGCCGGCCCGGCAATATTGTACTGGTTCTAATACCAATTTAGTATATCACACTTTTAAATGCGTCAGTCAGTACTCCGGTAGCACTCTAGTTCTGGTATGTATACTAAAAAACACTGGGATTTCAAATTAATTTTAAAAAGGAAAAAAAAATATCAATAGGCGATGAGCGTTCCTACTTTTTTGTTCAGTATTTCCCGGTTATCTTGTGGGTAAAATTTTTTTTGTGAATTTCCTCACTCCTTATTGTAATTATCATTACTAGGTCCCTCCCCCGGTTAAAAAATCATACTTGAATCCCCCTAGAACAGATCAACCCGTTAGTAATGTTGTACCCGGTAAATGCCTTTATCAGGACTCCATACAACAAAATGAGAAATATAATTATCGACAGTGGGTGTTCTATCAGTATTGACCGACACTCAAGGCTAAAAAGTTGATATGAAATCCTTCTATTAAATTTTGAATACACCGATTATAATTCAATGTGTATAAATCATTAATAGTATAAACGAAATCATTCAAAAAGGATATTTTATTATTAGGGTTTAATAAAGTCTATAAAGATTAAATGTATAATAGGTAGTTAATGTGTATAACAGCAATTAATTAACCTTAATATTATGATATTAAAATTCAATAAATTGATGACGGATTTATTTCTCTTTTTTTAAACTCTTAAAGCTAATAAAATCATTAACCAATAATTTTTATTCAATTTTCAATATATTTTTATAATATTACATAAAAGTTCTTTGGGTATACTAAGGATTTTTTCCCCTAATATTATTTAATTTTTTTTTTTGTTATATATCAAAGTAGTTCTCTGATTTTCTGTAGAATTTCAACATCATTTTTAAGAAATAAAAATACAGTTTTTGCAATCTAAAATTCATTTTTTTTTACTTTTTTTTAAAGAAAATGAAATAAAAATGATCTTACTTGATCATTTTGACCAAACTAGAGCCCTCAGTAGCAGTTCATTGAACCCGCTTTATGTATTTAAAGTTGTTTATACAAACAATGGTACTTTTAAATGAATTTTTAGAAGTCAAATACATATTTGTTTCCATTTTATAAAGTAAAACATTATTTTAACACTTTACATTTTTAAAGTCAAAAAAATAACAAGGGATATAACTATTGATAACCTTTGAGTTTTCCTATGTGTATTGACAGTGTTCAAAGATCCTGAAAATACTTTTTGTATGAGTTTATTTTATAAAAGTGACTTTTTCGTTAAAATACTTTTCTTTAAATTATATTACTGATATTTTTTGATTATTTAATTGGAAGCCCCGCTATTTAGGGTTACGTTTGAAGACTAATATTAAGTTATTTAGCTATTTTCCTTTAGTCACTCTTGATTTCTGACGCAAGCAGTTGGAATAGAAGAAATAAGAAAAAAGAAATAGACAGACATAGAGATAGAAGTAATAAAAATTATTTCCATATTTTCACATCTTATGTTATATGTCATCTTATGCCATAAAATTCTTATTTATTGTTAATTATGATAAAAGAAGTCAAAAATTACTCAGTTGAACATTTGATGGAATTCTATTAAGTTAGTGAATTATTTACAATTAGTCTCCAGCTAAAATCACTTTAAGTCCCTTATCTGTATTTTTGGCAAGAATCAAAAGCTTTGTGACCCATAATTTTTTTTTACCCATTTGATGTTCTACGTTGTCAAACCTTTTTCAATAAGTTTATAATTTTTTGGAGTAATGTCTGGTGAGCATTTTGATTTTTCTTGCATAAGTACGAAAATATTTATCCTTTGTACCAGTTAATTGCTACAAATTGTAAATCAATATCTTGGACCCCATGGATACATATTTTAAAGTGTACAAGATAAAGAAAGTCAAAAAAGAGATGTCAAATCATTCTACCAAGTGAGTAAGTTAATGTATGTATCATAATATGAACCCATTCGAAATAAACAGCAAAATGAAATGCATGAATTATTTATTCAAAATACAAAGCGACATTCTGTCTTAACTTTCATTTGAGGAGAAAAAACAAAACCAAATTTAACTTTAAAAATTCAGAAAATTGCTAAAATAATCATCGTTCAGCATTAGTATACGGTAACTAGATTTTGCAATAAAACAATACTCAAATGGTATCCATGAGACATTTATAAATATATTTCTAAGTTGTTAGGTCTACTTAAAACCCCCATTTGGTTGGGACACTCTAAAACATGGCATGTGTATCAATTCTCCTTTTATTATTGACTTTTTGTATATTTGCTTAATTATAAATGAATGTGTTCTTTTATGATAAAAAGTATTTGCATAGAACTAGAAAGATTTTAATATGCTTTTACATATGTACAATGAAGAGCTCTGTGAAAGCCCTTATAGGTCGATCAAAATTAAAATTCATACTACATTTCCCTCTCATTGGCAAAAATCAGTCTTTTGACGAAAAATTGTAGTTATTTCACTTTATCCTTCTGTTTGTCACCTGCAGTAGAGAAATGCATAATTATCGTTCAACAGATTAAAAAACTTGTGAAAATAATTTATTTATAAAAGCTAGAGAGAGGGTGCATCAAACTTCTCACTGTATCAACTCACCCATCCTTCCGGTATACCTTAGTATCTACTTTACCTTGTTTCATTGAACTAAATTATCATTTTATTTGAAATTACTACCCTACAACCTTTTAACAGAAAATTATTTGATATGAAACTTCATATCAACATATTTATTACTTAAATCAAAATTAATAGAATCTATATGATTAAACCAATTAGAAAACTGATATCACAATGAAGAAAAAGCGAAAAGCCAAACAAGTATTAAATATTTATATATAACTATATAGTGCGTTTACAATGACGTCTCAGATTGCATTATGAAACAAAGTAACGCCTCTGATTATTATATAAAATGAACAAATTTTCAAAAAAATATTAATAAAATTTGATTCAATGGCTGCTTTAAAAATGAAAAAAGACAGTTGTGTTGAATACAACTCGATGTACAGATTTCAAAGATACAAAGTGAAGTTTTACACAAGGTAGTGATCACTGTTATTATGTAAGTAGATTACAAATTTTGATCAAGGAAAATCATCATCAGTCTGTAATTAATTTTCCTTCATGATTTCTCTTAGCTGTTGGTATTTAAACAACAACAAAAAACATAAGACACTTAATTCTTTTTTTTTAATCTTTTTATACCATATGGTAAAACGTCACTATAGACTAACATTTTTATTCCTTCAACATATTATTTAATTTCTAATAGGAGCATCCATTTCCCTTATTCCTTCTATTGATGAAGTATTATGTATAACGTCTAATAGACGTTTTTGATCATATTTTTACATAACACTTTGTTTAGAAACCCTTGCATTAATCATAGTACATAACATTTATGAATAGGCTATGTTAAGATGACTGATGCTCATATAATGCTTTCTTTATGTATTAAAAGTCCAGCTGCTTAGCACTCCTTTATGTAAAGGTATTTGATATTAAACTACTTGAAATAAAATGTTTATTCGATTGAATTAGATGGCATAACTTTAATAACATTGATCAACAAATTTGAAATTTCAAAAATCCTAAGGGGTATATGTAAGTATAATAAAAGTTATTCAAAAGTGTTTTTAAATTTGGTTATCTTCAGCTGATTTCAGAGTCTTCTTCTGCACGCTAGGTCTACAATCTATAGCACTTGCTTTGTATTAGCTCTACCGTGAGTCTTAGATTTCTAGCAAATTTTTGCTGTAAATTGGATGAAAATTTACAAACTTAAATGGACGATTTCTTCTAAGTTATGGACTTTATCGGGCGCTTGACATCTTGTTTGAAAGCTGTGGGTTTAATCTCTTTAATGCATTCCTTATTAATCCATTTCATGTAATATTCAAGGAGTTATTTAAGTACAAAGGATTTGGTCGACTTTTGGGCCTACTCCGGCACCCTACACCCCTAAGAGTCCTCGTAGGTCAAAACAAAGACTGGAAACAGAATTTGCATTAAATACACTAGCGGATCATCTTTTTTTAATGCTCAAAATGTGTATCCTTCTCGGCTGCAATTGAAGTTGGAAAATGGGCCAGATTAGCTCATAAAGTAAGGTCCGATTTTTCGAAAACTTTAGGACTCTTAAAAAAAAAATTACCGATTTGAAATCAGGGTGCAAAATTGAATAACTTTTATTGTACTTATATCCCTTAGAATTTTTCACTGTTGACCAGTGTTATTAAGGAAAATAAAAAAATATTAACTATGATTCATACATTTTTAAAAAATGTTTAAAATGTAAAAATAATCAAGCTTTTTGTTATTGCTCAAAAAAAAATCAATGGAAGTTTAGCTTATAAGATAAAAGTTGGATCTGAGTTTCTTGTAGTTAGACAGGTGTAATAAAGGGGGAAAAATGAATAAAAATTAAACAATTGAATGTAATGCATGAAAAAACTTCTACTTCATTTTGAAAAGTACTGTTACTGAGGAGTTATGCGTGATCTATTTTAAGTCATTACTCAGACTTGATTTTTTATTTAAAGCATACATTATATGAATTGAGTAAAATCACGCTTATGCCAACAATCGATGTATGTAAGTACAAATTGTATCTAACGGGGATATATTCTCAACAACACACTCAATATGGCTATTATAAAATCAGAATGAAAAAATGCATACAGTTCGAATCGCTGTTTTACATTTGTCTTTGTTGTAGTCCTATATTTTGGGCTCAAATGAATATTTTTAATTGTTTATCTAAAAAATAAAAATGTTCGGTACCAAAATTTTGATGTACTGTCCTAAATTGAACGAAAAAAAGCCAGCCTATTGAGCAATATATATTTATGTCAACTCAACAAGAAATCAAGTTTATGAAAAAAAAATTTCAAAAATGACTGTTAACTACTATCATATACTGGAAGCAATTCTCTTTCGTTTGTATTAATAGATTATTTCGATTAATTAAATAATGATCTCAATAATTGCAACTTATTTAGAGGAAAAAAATACCGGCCACAATCAAGAATAAAAAGCATCTGGTATTTCTGACTATGTAGTTACTATTACTAGGAATGTAAATCATATGCAATTCGGGCGTGTGATAAAAAAGTGGAGTTGGCTCTTCAAACAGGTCTTTTTTTTTTTTTTTTTTTTTTCATCATTATTTATTCATCAGCTAAGAGACATTACATAGTTATTTTATTTTCCCAATATCAAGTTTGATCACCAACCAAAGTATTGGTACAGCTTAAGAAGGATAATACAATAATATAAAAATACGAGCAAAGCAGCAGAAATAATCTAAAAACACTAAAAAAAAACAAAAAACACAGTTTTGTTTTCCGTCATTAAAATGTAAAATATTTTTCATTTAAAATATATTTTAAAAGTGGGGCATAGTTATCTGGTAAAGGGGTTTTGGAGCTTCTATGTTTATATAAAATAAATTGCATTTTTGTAGTCATATAATTAATTTCTTTTTCATGGGGACCTATGTAAATGTAAACAAATTCTTTTGATGTCAAACTTAAATTAAATTTTGAAAAGAAAATAAGTTTTATTTGGCCCAGTATTTCGTCTATAATGGGACATGCCAGCAGAAAATGTTTTACCGTTTCAAGTGAAGATTTGCAGAAATAACACATTCTGTCCTCAGTGGTTCTGCCGTACACACTGCCCAATGTTAATGTGTTAGTGACTATCCTGTACTTGAACCAAAATAGGGTAAAACCAAGATTAATTTTGTTCAAACATTTTATAATCTTAACAGCCGACCAGTGTAACCCATATTCTTCTTTCCTTTTTTCTATTTGGTTCAAATATTGTTTTTCTTCAGCTTTACTTACAATTGACCACCTTAAACGCTTATTCCTAACATTTGCTAAAAAACCAAAAAAACTGTTTCTTGGCCCAAACTCCCTTCTTTTAAAATTAATATTATGTAAAATATTTTCCTTTTCTAAAACTTCATTCATTGTAAAATTATGTTCTTTGTTAAAAACTTCTCCCACAAATGAAATTTTCCTTTTGATAAATGTATCGGACATAAAATCGAGTCTTTCATTTTCTTTAACTGGCTCTTGCCACTTCATTTCCTCCAATGTTCTGTCTGATAGTTGTCGATTTATTTGTTTGTTTTCCGACCAGAACTCACTTACACCCGAAGATACTTCAAGAACCTTTTTTGGTCCATTCCCTAGTTCGTCTTCCAACTTTTTATTAGTTTCTATCTCAAACCTCTCTCTTAATATTTCGGCCCACACAGAGCCTTTTTCAAAACATCTTTTGAACCAAGTAAAAATCATAACTTTCCAAAAGGTTTCCAAGGGAAGTAATCCCAGTCCACCAAATTCTTTAGGTGTGCTAATTCTTTTCCATGTTATGATCTTACTACTCCCTTCAGCCAGTATAAACTGCTCACATAATTTATCAACTTTTTTGCAAAGATCACCGGAAAATGGGGTTTGTTTAAGAATATGAGTTGTTGTGGGTAAAATTAGGGAGTTCCATATTTTTATTCTCGCTGCAATATTTTTCTTTAGTAAGGATGCAAACTTAAATGTCGATTTTTTAATATTTTCTTCAATCATTGCCAAGTTTTTTTCAACGTAAGCATCGTCTATGGAGATATAAGTTCCAAGAATTTTCATAAAACTGCTTATTTGGATGCCTTTTACGTCAAATGTAACATTAAAATTTGCTAAAATATTGGATTTATTAAAATTTATATGAAGGCCAGAACCTTCACCGTATTTAGTTAAAATAATAAGAATTTCCTTAAAAGAGAGTTCTATTTCATTTTTAATACCTGTGAGAAGTATTGTCATATCGTCTGCAAAAGCTTCTATTTTGAACTCGGTTTGCCCTATTTTTATCCCTTTTACTTTTTTGGATGAAGAAATTTCTTCTATCAAGGGGTTTAGAGCAATTGCAAATAATATTGGGGAGAGAGGGTCTGGTATTTCTGACTATGTAGTTACTATTACTAGGAATGTAAATCATATGCAATTCGGGCGTGTGATAAAAAAGTGGAGTTGGCTCTTCAAACAGGTCTTTTTGTTTTCCGAAGCTGTTATCATTTTTCTTTTATTACTGAGGGAAGAACATCTACCTGATAGTAAAGATGAAGGAATACATGCATTAGGGCAGTGCTTCTCAATTATTTTCTGGTATGCCCCCCCCCCCCCTAGCAAGAAGAAAACAATTCGCTCCCCCCCCCCCACTCTTCGCGGCGACTATAGATAATATCATTTGTCTATAAAATTGTTATGAATACACCTCTGCATAACATTGTAATCTTGTTAACATTAAAGAAAATAAAAAAGAAAGAGATACAGTTCAACTTACAACAAAGAATAACTTTATTAACATTGTTTTTTAGTCTGTAACAGGGTCACACGCGCGCCCCCAGGCATCGCACTGCGCCCCCCCCCCAGGGGGGCGCGCCCCACTATTTGAGAAGCACTGCATTAGGGTTAGTAAAGCAAATAAAATGTAAACAAAAAGGGCTCAAGTCCACGTATAATTATTATTAGTTAAAAATATATAATTTCCTGACATTAATTTCAGTTAATTTTCTGCCTCTCATCTATGTTATCATTTATTGTTGTATATATAATGGAGAATAGCAGCTTGTAGCTCAGTAAAACGTCATGACAGCTCAAACTGCTTCCCCCCTCGACATTCATTAAATTGTCAGGGTTGCCAGGTTGATTTTCTCTTTCTTTTTTTATTACAAGCCCGAATTGCATATGATTTACATTCCTAACTATTACAATGATTCATGGGCAGCATGATAGCAGAATAAATTGATTCTTAATAGTTCTACAACAGATGCTGAACTAGTTTTGTACAACTGGCACTAAATAAATCTCTGAGGCTATAAAAAATTTGCTTCTATCCTTGGAGCTGTTTAGTCGTCAAAATGTGGTTTTCAACTTTTTTATTCATAACTTAATAATACAAATAACATAAGTCAGTTTTGAAAACCTCAGTTCAAATATTCCCTTTTTTATTTAATGTGATTTATATAGCTATGAAAGTATAAACTAAATCTTATGTAACTGGATTAGAAACTATAGAGTTTGAGCAAAAAAGTGCATAATACCATCAAGTCGATATGTGTGGGGTTTTTTTTTTTCTCCTTTTACAAATATAGACTTCCTTTGGTTTTTTCAGGTAACCATTCCACTGAGTAAAAAAAGTTTGGTAATATCTTACCTAATTCCTTTGTTACTTTTTGTAAATTGTTTTATGTTAAAAAAAATATAAGCCGGATTATAATGATCTTGATTAGAAACTGCACATCCCTCCTACAAAGGATCCAAGAACATAATAGTGTATGCTCAATCGTTGAAATAACAAAAGAAAAAAGGTCAAAATAAATTTGTGAATAATTATCTTGAATAGTGTATAAGCACTTTTTTTAAATCAATCATGTAACGAAATACTTATCTATGTATGTTCTTAACACATTGGTAGACTTTCCTCAACCAATTTTATACAATAATTACGAATCGGAAGTTACTTTTTTGCACCGCGGTCTAATATTCAAATAAATTTTAAGTTGTAATTTATAAATGATTTTCTTGTTTCAGGGGATTACTTATGTACTTATTAGAAATGAAATTAAAAAATTATCAGGACTGTCTTCAATAACGTTCCTTGAATAAAGCTCTATATTTATCTCGTGATTACGACTTTGAACGTGGTGTTTGATATTTAGCTTTCTCAATACGTTTGTCTCGAATTCATTTAAACGGTATCTCACTTACCTAAGATCCTTTTTATAACTTTAAAACTTTTTATCTCTATTATCAGCTATCAAGGGTTTTACACTAGCTCGATAAGATAATTTATGGACTCTTCCTATGTATGAATTTATTAAATTGCTAATCGTTTATTAGTTTTGTAACTTTCATTCTTTTCATTTGCAGCTATCTCTGATGAAAGAATTAATATCACATACTTGTCTTGGCATCCCTCACAACATATACATTTGAGGCTTAATCTTACTTTGAGTTGAAATTATTTTGTGCCAATTTGAGGTTCTATATATGTATATTTATATATAAATTAAGCATTTATTTAGTTTCGAATACATTAAAAGTCTTAAAGGAAAGATATTTTTCTTAATCATATTCAAATATATTTTTTTCAATTCTAGAATTGAAAAAAATAAAATATAAATCGATTGAATGCGCTCATGCACACTTGGATAATTTTGGAGTCAAGTTAAAGTACTTTGCCAGAGAAGGGGGCTCAAGCAGTTATTTGAATTACACCACTTACACCTGAACTACCCATTTTTAAGGCTTGTAGTTGAAAAAATACAAGCTTTATGGTTAATAAAGCATGTACAATACTAGCAAAACAAGGTTCATGTCCAATTCCCAGTAATAATTAGTTATTATTAGTTTACGACATTTTAGCTAAAAATATATAATTTTCTGACATATGAATTTGAGTTTATTTTCTGCCTCTTAGCTCATCTATGGTATATATATATATATATATATATTTATGTCTTCATTTGTAAATACAAAGGAGAATTGCAGCCTGTAGCTTAGTAAAACGTCATGACAGCTAAAGCTGCTCCTCTCTCAAACATTCATCAAATTGTCAAGGTTACCATGTTGATTTTCTCTGTCTTTCTTTTTTTACATACCAGCAGTGCATGTGATTTATAACTGTACTTGTGGACATTACTATGATATTAATGTCTTTGTTGACATCATCTGCCTGCTAAATGATTTTACTACTATACTACTTCTATATTTAAATTATTATTTAACACCTTTGATTAATGATTAATTACACAATCTAACAGAATTTAAACTGCATTTTTGTCACTGGCTTCTAATATTATAAATTATATTTGCTTTTGAGTCGAAAAACAAGACAATGGATATTTTAGAAACAAAAAACCTTGCTGTTGTAGCTTACACAACTATTCTTGAAAATTATTAAGAGCTGTTTATGTGTTCAAAACCAGTATTGGCTCTATGAGCAAAATTCAAATTCGAGTCAAAAAATTGATGTGTAATGCGAGAAACAACTGTCCAACTCGAGCTCTGGAAGAAAGGAGTTTTAAACCACTTCAAAATAAGTTTAGCAATGAAAAGTGTTCAGGAAATCAAATTTTGATACTTACCAGTTATTGGTAATTCGAAAATTGCTGTTGATTGAATTAGAAACAAGAGTAATCTGGAGACATATTCTTCAACATTGCTGGTTTCGAGAAAATATTGATATTTAATTATTACAACATGGATTGAAGGATACAAGTTTTGTATAAATACTTGGTTTTTTTTTAGACAAACAAGTCGTATTATTTATGGCCTTTATTGTTCTTTACGGATGGATTTACGTTTTACTAGCTACACATCATAAGGAGTTGAAGAATTAGGATGAAATTTAACTCAAACTCGTGTTTAATTTATAAAAACATGCAATTGCTTGGAATGACATGGTCTGTGGACATCTGATTTCGTATTTCTTTAGCACAGTGAATGACCATTATATAAACAAATATATTAACTGTTCAAATAAGAGTACATAATATGTATATATATATATATACAGTATAAGGAGCTTGTTTGCAGATATTGCAAACATGCGTGCAAACAATAGAAATTAACAATGCACATCCCTAGAGTATAAAATTATAAATAAACAAAATAAACAGTTTTTACATAGATCAAAGTATCCAACAAAAAAAATTATAATTATCATGAACATTTGTTTGCTAAATATTTATTACAAGTATTGAAAGGTAATTGAACCACATATGTAGGGGAATTAAAGATAAATAAATTGAATGTAAATTAAATGACTATGTTATTCTTTTGTTTGTTTGTTTATTTTTTTACAAAAAGGTTTGCATTTAGTATTACATAGACACGACGAGCTTTTTGAAATAAAAAAAAAAAAGCTATGTATTCTCCCTTTAGCTATTTTTCATCAGTTGACTCTTTTGATTTAAAGCAGCTGACTCTACGGGTTATGAACTCAAAAAGGATACTACTATTATTTATGATTTTTATATATGTATAAAAAATATATTAAATCAAGGATTGCGCGCCCTTTATTTGAATTTTTGAATAGTAAACAAGTATTCACGATTGATTTGTATATTGGTAGAGTTTATCAAAGTACAGTTTATACAAATAATAACTCTACTAGAAAGTTGGCAACAGGGAAAATACAGAAGGGTAGCTACTAACTAAAATTTTCATTTACCTTTTGTTTGTCGAGGGTCCGAGTGGACAAAAAAGCTCGACTTGGGAGAGATGTAATTCTTAAATTGATATTTAGCTATACAATGGAATAAATGAGAACTGTTTTCTCCTTTAAACTATTCAAGTGTCTGTTTCAAAATAATAAAAATAATAGTAATTCAAGAAGTTAATTGAAGGAAAATTGACCCATATATAATATTGATAAAATAAATCAAGCCTATCCACCTTAGCACTTGAATAAAAAATTCCACACGTACACTATCAAAAAATGTAATGGAATTTAATTCCGTCATGTAATGAACTAACGCTAATTACAATTTACTACACCAATTATAATCATTATCTGCCTGTTTGCACGACAAGGAAAAAGATATAAGTATAGGTATACAAGAACTGTGTATTATGTATGTAAATCATAATTTCACCTCGTAAAACTATTCCACACTTTCCTAAAAACTTACACATCTGTTACATTTTCATGATTCAATAGGATCTCAAATCAGAATCAAAACGGATAATATATTATAGTATGTACATATCACTTATTATGAATATATATATATATATATATATATATATGTACTACATAAACACGACAATAGCTCAACAAACAAGGAGCAGTAAGAGCTCACAGCTTTGATAGTTAAATAAATAAAAATTGTGAATTAATTTTCCTCAAGTGAAATTCCAGATCCACCACTTTTATTCTATGTACCGTAAATCTTCGAGTATAGTCCGCCCCTATGTATAGTCCGCAGGGCAAGTATAGGAGTTTTTTTGGGGAAAAACCTAAACCTCATGTATAGTACGCATCCCTAACATGAGACAGTCATGTGACTTTTAACTTTTGTAAACAAATCGAACGGGAGAAAAAGGTAAAAGTAGAATTAATCGTATTATCGAGAACCTTCCAGAATGCAATCGTAAATAATGCAATATCGTTACACCATTCAATATGGCGAATTCCACGATCGGATTTAGCGATAGGGTTGACGCTTAAGAAAATATGTTTTTTTTAACCCCATGTATAGTACGCACCAGGGATTTTGACCTTAAAATTTCCGGAAAAAAATGCGGACTATACTCGAAGATTTACGGTATATAATATGTACATAGGTATTTGTATGTACTTCTTGTTGCCGTTCCGACAATAGTAAACACCATTATAAACTGCATGAATATGTAGTTCGACTTGGATCGTAAAATAATAATAATAATAATGTTATAATGGTCCATATTGTGAACAAAGAGGTCCTTTGTATGTATGTATGTATGTACATACATATGTATATCTGCGTGATAGCAAAGGCCATACTTTGTTAATTACCGTCAAGGGTATAAACAATCATTTCCCTTGTTGTCATATGACTATTTAATGATAAGGCGCACATCCACGTTAGAACCACCTTTTTTTTTTTAAAAAAAAGTATACTCTATAAATGTTTTTATGGAGTACTATTCAAATCAAATGGTCACGGTTCAACTGACTTTATGACAAGAAACTTTTGTTGGATCATGATTCATGGAATCTCAATTATTTGTATCTATCTAATTATTGTATTCGATCATTATACATAAAATACAAAGGACTATATACATGTAAGAAAAAGTAGACTTTAAATTTTGCAACAGTTCATGAAATAGGGTTGAGAGGTACTTCATTGTACTTTGTAAGTTAACCTTGAAAAAAAAAAAAAAAAGTTTTGGGCGTAATTAGAGTATATTTTATCGAGTAGTGACTAATTACATTTATATATAAATATACTCATAAAGTAAGTATACACGTATATTAATTCAAGATCACTCTATTAAATTTCATATAAAAATATTGAGTTTTAAAAACTTCTTCTTCCGAGAGATTTAAAAAAAAAAATAAATAGTTAAAGAAGTACTTCAGAAATAGAGAAAGAACATTTGAGCCATTTATTAATATAACAATCATTTTATTAATTAGCCCATAGATCTTTTATAATACTACCAAGCTACCCTTACAAAATATATATTTGTCTCTTTAAAATCCAATAAACACAAGTTCAATATGGGAATAAATATTGAAGAACAATATTCAGTAAATTTTACATAATAATAAATTTATTAGAATCTCATGTCAACAAAATTAAGCACATCTATATACAAAACGATTCTGGATGCTAGCAAATACAATTACGACAAATCATTGAGGTAATTTCATTTAGTTCTTTTTCAATTAATTATTCCAGAGCTCTGAAATGCCTTAATTATTTCTTTCAGCATTTAAAATATATAGAAATTCAATCAGCATTTAATAAAACTTTTATGAATTTCATGGATCTTAGAGTACCGTTTGCCCCCTCTTTCATCAATTCTTTCACTCTCTGAAATCCATCTATATATTTACAGGCAATCGTCTTAGGGATACCAAGAGTCTGAGCAAGGATTCTCCAATTACTATTTGTTTCTTTTGCAGCTAAAAGCTGTCCTCTCTTTTGGGCCTGATCTTCTTTTTTCTTCAAACCGGTCATTAAGGTACAAAATATTATTCTATATATTATTTATTCCCATATTGAACTTGCTAATTCCCATATTGAACAACTTGAAAAGGTATAGTGAGAGCCCTTTTAAAACTTTTAAAACCGAGTTTTTACTACCGTAATTCCATATAGTTCATGGATAAAAGTAAATTAAACAGTATTTCTATACATACAGGGTGTGTGTGTGTGTGTGGTTTTTTTTTTACAGAGTTCAGATGATTTGATAGGCATATAACAATGCTGAATTCATCTGATAAGCAAGGAACATGACTAAAGAGTAGTTTTGTTACAAAGATCAACATATTGTATCCATAGAAAGATACACATAGTTCTATGCCAATAGCTAGTTAAAAAAAGGTTGAAGTAAATCATGTGTATCTCCAGTGAGAATCATAAATCAAAATGTTACATAACATAGAGAAAAACACTTATGATTACACAAAATGACTTATAATGTTTATTATTATAAAAGAAAGATGATAATTACTTATCCCCAATGATAGGTGTAGAGTACATTTACAGATATGGTTGCAACTACTGACATCCAATTGGAAGTTAGAATTGCTCTCTAATATAATTCATTAAGGAGTGGCTCAGGAATCAAAGTATTCCAACTCTGACTCCATTAATTATACTCCTGCTATTGAATTATACTATTGTATTGTTGATCATTCAAAACAAAAAAAAGAAGATACAGTAGCACCTTATATTACGAATAACTTGGCTTGTAAAGTTTGAATAGTATGATTGTCCCTTTTTGTTTTCGTTTTTTTCTTTTTGGATATCAAAGATTGGTAGTTTGACATCATCCTCACCTCAACAAAGATACGATTGATAATACTAAACAAGGCTTCTCAATCCAAAATTATATTTACGTCCTAATTATCTGGTACATGAGCCTGTTCCCCGAACAACAGCTAAGCCGTGTGATGCCAATCAACGCTTAGAACACGGATGAAGAAGTACTTGTTTTCCTTCTTTTTTCTTCTTCAGGATATACCTAGGGGTGGGTGAGGCTGCAACTTTTTTGTAAAACATAAAGAGAAGGTAGAGTGAAACGTATGGTACTACTGAATTAATACTATGGCCAACTGTATTACTACGCTGGGGTGGACAACAGTTTCAATTCCATTTTTTTTCCTACAAAAAGCTCCCAAGGCATAGAAACATTGGAGAATCTGGAATAGAATTGAATTTGCTGATTTTTAAGAAATGAAGCATCTCAGGACAAGACACATTGATAGTATCTGTCTTAAAATGGTAGTAAATTTATTTATACATAAAAAGCAAGCTTATAATCAGTTTTGGTTAACGCGCACTTCTCTCAAACGGATTGAGCTCGTAATTCAAGGAATTATTCTGATGCTGTATAATATTCATAATCATATTTATATAACATAAGGAACCAACCAACACCATAAGTATAGTTTCCTTACATAGCTCTGTGATAAGACCATGACTCAATTTTCTTTCTCCTCTCTCACTCTTACTTAGATTCATTAATATTCTGGATGTATCATTTAATCATTTAAACTTACTTTTTGTAATATAATTTAATCAAAATATGGAAGTTTACTATACATATTAGTATAAAATTAAAAAATAATATTAATATAAATAATTCATTTAAAATTTGAGGAACATCATCAGATCCAAATAATATACTAATAATAAATTAATTATCCATTTAAAAGCTCTCGTATTGAAATAAATAAACAAACCCCTACCGCTCACTTTTATTATAAAAACTAAACAAATATTAAATAAACAGTTTTTAACTTTAATGTACAGAAATTGAGAATGAAAGTGCCTCAATTAATATGCATTTAAGGAGCTTCAGATTATGAAATATACACAGAAGCAAAACGTACATATGTATATTTGATTAAATTGCTGATTGTTCTCAAGGAAGGGAATGTTAAATATTTGGCATCAATTTTATTTTCTGAATAGATGATTTGTGTTTATTATTAAAACATTACCATCAATTTGGTTTTTGAAAAAGAGCAACAACATTTAAGTCATTAAATGCCATTTATTAGAAAAGATCTTATGGATAACTTTATGCATAGAAAGGTCAAAAATATTCGCACTCTTAATGAGGGAACATATTTTTTCGTATTTCATGTATGAATACAAATTTTGCTAAATACTTTAAATAAATTAAAGACTATTTAATAATAATACTAATTTCATTTGTTTTGTATAAAGCTTAATGTATTTGCATATTTTGTAAGTCATAGGAACAAGGTTTTTAATAAATATGTTCCATGTTGTTGGTATGTACATATAATAAAAACAAAAACAAATTGCAAGATGGCAGGGTCATGTCTACATATGTGCAATTTTATAAAAAATAATTTATTTATATTTTGTAAGGACACTTAGTCTAAATAAGTTGGTTAACTATGTAGTGATGTGATTTTGGATATCAATATCAATTTTAAAGCTCTTCAGCTCAATTCCTCAAAGTATTGGACTTGTCTTGCTCACTTGGAATAAGACTCGACAAATTATTACTAAAGGAAAGAAAAACAACTGATAACTGATAAATGACTCAATTTTTTCTTCCTCAAATTAATCCTTAAAAACACAGTTAAAAAAAATTAAAAAAAAAAATTGTGAATTCATTGTTGCTGCGACTGAACACAAATGCATTTTATTTTATTGATTGCAGATCTGGCTATGCTTGGGATTATAAACAGGACTGTAACTTTTTTGACAAAGAAAGATCAAATAATGTCAAAAGAATCATAAAAACTAAGTAAAAAGTGATGTTTTATGCCTAAATTTATGTACATTGATCGTTAGGATAAACAAAGATTAATTAAGGGCGAGGGAGGAAATTGTTAAGGAAAGTTACTCTGGTTTTGAAAGGATTAAATACCTTCAATACTTTTGATCTTATTAATATTATTTTAATAAAAATTATAAAATTAAAATTATTAAGGGGATAAAAATATGGTTAGCAATAATTGGCAAAAGTTCAGCTGATTCCTAATTATTATCAAACTGCCTATAATTAGCCGATTTAATCAGTTTTCTGAGATATCAGTCAATCCCTAATCCGGACTTTTTCACATCAAGATCAAGAGCAAACCAAATAATATCCATTTATAAAGTAAATTTTCCATTATTCCATGTCTTGATCTCCATTCGTCAAAGTCTTGATTAAGGTGATCTTCTTGACCACACTAAGGTTAACAATGTATTCTCTCAATGTGTAAAATAAATTGCATACGTGTAGAAAAGTTTGTTTTTTGACGTGTGTATAAAAATGCATAAACTCTTACTTGTGTGCCCTAATGCTAATTTATTTCCTAATGCACATAATAATCTATATAAATTAATGTTTTTTGATTTGACATAACTTTTACTTAATTAGTCATAATAGTAATTAAAATGTGTCATGTATGTATTTAGAATAATAATAACAATTAATAATAATTATCATAACTTAAAACCAACAGAGTTTCCCTCAGAATGATTTCCAATAAAATACCACCAATTTTTTTACTTATGTAAATCTATTGACCGAATGAAGGATAAAGGAATTCAAACCACAGCATTACTATTTTAATTTCAACCACTTATGTTAGATATTCCGCAAAGTATGTTTGTATACACGCATAAAAACAGCATAATGCAAAAAAAAAACAAACCTAAATTACTTTTTTTTTTACTTTGCATTTACTCAACAAAGTATGGAATGTTTCCGAATAAGAAAAATTACATTTCTAACAAATGACGTCTACAAAGACGAGATAATGTTAAGTCTAACTAAATGATTTATTTAGAATACAAGTTATTTTTATCATGTATAATGGATGAACCAATTACATGAGATACTCAGATCCATGGCATACTTTGCTTTAAAACAAAACTATACTATATTTTTAAAGGCTTCTTGATGTCATTCAAAAAGAGAAGCATATGGGTTGAAAGCATTGATGGAGCTGTAAATCTCAGGTGTTTACTTCCGTGCATTATTGGGGAGAGAGCATGTAGCAATTACCGCGTGTACATGAGTAATACAACGCACCGTCTATAATTAATCGATAAAATGCCTAATTGAGGAAATTTAGAATCCTGGATATAATTAGGAATGTAAATAATATGCAAATCGGGCTTGTAATAAAAAAAGAAAGAGAAAATCAACCTGGTAACTCTGACAATTTGATGAATGTTGAGAGGGAAGCTGCTTTAGCTGTCATGACGTTTTACAGCTCTACAAGCTGCTAAACTCCTTTATATATACAAATGAAGACATCAATAATCAATAATTACATTATGTATACCATAGATGAGAGGCAGAAAATTAACTAAAATTAATGTCAGGAAATTATATATGTTTAACTAATAATTATACGTGGACTTGAGCCCTTTTTTGTTTACATTTTATTTGCTTTATTAACCTTAATGCATGTATTCTTCCTTCATGCAAGATCTTTACTATCAGGTAGATGTTCTCCCCTCAGTATTAAAGGAAAAATGATAACAGCTTTGGAAAACAAAAAGGACTGTTCGAAGAGCCAACTCCACAAAATCTCGCACACGGCATTTTACATATTATTTACATTCCTATTCATTGGCCCATTCCTTGTTGACAGCTGACTTGAGACAGTCAATATTGAAGTAGGAATTTTCATAGGGCTACTTCTACACATATCTTAACAAGAGTTAGTCCAAAGGACTCAGGTTAGGAGATGATGGAGGACATATCTATCTCTTGTGGCGAGAGTCCCTTAGTCACTCTCTTAGGAACAATGTAGTTCTAGAGGGTATTGCTATGCAGTGTGAGATTGAGCTTTATCTTGAGTCTTGGTACTGTACACTGTGGTCCTGGGCCCCCATAGTTGGCTGCAATAGCTGGGTGAACACACTGTCTCCGACCCAAGTTCGTTCAAAGAGTTTCTTACATAGTTCAAATATATTTTTTTTGCTACTCAGCACTGCGCTATCTGATTTCAATAAACAAGGTTGCAACTTTGTTTTTTACTTGTTTTGACAACCTCGAAATAAAAACGATAACTTGAATAGTCTATATTGAAACAGTAAGGGTTTGAAAAGTGTTACATTTATTATGGTGCACCTGGTATGGTTGTACTAAAATGGTCAACAGACAAAAGTATTTATATTATTATGATGATAGGTATTGATCTTAGATTTTTAAAATCCCAGAGGGGAAATATATTAGAATCTCTCCGTCGATGAGAAATCATATATATATATATGTATATACATTCATATATAAAATAAAAAACATGACATGTCGGATATTAAAATTTCTTTAACAGCCCCCTATTTTCTCCTCTGTCATTTTATATTAATCACTTCAAAAAAAAAAAAAAAAAATGAAATGTATACATATATAAATTGATGACATTTTTACTCTACATTGTGGTCAATGGTATTGATACACACACGTGAATTGCTTTTCCTCACTTTATGTATGTCAGTAATAGTACCATATGTATCAAGTCAACAAGAAACCAAGTTTATCTTAAATATTTCAAAAATGAGTGTGAACTGCACTCATATTCTTGAAAACATTCCCTTTCATTTGTATTAATAGTATATTTTGATTAATTAAATAATGACTCCAATAATTACAAACAACCAACTGCCACTAAATAAATCTCTGGGGCTATGAAAAAGATGGACGTTCTTTCAGGGGCCATATCGGCTCCATATGCAGTTGTAACATTTATCTGATTGCTCTATTGAATAGACAACAATTCTTAATTTGTCGATTAAAAGTGACATTTTAGCAAAAATCGTGCGCAATAGGCCTTAAAATGACTCCGAAATATTTGACCGTTATATTTTTGAAGTAAAAAAACTACTTAAAAGTGGATTTTCTCCTTTTCAATATTTGAAAACAAACTTGCTTTCTTGGTGACTTGACAAATATATAATAGCTGTTCTTTTGATAATGAATTTACTATGATATCATAGTATGTACATATTAATGTATGTATGTATATAAGCTATAAATAATAAAGTTCCAGCTTGCAAAAACTTTATGAATGCCGAGTTATCCCGGAATGACACTAATCATTACTCTGTATATATATGTATTATAATGACTCATTTCAAGAGACGGTTAGTTCAATATAAACAAAGCATAATATATGTACAAAGCATAATATATGTACAAAGTATGTATTTCATAACAAAGAAATTTAAATTACCGTACAATAAATGAACTTTTTGTCTATTCAGGCATTTTTTCTCCCTTGAATCCTTAATTATGCACCCATATCCGCAAAATTGTATCTGTAAAGAAGAAATATTTTTTTTTAACGATAATTATTATTATTAATTGTATTAAAACGTCAGTTGTTGTTTTTTGTATGAGCAAAAGTGTGGTTAGAGATGGAACCTAAATTTTTGTACAAATGTACAAACTAAACTACATAATTGATTCCATTACCCAAAATTATCTCCTTGAGTACAAGTGGACTCATTTCATATTTTGAAGGACAGAAGTAGCTAGAGTCTGACTCATTCATTTTCTCAAAAAAGTATAATTGAGCAGTTTTATTAATGTGATTTAAGTCAAAATTATTTCAGGAAGGGGTATAAAAATCCTATAGTTTAATTCAATTTAAATTTTTAATACATTGGTACATTAATTTATTCCCCTGAAACAGTTTTGCTATCAACACTTAAATTCAAGTAACTTGTTCCTTGACATTATAACTATCTAATCAAAGTCTTCGAAAAAAATAAATTTTGTTGTGATTTAATATATTACATCCCTGATTTTACGTAGAAACACGTTCAATACCATACAAAGAATTATTTTCTGTCGGTTAGCGATGAAATTAATGACCCAGGACTTATACAACAGTAGAATCAATATTAAACTTTAATGGCCGACTGGCTATTCAATAGTTATCTCTCAACATTAGAATACTATTTTTTTATTTAGAAAGGGATTAGAAACTTAGAGACCAGATGTGGTTCTTGAAAATAACTAGTGTGGTCCTTAGAACGACAATATGCAATATTTGTGTGCTCTCTTAATTTAAATCAAAAGTACTTAGGAATCGTATTCTATATATATCCAGTAAATATGTTTAAACGTATAAGTGTACGTGCAGTGCTTTAAATTTGAGGGTCACTGGGGTCATGCCCCTCCCAACTCAAACAGATATATAACATAATTTCAAATTTATTCAAATAAAACAAAAAATTGTTGTGGTATTTTAATAATTATTATGAGCTCTATCAATTTCCCTCGCATTTTCCAACTTCAACTTCAATTTAGGCCTAGAAGGATACTCATTTTTTGAATTAAAAAATAATGATTGGCCTGTGTTTTTTATGCAAATTCCATTTCCAGTCCTTGTTTTGACCTAAAGGGACTCCTGGGAGCGTAGGGGACGGGAGTAGGCCCAACAATGGCCAAATCTTTGTACTTAAATAACTCCTTGAATATTACATGAAATGGATTAATAAGGAATTCATTTAAGAGTTGAGACCCACATCTTTCAAATGAGATGTCAAGTGACCGATAAGAGTCCTTAATTAAGAAGAAATCGTCCATCTAATTATGTAAATTTTCATTCAATTTCGAGCAAAAATTTGATGGAAGTCTAAGAGTAGTGGCGTCCAGAAAGATTTCACACGGTTTCTGAACTTCTTCCCCCGCCCAAAGATAAATAAATACATATTTAACACAGTAAAACATCGATGAAGTACGATAATCAGTTGCGCGCAATGGGGTCTTAGGCCTCAAATTATATATATATACATATATTTATATAATCAAATCGATACAACGCGGTCGAATTTTTTGGATCCCAACTAGCGCATTATATCGATGTTCTACTGTAGTATTTCTTCTATGTATTGTTGATTAGGTTTAGTAATGAAATTTTTTAGCCAGTCCTTCCCTCCTAAATAAAAATTCTGCAGACACCCCCGAGACTGTAACAGACACAAGATGCAAAGTACCAATTATTTTTAGTAAAATTATTGATCTTATTTACAGATACATGTCAGGCAGAAGCGAACGTATAAAGAAAGAAATGCAACGTTTGTCTGAACGTAGCACATATTATAATTGAAAAAATTATTTTGCCTCAAATATATGCTATATTTTTAATATAATATCTTTTGTAGTCTCTTAAATGCCCAATAAATGAAAATCCACTTTCAAGTATAAAAGAATTATATTCTATGATTGCACAAATACAACTTTATTCAAATTATATATAAAATATTAAAAGTCATAGATTGATAACTTTTTAAATAAAGCTTTTAAAAATTAACTATTAAATATATATAATTTCTGACAATTTTAAGATAAAATTGAGTTCAGATCATTACTTACACCAAGTTACTTACGTCAAGAGATCAAAATTGATATGCATACAATTGAATATTATAAAATCATATGAATCTAAAAAATATTTTACATATAAATAAATAAAAATTTTAAGAACACATATTAAAAAGATTTGATAATTTTCTTTAACAAATCAAACTCTGAATCTTTATCCTTGGCCCAATTATAGAACTGTTTTAATTTCTTTAGACCTTTAGATCCATCCGGAAAGTGCTGTTCTAATATATTGAGTGCTTTTCCAGCAGCATTTTTTATCTTTCCCTTTTGCTCTCCTTTATATCTATGACCAAATGTATTGATCTTGGAATCAAAATCTTCAGCAAATTTGTGCATGTCAGCATGCTTTGGATCCTTTGTACCTTTGACAAGTTTTCCTTCACTTTGTTCTGAAGATCCCCAACTTCTTTGAACAAAGACTCTAAGTAAAAATTCTGCTTCTTCTCCTTTCCTAAATGGACATGGTATAAAGCAATAGCGGCCCTCAGGAAGAAACATTCTTTTGCTGATTTCTCTCAAGTTCATAAAGGTTTCGGTTCTATCAACCTAGATAGGATTTGCGAATTTAAATTGTGGAGAGAAAAAAAATAGTAATTACAATAAAATATGAGCACTCACGGACAAATTCTGCGATAAAAAAGATTCGCTAAGGCAATTAGTGCCTGGATTACACCTATAAACTTTAAATCCAATAGCAATACATTCCTTTGATCTATCGATATTTTTTTGAAGCAATGACACGATGATGGAGCATTGTATCTCATCATCATATGGATCAGGATCCTTCAGATCCAAAAAGAACTGTGGATTTCCAGAGAATGCTTCTGAAATTTTGTTTTACCGATGTTAATAATAATAAAAAAAACAACTAACTAACATGAAATGAATTAATAAGGATCTCACTTTGTCCTGCATTTCCGCAACCACCAGATGTATTCTTTGCATTCGACCAGGAGCCAAAATAATTAAAAACTTCAAACCGTTTTATTTTACTTGCTTGAGGATCAAAATTTACAACTGCTGCATCTGGAGTTAAATGGCAAATTTCCAATTCTCCAAAAAAACGGCAAAAGTCAGAAAAGGACATATAAAATTCCCCATCATCTTCAAATGTCAAACCTATTTTCTCTCTTAAATTCACAGGAATGACTTTCCAATGTTTATCACTAAAAGTATAAAATAAAACAATTATATAAAAGACAATTGAGAATAAAGAAATTGAACTGAGTTAATTCACATATACATGGGTAGTAGGGAAGCTGAGGAGGGACAGTTGAAATATTTTTTTGTTTTTGTCTACATAATCGGGATAACCGGGTGTGTGTTAGATGCATCAAAATGAAATATGACATACTTATATTTATGTTATTGATTAAATTTATATAGACTATACTTGACATTAGTTTTTACACAAATTACATTTGAATGCAATTCGTTAAATGTTGCAACCGAGAAAGGTTGCAACAGTTAAAAAAAATCGAGTTTGAGTAAGAAATTAAGAAAATTAGACTAAACAATATTTTTTTGAGCTATTAATAACTCGGTGTAGAATTATTATTACTTTTCAAGTCATTATTGCACATTAAGATATTCTAAGAGTTTTACTAAATCAATGACCAGTACTATACAAAGGAGGAATTTACATACTTCCCTTCTGTGAGTGCATGCACTCTCATACTTAACCTATTCAGGGCTATTGTGGATATAAAATAATTCAAAAGAGTGGACAATTACAACACTTGTTGTAACTGACCCCTGTGACCCGAACGTTACGCTTTCTCAAATATCCTCTCAATGAGCAAGCTTTGAATTTTAATAAATGATATCAAGTAATAGTAAAAGAATTAATAGTATTAATAGTTGATCTTCGAAAAAAAGGTCCTGTTGCAACTGTACTCAATTTTTCCTACTTATCTTCAAAATAATACAAATAATAAGTATTCAAGTTTGGGAAGATAAATACTTTCAAATCCTGTTGACGAATTTTATAAAAAAATAGTGAACAAAATCAAGTCAAACAATCAATCACTCAAAAAAAAAAAAAAAAATTACCCATCTGCCCAATCTCCCTTCCATTCTTTTGAATTTCCGTGAGGATTACGAATCCTAATTAAAGGAATACCTCCATTGCAAGAACGAGACCTAATTTCGACTACTTTAGTGATTGTATAAGCGTGACGCGTTTGTAGACCCTTGTTCTTAGCTTCTTGTGAAAAGCCAGACCTCTGAAAAAATGACAGATAACTAAATTAAAATATTTAAAAAATCGGTTTTTTTTTACTTTGGTTACGGCAGCCCCCATAAACGCTCCATTTCTATCTGCTGAAGACATCAAATAAAACAATCTCTCCTTGGACATAGATAGATTGTCTATTGATATTAGTTCAGGAATTCCTCCAGTAAAATCAACGGAAGCTTCAATAGTCAATCCTCCTTCAAGAGCTTTGTAAGATCCATGAAGTTTAGCATATGCTTTTTCCAATAACGCTCCCCAAAATTCATTTGAGTCGATAGACCTTAAGAAAATCAATTTTCCATTTCTTGTAGGGAGCCGATCATCAACGACAACTTCAACCCAACTTCCATACCTCCAAAAACGAAACCTAAATATCCCAGCGTATGAAGAGTCAAAGGATTGATCCGGAGGGATAACTTGAGATAAATAACGTTTATCTTCAACTAGATTAGATAGAGCCGCTAAGAACCAACAATTTCCTAATTCTCCTTGATTGATATCGAACCGGTTTGTTGCACCAACAAACATTTCTGGGTTTTTTTTATTTCCAATTGCTTTACAAATTTCCTGAATGAAAATAATATATAAGTAACCTACATATAAATTTATAAGTATAGTGAGATGGTTTTAAGAGCCTCAATTTGAATAAAAAAGTAAAGGGAAATTATGGACATATAGATTAAATCAATCATTTCATCAGAGCCAAAAATGTTGAAAACCAAATTAATGACCATGATAGTTTATTATCCCTCGATCTTACGGAGCAGGGGTTGGAAATAGGGCGGGATGAGAGGGTAAAATTGCATCTGTAGTTTGTAATGGAGGGCCATGTCCATAAAATATTATAAAATAAATTTTCTTGAACTGTTTCTTGAAACCTGCCTTATCTTTGAAGACTTAATGACAGATAAGGAATTAACAAATAATGATATATATATATTTACATACAAGTATTGTCGAAGAGCCAGTTCAGAACTTTACAAGAATTGTGGACCACTGCTCTAGACCTTCTGCTCCACTATTTATATCAACATTTAAGAATGGAAAAAGAATGTATGTACTTAGAATATAAAAAATCTTAACGTGTGAAAACTTAATAAAATAAAAAGCAATGGTATTGGTGGGGTAATATGGACACTACGAGAATGTGGGAATATATATTTATAGCTATGTTAATTGTAGTTTTATAAAGTTTGAGCGACCAAATAGTCGCTATGTGAAGAATAAAGTTCAGGTTTTTACTTTCACTAACTACTTTAATATCTAATGAGACAACCGAGGAGTAGGACTTTCCCGATGAAGCTAGCATATTAGACTATTTATCCAACAATTTTAACTATCAAAGTTTCTATACGAAGCATTGTGATTACCCACAATATTGGGTAAAACACGACATACAGGGCATAACTTCAGCATTCTACATGTGATGATCATTTCTAAATTAATACATGGTTCATGATTGAGTCCCTTGTAGTTTTTCAAATTATGATTTTTATATAAAAGAACCAATTTGAAGTAAATCAAAATGCATGTGCTTTAATCCACCACTAATATAAATAGCATATATTAAGACAATACTACATACATGGGGTCGGAGCCATTTAATTGTTTTGTTCTCATATTTTGATCTTCCAAAATATGATACAACAAATTCTTGACCATTGTATTTGTCAACCAAGAGTGAATTAGAGGCAGGAAATTCGGGGTCTTCAAAAAGTTTCCTTTGTTTCAGGAGCTTTGTTTTAATTTCTTTGAAGTTTTGATGGTTATAGTCACGCATGTCACTGGATTTAGGATCAGAAGCATACTGATGGAGTTTATCACGAAGTTCTCCATTTATAGGTATACGATCTAAACCGGATGATATTAAGGGTTTAAAAACCTGCAAGAAAATATCAAAATATAATTTTATATTTTGCAAAAATCATCCTATATTTTATGAACTGAACTTTTATGTTTTTAAAGCCACAACCCGAATAAATCCTTAGCTTATAACTTACATATCAAAAATAATAATTATTATTATAATAAAAAAAAAAAAAAAATGAGTAGTCAATCAAGGAAGTAAATGAAATAAAATGACAAAAGATTTAGTAACATTAAAACGTCCTAAAATTGTTTTAATAAATTTATGAAGAGATAAGGTAGGTATAAAGAACTTACTTTGTATGTTTCATTGTCCATTTCGAACAGAAGCAATATTTATTACACAACATAATCTAAAATAATATTATCAGTTGCCAAAATTGATAATACAAGGATTGAAGTGACAATCAATCTAATGAGTCAGAACTAACAATCGTAATACTTGTTTTTATAATAATTATACAAAGAAATCATTATTTGCAGAATAGGGCTACGCCTTATAGAATACATACTTAATGATAACTTGAAAATGATAAAATGCAAAGAATCAACTTGTATGATTGTATGTATATAGAAAATTATACAATTAGCTTTATTTAGAATGATTTATATAATTTTTACATATAATTTAATACGCTAAAACTTATTCATGACTGAAGACATCATCAACCAATTATGAATTTAACACATTTCGATTGCAACAATCAGTGTAGTACCCATATCTTTTTCTTCAATTATATTATTTCATATAGTTTTGAAGCTAAAGTAGTGATTAGTAAATATATATTTAGGAGTTAATTAGATGGATCTATCAATATTATTAATAATACCTTTTTAGCTGCATTTTTAACGTCCTGAATGCCCACAGAATTAGGAGCAGCAATTCTTTTAGTTACATCATGGGCAATACGAGCTGTGGCTGAGTTACCTTTAGGATCACTAGGAAAAGATAATCCACGAACCTGTCGTTCTTGACCAGGAGCTCCAGGATAGCCACTTGATGTAGAGTTTTGAAATGGACCAGATGGATAAGGATTTTGTCCTTGTGGACGAGATGGATAAGAGTTTTGCCCTGGTGGACCAGACGGATATGGATAGCCTCCTGATGATGGATAAGGTGTGCTCGAATCATTCCCTTGACTCATCGGGGGAGCTGAGGGTGCAGATGGATTTGAATTCGGGTATCCAGGATTAGTAGGATAGGGATGATTTGAGTTTGGAGTTGCAGCAGCGGATGGATATGCAGATGGAGTTATTTGGGGAGCCTCAGGAGGAATATTGGGATAAGGAGAGGAGTTTGGATATCCAGTTGATGCAGGGATTGGAGGGTATCCAGGTCCTGGAGTAGGGTTTACAGAATATCCACCTGGATTGGAAGGATATCCAGAAGGAGCTGGAGGGTAAGCATGGGTAGATGGGGAAGGGACCGAGGGATACATTGATGAAGGAGTAGGAGGATAACCTGGGGCAGCTGGTGGAGGCACTTCATTATTGTAACAAGGATAGGGGTATCCTGATCCGGGAGGTTGATTTCCTGGAGAAGGCACATTGGGTAAGTAAGGCCGACCTGGATCGCCTGAGTCAGGAGGACCCACAGGATAAGGAAGACTCATTTTTTCGTCTAACTGAACAACAATAACACACTAGAGGTGGATTCCGGTTTCGCCTTTGGCCTTCACTTCCTGCTGTAAGAAAGGAAAATTAAATAACCTCCGACTTGAAACTATTATTAATAAATACACAAGAGAGTAAGAAAAAAGTTTTTTCTTGACATTAAATGATGGAAGCGCTCCTTCTACGACTACAACTACTGCTAGCTGTTGCGCTTCTGCTCTCTATCAATTAGCTTTTATTCAGCTCCACCAGGAGCCGTTAGTCGCTCCTTTCCATATTCAAGGCTTCAAGGCATCAGACGTCAGAAAACATGTCACCACTCTCGGGTTTTTACATACGGGGGAAAATTCGTCAATGCGTCATTCTTTATTTCGTCATTTAATCACAAATATGTATATTACGTCGTTAGCTGATATTCTTAATTACCTCCTTCGATTTAATTCTTAGAATTGAAAACTGCCCTTTAAAAATCAATTTTTTTGTATTAATTATTAAATATAATCATATAATAATATAATTAACAAGACATTGTCTTCGAATAATTTGATCGGTTTAATTTATCTCATCTGCAAAAATCATAATTCAAAATTGTTTATTTCCATTTAAATGGTGTAATTTTAGTTCCATAAACGATTGTAAGTTAAGCATGGATCAGTCAAAATCCGTAATACTATTAATAAGCGTCTGCCCCAAGTTACATGATACTTGCTCGGAGCTAGTATAGAGTTGTTATCAATTTAATGAACCATTAATAATAATGGATATAGTTAAATATATCCAACAATATAACAATACTTATTTTAATAAATTCATTATGATATATAAATATTATTGGAATTTAGGGTATGTTATATCAATAAACAATAAAATTCTAGAACGAGGGAATTATGAAGCCCCTTGAAACCTCCTATTATATTCAAAATACATTAAAATGTCAAAACGGAATAAATAAATGATTTAACTTTTTTCTGAAAATTAGACAGTTGTTACATCATAATCATCATTGGTAACTTTTTAAATTTCACCACGGATATTTAAATTAAATTAGAATTCAATAAACGTCATCTATTGTATGAACACATTTATCTTTCATATCCATTATAAATGATTAAGGGTCCTATGAATTAGAAAGGGAGTGGCGCAACGATGACCATGTGACCCATTTTTGTCGAAATTTACTTGGGTAAAAGTGCCATGAATCACTCTATAACTAATTAAGCAACCACCATAAATTTACCCTGATACTTGAATTAAAACATTATCAGCTCTGTGAAGGGAAAACAAATATATATATTTATATATAAATTTATGCACTTCAAAAGCAACATCTTGCAAAAGAAAAGTAGTAACGTAGCCAAAGAAATATCTTCAATTTAACAGACGCATTTTGTCACTATAATATTTTATAACTTGAAAAGAGAGAAAAATTATGTTTTTGCTGAGCAATCAAAGTTTTACTACCATCGACTCCTATAACTATTTAAATCATCAACCAGAACAACATGTAAAAATCAATGTATTAGACTCTTGAGACTTGTAGCCCTATATTCCAATAAAAGAAAGGCTAAATAGAAAATCTTCTTTGCGGATTTTTGAAGATCGATCTACATATTATATCACCGGCAATTACCAATCTATGAACAGGTACTTTATACCTATAAGAATTAACTTTCATTAGTCATTTCAATAATTGTTCCAAAAATTCCCTTTCTTAATTTCCCTGGACCATTTCATTATTGGTCCATGAGTAGTTATCTAAATACTAAATCAACCTTGTTTATACAACCTTGAGTAATAAAACATCAAAGGTGGGAAATACGTAACAAGTATTTGTACCTACGGGTAAGTACATATAATTTAATATTTACCCGGCCACTCACCAGAGGAAAAATTTGTACTGTATGTACATAAATACATCGGTTGTTTGGCTGATTTGATTTATTATTATTGGTTTAGATGTATATTATCCATAAAGCATTCGTAAATATGGATTTTACAAATAGATTTAGACAGGAAAATCAATAATAATGGATGATACATTATTAGTATATCACATAATCCTGAATAACTGACCATTCTTTTTCAACGGAACAATATATACATGTATAACATCGCAACCTCTCTAAAACAAAGGTTATAATGTACAACTCAAATTTATAAAATTCATTAAAATAAAATAAATTGAATATAAGTCATTATTATACATGTGTGCAGTTAGTAAGGAGGTTGAATATGCCCCCCTCCCCCTTAGATCTTGTTTTTTACATTTATAAAATTATTTCCAGAATAATTCCTCACAGTTTAAAACTCCTATCTGCCCCCTTGAAATAATATAAATGTAATTTCTGTAAAAAAAAATAGCACTTAATGTATAGAATGATTCGTATTATCACTCAGGAAATAATGATAGGCTATATCCCCTAATTTATGATGATTTCATGAAAATATACAAGAAGAGAATAGATAAATAAAGGAATATGTTTCAATAAATACAAATAGTTCATTTACAATCTGAAGGATTCTTCGGATTGGGAAGGATTTGGTTAGAAAATTTAAATTCTATTTAAACTATTAATTTTAGAATATGACTTAAGCGTTGTAATCAATTTATTTATAAAAAAAATATACTCTAATTCTCTAACTTACGAATACTTACATGATATGAATTTTCCTCGTTATCCATACATAGATTAGCTCACGTTTTTATGTAAGTATTCAATCAACTTGTTAATTCTAGACCTTTTTTAATAACGAAGGCTTTCACTTAACAATTAATTTATGCATGAAAATAAAATATAATCAGAACAATAGTCATTCGATCTGAATATCTATACCCTTGAATGAAACATCTTTCAGGATTGAGGATGGGGAATAGAAAATATCATCAGCTATTTTTGTTTTAATTTGGCTTAAATTACGGGTAAAATTATTATGAATCCATAAATTTTTTGTTTGATAATGTTGGATGAACAACTTTTGTTTTTTGATCATCATATGATTATATCCTTGGAGTGATTGTTTAGGCTTCCAGGTGTTTCCAAGCGGTCTCACATCCAAGTACTGACCTCCTTAGATGAATGAAGGAAATTAAAAGAATACATTTAAACGGCTCGAATAAAGTTCTGCCAAATAACAAGATAATTGAACGAGGAAAGTAAGGTTAAGCCCCTTTCTAGGTTCTATTCTGAAATCATTTCCTTAATTTTGCAGCCATATGCTAATAATATTTAAAACACTTCTAGAAGGACATTTTTTCTTAGATCCATTTCCCAACATTTTCACAGAACATGATTTTCTACAAATCTTTAGATATTTACATATGACAGAAAAATTCTGATAGTCAAATAGAAAGGACTTCAACCTATTTCAGAATAGGGGCCACTATTAAAAACCACTATTGGCATGTCAATTAGTTCTTCAACATATACATTATGAGCAGACTAAAAGAGGCATAGATGGAACATTATCGTGAAAGTTCAATAGGAGAGTAGTAATTTAAAAAAAAGGGTACATTTATTCTGCCCATATTACAAATTATTATCTGGGTCTCATACTTTGAAAATTCTCTTGGAGTAGTTGGCATTTGAACATGCTCACAATGTATAAGGCTATGACAGAAGTGCTATACATATACTGAACGACCCAGCCACTGACCTCATTTATGCATAATATAATTACTTATGTCTGTTATACAATTTAAACGTTTGTTAATTTTCTATGTAGTTAAAAAATGTCATTTTATGAAGAAATTTAGAGAATTACTAAAATTTCCCAAATTTTTTGTAAGAAGATATTTCATTAATCTGCATGTATTATGCTAAAACCTTGTAGATACATACCGTATGTCTCAAGGTTAATATAAATACAAGGTAAATAAACCATGATGTAAATGGGATGGCGCTTTTTTTCAAATTGACGTACTGTATCGATCTGCTTGTCAAGCCAAACAGAAGAATTATTTTGGTGACGTCACAGAGTATAAGATAGATCTAGTGACTAATTCTATCTTCTATAGATGCAAAAATAAGCGCATCCAGTGTGTAATAATAAGTTCTTCCTCTTGATAACATGAAAAATGATATGGTAACCATGAAAGCCAGCTTATTTACAGTCGATATAACACTATGAATGTAGCTTTGACAGCCTTGCTGCAGGCTCATGACAGCTCTTCTTAGACTTGTAGTAATTAATATTTTTTTTGTTTTTGTAAAAATTTCATAATTTATATTAATTTTTAACAAAAGTAAGTAAATAAATACTAAACTCTCTTCTGAATATATAATTATGTTAAAATCTTTAGTTTGATAATTATGGTTATTCATTCTTTAACAAAACGAATATATAAAAAATGAGGAAATATATATTTAACAAAAATGTTAAATAAATAAAATATTATCCTTAAAAGAATAACATTTGTATTATTTTCATTATTCTATTTCCTATCAAAAATATCTATATTATGAGAACATGTAAAAATAGGATAGTTGTATCATGAATGTTCAGATATAGTAAACACAATAACGATGGATTTGATTCTAAGGCTGAACAGTCTATCAGAAATTTGTTAATTTCATTTGTAATTTTTTGATATTATCTTATAGGTGAAAAATGACTAAATGATATGAGTTACGACTTACCATAAAACCATATTACTCAAAAACCTATTTTGTTAGAGAAAAATAGAGATCAGTATCGGATTTTGCATTTAAAGATAAACTTCATCCAACTTTTAAAAAGTCAATGTGATAATTTTTCACTCTACAGTTGTTCCATTGTAATTTTTGCTTAGTGAATTTTATTATTATCTAAAGATACATAATTGTTGTAGTAATCATTAAAATATTGAAAGAAAATATTGTGATATATATCAAAAAGGGATGAAAAAAACTATAAACAACAATTTATTATATATAAAATTACAACTTCTTAAAGTTTAAATTTTATTAGCTCAATATTACATTTTATAATAAAAAATATATTTAATATGAGTGCATGTCAGTTTATTTGCATCTCTTAAAAGGCTAAAAAAATCTTTCAACATTACAATTAACAATTGGTGCATTTCTATATTATCAAAATCATTATCTTTTTCACTGATTTTTGAGGCAATATCCTCAATTTATCGTAATCTACGTTCTTTACCAAAATTCCCAATTTACTTCGAAATGGTTCTATTATAAAGTCATTGTATAAATTTTCCACATTCGGTATTTTTTACTCCAACGTTTTTGTCGTCTTACTTGAGTCATCATTAATTGATGACCATATTTTGTACATGGTATTGGTGTTTTGTATGCCTAAGCATTGGATACATACTTTTTTTTATATTAACTTAGGCGGCAGGTCAACACTTTAGTTTCGTTGTCGTAGGAACCCAGGATATTAACTTAATCTCATTTTAACATTCTCTTGTGTGTTTTAATAAGTCCAAATGGCGCTAATATTATCAATGTATATTTTTATCTATTTAAAATGTGCGCATTTCTATTTTCTAAGAAGTACAAATGATTTCTGAACCATATGTACAGATATGGGTAAAATGTTGAGATAAGATTGGGTTTAAAAACAAAATTGAAGCAGGATGCCATTCCTTCCAAAGGTCTCATGCCAGGAGAATAATTTAAGCAAGCAAGTACTAAATCATCTCAAACCAAGATAAAAAACATGAAACATCAACCCTAACACCTGTAGTGGAAAAATTAAATGCATCTAACCAAACATGTTGCAAGAATTTATAGGACTTCAATGATCAGAAAATATTAACTCATTCAAGAACTCAACTCTATGGGAAAAAAAATTTCTCGTCTAAACCAGGATTGTCTTGAAAACTTTTTTTTTCACGAATAAGGCATATTGGACGATGGATTGATGTCAAATATTTGTTGTAAGGGGTTCAGAAAAAAATGGTAGTTGAGAATGATTCAGTCAGTTCGAAAGGAAATGAATTTTCTGTTTCCTTGCTTCAATAAATTATTATTGGTCCTATTTTGAGTAAGACAAATACAGAAAATATTTCCGAAGAAAAAGATATTGAATTTCCTCAAGACGTGGATGATGAAATTTATGCTTACATTTTTGGAAGATGAAATCAAAGAACATATTGATTATTATAAAAGTGAATTATTTGTTTATTAAGAATATGAAAGTGTCTAAATCTGTCAATTAAAAGCACCTTTGTAATATTCATGATACTTTCCAACACCGTTAGGGCTTTAACCAAAGTCACATTTTGTATGTAGATATTTTGCTGATGCAACCATTTATACATTTTTGCATCTTTGGCTAATAGTTTGCTGCCTGCAGTTTGATACAAATGGAGCATCAAAATGATTTAATATATTTGAAGCTGTAGCCAAATTTGAATGTGAACTGATATATATATACTTATAGGTAATATACTTAAATTTCGTGCTTCAACTTTAAGCTCTGTGACGTCACACAATTTTTATTTTAACATGATCGCTTGAGTAAAAGAAAAAAAAAGGAAAAAGCGTGGTGGAAGTTAAAAATAAGTCGGATAAGCGTAAAATGTTATATAACCTTGTATTTCTATTAACCTTGGGTACCGTATGTCTATATATATATATAACCATTATGTATGTACACATCATAACCCTAAATTATCGCTTTGAATAACTTTGTAGCTGATTGAAATTGGAATTTACTCCGTGATTACTCAGTATGTTCCACTGTGTTCCATTTCACTTCATACATCAGTTTTACTTGATGCACATGCGTTTACGAAAAAAAATAAAAAAATATACTGACCTATCTGTTCTTCTAATTTTTCCTTATTGGCTATTATTTGTGTCATCATAACGAAACTATTGAGTTCAAATATATCACAAGAAAAGGTGTTACCTACGTGTATACATATGATATTTACTATTAAATATTATAAGCAAGGGGTAAACAGTTGGTTAATTGATGTAAATGACTCTGTAACATCTGATTATTTTGGACCTGGTATCTATGAAATCTCTTCTTTCTTTTTTTAATCTTTGGAATGTAATCAATGTACATCTGTGTCAAGTCAACAAGAAACCAAGTTTATCATAAATATTTCAAAAAGGAGTGTGAACTGCACTTATATTCTTGAAGACATTCTCTTTCGTTTGTATTAATAGGTTATTTCGATTAATTAAATAATGACTCCAATAATTGCAAAAAACCAACTGTCACTAAATAAATCTCTGGTGCTATGAAAAAGATGGACGTTCTTTCAGGGACCGACTCGGCTACATGTGCAGTCGACACATTTATTCGATTGCTCTATTGTATAGACAACGCCCATTGATAGTTTCTTAATCACAAGTGACATTTTAGCAAAAACCGTGCGCAATAGGCCTTAAAATGACTCCTAAATAACTGGCCGTTATATTTTTGAAGTAAAAAAACTACTTAAAAGTGGATTTTCTCTTTTTCAATATATGAAAACAAACTTGCTTTCTTGTTGACTTGACACATCTTTGCTTTGAACTTTTAAACATATGTATAATATTCAATGTTATGTACTTTTTAAAATTCCATGGATTTTTAGGGTTTAGGCCTCTAAAAATCTAAATATTTTTGTATTCCTTGACTAAGTACATAATATTAAAAGATCTTAGAACCCTCTCTCCCTCTCTATGTATATAAATTAATATTAGGAATCCTTTGAAAAATCGTGAAATCCCCGTGTAATATGTGTTCGTATATTCCATTGATTTTTTTCAAAAATTCCTACATTACACACAAGTAGTAGTAGGTTACCACTTAGAGAAGAGCACTTACTGAGGATTATACATTGCTTCAGAGCCTAAAATTTAGATCACGATCCTGATTACTAATTCTGAAACTAGTACATGTTTTAGATATTACTTATTTACGTAGAACGCATAAAATCCCTCAACGTCACTCTTGCTCCTTAATAAATGTAAAAGAAGAGCATGGAACATGTATTTATTCAACTCTTATTCAGTTACTCTAGAACAAATGATGCTAAAAATAGATTTACATTAATCAATAGCAAGTTCAAAGTATATAATATCATGAAAGTTGTTGGAGAAGGCTCTTGAAAGAGAACGTGTGTGTGTGAGGAAGTTTGTGAAAAAAGAAAAGGGAAAGAAAGAAAAAGAGAGAGAGAGAAAAAAAAAAGGAAAAAAAAAGGAAAAAAAAGGAAGAATAGAACATTTTAAAAGGCAATGAGGCCCTCATTTTCAAAACATGTTTAAATACATATGTTTAAGTTTATATTATACATATATACAATTTAATCTGACTTTGATTCACTGCAGTAAAAATATATGTATGTATTAGAAATTCCAAAAAAAAAAAATTGTCAAGAGAAATGATGCAAAATTTTTGCATTTTGATTATTTTTTGATAGGAATAAATCTTTTTTATGCTGCTCAATGAACAGTATTATACACATATGATGGAATTTGTATATCTTCCTTGTAATAAAGATATATGCTACAATATTTAGCTTTGTACAATTGCAACTACATATGTATGAAGAGCGAATGACATTCGAATTTATGTACAAACATAAAAAAAAAAGGAAATCACAAAATAATGTTTCCCCTCTGTTTATTTAATTCATTTGAAATGAATTACCTATCATGTAATGGGAATGACGTATTATGTTGGATCCTTTTAAATAATACAATCATATTCAAAATTCAAAAGCCCTTATTTATTCACCTTTCTTTTTCTTTTTTATCATTCGTACAGAGAGAAAAAAAGAGCACAGTAATTTTCCTCATTCCTCGAGCTAAAAAATTAATGGAGATGACTGAATAAGAGGTCATATCACGTCTTATATATATACATATTTCTTCAAATTGACTTTACAAAATACAACACCTTTTTCCCCCTATGTATTCATGTAGTTCTTCAAGTGTGCATATTAAAACACCCATTTAGATGCATTTATTTTATTGAAAAGTTGGAATATTTTTAAAGAGATATGTCTCAAAAGTTTCAAAACGACATATATTTTGTGGTTTTTTTTTGTCTCCTCCAAATTTTAATGATTCCTATATTATTTACCCATCTCTAAAACAAACGGGAGTAATTCAAATTTTTCAAATAAATTTCTACCGTCATCGTATTCGAACTTTCAACTCTAAAAGACAAACTATTGTAGGGGATGCTTCCGTCATTTCAACTTCTCAATTTTCATACTTCTCATCATGTTATGACCCATGGTCAAAATTGAATCTCTGGTAGTTCACCCCTTGAATGGGAGAAACTCTTAAATTAGATCAAATGGAAGCTGAAATCTTAAGAAAAGTGAGCATCTACTTGAAAGTAGTGACCCTGATCTGGTTAAAAAATGATACTTGGGTAATTAAAAATCACAAATTTTAATATTAAAATAAATTATGAAAACGACAGAAAAATTCATAATTTATTAATCGAGAATTTTCGGAAAGATCTGTAGTTTTTTTTTCACATTCTTTTCCTTAGAAACCAAAAAGGTGGGGAGGTGGGGAGGGCACATAGATATGTGTAGAACATATTTATATAATTTTTAAGTGTCTACGAAAAATTTATTTACAATGAAGAAACACACAAATTCTATTCATAAATAACTCTCAAAGTTCAATATGTACGTATTTATATATTTATAACTATATACATAGATAAGAATTATATAGCATACACACATATTATTAGAGCAAACTCATTCTGTTATCACGTCTTGCCGTTAAAAATATCCTTTGTGGTTAAGATATGCTTCCAAAAATAAATTAATTTATTGTGTATGAATATCGTATCGTCAAAAGAAGAATAATGGAAAATCATTTTTTCCTCCTAAATTCAGTCTTCCGTAAAAGGTATTAACATCTGTTAAATGAACTATTATACAACCTAAATTAATATGAACTCGTTGAATGTATGTATTTTGTAGGATTCTACCTCACTACATATATATATTTATAAAAAGTGGAATAGATTTGTTAATCCCACAACTTGATCACATATTTACCAGTGATTTTTAACAAGCAAATATAAATTCTAATACAAATTGTATACAAACTACATGGATTTGATTCTGAAGTCGTAGAATGAATAATATATATATTTATAAGTTGATTATATATGTAGAGTATTGTATGTAGTAGCCATTGAACATTTTAGGAATCTTATGTATGAATATAGACACAGCTAACTTACTCACTTAGTAATAATATCCAATAATAGTATTCCTCACATTTACCTCTATGTAATCCTGAGTATAGTTTTATGATTAGGAATGTAAATCATATGCAATTCGGGCGTGTGATAAAAAAGTGGAGTTGGCTCTTCAAACAGGTCTTTTTGTTTTCCAAAGCTGTTATCATTTTTCCTTTATTACTGACGGGAGAACATCTACCTGATAGTAAAGATGTCGCATGAAGGAATACATGCATTAAGTTTAATAAAGCAAATAAATGTAAACAAAAAGGGCTCAAGTCCTCGTATAATTATTATTAGTTAAAAATATATAATTTCCTGACATTAATTTCAGTTAATTGTCTGCCTCTCATCTATTTTATTATTTATTGTTGCATATATATTGGAGAATAGCAGCTTGTAGCTGATTAAAACGTCATGACAGCTCAAGCTGCTTCCCCCCTCGACATTCATTAAATTGTCAGGGTTGCCAGGTTGATTTTCTCTTTCTTTTTTTATTACAAGCCCGAATTGCATATGATTTACATTCCTATTTATGATAAAGGATGAATACAATAAAAAGGTAAACAAGTGTTTGAACTGATACATCTGATATTGTTTAAATTTGATAATAATTTACTGCATCATTTTCTAAATAGCACTCAGTTAGTCTCCTTGATAAAATTAAGATTACTTTTTATTTTATGAACATTGAATCATTATGTACATAATTATATGTGCTTACATACATACATAGGTGAAGAACATTGTAAAAAATTTAGTTGTCTAAATTTCTTTCAAATGTGTATGTATGAGATATCCAAAGCCATGCTAAAGTCTGCTAACGATTCAATGAGCGGAGATATCGATAAAAAATATCAGTCAGACAATATCTCAAAGAGAGCCCTTGAACGATATTGTTATGTATTCTCCGTGTGTGTCTATTATTATTATTATTAATATGTGTTCATGTTAATCGTTTGTTATTATTTAATCCCTTGTTGTAGTTTATATCTATGTACACTCTTATTAAATAATGTGTATTCTTAGTGTCGTATAAATAGTCTCAGTTTTAGAATATATGTACTTGTCAGTTGGTCAGTTGAACTGTAATCACCGCTATCATTTGTTCCTTCCTCAATCCTCTGGGATTGTCCTCACGGATATTACTTAGTTTGAGTGCGAGACTCAACATTTGGCGTCAAGGATGGGATCCAACAGATATGGCCCTCTTGAAGATTGATGTTGAATATAACAGTAGTTGTGATGTCCCACAAATGTGTGTACAAAATACAAATTAATGTTACCTTGAGCCTTTACCATTTGAAATTTTACCAAAAGTATTACTTTGGTCTTTTGGATTATTATAAGTCTTTTTCCAGCTATGGGCGAACTGGGCGAGCATCCAGTGCTCCCAAGCTGCCTTTCAAATATTTTTAGAAAATAAATATTCATTTTAACTTTTAAATAGGAGCATCAAAACTCCATCTTGAGAGATTAGAAGAGAATGATGATAATGTAGTAAAAATTGAAGCCCTAGCTGATACAAGCTTTTATGTATGTTGTAACACGTTTTTACTTGTTCTGAAACTAGTTTTAAAAAAAGTGGGTTTTTTCAATGAGAACGAAATCATGATAACTCATTAATTTCTTATTTCCTTTAGAAAATAATCTATCCGATTATAAAAGTTGGAATTGGTGTCGTGTATTTATGTCATTAATTGTCAATAATTCATTAACAGTTTACATAATTTTACCCTTTTCTCCTCCGTGTGGACTATTTTGGCCTTTATATAGACCTTTTCTATTATTTTAAGTGGTTTTTTTTGGCACCACAATGACTATTTATGTACAAGAAAATTGTCAAATTACAGTGGCAATACTATCAGCAGACTGGTCATCAACACAATGTGAGTGTGTATATAGTCTAATTGACGTTCCTCAATGTCGCTCGACGATGAAAATCCAAACAAAAAGAATATGACACGCCTTTTTGAGTTCCGAAAATAAAGTTGTCATGAAGGATGTCATCTTTGATAAGTTTTTCCATACTTGGAAGTCACAACCATTAAAGCTTTAGATTTTCTATTTATTTTTTCCATCTAGTTTTTTCTATTTTTTTATACATTATGTCAAGAATAAAGTTCTTTAATAATAATTTATTAATATTTCTAAGTTACGATATTATATAACATCATTTTGTGTCAATAACAAGTAATATTAAAATTAGAAAATATGTCTTGCATTACCATTTTCAACCAATCGGCATTAATTGATAGTTAGATTTGACTAATTCAAGCTTCAAGTTTTAATATTTCAAAACACAATTTTAATTATATCCATATAACAGGTCTGTGTAAAATTTTTATATTTAGAATTGCATTTTTATAGTCTTCAGAACTGGTAGGTTATGATCAAAGTGAATGGTGGTCCAGGGCGCAATATGTAAGGAGTCGTAGACATTGTAGTTCATTGCTAGGAATGTAAATAATATGCAAAACGCCGCGTGCGAGATTTTGTGGAGTTGGCTCTTCAAACAGTACTTTTTGTAATCATTTTTCCTTTATTACTGAGGGGAGAACATCTACCTGATAGTAAAGATCTCACATGAAGGAATACATGAATAAAGGTTAATAAAGCAAATGAAATGTAGACAAAAAGGGCTCAAGTCCTCGTATAATTATTAGTTAAAAATATATAATTTCCTGACATTAATTTCCGTTAATTTTCTGCCTCTCATATATGTTATTATTTATTGTTGTATATATAATGGAGAATAGCAGCTTGTAGCTCAGTAAAACGTCATGGCAGCTCAAGCTGCTTCACTCTCAACATTCATCAAATTGTCAGAGTTACAACCAGGTTGATTTTCTCTTTCTTTTTATTTTACAATCCCCATTTGCATATTATTTATATTCATATTCATAGTCATCGCAAAGTATCGTTATCAAGAAGGGGAGGGGGGGGGGGGAGGAATTCGGAAAGATATTATTTTTTGCCAGACTTATAGATATAGTTATAACAGTGATCAATACAAATCAAATAGGTTCATTTAATACGATAACCATTTCTAATATTAGTGAAATAATTATTATACAATAATAACATATCTATTATACATTTTAGAAGCAAAAAAAAAGTTCCAATAAAAATGAATAACCAGTTACCTAGCTACAGTGATGTGCACAGAAGGGGAGGGTCAAGAGGAGTTGTAAAACCATACATTATGTTCCCTTTTTTCCTTATTATCCCTACCCTTTTTCTGATCATCCTTGACCTTGGAAAAGTACGTGCAAAAAATTGACTTCCTAGCTATAATGACAATATGTATTATATAATGCATGTTTGTACTCACAGATACCAACGGAGCATATTCAAACTAACTTTTCTTAGTGTGTTCCCTGTACTTTAGAAGAAAATTGCATACTTTTGGGATTAGAACAGTGAATGTGGTCAGGATTTATAGAAAATTCTTTCAATTTATAAACCACAATACTTTTTAAATTCCAAATCTGAATTCAATATTTTTGTGCTTAGAGTTAGTTTTTCATCAAGGGTTTTGATTTGTACATACATGGGCAGAGTTTAGAGATCAAACTTTTGAAAACCAAATTCACCCATCATCTATTCATTAATAGACTCCTTATCTCTTATACAATCCTAATATGAATCATTCTGAAAATATTGAGTCATTCAAAGACATAATTCCTTTTTAACTCATTTTGAAGGCTCTTCTCAAATGAATAATATTTTAAAAGAATTGATTAAATTTTAAAAAAAACTTTTCTTTTTGAAAATATATTTTTTTATTTATAAATGCAATTTATTTTTACATTCTACAGATTTATTTGTAAATATACATACATATAGTTTTAATATTAAAAAAAGGCCATCAAAGGATGTATGTATTATGTTTTTTATATTTGTAGTATTGAGGATGAGTTGCAATATTTTCCAATACTTTATTATGTTAAACAATAAAAAAAGTGTCAACTTGGACTGAATATCCTCTTATGCATGTAAATAACTTGTAATGACTGTGCTTTTTCGAATCTTTTAGAGTTTAAATTATTGGAAAACCTTATTATTCATGCAATTATGCATTAATTAATTAATAAAACATTCATAGTGGAAAATGGTATTTAGGTATAAAATAAATTGAGAATATAACTGTCGTATATGTTGAATAAATGAAATATTGGAAATTGGAAAAAAATTATATAAATTTAATAACATACGTCCTTTGAACATTTAGACCAGGGATGGGCAAACTTTTTGACTTGCGGCGGGCCACTATGGGTTATAAAATTTGAAAAAGGGGCCACAGCAGTACATTGACCTGTGGGCCAAATATAATAAAGCGTTGCTTGTAGTGTGCAAGCTCGGCGGGCCGGATTAAATTGTCTAACAGGCCGTATAAGGCCCGCGGGCCTTAGTTTGCCCATGTCTGATGTGTAGACTGTGTATTAAATCTCAGGGATCAATAAAATCTCAATTCATTCAAGGTTGATTAATTTATAATTAATATCATTTAAGTAGGTAGCATTTGCGTATAATATTTTAAATTCAACCTATGTGTCCAGATTTGAAATACATGTTTAAGTTATTGATTATGCTGAAGAGGAATTGACAATACTTTACAATATATTTGTGTACTCCAAAGGGATTTTCATTCTAATGCTGCTTTTTATTCTGTTTCTGTTTCAATAACCTATTGCAAGCAGACCATAAAAAAAGTAGCTTTTTGCTCCCCATCAGTGAGCCGACCATCAACAACAAGGTTAAATAATTCAATTTTGAGCATTTCAGATCAAAATCCATTATTTTCAGTATTTACCAATGCAATAGCAAATGATTATTAGATCTGGTTCTCTGAGGCTAAAATTTAACTGGGCCTTGAGACAAATTCGTATATTTCAGTTATCTCAAAAATTATCTCAAAGGAGAGGTACTCACTCTCAAGTTCCCTTCCATGCTCAGCTTCTTTAAATTCAACTAAAGCAATTAAAAAATGAACAAACCCTTCGGACAACTAATCTAACAGATTAATTAAACTATGTTTAACTTGTTCTTGCTGAATGTTGTCGCAACGTTTTGAAATTCAACTCTAAAGCACAATATTATATTTATTGAGACTCTGGTACTCCGGTCTCAATTATGCCATTTCTCACTCTCTCATAAATTTTTCCCATTAAAGCTAACTGCAGCGAATGATAATAATTAATTATAATTATTCTGTAGATGAATTTGGGGAATTTCCTACTTCTTTATCTATTAAAGTGTTGCAAAAGGCGATACTCTTGAACCTTTGTTGTGACTTGGGTATTAACTCACTTTTTGGGTATGGACTTTTTCAGTTATTATGATTTTGTTATTAACTATTGATCTGGGAAAACTTTGGATCTCAAAGGAAATGCTGAGCTAACGTAGTGTAGGGGTATTCATATCTTAAAATTTATTATCTTTAATCTCATTATTCATAATTTTGTCAGATGATATTTCTTTACTGGAAGAATCAAATGGAGTAAGAAGAAATAAAACTTGCTTCATAAAATGCTAAAAATGAAAACTCACTTGCTTACAGACTCTTCGAAGAAGGATGCTGGAGCTGCACTTAATGGAGTCGAAGATGTACATATGTCCAATTCCAGTGGTGTTCTATTTGAACAAATTCAATGACGTACGCTGGTGGTGTATTTATAAGTTAACTTTTATGTGAGGCCCGATATAACGTCGTTATCCCAGTTATGACGGCGAGTTGTTTGATACCTAATTGTCTGTTCTTCATTTTAAGCACCTACTTGAGGGTCAATCGATCAAAAATTTGAGCTATCATATGCCATTGGAATCTGCTTTTCATATTTACAAGATGGTGAAGGTGGATTATTTCAAGCATCAAATGGGATTATGTAATTACGATACATCTTGGCGCACTGTCTATCTCGTTCGTTCTTTCCTATAACTTTTTATCGTTGGACCTCTCTGCAATTGCAAAGCAGCAGATAATAGATTTGAATGAGGATCTCGATTTTAAAACATGCTTTCAAAATCACGTGGATAATTTTAACTAAATCAATATATTTTATAACCTCCAATCATACTCTGCGAGCTCAACTGCTAATTGGAAGTGGAGTGTTTTTAATGTTACATTCATTACCTCGAAAGTAAATTGAATTATTACTAAATCTGAAATTGAAATCTTTTACTTATTTCACTGATTTCAAACGGTTCATATTGACATTTTGGGATCTCTACCTCCCGTTTACGTTTATTTGTGTTGTTGGAGCCATACTGGTGCGTTTTAACGTGTATTGATAGACTATTCGTTGAATTGAAACAATGAAAATGATAGAAAATAAGACTGTTTAGTAATTATTATAATTAAATATCAAACCTTTCTCTACTTTAATATGTTGATAAGTTACAACTTTTTCTTGGTAATTATAATTTCATTTTTATTTGATTTAAGAACGTAATTGATGGTTCTAATGAACCATCACTTCAGCTCTAAAAATATATCAAGTTTTATTTAAAATTTAATCATTTTACAAAAATAAGTTGTTTTTTAAACTAAAAAGCGTTGAATAAGCACACAAAACATGGCAATTTGTTTCATAAAAATATCAACAAACTTATTGTTAGAAAAAAAAAAATATTGAAAATTTGCTTTATTATTATTCAAATAGAAGGTACATGTTCCAAATAATAATAATAATAATAATAATTACAATTTGATAATAACAAGCTAATTTGACCATAGATCCATGAATGCCCATTTATACATGAATAATTGATAATGCATTTTCTATGATGATTTTTAAAATCATAATTTATATGCATGATGTTGTTCATCTCTTGTTGATTATATGTATTTGGATTTATGAAGTAGAAAATATCACATTTTCAAAAAGTATGTATGTATTTTTAGCATCCATGCAAATGCATTATAATTATGACTAGCAATCAATGAATACTCTTCTTACCATTTGATGTAAAATATATATATATATATATATGTATTTTTAAAACTTATCAAAATATTTGGACATTGCTTCATAACTATTCATAGTCAGTTTTTAATAGGACCCTTTAGCTCTTAAATTGAACATGATGTGTGAAATAGATATCCTTTAACACATGGCTATGCTAATATATGTGTTTGCTAAACTCCCTTCAGTTCAAACGATGTCATATAATACAATTCACAATGTTATATCATGGATATATTCCTTGGAATCGTGTCAACATTACATACATAGAATATTGATAAATTATGTCCATAATTTAATGTATGTAAACATAGAATATATTATGTCATAGCTTTTGATATTATAGCATATTTTTTCTAGGAATTACTTTTAAAACTAATGAAAAATGAAAGGTGTATCATATCATCAAAAACTATTCAAAATATCAATATCTCACTTCATCCTATTTTGTGAAAATATTCATAATAATAATAATAATTAATTTAAATAACAAAGAGTAAAATTCAAAGACCCTGTTTAATTTTTAAAGAACTGATCCCATCCTTAATTATAATTCATAAAGAAAATTGCAGGTCCTAGAACTCGTGTCTCAAGTCTTGAGAGACAAGCTGGAGTCAAGTTTCATATCTTTAAATAGTAGTTCAAGTCAAATAACGATAGACTGATTTAAATCAAGTCTATTTATTTCGAATGAAAACCCATTCTTCAATCTCATTGAATGATCATAGTTATATTTGTAATATTTGAAGAAAAGAGTAGTTTTTCATATTTTTCATCAGCTAGTTAAAATATATTATATTAACAACTAAACAAACATCTTCAAATGTATGTATGTATGTATCTTTATAATTTTTTTAACTGTATGTTCTTAATTGGGTTAATTAGAGTGAACTCTCTGAGCTACAAAAGTAATACCCAATATAGAGCTCATATATTTTATCAAGTACCTTTGATTAATTACACTATATAACAAAATTTGTATTCTGGGGTGTTTTTTTTTTTTTGCTCTTGGGTTCTGAGGGTCTGCTTATACTTGCTTTTGAGTCAAAACAGACAACAATATATATTCTGATAAATTCTGATTTCTTCTTCATACATGTTGCATAGACAAAGTAAAAATCATTTTATAATAAATAGCTAATACTTTTTTCATGAGTGATGAATGAGAGGTTGAATTTTGAAAAAAAAAAAAAAATATTTATCTATTTAATTAGTTGATTATGAGATTTCAACACTAGGGCCATTTCGGAGTTTGAAGATGTACATAATAGATTGTTTAAATATAAAAATAAATGCAGAATGGTCTTTGAATTTTTTCGTACAGTTTACTCATTCTATTTAAATGGTTTTTTTAAAAATAAATTGAATATTGACTCATTTTTACCTATTTTGGTCAAGATTGATATATTATTTTATTTCTCATAAGAATTTGGTATAAATTGAGGGTTTCCTATACTTAGCTTCATTTTGCCTTAATAAGCAAGGCGAGTCAAGACAAATGTTTTTTGAAAATCCGGGGATAAAAATAACTAATAACTAGGAGTTATTAGTGCTTTGATTCTACAAAAAACAGCGACAATTTAGATACAAAGATACAGTTCCTAGTTTTTTCTTTTGATTAAACTTTCAAAATATGCATATCTTAACTAATTATCTAGCTTCTACATTTACTTTGAATAAAAATGACGACCTTTGTCCGTTATAGTAGAATGAAAAATCCAGTCCTTCCATTGTTAAATAGAACATTTTTATTGAATTTAGCCTAAAAAGTATACATATATATTATTATTCTATCCCTACAAAACATTTCATTTCTAATATTATGAAATCATTAATAGACCATACGTCTATACAATACTACAAATACATTGATTCCTTTGTCAGTCTGTTCTTACCCCGGTATAATATTAGAAGAAAGTAAATCAAATATATGCTATAATTTGTTAATTCAGCTAATACACACAAATTGTTTGATATTAACTAAGCCTCTCTCAGGAAAGTCGTGGGATCCAGGATAGCACCTCACCTTTTTCAAAAAGAAGAAAAAAAAATTGTAATCAGAAAGAGGGTCTCAAATGAACATCACTACATTGATATATATATATATATATATATATATATATTGGGTTGACAACTAAGTTCTTGCCGTTTTTTTTAAACTTTATTGAGTTTAGAAAATTTATCTGTTACATTGCAATGTTTTAAATGAAAAATAAGAACTAAAATAACTATAAGTTAATTATTTGTGAACTTTTCCCATTAGGTGAAGATGCTTGTCTATACACGTTTATAAAGAACAATTCATCCTCTCTGCCAATTCCCTTGTTGTTGTTTGGCGTTAATCATCATGCAAAAGTTGGTTTAACTGCCCTTCATCAAGTTCAGTTGGGCGGCCAGAACGCGGTGCGTCTTTGAGATCAAAATTTTCCTCTTAATACTTAGCAAACCAGTAACAAGCGGTTCTTTCTGCCATTGCATTTTCCCCAACCACAACACAAATTTAACGAGCAGCTTCTGCAGCAGTAAAGCCTTGATTAAATGCAAAGAGAAGGAGGTGTCGAAAGTGCACATTATTTTCAACTTGACATTCCATTTTGATGATCCGAAAATAAAGTGGAATACATAACTTGAAATGAAACACAATAAATAAAAAAAAAAAATATAAAATATAACAGATAAATTTTCTAAACTCAATAAAGTTTAAAAAAAAAGGCCAAGAACTTAGTTGCAAACCCAATATACTACCATGAGACTCAGCTTATATGTATGATAGCTCTTCAAGGCCATCTGATCTACATATATATATATATATAATTTAATCGTCATACAAACTTTGAGATGTAAAAAAACAAACAATTCCCGGTGTACACATGTACTATTTGAAAACTAGAGTCTGTTTTTAAGATGACATCATAAACGATATGGTAACTCCTGTACATTCTTATCCTCTTGTCTGTTGAACTGATTGTGACTCCTTAGAAAAAAAAAATACAGGTTTTTTTGCAGTTAAAATCATACAAACGTATATGGAAATTAGTACTTGTATATTCTTGCAGTATCATTTGTTAAACTTTTTTAGCACTCCATGTAATATTTTTCTATGTACATAAAGACAGTCATTTTAGAGTTGTGATTAAAGATAGGTGATGTGACGAATCAACGGAGTTACATCCGGTTTTACATGCATGTATATCTGTACATATAAAGAAATATATTGTATCTACTTATCTCCCTAATACATAAATATTTTTAATGATACACACATGAATCAAAGGAGAATCAGACAATATTTCAGGTGTTAAATATTCTACGTTGACATCGGATAATTTTCATTAATCTCTTTGACTTGTTATTGGGGCTTTTAAGCTAATATAGCTATTTATATATAGCTATTATTTACATGACAATGTATTCGTTTTGTATCTATCTACACAACGTATTTACACAGTATTATAATTCTTTTTAGTAAAAGTAGAAGCCTCAGTCTTGTTTAGACTTTCATAATCCTTTGGATGAAAAAGTACGATAAAAGATATCATCTTAACAATAACGTAATAGTATTATGTGTCATGAAAATTTGCCGTAAAGATTTTTGAGTAAATACATGTTCCTTTCTTTAAGAACCTTATTATTGACCATTTCTAAATCATGTTAATATTGTTCCTTGATTTGAGTATCTTGATATTCAAATATTTGTGGTCTGAGGGAATTATTTTCTATTATCTAGAATAAAAGTATTATCTCATTTTTTGCCTAGGTACAGGAATGATGTAATCATATGAACATTTATTTTTTAACCCAGGAGATGGAAACCTTTAGCCTATTGGAACTATCGAACAACAATCAGGATGCGAAAATTTGTATGCTGTACTAGTGTTATCCCAATGGAAATAATTATATTAATTACTCATTTTGTATATTAAAAAATGACGATCCCCTGGTTTATTTAATGCAAATTTCATTTCCAGTCTTTGTTTTGACCTATAAGGTATCCTAAGGATGTAGGGGGCGGGAGTAGGCCTAAAAGTCGACCAAAACGTTTGTACTTAAATAGACCCTTGAATATTACATGAAATGGATTAATAAGGAATGCATTAAAAAGCTGAGACCCACATCTTTCAAATGAGATGTCAAGCGCTCGTTAAGAATCATAAACTAAAGAAAAATCGTCCATCTAAGTCTATCCATTTTAATTCAACTTCGACCAAAAATTCACTAGAAATCAAAGACTCGATATATTCAAGGAGTTATTTAAGTACAAAGGATTTTGCCGACTTTTGGGCCTACTCCTGTTCCCTACGATCTCCTTTAGGTTAAAGTAAGACTGGAAATGAAATTTGTATTAAATACACTAGCGAATCATTATTTTTTACAAAATGAGCTTAAATTGAAGTTGAAGTTGGAAAATGGGCCAAGATTTTGCTCATCTTATTTGAGAAAAGTTTATAAAAGTAAAAGTATTGTGCTGTGTATTTAATAAATGATATTATAATTTATTTAATAATTTGTTAAGAAATGTACATTTTATTCTGGTGTGTCTTTTTTAGCTAAATTTAATTACCTTTGCCAAAAGATAATATATTTAATAAAATGAAGCCAGAGGAAGTTTTTGAATGCATAATTATTGTAGAATTAAACAATATATGTTTGTATTTCAGAAATATAGTATGTGCAACCCCTTAAAATGGTTCCTTTCGAATCAAAAAAGGACAAAAAACATTCTGAAAAAGTGCATGAACTACATATATGCCTATTTGATTTGCAATTTAAAACGATATTGGGATAAACATTGGTTTTATGTAATTTATTTATTTACTAACTAGTAATATCATTAGAGCACTACAGCAAATTCAAATTAATAGAGTTTTTGTTTAAAATAAAGAAATTTTTGTTATATGTCAACATACAATTTCAAACTTTAAAAAAATATATATATGTCAAGTCAACAAGAAAGCAAGTTTGTTTTCAAATATTGAAAAGAAGAAAATCCACTATTAAGTAATTTTTTTACTTTATAAATATAACGGTCAAATATATAGGAGTCATTTACAGACCTATACCACACACGGTTTTTGCTAAAATATCGCTTTTAATCACGAAGCTATCAAGGGGCGTTGTCTTTTAAATAGAGCAATCGAAATAATTTGTGGCAGTTGGCTAAACTAGTTCATCATCTGTTGTAGAACTATTAAGAATCAACTACATCCGCTTTGATGCTCACCATGAATCATAGTAATAAATACATGGTCAGAAATACCAGATGTTTTTTATTCTTGATTGTGGCCGGGTTTCCCCCCCCCCCTATAATACAGTTGCAATTATTGGAGTCATAATTGACCGAAATATACTTACTATTAATACAAAGGAAAGAGAATGTCTTTCAGAATATGAGTGCAGTTCACACTCATTTTTGAAATATTTTTTTGATAAACTTGGTTTCTTGTTGACTTGACACATACATATATAGAATGTAAATTAATAATTCATTATTAATTTAAATAGTAAACTATTACTGAATTTATGTTAAGGACGTTCAAAACTCAACAAGGTATAATGGAATTTGAAAGGATGAACAATGAAGACAGTAATAAAGAGACTTAAGAGAATAAATGAATTTACAACAATTTTCAGTTAATCATTGGCGATATAGTAACCATAAATACCTAGTTGGATTTTTTTTTTTTTTTTTTTGAATTTCCCCTCTGTCATATGAATATAATTAGCGTGGCACAAGTAACAAATCATGTCTTAAAATAAATTTGAATCAAAATCGACATCTGTACATGTATTCATTCCTATTTTTGTTATTCAATGGAACACATCCGACAGTCTGAAAATGCGTACAGAGCTATTAACACTGATCCAAATTTTGCTCTAATTTATATAGCTTGTGGAAATAGTAATAAAATCTGTTTGTCAACATGTGGAAACATACATATGTCCATTAATCCCTCTGAAAATTTATTCATTCATGTGGCAGACATTATTTGAATATTCCAAATGATATTTCCATCATCATTATTATTTCATTTATATTTTCACATACAAATGGAGCAATTGCCAACATTTCAAAATATGATTTTGTGATTTATCTCAAATCATCAATCGATGTTAGTAATAATTACTCTATTTTACTTTTCTTTGTAGATGTCTCATTTTGATGTTTCTACCTTCACCTCCCGGGAATAGAATCCATCATATCAACGCTGCATACCTTAGACCAGCGTTTCTCAACCGGGGTTCCGCGGAACCCTAGGGTTCCGCAGACGGTCTTTAAGGGTTCCGCGAGAAAAATGAGATTATATAAGCTATTACACTTTTCAGTCTTTTTCTACAGTGTGGTAAAATTTTGTCACCAGAATTTTGACGCAAGGGTTCCGTGAGACATGGGATATATTTTGAGGGTTCCAAAAGGGAAAAAAGGTTGAGAAACGCTGCCTTAGACTCTCAGAACATTATTTTTTTTATTTTTTTTGCAAGTTCTTAAATTATAATTATATGGTGTGAGTAAAATTTTAATTAAATATTAAAATGGATTATAAACATTAATATATTAATAATAATATAAGATTATTTTAAATTTAACTTAGGACATGTAATTCTTTGTGTAAAATATTTACACCAAAAAAGTCATTTGGAAGAAGCCTGATTGAAATATAAAGGAAATGATAAAATGTTTCAACAAAGTTATCACTATAATAAGAATAAATTTTTCAGTAAAATTTTACTATAAAAAATCTATTTAAATCTACTCAAATTTCACAGATTATTTTATCAATCATAAAATTTTATCCTTATTTAATTAAAAGCCGATTTTGGACTCTTACATCCATCGAGGAAACTTTCTTTATATTAAGCACAAAGTACTTTGTATGTTCATATCTATGTTTTTTTAAAATACAAATTAACCCTCTTTAACCCAGAGGACACTGATGTTCCATAAATTCAAAATGCACTAACCAATAGTTAGTCATCAAAAAAATTTGACTTGTATATTTCTAAGCAGGGGCGTACTGGGGCGAAAATTTCCACCGGGCAAAGAGTAAATATCTTGTACGATAAAGGCGCATTATGCTAAATCGAAGGGGCGCCTAGTAAAGATTTCAGAGGGGCGCACTGGTCATTGACCGGTTGACCGCCGGGCCAGTACGCCCCTGTTTCTAAGGTACTGAAAGTTACCATTTAAAAAAAATTCCAAAAAAATCATGTTTATTCCAAAAATAACTTTTTCATTTTTAAAGGAAGTTATTTGTTAATCAAATATTTGTTAATATATATGTACTTAAAGAATTATAAGTTTAAAATATCTTTTAGTTCTAACGCATACCTTAGAAATTATTCAAGTCTAAATTCTTTGGGACACAGGTGTCTCTTTGGGTCTGTAGGGAGTTTTTTATTTATTAATATATCAACAGAGATTGCTTCATAAAATATCACCTGTAAAATGTACATAACATGTGATATATATTTTTTACTTAAGATTTATCAATTTTTTTTGTCAAGTAGAATAAAGAATAAATTTATCTTTAAGATATAATAAATACGAAAAAAGTACTAATAAGCCGTGTATTTTCAAGGATCAAAAAATTCCCTTCACACTCAGAGGGACACCAGTGTCCCATAATGTCTTAGAGAAATGGGTTGAATTACAATTTTTTTATACAGTCAAATTAGGTTAGTATGGTGGTCACTCTGACCTCAAAAAACATATCTCCCAGTTAAAAATACTTTCTGATACCTTATGGATTTGAAAGGGTTAACTCCCAAGACATCACACCTTAGACTCCAAGCTTAAATATTGATGTCCACAAATCAAGTCTTTCACATTCAGAGGTACCTATTACTCTTTGTATACACTTTTTAGTAGTAAGGCTGTATATGGCATGTTGAACTAAAGATTCTAAGAAATAACAATTACATCAGTCTACGCCTCATGATGCTTATAATTAAATAAAGGCTATAAATATTATCCAGAAACAAATAATAATCTCATGAAGATATAATTATGAATATTTCTGAGGAGAAAAAAGAATTAACATAACGGAGACGATAGGAAAAATTGATGGAAATTGAGGATTCAATGTGCGAATTGAACTCTAACCGATAGCTCAAGAGTTGGTCAATTAATAAAATCAATATATTCTATATAATATATGTAATGAATTTACTTATGAAGTAAAGTGTAGTCTGTTTAAATTTGAATGCTATCATTTCATATGTCTGTTGGTTGTTATTAAAGGAGATCACTGAGGTTCTACAGTCTGATTTTTTTAATTACTTTTTAACTACTCATATTATAAAAAATAAATGTGAATAACTATGTATGAATGATTCTCCTTAAAGACCACCAATGAAGTAAACGAAGAGTCATTGCCCTGGGCATAAATAACTACAATACAATATTATATGGCTAGCTACATCTTAAACCAGATGAAAATAAATCACTCGGTTTGCTCTGATTGTATAAGCTATGTTATTTTTAAAAACCAGTAATCCATTCCTAAGGTAGCAACAGAGGAATGATTTTTGTCTCTTTTATTTATGTTGTTGTTTTAGATTTTCTGGGTGTCTGCACTTTCCCTTGAGTCCTATTTATTCAACAATATTTATTTTTATAAAAAAAGTCCATCTGGTTTTATTGTACCCTATGAAAAAGATTACTTTTTGACGACAAAATTTTGGTTAATTTTAGCTACACAAAAACCTTAATAAAATGTACATTTCTGAAAAAATGATTAAAGAAATTGCAATATCATTTATTAAATACATTCCATCAAACTTTTAACTTTATTAACTTTTCTTAAATAAGATGAGTAAAATCTTAAATTACTATTGGAGCTCAAATTTTTTTTTCTTCGAGCCAGCAAAAGAAATGGAAAATTGGACACAATCAGCAAATTTCTCAAAAACATACTCTTAGATAATACAAAAATTTTTAGAGTGTAAAATTTATACATTGATGATAATTCTAAAACTGGCTTTATTTTGCTGTTTTCACAAGTGTGGTTTTTCATAAATAGAGAGCAATCTGGGAGATTTATTTTATATTGGAATAACATTAGTATACAAATTATTATTTTGAGTCAAAAAAAAAAAAAAGAATTGAAAATTGGGCAAATTATTGAAATTCTTACTTTGGATTCCTAAAAGTATATATATTGTTAGTTAAGAAAATCGTCCTATGAATCGGGTATCAATCGGTCTCAGTTTAAAAAAAATCATATTGGTAGACTTGTCATAGTCTGTATTTTGACACAGTTTTGCTCTTTCCTTGATTTCATCTTGTTGTCTCAAATATTTTTACGCTCATAGTTATGAAAGGGAACATTTGTTCCCATATATAAGTTATGATTAAAATTGTATTTCTTCCATCTACTCCTCTTTTAAAAAATATCAAGGCCAATCTTGATACTCATTATACTATAAATAGCTTCTTGAATGAAGGAGAGGAATTATCCAATAAGATTATGTTCTAAAAATAGGCCTTCCTTAGAAATATCTAAAAATAGACCCATATTATACATATGTACGTTCATATAATAAAGGGCTTTCTAAAGTTACATAATAGAGGAGAGAGGCTTTCTTTTTGTATGATCATATGTAGTATGTATATACATACATAAGTATATAAATGTTTGTTTGTTTGTTTGTTTGTTTTTACTCTTCAGAAGTAATTTGAATGCAGGTAAAATAAATATACCTCATAATTACAGCATATGTATGTAACAAAAAGTGGATTAATTAATTATTAATTCTATTAGTTTCTAATAAAATACAATTTGATCAAATGATTAATTATTGGACTTAATTGCAGACCTCAATAGCAATAATAATAATAATAATAATAATAATTTGATCAATTTGTTTATTTATATATACATACATAAGTTTCAATAAAGAACCACTTTCCTACAGAGAATGTAATCATGTAGCACTCATTTCGTATTTTATATGTATCTATGTATATTTTCTACTATTTATGACCCTAGACCAGTGGTTCCCAACGTGGGGTGCAGGCCCCACCGGTGGGGCATGGCCAGGACGTGCACCCTTCGGCTTACTATACCAAATACTACGGGGCTACGAAAATTAAATATCACAGGGGGGGGGGCATCAGGATTTTAGAAACGCCTAGGTGGGGCATGGCTTAAAATCGGTTGGGAACCACTGCCCTAGACCAAGAGGATACGAAGAGAAAAGCTCTTGTTTTTTTGTTTTTTTTTCATAAAAAAGAAAATTTTTAATCTTGTTACTTTGGTCTTGGAGGAGAGTCGGAAGGTCTTGGACATTGGAGAGTATGTACCATACATTGCCTTCTTGAAAGGGCATATGCAGCATAAATTCACCTAAAAGAAGAGGGACTATAAACATTATTTGAAAAGAAAATGTCCTCTCTGCTTTCTCTATTCCAACAGCTCTGTCTTGATACCATGATAAGACTATGAGGAGATCAAGAGCGATCTCGAAAAGCAAAAAAATCCATGCATAATAATGTAACCTATTAACCCGTTTTAATGGATAGTTTATGTCATATTTGGCTTTATTTAATTTAATTTTTTTATTTTTCGTGAATTATGTTATTTTCATGTTCCTCTCATTTCAACTATTGTTACTCTTTCTGCAACAGACTAAAACATATACTTAAAAACTATTATTTCATAACCATTGATGTACCTATATATGTACATATTTTACATAAACACATTAAATGATGGAAGAAACTAAATCTAGTGTAATTATTTTCTTTATCTTCATAGCTGTTGAAATTTCAAACTTCTTCATTTTTTTTTTAAATCACATCAATGAATTAAATTCCAATTGAATTGTATACTCAAAAGTATTTAAACATGAATGCATATCACATTAAATTTTCATTTCATTGCCTTACTAAAAGGTTTGCATGTAAATATTTCTATTTGAATGTTAGTATGAAATGAAATAGAAAGAAATAAACAGACTAAAAGCAAGAACAACAACAACAACTAATACGCAACTTTATTAGAGTCCTATACTACTAATATTAAAAAATAAATATTATAACTGATTGTTTTTGCATGTAAGTAACTGTGGTTGAGAGTATGGTTTTCAAATATAAGTCGTATTTAAGTAATTTAACCGAGTAGCAATTCTTTTATTCTAAAATAGTATTTAATCAAAGTGATGAGGGACGATTTAACTATCATTCATATTTGATCAATTTGACAAAACTTAAATTGACTTTAATTAGTACATATAGTATATACATACATAAAAATCAATTTCAAATGTTCTACACATAGAAAAAGAAAGTATAAACAAGGCATATACATCTACATATATGTATACATACATATAGTTGATTCATCATACTGATTGGATATACGTATAAATTGTTTTGTGTACTCATTTTCTAAAGGATAAGTTCAACCTTTTATATCTTCATTTAACCAATAGACTCAAAAGATCATTTATTGAAGAATCTAGCAATTTACCTCCCTATACATACATACATTGATATAGCTAAATAAATCCGCAATCCCTTCCCAAATAACAAGTTTAAAAAGTGATTCTAATCTGATATGAAAAATTAGCCATCGTAACCATCGCTTCTCAAAGTGGGCTATACCACCTCCCTAGGGTGGGGTAATCCGTAATAAATAAATAGACAGTTGGGATGTACAGTTTGACGGCATAGAGAAAATAACACCGAAAAGACATCAAAATTGTTTTTTTTTTTTACAAAAATCATGTTTACGGGGAGTTAACTGTCTTTTAAGTTTAGTTTTTATATGTATGCGGAGGTGGGACTTTTGGAGAGTGTGATGAAAAGGTGGGAGCGAGGGCTATATAGGTATTTTGGTACAACTACTACCTTGATAGTCAGTTTTACTTCATTCTTCTCTGTAGAGCTATCTACAATTATAATTATCTATTGTGCATTATTTAATATTATCGAACAAAAATTAGCGGATGAAATGCAAAGGTACGAGATGGTAATTGCAGGCACGCTCTTTCACATCCACAAAATGCCCAGCCCTGACCATAAGACTAAGAGAGTATATTTGACATTAATACCGTTCATCAACATAGTAAAGAAAGATTTTTTTAAAAAAAAGAAGGAAAAATACAATATTATTCAGTTTTTGCTTAGTCGTATCCTTCAATATTTTCCCATAATAAAGGATGGTAACTTAACAGGAAGCAAAAAAGAAGTATAGGCAATATAACGTGGAATATCTATGAACCCTACGATGCTTTTGAAACATTTGAAAAGAATATATTCTGATACAGCATACAAATATATAGCATATTATCAGTCGCTTCGAGAAAAGATCTCTTGACTTCTATCCAGTATTATGGAATAAGGTGAAAATACATTTTATTGTTTTTCCAACATCATATTTGGTAGAACGGGCGTTGAGTAGAGTTGTCTTGCTTCTTTCCATGCAAAGAAAAAGACTTAAGATTACCAAACGTCTTTTTCTTAGCAAGTTCCAACCGGATGTGAAGAAACTAATATCCTTACATCAAGTACACCCATCCAATTACCAGTAATTGTGAAAATAAATTAAAATGGTTTAGTTATTATGGAAACATATATTTTGTGCTTCATATTGTTATTTTCATCTTGGAAATAAAGCTCCTTTGTGTTTATAGAGGGGGGGGGAGGGGACTCAGGAGTCTATATGGAAGCCAAGAATGTGCCAACCTGAAAAAGTTTAGGAAACCCTGATTTAAAGTAATATGACGTGAGTCCCTTTGTTCGTTCGTATGTTTAAACGAGTATTACGGTCAGCCAGGAGGACTAGAAGGGCAGGAGTTGAATTGACTAAGAGTAACTTGACAGAAAAGGAAAAGGTTGGCCAAGGTCGCTGGGGGTTGATTTTGAATTTAAAATACGATTTGAAGGCTTAAGAAGTTAAATTTGAGGTTGTTTATGAAGTCAAAAGTTTCAGGAAATGGTCGATTTAGGGGATTCAGATGAGATCAAATAACCTCCACCAGCATTAAAACGGTGTGTTGCAGACTGTTGTTTAAGGCTAACAGTGCATATTACGAGCCGAGTAGTAAATTTATGTTCCTAGATTTCTTTAATTTCTAACCCAAGCTAATAATTTTAAACAACAGAACTATGTAGACTTCCCTCCTTCATTAGGCAAATCCAGCTAATTATCCTTTCTAGAAAAGAAATCGCAAGTTTTGAAATTAGTTTGGCATGAGATCTTGAAACTTCCTACGTAATCTCATTGATCGTATGACGAAATTCAACCCGGCTCTCTTGCACATAGCGCTATACCACCACCAATATAATAAATCAGCATGGATGATGTCAGCTGATAGCTTGGATTTTTCTTATTCTCTTTCTCTTATCAGTGTTCTGAATGTTAGTTAGTTTAATTTGAATTACCTAACTCGCTCTTGTTTAGCTATGAGCCATTCTTTACTATTAAATGAAGAATCATTTCACAATTGGTAAGAATTATCAACAGATTTTAAGCCATATTTTCTGTTTATTTTCGGGAAAAGGTTGCGAGATACAATAAAGATAACACTGTGCATCTTTAAAAGTAAGTTTGGCGTTATATTTGAAGCATACTTCGAATTCAATGTTTTGCACTGTTAAAAAAAGCGTAACAAATACATATAATGTGTGTGACGTGAAAGTGTGATATTGTGCGGAAATAATCAGGCCAGATGCATGAAACTTCAGAACCCTTGGAATAGATATGATCCTAGGTACATATTGTCTAAGAATTCCATAAAGTCTTATCGATATATTATGTAAATGTTTGTTCGTCATACTTTTTTTTTTTCAAAGTAAACTCCAAATTGGCAGCTTCTAGAGAGCTGAAATTTGGTGTGAGAGACTTGGATTCTCCAAAGATGGTTATGAGCGTATTTTAAATAATTAATTTAATTTAATAAGAGCAAATAATACGATAATAATGTTTAAATTGTTTCAAAAGACCCATAATATGGGCAATGAAATATGTATTTAAAGTTTAAATTGTTTATATGCACGTGACTCTTAGATGGAGTAGCAAAATAATATCAAAACTGTATCCTTTCCTTTAATACGACTTGAATGTTATCAGCTCATATACGGTTTCTCAGAGCTTTTATATTTTTACATACACATACATATATTTATAAGTATGCAGGGTCAAAAGACAATTTGAAAAATCTAAACATAAGTTAAATTATTTTTTATTCAGAAAATATCTTTAAGCAAAATGAGTAAATCATTGGAGTTTCTTTCCTTTTGGCACAAGAGAAAAAAGTATTAAACATTGCAAAGCATATAGCAAATTGTGATGAAAAAATAATGCCTGTAGTTTCTATGATGATAATGATTATATTAATGCAGTTCTGTCAGTATTCATTCACGTATCTTTTCTTTAAATAAAGGTTATTCATGAATCATAACTTGACGATAATAGAGCATCGAACATTTTGAATTTGATTATAAATTTAAGTAGAGTATTTGTTAAGGATGACATGTTGAATATTGTTACAAATAATAGATATGTCCGTATGACACGTTTAGTATGCTAAATAATTGCAATTCATTAAAAAATAATATTATTGAAACACAAATAAAAAAATGTATTTTGGCGTGAAAACATCAATTCAAAAATTGTATTATACGTGTATAATAATTCATAATGTAGATCAATTTTTTATTTCAACGATTTGGTCCCTGTAAATAAATAACATTTTTCTCAAAAACCTCATACTATTTTTAAAAAGACACCTTGATTTGATATACCTGATATTATTATATATGTATTAAGGGACAGTGATTTTGTTTTGAAGGAGAGTCTGATGTAGTTTTACAAATTAAATATAAAAAAATCTTCATCCAAATCCATTTGACAATTTCATTTAATATTTCTTTGTTACAAATCCTTTTGAGTAATGTGCTAATTTTTTTTATAAGTGTGTATCTGACATCATATTTTAGATATTTGCTACCTAATCCCATAACATTCTCAACTTCTTTTGTTTTATAGTCAGTTGTCGTCTTTTCTACATCTCTATTTATTAGTGAACGAAGCATTGATTGCTCTAAGTATTTATTTATACATATTGACGTGATGTTAAAGGGTTTATATTCAATCTCAATTGTATTACATATTTTTAAACAACAACAACACACATTTCTTAGTATTTCTTCGTCCTGCTTCTCTTGACGCCCTTAAAAGGGCTCTGAATGTGCTCCTTGGTTTAGCTTTTGCTCAACATTGAATAATTATCTCCTATGAAATGAAGAATAAATGTCAGACTACCATCAGATCTTGGACCTTTCCTTCTCCACTCTTTTTGAATGAAAGGTTGAGAGATAAAGTGGGGATTGCTAAATAAATATAATAGAATAAGATTATAACCGAGTTCAAGATAATAGAAGTATCTTCATAGGGAGAGAGAGAGAGAGAGATAAATAACAAAAGTGGGGCTCTTCAGACTATCTTTAAAAAAATTGCTTCAATACATCAATCATAAACACTTTCATTGTTGTTATTGCCTCCCTTTAAAATACCCTTTCAATAGCAATTAAGTGCAAAATTTCAGTCCAGAGTTGCAATTCCGTTCCTCCTGTCTGATTGACGTTTCAAATTGAATGATAATAGTATCAATATAATTTATAAACTGGAAACCAGGTGCATATTTATTTATCGAACAAATTTAGGCACCGATTAGGTCTGGAGTAGAGGAAGGAGAGATCGTTTCTTTGAATGTTTGAATGTGTATAGAAAATAAATGAGGTAAATAGGATTTTGCACACAAGATCAAATAAGATCAAGGGCAGAGATCGGACTTTTAAACACTACTATGGAAATAGTTTCATAAATGCAGTAAACTTCTGGGGTACAAATGTGGATTTAAAAAAAAAAAAATCTTCCCTCCCAAGTAACAACTGCGCCCATGCATGAAATACCTCTACACAAGTGCACAGCAAAGTTAGACCCAAAAGGTCAAATCGATTGATTGTTTACTAGGTAATCAACGTACATTTTATTTGTGCAAATCTTCATTTCATTGCATGCGAACTTGAAAATGTGCACATATATATATATATATATATGTTTCCCTTTTCGTAAAATACAAGTTTATAATAGTTGTGTAACTATTTTTAAATATGTAAAGTAACAAGGAAAACGGCACAGAATATTGTAGCATTAAATACATTCCAGTGAGCATAGCCGTACATTAAATGTACCTCTAGTGTTCATACCCTAGTATTAACTAACGATTTTAAAACAAATTCCTTACAAGAGCTCAAATTGTTAAGATAGCAAAATATATAGGATCCTTAATTTTCAATTTCATTCATGCGAATTAATTGCGTTATTTAATATTTCCATACATTTTGGAGCACACGTTGTTTTAAGCTCCTTGTGGCTTGTACAAAATATAACTCTTATCAATTACATTACTTCGCTTATTTTGATTCATAAATATATTTGGTTAACCAAGATTGAATCAAAATGGTACATGAATATGATACATATTATTAGACTATATAGATGGATATTAATACAAAAACTCCTCGTAGAGCGGGAGAGAAAAAGGTTCTTTTGATAAGACATACCTAAGTCCATCTTGTATTTATCATTTTGCCAAATAAACACGTAAATAAATGGTAGTGTAGTATTTATTAAGCCCTCTTTAAGTTGTTGTATTTTTAGAATCTTAAATTCATTCTTTTCCTCTTTTTCTCTTTCTCTCTTTCTCTCCTTTTCTTCCTCCCTAGGAATATTATTCTGTCTTTCTTTCTTTCTCTCTCTCTCTCTCTTTATCTCCCTCTCCCGCTCTCCCTGGGCCTTGCACAGGCCTAAGCTATTTCTTTTTCATTCAGTATATCGAATGAGTGAGAAGGGCAGGCGAACGAACGAACGAAACACACATAATAGTAGCTTAGAAGATACTTCTATTTCTCTCTCTCTCTCTGTGTATTTAAGTATGTATATAGAGGAGTCAGCCTGCCCCGAGGAGGAATACATACATAGTTTAATTTCTCTTTTTCTTTTTTTTTTTGCTTCTCCCCCCCCCCCCACCTCTACTCTACTCAACTCTCTGAAAAACTATATGAACGAAAATACAATATTTAGTAGACAGTTGCTACATCCATCTCTATAGGGATAGGGGGGGATCACGAACATATATATATATTATATCTCTTCTTACTATTTTGCAATTCGTTTAAGGCGTGCGTTCTTCAGTCGTCTCTTTTTTAATAATATTTTTTTGAGTGCTTAATAAATAAAAATATTATTATTATTATTATCATTAATATCATAGTCTATCAATAAATAAGGAGTTATGTTTACTACAATAGCCTCATGGACTCGTTGAGTATTGTAATTTTACTCAGGGATTAAGACAAAGTCGGTATTTATATATATATACATTCATATGTATGTAGAGGAAAGGAAAGAGTGGAGTGAGTTGGAATGACATAATCAGGGATTGGATATTTGTGGATCTACTACTACTACTACTACGAATGCTACTAAAAAAAGGAATAAAGTAGTGACAAAATCCGAGGATCATGAACGGCCTACACTTCCCCCGCCGTTGTCTCCATTATTTATATTTGATTCAATGAAAATGTGACTAGAAGAGCTATATCTAAATGATTGTGTGTGTGTGATATTGTGATCGATCAAATTTGTGTTAGTTTGTGAGTGCGTTTTCAACATTGGTTTTTTCATGATGATGAAATCCAATTTGCCTTTTGATTTGATTCCTGAGGAGGACGTACCTCCCAAGGATTCGCCTCCCTCTTCGAAAAGTTCTCCAGAAAACAGGCCCTCCTTAGCTTTAATCAAAACACAGCATCTTCTTCATCAACAAATTTTAGACAAACGATTCAGTCGTAATTTCGAATTACTTCAACAAAGCCAAGAAAAACAATTATCTCAATATATTCAACAGGTAATAAATGAAAGCATTGACAGTTTTGTTTGTTTGTTTGTTTATTTGTCTGTCTATTTTTTGTTTGTCAATGTACAGCCCATGCATCTATGTATGCATGTATGTATGTATGTTAAAACGTTTAAGTTTGCAATGTATGCCCCTTCACATATTTAGCATCTTTATATAATTATTTATTATCTACGTAACTCATTGCAATAATTGATTCCAAAGTGTTTCAATGGAGTCTCTTTTAGAGCAAACAGCGTTCAGTTATCTTGTTTAATTATGCTGACACATTTCTAAACCTTGTTTTCGTATAATATGCGAGAACCAGAATGAATCATCCTTTTTTTTTTTTGCTACTTTTCTCTCTCCTTACCTTTTCCTTCCCTGTACCTCTTCAAAATAATAATAATAATAATAAAAATAAAAAATGGCCGTAAGGAAATGCCACCATTAGTTTATTTACTTTCAAGTAAAAACTCTCCTGACAAGCTCTCCTTCATTTTCTAGGAACATAACCTAGATCCACTTGGAGGTCAAAGATAAATAAATAAATTTAATTTTTCAATAAGTTTTAAAATAACTTATATATATATATATATATATATATATATATATATGTATTTTGAAGGTCAGGGTGTTATACGCGTAAATATTTTTCAAATTGCAAGGAGAAATAAGCAGAGTCTCATGGACAAAATATGCAATCATGTTCAATCTACATATATTTATTTATTTATTTTAATTTAAAATTAAAGCTCAGTTGTTATATTGGGGAAGGAGAAGAATACTTAAAAGATATTAAATACATACATACACATAATATTGCATTGTATTAATACAAATCTGATTTAAATAAGCTTTTCATTCCTTCTTATGTTCTACGTATTTTGTATATCATACTCTTGAAATGAGAAAAGAAAAGAAAAAAAAAAGTTATTAAAATATGAGCTCATCTATTTTTAGCTGATGGATTTACGTCATGAATTAAAAGTAAAACAAATATACACATATAGCTATATATATATTTGTGTATGTGTAAATCTGATAATTTATACAATTTTTTTAATATTGAGGAATTGATGAGAATAGAACACATTTTTCATAATGTATACGTATGTACTATTTATTTAAAGCTCTTTGCCTTAATAGTTAATCTATCTAGGTATGTACAGCTTTTGTGTATAAAGCCTTTTGAAGGCTTGTGTAAAGTTCTAGGGGAATTTTTGTATTAAATAAATTTAAAAATAGACAAATGAGTGTCTATTAATGTCGTCATAATTTAGACTAATAATATCATACTGGTGATCCATTTATATTCAATTGAATTTAGTATTCCCTAAATATAATTTACAATATATATATATATATATATATATATTATATACTTTAACCCTTATAGATCCTTTTTTTACAAATAATACGAGTTTGAGATTTTGGCATCATGGATAATAGTATGTTCCTATAATTAAATCTCAACTTGTTTGCTTTAAAAGAAAAACATTATATATACATCTCTATCACTAACAAACAAACAAACAAACAAACAAACAAACAAACATGTTTCCCCCCTCTCTCCCTTCCCCTAGAATTGAGTTATATACAGTGATGTAAAAAACGGCGATTTTTAAGCGTGCGAGTAGCTCCTCCCCTTGATGACGTCAAAAATGTTATGGTAACTATGAAAGCCAGCTTATTTGTTGTCGTTATAATACTATGACTGTAGCTGTGACAGCCTTGTTCCAGGCTCAAGACAGCTTTTCTTGGACTTAAAGTAATTCATTAAATTAAATTGATGTTTAAAAAATATATTATTCAAATCAAAGTTGTAAATATTACTTTAAATAAACAGAAAATTTTCCAAATTTCAAAATCGGTACATTAGTTTTGGATTTATTGCTATTTTTGTTAAAATTTCATTATTTCTATTAATTTTTAAGAAAAATAAGTACATAAATAGTGCTTTTTGCTCGGAATATATAATTATCTTGAAGTTTCTAGTTTGATAATAATGGTTATTCATTCATTAACAAAATAAAGCTTTAAGTTTTTAGATATTTGCATATTTTAAAAACAATGATTGAAGATTTAATAATGATATTTATAATTATTCTACCTTTTCTATAACTCAAGAAAATGGCTGAAAACATATTAAAAATGTCAACAGATGAAACATTTTATAGGATAGAAGTATAAATATTTTAGTTCGAGCAATTTTTTTCCATAAAGTCATTTTTTCGAGAGGTATTAACATTAAGAAAGTTTTCAACCAAAATCGAAGGAAAGGTTGTGTGATATTATCGTAACTTTTATAATAGATTATACAAATATACATATAACAAGAATTATTATGTCAAAAGGAAAAGGAACAGCTTGATGATTTATGAATGATGAAAGAATATTATGTAGGGTTTCAACTAACAGGCATTTTGAGAACTACTCGCACGCTTAAAAATCGCCGTTTTTTACATCACTGGTTATATAGTATTTTGTAGACCTTGTAAAACTATTTAAATCTAGTGTTCTGTTATCTTAGTTCATCAAATTATTATTATCATCTTCATAGGTACTGATAAAGATTCAAATTAAAAGACTCGGTAATATTTATATTGTATGTGTATCTGCAAATCTGTTATTTTCCCTTAGTTCAATCTGAACTCTTTGAAACTATTTCCTTGGTCAAAACTGGGTTGTTTTTTTATTTTTTATGATTCATTAGTACTCATTTCCTTTGATAAGAAATAAATTAGTAATAATAATAATAATAATAATAAAAAACGACTTGCAATTTTTTTTTTTTTTTTTCAAACGAGAAAGTTGTAAAAATGGCGTAGAAGCTGTACATACATGGAGAACAAGAAATCGTTTTTACTGACTTACATACATACTCTGCTGCTCCCTCTTCTTCTAACCGATGTATAATATACACTTTACACATGTATACATATATGTACAAGTTTGTACATATAGATATATACATTTTTGTGTAAATACTTAGACAATCTTTCCTATAAATACTTGAATGACGTCAAATTTCCTTAATTTATTTAATTCTTATTATTTTTATGTCAATATGAATGTTTTCCTGAAATTAAACAAAACTAAAAGATAAACTATTGATATCTTGCTTAATTTCTTCAATAAAATTGTTAAATCATTTACATATCTTGTATATATATATATATATATATTTATGTAATATTGGTGTGTGTGTGTGTGTGTATTCAAATTGTTATCACTTATTTGTTTGTTTTCTTTCTCTTCTCTCTCTCTCTCTCTCTCTCTTTCTTCTCTTTTCCATATGACCTTTCAATTACTTTCTAATTGAAAATACAAAACCCTTTCTTATCACTCATATATAATTTAACACATAATAGAGTGATCAAAGTTTGTTTGTTGATCAAAACAAAATAATCGGTAACTCCTCTCTGCTCCACTAATTTACTCCATGAACCTTAAGTTTCACACATTGTATGTATGATGCTATTATTATCTATGTAAATACAATTTTGAACTCACATTATTTGATCTCAAGATATTATATAGTATAAATAATAGAATGATAAATGATTCCTTGTTGCATATTATTATTAATAAGAAACAATGATAGTAGCTCTTGAAATGATGGAAATCAATCAATTCCACACAGTTATATGCAATATAGCAATGAACATAAATATGAGTTTATTTGTATCCATAAAAACGAATAGGCTCTGAGTAAGGGGGAATGCGCCTTGCCCCTCCATAAATTTGACAATATGAACGCGTACATACATACATACATATGTTTGTATCTACCTTTCAAATAGAAAACATTTTCAATGGAACAAGAAAATTAAATAACATACATATTATATATATATATATATATATCTGTTTGTTGTAGGGGGGAGGTAGGTTGTAAATTTTCTCTGGTCATACTAGATTATAAATAATAAAATAAAAAATAAAATCGTGTTGTTGTCTTTAGTTGCATATCTATGTATGTATACAAATACCTTTTTTCTTTTTGCCCAATCACTTTCATTTCAAAGCATTTATTGTATCTTTAAAGTAGGAACGGAGTTAATTTTTTATTTCATTATTAATTTAGTTAGTAATAACGTAATTTGTAGCTCCTTGACTGCATAATATTGCATGTGAATATTACTAGACTAGTTAGACTAAAGAGCCTCTTTGGATAATAAATATTTACGCCTCAATTGTCATTTCATCATGGGTCATATGAACAACACATATACATATATATATATATATATATAATCAAAAGTTCAAATACAATTTTAACAAACTCATGAATTTTTGTTTAATTTGTGCTATTCAGGAATGATCGAGTGTTGTTTAAAGGTTTCGAGTTAATTTATTACTCTTTAGATTATCTGCACATCTCAGAGATTTATGAGTCTCAATTTCATGTACATACTGTACAAATGCTGTTCATATATCATCCAATGCTTAGAGTCGAAGGGATATTATTTTTACATGTAATAATATATTTCTATCATTTAGGGGTTCGTGTCCAAGCCTTTAAGAACATTATTCTTCATAGAAGAATAATGTAATATCATAATTAAGAGTTGTATTCAGTTCATGGATAATTATTCTCCATATATATTTGCCTATAATCCTGGGCGTGTAGATCAATAATATATATAAGCTTTGATCATCAAGATGATCAGACCTTTTCTGACCTTGCAGGCAATAGAAAGCTTCTTGAGGAGCCTGTAACAATAGTTATCTATATAAAGATGTAAAGAAACTTAATAAGCATAAAAGTGATGTGATAATTATTTTTCAATAAAAAATTATCTTTTCTTCTCACTACATTACTTTGAAAGGATCTGATTTTATATCGTTGATCAAATATATTTAGTAAGTCCCTTAAAATTATACAACCCAATGAAATTTCTACAAATATCGTAATTTGTCACCAAATAAAACTATATGAAATACCCCTCTTTATAAGCACCAAATTCCCTTTTATTACTATGTGATATAATTTATTTAAACTTTTTTTTATCAGCTCACCATCAAAAAAAAAAATAATAATAATAACATTATAGTGTCGCCAGAAAAAAATAAAGTATTCAAATAAAAATATACATTTTACACTATGTGTATTTGAAAGCTGTTTGATATGATAATGAGCGGAGAGGAATCATCACACTTGTTCCTCTTTTTTTTTTTTTTTTTTTTTTTACAAGTTTTGAAGTGTTTTATGTTGTTATAGTTTTCATCTTTGCTTCAACGTCACATCATCAGTTTTAATAATATAATATATGTAGTGTATATTTGTATTTCTAATTATTCCTGTTCCAATATGGTAAATGCATTTTGGAACATGTTTATATCATCAAGTATATGTAGTTTACGATTATACATACATACATACATGTATATTTATGTTCATATACACTCAGAGCCACCGGAACCAGAGGGGCACCCATTTTTTGAAAAGCAATAATAATGAAAAGTTGCGTGACTCTAATGTCATGTATTAGTTAATGTTCTGACGACCCCTTGTTGCCCCCAAAATCTCAGAAATTCCTTTGTATTTTTTTGTCAGCTGCTGAATTTTAACTACTCTTGCCACCATGAGCTTTTGGAATAAATAAAGACCCTATGTATTCTCCCTTCAGCTGATTTTCATATGTTGACTCTTTTGATTTAAAGCAGCTGACTCTACGTGTTGATATGAACTCGTAAAGGGTAACATTATTATTATTTATGATTTTGATATCATATAAAAAATATATTAAATCAAGGATTGCGCGCCCTTTTTTTGAATTTTTGAACATTCAGCAAGTATTATCGATTGATTTGTATAATATTGATAGAATTTATCAATATATACATAGATTAACTAAATAATAACTCTAAAAATTAAAAAAATTAAAAAGTTGCCAAGAGAGAAAATACAGAAGTTGTTTTTTCTTTTTGAGAGTCAAGGTTGCGGGGTGACAAAAAAGCTCGTCATGTTCCCCGTACTAATAATGCTCTAAATATTAAATTTGAATAATTAATTAATTATCTGTTGCTAAGCAATGAACAATTTCCCGCACTTAGTTGCAGTATAAACAGTTCCACAGTTTTGAAGGATTAGCTAAACAGCTACAACCTTATTTATGGCTTTTTTTTTCTTATTTGTTCTGGAAGACAGGTTGAGATTTACAAATAACAAATAACATCATTTTGATTTTTCCAATAAAAATATCTCATGACAGGTCTTATTCATGTTTTTAATAGATAGATGGTGTATTATGACACTCCCTGGATATTTTTGAAAATCATATAAAATAAAATTATGCATGAAATCATCATCGTCTTTTCTTGCTTAAAAAAAAAATCATTTAATTTGATTCTTCTTTCTCTCAAAAATTATATCAATTTTACTTTGCATGTTGAAAACGACAAATCAAACGACTTACTACATCCATTATAATAATAATATGATCTTATATCATCAAGTTTTACGTCAATTAAACCAAGTGATAAATAACACCTTGTTCTTTATTATGGCATAATATGTGTACATAAATGGTTATATTTTGAAAAGACAGCGAGTATAGAATCAATCTGCGATTATTATCCACACCAAAAGCCCGTTTTTAATTTGGCTTATATCTAGCATTAGTAGTTAGTTTGTTTGTTTTTTGCTTTAATTACTTCTAGAAGGCCGCAAATCGTTTAGTTTTTTGTGACTAAACTCTTCTTTGATACAGATGTTGCTCGTAATCCAATTTCTAAGTATTATGTATATGTATTATAGTGTCCCATTTTTGGGTTCAAGTTTTTTTTTTTTTTTGTTACTGCACTATGATCCTTTCTTCTGGAAGGTATAAAAAACACTGTTTGCAAAATTTTAAGTCCCTCATGCCACTTTTGGCATAATCACTTTAAAGATGAAAAAAGGAGCATTATTTTTGTGTCAAAATATACCATTTTGAAAGGCCTTTTACCATTATAACTTTAAAGTTATGTGCCAATTATTGATGCTGTATTATTATTATTTTATAGGTTTTAGTCCACCAAATTTTTTTTAAGGTGTCTGGAATGTGTTTTTTGCAAAAGGTACCACTCTTCCATTAATTATAGTAAAAAAACCACTAATTTGATGTAAATAAAAAAAATAAGAAAACGGCTAGAAAAAACATTTAGCATCATTTGAAGACTTATCCAACACCTTAGACTTTTCAAGTCAATGTACATACACTATGGTTTTTTTTTTTTTGTTAAATGTGTATTTGAATATTTTGGATCTGGAATAGATAATTCTATTTTCTCTATTGATTCTTATTGGAATTATTGATTTGGGTTACAAACAACCTTTTGATTATGATCAAACTTGTATACCGGGATATCACTGAATACAATTGGATACTAGAACGAAGCCTATAAATAGTGGCAACCCTATTTGCAAAATTTCATGTCCATATGTCATTTTCCACATGATACATGTACCTTAAAGATGACCATTTTCAGATGTTAATAATTATCCAGATATGGGACAGATATTGTCTCTCCGTATCCAAGATGTAAAATCATTAAAAAAAAGTCTTTCATTTTCTTGTAAAACATTAAAGTATACCATAGGACTGTACATATTTATTCACGTATTCAACTTCTCCGCGTATTAACTTATTGAAAATGACAAATCTTCATGATGCACTATCATTAGGTAATCATAAACCCCTGAAACACCCCTTAACCTCCATTAAACTCAATCGTTTGTTTTCCTTTAAAATAAATGTACACCTATTCCAATATTCTAGATGTAGTAGCTACACATATTGATGAATACATAAGACATACATAATTGATAAGTTGAATTGATTTTTTATTGTATCCGTAATTCATACTAATAATGCAGGATTTGGTGAACTCTGTTCACATAATCATCAATACATACATACATACATGATGTGCTTTTTTTTTCTTCATTTCGATAGGGACATGCAATGCATACATGTGTATTACCTCTTAAATACATTGCGTATGTAGATATTAATATAGAAATTCTAATACATACATGCATTCATTCGTATGGATTATATTGCTAATTAGATTGCAGGTTCTTAAGAATCATAGCACAGAATTATCATATATATATATGTCTCAATCATATTCTCTCTTATAGTCATCGATAGGGGTTTTTTTAATCTATAAAAAGAAAAGTTATATATATATATATATATATATATAGATATATAATATGTAGGTTTATTAATTAAAAATACATTAATTTATTTGTACGTAAACAAAATTAGAGTTATTGTAATTATTATTAACATATTAATGGCAATTAAGCTCTTGATACTCCTGGTCAAATTTTTTGACCATTACAACATATAAATACCCTGGAGCTTGGAAAGCAAAATAACAACATATGTAGCATAAACTGAACAACTTTTATTGTACCATGAAATCCTTTATTTTAACCTGCTTTGACGTAAATTCCTCCCCAAAAAAAAGTGTCATCCATTCATAATTTTAGTACCTATACCTTAGTAAGGGCAAGAGACCTCAAAGCTCGGAGCAAGAGCATACAGGAGGGTTTGTGTTTAAAACGCCGTAATTATAGCTTACAGAGTAAGAAACTAAATTGAAGGATGCCTTAGTGCTTGGAACTGAAAAAAAGTTTCACACAATCTACCAAGGGATGTCGCAAATCAACTCCATCAGTAATTTTCAAAAAAGTAGTGCTCAAACAAATTTTTCCTTATAGTTTGGTACGTGTACCAAACTGAACCGTGAGCCATCAATGCAAAACTGGGGTGGACGTAACAGGTAGTCAGAGAAAGTAAAGTTCATCAAATTATACATTGTGCAGTCAATATTATTCTAATTTTTGGCCACTGGAATTATGATTTATGTTAGAGGAGCATTAATTACTCACACTGTCTGTATTGATACGGTGGTGCTACAAGCCAATACAGCCTCTCGTAACATAAATAAGGCCTTTTAATTTTATTTTTAAGATTTTTTTCTAATATGTACATATATGTATATTTCAAGTCGTTTGAATCTTAATATGTGTAAATATTAATATATGTATACTTACATATAACGACTCTGTAACTTGATGACTTATCAATGGATATTTTAATCTATTGATAGACTTAATTGAGTGATTGACTTTAAATTAATCAAAGATGAGATAAAAATAGATTATATCTTTTATCCAATTATAAAAAGTTTGTTATCATCATAAATGAACAAACACAATTAATTACTTTAGGGATATTTTGGGAGAACTTCAAAGTTTTGATAATAGCATATACGTACATGTATATTTTATCTTTTTTTTTAAAAAAAAAAAAAAATTGTGCTTTATCTCTTTAGAGCAAAATGAAATTTTGTCTATTATTTATTCAAATGGGTTGAGAACAAAGATGTTTAATTTACCGATTATTTCCAATGTGAAGTTCTACATTCATATCTATAACTTTGAGTCATCCACGTACATATATATGTACATTTTTGAATTAATTATTCAAGTGGAAGGCAGTAGTGTTAGTTGCTATTGGATTGGTAGTAGCTCTTATGTTCTTCATTTATGTACAGTTCGGATCAATATATTATAATGAATGAATGTAAAATGTTACAAACTATAGATATAGTGTGCATAAAACTCAAATAAAAGATATTTTGAAGGAATATAGTAATAAAGCTAATTATATAAATATGTTTGAAAAAAAATGGAGGGGGGGGGGAGACGAAGACGAAGACTACAACATTATGTGTGTACATATACTCTGTCGTGTACAATATTCACATCAGTGTGTACATACGTCATTAAATTTTCCCATTTTAACTTTGAAATTTTATTGAAAGGAAGGAAGAATGTGACAAAAGCTAGCTACTACTGTTTCAATCTATTTAAGTACTATGTAGAGATTCACGGACATCTATCTATGTACATACATATATCGGCAGGCCGATATTTGAGGTTTTTACGTATACATATATGTATGTATGTATGTATGTATATCATCGACAAAGGTCAATACTTAAGTGTGAATATGGGCCAACAAATTATGCACATATAAATTTAAAATCCTGTCGCTTATGTTGGTTTTAATTGGTTTACGAACTCTAGAGTACATACATATCTAGAGAGGTTGTGTGAAATACTCAATAGTCATTTACTATCTGACTTTTTATTTCATTCTAAATACGTAGATGCGGGTGAGGCACCTTATATTCTACCAGAGTCATTTCACTTAATTCCATCTTTTCTTAAAAGTAATAATGTATTCCAATTAGGAATTGTTTATCGAGTACTACATAGAAGGAAGCTCTCCCCCCCGTACAACAATTAAAATTGGAGTACTTAAGCGTCGCTTTGTTTATATTTCACATAGCAACTTTCTATTATTCTCTCAACCTTTCCGTAAAGAAAACGTACAGAACAAAAATGCCCAGTTGGAATGAGTTATTACCAGTTCTTTTTAATCAGTTCTTCCTCCTTTCATGGTAGAGAATTAATTCCTACTACCTGAACAACAGCTTATTCGAGCTCAATCAAACAACTTTTAAAAACACTTTTAAGAGGGGGTCAAGAGAATAGAAAATTAACAAAGAAATGACAAAGAAATGCATCATAGGAGGAGTTGTTGATCCTTTAAAAATACCATTAGGATATTATATAAATTTTAACATAACATCTGTAAAATTAACATCTATAAATATAATGAATAAATAAAATTAGAAGGAGTATTGTGAACGCCAAGTTGATTTTGCAACGTAATTGTTTTGTTTGTAACCCTCTCGACTTCATTATTTACAATCTTGCCAAGTCTCTTATTTGTAGCCAGACTAGGGATTTTCTTACATCATCTACTCTGATGCTAAGGGAAATGAAGATTTTTTTCTTACACACACACACAAAATAAATATATGTAGAGAGGCACTGCAACAACTACTAAAGGTATTTTTCCTTTTGTAAACATACGAAGGTGCCTGTAGCATTACTTAAAGTTACGTAAGTATTTTTAGATTCTATTTTTAGACCTTTGTTATTGTTGTCATTATCCTATGTATGCTTCAATTGATATCATATTTAACAGTTTGCTGTGTATGAGCAGAAGACACAATAGAGATCCGTGTATTTTTCCTATCATGGCGCTCTTGCTTATAAAAATAAATGATTGTGAGATAGTATATGTATATTTACGCATAACTACTACTTATTTTTGTCTAAATTATCTCATTGACTCTAGCAAGTAGAAATACACATTTTCCTAACCCCCAATATTCTTTAACCTCAATATTATGTCTAGAGATGAAAAAAAAGAGCCTTTCCCGGCGAGCGTTCATTACTCCAAAATAGTGTCAATTGGAAATTGATACCATATATATATATATATATTAAGGCTGTCATCATTATGTCGTCATTAATTATCGTTGAGGACACATCGACTGAGCAGATAAGTTTTGACATAAGAAATGAGTGATTAAAAATGCCATTTGAAGACTAGGCAGCATATCAGCTTACATTATTATGAGTGTTACCATATTATTTATGACGTCATATTAAGTGTGGTGTGTACGCTCACTGGGAATGACACTATTTTTGCATCTCTAATATTGTCCCTCCCCCCTGGTTTTACTCCATTTATGCAGAAGTGAGGACGCACTTGTATGCTCCAGTTTAAAAATTATATTTACACCACTCTAACAAATGATTATATAGTTCCAATATGTAGGACTTTGGTCTTACGTCAAATATGTGCTGTTACCATGGATGATGATGATGATGACGATGATGATATTGATTATGATACTATACACAAAATATTAATTTAGAAATATACGTATAAACTACGCACATATTTCCATTTCTTTTGTCTCTCCTTGTACCTTATTCTGTCATTTCTAACGAATCACTCTATTCTCTTCTTCTCTCTTTAATAATCCTAATTAGAATATATAACATGTTTGTAAGTACGTAATATTATTATATTCTTCCTCCATACTCTTCAATTTTACAATCAAGGCTTATTACGCAACATTTTAGTTGTAGAAAATGCAACAAGGACACTTTTGAATTCTATTTATAGATTAGCGTGTACATGCGTGTGTTTGAGGTAATTACACACATATAAGTATATTTCCCAACTCGAGGAAATCCCCACTTTATTTCCATTAATTTTTTTTTTTTTTTTCACGAAAAACTTGTAATTAATTATAAAATACAATCTTGCTTATATTCTAACAAAGCTAACAGAAAAATAACCTTTAGTCAAGAGGCTAAATATATGTATGTATGTATGTATGTATATTATATTAGGTTGTGTGTGTATGTATGTACATATTTGCGGTTCTTGTGAGAAAACAAGTTCTTTTTAACTTCCTCGCCCCTCCTCTTTCTTCTCAAGTCATATTTTATAATTGTAAACGTTTGTACAGAAGAGATTTGTATGTTTTGTTTTTTTTCGTTTTTTTTCATTTTACATATATTTTATAAATAATATATGTATATAATAGTATTAATATTTCCAAGCATGTCCTCTCGAATCCATAGATAAAAAGTGTATACATATATGTATTGAGATGAATTCAGAGCTATCAACTTTTGCATGATACATACATACAACACATGTTTTTTGTATTGATGTCATTAATGTTACATGATACAAGCAGTGGTGGGTCGATCTAGAGCTGCTTGCTCAAATCCTTATAAGTTAAATAGAACAGATGACGCAAAAAACAAAAACAAAAAACTTTACTCCGTCTGCCATTATGAGTATATGTTACTTATAGTATTAATTCATGTGAGCAAAAAATGTTATAAACTCTTTCATTTGAAGGTCATACAAACTGGGACGTCATAAATGGCACAAATTAGATTAATTTAATAAGTTCTACATTAAATTGAGACTTTGTGTCCCTTATTGAGAATGTAAAAGGTCGTCGTCCCCTATTAAATAAATACTCGTAGAAAGAAAATTGCTCAATTCAAATCTTCGTAGTTTTTTGTATATTGCAAACTAATTTCTTGACATTTTCAATATAAGATATCCTCCTCGAGGCCAATCTACCCTCAAAATTACAATAAATTGACCTAATATCTTTTATTTTGCATATAGGCATAAAACACTTATTGAATGAAAGTATTGAAATTCGGAAATGAGTCATTTTGATAAGGAAATTTAAATATGCCGGATCTAGATGGAACAATCAGTTGTTGTCAAATTGGTTTGCTTATTTACCCCGAACAACAACGATACCATCTATATATACGAGAGCATACATGAAATGGTTTTTATAAATACATACATCAGTGTGTATGGCTTTAGATAATATTATAATAGCAATTTAGAAAAAAAAAGAGTTCATGTTCTTATTAGGTGACGGATCCATTTGTTACGAGACTTAAACAGAGAGTGAAAGAAATTATTAAATACATGACGCGCATGTCATGTACATACATTAAAGATTTCCTTCACAATTGATCAAAGCCGTTCAAAATATTTCAGTATTATATATTATAGTCAACATCTGTACAACTATCAAACTACATCTGTTTTTTACCTGTTGGTACACACACACCTCCCATTTAATATTTATGATATTCATATCGACGATATGTAATAGTATTATATATAATGAAAATAGCCAGGAAAGTCAGCAGAATTTCGCCATGTTTGCGATTATTTTATGTATTTGGTATTTTGAATTTTCCAAAGCTGTTATCATTTTTTTTTAATAATTCCTGAGTAATACTCCGTTGAAAAACACTATAGTGAATAACAATTATTATGCTTTAACTTTTTCAAGCCTTAAAATGTCTTAAAATCCCTAAGACGGCATCTCACATACCGAGACTTGTCATTCCAACTAAATATTTTCACCTTCACTATCAGCGATCAATGATTTTACCTTAACCTGATTAGACAATTTATGGACTATTTCTTTCTGTATAAATCTATCAAATCGTTAATATGTTTATTAATTTTGTAATTTTCATGACAAAATGAAAATCGTGTTCTATAAATATATAGTAAATTTTTTCTATATACTTTAAATTTGGAGTTATCACTGATAAATAAATTAATGCCACATACAATTGTATGTGCTATATATTCTTAAGGCTTTCAGTCGAAAGAAATACTAGCTTTTTGGTCAATAGAGCAAGTACAATATTAACTAAGAAGGCTCAATTCCAATTCCCCGTAAAAATTATTAGTTTATGACTTATTAGCTAAAAATAAATAATTTTCCAACATGAATTTGAGTTAATTTTCCTCCATCTACTTATTCTCTCATCTATCGTTTATGTCTTCATCTGTACATATAAAGGAAAATAGCTGATTCTCTCTCAAACAATCATCATAATCAAATAGTCATGGCTACCACGTTCATTTTCTCTCTGCACAAGATTTACAAGCCTACTTATTGTTACTTATCAATAATTCTTCCTTGGATTTAGTGCCACGTTTGTGTGAGAATGATTGTGCTTATTTTTATTTGAATAGATCGCTCTCAAATAGATAAAATACGTAGAGAGCTTATCTGATGAAAAAAGTGAAGCAGGGGTTAGCTTTTGAAAATAGAAGAAGCCTGTTGACCAAAAGAATCAAGTTCTAATAGTAATGTTGTAGTTTTTATGTTAGTAATTTAGTTCATTTTTGGTATTATTGTATCCGGGGGAAGACGTGAAGGAGCAGAGCTGTGTACTCGGGTCATTTTTTGATGGACTTGGACTTGGGCACGTCTTAGACTCGAAACAGGTAGACTTGGATACACCTATGTTAAGGAGTATGTATACTAATCATAAGGAACAAGTCACAAATATTATTTTCTTGGAGTATCAAGAATAATCGACTTGGAGGCCATCGTCGAGGCTACTACAAAAAATTATTGCTGTAGCTCATCTTCAAAGCTGATCTCATCAATGACAAGCGGAAACCGTTCTCTAGGATCATCTAAAAAAGATTGTCTTTTGAGAAATTAATACTACCTTCACAGATGAATGGACATATTTAAATCATCATAAAGAGATTGAAAGACCTAATTTTTATGATTAAAATTAATTATTTTTCACCACTAGAATACTAATTTTAATGGATAAAGTTGAATCCCTGGGCAGATCATGATTTGTCTAGTCAAGTCTTTGAAATACTTTTGCAGTTTCCTGGCATGATGCATGAATGCATCAACATCTTTTGAAGGGTAGATCAATTCTGATTGAAAAGATCCTTCCCAGTCCTTTAGCTTTATCAAGGTATAATCAACATTGGATTTCTTCTCATGGTAATAAAACAAAGATTTTGGACATTAATCACAAAAGATTTTATTTTTCCATTTTTATCAATATTTCTTTGGCAAATACCGTAATAAGGTACTATTTTTTTAAATGGGTACATGAATCCTTGATTGTAGTTATCTGTCGTATTAGTCTGTGATTTTGTTTTGGTAGTAGTATGCCTTTTTTTCATTTTTTAAGACCTTCAAATTTTCTGAATAAGTTTCATTTTCTTCCTCAAGGGTCATTATGTGAAGGAAGCTTTGTTGCTCTTTTGTTGTCTTTACTCAAACGGTCCAATGTATTTGGTAAAGAATAGTGTAATGCTCCAAAAGTAGATTTGAAGCTGGTTCAATGTCATCTTCTATGATTTCTTCATTATTTTCTTTAGGAGCAATCCACCCTAATTAATGGCTCAGGAAAGATAGTTTGTATAGCACTATCAGCAAGACTATATCTAATATTATATTTAATTATTTATGACTCCATGAAATGCCTTGAGCAAAGCTTTGTCCATTTAGATGGCTTCTCCAATTTTGTCGACCAGAATTTGTTACCCAGCGTTATGAAGTTCTAGATTATTTGGAATTCTAAAAGTAAATTGACGTCTAAATATGAATTGAATCAAGTATTAAAAATATATAAATTATGTATTAATTATACTTATGATAAAAAATATCTATGATGGATCTAACTTATTCTCATTATGAAAATACTTACGAGAAAAAACATATTTTTTCACCATTGGTACTCTCATTAACATCATGGTTGATCTAGGGATGGGATTGATCCTCATCATCTTCAATTTTCCATGATTTTTAATAAGTACAACTTCAGGAGGTACAATTATAGACCATATAATGAGGTATTTTGACATATATGTAATGTGATATGAGATAAAATTACTTACCAACAATGGAGTGACATCTGAAAATTATGTTTTAATTAACAGTAAAACTATAATTTTAATAATAAATTTCTAATGGACATGTACAATTAAATATATTTTTTTGCTCAACTAGCTTTTTTCTCTCGACAGCTGACCCGGCTTCAAAAATACTTCTTTGCTATTAAATTACATCTATGTATTTTATCTCTTTGGTCGTTTTAGTATTATTTGAATGATTTATTGTATTGTTTGAACCATAAATAAAGTTATTCTTTCGTGTTCATTAGTGAAAAGTACTCAAAAAATTGTTATATTTGCAGTATATACGTATATACAGTGAATCATAAATTGATTAACTTGTCATAAAAAAATGCATAAAAGATTTCTATTTGCATATTTTAAACATATAAAATCAATGGCTATACATATATATATATATATATATTTCACATGTTACCAATGTGGCTTACAAAATATTAATTTGAGGTTCAATATGCTATAAATCAAAATCATTTTCATCTTATTTCATTTTTGGAAATAACTGATATTTTATTTACATACAATTCAAGGCATGCAAACTCGTTTTTTTTTATAAATACATGTTGTATACTTTTTTTTTTAGTAGACATACATAAATGCATATTGTATATACATACATATATAGCGAACATATAATCTTGTGCAAAATTTTGACTTTTATTTTTATTCTATGATTTTTCAGGTTGAACCTCCGAGGCATAGAAGTAATTCCGCAACGTCCTCACCAACTAATAATGTGACCTCAACCATAAATGCATCTCTTGGGGCTGGTTCCCCAAGGGACTTGGATCAGAAAGAAAGACATAGATTGAGGTTTATAAAGCAAAAAAGTTTGAATGATCAAAGTGCTGTTGCAAGTCCTGAAGTCAAGAAACATTTGCAGGAGTTTGTACTTCAGAAAAAGCGCAAAGAGGCCTCCATGGTCAATTTAAAATCTGAAATTTTATCTTCTAATGCATCTCAATCCTCGTCCTCAACTCATCATCCCATTCTTAGAAAAACAGCATCTGAATCTAATTTATTAAAAATGAAAAGTAAAAGAGCTGATATAAGATCTAGTGTTACGCCGTATGCAAGATTTGGTTCCCATGGTCCTACACAACCTGTCATACCCGAAGGATCTGTAGTTCATGATTCTGCTCCATCTTCACCTCAAACTACGGAGGATTCTACAATTGGTGGATCTCCTAGTTCTTGTTCTTATTCAATGCCTCCTCATGTTCCTTCTAACATCGTCACAACGTCTACGACTCCAACATCTTCTCATCACTCACACCATAGTCGATATGAAAATTCACTTCGTTCCACATTAGTGGAAAGGAATAACCTTATTATTGTTGGGAATGAGGACAGTTCTATCAATAGTAAATCACTCCCTAACATCCCTTCTGCAATAGGACGTGCTGCACTTATGAATAAAACTGCAGGAGGAAGATCTCCACCTACAAATATGTCCAATAGATTACCCCATCATTCATCAATGATGGTTAGGAGAACTAAATCTTCAGCCATATTACCTCTTAGAAAACACCTCATAGAAAAGCAAAGATCCGCCGATGAGGAACAGTATTTTCAACAAAAACTAAATGAACGCTACGTGCGGCCCACAATTGTTGAAGAGGATTCTTCTAACACTCTCATGGATATCGATGACGGGAGAAGAATACCATCTGTGGCAAGTAGTGTAGGATCCTCAGGTATTTCGCAGCTGGTCCTTGGAGACATAACTCCTCCTTCTACTGGATTAGGATTCGATTCAATTATGCTGAACCATACCTGTAAATGCGGGAATGATGGAGCACACATAGAGAATCCAAGCAGAGCATCTCATATATGGAATAGACTAATCGAACAAAGACTTGTGGCTCATTGTAAAAGGATCTCTCGTAAGGCTACTTTAGAAGAAATACAGTCTAGCCATTCCGAAAATCATACCCTCCTATATGGATCAGATATGATCTCCAGAAAATCAAGTTCTAGTTATGGTCCTAAGTTCTCAATCCTCGAATGTGGAGGGATAGGGGTTGATTCTGACACCTATTGGAATGAAAATTATACTTCTGAAGCTCTTAGAACTGCCGTTGGAACTCTAATTGAAATTAGTGAAATGGTAAGATTGTTCTTAATGTATATAAATATCTATCAAATTACATTGTCACCTTTTTTTTACTATGTACATAGGTCGTTAATGATGAGTTAAAAAATGGTTTTGCCATCATTCGCCCTCCTGGACATCATGCAGAGTACGAGGAAGCTATGGGCTTTTGTTATTTTAATTCTGTTGCCATCACTGCAAATAGATTACTTCTATCTCCTAATGTTAACAAAGTAATGATCCTTGATTGGGCCATTCATCACGGAAATGGAACTCAGAAAGCCTTTTATGATAATCCTAATGTCTTATATATCAGTTTGCATAGACACGATAACGGAAACTTTTATCCAGGAACAGGAAGTCTTACCGAATGTGGCCATGGTGCTGGCCTTGGATTTAATGTCAACATAGCTTGGACGGGAGATCTAAATCCTCCAATGGGGGATGCTGAGTATTTAGCTGCATTCAGAAATATAGTGATGCCTATTGCAAGAGAATTCAATCCAGATGTCGTTCTTGTATCGGCTGGATTTGATGCGGCAATAGGGCATAATCATCCGATCGGTGGATATCAAGTGTCTACTGCTTGTTTTGCTTATATGACTTTACAACTTCAGCAGATAGCTGGTGGTAAAGTTGTTTTAGCGTTAGAAGGTGGCTACGATTTAGAAGTACTCTCTACAGCATCAGAGCAGTGTGTGAGAGCACTACTCAAATTCCCTATTGAAAAAATCAGTGAAGCAGAATTAGCTCGTAGACCCGCTGCTATTGCTGTTGAAACTCTTCAAAAGACATTTGCAATTCAAGCCCTGTATTGGAATTCTCTCAAAGTGGGATGCGAAACAGCCTTTTTCTCACATTTAGAGGCATGGGAAAAAGAGAGGGAAGAGGCCGATGCACTTTCAGCCATGGCTACTTTGTCAATGCAGCAGCATCGATACTCGACATCTATTCTTGCAGAACATAATAATCTCCATCAGAGCTCGTCCCATCAACCGTCTTCAACTCCAATAACTATATCCTACTATTAAATATTGTCGTATGTATCGATAAAGCTAACTTCAATTATTCAATTTCTCAAAAGGATTGAGAAACTAGTCACTCCTTCTTCAAACGTCTGTCATACATATTTATTTAGGAAAATAACACATTAAATTAAAAGTCGATGTGCATTTTGATGTTTCACAGTCATTATTATTATTATTATTATTATTAGGTATATGATAGTTTAATATTCATAAAAGAAATTGTAATTAAGTTACTACAACAGCAAAAACACAAACCCATTCAATTGTAATTGCCTTTTCCAAGGCTTTGAATACGTAAAAAAAAAATAAGTATAAAAACACACACACACAAAACTACATCATACATTTATTATATATGTTATATATGTACATATATAATAAATTGATCATATCTACATATGTATAAATATCAACATCATGTTGTCTGTATAATTTTTTTCCTCAAAGTATATTTATACCTATACATATATAATTTCCTTTGTTTATTTGTCAACTACTGAAGCCATTATTATATAATTTCCTTTCTTCAAATACGTGTAAAAAAAAACATAATCTTGGCTGATTCAGTCATAATCTATCATCGTCCATTAAGGACTCCGACATGGGTAATAATGAGTTCAGCTCTATATTTTTGCAAATATACAACCAAAGTACATACATAATAAATACATACATAAAAAGAATGAGAGAAGAAGGAACCTTACTTCTTATCTAACAATAATATTTGTTGTATTTTCTTTAACTGCAATATCTTTGTGTCCCAATTATTTGCTATTATTTATACATATATCCATACAAATTATTCGTTGTTTGTAATTATAACAATAACTTGGTTATATATATATATATTTTTTTTTTTTTTTTACATTTTTTGCATGAAACTTTCATCGATCAAAGGGCGGGCCTTTTTGAGGAGAAAAAATGTAATAGAATTACAGGTTTTTTTAATAATTAATATGTAAATTAATTTTTAGTGGTTAATAATGGCCCTGGATGGCCCCCAATTTTTTTTTTTTTTTTTTTTTTTTTTCAAAAGTTCTAAAATGTATTTGTCACTTAAATCACAAAAAAATAAAGAGCTATGAAGGAAATTGAATTTGATTGTATTTTTGTCTACCTTTTATTGATGTTCACTACTTTATATGTTATAAATGAATACTCGAGTACTTGGATCACTTTTTCAAAGGAGTGTGTTGTTTAATTAACAACTACTTTACTTACATATATTTTTTATTGTGTATTCATAACTGGAATCAAATTTAGAATATCATCATCCTTAGTTTTTATATATTTTTTTTTGAATCATTATTGTACAAGGTAAAGTAGTGTGTTTTAGTTTTCCACAACATACGTATAATAGTACACTAAATTCATTACTATTCATTTGTTTTAGTTCTCTGTTATCTTTTTTATAGTAAAAAAAATAACGGAAAGAAAATACATTCGCGCAACCTTTCAATCCTTTTCACATCCTCCCAATTTTTTTGGTTTTCTTTTTAAAAAGTGATAAATTTACTTATAAATGTCTATAAATATACATTCTATATTTAAATACATATATTTATTTAGTGTACCTTAATAATATACAAACAATTATATATTTTCAAACTTTTAAATGCACCATGTAAACGGATATAATAATCAATATTCTACGTATATGTATATTTTTCTCATTCCATAATGAGCTGGGTTCTTATATTTGTTATATATATATATATATGTGTATATATATCAATGTATATGTGACATGACTTCAAATATTATATTTGTTTAAATTTTACTTCTGATAGTGTATTCAAATTATATGTTTCAAATATATTTTTCTGGCTTATAAATTATATTTAAATGTTAAATTCAGAAATATATTTATCTGTTGTATAATATTTATAAGATTATTGCAACATTGGGCTCCTTTAAGCTTCTACCATAGGGGATTGGCAGAAATTGATAAGTATTATTAACTAATATAATTATAATAGTACAAATATGCATTAAAGTATCGATTACAGTTGAAAGTCTGGATTAGTTGACGTCATAACTTGTATCGGAAAAGTTGAAATTAGTCAGGTTGTTTTCAATTTAGGTAAGTAATGGGGACATCATTGAAATTCATATGAAAAAATATATTAAACAAATGTTTTCAACCTTTGATTCAAATTTTCAGAAATCTCTACACCATGCCTTGGTGTTATGTATGATTTTAATTTATTATATATATTAAATCAAGGATTGCTTGCCCTTTTTATGAATTTTTGAAAGTATGTTACAATTAATAATAATTGAATTTTATGCTAGTAATATTTATCAATGTATAGTATATATCTTAATAATGAATAAATCCGCCCAAAATTAAAAGTTAGAATGAAAAAAGTTAAATAACCTTATGTTTTTGTTAATTTTTTCAGCTCAGGTTATGAGTGAAAAAAAATAATAATATTGTCGTGGGTATATAAGCTTATACCCAAAACGCTAGTTGTGTAACTAGGGATTGTCAAATGATATTTTGTTGCTCATACTTCAATGAAAGGATGCAATTATCATAATCTCTTTAGCTTTTCTAGGACTTATGGACTTAATTTAAGTTTTAGTAAATTATTATATTACATACCTATATTATAAATGCAAAGATGAATCTTCGCAACATTTCAATAAACCTCGATAATTTAATTTTTTTTACAATCCAATTACTCAATCTTATATATAATTAAAATATTGATTTTTTGAAGATGCCCTTTCTATAAAAATGAAGTTTTATGTCTTAACATACTACAAATTATGATTTGAATTATTGCAATAAAAAATGACAGACTGAGATGTCTTGAAACTCATTTTCTCTAATTCAGCAAAATATACAGAAATTCTATTCAATGCTTTAGTTTTTTATTTTGATCCTTCAAGGTGAAATATTTTTTAAAAAAGCAGTCAGTAGGCAACACCATTTTAGGCTGCTGAATTTATGTCGACTATTATTTTTTAAGAAGGTTCAAGTGAAGGAAATACACATCAGATATACATATATTAATAATTATAATGTATGTACAAATTGGATCTTAAAGAACCAAAAAAATGAAGTGGAGAGCTTTAAACAAAGAGCCATGTCCAATTAGATAATAATAAGGGTTCAAGATCAATTCCGGAAGACTTTCCAACTAGCTATCGAACTATTCTTTAATTATAGTAGGGATATGTCACTATTTAGCAAATTTTAATTCAAGCTCACTAAATCAACGATCAGAATACTGATAATTTTGAATTCGCACATTCAACAAAGTGTTTGGGCAATGAACAATTTATTTCAAAGAAACACTGCATATCTTAAAACCTCAACAATTCTTCTTCTTTTTTAAAATGAGACACTAATGAACACGAATGCTTCTTATTTGTAGTATAGAAAATATCATATAAAATTTACAATTCCTGCAATATTATTTTTACCCTCCGGTGTATGGAGATTTCAACCCTAACAGTTAACAGGAGTGACATTAACAGCTGACAAGAAATACATAGAAATTCTTAATGTTGTGGAGATAGCATTGTGTATCAGGGACTAAGTAGGGGAAACCAAAGAGAATTCCTCCTTGAGAAGTTGAAACATAACGTTTTTCTCGATTCATATAATCGGTAAGGGTATAAAATGAGCATTAGATGTGTCTAATTTCATATCAATTCTTGTGTAAAAATATAAATTTGTTTTATAACTTTTTTCTTAAAATATTGTGGAAAACATGTTTTTGAGGTATTAAGGTATTATTTTTTTTTGGGGGGGGGGATGTGTGTACCTATTTTTTTTTTTTTTTTTTTGTATTATAGTTGTCAACTTTTCAATAATTTTGTATTAAGCCACATTAATTTGAATGGAAGTTTTAATATTTTTCGATCCATTTTCTTTTGGATTCACCTAAGTTATCTCCTTTAGGAAATACATTCTCAGTCGATTCTCTTTCCAATGAGGTCCATCCTAACAATTTATTATCTCTTTAAAGGAGTATAAATGCCTAACTTTTTCATTAGACATTAGAATCCAAAAAAGTCCCATAATTTGGGCTACGTGTTTTGATCAGGGCGGCCCTGGGGTCTCTTTTCTGGTTTTTAAAGTACATCTATGATATTGGTAGTTGTGATGCTGACAAATAGAGGAAATATCTTTTTCTACGAATTTTTTTTTACAATAAATCGATTATATTTCAATAAATTTTTTTCATTGGACGACTCAAATATTTCCTTGGTGGTTTGTGGGGATAATAAATGTTTTGGAGACCTTACATGACTTCAGTGTCCTAAAAGCTTTATTTTTTGCTGAATTGTTTAGAGAAATACCTTCAAGACTCTAACTATTTGATGTATTGACGTAGAAGGCCAATTCTCAGATATGTCCGAAATTGCCTCCCCTAAACCGGCCATCTTCTTCCGACCTGAACTTGGGGACCGTTGATTAATGTCTTCTAGATTCATTTCATCACGTATCGCCTTGTCAAGTTGATATTATACAGATCTAATGCATACGCCAACAGTGTAAAACATATTAATTTTTGGTAATTAGGCTTGAAGATATCTTTGATTCTCCAGTGAGGACATTTTTATATGACTGATACAATTAACCCTTCATTTAAGAGATTATATACTCTCTTAAAGGATTCTTTAATTTGATTGGTTTAATTATTTAAGTCTGAAGTACTTTGCATTTGTTCCTGCCCACAGTGTTATGTTTTTTTTCTGCTTTTATTTGAAAATATCTAATGAAAATCAGTTCATCCCATCTACGAGCGAATTATCGGACTATAATGCTATTGAGATAGCTATACCTAATTTCGGCCAACCAGCCTACAAGTTATTATACATCACTTCTTAAATGGAACCAGGGAAGGTCCTAATATGTACATATTTATAATCCACACAATAATTTGAGATTAAAGGAGATCCATCCAAAAATGACAGAATTGTTGAACTTTCTTTTGATACATTGAAATAAGAGTTAGGGACTAAAAATAATAAATAAAACATTCAAAAATGAGAATGACAATATAAAGGGTATCAAAGATACAGGATGCTGTTGTTAAATGGCTGAGAAACGAATGAAAGGTAGATAGTCCACTAGACCAGTGCTACTCAACCTTGTCCAAATCAGGAGACACATTGACGATAAAATATTTTCATACGAGCCACAATATAAAAATATTCCTTTCCTCCAGGAAGCCATTAGCCATCGAGAATAGAGATAATTGTAATGAACCAAGGAATGAAGGATACAACGTAAAGGGCAAATACAAACTTAACCCTCAATGGGATTTCTGACATTCCTTCTTCTGGAGACCCTGGTTTGAAATCAGGGTCTACACTGGAAGCAGCAATCTGAATGGTCTCTGTTGTGTGCAACAGACTCAATTTGTTCGGTTGCTACATTTTATTTTTGAGAGCACAGGTAAATTTCGGATTCTACTATAGTATTTGCTATTCTATAATGTGCAATGTTCTATGAAATATTTGATGCCCTCCAAGCGATAGTAGAATCCGAATACTGATTTTTTTTTTAATCTCGTTTCAGGTCTTATTTCTCAGGAAACAAGGTTCAATGTATATAATTGAATATATAATACTTGTACAAAATTGAATGTTGATATAAATAAATTAGAACTTTGTGTCTCTCTATATGTATATTCTCTATGCTTTGATAACATGTTTTTCGTTATTTAGAGATTTCTTAAAGTGAGGATTAAAAAAGTTGCAACTATTTTTAAACAAGAATCATGTGGTATAGGACCTGGAGGTTGATCATCACTGCAGTAGACAATATTTGTTTAAACAAGGTAGATATCCTAAGTCAAATCTTCTCTGTAGTAGATATTTTTATGTCTCCACACAGAATGTAAATCCCAATATTGAGCATAATAAACTTTTATAATATGAATTACGCTTAGCTCTAATAAGAATGAAAAGCAATTTCATTACTACCCATATAAAAGAAAAAGCCTCATTCATATACTTGAAACTGTTCATACCAGAGGTACTGATAGGATTTTTACACTGGGGGGGGGGGGGGATTCAAGGTGTTGCTACATAAATGCTTTAAATTTGGCATATTTGGTGACAGAAAATCTTGGGGTATGACCCCCTGTCCCCATCTTAACTACACCCATGCCCCATAAAAAGTTAGAAAAATATATTTTCAGGAAGAATCACGAACGATCCCGAAGCAATCTTTACTAATGTAATAAATTGGGCATCAATTAATTGTGTTTACAACTTCTTTTTCATTTACGAAAACTTTGTACAACTTTAGGCATGAATTAATTTCAAAATAATTTTGAACAATGTCTGTCAAGGTTTACAAACACCAGAACAAACTATTTGACTTATCAGATGCAAAAATATCATATTTGCATTAAAAATCTTGGACTCTTTTTTGGCAGTGGGTATAAAAAAAATTTAAACAATACGAAAGTTTACTACTCTAAAAAACACTCTTTAGAACATTCTTTAAACACAAAGTAGATCCACCATCAGCTTTAAAAAGACTTGCCGAACAATTCCGTTTATATTTAGGGGATTGAAGTGCCGAAGTTCATATCTCTAAAACAAAAGTGATTGAAATATAGAAATTGCAACGTCCTCGATATTAGGAATAAGTCAAAGCGGACTCAAGTTAAAGAAAATTCAATTTTTGAAAAAAGTAATATTGAAACGTCTAGTTACCTCTTCTAATAGAGCGAAAAGATGAAGTATCAAAGACACAGATTCCCAAGTGCTATAATATTTTTGAAAAACTGATCTCTTCTTTCTACAAATTCATCCTATGAATCAACTTCTCAAATCGAGTATCCGTTCTCATAAGTACAGAGTATAATTATATACTCGGTCTGTTCAAGAAGCAGGACACTCCCGTTAGAGATTCTAAGGTTTGTGAGTAGAGAAATATGTGTATTGAATCTGTTCCATAACACTGAGACATCAAAATCTCCCAATGAACTTCTTGAAAGGCATTTAACTTATTTCTTATATAAATCATTTTTATGTCTTCAATTCTTACTTATTTTAAGTTAATCTCAACTGTATCTTAATTTCTAAGAAGAGATTGAGAGTTTTAAGGAAATTATTTTTTTTTCAATCAAAATGCTTTATTATTATTATTATCATCATGCAAATATCTTGTCAAATATTAGTGTGCTGATTAGGAATTTTTTGTGTATGTATATCAATATTTGTACATAAATATTTAACCATTTAACATATCCTTATTTCTTTATCACTACGATACCTTTGAGTGAGTTTCAAATAAGAATATATGAGAATGACACATAGGGACATCAAAATAAAGGAATGTCCTGTATTCTTTTTCTTTCTTTTAGAACGGGTCACTTTTTAACCTCGGGGTCACCAACAGATATGCTGTAAAAAGTTGTGATCTCTTAAGCAATTTCCATTTTTTAATAATATTATTTTCCTGTTATCCAATTAGATGTATATAACATACATAGAGTCAAACAGTGTTCTCATAATTCACTTCTATCGAATTTATTCCTATATACAGATCAAGAGGAAAATAATTTTGATTGTCGAACTAAAATACGAATCAAGAGACTTTAAAGTTCTAGGAAAAAACGCCGAAAGGATTATCAAATAAAACATGTATTTTAAAAAACATATTACTGAGGATTTCTAAATAATATGACTTGATTTGGTATGCTAGTATTCGGGATCTGAGGAGAATTATTTCCTCTAGCATTAGTAAAAAAAAATTACTCCAGGGTTGATTGATAATAACTTTCAAATAATAATTAACTATCTCGACTATAAAATCATTTCTACACAATATCAAAAGTGTGTTGTTACTATTGTTATTCTAATAGGAAATAATTCCCTTTGATCCTAAATATTGGCATATCAGGATATTCAAATCAAGGAAGAAGGATATAGAAAAATCTCTATACCAGTTAGAAACACTATTGCTTCGTCATTATCTGTTGCTTTTATACTATGGGCTTCGACCTATTATAGGCTTATAAAGTTAGTATCTGAACTGTGGATCTATAAAATAAAATAAGTAGTATCGTGAAAGCAAAACTGATTTTGCAAAATTGTTGAATGGATTGTTATTCTCTCAACTTACCTCTCAATCTAGACCTAGCAAGATTGTAAATACATGTAGGTACATGTTTCATAAAGTATATTTTTTAAAGTGCTAATGAATAAATCACTTTTTTCTATTTCTCATGATTTCATTGCTTTTCACACCTTATACATAAAATTTCATGGGTAACAAATTATTTAAAGGCAATAAATATTTTTATTTGCAATTTTTTTTTTGCTTTGATTGTTTTTTATAGAAAAGTGATTACGAATAAAATTATCTGCAAAATTATTTACATACATTTTAATTTCATTATTGCTGTACACCACTGGATATTGTTATTTTGTTTACTTCTTGAAAAATCATTTGTTTCTTAAAGTTTACATAATATGTATGCGTTGATACATTTTATTTTATCATACAATTACTTTAATAATATATAATAATTAATTTGATATTAAATTATAATTGGATGGAACATCAGACCAGCCTCCAATCACCTCTAATGGTCTTGTGGAGATTTTTGAAACTTTGACTTCATAAGCAACCTCTAATTTGGCCTTCTTAGCCTTCGAATTGCATTTTATCTTCGAAATTAGCCTCCAGGTACCTTGGGCAAGCTTGGTTCCCAACAAGACATAGCCAATATTCTTTTATTGGTCATGTTACCCTTTGTCTACTTTGCTTTTGTCCCTTTAGTCCTCCTGACTGGCCGTGATACTCGGTCAAACAAGCGAACGAGGAAAGGAATTCGCTCTATAAATATATGCATAGATATAGTTTATGTATTTGTAATATCAAGTTATTTCTTTTCTAGAGGCTTTTGTATAAGTTTTGATGTCTAGTCTGGTACATGCACGACGTGTAGGGTCCCACCCCAAATAATTAATAGGTTAAAGCTATAAGCAAAAGTATAAAAATAAAATATATAATTTTTCTGGAGGACACTTCCAAAAATGGTCCCTCTAGAAATTTATTAGATCTTTGTAAATAATAGATGGAAAACTATTTATATCAAACGAAAGGAATTTCAATCTATGTCAAAAAATACCAGTTCCCTAAATTGAGCAAGATTTTAAAAAAAAGAAGAAGAGATGTACATTGATTTGTATTCACTCCGTTTCTACAATAGCGGAACAAAAATGAAAGCACACTCTTTCTTTCATATCAGATATTTTTATCTTGATGATATGGTGAAATAGATCATCTAATGACACTTGATTTAAATTCACAGTATAAAAACACAGGATATACATATGTACATATACATATAATATCAAAAAGAGGTACAACAATTAAGAAACAAATAGTTCTATAATCATCCATGATTTGTCCGGTAAAATATTTCATTATTTCAAACATGGCTATTTGAAGAGATGATATGATAGGTCGACATATGCATGTAAATGATAGAGGAAAGGTACGGAAAGGTATCTTCGACAGGACCTACTCTTTGAGACAAACAAGCAGGGGCGTACTGGGGCGAAAATTTCCACCGGGCAAAGAGTAAATATCTTGTACGATAAAGGCGCATTATGCTAAATCGAAGGGGCGCCTAGTAAAGATTTCAGAGGGGCGCACCGGTCATTGACCGGTTGACCGCCGGGCCAGTATGCCCCTGCAAACAAGGGTACTACTATAACTACTAAAACTATACTTGGCTATCATATGTTTTGTCAAAATTTTCCTTTTCTTTTTGAAAGTCGAAGTTGCGAGTAGACACTAGTCATGTTAAAATGTCAATATATGTGTCAAGTCAACAAGAAAACAAATTTGTTTTCAAATATTAAAAAGAAGAAAATCCATTTTTAAGTTATTTTACTTCATAAATGTAACGGCCAAATATTTCAGAGTCATTTTAAGACTTATTGCGCACGTAAAATTCACTTTATATCGAGAAATCAAGGATTGTTGTCTATCTAATAGAGCAATCACATAAATATTACGACTGCACAAGGAGCCGAGTTGGTCCCTCAAAGAACGTCCATCTTTTTCATAGCCCCAGAGATTTATTTATTGACAGTTGGCTAAAACCAGTTCATCATCTGTTGTAGAACTATTAAGAATCAACTACATCCACTATTCATATAGTAATGAATCATAGTAATAGTAACTACATAGTCAGAAAAACCAGATGTTTTTTATTTTTGATTATGCCCGGTATTTTTTTCCTACTATTAAGTTGCAATTATTGGAGTCATTATTTAATTAATCGAAATAATCTATTAATACAAACGAAAGAGAATGTCTTCAAGAATATGAGTGCTGTTCACTCTCATTTTTGAAATATTTCAGAGTAACTTGATTTCTTGTTGAGATGACACATATGTATTTGTTGTCAACTGTCAATGTTCTAATGATCTTGGCCTTTAGTAGTGATCTGTACACGAATTCCCTACTATTATTATAAACATCTGCAGTCTTTGTACTTTTTCTTAAAACAAGCACAGTACTGTCTCTTGCTTAAATGTAGTTCCCCTGGTTTCCATATTACTCTAGATGTCTTCAATAGGGGATTCACTTTACAGGCCGGGAATCCCCTTTTTGCTACATCTCACTTCATTATTATTATTTTTTTAATAACAGCATTTTCAAATGTATTTATCATTACTGTTCAACCATTTTAGATGCCCCCTTTATAATAGGAATTCAACCTGAATAGCTCATTGCATGAATAGATTATTAATACTGTATTGTAGAGCCTCTATACCTTTGCTGTGTATTACCTACCTATGTACGTATCAGACACTTGATATATTAACATATAATACACATACCTTCAATATGATCCTTTACGGAAGAACAATTAATTTTATTCAACATGCCCATACAAAACAGCCCGGTGGAAAGCAGGCACGTAAAGCATGCACACTCAATCCTTCTTAACCTATTTTTAACATGCTGGACAATTAATAGAGAAAACCTGTAGGACTCTGCTGCGTTACACAAAATATATGCGTCTGAAAATAATTCAACCTGTCTTTTACCTAAGTACAATTTGTTTGATGAAGGCCACACCATTAAATATAATCATCAGTGCATTCAACACATCGATAATAATAATTAAATAAATGACATGAAGATTTTGTTCTCACTGTATGTGTGCAAAAGATTTATTGAACTCAGATAAGTCAAATCATCAAAAAGAATATTCATCGACTCTCCAATAAATACTCTTACTCACTCGTTAGTGCCGTGAATATCTTCAATGAAGGCAAATACTAAATATATTCTGGACACTCTCCTAAATCTTCTTTACTGGTAAATAATTATCTATTTGTATATTTACTAGACTCCTAGTCCTTCATATTTAGAACATAGAACATTTAAAAAAATAATATAATATATAATATGTAAATATTATGTTACTGTCATGTGACTGAATATCTATGTAAATAGTACATAATTTATGTATGTACATTTGTACATACATATACATACATAAATACTAGAATTGTACATATTTCTACTGATTATCTTATATGTTTATTAGCATTTTCATAATACATATATTGTCGTAGATACAAAATAAGCACACACATAGTTTTGATTTATTTTAATAAACCTCTATAATATATAAATATATTCAAGTGATGTATGCTGTCTTGTTGGCACATTTTAAAAATACTTACCGCGCTAGTCAGCTGTTTGTATTTAATACATAGAATATATTATCAACTAATATAATATTGGCTCCAAATAATAATGAACGTCTTTGAAGGAATAATGATCTTTTTAACTTACTTTGTCCGTACTCATTTCGAATTGAACAAGAAAAACTTTACAAAGATATAAAACTCTGTAATACTTTCCATTGAAATACAATTTTGTTATCGTATCCACAAAGAATTTACCAAAAAAATAAAAACTTTAGCTTTGTTCCGAGTAACTAACTAAGTTAAATATGAAAATGAGAACAAATGAAAATATTTTGTTTAAAAATATATATAGTAAGTTTGAATACGGAAATTAAAATTACAGAACTTCCTTGTGTGCTATCATTTAAGTCAATATCTTTTTCTTTCTTGTTTTTGATATGTTCAATCTTATCAAGTTCAATAACTTTGAAATAATATTATGTACAAGGATCTTAAACGCTGTCTATTGAATGCCCATGTATGTATATCTCAAAAATGAGGTTTATCATATCGTGAATAATTCACGATGACTCTGAATTAAATAAGCTTTGAGTCCATTCTTAATGTAAGAATATCTTCAGTAGATTTAAATTAACGTTTTTATGCATACATAAATTACATTTACGTGATATTGAATAATATTTGAAAAACGCTGAATATTCTTTGAAGTAAGATATAAATTGTTATGAAATTACTAATGTATTTATTATGAAGAGATCATTTTTCATAGAAACTCTTCTTTGTTATTTGACAGGTCTACACTTTCTGCATGTACTGTAGGACCTGGAACAGTTGTCACATGTGCAAGGGCAGGCTATGCGTATAATTTTAAATTGATCTGGGCTCTTGGATTTGCTTCAATATTGGCATACACTTTGCAAGAAGGGGCCGCACGGCTGACGATCAATAGTGGTAGAAGCCTTGGTGAATGCATTAGATACAAATATGCCCATGCTTATCCAATATACAAAACCGCTCTTATCTGCTGGATTATATCTATTTCTGTGTTTATTGGAAATACATTTTACCAGGCTAATAACTTTGCTGGAGGATTGGCCGCCATCTATTCTATACCTCCCGTATACGAAACTGTGGTAACACGAGTTGTGACATGTGTGATTTATGCTGTTATAGTCATTACTCTTTTAGTATTGGATTCGACGGAAAAGCTTGGTTATCTCTTAGGTAAATGAATAGGTTCTGTTGAAACAAAAAAAAACCAATTGACTTACTCAAAATATATAATGCAAATTTATCAAGCAGAGTAGTTGATATCTTCAATATTTTTTAGGAACCATAATGGTGTTAATGATCGTTCTCTTTTCTGTGGTTGTGACCTATTTGCCTATTGATCCTTTAAACATTTTACATGGTACATTCATTCCAAACATTCCTCCAGGTGCGTATATATAGAGTGGATCTCCTTGAATTTATTAAATATTTCACCCTCAAAATTCACCATAAATTTATTTTGGTGTATTAGACATTCACTTTACTTAAAAAAATTTCAACCTTTTATTTTAGGATCTGCAGAAATTGTCATATCCCTAGTTGGAACCACATCCCTTGGATTTAATTTATTTCTTGGCTCTTCAATGGCTGAAGGCAAGTCCTTGAACTCTATGAGATTCGGCATTGGTTTTTCCACTTTATTAGCTTTCATTGTATCTTCATTGATTCTAATTGTTGGGAGTGGTGTGGACGACAATGCTACAAAGTCTGCGAGTTCTTTCAACATTGAAAAACTTGCATCACTTGTAGATATATTTGATTATCAATCATTATTCAAAAAGCTTTTCTTAATTAATGTTTAGGTTGAAACAATAACTGGAAAGGTTGGAGTCTATATATTTGCTTTTGGATTTATTGCAGCGGCTCTCAGCTCTATGTTGGCTGTACCCTTGGGTGCTGGATTAACTATAAAATCTGTTTTCACAGATACTGTAAGTATATCTTAATAGTCAATTGCTCAAAATTTCTAACATATATACAATAAAAAATGTCTTTGAAGGAGGGTGAGTCCGTTGAAATCGGTAAAGGACTACCCAAAAGTACATTTCCAAAGTATATTTATTTTGGAGTACAAATAGTAATGGTCTTAATTTCCGTGATTGTGATATCCAGTGGAGTAAAACCTGTGGATGTTATTCAAGTAGCACAAGTGGTCAATGGATGTATTTTACCCTTCTTCTCTATTTTACTCCTATTATGCATAAATGACTCTACCTTCATGGGAGGGCAAAATAGACAGCCCATTTTGTCAAATATTGTTATGATCATATCCATCACCGTCACTCTGTTTTTAGCTACAAATGCAATAGTCGAAAACATTTTTGGTACTCTAAAATACGATACTCAGTTTGATACAATCAAGTAAAACAAATTCGAATTTAACTTAAAAATAATATATACATCCTTTTTTTTTGTTCTAGGTACAGCTGTTCATGTGCAATAAGCATTTTAATAATGATTTCGGTCATGTATTTTGGACAGATTTATAAAAAAATACTTCGAATAAATTGATGAAGAAGCCTCATCGTATCTCAGAAATGAGTTATTACGATAGAAACATTACAATTTTTCCAAATTATATTTATAATTAGAAATTTCTACTTCGGTTCCTGTATCTACAACTTTAAGTTAATAATATCATTGAACCATCACTCCACTATCCATTCTAGACTGAAAAATACATTATATATGACTCATAATGGAATTCCCACATCAACAATTCATATGAATTTTCTTTTGTCAGATGTCTATTCATTTACTATGGCTTTTATTAACTACTTATCGTCGTTTGGCGGCTATTTTTTACTAACATAAAAAAGCATTTATGTATGTATATTATCATCAGAGGTGTGACTATTAAATAACAACACTATTGTTGTAGAAAATTACATATTTATCACATTTATACATTTTTTAGTAATTATTTCCTTCAGAATTCACTCTTCCTAATCCTCTAAAACACTCCTTGTTAATACTCCATCGTTCTAAATAGTGCTGAAAGCTCCTTTATGATGATTTTATCTTCAGAAACTATGCAGCTGGTACGTTATCTTGATGAGAAATCAATGACTTCTTCCTCCATAATCGTTCCTTTTATATTCCTTTATGGAGGAATATTAATATAATAATGCTGATTGATAGTTTGAAATTTTTCAACCCAGTAAAGATACACAATTCCGCAAATGTTCTGGAAAAAGCCCTGTTCATCGTTGCTATTAGTTTTAATTTCTTCATGCGTGCTACTTTAGCTGCTCATAACTTGTCTTTCTCCAATACATATATTGACAAGTAGTTTTAGAGTATGAAGTGAAAACCATGGGATTCATTGTGTTGGCACGAAATTTTTTTTTCTTCTTTTCGAAGAATCTTAGGCACTAGTTTAAGACACACCTTTTGCATGTTCAAGGGATTATTCTACAATTTACCTTACACTCTCTTTATCCATTCCTATCATTTCAACAATTGCACAAATTCCATTTTTTTTTTACTACTCCAAATTTTTTTCACGACCTCAAGAATATTTGATAAGCTGCACTATTTCTTTTGAGAGCATAATCTACAAAATATTTTGATTTAGATCTTGAAAGGAGCATATTAATTCAAAATTTATAAGATTTTGCCACGGTCTATAATTTCATCTTGTACATATTATGCTTACAATTATATTACAGATTTATTAGAATGATAGCAGGAATATTTGTTGATGATGGCAATCGTATCAAGTTGGAGTGGGATATGAACTTTTCAAGTTTGTCAAATAACTAACCATTAGCATGATTGTGAAAGCGAATTGAAATTCTCCTTAGCGTATAATTGAAGGAACAAATATGCTCCCCTAAACTCCTTTTATTCAGATGACCCAGTTCAAAAGAGTCAATTGCTTCATCCCCAAATGAAAGCTCAGATTTTTGTTGATCAAATTTAATCATTGCCGCTAAGATCATCAAGGTATGTGTAATATGAATTAAATCGAATGTGCATTATAATAATTTGAAATAGGATGCCAAAGAATGAGTGTTGAATAGAGTACATAATTATGAGTGCCTGCATGGGCCCAGAGCAAAAGTATAACAAGCACAACATTATTCTAGTGAAATTAAAATTAAAATTAATATCTTTTAAATTTTGCAAAAGGAGATTTTACTAGATAAATATAAATATTTCTCTTGACTTATACTGCTTTTCTACGTCGTATAAAGAATAATTAAATTATTGCATGTCAGCAAAAGCCTTTTATCTAGTTTTTGACACTCTCACCCTAGGCCAACGATATATGTACCTAGAAATAAATTATATATATATAATAATAATTATAATATATATACTCATATGGAAATAAATATTTATAGGCCTTTTTTGCACATCCAAACGAATTATCATCAACCACAAATAAAATACAAAAAGATCCAGATAATACATACATTGAGAATAAAAAGCTTTAATTTTGCAACAACTTAACAAAGACCCAACTTTTTCTTTGTAACCTTGATGCAAATCGAGTTTGATCATTGTACTGTGTAATGGATTTTTTGGCCTTTTAGTCTATTTTATTTGCAAAATACCACTTATGGATGATCTCCTCCCCCTACAGAGGGATTTCGTGAAAATCATTTTTTTTGCAATTTCTATAACATTCAGGGTCAATTTATATCTACAAGAAAACTTTTACAATAAAGTCACATATAATAAAATTAATATTTATACCATGTTGATGTTTCAAGTTTAAAAACAACAACATTGATTTATTTAATATCTTCTTCTGAATTCAGGAAGCATTTGAAGAAGATGTACACATGATCATAATAGAAATTCTATTGAGGGATTTGTTTGTAACTTTCTTGTGATGTGTTAAATTGATTTAAAAAAGCATGGAGTAAAACAAATCAAAGCATTAGGCTTTCATATAAAGTAAGGAGCACTTACCTGAAATTCTTCATTTTTAAATAAAGTCAGATTTAGTAAAATTTTAAAATATAAGTTTTTAAGCTAAAAAGGGATTTCGTATTTTCAATATAAATCTATTAAAATTTATAATCTATTCTGTTCTATTCTTATAAATGAAGAAATTCACGTTAATAAATCTTTGGATTTGAAGTAATTGTTTAAACTCCATAGTCATTACAGTTTTCTATAATATTGTATTGTAAAGTATTAAAATTAACGTTAATTGCTTTAAAATTAAACATGATGGCTCTTAGCACTAACATATATATTAATCAAAATATAAGATATATAATTTTTTTGTGCGTTAGTAAAGTGAAAAGTAAATAATTTAGTGATTCATTCTCTTTAAAATTGATAAAACAATTTAAATTTTCTTTATTCTTAATAAATAAAAATATATTTGATATCGACAATCATAAAGTAAAGTCTCAAATATAATTGATTTCACTATGTATATATATATTGATATACATATTTGTACAAATAAGTAATTAATTATAATTACTTTTCCACAAAATTATGATTATCAACCTTTGAGTATCATTTAAATTATCATTGACCTGATCATATCAACCTATTCAAAGAATACTGAACAGAAAAAATGAGTGAATCGTGTTTTTAACTCAATTTCACATCCTTATTGAGATTATTTTGTTGATACTTTTCATATTTAAAGTTTAGAAATTTCAATTTGTGCACCATTTATTCATTAAGCAATCACCAAGAATTTGATTCAAATTTATGGCTTTATATAACATTTTTTATTTGTATATATTTGAATTTATTCAAACATATCTTTTAATCATTTATGCGCACGTAAATCAATATTTGAATTAAGAAATATGATATGAAATCAACATTAAAACTATTAATTAAAAATAGTTGTTTCGTTCGATTGATTAATAGAAAATGTATCTAAAATATGGAACATTTTCTCTTCACGTTCACTAAACCTACTATTTCTTACGAGTTACATGTACATACATATGTTTTAAGTATAATAATAATATTATATCAAGTCAGATCAGCAAGTTTTTCATTTAACAAAACTTTTTTAGAAAAAACCATGACTTTTTAAAAGATATCACCAATGAAATGAATTTAAACTATTTCACCCAATAATTAGGAGAGACAACTGATCATTTTTGATTCACACAAGTATGTATTACAAGTTTGATAATCCCTCAACTAAATCAATGAAGACTTTGTTCTTCCAAAGAGGAGAACAGATCCCTTATGAAAGGTTTGACTATACTTAATGACGGAGTCATTGATTTTATTTAAAAATCTTATTATATGAAAAAATCGCTGAAATTAAACACAACAAAATGAAATTCGCTGAAATGAAGTGACACGTACATATGTAAGCCATACCAGTATAAATTCACCTACCTCTTTCAAGGTTGATTAAAGTTATACTAGAATATAACTTCTACTGAGAATAAGGAAGCACATACATATAATATACGGAACTCTGATTAAAATTACTTCTTTTATTTCCATTTAAATGTCCTATTACAACCTCAAATTGACTAAACTTGCATTGAAACTCATTTTATGCATCTTACTATTACCTCTTGTTAATGCTAATTTTATACTCAAAAATATTTCAGATGTACAATGTACGTAGATACATCCCAAGACTTATGCCAAGGATTGATCTTTGTTCAATAAACATATCAGTATTTTGAATAATAGTAATATTAAATACCTATAATTAGTGGAATGAACATAATTCCTTGTTTTTTCCCTTCAAGCAGAATCTCAGAACCAAATTATACGTACCTAATAGGTAAATGTGAGCAATTAAATCATTTTACCTGTCTTTATTTCATATTTCACTAGCAACCAGCTAAGTCATTACTAATGACTTATGAAATAATCAATTCTATGGAGCAAAGTCGGACGACATAGAACTTTGGAGGGGTATATTATATTGATGAAGGAACATGGATTTTATGTAATCAGTTTTATCTACGTTACTTGGAAAAAGTAATTAATTACTCGTAAAATTACAGGATAAGTTACTTATAATTTGTTATTTTATTTTTTATTTAATGGCTAAAAAGTAAAACAGAAAAAGAAATTTGAACCTGGACCTTTCTAATTATGATTAATTTAATAAGCACTAGATAAAAAGTTTTAATATTTACAGAGCAAAGCATGGTAAAGACTTTATTTTTTTTGTATATCGAAAGAGAAAGTAATCAGATCAAATACCCCGTTATTGAAAAAAGTAATTTTGGTATTTGTATCTCTGTGTATAACACAAAAGTTTAACATTTTATCTATTCAAAATCTCTGGATGGCATATATTTGCCATTCGTCTTTAAAAAAGATTCCTTACAAAATATACATTATATCTACATAAATTTTAATAAATATAAAAAACCTTAAGCAAATTAAAATAAATAAAAAATACTAACAAAATTAAGTTATTAAATCAATAAATGTAGACTTTAAGATGAAAACAAGAAAAGAGATAATATTCAGTTGGTATCCTCTAAATATATATTAATAATTGTTACATGGAATCAGTTAAATTTATTCCAAAACTTTATAAATCTATTAAAAAACCCGATTTTTCTTGAGATTGGTTCATTTCTTCCATGATAGTTTTCTGAAAAGTGGACTAAAACCCATTTTAATTACCAACTTATCTCCAGCTTTTTAATGAGTTTTAGGCTTTTATTTATATGTATTGATGAATATTAGTGCGAATCTTATGCTCCAAAGGTTTAAAAGGTCTTTTATATATATATATATATATATTAATCTAGAGACTATCTAGGAGCTAACTTCTTTATTTATAGAAAATAAAGAAGTTAGCTCCTAGATAGTCTATTACCGGCTGATACCGGATTCAGTTCCGGTGAGGTGGGGCTAATCTAGGAGCTAAACAAAAAAATATATATTAATTTTTGACAAAGCTATTCAAACGATATAGAAATTCAGGGTTGAAGTGCTACCCCTATATATATAGATATATTAATATCCTTGGCTAATGAAAATTATCTGAGAATGAGCTCATAAAATTTCTTAATATTCTGCTAGATAACAAATCAATGATTGAACAATATTAAATTAAAATTGCTATTATAGAAAAAATTAAAGAAGTCTTAGAGTACATTTATAAATGTTTAAAATATGTATGCATGGTATAAATATTTTTATTTGAAATGTGTATTATATAGATATGATATATGTAATATATAATTTGTGATGAAATATGCTCGTCATGTAATGGCAAATGAGGAAGTGGATGCCATTCTGTGAACATGTAACAAATATATAAATATATGTACATCAAACTTATAATTTAATATATTTCTTGAATGTATAAAATATTTGAATTATTATGTTATATTATCTTTGCTGAGAAAACTCATTATTCTCCATAATGTAACTTTTATAGATTGATATGGATTTACTCATTCATTTTCTATATGTATGATTACCAGTTAGTGGGTGGAAATCTCGGTTTTTTTCCCCACCACCTACATAGTGGGCCATTTGAATATATATATATCAATGAACTTTGTTGGACATTTTACTAAGATTGGTCCATTTTTCATACTCAAAATAATTGTTGCCCATATCTTATAAGCAATTACCAAATCATATTGATATTTGAAAAGTATGGGCATTCAATGATTTTTTAATTTGTTTGTTCGCATAAGCTTTTAATAATTTTTACAAAAAATATAGATTTAAATCATTTAAAAGTTTTCAAATAAGAAATTACAGTTAATATTTTTACACCCTTCCTAATGAATAATGGATTCCTACTCAATGAATAACCGATGAAGTAAGGTGGTATGGTCTGGTACTGTGTTCCACTATAAGCTTCAGTTGTGGTACACAATAAATGTATTTATCAACAATGGTTTGTTTTTTTCATATCGAAGACGAGAGGAAATATTTTTTGAAATGTTTCATTTTAACTTAAAAAAAAAAAAAGACGAGAGAAAATGTGAGAATTTCATATCGTAACTTTTTTATTGAGCAGGGTAACAGGATCCCTCTGCTACTTCAAAGCAATGTCTCTGGAAACGTTCTATTAATAGTAGTGATTCCGTCTGACAGTAACTAAAAAAATACACATTTTCACATAGTGTATAGTTACATTTTAAGTGAATATTTATAAGTTTATGTATAAAAAAATATTTTTTTTTTTCGTGATTAAATGTGACTGAACCAGTGGTTCTCAATTTAACTTTACCATTGTTCCAAATTTCATTCAAATTCATCCCTTTTACAAAATTAACGAAATTGACTAAAAGTTAAGTACCCCTGTACAAAACAAAATGTGACAATAGGAGACGAATTGTAAATTTATAGACAAAGTTAACACTCGTATAAAGTACCAGTAAGAAGGAAAAAAAACAAACAACCATTACACCATATCTCAAAACCAGTTACAACCATACTCAAAGTACAAAAGTAGATTTACTTGTCGTAATAGAAATCTGCAAAAAAAAAATTAAAACATCACTAAACTATACATATTTCCAGTTTTATTCCGATTTATATACCATTATTCTTTAATTAATATTAACTTTTAGATAAATAGACAATGCACGTAATTTAAAGATAATAAATTCATTTCTTACTAAGCTTATTTAAATTAATCCTGTCATAAATGGTAATTTCATGTAGTTTAAAGTCAAATATATCCATACAATTTGAAGTTTAAACCTATGAAAGGAGAAAAATACAACTACTTATTACAAAATTATTATTATTATATATACATATTAGCTAAAAGCTTTATTAAAAAATTTATGCGTAGACACATTTATTATATAACATTATAAGATATTAAAATATAAAAGGTTTGTGTGACGTCAGGACTAATTTGAATTTTCCATCGGAGCTGATAATTATAGTTTATGTATATGTATATGTTTACATACAAATACATACATACATACCAAAGATATTCACAGTTCATTCCTTAGGGGCCCGAGTCAAGTTTTGGGTCAAGTCATTGACATTAAGAAATTTCTCGAGTCGAGTCTCAAGTTTCTCATACCTTAGCTACGAGTTCTACATAGTCGAGTTGAGAAGAGGAGGGATATAATTCAAGTAAAATCTCAAGATACTGGGTCATACTATATCAGATGTTTTTTATGAGAGAATTAATATCCTTTAATATCTCAACAGCATTTATTTTCCCATAACTTTTTTCTTAAAAAATCAGAATGAAGAGTTTTTAATTAACTGAAATAGTTAGTAATCTTATGATGGATTCTAAAGTATAAACTATTTGTCGAGAGTTTCTTTTGAACACGAGTCCTTGTCGAGTCTACTTTTCAAAATGACTCTAACTTTAAATTAAGAGAATCAATAATAATAATAATAATATTATTATTACCTTACATAGTCAATAAACTATAGCCTGCGGCATCATAGTATAAAATTTTATTTATGAAGCTTCATTTCAAAACATTTATTAATCAATATTCTGACACATTTCACACCTCCTGAAAAAATGCTTCTCACAGTTTCTAAGAGCAATAATTTTAAGTCCTCCGCCTCAAAACATGCATGTTTACATTTTATAGGATGAATTCAGCATTTTTGTATTACATATATGTTTGTTTATTTGTTTTCGTATTTTCAATAGCTATAAACAATTGTACATGTATATATTGTCAGGGCCAGTGATGTGCCACAAGTAAAATTGGTTTTTGATACTTGAGTTTTAAGTAGTAAGCATAAAAAAAAAATACCCTAAAATCTCGACTCGACTCGACTCGACAAAAACAAAACAAACACACGAACTTTTAAGCGCTTGGAGTGACTTTTTTTAATTTTTTTTCAAAAAAAAGGATTGCATTCAAAGTGATGCAAGACTTAAAATTGAAAAAGAAGGGCACAAAATTACCTCATCAAGTCAGAAGTATATTAGTTTAATGATCCAATTTCGTACTGGACTATTCGCAAACGCCAAACGTTGACACTTGACAGCCTGACAACACTAAAAATATTTCATTTTTGCCGTCTCAAAGTGTATTTTTGACGACAAGGCAGTTGCTCATTGAGGAGAGAAATTGCATAACGGACACTCACGCTGAACAATTAATTTAGCTGAATGCAAATCTTCACTAATCTTTGAATGTTTGTACAATTACATGTAGTATTAGAAATCTATTTTAGTGAATCTATGTAATTATGCTCATCTAAATCCCTTTTACCGGGAATATAAAGTTGATTTGATTTATAATAATTATTTATAAGTAGATATCAAAATGTGTGCTTTTTGATTGGGTGCAAAATCAAAGGCTCAATATCCTATAAAATGAGACACATATGCATTCATCTGGGTACAGAGATAGGTAACTTTTTATTTAGTGGATATACATACATACATACATATATGTATGTAGATAAAAAGAATCAATTGAGTAAAATGCAAATACCCTTTTTATTATAAGTTTTTGCAAAAAAATAAATTCATTTATTTCCCATGTAACCCACCTTTTCCATATTACATATATTTGATCTCTAAGTCATATCAAGTTTTTTTAATATTTAAAGCTTGTTTGTGCACAACAAGCTTTTGGAGATTTTATACACTTGTCAACATTTTGTGAATTTTGTCATCACTCTTAGCCATACACTTATATCCATTCCACATAATGAATGATTCTAGGATATATAATTTTATAAAGTGACCTCGTTCCTCAATGCTCAAACTAAATGCAATTATAATTATTATTGTTCAAAATGTGTTTTTCTTTGGCTTCAATGTTCCAGAGGCCTCGAAGGTATGGCAATCAATGAAACGTCGTCCTATTGATAGATATATTGACATACCTTGCGGGCCTCTGGTCTTCCAATATCTGTGTGACCGCTGAACTGACCCATGACTTGGTATCCAGTAAACCGGATCCTGGCCTTGCATTGCTTGAAGTTGCGTCACATTTCACACTCATATGATTCTGCACTATTGGCCCGGTTTTTTTGCTTTACATATATACTTATAAATCCCTGGTCTAGTAACTTTTTACCACTATGAGTAGAGGTAACTCAAGTTTGAATTTCTGTTGCATTGATCACATAAAACATAGAAGACAAAGTAAAAAAAAAAGATCAATTATAATTATAATTACTTTAGTTTGAGCAGCTGATGCATTGAAGAATAAGCTAACTTTATAAAATTATGTGAGGGGTCCTTAGGGAGATAGTTGCCCTAATATCATATATTGTATTATATATATACATATAAGTAAGTTATTTAATTCTTTCAACATTCAATTATTCTGATGTAGAGTAAGAAACTTTATTGATGATAATTTTAATAGATACATCATAGTATTTATAATATTGTGAAATGTTATTTATTCATTTAAAAAAAAAAAACAAAAAAAAAAGTACATGTAAATTACATGTATTTTCAAATTTCCTAATAAAATATTTTTTTAGTATCTTGAATGTTAATAAAATAATTATTTACACGTCATGACTAAGACTTTATCTATCTTTGATAGCCTTTTTATCACTCAATATTTGATTTTTCTATGTTATAATTTTGATCAATTGTTGTAAAATATTATCTTCTATAAACTTTTTTTTATATTATGAACGATCATAAAAATATCATCTAAATACAAAAAAAAAAAAAAAAAATATTACAAACAAGTGATATTTTGTAAAATATACACAATTTATGACTTTTAAATTAATATTAGTATTTCAAGCATTAAATATCAATTTACAGGACTTTGCATGATATAATTCTAGAATAATTTTGCAATGTACAAAATATTGCTTCAATATTTGATATCATCAAGTCTTATTTTCTGACAATGGCATCGAATTCTTATGTATACATAGTTTTTAGATCTAAAAATACTTTCCATAAAAATATTGATGTTTTTACGGGCAGAAAAACCATATAATAGAAATTAATAATTATATTACAAACATGTCATTCAATAAAATCCATTTCATGAAAATGAAATGGTTTATCTCAAAAATAAATTAAATTACATGTTTTCTTTACATTCATAATAAGAAGTCATTAAATAAATCAAAGGTTTCATAATAACAGTATATTGCTTAAGTTTCAAAATCTTTTGTATTTTTGAAAAAGACAAATAATGATTCTTTTATTAGTAATTAAATATATTATTTAGAGACAACATCATATAAAGTACTTTCCCTGACGACACAGATTTCGTAATAAATCGAATTGATGACATTTTTGGTACATGTATAAATAATATATTTATTAAATAAAGTGAACAAATCTTCAAAAAAATCTAAAGGAAACTTATTCAAAAGCCTTTAAAAATTAAAAAAGACTAAAGCACCTGTAATATAATTTGATGTCAAAGAGAAACAATGATATTTGAATACAATTAAATTACTAGCTACTCAAAATTTATATGAAATGGCAAGACTTTTACAATGAATTTTATTCTGGATAAATTAGGAACCAGCAAAGTAGGATAAATTAATTTGCAGAATGGTGTAGTAATATATTTTTATTACATATTAGGGCCTCATATATAATAATAAGTAATCGATTTTTGACAAATCTTTTATTTACTGATCCCATTTTGACCGCCAAATGAACGGGAGTAATTCACCATTTCCTATATTTTAAAGAAATAAGGTTTTTTATTTTTATAAAATGGGTTATTTATACCCCCTCAAGATGGGCGATTTCATAATGCTTCATAAAAAAAAGTATCCCATATTAAATGTACATGCATAAAAAAGAGAATTTTGTGCATTGCTCATTGAATTATGTTTCGAATGTTAAATTCATTATCATAAATGTGATGTTCCAATTCCCATTTTTTTATTTTTTATTTTATTTTAAAAAGATCTACAAAGCTTTAATTCTATCTAGTCTATTTAAAAAAAATTGTATGAGCTTAAATTATTATGAATAATTATAAAGTAAGTGGAGCAGAATAATATTTTTTGATCCAAATATATAAAAAACTGCGTATATTTTCAAATGTCAAAAAGTGTAAGTTAATTTATATGGTAATTTAGACCATTTTCACAAATTTAGAAAACAGAAATCTCTTTTAAATGTTTTGCCGTTGTTGTAAAAAGTATTTTTACAAAACGTTTTTATAAATTTGTTTATATATAATACTTTGGAGAGACGTAGATATAATTCTTTATTAAATATATTCATAGACATTCAAATTTAATTTCCTGAGATTAAGTGTGCTTTTCTTTATTGTTATGAATCTTTTTTTTTTCAGGAAACCTCTCGTAGGGAGAAAGAACACAAAGTTTATGCTATTTTTGATTAATTATTTTCCACAAAGCCTTAAAAATGATTGAACTATTATACGAAAAAAGAGTGACAAAATATCCATGTTGAGTTCTAGGCTTTGATTTGCTTGATAAGGATGTTTAGGGTAAATCTTTAAAGTTACTACCTCGAAAAAATCATAGCTTTAAAACCCACGGCTATCCCTTTTTTAAATTATGAAATGTAGTTAGGTCAAAGTCTTGTACAAATTTAAAAGTGGGTGTAGGAGGTCTCAAAGCCTCTTTATAGAAAAACAGCATTAGGTAATTACCCCCCTCCCCAGGTTTGAAAACCTAATTACGTCACTGATACTTTTTACTTATTATTCAAGGAACTAAATCTTTGTTGTTGTTTTTTTACACAAATACCATGGATTCATTTCATAATAACTATTTCTTCAACATTACTTGCAATTCTTTCTTCTATTTTAATCTTCTTCAACGGTAGATCTTGAGTATTTCAAGAGATGGAAGAATAAACATTCCTTCTTTATAAAATACCAAATATTTAGGCATTATTTTATTGTGATAAGGAAACAGTAATTGACTATAATTGTACTGACAGAAAGTTGGTATGTTATGCTTAAAAAAAGCTATGGATTCCAATCATTCTTTAAAAGATGATTACAAGGTGTCTTATTACAATTCAGACTGGTGAAGTGAATGGCCTTGATTCCACAATATTTTGCTAAATATTTCAAAAGGTTGCTCTAAAATTTACAGTTTGTAAATATTCACAAATGAGTATAAATCAATCAATGGAGAATAAAGAACTTAAATAGTGATTTGAAATAAAGGAAAATAGATAGGATAACATGATAATCAGTGTACGTATGCAGAGATGGCTCGTGATTATAACTTTTGTGGGTACATTTACTAACAATATACGTGTACCTATATAAGTTTAGGTTTATATATCTAAATGAATAAAATCATGGACTACCTTGTTGTAAACAATCTCTTGTGTGATTATTAATATATGGTCATGCGTTTTTTAAAGTTATCTCCTGTTTTAACTCTCATCCATTCACAATATATGTATATATTACAGAATGTGAATTCGTTCGAGTGTTACAATTTTTTTGTTGCGAGATAATTACAAAATGGCTGGCTCTAAAGAGAGATCAAATTTTCCATTAAGGACTATGAATGTCCAAAAATGGTTAAAAGTGTAGTTTCAACCATTAGTTTGCATTAATGAAAAGAGAAAAAGAGTTTTAAATTTTTTTAACCATGCAAAGAAACAGCCAATAACATAAAAATTGAAGGGAGTGATAGGAAATTGAATTAAAGTAATTATCCTTAGAGATGTGAATAAGAGACCTTCTCGGCGAGCGGGAAGCACTTCCACACCATGTGAAATTATTTAGAAGTGTTGGACGCTCATGACTAGAATAAAGAGCCCACTCGGCCAACGTTTTTCACTCCAAAATCGTCTCAGTTGGCAAGTTGTATTATGTATTTATTTCTTTATAAGTTGTCATCATTCTTTGTTAATCTAGAGGACACATCTATTAAATTATAAATGTGTAAATCATTCCTTTTGCAATGAGAAAGTCCCACAAATCACACATTTTGTGGGAAATAAGTACTTTCCCCCCCCCTCCCCTCCCCCCATTTTTATAGCTATATGTACAAATGGATAAAATAGCAGCTGCTATTGATCCTATTTTTATCTCTATATAGTCCATGGTTCTGCTTGAATGTATATGCAAATCATGTGAGCTATAAACAATAGCCCTTTTTCAATATTTAGTTCAATCATTATTTCTATTCCTTTTCGACTTTCAATTATTTTTATATGTATATGTGTCCATGTGTGCTATGGAACTTCTTCGTTCCCTTCCTTATTAAAGAGTATAAGCTGACAAGATGTCTCTCAGTTTTACCATATGTTTCATGACGTCATCTGAGGCATTGTTTTTCGCCCACTGAGAGGGATATTTTTTAACAGCTCCACTCATTACAATTGGATACAGGAAAGTTGAATTATAATTTTTCTTTTTTTAATCTCATAGAAGACACATTTGGTACATGGATATGTTTTGACGTTACAAATGAGGTAAATTATTGTTTTGTATTATATCTATATCCTTTAAAATGAAAAATGTAACAAAAAGCCTATATATTATAAGAAATGACTTTATAATTCTTTTTCGTATCCTGCCTTATTTTCAGACAATGGTGTAGCCCAAATTATTAAAGTTCTATAAGTCATAAATAGTAACAAGCAAGGAAAAGCAGCATTCGAAGGTATACAACATTGGTTGTTTTAATTTTCAAAAATATGGTACCTTTTTACAAAAGTTATGAAGGACAAAACAGAGAGTATTCTTTTAACTTTTGACGGTAAATAATTTATTATTTTAAAAAATAACTGTGTGCATATGTATATATATATAAACTTTTTAAAAAGGTATTTAATTATCTTAAATAGATATTTAATATAAAAACTTTCCATTTTGATTTATATTGACCATTTGAAAGTCAAAATTTTCAAACTTCAGAAGTGATGTGTAACCTCAAAATATGGATAAAGTTTATATTTCTTTATTGGGCTATCCCGCATCAACTCTTCGAAAAAAACCAAAGCAAATATAAATTTAAGGACCATATTCTAATGTAGATATATAGGTACGTATGTCCCTATAGACGTCAAAACCACTGGTTGGATCTCAATTGACAAAATAAATAATAGCAAGTGACAAGTTAAAAATGTCAACATTGATCCGGAAGGCTATTCAAAATTTGCATGGGTATGTTAAGGCAAAATAATTAAATAATACATTGGTACTAAAAGTCCACAATCGACCATTATAGTTCACAAGAGTAAAACCCCTGTTTTTTATATAAATAAAATAATATTTAATTTATTAAATTATCTTATTTATAATAATAATAATAATAATTTGTGAAATTACAATTTCAAATCCATATTAAATATATTTAATATTGCAATGTTTAATAATAATAATTAATTATTTTCTTAAAACTTCTTCTTGATTATTTACATTTACAACTTATCTTAAATGTCGTCAAGGGAAGTTTTTACATGCAAATATCTAACACAATAATTAGTTGCGAAAATTGTAATTTAACATCGTTCACATGATGGACTGAAATATTCATTTCTATTTAGGGGAAGGTAAAGTTGGTAATATTAAAACGAGAAATTCACTGACACAAAAAAATTAGTCTCATTATTGAATATTCATACCAATTGAGTGGCAATAAAAATAATTGAAAGTCGAAAAGGAATAGAAATAATGATTGAACTAAATATTGAAAAAGGGCTATTGTTTATAGCTCACATGATTTGCATATACATTCAAGCAGAACCATGGACTATATAGAGATAAAAATAAGATCAAATAGGGATCAACAATATACATGGAATGGACAAACTAAAGCAGTGGTCCCCAACCTTTTTCTAACTGTCAACACTTGATAATTTTACTGTGGACCTGGGGTTTGAAATATTAATAGTAACAATAAACGAGAATCCTCTGTGTACTCATATGGAACTTTATTAACACATTGCTCCAACATTAGAATACTATTATAACATTAGGAAGGTATAACTTTATTAACACATTGCTGCTCCAACAATATAACATATATTATAATATCAAAAACTGTCCATAACGCTGAATCAATGGGAGCCCTGAGCTTGCTTCTTTGCACGAGATGGTCCCATCTGAGGGTAATGGCTGACAAAGACCCCTTCCGTGTGTTGCTTATGTCTAGTCTACTCCTTTGCCTTGTTTTGGTGGCTGTCACTCCAGAAAACCCCACTTCACACAGATAGAATGTTGGAAATGGCAACAGGGTTTACAAAGCTGTGTTTGCGATCTCTGAATATTCTTTAATCCAGAACATTGGCTGAGCTGTTGTCTCGAACACTGTTTTAAGGCCGTCGTCAATTGTGATCTCCAGCAGTTGGTCTTCTTCTAACACGGACATGCTGGATTCAGCTGGTTTGTTAAAAAATGGATCACCTATCCATTCCTTGGCCGTTTGTGGGTCATTTGAGGTTGAGAAGTAGAAAACAGAAATAATTAATTAATTGTTGTGTGACCCGGTAGTGATTCCGCGGCCCAGGGGTTGGGAACCACTGATCTAAATGGATATTTTATTTCTTGTGGATGTCTCACAAGACATAGTTTCTTTCATTATACTTAAAGCACTCAGTAGATTTCAATAAAACACCTTCATGAATTAAAAATGAGGAGTTTATAGTAACAGCATTGAATGGACAAATATATTTAGTAAAATTTTCTTTATTTGTGTCTTGATTCTTTATCCCTTGAAATTTAATTATATTTTGTTGAATGTAAAAAAGTATTTTTAATTCATAGATTAAAAGTCTTCTTGGACTTGTTTCAAGGATTGTGGAAGCATCATTGGGTATTTGTGTGTAAATAATATGATGCGACACTCAAAACAAATACAATATTTACACAAATATGATATATTATGTACATATATACAAATGAAGATTCGTGCTTGTTAAATATTTATTAGAACGAAAAAATGACAATTTGACATTTTTGATATGAAATGAAACCGTTGTCTAAATCGGCAAAAATAAATAAATAATAATAACAATTAAATCTTAAATAGAAAAATAAAATTGGTGTTAGAAAGGGCTCAAACGACATGGAATTTTTGAGGTTATTATTTAGGAGTTAAAAAACAATAGTTGATTCATCAGCCAATTTTTTTTCTTCAAAATTACTTATGAAATCCCCGTAAAAATAGCCTAAAGGTGAACACTACATAATTATACTAACGTCAAAAACATTAATTAAGAGTGAAATAAAATAAAGAAATTGCTACACTGATCATTTTTGGATTTTCAATGTTTATCCAGTTAAAAACGTTTCATTTCCTTTTTTTATTTGTTATTTAGGGAAATGCAATATCAGTAATAATATCGATACTAAGTTTTTTTTTGCATTTGCTTTCGGACGTGCAGGTTTTTAAATCAAGCAACAAAAGCCCTAAATAACCGAAACATGTTTATAGCCACCACTAAAAATAAGTTTGGATAAATGTTGATATCTGGGCAAATTTGCTACAATGATGTGATCAATATTATTCTGTCGATCAACCAAATCAAAATTGCGTTATTTTTCTTTGCCATCCAATTGAATGCATATGACAACTTGTTTCTCCAAAATACATGAACTTAAACAAATTTTTTTCTTAAAAAATCATCTCACAATAATATAAAGAATCCAACATCAAATAAAAGTTGTTTAATTTCACTCAAGGTTAAAGTTTTTGTGAGAATAACTACCCAATCTATCCGTCAACAGTGTTGGGAAAAAGTTATTACTTAGTAGACAAATAAGTTACTTATTATATTTTATTGCATTAAATTGATTTAAATATATTGCTTATTACTTGAAAGCAAAATAAAATAATATTACTTCACTTTATATTACTTCTTCATAAATTTTATTGAATTAATTATTGAAAAAAATAAAAAATCTTCAATCTTTTAAACTTGTATTTACTTCATATTTTAAGTTTAAAGCATATCCCTTACAACGATGGCCTTAAAACAGTGTTCAAGACAATAACTCTACCAGTGTTTTGGATTAAAGGCATGACAGAATAATCCAGGGATCGTTAACACAGCGCTAAAAACCCTGTTGCCATTTCCAACTTCCTATCTGTGTAAAGTGGGATTTTCTGAAGTGACAAAACAAGGCAAAGAAGTAGACTGGACATAAGCAACAAACTGTGGGTGTCTTTGTCTGGCGTTACCCCCAAATGAGACCATATCAGGGCTTCCATTGATTAGCATTTAACATTGTAATGTTGGAGCAATGTGCTAATAAAGTTTCATATGAGTACATGGTGAATTCAGGTTTATTGTTATTATTAATATTTCAACCCCCGCAGTAAAATTCTCAAGTGTTGACCGGTCTGCAGTTAGAGAAAGGTTGGGAACCACTGATTTACTTTAGTGAATCCATGGTCGCACCAAGAGGTATGTAAATGCAATGAATATGAATCTGTAAGAAAAAATCATTTCCTAAGAAGACATAATTATTCATTGAGCTCATGTAAGGTAATCAGTGAGAAATGTGGTATTCTAATGGTGTCATTAGTGGTAAAGTTAATTGATGATTAGAGACAAAATAACTTACTTCTTAGTAAGAAACATCATTTTCCGTGACGACAAATAGTAACACAACACGTTGAGAAAACAAATACATACAACATTTGATTTAACCTTCATGTTGTACTAAGTTTTTAGGAATCTTAATTATTATGTATGAGGTAAATGTATGTAGATATTATACTTAAAATTACATCATATTTTTTTGTGAGTTTGAAATGTTCAAAAGTCCTCATTGTCTCTTGTTCATTATTTAGAATAAATAAGAGCTCTATAAATAAATATATAATGATAGTTAATTAATTGTTTTCCCTGTAAAGTTTTATGATTTATTTTTTCCAATGCAATACCGATAGAAAGGCGACTGCAAATATAATATGTGTTTAAGTGATAACTATAATTAAAATGAATGCAAAAAGATTAGTGTTAGGATGTGCACATATAAAAACTCAATTGGATATGTATATAAAGTAATTGGTTTTGATTTATATGAGTAATATTAAGGATGTGGTGATTTTTTATAGGTCAAGTGAATTAATTTATACTACGTATATTGTAAATACATGTCTACCAATAAATGACCTTTGTCTTTTTATTAATGTCCTTGTAACTGTTAGTTCTAAATACATAATACAAATATAATATATATATATATGTATATATGTATTTGTAACTAATTTAAAGCAGCATTCAAACTTCTTTTTCCATAACAAATTCAACAAAAATATTATTTGCGTTTAAAGAAAATATTTCAACATGTCAAGCTAGCATCAATTTTCAATCTACATCAAATAAATAAAAAACTTGATTCCCTAGTGAGTTGTCTGATTTCTTTTTTCGAGCCAAATGACGTATCATATTTATTTATGTAGATATACTTTGTTCGCCCAAGTTTATTGATAGGTAGAATGAAGTAACATCTACATATATGAGTTGCGTTACAGGTGTATAAAAGTAAGTTTAATGACCGGAGAAAACAAAAAAAAACAAACAAGGCTCTGATACATGAAGAACAACAACCAACAGCATAGATAATATGTTCATAAATGAAACAAAACAACGTATATCTTAAAAAAGAGAAACTTTCTTACCATTAAAAAGTTGTTTATGTAACGGTATTTAAAAAAAAAAAAAAAAAAAAAAATACGAAAAGACAATTATGAATTTTTCATAAAAACATTGTTTCAGATACACATTAAAATAAATTTTATAAGTATTAGCATTCGTAAAATTATTAATTGGCTATGAAACTCTATTTTGTGGAGTGGCACATAAATTTAAAGCTATTATTTACATATATGCACAATAGAATCGGTTTTTTAAAAAATGATTAAGAAACAAAGTTTATTGACTTGATATAAATATTTTTTTCTTTGTACTACTAATCCAATAATGAAGAAAAAATTATTTAATTTTTTCTTTATCATTGAATAAACTATTACATTAAATTAGATTAATGTAAGATGTGTAAACGAAATATCATTCTTCAAAAAAAAAATTAAAAAAATCCAATATTTCATTTTGACATGCATATTCCTATAATGGGATTAAATATCTATGTTATATGAAGAGGTATACCGAAAACATATTTGATAAATAATTGGAATTAAAGGTGGGAACTCGGACTCAAAAGGAATGACTCGACTTGGATTTGAGTCTCTACTTTAAAATCAAAGACTCGAAGGCTAAGATTTTATTGACTTTAATGGATCAACTCTAACAAGTTTCCCAGAATAACTTACATTTTTTGACTGACTATAAAGAATTCCTAAATGTTTCTCAATGTTCAATTAAAATCAGACTTTTAGTCTTGGCAGAATATGATTCATATATTAAGCCTTTTCTGCATAGGATTGAACATCAGACGAATGCAATTTAATACCAAATCGAATTTGTTTTCAGGTCAACCATTTAAATCTTCACAAATGATCTTGGAAGAAATTTGAGAACTCCAAATGGAATCAATAAACTGTAATATTTAAGAACTTGACTTGAACTTGTGAACAAAGACTTGAGACTTAATAATAAGGAGTTGAAACTCGACTTGGACTCCTAATATTTCTCCCACCTCTGGTTGAAAAACAAAAACACATAATTTTTTAATCAATAAATAAATTTAGTGCGATGAATGCGTCAAAAAAAGTCTGTGCAGACCTATGTATTTAAGTCACCTTATACTGCATATGTAGATATATATATAATATGTATACAAAAAGGTTATAGAAATTAGTAGATGAATCAAATCATTAAACAAATTTTAAATGTATTTTGTATTTATGATTTATAGATTTTCAATTTATAGTAGTTATAAAATATTTATTTACAACTAATTTCCTTCAAATTGATTATAATATAAAATTAACATTGTTATGCATTCAAATGGATATAAATATCATTGGTTTGGGTTTTAAGTACTACTTTTTAAAAGATACTTAATAAATAGCAATCTTATCAACAAAACAAAAAACTATTCATTTTTTGGTGTTAGACCATGTTTGAAATTTCTCAATATGAAATAAAAATTAAGTACAACCAAGTACTCAAGCATATTGTTTTGAATGCACTGTGTTGACTTGATTATAAATATGAATAGCTAGTTGTAATACCGATAGTTATTATATAAGCTTCATAATTAGTCTCAGGGCTAATAAAAAATCTCTTGTTTATTATAATATATTAAAAAAAAAACTCTGTGAAAGGCAATAATCTTCATTAATAAGTGTATTAAATAATTGTAAGAAAAAAAATTCATTTTCACAGCAGAAAAAAAAATATAATATATGTTACCAGTAATTAAATATAAAGTTTTTAACTTTTGTCCCCTTGTAACAATCATTACCATATCATTAATACTAAGCCATTTAACATGACTCAATAAACTATGTGTTAATATATTAATGAAGAGCGTTAAATATATCACAATTCATGTACCAGTATGCATATAAAAATCCATTTCTTTCTATTTAATTAGATATTTAAAATGGAATCAATTTGTACAATGAGCGGATGTTGTATTGAATTTTGAGAAGGTGAATATCTGAGTTGCCCCACAGCCAAGTGATATCATCCGAGATATGATTATTCATTATGTACTTTCAATGGCCTGAAATCGTAAATTCTAAAACTCAATGGTTCTTCATTGAATTACCTAGATCATGATTTATCAAAAAGAGAATCTCCTCTCTATCAAGCAAAGTCAATGCCATCTTGAGCCACACCCCACTTAAATCTCAAAGGGATCTCCAATCCTTTAAGATTGGATGGACCTATATTATTCATGTTTTGTATTTAATATAGTTAGATACCCAGACTATTTACATAGTTTTGGGCCTACAAGTTGGCCTTTGAGGGGCAATAATTGGTTATTGACAGCTATTCTTAAAACAGTACCCTGAAATTTTATATATATATAATTTTTTTATTTTATAGTTATTTGTTTAAATTTGTTTTATCTACACTGCGGATAAATTTTAAGCTCAAATTTGCATTAGTTCCAATTTTATTGCACATTTTCCAATTCATTTTATGAATTTAATTGAAAAAATAGTTTTTCATAACAATACTGAGCTTAGTATCAACTCTTGGTCAAAATAAATATTTTAATGTAGTTATGTATATAACTAAAATATTAGTAATATTAGTAGGATTTCAGCTAAAAGGATTCCAATTCTTATTTCTTCATGAATAGGTAGAAGAAAATCCTTTGGTGCAGACTATAATACCTCTTACATACTGTAATGAATCAGGAGAGATAACTTTTAACCCTTTTAGATAGAACCACCAGATAGAGAGTAGCTCTCCAGATGCAGGATATGAATAAAAAGACTATTGTAGCTATTGGGTTGGGCTTAGAAGTTTGGTACTCCTTGTTCCATTCACTCTCACAGAGAAACCCAATCCATAGGAATACTCTGGATGTGCATTGAACAAATTATTGGATCAAATAGTCTATTTACAACTGCCTATCACCTAGAGTCTAAGTGAGAGGATAATAATTTTTAACATGAATGTAATTGGAAAAAAGATGAATTAAAACACATTGATCGCAACTTTAAAAAAATGAACATTCCAATTTCTATGCAAACAGAATTTTTTTCCCCTCATTTATTTGATGAAAATTGATCTGTTGTATATTTGCCTTTTTTGTAAAAATAAAAATAGTCCTTAAGCTCAACATCCTTGACCCAAGCAGATCTAAATGTCTACAATGCAAAGACAGTTTTATAAAAAATGATTCTAATTCATGATCAAGGTTTCAATTTGCCCTTTAAAAATCTGCAAAATAAGTTTGGAGTACCCCAAATAAATTAAATATTGATAGAATTCTAAAAGTAAATGTCAAGAAACTGGATAATAAACACATATTTTACGTACATATTATAGGATTATTTGAATTGGTCTGATACAATATACAACCATTTTATTAGGTGTATACAATGAAATTTTATGCCATTTTTCTTAATACTTGGATTTGAAGGCAAACGTGTATGTATGTATGTATTTGCAACTAGCTTTAATCATGCTTTAAACATAAGTAGTGATTGTTCTAATGAACGTTAGATTTATTTAATACATATAAATATTGAATCAACATTCATTCTTTATAAAAATATTAAAATATAAAAATACGATAAAGATTCTTAGGAATTAAAACTTAGATTAATCCTTTTTTTGTATTACTCATGAATAAATTAGATTTTGAAGACATGACACTTAAATAGTTGTATGTATACTTTATTTAATTATTAAATCATTGAGTTTTTTTATATAATACTTATATTAACATATAATAAATTTGAATTAGTCAGGTACTTGGAAGATGAAGGTTTTCACAGCATTTTTGTTTAATTCCTTTATATATAAAAAAAACATATAATATGAATGTACACTTTTAATTTCTAGATTACCTTGACTTGACGTTGCACCCTCCTTGAAGCCCTTAAAGATCCTTTAGATTTTCGATTGTTTCATTTTTTTTAAAAAAGACAAAAAGTACAATTTTCCAAATTGTACTTTTTTTTTTGCCAGATGAAACTCTAAAATATCTTCTCCATTAGAGTTATTTCATTCATAAACAATTATTATTATTAAGCATGTTGAGGCCATATTGGAGATATATATTATGTAAAAGTGAGTTAATTTTATTCTAACATGTTTTTAAGACTACATTTTAATAGAAACTCTAAACGTTTTTCTTCAATTTGTAAAAACTACATACTTATTTGACCATCATATTAGAATACAGCTCACACTGCACATACTAGATGCCCTTGAACCGTATTAATTTGGTCAGTGGGCCTTCACAATAATAATAATAAATAACCTTCGTATGTGTCTATCTACCTAAGTATGTATACCTATATACAAAGGAACGCTCTTCCAAACAGGAACATGAGAAAAAGGAAGGAGCAAAAATGTAACTTGTAAATATCCATTATTTTTAAAAGAACTTTTTGTTCTGTTTGCAATATATATTAGAGGCAAATTTGAAGGTATGTGACCACTGCTCCAGGGATAATTCTATATTAATATAAAGTATCCAAAATATTACTTTTAATGATCCATTTCTTCAACAACTTCATGGTAGAACAAAAAAATAACATAAGGAATATAATAATTACTTTTTTTTTTGCAAAATGGAATCATTGTTGAAGTTCTACTTGTAGGTATGTACAAAACTATTTTACAGAGAAGATCAAATATTTATCATACTACATATACATAAATATGCTGTCTAGGCTAAAGGTTAAATGTTGCTGCATAGTTTTATAAGCTTTTTGAGATACATCCATTTCCGTGTATGCATATTGTACAATTCATGCAGAGCAAAAGATGTGAAAAGTTGAATTAGAAATGATTCTTCATTGTATAATTGATATTAGAATATGAATACATTTAAGTATTGTTATCCCATTGACTAGTTCTGCACATGGTTATAGATACTGCATCAGGGATGAAAATGTGTAATTAATTGACTTAATATATAGAGTAATACTAATTTTAATTAATGCAATATGTTACATGTAATTATGTAAATTTGGCCAATAAACTAAAATTATAATCATTCCTGAGTCCTTTATTAAAATATTCAATGAAATCGATAAATTAACGAAAAATTCTTTTAACAGTAGTTATTTTAATAGGGAAAAAGTAAACCTAGAATGACAAAGTGTATCATTATTTCAATGTGTGTAAGCACAGTAATTAAAATTGAAGACTCATACTGATATTGGATCAAAAATTAGTCTACATGCAAATATATATATATATATATATATATGTCAAATCAACAAGAAACACCAAGTTTATCAAAAAAATATTTCAAAAATGAGTGTAAACTGCACTCATATTCTTGAAGCAGTTCTCTTTCGTTTGTATTAATAGTAAGTATATTTCGATTAATTAATTAAATGACTCCAATAATTGCAACTGTATTATAGGGGGGGGGGGGGAAACCCGGCCACAATCAAGAATAAAAAATATCTGGTATTTATGACTAATTTGTTACTATTACTATGATTCATGGTGAGCATGAAAGCGGATGTAGTTGATTCTTAATAGTTCTACAACAGATGATGATCTGGCTTTAGCCTAATGCAATTAAATAAATATCTGGGGCTATGAAAAAGATGGACGTTCTTTCAGGGACCAACTCGGCTCCATGTGTTGTCGTAAAATTTAACCGATTGCTCTATTAGACAGCCAACAATCCTTGGCTTCTCAATTAAATTTGACATTTTAGAAAAAACCGTGAGCAATAGGTCTTAAAATGACTCCGAAATATTTGACTGTTATATTTATGAAGTAAAAAAACTACTTAAAAGTGGATTTTCTCCTTTTCAATATTTGAAAGAACAAACTTGCTTTCTTGTTGACTTGACACATACATTAGACTGTCCCGTTTTCAGAATTTTCTGGTATATAATTATGTATAAATAAGTTCTGAATAAAAAGTCTTCAAGTTTATTTTTCAGACCTTTCAAGCACTTTTTTGTTTCTGAATAGACTCAAAAATGGTCATTTTGAGAGGCTTGTGAGGTCTCATCTTTAATTTTTTGACCAAACTTTATATGATTGCTAAAACTATTTAAAAAAAACTTGGTAGGTACCTTTTCAAACCCTAAAGTATTGCCTTATATGTATATAGAATCTTGCCTATTTTCCAAATAAATTTTTGATAAATAATTTTAAGTCAAATTTTTCAAAAGAAATGGACGGAAAATAAAAAAATCTTTAAAAAAATTATTAGTGCATAAATTCTAAGCAAAAGGGTGGTTATAATATGATTCTTTATAAAAATCCACTTTAAAAAATGTTAAGGAACGTTGACTCCGGCCCCTAGAATAATAAATTTCGGCAAAGGATTTAAATATGAAACCACTCAAGCTTATGAAAACTGACCTTTTTTGACCTTGTTTCGGACGTAAAAAATTGCTTGATAGGTCTGAAAAAATAGACCCAGAGACTTTTTATTTTTCTACAACTTATTTTTGCGTCCATAGGCACAATAAAATAATAATAATTATTAGGCGCCTTTGATCTGAGTCATGACCCTGAAAACGGGACAGACTAATATATATATATACATACTTTGTCATTAATTAATATTCCTTCATTTACATTAAGTGGACTAATCTCCATCATCATTTTATATTCATATTTAGACCATGACGATTATTTTTTGTATTTATGAAAGTTATTGGTTTTCTATTGATTAATGTAAATGAATTGTACTCATATTTATAATGGATGTTTTTAAAGGTGATTGAACTGTATGTTAAATGATGGTGAAATGAAAGATATGTACTAAGTATGTACTACTAACATAATATGGAATCGAGGTTGATTGATGTACAATAGTACTCTTGCTTGACTACTCTACTTAGTTTGATATTTATGTATATGTGTGTTAAATGAGGGTATGAAAGGTATTTTTGGATTCCTTTGAGGAAGTAATTTGAACACATATTTGCGCCCCAAATATTTAGTATCCCATTTTGATCACAATCATAATTTGATTACTCTTCCTCTTGCTAATTAATAATGAAGTTAATAGTACTAATAATGATCATAGTGAATGTATTTTCATGGATGATTAGGCATGGATCTTGCAAAGCTTGATTGACTTCTTCATGCTTATTACAAATATATATGCATATATATAAATATACGGTCTCAATGATGTGTAGAAGTATCTATCCACAATCAGTAGAACCCCAGAACTCCACACTAATTATTTCCAAAGGGATCATGGAGAAGAGAGAATTCAGAATCAACGCCAACTAGCGGTATGTGACCGAAGCACAACTGTGGTTAGCTAACAAAAGTCACATGAGTCGGTCCAAAGTTTTATTACAACTCAGGGGCAAAGTTTCCTTGGGATTTTGTGCAAAACGCAAAATATGTGGAGTACTGAGGGTTTCGGGGGGTTTCATTGTATGTACATTGCATTAATCAAATACACTTACAATACAAATAAGCTAGGTAAACCATTTATTTTTTAAGAGACTCAATCAAGGAAATGAATTTTAATTGCAAATTAATTTGTCTTACTAAATACATACATATGTACACACTTGCAGTTTGCTTCAATTTACTTCTCACGCTTTATGTATTTCTTTAAGGAATGTTGGATGGAGCTCTATAAATACGGATAATACTAGCCTCTTTGTTACTCTGTGGTTGTCCCTCATCCCCAGTTTGCTGTACATGGATACATTAATCTTTTACTCAAACCATAAAATCCCTTATCCATGAATGATTCTACCTACTCCTTCCACCACTGAAATTAAAGTGATTCAAGTACCATTTTGTTTATCTATATATGTACTGAGCCAGTCCTTTTTTTAAAAAAAAGCAATCAAGTGTGACATTGTTATGATTGAATTGACCTCCCTTCAACATGTCTATTTTATCAACCACCACTAGGTAATACAAATATAATTAACGTACAGATAAAAATAAATTTATAAATATAGGAAGGGCATATGTTGTTTTTAAGAATATTTTCTTTATGAAATAGATGGCAGCGTAATCAACCCATAACCATAAATGATTGCCTTCCATATCAAAAAAAAAAAAAAAATCAAATCATCATATTTCAATGTCTACCTTTTGATTGATCTCTGAGCAAGGGGCAAGAGAGCTTCTAAATCATAGATAGCATTCAACCATTTATTATAATAATAATAATATAGAATTCACCTAATAAATTATTCTAATAAAATACTGTGTAGTGTTTTATTAAACTATGAGGTATTAATGACTCTCTGATGAGAAAAACTACTTCTATAATTCCATGTTGATTGACTTTTTACAACAATCATATACATACATATCATGTGTGTAATTCATCATTTCTTATTCATATCTAATAACACTGTACTTTTCAAACAGTGAGTATATATAAAAAAAACTGATTTGATTTCCATGCGGAAGGTGAATTATCTCTATAAACACAAATGTTTGTTGAGAAATGCTCCTTCATTATATTAAAACATCCGTCTTATATTTACACATACATGTATGCATAAATTGTTTGTACGAACACATGTTTCTAAAACATCTACTTATATACATACATCCTTTTTACTTAAACGTTTTGTAGATTACAAAAATACATATACATATAATACATACATAGAATATATTGAAAAACAAATACTTAATCATACTAAAATGAAAATATTACAAATATTCTAAAGTGTTATTATTTTGCCATATGCATGTAGTTAAGGTTTGAATTTTACTTAACCAATGAATAAACATCTATATAAATTCTACATATTGAAAATGAAGGAACAAAGACTGGAATCAAGTTAAAAATAAAATCTAAAATAATCTTTAAGGAACACGTAAATGGAAAAATATTTATGTATTTTAAAATAAAATTGTCAAATTAATAAAAATACTAACTAAAATTATGTATGGAAATGAGGCTTTTTTGGGTCTTTTATAACAGTATTGTGGTAATTTTAATTGTGGAATATTAAATCATTTCCCTCAGACTTTAGTGTAAAAAAGAGCAAAATCATTTTAAGTTGATTTTTGCTGATTAAATATACTAACACAAAATGCTTAGTTCCTTTCTTACAAAGTCATTACGTAGAGTTAAGCAGTTTCCTTCGTTATGAATCCTTTTTTCCAGTGAATCTGTCGTGGAGAGCATTGAAAGTCAATGCCAGTTATGTTTATTATTTCCAAAAAGTTATTATTATATAAATCGAGTGACAAAATGCGAAGTTGTAGGCTTTAATTTTTTAATGCAAGTATATATATTTTATGAACATGTCTATGTATATTTCAAAGTCGAATAAAAAGTGGCAAAGAAATATATAAAACCAAATTCGTTCTCTGAGATCCTATCAAATCCTTTTCAAGAAACAAATAACGTTTCGTTTCTTAATTATGTATGTATATGCATAATTCCTTTTCCACGCGTACTCCAATGATTTGATCCTTAATTAAAAATAGATTAAATAATATTCTAACATACATAGTACGTTTCTTCATTATCTAATTCACAGAACTAATCTTGGGCTGTCAAATCAACAAATCGAGGGGAATTTATTGGCCTCCCCTCTTACGATTACTTTTGATAATAGGATCAATTTACCGTTAATAAATAGGAGCATTTTACCAGTACTTATACACATTTATGTAAATAGTTAACAATCGTCATTCATTTCATGTGTCTCTGTATATTCATCACACACACCTCATTGAACAATTTGAAGATGTTTTGAAATAGTACATAAGTCTAAGCTCTTTTGGTTTTTTTTTGGCTCTACAAAAAAACCAAACCAAAAATCTTATTGTGCATATTCGTTAAATACTTACTGATAAGAATCGAAACTTGATTTTTTTCCCCCTCTTAAGGTTGCTTTATACTTTTTATTGCTACAGTGCATTTCCTCAAAATGAAGGAAAATATATATATGTATATATATATATTCAATGTCTACACGTAACTAATGACCAAATAAACAATTGAAATTATGAACAATAATCAAATTTTGTTTTAGATAATGACGATAATAGTTACTTTTATAATAGTACCAACAATAATAATAATAATTACTTCACAATATCTTTTGTAGTATTTAAATGTACATATAGCTATGATTGTTTCTTTTCATATTTGAGTGAGCACATAGATTTATGTAAATTCTCAAGCATAACAATTGGATTACATTACTTATGTAGATACATATATATTATTCAAACCTATACGGCTTACAAACAAAATGATTGTGTAGGTACTATCATTATTAAATATTATAAGTAGCTTGTCCATTGTTTTAGTATTATATGCCTACATATATTCCTATGCACATGATGTAAATTGATTTTGTGGCCCCCTTAAATAGTGTTTTGTTGAGTCTTTATGGTTTTTTAACCCTATCACAACTATCAACTACATATGCTTCTATGCATGAATACACTTGGATACAGGAGTAATGAAAGCCGAGTCCTCATGCTTCATTAATATTGTTCTAAGTATCATCATATTGTTTGTAACACTGATCCTTTTTAATGATGTTCTAACCCTACAATTAAATAGAACTATAAAACACTCATAAAAGCTAATTAATTGCAAATTATAATCTTAATTATTTTTTTCTATGAATCTATGGCAATTTATATACTTATATGTAAATCCATTTTGACAGTATAAACTTTGTCATCATCCATTATACAAAGATACATATAGCTTCTGTTTAGGTTGTACCCATGCACAAAATTTTTTTTTTTAGAAAGAATGTCACTTTGATATAAAAATATCTACATGATATGCACATATTATGTGAAATGGGGTTCGGAATTGTTAAAGCGTAATAATGATGAATAAAATATACTCTGTTCGTAAATGATTTCATTGTTTGTTTGAAATATGAGGTCACATAAAGTGGAAAGAAAATGGTGAGTGTTTAGAATCTGTTGGAAATGATTGTATTTTTTTTTTTTTTGTGTGTGTACATACTTGGAATAAACAAAACAATAGAACGTCACACAAAAAAACTATCTTTTGTTGACTCTTTTTGAGTCATTCTATTTAATTAATTAAAAGAAGTTCATTATCATAATAAAAGACGTTTATTATTATATTAATTAGTCGTCAAAAGTTATAATTGTAGTTTATAAAAAATATGAATACTTTTCTTCATTTTATTTCATAATTAATTTATTTAGCTAAATATTTAAAAAGAAAAGAAAAAACAACGCATTTTACTAATTATTAAAATGATGATGAATTAAATGGTTTAATTGTAGAAATAAATGTATACTCTTTTTTTTTTCATAATTGATATTTATGAGAGTACAAATTAAATTCCATTTCGTGATGACAAAATTTGATGTCCCCCTTGTGCCTATTTGACATAGATTTGGCACTTTTATGATTCAAAAAGTGTTATTTTATGTTCAAAATCCATCTTTTTCAAACTCTTTCTACCATTCTGATTTTAAAGCGATGTGCCAAATATTGTATTGATATTATATATATATATATATATATATATAGTGCAAGTTACCTTCAAAAATATTGGGTGTCTGAGATGCGTTCAAAAAATATGTTGCTCAAATGATTTCTTGCATGGAGCTCATCTTAAAGACATTAATCTTTGAAGACAAAGTGTTTCATCGTTGTTGTTTTTTTTGATTGATTAAATCTTAATATGCTGATATTTGAGTCATAGCTTTAAAATCGGAAGAGTAATCACTGAACGTTTACAAAGTCCAACTTTAATCACCCAAAAATCATCAGAGTTTTATCTTTAAAAATGTCAATACCATGGCATTTTTTATGCCTTCAAGTAGAAATAACCAAAGTGCAATTAACAAAACGTTACTCTCACAAAGAGACACTCCAATATACATATGTACATGCAGAATAAAGGACTGTCATGAAATTTCTGGTAGACCTATCAAGATACTATAAATAAAAGTACTTGAATACTTGAACTAGATAATTGAGAGTCAATAACCATTTTTTTGAATGCTATAAAAGAGAATTTAGTACATTGATTATTATTAATATTTTGAGTAAACAAGAGTGTGACCTTGTATGAAATTATTAAAAAATATATTTTTTTTCGTTAATGAAGCTATGTATAGTTAGGTAAGCAAAAGAAAAGCAAATTTATTCCCCAATCAATTTAAACCATATGTGCTTCATGCATGACCAAATTGTTTTATGTATTTGTGAGGGATTCTAACTAAAGGACTATATTAGTCATTATTTTTATAGACTCATGTAAATAGTTTTAATTTTGAGTGTGGGTCGTATCAAGTACGTATATATAAATGAATTGTATTTAAATAAAGGTACAACGTGCTCAAAACTGTGTATTAGAAACATAAAACTACTCTGATAAGTATGTATCAAAAATGGGATTTTTTTGATCAAATGATGACTAGTTTAACATTAGTTACAAAAAACTAATCAAAAATGCAAATTGTACCATCGGTTTATATGATAAAAGTAAATGATATATAATCAACCAATACAAACTTTTATAAAACTGAGTAATAGAACTTTTCATTTCATATAAATTTATTATTATTTTATTACCTAGCAAAAACAGAGTTTTTGCCATTGTCCTATATTTTTTCAGAGATAATATTTATGTATTTACCAACATGGTTTTTTTTTAATGATATAAATATTTTTTACATGAGAAATAATGTAAAATACTCAAAAATGTGTTCCTCAGGTTTCATATTGTATCATGAGACACTTCAATCTAATTAACATACAATGAAATCAAGAGTATATTTTCGAAGGCAAAGAAATATTTTTTTTAATGCATTTCTGAAAATTAAAAGTGGAATAATTCTATCAAAATACTTTGTGCTTTATGCTTTGATTAGAGCCTAACCCATTAATTGGCTGATCAATTTAACAAACAGATTATTGGTTTTGTTTCTATAGAATAATTGATAATCGGCCTATTTTGCACATAATTGCTGATATGGATAGGTATTTGAAATATGAAAAGTGGGTATTGAAATAAGTGACATTATAGACTATATATATATATATATATATATATATATATATAAATGTCATCAAACTTTTAAAAAAACAAGAGCATTATTGAATTTTTTTAAAATTAATCAGCTATCGTGATTTTTTTTTTAAATAATAGTTTCGAAAAGTCCATATCTGTCTAGCTCTAGTTGTAACAAACAAACTCAAATACCGTCGGTGAGCCGTAGTTTGATGATCTCTATTATTATATGTTGATAGACAATTCCTCGATTGTAATTATACTTAATTCATTGTATGAACAAAGAAAGGCTCATTGTTCACAAAATAAGTTGTAAGGTTGTTTTATGTACAGAGCATACGCACTTATGTAAGACCCTCAAACGTGTAATACTGATAATTATTTCTACACAACTATATAGATACATAAATTAATGATACATCAAGTACAGACTCATTTGATATCGATTATTTAATAGATTGTTTGGACATATGCATACAAACATAAGGAGGTGTAATTACTTATGAATGTCTTTAAAGTATCTACATAGTCCAATGATGAACTCTAGTCTGTATTTTTGATTAAAAAGGCTCAAAATTATTCATACTCTTTAACAATTTATATTTTTAATTTTATGACATGACACTTTTTATGAAACTACAGTATATAACTGTATTATGAGTCCTGTCGGACTCATTTGAAGTATGCCTTCATCATTTCCAGCTCAGAAAACACTGAAAATAGCTTTAAATTAAATTTTTTGGAGTATAAATAAATCATTAATTTGGGGCCTACTTGTTTACATACCTACTTTTTCATCAAGAAAAAATATAAAATACTCTTTAGTGTATAATTAAATTTTTTTTACTGAAATTAGGATGTTGTGAAAATCCCTATGAAATGCCTAAATCTTTACATTTAATTATTTTCTAGATCGATTAGGAATGAGAAAAGTAGAATAATAATTGGAGAATGATATCAAATCCTTGCAAAAGTAACAGCCAATTTAATGTATACTTATGTATTAACATATTTTTAACTTATATTTGGGTCTGATATTTATTTTATAAGTCATGGATTTTTGAGAGTCGATAAAGGTTTAAGTTCTTTATTTGTTGGTCTATTGTGAGACTACGGCAGTAATTCACTATTCATCTTAATTTCAAAGAAATAAAGACTTTCATTCTTATAAAATTTGGTTGTTTTATCCCTCAAGATGGCTGACTTCTCGTGAAGGCTTTCTTTGTGAATTCTCCCTGTATATAGTGAAAAGTGATAACGTACTAATGATTATAATTTGTTTTTAAAATTAAAAAAAGTCAATTGTTTCTAAAAAAAATAAAGTGATTATAATTTGTATTTGAATATTATGAGTTTAAAACGGAGTCAGCAATTTTTAATTTATTGACTATGTAAATGTATAAAGAATATCTCTAATACATAAATACATTTTTGATTTTATTTGTGGACTCCTTTATTGTGACATTCAAATGCAGGGAAGGAGTTCACTATTTCCCTATTTTTTTAAGGGTTTTTAGTTTGTAAAATTTGTTTGTCTATACTTCCACAATGATTTCAAAACGTCAGGTAAAAACGCTCTATCATACGTGATCGTATTATTACAACCATCACAATTGAATGAATGAGTGTTTGTTTCATTTTACTCAATTATAACTCATATTTGAATTTTATCATGATATAGAAAAAAACCATGACTTGTGTGGTCATATAGTCTGAATGATTCTAGTTCTTCTCATGTACATTTTGAAGCCATATGGAGGCAACATTAAAATACAGTGGTGTACTCAGGCATTAAATATGTATGTAACATATGTACAAGATTCTATAAAAAAACATATATACAATGTATGGTAAAATGTCTGAAGCTATATGGGTTTGCAATAGTAGAAAAAAAAATTATATAATCCATTACAATTAAGGACAAAAAACAACTTAGAACACAAGGTTTTAATTAAATTTGCGGTTAGAGAGTAGGCCTACATTGCAGAAGACTCAAAATACAAATTATTCAATTTACTATTGTTGAAAAGGGATTTATGTAGGCTAATATTTTTTTTTTTTTAATTTTCATATTGGTGCTTACTCCCAGAGGGTAAATATTCACAATACGACGAAAAGGTCAAGAATGTTACTTGTTCTCTTAAATATTTTAAAGGAGAGTACATAGGTATAAGACCGGTTTTTCTGAAGAAGAAGAGGCTCTAAGGTCAGGTTTTAAATATATATATATATATATATACCTATATATACATCTATCTTAGTATTACATTCTCTGTTGTCACATCACAAAGCAAAGAACATACTTACTATGCTGCATGCTAAGCTTTGTATATGAAGCATGATTCATGTTAATCTGAGGGGTTATTTTTATTCTTAATATCAAGTCATGCATGAGTACATACATATGTACACGGTTTTCTCAAGATGAGGGGACTCCTTGTCCGGTTATTCCATCATGTATAAAAGCAATAAATACAAATTTGTTTAATAATAATAATGTTTGATAATATATAATTAGACTTTTAAATATAAATATGTATATACATATATACTGAATGACGTTAATTAGAAATACATTTACATAGATTGATCTCTACGCAAACAAAAATACTAATGATATTGTGTCATAATACGCTTACTCAATTCCTTAACTGATAGATTAAAAATTATATGTACAGAGAAAAAAAAAGAGATGAACCAAGCCTTTTTTTTTAAAGCCATTCCGTAAAATACAGGCTCTGTCTAGAATTTATGTAGATATGTACGTGCATGCATATTTTTATCAAGCAATCAAGCGTAGATATGTCTTGCTATCCAAACTTTTAAATTTAATAAAGACGTAGTATGGAATAAACTTACATGTTATTTATTTAATATTTATATGGTAAGTAATACAAACAATTTTTATCACAAAAAAACAGGATACAATTTATTAATAATAATTGTATTTACTATTGTACCTAATTTAAATATACCTATTTACATAAGACTACTCTACCTATGGTGTTAACAAGCATTTCGTTTCTTAATTTAAATCTATTGAGGTGAAAAAAAAAGAGTGGGAGGGATTTTTTTTTTAATAATTCAACTACGTCTGATTTAATATTCAAAACACTTGAAGTTACATCCTTTAGACCAGCGTTTCTCAACCTTTTTTCCCTTTCGGAACCCTCAAAATATATCCCATGTCTCACGGAACCCTTGCGCAAAAAATGATTAATACCATACTTTCTCATCTTATTTTCATCGTGGTTCAACGATTAATTAGTTCTCTTAAGAGCCTGGCTTAGCAATAGGTCACTATAAAAAAATTCAAAATTCTGGTGACAAAATTTTACCACACTGTAGAAAAAGACTGAAAAGTGTAATAGCTTATATAATCTCATTTTTCTCGCGGAACCCTTAAAGACCGTCCGCGGAACCCCGGTTGAGAAACGCTGCTTTAGACCTTTGTTGGGAAAATTTGCTTTGTTGAGCAATAAGTTACTTATTACATATGTATTATTCATTGAAAATTAATTTACTTATATTCCTCATATTGTTTTACTTTTATAAGTAGCACTTCATTTTTACAAAAAAAAAAATTGTTAAAAACATTTTGTGACAACAGATTTGAGAATTATATTTTACTTATTTTTTATTATATTAGAAAAGACAATTTTTATTCTTTTTAACAAAAGATTCTTATATTTGACACATGTTCTTCGTCTTTCTACATGATAAAGTCTTTGGGTAAAGTAATCTCATTATACTACACACATCATCTAAGTAAAGTAGTAATAATATCAAAAAGTAAAGTAGAACGTTGTGAGTATTTGATTAACTCTGATTGTGACTTAAAAGTGAGTTGCAAAGAGCTTATCAAAAAAAAAAAAAAATCTTTGATTGATTTTTATCTCTATGACAAATATAAAGTGCTATTTATTCCTCAAGTAAAGAGAAATGAATGAAAAAAAAATTGAAGGCAATCTATTTAAAGTCACACTCAATAAATTTCATTATGGGATGATACAAATCCACGAATACATTCCAGGTGTGTATTTAGGTCCGTGTATTCCTAAATAAACCCTCTTTACTTTAGCTAGACTTTAATGGCAATAAAAATGAGTTCTAGTAAAATGACCAGTACAAGATAATAATAACTCGATGTGCATTGGATATTAGACTTATATATATATATATAGATAGATACCTAAGTGCATACATGCTTATTAAGGGTCATGACCCATTATTGAATGCAACTTTTCTTTTTCTTATACTTGGCTATACTATCAAATGCTTTATACGTGACTTGTTCAATCAAAAAGGTAAAATTTTTTTTTGGTGTGTGTATCTTTGTTTATGAGTATTTTCACAAAAAAATATTTTAATTTGTAAGCCAAACTTAATTGCATATCAATCTATCCATGAAACATCAAAATTCTTTCAAACAACATAGTAATTAGGTATAAAATGTAGAATTTATGTATAGAGAGAAAAAAATAAACATGTTATTTCCCAAAAATTATGTATTGTATATCCTCTAGACAATTTGTTCAAGGTGAAATAAAATTTAACTGTGAAAAATGTACAAATGCAATGATCCACTTTGTGCTTTATTTGTGCATCATCTGACAACATTCATTGTCGCAGTATTGATTTATCGATCCTTTATTTGGATAATGTACTAATTTTATAACTACATAAGAAAAGTATCAAAAATAAATCTTTTATTAAAAATAATTAAACACCCATTACAACTGTGACATGTCAACATATAACTAATCAGACAGAAATACATTTTTTGTAAATATTCACCAAGAATAATTTTGATTTTTAAATTATATTTATAATGAATTATTTAGTAATTGTAAGCAGTGATGGTTTTACCGTATGCAGGGGTCTTATTTTAAATTCAAATGTCTTTTTGAATCTCGTTTCTTTTCTTAGATATAAAATAATTGTGAAAATTAATTTCCTTTTTTTTTTTTTTTTTTTTTCAATATAATATGATTATTACATTTTAATTAATGGGCCTGTGTTGGACACTTTTCTTCATTGTCTATTAAATAAAACCGACCCTAAATGCACTCTGCATTTTGTTATATTTAATTTGTAATTTACCTTAATCCAAAATTAGATCACATCGTCATAAACAACTTAATATATGTATAATGATGTAAATATCTAGATAGGAGTTGAAGAGAGATAAAACATTAATGCCTTTGATGAATTTGTATATACTATGCTTTGGTGTGCAGTGATCCTCTCCAGATATTCTGGTTGAAAATTCAAATTTCCTTGATAAACATAAAAATAAATTATTTTTTACTTATGTAAAAAAGTGTAACTACAATAAATTTAGTTATAACATAGACATAATCTATTTAGTTATATTATTTTGCTGATATCAGAGTACATATTGCGATTTGACCAACAAAAATGTTATATAATCCTTTCTTATGAAGTAAAAATTATTACAACTCTCAAACGAGTTTAAAAAGTTTCCCCACAATGATTATATGTTTAAAATAGTTGAGTATCTTAAACAAGTTACACTTGATTACGTACAGAAAATAGTTAAGAGTCTGGAATTTCTAGTCACTATTCATTTTGTTTTTATATGGATAAACTTTTCTCAGCTTTTTCTAAAGTGTATTTTAAAGTATGAATTACTCAACATGATATTGAATCCAGGGTTTGAGATACGAAAATTTTAATAATTAATGGTTGGTAATTTGTTTATGAAAAAATTACTTTTTATTGTAAAAAAAAAAGTCATTATGAATTTATTTTTCCTTTACATATGCTCTACGTATAAAAAATTTTGATTATGTTTTTGATACATCCTAAGATGACAATTTAATCTCAAAAGCAATGGTTCTTAACTGGTCTTGTACGTGACCTATTTTTATGGGCCTTAAAGCTAAGTAAAAGCAAAGTATTTCGAATGGCTTAAAAATGTTAGACTTGCTCAATAATTTCAGGAGTTTTTTTCTTTTAAAAAGATTTTTTTTCATAAACAAAAAATATTTGATTATCTCTTTGCAAATCTCTAAATATTTTTGACCTAATGCAGTAATTTTCAAAATTTTTGAGCCTCATTAATTAAGAAAATTTTATGGAGCTCCCTTTTGATTTTACCAGCAAAGACCGACTACGTAAAATATATTTTGAAAAAAATCGTATTAAGATCAAATGTAAATGAAAAAAACATATCTTTATTTAATTACATTTGTTATATGTAGAAACGTCCATGTCTCTTTTTTTGAGAGCCACTGACCTAATCAATAATTTATTATTTTCATAATATGTAATCACTATGATGTAAAAGACAATTGTACATTAATTATATTTTTTTAAAGCGTGTCATTTGAAATGTATAATCAGAGTTAACTTACAATGTGCATACTAATTAGCTAGCTTTACATATGTACAAATTTAAAAAATTGAATTTTTTTGTAGTTTGGGGCTATTTGGCGGAATCTAGCATCATTTGACGCAAAATATATCATGTCGAACATTAACTTAATAAATATACCAAACAAGATCTTGAGTACAATTTTGAGCAAGTCCTTCCTTCCTTCTTTTTAGCACCGATAGCAAACCACTGGATTTGTATATCTTTATTTTTTTTAAAAGTTGTGTCACTATCTGTGACACAAATCCAAAACACCATATGGATCTTGTACAGTGGAATAAATCAAGGAGGAGGAACCTTTTGAATAAAAAAAAAAGGTGTTATCAAGACGTATTTAGTAGGAAAGAAGAGGCTTTTTACATGCTGTGGCTGCCAAGGGATATTTTAATGAGGATGTTGAATGAGATCAGAGTGAATATCAAATATAGGAACGAATAATTTTTCATTATATAGGAATCAAATAAAACCTTTATTCAACTATCTGATCTAATAATTATTTGTGTCATTTTACTTATTTCGTAGTAACCTCTGCAGCCTTTTACATTATTATTATTATTATTATTAAAGTAATTTAAAACTAAGTAACTTGCACACTGTAGAGCGTATGGTTTTTTTACATTAGTTATTAGTTTATGTAATAAATTAAATATTCAATATGTGTACATATATCAACAAAATGTAGACACTACACCAAATTAAACATATTTTTTAATTAAATATGTATAGAGTAGAAATTAAATCACATAGTGACATACTTAGAGTATCTTTAAAAAACTTTTCATACATATATGTATAGGAATAACATTAACATCTAAACCCACAAAATTTGATAAATAATAGATAAATAAATTACCACTTAGTTGAATTTTGATACTTTTAAACATAAAAGTAGTAATTTGTTCTGTAGTCAAACCATAACCTGAGTCTTTAAATAAATAACTATATAAAAAAATATGTTAGATATATAAGGTCTCCATGTCTGGACTCTATTTTACAAAATTGGTTTTTTTTTATTTTATTATTAAATCATAATACAGGAAGTATGAATGAATATCGTTTTTCTTTTTAATATATTATCTAGGTACATAGGTATATATATATTCCTCGTGTACCATCGTGATGTACACTTCATGCGCATAAAAATACATGCTTCCGTATAAGCATGTGTTGTAAAGAACAAATTATAATAATAATAGTAATAATGGTTTTGGAGCTTCTTCCATTTGTTCAAATGAAGGTACAATATGCCTCCACACTGCTTATATAATCATATGCAATGGAGTACAAAAAAAAAGCAATTTTTAAACTGCAATGCAAATTTAAGTGTATTTGAAATATACTTTATTTTGATATATGTACAAGGGAAGATCGGAGATGGTTTTTCAACCATCAAAAGAATTATGTTAATCCATAGAAATTAGATATTTTTGTCATTTTTTTTTTTTTTTGAGTAACTTTATAAAAATTGTTTTTTTTTTGAGAGGTCAAAGTAGTTTTTTGAATGAACAATATTTTTTACAATAATGAAATTAATTTGTTACTGTATTTCCTCGAATTCCTGAAAAGGTTTAGAATATTCTGTAGTTTAATTTAACTACTTTATAACAAAACTTAATTTCTAAACATTTGATGGAACGTATTCAAATACGATTTGTAAAAAAAAAAAAAAATACAGCTGACGAGTGTGTCCATGGACAAATTTAGCATTGGCTCCTCAATATGTAGAAGTTATAAATATATATTATTTAAAATTCTTCAATAGCACTTAATAAATATATATATATATTGTATAGTTATATATGTATATAGTATCCATTCTTTTTGGTCATTGTCTAAAAAAAAAAAACAAAAAAACATAAACATTTTCTTCCTTTGTTGAAGCACTTAACTCTTTTGGAATTTTTATATATATATATATATGTATATGTAATGTAATTTACATCATTGACAAGTTTGTTCAAAACGGAAATTATCCTTTTTAAAATAGCTTATATGTATGTATATATATATATTCATTATATGCATATTGAGTTTCAAAGGAATTAAGCATGAAATGAAACCACTTGTAATGCATTATTGCGTGTCTTTTATATATATATATATTAGAAATACATATAAAGTAAAATAAATCATTATATAATACATAATAGAGAAAATAAATTGTGAGGGATATATATTTTCTGTATCCTTTACAATCATAGGGAGGACCAGACTATGTATATATATATGAAGAATGCAATTATCAATGCCATTTCCATAAAGGAAAAAAAAATAATATCACAACTATTCACTTTATCACTTGATTTATGATCTTATGATCGTTTGTACCTACATATGAATAGGAATATGTACAAACTACGGAATCTTGTAATAAAAAGAATTTGAAACTATTAGACTCAGCAAATCATTATTATTATTATTATTATTGAAGTTATGTGAACAAATAACTATGTATATACATAGATACTCCTATATAATTACATTATGGAATGTGACTTTTTATTCTGTTCTCACAGCATCGATGGATATGTATAAAATATGTATGTATAAAATTACTAACGGCTCAGCTTAAATATTTACACAAGAGTCTTTATTTGTGATGATGATGTCGTGTATAACTGTAATAATTACTCACTTAATGAAGTCATTTTTTTTCTCTATATGTAGGCAAATAAACAGTTTTGAATAGGGTATTAAAAGTCGTGCTTTCTTGAATATTCTTTGTTTCTTTTCTTTTCTTTTATACTCAACAACTTATGAGGAGTAGTCAAAATCAGATCCTTTTATGTACTTCTTTAATTTCTTTTGGGCAAAACCCTTGCACAAAAAAAAAAAAACCCGACAAAAGTCGTGGGTTGTTGATGGTATATTATATATATATATATATTTATATACGTAGGAGTGAGTCTAAAGTGAACCTTATTTTATTCAATGCTCTATTCATGTCATTTAAATACCATGAGTCATGGTTGTATTTATATTCCATATATTACTACTATATACATATAAAATCCCCCGTGTTAATGCTATTAAACATTATAACATTAAATGTATGTACATATAAATAATATGATTAATGTTGTATAATTTGTATTAATGATGGGTCAGTGGCCTGAGGCTTAGAAGTTGAATATGAATCTACTGGCTTCCTCAGAGTTGCTTCTTCAATATCCAAAATGATCAAAATTAAGTGGTAAATACACTTTTTAAAAGGAGTTTATTTATTTTTGCTGCTCTCCTGCAGAGACTTAGTGCATATCTGCTTTTTTTTTTAATTATCGCAAAGGCCTCATTTAACACTTCAAGCTGTTGGGTTTTTTTTTTTTTTGTAAACTTTTGAATTTTTACTTCGTAGATACGTTTATTTGCAAATAATTTTTTTATTATCTCATATCCAAAAATAAGTAAAAAATTCTCAGATGTACTTGATCTGATAATAATAACTAAATAGTCTCTTATGAAGAAAACTGTGTTTATTTCTCAATTTAAAATACATAGAAAAAAATCAAGCTGTTCTTTTATTATAAAGTGTCATGTGAATATATAACATCCAATTCTTAAAAGGGTTGTGTTCGCTTAGTATGAAAGGTTTTTTTTTTAATAAATGTATGGATTTCAATTTTTTTTAAGCATATAGTATTATGATTTTTTGTTTTTGCTTTCTTATAAAATCAAATTTCCTTTTATTTTATAATCATAGAGTATCAACCAATATCAATATATAAAAAAAGTTTCCAACATTCATATATATATATATATATACTAGATTTTCTCATTTTCAGAAAATCTATTTCTACATTTTGGGATCCCAGGAAATTCCTAGATGAGAAGATAAATAAGAAATACTGTTTGAGTAAAATAAATTTTAAAAAACAACAACGTAAATTTTAAACTAAGGTACATTATTTAAAGATCCCAAACAATTTACCCTATTCGAAAGATACATATTTGTACTAGGGAGCATCAATATGTAGACATATGATCAATTGCAATAGTCAATAGTTACTTGTTCAAATAAGTAGGTGTATATTTATTTACTTATAAAGCATCTAAACAATATGTATTTAGGAATAGGAACCCCTTTTATAAAATTATGAGAACTATGACACATAGACAAAGTTCCAAATACTTATAATAAATATAATATGAATAAAAAAAAACATCATCAAGAATTTAAAGCATTCGTTGGGCACAAAACTTTGTCTCGATGCACATAGCGCAGCATAACTGTAAAAAACTTTATTCCAAGTGAATCATCAGTAGGAATGTAAATCATATGCAATTCGGGCGTGTGATAAAAAAGTGGAGTTGGCTCTTCAAACAGGTCTTTTTGTCTTCCGAAGCTGTTATCATTTTTCCAATATTACTGAAGGGGAGAACATCTATCTGATAGTAAAGTCTCGCAAGAAGGAATACATGCATTAAGTTTAATAAAGCAAATAAAATGTAAACAAAAAGGGCTCAAGTCCTCGTATAATTATTATTAGTTAAAAATATATAATTTCCTGACATTAATTTCAGTTAATTTTCTGCCTCTCATCTATGTTACTATTTATTGTTGTATATATAATGGAGAAAAGCAGCTTGTAGCTCAGTAAAACGTCATGACAGCTCAAGCTGCTTCCCCCCTCGACATTCATCAAATTGTCAGAGTTACCAAGTTGATTTTCTCTTTCTTTTTTTCTTATAAGCCCGATTTGCATATTATTTACATTCCTAATCATCAGTATACAGTCAAACCTGGTCCAACAGTCACCTGTTTTAAGCGTGTCACTGCACTATGCAGTCATATCCTGTTCCCACACAGGAAATTTATAGCATAAATACACTGTATTAAGCATGTGCCAGCGGTCACCCAAAATAATACATACCAATACAGATGAACCTCCTTAAATGGTCACTTTTTTAACGTTTACTGATTGTTAAATACAAAGCGTCAGAAGCTGAGCACTTGAAATAGAATAGTTAATTATTCCAGATAATAAGTTCTAATCCCGGTCTCTTGGAGATGGTCGGATGAGTACTTACTATAAATATTTTATACAAGTCCGATCGTGTATAATTTTTGACTCTCCAGAATATATATATGTGTGGATGTACATAAATGGATGTTCCCCCCCCCCCCCCGAAAAAAAAAAAAAATTCTTTCTCTCTCTATCTCAGAATGAATATGACAATTTTAACAAAACAAATGATGCATTACCAAAATTTAAACAGTTTGTAATCGATGGAAGAAATGTTAGCATTCTAAATACTGTTATTAAATTAGAATTACAGATGAACCATGTTTAAATTGCTAATCAGTTTGAGCAATCGGAAATTTTAGATTTTTTAAAGTAGTGTTATTGAAAATTATTTTAAATTAATATTTTTATACTAAATTGTTATATAAATGTATATTGTATATACATATTATAAATTAGGTTAATTTTAATTTAATTTTGTAACAGTTTATAATTGAAGTTTATGCCCTATTTTCCACGTCATAGTTAAAAAAAGCAAATCTGGCTTAACCAGCACAAGGCAATCACTTTTTGAGTTTCCCTGGCCTGATCGCTTAATACAAATTTGACTGTACATATATGTATTCAAATCTTCATGTTATGAATATGATTAAGGAAGCTTACATTATGAAATAATTAAAGACAAGATTTCCAAGGAATTTTTCCTATGTGTAAAATCACGATAAAACAGGACTCCCGATCCATATATACTATACTATACTAATAATAATAATTTTAATTGATGAATAAGAGCAAAACAAAACAAAAGACATATATACGTAATGTTTCAAAATACTGAATATTACAAACAAAGATGATGTCGTGTTATTAGTTTACTTTTGAACTTGTGAATATAAACACTCTTTTGTACATACCCATTGATATAAAATCTTCACAATGGGACCTTTAAATAATTTTTGCATTTCTGTCCTTTATATTTCCTTATTTGAGTACATACAATCGGAATGAACAAAATTTGTAACTATAAAAAATATATAATATTTCATTAAGAGTGTTGTTTGGTTTTTTGATATGTGAGGTCGTGACCCTTATGCATCCTTGTTCATTGCATTAATGACCTTTCAATCCCTCATGATGGTACTCTGCATCCACAAAAATTTATGAATTAAAGATAATTATTTTTTCAATTAATGGAGTTACAGAGTGAATTTCAAACCTTTAAATATTATAAACAAGTTTTAATGAGTTGGCGCAAGTTATAGATAAATCTTAATTGCTTCATTTTCGATAAAATGACATAATATTTCAATATTAAGAAATTGTAATTGAAAGGCTCATCCATATGAATGAAGGAAACGTGTGCCTGCACTAGAGATAATTTACAAGGATTTACTTCCCCCCCCCCCCCCAAAAAAAAAAAAAAAAAAAAAAAAATTAAAGTTTGAATTAAAATTTATTTACAAATAATAAAATTAGTTGAGTTAGTCATTCAATATCACTCATATTTTAAGTTTAGAAGAGAATAAAAGATATTGTATTAAATTTTAATTAATGAGGATTGTTTTCATTATTAATAATTAATTATCATTGTAGCATTCAAAATTTGATAAGAACTTTTTGCTTCTTTACACACATTGGCACAGGTACATAAATTCAAACATCATTCATTCAAAAATACTTTAAAGACAAATCAACTTTAGATTTTATAAAATAAAAATTAAATGCATTTATGGATGGGCCCTTCAAACCTTTCAAAAAAATATTTGAGTATGTGTCCTTACTAAAAATAAATCTACATCATATTATATCATTACTTTAAATTTATAAATAGCTCTGCAGAAGAAAAAAAGTAGTTGTTTTTTGCTGATTTTGACATATTTTCATCGCAATTTTTTTAAAAGTGTATTTTTATGTAACTATTTTCGTTAGAATACATATATATTCATATTTCTACGTTTGCAAAAACAAACTTTGGAGAAAATAGCAAAAAAAAAAAAAATGTATTTCATTTTTTTTAATATTTAAATCAAATTAGAATTGTTTTGCATCGCCATTTACAAAGAAACTGTTCCAAGGACAATGTAGCAAATCTTTTAATAGATACTTCCAGTGCAGCAAAAAAGTGCCATCCTTGATTTTTTAAAATAAAAACCGGATGGTATTAATAAGTATAGGTTCACTGTATATTTTGCTTATTTTTTTGCACTTTGCCCAAGTTATTTATACAATTTGTAACTGGTTTAAAAGTACGCATCCGTATATTTGCACAATGTACATGTAATTATGATATGATAAATATAAGGATGCAAAATGAAGTCACTCAAAATATCAATGTTTCAAACATAAACAAAAGTTATATTAAAATACAGTTGACAAATAATTATTTTTAAATCAATGTGTGAATGCACTAACTCAATTCTATTCGTTCTTTCATCTGGTATCATAGGAATGAAATTATAAATTACATACTAATTACATATATCAGCCATAGAGGAGCATATGTTGAGACTTTGGTTTTTTTTTAAATTGACCTTTTCGTATTATGACAAAAGTAACTTGTTTACATAATCATTTTAAGGGAAGGTTACACTGGGAATAATGCCAAAGATCCTTAGAATCGTTCCTACAAACGATTATGTATATATATATAACATGACTATTAATTCCCTTTCTTTCCCTCCTCTTTGTGACTAAATATCTAATATTCAGACTATTGCAAATATATATATATATATATATATATATATATATATATATATATATATATATATATATATATATATATACATGTCGTTGAAAGTCATAATTGAAATGAATATCAAATATTGCAGATATTATAATAATTACTTATTATTATTTTTTGTCTCAATACGGATGAATGTAATTGCATAAATATTGTATTTTGTATATTGTATCTATTGCAAATATTAATTGAGTGGTTGAATCAGTGACTTACACATCAAAGTTTGTATAAGTATATCTACATATGTATAATTACATATATCAATAGGTAATTGATGGCCCAATTTAGAAGGTGCATTTATTTGTAGGAAGAAATGAAAACTTAGTGAGGTAGTAATTTAATTTATTTTTTTAAATTACTTATGTAAAAATATGGTCTCATGTATCCAATTAAATAATAATAATTCTTGTTCAAACCATAAATAAAGCTTTTTTTTTTTTTTCTGTTTCCGTCTTTACAAAAAAACCTTTATGAAATTGTAATCGTTGTATATATGTATTTGATGAAAATTTATTAGGACTACCATTTTATACATAATATAATATATTTCAAGGTGAAGAAGTCGACAATTATTATTATTATTATTATCATTTTTAAGCATCACATATGGTAGGTACATAAGTATTTGGATGAGATCATTAATTTATATGACTTTCATGTTCTCGAAAGGTTTGAATTTTGTTATTTATTGTCATTTCCCCATTTCATTCATTTGTAGAACCTAGGGATAAACACAACACTCGTATGGATGGAAGATGCAACAAAACACTGACTCATAATTCAATATATGTATTTACTATCTACAAGGTATTTTGACAAAGGGAAAGAACAATAATAATTCATCCAAATTCGTCCTCAATGGACACAAGCAATATTTCATTTAATGAGATTAATAATAATTATTGTTTCCCCAAAGGGCTTTCAGTAATATTATTATTAACAAATGCATGCTCATAAAAACACTGGAATTATGAACATTTTTACATATCCTTTAAATATGTTGAGATGTGTTCATAGTTTGCATTCATAGACATGCAAACATATTTCAGCTATTCCTATGTTTAGATGATGACCCGGTTACAGGTAATTCGCTTAAACATTGTGATCCTTTATATTGTTCTGCGCTTCATTATATCATTCGATTGTATAATCACAATCATCACAACATCTAGTTCCGACTCCATGGGTCATATTGTTCTGGGATATAAAATGATGAGTCTACGCCATTTTTGATTTAAGAATAATGTGCCAATGAATGCGGGTAAGAAGAAATCGTTCATCCTAGTGAGTAAATTTTCATTCAATTTCAAGCAAAAATTCGCTAAAAATCAATGACTCACGGTAGTTATCAGCTAGTTATTTCAGCTGATTTCTTAATCCTTCTACGCGCTAAAACTTGAGTAGCTCAACCGTGAGTCATTGATTTCTAACGAATTTTTGCTCGAAATTGAATGAAAACTTACACACTTAGATGAACGATTTCTTCTTGGATAAGGATTCTTATCGGGCGCTTGACATCTCGTTTGAAAGCTGTGGATCTCAGCTCTTTAATGCATCCCTTATTAATCAATTTCATGCAATATTTTAGGAGCTATTTAAGTACAAACATTTTGGCCGACTTTGGCCCTACTCCCACCACCTATGCCCCCCAGGAGTCCCTTTAGGTCAAAACAAAGACTGGAAATGGAATTTGCATAAAATACACTTCTAGCCGATCATCATTTTTTAATGCCCAAAATGAGTATCCTTCTAGGCTTAAATTGAAATTGAATTTAGAAAATGGGCCAATAAAGCTACAAAAGTAGAGTTCGATTTATTAAAAAATTACAGCGTGCAAGACTAAATAACTTTTAGGATTTTTGACTGTTGACTAATATAATTAAACGAGTGAGTACTAATTGCTTTGATAGGGCCCCCTAGTTCCATCGATTAAATTCACCTATAACGGGGATGGAAGACTACGTCTTAAATATACATACACTCACTCTGTAAAATGGGTGTTTTATTTAATGCTTTGAAATAAGTATTTAGAAGATTAAAAAACCTAAGTATTTATTTAGATATGTTCTAAGATATTTTATTTTACTGTATACATATTTCACCATTCTAAGCTTCTTTAATAAAAGGTTTTAGACTTTGTTCATTCCTTTTAACAGTGGTTACTACTATTATCTCTCTCTCTCTCTATTTTAAATCAAACATAGTACATGGGATTGCCTACTACTCATGACAAACGTGTTTGTAACACAATGTATCATTTTAAATAAAAATCATAGCTCTGTTGTTATATATATGTTGTTATATCAATCATTCAAAAGTGTCTCCACTATTGGAGCATGATGTTTTTTTTTCTATGAACATACATCAGGTATAAATGTAAGAAACATCTTCAGTCATGATGCATATGCACTTTAGTGATTTTAATACCCATCCCAAAAGCTTGAAGATATCGTTTTTTTCTTTCTTTGCAAAGATAAAAAATATTTTTTTTTTCTTACTACCACTCCAAGGTCAGAAGTAAATAGGAGTATAAAATTGCATCAATGAACCATTGAGAACACTTTTTAAAGGAAATCTTTCAACAACAAAAAACAAAAACAAATATAGGTTACATAATATGTACTCCAAAAACATCTTTGGACTCATTTATTCCCTATTCCATCCTCATATGATTGAATAATAACATATATTTTATGTGTGATTCAACCTTTCAATATACGTAGCATATATGTACCATTGGTATGTATTGAATTACAGGTTTTTCAAATAAAGATATTTCAAGCATTTCTAGGCTTGCCTCAAATGATGAACTTTGTTTTACATACAAAATTGAGGTATGTATGTAAATGTAACAAAGTCAGGTCTGAGGATTGATTCATTATCGTGTTAGGGAATATTTCTTCATCTCCATGAATGGTTTTAAATAAAGTACATAGGTTGTCATTTTATAAAGTTATACTCTGTATTATTTTTTTTTATTAACCCTTTGTTTTTCTATGTTTTTAATGAAGTATTTCATATAATATTATTATACAGTATATGTAAGTCAAGAAATTATATTTATCAAGATAGGGCTATGCTATTATTTCTTGATACATATGAAGGACAAAGCTTCATATTTATCAGATTAATCTTTGTGGAGTTATAAAGTATATAACTATTTTTTTTTTTGGAATGAGGTTAAACTTTTTATAGCCTGGTCAGTTAAATTATTTTTAGAAACACATCAATAATTATAATTATTATTAAACTATAAATACAACGTATAGATCCCATTTGAATAAATGATGATGATGATGATTATTATTGATATTGAATAAATTGATTATTAATTAAACAAAAAATGCAAATCATACATTTCAATACGTTTTTATAGAAACAAAACTCTGCAAGAACACTCTTTGTGATATACATTATATATGTATACATATATCTTTGGCCATTGACCTCCATGGGTTCCTCCTGCTCTTCTCAGTGATCATATTGAACTTCTAGATGCTGTAGTTTAGTGTTCCCCAACCCTCGGGCTGCAGACTGGTACTGGTCCGTGGATCAATTAGTACAGGGCTGCACAAGAATTAATTAGTTATTTCTGTTTTATTTAAAACAGTGTGTTTTGGATCAAAGTCATGGCAGAATACCCAGAGATACCCAGTTGACACAGTGCTGAAAACCCTGTTGTCATTTCCAACATTCTATCTGTGTGAAGCGGGGTTTTCTGTAGTGACAGCCACCAAGACAAGGTAAAGACGTAGATTGGGCATAAGCAACACACTGTGGGTGTCTTTGTCTGCCATTACCTCCAGATGGGACCATCTCGTTGCATAAAAACAAACTCAGGGCTCCCATTGATTCAGCGTTATGGACAGTTTTTGATGTTATAATATGTGATATTGTTGGAGCAATGTGTCAATAAAGTTATACCTTCCTAATGTTATAATAACATTGCTATGTTGGAGCAATGTGTTAATAAAGTTCCATATGAGTACAGAGTGGATTCTCGTTTATTGTTACTATTAATATTTCAACCCCCAGGTCCACAGTAAAATTCTCAAGTGTTGACAGTTAGAAAAAGGTTGGGGACCACTGCTGTAGTTGACAGAGCTCTTGGTTACTTTGAGAACCTTTAAGGGGTTAACAATACTTTCCCACGAGACAAAGATTGATAATGACTTGACTTTTGTTCATTTCGTAAATTTGTAACTCACTTTAGAGAGAGGAAGAAAAAAAAAGGTTATATCAAAACAAAACAAACAAAACAAAACTGACTCGCCAATCACATGTGAGAGCAGAATCCAAGAGCTGGAAGTTAAAATAGAGTAGGAATAATTTAAAGAAACCTAAAACATATGGCGGACCCTGTAAGTATATATAAAGGAAAAAATAGGCAGCATAGGTTATGAGAGGAGGGCTAAGGGTTCTCATGTTGAGCTTGGATGTAAGAAACGGGGAATAACATGAAGGGAAGACGGAGTTATTTTCACTACTACACTTAAATTAATAAATCTTTATTAAGCTTTTAGCGGTTTATAATTCTTTAATCACATGTGAGAATATATAAATCCACCCGTTGAACAAAAATACAATGAATATTTTTTTTTATTGTTTATTAGTAACAGATGGAATGTTACTTGTTGTTGTCTAGACCATTTTTCAATTCAATACTATAACAAAAGAATAGTACATATGTACATAAGACAATGAACATCTCAAAGTTTTGTTCTATATTATATTTCCTCACATGATAAGTTCAATCTTTACCTCTAATTTAAATTCCTTTCACATTGGATGGATTTTTTTTAAATCATCAAAGCTGATAAAACTAGTAGCTTTGATGTTGATAAAATAACATCATAAATAGATTAGTTGTACATAATTGAGTTTTAAATCCCTTCAAAAAAGTACTGGGTTATTTGCAGTCCAGATGTAAAAGTAATTTTTATTTTCAAAGTTAAACGTTTTTTGTGGATTAGTACTATATGACCGATATGAATCCTTTGTAATTAATCAATTACTCGGCCAATTTTTTATTTTTTTTTATTTAATATTTAGATCTAGCAAAAAATAATTAATCATACAAAAGTCCAAATATGGTAACCTCCGTGACTTTTCTCATCATCATAGCAAAGCAAATTGATCATTTGCAAAGATTTTGAGATATTAATTTCAAATTGCGATTTTTTAAAAGAAATAGCACATACCTTAAGTTAAGTTGACTCTAATATTAATTCAGAGGGAAATAGTCTTAAAAAATGATCGGACGGACCACGCCTGGATTTTTCAATGGTTAATTAATTAAAGAAATTAATTTTCGTTTTTTTTTTATAGAAATTCAGTTTCTTATTGGAACACACATTGATAACTGTTTAAATACATGCGTGATCAACTAATGTCCACATTGGTAAATACATGCTAAAAGCGTCCAATACCCCTTCTTGACTCAAAATATCTACATATATGACCAGTTTTTCATAAATTACATACCTAAAAGGACTTCTTTATTAATTATATATATATATATTTCTTTGTAAACCACTCCAGTCAAATTACTCATATCTGTAAAAAAAAAACAACCTTTGTTTAAAGTTCAATATTATTTACAAATATGTTAGTATATGCATCCCTCTGTATGAATGGATATGAGCCTAAATATACGTTCAAATATTTTTTTTCCATATGACCTTCATAATTATTTTCAAAAATTAAAAAATTGCTTGCTATAACGAACAAAAAAGAAAGAGAAAAAAGATCCCAACCTGGTTAAAGACCCCTTTTGCCTTCATTCAAATATTCATGGTTTTTGCAAAACTGAAATTAATGTATGTATAGTTATTATATATATATATATATATATTTGTATAAATAATGGTTAAATCATTCAAATGTGTAATACGATAAATTAAATAAAGAAGATCCACGTCCTTGAAATTACAGGAGTTAGAAAATTTTTTATTTTTTTAACTTCCAAATTTTATTTTAGTACATGACGATCTAAACATGAATCCATAATTAATTTTTTTATATCAAATCTGGTTTTCAATTTTGATTTTTGAGGGTTTTTTTTGTACACTTTTTATTCAAAAATCCTCAAAAACTGAATTTGCTACAAAAAAAAAAAAAAAAACAACTCATCAAAGCTTCCTGATCAAGGTGTCAAGTAGTACTACATAACATTAGAAAGGGAATTTAATATTTATTTTTTGAAAAGATTAAAATGACTTTTTTTATAGTTGAATGTAAAATGTTCAAAGTGTTGAGTTAAAATAAAAAATAATAATTATACAGTTAGTATATTTTGGAGTCAATAGCCGAGTTCATTGTTTTTATTGTTCGAAAAGTTTAAGTAGATACATTTTAGTCATTACTTAATATAAAGTTTGTCCATAGTATTATTTAAAAAAATAAAATTAATTATGAGTCTATGAAATAATAAAGTTAACTCTGATTTATAATTATTATTTTTTCTTCTAAAGGGTTGATAATAAAATAATTTCCTGTGTTTTAGTGCACATACATATGTACAATCTACATAATTACTGAATTTCTAAGAAATTTAAAGGAAGTCGAAAAGTAATTAAGTGTCTACATGATCTTAGTTATATCTATCTACAAACCCATGGATACACGAGTATTTAAGTATTAAATAATGTGTATCTCAGAGCTCTTCCTCATTACGTTGTACTTCCTCCTCATGAAATGTATTCAATATATATATATATATTAGTTTTAACAAATGTGAGGTATTAATGGTCAAGGGGAAACGAGTTTAATTAACGTTAATTAATCTTATTTATAGGCTGGGATAAAGTATTTTTACTTTGTTTCTTCTTATAAAAGTCGTGATTTATAGAAACTCCTATGCAAGAACTATCTCATCCATTTTTCTTAAATGTTTCCCTCCTGAGATATATATGTTCAGGTCAAAATTATATTTGATTAAAATTGTATCTTTATGATAGAGGTCTAATTGAAATCGAAAATATTTTTCTTTCTTTTCAATACTTGTGCACTATTGAAGAACAATCTTCATCCTCAATTAAAGAAAAAAGAATGACAATAGTTGAAGATATTCACTATTTAAAATAGTCATACATACAAATATGACGTTCAGAGAGTTTTTTTGACTGTATTTGAAATGTTTTATGATAGAATTAATTTATATATGTATATATACATATATATATCCATTGTAATTATTTTTTTTGTACCTTGAAATAAAAAAAACTGATTTATTTATTAATATTCATTTAAATTTACACAATTTTTAAGTATTCATATGTTAGGTATTTATTTTGTAATAAGTTTTATATATATATTTGTGTTAATTTTGTTGAAAGGAGAATGGAAGGGATTTTGGATTTATAAGCGAACGTGACATATTTAGAACCCCCTAAATAAATTTTGCTATCAGGTAATATCAATATACATAACAATAATACCAAATGTCTGGGTAGACTCAATGAGGGTTGATATCTAAATGAAATAAGAGACTTTTGTTTGGCTTAAAGAGCAATGGATTGCAGTAAAATGACCATAAAGAAATGGTGGCCTGAGTGCCAAACCAGTTGACATTTTTCCTCATGTTTTTAATGTTTAAAAAATCAAATAAATAGCTCCATCTGCGAAATATTTCGCTATACACATTTAGTCATTGTCTAGATATTAATAATTAATTAATGATATTTGAAAATGCAGTTTTCATATTTGAGGCTTCTTTATTTATAAAAATAAATCCTATGGAGATTTATAAAAAAATATTTACTTCAAAAATGCAGTGTCATTAAAGAACAATACATTTTTAAGCATGGGAAAGGGACTGACTTAATGGGACAAAGGAGAACTAAAGCTATTTGACAAAGTACATACCAGTATGAAAAAAAAATAAAAAATATAAATCCCAGAGGTGCAAAAAGAAAAGAAGAAAAACAAGATCAAATCATTGAAATCATTCAGGTGAAGCTGTGGAGTCAATATTCTATTTACATATGTTTATGTTCGTGTCACAACATCGGTACTTTATACATATCAGTTCATATGATATACAAATAAACTATATGCATTTATTATCATCAGATGTCTAACGGTTAAGAGCAGGTAAAATATATATACAAGATGTATATTGATGCAATCCGGGAGAGCAAATCACATTCTTTGATATTAGCAAAAGATAACTTTGACGAAGGAAATAGGCGGAAACTTTTCTCCTTAATGATATTTTTATAATAAAAATAATATTATCATTACATATTTGTATGTAGGTCCTCCTAAAAAATGTCATACTCCATTTAGCATTAATCGAATCATAAGAAGCAAGGGAGATAGGTATATTAATTTTAAATAACTAGAGCTCTCTAAATATGAACGAGTAATATGACTAATTTTGTCCCAGTCCAAAATAAGGACACTTACCTCGAAATCAAGCAGTTTTGAACATATTTTTTTAATAAATAATACAAAATACAAACTGTTATAAATTTATTTATAACTCTTATATGAAAATCAATATACATAAGTCTTTTCTATAGTAGACGCCAAATTCCAGATTCTATTCAATTTTACCATACAAAATTAAAAAAAGTTGGTATTCATCATAGAAAACTTATAATATGATATGTATGTAGAACTTGATAATCAAGTACATCTATGTACTTATAATACAAAGTATAGGTATGTTCATACAAAATTCTTTAATGTTTGTGATACATTTGCTCAGATGGCTACACAACAGACCTCTCTAAGGATATCATCATATATGTACGTGAGTGACGAAATGATTTATAATGAAAATGTGAATCTCAATCATCTATGAAAAATTATATATACATGTATATGCAAAGAAATTAATGGGCACATAGGTAAACACGGCTGACGCATGATTCATATTCACATGCAATAAAATTCAGCATCCCTGAATCAACTGAGCAATCGTTTTCGGATCGTATTGATATTATTGTTGGTTTTTTTTTTTTCCAAAACATATTTCATAACATCTTATTGGCAAGTATCAAGCATGTGGGGACACATGCAGTTTCATTGTGAGCCCAAAAACATACACACAGTTTGATTAGATTGATTGAAAAAATCATATGAAAACAAGTATCCTCTGAGCAGCTGTTCTAGACGTCAAAATAAATAGAAAAATATTAAAAGTTAGGTATGGTCTTTGTTGTTTACAACTCAATGTTGATTCATCATTTACCTATATCTGATAGAACATGCAATAAATGATAGTCAAGATATTTACCCCCCGAAAATGTCAATCGGGGATTTTTACTCTATCGCCAATGATTAATGAGGGATGTAGTGAAATTTATAAGAAAAATTATTTTCTAAGTGTATGCCTACATACATAAATAGCACGAATCCCTTTGTTCTTTCGTTTGTTTGACCGAGAATCACGGTCAGCCAGAAAGACTAGGAGAGTAGGAAGAGGATGAAATAAGAGTAATTTGACCCAAAAAAGGACCTACATAGGCTACGCCTTGTTGATCTCCAAGGTTGCCAAAGGACGCTGGAAGTTGATGATTTCGAGGTCAAAATGCGATTTGAAAGCCTAGGAGACCGAATTTGAGGATGCCTATGATGTTAAAAGTTACAAAAAATGGTGAATTTATAAAGTTCAGGTGATTTCAGATCGATGAAGGCTATTTATATGTTCCCTTCCTCTATCTTCAGCAGAGTTATTTGAGCCGCATTAAAACGACGTGCCACCGGTCATCGTTTTAAGGCTAGTACTCTATATTAGTTTCTTGATTATTCATCCTTTGAAGAACAACAATTTTTCCTTAGGTTTAGAATATCTTTACAATTAAATCAAATAATAATTAATAATTATTATCAGACAGTTTAAAGTAATAATGAATGAACTTGTGTACTAAGAATACTTTATTTTGTATATCCTTTTTTGAGATGTTTATTGCCATACAATATTTTCAGAACTATTGATGTTAAGCAAAATAATTGATACTTTGACTATGTTGTAGGACACACATGGGAAGGATAGTTGTTAATAGAAATAACATATTTTAAAATATTGGGAATTCTTCCTGGCAATACTTTGCAATGGATCACTAATAATAATTACTATTGGGAGATAAAACCATAATTTTGCGATGGATTGTCTTATATTAACATTCCTATGAAGATTATTAATATATATATATATATCAAAATAATTCGAAAGAAATAGAGTGATTCATTCTTAACAACGACACTCTACTCATGAACTGGTTGTTGTTCTAGGAATTGATAAACATTTACATTTATAATAATTCAAAATCTACACATTTTTTATTCATAGTTGGGAAGCCCAGGATGGTTTTGAGTGATTATCATGAGTCATACATCTCTAAAAATGTTGCATATCCATTGGACATCCTCCTCACTTGCTAGAGTGACCTCTTTTTTTTATTTATAACTTACTAAATAATAATAATTATATTAGAGGAACAAGGAACGAAATGAGAAGTTTTGAAGAACAAAGTTGAACATTACTCTTCCTACTGACATTGATCATGAAAGACATTTCTTAATTAGATTGCTATTGTGACCCACCTCTTTAAAAAAAAAAACTAAACATGGAATGACCTAGAAATATGTACAAATAATACATGGAATAACAATGTATCCTTAAACTTGTAGAACAATATATTTCCGCAGGAGTAGCCTCCAGGGTCCTGCGAATAACCTTATTATTCTACCTCATTCTTTTAAGAGTACAATATATACATATTCATTGATACAATTCTATTGTTCCCCATTAAGCTATATCATAATTATTTGGTACTCGGATAAATGTTTGTTAATAAAACATAAACTTTACTACTTATGTACAAATATTTTTGAACAATGATCAACGTACAGTATAAAAAAGTGTCTTCAGAGTAATGCAGCAATAATTAATTATTTAAAAAAAAATACCAACATGCATACATATACATATAAATTGTATTTTGTAATACATTATAGTATTATTTTAATACAAATATATGATTTTATTCATTTTTTCAATTCCATTTGACAGAATTTTAATAAATAAAAATATTGTGTGAGTAAATATAGTCTGATTTTTAAATTACAGACCATCTATGATAACAATATTAATCATTAATCAGTACTTGCTACAAAGGAAGTACATATAGTATGTATAATTCTTATTTCTAAAAAAACTGAGGAAAAAGTATTTCATGGTCAGATTCCAAATTCTATTGGAATATTTCCTTGGCCTTTAGGCTATGGATAATTCATTTTTATACTTATAGCCATACACAATAAATCTTCCAACTTACATATACATACATACATATTTGTATGTTATAGAAATACACGTATGAGTAGCCTTTAATATGTTAAAATGAAATCAAAAGATGTTTCAATTTTGGTTTGTCTACGTATGATTTTCTGTACCCATTGTTTTAAATACATTTTGGAAAGATTTTCTTCATAACATGAAGTATGAAAAAAATGGCACCGGATATTGCGACTGACAGTTTTTATTCCATTTACCAGACAAATGTTTAAAATTTATCTGGTAAATGTTTGAAATTCCGATCACATATTATATAAATTTAATAAGCTTATATTGATAATGGTATCAAGGCATATGTCAATGTATAGTATAATGCTTTTACTGATCATTTTAGTCTACATTCTACGCATTTTCACAGTAGTGAAATCTGCAGCAGCTGATTTAAAATCAAGGTGGCAAGTACCTCTCTGCAACTTGTATTGTGCATACTTTGTTCTCTCCTGGGCGACTGCGCTGCACTTTTTTGATTCGGTTCTGCAGACGAAGATCAATCTTTGCCAGTTTAACTCACTTGGGGTAGATTTCACTGAAATCTCTGATTATAACTTCGCAGGCTGTTGAGAAATTCAAGCCTCCCTAACCGCGAAGCTCTATTATTACAGAAAAGATATCTCCTTGCACAACTGCTGCATCAATAAGCAGGGCTGTGACTGGAGCTGACTCGTCCTTACCGCTGATTCCCTTGCCAAAATGGCCAATGATGGTATGCATGGCTGTATCTGCATATTCTGCAAGTGCAGTAGATTAGACTTCCTAGTATAAACTTTTGGTTTTCACATTTGGTTTTTCTTACCACTGGTTCCATGTGGGTATCAGGAGGGATTGAGAAGGAAATAAAAGCTGTTAAGTAGAACCAGTCAATCATCTGGGAATATGTTTTGTTGAGCAACTACTAGATGTTGGATATAGGGTTCTTTGGCTTTTTTGAACGTCTGAACGGACCGGTCACCTGCATGCATCACTTTAACATCGCTGTACATGTTGTCTTCGCACTCTGCCTGAAACATCTCCTCTTCTGAGCTCAGTGAATCTTGTAACTGTGTTAATGCTGTAACTGATGCTTCAACAATTGGTCTGATTGTGGTCAGATTTACATCGTCCTTACGTAAAACCAAATTCAGTTAGGTCATCACAGATAACACATCAACCGGTGTGTGAGTCAAAGCGATGAAGCTGTATGACTGAATATGGTCCTGGATACCTTAGGTTTGAACATTTCCTCCGACAGCCTCTTTATTTAGCTCCATCACTAAAGAAGCTCAGTTAATTTTTATGATTTCCACTACCTTGTGTAAAGATAACCAGCGGACATGGTGCTTAATATAATATTAACCTATTGCCTCTAATGGGTCAATAGGTTGAACTGACACGTGTAAATTGCTTATTTTGATTCAATTCAAATTGTACTTTACGCAAAATTTTCACCAAACACTGTGATCGGAGGGGTTCCAAAATACCAGACATCAGCAGATTTTACAAAGTCAAAAGTCTTGTAAATTTCGGCTAACAGAAACACTGGTATGAATAAAAAATATTAACATGTACTTCAAGATAAAAAAATTTCATCTCGAATGTCTTTAGTTTGTTGAATTGTTGGTACAAAATTATGTAATCTTGTTTAGAGACTTGGGAATATATATATTGGTGTAAAAGTAAATATTATATTAAATAAAATGTTGTTTCTGGATCTCTTCATTACATAACATGAGTATTCGCTCCAAACATTATCAAAGAAATAAATTTTATCTCTCCAAAAAAAAAAAAAAAATACTTTTTCGACGTTGTTATGTTTTCGCTATTTTTCTAATGCTTTTGAATTTGCAGAGTAAGAATATCATTTTTTTTGTTTAAAAATTGATAAGAGGCACATGACTGTAATATAAAAGTGCAAATTGTTTGAAAGTCTTGCTTTTATTTTATAAATTAGTTATATTCAAATATACAATAAATAAAAAATAATATTGTCAATGGTATTGAAATGGGTTTTGCTAAAATGCATTATTAATGAATGACAAAATTAGATAAAAAATACACTAATACTTGTTTTGAAAAGAAATAACTTTTTAGTACAAATATATTTAGCAAAATATATATTTGCAAAAGGCAATTATTGTACTGTATATATTGAACAACCCCTTGCATCTTTCTCTTGGTATAACTTTCGATGTTTTTCGTTTGTAGGATAACTTATAATCAGATATTTTTTCAAAAGAGTTCAGATTTTAATCTTATTTTGAGTGTATCCCCTGATTTTGTCATTAACCATTTATTTTTATCTAAAAACTATGAAGAAACATCAAAATAAGCATTTTTTCAAAAAAATCCATGAGGCAAGATTTTCAAAAACTTTAAACCAAAAAAAAAAAAAAATATGATATTTGTACTTTACACAAACAAAACAATGGGTAACAAATGCTAAAAAAACATGACAACATCAAATAAGTGTTTTTTTGGGACGGGTTTAAAATATGTGTATTTTAGGAATCTTATTATGAGTACTTCTACATAGACCTTGTTCTTGTTTCTTAATCTAAATATCCTAGCATGCAAATATTTGGGATTTGAGAGAATTATTTCATACTAAGATAACAAGGGTAAAACATTTTTACCTAAGTGGAGAAATGATTTGATCATGCAAACATCTTTTTCAAGCCCAGGAATTGGAAACCGATTGAAACTTTTATTTTTTTAGATACTTAATTAATTTTTTCAAAAGTATTATCTAACACACAGTGTAAAAACCGTAAGTATAGTCAACATATATTTATCTAACTATGAAATCAGAATAATTTTTACTATGTATTATTTGCTTGTGATCAATCTCCACTGTATAAGCATCAATAATTATCCATATATTTTACGTCATCTTGCGTATGAGTCAGAAAGAATAGTGGAAAAATAGGAGGTAGTCACCACTCTGTTTTTCAACTGTCCGATCAATGATTGAACTTGTAAAAATGTGTCTACTTGTATTAAACTAATAAATATTAACATATCAAGATATTCAAATCAAGGAGTAGAAATAGGATTTAGAAATGTTCTATAATATGGTTCTTAAAATACAAACTCGATTATTGATATTGAGACAAATATTCCTTGAAGCATTTCGTTAAGCATGAATAAACAAATAGTATCTAATTTCCATGCGGTCAAAGACTTGACTCTACAATGAAACAACAAAGAAACTTAAAGTTTTAGTAAGTAATTTTATCATACCTTCCTATTTATCTAAATTGTCACAAATAGTACTATGTATGTATAATTTTATAATGGTACAATGATAATAATTAATTATCATTCTATCTATATATAAAATTATCCATTCATATTTTCCACTTCTTCCCTACATGCTATTAATGACATTTGAATATTTAACTAACTTGTATGTAATTACAATGTAATTTAGTACTCGTTATTATGATTTGTTGCTTCTGAAAAATGGTCATTATCATATATATATATATATATATATATATATATATATATATATATATATATAGCCATTCAAAAGAATATAATATGATATTACATAACAAGTCAATTTTTCCTGTAAAATGCAATGTACAAATCCTAATTTGATTTAATTTATAAATGAGGGAAATAATGATAATAATTATTATTATTATTATTGTGCTCTCATTGTGATTAAAATACGACATTAGTGGAAGATGCTTTCTCTCGTTGAAATAAAAACCTATTTTTTATTCTATAAATAGTCTAAGCCATGCGTACATACCCATGTACTCATAAATCCCTGAAATGAGCAAAAAAGAAAAAAAAAAATTTTTTTTCAAGTATTTGCACAATTACGTGTGCAAACTGAGGAAAAAAAATAGTATTTTGTGTGTCCAAACTGGATTTATGAGTTTTAAAAACGAGCAATTTAACATTTCCGAGTAATCTTAAACGCTTATTTTCACTGACGTTACAGATTGCATTATAAATTGAGACGACGTCATCTTGGGAGCATATAGGTAGTACATATTTGATATACCTACATATGTATTTATCAAATAAAAAAAAATTAGCGTCACTTCATGAAATGGGTTTAAAAATGATGATAAAAAACGTGGCAAGGAGTGATATTTGAATAAAATCAAATTTATAAATGATAAAAACCCCTATTAAATGGCTAGATTTGTACAATTAGTTTTGTTTTGGATTGATTAGTAGGAAAGTAGAATAATTGAAGAAAGATGTGCAACTTTATAAAATTATTAATAATAATAATAATTAGATTACTGGCTACAAATGTATAATGACGTAATAACATATTATTAGAGTCTGAAATATATTAACTAATGATATATTTTTGGTTTGATGATAAAGGTTTAAGCCCTTTTATTGGCCGACCCATTTGTGAGATTCAAAAATTACTTATTTCCCTTCATCTAAAATAAACAATAGTTTTATTCTTAAAAGATTTGATTGCTTCTGCCCCCAAGATGGATACTTCTTCCATAATGGTGATGATGTCACATGTAAACGTTCTAGTGATTTCATTCTTTGAGCTTCTACATACGTATAATAGATACATTAATAAAAAGTGGAATTATGTTCGTGAGGGTCCTTATTATGTAATTTAATCATAAATGGAATACTTAACATTTGATTTGGTTGTGGTATGAAGAAAATATGAAAGCTTTTTCTTGATATTATATAATATAATAATGTCCAATTGGTATGGAGATCTTTTGTTATCTATTTAAGGGATGTATACATATATAAATTACCACCTAAATAGTGTGTTTAAATATACATATGTCCATGTTACCGTAGAAATGTAGTATAAAGACATACGTAATTCTTCTCAAACTACTGTTTGAAAGAAAATTATTTGTGTTTTTCTGAAAAAGGAATAATACAAACGTATTATATCTTACATTCATCCATGGACTTAATCATCGTCTAGAAAAGTTAACAGTAACTTTGTAACTGTTTCACATCAAAGGAATGACGTACATATGTAGAGGTCATAAATCAAGAACTTCATTAGAATTGTAACTCTCACAGACTTTTTCCACATGAAATTAGATGAATTCTACATACATAAATACGTATATTCGGATGATGGAGTGTCTAGGAACTAACATTCTCAATCAAACACATAACGGACTCCTCATGCATTCCGTATGTTTGCTCTCTATCGTTCCTTCTCCTCCAAAAAAGAGAACCAAAAAAGACTCAAAATGAACGGATATTTATTTAGCCGACTCTTTCATTTTTCATAACTACTGTTTGACAACTCCTTTGAGTTGCACCCTTTGATTAAAACATTTATGCAATTTCATACTCAAGAATCTTGTTTTTATAATAAAGACAGGTTTGTGCGTTTTTGATATTTTTCATAAAGAATGGTTAGTCATTTGTTCTTTTTTTTTTTTTTTCTAAATAGAAATACTTGATTAAGGTCTTTCTCTACGTGTCTGAAGATGCTTCTTGTCACCTTAAAAAAGTATTAGTAGGTTCAGTAGATCAGCAAATCAACCTCTTGCACAAAAAAAAAAAAACCCCAGTAATATTTCAAGAGGTTTAAAAACTAATGTATTTTATAAGTTGATGATATTAAGAAAAGAAATGAAAATGTCTAAAAGAAAAATATACGTAGATACATATTTACAAAATATAATATCAATTAAGCCAAAACTACCTCTCAATGTTGATTTCATCTAAAATATCTATTAGAATCAGTTTAAATATTTATTTTATATACCATTCAGCAACGATATCAATTCTTCCTATAGGATAAAAATAATTTACGAAATTTAATAAATATTATCATATAATTAATCTTTGAATATGTTTGGGTTTAAAGGTAAAAAAAAAATGACTCAAAAAAGTGGGTTTTTTTTATTTAATTACTCTTAGTTAGAGTTTTATCAATTGATCGGTTGATTATTGACTTTTTGCGAGTCATCATCGGATAAATAAATTTGGCTCATTAATTGGATATTGTGGTTTTTTTTTTGTAAAAAAAACCCCAAAAAAATTGTATTAAAATAATAACTTATTAATAACTATTCTTAATATGTAGTATAATAATCATGAAAAGTTGAACATAGGTAGCCCTGAAACTAAACTGAATATGTGCAATGCATTTTAGAGTCAAAAAACAACAACAACAATTAACAGTACTCATAACTAATTAACTTGCATAATTATAGTATTTATTTATTTGTTTGCATTCATTCATAATTCTCTTGGAGGGTTTATGTGCAATAGATATGTTGAACCATACTATATAACCGTTTCATTAAATATTCTTCATTTCATATTAGGAATATTCACAGCTTAATTAGATATAAATAGGGCCCAAAGGATCAACGATGAAGACATTAATAGAGGGAAACAACAATGGATAAAAACACTCAATATAGGAATTGTTGTAATGGGGATACAACGTTGATTGAGTCTTCTCATCCTTGTTATCGCAGTTCTACTTGACGATGGTTACTGCTTAATTTGATATAATGAGATTTTGTGGTACAAAAATTTGTAGCACTTCTAATTTTAGGTACTTAAATGCTGACAGTTGAACTTATCATATATACATATATTTCAATCTGCTTTTTTCATGAGTCAAGTGAAAGTAATTATATGTTATGACCATTGGCGACCTGGCAAGAGACCTCTCTCCTCCCCCCCCCCCTTCCTCCTACACAGAATATTTTGTAGGAGCGGCAAAATTAGGAAAATAAAAATTCTTACAAAAAAAAACGAGATCAAAAATGATCTCGTCTAAACAAAGATCAATTTTTATTCTTTTTACTAAATAAACATTGTTAGGAGGCAGCAAATGTTGCAAATCTGTGGACTAAGGATATTTAAAAATCCCTGTGTCTGTAAAAGTCTAGCTTGGCCCCCATTGCGTATGACCTAGTTTCATGGGACGAAAACAAAAATCCTTGTCTTATTTGTTCACCATTCTTTGACAGCCGAAATTAAATACCACCTACATATGTGAAATCCTTCAATTAAAAAAGAAATTGATATCTTCATTTGACTTCATTTAAACCTTACATAGGTCAAGGGATTTATTCAAATGATTTATTTCATATTTTTATAATGGAAAATTATTTAATTTTTTTTCGATCCTTTGATAAAAAATTCATTTCATGACGTTCATCAATTATAATAATAATAATACAAAGTTAATTAATATATTTTAATATAAACAAAGTTATTAGTAGTGTGACAAAATAAGAAAATTCTTTCTGTTTTAAATTACCTAGCTGAAAAAGGAAACATTGTTTTTACCAAGGGACAGGTAAGCTAAATATAAGGTAGGGGAGAAGAAGAAATGATAACAATAGCTTTTCCATGATGCCTTCTCGATGTTTCTTTTAACTTTTTTTTTTAAAGTAGGATAGAGCATAAAGTATGTACACAATTGTAGACTAACGGTCAACATAACATCTATAAAGTCGAACCTGTGGCTCAAGCTGTTGACTTGTAGAAAGTTACTACATATTTCATACGCATCACTTTGTTCCCATTCTATAAAATACGATGTGTACCTTCATTGATATTATATAAAACGTATAAACATCATGGGGAATGATGAATCAAATGAATTGGAAATGGGGCGTGAACATTCTTTACTTTTTTAGCATTAACATCCTAGGTTCTAAAAGTTATAAATGAATGGAATGAATTGTAATGATTATTAAATTATTATTATTATCAATAAATCATTTATTTTTATTTTTTTAAATACATGCAAGATCACTCCGTGGATGCTGACTTTGAAGATGATAGGAATGATTCTTAAATGTTATGCACATTTGACAAAATGTATCAACTCACTGCAATATGCTCTTATTTATTATATGAAGGGAAACAATAATCTTCCTTGGATTGTACTTTACCTATATTCTATCAATACGTATAATAGTGCAAGTCGCATGCATTATTCGTTCATTTGTTTGACCGAGCCAGAAGGACTTGACGGCAGGGACAAATACTATATTTTCAAGTTTGCCCAAGGTCGCTGCTGACTAATTTTGAGGCGAAAAGACAATTTAAAGGTAGCTTATCTATCAAGTCAAAAGTGTCAGGAAATGGTTGATTTAGGGGGTTTGAGTGAGGTCATCCCAGGTCGCTGGAAACTATTTTGATGTTCCCACTAATTCTAATTGGCCCAAAAGTCCTTTGCAAGAGCTAGCTTCAAAAAGACGTAGTGTAGGCCGCTGTTTTCAGGCTAGTGGTAATATAAAAATAAATTCGATGAATATGAAGTATATTTAAATACAAATTCCCAATGGGTTTTCCAATAAACAGATCAATTTATCATCTTAATGGATTTTTTAAAAGTTAGTAGACACAACACATAAACTCATTACATTTATAATTTATTGGAAGCATTGTCACAGTTTGGTTTTCAGACAAGGAGGGGAGGAGGGGATAATTGCTTATTAAGATATTTCTTTCTTTTTTTGAGGTAGTGGTCTTTATGTTAATTTTATGTAGTATATCTTTGTTGTGTAAAAGTTGTTACTTGTATGATCAGATATTATTAGTTACAATATAAAAAAAATGAGATGAAACATTTTAAATTCCAAATTTAAAAATCTTGTGTTAGACGTAATACAATGACTGAAATTATATTGAATGTCTAAGGTATCAAGGGTGTCAAACTCATATCTCATCGTGGACCACTTATGAACCCTAGGTAGACGTCGTGGGCCAGATCATTAAAATTATAGCATACTTTGCCATAAATAACCAAAATATCATGTCTTCCCTTTGTTTTGATTTGTAAGAAGAACAAGGACATTGTTCAATTTAACTAAAAATGTATTGAACAACACTTTTACAAAGCATTTCACAAAATTATACAAGCTTTACGTAACTGGCATTGGAAATTATAATAATGAACTGTACATGAGATCACATGAGACTTATAAAGAAATACTAACATGCGCCCTCTAGCGGATGGTTAACGAATTATATTTAATTAAAAAAATTAATCCATGTCTTTTATATATTTTTTTTTACTTTGAAATTATCATGTGGGCTTGATTGAACCTCTTTGTGAGCTGGTTCCGGCCCGCAGGACGTATGTTTGATACCCCTGGTTTAATGTATCAAGGGTGTACATAATTTCTCATTTTTTAGATGAAAGTTAGAAATTGATAAGACGTATTATGCAAACTACATAGCATCATATCATTGTGTATTTGTGTACAAAATAATTAAAGCTTCACTGAGACACTTCATCAGAAGACTGTTATAAAAACGAAGTCATACTTTTTAAACTTTTACGGACTCATAACAAAACTGATTTGGATTTTGAGTTCTTCCCAGGGGATAATTTGCTGGAAAAGGGATTTCGAACGTAGGAAATTGAGTTTGCATGCATGTTGTTTTTGTTCCTTTTTACAGTCGAAGTCTGGGTGTGGGGGATGATTCTAGGTATAGTTCACATCCCGGGTTAAAATCCTGGGGCGGATGCTTCCCTCCCTCTATCTACGCCCCTGATTGGAGAGGATTATTCATATACATATGTTCGCTATACACATAGTGACATAGATATTCAATATGTACCTACATATCTATAAGTTCGTATGTACTTATATGTATCTCCTCTTAAAACAAGGTATTCAAGGACAAATTGTGTGTGTGTAGGTATGTATAACTCAGGTAGCTATGAATATCACACTGCAAACAAGATGACGAAATCCTCAATATTATATGTACTCTTCTGCGTTTTCATTTAACTTGAACACTTAGGTAGATATGTAGTAGATTGGTACCTATGTTTGTTTGTTTTTTCCTTGCTCTCATCTCAATTCTTTTTGATAATATATATATATATATTATAGCAGTGACTATTGAAAAAAAAAAAAATTTAAAGGCAATTTGTACATATTTTCTTTAGATAGAACTCGATGACATTAACATTTAATAACTATAAAAATATATACATATATATTCAACTGAAAATATCTTATTCAATCTAATGTCATTGCAGATGAATTATTATGTAAAAACTTCATTTCTCTTCATTATAATATATATATATATATATATACCTCTATATAATTAAATCAATGCATACTAAGACATAAATTTGAAAGCACGTTTGAGATAAAAAGAAAATGAGAGCCTTTAGTTCCGTCTTTTTCTTCTTCTTCTTCTTTTCCCTGATTGCGGAAATGAAAACTAGGGGATGACTCTTCAAACTATGCATGTAAAGAAACACCTATTCAAAGCGTATATGTAGAAAAAAGCTGATACTGAAGCAACCAGAGTAGGCGTGCGCGTTTTTTGAATGAAGACACATATGATGATGATGATGATAATACTATGACTGAACCAAAGAAATGTGTTGGTTGTGTTGAGTGTTTATTTTATACGTGGATTGAAGAAAGAAGAACATTTTTTTGGTCAGTTGTTAAAATAGTGCCGTTGAAAGTTCACTTAGGAATTAAAGCAAATCAAAAATTTCCCTTGAGTCCCTCTGTGTATATAGTATCCACATAGAAATGTGGACGTATCCAAAATCCTTTAGTTTGCTCAAATTTGCTATAATCGGCATTTTGTTGAATTTTTCGAGTGGAACGTTCCTTCAAAATATACGTAAGTTGCACAAATTATTATTACATATTTAGCTGTGGCGTTGAGTGTTTTTTTGTCATATTATACTAATTAAAGAATTAGACAAACAATGACTCTTTGGTTTTTCAAATAATCAAATTTTGATTAATCAACAATAATAACACTAATTAATCAATTAAACTTTACTCTAAGGATACTCAGGAATAAACAATATATATTATTGTTTATATTATAAACTTGGAACCAAAAATTGTAGAAAAAACCTTCATGCAACTACATAAATATGTGTATCTAGACGGTCGTTTTTTTTTAATGCTCCAGGCAAAAATGTAACTATCCTTTTTATTGCTTCTTCATTTTTTCACGTTAAGGTCAAATTGAGCACAGAAAGTACTTATTTGGTAGGTAAAAGCAAATGAATTATTAGCCCGTAATGATGAATTACATACAATGGGTATATTCTACACTAAGTCTTACATTAAGAATGAAAATAACTTTTTAAACTCATTCGGACATCAAATTGCTGTTTGAAAAATTAATTATTATCAGAGTCTATGTATAACACTTAATATTTGAGTGCACTGAAAAAAATAAAAATAAATAAGGAATTTCATCTTAAGGAGCCTTGACCTTTTTTGAAGTCTTAAATAAAATATATATATTTTATAACATACATAGTATGTATTATTTATTTTCTTGACCAAGGTCACAACGTCATGTTTTCTTGCGCTGGTCTGTATGTATGTATATAGAATGATAAAAGAATATCCAATGGTCATGAGGATAAATTTTTCATTCGATGGAAATATGTATAACAATAATTATTATTATCGTCCTTTTAATGGTCATTTAGGTATTGTATTTGTATACAAAATATTTTGCAATCGTTTCGATATCAGTTGCATTTTGATTTTGGTTCAAGATTAAGTATAAATATACACATACATATTATATGTGTTTAGATAGTGGAATGAGGTGTTCAAGAGATTGAAAGTAAGCATGATGAATCAAGGATTTCTTAATTAATCCTTGAATAAATAACTACTTGATTATGGTTAGTAATCCCTTACTAACTCGTTCAATAATTTATTAGCTTAAATATCTTGATGTGTTTATTGAGTTGAGGAGCCGACATTGATTTCAATCAACTGTATAAATTGCTCACTTTCTTTTATTTTCAGCTTCTTCAAGGCCGAAACGTCAAAATGAGGGGAGCTCCATCATTGACTGTCGTGAATCTCCGACTATTTTTAATTATCCAGATCCAGAGGACTGTTCAGTATTTTATCAATGCTCGGTTTGGACTGGAATAAAGAAAAAAACATGTGGCTCTCTTTTTTTTAACCCAGAGTCCCAAATTTGTGACTGGCCACATAAAGTGAGCCGTTTCAGACCTGAATGTACACATCATCAGGAGGCAAGTCGAACTCCTCATCAATCATCTGAATTCTCTTCTCATACCCCACCCTCAACTACATTTTCTCCATTGAAATCCACAGCGCCTCGAACTGTAATTTTTGAGTCAGGTAGAATAGAGCAGCCGGGTCCTACTGTGAGTGATGACTATCCCTTTGAAACTGACTCCTCAATTGTTGTTCACTCAAGAACTGTCCCAAATGATCTCAAGACAAATTTCCATGACTCATCTCCAAGATTTGTTCTAACTCCTGTCATTAATAACAATCCAGTTTTTCCTCATTCTCCAAAAGCATATCCCATCCATTCCAAATCACCTATTTCTCATATACGTGAACCTCCTCCACCTCTACCCTTCTCCCATACGACATTTGAACAAGTGAATAATAATGAACCTGTAGAAACAACACCATCTATTTACATAACAACTTCACCTCAAATCACCACTTCTACAACACCAATTCCAATTACAACTACAGCTGAGCCATTGGACTTTGGATTCCCTCCAAAGAGGCTGTTTAACTTCCCACAACCTGTTTGGACAACAGTAAGCCCGATACCAGAATTGGATTTTGCATTCCCTCCAAAATCAAAAATTAATTTTCCTACTGCTCCTCCCTACGAATTTTCAACTTCAAGCACAGAAGCTCCAAAAGTTCAGGATCAACAGATCTTACGTGAGGATCCTGTTCTAGAAAATTTTCATGGGAACAATTTTGAAACCCTACAAACTGATAATGTAGTGACACCAAATTCAATTATTCATGAAAATAAATCATTCCATAGAGGTCACAGAGTTAAGGGAACTAAAGTTCGAAAAATCAAACGAATCATTCGTTTCAAGAACCCTAAGGAAACCCCAAAAAATCAACACATATTTAATAAAAACGGTAACAAGCTCGATATTGATGCCTTGGAAAAAAATCCAGCTCACAGTAAAGAAATAATAATTGATACTGTTCCAAGTAAATATGTAACCACGTCTTCGCCGACTCTCTCTCAAGAATCGACTCCTGAATTAGTCACTCGTCCTTTTATATCTACTTTTGAAGAGTCTGATGATACTCATTTCAAAAATTTTGATGACGAGTCCATAATGGCAACATCATCAGCTCCTTTCGAAACAACATTTATCAATTCAATCAACCCAATATACCAAGAGGAACATCAAACTCCTTTACTGCAATCAAATGGTGATTATTTCGATTACGAATACAACGTTGAAAACATTAATGAAGGCTTGAGCTCTACAAATTCACCTGAAAAGAGTACCACTTTAATAGAAAAATCAACTGAATCACATGTTGAAGAAGAGTTACCAATTGCTGAGACATCAACGCCTTGGACATCAACTAAAACTACAATCCCTTCCACAATTCCCTTGGAATTAACAACTGATGCATCTACAATTCTCTTGGAAGTACCAACTGTAACATCTAGTATCACAACAATGACACCAACAACTACTACTACTACTACTACTACATTGGAAACTTCAACAACAACAAAAATATCACAAGAAAGTACAACTACCAAAGCACCCTTTAAACGATATTCCTTCAATCGTAAACGAATACCTTTAATAAGATTACGTAGACCTTCAAAAAGTGAGAAAAAATCTAAAACTGAGAATAAAAAAGATTTCAATGACAATACGCATTCACCAGAAAGACCCAGATTTTTCGGAACAAAAAAGTCAAAAATAACGAATACAAATTCTGTACATGAAAAACCTTCTTCTGATTCCCTATCCTTAAGAGTTAGAAATCGACAAAGGTTATTTGGTAAAAAAAATTCAAGGTTCTATCTTAACAACAGAGTCCGCTTTAATCAAAAGAACCATGAATCCACAACCACTACGACAACGACGACAACCACTACTACCACCAAAGCCACGTATGATGATTTAGATTACAGGGATCAAATCTATGATGATAATTATAGATTAGACGAAGACTACTATTATCAAGCACCCATTGAGTCTAAAGTAATTTCAAATGAGGGAAATAACCTAGCTGTGCTCTCACTCCTTGAGAAAGCCAAAGTATCCCCTCCAAAAAATAATATTCTTCTGAATAAAAGTCATCAAAAAACATTAGTTGAAAACGTGGATCACTCGGTCATTATTGACGTCGAGGATAAAAAATCCCAAGAAAGGATATTATCTCTAAAAGATGAAAATGATAATGAGGACAATACTGAAATCATAGAACGATCTTCTTCAAGTCCTGTTCTTGATAAAATAAATCATCAAATTAAACACGAAGAAACAGAAATTGAGAGCCATTCGATCAAAAGTAAAACTCAAAATATAGATTCCGACTCAAATAATAATTCAAATTCTAAATTAAGACCTCTTGCATCTTTATTTGAAAGACGTAAGCAAAATAGACCTAGATTTTTACTCAATCGAAAGTATCCTCGTCCTCCTAAAATCGATAGTGTAAGACCTATCTTATCCTCACATCCTAGAAGATACCCGATCAAAACAACTTATCAAAGTTCCGAAAAAATTGAGATCTCATTGAATCATACAACAGAGAGGAGTTCCACAAAAGAAACTACGTCCACATCGACCCCTCCAAAAATAGTCCATACTGATGTAAAATTGACATCTAATAAAGTTTCTTCACCTTCATCCATTCTCAATAATAGTAGATCTACAGAATCTTCCACCATCAAATCTTTTGAAACTACAACTCCAGTGTCAACGTCAACAACAATAACAACAACAACTGTTTCCACGACTTCGGAAGTATCCCAAATGACTACTTCCAATGCTTCTGTGACTACTACTCCCTCAATTGTCATGACCACTTTCGCGTCAGATGATTCAAAAATAGCTGAAGAACAGGAATTAACCTTTAAAGTTGACCAAGAAAGTATATTTGACGAATCTAATTCAAACATAAATGGAAGCTTTATAGATAGTATAAATGATGATGAAGATGACTCATTTGATATTTCAGAGACGACAACCCAAATCCCTGACAGCTTTGGTCTCCTCGTATCAATAATGGATCATCTTAATCTTGAAGCCATTTTAACTTCCACAACACTTGGTTCATTCGAAGTTACTGAGTCAACTACTAAAGGAATCATAAATTCGAATGAAGACAGCCTATTAAGAAATAACAACATTGATGAAAGTTTGGCATTCACAACAGATATTATTCCAGATACGACAATTTCCTTAAAAACAATACATCCAGAAATAACCAAGGGTCCATCTACAACAACTTCAATTCAAACCCCAGCTTCATCAACTATTATTGACACCAACTCAAATTTGACATCTAAAACCACATTAATACCCTCAACTACAAATGTTACGAGTACGAAAACTTCAACGACATTGACAGCGACACTATCTACAGCTGAATCAACGACAACGACAGCTTCTACAACAACAACGACAACTTTTCCTACTACAACGACAACAGCAACAACTACAACTTCCACTACAACGACAACAGCAACAACTTCTACTACAACGACAACAGCAACAACTGCAACTTCTACTACTACAACAACAACAGCAACAACTGCAACTTCTACTACTACAACAACAACAGCTTCTACAACGACAATAACAACTACAACTTCTACTACAACAACATCTTCTACAACGACGACAACAACTACAACGACAACAGTGACTACAACAACATCAACAACTACTATGACAACAACAACAACTACTACTACCTCAACGACAACAACAACAAAAAACACGTTTTCTTCGAAATCTTCGGAAATAAAGTCTACACTAAATGATGAAGACACAACACATGAACCAACCAACAACATCACCCCAAATATAATCACATCTGAAAATCCATTGTCATATTTTAATAGAGAAACCAATGAAAAAGTTATGGTTATTTTACCTGTTTCCTGGACGAGTAGTGATCCCACTACCAAAGTTGTGGACCTTACAAAAGATTCAACAACAAAATTTCAAAACAATTTTGACACATTGATAAAACAAAATCCTGAAAGCTCAACTTTAATATCGACAGACGTAGAATATCGAACTGAATCATCTTATAGTGTGAGAACATCAATAACAAACTTAGAAAAAGATTATGAAAATGAAAAGGTCAGCTCTAGAGATGCATCCAAAGATAAAGAAGACGGAAAAGATTTTCCTCTGAAAGATGTAACAGAGAATCCAATATTTGAATCAACAACTACAATGATGGCGTATGAAACAGTTACTTCTATTAAAGTAGATCGTTCTGAAGAAGAGATAATCTCATTTTCACATGGTTCTGTCGAACAAAGAGTTCCACTAAGCTCTTTAACAACACAATCCATGAAAGTCACGGAGAGTTCAGAAACATTTGCTGATGGTAGCGTTGATGTCACCATCCCAATAGATGATGTACATACATCTACAAATATTGAAGGAGTTAATATAGAATCTACTTCAACACAGTCGACTCCTATATCTGAGTTAGAGATGACGGTAGCGCCTACAAAATCATTCGAAGATACTGCATTTAAAATGCAATATGGCAACGATAGCAACACTTCCAATGTTTTGGACACTTCAAAATTGGGCGTAGCTTCACTCTTTGAAAAAGCGTCTTCTGCACCCGAATCTGAGGACAAAATGAGCTCTTCCATCGGGACGACTGTCACTTCTCCGTCATCTTCAACAATTTCTACTACGACACTCAGTGTTACTACTCCTACAACAACATCTACTACTATCACTACAACAACACCTACCACCACAACGTCTACAACAACAACACCTACTACCACCACCACATCTACAACAACTACTATTACGACAACTACTATATCTACGACAACAACAACTACCACCACAACATCTACGACAACAACAACTACCACCACAACATCTACAACAATTTCAATCACTACTCTATTAGTTGATACCACAACTCCTATTGTTGATAAAGTAATCACAGAGACATCTACCACCAGGAGGCCAAGATTTATTAGCCGAAGAGATAGAATCAGAAAGAAGCTTCAGGCTCAGATCAAAGGGGAAGATCCTCAATTATCATTAATTAGTCTCATCAATGCCAATAGCAAAAGAACCTTTGCTTCAAAATCCCCATTGAAAAAGTCCTTATTTGACAAGTCACCCTCAAGTTCTTTTGTTCCAAGTGGATTTGCTAGTAAAGAAGAGAAAAAAATTGATTTGAAGAGTGCAGTAAACAGACGGAATCAGTTATTTAAAAAGAGACTCAATAAAGATAGGCCGAGTTTTGGATGAGAGATTTACAGATAAATTTAGTTCCATTCAGTCAAAAGCTACATAACACTTAAATTATTTTATGGAGTATTCCTTTGCAAATCCAATTATTTTTATGATTATTGTAACGTTTTTACTATAGAAATTTTATAAATTTTGTTCTGTAAATCCTTTGTCTTTATTAAGACTAGTTTTTTTTTGTTTTTTTTGTACTGCATGCTTAGTTGTTATTTAGTATATATTTAAATACTTGTATATTTTGGTCTACATATACTGACTATTTCCTCGTTGATAAAATATTTCAGAATAAATAAATGTCCAATTCGGACACCGAATCCAGTTTCTTTTATTGTAACAAGGGATCAAATTCTTAACAAATGATTCATTAATTATTATTATTTAACTTATACAATTATGTATACTGTACATATAATTTCTACTTTGTACAAAAATGGATTATAATTATCAGTAGTTTTTTTATATATCTTTAATGTGTACAGAGGTCAATTCAGAACTATGTATGTATAATAATGTTAAAAAGTAATTTTTATTACAAGGATGAAGCTTTGGGGATAGGGGTATCGTTGTAATCTATGATCATTGATCTAATAATGGGTAATACAAACTTCTGCTTTCTTCACCGTCGGCCTAGCAGTTTGAAAATCATTGTTTAATAACGTTTTCTAAAATGTATTAGACACTTGCCTGTTCATTTTACAAAATAAATGAATTAATGATAAATGGTTTTTAGTATTGGTATTCTTTGAATGAAATTCAAGATATTGCTCTACCTACCTACAAATATATGTAGAATTGAAATAACTCCATTTGACAATTACATATAATTTATTATATTCGTTAAAAAATAGTCTATGAAGAAATTCATAAAATCTACATAACTTTTATTAAAAATGATAAGATATAATGAATTACACATATTGATATATTTACTGGGTGTGATAACGACATAAATATTAACAAAACATGTATTAAGCTAAATAAAAAGAAATAAAATAACCAAAAAATATGTAACATATAACATAAGACACTATATTTGATGCTAAATGAGTATTATAAATGATTTTCGTTCTTTCAATGAGTTCCATTATAATATGAGATTTACCTAAAAATTGAGCGTAACTCATTTGAAGTTAAGCACCACGAGAGAAAACCAGAATATATGTATTAGCGATAGAAAGGTATATTTTTATGCTGTGGCTTGAAACATCAGCCTTATCGACAATATCAGTTCTTTAAATTTAATTAAGTGTAAATCAAATATTTAGTCCATTAACTCCGCAACTAATTCAGGCTCACCCTCTTTATTAATCGTTAAGTTTGATCTATGTATTTGCTTATTCCCCGGAGTAAGGACAGGACCAGCTGAGCTGTCAAATTCATTACTAAATCTTCTCGGAAGAGAACCCTGAAACATTCCTGCCGAAGGATGTATGCCAGGAACAACAGGTCCAGGGGGAGAGCGTGATATATTTTTTTCTAAAGTTGCATAGTCTCTTTCCGAATTCAAATCTAAAGCACTATTGAACAGATTTGTTCTTCGAGAAGAAAGAGTATTAGGAAACTTGTTTATAGTGGCATATGCGTTACTTTGAGTTTCCATGAGGGTTGAGTCTTGCCCTGAGTGATTATTTCCAGAGCTCTGATTTTGACCATTATTACCACTAATAACACTGTTTTCTTGGTCCGTGAATACTGTCATAGTTAACTCCTGTTCTTCATAAGCTTTATATTTTTGATCAATCCAGAGTGGATTATCCGTTCCATTTCCACATCCTGTATCTCCATTATCAATAACAGAACCAGCATGGCTTATTTTATGACTTGAATATCCCATTTGAGGAGATTCTTGGAGACGGATAGGCTTATTTGAATAAGACGATGTTACCCATGTTTTTGAGCAACAGCATAATATAGAAAAAATAACTATACCTATAAAAGTAACTAGTATAAGTGCAATTAAAGCTGCCAAATTTTTGTCAAAAGGCTCCTCTGTTTGTTGTGAGTTTTGAGATGCAGGAAGAATGCTAACTATTCCAGCTTCTTCATAATAGCTATTGAGGTAATCATAGTTTTCGTCCACTGTTTTAATTACTTCATCTGGATGAACTATAATATTTTCATTTTTATTTACAACACTGATATACATATCGGTCATGTCTCTTATTAATCGATTATCCTCTGTTACATGATAGCGAATGTCAGAAACTAAAACAGTATTTTGAGTAATATTTGATAATTCTTTCATGATGTCATCTTTGAATTGATTTGCATTCAGCGGCTGTTTATTTACAACTAATTTAACCAACTGATGTGATTCAATGATCCATATATTGACTTTGGTCTTAGCTCTTCTACCAGTAGCTAGTTCTTTAGCCTCAACTTCTAACTCAAATTTATCCTGATTGAATTCCGCCATTAATGATGAAAGAGAAATCCTTCCATTTTGATTAATGGCAAACGGAGATGGGACTAACGATCCAGCTGATTGTTGGGATCCACTTGGATAGAGATCCGACGTACGTATTGCATAACTGAATGTTCCATGATCTGCATCCAAATCATAAGCAACAACATTAATGACTGAGTCTCCTACTTTAGCGTTGTATTTAACCCCGGCATTATACTCTTCACTCTTAAAACTTGGATCATTGTCATCCCTGTCTTCCACAAAGATTTTAAGTTCAACTTGATTTGTTTCCCCATTTGATTCATCAATCCATTTAAGTCCATCCATTTTAAAATCACAATCATCAATATCACAGCTTAATTGAGGCTCATTCGTTACCAAAATCTTAATAGTATATTCTGAAACAGATTCTCGATCCAATTTCATTTTGGTAAATATTTTTCCAGTAGATCTCTCTACATTGAATTCCCTTCCAAGATTACCATCAATAATGTGATAGTATATATTTCCATTCACACCTTCATCGGGATCTGATGCTGTAATAAGTCCAACAAAGTATCCTGGTTCTTCATTTTCTGGAACATTGAATTTTATTGATTCTTGTGTAGGAAATGTGGGTTTATTGTCATTAATATCCTTGATATCTACTGTTACAAATCTAAGAGCTTCAAAGCTAACAGGCGTACCATGATCTTTTGCAACTAGAACAAGTTCATAATTAGCTCTCCTTTCTCGATCGAAAACGACTTTAGCCTTAAGCTCTCCCGTATTAGGGTTCATACTGAATTCAGAAGTTTCTTCAACATTTTTATTGTTTACCTTCAAAAAGTAACTGATCCGCTGATTATCCCCTATGTCCATATCCCTGGCATTAACTTTCATTATAACATAATTTGTTTCTTCAGATTCTTCCGTGATTTCTATCTTTTCATTAAGAGGTGGATCCGGAAACCACTCTGGTTTGTGAGAGTTTACATTATCAACATCAATTTCAACTGTTGCCTTGTCAGGTGGTTCCCAAATTCTTTCCTTTCCACCCTCATCTAGAACCTGAACCTCTAAAACAAAACTTTGACCATTATATCCAGAAAAGGAAGCATTAGGATATAGGACACCAGTTCTATTGTCAATATAAAATAGTTTATCCTCATTACCAGAAGATATTTCGTAAAAAAGTTCACTATTTATACCCTCGTCCTTATCAACACCATTAACTTTTAAGATTGCAGATGGATAAGGATGATACTGAATATTATCTACTATAGTTGCTTCATACTTCTTCGAACTAAAAATTGGAGCATGGTCATTCACGTCAAGAATTGTAACATTGATGGGAATTGATGATGATTTACGAAACTCGACGGGAGCAGAATCCTCAGCGACAACTTGAATTGGGAAAAACTTCAAAGTCTCTCTATCTAAAATACTTGAATCTTTGACACTTATATTTCCCTTCTCCGAGTCAATTGAAAAAACATCTTTATGACGTCCATAAAGACTATAGCTCACTTTACCATATTCATCTTCATCTAAATCTATTGCATGAACTTGAGTCAATGGAGTACCTGGTGGAGAGTTTTCCAAAATTTTTGCATTATACATCGACGAATTAAATTTTGGTTCTTCATCATTTATGTTAATTATAGTAGCAACGATATTCGCTGTTGCACTTTTTTGAGGTATACCAGAATCATAGACATAAAGATCAAATTTGATATTTTTTGTATCCAATGCTTCATAGTCGATTCTATTCTTAATTTTAAGTATTCCACTTCCTCTTTCGACGTGAAAAAAATGATTCTTAGGACGAATTATAAAATAATCAATTTTAGAGTCAGGATCATCTGCAGTAAAAGTAAAAACTTCTGTACCATTAGATTCCTCTTCATTAATATCAATGTAAAAAGTAGGTTCTTCTAAAGACCATGGACTTTGGAAACGAGGACTAAAATCATTTACATCAATAATATTTATAATTAAGGTTCCTGTTCCTTTTTGAAGGATGCTAGCACTTGTATCGATCACCTCAACACTTAAAGAAACGATTGAAGCAATATTCCGATTTAACTTCTGTGCAATCGAAATTTCTCCTGTTTTAGGATTAACAACAAAAAATTCCTTAAAAATAACAGAATTATTGACTTGAGCACCATCTTGATCAATAGCCGTTATAGGTTCGACAATATAATATTCCAACGACGCGTTTTCAGCATCAATATCAGTGGCATTTAGACGAAAGAAAATTGTTCCCACTTTGGAATCCTCAGTTATATGGGTCCTCTGGGTCGACGGATAAAAATAAGGGATCTTGTCGTTTTCATCAATTATATCAAGCACTACAGTAGCTGTACCAGTTAATGCAGATGGATAACCACTATCGACAGCAATTACTTCAAGATTATACCGACTTTTCTTATCGTAATCCAATGATCCAGACACACGAATTTCACCTGTAGTAGAGTTAACTACAAAATCATCATAGGATCCAGATAACAGTCGATAGCTTATTTCTGCATTTTTTTCAAAGTCAGAATCGCTAGCCTTGACAGTTTCAACTAAAGATTCAATTGGTGCATTTTCAGGCACTTTACTAATATAGTTTTTCTCTGAAAATACGGGTGAGTGGTTGTTTATGTCTTTTATAAGAATGCTCACTGTTGCACTATCAGTAAAAGTACCATCCGATACTTCTACATCCAATAATATTTTATTTGTTAAAAGTTTGTTTAGACTTAATCCGTCATCACCATTAACTTTGATTTCTCCGGTTTCTTCATTTAAATCGAAAAGATTGTTTTCATTTCCACCTATAATTTTATATGATAGCTTAGATGAGTCATCCTGATCATTAGCTTTTATCACAAGTTTTGGCTCGAACTTTGTTTGACCTTCCATGATACTTATAGCAATTTCATCTCTTTCAAATACTGGTGGGTTATCGTTGGCATCAGTAACAGATACACGGATATTTGTAACAGACTTTTTTCCTTTGCCTTGATCGTCAATAGCAGAATAGGACAAAAAATAAAATTGAGTTTGCTCATAATCTATACAATTTTTATCACAGGGTGCAATCGAAATTTCTCCTGTTACAGAATCCACGTTAAAAAGTTCTGCTCCTATTCCATTTAGCGAATAACGAATACCATCAGTACCATAATCTCCACCATCGCTATCTTTAGCACTTATTTTCGCGATAACTGTTCCAATAGGGTCATCTTCATTCATGATTGCAGTAAACGCTTCTTTTTCAAAAACTGGGACGTTGTCATTTAAATCATTCACTCTGACATTAATTGTGGCTGTAGATGATAGAAGTTTATCTGTTGAAACTTCACTAGCAACCACAAGAAGTAAAAAATGTCTATGGTTGGGATTTTCGTAGTCAAGTTCCTTAGAATTGACTTTAACACTCACAGCTGTTGTACCTTGAGCCCTTTTTGGTTCAATTTCAAATTTTCCAGAGCTATCTGTGAGCTGAAGCTCAAACATACTGTTAGGACCCGTATCTGAGTCCTTTATTATCATATCCAGGTTGGCCAAGGGTGTTCCAAAAGCAACGTTTTCAGGAATTGTTACAGAATATTCTCTTTTATTAAATTTGGGAGCCTCATCATTGACATCCTGGATGGTTACAGTTATTTCAGCAGTTGTTGAAGTTGTTGGATCTTCACTAGACACTACACCCTGAATTATTTCAGAAGCACGAACTTGTAACGTAAGAACTCCATTTGTTTCTTCTCGATTTAATTGTTTATCAACACGTATTTCACCAGTGTATGGTTCTATGCTGAAATACCCAAAAGGGTTTTCCAATAATTCATAAACAATTTTTCTAGGAGACCCTGTATCACCATCTGTAGCTTGCACACGTAATACAAGAGTCCCAATCGGATCATCTTCATTTAGAACGCCCGTTAAAACGCCACTGATGACTGGAGGTGTATTTTGAACATCAATGACTTCAAAAGTAATTGAAGACTTTACCAAGTGCTTTCCATCAAAGGCTATAATAGGTACTTGATAAATTTGCTTTGAATTATAATTCAGCTTTTGAAGTAAAAATACATCTCCACGAAAAACGAAAAGATCTGTTTCTTGTCGTCTTGGACGAATCTCAAAAATTTCACAAACATTATCTGTAGCTTCCTGCTCATTACATTTAACTTCTAAAGCTTCCCCTACTTCGTCCTCATCAGTGGCTTCTAATGTCCTATACACAATAACACCCGCAGGTGTATCCTCAGGAATAGAGCCATAATATGGAGTCCTTCGAAATACGGGTGGATTGTCATTTTCATCAAGTATGATCAAAGTTATGGGAAGACGAACTACATTTGGCCGAATTTCGTTTCCATCAACTCCATCAGAAATAACTACCGATAATCGAATTTCATTACGTCCCTCCTGACGTTCCCGATCAATTATTTTAAGTACTCGGACCTCCCCAGTTTTTGGATCTACTTCTAATTTGTCAGTTCCTTCGATTCCAAATTCAACCTCTTTTCCTTCAGGATCTTTTCCTTTGAGAGTATAGATCACTGTTCCAACAGGAGTATTCTCCAATAAGGTATGCTGATTCATATCCGCCGTAAACTCGGGCGGAAGATTCAATCCCCAACATGATCCACTAATTAAACACAAAATGAGGAGAGTCAATATACTTGAACACATTCTCAATGAATTCACATTTCTCATTCAGTATACGCCTTCAAGAACCTATTCACCATACTGAGTACTGACCCTAAGGTAGGGGAAACCATTCATCCTACGCCAGGTTACCCGCCCAAACTAGCCAACTCATACCATATACATATTATACCTTTCCTCTCTCTCTCCCTTCGTCAACAGAGAGAACGAATAAAACCATCCCTTCTCTGCTACCTTAAGTAAGAATAATATGTCTTTATTTCAATAGAATTCCTTTTAATACATTCATTTATTTAATATTATTTCATGAGTCCAAATTGTTTATCCTTGAGCATTGACTGAAGAGTTTGCTCCGTTGTACTCCTGCAAATGAAATACAAATGTATTTAAAAAACAAAAAAATTAATCATTCTGTCATCCATTCCCTAAATATTATATAGGTTTTACCCAAAGGTATACACTAGAGTTCTTAGTAATAAAAAAAAACAAGGAATCTACAGCATACAGGCTACAAAGTTAACATTACTGAGTAATGATCATTCGATTGTCAATTAATAATTATTATTATCATTTGTCACTGATAATTGTCAGTGTGAATTGATATCTTGATTCAACAAGGAACAAGGTAGTGAAAACTGTAAAATATCATAAATGAAAGAGAGATGAAGCTGGCAAACGAGATTGTTGAGTCAGTTCTCTCACTCAGCTGTGGTTTCATAACCATAAGAATATCAGTGACAGAGCACGTCACAAAGAGCTCTTTCTTAGTCTGAGTGATATACACGTACATACTAGGAGGGATCCTCTCTACATTTCAAACACAATACATATAAGCCGATTTATACTTCCTAGGAATGCATTCCCGATTAAATCGAAGGAACCAATGTAAGTTTTGTCATGAGAGGGTATTACCCAGAGACAAGAAAGGAAACTATGAATGTAAGACGTGTTACAGGGTCTCACATTTTAAATGTTTGGTTTTTTCTGAGGACCGATCCTGTTGCGACGATTCCAGACTTCCTGAATTCGAATCACACTGAAAATCAATTCTCTTTTTTATCGATATGTGTAAATAATAATTAAACAGAAAATGAATGTGTGTCAGTTGTACTTGAGGAATTGATTAAATAAATAAATTTTTCAATTTTTATGACTAAGGGTCAGTGCATTTTATGATATTTTATTTAGTGATTTTCCTTCCATTGACGTCAAGATTCAATAATGACGTCATATGTGGTGGATCCCTCCCGTCGACTAGCTGAGCTGAAAAAGATAATTTCCCTTTATTTAAAAAAAAAATAAAATAAAGTAGCAGTTTTTACGCCTACTACTCCTATTTTCATTCCTTCAAAAATGCCCGGATATGATGTCGAGGCCGACATCCAGAGTTTGGTGGGGTTCATTAAATGCTTAGGATCCAAGAGTGAGGATGGAGATGGGAAAGTTGTAGTCAAATTCAAAACATTGTTCGAGGATGACCAAGTGAGCAATAGTCTCGAGTCTCTTGCTGGAACCTTAAAAGCCGCAAAGAAGAAGAAGATACTCTGTTATGAGGCGGAGCTGCTCCTTCAAGGGGTGAGCGATGAGGTTCTTATAACTCTACTCTGATCATGCCCATTTCGCCTTTCCTCAAAATTGTGATACCCGACTCTCATTGCTCACGGAACACTCCTCAACAACTAACTGCCGCTTCTAATAACCTAACACTGACTCCATTCATTCATTCGTTCATTTATAATTCATGATATTCAATGTACTATTGATTACCTCATGTTGTGATTTGGAATTCCTGTGACGAAGAGGATAAACATTTGATACTGCCCAATTTGTGTTGCATAGCACTTGTGGTACTCAGAACACAAATACGTTTCTCTGACTGGATGAAGAACTTTGGAATGGGAAACTCTTGATGAATGGGGATCTACAAGGAAAAATACTATGTTGTAATACATGTTTAGAAATGAGGAGTCCTCATTTTTGTAAATTAGTCATTGTTAATTATAATGTTATATTTCTATTTTTATACAATATATGTATGCTTGGTAATAAAAATAAAAAAAAAAATTAGCTAGTTGATCACGTACCTCCGTTTTCATCTACATTGTGATTATTGAGGATCAAAATGTCTGGGAAAATGGGGCCAACGACATTTTTGTAGAAGGATCGTAGTAGATCTAATTTCCGTGATGGTTGCATCACGGCTCCTTGAGATGATGGCGGAAATGTGTCATCATAACTACCCATGGTTGCGGCTTTAGTGTTTTGAAAATGGGGCTGCATAGAGCTTAAAACTCTTCGCTTCTCTAGGTTTATAAGTAAAAAGCTAAAAAAATAATTGAGGGGAAGTGTTAGACCTGCTTCTCTGCAGTAAGTAAGTAAGTAAATCACTGGAGGGAATATTATATATAACCTTACCCAAGGATGCATGCATCTATTTGGAAAGGTGGAAATCCTCTTGGAAGAATGGAATGAACGGATCGCAACAGGCTGAAAGAACTTTGCCATTGCTTATAGAGTTGGAAATTAATTTCCTGTAAGGATGGGGAAGGTCCACAAAGAACAGCTACTCTAACTCCTTGAATCAATTCAGCAGAAACTAATCTAAAAGGAACCTGGAAATAGATATATATATATATATATATATATATATATATAAATTTTAGCCCTATCTTTCTCAATTTCACCTAAATAATAGTTGTAGGCTTGCAATTGACAACTAGTTATTTTTTAACCGTTAAATACTTACTGATGGGCTTTTGATAGGTAAAAATATAGGAATATCTGAGATTGTGGATTCCGAATTAATTTGAACGATAAGAGATAAGAGTGTAAGCTCGTCCGGATGGAGCCCCCACCAATTTTTTGTGGAGGTTATTATTTTTCCATCTATGAAGACGCATCCGTATGTAGAATCAACACTCTCCGTAAATGAATCCAGATAGTTCTTTGTTTTGTAGATTTGATACAGAAATAAAAATATAATACCTTCAATTAGCGATCTTTTATATTGGATAATCCTCTAATAAGCTTAACTTACTTGAATATTGTTTGCATCTGTAGATATAACACAGTCAACAGATCCAACAAGATCGCCAAAATTTGTAGATATTTTTTCATTTGGCTGCAAGTTGGCTATCAAAGTATCAATAAGTCCATATGAAGCACGAAGATCCCTTTTGATACGATCGATATTTTTTTGCATAATTAAGTCCTCAAATCCAACTACTAATATCATCGACAGAAAAACATAGTCCAAAAGTCGATGACAATGAATATCACTCAGACTATCATTATTGGTGACGAGTATTAGTCTTAAACTACCGTGATAGTCTCTCCATAAGAATTTACAGTCTTTTGATCTTGAAGTAAGTAGGGAAACGTCTCTCGTTTTGCCAAAGAGAGCAACTCCATTTAATGATGCAAGCTGAGGAAAGGTGAGCTTAAATGAAAGAACAATGACATAGACTAGAGTTGGTCAATTATAATTAATTTTGTTTATTATATTATTATAATATGCGTGCTATAATTTTATTGGAATTTTATTTCATAAATAGATTGTTTAGTTCAAATTGAAATTATCAAAGACTCGACATTACCGGTTTGAGGTTCTTTCCAAATCTTCTATTCAATATTGGCACACCTCCTGAAACCGTGATGCAAGAAATATAAGCAGACATTATACAATTAAATCCATTCTCTTCTTAATTGTCAAAGTATATATGATTTCTCATCATCATGTGTTTATTTTGATAATTATTACCTGTGTATTATAACCTGCCTCAGTATTCATATTGAAATACAGGTATAAAAACTCATTTTAAAAAATATTTTCGTATAATATGAATTGAAAAGTGTACATACATTTAATACATAAAGAACAAATTTCTTATAAATACATATTTATGCAATAATCCCTTAGTAACCGGGCTGCCATATCAAAAGTCCAAATTAATTTATAATAATTATTCATTCCATTTTGTCCCAAAGGATATGAATAAAATGTTTATTGAAGATCCTGTATTAGAGTTCCTTAAAGCAAAGGCATATGTACATTCAGGTCGCTTTGTCCAAAAGGGACAGAATATCCTCATCTTCTTCGGTAATGGACATTGGCATCATTTCTTTTATCACTTTTTCGATTTCTTCCCTTGACTCACTTTGATCCCTATTGTACGTAAAATCCTCAAGAAAAGTACCTTTTTCATTCCTAAAAAAAATATTGAGAACATATATTGCATTTCTAGCTTAATTACAATAATGATTAATAACATCCCTGTCAGTAGTAGGGATATGAACAACTTATCTTTAAAAAGAATAAAATAATAATTTGAACATAAGTTGTTTTTATTCATTAAATATAATCACATTGCTACGATGTCATCAATGCTTTCCCTTACAAATTCAAATTTCATTACTTGAAGTCAAACACTTTCTTTCGCTACGAAAAGCTTAAGGAGGGTTGAATTACCATACTTGAATTTCTAGGCTTTTTTTTGTTTTTGATATTAAAGTATGTACATATATTAGGGTGAGACTTGTGACCAATAAGTTTATGAATTTGGATAGATAACGCATAACTTTTTTTTGGTGCTGTACGTGAATGGATTTAATGAAGATATCTGTTTAACTTCATTGAAATAAATTAATATTTACCTCGAGCAAAAAGTAGAGGAAATTTTTAAAAAGTGACAAATATTATATTACACAAACCATTTTCTTGGATTTTTGAATTTGCCTAATATTTTTTCTTATAGAATATTCATCTTAGATTAAGATATAATTGTTTGAAAATATTATCAATTGTTTATATGGGAATAAATACGTTCAAGTTCAGTGTATTTATTCCCATATTGAACTTGAAAAGGTATAGTTAAATGGGTGAAGAAAGCTCGAATGTTTCAACTTAATAATCCCAAAAATTAAAGGTTGTTTCTTTTCCTTAACCAAGTCAGGGTGGGCTTTATGCCCTCACTATATACATCAACTCTCGTTAATAAAGTTCAATAAAGTTCAGATCAATGTAATATTACGTATAATTTAGTCCAAACTACAAACTGTTGAGAACCCCTGTTCTAATGAATACCTTTAACGCCCTTACCTCAAAAAAATCAAAAAAAGGTCATAGTCTTAAATCCTGTTGTTACCTTTTATTATTTAAATATGTATGTATATTTAAGACTTGATTAAATTTGTGGAGATAGGAGTTTGAGGTTCCAATCCTCTTAAAAACACACAAAACTTCATTTATATTTTATAAAATCTATGTTGATAATCAAACTTCCCCTCCCTGGGTCTAATTACTTCAAATATTATATATAAAATGATAAATTCCATAATTCAATTAATTTATTACCCAAATCTAAGTTTCCCTAGTAAAGACCAATTAAACCAATTAACGATGAAGGTCAATCTATCATTTTAACTTCTTTTTTGTTAAACAAAGATTTTCGAAAATAGTTTTTTTTTTTGGATGTACTAATCATGAAGGTTTTTGTTTTTCTGTAAATTTTGAGAAAAATGATTTTCATTTGATTAAGCAATTTTGTACATTCAGTTAGTCCAAGAGATTTTAGGGTGAAGAAATAAAAAATTAAATAAAAATTATTTTCGTTTCAATCTCCCGAATGGAAGAAGCATTTCCATTTTTCTATTGAGAAAAAAAGGGAAAACGAGTTGCAGACAAAACAAGAACAATGTGCAAACATTGATAGATAATTTTACTGTTGTACACTTTCTCTTGGAGTCTGCAAAAACCATATTCAAATAAAGGGCATTTGTGCATACTACTAAAAACAGAGTATCAATTCTTGATAGCTCCCAGATGTGCTCCCTAATATGACTAGGAATGTAAATAATATGCGAAATGCCGAGTGCGAGACTCTGTGGAGTTGGCTCTTCGAACAGTACTTTTTGTTTTCCAAGGCTGTTATCATTTTTCCTTTATTACTGAGGGGAAAACATCTACTTGATAGTGAAGATCTCGCATGAAGGAATACATGCATTAAGGTTAATAAAGCAAATAAAATGTAAACAAAAAAGGGCTCAAGTCCTCGTATAATTATTATTAGTTAAAAATATATAATTTCCTGACATTAATTTCAGTTAATTTTCTGCCTCTCTTCTATGGTATACATAATGTTATTATCTATTATTGATGTTTTCATTTTGTATATACATATACATAAAGGAGAATAGCAGCTTGTAGCTCAGTAAAACGTCATGACAGCTCAAGCTGCTTCACTCTCAACATTCATCAAATTGTCAGAGTTACAACCAGGTTGATTTTCTCCTTCTTTTTATTTTACACACCCCATTTGCATATTATTTACATTCCTAAATATGACTATTGAGTCCAAAGCCATATCCTGATAGATAACCCAGCCCTCTCTTAATAAAGCTGATGTACTCTCTTTTTGAGGTTAAAATTTTATAATGTATCTATGAAGTTTTAAAACTCTCCTGTAAGGGTAATACACTTTAAAAATACCTTTCTCCATCAGTGGATCTACGAGTATCTATGTTATTAAATAAGCTGAGTTTGAAAATGGATTTATCCTCAGTATCCTCTATATTTTTGCTTTTAACTTGATTCTGACAAAGCAACTTTGCAAGTAAATTCAACTCATCTTTTGCAAATTTTCTATCAGATTTTGGATTATGAGATCTTGAATTGTTTGCATGAGAATTGTGAAGAGACTCCGTTTCATCTCTTCTTTCTAAGCTCTCACAATAATATCTATAAAGGGGGGAAAAAATAAATTTTTTTGCATTACTTTTACGTCAAATTACATACAAATTAGTTCCAAGAGCTGTGCCTCTTTTTCCTATGGCGTTCCATCCAAAGTAACATTTTGAGTCAACAAATTCATACTCCATTCCAGGGAAAAATTTTGATGTTTCATCTGTATTTTCATCGTCCTCAAAAAAAGTTATGCTCCCAGCTGGGATGATTTCTTTTAATTGAATAAAATATTGACTTTAATTTTGTAATGATGGGAAGAAATTAATATCGGTGATCAAATAATGTTTTGATTATTTTTGTACTTATAAATACAAGATGTTATACATATAGGTACAAACGATGCACATGGATATGGTCCACAAAAAATTAAAAAAAGATAAAGCAATAAAAGCTCATTTTTCATTAAAATAATAATATAAATACAACATAGCCCTAAATTTTCAACACATTGAATTCATTTTAATATTGAGTATATAACATGTAATTTACCTTGTGGTATGAGATAAGAAGGCTCAAATAATAATGATCCATCAAGCTTTTGAAGTCCCTCATTTAAAAAAACAGAAACTCGAATTTTTTCCCCACCAAAAAAGTTGAGTATTGAATACCTAATTGCCTGAATTTGAGCAATTGAAAGATCTGCGTTGTTCTGAAAAATATGTGTTCATTATTACCAATATTCTAGAGAATGAACTATGCTTTTTCTTTATAGGCAATTAAAATGTATGTGTCTAAAAAAATATATGGATAATATACATAATCGACTATAAATTTTTATTTCTATTTCAATTGTAAATGTTTGTTGAACTCAAGTTGGAAATAAATTGAAATTGATACTTTGATTGATTTATTTTTTTTAGCTTAGTCAAAAATAAATGAATATCCTGGCTCAATGAAGGTGATTCAGTCATATATGTATTTTTAAGGACCATGGGTATGTACACATAATTTCCTTGTCTCAGCTATACCTTGATTAAAAGTTGATGTGTCAACTGTAGATTTGAAATAATATCGTCCTCAGACACAAAATTCCTTATTGCATCAAGATGGTTCAAAGTTACACCCAGAATCTCTTTTGGATGTCGACAAGAAAGAATTTGAAACTTGACGGCCATAATCATCAAATCATAGAGCTAAAAGTAAATACAGTTTTATATAATTAGAAAAAAAAACACATTTCTAACTTAATATGTTATAACCAATATTATGCAATGATGTCATCAGGTACATGAATATTAGTTAACTGAATGTGTCATTCATCGAAATCAAAATATATAAAACTATTGATATTGGTATGAACTTTTTAATTTAGTCAATGGCATTTAAAGACCCTACTCAAATAAATGGGTATATTTTAATATTTAGTCAATTTACTTTTTTAGCTTTTTTCGCCCATTTTCCAACTTTAACTTAATTTAATGTAGATTTCATTTCCAATCTTTGATTTGACCTAAAGGGACTCCTGAAAGCATTGGGAACGGGAGTGGGCCCAATAGTCGGCCAAATCTTGTGTACTTAAATAACTCCTTGAATATTAAATGAAATGGATTAATAAGGATTGCATTAAAGAGCTAAAACCAACAGCTTTCGAACAAGATGTCAAGCGCCCGATAAAAATCCTTAATAAAGAAGAAATCGTCCATCTAAGTGTGTAAATTTCCATCCAATTTCGAGAAAAAGTTGGCTGAAAATCAATGACTCACGGTAGAGCTACTTAAGTATTAGCGCGAAGAAGAATTTCTGCTGGTTCTTTCGTCTAGTCTTAAATTGAAGTTAAAGTTAGAAAAGAAATCAAAAAAGCTCAAAAAGTATGATTGGATTTCTCGAGAGCCTTAGGACTCTCGAAATTTTATTTTACAGATTTGAAATCAGCGTGCAAAACGAAATAACTTTTATAATACTTATACCCCTTGGGATTTTTGAAAGTTCAAATTTGTTGACCAGTGATCTCATTCAGACCACAATACTGATAATTTATTTTTTAATTGTACCCCTTCCCCCCCTCTATTTAGAAATGGGAGTGTTCCCCCTCAAATGTAGGTCTGGTTATGGGACTGGCTGGAGTCAATGCAAAGCATAAATACAATATCAATAACTATTACTTTTTATAAATCCTGACTCACCTTGTCCATGCTATTTTCGTTCAATCTCATAATGGATGCATGAGCGAGCTTCTCAAACATTATTCGAAGTATTTCTTTATTATAGAGGGACTGATGATTCGTAAATATTTCCTCAATGAATTTCCGATTAAACATTGTACCCGCTATATCATTTAGAACTAAAATAGTTTAAAAGTAAGTATATATATATATATAATTTTTATATATACGGCACAAAAGATCAACATTAAAGTAGTTTTAACTAATGATTTTGATAAATAATTACAAATAAAAATCTTCTTTTTTTCCCCCTTTTTTTTGAACCTTTGTCTATGAATATTACGTATATTGAAAAATATTTTAATTCATTTGGCATACCTTTCAATGATCTATCTGGAGGAATTTCCTGAGCAATGAGTCTTTGATTGACAATATATATCATTTCACCACCTAAATTAATAAAAAGTATTGGCATCATTCGATGTGTCATTTTGTCGAAAAACAGTTACACACAAAGCTCATTAACATCCCAGAAGAATAATATATTTACAATATACATATATCGAGGTATGAAAATATACCTGATACATAAAAGAGAAAGCCAGGGAACTGTAACTACTGGTAATGGATATAGATGAGGGGGGGGGGAATCTTATAATTTTCATTGCCTTTGTAACAACTTTTTATTAAATATGGATGTACCAAGGTATATTCCACGAGTATTCATAATATATATAATATATCAGATTTTTTAATAAAAAGGATTTACGAATGCCTTATATCAATATATTTCAACAATGCTCTATGTTGGAAGGGTCTTCTTTTTTAGAGTGTTTGTATGAAGATTTGTAGATATACATATTTGTCCAACATAATACGTATACTCTGCATATTTATATCCATTTCCTGGGTAATTTATTTTTGATTGCAGTCGCTGATTTGATACATTCAAAAGTTTCACCTTGGCTTGTGACGTTGCAAGACGTCAAATAATAATATTAATAAATTGTGACCAAAACCTCTTTTTTTTCATTTTTAAATTGTCTAACAGGATAATATGTTGGGGTTTTACCCCTAATTATGTTTGTACAGTAAAAAAAAACAAAAAAACAGCAAGAATCTAAAAGCTTTCATGCACTTAATTTTAATATGTACAACTTTACGTTTGAGTTCATTAATTATTTGGTAATATTAGGTTATGTATTATGTAATTAATCATAAGTAAATTAAATGTATTGAAACCTACATGCTACTATATATTTTTCCAAGACAATGAGATAATCTTTGTTTCTGCCGGTATATGTATGTAGACTCTTTGTTCTTATTTAAAACATTATCATACTTCATTATGCGATTTGAAAGAATAGGCCTTTTAGAATATAATTTTTAATTAAATCGAAAAAAATTATACTTATGAACAATCTCCATTTAGGAGAGACCTGGGAGGATAGGCAGGGCTGAATATTTTCCAAGTGCGGTAAAAGGATTTTAGAAAAAAAACCATACAGGAAATATCTTTCTCCAAACCAACAAGAAGAGGGAGCAAATTACGTACTTGATAATATCACACATTGAAAGTCTCACTTTTTTTTCTCTCTCTCTCTCTATGAATGCTAGTTCACGAGCATAAAGTTCAACATGATTTATTGACATTTGATTTAATTTGACTTAGTTTAGAATTTGGTACTTTCATAATTGAAATTCTTCATTAATATTTTGGACTTTATTTTAATAGTATTTTTTCTAAAAGGGTGGAAGATATTTGAATACATTTTCCTTTAATTTTCGAGAATAAATACATGGATATAAGTTCTTTATACTTAGACATCCAAGTAATACGGCTATTTATAAATATTTTTCATATAAATTGCTGGCTTTATCTAGCAAAATCTCAATTTTCCGATTTTATTGATCTTCCATACAAATTGGATGAAAAAAAATAAATAATAGTTTTTCCATGGGAAATCCACAATTTTCAATAAATAAAATATGATTTAAAGACCATTGGTTAGTGGATATATGACTTTTTTTTTTGTTACGTCAATCGATTTGATTTAAAAAATGAATAGAAAAAGTATTGAGATATTGTGAGTATAAGACGTGTAAAACGTCTAATATTAATATTTTGAGATATCAATGACTAAGTTTTTAAAATATAGATATTTGTAACTCTTATAAATTAAAGTATTGAACATTTCCTTACTGTATTTGTCAAATAGTTAAAATTATATATAGTGCTCTGGGCCCACGATATTGTCCTTCTTTATTGAAAAGTATTTAAAAATAAATAAAAAAAATAGATTTGCTTCGCAAATTCAGCAATTTGTATAAAGTATGATTTACAAAACAGTTTTAAACTTATCGATGAAAAAAAATGCCAATAATTTTGTGTCATTGTTATTCAACCCACTCGCAAATTTACATTAATACATAGATGTAATATAGTGTTCAATTATGTAGAAATACATAAATAAATAACTTAAACCAAATGCAAGAGAATTAAGACTGAATTATTCCTTAAAATGATGAAACAAAATGTATTCGTTTCCATGTAGATAAGTACAGTGCTATCTAAACAAGAGCTGCATTAGTAACTGAGGCCCCATTTAAGAAGACATTACTGCATTTTTTTTTTTTAATATATTGACTTATCATGGACAATATTGATATTGTTGGAATACATGTCGTTACCTACATATATTGTATCTCGCAACCTTTCCTTCCAGAGAGAGAGTGTGAGTGAGAGAGGAACCAATCAACGTTCAGAACAATACACGTCGAGCTTTTTTGTCCATTCGCAACCTCGATAGACAAAAGGGAAAGGAAAAATTTGGAAAAATATATGGTAGCTATCCTTCCGTATTTTCTTTGTTGCCAACTTGTTAATATTTGGCAGAATTTATTATTTAGATGTAATATATATTTATAAATTCTACCAATCACAAACCAATCGTTACTACTTGTAATATATTCCAAATTCAAAAAAAGGGCGCGCAATCCTTGGTTTAATATATTTTTTATGCATCTAAATCATAAGTAGTAATAATACCCTTTTTGAGTTCATAATACGTAGGATCAGCTGCTTTAAATCAAAATAGTCAAATGATGAAAATCAGCTGAAGGGAGAATGCAGTGTGTTTTTGTTTATCCCAAAAAGCTCGTCGTGATAATGATGCGAAGAAAAGTAGAAAAATTGACAACTGAGAATAAAATATATTATAGTTAGTGATATTGTAAGTTATTGGGGGTAGTGCCGTGACTCATAGATTACTGATTCACTTACTTTGATCATATCTTTTTTCAAGTTTTTGCTCCCAACTATCTCTGTAATTTTTCAAAAGTTACACATATTCCCTCAATGTAGACGGTGGATACATTGATGAAATAGAGTTTAGAATGGTCCATCTATTGAACGGAGTTCCTTTTCAATTTTTAAAACAACTCCTTTTGAACATAGCTATAATTTTATTCATTTTGTATAATTTAAGCCTGATGCAATTTAGTACTCAAATTCATATGAACAGACATGATATATCCAAACATTTTAAAAGACGATAAATCTAAAAACTAGGACATAAATCTATATATAAAAAAACTCAATATTTTTTGTTTAAAAATTAATTTGAAAGAATGAATAACTTCTGTTCCTTGGGTATAATGATAAGTACAAATTTGATTGATAATAAAAAAATCAAAATTTAAAGCAAATGAAAGTACTTCATGTAGATTCTTTAATACATTTTTTAACATATATATTTTCCCAATAAATTTTCAAATTTGAACAACCAGCACTATAAAAAAAACTAAGAAAACTAATATCGAATGCATTAATGTGCTTAGACCTACAGCTTTCAAACGAGATGTCAAGCGCCAGATAAGAATCCTTAATTAAGAAGAAACTGTCCATCTAAGTGTGTACATTTTCATCCTATTTCAAGCAAAAATTCGCTAGAAATCAATGACTCACGGTGGAGCTATTTAAGTAGTAGCACTCAGAAGGATTAAGAAATCAGCTGAAATTCTTCTTCTCGTAAAAAAAAAAATTACATATTTGAAATCAACGTGCAAAACTGAATAACCTTTATTATACTTATACCCCTTAGGATTTTGAAAGTTCAAATTTATTAGCCAGTGTAATAGATACATGGTTAATTAGAATTGTTGATAGTTACTTGTTCAAATAACTATATATATTTGTAAAACATCTAGGTAATACACAAGATCCATCAAGCAATAGTAGTTCCTTTTATAAAAATATGAAACCTCTCCTACTGCCCCAGAAACATATATTAAGTTCCAAATATGTACAACAATGAAAATTATCTTTTATAAAGAAAAAAAAAATGTCATAAAGACTACGAAACATTTTGATACTTTGTTGGGAATCATTTTGTGTTTCCATCCACATTTGCAGAGCATTAATCATTTAAAACCTTACCTGATGTGAATCATCATCCTTATGTGCTCAACTTTTTATTTAATGAATACCCTAAATGAAGCTTACATTATGAAATAATTAATTGTGAGATGTATAAGGAATATCTTGTACATAGATGAAAAGCCCCAAATAATTCTGACAAAATGGGAGCCCAGGAGAGAAACCCTGATTTTAGTTGAATTAAAATATATATATAAATAAATAAATAATTCCATGGTTTCAAAATTGAGTCAGGTGGCTGTGAGGAGAGAATCCCTTGATAATTACAAATACATATTTATCTTTTTTAATATTAGATATGTATCATTTTTAGAGAAACATAGAAATAGGGTGTTCCATATGTAATTTTTTCTCTCTTCATAGTCGTGTCAAGCCTTCTTTCAGAATTATTGTGTAATTAATGTTTGAAGACTTCCAGACATATCTCAGATTATAATTTGAGTAAATTCTTTATTTTATATATTTTTTTTATTTACAACGAATACGACGTAAATAGTTATTCAGTAAAAATTTTTTTTTAGTAAATTGTAAGAATATGTTATTAACATAAATGTTTACTTAGATCCATTTCTTGAGTAGAAAATAGTTGCTCATTAAATTCCCTCAATGCATCCCCAACAATGAGTCATTCACTTTAAAAAACCATCATTTTAATACTTAAATACCTTTAATTGGTCTTATAAATATAGCGAACAGGTTACTATTGCCAACTATATACATACCTGTATACAAATGACACTTAAAATATTTTGTATTTACATAATACAAAAATAATGCAAAACTACGTTTCACTTATTGAGATTATGTTGATTATATTTGGCTCATTAACTTAATTCAGAAGCAATTGTACAAATCCATTTAGAAAATCCCTTTACTATTATTTTACGATAGATTTTGGTCTATCCATACCTTAAAGCATTTCTAACTTCCTTCTATACCCTATCATGATTGAGAAAGATATAGTTTAGAAATGCTCATTTTTTGATCGAAAATAATGTAAAAAAATATTATTATATTACTATTTTATACAAATACAAATTAAGATTTCTCATTATGTTAGAATATAAGGCTTTTAAAATAATTATCTTGAATATATTTACAAATAAAGCCTCTGATTGGTGAACATCATTTGAAGAGGCATGTCTCCAAATATTAGCCGATTAAATAAAGATAATAATAAATTATACAATCCAAATGAAATCATGCAAACATACTTAGATATATGTAATTATATCTGTAATTCCATCAAAATAGACAAACAATTCTATGGTTCTAGAGAATTTTTTTTTTTTTTTTTTTTGCGTGAATGCCAATAAGGACTCACTGATCATAATGTGTGATATCTTACTTTAAGTAATGTATAAAATAAGATTTGTATCAATAAATCATTTTGATTGACGTCACAGATTGCTTAATTTACCAAAAGTTACTCCTAGTTGGGGGCATATCGTTGATATATACTTTAAATAAAATGGAGAAGTTTTCAAAATAAATCTTAAGGATTTAAGGATTAAAGGGTTATTTTTTTTAAAAAAAGCTTAACACCTGTTCTGAATACAACTTGATGCCAAAGAAAAACTGATACATCAGTTTCATGTTTGAATAAAATCAAATTAATAAGTACTGAAAATATCCCTACAAACCATGTTACTCATTTTTTTAAATGTACTAATCTACAAAAAAAGACTTTTTATATATCCCAACTAACAAAAAAACAAATTCAGTTTCTGGTAAGTACGAAGGGAAAACTCTGAAAGTTGAGCATGGTAGCGAATGTGTTCAATTAATTATTTCAAGAACAACGCTTAAACCTAATAAATACCACATTAGGTTGTCGAGGCAAAATGTTTGAAAAACTCTGATACAATGAATACTTATTTAATATGAACATTTTTCATATATAAATCCCTTAGTTATAGTTTTGTACGTTTTATGTCAAACATACTCGTACAAGACAAATTACTACACATTTAATTAACAACAAAGACCATTAATCGTCTTTTTAGGGAATTAGTTTACATTAATGTTGACATGTAGCGTATCTGCTTAGAAGATCTTATCAATATGATTTGACATTATTTATTGTATCAACAAAATTAAAATTTGTCAAAATAGTCATCATTTTTTTTTACAAAACAGATCAAACTACGCAGAAAAACCCTTGGTAATAAAGTCTGCTAAAGATTTAATAGTATAAATAGTAATAAAAAAACTATAGTCTTACAAATACAAATTGTTTAATTTCACTCTATGTTAGATTACTTTTTAATTTTTATGTGATGAGTTCTCTGTAGCCACTTTTACATGGGTAATTGGGATTTACAGTTCCCTCACTAACACTCACAGAGGTAAAATAACATTCAATATAAAATTATAGAGAAAGGCTCTTAGTTTTTAAAAATGCTATTATTGCCCAAATGCGTAGGATGTTGAACGGATTTAAGCTCAGGTTTGAGTAAATTATTTATCAAATGAACAAGTTTCAGGGGAGCATTATCGAATGGATTCAATTCTTATTTTCTGTTGCTCCTTTGCGGCTTCTGAAGAACATAGTAACTCATTTTTAAATGTTTTGACTATTTGAAATTAACATCAATGAGAAAAAAATTTAATCTTGATCTGTGGTCTTACACCGTTGATATTCTAAATAGATATATGAGGGCTGTATGTTTAATTTATATAACCACATTGATATATCAAGTAGATCACTACATAATTGCTACAAAGGAATAAAAGGTAATTAATATTTTAACATATTTTTGTTATATATGTAAGGATTTATTTCAGCTGATGCTATCATATAAATTATTCATATTTAATATGAAAATTAATTGATCATTTCTGGGAGTTTAGAAATATCAATTTCAATTTTTGTTCCAGTAATTTGAGCTAAGATTTTAATAAGTAACTTTATTTTGGAAAAAGTTTACTAACATAACATGCAATCTAAAAGTTATTACATGCCAGTAGCAAAGTTTCTCAAATACTACATTGAATAAAAAAATTATTTTTATAATTAAAGAATACTTTCAATGTAGCAAAATAGGGGGTTGCTATTTCAAATATCGTAATTTTTTCCTTTCAAAAAATGATCACTCAACAATTAAAAAAGTTTTTCAATTGATTATAATATATTAATTAAAAAAAAAAAAATACATACACATGCAAAATCATTTATATAAAAGATAAAACGAGCAAGTTGGAAACAAACTTATAAATTAAAGTTTTGTCGAGAAACTTTACTCTATTCATGATTTAAATACATTTTTTTACTGGAAAAACAATTAAAGCCTTATTTTTCCGAGGCAGCTATAGTATTGAACTATATCCTTTTTCCCCTTTAGTTGATAATGATAAAATATATTATTAAATTTATGGCTATTTATTCTCTCCCCCCTCTCCCTCTAACCTTTTAAACGCTATAAAACTCAAGTTAAATATTTAAAATATTATTCTACTTTTATTGAATTCTTTTGTCCATAATTTTTTGTAGTTTTCTCAATAGTTCCAATAAATTTTCTACGATGTATATAAAAAATACAATTTTTTATATTGATTTTTTTTTACATATATTTTCATTTTTCCCTTCATTATGTGTAAATTCATATTTTAGCATGAAGAGAACATAACATAGAAAATGCTTACAAATGAAATGTACATATATGAATTAAAAATTTATTTATGCCTTTAATTTAGAGTTGTGATTGGTCAGCTTGGAGGTATTTGTTTGCTTAGAGTATTAAATGAGCTCCTTTTTAGGGACTTTTAGTGTTTTTCAAATAGAAAACTATCACATAGCAACTTAATTGATAGGATTCGTAAATGATGATACAAATGTTTCTAGCTATTTATTACTACTACTCATCACCATTATTATTTATGCCTAACGACTTAGTAGATCTGTCTGAAAAAATAATACACGCTATCTATATAAGTCTGGATTTTAATTTAAAACATCCAGTTTATAATTCAGATAATTTTGCTTACAAATAACAAAAACATATATGTAAAATAAATAAAAAAGTCATTAGTATCTTGCATGTACAAAAGATGGCGACAGCTCCCAAAAATATGAAGTCTGATATTTATTTTGGAATGTACATAAATTGAAAAATCCAAAAAAAATTAAAAAGATTCCACTTTGAACCACGTTCTCTGAGTAGACTCAATAGAGAGACTTTATGGGAGTCTCTCATAAAAAAGCTATCCTTAGTAAAACGTTTGACACACCGATTTAATGGCATACTATAACTTGGCTCGAATTACACGCTGTTGAGGATCTCTGGACTACATATATAGACGACTGAATGGTCAAAGTGGAACTCTTTTACATCTCTCACATGATTTATTCATCGTTTGAAATCTCCTCTAAAAGTCATAAACAAATACTAAATGAATAAAATCTCAAATAGTGTACAATTAATTTGGGTCTAAATTATCGAGATAAAACTCTCAGGCTGATCGGTTTGTCCTGAATAATGAAACAATTATACATAATACATAGAAAAGTTTGTATGAATTTATAATTAGTACTTCTTAACCATCAACCATTGAGTCAACCATTGAATCTCTCGAGTACATTTTTTATAACTCCGAAAGAGCTTCTACATATATTTCATTTCATCTCTATTATTCACAACAAAGATATTGTTTGAAAAAAAACAACAATAGCATAAATACATACGTTACGTATGTATCACAAAATAGATCAACAAATATCTAAAATATTATCCAGGAGGTTAAAACCCCAGCCTAGTATATATATGATTAAAAATAGCAAAAAAATATGCCTTTGAAATATCGAATATCTTCATAAAATCCAAAATGCGACAACTATTTTAAAACGTCTCTAAATATGTCATTTTCTTTTCCACGTTGTTCTAATTACATCTCTTTAACTAAAACATTAGCCTTATCTTTGTAAACTAATTATTGCCTCATTTGTCATTCCCTTCCCCCCCCCCCTCCCCAGAGAACACACCAAAAAATCCTTTTTTCTACTTTTACAATTAAGAAATGTCAATATTTCATTATTGTAGTGATAGTAAATTCAATAGTTCCTTGTATTTTTGAGCATTCCTTAAAAAGATGGACTTTTGTTTCAGATTAGGCAAAAATACATTCCACACTTTTAGAGTATTTGAAAGGACTTGATACCTAGGCCATCTTTAGTTGGAGTTTGACATTGGGCTCTGCAATGACTCTACTATCCAATTTGTCACTTCTCCTGTATGTAAATCTTTGAAACACCACACGACTGTCTGGTAAATAATTACTCTTAATGTCTCTTAATGTAAAATAGGTTCTAAATGGAAATGCTGAAAATTGAATATTCTTTGGACTATATCCATATTTTTTTTTGTGATATTTCTAAATACCTTTCTCTCATCAAGTCTTTCACTCCAAAAATATATCTTAGAGTAAATATATCTTTTTTATTTCTAAGTCCATCACTACAACATTATTCACAGAAACTCTTATAAGCTTCAGCAATCCCAGAATTTTATTAGATTTTTTCTATAAATACTTTAGACTCATTTAAAATTTTATTTCCATCCCCTATAAGATATATTTTTAATTATGAAAAAGGTATTTCACATCTATCTTCATTTTTTTTCTCTACAAGTCGACATTCAATATTAGTCTTTATAGAAATTTTGTATTTTCAGACTCATTTTGGGTAGATAAGACCTTATTCTATTGTATTATAGTTTTTGCTAGCAGATGCTATCTCCAATGAAAAATATTGGTTCTTTTTTTCTGTTTAGACTAATAAATTGGATCATTAATCCAGTAATTGCATCTGAAATGCTTTGGTTAAAAGAACACACTTTCATTATGTGTAGAATATTAGAAACCATGAAAGAGTTCCAAAGTATAATCTTATCAATTATATTCACGACTATATTTCATAAGTACATAGTTTATCAAATTTCTCAATAACCAATGCTATGTTTTTTTCTTGAGGTCAATGTTAGTGATGTTTTCAAAACTGATAACCCAAGACCAATACTCTACCACGACTTAAAATCTCAAGACCAAGACTTTTGGGAAACAAAACCAATATTGTCCATAACTACATTTAGTCATAGAAACAAAAACAAAAATTAACGATTCATGAAATCATCACTATCTGACACTCTTGTGATGCATTTAGATAATAGGAGTCTTATACTAGGCAATCATGCATAGAATGCAGAGTAAAAAATTGATATGATGAGTCCATCCTCTCATGCTTGCTCCTTTGAATGGGTCATCCCATTTTACTCCTACTTTTGCTAGATTGCCATTTTGTTTTAAGAGTATTTATACTGGTTCACTGGCATCTTGATTATACTTAAGACCACAGGTTCTTGAAAGCTAAATGAATTCTTCACCAAACTTTGTGCTAATACTCTTGTTCTTTTTGTCAGAATATTATCTTTTAAAATATATGACTATTTATTTTTTTGTGAGTTTTTATATGATTTTTATCCAATTGTTCATCAATAGCAATATTTCCTCTAATTTCTACATTTTCAGAAAGTTTATTAACCATCAGAGGTCCCTCGTCATACTGTTGAATTGCTCATATTATCGTATTAAACTTTTAAATCAGAAACTTTCTCCTCCATTATAGATTGTCTCTCAATCACCTTGATAGTCTTTCCTTCGTTTCTTATTAAATACTAAATATCTTGATTCAAACCAATCATTATTAAATTAATATGAAAGAGAAGGCCAATGAGGGTAAATACGCTATGCGATTCATATAATCTACTCAACAAACGAGAGTTCAGCAGAATTAATTTAGTCAGATATTTTTTAATTCGTCTCGTATACTCTAAGATACAGCTTTGGACGACAGGGAATTATAAGTGTATTATATGAATCTTCCTCCACCCGCATAAATAAGAGAGTATTGTCTCATTTTTATTTCGTCAACAAGAGAAAATATTTTATTCTAGTCGGACGAAACTTTCAAAGACTTGTTTTGTTTTGTCTTGTCATGATAAAAACTTTTGTTTATCTAGTCCTATCTGATGAAATTAACACATGAGCTCTCGAAGAGATAAATAATAATGAAAACAGAGGATATTGAACTGATTTGGTTGATCTGAGTTTTTGGTAATTTAGATTGATATTTTTTTTTGTTAAACATTCAGATAAATGGATTTGTATCCACTCGTCGTTCCTCTGCATACAAATTCATAATTTTATAAAAAGTTATAAGTAGCCTCTTGACTTCAATAGACTTCTATTGGAGTGTCTGAAAGTCACTGCAGTTTCAACATGTAATGAGTTGATAATCATATTTTAAGATCCTAAATTGCTTACCATCATATTGTAATATTGTCTATCTGAGGTTATAGGATCTCCCACAATAAAATTAGATAACAGATATAACAAATCTTTCCCAAACAGTTTTTTACAGTTTACTCCATATTGTTTTATTGAATAAATGATTCATCAATGTGACAATGGAAAAATCCAATAGTTTTTTTTTATTCATAGGGAAAAAAACTTATAACGATTTATAACATGAAGAATATTTTACAATATGAACTTTTTCTATTTTATATTCTAAATTTAAATTTTCCAATCTTTTCCGACTTTATTTTGGAAATGTAAATACTATTATATTATATTATGGTTTTATCTCCTAGTGTAGTCAAGCAAGAAGAGGTTTTGAGAGATATTATTTTTAAAAACTGAGAAAGTATGACTCTTTAACAAATATTACCATCCTTTTAATACAAGATTTACAAAATTTCTTGTCCTCGACAATTTTAATTTTAAAAATACAATGTGCCCCTGAATCAAAAAACTGCTCTCAATTGCAAGTTTCAGAAGTGAATTATTTTTAAATACTCCGAACTCCCCTATCCATGACTATGAATCGACAAGAATCATGACCATTCATACTTGATTGCTTTTATACAAATCTGCACTGCCACCAAAATTACTTACTTGTCCTACAATAATATTATTTATCCCTGTTGGATACGGATACGACAGTAAGTGAGAGTAGTGTTGGTTTACATCTGACTTTATTATTATCCCTCTTGGACTTTATATAGTTACAATATCTTAGCCGTACATGGTTATAAATGGTTACGAGATCGTGTACTTGTGTGTGTCCTTGAATACAGTCGTTTGTCACATTATCAGTTATCATTTGTCAATGCTACATTGTGGGGATCTTAAATATGTATGGATCTTTGGAAGGGGAGATTGATAAGTAGAATGTCTAGCCAAAAATCCCTATAACAGATTAACCCTTTAAAACCCGTATGGTCTCAGGAAGTTTTTTTAACTGGAAATTATGTCTTTTGAGGTCAGAGTGGCCTAATTAGTAACCTAATTTGATTTTATAAAAAAATTGTAGTTCAACCTGTTTCTCTAAGAAATTATGGGACACGGGTGTCTCTCTGAGTGTGAAAGGAATTTTTTAATTCTTAAAAATACACAGTTTATCAGTCCTTTTTTCGTATTTATTTTATCTTTATTACATCTTTTGGTAAATTAATTCTTAATTCCTATGTTCTACTTGACAAAAAAAAAACAAGAAAAATCTTAAATAAAAAATATATCTCATATGTTATGTACATTTTACAGGGGACATTCTAAGAAGCAATTTCTGTTGATATATTTATAAAAAAAACTCTCTTCACACCCAAAGGGACACTTGTGTCCCAAGAAGCTTAGAATCGAATAATTTCTAATGTATGTATTAAAAATAAAAGATATTTTAAAATTACTATTCTTTAAGTATATATTAACAAATAATTTCCTTGAAAAATGAAAAGTTATTTGGGTTTAAACATGATTTTTTTACATGATTAAAAATCGTAACTTTCAGTACCTTGAAAAATATTCAAATCAAATTTTTTGATGACTAACAATGAAATATGAATAATAGCTTGACATCATCTTACCTATCAAACAAAAAAAAAACAAAAAAACAAAGATGGATTGACAATGGAGCGCATTAGCGCATTTTGAATTTATGAAACACCGGTGTCCTCTGGGTTGGAAAGGGTTAAATGTACGAGTTGCAGCGATGTATCCGACTCAAAGGGTCATATAGTAGGAAGCTACTATTATAGAAATGGAAGAGAATGCCAGAGTGAGACATTTGATACTTTTGATACTACTAATACCTAATTTTGTTGACAGTAGTTGTCTTTTATTATTTAGGAGTGGCAAAAATGTATTACTCCTCTTGAGAGGAGAATCTTCTAAATTAATCATTGAATTGTGTAGGGATGTTGCTATAAATACATCTATAAAAACAATTACTAGCTAAATCTACAACAAATGTAAGTAGAAACTTTTTAATGAGATATATTCTCCTTAATGTTATAATAAAGAGTGGTCATAAATTCAAAAAAAGATTAACAGAGCCATCCCTTGTTCCTTTTCTGTAATGCTACTTCCTCTAAGAAGTACCACGAGACATTAAATAAAAAATGAAAACAATTTTAATTTCTAACTGTACCTTGGTGACACATTTGCCTATTGAATTATTGGCTCATCTTCTAATTTAGCATAGTATTTCTTTTAGTAAACCTCCTTTCAGAAGATCAATGACTTTCTTTCTAATTAAATATGTACATGTCTACACTATTAAATAATAATTGATAAATCACATTATTATTTTGTGAAACTTATATTAAATTGTACATATAATAAATTAACTCTGGAGTAAAGATCTGGACTCAATATATCAATTTAGTATTACTGAATAGATAATGCTACAAATCTAATCAAACACATCATAAAGGATCTTTTCTAGTCTTGAGATGGAGAAAATTTTCATTGTTAATGATATGTATTAGTCATCTTTCGGAATTTAGATGAAAAACTCCGTTCCGAACTTTAGATCGTAAGTAGTCTATAAAGAATATATAGATTAAAAATTAAATGTGTTATTGATAAATTGGGAATTGGGAACATTATTCCTTAAATTATAATTAGTTTTCGATATTGAAACACGCACAAAATACTTGGCTTGGAACTTGGGCTCTCATTCAATACTTACTTATAAAAGATTTGGTCATAGCTAATAAGAAGTCCTTGCTCACTTAAAAAAATGCTAAAAATATGAAAAACTCGCGAGAAAAAGTAATTGCTGAAGATTGCGAAGACTAGAGTTGAACTTGAATAGAATTCAGAAACAATATTTAGACATACATAAATATTATGTTTGTTTGATGTATTACGAGAATCAAAAGAATTAGTGTTACTAAATAGGTCTTCTTGCATTTGAATGTAAATTGTTACGGCTTTTAATTTAACATTTTATTTTACAAATACACGTATATTGTTAAACTTTTTATATTTACTTTGACTAAAATTACACTGTATATACCAATAAATATCGAAACTATATACAAAGTTACCTCCATTTGGCGAGAGAAATAGAGAAAGAACGTGAAGAGCAATGAATGAAGAACGCTTTCAAATTCTATTTTCCTCTCATAAATGTATCCAATTTTAGTTACAATCCAAGCAAATAACAGTAGCGATCTTCAAATACCCTGGAATTCGATTTTTATAGACGAAAATCTCTCTAATTAACCTCCAAAACGAATAAAGGTATGTTTAATAAATATATAATAGTCCAATAAATAAGTGAATCCATTTAAAAAAATTATTTTTCTAAGTTCCAAAATCTGAACGCACTAATCATGAAACTGAAATTAGTTTTTTTTTTTTTCGTATACGTTCAAGTTATCGAGAATTTTTGACCTCATTTTTTTCCCGATATTTTCGCCCCTTTCGTAGAATTGAGATAATTTTCTTATAGCAAAAATGCACATAAAGAACCTTTTTTCAGCCTAAAATGATAAATGATAATTATAAATCTGTATTTTACAATTTACTTGAGATCACTCAATACAAAGAAAATAATTGTTTATCTAAAAAAATATCATCTTTTTGTTAAAGGTTTTGTTCGGTAATAAACATATTTACGACACCTTAGTTTTACATCTAAGTGAGTTTTTCATTTAAAAAGTATTGTTTTATAACTTTCCTCAAGAGAGTCTTGTTATAGAACAATACTGATTTTATTTCAATTATTAAAGAAGAAAAATCTATTGAGGTTAAGCAATGAGAATGTTTATAACCATGTGAAAATGAATATACATAATTGTATCGTTATAAAAAAGGAATACATATTATTCATAATGATACCTGTATAGTATCTCTCAACCGAAAAGAAGTGCGAAATTTAATGGTAGTAGTGAATAAATTACTCGTTCTTCGTTGTATATTTCCCTATTTAAAAGTAGGCACATTCACAGCTGAACAAGATTTACTTTGTGTTACTAGAAATATAGACGTTTAGAGACCTAAAGGAAAGTTATAGTGTTGGGATTCTTAAAAATTAGTTTCGCTTTTCATGATACATTTTTCCAGGCTCTTTTATCGATCCTTCAAAGCCTTGCTTTCCTTGTTTATCTCGATAGTTAAATGCCTTCATCTCCCTGTCATGACTAGCATCAAAGCAACTTGATTAAAATTTGTTTTTCTAAAAAAAAAAAGAATAATCAATTTTTAACCCTTGCTCTGGATTTTATTCATTCTGATTGATTTTCTATTTAAAAAACTGCAATCAAATCTATTTGTCTCTCAAAATAAAGCCTCTAGTACAAAGGAGATTACTAGTCACGACAGTGTTGATGTAAAGGGCACCTTCATCCTACCGTTTCAAGCTATTTAGTACAATCGGCGACCCTATGAATTTATTCATTTTTTAGAAAGCTTTTGAGGACTGCAAGTTGTAGATCCTTACACTTTTTTGTACGCATTTAAAAGACTGGGAACTATGATCCTGTAAAAAGAAACATTACAAAGTATATTACATTTAACATTAACATTACAAATACGCTCCTTATATAATTATTTACATACACTTATCTCAAGATCTCTATCATCTTTTGTACTTTATACTTCATCGCTATTTAGTAAGGTAAAATTAAAGAATAATTGTTATCTCTTGAGTTAAGAAAGCCTTAAAATACCATGGTCAAGCATGAAAGTATGTAAATTAAAGAATATTTTTTTTTTAAAATTCGATACGTTGATGGATTTGATCGGAACGATCGGCAAGAGAAAATATATTGTCTCTAAAAAAAAAACTTTGATTCAAAGCTAAAGTAAATTTACAATCTACAATTTGCTATCAAGAACTATTTATTTGGGAAGAGATCCTCCGTGATCTCTATAATAATGAATATTATAGTAAACGTTATTGGCTTCTTAGTACAAGCATTTGCCAAGAAATATAAATTAATGGTTGACGACATAATTTAATTTCTTAAGTTATGACTCTTCTTTTAACATCATTAATATAATTTAAACACGATTAAACTCTAATAAAATACTAAATACTTAAGATAATAATTCCTATAAAAAGAAAATGGTAATGATAATCAAATTAATTTTGAAACTACCTTTTAAAAATCTCTCTTTAAAAGTTTTAATACATTTAAGAACAAAAACTCGAGAGTAAAAAGCTAGTTATAAGGATGTCATTTAATGAAGATAAATTTGGATTAAGAATATATTTTTTTTTTAAAAAAAAGGTATTATTATACATACAAAATACTAAAAGAAGAAAAACGAAGCCAAAAAGAAGAAAGAAATTAAAAAATTGGATCATATCACTCCTCTATTTTAATTTAAACAAAGTTTTGAAACATATGGTATTCGTTAATAACTACATATATTTCTCCTTGCAGACTTTATTATAATTTATAACATTAAAAATCCAAAAATGGATATTTAAATATAAAAACATCTTTTTTAACAAAACTCATTTTCTGATTATAGTAACCTGTAGTATTGACTTTTTGAGACGTATACAAAAGAGTTCGTATTCATTATATAAATAAATAGCCTTAAAACAGCGGCATGCAACACATCGTTTAAAAGTTTTTTTTGTAATAAATTAAAATTGGTAGGAACATCAAAAAAGAGCCACGAGTGACCTTAAATGACCTTGTGAAATCTAAATTAATTATATTTTATGCCAATTTCTAATCCTGTGAAACAAAGTCTAATTTTCTTCATTTTTTCCAAAAACAATGATGAACACTTTTCCTTTCCTTTTTTAACAAATTAATTGCTCATTTTCTTTTTTTTTTTCAAATCTAGAAAATATTTATTCTAAAAAGAAGAAAGTTATCTCAACATATATATTTTCCCTCGATTTTTGAGAATGGATTAATCATTTAGAAAAATTATTTATTTTATTGATTGATTTTCTGATTTTCAATTAATGTTTCTGGGCATGGAATGCAAATTAAATTCATTTTAAATTGAAGAATAAATAAATATGGTTTTCTTTGGAGAGCTCCCAATTTCGCATATAAATAATTTAAAGATCACTTTTTATAAATTTTTTTTTTTTTTAAATGGATAAATCTATTTTTGAAAAGGAATATAAAATGTATTGAAATATCATCGTTTTCATTAAAACAATAATATATGTAACTTACTTATATTCAAAAAAGGAGATTTTGTCAGTCTAAATCCAAAATCTGCATAAAATATGCATATGTATATATTTATTCATATCTATTTATATATACAGAGAGAGAGAGGGAGAGGGAGGAAAATACATTGTTAGTTCTATAAATCCATATTTTCTTAAATTCTGAAAGCGAGCACTCAAAATAGTATGATGTGCTCTCTTTGCTTGAAAATATTTTTTTGGGCGTTTTTATAATACAAAGTAATGACATTATTTACTCATGAAGGGGCCTTTATCATTTGAAACAATATAAGTATAAACTATGACATAACTTGAGAATGAGATTTATCGACCGGACTCGGAATTAAAATTAAGCAAATTTATGACTTTATCTACCTTTTAAAAGTAAATTAATATTTTTTTGGCTATACCGTCAGTTTTTTCTATGAACATACAATGTACATGGAATTATTTCTTCGTTAACAAAAGAAATAAACATAGTAGTTAGAACTTTTATAAACTACTATAAAATCAAACATCTTCTGATTGATAGGTGAAAGCATTTATTTTGTTCAAGACTCCACAAGTTATTGAACTATTTCCCTAATCTCAAGTATATGTAAACTTTCTTTTTTTAATGGCTGAGAATTAATGATAATCAACTATCTAGTAAATAATTAATGATAGGACAATTGATTAAATTTACTAAATAAATAAAGAATAAGAAAGCCTCTGTTATCCTAATCGTCTTTATCGGATATAAGACTTCAATATTCAATGAGTAATTTATTTAGACACTGACTGATATATGTACATTAAGGAGCAAAGAAACTTTTGCTCATGGCATATCTCTTTCTAGAGCTTTAATTGAAGTTAAACCCTGGTATTTATTAAAAGTTGTTAATCAGTAGGATAAATAGACCTGAAATAGCCAGTAAATTGAGAGATATGTTTGAAACAACCATAGTTGCCAGAATTAGAAGATCGTTTAATTTATTCATTATCAAATTCAGTATTCTGGGGTGAAAGTAAGCGGGACCGGTATATTGGCCGACTGAAAGATCCGTCAAGCTAGGAGAGGGAGACTGTTTATTATATAGACTCAAATCAGAGCCCATCAGGAACCATACTCCAGAAGCAGCAATAGCTTGCAACTACTTTTGCTCTTTTCAAATATTTCATATTTCAAAATCTCTGAAAATGAAATACACTACTATAAATTATAAATTATTTGATTCAATGGGCATGAATGAAAATTTGATGAAATAAAAATAAGGTCATGCACCTGGGTATTTAGAATCTACATGTTATTAGACTACAATTCAACTCTTCACAGAAAGTTTCTTTAAAGAGAAATATACTTATACATATATAAATATAATATAAATACATAATTAATATGTATGTCTAATGAAAAGATAATTATTTTTGCGTAATTTATTTGATAGGGAACCCTGTATATAAACTTCGTTTTAACTTTCTCAAATATACTACATACGTTCTGCCAAGTTAAATAAATAGGAGAATAGAATTAAAAATACAAAGAAACCTTGGCTTTATATGAGTAGATTAAAGAGTTTGATAGAGCATTAATTTATTGTTAGAATATTCATTTTCCTTATTTTAAATCGACTCTATATTTACCACTGTCTGAATGTATATACTAACAGTTTTACATTTGCAAAGGAGAGGAAGGAGTTAAATAAGACTATGAAAAAGTAATATAAATCAATGCAAGGCATGTATATATGATACTTTTAATAAATGGGTTTTGTGATATGGTCTGTAGCCAGGTGATGATAGATCTTTACAATATATTTTTGAGTGTGAAATGGATTACACAATTTCCTTATATTTACTATTTCCTTCCTAATATGATAACATTAATGTAGCCTACGTATGCACATGTACGAAAATAAATGTCTGTGTATACCTAATAGACAATAAAACATATAATAGAGAATGTTGCAAATCAATGTTTAAGTACATAATATATTGCATATAGTCCTTGGAATGTCCGCAAGGGGTATGTTTTATATTAAGTATGTATATAAATGGCATTTATTAGCTAGCCCCGACCCCTTGGTCCTTGACCCCATCATTTTTTATATGTATGTACATCCTCTAAATTTAATAATGTCGGATTGCATTAATAGGCGTGAAGATTTATTCTAATTGAGTCTGCATATGTATCCATGCATTGAAACACAAGCAATTTATATAACAGATTTAGTTTTGTCTGTTTTTTTTTTCTTTACATACATTTATATAATTATAATCTTTTTTTTTTTCCTTCTTCCTCCCCATAAAATAATGTCCCTATTCGCACTAAATTGTTTGAGGCTTTCTTTAAAAAAAACAACAACGACATATCACTATTAGTCCAATGCACAATTGAATATTATACATTTGCCTATAAATTGATGCTATGACCATATGACCAATATATTCACGTACGCAAATCTGCCCCATATCTCATTAGTTATCTCTACACAATATGCTATTATTTATCACAAAATTGTTTTTATTTAATGGCTTTATAATTCGTTGGTGCTCACAATTTATTCGTTCTCTAAAACTTTATATCTGCATATATATATATATATTCAATTATATCTCGAAAATAATATTCCAATAACAAATCTTAGTCAGGGCAACAGCCCTCATGACCAAAAAAGAAGAAGAAATATAAATAAAAATTAAATTGATTATAATGTATGTTTGTATGTAAACTTGATGTAAGCATGATAGTTAATTGCCTCATATTTGAATGTAGACATACATTAATTTCCTAGTAAAACAAAGAGCGTTTGGCTCAAACGATTTTTCGATTCATTTAACAAAGATATTATCTCACATGGATGTAATAAAGAATCATTTGTAAAATATGCCTATTCTTCTTTTTGTATTATATGATGAGAAAGCTGAAAGAAAATTGAGCACTTACATACAAGTTTACATTATTTCTTTGTAACTATGTTTATACAATTACGTTGTAATAAGAGTAGTATAAATAGTAGACAATTCACTTGAAATAGACAAACAAATATTCCAAGACGTTCTCTCATTTTCCCATGTTTTTTTCCTTGTTAAGTAACTTTGATGGACTTTTGATATTTACTTCTAAATATACACAGCATCATAATTTGTGAGTGCAAAAGTTATGTTTTATGAAAGGAGCTTTCCATGGCAGTTTAATAATATATACTCAAAACCATGGCACTCGTGTGCGTCTGTAAATTATGTTTTTGAACAATTTCATTTAAATTCTTGGTGTTTCAGTAAAAATTGTTTGGAATAAGAGTTTTAGCATGCTGTAGATAAAATCAGTAGCCTATGCAGAACTGGACTCAAAATACTTCTTCCTTATTTGATAGAACCTGTTTTGGCGTAGTTTTTATCCTAAAAAGTTACATAAATACTGACAAGGGATTTTAATAATGACTTATTCAGGTCTCTAGCGGCCTCATTTCTCAAGATACATACCTCCAACCTCTTCCATAATGTGGAACAAAAAATAAATTTACAGACGTTTATGTCCAGTGCATTGTAACAAGGGGAATACATGCCAAAGAATGGCTTAATCCATACTAAAGTTTTGAAATCTCCTTATACGTAGAAGACGGTATGAAGTCTACAACCTTATATTTAAATATTCAAATATACATTAACATTGTATAATAATATGTCCGTTAAATTGAAAAATTAATCCAAATGCAATTTGTAACAAAAAACAGAGCAAAAACAACAGTGCTGACAGTTTTATAAATATATTCAATCGACTACAAGCAGATCTGAGTATGTTGTAATAGATTCCTCATTATTTATCCAAGGTGCGTCTTTTTTATTTTTAAATGGCATGAAGTTCAGACTTCAACTTTTTAATTATATTAGCTAATTAATTATGAAATTAATGTGGTAATTTCTCATTTTCACTATAGCTCTTATCTTTTTTTTTTTTAAATAAGAAGATACTACTTTTGAAGAAAATACCATATAAATAATATTTTCGAAAGACATTGTATAATTCTATGTATATGTACAATAGTGACTTATTAAAAATGTTAATTCGACTTCATTGTATTTTATTAAAAAAAATCCTTTTTGACAAAAATATTAAATTTTAGCGAGAGAGGATACACAAAATACTTAATAAAATTTACGTTTCTAGAAAATTCTAAATGAAAATTCCATAGAGTTCGGTAAATATATGTATTACACTTTTTATTTATTTATTTTTGTATCAAATATTGATCTGTTGCCAATTTATTGCATCTTTTTGGTGACTCTAGAACAAGCTTCAAATGTTTTGGGATCGATTTTGAAACCTATTTTCCCTGTTTTGACTTAATATTTATAATCCTACTGAGTACATATGTTTGTGTAACAATTTTAATTATACACGCACAAAAAAAAAACTTTTTTCTTCAATACACACTTTTTCAATAAAAATAAAATTAGTTATGCAAAAAAATGTTTATATATTTGTACATACATACTAATATTAGCACACTGTTGAAGAGTAATCGAATAGTTGTCAAAACAATTTAAATACCGCTTTTATGCAAACTTATAATTGAATTATGAACTACATTAATTAATAGTTATTAAAATTGCATAGAATCGATTTTTTAAATTAATATATACTTTAGAAGAGGGGTGTCAAACTTTCTTCACATCTCGGGCCATATACGACCCCTAGGTTGACGTTCTGGACCAGACCATTAAAATTATAGAATATACTTAACTATAAATAACCAAAATATCATGTCTTCCCTTTGTTTTGATTTAAATAAAAACAAGGACATTTATTGAACAACACTTTTACAAAACATATCACAAAAATACACAAACTCTAAGTAACTGGTATCGAAAGTTATAATAATGTACTTTACATGAGACTTATAAGAAAGACTTACATGTGTCCCTAGCGGATAATTCATGAATTACATATAATTAAAAAATTTAATTCATGTCTTTTATGTATTTTTTTCACTTTCAAATTATCCTTTGGGCCTAATTGAACCTCCTTGCGGGCCGGTCCCGGCCTGGGAGCCGTATGTTTGACACCCCTGCTTTAGAATTTAAGTTTTATATGTTTCTTATCTCATAATTCTATTACTTTTCTATATTTTTATTAAGTTATTCACTTTCTTTTATTTGATACTGTAAATAACATTTGTTGGAGTAAAATGCAAATTGATTGTCTTTCCAATATCTTATGAAACTTTAAACACATAAAAAAAACCTCATTCAATATTTTCCTTTTAGAATACTCAAATATGACCAACTCCAGCACCACCAACAATGATGACAATCGGTTAAAGTCCAATAAAATTACATATGGGTTGACCTGTTTAAAAGCTCCTAATGAGCGGAATTGTTTTCTACTTGAAGCATTCCTTCTATGGACGTTTATATGTCTTCCAATGAATATAATATCCTTTATTTTGTGGTCAGAGGCTCCTACATATGACCATTCTGCTAATTATTTCTCCACTGTTGAAACCAGTAAGTCAATAATATAATTAATTATACTTTCCCATCTTCCTCAAACTATTTCTAATAATAATAACAATATAATTTATAAAAATATCTTTTCAGATATGACGAAAAATAATGATAGCATTTTATCCACTACAAGCTTTGTTCTTCCCAAGGAATGTATAAGATATCGTAATAAAGATGCAAAATGGAAATTTTACATCCTTTAGTAAAATAGTGGCATAAAAACCCTTAATTAATGATAATTATTAATTTTTCATCAAAGTAACATTGTATTTTTTTATTTTTATTTACTAACTTTTGGTTAACTGAAATGATTTTTGAATAACTTTTTTAAATATTTCGATATCTTTTCATGTCCTTTAGTACTGCTATGAAGATATTTCAACTATCCTTTTGACAGAAAAAAGTTTTGATTACATTATCAATGGTGTAATTATTTCTGTCGTTGGACTCATTGGTCTTTTCGGAAACATTTCTGCTTTGATTATATTACTCAAATACGAAAATAAGAATTCATTTAATAAGCTTCTCGTTGGACTTACTGTCATTGACATAATGCTGATTATCTCCTTTGTTCTTGAGTTTTCAATACTCAATGTGTTTGTTGGGAAGCAACCAACCTGGTACACCATTCCTTACTCCTATTTTATTCATCCTCTCAAGGAAAGTTATTCTGTAACATATAAAAAACAAATTTTAAAGTTGGTTTTTTGAAAATAATAGATAATTATTATGAAAAAAGCATTTTAAAAAAAAGAAAAAGTTTGGTCATAAGTTCCAAGACGTTTGACCAAGGAATAATTTATTCTTATTGCATCTTATATGTATATTTTTTTTATTAATTGAATGTTAATAATTCTTAATTGAAGATATGTGAAGACATTTCACAATATCATCTATTGTGATTTTTAAACTACGTGGAAGTTTGAAAAGTTTAGATTGTACGTTAAGATGGCAGTACTATTCTACAAAATTAATATCAAAAATCCTTCGTTTTGTCAAAGATGTCAGCCATTTTGGGCTCGTAGGAGATATACGTCTATCATTTAATGAAATTAATTAATAAATGTAATTTATTAATTTTTTCTAAAAATGGAGAGGGGGAAATTGTTATAGAACTAATTTTTATTTCTTAGTTCTCTATATTTTTGGGATTTAAAACTCAGATTCATTGTACCGAAACTACAGCCCATTTTTTCGACTAGTATGGTCATCTTCATGTTCAAGTCAAGTATGTACTTTTCAAACTGCCCCATCAATTGATTAAAAAAACCTATTCCGTAGCACATTAATTCTTATATATAAATTCAAATTATGACTTGTTAGAAACGATCTCTGAATTTTATCAATATGAATATGTCATAGAATAACTATCAATCTAAATCTAGAACATCCTCTTGTCTGCGTGTATATTTATGATGGTAGCCGTGTCAGCAGAAAGATGTCAAGCAATTTGTCATCCACTAAGGTCAGTATCTATGTTAAAAGAGACATTTCATCCTTTATATCATAAATATTTGATATATCGATACAGTTTTATATCAAGTCATTTCAAGTAGGTAATGGTGAAAACATTAATCGAATAAATTTTGTCATTATAAGAAATTATTTTTGTTTGGAAAATATTAGGTTGGGGAAAAAGTAATTTCGTATTTTCTGCTTTATTTCAATGACTTAAATGGACACAAAGATTGGATTTAGGCCAAATAAGCTCCATTCTTTGTGATTACTTGCTCCTAACGAGAATCTAACATCATAGTATTCTTTTCGTAAAAGGTCTTGTCAGTATTTGCAAAAAACTGTGACAACCAATTTTCGCATGACTCTATTGAGGCCAAATTTGTACCCCCGAGCACGTTACACATCGACAAGAAAAGGTAATAGTCACTCGGTGAAAGGTGGATGCATGAGAACTTCCCATCCGAGCTCTTGGAACTTCTGGTACATCATCAAAGAAACGTGTGGTCTGGCGTTGTCTTGATGAAAGACGATTCCTTTTCTTATTCGCCAATGATGGCCACTTCTTTTCGATTTCCAAATTCAAATGGTCGAGTTGTTGGCAGTAGAGGGACAAATTAAGGGTTTGACCATAGGGGAGCAGCTCATAATAAATAATTCCTTGTCAATCCCAACAAACACAAAGCAATACCTTCCTTGCTGTTAATCCCGACTTTGTAACGGTCTTGGCAGGTTCGCTGGCTTGCTACCACAATCTCCTTCGCTTTACATTGTCGTAAGTGATCCATTTTTTATCTCCAGTTACAATCCTCTTCAAAAATGGATCGATTTTATTACGATTCTGTAGGGATTCGCAGATGGAAATTATATCCATTAGATTTTTATGAGTAAGTTCGTGAGGCACCCAAGCATCGAGTTTTTTTTTTTTTTTTTTTGCATGCAGCCGTTTTCAGATGGCTTAAAACTGTTTTATGGTCGATGTTTAAGTCCTCTGCAATAGTTCGACAACTAACATGACGGTTTACGTTGATGCTTTCAATAACTTTATCGACATTTTCGACGACAGGTCTGCCAGTACAGGGCGTATCTTTGACTTCCACTATACTCAAACGAAATCGATGAAATCACTGCTGGGCAACACGAACCGAAAGAATATTGACTCCGTAAACATCACAAATTTTTTGGGTCGCTTGTGATGCATTTTCAGAAAGTAAAACATGCCGGATTTATTCTTTTGAGACCTTCATACTAAACGCACAATTACTCAAGCTTAGCATAAATTTGTTTTATTAAACCTTGTAGAGTAATTTCTCACCTTTTTAACACCGTCTCGTATGATCCAGTTTGATTAATAACAAACAAGATATGCATCGTTTAAAATAAGAAGCGTAAAATACGAAATTGCTTTTTCCCCAATCTAATATTTAGAAGTTCAGTTCGCATACTTAAGAAATAAGCTATTTATTGAAATACATATGTCTATAAACTTACCTGGTCAACCATTTCTACTATGTCAACACCAGAGGCCTAAATATTTAAATTACATGTTCTAGGAATTTGTGTATTATTTTCGATCATTAGGAAACATGGCGCATGGTTTTTGTAAATAATATTTTTTATTACCCTACAAAAAGTATTTAAGTTCTTGTATAGATTTTGATTAATATAGTGCCACTTCCATGCTTTTCATTTATGTATTTGACATGTACATACTTATTTACCAGTGGAAATATATATTTAGACAGCTCATATCTCTACCTCTTTAATTATATTATTCAATAATTGTTATTAATCACAATTTTACCTTCAGAGAAAGACCTCCACCCATTTATTACAAAACATTTGTTGCTGTCATATCAATTTCTTTGAATGCAAGGAAATATTTTGAATTTCAAAAAACTAATGATGGTGACTATGAAACAACATCTATCATGGAATATCCTCCTTATATTATATTCAGGTAAGACTCTATTATTTGTATTAAATCACCTAAAGTTCATTTCATTTATCAAAATGTATCAAACTCTAAGAATATTCAATTTGTATATCTAATATGCATCTTTAATTAACACCATATGACAGTTAATAAAACATGTTTTTGTTTTGTTTTTTCGCAGTGATTGCTAATTGAGCTTGTTAAGTTTAACTAAAAAGGTCTGGGTATAAATTTGTTTTTAAATTTTGATTGATTTAATTACGCAATAAGACAAACAAAGGAGCTTAATTTGGATATAAAAAGATACAATTCAGTTTTTAGATATTTGAGTGAAAGCATATTTGATTTAAAAGAGCATGAATAGTTTTTGTTTTTGTTAGGTTTGATTAAAGTTTCTTAAAATGTAGACTCAGCTATGATTTGAAGCAAAGTTATATTAAACTATCGTATGTCTGCCATTTTTAATAATAAAACTATGTGTCAAAATTTGAACAATTTTTTTGTACTTGGATTTTTTATGGTTAGTTAATATTCGCCTCAATGTCAAATAACAGTAAAATTAAAATCAAAACTTTTGTTTTGATGGTCTGCAAATTGATTTTTTAATACATTTTAAAGATTCAAACTTTTTTCAAATGAAAAAACAAACAAACATTGAATAAAAATTAGACACCTCCTTTTAATAGTGTTTTAACATTTCTATATCTTGTTATAAAAAACATAAAAATTGAGAAAAAATGAGGAAAAATGATTTTGCTTCTATGAATTTATAATTTTCTATTTGTAAGGGATAACTAATTTGAATTTAATTTTGAATTAAAGAAGAAGTAAAGCTTTAAATATAAAAAAAGAAACCTTCATAAACATTCTATTTTTAAAGTCCACTAAATATTTAGTTTAAAAAAAAGTTTCCTTTATTGAGAATGTCGAAGAGTTGTGAACTCAAAAAATAATTTGAGAATAAAAAGGATTGGGGTGACGTTTTAATGACAAAATAACGATATATTTTAAAATTATTCATTAGTATTTATTTATTTATTTATTGATCTAAAAAAATCTTATATAAGCTAAACTTTTGTTTGTTTGAAGATTAAATAAAAAAAATAATTTTGGAGTAATGCGTCTTTGAAGGTGCTTTTTTTTAAAATTCAATTTCTTTGTTTTTTCTTTCATACAAAAAACCCAATTTTAAGCATTATTTTCTAATTCAAAATTAATTTCATTTATTAACAAGGTAAAGGTCTTTTGTTTCATAAAATTTAAAAAAATACTTGTTTATTGTTTAAATTATAGTTTAAAATATATTTTCCAGTACAATATGGCAAGAGCTTATAGCAACAGGAATAGTTCCTTTTTTTGCACTGATATATTTCAACGTGAAGATATACATAAAAATCAAAGAATCTTCGGTTCATGAGCATTACAGGTAAGAAAATATTGATGGTGTGATTTAGAATTTAGTAGTAAGCAAATTTTTTTGTAAAAAACCATAAAGGGAACAAGAAAAGGATACGACCAATGTATAATTATAGTATAACACTTAAGTAACCCAGAGCAATTCCCCAAAAGACATTTTGGTGAATGGTGAAAATTTGCCGAAATGTTTATACTATTATAATTTCAAACATGAGATTGTGACATGTGATTAATATATGTTATAGGTAAGGCATATTATATATATATATATTTGTACGAGGACAGAAACTTGCCCGCTACTCACTAAAAATTTCAAATTGAATAATACTTCAATATATTAACATCAATTAATTAATTAGTTTCAAAAGGATTCAATTAGAATGCACTCTTGAATGACAGGCTTTCTATTTGGGAGCATTACCAATACATTTTTCCTTGAGAAATATTTCCACCATTTCTGTAATAAACATATTAATTTGTCCCGTTTTTGTATACACAAAAGGATTTTCTGCTGCCTATTGATTAAAAAATACGAATTAGAGATATTCATCTTTCAAATGCTATTTTTAAAGCACTTTAGAGGCCTAAAATTTAAAGCAATGAGGCCTACATTTTTTGTCAACTTCCTATGAGACCTTATCTTTCAAAATAAATTTCAGTACAAGCTGGCAAATTACATCTTCTTATAGTTTTGGGAATACAAGTGAGAGGAACAAAAATTGGTGTTTACAGTTTTTCTTATAAACCTACACTAAAAATTTTGAGTACAATTTTTTTTATTTGTTTAAATTTGTAAGTAAATTTCAAATCAAAATTTGGATTAGTTCCATTTTTATGATGCATTTTCCTGAAAAAGTTTATGCATTTTTTTTCATAACAATACAGAGCTCAGTATCCACTCTTTAACCCATCAAAATAAATATTTTAGTTTAGTAATATATTTAACTCAAATATTAGTAACGATTTTATGGATCAAATGCATTTAGTACAAAACTAATATCAACAAAATATGAACTTTTGAAAAAAATTGCGTACAAAATGAGACTATGAAGAATATGAGGTCATATCTAAATGAAGCTAAAAGTACATTGAAGATTATGTTTTCGAGTATTTATATAAGTATCTTATAAAGAAAGAAAAAAAACTTTTTCTTTATTAGTCTTTGTGTTTTTAACTACATCACAAAATCAAATGTAATGATGGATCCTTTTAAAACTAATTACTCGATGTTAATATATGTATATTGATCTATTATCCAACTTGAATTTTTTTAATTATGAACGGTCAATTATCCCCAAGGTAAATTTGCACCCTTGCAATTTTCATTTCATTATTTGACCCTTTCCTCAAATATCTTTTTATTATTTGCACCCCTTTCCTCACTCTACAATTGTGAGGGGGGGGGGAAATCAAAATAGTGTGAAAAGCCACTATTTATATACTTTCTTATCTTATCTTTGTTTGAAGAGTTCTTTTCTTAAGAATCTCCTAAAAAACAGAAATAAAGGTTGTCCAATTCAGTATGAGTGCTTATGTGACATCACTATTTTTGATATATCTACCAGAGATTATTGTTTTACATCATGGGTTCAAACCTTATGACTGATTCTGAAATTTGTATTTTTGCAGTTACGGAGCCAGAGATATCAGTGGAACTTGCTAACATTTACCATACAACCCTAAAACCTAAAACCTAAAAACGATATCATTTATACCATATTTCAACACACCCATATAAAAATATAGACATACTTAGTCTATAGTTTCCACTTTCGAAAGAAAAATACGAGTAATAAACAACAGACATTAATTTAATAAGGTATAATTGGGACTTTCATATACATATATATATTTCATGCAAAAAATAATCATATATTATTATTTTTTGCTCATAAAAAAAAAAAAAAGACAAAAAGGGTATAATAACGGACCCTTCGAATGCTTTCATAATCTAATTCTAAAAAAATGCAACTGTAGTGGTCATCGTTCAAGGAGGTATTTTTGCTTTTGCTTGTAGACGTAAAAGATTATTTATTAGTGTATATATTTAAGGTTTAATTCCTTAAAACCACAACATAAATAAATAAAAAAAACTATATTTGTGTGAAGACCATAGTAAAAAAAAACATATTAATTCTTACCTGAATTCAACAATGGGCCATAATTGCCTGAAGCACAGCATGGTGTTTCACATCCATGTCTGAGGTATCTAATATAAAACAATTGTGTAACCCTGAGAGGAGACTACATATTGGTTCGGCTTAGAATATTTAAAATAGGAAACCATTATGTGTTTATCATTGCAGGTACCAAATTGACCAAATCCGATTTTAACAACTGTAGTAGCAATATTTAAATATTGGTGTCTGTCCTGCAGGGTCATTGTTTATATCATTTAGTTTTAATGAAATAAACCAGGGTGACACTACGCCTTCCTTAGTTAAATTCCTTTAATTCCGTTTTTCTTTCGAGGTTGGGTAACAAAAATATATTCTGTCTCAAATAATACTATTACCATACATTATTCAAGATATCATGCGAGAGTCTTCCCTTACTTAATATTTTTGTGCAATACTTTACATGAAAAGTATACTACAGGCATGAAAATACGGAGTCAACGCAGACTACCAAACATCTAATCAAAAATCTTGTTGGAGTCAAATATCTCCTCAAAAATTCAAAATTTGACAACATTTAGTAAAATGAAATGATATTACAGGATTTTTAAAAAAAATATCTGCTATTTCTCTAAATACTAACAATTGGGAGTAACTCAATGAAATACTATTTTCTCAAGCTGTAGATACGTTTAGCATTGTCAAAAATGTTCACAATTAGATACGTTATCCATCAAAATAAGTCTTTCCATACAAAATCCACTTTAGTAACAGAGTAAAATTTACCCAAGGGGCAATACTCATAGAAAATTGTGAATAGAGAGTAACGATGAGTTAAACGTGTTTCAAAATTAGGATGTAAAGCATAGGATAACTTTGCTAAGAATAAACAATGAGTGACATTGTTTCACTTCTGACTTTAGCACCCTACATACGCGAAAGATCATAGAAAAACACATCTATGAATCACAACACGCAGTGTTTTTCAAAGTGAAGCAAGTTCAAATATATTTTCTTTGAAATATAAATTGAATAATCTTTTAGGAATTCACGTTATGCATCATGACATAGAGTATACAAAAGACTTTATGCATTCAAAACCAAAAGCTTTCAATTTAATTGAAGAGCAGGTGTAGTTCTGCGTAGATAACTCTTTTTTGAATAGTTATTTATTTTATTCCTTTATTATTCACACATTTCTTTTTATTAGTGAAGTCAACAGTAATAAAAGATATAAAATATCTACCGTTGTGAGTTGAATTCATAATAAATTACAAAAATAAATATAAAAACAGTCTACCATTATAAGTTCAACGAACTTTTACCTATAATTTTTCAAGAGAAAGGTACATTAAAATAAAAAAAAATTTAGGGAAAATGTATTTTTCTAAAAACAAAATGAATATTGATCAATTTTAAAAGAAAATTGCCAATAGAAAGAAGCTTACGTCGCAGTTTTCGTTCATGATTAATTGACTTTTATAACCATAAAAGCTCTTATTATTGAATGGAAGGAATGCTGAAAGTATACGATAACAAAATATGTTAAGTCCTTCAAAGGAATTTTGTGAGCTTAATATAACAAATAAACTGAATAGAGCCTTGAAGGTACATTTTTTTAATTACTAAGTACAACTTTTGTAATACATAAAATAAGACAAATGGTCCCCCAATGCGGCTTTTTTTTACTTATTCTTACAACAACGCAATGTTGGATTGTGCAATTTATACATATCAGAACGATTTCTAATTTAAAAAATATGGCATTTAACTTATATTTGTAAAATGAAAAATTTGAAAATTTCACTTTTCTCCTACGTGTTTTTATGATCTTCACTCGTGATTTTTTTAGCAAAAACACTTGAATAACTTTTCAATGGAAAGTAAGAGTGAAAACATGTAAAAGGACACGCGTAAAAGGTATTGGAGCTTTGTAAAATATTCTCAGTAACTTTGGATGGGTTTTCTCTAACCATTGGCTCTTAGTTCGTTTTAAATTCTTCTTGTCTTTATTCATCACTACCTCTTCTCTTCGTAATTCAATGAATCATTTATATATATAAAAAACGTATATTATTACGTATATAAATACTTTAAAATATAATTCATTGCAGAATATATACATTTTTAAAATCAGTGTTCAAAATGATGAAGCCAACTTTATTTATGTCAAAAAAGAGATTTATATCTCAAAGTAAAAAATACCTCTCCATACAAGAATATTCATTGAGGTGGGAAATTTAGTTTTTAATCTTTGCATTTTTTTTAAACAAAAATACAATACTTATTGCATAAATATCATACGTAGATATTTTTCTGACAATATTTATCATTTTATTATTTTTTAGACTTTGTTTATTTAAATATGGACTTATTTGCCTTGAAAGTGTAGACACAAAACCATTCATATCCTAGTTATTTGTGGTTGTAAAACCACGTGGAAGGTATCAGATGATCTGTTCTACAAAGTTACATACATCTTACACTATTCATTTTTAGTCTTTTTTTTTTAGAAAAAATCCAAGAAAAGGGCCCTTGAAAAAAAAGAAAAGAAAAAAAGTGCTCTTCAGTGCAACAAAATTCTAAGCACATTCATTTGAGGAATCGACCATCAGAAATTGACATGTTTATTATGTTTATTAGTGAAAGTAAAGAGAATATGCGTCTGGAAATTTTGAGTCTACTGTTTTATATATATTAAAATTTGAAAAAAAACAACTGTTTCATTATTTTTGCTGGAACTCATAGTATTTGAATTATTGAATATTTTGCTATCAGTTTATATTAAATTCAAAACTCAGTCATTGATGAGAAATTTTCAAAGGGGTTTGATGATTTACATATTACTTGATGTAAATTAATAATAATTAATATTCAAAGACCACCATTTAAAAGATATTTGAAATAAAATAATGTTACGTACAACAAGTGTTGCAATTGTCCACGTATTGTTTATTCTTTGGGATTATTTTATGTTTAAAATGCTTTCTGAATAAGATTAGTCTGAGAAATTATACAATAATTGAAATAGAGGGATTTTTTTAGATCTGTAATCGATTATAAATATCTTACAATATCTTAATGTACAATGATAGAAATGAAATTAATAAATATTAGTTCAATACCCTTAAAATTTATTTATTTTTTACTCAAAAAATATTCTTTCGTCAAATCTCATATTTAATTTCTTACTCAAATTCAATTTCTTGTAACTTTTTTTATTGAAAAATCACAATTTGTTGAAAAAACCAACAAACTATTGAATCTATAAATACATTCAATCGATAATATTGTGTTAAATTTTGGTGCAGCTAACTCAAACATACTCTCAGTAATTGATGTAAAAGATAATATCCATAGTCTCCACTACTTCATCACTGACCTTTATTTGCAGATAAGAAAATATCTAAAAACCTTGTTTATTTATATTTCTTCCCTACAGCCTCCTTCTCAGTCCTCTACCCATGACCAATGAGCTACACAGTAAACATTCTGCCAGTGAGTTGAGTACTGCATAATTTTGTACAAGCATTTCATCACACAATTTATCAATGTCAAATGAGTAACAAAACACAGGCATGTACATTCATTAAAAGAAAAATATTTTCTTCAAAAGGAAGGCCTCAACACTCAATATCAATAAATTGTATTTTTAATAAGGATACCAAATTGTAGAAGAAAAGAAGAAAAACAATAACCTTCTTACCAAATTTGTAACTGTTCATTTTGTATATATATATATATTGAGTATTGTATGAGAGACGCTTTGTCTTTTTAAATAAAATTAAAAGAGTTTAAGATATAAGCAAATTTCTTTTTTAGTGTTGAAGAACATACATTTAATTACAATTAAGTATGGAATTCAATTTCTTTTGCATGAATAGCTAAAACTTCGAATTCTATATTTACTTTGAGCTTTTTTAGTGTTGCTGCCTTGTTGATGTGCGCCAATGACTTTATGTGGCCCCATAGAAAATAGTCCAAAGGCGTCAAATATCTAAGGTAGGCAGCCAATTGACTAGTCCATTTCTGGAAATTAGGCGTTCACTGAATTTGCTCTTCAATAAATTAATTGTATTGTTTCCTGTGTGGAAAGTCTTGTTAAAACCACATTTCATTTAAGTCCATACCACCCAATTGGGGCCCAAAATAATTTGCTATCATGGCTCGATGTCGATTTCCATTCTCATTAATGTGGCAATTATTATCATTAACAAAAAAGTATGGCCCACTAACACCACCGGCTTGAAATTCACACCAAACAGTCAGTTTTTCGGGATCCAATGGTGTCTCATGAAGCACATGTGTGTTTTTGCCTAACCAATAACGCATATTTGACTTATTAAGAAACCCATGAGCCCAAAAATAAAAACGATGCCCCGATCGAACGTAAATTTTGGTAATAAATTTAGATAATTTGCAAACGCTGCTCAAGGTCGTACTGCTCCATGATGATTTGTAAGCTATTTGTGAGTTGAAATGTAAACAAATCAAAAACAAAATATGAGGTAGTTCGACGTCCCTAATGAAATAAAAATGCGTCATCCATATTGAAAAGCCCTTTATTTGCTCAAAATAACAAACTTATAAATGCCTTTAAATGCAAATAAAGAATTTAAATATAAAAATATAAATATAATTTAAATAATAATAACAATGTTTAAAGAAAATACGATTTTTATAAGTTAAATCAATAAAAGCTCTTTATTCTCGTACTGTTTTTATATTAGTTCCATGTATTTGCAATTGTGAAAAGTTTATTTTATAGCTCAGTTCTTTGTTAGCAAATTTTACTTTAGCAATCAATTTTTATGTCAAATGTCAAATGTTGCAATACTTTGTTATGTAAAGATCAAATAACTTTTTTTTTAATAAAGTTTATACAATGACATAATATTTTATATAAACAATGGAAAGTTCCTCAAAGCTGTAAATTTCATTAGTTAATATGCAGTTGGGAGTGAAATAATGTAATAATGATCTAATGTTTTGCAACTATTTATAATTGTGTGTTTTTTGATTTGGTCCAAACTCTATTTTTTTTCAAAATTTCTATAATAATTTTATTTTAATAATAATAAAAAAAAAACCCCAATACAACTCAATATTTCATTTTTTTATAGATTCATTGGAGGGAAACGTAACAAAAAGGCTAGAATGGTAATTAATGAAGATATTACACTACGGGATTGTTCCAAAAATTTGAAAAAGAGCGCAAGATCAAGAAAATATGAGACTGTAAGTTTAAAGTATACACATATCATGATCGTCGACAGTTTTTAATTTAACGCAAAAGTGTTTGAAACTTCAATCTTAAAATGTTCTTTTTTTTTTTAATATTTCAATACAGTGATCCCCAAATGGGGAACAAATTAATGAAAGGGAAATTTTTATTATTATTTTTTTTTTCTACATTTATCACTTTCTATAAAATAAACAAGATTTCAAACAAATATCAACTCTACTATCATTACGTCATATAATATCCCCTTGAGTAAATATTATTAGCTATCTCTTGTTTTAGTGTGAACATATTTCAATTTCCGCAAAACAGACCAAGTCATTTCTATTTTGTTTTTATTAAATAAGTCTGAATCTTGTTTCATTTTTAAAAACATTAATTTTATGGAAAACTCAGCAGTAAAAAGTTTTATTTTAGGGTAATATTTTTAAAAATACAATAATATGTTTTCAGATGAGGAGTACTTTAAAAAAAAGAGACCTGACATATAGTTTTCTTAATTGTACAAAAAAGAGAAAAACAAATATTTTAACAGGACATTCCGGCCTCTTGTACGAAAATATATCTGAATTCTACAGATTTTTACGAGCCAAAGTTCAGTAACGATAAGATAAAGGAGACAATCCTGGTTCACACAAATATTTTTGTTGAATATATATTAAGACTGAGACAGTTCAGTAACAAACTAAAAAAAATGGTACGGTACGATATTTACGGTTCTTCATCAAATTTTGAGATCCCCCACCCTCATCGAAATTTTTATCACATTCCTGTACCAAAAAACTGTAAGCAATCAGTGTCAAACCGCGGTTCGTACCGTACCATGGATTTTACATACTGTCCCAGTTCTAATATGGTCATCAGTTAATCAAAATGTGTATAATTTTTAACTAATTCTTCAATGGATTTTCTATTTTGATAGAGTCAGTCGGGAACGGATTTCCAACAAGAGGAAAGTACTGTCCTTAGAAATGATTCCTTGAATGTCAAACCCAGCACTCAATCCATCCAATCAACTCCATCATTGACTGTTTATTCAACTCCAACCAAAGGACAAAAAAAAATGCGAAAACGACATGAAAAATCCGTCCTCATTCTTGTTCTCATCGTTTTTGTCTTCCTCATTTGTCATTTCTTTCGTCTAGGAGTACAAATTTTTCAAGTATTTTCATACACATTTAAAAGCATAATAATAAGAATAATAATAATATATTTGTTTGTTTTATTTTCAGACCTTTCATTCGACAGAAATAACCAAGGATCATTATTTATTTTGCTCACAACAGAGTAAACTCCACGTTCCACTTGTATTTATCATCTTAAATTCCTTCAACAATTTGTTTCTAATAATTAATTCATCAGTCAACTTCATCATCTACTGTGTAGTTCGAAAGTCTTTTAGAAAGTCCTTTTATAAAATACTACAAATTCCATGTCAATACTGTTTTAAACTGCGACAAGATAATCTATAAAAAAATGTAAAACAAATGTATCCTTTACTTTGTTTACAAGAGAAAGTTAATGCAAATATGACCTGTTAAATTTATACCTTTTACATTCTCATTATTGGATAATTTTCCTAATTTCTCATATTAGCAATTGAGAGTCATACATCCAACAAAGGATTTAGAGTTGCTATTTTCAAATATTAAAAAAAAAACCAAAAACAAAGAGCCAAGTAGGATATTTTAATAGATTTTTTTTGCAAGTATGACACGTGTATTTTTATCTTTATGTATATTTTGACCTCGTGACTATAATTTATGAATGTAGACTTAATTATGTACATTACTTGCAATGTTAATTATCCTTGTACATAATTTCATATACATACTTATGTATGTAGTATACCTCATTTTGTGAGTATGCAGATATAATTAAATCTGTTTGTATACGGAACTTCAAATATTTTGAGAACATATTAGCATAATTTCACGTCAATAGGTCTATATATAATGTCCCTCAAAATATTCTGCAATGCATGATATTTAAGTAGACTTAATACATTGTACATATGTATGAATGGTAAAATATTTTAATGTTTGCTAGAATATTAAAATATTTTTACTGTTAAAGAAACTTGTATCACATCCTGTGGGCTCATTTCACCGAGTACTCATAACTGAAAGCTTCTTTTCAGCGAGTCTTATACCAGGGACTTGTTCATATATTAAGGATTTTAATAAAAGATTCAATACTTTGTTATTAATTGTTACCAAACTTTTCTATCTTTGAGAGTTTTTTTTATATTTTTATTAACAACTAAGTCCCAAACCCTGAATTGTCAGTACTATATGGGTATTTTTCAAGATTGCAATCTTGAATTCAGGGATATTTCCTCATACTTTATGAAGTCTTTACTTTGTAGAACCATTTTTTAATTAGTTATGAATAAAGCATTTATTCTGTATCCTGATAGAGAAATCTATACTCGTGTCCATGGGAAAAGGATCACTTGTATCTCAAACCATTGGGATAAGCAAAAAAAAAAAAAAATTTAAAAAGTTTGATTATATTTAACAAAGTTCTTATTTTACAATGTTTATTATTTAACAAATTCACTAAACTGAGTGTTACTGAAAAAAAAAAAAAACTTGTAGAAATGAATAGACATAAAACATACTGTGTGATATTAAGGTTCCTTAGACAAATGAAGAAATATGTACAAATGATAAGCAGTAATTAATTTGAAATGATTTAAAAGTCACAACCACCTAATCAATTGTTTTATTAAAATAATTTCTAATGTCTGTTAAAAAGATGGATTTTCTTACATATTTTTTATCAATGGTATTAAAATTAACATGGACTGAATTGGAAATTTTTGTGTTCTTGAATGTAAAATAATTTATTTTTATTGTAATTACTTGTGGAATGAATAAATATTATACTTATATGTGTAACTTTCGACTGAAAATTCATTTACTATTTTTTGAGTGGAAAGCTATAATCAGAAAAATTTATTATTAGAAGTTTATTCAACAACTGATTAACCATACCAAGCAGAAATCTCCCTCTTCTGGTCTTCAAAATAAAAATAACGTTTATATGTATTGTATAGTTCTGTACTGTTAATTCCAAATATGGGCTTATATTTCATACAAAATCATTCAATTTTGAAAAAAAAAAAATATGATTTATGTTCAGTTCGGTGAGAAAGAACACCTTGACTCTACGTTGTCCTTGAGTCCAAATGGTTTATTGGATTAAGAGTGAATTATAAAAATTAGTTTTTCATTTATACAAAGAGCATTTCCTTCAAAAGAGTATAGTTCAGAGCAGGAAAATTGATTTGATTTCTATTTTTTTAAACGAAGAAATGAGAGAATTACGTACATGGAATTAAATCAATTATTTGATTTTATATATAATATATAGTCGCAGAGAAAATGATAACATTTTTGATAGAGACTCTAATATGTAGGTATATAGGGTTGTTTATTTAGAAAGTTGGTCTTTAGGCTATGTAGCTATATGGATATATTCTATACGAGAATCATAGTTCCTATATTTTTAAAAGCTCATAATCAATTAGAAATGTTCATATGTATATAAAATATTATTAATGCAATAAGAAACTTGCTTGTTGATGTATGAAGCGGCATGAAACATACAGAATATTCAAGATAGTATAAAATGATATATTCTATATATTATTTATATTTCCATTTAACAGGAACATAATCATTCTTTTTATTGGGAGCCATAACCCTGAAAGCAAATATGAATTATATTTATGTTTAATGCACCATTTGCACGGTGCATATTTTTATATGTACATGAAAAGGAATTCATATAACCATACAACCTCGATAACTCTTTTTAAATGTACCATTCTTCAACGTTAAACTCAGTTGCTTAGAAATTAATGTGTTGATTAGATATACATATAAATACAACTTTATAGTTTATATGCGTTCTGCGTAAGTAAAATATTTTCAATTCTTGAATATGCATCATAAAAGTATTTTTGCCCCGCGGCACCAACAATGAAATATATTTCATTTATATATTTGAATAATTGCACAACACATAATTAATTTAACCACTTGAGTTAAAAAGATTCCTTTCTACTCAAAATTTAAAAAGCAATTTAGGGGTAGTATTCAGTAGTATGAATAGTTTGAAATAACTTTTCGTAAAAATACTATAATTAAATGACATTCAATGGGAGAATAAATAAATAACTCTTTGTATAGTTTACAAATGGTTGAATTCAATATTTAGGAATATTTTCATAAAATTATGTCATTTATTTATGTCACTTGAATGACAATATTCATGTATTTGTAAATTATTTTCTTTGATAGACATGTATTTTTTTTAAAAAAAAAGTTTTCGTAATTTGCAGATAAATATGTATTTTACAAATACATGCATCATTTCAAAGCTTCATCATTGTAGAAATTTTTTTTCCAATGAAGAAACTTGAGTAAACTAATCGAATTATTTATTGAAAATTATTGTAAGTTGTGAATATTTACACGGATTTTGACTAATGAAAAGAAAACGAGTTTCGTAGTTGATGATCTAAATACCTTACCTAAATCTATCGCTTAAGTGATCAAATTATTTTTTGCCGAGTTTTTTTATTTAGCTCAAAATATCCTTATGAAAATTTGAGCTTTTAATATAATCGGGGAGCTCTAGCTGACTGGTTATAATATCAAAACACACGATAGTCTTTTTTTTTACTTATAAAAGTTTTTAAAATTTTTTTTACTTGATATCTAGCAAACTGGGTCATTGAAGGGCTATTTTTTACAACACACATTCCACGAAGATCCTCATAATACTAAAAATAATTTAGAATTTAAAAACTATTATCGTAAACGACTTTCAAAAATCAATACAATTTGACATACATAATATACATTAAATATGAATCTGTTTAAATATAAAACGAATCAAAAATTGATGTGTTCTGTAATTAAAAAAGATGCAATGTATTTTTAAATATGTGTATTTTAAAAGGATCATTCACGTTAACTCAAATACGCTGAAAGATAGATAATAAAGGATAAAACCTCACCAAAATACATAATTTCTCATCAAAAATTTGTAGCTTTCTAAATTAAGTACATAAATTTGAACATATATATGTATACATATACCAGGGAATGTCAAACACTTTATCTGTTCTGTGAATAGTATTTGAGTTTGTACGTAAATAAGAAACTCTCTTATTTTATATAACTTTTCTTAATATCCAACGTACATAAGGAGAGAGAAAGTTATAATATGGCAATCTACGTAGAAGCTTCCTACTACTTGTTGAGATTTAATAGGTTAAGCGTTGTGCTGTGAATTTCAGAACTAAGAGTGTGGGTAAAGAGAAAGAAAAACATGAAAAGGTAGACTTGATAGTATCCATTGGATGAAATTACATAATATATATTCTAAAACGATAGCATTTACATAATATATTCTAGAAGAACAATATTTACATCGCGACACCTTTGTTGTAAAAGATAGCCTATTTTATACAAAAAGTTACGTATTTACACATATAAATATTTGAATATTAATAAAAAAAAAAAAAATGAAAATATAGAGGGAAGGTGACATGAAAGTGAAATATAATACACATAGAATGAAATATAAGCCGTGTTTAGTATTTTGGTTAAATGAGTTTGGACTAAAAAGCTCTTTCTAAAAATTAATAATTTTTATTAAAAGATCTATGTTGAGAGAAACAAATATTTCGTCATTCCATTTGATACTCACACTGAAAAGAAATTTTTTTTATCTATTTATAGCAGTAGGTAGTTATATTATTCATTAAAATGAGTCAAATTCTTTAAAGTTAATCCAAATAAACTTTATATTTTGATGTGTTTATCACAAGCTTTCCAAAAATTTACTTATTAAAATATACCAGCACGAATTTCAAGAAAATTAGTTAAAATTCCAAAAAATGTACTTTTTATTATTCAAATATAACTTACTGAGATATTTCATGTGATTATTGCAGAACTCAAAATTTCTTCTAATTAACAAAAAAACAAAACATAGATGTTTATGAAGATGATCATTAAAATCATTTTTTTATCCTGTTCTGAATAATACTAAAAAATGTCAATTATACATATAGTATTACGTATTATTAATTATTTATGAACAAATCTGCATTGCATTCAAATAATTCCAATAATTGACGACCTTTTATTAAATTTAAAAAAATAATATATATGCCTGCTTGCACATCCAACTTTTCATACACTTGCCATCGTTACCATTTGTACTGCTTTTTCTACAAATTGACTCTGGCATGAGTAAGTAGAAAAATCAAGAGGTAAACTTTTTTGAAGTTACTTTATTAAAGTTGATAGTTTGTATACGGACTTCTTTGTCCAATCAATCCGATGTATATAATTGAGTTGTTTTAAAGTTTCTTTATTTGGGAAGACTTAATCTACTAATTGATTGTTTTCTTGCAGTCAAGAATATATCATAAACCTGTGATCCTCCTTCTTTTCTGTCATCACAAACATTTGTATATAAAATATTTTCAAGTACACACAAAAATAAGCATTTTTCAATGCAAATTATCAACCAATTTCACCAATAAATAATTTTCGTTCCAGGTGTTTTTCCATTTAATTTTACAAAAATACCCTTGAGTGAAGGATACTTCAATTTTAGATGACGTTGAGAAAAATGTCATTGCAAAGAATGTTCCAAATTAGTTTCAAACTGTTATCCTTACTCTTCCGTTATTGAGTGAAGTTCCATCACATATGCGGTTCTATTCAGAAAGTAGAATTAGCAGTTCATTTGCTATCTTAGTTGCCTTCATCTGGAGACAAATATTTATTTGAATTTACTAAATTCAATTGGGCAACTATATAATGTTCCTTTTTAATAATTCCTTCTTTAGTTGTCTCATATTATCTTCTGATACATTTATGCTTTCAAATGTTTACGAATGATTTAGAACGTTTGGAGAAGTGTCAGTTATTCATTTATTTATTTGTGTTAATTTTATTTTATTTGTACTTCACTTATTATTACTATAATTGTATACACGTTTACAAATACATGTCCATAAATGATTGTTATTGAAAAAATATACAAGATACAATGCTCCTAGCAAAAATTATAAATAAAGATGGTTATAATGGCGTTAGAAGTAACTGTTGTTACCCTTGTAATTCAAAAAAAAACTTTGATTTTCATTATTACATTAATTTCATCCCTGATTCTCACGAATGTCGTGCACGAATTCATTACCATACTTTGCTCTCTGAATAATAAGTGTATGTTAAGCCAGGCATAATATCATTTTTATTATATATTTTGCTCTTTATTGAGTACAAATTTAAATAATAATTTTTATTAAAATTCTGGTTAAAAATTGTAAAAGGTTCCAGATCCGAAAAGTTGTACTTTTCTAACTGAGAATATTTAAATATTTTTGGATCCACCTATTTAAGGGAAATAAAATATTTGTAGAAATAAGAAACTGCAAGGTAACTTAAAGTACTCTAATTAAGCATTTCATTATCTTCTTTCCCATTACTTCAGACAAAAATAATTTTCTCTCTCATTAAAATTGTGAATAATTAATTTTTAATATTTATTCATTTAATTTATTGTATGTATAATGCTATAAATTATTATTATATGCATTGGTAATTTAATAGAGTCTCTCTAGAGTACGTCTTTGACATTATAACTCGGATCAGAGTTTCTGAACTGTGTATTTTTATGAAAATGATAAAGTATAATAATATATGGAAAGATTCCCTTGAAAGTGGTTTTCCATAACCGCTATCTTATTTGAAATCAATGGCGATATAACAATACGAAACTATGATTTGAGTTATGATTTGAGTAAGCAATAGGTCTCATAAAAAATTAGCCGGGTTGCAATGTGGACTGAGGGCATCTGGTTAGATATCCCGGTTCTATGTATTCACCTTGATGTATATTCATGTGAGGATTTTCTTGCACATCTCGAGCCTCCTGGTTTTCATGCCCTCAATCAGAAGGTGGCGTGGAGTCCTTGTGAAAGAAACTAGTCCCAATTTGCACTTTATAGCCCTCCTGATGGTCGTAGGATCCACATAAAAGTCGTTGTCGAGGTGATTCATCGACTTAGTAGGATCCTCCTTTACATTCTTCTCTAAACTTAACAAGAACTTCGTATCCCTCTTTCAATTATGCCCTCCACTTCCTGACATCCTGGAGAGGTCTTCTCCATTTTTTTTAAACCCTGGACAACATAAAAGCCAGGCTTCTAGAACACTTAACAATGTCCGTAATCTTCATCACATCAACTCCAGCATTTAGGAGATCAGTGATGCACTGCCTTTTAGCTTGTTGCTCACTCATGATGATGAAATGAGTGGATGATTAATATGGTTTTTTATGTAAAAAGAACGGCGAAAACAGAATATTCAATAATAATTAATAAAACTTTTGTTAGTAATGAGTAAATAAACATGAATTAGCAGTCCCCGTTTTGCTACCCTACCCTGTATGTATATTAGGGATGTTACATTTCAGTATCAAACCGTGAAACGGGTCGGTACTCTTGCATATCAAAGACTTTATCCATATTTCAATGTGTGTCCCCTCCAACTTTTTCCTCCTACATATGTACACACATCTGAACCAAACAAGGTTCAAACTGCAGTTTGTAACGTTTGTGGATTTTTAGAACTGTAATGGTCCTAATAGGTTAAATATATCTATAAATTATGAATATTTTCGATATCCATTTTTGTGCATGCTATTGAGATTCTCAATCAATGAGTTCATATGTATGTATGTTAATATTAATTTAATATATATTATATATACATTGATTATACATATATGTAATGTAACTCAGTCATTCTTCTTTTTACTCTTCACCAGAGAGAAGAAAACTCCGCAGACACACAGAAGGTAAAAAAATAAGAAATAAGACATTTTTAAAGCGCAGCGCCTCTTTGGATATTTTGTACTATACTTATTATTATTATTATATATATATATATATATATATATATAAAGGGTAGTAACATTGAGACCCAAAACCATATTGTTGTTGTGATTTTTAGTCAGTGAGGCCATCATCTTTAATAATTATTATCTATCCCTTAAAATATAAAACGTAACGTTCCATTTATTCAGAGTAAGATATTATTTTTAATATATTTATAATACACCTTGTCCTTATTTTCTCTCATTCTCATTATTAGACTAAACTATTTAAAGAAAAAAAAATGTAGCATTAACTATAAATAAGGGCTATAAATACCCTTGTACTAAACTTCCTTCAGGTGGAAAGAATGGACTTTTTTTCCCCTCTAAGGAATGGTTAATTTTAAGCACACTCTCTTCATTTAAAAAACAACCTTATATGATACTAATCTTAAAATGTAATTAGTATGTGTTACTATCATGTAGTAGCATATATTTTGATCAATAAATTGCTGAATAATTTACACTTTTTGATATGATAATATATGTATAGTTAAAATATTGATGTAGAGGGGATATTCAATACAATTTATCCTAGATAAATATCCTATTCAACCATTTATTTTAAGCTCTGTATTCATTTCATCATATATATATATATGCATGTACAAATACCAGAGGCCCCCTATTTTCTATAATTGAGAACGAATAAGAAATTCGTTCATCATTAAAAAATATTTGTCTTTTTTAATCTCCATAGTCACTCAATAAGTAGATCCTCTCATGTTAGACGCCCTTCCACTTTATTTAAACACTACACAGCCCCTAATAGATATTATATATGTATATATATATACCTAAATGGTTCTCTCATACCAATGTATCATTATCCTAATTGTGTGTGTGTGGATTATAAGATTTTCCTTCTTTCCTTCCATCCATTCAATTTTCTCAAAAACTATACGTAGAGTATATTTAAGACGTCTAATATATAATATTGGATTTTCTAATTCTACTATGGAAAGCATGATTGCTATCGTCTCCATAATATTAATTCTTTTTTCTTCCCCAGAAATATTCATAATTATATCTTCATGAGATTATTATTTGTATCTGGATAATATTTATAGCCTTTATTTAATTATAAGCATCATGAGGCGTAGACTGATGTAATTGTTATTTCTTAGAATCTTTAGTTCAACATTCCATATACAGCCTTACTACTAAAAAGTGTATACAAAGAGTAGTAGGTACCTCTGAATGTGAAAGACTTGATTTGTGGACATCAATATTTAAGCTTGGAGTCTAAGGTGTGATGTCTTGGGAGTTAACCCTTTCAAATCCATAAGGTATTAGTAAGTATTTTTAACTGGGAGTTATATTTTTTAAGGTCAGAGTGACCATCATACTAACCTAATTTGATTGTATAAAAAAATTGTAATGCAACCCATTTCTCTAAGAAATTATGGGACACTGGTGTCCCTCTGAGTGTGAAGGGAATTTTTTGATCCTTGAAAATACACGGTCTATTAGTACTTTTTTCGTATTTATTATATCTTAAATATAAATTTATTCTTTATTCTTAAACTCTAGTTGACAAAAAAAATTGATAAATCTTAAGTAAAAAATATATATCACATGTTATACACATTTTACAGGTGATATTTTATGAAATAATTTCTGTTGATATATGTATGAATAAAAAAACTCCATTCACATCCAAAGGGACACCTGTGCTCCAAAAAGCTTAGATTTGAATAATTTCTAATGTATACGTTAGAACTAAAAGATATTTTATAATTATCATTCTTTAAGTATATATTAACAAATAATTTCCTTGAAAAATGAAAAAGTTATTTTTGGATTAAACATGATTTTTTTTGCATATGTAAAAATAGTAACTTTCAGTACCTTGAAAAGCATTCAAATCAATTTTTTTTGATGACTAATAATGAAATATGAATAATAGCTTGACATCTTAGCTATCAAACAAAAAAAAGAAAACAAAAACCAGTTGACTATGGAGCGCATTAGTGCATTTTGAATTTATGGGACACCGGTGTCCTCTGGGTTGGAAAGGGTTAAATAGCAAAGTTCACTTGACTGTGTTATTCTTTCGAAACACTTAAGTTATTTCGCTTCAATGTACACTGAGTAGGGAGTCATGTAACTTCTTCTGACTAAACACATTTATCCTTGACATCGAAGGGTAGTAATTTTTTTTTTTTATGAAGGAAAATAAATCAGTCTGTTTCAAATATAATTATTGTTCTCTCCTCTATGTATGTAGAGCAGTAATATAATTTTCTCTGCCCTAAATAATGACAGGCACCTAATGTCAATAAATGCTGTTTTATCAATAATACCATATGCTTTGTTCCCACCTTCCACACGTTCTCATCTAAAACCACACTCCTACTTATATGTAGATAAAGCAAAGAAAAGAAAAATCCAACGCACCTGACCATTCTCCGGAGTGCACTATTGCTTAAGAAACACTCACTCAAAATATTAATGATTATGCAACTTTATGGTATCTACTGAAGATTTGAAAATAATTATAATTTATTTTTTATGTATGTATATATTCCTGCCTTTTAATGAGTTTCAATTGCATTATATATGCATTTAGCAATCCATAAATTAACATTAATTAATTTGAGGACATTATTTAAAAAAAAAAAAAAAAAATATTTGACAATTATTCAGCTACAATGTGATGTTTAGAAGTATCTTGCTTACGTCAAACTTTTCACTCTACTATGAATGTATTTTCCTACAGTGATTAATATTCTTACGAGCAGTTATAAGAAAAATGATTTGAAAAAAAAAGAAGGCTAATGGGTAGAAATTAATATTTTATTCAAAGGTGAGCTTTAACATTTCAATCATAATCAAATCAGAAATATAGATGAATGTACAACCTACAATGAGACAAAAAATCTTTATTTAATTATTAAAGTTCATTTCACTACCTCTCCCCCCCCCCTTTCCCCGATGCAATGCACATTTGCAAAAGTATTTTTTCAAATTTTCAAAACAGTTACAAAACTTGCATTATTAAGTCAATAATTACAGAACAAATACTGGTGAGTTTATATATGCTATTAAAATTAAAAATCGAATGGTCAGTTCCTTGAGTAATAAGTAATGTATCTGAGCTAAATAAACCACTGATTCTCAAAATTTCAAAAGAATAGAGTTTAGAATGTTCATTGTATCTTTTTTATTCAATATTTCTCTAAATGTCATTTTAGTCATCATCATCTTTCAGAACAAAAACCCAATTCTAGCTGTTCACAAAAGGGCACACGTGTCATCTCAAGCACTAATGAATATATTGACGTGATATTTGGGGCAGATGTCAGTGACAGGCGTGCCAACTTAAAAGCAAAAACATGTTTCCCGTTCGAAATTCCTCAAAAGTTATATTCAAATTTCCCGCTATTTTTTGCTCATAGTAGTATGATTCCAAATTAAGGCTAAGACGAGCATCTGGAGTAACCTTTAGGGGCATCCTTATATAGACCGCTTCAAATTAATTGATGGGCTACAGTGTCAATTAAATTTTATTTCAAATTTCCCGGTAACTTTCATAGTATGCAATATTTTCCTATTCATATTTGATTGGTAGAGTCCTACGATAAAATGGATTGAATTTGATACTTGTACCTATATTTTTAGGTAAGCAAATAAAATATTCAAATGTTGTCAAATGAATATCAAAATTTGTCTTCTTGTATACAGATTTATTTGTATCAATAATTTTATTGTGTTTATTCAAATGAAAAATATACAAAATAATGACATAAGAATATAAATATTGTACGTATATAAAAATACACTCTAGTAAATAATTTTACAATACATAGACATAGTCTATAAACATTGAATATGAGTATTAGTCACACAAAAGACAATACAAAAGCAACATATTTTAAAGTAAATTTAAATTTGTAGGAATAACTAATATGATTTATGCATTTTGCTCATATATATTAATGTTTAATTTTCTATATTTAGTTATTAAAAAAAATTGTCAAAATAACGTTTAAAAAGTGTGAAAACTAAAAAAGCCAATACAAAATTACTTATAATTTTTAAAATATTCATTGTGAGATGTTTTATATTATGTTACATTAAACTTATAATAACTTTTTTGCTATACATTTTATAAAATAAATTGAAAATGAAGGTTACTTTTCGAAAATTAAGAATTTTATAAAATGAGCATTATTTTGTTTGTTTATCAAGGTGTGTTAAATATCTTGTTTTTGAAAAAGTTAAATTAAATATTTGTCAAAAAAAATAAATCTAGCGTTTTTTGCATCTTCTAGATATTTTTCAAAAAAAAAAAAAAATTAAATTGTTTATTGTGTACATTCACTTAAAACTATAGTTTGATTCTATAAATAACAAACTTTGAAAAGTTATAATATGAGAAAGGTACATTGTAGTGCGCGCTATACTCGGTACAATAATTGTCATTTTCTAACTAAAATGTTTTTTTTTTTTTTTTTTTTTCAAAACAAGTATTACTGACTTATTTATCTAAATATGTCATTCATTAATAATACATTGAAGACCCACTTTCAATTCTATTGAGATGGTATCATGATTTCATTCTTGTGTATTTGAATGAGAGGACCATAAAGTAACATATTTTTTTATCTAACTAGTGAACTTAACCATTTCATATCTTTTAACAACCCTCAAATCCGTCAATATATGATTAATTTTCCTTTTCAATGTCATGTAGATAACCACTTATATTTTGAAGCCAGTCAATCTAGGAACAATAATTTGAATATATGTAATTTATAAAATATAATCTATTCATTAATATTATCTGATTCTAATACAATTCATTGTTTGGTTCAAAATGTTTTTCTTGAAGCTATCAAACCATCTTCTACAGTAGTAAAATACAAAAAAAAAATAATTTACTTTAACTATCAAATATACCTACCAAATTAAATTCTTCTACACTCATATGAAAATTTTGTTTCTAGAAAAATATTACGATGTGACACACTAAAGAATATGAGAACAAGTCTTCATTTAAAAAAATAACTTCTACAAACCTACATATATGAAGTACAATTTTCCTTTAACATCTTAATTTATACTTTTTTTCCTATTCATTTTATTATTAACCTTAATAACTGTGGAACTAATTTTTTTTAACACTAAAAAAAACCTACTACATAAACACTCTAATAATTTAGTGATCAAAAAGCTCATTAAAATATTGAAATGTTAATTATAATAATAATTCTCTACGATACTATTTTTTAATCTTACTTAATTGAAAATTCTTTCATAATAAGTATAATATTTTAAGAATAAATCTTGATACGAAAAAAATGACAATTAATCTCTAAAGATCTACTCTAAATAATTTGCTACTTCTTATTATTATTCTTGAAAACTAAAAAATACCAAAACTTTCAATTAAAAAAACACTTCAATGTTTAAAAAAACATTTTAATCATTCTAAATCTAAAATTTGACCCCTTATCCAATACATCACATCACGAGCAGTACTTTTTAATGTTACTAAGGAAAGAATTGTACATAATATTTACATATTTTGAGATGTGTATCTAAGTTTAAACTTTGAAACTTTTTGTTTATTTCAAATTTCTGAGTAATATACTCTATTAACAAATAGTTTTTTCTTTCTTTTTAAGTGGGAAGTTGTCTGGAGCTTTGGAACAATGGTACATAAATAATAAATTTTTCCACTTAAAAAGTCTATTTCCATTTTTCAAAAATGTATTATGTATACACAAGTGTTGTTGAGTATTATATTCTATGTATTTTTAGCTCGTCGTAAATGTTTTGGCTTCAATAGTCCACTCAAAAATACAAATACAAAAGAAGGAACTTTGTATATAGGTCGTTGATTTACCTCTTTTTGACAGAGTATAGGCTCAAAGAAGACTAAAATATCAATGACTTGAACTTGAGCCCTTTGTGTCAATTTTCAAGAAAAGTAATTCAAAATATGTACAGAGTAAATTTTTATCAATATTAAACAAATATAATTTTGTACTGTAATTATGATAAAAATTTCATGTTTTTTAACTACTTCAGAAGTAATATATAACATACCTAATTTATGTGTTAAAGCTATCCGTCAACCTCTTCAAGAGCTTTCACCTTTGTAAAATTTTCTCAAAATAAAATTAAATATTTCTTTAGTTCAAATATTAAAGCCAAAATTTCCTTGATCTAAATATATTTTAAAAACATATAGAACTGTTGTCATGCATGAGTCAAATTGAAGTTAATTTTTGGGTTAAAGTAACTTAAGCCAGGACTCAGAGTCGGAGTTAAGGACTTGAGCAACTTACATACATGGTACAAATGAGCGATATCATTGGGTTTGTAGAAACAAATAAGCTTTCATGGTGCTCACACCAAGCCTTAACCCTTTCAAATCCCTTAAGGTATCAGAGAGTATTTTTAACTGGAAGTTGTGTTTTTTGAGGTCAGAGTGACCAACATACTAACCTAATTTGATTTTATAAAAAAATTGTAACTCAATCCCTTTCTCTAAGTCCCTCTGGGTGTGAATGGAATTTTTTTCTCCTTAAAAATACACGGTTTATCAGTAATTTTTTCATATTTATTTTATCTTTATTATATCTTTAGGTAAATTTATTCTTTATTTTATATTCTACTTGACAAAAAAAAATGAAAAATCTTAAATAAAAAATAGATATCATATGATATGTATATTTTACAGACTTGAATAAGTTTTAATGTATGCGTTAGGCCTGAAAAATATTTTAAACATATAATTATCTTAGTATGTATTAACAAATATTTGATTAACAAATAATTTCATTGAAAAACAAAAAAGTTATTTTTGGGTTAAACAAGATTTTTGTAGCATTTGTAAACATCGTAGCTTTCAGTACCTTGAAAAATATTCAAATCAAATTTTTTTATGACTAACTATGAAATATGAATAATATTTTGATATCTTAGCTATCAAACAAAAAAAAACAAAAATGAAAAATGGGTCGATCAGTGTATTTTGAATTTTATGGGACACCAGTGTCCTCTGGGTTGGAAAGAGTTAAATGAATTAAGTATTTTTTTTTTCCCCTATTGTTTGAAATTTAATATACATAAGCTATGATCGTTCCATAATTGAATTTAAAGTTAAGTAGCAATTTGAGAGTTATGTATATCTCATCTTTTATAAACTAATATCAGTCATTATTCAAAGCTACATTATAAGTGGTTAATATATTCTGTTTTATGTCTTGTTCCTGACGTAATACTTTGCTTCACTTAAAAAAAAAACTGTTGAAAATTTAGACCTTGCAATCCTTGTTCTGATTACAATTTAGCTCTTGAAGCACCACAAACTTTTCACCACAATTGAGTCATCCTGTTGAAAGAAAAATGAGTGTAATCATCATATTACTCTGAAATTTTTACATTCTTGAATATATTTTTATCCTCGTTTCTTACTCAACTATTGACAAAACATTTGATAGATCAAACAGAATCTTGTTTAGATACATAAAGTAGTTTATTTTAAAATGATAATTTTTTTTTTCCATCAAGTCTTTACATTGTACTCAAAAATGTGTAGTTAGTTACAAGAATACAAAAAACTTGAAATAAGAACTTTCTTCTAAGCAAAAAAATAATCATCATTTTCTTAACAATGCATGTACTTATTTAATAAAGGCTTGTTAATTCTTTTCAAAGCCTTTTGAGACTCCCTTAGCAGACATAAATATATGTATTTATCTCCTAACTTAAATCCTACTGTGTAAAAGGATAAATGTAATAATATCATATACAACTTGGAATATTTTAAATATCACATACTTACATATCTAGGTCTTTATTTACACATTCAAATATTTTGAAATGTAGGATTTATTTACATATTTAAATGAACTAAAATATATAGTGAGATAAAACCATTTTCAGAGTCTTTTTAATCAAATGCATAAATAGATAATACGTTTAATCATATAACTAAGTGATTTTTTTTGTTAGCTTGTATAATTTTTCAAGGTTCGGCACAATACAGGATACGTACTGCTTCTATTCTTTGTAATACATACAACGTAGCACTTGTAAGCTTTTTGAAATAGTTAATTATTATAATTATCACTTTAATTCAATATTCAAAATAGAGTAATTTATTAATCAACTTCTTTGAATGGCGACTTTCCAACTTGGGGAATGGCTTTTATATGAAAATATTTTTCTACTCCCTTATATTGAGCTAATCTATAAAGGATAAAGCTTCGCAATATTATTGTTTTACAAAAGAAAACAAAAAAAAAACACATTAATCATTACTTTTGAATCAAAGTTTTAAACAACTTTGAGCCATTGAGCAATTAAGACCCTTTAATTCAATTAATTTTTAAAAAAGAGTAAATCATTCATTGGATAGTCAATTATGTGTTTCCTGACCATAAATGTATATCTACCCAAGGTGTTTGTAAATCCTTTCACAACATCAATTTCATATTGTGTTCTCAGGTATATTTTAGAAAGCTTCAAAAATACTTACTTGAATGCACAATATATTTTATAACATAATATTCAATCGATATATATATTTATATAAGTTTCACTACACATCATACATTTAGTTTAAAACATTGTTGTTGGAAAGACAAGAAATTAATTGAATTAATATTATAGTTCATTATATATAGATATATATATTATGTAGCATCTCCATAAGTGGCTTTTGTTTCGAATTAATCCAGATGTATGTACTTGAGTTTTAAGCATAGTGCATATATGCAACTTACATATCAGCTAGGTAAATGTGTCTTTGCTTTTTACATATAATATATTTCATGTCATTTCAAGTTTAATTATAATATAATTTTAATATATGCCTTGAGGTATGGTGATAATATCTGATTTCCTTCTTCTATTTGACTTCTACAGACTTGCTTTTTAGATATCTATATATGTACAAAGAGAGTTATGTTAACGTTTCGTTTTGTAATCTTAAATATGCAAGAATCCGTGTATTATGTAAATATTTGCAATCCTATGTACATTAACTATACATATATAAATAGAAATATTAGGTAATGAAAAATGAGGGATTTCAATTTCTTTACGAACTTTTAAAGTACCTACTACTTGACAAAACGGGAATAAATATGATCATACAAAAAAATTTTCTTCAATCAAGGGTCGTCCTTATCATTTCTCATAAGGAAGATGAATTACTTAATTAATTACAGAAAATAATTTTTTTTTATTGTTAATTCTGTAATTCGAATTTTAATACTTTTAAGAACATACAAAGACACCAAATCTTGGCTTCCCATATTAAATGTTCCTATTTTTTCTATAGAAAACTTCATAATTATAAAAGAAATATTAAGTATGTAAATATTTATTGGACTATGAAAGATTTGGCCTCACATTTTCACTTAAATATATTTAGCATGAGTTTAAAATACTAAATGGAGGGATTAAATAGTTTTTTTTTTGTCAAACGTGGTTCTCTAACTTCAGCTTTCTAGTTATAATTATAATTATATTTATTTATAATTATTTTTCTTAACTTCAAACACATATAAAAGTAAATTAAATTACTTTTCTCATAAGTTTTCTTAAGCCACTGGATGTTGGCGAATCAATTTATGTTATGTATCAAAGAGAAACTTTGGGATAAAAGAAACATTTTTACAAGGTATGTAATTATAGTCGCTCTATCAAGTACTAAGAAAGCAGCAACATGACTTGACTAACACATTGACTTGAACAATAGAAAATATTTAAAAAACTTATTTGGCGAAAGAGTCATTTTAAAAGTTTCTTTAATTATAGCAACGAAAGTTTCTTGTTAATTAATTTAATTAAACTTCTTATCTTTCAACGCATTCTGAGTATACAACATTTAAAATAATACAAAATCCTTTCTGAACCTCCTCTTTTATTATATAAATGTTTCATTTTGTAGAACTTTTTCTATTATGTACAACTGTAGGAAGATAGAAACATATTCATTTTACTTTACGTATGTATATGTTTGCGGCATTCTTTTGAATAGATGCTTAATTTAAATTCAAGCATGTATACGATTCTATGTTTACATAGTATGCCCAAGTACATGATGAAGTGTTTGCCATGTCCTTCACGCATAAAATTATTACATTTACTGCATTAAATCTAACTTTTAGAATACAAAAATTACTAATAAATAATAACTCAAATTTTGTCATCATTTTTGTGGAGTACAATATAATATATTTTCAAATTAAATCCGTTATTTGTTTAAATACTTAAAATATTTGTTAGAGTATTAATTTAATATGAGTAACTATTTTCTTTATCACCAAGTCAATATCTACTTGCAGATCTATTTTGATCGTTCAAAACATGGAGCTAGACGGACAAAGCTTTTTTTGCAGAAATCGAAGTTCATCTCCACTTAATACATCCTGCTTTCAAAAAAGAAAGGATCGGAATTGTTATCTTCTTCAAGCCTTTATATTCTGGATTATCATATGTCTTCCAGTTAATATCATCACTTTTTTACTCTGGCTTGAGGCTCCAAAATACGATCATGAAAGTCATGAGTCAGTATCTAATAATAGTAAGTAAAATTAATTTATTTACAAAATTATCATTTTTTTTTACATATTTACATATAAAGATGATGTCATCAAATATATTTAACATCCATTCTTGACAAAATATCCTTAAGCAAAATAATTGATAGATATGATCTTATTCGATAAGGATATATTTATATCAAATTAAAAATTGCAAATCAATTTTGGGCAGCATGAAAAATATATATATATATATGAAATTAATGACTTATTTTTCATCAATTTTATACTAAGAATTTTGAATTATTATGATAAAATGAGCCTTCAAATCAAATTTATGATCTTGATTTTCTAAAATCTTATACATTGGCATCATAATTTATTAATTAACAAATAAATGTGAAATTTTGGTTACCTGATGACGTAATTGTAATGTACAATTAATTTTGATGATTCAGCAAAAGCTAATTTATTGTAATAAAATTTTTATTAAATAAAAAATTGTAAAAAATTATATACACATTAAAGATTATATTAACGTATAATCTTCTGTCTGTAATGCCTATTTTAATTTAGTATTTCCAATATGACTTTTTCTCTATATTTTGAAATATTCAACTTCAATTAGATTTGATACAGTATACATGTATATACCTATGTAAAAATATATTTTGTGTCTTTAATTCTGGTTTTATTCAATTTGTTAATTTGTTTTTAAAGCCAAATCCTTCATACCTTTCTTTCTTATTTAGGATTAATTGCTCCCATAATATGTTACTATGTTATAGTAAACAGAATTCAGTCCGTCATACCCTAGTAGCCAATGGGGAAAGAGCAAATTAACAAAATATTCCTTTACTCAACAATTTTTTGTTTTTGCAAATCCATTACATTATTAAGAAAAAGCTATGTAATTCTAATCCTCAGCCCATTATTTTCGTTGAGCTTTCTCATTGTCACTATTTGTATTTCATATGTCAGGATAGCTCAATGCTACATATGTATAATGTATAATAATATATCAATTAAACACTGATTGTTGATCTAAATAAGTTTTTGACAATTAGTCTGCCCCAGGCAAATGCTTAAAACATAAGTTTGTATTTGTAGCTCGTTATAATTATTCTTTAGAAAGCAAGACGTTAAGTACTTATTAATTAGATATATGTAACTACTTTTACAATAATGAGAAGTTACACTCTTTGGACTATTTCATCTTTAGGAAAGGAATTGGGCACTAGGATCAGGTGTACTTTTTAGTGAATGGACCTAAAGATAGATGGAAGATGTAAGGTTCATTGATTTGTAAATCTGTTCATTGAGCAAGCAGCAGGGCATCAAATTACCTTCGTACATTTAATTTTTCTAATAAAAGAACCATTGATTTGTGAATTGTCTACATGTCTCATTTTTTTTTATCTATTGAGTCTTTATTTGAGAAATTGATTTTCTTTTTCTTTTTCAGCCATTGCATCAAGTCCTCAATTGCTCAAACAAAATATTCATTAGAATATAATTTCATTCAAAAAGTATATTTAGTTCATTTTCCTTTTGTGTTTTTCTTATCATACATAGAGGAACACTATCAGAAGTTTTCTCCAATATTCAATTATTATACCAAATACCAACAAATAAAATTTGCACATTTTAAGAGTCTTAAAGAGTACTTTTTTCTCTGATAACTTTTTTTTTATCTCGCCATATGGCCCTTGTTCATGTGATTACCTCACTAATATAATACACAAAATCATTTTTTTTATCACTTTTCAATTTTTCTACTTTTTACCCCTTATAAGTGTTCTAAACATTGTTTGACTGAAGTAAAATTAGTTCTTGTTGAGCTGTGAACTATTATCTAGATGTGTTGGCACATTACCAATATTTTTGTGCCGGTTCCGAAACCCAAAGTTGATATAAATATTTTGATACTTTTTCCAAATAAAATACTAAATTCAGAATATCTATAATTCACATGAACTTGCATGGACCTCTGCAGGAGAAATGGATAACATTTTTTTTTAGATAAAATATACTTTTCATTTTGTATACCGTTGGTGGTTTAGTATTTGTATGAGGGAATGGCACTGTGATACCAGTTTTAATACTAATTAAGTATGGTACAACTCCACAGTTGGTAAGAACTGGCTAACTACCCAATGATTTTGTGCTTTTTTTTCTATTTCTTTTTGGAGAAAAGATTTCAAGATACAATAAAGTGTAGTACTTTTATACTAAAAACATTTATATGGAAGAAAAAAAAATCCTATATGAAATGTTTTTATTAAGAGTGAGAGTAGTTTATTTTGAAAGTAAGTTCATAATAAAGTTTTGACCCTTTATTTTTCTTAGAAAAGAGACATTAATATTTAATGTTGGAGTACAAATGAACAGTTTCTGTTAATTAAACTCTTACTTTGTAACTTTTTTTTGCATCACTACTTTTAAGTATATGATTTATAAATTAACGAATCAAAGAAATTTTAAAAGGAACTGTCATTTTTATTCATTTGTATTTTTGAAAGTCTTACGATTAATTTAGAATGTAAGAGTAGATATAATTATATATTTACTATTTTTTATTTGTTTTTAGAGTCCTTGATGTTTAATGGAACGCATTATGGATTTTTTTCCCACAAAAATTTTGAATCACAGGAATGATAGCCTTGACATCAAATGATACTCTTAAATTGTTTTCTTTCATGTTTTTTTTCAACTCAAACATCTTTTTCTTCATTTAAAAAAAAAAGAGGACATAATTTCACAAATTATAGAGTAGCATTTGATGAGATACTAACAACAACATTCTACAAACTATAGTATTGTCATGAAGAAATTAAAATATCGAATAGAACACTGGAGAACTCTGAATATTTTGTAAGCGGAGTCCTTATATCTGTTGTTGGATTTATCGGACTTGTAGGGAACATATTTGCACTTATTATTCTACTCAAATTCGAGCATCATAATACGTTTAATAAACTCCTTGTTGGACTCACTGTCATCGATATACTTCTCATCATTTCTTTTGTGTTAGAATTTTCAGTGCTCAATATTTGGGTTGGAAGACAGCCACTCTGGTACACCCTTCCTTATCCCTTTCTTATACATCCAATAAAGGAACAATGGATTTTCACAACAAAAAAAAAACAAATAGGGAATACAATAAATATAAATTCAAAGGCTATTTTTTACTTTGATACATTAAAAATTAAATACATATGATTATTTTTTTTTTTTTAAAAAAAAAAAACATTCTCTCCATTTGTTTTTTTTTCTTATTATACTAAATTAATGACCTTACAGAATATTCTACTCACTGCATGTATATTCATGATGGTTGCAGTGTCAGCAGAGAGATGTCAAGCCATTTGCCATCCGTTGAGGTAATATATGCACATATTTATACTTAGATTTGATTCATGTCTAAATCAGTGTTTCTTTACTGGTGGGCCCCTGAGAGCCAATCATATAACAAATAGCAGGAGTGTCTTTGTTTGTGTGGAGCGTGAGTAGCATAAGTAAAACAATAACAATGAAAAATTGTAAAATGATCGTGTCAGTAATGTGACGTCATTTTTTATATAACTTGGCGAATTGGTTCCGACGCCCCTGCCCTGAATAGTCTTTGATTTTCATAACCACGACAATAATCAAAGATTACCTAACATCAATCTATGATTATTTTTTTTTGTTTTTTTTAAGGCATTGAGTATCGAAAATCATAATAAATCAAATTATTGACTGATACGTATACTTTTGTTCAGCTTGAAAGGCAATAGAAATGGATCGTAGAAAAGTAGTATAGGGTAAATGTTGGTTTTAATTCGAGGTTGGAAGATAATCCCTGGTCTAGAAGAATATATTTTATAGTAGCAATTTTGTACTAAGGGATTAAATCCTTTACCATCGTTTTAAGCTTTATGTGTGGAGTTATTTTAAAGTAATCTTTTAATCTTCTTGGAACATACTTCCATATTGTATTTTTACATACCTACATATGTACTCTAATAGTAGTAGGTATATTGTGACATTGTTTTGATTATGTGCTGCCATCTTTGCCTTTAACTATTTTATTAAATTACTTACAGCTCAAACGTAATATGTATTTTTATTACCGTTCTAATTGAAAAATAATGAAACCTTTCAAAAGGGCTTGAGACGAAACATTCATATCATAAGGTGGACCAGAAATACTGCGATTTAGTAAAAAAAAGTTGCAAGGAAAACAACTCTTCCGACATTATCCATACATTAATAGCCAATAGAACATGAGCAATTTCGCAAAGCAATCGTAGTCACGACGTAGAAATCTTGAGCTTTATAAACAAACCCAAAAAGAAAACAGCATTATTTTCTAATATAAATATTTCTGATTAATTATTGGCTTTGTTATTTTTCATTTAAGTACATACAAAGATTTAGATGTATATGTACATAAATATAGTTTGCTACCTACTAGAGATTGTACTAGAGATCTCTTACCTAGTAGCTTACAAATTCATTACTATGAAATAAACTCAAACAATTGTATAGCTAATGAAAAAATAAATACTACAACTCAAAAATATTAATACTTTAATAGTTTTAAATTGAGTTTAATCTTAAATTCAATGTAAGGTAAGGTACTTACACTTGTAAGTCTTTTAGCACCTTCTAAATTTTTTTTTGAATAAATAAACTGAGTTTACATCAAAGTATTCTAGTTAGAATATATATATCAATAATTATGTCATGACAATGCATACCTACATAATTGGGGGTAGGGGTTTTGTGCGGATCATTTTTTAGGAGATTTTGTAATATGTTTGTTATGATATAAGCGAGTCACATGCAATTATTTCTAGAGCTTATAGACATTTTATTCCTATCGTGAAAATCTCCTTGGTATATGGTTTCAATAAACTATAATATTATAAGGGAATATTTGCATAAAAGTATTATTTAATTATAAATAAGTATATCATACAAATAAAAGAAAACTAACACAAACATTCTAAATCATTCATTTAAATCATGCTTTTTAATCTCAACTAATCCTATTTGATATTTCTCAAGAGTCTTGCTAAAGTTGTAGTCACCTTTCATGCTACTGACTGGTTTTATATTAAAACAAACAGCAAAGTCCATATTGGCTTTCCGTATACAAACCACAGTTATAATAATAAAATATAAATTTGTGCGAGGGTCAGTTGTACAAAGGAAATTGTTTGCTATGTGTAGATAAGCATTAATTTTATTTTAGAGTTCGAACTCTTATAGCGTCTATATAATTGTTGGTTAAGGCTACAAACACCTTTTTTTTTATTAACATGAGTACTCTAAAACATAAAGAAGTTGCTTAAAGTATCTTTATTTTATAGGGAGAGGCCTCATCCTTTATATTATATTATTTTTGTAATCATCATATCTGTGTCATTGAATGCAAGAAAATACTTTGAGTTCCAGTCCACCTCTGATGGAGATTATGAAACAACATCTATCATGGAGTATCCAACTTACATTATGTTCAGGTATTTATAATTATTTCACAATTCCTCAATTTGTCAAATATAACATATCGGGTTTTTTTTTACTTACACATGAAGTAAATAATAATAAATAATATCATTCTCTTTTAGTGATGTAGAAATTGTAGATATAATTTGCCTTTTTTAAATATTTTAAAGTGAATTTTTAGTTCTTTTGTTAATTTTTATTTTTTCTCTCAATGAACATATTTTATCAATATTAGAGAGCATACATGTAATAATGAACATTATCTATCAATTCACCATTTTCAATGTCGTCATGACTTTTTAGTTCAGGAATTTAATTATTAACTATAACGTTTATTTATATAAACTTTTGCGTATGTAAATTCCCCGGACCAATCAAGAATTGGAGACAAAATAAATAACATCATTTAAGAAACATATCTGAGGCTAATTAGTTCCCTCATTCTTATAACTGTACCTAATTCCAAGGTTCACCTGTTTTATATACAATAATAAAATATTGTATTTCTTTCAAAATGGAATATGTTTGAGGTAAGTGGTAAGCTTAATATTCTTTAAAGAAAAATATATAATATGTACAGAGAAGTACCTAGAATTAGTATCATTATCCATTTCAAAAATGTTTGTATAACAGAACTAACCAAGCAACTTGCTTCTAGCTAATGAGCTTAGTATCATTCCATGGCAAGGATCAGCTTGTCTAGCTACAAAATAAATGGTACTTGTATCAGAGATATCAACGATTAGATGACTTTTCTTAAGAGTGACTAAACCACTCTTTATCCAAATTGTAAACAGACACTTGTAGTCCAAAACTACTTCATTCCAATGTTTTTTATGTATGCTGTATACCGAAGATGTAGAGAGTTTTCATAACATGTCACCATTGTGGAAGTCAGTCCTCTTGGAGGCATAGTAAACAACCAAATTTTATAACAATAAAAACACTTTTTATTTATTTATTTATCAAGGTATGTAAATGTTAAAATACTCTTGTGAAATTTGGAAGTTATTTGATTGTTGACTCAACAAATATATATTAAAGCTTATAGTTTTACATTAAGAGGTATAAAAATTAAATCTTTTTTTATTATATCACAGACCTTAAATACATTAAAAAGCCATCATTTTACATAGACATCTACTGATTAGTTTTTACTTTTACAAAGATTGAATATTTTATTTCATAATCCCATTTCTCTAATTCTTAATCCATCTGAAATAAGATAGATTATAAAAATAAAGGCTTTTCAAATTTATGAAGTCATGAGGAGTGAAAAATCTCAGTGAATGAACGAGAAGAATTGAAAAGTGACTTTTGAAATATTTTCAACGACAAGGGCTACAAAAATCTATCCCCGATGACCAGAAGACAAGTAAACTTCAATAAAGAGATACGTAATTGGTATCCTTACAAAAAAGGAATTTTCACTACCTAATTCGCTTGATTTCATTCAATGTCACTCCTTGTTTTTGATGTCTTCCTTTCAAGAATTTAAATAATGTTTCCCTAATGTTTTTTTTTTTCTCTTTTTGGTACATCTATTCATCTTTCTATTTAATAGCTATATCAAGTACAGTGTCTTCAACAGTTTATTATGCAATTTAAAACATCATCAGAAAAAACATTTTATTAAATTAAATCACATGTTGAGTACAAATTTGAACTTTATACAAGATGTTATTAATCAAAAGCACTCGTTATGTGTTATTGAACAAAATGCCCTTAATTTACCTAATCAAAAATTAATTGGATCGAAGTTCCTTAGTCTTAAATTGACCTTGATGTATATTTGTTTAAACCAATAGGTTTAGTTGCTTTCTTTATTGTTCTTAATTGTGATTTAAATGGAATTGATTTAAGTGATAAATAATATTCTTTTGCCCTGACATGTCTTCTTTTTATGTCCGTTGGTTTATCAGTAAATATTCACAAAAATACTGTACCTCCTTATTATAAATTCTTATTCCTTTTAAAACGAGATACTATTTTCATGTTTAAACATTTATCTAAATAGTATGGTGCAAGAAGTTGACTTGATCAATTTATCTGTTTTGCTTCATTTCTTTCAAAGTAGTTCTCTATAGCAAAAATGTCTTAAAATGCAACTGTATTTTTTCTTTTTTTGCCCGTTAACATCTCTATGAAATACTAAATAAAAGAAATAAATCATGGGTTGATAAATACATATATGTAAGTAGCAAAGGTAAAATGTATTTAGCAACAAAAAGCTTTAGTGACTCATTTGTTCAATGAATGATTATTTTCGATAGACTAAACAGATGCATGTTTACATGTATTTAATATGTACATATATCTGCAAATATGTTCAACATACATGTACATGAACAGGACACAATAGGTTCATCATTTTATTTTTATTCCTATAGAAAGAGGTCATCACACTCATAAATAACCAATAAATACACTTACTATTTAACTTGAATGTTATATTTTCAATTGTTGTTCCGTAAGTTATTTATTATGGCTCTATATAGTTCTTGAGATAGAACAATGGTTTTAACAGCTTTTCTAGTATTTATGAAGCTATATAAAAAATATTAAATATTCTACCAAAAATAATAGTGTGTTCTCCATATATTATATAGTTACAGTTATTTAAACATGCTCAAAAAAAAGTGTGAGAAAGAAAGAATAATATTTTGAAACATTAAAGAAAAATTTTTTTGAACCCTTTTCATTTCCTAAAACTGCTTTTGTCTCCTATTCTGCTTTTACAAAATTCCATTTATTCTACAGGAATTAATCAAAGAAGAAAAAATAGTTAAATATCAAAATTATATTAAGACTTTTTCATAACTTCTCATATTTCTCTCTTAAATTTATAATACACGTTTTCAGTTGGAATTAAAATTGTTGATAGTTTTTCTTTTTTTACCAGTTAAGGATACTTATAACCAATTTGAGTAGAAACTACAAAAAACAAAGATATCATGACGACTAAAATTAAGTAAATCAAAGTGAAATAATAATCATTTGTTAATTTAATGTAACTACCATCAAACCAACTCAGTACAACCAAGATGGTAGTAAAGATGCTAAGAAATCAGATATACTTCTTCAAAATCCTTATGAATAAAAAAAAGCAAATTGTTCATTGGTACAAAATATATGTTATAGCTTTAAGACAATTTCTCAGACAGAAAATGACACAAAAAAATATATAAAACGAGTATATTTTTGTTAGCATATGTCAGAGAAAAGATAATATTATTGTCAAAATATGGATTTGACATTTCAGTTGGTATAACTCAGAGTAACTTTTTTTTGTTGAGGGTTTTATTCAGAAATGAATAACACCTCAGTTTTTCATTATTTTTAAGGCAAATAAATTTATATGTATATATATATATATATATAACTATTTCATTAGTTATAGTGAGATAATAAAGCTTTTTTGTTTCTCTCTCCTCTAAATTGAAGATTCTACAACTGAGAACGGATTCAATGGCAAAGATGTACTCATTTGAAGCTATTAAATTACGCCTTTTTTATCTCATGTATTTAAATATATTATTAATTTGTATAAACATGTGACTACAAAGAGTAATCTTTTGTCTATTTTTTTTTTTGATAACCTAAAAGGACGATACAGCTCTTATTTAGAGAAATATTTAGTTAAAAAACTCATGTTACTTGTTAGAATATGTATTCGTATTATTATATATTTAGTTTTGAGAGAAGGAGAATGATTTTGAAAATTATATGTTACTAAGTTCTAGTAACTTTTGTTATAAGAAACAATATATTGGTATGAAAAACTCGATTCTAAAAAATAAATAATCATTTTGCCAAGTCCAATTGCCATTGACCAATATCACAATATCACATAATAAAAATAAGGTAGAACGTAATTTTGGACCTGTAGTAAATGTACATAATATATTGGTTATAAAAAAGCAATATATTCTATGTTGAGCTTTCTAAGTACATACACATAGGAATGTCTACAACATAAAGTTATTTTACCTTATTCCTGTACATATTTGCTTTACTGTCCCTCGAGATAAACTGAATCAAAAAAAAAAAAAAATCTATCGAAATATACTACATGTATGCTGAGAACAAAACAAAAAGTTTGTAAATAAAACAACTCCTTTGTGCTGTGTAACGTTATTTTTTATCTCAAATAACAAAATTGGTTTTAAGTGAGAGATAATTTTATTTGCAACAAAAAGTAGAATGAATGTAGAGCCTTATTATTTTGTATGTATTCTTATTGAAGATGGTATTTGCTCTAAAAACTATTTCATATAACTATGTATATACAAAAAGCTAATGTTTTTAGGATATTTAAATATTATAATTATAATTTGTTGAATGGATCTCAGACAAATCAATTTGTTTACAAGTTGTTCTTTTTTTTTGTCAATTGGTAGCCTTTTAAGATATCTAGAAGTGTAATATCCTGTTTTTGAATTACTTCCCAGTATCTCCTCAGTATACCTGGTTCAATGTCAAAGACATTTTCGTAAAATAAATAAATAATACAAATAAACCATTTTCATTGACTGATGGTTTCATCCCTAATATGGTATTTCAAACCCACAACAGAATTTATGTAGATATGTAACTTTCATTTATTTAAGAACTACAACTGATTTAATATTTAAAGTAAAGTATAAAACGACTCATGTGTTTCAAAAATGTCAAAATGTTGAATTTGAATCAACGATACGTACATTTGTTCAATTTGTTTAAGAATTTCTGATATTATAATTAATTATTATATGAAAAGTTCTTAGTAATAAAATAAATAAAATAAAGAAATCAATACTTTATATTTCTTGAACTTTTTTTTAACGTAAAGTCTTAATAAACTTGTACTTAATGCTGAAAGTTATAAGAAAAAAAAATATTGAGATGTCAAATACATACATAGCTTATCTGTAGTTAATAATTATGAATATTTATTTATTGGATATTAAATAATTTATTTCTTAATTCCAATATAATATGTACATATATACGCTAGATTTAGTCAATGGTTCTTACGTAAGTTTTTTCATCCAACAAATATAAGGTGCAAATTAAATGGATGAATTACAAACAAACAAAACAATTTTTTTTGTAACTCTGTGATTAAAATTTTAAATATCCAAATGACAGAGAAAGCCGGTAAATCTGGACTTTCAAAGAGCCGAGGAAAATGAATGTTATAAATTATATATTTGGATATTTTTTCAATACTAATACTGTAAATATTACGAATAGCAATACAAATTAATATGCAAGGAGTACAAAAAAAAATTACGTTTACTCTACGTACTTATCTATATTGCATCTCGATACCTTTCACCCCATAAAGAAATAGAGAAAAGTCTCAAAATCAATTGGTAGAAGTTAGCCAATTCTTTACAACTTTGGAAGTATTCTTTATTATATCATAGCAAATTGTTCAGAACAAGAGCAAATTGGATTTAAATCAATCAACATTCAAAGCCCTAATAAATAGAGAAGAAGTAGAAAAATCTACAACTGACAACAAAATAGAAAGTTTTTTTTTTACTAATTTAATAGCCTTTCTTATATATTTTATAATTTAAGCATTATCTTTATACTTATGTCTTCATTAAACTACATAGTTACTTTGTCAAGTCATTTTTATTTATGTTAATTTTGATGTTCAACTGCATATTTAATGCAAATACATACTTTTCTCTTATTTTTTTCAGTACAATTTGGCAAGAGCTTATAGTTACAGGGATTGTGCCCTTTTCTACATTGATATATTACAATGCAAAAATATATGCAAAAATAAAGGAATCGTCTGTGCATGAACATTATAGGTAAAGTATTGATCCTTATGTATTTATAATACGGCATATATAATTAATTATGATTTGAAAAGTTTTTAGAAGTTATAAAAACAAAACTATATTTCTTGTTGTTTTTAAGTGTCAAATCTGAATAAATTAATTTATGGAGCGAGTCATGAAAAGGAGTGTAGGGTTATTAATTATTAATTTAGGAAAAGTATACATGAATAAGTTACTAATACTTGCTTTGAAAAGAAATAACTTTTATTACTAGAAATAAATCATAATAAGATATTATTCAAACTTTAAAACTATGTTTAATTTGTTCCCTTATTTTTATTTAAAAACTATCAAAAACCTTAAATCTGGTATTTTTCAAATCCTTAAGATCCATAAAACAGGGTTTTCCGAAAACTTTAATCTAACTTTTTTTTTAATATTCTTACTCTTCATATCTAGAAAAAAGTGCAAACTATAGCAATAGAAAGAAAGTATTGTGTTTTTTTTTTGCACAGGTATAGTATGCATATAATATTATATATGTAGAGAGATGTAAAAAAGAGCTCTTACAGTGAGCATAGAACCACGCCTGAGATGATGGTATAAAAGTATGATAACACTGGGAGATATCATGTCAGCTGAAATGTTGTCAATTTTTCAATAAGGAAAGGAATGAAGAAGCCGTAATCATTTTACTGTTTTATTCAAGGGTTTACCTATAGCCAAAGTTTTCAGTCAATCCTTCCAGTGTCTGGGCCAGAAAAGAAGCTTTTATTTCATTCATTTGAGCACATTGCTACAAAAAAAGGAAAAAGAAAAAAAGGATATTTTGTAGAACTTTTTCATAGCAAACATCTATTTTATAAATAGATGTGTTCTCTATGAGAATAATGATAGTTTTAAAAGAAAACAAATACATAATCCTACAGCTTTGGAGTATAAAAGTCTGACAGAAAGAGTTTTGTTTCTACAATTCTAATTATTCACTCATATCAAATTAATAATTTAAGATATTTATTAATTCATAAATGATATTGCACTTTCATATATTTATTAGTGTTAAACATATACGACTCAAACTTATTTATTAATTATAATCTTTAAAGGGTTCCTCATTTTTTTTATGTAGAATTTTTTTTTTTAAATATCTACTATCTACATTAATTTAATTTAATATATGTACGTATAAGTATTTGAGAAAAGTACATTCAATCAAAGAGTATCTTAATACAAACTCCTCAAAGTTTTATGCACTATTTTATTTTGCATTGTTTGTACATAAATAATCATCTCAACTTTTCTTAAGTATAATACTCTGTTTAATTTGTAAATTTATTTATGTTTATGTGAGTCCTGTTTTTTTTTTAAATTAATGTTTTTATTCAATGCACAAATACTTCTTCTGCTGGTAGCAATAAACAAACTGACTTTCTCAAAATTAGAGGCCTCTTAGGTCATATTTATTTGGCCATAATGGTGTAAGCTATTTAAATTAGAAAAAAATGGGATTTTTGGGTCAAAATTAGCCATTTTTAAACCTTTTGTAGTGTTCTAATTATGATGCATGAGTCGAAAATTGTACTTCTATATTATTTTCAAAAATTTAAGGTACTTCAGAAACTTTCAGAGAATATATGGCTTCAAATAATAATAATTATGATATTTTCAACAGTTTTTTACTTTTTTATCATGTTATTGCCTTTTTTTTAACTTACATAAATAAAAAAAAGGAAACTTTTTGCTAAGAGTGCATCTCCAACACCTTATACTTTTGAAGCCAAAGTGCACAATATTTATTACTATTTAATCAAATGACATAATCATGAATGCACATATTACGAAGTTTTTGTATTTGCTATGACAATCAAAATATCATTTATTTACGAGATTTAATTAACTATAAGTTAGTGATTTTGAAGGAGGCGAAGAGCAAATATATATGCAAGTGTTATGTTACAGATATGTTGGTGGGCATCGGAAAAAGCATGTGATGATTGAAATGCATTGCCAGATGGTAACAATGGAGTATAACGAGGATTTAAGTGAGAGGGACGACACACGCACAGTAAATAAGGTATATCCACATAGAAATGCATGGTTAAGATACGGATCATTAAACGTTTATGAATTATTACCAGAATGAAGATACAATTCATATTGAGGGAGATGAGCCTACAGATGAAAGATCTAATTTCCTTTCCATTAACCGAATGGTAATTCAAAGTAATAATAATGGAATCCTCAACAATTATAGTCAACACTCCCCCGTTCCAAAATACACAGCCACAAGTGGTCAGAAAAAGCTACGAAAACGGCATGAAAAGTCCGTTTTCATTTTAATTCTGATTGTGTTTGTGTTTCTTGTATGTCATTCCTTTCGACTTGGAGTCCAGGTGTATCAGGTGATTCAAACTCTTTTAGACATATTATAAATTATTATGTATGTATCTATTTAATCCTGTTTTTCCTTTCCATCAGACATTTTACTCATCTCAAAACATCAAACACCATTTCATCTACTGCAACAATCAAAACAAGCTACATATGCCAATGATCTTCTTGGTTCTCACGTCCTTCAACAACTTATTTTTGATAATTAATTCCTCAGTCAATTTCATCATCTACTGTGCAGTGAGAAAGTCTTTTCGGAAATCCTTTTATAAATTGTGTAGAATACCCATTCAATGTTTTAGCAAACCACGTAATCAATAAAGTTTTAAGTTAATAACTAAATATCACTGTATCTTATTTTATTTGTAATTCTAGAACTCAAGATTTATACAAAGAGTAGAGTTAGTTGTATAGAAAGAAAACAAGAAGTTAAGATAATCCTGTTAAACTCATTAGCTTTGAATCAAATCTTATTGAAAGTCAGTTACCTATTTTTAGTTAGTTTTTTATTAATTAAATCAATTGTTATTACTTACTATGAATAGATCTTAAAAATTGATGATATTATTTAACATTTTAATGTAAGAACATTTACAAATATACCTTTTCGTTACGAGGGCTGGAGGAGATAATATAGAAAGGGGCATACGTACATAAAATTCCACCCCCAAAAAATGAAATTTATAACCAGCATTAGATGAAATTTGGTTATAAATTAACTTTTTTATAATAAGATGAACTAAATATGTTTATAATGCAAAAAAATACATTTTTATAATTAACTTTATTTTATTTTTAATTTCAAATCGAGTCCATATCTTCAAAACAAAAAACTACCCTTCTCCGTATTTACATATTTGATATGTGAGACTCGGAGCTAAAAAATGAGTTAAATTTGATAAAGATAAAATTTGATCTAAAAAGGGTCAAATATCACAAAAATAAACTAACATAAAAACAAGCTTCAAATAAAACTTTTTAACATATTTTTACTTAGCAGAAATTCTTCATTTATTGAAATTGAACACCAGGTTCAGAAAATATGACTATTTGAAATTCAGTGTACACCCCAGTTTTTTCTAAAAACTGAAAAAACAAAGAATTTTTAATCCGTGAAACCCATAAAAAATATGATAATTCTAATTGAAAAGTAAAAATCTACTTATACCTAGATCAAATTTGATCAAATTTTGAGTTGATGAGGTGAAAACATTTGCACGATTGGATATGGAACGACACTAAAATTAAATAAAATAAAAATCTATGTAAATAAATTATTTTGAGCACTGTTTTTATTAGGAAATATAGGTAAAGAAATGTTGAGAGGTAATACAAAACATAGAAGCATATTTTATGAATATATTCAAGGTATGTAACAAAATATACGAAACAAAATGTAATTAAATAGTAATAATTGCTCCATAATTGTTGAGCTCTTCATTGCATGCAATAAAGCTATTCAAACTACTAACTTATTATCATAAATTAGAAAAATTTATATAATGGTAATAAATAAGTAGAGTTCAACATAAATTTTAGTGAGTTCATTAAAGTGGTTCATTCTAAGTAATGGCGCATTTTTATAGTCAAATACTTCTTTACTGATGATAAATTATGATGATTGTTTAAAAAAGTACGACTTGAAAAGACACCATAAAAAGGCAACTTATTATTGTGCAAAATTGACAAGTGATGAAAGAATAAAAAAAAAGTCTATGAAAGCTGTAATGAATCATTGAGCAATTTTTATTAAACGGGCTCTCATTACAAGATGCTGCAACAAAAATCGGTTTGCTATTAATTAACAAAATAGTAAAGCGGAACAAGTCATTTTCTGATGGTAAATTTATGGAAAAAATATTTAGTTGACCTTGTAAACATTTTGTGACAAAAAAGATAATTTGATAGTGCTTCATTATAAAGAATAATTTTGGTCAAATGTATGTAAAAGATTACGGACAATTTGTTGCGCCAACTTATAAATGCAATCAAATAATTTTAAGATATTTACTTACACTAAATGAGAGTACCGATGTGCAGAATATAGGAAAATTATAGATATTTATTCCAGGATTAAATTTAAGATTTTAGCTCACAGAGTTGTCACATAGTGTTGAGTGACTCAAAGATACAACCAGAAGCCAATGTTGGTTCGATTTTGTATAAACTTGAGTAAAAAAATGAATTAGTAAATTCTGCAAATTGCAGGGCAATGACTTGTTTGTATATGAATTGTACTTTTTTCTTAAGTTACTTTAAGCAAAACTTTCTCTGATTATTGGTCGACAGAAGGTGACAAAATATTTTGTCATATTATCCAGTGACAACAAAAGCTTTTTTAGATGAGCTGAGTGAAAAGTACAATGCAGGATTGGATGCCCTGGCTATAGAATTCCAATGCCTTTTTTTTACGACTTCAATAATTTTGAGTCACTTTTTAACATCCTCAGTCGCCATTTAGCAATATCAAGTCAGAAATAATTTATATTATATTATGAATTACTTGATTCTGTAAGCAAATTTTGACTTACAGAATAAGTTCAAATCAGTTCTTCTTTTGGAATTTTATGATTATTTGGTTGGTGTAGATTTCCCTAACTTAAAAAGTTCTGCAACCCAACTTTTGTCGATATTTGTATCAACATGCGTGAAAGCATTTTCATGTTTGAAAACATAAACTTTACAAACAGATCATTGTTAACTCACTTAAATTTGAATGCACTAATGAGAATTTCAATTGGCCAGCCTCTTCCATAATTTAAAAGGATTGTCCAAAATTACAAACAGCTAAGTACGTTTCAGATTATATATACATAGGCAACATTATTTCCTTCATAATATGATACTTGATACTAACTAAACGTTCTTGTCAAATGAATTATTGTCAACTTTTCAGATTGTGTAGTTTGCATGTGTAGTGATAAGTCAATCAAGTACTTTGTCAAAGAAAAATAAAGGAATACCTAAATATCATTTAATCATGTTCTTAAAAAGAATTGTTATAAAATTTTCTATGTGGTCCTTCGTAGAAAAAGTTTACCAACAGATGCCTTTAATTGGCCTTTGTTAAAACTTAGAGAGAGAAAACTGGTAGCATCGGAGGACTTATGATACCTAGTCAGGTTGTTTAGGAGAAATAGACAAGAAACTGATATTGATTATAAAAAGAAAATACGAGAAGCTTATGAGATAAGATAAGAAAAACTTTAAGAAAGTAAACAAATTGTAAATGATTCAATATAAAGGGATCAAGAAAATAGAAATAGTTGAGCTAAAGGAGTTGACAAAAACAAATATATCTCTGGCCAGTATGAGGAGTCATACTCATTTCAGGGAAACAATAGATATTGAAACAGTTGTTTGCACTGATAGTGGATTAATAACACTTGATGATGTTAACTTGGTGATTAATCATAATGAAGTAGAGCTAGCTCAAGAAAAGTTTGTCAGCAAGATAGAGGAACAATTTAAGGAAATAAAAAATAAAGGAATGAATTGTTTTTTTTTAAGAGTAGGAGCGAGAATACAAAAGTAATAAAGAAGTTTGAAAGTTCTGATAAGTTATTCCCTACCTCGGCGAAGGAAGAGCATAATACAATTTGCTACAATAAGAAAAACGGAATGTATCTGTTTCACTTTCACCTTAAAAGCATGAAACAAAGAAGCCAATAGTCATTGCCATAGTCATATGGCAAAAAGAAAGAAAGGCTGTTCCATGAAACAGCACTAAAACAAATACAAACAGTGTGGCAGTAAGGAGGTTTAATGCAATGGATAGATTGGATTTAAACTAGTTTGGACTCGATATGATCTTCATACAAATGAGCTTCATTAACATACTTTATTCAAGAGTTACCATGAGGCATCGTACCCGTTTCAATTACATAACTTGAATGGCACAAGAACAGAATTGCGTAGCTCTAACTAAGGTCAAATTTATCATTCTAACAACAGATATTCTATAGGATTTAAGTTAGTTATCACAGCATAAAAGAAAAGCATCCGAACAACCTCAGACTCATTCTTCAATTTGTTGTGGGAGCGTGTTTGCAAAATGGGTTTCATATTAATGCAAAATAGTGTTTCATTGAAGGCCCCTAACTTATTATTTATCAACTTGAACTTCTAAAAAGTCAGCCAAGGAAATTTGTTGAGATAGTGCAGAATGCACTAAGAAAATTATCTTGGTTATGATCATCCAGGAGCTGCTTAACAATCGATGATGATATACAGTGTAGATGAAGAGGAGAGAAGAATTTATGTCAAGTAAGCCACGAGAGTGTTCTAAACATAAGGAGTCGATTGGTGAGATCTCTTTGAAGGTAGGAGTTACCCTGAAATTAATTTTGATGCAAAAAGCTTAGCTTATTTGATAAATGTGGACAACGTCAAATAATTTATTGGGCATCTTCTATTATTATTATAATAGCAATTATGATAAGGATGGAACATATTATAAACTGTTGTAAAATTTTTATTCATTCCTTCATTCTTCATAACTTTCCTTTCTGGTCCTAAGTGGGGATAGGAATAAATGTTTAAATAAATAAAAAATATTTAGTATAGAAATTTGATAATTAATAATAATTTTGAAGGGAGATTAAGGAGTATCAACAGGAATTAACCTTTTATATACACAAAAAAATAAAGAAATGAGCTGTCAACAAAGACTTTGAAGTAGATATGACCATAGATTTAAGTGTATTATGAAATGATGTAAGAGATAATTCCATCTTCATAGATAAAAAACTACATGAATGCTTACATCAAAGCCTTTATGATTAATTTATATATGTATATATATATTTGGTCCACTAAAAGAAAGCCATTCTATGGCAATAGATGGCTTTAGTGATCTGTATCTGGCGTTGTATAAATGCAATTATATTACGCTGGATGACGTTAGAAAGATGAGATTATGTACTAAAGAGACTTCTAGAGCAGGTTTGTGATTGATTGCTTGACTCAGTAGTGTTTGAGTGCACGTCAAAAATGGACACCATCAAGGAGAAAATACGCTATGTGAATAGTGTCTATGGTCCTTAAATTGTAACAGCCAATCATGCACAATTTTGGTTTCGTCGATTCTGTTCCGGTAATTTTGATGTCAAAGATGCACCACGCTGTGGAAGGCCAATTGTCGAAAATGTAGATAAACTACGGTCAAACTCTTAATTGTCAACAATTAGACCGTCTGAAGGAAGCAATCACCTAGAAGCGCCCAGCTTTGGCCAACAGGAGAAGAATTGTGTTTTATCAGGACACACACATCGATGGTGACTCGCCAGAAGCTACGAGAGCTCAGTTGGGAGGTTCTTATGTATCCAAATTACACCAAATGAATCGCCTCAAGAGAAGCTCGTGAAAATCGACTGTCCCTGTTTTTTGCCAATAGGGACGAGGGTTTCTATGAAAGAGCCATAATGAAATTACCTTCAAAATTTATAGAACAAGATATCAAACAAAACGGTGCATATTTAACCTAAATATGATTATTCTAACTGTGCTAAATAAAGCCTTCAATTTCTTGCAAAAATAATGTATTTCTTTTTACTAGATCTAATATATCAGTTGTTTCCAATTTGGTATCAGCTATGATGTGTGAACATAGCTCGTATAAGTAAATGCAAGCTATCATACCATTAGTAAAGTATAGGTTGCTTGGTAAAGATTCATCACGAGTCAACATGCTAAGAATGCCAGTAGACTTTGAGATGATTTGTTGATAAAAATTACATATTCAAGAAGAACCAGGGGTATAATAACTAAAATTCTAGAAAAACGATCATAAAATCCCCAAACCCTGAGTGATGGATAATAATCACTGGATACTTCTTTAGCTGTTAATTGGCTAGAAAGTAAATATTTACCGAATTTTATATTTATTTTATCTATTATCTATGAATTTAAAATACATTTTTGTACTTCAATAAGCAACGCATGATGTCCTTCAGTTTCTTTAAAAAAATGCAATGTACGTATGTTATATCAACAGAATTACTGTTATTTGTAGGTAGTGCATTAATTTATTAATTTAATAAATATTTAGTATAAATAAGTGTGAAGTAGTGTGTGTATGTATTCGCAATGTTAGAAATATACGACAACGTCTTATCTCTTACATTTATAGTTTTCTTACTCGTATCTATCTGGTTTTTCCATTGCAACTCTTATATTATCTAAGAACTATATATAATTTATAGCTAATGCGGACTAAATACCTTCTATTTTTATTTTTTATAAATATAATATTAGAAAATAACCCTAATTTTTTATTCATTTATTCCGCTTATTACCTTTTCTCTAGAATACATACAAACTAAATGTTCTTCAGAGGAATGACTTCAAAAACATTAAATATTTGTTTAAATAGAGTACACTTATAGCAAAACAATTTAGGCTATATTAAAAAACGTCAAAAGAGAATCCAAAAGGGAAAAGAAAAAAATAATTAAAGTTACAAATATTGGGTTGATTAAAAAAGGTACATAGGGATGCCGCAATATCAAATTGTGCCATATGGAAGATCACAATGCAAAAGAAAAAAAAATTTATTTCCTTTAATATATTGTATTATTTTATTAAAATTTGTTTAGTTTGAAAAAAAAAATCCTCAATCACAACGGAGATATGTAACGAAATGCATCGAAATATAGTTTCACTAATGAAACAAACAGTTTTACTTAAGAAGTAAATAGATACATATATTATTCTGTCAATAGTCTTCAACACAACCCAACATAATTCTTACGTATTATGAACAAATATCTTCAGAGTTCTCAACATATTGTATTCAATAAAAAAAAAGCAATATTTAACTATAATTCAAAATATCATTCAAACTTGTTAAAATACAAACGTTCATACAATTTAGGTTCATGGGAAAAACATTGCTTGTGAGTGAGAATTACTTTATCTACATAAATGACATTTACAATAAATAAAAAAAATAATTCGAATTAAAAGTAAAAGCTTCAAATAAGGGCCTTTTGCCTCTTTCCTAAATAATTTATGAAGGAGAAAAGTTTTGATAAGTTTTAAAGGTCTAAACAAAACATTTAATTGGTATTTTACATAACTTATAAAATGATTTTCGAAAAGACTTTCTCACTGCACAGTAGATGATGAAATTGACTGAGGAATTAATTATCAAAAATAAATTATTGAAGGATGTGAGAATCAGGAAGATAATTGGCATATGTAGCTTGTCTTGATTGTTGCAGTAGATGAAATGGTCTTTGATGTTGTGAGAAGAATAAAATGTCTGAAGGAAAGTAAAAAACAAAATTACTCAATTATTAGAAAGCTCTTTCTATAGATATTAGGACTCCAATTAAATTGGTCTTTTTAGGTTAATTGGTAATCACCCAAAGTTAGCGATCATGACAATGTTTTCTTTCCCCCAAAAAAGAAAACACAATATCCAGTATCTTAAATAAAAACGAAATCAACAGTAAGTTTTCAAACAGAAAAGATTTAGTTTTTAATTTTTTAAGCATTGAAAACCCAAAGAGGACATATGCAGTCATTTATAAAAGTTATTTAACTCTTATTAACTATAGTAATAATCGGTGTCATTTCAGTTATGATACTTCACTTTTAACTATCATTTATTTTTAAATGTTTAAAAACTTGCATATCCCCACAGTCACCATCAATAATTTTAAAAAATTATCAGAATATAAAATATAGAATATAGTGTTTCAAAACATTGGCAAATGATCAATCTGATTTGCTAGTGTGCTAAAGAAAATAATAATATAGTGAGTGACCTTTTTTATTGATATTTCAATTAGGATCTAAAAAAAATAATTAGAAGAAAAAAAATCGACCGATTAATGATTTTTCAACCTTTAAATAATCAATATAGGTCCCAAAAAAGTCTATATCGATAGAGTCCTAGGAGTCTTAATCACCTGATAAATCTGGACTCCAAGTCGAAAGGAATGACACACAAGAAACACAAATACAATGATAACTAAAATGAAAACGGACTTTTCATGTCGTTTTCGTAGCCTTTTCTGTCCGCTTGTGGCTCTGTACTTTTGGACGGGGAAGAGGTGATTACAATTTTTGAGGATTCCTTTGTTATTAGGTTGAACTACCTTTCGGTTAGTGAAAGTGAGTGTCGATATTTCATCTGCGAGCTCTTCTCCTTTTACACCCACGATTTCTCTATTCTACGTATATAATATATACAATCAATGAATTAGTTAAAAATAACTTTAATTTTTGTTGTTGTTGTATAGTTACCTTTTCCAGTTGTTGAAGCTCAATCACATCGCTTAGTTTATTACTTGAATCCGTTGTTACTTCATGAGGAGTTATTTCACATCTTATGTTTTCTTTTTGTGTCCGACCAACATACCTTAGAGAAAGGATTCCATTAAAAATGTCAGTTAATTTGAAACAGAGAGCAACAGACATATTAAAGACATATTTGTTTAAATATGCATCACGGTCAGTTAGGAGATCTGAGATTGTTTATGAACTCAAAAGTTTTAAAAAATGTTCAATTTACAATTTAATAGGATTGCTTTGTTATTAGCTTCAACTAACACCCAGTTAGCAGAAAGTGAAAGTCGATCATTAATCATCCATGTAGGTTGCCATTATACGGCTAGTATATTAATAAATTAATTTTAATTATTATTAACATTGTTTAGTCACTTTCTTAAAGTATTACAATAGTGTTTTTAGCTCGAAAATTTGTTGCATACATATCAATATAATATAACATCATTAGCTTCATAAAAAGATATTTAAACAAACATTGAAATCAATACATAAAAGCATACTTCATTGATCTAAAAGCTAAGGTAAATGCACATTCATTTTTTTGTGAATTAGTATCAATATTGATGAGGTTGGTAGACGCTTCAAGTTTTTATAACATCATATATAACATATGTATATCCTCGCTTTTTATAATATACATTTCAAAAAGTAGGTTATATAATTGATGAGTTTAGAGGTAATTAAGCTAAAATAATTATTACAAAGAGGCATGAAGTCTATTTAATAATTCAGGATATTAATAAATTAAATAAATGGTCTCATATGTGAGCCAATTATATTTTGCAATTTTTTATTATCATTTAAAGAATAGTTTACTAGTTTAAAATAATAATGAATGAATTAGCAGTAGAGATAAAACCAATTAATGTATCACTAATTTAATTGTTAAATTTAATTAAATATAAAGATTTTTGAAACTTAACAAATAATAATTAGATTTAAAAAAAAAAAATTTAATCAAGAGACTATTACAAAACATTTAGAAAAAAGTTTTTTCTTTGCATTGAAAGCCACTGTAGATAGTTAATCATTGGCAATATAGATTGAATTTATGCCTGCATATCTTGAATTGATCTGATCAATCTGATTTGATATGATTTTCCAATGAACCAAATCAAAATGTGTGTATGCGGTAATCCTGTTTACATTACTTGAATGGAACTCATCCAACATCCTTTTTCACCAAAAGCTTATTGTCTAATTAGATCAATCAAAAATTTCAACTTCTATTTGAAAACAACAATAGTGATATGTAGACAGACCCCAAAAAAAAAAAAAAAAACCGATTGTACAACCACTAATAGTTGTTTAATTTCACTCTATGATGGATTCCTTTTTAATTTCACAAGGAAATCTCGTCGTATGTTAACATATATTGATGTATCTGATAGCTTATTCATCAGTTTGTATGCTGTGAGCCTCCTTCAAATGTAGCAAGGAGTACGTATAACTATTTTTCACAGCCCAAGGGGATTCACATTTCCATTAGTATGTACGCATACATACATTAGGTAAGTACATATATCAAAAACATTATTTGATCAAATATAAAGAATTCATTTCCAGTTAGATTGATTTTTACATTCATGGTTGTAGTGATGCAGAACGATGATACATTTGACATTAGCTTTTAAATCTTGGCATGTGACTCTAATGAATGATATTTCCTCTCCCTCCCCCCCCCCCCGCCTTTCACCCAATAAAAAAGAAAGTTATATGAGTATATTTGTTGTGATTAAATTCATTTGTATTCCTTAATACCGCCATTGTTGCTGTATTGATTATTTCTAAGGACAAAATATCTGGAATTTGTATATAAATCAAAAAATATTTATTTCATCCCCCTCAAAGTAATTCCCCACCACCCTCTCATAAAATGCACATGTGCCAATGTTTTCTTCAATTTTCAAAAACGTTCACATATTGAGCAATACTACAAAAAAAGTTTTCAAATCCATTCAGTGGTTCATGGTTAGAACCAGGCAGAGTGGTATCTGAACGCCTTTGAACTTCAAACCATGAACCACAGAATGGATTTGAAAACTTTTCTTTGCAATATTCCTCAGTGACATTATCTCTACAACTTTTATTGGAATGAATTTTAGATAGTTTTAATATTTGCAATTTTTAATATAACATTATTAATGAAAACGAAAAATTTGATTTGTGCTCTTCACAAAAGGAATCTCAAACAATAATGAATATTTTCATTGACTTGTAATTTGGCAAAGATGTTAGTGATAGTAGTGCCAACTTAAAAAAAACTTTATCTCTATGAGAATTCCCAAAAAAATAAATTATTATTTTTGCTCATTGTAGTATTTTAACCATAGTAAGTAAAATCGTTAGAAATTGATCATTGTGTTGTCCGATTCAAATCTAAATTATAGTTGCTCCATCCTTTCATATATGGTAAATGTCAGTACGTTGCTGTTTCTTATTGACATCATGTGTTTTTCAAGTTATATGTTATTGGTAATTTATTTTTAATTGTTAGAATTGACATCCTTAGCAACTACGATGATATTGGTAATTTAAAAAAAAAAAGTTGTTGTAAGAAAATGACAACTAGGTTTTATTTATTATATTGAAATGAGGAGCCCATTGTGGGCTTTTGAAATCAGTTAGACAACCTTTTTTAACGACAAAGTATTTTCTATACATATTTTTGTATTTTTATGAATATACACATATAATTAATCTCATGCTTCTCAATCAACTGGCCTTCATTGAATCACATTTGAATTCCCGTATTCCTTTTTCTACTCAATATTGACTTTTTTAAAATTTTTTTGGTCGATTGAGGTATCATCCGAACTTTTGGCCACTACATATATACATATATAAGAAGGACATACATTGATTTTCGTATATAAATACATATAATATATATATATATATATAGAAGTATTGATAAATCATAATATTTTATTTATCTTAGAAAGAGAATTACAAACAAAAAAAAAAGATATAAAAATTGGCAAAAATATAACTATTTGTTTTTTTAAAGATTTCAATTAATTTATATTTGCAGTATTTGAATGTATATTATGAAAATATTCATTTTTAAAAATAAAATAAATAAATTGATTTTAATGAACTATTTTCATGTACAAAAAAATAAAAAAATAAACATTACTTTTTTATTATTAAAAGCCTTATCTGTCTATGATAATAGATATGTTCATGCATATAATTAAAAGGAATGTTATTACTAATAAAAAAAACCTGTAAAATATTTTTATAGATGTTAAATTTGTTTATAGAACATAGACGTACATTGTATGTATCTGGTTACATTCACGAATACATTACGTGCGTTATGATAATTCACCAAAGGAAATTTGGTGATTTGCTTAAAATTCAGAACCTGTACACAAGATGAAGTCCCTTGGGTCCCTTGGAAAAAATAAGAATATCTGATTTTTAAGGAAATAAACGAGGGTATAGCAATATTCTCCATTGTTGGTTCAATTGTGACGAAGTCTACAAAGTAATTATTTTTGATTGATATTTATTTCATGCTGAGGTGTCGTGTGGCATCCCAGGCCATAGAGTTGATCCTCACCAACACAGAAATTAGTTTCATGTTACGATCAACTATTTAAAATGTCGATTTAAATTCATCATAAATTATATAAATATATATAATTAGTATATCTCATGTTTGAATACACTTAATTAGATACCCATGGGGGACTTTAATTAAAATCCAAAGTTATATACATATGTTTATAATGCATAATTCAGTATTGATTTTGATCATTTGAAACTCTAAACATGAGTAGAAAAAATTAAGTTAATTACATGGAAGCTACGTCAAAAATGAATTGGAAACAAAATATTGATTCCATGCTAAAATAATAAATAATTATATGTTGTTTCTATTTCGTTAATTATATGAAGCATACTATTTAGGCTCTGTGAATTATTTTTGAAAGTAGGGAGTCAATTAACGTGACAATAACTTGTAGAGTGATCTAAGGAAATAAAAAACATACTTCTAGGTGATGAAATAATACTAATTTAATTCAAATTTGTTTTAAATTCTAAAATATTAGGTGGGCCATGTTCTCATAGCCTCTTCTGTTTTGTCTTTATATTACATTAGGTCTAGTAAAAATAAATCCATTATTTTTGTATAAAATTGAAGGCTTTATTTAGCACAGTTAGAATAATCATATTTAGGTTAAATATGCACCGTTTTGTTTGATATCTTGTTCTATAAATTTTGAAGGTAATTTCATTATGGCTCTTTCATAGAAACCCTCGTCCCTATTGGCAAAAAACAAGGACAGTCGATTTTCACGAGCTTCTCTTGAGGCGATTCATTTGGTGTAATTTGGATACATAAGAACCTCCCAACTGAGCTATCGTAGCTTCTGGCGAGTCACCATCGATGTGTGTATCCTGATGAAACACTATTCCTCTCCTGTTGGCCAAAGCTGGGCGCTTCTAGGTGATTGCTTCCTTCAGACGGTCTAATTGTTGACAATTAAGAGTTTGACTGTAGTCTATCTACATTTTCGACAATTGGCCTTCCACAGAGTGGTGCATCTTTGACATCAAAATTACCGGAACGGAATCGACGAAACCAAAATTGTGCATGATTGGCTGTTACAATTTAAGGACCATAGACACTATTCACATGTCGTATTTTCTCCTTGCTGGTGTCCATATTTGACGTGCACTCAAACACTACTGAGTCAAGCAATCAGAAACCTGAAAATTTGGAAATTTGCAGGCAGAGATCTTGAGATTATTTTTTTTTTTTCAAAATGTAGATAACTTGCAGATGCAAATGCAATTATTCGATAAATTATCTACTCAGACATTGATTTATAATATATTCATGGTATAATGAGATAGATATAACGTGTAGGTGCACTGAGAAATAATTTTTATTCATTAATATTCAAGAAGAGTTATAATTAATAAATAAATTTCGAAAATAAGACTGAAGGATATTATAAGCTCATATTTAAGTTGCTTCTAAATTTTACATTATATATCTGATTGATTCATTGTTTAAGAGAGGGACGGATCTTAGAACCCTCATAATAATAAAGATCTTCTATTATTAAACAATATTTTGTAAATCAATTGTGGGAAATATCAAATGGTCGATTGACTGGTTCATTTTCGTTTCAAATCTTTTTCTTTAGCATGCAGCTTTTGTCATATGAATATACTAATTTTTTATTCAATATCCACGTTGACTTTTTGCCAATACATAGTTTATTGGTTCTTTGCTTTTATATTACATTACTCTAATGACTTTTATGTAAAAATGCAAAATCGATTTTGTTGAATTGTTACTATTCTTATTCAATGTAATACATCTACATAAAATTATTTCACTCTAGAAACAAATCGGTCTTCTCAACAAGTTTTGCACATAAGTACATAATTAAGCAAGTACTTTAAGTGATGTTTGAAAGTCATCAAAGTATTAATTATGATGTTGATATCTATTTTCGAAATAAAATGTATTTACGGTGATCGAATCTTTTTCACTTATTTTTTTCTTTATGACATCAAGGATTTATTCAACAGATTTTATATACTTTTTTGGCATGTGTAACTTATACCGTATGTACATTTTGGGCAGGGACAGAGTAGTTTTTGCATTTTTGGAGGGACTTCCTTCAAATTCTGTGCCCTTCTATAGCTCCCAAGCTACAAATTTACAAAATTTGCTGCCCGTGTATTTTTTGAGAAAATAATTTATGCTCTTGTTTGTTAGTTTTTTAAAGAAATTTCGGATCTCGTCATTCTCTTTCATGAAGCTAAAGTTTGGACTACCCCCTAAATTGATGCGTTCCTTAAAATATTCGGTACAAGAGGATCACTTCCCCCTGTCACTAATTTTGGACCACACTACTTTAATTTAAAACTCCAAAGAACTATTTGCTAAATTAGTTGAAAAATCACATCAAATGTTCTTCCAATTTCAATTTCAATTTCGGTTTTTCAAAATCTTCCAATTCGTTATTCAATAATCTAAGTCTAACACTTCAGGTCTTGGAATGCAGGATCTGTAGCTTTATTTTGAGAGCAATTTTTTTTTTAATATATCTTCAATTCTTCCATTGCAGAACTCAACTTCATCAATATTCATTTCTTCTTCAAGGATGTTGCCAACAACATTTTGGTATTTTCAACTTTCTTTGTCCCATGAACAAATAATTTGTTTAATAATAATTTTTAATTCATTTTCTACAGCTCTTTGAATCAATTCAATTCGGTGAATGTTACCTTGACAAAGCAAAACGGATACCTTAAATACATTAATTCACATTATTACCAAGGGTTATAGTTGGAGTTCAAGTACGTGAATGAATATTTTTTATTTCACCATTCTTTAAGAAATAAGTAGATACGTAATATAAGGCATAGAATTGATTATTGTCTCTATGATGTCAAACATGATCCAACAATTTTACTTCTTCAAAACTTCAAAAAAAAAGAAAAAAAATACAATGGTTGATTCAAGTGGTACTTGGCAGATTCATTACGAATCTCTATTTAATTTTTTATTATGATGTCAGATTCTTATGTTTTATTTCAAGTTCCTTCAAATACTTTTACTCTTCTTTTAAAGTTTCAAACAATTTTTTAAGTAAGAAAAAATACATAAAAACGCTTGAAAATAAACTTATATTATTAATATATGTAGTATAAAAACAAGTTCCGAATAAAACTTTTATTTCATATTTTTATTATTTAGAAATATTTATTTTTGTTAAAGTTAAACCACGAGCTCAGGCTAAATAATTCTTTGAAATTTGGTGTACACCACAATTTTCTTCTAAAATGTCACAAAAGTAAAGGACTCCATATCAAAAGAATCAATCATTTGAATGTAAAACAAAACAAAGACTTGGAGTTTGTAGATTAAAATTTATTTGTACCAATTTTTCGAATTTCATCAAACTTTGAAAAGGCCAGTTAAAAAATATGCTTTTATTTAAAAAAAAGGAAGGAGGGAGGGGGATTTGATGTAGAAACTGGACTCACAACTTAGATTCAACGTCCATCTGAGAGAAAAGTCGGCCAAAGCCAAGAAGCTTCTTCATGCAATGAAAGGACTTATTGGGCAAACATGGGGTCTCGGTCCACGCCAAACACTTTGGGCTTATCTTTGTGTCGTAAAACCTGCTTTGACGTATGGTGCTCTAATTTGGGCGCACAACATAACTTCAGGGCAGAAGACTCTACTGGATAAAATTCAGAGGCTGGGATTGATTAGCCTATGCCATACAATGCGTTCAACACCAACACGAGGTCTAGAAGTATTCTTTGGAATCATTCCTCTTTTTCTTGAGGCACAACGTCTCGCAACGATGGCTCGTCTGCGTATTGCTAACACCTTCGATGAGGGCATTAAGAAATGGTGTCATCTCAAAACAAAGAGTAGGCCATTTAGTTTGGCTCAGGACACTATAATATCAGGTTTGTTTCCCGACCTACAAAAGGATGCCATTAACCGAAAGAAAATGTGGAAATGTCACTTTTTGGATAAAGAGCTCGAAAATCAGGCCCATGTATTTACTGATGGGTCAAAAAGCCACAGAGGCGTTGGTTCCGGATTTATCATCACAAAAGGTGACCAAATAGTGGAAGAGGCCTCTTTAACCCTCACTCCTCGAAACACCGTTTTCCAAGCAGAGATGGTGGCTATTAAAGAGGCTCTGTCTTGGATCCACGACAATCGTGAGAAGTGGGAGTACAATGGATTTTGCATTTGGTCAGACTCCAAAGCAGCGATCGGAGCCTTGCGATCTGTTGAAACAAGGAGTTCCCTTGTACAAGACACAAAGGCTTTACTTGGGTCACTTGCTGTCGAAATCCCTCTCTCACTCTGCTGGGTTAAGGGGCATAGCGAGGTGACAGGTAATGAGGTAGCTGATATGTTAGCAAGAGCTGGAGCTATAAATAGTCGTCCTACACGGATAGTTGGTACTCCTTATGCCTTTCTTAGGGAGCAGGTGTCTGCGTATTACGCAGATAAATGGCAGACACTTTGGACAAGGCTGGAATATTGCCGTCAAAGCCGCGAAGTAATGCCAAGAATTGAACTACACAGATGGAAACATCTCCTGGATTTTTCCAAAGATAAACTTAGCTCTATGGTGCAGTTTTCTACAGGGCATTGCTTACTCCGTCGCCACTACCACCTTATGCACCCCCAAATTAACTCACTGTGTCGAGGGTGCGGACAACAAGATGAAGAACCTCTTCATCTACTATATGAATGCCCAAAATTCATTATTGAGCGGGCACAGCTTTTGGACTATCAACAGCCCTTTCAGGGGCATTCCATCTCCAAACTCTCCAGTTTCTTGATGAATACTGACATTGGAGGTTGGCTGAAGAATGCACCATCCCTAGACCACGTTCAGGACGGATTGCAATAGGTTAACCAATCGGCCAACTATTGCGAGGGCACCTCAAGTTTAAGTTATTTTTACATGTGCCCGTACTGATTATATGTCTATGTTTGTGTGTATACATTTAACATATATATATATCATGTGTAGCAATAAACGTTTAAAAAAAAAAAAAAAAAAACCCACTATAATACAAGCCTCAAGTAATTTCTGCTCAAAAATATTGCAATTGCTTTCCCCTAAATTTTGATGATGTTATATCAATTTTATTATAAATTATTCTTGTAGAATGATTTTGTTTTGATTTGTCTTAACAATAAATTAGTATTATTAATGGAAGTAATTTTAATGTTTATTTTAAAGGAAAATAAAATTTAATTTCAGTTCGAAACTTACCGATAATTTTCATGAATTGATGACTCTTTGATTGTTGCATATATTTTTCCATTATAATATATCAATGCTGTAATAGGTATTATTCCGGTAACGATTAGCTCCTGCCAAACAGTGCTAAAATATACAAAATATTATACTAAAAAAGTACTATTAAGATGGTTTATGTAAATGAATATATTTTACTGCTAAACGAATAAACTACATTAATTTTTTTGCAATTTTTTTTTGTAAAACTGAATGCTAGTGGGAACAGATACAGAACATACATACAACCATTAATACTAGAGAATCAAACGGTAAAAGGTATTCAATTTTTCCTTTAACCGATATAATTTAACCTCTTTATTTCCTTTAGAGACCGTTAAATCTGTCAATGGATAATTGCCTTTAACAAGGTCTACATTGACATTTGTTTTCATGTAAAACTGTATTGGAAATCACTTCCAACTTTGTTACGTCAAAGTAAAAAGCTGCTCAAGGACATTGTAAATGGATGTTTCAAAATAATAATATTTTATTACTCAATTATCTCAATTAAAATTTTATCCTACAAGTAAAAAATTATTGTACAATTATTGTGACATCTTGTTAATTGAAATTAATGATGTTTTAATTAATTAATTATGGATAATGAGGATCTTATTGTACTTCTACAATTTGCTTGAACATGTGACAATATCACCATACAAATTATCACTTTTTACACAATCATATATATTTTAAATTTATAACTTTTAAAAAAAATATATACATATATTTTATCATGATCCAAGGAATGCAAAGTTAGATATAATCATAAAATATACTTATGATAAATCATACATTTCCCACACAAAATTATAGTCTACTAATATTTATAATTTATTTCATGTTGAATCTCGTAAATTAATTATTATTATTTTTTTTTAAAGAAATAACCTTACAATATATTGGTTTTAAGATTTAAAAAATTTGCATTTAGTAGTATTTGTCAAGAAATATTAAAATATGGATTTCCGATTTGGAAATAACTTCAATGCAATGTGATAAAAATTTAGGAGCAAATGAGTATATAGTAAAAAAAAAGTTAGACAATGGAAAATGGCAATTATAATAGTTTTTTAAATAAACTTTATATTATATAATTGTTCATCAAGTTTAATAAATATTTTTCATCAGTTTAGAAGTGGTAAATACTATACATGTGTAACAGTAGTATTTGTTATAGAATATGTGCTATAAAGATTTTGATCGATAGGTAAATTTATCGACAATCGATTCATCGATTTGTAAATTCATTGACTTTTTTCTCCCAATGAATACTTTCAACAGCTTAGAGCAAATGTGTTTTGTCAGGATTTTTCACATGAACACCGACCAGATTAAGATTATATAAAGAAATTTTGTGCATGAAATAGCAAAAATTATTATTTTAACTATATATTTAGGACTTGTACATATTTCCGAAAATGTACGACAACAACCAACTTTGAAACTCTTACAAAAACTGTAAATTAGAATTATTTGTAGATTTTGCGAATTGAACGGAGGTTAATTTCTATTAAATTTAATCAGATTTAAAATAATTTCCGAATGATGTGAGTTTGATGAGTGAAAAGAAGCACACAAATAGGAGACGGCCAATTATAATTAAAAACTAGTTCATCTAATGAGAAGCAGCAATAAGGTATTCAGGAATATATTCTAGGATCTTGAAAGTATTCATTCAGAGAAAATAGTCGATGAATTAATTGTCGATAAATTTACCTATCGATGAATTGATGATCGATGAACTTTCCTAGACCCATGTACCTATATTGATAAAAAAAATATCAAAATAATATCTTATATCTAATCTTAAGATGTCCATAACCAGATCATTAATTGCAAAAGAGTGTTTTTCATTCAATTTAAAAAAACAAAAACAAAAAACATATTCCTATAACTAGGGAAATATTAACAAATTGGATTTTTTATCAAATAATAGGCTTATTATTCAATTATAACTTAAAATATAATACGTTATTTCTTAATAAAAAACAGGAGGAATGACCTGATGATATGAAAGAAAGTCGTTTATAATGAAAGAACGGAATTACATATTTTTCAAAAGGAAATCACATTCATATGAGTAAAAATGTATATTAAATTCCTCAATTTTACCTGAACAATATATATGGTGGATATTCCATGATGGAAGTTGTTTCATAATCCCCATTTGCTCCTGGTTGAAATTCCAAGTATTTTCTGGCATTGAGAGAAATGGAAATGAAAACTACGAAGGTTATATAATAAAATGGAGGTGGCCTTTCTCTGGAATGGAAATACAAAAAGTTGAGCCTTAATTTATGAAGAATAAGTCTTCTACCCTTCAAACCTTTAATATCTTAATTTTAATCTTAAAATAATATATTTGTATTTATGGAAGAATCTGTCCTCAAATTTGAAGGGCTCTTAAAGTGTAGATACATTTTGCTATAGATAAATATGAATTTAACTTTAAGCAAACTAAGAAACATCACTTTTTTATATTTTAAAATAGATAAATTTTTCAATCCAATAAGATATACGTTATAGTAACAAAAAGTTTTAATAAACATTGGCAATATTCAAGTCACAACATTTTAATTACCTGGATATTCAATAGACATTCATTTCTTCGTCAACTTTTATAAATGAATATTTACAAGTGATATATTAAATGGAAGAAATTTTTTGTACTTTACATAATTTATACATATGTAAATGATCTCCTTTCATTTATATATGTACATATTATATCACGGAATCTTCAAGTTCACTCTACATAGAAAGTCAAAATAAATTGAATATCCTTTCTAATTTATTCCATTTATAAAACAAAAAAATGATATCCCCAAAAGATCAACAGCTTCTATGTATATTTTTTTTTTGTGTGTGTTCTATCGATTTCCTACTTTCCTTCCTCTCTTATTAGTGTTTTGAACATTTAGTTGCTGAAGTTAAAGTAGTTGTTATTAAGTTCTAAACAATTCACTACCATTACGCCATCTATTAATGTTTTTATTAATTTGTTCATACCCCATTGGCTAATATTGGGATATGACTGTATGAGATGTGTTTACTTATTTGTAAATTAATTAATCTGCGCCATCTTTCGGCTATGAATTTGTATTACATTCATCATGTCTTATTAAATACATAACACATTTTCATGTTAGTGGGATAATACAATGAGTAAGGTTAAGAAATATGTACATTAATAAACATTTTATTAAGGTTGTATTTATGTACATGTAAATATGTAATTAATATTTTGTTATGACTTGCTACAGACGTACGTATATATATATATATATATATATATATATATATATATTGAATGCATGGACCCGACGTGCCATCATTCAAATTATCAATAACTATATAATATGTTTTTTTCCATGTCCTTCTATTCATGCAGTTATAATTATGTAAGTATTTGATATTCTTTTTTTATCATAATTAAATATGTAGATACTTGGATTTCTCTCTCAAGATCTTACTATCTTTAGATTTTCTGAAGTTTTACACTAACGGGAAATATGTGTCAAGTTTATCTGAAACATTTCAAAAATGATTCTAAACTACTCTCATATTATTCTTGAAAACATTCTCTTTTTAATTCATACTAACAGGTTATTTCGATTAAATTAATGGTGAGCATGATAGCGAATGTAGTTGATTATTAATAGTTCTACTACAGATGAACTGGTTTTAGTCAACTGCTATGAAGTAAATCTCTGGGGCTATGAAAAAGATGGGCGTTCTTTCAGGGACCAACTCGGCTCCATGTGCAGTCGTAAGACTCATCCAATTGCTCTATTGGATAGACAACAATCCTTGGTTTCTCGATGATTAAAAGTGATATTTGAGCAAAAATCAACCGTACACGATAGGTCTTAAAATGACTCTTAAATATTTGGCCGTTATAATTATGAAGTAAAAAAACTGTAAAGGGGATTTTCTCCTTTTCAATATTTGAAAACAAACTTGCTTCTATGTTGACTTGACACATATATATTTTCACGGGAAATTCTGGATTTTATTATTTCATAATATAGGCTTAATTAGATATACATACATATATATATATATATATATATATTATAATTCATCAAATTAAAAGTTAAATATAAGAATCATAATCATTATTGAAGAATTATTTGGGATAAATATGCTTTGCAAATGATGCTGTATATGCATTGATAAAGAATAATGCCCAAGAAGGCACTAAAATATTCCAAATATTAAAATTTTACTACAGCCAAATATGTTCCTTTTTTCTTTCTCATTTTTATATGTAGGTACCCTTCAAGCTATATATGTAAGTATATTGATATTTGGAAAATGATAATAGAGACTAGAAATCCATCTACAAAACTTCCACATTATTTATGTGTCGGGTAGCTAATTTCTAAAACTGTTTCATATTGAATTTGGATGTTTCAATAATGTATTTTAGAATTTTTTTTAACTCTTTTTAAAATATAAAAATATTTATTGTTTATTACTGTGATCTAGAAATTTAAAAATTGATTTCCAAAGGATCCAGCTGAAAGTCAATTTCCTAAAAAATAAGAAATCCTAGTGTGTTCATATCTCCTATAATTTATAGTTATGCTAGAAAAATCTTCAAAGATATGTATTTGACTATATTTTACATATCTATGTATGGAGATAATTTTATATTAAAGACATTAAAATACATTTGGTCTAATAGTGATAAAACAATTTTTATAATCGAAATTTGTTTTTCAAAATATTGGCAAAGAAAATTGTGTACTTATATTTTACAAAGACTTATGTTTGTGTAGCATTTAGAATTTACTTTCATTCATTGCTACATAGCCCCGAAGATACTATCTAGTATACCATGTGCCTCTTCTTTTAATAAATTTAGTTGGATTTGACTCGTCTTTAAGGAACCATGGAGTTGATTGTAGTTTTGTTTCAGGCACATATGCATAAATCCATACATATTTTCACGTCTTTGATTCACCATGTAGATATCTTATTAACATTTCCTTGTATCAATTGCCTTCATTTGAGTGTGTCTCAGATTTTGATACCTTTTTTATATCCGAGTGATTTAGTCATTTCAAAATATCAAAAGATGTTTCAATTGAAAGATATTTCCTATGACGATTTTATTCATAAGAAAATTGCTGATCATTAATATTTTCTGACTCACCAGTCGATTTATGATGATTTTCACAAAATTCGTTCAGAATTGAATTTCAATTAATATTTTGAAAATGATACTATATTGATGCTTTGAGAATTAAGTTCATCGATTCACTTTGGTCTCCATAATTCACATAAAAAATCATGATAAAGAATTTCACACAAACAGTTCTTCAATATTAGATTTTCAAAGTTTATCATATAGACTTTATATATAGGCTTATATACTTTTATAATTCATTTATATTCCAAAAGTATTCCAAAGTTACTCATTGAATTATCCTTTTAAATATTTTATTTTAAAACAAAAGGGCAAATTATTTCATTATATTACACCCCTCAATCATAATTCATGATTCTTATGACATGACAACACAAATATTCTTATGACATAAGCCAATAAACTGTCACTCTAGTTGATGCATAATGAAAACCAACCATTGTGAAAGTTATCATTATTCAAGAAGTTATTGGTATAAGAATAGAAAAAAAATGCACAATTGAGCTTTCAAGATTGCGAGTTGTCATCAACCAGAGTAACAGTTAATTGGCTTATGTAAAAAAAAAAAATACCTATCCGTGATAAGAAACAAAATTGAGCACACTACTCATTAATTCTTTTTTTTTTTTTTTTTTGAAAAATCCTTGCAATTAATAACAGAAAAACAAAATAAAATGAAATGATATTTTTTTAGTGCCTTGAGACAAAATGATTCAAATTGGAGAGAAAAAAATACTCAATTAATTTGTTGGAAGATTATACTTTCATAGATGTCTCCGTGAGTTTGAAAAATATTTGAGAAAAGTAGAAAAATAAATATGAAAATCAAAACCACAGAATTGATTTCTTTTACAAAAACAAAAGCAAATTTTGATAATCGAAAAAAATCATAACAATATTATGTAGTATGATAATTTGTGGCCCAAAAACTCTTTTCAACGTTATCTCATTCCATTTACGCAGACTGTTTCTAGTTTAAGTGTTTAAATAAATTAATAATGATTGCTGTGATATTTACAAACTTAAACTCAAAAAAGATTCCAGGATGAAATATTGAAAACTTTAAAACATTTACTGAAGCTAGAATACATTTAAAATAATATAAATTACTTTTATTGAATAATTTTAAAATAAGATCTTCGTAAAATCGGAACCAAACTTGACATGAATGTCAAACAGAAAATTAGAACTGAATTTCAAAATTCAATTGTTAACTGAATCTGGGAAAAATTGCAATATATGCTAATAAGGTATAAATTTATATCTAATGTATCTCTTGCAAATTTTATGGAATAAATTTTCTGTAATGTTGAACTATTCGGCTAGGTTTTATCTTTTAATTATGTATTTGATAAATTAAATCAAGCATTGTGACTAAATTAGCCCCGGAATATGACTTTGATTATCAAGTTGTAAGAGATTACAATACTTTTCAGCCTTGATTAGTTAGGTTCACTTTGGTTTGAATCAAGAGTCGATGGAAACAGATCATCGCCTACCACCTAACAGGACCAAGTTTCAACCAAAATGATATAAGTATAACCTTGAAAAAAATCATTACTGCTTCTCACAATTCTGGTTTGAATGTAACTTACATTATGTCAGATATGGTTCGAAATAATCGAGGTGTCTTGAAGGAACTAGGAATTTTAGTCCAAAGAAATAAAACCGTGAATATAATTTATAATTCTGTTTTTTTGAAAAAAATCTGTGTAATTGTTTGATTAACGGCCAATATATCACATTAATAGAAGTCATCCTTTCAAAATATAAGTTACTTTCCTCTTTAATATCATGATAACCTTTAAAGAATTAATAAAATTCCAATGTGATAGAGAGCTCAAAATCTTGCCTTCTCTCTCTTAAAATAATGTATTTGTCCAGGAAATATCAATTTCAAATTTCTTCGGTTTTTGTTGAGAAGTTTAACTATTATGGATCTAACATAACTACTAAATGGTTCTGAAAGTAAGTTTGCTACTAGTTGGACTAAATGACTTCAAGTTATTCATGAACAGCGATAAGTAAAACAAATATAGATAAGTTCAATTCAACAGTAATTTTCCTGCAAGATTTCTCCCAAATCATAGTACAATAGACATTGGTTTCAGTAATGATCATATTTGGAAGCCAGTTCAAAAACCAATTATCATATCCGCTACCTCCTTTCTTGAGACATCAAAATTATTAACTTCTCAAGTGAATTTTTGATTTGTATCTGTCTCCCAATTAGTTCTCATACGGAACTAAGGAGTACAAAAAAAATAATTTCATAAAATAGTTTTTAATTACTGATTTAAGGTGATGCCACTTGAATTATCTGATGAAAATAAAAATGACTTAGACCTGATAACACTCTAGTATTAAAATCTGTGATCAATTATCATATAAATTTTATTCATGACCAACAAAAGACAGTCAGTAATAATAATAAAGACCAGTGGTTCCAAACCTTTTTTTTACTGCGGACCGGTCAATGCTTAACAATTTTACTGTGGACCGAGAGCGGGGTTTGAAATATTAATAATAACAATAAACGTGAATCCACTGTGTACTCATAAGGAACTTTATTTGCACATTGCTCCAACATTACAATATTATAACATGAAAGTAATAACTTTATTAACACATTGCAGCTTCAACAATATAACATAGTATATTATAACATCAAAAACTGTCCGTAACGCTAAATCAATTAATTATCTTTTGTAATTTGCATTTGTACTTAATATTTTCGTCTTCTCCTACTGTCTATAGATGAAGTAGTAAGTCCACTTTTTTAAGTCCAAAAATAACTAATTAATTCTTGTGTAGCTCGGTACTGATTGATCCACGGACCGGTTCCAGTCCACAGACTGTGGGTTTGGGGACCACTGGTATATACTACTATAGGAAGCAAGTATGTCCTCCACATCTCTTGTTATAAATTTTGTATACAAAAAAAAATCATCTTCTACTCAATTGCCAAATTTCAGACTAGAGGAAACATCGTGCTTTTTATAAGTTCTGCAAAGACATGATCGCAGAAACAGGAAGAACAATTTCATTAAGTGATGGTCCATTGTATCACCAAATGCGCTCTCGGATCTTTGTAAAACTTTTATGAAAACATTGCCAGACATTAGTAATTATGAGAGCATAAGAAATACATATAGACACAGTACTTAGACTTGTAATGTATTCCACTGAGACACTTAGCCCAGTGGGAGAAGGAATAATCACAAATAGGATAGAGCTGATAACTTCTGCTCGTCAAGTGACGGGAATGTATGAGAGGCAAATAGTATTTTAATAAGTTTAATCTATAAGCAGTGCATGATAAATAGAACATAAAATAATTTGTGGTCTCGGATAAGTCGGTCTCGAACACATCACTACTACATAATTATATATGCATATTAGTTTTGTATTATAATATGATTCGATTATTATTATCATTATATGATACAAACGTCAAGAACCTTACAAAAGATCATGAATTCGCCAAGATTTCAATTACCGGAAATGTTAAATACATTTCATGATTTTATGTAAGGGTTTTGACGTCTTTAGAATATAATAATCAAAGTATATCATGATCCAAAATAACAAATCCCATGTAAGGCTTTTCTTTAATAAAAACTTGAAAAAAACCAAACATAGAATAGTTTCCTGAAGGTTTTCATTTAAATAGTCAAAAGTTAAAAGTATTTCAACTATGTTTTTTTCTTGTTCTTTATGGGAAAAAATATTCTCGTGATTTGCTTTTTACACAAATTACTTTTTTTAAATATATTGAAATACCAATTTTCTATAAAAGTCCACAAAAAGACTTATGTTCATTATTTATTGTTCATTAAGAATACAAATATTGAACTATAAGAAATTGATAGAATAATGCTTATCATTAATGATATGAAGCCAATGTTACAATTTATTAAAAATAAGGGTTCATGGGACACAAAATACTCTCTGTATGTATACAGTATTCTTACCTGGTTGGATAGCAAATGGCTTGACATCTCTCGGCAGAAACTGCAACCATCATGAATATACACGCAGAAAGAAGAATATGCTATTGGCAAATTAATTTAGAAAAAAGAAACGACAAAGAAACATCAAATAAAATAATTTAAAAAAAGGTTTATAAATCAAGAAAAACATAAATTGAATCATTGTATTATTTAACTTTAATATCATTGTGTTTTTTCATTCATTAATTCTTTCTAAACTCTCATTTTCCTTTATTGGGTGTATAAAAAGAGGATAAAGAAGCGTGTACCAGAGGGGTTGTCTCCCAAACCACATGTTTAGTATTGAAAATTCTAACACAAATGAAATGATAAGAAGTAAATCGATGACAGTGAGTCCCCATAGAAGTTTATTAAATGTAGAGTGGTGTTCGAATTTGAGTAGAATAATAAGTGCAAATATGTTCCCAAAAAGTCCAAAAAATCCAACAACTGATATGAGGACTCCACTCACAAAGTATTCCGAGTTTTCGATGCTTTTATTCGCTATAGTCAGGTCCTCATGGCAACTCTGTTTATTTCATATGTATATGTATCGTTTTTATTGAGTGAATGTCTGTTTAATTGGTCATTTCATTATTCTATATTTAAATGATTATATCAGAGGCTCTCAACAGTTAATTGATGGATACATTTTGTAGGATTCACATTGTCAAACAATATGTGGTATGTGCGCATTAAAATGAACGATTCAATTGAAAAATTTGAATAAAATATTTTGGAATTTCGAATATCATTGTTCTTTAGTCTATATAATAGACTTTGTCTATTAGAGACAGTTATTCAAATAATATATTGTCTAAGGGGGGGCGGGACTCTATTTTCCACTCTTTGAAAGCCCTTGGTCTAGATAAAGGAGTAAATAAATTTCTCTGTTGCTTCAACCCAGAAATGTATTTACTATGGATGTGAGAGTGACTCATTTAACTGCTATAACTATATGTACAGTGTATAAGCTGTTTTGAGAGGATTAAAGTTGAGCATTGCAACGTTAAAGCCATTGACATAATTAGTATCAATGGAAACAACTCCCACAAATAGCAGAAGGGAAAGTAAAAATCGAAAATTTACTAAGGAATTCGAACATGAAAAACTCAAAATTAAGGAGTGTCGTTTTTTGAACCCTATTTGGTCAGGCTCTGTGATACCACAAAATAAACGCTCATTCGGCAGAATACTTGTTCGCCGAATCAATGACACATTATGGACCAGTTGAAATGACAAACTGTTGAGAAGCCCTTGACTTATAATTTCTAAAAAGAAAAAGATTTAATTCAATTTAAACAGTCATCACTCAATGCAAATAACTTTTCATTCCTTAATATGGGTACTTGTATTTGCATTAAAACCATAGTGTAAGTTATTAGACGATGAAATCAGTCCTGAAATGTTAAAATGTATATCAATATATGTACATATAAAACCTTACATTGTAAACTTTTTTTTATTTGCGTTTTAATCTGCGTATCGTTTTCCAAAGTTTTTTTTTATATTTTTTTTTTAATTTGAAAAATGTAGAATTTTCTTCATTTTTCACTATTTTATCTAAGTATATTTTTAGCAGTCATAAAATCACGTTTACAAAATCATAAGTAGCGAATTTCCGAATACTTTTTCTCATACGAATATATAAAAACACAATGGTTTTTTGGAACTTACTATCAGAAATGTTTGTACTCGAGTTGTTTGAGTGATCAAAGTGGGGAGCTTTCATCCAAAAAATATACGTAGTAATATTTGCTGGAAGACAAATAAATGCCCATAGTAGAAATGATTTAATGAATAAATATTTTCGTTCTTCATGTGTATCTGTACAAATCATCCTTGAGCCTTAACTCCATGTATATATGCGTGATTTGTGTATGTTTATGCAGTATTTTGACATTGCTTCACCTTTAAAAAAGATATCTATTATTATAATTAAACGTACATACGTACATTGATTGAAGGGTTCACATTTAAACTTTAGTTTCTATGTGTTTAGAGTGATATTTTTCAAAGTTAATTTTTCGTACATACTTTTTAATATCAATTGTTTCTTTTTATTTGTTTTGGTTTTAAGTTTTTATTTCATGCTCTTTAAGAAAGTTTGACACTTGCTTCAAAAAACTTTTGATGAACATTCAATCAATCATTTTGCTTACTAAAGATGGGCTCACATATTCATTGGTCTACAAGTAAAAATATACCATAAATACCCGCGTATAGGACACATTTTTTTCTTAAGAAGTTGACCTAAAACCCTGGTGCGTCTTATCCATAGATACTTTTATTACAAGTTTTTCCATTGTTTTTAGGGTCAAATATCCACTGCGTCTTATGCATGGTATACGTGGGTATTTACGGTAGATAAATAAAGAAAATGAAAAAAAAAATGTACTATTTGACGGGCTCAATATATTTGTATCTGCGTCAATTAATGTGTGAAGTGTTTATTTCTTGGTATTCTTTTGAAATATATTGCTATGAATAATTTACAAAGGATGAAAAAAAAAAGAAAGAAAAAAGGCAACACAAATCCTTTAAGGAGTACATACAAATATCGACTGGCCATCAGATATGTACATACTTAAAAAATAAAGACAAAGATGCAATACTTTAAATTGAGAGATTATATGCTCAATTTCCATTTATATATATATATAAATCCTCATCCCCGTCTATGGATAAGCAAAAACCCATTCAAATAATCGACATCATTAGTAAGCAATTTATAAACGATGTGCTTGACTTTGCAAATACATTGAAAGTCAACTTTTTTATCTATGCATAAACTTGAGATAAAGTCTTTTTTTTTTATTAGTCACTTCCTTAAAAAAGAGCCCGGCCATTCCTGTGGATATCAAACAGTCAGACACATTTTCACAATATGTAGTCTGTCGTTTCTAATTCCACGTTGCAATGAAACAGGTCCTTTGTGTCTCTTTATAATAACTTTGTACTTGCTAACTACTTTGAGAATTTAATAAAGCAATACAAGTAATTATTGTTAGATACATTATTTTAATCAGGCACGGACATTCCAGAACGTGGGGACAAATGTGGCTTGAATAGAGTGAGAGTAAGTGTATACTTTATAAAGATTTACGTCAATATGGCTGATATTCTTATTCTTAATGGGCATTGCAGGGTGGACTAGATAAACTGGGAACAATTTCAATCCCTTATATCTTAGCTTCTATTGGCTGTGTAATAAAAATTCATTCAGTTCAGAATAGCCATGTGTGTTATTATCAAACAAAAAAATTGTGGGGGTCACTCCGGCTGAGATTATCAAGCGCCTCAGGTACCCAAAAAAGTATACTTTACCTGATTTGTGATAATTAGACACTGTAAGAAGAACCACAGGAAACATCAAAAGTTGAGAGCTTAAAAAAAACGAGCCGCCAGGTTCGTGGTGGGGCTCAAAAAGTCTATCAACACTAAACCAGCCACTCCCATTGCCAAGCACACAAAAACTAGGAACGTGAGCAAGACGACCGTCAAGAAAGCCATTATACCTGGGATATCACTCCAAGGTCAAGGCTGTCAAACATAGCCTCACTGAGGACGACAAGGATCCCAGAGTGATCAGAGGCAACAAAATCATGAACTCGATTAATTTAACTAGAGGCTTCTAAAGATTTTTTTTAGACGAGAAAATTTTCACGGTTGACCGCTCATACAATCACAAATGGATCTGTTTAGACCATTCTGAGGTTCACGCCATTATGAAGACGAAGAAGTCAGCTAGAAACAAGGTCCTGGTTGTCATATCCAGTGACGGTGGACGTATACCTCAGGATACCTGAGGATGTAGACATTTCTTGGATGGATGGAGCAGCCCAAGGAAGAAATTACATCTTCCAACAAGACAGTGCACCGGCCCAAAAGGCCAAAAAAGTGCAATATGTCTTGGTCTCTGTATGTCCTCAATTTTTGAGCCCAGATTTTAGACCTCCAAACAGCCTGGACCTGAACCCATGATGTCTGAGGCAAGTATCATTCGTCTGAGGAGGCCCTGAAGAAGTACAATACTCATACAATCGCAAAACTGGATCTGCACGAGATAGCCTGGACCTGCCAAAGTTTCTGGCAATGTGTGGAATAGGTAGTCAATAGAGGCAGATCTCATTATAAATAACTGAAAGTCATTAACTGTAGCCTTCAAATTAAAAAAAAGAAAGGTTCTGTCCCATCTATGCGTATAAAGATTTTCTCAATTTATCTGGTCCATCATATTGTAGCATTTTGACCCAAGATTGATGCAATATTCTTCAAAACCATTTCATTGGTTAGAAAATTATAAAGGTTCCCCGCAATGATTGCCCATAACATAGTTTTATGTAAAAATAGTTCAACATCAACGATTCCCTCAAATGATAATACCCCTATATTAATCTCCTGGGATCCATATCACAATTTTATTAGATGCAAAGATAATTCAATCAGGTTATTTACATACAGACAATCGCCACCCTAATTCAGTACCTCCTATATTCCTAACAATAAAACTTTATTTTTCTTGGATAAATAGGATTATTATTCTTGCGATCAAAAGTTGATATGTATAATCAACTATTACTAAAAATGTAAATATATTCTTCGTCAAATAGTCGTAACTTAACTGACTAAAAAACTTTTCGAGTTGTAAAACCCTGAGATGTCTTCTTAATTTATGTAACAGAAATAAATTGAGAAAATAGAGAGAATTAGTAATAAAAGTATGAAACATTATGTAAAGAATATGTTTATTGTGATCTTGTTTATGAAAATATTCATTTGAATCTATTTTGAATCAACGCCATAGTGAGTTAAACTAATTGCTTATTGTATCTTTTAAACTCTTGTCCTTACCTTTAATTATGATGATACATTGATAGATGAATTTTTTTATTTATCAAATGCTTACAAATACTATTCATATAAAATGTACATATATAAAGAAAAAAAAAAAACAATTTGTATGAAAGTTTAACTTTTTTGGGTTGATACTTGTCTTTTATAATCTCCTAGGAGAGTTTCTTTTATTTTCTTATAATTATTATGACTTCATAAAATTATATCCATTACTTTTTGCTTTGAAAATGTAGTCAAATTAATAGTTTTTCTCAAGTACAGCTTTTAGAATAGTATGTACTTTAAAAAATATAAAAATAATTAATTAGATATTATTAAATATTAGATTACATGGATAAGTGTACCTATGTTTTATGTCAATTTCTCTTGGTATAATGCATTTGACTCACGTCACAGATTGCATGGTAAATGGAAGTGATTTGTGGGGGATTTTTGGTTGATCTATTTATTGATTAAAGTGGATAAAATAAAAACAAAATTGAAGATCTGTATTGAATACACCTTGATATCAAAAAAAAACAGGCATATTTGAATACAATCATTTCAATAGATACTCAAGCCCCTTATGACATGGCTAAATACTTTACAATTAATTGTGTTTTGGATGAATTAGAAAGCAGAAAAATATGATAATTGGAGAAAAAGATCTGATCCTTGCAAAAGTAATATCCATTTATTAACAAAACTATGTAAATTTGAATATAAAATGATGTAATTTCTTCTTTTTAATACATATCATTAGTGTCTGACATATTATAAAAAGAAAAATATCTTTTTATAGAGGGTAAAGTCTATTGGACCATCAAAATGCAGGGCAGTAATTCACTATTCTTTTTTTTCTTCTACATCTTAAGAAGAGCTTTTATTCATTATAACATGTGGTTTTTTATGCCTCTAACAAGATGGCCGACTACCACAATGATGACGTCACTTTAAAATTGCTCTGTTTGGGGAGAGGCCGAGGAAGGAACTTTCCAATATGTAAACATGTTTGTAATAAATCTCCCATGTTTTGTGCAATTTAATTTGTTTGATAAAAACAAATAAATTGAAATGAAAATGTCAAATCAGACTTTTATTTCAGTTCCTTTGAATTAATTGTTTTTGAGAAAATTGAATTTATAGATCATCTCTTTCAATTATCTCACATTTTAATTGATTAAGAGGGTCAAATACATACAATGTCCTCATTTCTATAAATATAATGTGCATTCATTATTTAAGCAACGTTTGAAACTTTTTCTAATATGATAATAACTTTCTTGAAGCTTAAAAAGTAACCCCTTAAAAAAGCATTAATAAATTCGTGCAAGGGATCGTCTGTGAATTCAGTTTTTGAACAACTTTATGTAATTTATCTGTGCAATTTATCAAAATTTCTTTTGAACAAAAATCTTGGTCATAAAGATGCCCAGGCGCTTGGACTAGAAACTATAAATTAAACACCTTTTAGCCATAATGAAACCCTTTATCTTGCTTTGTTTTGGTGTGAATTCATAATTTCCCATACATCATAAGCTATTTTTTTTCTGCTCAAAGCACTTGAGCTTCTGTAAATTAGTTTTTATACAACTGTATATTACATGTTTAGTATGTTTTAGTTAAAAATTGTTTTGAATAAAAACACCAGCCTTGGGGTGAAATATGTCACTTTTGGAAAGTCAGAAAAATTTAATATTTTTCTTTACAAATGTGTGAATTAACAGATGACACTATCAGCTCAGTTTGTGAATGGGGACTGTACTAGATGGATTTTTTTATTGTTTCCTGTATTGTCTGTGTGTTGAATAGCTCGAGTCGTTCACCTCTTACGCTCATTTGTAAGACATTAATCATAATAAATACGCAGTGCCAAATATTTATAAAAAATAGGTTATTGTTTTACAGTGACTTTGTTGCTTTTGCATGTTAGTCTTTTTCTTAGGAGCATTCCGAATTTTATGTATTGTAGGGGTTTTCAATGGGATTGAATTTTGCATCTCAGTGAATCTAAGTGTTGAGTTGAGTAGAAAATAAAAGATGATTTTCTGACAAAAGGTGGATAGGGTGAAAGTTAGAAAGCAATTTTGAATAATTGGTTCAATTGGATATTAGTATGAAGATTTTATTTTACAATGGACCTAATATTAATCTGGCGTAAAGGATATGTTTAACATGAAGTATCATATGTCCTTAATTACCAAATACTACATTTCATAATATGATTTATTAATCATAAATTTTTTTAATCCCTATCCTATTAAATACTTTTTTAATTTGATAGGATATTTTTATAACATATATTAGCTTGGTTTTACGTCTCACCAAATAAAAACCTTAAACAAATATTCAAACTGAATTTGGCTTTGACACATATTTTCTTTCAAAATAAAGTATCCATTTCAATTCATTAAAATTACTTCATTTGTTTGAACAAAAAATATATTTTGCTTATTTTTTGTACTCAAGTACAACTAATTTATTCCGTATAAACAACATTTGATTCAAACATTACTATTTAATTTCATGCGTTATAATATTTTCAATAATTTGGGAAAAATCTTTTGGGAGGGGGGTTTGTGTACTCCTTAGTTTATATAAAATTAACTGAACTCTCGATATAACTGTATTGATAACGTCCTGATGGAGACCAGTAAAAAAATACACAAAGTCCGTATTTAGAAGGTGTAGAGGTCCAATTTTCTGTAAAATATTTCCCTTATTCCGGATATGTTCTTGCACTCTAGTAAAAAAATGTCTAGCTGTCTAGCAATGATCCATTGCAGAACAAGCAAAGTCTTTCCTCTGTTGTTCTACCAAATACACTTCCTAAGGAGAGCGTATTAGTAACAATCCTGTACCTAAGCCAAACCAGTGAGTAATTCATCTTTAGGGAACTAAGGCTTTTAATGATTTCTCTTTCTGAACTTTCCAATCTAAAAATACCTTTTCTTCCATTGATTTGTTTTAAAAAATGGGTTTTCGTGTTTTTGTCCAATAACAAAAATCTTATTTTCTTATTCGATATGAACTAAAAAAATGTAAAAAAAAAACTATCCTTTGGACCTACTTTTCTTTTTAAAAAAAAGTTATTTTCCTCAAAACCTTCTCCCTTTCTAAAATTTCATTTAATGTAAAATTGTTTTCCTTATTAAAAACTTCCCCCAGAAACGTAATTTTCTTTTTCAGCGAAGTTCCTGACATAAAGGATAAAAATTGGAAAAAGGCGTTTTTTTTGTTTTTGTTTTTTCAATTACCATCTTCCCACAAAACCCCAACTGAAGTGCTGTCTTTCGTTTATGTAAGTTTCCCAACAAATATATAACATTCGAAGCTAATTTTTTGGTTTTTAATCAGCATTATTCATTGACAGTTTTATTGTTTATATATATTCAGCAAGTTTAAAGTCGAAAACATTTTTCCTCATGATTACGTCATGAATGTACATATTCATAACTAATTTATTATGAATGTCATCGTATTTTCTAAAAACGCAATATATATATTTAAAAGGCAGTATACATATGTATATTATAAAAAGCGAGTTACATAAATGTTAATTATAATTATATATAGTTCAACATATAAATAACTTTTTTTAGCATTGACATTTATAGTAGCATCAAATTTGACTAAAAAAACCTCATGTACACTTGATCGCATATAAATAATATAATTAATTTATATATTTGAGTGAGAAACTTGGAACTCTAGGTATTGAAAGTAATTAATTTCACAAGGTGGTTGAATTTGTCTAACGATAATTACGTAACTGTCAAATGCAGTCCACACAGAGATTGATCAAATGACAGAAATACGTTTTTACCAAATTTGCCCTAATTAATGTGTAATACCAAAAACTAAATACTCATTTTAACTCTCTGGTTTGAGTTAAAAGCACTCTCATTCTATGGAAATATGGTTCATCATAAACGAACAAATGCATTTTCAAACAAAGCAAATAAAGAGGAAATCAATCAAATGAAAGCTGATACATATGAAAAGTTTATACTAGTGTATGTTTATCATTTGATGTTAAGGAGGAGTAATCCATGGGATTTGAAGTAAACCAAACAATTTAGATGATGCGTTTTGAGTGTTGAGTTATTGTCAAACTTATGATTGATGTGTAGCAGTAATTAATTTTGAATAATTATTTTAACAAATAATTGCTATTTATTTTTTTGTTTTTCTCAAATGAGAGTTAGGAAAAAATATATCTTAGTGTTTTGAATAATATTTATTATACTACATCTACCCGGTAGGGTGATTTGATACATTTGACACCTTTTTTTTTTTACTCTTTCTCACTCTGGCACACTTTGATATACATATTATATTATATTATATTATATCACAACAACTAAAAGACAATCAGATTTGACCAAAATGTTGTTTTTTTAATTTACAAGAATGGACGGGCAAAACTGATGCATATTTTGAGAGTTAGAGAAGGAAAAGCACAAAGTGTATCTATCACCTAACCCACTCCACAGTGTACAATGTATATATGCTATATCATAAAGAAAAGTTGTGCAACATTTGTAGCAATATTGATATTTTAACTATTTTTTGGTTGAACAAATAATTTAAAAAATGTATTTATACTAATGTTCTCTACAATGTATATTTAGTGACATAAAGGATGGGGAAGTAAGAGAGAGAAAATAAATGCACTATAGAAAAAAGTATATTTTTTTCTTTCTTTTTTCCTATATTAATGCTTAATTTATTAATTTCAAATAAAAAAAAAATACATTTATTTTTGCTTTTTTCCTTTATGTGGCTAAAAATACATTTGAGAGAAAATTAGTCTTAATAATTCTTAAAGATTATTGGATCAACTAAATATATACTTATAATAAACATTTTATTTCAATGTATTTAGATGATAATCCAAGAAGAATATGAAACTTTATTAAATAGTAATAACTAGTCGAATTTCAGTTCGTTAAAAGAAAATACGGACATTTTGTTTTAGTATATATATATATAGAGGTCCTTATATATGGAGATTGTTTTTAAGTTTTAATGATGTAGAAGTTTGTCCAATTTTATTATAAAAGCCGATCTAGTGATATTATGTCAATCCAAAAAATTAAATTACTTTTTTTCTTTTTGGATTTGTCATCTTATAAAATGACAACTTTTAAATTTTCGAGATTCTTCAAATGTTTAAAAATTATAACAGAAAAGGTAACGACTATTAAAGGGAGTGCAAAATGACGTTATGAAATTTGGGCCAGAGAAGGGCTTGAATCATGTGTCTATGCCTACTAGCTAAAATTTGACACACGTTATTATTTTAATATTATATCCCTATCTAAATAAAAAAACTCAATTCTGTGATGGTCAAGTTACATCTATTTGTTGATTTGACATGGAATGACAAATGTGTATAATTCGTGCTTTAAGCCAGTGTATATTTTTTCAATTCTTTAAACGAAGCATCAATGTAAATATAATAAAATTGAAGTTTGTTTCATTGTATATATTCATTCAAGTCTCCCTTGTATAATTATAATTAATACCTCGAGTCAAATTTCTTTTAACTTTTTTCCCCCATGGATGATAGCTTTTACTTCAGAAAAGACGAAAATGATCCCTATACCTCAGAATTTTTACTTTTGTGGTCTACAAATTGATTTTGAGAACATATTTTTTTCACATCATCTACATCAGGGCTTCTTAGCATAGGAACCTGGTATATCTTGGGGGTACTAAACGCCCTTCCAGAAGGGTTTTTTATTTAATTAAAAGTTTTAACTGATCAATATGTGTACATTAAAATCAGTTAAAATATGTTGCAATTATGTTTTCTTTCACAAATTCCTTTATTTTGAAGGCGTATCTAACTTCAGGTCCGCCTCCATTCATAATGACCGAACTTGGTTTTCAGCACAAAGAGCTTTTTGAAATAAACAAAAATACACTGTATTCTCCCATCAGCTGTTTTTTATCAGTTGGCTCTTTTTATTTAAATTAGTTGACTGCATTATGAAGTAAATAAGAGTATTATTATTAATAATAAATTTGGTATATACACATATAATATGTATATTAAATCAAGGATTGAATTAACCATTGATTTTTATATCTAAATAATAACAAAATAAAAAAGTTGGCAACTGGAAAAATACGGATGGCTAGCTACCATATGTTTTTTTGTCTTCAAATTTTTCCTGTGCCTTTTGAGAGTCAAGGTTGCGATAGCACAAAAAAAAAACTCGATATGTATAGATATTTATTTTCACTCTATTCTCTCTTAGGCTCTTTTTGAGCAAACTCAGGGTTTAGATTGATATGTATTCAATCCAAACACTTGAGGGCAGAGTCAAGTCGGATTTGAAATGTGGTATGCATAAAGTTACAGAAAATGTCATTTAAGACGATGATTCATAAAGGATTGTTTTCATATTGACAGAGATACGATCAACATTTTCATTAGAACAGAGATGTTGTTCTTATTTCAATGGCATATAAAACTTGGTTTAAAAAAAGTACATATGCACTTAGAAGATTGATTTACTTGGTTTATGATTAAATTTTGGCATATAAAATTCTTTATAAAATCCGTGATTTTGTCCCCCTTCTTATTTAATGGAGAGAGCATATATTCCACGAAAGCATATATGCTATGTAATTATTGTGGGCAGTATAGGGGAGAAATGAATATGGTTTTAAAATTATTTTCAACGCACCTTCCACGAATTTGATGAAGTTCTACTTCGAGAAACAAATTTGTTTCTATGAAAGTGTTAGTCCTATCCAAATTTTGATATTTCATAAGAACATACACAAGAATAACTTTATATATGTGGGTTTATATATATATGCCTACGATTTTAATATTGTGATATTGTAGAATGATCAAAAAATAGTGAGTGAGGATTACTATATCATTTTGCTTTTCTTTTGAAAAGTACTTAGATATTAAAAGGTTAAAAATCCCACATCTTTATGATGTAATGATTTATTTCTCCCAGGAGGATCTATCAAATCTGTAGAACATATTGTAAATTTTATAAAAATTAAAAGATACATGATTAAATATAATAATTTATCAAACAAGCGGGTACATACACTATAGAGATGATGATAATTGTATCTCTCTATGCAAATGTAAGCTTGTTGAAGGTGTTTATTGACTATCTTCTATATTCTTGCAAGTGCTAAATCATAAATCTTTTTGAAACTATTCATTTTCTATACATACTTTTTTTAATGACTTTTTATGTTTTTACTTCAGTACAAACTATAATTTTTATGAGTATAGTAAAAAAAGAAAGATAGAATTAAATGTAAGTGTTGAAAGAAAAGGGCCTATCTTTGTCCTTTTTTATTGTTAGTAACATATATATATATATATATATATATATATATATATATATATATATATATATATATTCTGCAATTTAGAAAAAGATAATAATAATAAAAACTTATTTATAATTTGGAAAACATATCTACATATTATTTCAATGCTTAAAATCGTATATATAGGTAAGAACAAGGAGAAATATAATTATATATCAAGTAGATGGGATGTATAAAAGATATTTTTTTAAATGAATTTCTAGGCCACAAAAGCAAATATATATTTTGGGCTAGAGAGATCATTTACGTGCTCTTCAGAGATCTTCTAAGCAATTATGGATATTCCATCTTAATTCATGGGCAAACGTTGGCTAGGTAAAATTATTTATATGTCAAATTAATATATTAACTACGTTCAGAATACACCTCAAAAGAACTCAAAAAATATCTTCTGTATGTTTTGAAAAAATAATAATAATAATTAATTAACTTTGTTGAACACTATTATTTTATTTTTAAATGATAAAATTTAGAGTACATTATTTTCTGTGAATGAAAATAAAACATTCTTGTGTATTGTTTTGTACAACAATCAAAACAAATCAAGTATTATGTCATACCTTCTAAAGTTACATTTAATCAATGTATGTTTGTGTTTGTTATAAAAACTTTTTATATTAAACTATATTCTAAAAAAAAAAAAGATGAATAGCGAACAAATGTAATGTGATATTTAAGAACTTGACTTAAATATAAATGATACAACATTTTTTAGGCCTTTTTTTCAAATATTATTGATATTCAATGACGCCTTGCCTCAAACTACATAAATTACAAAATAGCATTGCTGAAAAATAAAATACATTATTGTGATGCAAAAAAATTTCCAATTCCTAATGGATGAAATATCATTTAATTTTTACATCTTATATTATTTGGTATTTGGGAGTTGTATTCACACAATTCTTCAATTGCTTCCTTTTGCATATTTTAATTGAGTAAAATCCAAGTTATATTATAAAGGACTCAATATACGTTTGGACAATTGAAGGAATGACAAATACCGGTCGTCAGATAATTATTCGTTTTTAATTTATGTATGAAGTTGTTTGTTGTGATATTTTTGACCATAGTTCAAATTCAACATTGCTTAAAAAAAATACATTTTTATGTTTATCGAGGCTACTGACACGACATTAACCAAAGGTATCATAATGAATGAAAGAGAGGTTTGGAGGAGCTATCACAAAGAATATATATTTCACCATGCTAAAAGAACTCTGTACATAAGACCAGTGCCGTGACTATAGGTATCTATGGACCATATCCTCAAATTATTCTTGTACTCCAACTCAAATAGATACATACATATACAATTTGGAAAGTTTATTATATCAAAAAACCAGAAATGTTATGGTATTTTAATATGTACATAGTTCAGTCCAAATCCTGGACTTTTGTCTTTCATATTCTGGGTTTTTTTTAAAATGGACCTTCAAGAATTTAGAGTGCTTCGCTCTTGGATATAAATCTGATTGCGGAATCGTATAAAACAATCACTGTTCATATATAAGTAATCATAAAGTACATACATTATATATACCCAAAGTGACTGATAATAAAATATGGATTAGGGCGAAGAGATCTGACATAAACGCACTAAATAGTAAATATACAAATAAATATGTTGCTGTATTTAAAAAAAAACATGCAAAATACAATTTCTGGTGTGGGAGCATGATATTAGGTAGAAATATGTGAATTTCACGTCAATTAGGTGAGATTTGAGAGCCTTTATGATACTAATATCTAAAGTATATATAGATCAAGAGTATATTTATATGTTATTAGGACTTGACTGCTTAATCGATCAATTATTGAGAATATAATCGGGGAACGATAATAGTTAGCCTATAATTGACGATATATTTAACAATAAATGTTGAATTTTTGTAGAGCCTCGAAACTTGACACTAATTCCGAAAATTTTGTTTGAACCCAGAGACAAAGTTTCCTCAACATTCTAAGTTGAGTTCCTTATGTGTGGAGTACTGAGGCGGTCGAGTTCCTGGGTTCTACTGTATTATTTTTTACTTTGAAATTATTATGCTCTAATACCCCTCAAATATGACTGAGGAAAAAACTAATTCTTTGTTAGGTCTCGAGTGATATGGATTTATTGGTACGAATAACAGCCATTTAGGACTTTAAAAAATCAATAAACAATGGATCAAAAAAAAAAAAAATCCTTCAAAATAACCTTTGAGACCCCAGAAACCATGTTATTATTACCATAGAGAAGCTTATGATCATCTGCAAAGATTTTTGAGGAATTACATCCTTAAAATTTTCTTCTGAGAATCATCAAATTGTGGATTCAATTTTATTTTATTGATGGTCGATGTGGTCAAAGTAAGATTTTATTCTATTTTTATTTATTTTAATCATAATTTATGACAGTTAAAAGTAATGTCACATACCTTGAATTATATTTAATTGTCGTGATTAAATATCTCATCTCTTTGAAAAAAAAAAAAAAATGTAGAATTCGATCTTTTTAATTAAAATAATTGGATCTTGTATCTAGGAAAATAAAACATTGGTAATCATTGGCAACTTTGACCAATTATCGATTAATCTAAAATACATTAGTATTAGTTAAGATTTTTATTCCTCAGTCACGTATTTTATGGTTATTATCATACAGACATAAAAAAGTGTTGTCTACTTTGTAGTTTGCTTACTAAGACTCAATATCCCTGCTCCATTTTAAAGCTATTAATGTTTTGTTAGTTTGTGCATGTCTATTGCCATTTAAGATAAGACATTATGATTCATGTGCGTAGTTTATTGCTTGTTAAATGAGACTTAGTATCTTGAAACAATAAATGTTTTTTTGTAAATTTGATAATGCTTTATTGTCCCTTGATATAGAAATAGTGTTGAACAGTTGTAATTATTGATAGCTTATTTACAATTCGACTCAGCAAATAGAAAAAAGTACTCAAAATTAAATCGTTTTCTGTTTTTAATTCCTTGAAAAATAAATTTCTAAAGAATCTCAAATGTAGTAATTCTTTAAAAAGTTATTTAGCAGATAAGTTAAAAAAAAAGTATTAAAAAGGTTATAGCATTGGCTTTCTAAAAAATATAAAACGTGAAATTGTATCAAATTGCCCGTGTTTCATATTTGTAGAAAGAAGATCAAGTAACACATTAGGATTAATTTATTTTTTTGATAGTAGCTTAATGACCCTTGGTATATATAGAAACAAATAGAAGCAGATACAATTAGAAATATTTTCTATTAGCACTCAACAGTTATTGAAAGTGAAAGCTTAGAGTTCTTCTCTAAATACCTATGCAATACCATAAGTATTGCCTAAAGTATAAAAGTTGAATAGAACGTTTCATAATTTTATTAATATCAAGTGGTATTTTTTAAAAAGGAAGTGAAAAATAGATAAAATATATCTACTATGTATTATGTAGGTGTGTATGTATGTACTTATATTAAACCTCTTATTTTCGGATAAAAAAGATATATATGGATTTATATATCTGAATACTTTGTGGGTTTTCTTCTTCTTCTACATATATAAAGTTTCAGATCTTTTCCTTTGGGCAACTTTGAAAAAATTTATGTTCTAGATTTTGATTACGTATATTTTTATACACCTTTTCACTGTGCCTCAAAGATGACTTAAGGGTATAAAGCCTTGCCCCTCTCTTTGAATATCTCTTTCCACTCCTTTGGCATGAAAAATTTCAGGTTGAATAAACTGCTGTGGGTGAATCTTCAGGCTGCCAAATAGAGAAGCCAAGGAGTTTAGGCTGAGAAAGAAATCTGCTACATTTGGCTCATTTTCACTCTCTTTTTATTCTGATGTATGCATCATCTTCATGGTTGTTTGAGGTAACTCCATTTCCCTGAATGTATGTTCATTGATATATCCATAGACTTGCTTATTCTTATCCTCTGATCGTCTTATATTTAGCCTTTCTGACCTTGGAACATTTTTTAAGTACTCTTTCCTACCTTTTCCTGAAATTATTTAATAAATTTTTTTTTTTGCTTAAAGACTATTTACATAGTCTTTTCTTCAGAAGCAACACGGTCATAAATCTTCCCCTCCAACATACATGTCGATATCTCCTTAAACATTTATTTCACTCACATACATTTTTTGTTATTGTAGCAACATGTCTTTTGAAAAGTTTATAACAAATCTTAGAGTATGATGTGAATAAAAATTTCATTTCTACCTGCTTGTATACATAATGATGCTAGACTCTTTCAAAACATAGCACAGGTATTTATTAATGAAGCATCCAGTATATATATGTCAAGTCAACAAAAAACCAAGTTTATTTGAAATATTTCATAAATAAGTTAGAACTGCACTCATACTTTTGAAAACATTCTCTTTCGTTTGTATTTGTAGGTTATTTCGATTAATTAAATAATGACTCCAATAATAATTACAACTTAACTATAGAAAAAAAACAAATTGCAACTAAATAAATATCGGGAGATCTGAAAAAGATGAATGCTCTTTCAAGGGCCATAACGGCTCCTTATGCAGTCGAAACATTTATCTGATTGCTCTATTGGATAGACAACAATCCTTGATTTCTTTATTAAAAGTGATATTTTAGCAAAAACCGGCCGCAAAAGGTCTTAAAATGACTCTGAAATATTTGACCGTTATATTTATGAAGTAAAAAAACTTAAAAGTGGAGCTTCTCATTTTCAATATTTGAAAACAAGCAACTTCCTTTCTTGTTGACTTGTAGTCCATTGTATTATGTAATTATACTGAATTTCTATTCCGAGAGAAGATTGGTATCTATTAAAGTGAATTTACGACTAACATATTCATACGAAATGGAAAAATGAATACTTACAGAGCAATGTAAGTATTTATATTTGAACATTGGTCCTATCTACACAGTTTCATCGACAACACTAAATAATTGGAGACAAAGGTCCAATAAATAAGTTAAATCTGTATAATTTTTGGTAGAATATTTGTTATCAATTGTTTAAGTCTTAAAACTTGGCAAATAAATAAATGTTCATTCTCGCTTTACGCAGTAAATTTTCTTCCTTCCAGTATTGTTATATCTATTTCTAACAAAAAGAGATTTATTTTTATGGACAGTGGATATGGGATTTAAACTTTTTAACTTACATATAATATACATATATACCATAAGTGAAGTACATCAAAAAAGTTTGATCTCCCTTCATACATTCAATAAAAGTCTTTAAATTTCTTTTCATAGGAAGCTTTTTATCATGGAGGTGCAGAAAATTTCAGAATATCATTTCTATCCTTGGTATAATTTATTCTTAATAATATAGAAATGATAAGATATTCGTATTATAATTTGAATTATTGCACCTTCAAATAAGCCAAAATACATATATACATATATATTACACTACATTGATTTTTTAAAACTATAAATCAATAAATATAATGCCAATTGTAGAAAAATATCGAGTAAAAAGGAAATCCATTTACTTTATAGCCATGTTTGAGGCACTTACTTTTATCGCAAAATTTCATATATCAACGTGATATCAAGAAAATCCTAGTTCAGTATTAGAATAAAAGTGCAAATATTATGGATTGATTTATATTACCCATGGAACACTATCACATCCATTGTGTACCTACATAAAAAGAGTCAAGAGAGTCTAAGTACAGCTGATAGTTGAATAGAAAAAGAATATCGCATAAAAATAAATATGTAATTCTTGTAACTTGTAAAAAGAAAAAAGTACATGAAAGAAACGAATAACTAGAAGAAAAATACGATAGAAATTGATGTGGTATTATGGATTTCCTTGGAGTTTAGGCATTTGTAGAGCTTTATAAAAAAAACACAAACTATTGGTTGAACAATTTGCAAAAATCTATTAATATATGTATTATACGCAGTCAATAGTAATAATGTCAATATAATGTCATAAATATTAATGTCCCTTTATATAGAAAATATGTACAGAGTGGTTCATGTATATTCTATATACATGAGTTATTAATTTAATGGCTTTATGATATTTTCAACAATGTATTTTGATTGTCAGAAGCACAACTATGCATATTTCATATTGCTTAAGGACATACATTTAAAAATATGCATGTATGTATTGAGAAATGTCGACATGGTAGAATTTCATCCCTAAAATAACAAATGGCCCATTTGACCCAATATTATTATTTTACTTAAAGCCTCTCAGACCCTCAAAAATTTGATGGCTTTGTAGATGCATCTAAGAGATGCCACGTGAATGGAATACTTTTTTTATTTTCTAGATTTTAAGCTCAATTTTTGATTACTAAATTACTATATGTATGTACTCTAGATCATATCTAGGGTTTCAATAGAGCAAATTAACCCATTGTATAGTCTATATGTGTGTTATTAATAAACAAATATATATACAGCCCAAGAGGGTCAATTGAGTCCATGTTTGAAAAAAGTGAAAAAAACATTGGTGAGGGATATTTTATAATGTAACTTAATCAATAGTGAGTACATAATCATGAGTTGATTAATAGTTTTGATCAAAGAAACCTCTTCTACATATATGTAAGAACTATTGTTCTAATCTAACATATGGTATTTGACAAATAGACTTAATATATTTGTATGTATGGGTTCATTCGACCCAGCTGGTATTAAGTGTGCTGTAAATAATCTGGTATTTTAAGGGTTAATTACGTTATTGTGTTTATTAAGGAACAAACAAGCGTTATTTCAGCTAGAAATACAATGATAAAAATATTTTTTTTTTTCAAATGTTCCTACTCTCAAAGTAGAAATGAAGACAATATACCTTAGACAAGGGGTTACAAATCAAATTTTACCTTCAGAAAGTTTGCAAACATTTGCTGTATGAAACATACAAAAATAAATCTTTTTTTTTTTTAAACAAATGCTTTCTTTTCCATTTTTCTAATATTTTTTTTCCATATAAGATGAACCCATGGAACCTAATTTTGTTTAAAATGAATTTAATAAGCAGGTTCTTATTAAATATTTTTCTTAGACACGCTAATAATTTTTGTTTTTGGCTCAAATGAGATTTTAAATAGAATATCTACCTCTATTTATATACATATACGAAATGCATGCATCTTTATTCCATTTTGTGATAAGAAAACCATTATTATTATTTTTTTGCACAATTATTTGTTCAAGAAATTGTTCAAGCACAAAAACCCCAGGTGAACAAAACAAAAGAAGAAAAATGAGTCAAAATTCCCAGAGGATAAAAAGACAAAGATAAGGAAGGAATTATATTATATATAAAATGCAACATTTGCTATTTCGGAAATTACATATCACATTGAAGGATTTTTAAATAGATTCAGTATTTCTGTATTATTAAAAACTTGAATATTTATCAATGATCCTAGATATGAAAACTATAAAATAATATATGTAAAAGTGATTTATCAAATAGTCATACTCGCATTTGCCTCCGTAAAATATCTACATTTTCGAAATATTTCTTTCTACTTTTGCAAATTTATAAATTTTGATATTTGCATATGCATATCCTCATTTTTAGATATTGAATACATCACATATATGTATGTACAAATATGTACAAATACAAGGAGTTGACTTTTTCTATGCACGGGACAGTTTGTCAACATTTGAAAAATAACTTTGAACACAAAATTAAGGCATGAACTTAAATTAATTAGGGACTTTTGATTAAATAACTTGGGCTTAAATACTGGAGAGTTTGGACTTAATATTTTATAGCTTTGCTATTTTTTGCCCTCAATGCCCCCAAGAAGTGCTTATACATATAATTATACCCATTAGGTACATATGAATAAATATTTACCCTACATATATCCTAATCCTAATTTTAAAACAAAAGCTCATGAGGTAAATTTTACATGTAAGAATACTCCTTGAGATTCAATGTTCTAAAATTGTGGGGGGCGTTCAAATGAATCATCATGAGATCACACAGCCACTTAACTTAAAGGAAGGCTCTAAACATTGCTTTGATACTCTTTTTAGAGCTGAAACCTCCTTCACAGTCGGCACTTTTAGATAGTAATATATGAATTAAGTTCATCATTGGATGAAGATAATATAGGTGAATGAAAAAAGACCATTGGTTTTCTCTCCATATGATAAATTGAAGTCAAAACTCTTATCGTTATTAAGTGTACATTTTAAATTTGAGCAATTTTTATAATGTAAGTCCAGATATTGAGAAAATAAAAAAAAATATGTGTTGGCTCTAAAAAAAGACATGTTATTTTTAAACGTCATAACTATACAAAAGTATTTATATAAATATTTTATGTATGTATATTTTTTGTGAAGGTGTATGGAGCTGCTTAAAGCAAAAAAATGAAATGCTCCTTTGCTTTTTCGTGCATACAACTAAATATATGCCTACACATAATTTGATCAAATATGATTTTTTTTATTATAAATCTATGAATTACTTTTATAAGAATAATTTATTTAATGGTTCATTCGTGATGAGAAGTAAGGTAATTGGCTAGGGATTTTGAATATACAAATAAGTAGAACTTTTATTCCATACATTATTACATGTTCCGTGTTATTTCATTAACATACCATATATAAGACTTCGATTAATTCATAATTATTTAAGCTATATAAAAATACAAGTAGTGATGTGTTGATTCAGTATTATTATATGTATGTTATACCGGAGTAATCACCCGTACTATACAAAATATTTGGCCCAAAACAGCAATAAGGAAATACCAATTTTGGTACCCAGGTACAAGTGATATTTAGACAACACTGTGTTAACGTGTATTGAATTGAATTCTATATGGGCATGTAAAACAAATTTTCAGTTTTGTCAACTTTATTAACAAAGTTAAATTCAAAAATGACAAAAAAAACTTGTGAGTGACTGCAGAAAAAATATTATTTTATCTGCAATACTTAAAGGAAAGAGGAATCATATTATGATTAATATCCCCCCCAATGCTCGAATTGTACTCAATTCTAAAGTGTGACAATAAGGAATAAAAGACAGTGTGAACAATTATAAATAGTCTCATTAATTTATATATTTAATGAATCCACCTCCACCTGACAAAATAAATTTGACTTCCATGACTAGAAGGAGTAAAATATCCCCCATTAATTTGTGTCATTAAAAAACTTGTTACACCTTTGTATACATATATGTGTGTGTATTGATAAATGCTTTTTTGAACAGGTCTCATGCACAAGCAAATATAAAAACAAACTCGATATGAATTGGTAATTGAGTGTAAACTATTCAACCAGAAAGAGAATGATGATCTTAGAAATTTATGGAAGGAATTCAAATTAATATTATATTAAAGTTGTAAAATGATCATACAAAATATTTTACTTCTTTTTTTTAAAAAAAAAAAAAAAATTAGTTTCCAGTTTTTGGAGTCGACCTATAAAATCGATCTATAAAAATAGGTAATATGGATTTGCTCCAGGTAATGAGTCATCAATGTAACATTTAACTATTAAACGAAAAATAAGTACATAAATGCACATGATATAATTGTCCAACAAAAAATTCACTCAGACCTCCGTAAAAATAATTACTCTACTTGAAAGGAGTTCATCTAATTATTATTATTTAAAGTTTTATTTTACTTGTAAACTTTGTATAGCACGTTGATGACTCACGGTATAATTTCAAATATTTCATTTTTACTGTGGTCCATAAATATATTTGCACATTACTCTGAAGAAAAAGACAAACGTGATCTATAAAAAAAACCATTATGAACTGGGTTTGATATTGAGCAACGATTGCAAATGGACCTTTGATATTAACAAGCCTTAAGTAGTGTAATTGTTTGTATATGTTTGTATATATATATATATGTTTTGCACAAGATGTTACTTGTATAAATAGATTGTACGAGTTGCAATCAAGAAATGAGAATAAACGTTTTCATGGCCGAATTTTTTAGGTACTTCCAATGATTGACATTCTATGGAATCTTCCTAATATAACTAAGGTATAATTTATTATATTTTTTTATGAAAATTACAAAATGATGAGTCTTCATTGACTCAATATAAAATATAAGTGCCCATTGTCTGATTTCACTCGTAAATTAGTAGATAAAATCATCCATTTTTGCACTCATTAGTTACTTGATTTTCGTTCATTTATTTCCCACATAAATATATTCATTTATTTTGTACCCAAAAAAAAAAAACATTTATGCAGATAGTTGCATATTATATATGTCTGAGTACTTCCGTCTGTTTATTTGCTACGTAAAGACTCCAAGTCTACTGCGTGGGTTGAGTTAATTTTATATATGAACGGATATTATTAACGCATTGGACTGAACATATGTAGATAACTTTTTGTGCTCTGCTTCAAGCGCAAGAGCGCCTTAGGGACGTCTCTAAATTCAGTTTTATGTAGATATTTTGCTAAACAACAACCAAAAAAAATCCAAGTCATAGGGATCCTATCTGAGATTTGAATTAATGAAATCTCTATGTAGATACTAAAATCACTCAAATATGTACCTGTCTAACATTACGTCAGTGGTTTTACTCGGAACAAAATCACTTCAAAAGGATAATTTTCTATATTTACAAACATTGCTTTACATTGTCTAAATAAGATCATCTAAAAACAAACATCTGTAAACTCAATTTAAAATTTAACATTTAACGTGAATCAGGAAAATATATATATAAATTTATGAATAAGATACAATTTATGATAATTTATGCGTTAAATTTACATATGTTTTACCTTTTACGACCTTTCAGAGTTTAAATAAACATACTACAAACCCGTACGAGGTGGAGAGCAATAAAAAAAAAAACTACATATAAACAACGGCCAAATGAACAGAAAGCATCAACTCTGAATATTTCCCACTCCATCCCCTCACATGTAAAATACAAATGAACAATAACTTTAAAGAATAGTTTAACATAATATGTTAATTTATTTTCCGCGTAAATGAATTTTCCTTTATTCTATGTAAATTAGAATAGGATAAATATTTAGAAAGAAAATAAAAATATGTTAATAAAATGTACGTATAATGTGGGAATCCGTACATATTAAATTTAATATATATATATATAATGTTGAATACTCCTAATAAAGTTATATTGAGAATTTCTTTTGTAAAAGTTTTTAATTAGATATTACAACCAACAATATATCTCCTACCTTTTGATGAAGTTAAGCTTTTTGTCCTTTTGTTATTCCTATAATTAATTTTCTTTGTCAAGTGTTTTTTTTTGTCTTTTTTTTATGTTTGTAATCTATCAATTTTTAAATTTGAACTAGTATGTGAAAAAAAGTATATTCGCATAAATTTAAGCAAAAAAAAAAAAGCGTCGCATTGCGTACCATGGTGTCAGACTCGTGTAACAAGTGTGTGTGTGTGGGGGGGGGGGCACTTTTATAAGCCTTGCAATCTGCATCTCAACTTTGTTTGACCTTGATAGATAATGGATATATAGCACTGTTTTTATTTATTTAGACTAACTTTGATATTTTAGATCCATAAATTTCTTATACTATGTATCGGCCTATGGCTATTTTTCAAAAACACACAAATGCATTTACTTCTACGAATATATTTAGGTTTGATAAAATATTTATTTATATGAAAAACGTAATTTATATAAAAAAATCATTAAATAGAGAATTAATGAGAATATCAATTGATGTGATCCAATGATTCATACAAAGTTCCTACATTGGTGATTTCGTGTACAAAATACAAAGTCAAAACAACTACAGAACGGGAAAATGTAATTATAGGAGTAGAATTAGATCTAACTAGTGTTTCAATTTAAGATACATGACATCAGAAACAAACAAGTTTGATCACACCATAGTAGTAGCTACAGGGATTTCTTTGAGGATGACGAACTGAATCACGAAAAATGTAGACCTCTTATGAACAAAATGAAAAGGAAGAATAATCTTTTGGGGCTGCATATTTTTGCCTCTTCTTTTAGATTATCTCCTAAATTACTTGTTTCTATAGCTGTGCCTGTTAGTGTCATTATTTTAAATTCACTTTTTGATGGGCCAAAGCCAAGAGCTGCAATTCTTGCTTCGCCTGACCTGGTTATCACTAGGATACCAAAGTTTTGTTCAGCAGATTTGACTGTATGCACGTTGAAAACAATCAACAACAAAAATCTCATAATCGCAAGTTACTATGCTGATATTCTTAAAGTTGATGTCTGTGGCCTTATAACCCCTCTTGTTGATTACTGTGATAGAAACCACAAGCCTCTATTGATATGTGGAGATTTTAACGCCAGAAGTGAACTGTGGAGAGATACTCTTACAAATTTTCGAGGAGAGAATCTTGAAGAATTCTTGGCCAAGTACAATTTAGGAATTCAAAATACAGGATGTGTTCCAACATTCGTTGGAGGTATGGGAGAATCATTAATAGATTTAACCATTACCAACCGCTGGAGCCATCATCTGGTAACCACGTGGAGAACAGACGAAGGTTTTTCAGGCTCTGATCACAGATTCTGCACTTTTGAGATAAATGCTGTCAGAAAATTTTCCAATGAATTTGATATAAAGAATTTAAACTGGTGCAACTTTACATCGAGGCTAGCAACTTATGACTCTGGGTATGAAGGTAATCTCTTGGACGTAGACCTAATAGATTCTGAAGCTCGATACATTTCGTCTATAATATTAGAGTCTTTAAAAAGCTCCTGCAAAACAAGATCTGGTATTCTTAGAAGAGCAAACCCGTGGTGGAATGACGATTTAAGAGAACAGAGGCGTAAAGTCAAATACCTAGAGCGCAAAAAGAACTTTCTGGAGTACAAAGCTCAGAAACAACTATACAAAACAATGATTATAAAGGCGAAACGTGATACTTTTAGAGAATGGGTGTCTACACTGCATGATCCTAAAAGTATTTCAAGACTTATGAAATTGCGTGCTAATAACACAAAGGCCCGTTTGGGTATTCTGGAGGAAAGTGACAATGCTAAAGATAGTTTAAAAATACTTCTCGAAGAGCATTTCCCAAACTCGGTTGATTCAAATGACCACGGAATAAAGGAAACCCATTCCCTAAGTATGGGGTCACACTCAAACTTCTTTGATCTCCAACTCGTGAAAAATGCTATTGCCAGTCAAAAAAACAATAGAAAACCCGGCCCGGATCAAATCCCTGCAGAAGCTTATAAGAATCTGCCTCTGTGCATCATAAAACGTTTGACGAGTCTTTACAACTCAGTCTATAGTACAGGCTATACTCCAAAAATTTGGAGAGAGTCTAGGGTCATTTTTATTCCAAAGGAGGGCAAGAAGAATTACAACACACCGAGAGCTTTCAGACCCATTACTCTCACAAATGTAGCCCTTAAAATTCTTGAGCGCATGATGCAATGGCGTATCCATGAGAAGTGTGATATGGTCCTTAATAATCAGTTTGCTTTTACCAAAGGAAAGTCTACTGACACAGCGACAAGTAGGCTTGTTGACTTCTGTGAAAGCAGTTATAATCGGAAAGAGGAGGCAATTGTCGTCTTTCTTGACATAGAAGGGGCATTTGACAGGGTAAATTTTCATTGCATCATTGACGCTATGTACAAGTACAACATAGATGTCAGGATTATAAAATGGTATGAAAATCTACTAAATAATCGAAAAGTGTCTGCTACATTAGGTGATGAGCATGCTTCAGTTGTACCAACAAGAGGATGCCCTCAGGGAGGAATTCTGTCCACGCTTGCTTGGAATCTCTCGTTTCAAGAAGCAGTGGACACTCTAGAGCGGCCAATATTTAGTATAGCATATGCAGATGATCTAGCAGTGTGTATTCGAGGTAAACACCGCCCAACTCTAGTAGACCTTATGCAAAATGCTCTTAATAAACTTCTGGCATGGGCTAAAGACAGTGAGACTGTTTTCAGTACTACCAAGACCAAATTCATGCACTTCTCCAAAAGGAGAACTGAGACAAACGTCACTCTTTGGTTGGGAGATCTTGAAATTGAAAGGGTGAAGTCCTTCAAATACCTCGGCCTAATTATAGACGACAGCTTGAAATGGAACGAACACCTAAGGTATATCATCACAAAGGCTAAGAGAAGCCTCTTTGCATTGAGATCTTTCGTAGGATATGACTGGGGCCTTGACCCGCTGAAGATTAAGTGGATATATGAAACTTATGTGAGATCTGTAGTTAGCTATGGAGCTATCGTTTTCGCTCCAAAGCTCAATCAACATGAATCTATGAAGAGAGAGCTCTCCAAACTGCAGAGACTTGGTCTTATGTGCATCACTGGAGCCATGAGATCTACACCAACTGCTGCCTTGGAGGTGCTTTGTGGATTAATTCCTCTTCACTTATACGTTATGGAACGTGCTTGTCTAGTGAGGCTTCAAACCAGATGGGATAATCCCCTTACCTGGTTTGACCAATCAAATAAAGGACATCTTCAATGTCTTGACTCCTACTTGGAAAGGAATAATATCCCTACACCTAGTCGCTCTGCACCAATTTGGTCAGCCGAGCGGGGATATTGTGTTGCAAGAGAATGGTGCATTGGGAACTTTGATCTTGTTGGGTATACTGATGGCTCGAAGATCGATGGTCATACTGGTGCAGGATGGGCCCTAACTAGTGGCGACATAGTGATTGATGAAAAATCTATCAGGCTAGATGATACCAATACGGTGTTCCAGGCTGAAGTCGAGGCTATCCGAAGTCTTGTCTGTGAACTTAATCTCAGTAAAACAGAGGGCAAAAAACTGCTAATCCTTAGTGACAGTCTTTCTGCCATACAAAGTTTAGATACTAGACCGGGAGACATTTTGACGGCAGAAATCGCAGACTGCATGAACCTTCTGGAAATAGCCAACTGCTATATAACTTTGGGATGGGTAAGAGGTCATAGCAACTTCACCGGTAATGAATATGCCGATATGCTGGCTAAAGAGGGGGCTCGTGGTGGTATACCAGTCTCAGTCCACCCTTCTACTTGTCAAGTGAAGAATGCTCTGAAGCGGGAGACTTTGTTTAAATGGAGGACTACTTGGCTGGCGATGAGCAATTGTCGACAAACAAAGAACTTCATTTCTGAGCCATATGTTGGAAGAAAGCTATTTACCTTCAAGAGACATCAAGTGACCAAAATAGTGGGACTAATCACAGGGCACATCAGTTTGAAGAGGCATCTTCATAAAATGGGAATGACAAATGACCCATTCTGTAGGCTTTGTGAGGAGGGAGAGGAGACTCCCATTCATCTTATACAAGAGTGTCCACGACTTGCACAAGGGATGGACGAGATCGCCGTGGAGTCGCTGGGAAAAAGAAAAACCCTGGAGGAATATATTTACAAAGTTTTTATGTATTTGTGCAAATTTAAATTATTTTCTATAAATAAAGAAGTTTGCTCCTAGATAGTCTATTACCGGCTGATACCGGATTAAGTTCCGGTGAGGTGGGGCTAATCTAGGAGCTAAACAAACAAACAAACTTTTTCTTTCTAGACAAAAGTGACTAAAATAGATTTAGTCTCAAATAGTGTTATTGTATAATTGAGTGTTCTTCTCTTACTTTATTTATTTGTGGAATATTTACCATGAAAAGTTTTCCACATACATGAAAGCATGGAATCAACGCAACTCACCTCAAATATAATAAAAAACTTTGTTATAGTATAATTTATACTCAAAAATTCAAAATTTGATGATAGTTAATATAATGAAATGATTGCATCTTATTTTCAAAATAATTTTTCCAAAAAGTCGTACCACTGTGATATAAAGTGCACTTTAGTAACTGAGTAAAATTTACCCAGGGCTAAAAGTCATGGAAAACTTTGAAGGAGTAGTGACGAAAAGGTTAAATATAAAACTCCATATTGATGCTCCCTGATCAAGTAAATGTAAAAAAATAAAAACGTTGATCAAATTCCATATGGAAATGAAAATAAGTAATGTATAAACATCTATGCCCAATCTTTATAACTCAGTTATTTATTAGATACAGGGATACATTGCTCTGAAATTCTGAAAATAGGGCAACCAATGAAATACAAAATACCTTAACAGAATTGCCATTTGCAAAAGAAGAGTCAATTGAGATTTTTGGTGAGTGTGCAAAATTTACTTACCTTGATGGCTTGACAGTTTAAATAAATTTCATTGTTCATCATTGAAATCAATTGGTTAAAATTGTTCTATTTAAAAATGCAGTAAGAATCAAGAATAAAGATTTCAAGCTCAAAACAAAATGAGATCATTGCATAGGGATAATTCATTTAACACAAAAGATGAAATAAGAAATATTTAGAATTGTCTAAGTCAAAAGTTACTCAAGAGAAAGTATTTAAGCATTCAGCTAAACTTTGTATTCAAATGGAAGGACCTCCTTGCAAAGCAAAAGTTTTAAAAGACAAGTTTAGAGAAGTTTTGAAGCAGGGAGGATGAATACAGTTGTTCCCATTTATTTAGTAAAGGTACTAAATGGAAATTTTGCAATTGTGGATGCTATAAGTATATTGTTAATTTATTTATATCCGTCGCCACATATTCACAGTGTGTTTAGTATGTATAGCAACAAGAAGAGATAAACATTGCTAAACTATAAGACAAGTTCGTAAAGCATTAAAATTTCATGGGCTCGTCCTCAATTTTCTAAAATGCAAACTGTAAATATACCATTTGAAGCATAAAATATGTATATTAAAACATAATTTCGCATTTTATCAAAATAAATAATAAATTAAAGCATCTGCTCTCACTGAAATCTTTTAAAAATATTCAGAATGCATTGGAATTGTAAATAAATTACCATTATCATTTTGTTCAATGGTGTTTATTATCGTAAAATTCCTCCAGAATAGAATGTGGAGAGAAAGTTAGTGAATCATAACTAAATTTAAAAAATATTTTAAAGAAATCCATCATTTTAGTATTTCCAATACCTGTCACAGAAATGGTAGTAGCTACAATTGTATCAGACATAGGAATTGGTGCAATAATAGAACAACAAATCGACAAAAAGATACCATTGTTTAAATTTTTAAATATATTTGAAACAAAGTTTTTCACGTTCCATAGGGAGCTTCTTTGAGGTTTTGAATAGTAGGTAGAGGGATCAGACAAATGTGGTTAATTGTGGAGAGCTAAAAGTCTAAAACAGTTTGTCAAAAAACAAAACCTTGATCAAAGAGATCACTATGGGCACATACTAACAAACAAAAAAAACGATTGTTTAAATTGATAAGATAATGTGTAGAATGCCAAAAAGAAAGTGCAAATACATAAAACTCTGAGTAGATAATTTCATTCCCTCATTAAATCAACAAAGCGATTCAAAAAAATATTTATTGGCACTCTTCAGACCTTTTAATTAAAAGAAGAATGAATCTCATTCAAAATTATACAAAATAGTTAGCAGATGAGTCTAATTATAGTTGATACTACGACAGACAAATTCTGTGCCAAAGCTTTCATTATGGCTCTTTTTTGAGTACCTTAGCCGTATAGATTTGTACATAGGAAGAAGCCAGCTTAGAGGGCTTGGTAGATAAATTGGGATTTTTTTTTAAAATGGCCATATCTCGCCTTACAAATCTGGAAGAGTATGGAAAAAATTATCGGTGTTAAACATTTGCAAGCGCAAGTTTATTCAACACCAAGAGAATGGCTTAATAGAGAGGCCTCACAGCAAATTAAAAAGAATTCATAGAAGAAATTTGAAAAAAACTTATGTACTATTGAATGTAACAACTTTTCAATCCATTGTCTCATAACATTTAAATCCTTGGAGTTGAAGTTTGTTTTAAAATCCATCTGAAGAACACATATTACAAGAAGTTTGTGAAGGATTTAAATCTTCAGAGCTTAATATAATTACAGATAACTTAGCAAGACCGTTCATTACCTGCGTATAAACAGAAACTATGGCTTTATTAAATTCTGACAAAGTCTGGATTTGAAAGGATCATATAGGTACAAAAGGGCATATAGTGGTCTATATATAGGAATCTCAAGACAACGCTTTTGCTTTGGGTTAGAAACACTGAGAAAATCATAGCGATTTTGTAACTAAAATCCAGCTTTAGAACAATCTACATAAAAAGAAAAATATTACTAAGATTTATACAATAAACATAATGTATATTTGTATACGAATATATTATTTGTCAGTAACTAGAAAATATAATTAAAATATAAATTAATGTGATTCAGTTATTTATGTTATGTTCCTTTACATATATATATATATATATATATACAAATATGTATATTTTCACTTATTAAATAAAGAAAAAAAAAAACCAATAGGATTTTGTGTCTGGCAGATTGTTTATTTGATGATTATTCAATCATTTTCCTCTTTTACAATTTCACTTGCATACAACACGTAAGTATAAGATAATTATATGACATATTTTACTAAAACATTCTATTAGATTAGATTGAATAGCTTTGGATAAAAATATTCACTTGGGAATAAGCATGGGCTTTAAAAAGGCTTTTTTTGACAGTTTAATTAACCAAATCAGATTAAAAAAAAAAAAAACTCCCGTATAAGTTGTTTATTAGAAAGTTATTAGAAATAGATACAAACATTTCTTTCTGAATACATTCGTTGTTGTATGTTTTACTATAGCCAATCAGGGGACTCTAAGTGTAATGAACTTAAAAAGGGTTTTTATTTATAATTTTGATGTATTTAAAATATATTGAATCAAGGATTGTGCGTCTTTTTCTTTTCTTTTGAATTTGTGAATATTATTCAGCTATTATTATTCGATTTGTATATTGGTAGAAGTTATGAATGTATGTATAATATAACTAAATAATAACTCTGCCTAATATTAGAAAGTTGGTGGTTACAAGGAAAGTACAGTAGGGTAGCCACCAGTTGTTTTTCAAAATTTGCCTTTCCCTTTTGTCAGTCGAGGTTGCGAGTGAACAAAAAAGCTCATCATGAAATAATATATATGTATAAAGATGGATTTTGTATCTGAAAATGACAACAAATAGATCTTGACTTGGATTTGCAGTACACTGTTATAGTTTAGAGTGTAAATAAGACTGACAACTTCTGCAGACTAATAAATTTCACCTTTCCTGAACGTTGCTGCTTTACCATGAACATTATTGAAATACTACTTGGCAAAAGAGTATCCATTAATTTACTTATATGTGATTAAAGTCATTATGTATATTGCCTTTTTTAAAGTCAATCAATCAAAAAGAATAACAATAATATATATTTTAGAATATCACTTTAAAATGCATTACCATATACATATATAAAGTAATTTCGGCAAATTATACACCCACGAAAAGATATAACGTACTCATATCAAAATGTGTAATAATATTTCTTATAACATTACTAAGTATGAGTATAAAATATGAATATAAAATTAAACAGATGTAAGTTGTCTAAATATGCCCCCTCGTGGAGCACCGTCACTATTTTGCAAGACTCAAGTCGTGGATATCAAAATTTGACGAATTTCAAGTTATTATTTTTGTTCTTAAAGTGAACATTTATGAACAAGTAATAATAGTCTTTTGAAAGAGTTTGGGAAGTTCATAAAAGTATTTATGGCACAAAATTGTATATTCATCAATGATACTACTTAAGACGTTATAATAAATAAAATACAAAAAAATGAATAAACAAATTAAATTGAATTACTCAAAATACTTTTTCTGCAAATCTTCTCAAGCACAAGTAAAATTTGAAGTCAATGATATTGAGGTCTAAGTCGAGATTCAAATCGTTAAATTCATAACACAGTACAGTTCAAGATTCGTCAATTAAGTCCATGTCTCTAGTTTCATGTATTGTAGCATGGGGTTTTGAGTCTTTTAAACTCAATTACTAACCCAATTTCAAAATATCAACCAGCCCCCCTCTTTTAAAATATGGTTCATATTTTGTTGTGACTCAAAGTAACCCTGATTCCAGAGCGCCATTACATATATTTGCAATGAATGGTTTGCTTTCTATAAAAAGCATACTGTCTTGTGATGTTCTTCTATGTCTAGTTTTTACATTTGTACATAGTAGAAAACATTTACAAAATACGAATCAACAAAAATAATTCCTTGCCAACAGAGATTAGAGCAAATACATTATACAATAAAAAATATTGTATTCTCATTGATATCTTTGTTGATGTTCAATAATGTTCGGATCACTACATCTAATGCTGTTTTGCACAAATACATACGTTGAGGATATAGCATCAAGGTTTCTAAGTGCTGAGTCATTATTATTATTTTTTTTTTGACATAAGCTCCTTGTAAACACCCAAGACTCCTCAAATGCACAACTCGGAAAAACAATTAAATTATGACTATGTACATTATTACAAACATACTCTTCATTCAAAAAAATTACTTTAACCCCTCAAAATAAGATTTTATCAAATATCTTACAGAAAAGTTGATAGAGAGAGATGATATTTTAATATATTGTGATGAATGTTTTGTTGCCAAGTATTGTCAGCTTCTTTCTTTTTTTTTAAGCATTTTGTAATAATGTATTTTTAACTTTGTAATACTGTTCATCTTCTTTATTTTAAAAAAAAGTTAAACCTTGAAAAAAAAGTTTTTTTAAAAAACGATCCTTTTAATTTTACATAATAATTTCATTAGATAAACTGAACTTTCAGATCGGTATATACATTTATCTTGTTAAAGAAATAACTATTTTTGATCAATAAATATTAGAATAATCTTAAAAAAAGATATTCATATAATAAAATAAAATAAACTTCAATAAATAAGTCATAAATTCTTGATTTTCATTTGCTATATGTAATAATTAACATAAATAGTATTGAGTTATGGAAGCTGAAATTTTTAATTTGAATATTTTTAGTACTTTAAAATATTGTTTTACATATTATTTTTTTTTTTAAATACTAGAAATTTAATTTTAGTTGAAAATATTATAACAATTTCATTATCCTTATTTGTAGCTAATAACACGTTAATTAGCTAATTAAAAGATTAATTATTATATCATAGCAATATTTTGTTAATGTAAATGGAGACACAGAAAAGAACAAAAATAATGAAGGTAAAATTAATCAAATGAAATTAATTAACATAACAACTATTCAAAAACAAACATTATTTTGAATACTTAAAAAATTAATATATGGATAGTCAAGTTGTTTTAATTTTAATTCACAGTCAATTCCATTGTTTTGCTTTTAAATAAAGCTTTACATATGTTAAATTAAGCATGTTGACGAGATAAAACACTTTGATTTTGAGTTTTAAACAACTTAAATTTGGAATTTTATGCTTCGATTTTGTAGGATTATTTGCTTTGTTTAAGTCATTTTTGATTACTAATGACTATTACAAAGATAATACTACATAAACCTGGGTTACTTATAGTCAAACTCTTTAAAATTATTGATATAATTTTGTCTTAAGTAGTTGGACTCATATTAAAAGAATAAATTGTTACACTCTTCATAAGAACTTTGAGGTTAAATTTAGCTCTTAATTTTTCAAACATTCATTGTACAGCCAAGGCTAACAAAGATTTCTTTAATATCCTATAACCCTTTCTGGAAAAGAGTTAAACAAATTGATTATATTACAAAGTATTAAAATATTGATTTTAAGCCTATTATTAGATGACTGATGTCTCAAAACTTTTTGTTTTTGTATTTTTCATTGTTCTTGCTATGTTTTTTTGTTCTTAAGTATGGCCGATATTGTATTAAGTAATAAATTGTACCTAAGTGTGAAATAAGATATATGTTTTTAAAATGGGTCATAAGAAAATAATTGAGTTGAAAAGAAATATTATGCTTTATGGTTCTACTAATCATGTAATTTCGGATAATTATGGTTACACTCCTACTTGAAAATTAGAGTACCATATAACCATATACTTGGAACAAGTAGATATACCAATGAGTAATTAGTTTATTTTATCAACTTTAAAAATAGTACAATAGGATGTGTCATGTCAAAAACTTTTGTCATATTTTTGCATGACAAAAAACAAGACTCAAAATTAAAAAGTGTGTATTTGCTTAATGGGTAATTATTGCTTATACCCTTACAATTCTAAAAACTACTACATGTAAACAAAAATGTTCATTTATTGTAGTTTATTTAATAATAATAATAGTTTTAAAAATTAGATTCTATAGAAACATATTATAAAAAGATATTGCTTTAGCAAATGTATTCTATCGAAAAAAACCTTTTATTACTCAATGAAGTAATTGATTCGTCACAATGTGATATTATATATTAGGTCTATATCTATGAAATGACACTTTCAGCTATTAGGCAACAGATGTTGCTAGGACTACTTTTAAACCGTGTCAAATGACTTCTTGTTTTTTTTTTTTTTTGTTTGTCATCTAGTAAAAAAATTCAGTTCATTGTTTGTGAATTTTCATACAACAAGGCATTTTTGTTCCTTCTTGAAAGTGTCGAATTTCCTGCCGTCAAAGACTTTGGTGATTTTCTGTTACCAGTTGAAAGAAAACGCTCCTGTAGCAGATCAAATGCTTGTATAAGCTTATGGTGGACATGCTCTAAGCAGAGCAGAGTGCTTCAAGTGGTTTTAAATATCCAAAAACATGGGCCAAACCAGATCGCTTCGGCCGCAAGGCAATGCTGTGTGTTTTTTGGGATAGCGTGGTATGATTTGGTACGAGTTGTTAAAACCCGGTGAAACATTTGACAGTGTACGCTACCAACGACAATTGGCCGATTTTTACAGTGCCATACGCCAAAATCACCCAAGATATTCCGATCGGCATCACCGTCTTTTTTATGGCAATACACCGCCCTCATCGAACAAGAGTGACCCGGGAATTGGAAGAAACGTACGATTGCGAACCATTGGTGCATGCAGCTTACTTACCAGACTTAGCGACATTAGATTATCAATTATTCGCATCGATGGGTCACGCATTAAATGAACAGCTCTTCAATTCTCACACAGTAGCCAAAAAATGGCTCGATGATTTGGTGCAGCACCCACAAATTATTGCCTGAGAGATGGAAAAAATGTGTTGACTATTATTTTGAAGATTAAATTTGACACCATTATTTCACAATAAACGTTAGAAATTGAATATTAAAGTCTCATTTCATAGGTATAGACCTGAAATGTATGAAAGCATTCTTTAAAAATCCTCTTTAAAACTCTGCACGGAAATGATGTTTTGAAATATTATTTTTAAAAAAAAAAAAAAAGAAGTAGAACATGACAGAAAATGAAGGACTATGAAAAATTTAAAAAAATGTTTGTGTCACCCTATCTTCATAAAGGATAAAATACCAGCTATACTTACTTACATGTAGCTATGTGAATGTACGTGCTCATTTTTTAGTTGTGAGGACAATAACTTAGATAATCCTTGTTTACTCATTCCAAAGAAACAAACCATTAAAACTTGGATAACATTAAATTAACAACAAAGTAAATTAATTGAAAAAAAAAAAATGCATGGATTAAAAATGTGAATAGATTCAATTGTTATTAGTCATATTGAGTGAATGTCAACTCATCAAGTGATTTTCATTTGATAAAATATTCAAAATTAAAGTATTTATCTAAATACTTGAACCGTTTTATTCCATAGTTAAGCATTTACAATTCTTAAAGATTTGAAATTTAATTCATATATCAAAGAAAGAATGATTTTTAAATTAAGTCTTTAAAATAATTCCTTTTATCTTGATATTCTTAAAATTTGATATTACATAACATAATAGAGTTGTAGGTTTGAGTAGAATTTATAAATAAATAAAATTATAACTAATGACTTATAGCATTATTAAAAAGCATACTTTTTGTTCGTAAGAAGCAATGATGTAGTGGAGTAATAATAATTTATTTTTTAGCCCATCAAAAAGTAATTTAGTTATATAGAAGATGATTAGAAGTTACTTAGAAGTAAAAGCAATCAACTTATATTATTTTATTTATATAATATTATCTTATATTTTTCCTTATTTTTAGTATTAGTTTTTTTTTTTACAATTTTTATTCATTTTTTAAAAAAACTTGACCAAAATATTTTTCCGTCTTTTCAAAATGATGCGTTTTTAGCGCGAGCATTCGCATCGCGCTCTATATATCTGAATTATTTGCTCTTTCTAACCTTTTGTAATTTTTTTTTCTTTTTTTTTAAACAAAAAGGGATAAAGAGAGAGGTTGCGTGTCTATGCATATATATATATATAAGAACTGACAAATTTTATATTTATTTTTATATTTTATGTACACACATATTATTATTGACTAAAGCTCTATGTATCTGAATTATTTGCTCTTTCAAACCTTTGTAAAAATTGTTTGGTGATGAAAATCGTAAGGCTTAAAGAAATTGGTTGTTGTCGGCCCCCAGCCTGAGAGGGCTCGCGCGTATAGATTGAAACTTTCAATCTTGTTTTAATTTATTAAATAAATTATTATACTTTTGGTAATTTTTATATGATTATACTACTGTTTATTAGCTAAAATAAAAATATTATAAAGTAATCTTTTTTTAATAATATTGTATTTATTCTTTAAAAAAATATATTTTCTCAAAATAAAATTCATAGCAATTTCCTTTCACTATTTGATCCCTTTATAACAAATTGAATCTTTTTAATTACGTATACATACAGCTTTGAAACTCTTATTTTAAATAATGAATTAACATATATGCCTTTATTATTTTATACATTTTTATCAAAAGGAATACGTTTTTCCATAAAAATTAGACTTCACTTCTGATAGAAATTAAAACCCTATTTTGCCTTAAATGAAGACTAACAACTTGTTTTTATGTTGTATTCGTTGTTACTAATTGCAATAAAACTGAAACCTGATATGTAGGTAATTTGATAAATGAAAGTAGTTTTTGTCCGTGCCTCAGTTGAAAAGATCATGGATTTAATGAAAAGCTCATTAAAAATTGCAAAACAATAGTTTCAAAATTGTAATTAATGTATAAGAATATAAAAGAAATGTGAAAAGACTCCCTAAGACCAAATTTGTTACTAGGCATTTTAATTAATTATAGATATTTGAACATTTTTTAAATAACAAATTTGATGATGAAATAGAAAAAATTTCTCCTTATATGAATAAATTTAACTTTTTACACTGTTTCTATAATGTGCTAATTAGTTTCGGCTCAAGTTGATCCGTTTTAAAATTTGAAGGCCTCAAAAACATTGCTTGAATATCCTATTTTTTATCCATATTTGGATTTAACATCTACTAGTGTTTGACCCATTTTCCGCCCTGTTACACGAATGGAGGACGAACAGATTTGACCCTTTTTTTTCTACTTCTTCCATTATGTTTTTTTGTTTGTCTGGTTATTTGCACTTATCCTTTTTTTGACTAAAACATTGTTTTTTGGAACTAGTTGAATTACTTGAAATTTGGAAACTATTTAGTTGACTTTTGATATATATATATTGAGTAATCAAACTTGCACTTGTCTAATTAAATAATGTCAGGTCGGCTGATATACATTTTTCCAAAAAAAAAAAAAAAAAAAAAAAAAAAAAAAAAAAAAAAAAAAAAAAAAAACACGTATTCAAGGAATTTCATGCTGTACATTCATAAATATGAACATGACATGAATTTTGCACATATTGATGTAAATCAGTTAGCTTATGAAAAATAATTGATTAATTATTTTAATAAAAGGTCAGTTATCTGTAACACTGATACTAAAATAAATTAATCATAGACTAGAAAATCTCTCCATGCTTGAAAAATATGCTTCGATACATTGTTTTATAGCTTTGATTATAACCTCCAATGAGTGAATTGAAGGACATTATATAGTCTGCATTTCTAGCAAGTAAATAAATATTAGAAAATAGTCCTAGAAATTTTCCAAACCTTAGCATTGGCTGAAATAATCCCATTGGTTTGAATCTCCCCATATAACAATATAGTATTGTAATTATGTATTAAGTCGACTTGAAATAATTAATCTGATCAATTATCTTAATTAACTCTTTACCTACTACACTGGAAATCATTTTTTATTAGAAATGGAGTTTCCTATTATTTTTTATTGACATCCTATCCTCAGAAAGTACTTTAGTATTGAACCGCCTTCTTTCTTATTTTAGTACATTTTTTATATATAAAGATACAAGTTGAAAAGTGTACATCATGCTCAAAAGGCAATAAAGTTTTTTTTTTAAAATAAATATTAATAAAAGGAGTAAGATGTAACAGAATCATGATTGATCGAATTGAATTATTGTTTAAGTAAGTAAATTACTTTTATTTATACAACTTGAGCAATGTACTTTGTGATCCTAATTTATTATTCAACTTTTAATCTTTTTTTTTTCCTTAACACTTTTCTTTAATTATGTCCATTGCTTTTCATCTATGTAGACTGTTAAAATAAGGGAAAAATACAAATAAATAATTTATAAGTCGGCATATCTAGGGGTCCATTTTAGACAACATAGCTCATATTTCAAACTATTCTTTGTTTTATTATCCTTAAAAATGCAAATAATCTTGTAGTTTTTTAATTCAGTTACATCTTGAATAATAAATGAAGAAAAATATTTATAGAGATATTATTTTATAACCAAGTTTAATTTGATAGGGCAAATAAATACTATCACTTATGAACAAAATTATAAAAGTTGATATGCGTTTATTAGACAACCATTAAAAATATTTTCTAATTACAATAATAATAATAATAATAATAATAATAAAACCTTACACATATTTGGCCTTATCATGAGGGTATCCTTTCATTAACTTTTTCTTTTCCTGTCAACCAGGAAATTAGTTTGATGCATGCTGGATAGTAGTGTCACAGTAAAAAGAAATTACTTTCTTCGAACAAAATCATAAGTGCGTACAAAATTAAGTCCATCTAACATTAAAGTTTAAAAAAAAATTAAATCACAAGAAATGCTAATCAAGAGACTGACTTTTCAAACCATAAAACGTAAGTACATATATTAGGATAAGAAGAATATATTCATTTACGTGATGTAATAAATAATTATAGAAATGTGAATGCCAAGTTCTTATGAAAAATGATTAAACGCACTACTTGCTACATTTAAATACATACATGCATATGGATTCACCAATGAAATTAAAAAGTAATTCATCATTGAGTGAAATTAAATTATATCACTGTTTGTGTTTTTTTCAAATAGAAGTTGAAATATTTGATAGATCTTATTGCCGAGTATCAAGATTTTGCAGAAAAATGTTGTTGGATGAATTACATTCAGAGGGAATAAAGAGGATAACTGCCAGTGACGGTTTGAGGGGAGGAATTGGGGTACTTGTCCAATGACTGGTTAGGAACCAAATTTTGAAGTAAACTTCAATCCCCTTTAGCGCCTCCTCACTTGAATCAAGATTGTTTCTACCGGTTTCAGCTGGTAGCTTGGACCAAAATAAACAACTTTTGTTAAAGTAGTTTTGTGATAGAGTCAAAGAAATCGAAGCAGGAGTCGAACTGAGAGAAGTTGCTCCGAGCGGCAGTCACCCCTAAGAAGGCTGCCGAGACCATTGGCGCCTCCGTCCGCACTGTCTATTACGAGAAAAAAACTCTCAATGCTGTTCAGGGAACCTCCCGGGCTGAAGGAAGAAAAGGGCATAATAAAAAACGAACTCGAGACATCCTGGACGACATCAGGGCCAAAACTACCGAGGACCCAACAGCGTCTATGAATTCCATGGCCAAGGAGCTCAACGTGGACCCTTAGACCATCAGGACGGCTGTACACATTCACGCAAAAAATTATAACCCTGTCAATTTTACATATTGTGAGCAAAAAAAAGCCCTCTTTTTTTTGTCTTTCCCTCAAGCATTGCTCATGGTAAAACCGGCCTTAATTACACACATTTTAATTTGGTTTATCAAAAAATCATATCAAATCAGATGAGTCAGATCATTTCAGCAGATGTCGTTATGAGTCCAAATATATTTTAACTTATGACTACAATAAATCTGATTTATTGTCTTTTTAGCATATCAAATATTAATTAATTATGTAGGGAATGTTTTATGAAAAATGCACAAAACGATACCCAAGGACAATATTTGTCGAATATATGAATGCTGAATATCCACTAGGTATACATATAACTATTGTGGCATATCTAGCAAAAATATATTTTATATGGGTTGTTTTTTTTAGGAGTGACTTGATTATATTTATCGTAATCCTCCAATTATGTTTTATTGAGTATTCAAAATATTTACTATTAATTTAATTATAATTATTTAGCAGTATATAATAATAATGCATGTTTTGGTAATATACTATACATGCTTGTTTAAGCAAGGTTATGAGAAATGTAAGTTTATTTATTTATGTTTAAAAAAGAATATTTCTCAATTTGAATTTTGAGTATACTCATACCGTATATTTGACCATAAAATATATCTTAATAAATTTCAAAAAAGACATGTACAATTTATTTTGTCTATTGTATGACTCTAAATATTGTAAATTTATTTATTTATAAGAATCTATTTCACCAAGATTCTTACACAAGTCAGCCATAGAAAATATTTTGAATTCCATATCTAAATTTAGTCCTGGGTAAATGACGCACTAAATTTGTAATTAGATTTTGTTTCAAATTCTAGTTATTTAAAATTTTCATTTAAAATATTTAACTATTTAAAAATTATGAGTGTATTTGAGGAGGGATTAATTTTTATCTCAATAAAATTGAATACAATTAAATACTTACTGCTGACGTTTTACAAGCAAATACTTTTCTAAATATAAAACAATTTAATTTTAATCATGCATCAAATGAATTCCCTTTAACTCAAAAACAAATAAAATCCAAGGTGTTATTCCTTTCCTAACAAAACTATTAAAAGAAGTTTATTTTTAGACATTATCTCAGGGTTTTATGATATTACATTGAATTCCATTTATGGAATTGACATAAAATTTTGTGGATAATACAAATATTAATTTTTATGTGAAGTACTGGATTGTTTCCTTGAACAAAAAATGGAGCAAACCTATAAAAATGTGTAAAAATATTAAAATAAATATAATTGAGAATTCCCAAAAGGGGACTTATTGTAGATGTGTCATCATCAGCTTTTTGAATTAAATAAATAAAATAATTATTTTTAAAACAATCGAATTTTGTTGATCTATATAACTAGCTTTAAAGGGACCCCACATGGTCTAACAAGCTGGTCTTAATTGATAGATATTGCTCTCTTGGGAGTAAATATATATTTAAGAGATGATAAAAAATCAGACCTCCTTTATATTCAATTTTGATGCTTTATGATGTCATTTTTACATCTACGTTATATTCCTGCTAGTGATGTCATACACTCATGTTTTAACCTTCAGTGGGTGTTATTTATTTATTTCATTCCTGGGTATAAATTTAAATGAATATCTAGTCGGATGGATCGTTTCCTGCATTAAAATCTATGGTATTGTCTCTTTTAAACATCTCCATAGGACAATTAGTTAACTTCTTCAGAATCCCTCTTAATTCTGTCGTAGACAGGATTTTGTGGTGGAAAGTTTACTTTTTCATTAATATATGCCTAAAATATACCCAATTCCCTAGAAACTTTTTGGAATTTATACCACAAACAATTACTAATAAATATTGTAAAAAGTTGTAAAAACTCATTCTAAAATGAATTACTTAAAAATATATTTACAATGCATTTGAATCTTTTGGTGAAGAATAAATGCATACCTACATAAAAAATCAAACATTGAACTTGAGTAAAGAGTTGGTTTAACGAATCAGTTAATAACTAGTTATTCTCTATAAAACTTCAATTGAATGCCAATTACACTTCAAATATTTCAATAATACTTCATTATATGTTTGTAAAATCAAGAATTTGATTCAAATAAGGTATTTTCATTATAAGGACTCATTATTTGCTTAATTGTTCCCATTATTGATGTAATAAATTTTTAAGAGTTAATTATCACAAAGTATTAAATTTCCTATAATTAATGGTAGATTAATTGAAAGACCATATTTGCACTTATATTAAATATATATATATATGTATATAGTTGGTTATCATTATGAAAATTTTGCTCTAATAAAATGTAAACACCAACAAACAAGCAAAAAGTAAAGAGATCTGCTCATTTAATTTCCTAACTATAACTTACATGTATTCAAAAATATATATTCTTATAAATCCATTCATGGATAGCTCAAGAAGCAATGGAGTTGGACATTCATTCAATGTTGAAGCCTTTTAACTTATTTGTCAATATGTAGAATATAATTAATTATACTTACAACCCTCTTTAGCTAGTAGATACAAAATATGTCAAATGATTGCATATTTAGTTCTTTTCGTTATTAAAAAGTATGCATCGGAAAATAGATTAAATAAGTATAAACTATTACTTATTCGTTTATTTTTATGTCCCATGAGATAAGAAAGAAAAAGTAGAGAAGATGAAGGATCAAAAACGTTTTGTAGGCTAGAAAGAAATAAAAAACATTTTACATAACTATAACGAACAATAAATTATGAGCATTAATTTTCTTCGGGTATTCTATATCTGATTACTTGTGTTATACATTGGTAATATGTAGTAGATATGGACCTTTGTTAGTAGTAGTAGTAGTAGGAGGAGGAGTATTGAGTATCGACATAAATTAAAAAAATATGTAACAAAGGACTATCCTTCCACAAAAACATGGTTGGCTCTCCACAAGAAAATAAAAGTTAAGGAGCCTTAAAAAAAAGACAAGAAAATATTACCCTGCTCAATAATTATATTATGTCCATAAATAATAACAAATCTAATCTAATAAACAGGTTGGCAAAATGATATAACGTGATTTTTTCTTCATAAAATACACATATACTGTATTTAATATCTTTTGTTTTTTGTACCAATGGATCCTTTTTAATATTGTTTTAATACTATGTATTGAACATTTAATATTGGTACCTACATGTGGTAAATTAATAGATTAGTTTATTGAAATGACTTGACAAGTAACTATTTAAAAAAGCTTATATAATAAGAAAATCACAAAATTATTTTTCATAATTTTTTGTAGAAGGTTTTAATTATATGTCACTTGGTCAGAGATCAATTTGCTTAGCAATATATTTCAAATTGTAGAAACTAAAGATATATGTAGAGACATATGGAAGTTTACATCAAAGTTCGATACTCCCTTGACACTTGAACGTAATGGATTTGTATAAAATTTTGAGAAGAGCTCAAAATGTGTATATATATATATATATATATATTCTAGCAGTATAAATATAAATTTTGTTAACACAATGTGATGCAAAAAAAATATTGAATAGAAAGTCCAATTATCCTTCTTAAATCATGACCTAATTAAAGAAAATTACACCAAAGTAACATAATTCAAGAAATGATCATTTATTTATAATACTGTTCATGATTTGGTAACTATCTTAGTAAATGAATTCTTTTTTTACTGACATCTGATAAAGTCATCTTAGTAGATAAAAAATGTTGAAACATTATATCCCTCTCTGCTAATAACAATGGTACTCAAGTATCATCAAATTTAAACTGTATTTTTTTGTCAGCGGTCGATTTTTTCTACTTTTCTTGTCCCTTACATAACATATCTATATGATATTTATGTGAGTCTGTATTTATGAAAAACTCGCGGTCGAAAGACATTGTGATTTCGACAAGATTTAGTTTTATGTTTAAGGATGTGGGATTATCTTAAAAGTAAATGTAATCATATATCTATCTACCTATGTGTAGTTACGATAACACGACAAAATACAAAGATGCCACAAAATTGAGTTAATATACATTAATAATCACAGAAGTAGAAAAAACACGTCCATACACGTCAAGATACATAGGAAAAAAAACCTTTTGATGGTTGGTACGTCCGAAAAATATTTTGTTAGTAGCGCCATCTGGTAGTTAGATCCAGGACCTATTGACCGATGAATTAATGCATAACAATATACATAATTGATTAACCAAATACAAAATCTGGAGCTAAACTCTTTTATATCTAATGATAGAGATTGTATCTGTCTCCATTTTGGACACAGTTATTTCAAAATTTTACGAGTAATATTTTATTACATATAAGGATATAACTAAGGTATTATTAATTAGTAATAAGGTTTTTTTATAATTACAGTGGTCAACAGTCAAAAATCCTAATATAAGTATAACAAAAGTTATTGTGTTTTGCACGTTAATTTCAAATCTGTATTTGTTTTTTCTGAAAGCCCGACAGTTTTTGAGAAAATATAGCCTACTTTTTTAGCTTTTTTGGCCCATTTTATAACTTCAACTTCAATTTAAGCCTAGAAGGACACTCAAATTCCATTTCCAGTCTTTGTTTTGACCTAAAAGGACTCCTGGGGGCATAGAGTGCCGGAGTAATTTTTTATACTTAAATAATTCCTTGAATATTACATGAAATGGATAAATAAGGAATGCATTAAAGAGCTTAGAGCCACAGATATCAAACAAGATGTCAAGCGCCCGATAATAATCCTTAATTAAGAAGAAAATGTCAATCTAAATGTGTAAACTTCCATCCAATTTCGAGCAAAAATTTGCTAGAAATCAATTGCTCACGGTAGAGCTACTTAAGTAGTAAGGAGCAGAATGATTTCAGCTGGTTTCTTAACCCTTTTGCTTCATATAATGACCAAATTATAATGAACAAAATGGGTGAGCATCTCCAAAGTAAGAAAAATTTCCTTATTGATAAGAAGGGTTTGCAGAGAGCACAAGTCATTAAACTAATACTTTGTGAGTCAAAAAATAATTCAAGGATAACGTTCATATGATATCAGCTGGATGACATTTCATCACTTAGCTAAGGTCTAATTGGAACAATTAAATGATTTGTAATATGTAGTTATTTCCTTTAATTTATCCGTTGCATTAATATTTACACAAAAGAAATTATTTGTTATGAAGATCAAACTTACAATATATAACATTAAGAAGATCTATTAAGGTTTTTCTTCAATCTCTTTCTAACGCATGAATAATACTAATAACATCAGAAATTATCGGAATATTTATATGTATGAAAAAATGGATAATATTGGGGTTTTCATCTATTGTTTAATGTTGCCAGTGAATTCTCTTAGTTTATTTCCTTGACTAACCTATAAACTTTCACATAATAGATTGTTGTTGATTTTTTTATTTGTATCATGCATGGAATCCTCTCTGTTCGACATTTTATCGTCTCCTTCAATCCTATTTGTGAAAACAAATTGAAAAAATGAAAAGTATGGGGACACCTACAAATGCAGCAGAGAATATTTCACATTCCATATTAATCAATCACCCAGAAATCCGTATAAATGTCGTGTATGTTGTTTCTTCGGCTCCCTAACTCCTCAACTCGAATCCCTCACTTCCAGCCTCAACAGGATAACCCTCAACTCTAGTAGCTGTTCAAAATTCAGTCGAACTTTATCCTATACATAAATTTCAAACCCTCAAGGACTCAAGAAGCATTAACAATTTTTTGGTAAAAAAATTAATTAATTTTATCTTAATAGAGGCCATTATTGACAAAGGGGAAGTTACTTGCCTTATAATTATTATAATTATTTGATATATAACTTATATTAATTGATCTCGGAATACTTTCATGACTGGGCAATATGTATTGTCTCTTGACTTTATGTAAAAGGTGCAGAATCATTCATCAGAGATGACACTATGAATGCTTAAAAAAAAAGTGTTTATAGTATCAATCTATACCAAAAACCAAAACATTGAAAAAGCAAGTCGATTTAGAAAATCTGAACCGAGTTTACTAAAGCGAAATTCTGGTGTCGACTACTCATTTACACACCAACCTTTTTTTTTCTTTTTTTTTTTCATAAATACATTTGAAATCAATAATTACTTACTTTTTCAATCTATTTTTTAACTTCATTGACAAATGGTTACTTCCTCAATCTTTTAACACTCATAAAAGGTTTAATCATTTTTTAAATTCCACTTTTTCCCCCCTAAAAATGCTTGCAAGTAATATTTAAGTTCATTTTTAAGAGAAAATATACGTAAATATGAATATAAGTTTTTTTTTATTATAGTTTGATTGTAACCGTTCTTCATTACTAAAGTATGATAAATAATTCATGTTCTTTATATACATTTTATTGAATCGTTTTTGTTTCCTTAAAAATAAATATTTTGATTTAATTTGAAGTGTGTATAACTCTTTTTAACGAGCTTTATGAAGCGAGGTTGACAGAAACCTTTCAAAAGTTCCGTGATATTTTAAATAACACATACGTTAGAATAAATTCTTGGATTATTTAGATATCACAGCCATCAACAAGCCATTTGATACTTTTTCATATAAACCATATGATTTATTGTAACCCTCAGTAATATAATTCTTCAATAAAATAAGTTTTTGAGATTTTTCAGGAGGGAAACGACAAAAATTAGTTGAAACAAATAGATTTTCTTTAAAAATCAAGGACATGATAAATTTAATTTGTATTTTATTTATATTTAAAAAATATTTTATAAACTATTTTGCTATCCATAGACCTATTATTTTTCGTTTGAAAATGAAAATAAAGTTTCTAAAAAGCAAGAATTGTAACGTATAACTATAAAACAAATATTTTTTCCAAGATTTTTTTCTCTTGTTGTAAAGTTTTTAATGCTTTTTAAATAATTAAAATATGATATTTAGAATATTTATCAAATAATTAACTTAGATTACATATTATAGAATTATAAATTTTAAAAAATAATATTTTAAAGATTTATGCTCATTTTTCAGCATACAGAAGGAAAGGAAAATGAATTAAAAATTATAAAAGTTTATAAAAATAGTTTTAACATTTTTGTATCTTGTTCGGTACTTGAAAAAATTAATTGCATATAAATTACATAAGGAAAATGAGACAAAAAAGGACTTTTATATTTTCAAACTTACAAATTTCTCATTTTATGTGGATTTAACTTGGATTAAAAATAAGAGAAACTTCAAAGACGCATTACTTTTTAAGCTATTCATTTAGTTTCTAAAAAAAAATTTTAAACTATTGAGAACATCGAAGTTTTGTAGACTCACAGTTTTAAAATAATATGAGAATTAAAGGGATTGGGGTATGCATTAATGATGTAATAACGATATGGTTGAAAATTACTAATTAGTGTTTATTTCGCTAAAATCAAATACCTAACTATTTAATTATTTTTTAATTATAAAAGTCATAGTCAAGTTTTCTTTTTTATCTTCAGAATTTAACATTTTTTTAGTCTTCAACTCCTCAACAGTTTTAAAACATGGGATAAACCTAATAATTAAATCTTTGATAACTTTTAAAGTTATTTCCGCTCCAGATTTGGAAGCAAGCATAAAATTTAATTCAAAATATCTCATAACTATATTAGAGAAGTTTTTACACATGTATTTGAGAATTTTATCTTATAAATCCAACAAAGTGAATATATGGCGGTATATTAAATAAAGCACTCTGGAAGTTCTTAAAAGACTTAGGAAGAGTAAGGACTATTGAGTGTCCAAAATAAAGTAAAGTTTTATTTACAGACTATTTTTCAACTCCAGGATCGGATATTTATGGTCCAATTGAGCATACTAAGATACTCCATGGACGAACAATGGTCAAAAACTTCTGAGAGGCTGCAAGTCATTTGTTATCTAAAAGATGTGCCATGAATGAGTATAGAGAAAAAAAAACACAATCATAATTGAAACCTAGTCATTTGTCTTTTATCTACATTGGCCCGTATCAGAACCAAATAAACTGTGTAAATATTTTACCACTAAAGTTTTTATTATGTTAGATAAGTTCAAAAGTAGAAAAAAGATATTGATGCATTCATGTTAAAATTGATTTTTCTTCTTCTCACATTTTCCTTTTGTTTTTAAATTATTGAACTTACTTTGCCTAGTTGTTTTGGATCTGTTTTTTTGTTGTGGGGATGTGTTTTAGTTGTTGAATTGTCAAAGAAAATACAATTATGATGAATAAAAAAGTTGTACCTATTTAATCACGGAACTTTTTGAAAGCTTCTCTCAACCTCGCTATATAACCATTTCCCTATGAAATGGAAAAAATTAAATTGAAATTGAAAAAGCAAGGAATAATAATAATTGATGTTAAATGTATTTATGAAAAAATAAACATATTTTGTGTGTATATGGGTAATTTTGCTTTAATAAACTCGATTCAGCTTTGCTAAATCGACTTCATGATATCATAACGGAAATATGAACATAAATAATCATATAGAGATTTAATTGATTCAACAAAAATGATGTCTATAAATATTTATGTCAATTGAGAATATTAATTTATCAAATAATATTTGAAACTTTTTTCTTAAGTGTCTACCATAAAAATGAGGTTTTTCTGAAGAAATTACAAGCAATCACATCGTATCAAATTAACTGGACATATAAGATATTCCTAGTCAACGACATAGAAATCAAACATAGAAGATGTGGAGGGCGTTATATAAAATTGATCTATATGCTGCATTATATGTCAAATGCATGACTATCTGTACCACTCTACCATACAGGATGGTCAATATAATTTTGCATGTGTATTGGAAATCCTAAGGGATGAAACCAATAAAGAAAAATTTTGGTGACATCCTAATGTGATTGGATTTTCCAGGGATTCAATCCAAGATAAAAATTCCTTTTTACCTTGATGATCCTCTTATCTTCTTGTTCCAAACCCAGGTACCCACAAATTCCAATTAAATTCTAATATAAATTACACGTTTTCCACCTCGATGGGTAGTCTTTCGATGTATTGCAAGTTGCAGACACAGTCTGTTCTATGAAATAAATTATCAACAAGATCAAGCAAAAGTTATTTTACATATTTATTGAATTATTCATTCGGATCAAAGGATTTTAAAAACTTCATAGAAACGGGTTTGATTGAAGTGTCCCCAAGTGAGGCTGGAAGTGAGAGATTCTATTTGATTATATTATGCTCATTTTTATTTCTCTTAATAAACAACTGTTGTTGTTTTTTTCATCTCTTTATCTCAAATTCAAAATCCCAAAACTTCAAATTGATAGAATAAATAAAAACATAAGCAAAAACAAGGATCAAGTTAATGAAAAAATGGATCTAAATTATTTGATGTGTCTCAATTCATTATCACGACGAGCCTTTTGGGATGAACAAAAATACTATGTATTCTCCCTCCAGCTGTTCTTTATTAGTTGACTCTTTTGATTGAAACCAGCTGACTCTACGTGCTATGAACTCAAAAAGGGTACAATTATTATTTATGATTTTTATATAAATAATTTTTTAAAACAAGGATTGCATACCCATTTTTTGAATTTTGAATATATTAGAAGTAGTAACGATTGATTTGTATATTGGTAGAATTTATCAATATATAGTACATTTAAATAATAATTCTTCCCAATATTAAAAAGTTGGCAACAAGGAAAATACAGAAGGGTAGCCACCATACGTTTTTTTTAAAAAAAAAAAAAAAATTCCCCCATTTAAGTGTCGAGGTTGCAAGTGCACAATCCCTTTCCTAATCCTCGTTTCAAGGGCTCTTTTAGGAAAGTATTCCACAGTAAGCACCATCAATTAAGTCTTCTTAATTTATCCTCCCAAGGGGGTAATAGGTTAACAGATATTTTATCACCTCCATACCTTTTATTTGTTCATTTTTCTTACTTACAACTACAAGTAATTTTAAAAATGTAGTGGAGGTTCCTTCCGATCTCAACCTAAGGAACATGCTTTATTTTTTACCCCATTCTGGCAAAATAGTTGCAAGATAGTGATATGCTGTTTATGTGGGATTGAACAGTTCTACACCCCCATGTTCCCTACATTTTTCAGAGATGTTTATATGGATACAGCCTTGTAGTTTCCTGCACCCATTTCCTGTATATCAAAATGTGTTTGACTAAAAGGTTATTCATTATAAAAGTTTATAAAATCTTAAAATCATGTGTTCCATTGGGTCTTCCGAATGCTGGGAGAGAGCAGTCTAAAATATAATTGTATTGTATACCCCTATTTATGGCTCTATCTATTCGGATAAACATTTTTCCTTCCATGGTGTATGCCCCCTCGAAAGTTGTGAAAAGTGATTACATTTCCTTTTTTCTACTATCTTCCAAATGCAGGGCATTATCAAATTCTTTGATACTCATCATTTTGGAGTTTTCAAATAAAAATCAAATTTATCGACACAAATAGTACCAGTTTAAAATCTGAGTCCTGCTATTTAATTCATTTACATATTTCAATATTCTCAAGTTCTTTTGATTGGGGTATCGTATAAAAACGAATCAAGAAGTCTTTCTTCAAAATATGTGTATTTTAGGACTTTTTTTTCATTGCAAAGAGCTAACTGACCTGATTTAGAATCAAATCTTCAGTAAAAATTACTTTAATTCAATTTTTTTGGCACTCCCTAAAATGACTTTCCTATTATTAATTCAAATTTTGATTATAAGTACGTTTATAACCCTCCTTGGACGTTCATATTTCTAATTGAAAAATTTCAGCTCCCAAGAAGTAGCAAATACCGAGTTTATTTTGAACAAGTTTTAAATTTGTTTTACATATAAGTATAACAGCGAAAATAACATTCTGCTCCATGATTTAAATGATTTAAAAACCAATCGGAAAAAATAATCCATTCGAATTTTGTTTTTTTTTTGGAAAGAATGTATTTAAATTATCATTATTTTGCTAACAAAAATGATCGGTGATGTAAGTCTAACATCATTTAGATAATGATTTACATTTTTATTTAATACCTCTTATTTGTGACAGTTTACCTCAATACTATTTTGAGTTTCTTCATTTTAATTTGCTGTTGAATTTTCTCAAGGTCAAATATGACGTCATTCAATGTAAAAGTATTTCTGTACAACACATTAATGTATATATATATACGTATATCAGATCGAATTAGATATAAATGTACATATGTTTGTATGTACTTGTATCTCATTGCTTTTTATTTTATGATGAAAGTTGGAAGTTTCTTGTTTTTGTTGTTGCTTTTAAAAGAATTGCGCATTGTTTTAAATAAATGGTTTAATGATCTGGTGAAAATTGCTTATTTTATATTCTAACAAAAAACATACGCACACAAGGCCAACTCAAGAATAATATACACATTTATTAGTAAGGCCTATTTATTTTTAGAGACTTTAATCTATTCCATGTAACTGTATATAATATAACATTCATGTGTATTTTACATTAACAAAACTGGGCATTCACTAATGTGAGAGAACAAAAATGAAAAATAATTGAAAGTCTACATAAGCTTGGCCCACATATGTAGACCAAACAGGAATGATATTACTCAGATATCACATAAATGTCAAAATATATACAAAATCCATCTTTATTCCACCTTTATTTATACTGGGCCATGAAAAATTATTGAGACACATTTCAAATACGTTTTAAGTGTGTCTCAACTCTACGGGTTTTTATATGTCCTAACATACTTTTACCACAGTAAATTTTAAAAAAGTACAGTAAAGGGAAGGAGAGTTGATACACGTCTTCCTTTTTTTCTTGCATAAGTGCAAAAATATGCATCAATTGCACCCATTGAGTGTTGCAAATTATAAATCAATGTCTCGGGTACATTTGATATAAATACTTTGTTGCGAAATTTATCAAAGTGTGCAAGATAGAGTCCCTTAAAAAAGTTTGTCACTTGTATCAACTTTTCAGACATCGAAATCAGGCTTCATATTTGTTTGACCAAGACGGTACCACACTCAGTTGGGATTCCGAATTTATTATTTGATGTTCACGTGTAACCGAAATCGAACTGTTTACTTTGTGTACCGTCTCAGTCCTAATCTCTACCCATGTATAATTTTTGTTTTTTGTTTCTAATTCCAAAGGAAAATGAGTACCAATTTTCTACCAAAAGGAAGAAAACTTCTGCCAAAGGACCTTTGACGAAATCCTTTGACACTGTGATCCAAACTCATGACTCGGATTTCAATTTGGCTCGACATCGTCATCAGAGAAAGGTCTTCCGAGTTTTTAAAATAAAGTATTGATGGAGCATAAGCACAGGTCATGACCCACGAGGATCGTAGGGGTATGGCATGGACTTTGTTGGCACTGTAGCTATCCCAGATTATCAATTTCCCATCTTGAGACGCGGACACGAGTTTACGACTGTCGTAGGCCCAATGTATGGCATAGATTTTAGCTAAATGGCCCCTCAGGGTTCTTCGGAGACCCATGAGAATCCTTCCCAAGGGCTCCACCTGGGACGTGTCACGGACCTTTTTTGGAATTCTCAGATGGCGTTTTTTTAGCTGTTTCGCCTCCATACGGAAAGGGATTCAAATCATTCAACATGGATTTCCAGTTAGAATTAATTCAACCTCTTGACTGGCACACAATACTTGACGATGCTGTTTGATCCAAACTCTGGAACTCTATTGTATATTTTGGTATGACAGCCACCGTAAAGGGGTCAACAGTTGAGTATTTTAACCATCAATTTATTATCTGGAGTGTGTCCCTATTCCTATATTTAAATCTGATACTGCAAAATATACTTATCAAACAGCTAGAGAAGTACTTTGAGCAATTAAGTATATTTAGAGCTTTTGTTTCTGACTCTATTAGCCAACGTTACTTTGAAACCATAATTCATATGTTTCATCTGAAATTTCAGAAGTTAAAGTTGAATTTGAAGAGAGGAAAATAAGGGTAACTAACACTTGTCACAATGTTAAGGACCTGCAGCAGTATTCCTGGAGACCAAGGCAATAGCAAGACATAGAGGAGTCGAAACCGAAAGGAGATCAAGACGTTGAAAAAAAAAAAAAAATTCGAGACCAGGATCGATTTCAAGTACCACATCATTAACCTCTGGTAAATATATGTACATAAACAATGCAAAAATATAAAAACATAACTTAGTAGCGCGGTTCCTGGGTGAAATTAGGGAACATCAGCATCTGGAAATGTTTTGAATGATATTCACGGTAATTTTATATTTATTTATATATTATATTAATATAGTAACTCTCATATAAATAAGTAAAAGCTTAATTTGATAAAAGACTAATTGCTCACAAGAATTTAGTATCAAGTAATTTTTATACACTACAATCTTTGCTCAACGTTTCCTGGTTTAGAATATAACAAAAATTGTATTTAACTGACAATGGATAAATTCTATGTTAATTATTATTATCAATTGCTGAAAACTGGAGTAAAATAAGTTATGTAAATTGACTCATGATATAGAATTGCCACTTAAAAAATAATTTTTGTTTGCATCTTCTTGTAGCTCTAATATTGGTACACTACAATATTCTTATTCTCAAAGACACATGCAACCTTCTGATGATATATATATATAGAAAATTCATATATTCAGCTACATCTTTTTTTGATAATTTCTTATAATGTTCTATAATTTTTTTAACATCATTTTGTATTACGTGATAAAATCTAAATCAAAAATTCCACTTCTTGCTTTCTTTGTTACAAAAATGAATTTACTTTTTATATTGCCAATTTTTTAAGTTTATTTTTCGTTATTATATCTCATTATAAATCATAGTTAATGTTTAGTAAAACACATATTTTACGGCAGAATTAAATTTATAATTATGATATAAAAAACAGCTGATATTATCATTATACATAATATACACTTCATTGCAGTGTTTTTTCATGGTATTATTATTTTTTAAATAGTATCAATTGCAAATAATAATAATAATAATATATCTATAGTAGGTTCAGAAGAATATTCTCCTTTTTCATAGTGTGGAAATTATTTTCAATGATATTTTCATTATATATTTGATCAGGAAAAAGTCTAAAAAGTGCATCCATCGTCTTTAACAGACTCCCTTGTACATAGGTATTGTATCAAAAGTTAAAAACAATAAAAAATTGTAACATCTATAATGAACAGTGAATAAAGAGGAAAAGTCTGTCTGCATGATTACACGCAAACAGCATAAATTCATTAAAAGTTAAGGTATGACAAGTTCCAGGGACGTCCTTGAAATCAAAGTTTTGGTCTCTGGATGCCAAAGTATGCTATGACAGCTCCCATAACTCGCAATACTCAATTGAGGTCATCGCAAGCTATTAGATGATAACTAGTGTACAAAAAGCAAAATAACGTTCTACATCTTCTACATTTAAAGTAACTTTGAAGTGATTCAAAGTATGATTAAGACAAAACTATGGCCTCTTCGATCGTATTTGAGGTTTTTGTATCTATTGGAGAGGAAAAAATCCACTACCTTGGATTCCAAATATCTATATAGAACCAGACACAAAGACTCAAATATAAGGTACTTGATGATTTGAATATCAAAATTAGTCGTAGATAAACGGGCTCTTAAATGTTTAAGACTGAATTGTATAAAAGCAAGAAATATTTTTTAATCACTGAAAGAGAGGATTTCAACCAGGATCAATAAAGTCAAAAATTATCTTGTATGATATTTTATGGTCATGGTTATATATATACGGAGAGAGAGAGAGAGATTTATTTACTTACTTAAATATTCCTGTGTGTAACCCCTTTGCATTCAAATCGTTTTTCTATTATTCTAAGTTATATACTTTTTGTATTTAGACTTCTTTTTTTTTTTAAATTAATGGAAAAAGAATATAATTTTATTTTTTTATTTTATTTCGTTCAAAGAAAGAGATTTAAGTGACATTTAATGGTGCTTAAATAAAGCAAAATATATATTATAATAATACGAATAAATAAAATAGTTTAAAATAACAACACAAAAAGAAGCTTTGGTTTTGCATGTGTAAATATGTATACTGAATTCTCTTACCGATAAAAAAAAAGGATATGTCGGTAAAAGAAAAGTTAAGATGTATTTATATATATATATATAATACATTGATCTTTTGAGTCACGGCCCTTGTTCTATGACTCTATGATTGTATTGTACAAAAATAGCAATATAAGTACAATTTTGGTTTTATACTATTAAAATTATCAATTTTACATAATTTCTTCATACATAAATATACATTTATGTATTTGAATTCATCAAGGCAAGCTGCCATATCCATGAGAAGGAAGGATAATTTATGGGGCAAAAGAACAAATTTCTTTATGAATTAAAAGATAGAAACATGTTGACTACATGTACACAAAAGACTCAAATATTTATATATGTAGTAATACATCGAAAATACTGTGGCACCAGAACGCGAATGATGGGATATGAATGCCCACATTCAATTCATATAATAACCAATGAGTGATATCTTAGCCAGCAAGGTATTTTTCTTGTTTTAGTCACGTTGCGAGTATCATTTAGCTTATAGCTAGACGCTATAGTCAACAAATGTTTGCCCAAGAAGTAAGATGGTATTTCTATGCAAGGAAAAGGATCTTATTAGCCCGAAATATTTGGTTTTGAGCCCTAGAAATTGATTTTTTGAAAGTTATTCTTTTACATCATGTGAATAAAAATGAGTGGTTCTGGGATATATTGAAGGTCAAATTATACTAATTTGATGTTGGAGCCGGTACTTGCAGCGACATAACCTCATAAAAATATTAATTCACTGACTATCTAACAAAAAAAAAATGAAAATTGTATAATATAAAATAAAGGACATCAAATTTCTGGAGCTAGTCTCAAAAAAATATGCCACGCTTTTCTAAGTGAATGTGAATTGCTTTTGAAGACATTTTTAATTAATAATAGATGAATTATGGATTAATTAATCTTAATCCATTTTTTTAGAGTAGCGGTTTTGAAACTAGGGAGGGAGAGGGGGGAGGGGGGGAGGGTTCCAGAAAACCAGAAAAAATAATTGTTGATATAAAAACTGTTAACCAACAAAAGAAGAAGAAGATAAAAATATTGAGGAGGAGTGGAACTATTTATTTATTATCTGAAGAGGGGGAGGGGGGGGGTGTTCCCTCTCACACTTTATGGATTATGGAGATGATCATAATTTTATTATTTAGCACGTTTTAGCAACGGATGGTTTTGATGACTTACTAGAAAATACTTTTGCATACACCTAACTCAACACTTATAAGTTATGGATAAGTTTTTTTATGACTTAAAATCACATAATCTCAGTGTCATGATATGTCAATATTTGGGATCTGAGGGAGTAACACTAGTAGATAAATTTTTACACCCGGATTCTTAAATAATAATTTTGAAAGGATAAACCATCTCAAAAAATGTCACTTACAATAGGCTACAAATTTCCAACTTTAGGGCTAGAACATGGATCATATCATTTATGTCTTTGAGCAATGATTTGTTTACTAGTTTAATCCTCATAGGAAATTATTTTCTCAGATCCTAAATATTAGTATATCAATATATTCAAATCAAGAAACTGCAATACAAATGCTCTATTAAAAGATTCTCAAAATACATGTATTTTCCTAATACGCATTTGATAAATTTGTAACACGTACATACATACATTACAGTGACTTCCAACCAAATTATTTGTAATAAATATATTTTTCCTAATATTGATATATGTACACAGTTTGATATCCACTCATAACTTTGTTTTATTGTATCATCATCAAAGTTGGAACTTTGAGACAAACTTTATATATATATATATATATATATTGATTTTCTTTCAGTGAGTTTCTTTTGAACCTCCAAAAATGTCTCCAAAATCAAATGATGGATCGTGCAAAGCAATTCAATTTTCCCCATTTCACGAGAGTAGATTTTTTCCTTCATAGAAGATTTATATTTCAGAGCCTTTATTTTATAATATCTCCTCTGGCCAGTCCTCAATTATCTAATGAAGTCTTCAACGAAAAAAGAAAAGGATACTTTTTGGAGTGGTGGGTTTGAAAAAAGAAAAGAAAAAGAAAAAGAAAGCCCAATACTAATGTATGTGGACATAGAGAATAATAAATCATCTGTCAAAATTGAATAAATGTAAGGATATAAATTTGAATTCAAATGATGACACTACAAATATGAATGAATATGTATGTATATTGAAATATTTACATATTACATTTTGATACATCATTTGTATTGTTGCACAACTTTCACATAAATTGAAATACACAACATCCAGATCCCTGTTATAAATGATATTAATTTCCAGAAATACTTTCCCCAAACTTTTACGACATGGATAACGACAAACCCAGAAAAACTTTATATTTTTCTTTCCCTACTCAACCTAAATAAATCTATCCAACTATGTGAGAAAGAATATAACCAAAGCAAAAACGTTAGATGAAACTCTCACCACAAAAGAATGTAAACTTTTCTAGATTCTCAATCTGTCAGTCATTCATTCGGCGCTCAAATTGTAGAAAGGGTAATAAGGATTTGAAGGCCTAGAAATTGTTCATTATAAATATATATTTATTTATTTGTTAAAGGATTTTATCATCCTTTGCTATGGTGTGAAGAAAAATCCCATTCATGGCTTAAATGGAGGGGAAGAAACAGCTAAAAGGAATTTCCTAAGGTCTTTAGACTTTTTTTATAGGTCCTTTTGTTATTGTTTTTTTTTTTTTTTGCTTAAGAAAAGACATTTAAAACTTTTTGTTTGTTGTTTTGTTTGTTTGTTTTTTTGTTTGTTGATAATAAATTCTTTGTTTTTTTCATTCTTTATTATTGGAGACTCTTCCAGAGTGAGGGCTCATCATGATGATCAGACATCTAATATCCTTATATATTATAAATATAATAACGTTGTAAATGGAGCATAAATATAGATAAATAGTTTGTGCTTCTATGTATCTATGTATGGTCACTCTCTGCCTTTTTATATGTATATTCTTCTATTCATCTGATGGGTAAATAAAGAAAGACCCTATCTATTTAGTCTCGAACCATTTTTTTTTTTTTTTTATCTTTCAAAACTGGACATTTTATTTTTTTTCTTTAAATATAGAACATTTATGATATATGTATCTAAGTTTATACTCTGTTCTAATGAGACCTCCTTTAATTTACATATTTTTTGTTTATCTTTGGATATACATAAATATATGAAGTATAATTTATTTTCATATGTATATACTTGTAATATCTACATAAATATTATATACGGACTTAGCTCCACTTGAAAAGGCATTGAATTGTAGAGCTATTTAAAATAGGTTCTACAGAAAAAAAATTGTTTTAATTGATTAAACTTTATTTTTTAAGAGCTAAAAAAGTAAACTTTTTATATTCATGACTTCATTTTGCTAGATTATTATTAACAAATTTAATTAAATAATATCACAAATTTATTTATACATTTATAAATATTCAAGCTTTTAAATCCAGCTTCATAATATGTAAATATAAGACCCCCTGATCCCAATTTGTAATATCTTTTGTCATCATTACTTCATTATATGGTGTTGTACACATACATACAATGTATTTACCAATGGATTTTGTCACCCCTGATATCTACATGCAACTTGTTCTTGTTCGTCTATTGTCGTTTGTTTTTTTACTTTATTTGTAAGTGCCGTAACATGATAGAAATTGGAGCATAAAGTTATGATGATAATAATTTTACTTTACATGTATTTTTTTTTTATAAACCTTTTCACTCCTACATACCACTCTAATAAATGGAGCAGAAAGTTACACCCTTTCTCTTCATATTTAGTTGAACTTCTCTACTCTAAATATGTAGATAGATATATAAAATAAAAATATTTCCTAAGAGACTTTGAAACATGATATAAAGCAGATTTGTTAGAGTACAAATCCTATGTTTACTACATAAAGTATATATATATATATATATATGTTAATATCTTTAGAGATTTTTTTGTTTACTTTTATTACTAATGTTTCCATGTAGGGTGGTGCTACCTACTATTGCAAAGTAACTTGACTACAAATTGTATGTCTACATACGCACATACATAAACTATAACTTTCTGCGCATTAAGAATGAATTCCAAATTAAATAGCTTCAGTAGAATGGCTCTGTTCATATATCTAAATACATACGCAGTTTTCCTATCATATATTATATAAAATCCAAAAATAATACATAACACCAAAATGGCTGGCTCATTTTTTCTGCCCTTTTAACAAAATGAAAAAAAGAGACCTGCTACATTGCTTTATGCATAATTATGATAAAACAAAATGTTATCTATATATGTATATATTTGCCTACTGCTTTGTTTGTATAAATATACAAATATACACACAGGAGAACAGGAGCCTTCGTCAAAACAATCTAATTTTCATAATCTCTATCTTACAATAATAAAATAAAACTTTAGGCATAAGATTATGCTATAATCTTCTAAAAGAGCGTATACACTATATATATATATATATATATATATATATATATATATAGGTATATTTGCTGTATTAATACCATTCCAAGGTTTTTGACATGTTTTTTTTTTATTTTTTATTGTTGCATATTTGGCAAAACACTTTCTTACTTTTTTATTAGATTCATTCCTTTGCTCTCAATGCTTCATTTAATGTCGCCATATCAAATGACAATACCCTAGGTTCGACAATATATGTATATTCTTCATTTTTCCTACATACTTTTAAATTAGCCTCCTTTAAATAGTCATCAAGTATAAACAACTAAATTATGCAAATATGCATATTGAAGATGATGGTTCTTTATAAACAAGGCAAAATCTTACATTTATATGTAATGATTGTAGAAGCAATTATGACTTAGGCCATGCATGTTTAATTAATATGTAGATAACTTCTGTATATTTTTTTTTTGTCCTTTCATTTTATATATTAGTTAGATATATATATATATATATATATATATATATATATATATATATATATATATATATATATATATATATAATGAATATGGAATTTGTGTGTATAGATTTAGGAATACTGCTGTAGAATATGTATATATATATCCATTTCTAATTTCACACGTACAAAAAAAAAAAAAAAAGACACAAAGCAATTATACATCTCTATGTACATAATGGCGAATAATAAGACTGACCTTGAGGCCATTGGTTCGTATTAGCACTCACTATTGAGATATGCTGGTGGAGCTAAAAGGATAAGGCTAAAATATTCATTTCATTACTATACATATAAGATAATTTACATGCATAGTATGTATGTAGGTATGTAATACTTGGATACCTATGTATGTATAGGCATATATGTAGGCATATTAATAATATCTCTTGGAAAAAAAATCCTAGTGAAAAAAGTCCTATTTACATATATGTATGTACTATCTATAGTAATTTAAAATGTACTGAAATAACAAGGTTTCAGAATTTTGTATCATAAAAATATTATTTTTAAATGGATTTTATCATTTAAAAAAGAAAATACCCATCAAATATTTGAAAAAAAAAGGTGATCTTTCAAGTATGCTTGTTTCATGCTCATATTCCTTTAAAATTTTTGGTGACTGAGTCAAGGTTCAGGGATTTATTCTAATTAAATATTGTACATAGATACAAAACATGTCTGCCAACAGTATTAAAACTGAATAACATTAATTTGTCTTTAAAAAAATCCCAAACAAGGCACAAATATAATTTCCTTCATTTAAACTACTCAGTTCTTAATTTTGGATACCAAATACTATTATTAAATATAATTTTACTTCTTATTTAGGCGTAATAAGAAACACCATTTTTAAACTCAAACTACATTTCCAAACAAACTAGTTTCCCTCATTTGCTTCATTAATAGATAGTTACACGATTTCAATATTCCTCTGACTTAGAGGTTTTGTCCCCACTGCCCAAAAAAATTGAGCAAAGGCTTTCATTAATTCATTTACATATTGCAGGCTGACAAAATTGTGTATGACATGGTATGTTATTATATGAATATATATATATATCTTCAAGTCATCACTTTTTATTATACACAATATTTCAAATACATATATTTAAGACCCTTATAAATCCTCATTGATAAAAATAAATTATAATCAAGATAAGAGATAAATTCTACATACTAAAAAATAAGACATGAAATTTTAAATGGCAACAAAGTAAATGAATGTAAAAGCAGGTCAAGATCTATTTTTTATTATTATTATCTTTTTGGATTGTAGAATAAGATTTATTTGGTGGAAAAAAATCTTAAATTTTGTACAATTTGATAGTGAGCTCAAGCCATAAATACTTATGCACTTGATTTCACCTATGATCGAGTCGTGCTTAGAATATGAAAAGTATTTAGATTACCGTAATCACTAATTATAGTTTAATTTTAATTTGTTTGTTTGTAGATTTTTGCATTGACAAGGGAAAATAATGTACTCCGTGGCAAAAATAAAGAAATGTCAATGTAATGGGTAACTTTTAAAAAATAACAAAGTTATCAAATATCAAAAACTTCATTATTTTAATATATAAAATTATGAAACTTTTTTTTTTTTTTTTGCAGACTTTATATCTTAGAAGCTTCCAAACTATAATGACATCTACATACATAATATGTAATATGATTCTCACTTCATTAAATTGAATAGTTAAGCGTGTTGTATCATCGTTTCTTTAAGAAACTACAAAAATAGAATGTTTACACATAAATATAAACAAAATCAGTTTCTCTTTTTCTATATCACAAGTAAATTTACATTTTTTTTTCCCTTGCCTTTTCTAAAAAAAAAGATAGAAAAAAAAAGAAGTCTAAAATCATTTAGTAGAATTAAAGCATTAAAACAAGGTGATAATCAAACGTGTCAACGAAACAACAATTTAAACTACAAGAATTATTTTTTGATGTGCATACATAAGTATTAATATCTATTGTTCTTTTGTCTTCCCATCATAGAATTCACCTTGTTTTAATTGGCGTAACAAGATATATTCATGAAAGTTGCGTATGTAGTTAGTTAAAGAGAAACTTAAAAAAAGTCTTCTACTGGACATCCTTATTTGGGCAAAAATTGAACATGTAGTCATCGTTACCTCACCTTGGGTAAATGTATTTTGAACTGTTTAACCATTCAGCAAGACTTATTTCAAATCCAGGAGATCAAAATTCAAAACTCAAATAGGAAGAAAGAGTAAGGAGGAAAAACAGTTGGAGAGGAAATGCAAATGTGATGAGTAACCATTTAGTTGATACCAATTTTGACAGAATATTTTAGCATATATCTATTTATAAATTTATTTATACATATTTCTGTAGGATGTATTTAAAAAGTGAGAATGGAACAACTTATTTTTGTATGTTTTGTTATCCATGTTTTAACAGTAGAAAGAACACATAATTTGTGCCTTATAAAAGCGGTAAAATAAAGCCTTGCCACATCCGAGGCATGCATTTCTTTTTGTAAGCAGTTACTTAGCTGAGATTAAGTTACTTATTTTTTTACATATTACTCTATTGAAAAGTAATTTAGTTTAATCGTGTCTTATTATTTGGGTAATGTAGTATTTTTATAGTATTTGTTACTATGTAGATAATATTGGTAGATATTACAAGGTAATGTGTTATTACTCTACACTTTAATAGGAATAAGTTTTAAGGATGCAGCTGGGCCATTTATTTTTTGCTAATATTCCATTTTTAAAGGATTGGATTTTATTACAATAAGGCTTACTAACAGTGAACAAATTTTCAAACTTTGCTTTGCTTTTAACCCCAGCTATATAATATATGTAAGTACACATCTGTAGCCTTTTTAAAAAAGAAATTTTTTAGAGATTTTACACCCATTAGTTCCGAGTGGCAAGTTTACTTGCCACGCAACAAAACCAATTTTTTGTCAACAAAATGAAAAATGTTTTATTTAAAAAAATGTTTTTCAAGTTAATACATGTTTTATTGAGGGCTTATAGTACTTTGAATTATCGTGTAATGATGTATATACTCACAATAGTGCATTTTATTGGAGAGGACAAACAATGGGGAAGAACTTCAACTCCAAATTGTAAATTACATGTATTTTTTTATATATTTTTTGCGGAAAATTTTGTTCTTATGTACATTAATCATATTGATTAGTAATTTGATACAATTTTTATTTTTAACTGAGTTCTATAGTCAATTATTTGTATGTGGCAAGTTTACAAAGTTGGAGGAAGACTCTACCTAGGACAATAAACAAATACAATAAACGTTGGTATGTCTTCCAGTTTTTGATATTACTTTCTATAACTTCATGGTTAGACGGAGTTATTCTGCATTTTCCACACTTAATTTAGTCTATTTAATCTTTGAATTCGACGTTTATCATTAATAACTTTAAGCTCTTAATTGTTGAAGAACTTTGATCACAAGAGCTACATTTTTTAATCTTCCTCCTTCTGAGCTCTCTAATGAGAGATCTTTCGTCATTTACTTTTGCTTGAAGAACGTTCTTTTTTTTTTTTAATGAAAAAGTAAGCACTATTCTTGTTAACAGGTTTTACATGTCTTGAACATGCATCCGAACGAACTTAATGGTCTAAAAAATATGCCTTGACCTGCTCTGGAAATAAGGATTGATTAAATGGGAGTTTATGAGATCAACAGATGACTAAGAAAAATGTACTTACCATTGTGTCTTATATATAGTGGCAGACTGGTTCGACTTTCTCAAAATGTAATTATAAGCCAATTTGCAGTGC